>CM074860.1:92715000-95215000 GCA_037501455.1 Lantana camara | reverse complement strand
GGTTCTTATGCGAAAAATACTAACTTGTTTGTCTAATCTTTGTACATTCTCTTGTTCAATTCACACTACACACGAGGGTATGATTTTTGTACTAATTGGTTGAATTTCATGTGATTGAGTAATGTGTTTAATCACTAGATTCGTTTAGGCGAAAATTCGATGTTCGCTTTGGTGAATATGTGTGATGGGAGTGTTGTTTCATTTGATTTTTATTTCCCTCGAGGACGAGTGAATAGACAAGTGTGGGGGGATTTGATAATGTGCATAATTCTCTATATTTCGTGTATTTAATGGTTGTATTTTAGTGCTTAATTTGATTTAAAAAGATGCCTTGATTTGTTTTCGTGAGTTTTGGTGCAGCTGGGCCATATTAATTATTTTTGGACTTTTCCGGGCTGAATTAGGAAATTATGGACTGATCTTATGAACATGGGCCGTGCTTGTTGCTGCAAGAAAGAGGCATAGTTCCTGATGGATTAAGTCCTGAGAGTTGGGGCTTGTATACTTGTGGGCCGCGAGATGAATGTTGGACTAATTGGGTGCATGAAGAATTTGAAAGCACTTGTTTTGTTTGGGGACCATGCATGCGTGCACGTAACACTTGGAGAGGCTGAATTGAGTAAGTTGATTGTGGGCTTTGAATTTTGATTGTGGGCTCCATGTTTGTCTTTGGGAATTAAGTGGAATAGGCCCAACTTTAGCACAACTTGGGGAGCAAGCAAGTGAAATTCCTCTTTGATTAGAATTCGTGTGCCAAGGTTGTGCGGTCTATTTATGGGACCTTTTTCCACACATTATTTTTTTGGACGCAGCAACTGGGCGAGAGTTTGGGAGGCAGCGGCTTTGAAGCCATCGGAGAGCATCGAGATCAATTCTTCCCTTTATTTTAATTACTTTATGCTTTTAGTTATTTTATGTTTTGGACATCATGATTATGAGTAGCTAATTTGTTTAATACTTAGCTAGGATATTATAGTTTAGTTTTTGACATCATGAGACCTAAGTGTTTTTCATAATTCAATTTAAATTCAAGTATTTATTAATCCTCCGCTTGCAGTGTTGATCGTGATTTATTTACTTAGTTAATTAGGGCCCGATTTTCTAAGTAGGTTTGTTGCGTATTGCTAATCTTGATTGCATGAAGTTTTATGTAATGCTTGATAGATAATTAGTGGCGCGTTAATAAGAAGGATTGGTTGCAGTTTTCAACTTATTAAGGGGATTAATAATCTAATTTAAATTTAGCACGTGTCGTGACTAGGTTGATTAGGGTTAGTGTTTTCTTAAAGCTTAATACAGTTGATTCATTAAATCCCGTCGAGTGTCTCTAGGGGTTGTGAATTGATTAGCGAATAACTGTCGAGTGTCTCTAGGTTGTTCTAATATTTAAGAGAAAACGAGGCGGAATCGAGTGTCTCTATCTGCTATAGCTAATCTGCTTGAAAGAATTGAATTTATTATTGAGTCCGTGATTGATGTCTGAACTGAATTATAATTCCTAGCTAGGTATTGTTTTCCACCTGATTGTTTAAACCCTATTTCCAACGTGTCAGTTATTTCTTTTAACTAGTTTTATTTAATAGTTTCCTTAGTAGTTAGTAGAATTAAATCTAAACCCCCCCCCCCCCCCTCTAATTTAGTCGGCTAGTTTATTACACGGTTTTTCCTGCGAGTAAGTAGAATTATTTTCAACCCAGTCTCTGTGGATTCGACCCGTTTGCACTATACCCTGCTTAGCTGCGAACTGGATATTTATTTATTTTGGCAAATTCGACACTTGTCAGAGAGTTACCCGTCAGCCCTTGCTTTCCCGGTTGGCTCAAGCCACTACCCTCGGGCCCAACGCGAACGGTCATGCTACTCGCCTAAAACGTGCACGATACATGACTTGCTTGCTTTTCATGAACATGACTTGCTTGCATGAAATAACTTGCTTGTAATCATGAGTATTTTCATGGAAACTATAAATATAAATATCTTTTGGCCGAAAGCTCACGTAAGGGTAGTATAGGTTCTATATAACTAGAATTAAACCTCACCTGATAGGCGACACGACGACTCATGGGTGCGTGAACGTGCTCATGATCAACAATCTCCGCCCTGGAGAATAACTGGACAAGAAACGGGACAATGTACGTGCATGAGACCACAATTCAAGAATATTACCACATATAAGGCGCACGGCAAGATCAAGTAACGAGACATCATGCAATGAATAATGTAGCATGTAAATATCATGTTTTGGCATGTAATTAATTATATAATCACAATTTGGGGTCAAATAAACCATTGGAGTTAAATTCCAAAACTCCATTTTTATGCAGAAAGTTTCTGCACCTCCAGAGGCCTGGGAACGGCCGTTCCGGCCCTTAGTTCAAAATGGGAAGGGTCGTTCCCAGCTCCCCGAAGTTGCTCCCCGAAGATGGGAACGGCCGTTCCGGCTTACAAACCAAAACGGGAAGGGTCGTTCCCGTCCTCGCCGCCCTGCACACAATTTAAAATGTGGGAACGGCCGTTCCCCAAGTACAAAGGGAACGGGTAGGGCCGTTCCCGTTGAGCAGACAGTACAGAAACAGGGCAAAACAGGGGATGCTCTCGGGACAAAACCAAGCATCCCAAAACCTCCTCAAATTCATCATAAAATGCAAGAATTCTGGGAATATGCATGTATACATGTTCAATATGCACTAATATGCAATCATAACACATAAATCATGCTTGAACATCAAGAATTTCCACTTTGAACCCAAATATGAATTCATCCAATATTTCCATAAAATTCATGATTTATTGCTCTAATTAAATTTCAAAGCTCCTAATCATACTCCTCACTTCAAATACACAAATTATCGAGCTTAAATCATGAACCCTATCTTCACATAGTAATTCAAAAAATTACACATAACTTCCATATCTACCTTGGAAGAAAGAAATGAAGTGATATGCGATGATGATGATGCCTCAGAACTATCCAATCCTTCGAATTCTTAGATGAAAGTGATGAATTCTCTCTTCTTTCTTGAGTGATGATGGTTCGGTGAGAAAGGAAGCAAATGTGTTGTATGGAATGAAATGAAAATGACCATGGAATGTGGAAGAAGGAAAATAACGTGATTCATGCATTAAAATTGATGAAATGATGCAAATTGCAATTAGGTCCCTCAAATGTGTCATTTATGCAATTAAGGATAAGTATGAAAGAAATGATCATTTAACCCAAAGAATAATTGTGCAATTTGGTCCTTCAATTTAATGGAATGATCATATAGGGCAATTTGGCAATTAAAACATGTTCGGTAATTAATTCACATAGCGAGTAAATCAAATTAAAAAATGATTCTCAAGTTGGCACGTATTTCATATATTTCATGTAATCGTGTTGAAACATAATTTATAAAATTAATACAACACGTATAAATTGAATAAACGAAAATAATAAAATAAATCCTAACGCTCGAAACTCACACGTATCGAGCGTACCTGACTGTCTGGAAATCGGGACGTTACAAGATACCCTTGCGATATGAAAAACATGTACTGAAAAATCAAGTGTCCAAGACATTCATTTCATTCAAAAGCCCCAAAACTTACTTGGGCAATTCAAAAGGAGATATCTAAACCAAAGCTCGATGGAAATGAGTAAAAGCAAAAGTCATCAAGGCAGCTCAAAAGAAATGAGCTCCGCAAAGTGATCCAAAAGCTAAAATGTGTAAAGTCTGAACCGAAAACATGCTATGTTCATCGAGTCATCAGCAAAATAAAGAAATAAAATATCAAATGCTAGAGAAAATTTTCAAAGTCCTTGTGGGTTCAGGAAATTCAAGGGAGCTTAAACCTCCCCTCTATTGCTGACTTTGCTGGAAGACTAGCTGCTCCCATAGACGAAATCCCAACAGATGGAACACTAACCGAAAGAATGGTGTCAGCAGGCAGAATACTAACAGCCTGATCAAGTTTTCTAATAGATGAAGTACTAGCTGAAAAGGCACCAGCAGGTGGGACTTAGAGCCCTCCCTTTATAGCTATTCAGCTTTGTTCCTACAGCTGTCCAATCTTGTCCCACTCTCTGCTGCTGAACCTGGAAGCCTCCACCTAGAGGGAAGACAAGACGAATCAGAAAGCAGAAAAGAAATAAAAATCTTACAAAGCGAAGTTATTTGAGATTCACTAAAAGCTCAATTGAAAGACTGGTCGAGACATCAGCTGGAAGGATGTTAGGGGATGGCCCTACAGCTGGAAGGATTGTAGCAGGAGGAACGTTCACAGTAGAAAGGTGAGCCTCCTCCAAACTCAATTGCACAATAGTAGCTGACAACGTTTCACTGCCACCTGGTGCGGGGTCACCACCAGCTACCGGAAGTGGCTGATTCCCTCCTGCAAAAGAAGAGGTTGTAGACATCAAGAAAAAGGGAAGATCACAAACAAGAAAGCAAGGCAAAGAGACAAATTATATATGTTATATACCTACCAGGTTATAACGTCCCAAAAATGTGCCCAACGACAACAATAAAGTAAAGAAGCAAGAAGAAGGAGACAATATTATTTTCAACAAGAATGTCAAAGAGGCAACTCAGCAAAGTGTGCATTACAACAATTTCACAAGATCTTTATTTCCAAAAGATAACATGTTGCGTACAAATAAAAGCAAATACGAGGAAAAGTTAAGATTTTCACTTTCAGAAGCTGCAACAACGATGGTGCGCGGCGCTGCGATTAGGGATGTAAACAAGCGAGCTGGCTCGCGAGCTTCGCCGAGCCGAGCCGAGCTCGAACCCAAGCTCCTTTGTTTTTGGCTCGTGGCTCGCGAGCCACTATTTTTAATTAAAAATAAATAAATATTAATTTTTATATATATAAATACTTATATAATATATAATATTATATATATATATATACTTATTTTTATATATAAATATTAAAAATAATTAATTTTTAAATTAAAAAATATGTTTTTTCATGGCTCGCGAGCCGAGCCGAGTCGCTCATAAGCTTGGTCGAGCTGAGCTCGAGCCAAGAAAAAAGGGGTAGGCTCGGCTCGGCTCGTTTACATCCCTGCCTGCGATCCGAAAGAAAAGAAGAAAGAATGAGGGAGCTGAAGTATAGGGGCGTTCGATTAAAAAGACCTTTTAAGAACCTTTTTAATTAAATAACCCACAAGTTTGAGTTTAGTTAATGGATAGCCCTTTTCATTAATTAATATAAAAAAGGCATTCCACACACTTTTAGGAATTGCATTTTAGCCCAAAAATTTATATATATTGCAAATAAACCCTCCCAAAATTATTCAGCCAAGATTTTTCTCTCACTACAAACCCATTTATTCTCTCTCTCTCTCTCTCGTACGAGCTTTTTTCTCCATGAGGCCCGACGTTTTCTTACTGAAAATTTTCTGTTCTCTTCACTTCTCTAGGGATTGATTGTTCATCCAAGCACTAATTTATTCAAGAATCGAGATTATTTATATGATAAAGGAAGTCTTGAAGATAGTTCATATAAGAAAAAGTGGTTCAAGAGCTCAACTTGTATTGTTGGAAGAAATCTTGTGAAAAGTACATTGAAGGTAACAAGTATTTGTATTTCTATCATTGAGCAAGGATATTAGAGATAGATATTATGTGCATCTTGAACAAGATTTGTGTGTGTGTGTGTGTATATATATATATATACGCTGAATGTTGGATATAGAGATCTTGGGCATGTTCTTTTTTCGGTTTTTTGGGTGTTAGCTTAATGATCGGAGTTTGACTCTAAAGGAAAAAATCAGATTGATCGCTTAGTGGAAAAGCGATTTCTGCCCAGAAAGCGATCGCTTTTTTCAGGCTAAAGAAAAAAAGCGATCGCTTTTTCTAGGCTAAAGAAAAAAAGCGATCGCTTTTTAACTAGTACAAATTTTAAAAATTAATATGTGTTTGTTACGGTGCAGGTACATTTTAACTTAATTGCATCAATGCCAGAATTTGTTATAGGTGTCGTATACGGCGAGTGGGTGGAGAAAGATAGTTGTTGGGAGTGGAATCCAACAAGTAATGTAACTACACCACTTCTTGTAAGTAAGGATATTACCTTTGAGATGCTTGTCGATAAAGTTATCAACAAGCGCGAATTGAGCTGCTCACGTTCTCAAATACATATAAAGTATATTATAACAAATGCACCTCCGAATGAAAAACTACCTCCAACTGAAATAACGTCGGATGAAGATCTAAAGATATACATGAGTGATGTTGGTTGTGGTGGTTGGAGGCCTATTTTGAAAGTCTCTATAGCTGATTCTGGAGAAAACAATGAATTGGAGTCACTGAATATTGATTTCAATTTTAATAAGGATGATATTTGTTTACCAAATGATGATGTAATAGTTAATTATAACTATAATGCTGAAGATGAGATTGAGGACGTAGAGGAAGACAATACAGCGGAAGAACTTAACGAAGACCCTAATATCATGATGGATGAAGATAATACTGCAAACGATCAACTATATCTAGAGAATGGTGATGGCAACGAAGAAATTATGTTGGCCGAAGAAATTTCAAGGGGAAAAACCACATGTACGAATGTAAGTCGAGCATGCCACACATTCGATGATGGATCAGATTTATATAAAGGATATGTCTTCAATGACAAGAAGGATGCAATAAGGAAGATAAAATTTGTTGCTGTGAAAGGAAAGTTTGAGTTGCAAACTAAAAGATCTACAAAATCCTTGTTTGTTGTTGCATGTCCTTCCCCCAATTGTAAGTGGTGGATTCGTTGTGTTAACTATCCTGGATCAAGTAAATTTGTTATTAAGAAATACATTCGGGAGCACACATGCGGTTTGGAATTTATATCGGGAGAACATCATCAAGCATCGGCTGATGTTATTGGAGAATTTGCGAAACCTCTATTTGTAGATGGAAAAGGTCCTACACCCAAGGATATGAAGAATTATGTACAATCACAATTGGGTTGTGTGGTGAGCTATTGGAAATGTTGGAAAGGGAGACAACATGCAAAGGATTTTGTGAGGGGAACACCAGAACATGGTTATGCAGTCCTTGAAGCTTATCGCTATATGTTAGAGTTAAGCAACGAAGGAACCAAGACACATTTAGAGGTTGACGAAAAAAATAGATTTCTTTATTTTTTCGTAGCTTTTGGGCCGTGCCTAAGGGGTTTTGCATTAATGAGAAAAGTTATAGCTCTTGATGGTTGCTTTTTGACGGGGAAGTTTGGTGGTACATTATTAGTTGCCACGGCACTAGATGGTGAGAACCATATATATCCAATTGCATGGGCAGTGGTCAATTCTGAGAATGACCGATCATGGGGGTGGTTTTTGGAACATTTGCAAGACATAGTTCCTGACAGTGATGAGTTGTGCATAATATCCGACAGACACATTTCTATTAAGAATGCAGTTGCAAAAGTTTACCCCACAGCGCATCATGGGTATTGCATAAAGCACCTCTGCGATAATTTAACGCAAAAATACAAGTGCGGTGAAATTATTGGCCCTTATTTTTTGGCAGCCAAAGCTTATAGGGTTGATGAGTTCGATGAGCACTTTCGTCAAATTCGGCAAATCCACAGTAACGCGGCTGATTACCTTGAGCATGATATAGGATTCCACCGATGGAGTAGAGCTCATTCTCCCATAAATAGGTATAATATTATGACAACCAACATTACGGAGTTTTTTAATTCAAGAATTTTAGTAGAAAGAGAATATCCAATTACTGCGCTATGTGATTCAATTCAAAGAATACTTTCTCAGTGGTTTTATGAGCGTCGTATGGAAATTGTGGATTGCACAACAATACTAGTTCCATCAAAGGAAGTTGCGCTACGAAAAAATTTGGAACTTTCTAATTTGCTTTTGGCAACTCCAATTAATGTGCATGAATTCATTGTGCGTGGTGTTGGTTCGGACGTTGTTGTTGATCTTAACAAAAAAGAATGCAGTTGTAGAGTTTTTAATATCGACAAGATTCCATGTTCTCATACTTTGGCCGCTTTGAGAGAACAAAAGCTCCCCGATTTCGGCAAGAGAATCTATACATTTTGCTCTCCAACTTATAAGGCCGAATCATTCTTGCATGCCTATGTAGAGTCGATATATCCAATTCCACCAGAGGAACAATGGGAGGTACCCGAATCAATAGCAAATGCTATCATTGATCCACCAAACATCAAGCCAAAAAAGGGCAGAAAGCGAGTCAAGAGGATTCCTTCCACATGTGAGGTCCAAAGAAAGAAGAACAAATGCTCAAAATGTAAGCAATCGGGTCACAAGAAAAACACTTGCAAGCAACCTCTTGGTCCTCAAATATCAAATTGATACATCTTTGTTCATAGTTTACTTTTGCAAATGTGGATATTGATTGTTAGAAATGTGTAATCTATTGTTCTATGCATCTTTTGTTACAATGTGTAATATCGTTTATTCGTATATACTAGTTTATTCACGAAATAAGAGATCGCTTTTTTTGGAGTTGTTTGTCATCCCCTCGAAAATAAGCGATCGTTTTTTTCCTTTGCAATCGCTTTTTTCAGCTTGTTCACTTGGCCAACGGAAAAAAGCGATTTCAAATGAAATAAGCGATCGCTTTTTTTTGCCTTCTTTTTCATCCCCTCGAAAAAAAGCGATCGCTTTTTTCCTTTGCAATCGCTTTTTCCAGATTGTTCATTTGGCCAACAGAAAAAAGCGATTTCAAGGTAAATAAGCGATCGCTTTTTTTAGGAGTTAGATTTTTGGTTCGGTTTGCATAACCTTAAAAAAAGCGATGGCTTATTTCATTTGAAATCGCTTTTTCGAAGAGTTTGACTTATCCCTTGGAAAAGGAGATTTCAAGGTAAATAAACGATCGCTTTTTTTTAGGAGTTAGATTTTTGGTTCGGTTTGCATAACCTTAAAAAAAGCGATCGCTTATTTACATTGAAATCGCTTTTTCGAAGAGTTTGACTTATCCCTTTGAAATCGCTTTTTGTAGGAGTTAGACTAGTCCCTTGGAAAAAGCGATTTGATGGTAAATAAGTGATCGCTTTGTTTAGGAGTTAGATTTGTGGTTCGGTTTGCATAACCTTAAAAAAAGCGATCGCTTATTTACCTTGAAATCGCTTTTTCCAAGAGTTTGACTTATCCATTGGAAAAAGCGATTTCAAGGTAAATAAGCGATCGCTTTTTTTAGGAGTTAGATTTTTGGTTCAGTTTGCATAACCTTAAAAAAAGCGATCGCTTATTTATGTTTGAAATCGCTTTTTGTAGGAGTTAGACTAGTCCCTTGGAAAAAGCGATTTGATGGTAAATAAGCGATCGTTTTGTTTAGGAGTTCGATTTGTGGTTCGGTTTGCATAACCTTAAAAAAAGCGATCGCTTAACTTTCTTTCAAATCGCTTTTTCGAAGAGTTTGACTTATTGGAAAAAGCGATTTCAAGGTAAATAAGCGATCGCTTTTTTTAGGAGTTAGATTTTTGGTTCGGTTTGCATAACCTTAAACAAAGCGATCGCTTATTTATCTTTCAAATCGCTTTTTGTAGGAGTTAGACTAGTCCCTTGCAAAAAGCGATTTGATGTTAAATAAGCGATCGCTTTGTTTAGGAGTTAGATTTGTGGTTCGGTTTGCCTTAAAAAAAGCGATCGCTTATTTACCTTGAAATCGCTTTTTCCAAGAGTTTGACTTATCCATTGGAAAAGGCGATTTCAAGGTAAATAAGCGATCGCTTTTTTTAGGAGTTAGATTTTTGGTTCGGTTTGCATAACCTTAAAAAAAGCGATCGCTTATTTATCTTTCAAATCGCTTTTTGTAGGAGTTAGACTAGTCCCTTGGAAAAAGCGATTTGATGGTAAATAAGCGATCGCTTTGTTTAGGAGTTCGATTTGTGGTTCGGTTTGCATAACCTTAAAAAAAGCGATCGCTTATTTACCTTGAAATCGCTTTTTCGAAGAGTTTGACTTATCCATTGGAAAAAGCGATTTCAAGGTAAATAAGCGATCGCTTTTTTTAGGAGTTAGATTTTTGGTTCGGTTTGCATAACCTTAAAAAAAGCGATCGCTTATTTATCTTTCAAATCGCTTTTTGTAGGAGTTAGACTAGTCCCTTGGAAAAAGCGATTTGATGGTAAATAAGCGATCGCTTTGTTTAGGAGTTCGATTTGTGGTTCGGTTTGCATAACCTTAAAAAAAGCGATCGCTTATTTACCTTGAAATCGCTTTTTCCAAGAGTTTGACTTATCCATTGGAAAAAGCGATTTCAAGGTAAATAAGCGATCGCTTTTTTTAGGAGTTGGATTTTTGGTTTGGTTTGCATAACCTTAAACAAAGCGATCGCTTATTTATCTTTCAAATCGCTTTTTGTAGGAGTTAGACTAGTCCCTTGCAAAAAGCGATTTGATGTTAAATAAGCGATCGCTTTGTTTAGGAGTTATATTTGTGGTTCGGTTTGCATAACCTTAAAAAAAGCGATCACTTATTTACCTTGAAATCGCTTTTTCCAAGAGTTTGACTTATCCATTGGAAAAAGCGATTTCAAGGTAAATAAGCGATCGCTTTTTTTAGGAGTTAGATTTTTGGTTCGGTTTGCATAACCTTAAAAAAAGCGATCGCTTATTTATCTTTCAAATCGCTTTTTGTAGGAGTTAGACTAGTCCCTTGGAAAAAGCGATTTGATGGTAAATAAGCGATCGCTTTGTTTAGGAGTTCGATTTGTGGTTCGGTTTGCATAACCTTAAAAAAAGCGATCGCTTATTTACCTTGAAATCGCTTTTTCGAAGAGTTTGACTTATCCATTGGAAAAAGCGATTTCAAGGTAAATAAGAGATCCCTTTTTTTAGGAGTTAGATTTTTTGTTCCGTTTGCATAACCTTAAACAAAGCGATCGCTTATTTATCTTTCAAATCGCTTTTTGTAGGAGTTAGACTAGTCCCTTGCAAAAAGCGATTTGATGTTAAATAAGCGATCGCTTTGTTTAGGAGTTATATTTGTGGTTCGGTTTGCATAACCTTAAAAAAAGCGATCGCTTATTTACCTTGAAATCGCTTTTTCCAAGAGTTTGACTTATCCATTGGAAAAAGCGATTTCAAGGTAAATAAGCGATCGCTTTTTTTAGGAGTTAGATTTTTGGTTCGGTTTGCATAACCTTAAAAAAAACGATCGCTTATTTATCTTTCAAATCGCTTTTTGTAGGAGTTAGACTAGTCCCTTGGAAAAAGCGATTTGATGGTAAATAAGCGATCGCTTTGTTTAGGAGTTCGATTTGTGGTTCGGTTTGCATAACCTTAAAAAAAGCAATCGCTTATTTACCTTGAAATCGCTTTTTCGAAGAGTTTGACTTATCCATTGGAAAAAGCGATTTCAAGGTAAATAAGAGATCGCTTTTTTTAGGAGTTAGATTTTTTGTTCCGTTTGCATAACCTTAAACAAAGCGATCGCTTATTTATCTTTCAGATCGCTTTTTGTAGGAGTTAGACTAGTCCCTTGCAAAAAGCGATTTGATGGTAAATAAGCGATCGCTTTGTTTAGGAGTTAGATTTGTGGTTCGGTTTGCATAACCTTAAAAAAATAGATCACTTATTTCCTTTGAAATCGCTTTTTCGAAGAGTTTGACTTATCCCTTGGAAAAAGTTATTTCAAGGAAAATAAGCGATCGCTTTTTTTAGGAGTTAGATTTTTGGTTCGGTTTGCATAAATTATATTTAATTGATGAAAGAACAAACATTAATGCTAAGTTTACATTAAATAACTCATATTTTTCGTTAGCATGTGCACATATTTCATATTTAATTGTAATTCCAACCGATTGTGACATCGCTTAAGTGATTCCTTGTAGTTTCAACTAAATCACTTAAGCGACAAACCCAATCGCTTATATAATTCCGCGTGTTTTTAACTAAAGCTTACATGATTCCGCGTGTTTTAAGTAAATCGTGTTTTTAACTAAATCGAGTGAATTATTAAAATTGTAATGGAAATTGTGCCATTTATCCTGTTTTAGTAACGAAGAGGGACACTTGTTGAAATACTTTGTTTCACGGGATACTCAATCAATAAGTGATTGCAGAAACGTGTTGTGTGAATTACAGCTCAAACAACTGTTAACCAATGTAATTAAAAATTACATGAATTATATTTAATTGACGAAATGACAAACATTGATGTTGGAGTTTACGTTAAATAAATATTATTTTTGGTTAATATGTGTACATCTTTGATGCGTCATGGAATGTGTTATTAGTTTTACATGAAATACAAAATGACGATATAAAATTATAGTAGTTGAATATATATGTAAGTGTTAAAGTTAAAGTGAAAATCATAAGTATTAAAGTTAAAGTGAAAGAACTCGGGTATATTTAAAGTGAAAATCATAAGTATCGCTTGAATTCACTAAATCGCCTAAGCGAAAACCCAAATCGCTTAACTGACGGTTCATGTTTTTCACTAAATCGCTTAAGCGAAAACCCAAATCGCTTAACTGACGGTTCATGTTTTTCACTAAATCGCTTAAGCGAAAACCCAAATCGCTTAACTGATCCAAGTCCAAAAAAGCGATCGCTTATTTACCTTTGCAATCGCTTTTTCTCACTTTATAAAAGAAACCTAAGGAA
The DNA here is from genome assembly GCA_037501455.1 of Lantana camara. Lineage (NCBI taxonomy): Eukaryota > Viridiplantae > Streptophyta > Magnoliopsida > Lamiales > Verbenaceae > Lantana > Lantana camara. Next base: position 95,202,412 of record CM074860.1, on the reverse strand, counting down.
AAAGCGATTGCAAAGGAAAAAAAGCGATCGCTTAGTTTCGGGGTGATGAAAACCAAGGCCAAAAAAAGCGATCGCTTATTTACCTTTGCAATCGCTTTTTCTCACTTTATAAAAGAAACCTATGGAAAAAGCGATTGCAAAGGAAAAAAGCGATCGCTTATTTTCGAGTTGATGAAAACCAAGTCCAAAAAAAGCGATCGCTTATTTACCTTGAAATCGCTTTTTTTACTTTAGAAAAGAAACCTATGGAAAAAGCGATTGCAAAGGAAAAAAGCGATCGCTTATTTTCGAGTTGATGAAAACCAAGTCCAAAAAAAGCGATCGCTTATTTACATTGAAATCGCTTTTTTTCATTTTAGAAAAGAGACCCATCGCTTTTTTTGGACTTGGTTTTCATCAACTCGAAAATAAGCGATCGCTTTTTTCCTTTGCAATCGCTTTTTCCTTAGGTTTCTTTTATAAAGTGAGAAAAAGTGATTTCAAGGTAAATAAGCGATCACTTTTTTTGGACTTGGTTTTCATCAACTCGAAAATAAGCGATCGCTTTTTTCCTTTGCAATCGCTTTTTCCTTAGGTTTCTTTTATAAAGTGAGAAAAAGCGATTGCAAAGGTAAATAAGCGATCGTTTTTTTTGGACTTGGTTTTCATCACCTCGAAAATAAGAGATCGCTTTTTTCCCTTTGCAATTGCTTTTTCCATATGGTTCTTTTGTAAAATGAAAAAAAGCGATTTCAAATAAAATAAGCGATCGCTTTTTTTTGCCTTGATTTTCATCACCTCAAGGTAAATAAGCGATCGCTTTTTTTTCCTTTGCAATCGCTTTTTTCAGCGGGTTCCTTTGGCCAACGGAAAAAAAGCGATTTCAAATAAAATAAGCGATCGCTTTTTTTTTGCCTTGCTTTTCATCCACTCGAAAATAAGCGATCGCTTTTTTCCTTTGCAATCGCTTTTTTCAGCTTGTTCACTTGGCCAACGGAAAAAAGCGATTTCAAAAAAAATAAGCGATCGCTTTTTTTTGCCTTGCTTTTCATCAACTCCTTCTTTCTTGTGGTTGTTCTCCTTCTTTCTCGGCAACTCTGACTTTCTTCAGCATACCATCAGCGGTGTACGGCGATATTAAAAAATGACTTCGTTTTTTTTCTCTTTCTGGTCTTTTATCAACAATATTTTCAACCAATTCAATCCTCTTCTCCAACTTCTCCACAGTCCCTTTGAGCCCGTCAAATTTCTTTTCTAAATCGTTAAACCATTCTGTCATTTTCTTTTCCAGACCTTTCAAGCATTCCATCACGTTACAATCGTGAACATGAGAATGTCGTGGCTGTGGTGTGCTGCTTCCAACAAGAGAAAGTAGCGGCGGTGGTGTGTTGATTCTAACAGGAGAATGCAATGGCGGTGGAGTGTTTTCATCGCCCATATCTTCACTTTGTGCTTTTCCTTTTTCTAAATCCGCAAATTGGTCAATATGTGTTGTTAACTGCGTAACTCCAGCCAATTCCTTCGTCAATCGGTCAATGTTTTCGTCTGGATTATCTACAGGCTCTTGAAATGACCGCATATATTCTTCTTGCATTTCACGATTTGTAGGAATCAAAAATGGAGACACAACCACCTACAATATGGATTTCGATAAATTAGTTTAAAGTACATAGCAGATTAGCTTAGAATATAAATATCTTTATACTACAAACATTAATTTGTAATTCTTGGAATTTTTTTCAACTAACCTCGTTATCTTTCAGCACTGACTCAATCATATCGTAGTCCCACTGTGCACTTCTTTTAGGATGCCATTGCAAAATCCTTGGGATAGGAAGTGCATCTCCATTTGATGGAGAAATCCGAATTCCAGCATTGTGAAAAACTGAAATTGCCTCATACGCCCACACCTAAAAAATATATAAATACATTATACAATAAATTAGAAAAATACATAAACGAATAAAAGAGTACCAAAAAAACATGATACTATTATTACCAGAAATGCCCATGGAAAACCATAAAGATTGAATTTGGCAGATTTGCGGCTGCTTGTCCACTGCTTGTATGCTTGTTTTAACTTTCTGGTTTGGAGCGAGCGAATCGTTGTACGGAATGATAGTCTCCCCCACGGATAGGCATTGAAAAATCTTTTATCTTTCACGAAGAGGAACCAATCGAGATCAACCTTCTTGCTTGCATCCCTTGCCATGAGAATCGAATGCAGAAAATATACAAGACAAATATTAATCTTGTCATCTCTGTCATAACGCTTCTCTTGCAACATTTCTTCCAAATCTACGCCCACAAGACTCTTTCTTTTTTTCCCCAAAATGTGCTCCAAATAATTCTTGTTCTTTTTTTTAACTTTTTCCCTATCAGCTGCACTCGGAAAAGGTCCGCAATTCAGCCCCGTCACAATGGCAAATTCTTTCATCCCAAACCGTAGTGGCTTATTATCCACAATAAACCACATCTCTCGATCTTTTCTACTCTCGACAAAATGAAGCAATAAATAATGACATAACATCCCATTAAATGTCCAATCCTCCGATAGGTCTAGAAAATGACCGAAGCAGGTCTTCCGGACCACAGATTGCACTCCCGCATTACCTTCTTCTTCACCGTCTTCAAGATACCTCTTAATTACATTTTTAAACTTAGCCCAAGAGGATCTCACCGTATAGTTTGCAGGAAAGTATTCAATCTCGTCTACCAATGGATGCAGATTAAAACCATGTAGGTCTATCGATCGCGAACATTCGGGCATTGAGAGCTTCTCCGGGTCTTCGCTCTCCTTCTTATTCTCCTACAATAAAGGAATAAAAATAAATTCTCTTGCAGTTAAACAAATGTATTAACCTTCATATTCCTAACTCAAAAGAGGTACCTCGTCTTCCTGGCTTGTGATTAACCCCTTGCCAGATACCATCAAATTCAGCTAATCCAATCAATGATTATCGATACACCATGAAGCAACAATGATCAATACCGTTTAAATAATTATTTTTCTTCAAAACAGCTGATTTAATAAATATTACATGATATCTTCACATATACATACATAAACAAGATTTTTATAATTATATGCAAAAATGATCCTAATTGGTTTATTTTTAGAAGTGAAACAAAATTGAATTAATAATAATAATAATAATAAAAAGATTATACCATGTTTTCAACGGCTATCATCTCTTTCGCCAACATGCCACTATGCTCATTCGCCTCGTCCTGGCAAAAAAAATAGTATAAATATTAGAGACTAAATTTTAGAAACTTAAAAGGTTCATCAATAAAAAGCAAATAACATCTAACTTAAATTTAGTCAAAATTAAACATCAAATCAAACCTCTGTTTCAATGCATTCTTCAAACTTTTGGGTAGGTTCAAACTCTTTGCTTGTAACTTTTTGTCTCTTTTTTCCTTTCTCCGGCACATCGTTATGCTCATTTGCCTCATCCTATTCAAAAAAGAGATTAAATATTACATTTGTCGTATCAAAATATATCCAGTCAAAATGGATGGTGAACATGTTTCAAGAAAATAAATTATGGTCAATCAACATATTAAGTGAAATTACGCCAACGCTATTATGCAATCCTCCATGGAACTTCATATAGATTCCACAATTTCAGTTTTTCCCATTTCAATCTGCTAAGGGCATTCCATTATTTTTTTATTTTTTTTTTTATTAAAATGGTTGCTAATTTATTATCAATATGCTGTCACAAAAACATTCATACACAATACTGAACATGGTCCTTCCCCCCATACTACAAGCCTGAATAACTAAACCAATCCATCCAAATTATCTCAAACTTCTTGTTCTTAATTCAAACTCAAAAAGGAAAACGCTGCTCCACCCTCTGAATCTTTGATGCTCCAAAACATGATTCAATCGGTCAACAAACAAAAATTCAAACATATTTTCCCAAGATGCGAGCAAGATCATTACTTTTAGAACTCAAACCATCTCAAAATCTTGCAAGAATGCATCAGATTTCACATGAATGCTGAAAATTATAAAACTTCAATATATTTAGAGATCAAAATGGAAAATTCAAGAATATGTATAGAGAAGAAATCTAAATGAAAAGGAAAATAAAAACAGAGGAACCATGAGAGAAGGGCATTCCATAATATCTCATAATCAACATAACCACTCTCATATTCAACAAGATAGGATCAATTATCATTTTATATTGAAATCTAGCGCTTAAACAATAACCAAAATCAACATGGTATTCAAACGATCGCTTTTATATTGAAATCGATCGCTTATACAATAACATAAAAAAAAAAGCGATTCTACCAAAAGCAACAACTAATAAAAAGCGGTTGCATTGATTGAAGAGTTCAAAATCAACCAAAATGTACAAACCATACTTCATACTACAATTTCATACCTCATGTTGGTGTTCTTGACGAAACTTTCGTGTAGAGTTTTGCTTGTAATTAGGCATTATGAGTCAAAACTCGAAGAAGCAGTGACAAGCAGCTGAGAGAAAAAAAAATTGATAAACAATTCTGTCAGGCATGTGTTGATAACGTTGGACAAATCAGAACACCACGCTCCTTAGGAAGTCAATAGCTTATTTTTTTCACAGACACACTTGTATCATAATCCAAAATCAGAGCTTAAAAAAGTAATCGAACAAACCCTTGCTTTAAAAGTAAAAACAAGAATAAAATACCTAAGGAGGAAGGAGGTGGTAATGCGGCGGCGGAGGTGGTAATGCGGTCCCCTAGCTGCGGCGGCGGTGGTAGCTGCGGCGGCGGCGGTGGTGGAAGGAGGAAGAAAGAGTAGACGGTGAGAATGGTCCTCGGTATTGAGATAAATAGTGGCGACACCGAGAAGATGGAGGAGAGAATTTGCACGGGGCGGCGGTAGCTACAGCGGAGGGCCGGTGGCGGAAGGACGAAGAGACGTAAAAGCGAGGGAGCTTGAAAAAAAACGATTGGGTTGGGGGGGGACTGACTCTCGGTTCGTTTTCTTTTCCCTTTTAATTTTAATTTTGATTCTTTTTGGTTTATTTTCAATTTAATCCTTCAAACAATAAATATTTACAAAGTGCCCCCATTATATAATTAAATAATTAAATTCATATTTATTACATTAAAAAGAAATACAAAATAAAATTGAGGGTTATTTTGTTAAATGGAAACTTGGGTGGCACAAATAAACAAATTTCCCCCTGAAGTATGTTGCTTTAACGAAGGGAGATAAGAAGCGCGTTTGCCGGTGGTGAATGTGAGGACGACGGGGATTTCCGGAACTCACCCAAGATGGCGAATAGCAGCATTGCGGCAGGAGTGAAGAGCGAAAGAAATTGATTTGGAACTAATTAGAAAAGTTAAAGCCCTAATCTAGGATGACTCTCCAATTCCCGGAAATCTTGTCTTGGAAAAGGAATAAAAAGAAGAACATGCCTCACCTGGGCGGCGGCGAGTGACGAAAGGCGGTGAACGGCAACGCTGCAAGAAAAAAAAAAAAAAAAGGAAAACTCAGATCCACAAAGCACAAGTCCAGATTTATCAAGAAAATAAAATAAATAAAGAATCGTCAAGAGGGATTACCGGTGCTAAAGATGCCGACGACAAAACGGCGGCGAAAATAACTCAGGCGTGGCACCGGCGGTTTGAGCAAAAACAGCAGTGGTTCGTACTAAAAGAAAAAAAAATGGAGAAGGAAAGGAAGAAAAAATTCAGAGGTTATGCTGCTGTGAGAAGAAGGCAAGGAAGGGGCACAAGTGCGTCGACATAACGGCGACCGGTACCGGAAATGCAAAAAGAGTCGTGAGAATTTTTTGGAGAAACTTACCAGGCACAAGGAATGGCCGCCTAGGTGAATGTGCTGAGAAGGAAGGATAAGTGATTTTGAATTCATTGAGAAATAAAGTCTCAAGTGAGGGAAATTCTTGCATGAGCCGGGTGTGGGCCCAATTCCTACACCCGGCTCTAATACATGATTAAAAAAATATTATTTTTTTTATTCTTTTTTTTAATCATGTATTAGAGCCGGGTGTAGGAATTGGGGCCCACACCCGGCTCATTCAAGAATTTCCCCTCAAGTGATAATGGGACAATCGGGTGACATCATCTCCCTTTTCCTTCTTTACTTTATTCTTTCTTAGTAAATTATTAATTTTAGGATGATAATCTTGAACTGATGTGCACTTGCAAAGAAGAGAGCAGTGTTCTTTTGAATAAGGACAAAGCTAAGTATTTTTTGGAGAAATTTAGGAATTATCTGGATTGTAACCGATTCCAAAAAAAAAAAAAAAATTACTTTGATAATTTTTAAATAATTATCTTAGCAACTTTCAGGGAATTATCTTGTTCCTATTAAGAATCGATTTATTCTCTTTGATAATTAATTCTAGGGATATTGAATAATTGGCTCCAGGATTTAGAATATGATTGTATCTTGAAATATATTACATCTTGAAAATATGTATTACAGGACTATACTCCCGCCAAATTCTAGAGAAAGAGAAATACTTGCAGCTGAGCAAGTGGGAAAGAAAAGCAGAAGGGATAACAACTAGCAGAAAGGAACATGTGAAGGAAAAATTAAGGTGAAAGGAGCAATTAGCTGGAGGGACAAAGATACTAAGCAGAAAGTCAGGCAGATCCCAAGAAGCACAATGTTAAACAAGTTTCGAGAAACTGAACTTCAAGCAAGCCTTCGGTACGGATCCCAACAGTTGTACTCTTTTTACTCATGAGGGTTTTTCCCAAGTGGTTTTCCCGAGTGAGGTTTTTAATGAGGCAACCACCGTGCCCGAGAAGGGAGATCAACCGTTGCAAGACATCCAAGAATGAGTTGATTTCCAAGAATTTACTAACTCTCACAGTCGTCTATGTTATTCGACTGTAAGAGTAGGGGGGAGCGATGATGTGGGGGAATATTTCTCATGTTTAATTAATTGGGATATTATTAAGAGTCCAGGTGAAGCGTTGTAGTAGTCATGGGAGAAGTGGGAAGTTGAGAGAAAAACGGGGAGAAGTCAGCAAAGAAAGTGAGAACAGATTTGAAACTAAAAACTCCCATGTGCCTAGAATATTGGGACTCTGCAACCGATTATTGAAGAGAATAAAAGGCAGATAGGGAGAGAAGGAATCGTCAATCACATTTTTTCTACAGAAAACCCTAGCAGTCCAACTCTGAAGAACTACTAGCTTTTAGCAGTCATATCTTTATTTCCCCCTTATCCTTTTTCTACTGCAATTTCCATTATTATTCTAGTATAAAGAGATTATCCTTTTCAGAATTCCATTGTACGCAGAAGATATTTGTTCCATAACACAGAAGATTATCAACATACACATTTATCTTTATTTCATCGTTATTTTCATTCCTTGTTTATTTTTCTCATTATTTATCCTAGCACTTATTTTTTGGTTAATTTTCCTTTACAGTTTGGTGTAATCTCTTTTCCCGATACAAATAAATTATATTGGTGATTGTCAAATTTTTGACAAGCATCACAACTGAATCAAATATGTCTTTCATTTCAAATTTCATGTTCTAATTCATAACAATAATATGCGTGCACTTCTTCACTAATTTATTTTAATTAACAAAAATAACCGGCAAACATTAATTTTTTCGATCTCTCAGAGTTTCCCCCCGCCCAATTGAGTGAAGGACTAATCTCCCGATGTAGTTGAAGGCGCTTATTTTAATACTTTTTCATAGGGCTGTTGGCAACAACAAACTAAAATCAACATATATTTATCAACCAACCCTACTAAATTTTATGTGGGCAGCAGCAAATTAAAAATGGCCAACCTTACTTAATTACTAATTGGTTCTAATTTTATGTTTGTTTTATTTTAACAGCCAACCTATTTTAATTTATTTGTTGCTTCTAATTAATGTTATGTTTCCTATAATCGAAATTACTCTTCATTTTCATAGCTTTAATTTTAACATCCCGAACATTGATTTTTTTGTTATAGTTAGAAACAAGGGCTCTCATTTCAGGGGTCAATTCTGGATCGATCTACTCGCACATGCTACAAGTTTCCTTGCAACATTTAACAAATCTCCGATTAGGATTTTTAGGAGTTTTAGATGTGAAAACACGGGCTACAAAATCACAATAACATAACAGCCTCGATTCACCCTTCGCCGATGATGTTGAAGGAAACATAATTAAAAGAATGTCTGTCCATTAACAATTATTGAAACGTTAGTTGAGATCAAGATCAAGAAACAAAAGAAAGAAAGCACGATTTAACAAATTGACAACCATTGCTAGAAAAATATTGTAGCGACATCAAAATACAGATGAAATTCAAAAAGAACAATCCAAACAAATTAGGACATAGACAAAACAGAATATCAATAAATTCACATCTAGTACGACAATCAGACTCAAACAGAACATCCCCTAAAATGCTTTACCGTCGTGGTCTCCGTTGCTAACAGAAAATTAGGGCAACAATTACGAAAAGAAAAAGGGGACAGGAAATCTCCGATGGTGAATGGAGAAAAATAGTAAAGTAGAGGTATGGATAAAGTATAAATGGTGTGGTTGAAGGAAAAACATAAGGATAAAACAAACTTTTCAAATCCTTGAGGTTTTAGAAAAAATAAATTATGTATTAGTGATCTAAAACATATAATTTTCAAACTAAAGAATTTAAGATAAATTTTAAAGATATTTATTTTTCTTTATTAAATGTACCTAAAAAAAATCTATTCCATATGCTTGCATTGTGATAAATGATTAAATATGTAAGAATTGGCGTGCCATATATAATATGCCTGGAAAGAAAAAGCAGAGTTAGGAATGAGTCAAGAATCAAGAATTGTGCTCGCTTTTTTAAGGAAAAGAGAAACATAAAATATTGTATCAACATGCATGTTCCATATGATTTGGTATTATATTAGCATGTTCGTTCCCATTTGAGCATTGAGCTCTTTCTCATGGCGGAAACTCAATCTTCAAATATTACAATCAACCCCAACAATTGCTACTGCCCACAAACAAACGTATATCACAGCCTTCGCCCCGCCGTCTCCTTACCGCCACTCTCCCAGCCCCTCTCCATAGTTCAATATGCTCTCTCGCTCCTCCGTTCTCCCTCCACCGCCACCTCTTCCGCCCTTTCCACCACCCCCTTCATGATCGACGCCGCCACCGGCCACCACCTCACCTACTCCACCTTCCTACAACGAGTGGCTTCGCTCTCATCCTTCCTCAAGCCTTCCCTCTCCAAAAGCGACGTTGCGTTCGTGCTCGCGCCACCGTCCCTCCATATCCCCGTCATCTACTTTGCTCTCATGTCTCTCGGCGTTGTTGTTTCTCCGGCCAATTCGTTATCATCTCCGGCGGAGTTGATCCACCAAATCCAGCTCAGTAAACCGGTTATTGCCTTCGCCACATCGGAAACTTCTCGGAAACTCCCCCAGAATATCCCAACTATCCTCCTCGATTCGCCGCAGTTCCTCTCCATACTTGAAATGGAGGTTTCGCACTCTGCAAACGACGTCACCGTGAACCAATCCGCCGCCGCCGCGATCCTCTACTCCTCCGGCACCACCGGCAAAGCGAAAGGCGTCGTGTTAACCCACCGGAACTTTATAGCAAGGATCGCGGGGCTGTACCAAACAATGTTGGCGGATTACAGAAAAGCAGAAAATGGTGACAGACACCGCCCTTTTTCACTCTTTTCCCTGCCGATGACTAATAGTTTAGGTTTCTTCTCGCTGATAATGGGGGTGGCCATGGGTGAGAGTTCAGTATTGATGGGGAAACACGATTTGGTCAAAATGCTGGAGGTGGTGGAGAAATATGGAGTTACACATATTCCAGTGGCGCCGCCAGTGGTGGTGGCGATGGTTAAGTCGAAGTTGGTGTCCAATTATGACTTGAGCTCTGTGCAGAAGCTGGTCTGCGGCGGTGCGCCGCTCGGAAAGGAGGTCATCGAGAGGTTTCGGGAGAAGTTCCCTCACGTAGAGATTTCCCAGGTACATGGGATTACTGAACATTGATTAGTTTGAATTCTTTGAAATACACCTTTAACATTTTAACATTAAAACAAATATTCCTTAATTTGTCAGGGGTACGGTTTGACTGAGGCGGGAGCGGTAACACGAGCCGTAGGATCCGAGGAGAGCAGACGGTACGGATCTGTCGGGCGATTGTCTGAAAATTTCCAAGCTAGGATAGTTCATCCTCAGACAGGGCATCCTCTGCCTCCTGGACAACCTGGAGAACTTTGGTTGAGAGGCCCTCCAATTATGAAAGGTCTACTGCATCATATAACTCATCAATCTGTAAATGTTGTAACGAAAAGAAAGAATATTTTCCTGATTTCATTTAGTCGTGATATTATATTTGACAGGATATGCTGGCGATGAAGCTGCAACGGCTGCAGCTTTCGATTCGGAAGGATGGTTGAAGACCGGGGATCTCTGTTATTTCGACGAAGATGGCTTTCTCTTCGTTGTCGACAGGCTGAAAGAATTGATTAAATACAAAGCATATCAGGTGATGTTATACGTAAATTAACCCTTGTGTTATTGGATATATTTTAATGCTGTCTGAGAAAAGAAAATCTTGATGAGGGATGACATTTCAGGTCCTCCAGTAGAGCTGGAACATTTACTTCAAGCGATTCCTGACATTGCCGATGCCGCTGTGATCCCGTAATTATTGAGATCTTTGGCATTGTGGATAGCATCTTTTTCTGAACAACACAATCGTATTATCGTTTTCGGCATTACTCTAATTGTGTTTGTTTTGATACTTCTTGATTGAATGATCTTGTAATTATTCAAAGGTAGAGGGGAGGTCAATGTAATTTTAAAAGTTATTTGGAGAAATGCGTCTGTATTACTAAACCCATTTATAAATGGTGATGTACCGTGTACGTTGTGATGACTCTTGGTTTAATGTGGCAGATATCCCGATGAAGAAGCAGGTCAGATCCCAATGGCGTATATAGTGAGAAAACATGGCAGCAACATCTCTGCAACTCAAATTATGGATTTCATTGCAAAACAGGCATGTCAATTTTCACCACAATACTTTCACAACTCTCGGTTGAATTTGATTTGTTGTTAAACATGAGGCAATTGCAGAAATCACGAAAGATTACCAACGACTTATCCTCCCTGTTTGGTTGTTTCCAGGTTGCTCCGTATAAAAAGATACGTCGTGTGGCATTCATCAACTCAATACCGAAATCCCCAGCTGGGAAAATCCTTAGGAGGGAGTTGATCGATCATGCTTTGTCGAAATTGTGAACCCGTTATGAATCTTACCAGAATATTTCATTCTTGGTAATGGTAGAATGGAGACTCGTCGAAAATGGGCTTCTTTTGCAAACTTTTCCATGTTTCTGGCACACTGCATATGACCAGTGTTTATCAATGGATTGTAACACAGCTTTAACTTAATCATTGTGATTTTTAATAGCAAATGATGATACAGAGAAATAGAGAATTGCTGGTGGCATGTTTGGTTAAGTCACATGATGACTTGCAGAAGGGCCCCTCCCATCGGAAATTTCCGGCGGTTTATAATAGAGTTCGTGTAATGATGAACAAAGAGACGACGATTCCAGTTGTATTGTTAGGTGCTGAACTTTTAAAAATCGAATATTTCTGCTTCAATTGCCATAAAATAGTGCAGATGTCTTCACTCACCAACATCATTGTTGCATTAAAGTACTTTAGAGATAAGATTAAATTAATTAATTATCATTCAAAAAATTAATAATTAACAGAAACTGCAGTTTCCGAGTGTGAAGGCACTAACTCAAAGGCAAAGGTGACGCACATATGTCCATCAGAAATTCTGTATTCAATTCTCACATTACACCAAAACCATGATACTATTCTTCATGCATATCCACTAAAATCCCTTTTATATATTTGAATAATTGATCATATTTCCATCATTTCCATTCACATTTTCTTGTTGCACACAAATTCTTCAAGAAAAGGGGAAAAAAGATAGTCAGAAAATTATGGCCGGCTACGATGTGCCTGAGGGAGTTGAAATAAAGCGGAGGTACGATGAAGAATTTGCCGGAATTCTTACAAAGGATGCTCTGAAATTTATTGCCGATTTGCAGAGGGAATTTCGGAACGACATCAAGAATGCTATGGCGTGCAGAAAGGAGGCTCAGGCGAGGTACAATAATGGTGGGCTTCCAGGGTTTGATCCGGCGATGGAGGAAGTGAGAAAAGGGGATTGGGTTTGCGCGGCGGTGCCGGCGGCGGTGGCTGATCGGAGAGTTGAAATCACAGGGCCGGTGGAGAGGAAGATGGTCATCAATGCACTTAATTCTGGAGCCAAAGTTTTCATGGTAAGTATTTGAAGTTGATTAGATCAATTCAATGCATATACTTCGTATTTGTGAGTTATAAAAATGTGAATATTGCTAGATACTTCTCTGAATGTGCATGAGTTGCAGGCTGATTTTGAAGATGCACTGTCACCGACATGGGAGAATCTGATGAGAGGGCAAGTTAACTTAAGAGATGCTGTAAATGGTACTATTACTTTCCAAGACAAAGCCAGAAACAGGCATTACAGTCTTAACCAACAAACTGCTAAGCTTTTCGTTCGCCCTCGAGGCTGGCACCTGCCTGAGGCTCACATCTTGATCGACGGTGAGCCTGCGACCGGTTGCCTCGTGGACTTCGGCTTATACTTTTTCCACAATTGGGCTGTGTTTCGCGCCACTCAAGGCCAGGGCTTCGGCCCCTTTTTCTATCTCCCCAAAATGGAACACTCGAGGTAGATTTTTTGAACGTTAACTTTTAAGTCGAACTGAAACGGTGACCTCTGTTCTGGTCCAGTGATGGAGACCACGAACCATGTTTTAACAATTTAGTACATATGCTTAGAAAATTAATCTTTACTTTGAACTTGAGCTAAGGAAACCTTACACGTTTGTAACTTTGAACAGGGAAGCTAGGATATGGAACAGTGTGTTTCAAAGAGCCGAGGAAGCGGTCGGGATAGAGAAAGGGAGCATCAGAGCAACTGTGCTGATTGAAACACTTCCAGCAGTGTTTCAAATGGATGAAATTCTTTATGAACTGAGGGATCATTCCATTGGTTTGAATTGTGGAAGATGGGATTATATCTTCAGCTATGTCAAAACTTTCCAAGCTCATCCTGACCGTCTGTTGCCCGACAGGGTTCAAGTCGGCATGACTCAGCACTTCATGAGAAGTTACTCAGATTTGCTGATAAGAACATGTCACCGGCGTGGAGTCCATGCTATGGGAGGAATGGTAAGTATTCCATGAATCCTATTCTAATCTTGATTTATTTTCCTAATTTGTACTAAATTTGATCCTTTTTCATACTTCTGGTGGATGAAATGAGCAATTTAAGTGGGAGATGGAGTAGCATAAAGCCATTAGGAATGTGGAGTCTTGAAATGAGTTTTCTTACTGAATCTGGGATTAATAATTTTTCCTTGGTCCACTTATTTTATAAGCAATTTGACAAATTTCTGTTGTAGTTCCAAAATTACATATACCTCCCCTGTTTTTTAAACCTTATCTTATTGGTATCCCTTCAATCCACCGCTTCACATAGTTAAGTATTTCAACTTTAAAGAATTCCTAAAATATAGGTGATGTCATTCAGTTTTCTTGATAAATCATCAGTTTCTGATCAAATCTTGATGGTAAGAGTGTTATTTGTAATATTGAAACTTAGGTAAATTTTGCTTTAATTGCACATGGTTAGACTGACTTAGACACAAGATCCTGCAGTGTAACTGACCCTTAATTAAAATTAATTGTTCTAACCACCAAATGACAGAGCTAGCTTAGTGGTCTTGACATCTGGTCCAGCATCATCCTGGCTTAACTAAAGATTTTGATCGACATTAAGAACTCTATCACATATTGGAAAAAGATTTGACACCCAAGTAGTCCTATTTGTCTAGAGCCCTTATATTAAACAAAATATTGACTTGCTTTAACAGGCAGCTCAAATTCCTATAAAAGACGATCCAAAGGCGAACGAGGCGGCTCTCGAATTGGTCAAGAAGGACAAACTGAGAGAAGTGAAGGCGGGCCACGACGGCACCTGGGCCGCCCACCCCGGCCTAATCCCGGCCATCATGGAGGTATTCGATACCAACATGGGTGACAATGTAGCCAATCAGATCCAATCCGTAGCTCGAGAGGATGCCTCCCACATAACCGAAGGCGATCTCCTTCAAATCCCGATAGGCCAACGAACCATAGAAGGCCTCCGGCTCAACACACGGGTAGGAATCCAATACATTGCGGCGTGGCTCACGGGGACAGGGTCAGTCCCACTATACAACCTGATGGAGGATGCAGCAACGGCAGAGATTAGCCGAGTGCAGAACTGGCAGTGGCTGAAGTACGAAGCCGAGTTGGAGGGGGACGGGAAGGCGACCCGGAGCCTGTTCGAGCGAGTCGTGGAGGAGGAAATGGCTAGGATTGAGAGGGAGGTTGGGAAAGAAAAAATTGACAAGGGAATGTATAAGGAGGCTTGTGAGATTTTCAAGAACTAATGTTTGGCGCCAGTTCTGGATGATTTTCTGACCCTGGATGCATATAATTACATAGTTATACATGCATCATCATGAGGGGTCTAATTCTTGAAGGCTCTAAACAGCTAATTTCCTGCTGTTATTGTTATGAGTTATGAGTATTGTAACACTAGTACTGTGTTGTTGTTTATTATTGAATAATGACATCTGTATTTTGAATTTCTTATGAGAATTTGAGCAGATGTAAAGAAATTGAATTGGAGAGAGTTGATGAAATATCACCAGACACAGACCTCCTAACAGATGCAACTGAAGAATATGGTATCATTATCTGACCTAGGTTTATAGATTTTTATTTTTATTTTTTTGGGTTCTCTAGCCCATTTTTATGATGAGCCGGATTGGACCACTTAGATGTAAAGCTCTCCCTACTGATGGATAAGCTAGGGATTCAAATTCGAGAGGTATGGTTAAGTTAGCATAGCGTCAAACCACTAAATTCCATGCGTTGGTGGTAGATTTATAGATAGTGTAGTATCATTTTTCTTGGTTTCTGTTCTTTTTATTTATCTTTTTCTTTTTTCTGGTTATTTATGGCGTTGTATTGTCACTGGGCCCCCGAGATCCAATTGTCTCGGTCTCTGTTCTAGTCTAGTTGAAAATTCACCCACTCACTCCGCTACCACTTCTAATCCTCGGGATCCGAGACATCAAGTCTGGATCGGATCCTTCTGGATCGGATGCACGATACGTCAGGCTTACTTTGCCTTATCGGGCCCATCAAGGCTGTGAACAGGCCACGGAGCTTGAGGCCCAAAGGGATGCTATCTCTAAATAAAAGGGCCTCAAGCGGAACAAGAGCTGGACAAGGTTGAGCGCATATAGGCCCAACTCAAACTTGACCAGATCCCGCCATTTACCTTTCCTTTTGCGTTAAATACCTGTCCATTTTAAACCTTCTTGGAAATCTAACGATTATGTAATTTCTTTTATTTAGATTTGTATATTCTATTATGAGTTGAATCAGGCTGATCTATTGGTGTTTATAATACAAGAATATAGATACAATGATATACACATGACGTGATAAGGATATAATGATAAGAATTTTTTTTTTTTAAATTCCACATGAAAAATGTTCACAACACCACGTGACAAAATAAAATTTTTAGAAGTATCGTGTATTAGATTTAATATATAAAGTTCTTCTTGTATATGATAATTGATAACTGTCTATATATGAATTCAAACATGACACCTTTAATTAATTTCAAGTCCTTCAAAGTGAAAAAACTACTAGCATGAAATATCTAAATTTACCGCACTCAGCTCGAGTTCAAAAGTGTTTACTTGACTAGATGCCTAACCATTGGCATTGGAAAAGAAATAGTGATTTTTGGGTTATATTATCTATCATTTACTTGGGCTATTAAATAAGTGGGAAAATAACTTGTTTTTAGATATTATTTACTTGGTATAAGTGGATATATAAGAAACGTTGTTCAATCCAGAAAAAAACACGTCATTATAAGTAATAATAGTACTAATCAATTAAAATTCTTCAAATGTATCATATATATAAACTATTTCTGGATTTGTGGGATGTACATTCGATTTTGTTAATTATATATGCATAGGAACAAATTCGGTAGTGATAGTCATTTCAATATTTTCAAGGTTGAATAAAAATAATAGTAATCCCACTCACTAGATACAACCTTGATTCCATTCAATTATTTTTATTTTTATTTTTAGAGTTACCA
Organism: Lantana camara; assembly: GCA_037501455.1. Lineage (NCBI taxonomy): Eukaryota > Viridiplantae > Streptophyta > Magnoliopsida > Lamiales > Verbenaceae > Lantana > Lantana camara. Next base: position 95,186,159 of record CM074860.1, on the reverse strand, counting down.
TTAATAAGTACATTCTTAGCAGTATTTTGAAGTAAGATTATGTGACACCCGTTTTCTCAATCGTACAAGTACGCGCGTCACACGTGTGGGTTTTGAGATTTAGAATTTATTTAATTCCTTTCGTCACTTTATTTGCGCAATTTAATTTATTTAATTTGAATTCTTGTTAATTATGTGATTTTAAATTTCTTACTTTCGTGAATTTAATTACGTGAATCGTGTATTTAAATTTTTCGAGCATGATTAAATGATGAATTGTGTGATTTATACTTATTTGACCTTAATTGCAACTTCATGAAATTTGTGGATTTAATTGATAATTTGAATTGGACATATTTGTGACATTTGTAAATTGGGTACCACATTGCATTCATTTAAATTTATCAAGGATCAAGTTGTAATTTTTTCATTTTCTTCCCCTACTTGGATCGATATATCATATACACACACAATGTACATACACATTTTTATTCTTCATTTCATTCAAGAAACAAAGCAACAACTTCATCTCTTCTTTCCCTCCCCCTGCATCTCGATCCTCCAAGAGCCAAGAAGCCAAGGATTTCATCCACTTTCTTCAAGAACTTGAGCTCCAAGATCACCCCTTTTCCTTACCTCCATCTTTCTTCTCCAAGGTGGGTTTATGCATACATATCTTTGTGAATTCATGAGGTTTGGATAGGGTTTATGTTTTATTTCAAGTTTTTGAGTAGGTATGAGTTGTATATGATGATTAGGAAGGATTATATGCATTTACCACAGGACTTTGTTGAGCTTTGAACTTGGTTGATCATTTCCAACTTGGAGGGTTTCTTATTTAGTTTTCATTGAATTAATGCATGTATTCTTAGATTAAATAGAGCGTAATTGATATATATGAAACTTATGCTTGATATATGTTAGTTTTGGGTTGATTTCTTGCTTTGGTTTGGGTGTGGGAATGGTTTGAAACCATTCCCGTATGAATCCCCTATGTTTTCGCCCAGCGGCTGTCGAAACAGGCGTTTCGGCCCCCTGTTGTTCTTGGAAACGAGCGTTTGGACAACTATTGTCCCTTTGTTATGGGAGGCTCCAAATGACCGTTTAGGTTTCCAGTGTAAAGTGGAAACGGCCGTTTGGGTTGCTTCTGTCATGTTTTTACGTTTTTCTCGTTTTACGTACTTTCTTCGTGCTTTCACTTTTATACCCCTTTCATGACTCTTTTAAGTGATTTAAGTTACTTGCATGCTAAATTCTCACGTATGCATGAGTGTATAGTTGAACTTGAATTTCCGAATTATACCTTATGTTCGTTTATTCATTACGTGAAGCATTGATGGTGCACATGAACAAATATTTAATATAATATGATCTCATAATCCAGCCATGTGCATTCCTATCATTACCGTGCGTCGTATTTGGTTCATATTGAGTCGAGTCTCACTAGAATTCGGTTTTCTTGTCCAGAGAGTTCCCAAGAGGGTGACGAGCCTGCTCAGTAGGGTTCGGGGAGTCTGTTTGCTTCTTTTGTCTTGGTACAGGTGAGGAAATTGATAGGTTATCTAATATAAACCCTACAACCTTTATATGTGTTGATTTGGCCAAAAACTTATATTATATCTATATCTTGATTTCAAATGATCATTTCGAAAATGCAACCGTGACTTGTACTTGAACGTTTTGGCAAGAATCTTGCACTTCGTGGGGGCCAGGGGGTGTAACACCCCGAGCGGTGGGGCATCACACCCCCGCACTATGGCCCGACACGTATACGAAATTGAAGGTCCGCACACGCACCAAGTCACAGCGAACGGGTGACAAACAAAAACACACGCACTAGCTAGGCGGTATCTAACCCTGTACAAAAGAAAATATGCAAAACATGACTGCGGAAGTAGCACGAAATGCCAACTTACAAAAACTTTTACACATCAAGCATACAACGCAGTACATACATCAGAATCAAATACACGGGTTCAACTAGTGCAGCAACCTGTCCTAACCTGTCCCGAGCAATCATATATTCACAACGGGTTCAACTAATCTGAACACCTGTCCTAACCTGTCCCGAATTCCATAAATTCAAATCATAAATACAAACCTGCACAAACATATCATATATATCATTTACAAATCATAAACCAGAGCCAGAACTTAATAAACATAAACAGACGGACACAGACTCGTCAGACCCTACACACAGCCGCCTAGCACGAACTCCAACGACCTCCAAAGCAAAACCTACGAACTAAAACATAAAAGGGGAGGGGTCAGTCCAAGGACTGAGCGAGGGGCTAACACACGCACACTATACATATATATAGAGCACAGCACATAGAAGAAGCGACATTCGTGAACCCGGGGTTAGTTTTTGAACGCCAAAATGGTTTCCCGTGATAGTATACTTATAGGGGTTTAAAACCAAACAAACAAATCTTAACTCAAACGTTCTTAACATAAGTTCAGATTCATGCAGACTTAACACACATATCGGAACATATCATATTAGCTTAAAAGTATATCAATTTTTATCTTAATTTACGAATCTACCCCCGTTTCACGAACTTATAACAGACGGACAGACAGAACACACTTACCCAAATCGAAGCAAAACTCATAAATCAATCCCACCTGCACACCATTGGGGAAGAGAGGTGCCCCTCTCAACCCACCACAGAACGAAACATGTGAACCGGAGGATCCCGCCCGGTTCCTTCGACGGCCAGCCAAAATGCGCTCCGTCGGCATAGGAGAACTAAGTCTCCCGTTGGTGGAGAAGTGCACAGGGGTCGTAACCGGCGACCCCGATGGTCGTCCCGGGTCTCCCTTACCCACAATCTCCGGGGCCCATCACACAGATAAACAGACATATATCGGAAACTTAACTTGCCACACACAGACAGAAGGACATATCTCATGCATATCGTGCTCATCATATCACACGTACATATCACACATTGACCTCGGAATCATAACAGAACTGAAACAAAGCATACATAGGCTCATACATAGCGTTTCATATTTTCAAATCAAATCATATGACAAAACCAGCAAAATACGTACTTCACACATATCTACATATACATAAGGCTTATAAACCGCATGCATTCGAAAACGGGCACGTTGTAATAGGGTATAACTATATCCTAACCTCACCTGGTACCAAACACAGCCGAACACAAAGCAGAAGGTCCACCCCGGAACCTGCACGATTCACTTGTCACCACCCCGGGTGCACCTGAGCCAACTGGACACACAAAACAGACCACAAGGCTCAGACTCAAACTCAGACAACCACACAGGGACGCACGGCAAATGCAATCACATAAGCAGGATTCAAATCTATATTAATTTCAGGCAAAACAAAACATTAAGGCATGTCCATAAGCACAATTAATGCAATTAAGGGGACTTGAAAGATAATGGAATTCACAGATAACATTTCGTAAATTATACGTATTATAAAGCCAAACAAATCATATAATAACATGCTACAAATTCTATTTAAAGATCACGAAGTTACATATCAAATTCCAATTTACGTGATTAACATATTTATTTACCAAGTGACAATTTGAAGTTCAATTAATCCAAATCACACAAGTTTACATATCACATTTTATACAAAATTCACATAATAGCACGTTACGAATCCCTTTAAGCTTACGAAGTCATATATCAAATTCCAATTATGTTATTCAATATTACCAAGTTCATACAATTTACATGTTTAGTGAAATTACATATACACCCCCTTCAAGATGGCCAAATAGCTCAAATTCGATACATCGGAATTCAAATGGCATATCAAAGCATCAATATAATCCATAATTCATCTAATACATGATTTCGTACTCATTGAAATACAATTCGATCAACAAATCAAATACTTAGCAATTAAAACAATTAATTTCAAATATTCAAGTTATACAAAATAAATCACAACAAATCAACCGGACATCCGATTGACGAACGGGAAGTGGCGTTGGACTCACCACAAAGAAACGGACCTACTGTCCGAAAGTCACCGGAAAGCCGCCACCGCAGCTTGCCGGGCCGCCACGTACCGCCGCCGGACCACCATCTCCGGTGGTCGGAAAATTCCCCGGAAGGACAGAAATGTGCGCCTCGGCCTGCTCGACAAAAGCCCTCAACCAATTTCAGAAAATTCCAAACACACGGGACTTCGTTAACGAAAAACCGAACTCAAATCCTAACACGAAAACTGAAATTAAACGCAAACCGCTAAACGAAAATAAAATCCGGACATACCGTTGGAAAGCCCGTAACGAGCCCTACAAAAGCCCCCAAGCCAACCGCCGGAAAAGTCGCTGGAAAAAATCGGACCGCCGGTCCAGACCGGTCCGCCACCGGTTCGTCGTCGCCGGTCGGTTCTCGGGTTGGGGCCAACGCCATCCGCTACGTTTCGATATTCTGAGCAACTTCCGTGAAGGAACCACCACCAAAAGCCCACCGGAAAAGGGCCAAATCCGCCGCCAAACGTCCGCCGGTGCGCCACTCGCCGGAACCGCCACCTACGCCGCGATTCGTCCCAATCTGATGCCGGAAATGGGTTCAGGAGGTCGAAAACATCCGGAAACCACTAAGCCCCGTCGGAAAAAGTCGCCGGAAAGCGGCGAAACACGCCGCTACAGTAACCGCCGGCGCCGTCGCGAGCTTCAGGCGGCGCGTGCGGCCTCCTCGCCGCCCCGATGGCGGTGCCGTCTGTCCAGAAAATAACGCCGGGAGCTCCTTTACCTGGGTGGGTGGCGCGTGTCGCCGGAGGGTGGCCGGAAACCGCCGTAAATGGGCGGCGAAGTGGCGGCTCCGCCACCCCTCCTCCGCTGCGTCTGAAAATCGGCGGTTTCTCCTCCGTCGGTCATCGGTTGGCCGATTTCTTGGTACGGTTGTGACCGCGTCGCCGAGCTCGTTGAAATGGACTAGTGGTTCGTCGAAATCCGTCGAGAAACGGGCAAGTTTGGACGTGTGTGTGAAAACACACCTCAAGTGTGTGTGAGTGTGTCGTGAGAGAGGAGAGAGAAGCAGCGGGAGAAGAGAGAGAGAGAGCTACTGATCCGTTTGGCACGAATTACGAGGATTCGGGGTATAAATCTCGGGTCCTCGTACTCAAAAACGGACGGAAGAAGGGGTTAACGAAGTCAGAATTGGGCAAACTCAGAGTTTACGGACTCGTTTCGCTGCCCCAAACGCAAAGAAGGGGTCAAAAAGGTCGAAATCTCGATCGAACGAGGAATGACCGAAAAACCCCTAAAAAGAGAAAATTACAAACAAGCCCCTGAACTCTTAAAGAGTTCAAAATAGGGTCGTGCAAAGCACAAAATCACATAATTACACACATAAGAAGGTTTAAAAGTGACGTACCTCATTTATAGGACGAGCGGGATGTTACAAACTTCCCTCCTTCAAAAGGACCTGTCCTCAGGTCCTACTGCTGAGTCGAAGAGCTTCGATCTGGACTACCTGCATCACTCTCCCAAAATCGTATAGTCATAGCCCTGGCTGTGAAGTTTTACCCCTTTGATGGCATCATCTCCCTTCAGGGTTGGTAGCCACAGAGATCTGTCTGATCACTTCATTCAATCACCCACCACGCAACGGCAGCAAACAAGAGAGAATCCCATCTCTCAACACTCAAGTGAGAGCACCCCGTCTCTCAGCACACAAAAGAGAAAACCCCGTTCCTCAGCACACAAGGGAGAGACCCCGTCTCTCCGGCACAGAATTGAGAGGACCCCGTCTCTCAAACACAGCATCGAGAGAACCCCGTCTCTCAACCTAAGTCTGATAAATTCCACATCTCTCAGACAATCTAGTTTGAGAAAATCCGGCTTTTCTCAAACCCTAAATCCAAGGGAATCCAGCAACCCTCGAATACCTAAGAACAAGAGAATCCTGCATCTCTTGTGCACAAAACTCAGAAAGAATCCAACATCTTTCTATCATACAAATAGGGAGAATCCCACATCTCCCTAACACATAAATAGAGAGAGATCTCAACAACTCTCTAGCACACAAGTTCACTTACTCAGCAATCAAACAAACACACATTGGAGCAAACACTAGACGCAAAACATGTGATGCATGTTTAGTGTACCTTATCACAACTGATATCGGTGTCCCTGGAGTATAGACTCGTCATCCATGCTCAACTCAAGGGGGATATCGCGATGGAATCTCTGTAAAATAAGATTACAATATGTATATGCATGAAAGGGGTAATGGGCGATCAAGAACATTAAACATAGAGGCACAAATAATTTACACAAGCATGCAATCCAATCAGCCTGGCAAGTGTTCACAAACATCAGAAAACTTTAAATTACGAAATTAAATCAATTAGTCACGTTATTACACACGTTGTCACACACGTCAAACAAAATAAAATATAATTACTTATACGATGCATGTGTGCAAATGCCATGAATGTTTAATGTACCGTTCACCGTGGCAATGAAGTCGTGGTTGACAATTTCTTTAACTTGAAAGGATAATCAAATCCTTAACTGGCCGTAGTTCCAACTTCCCATTTTGCATTCTTTGGTATTTCCTCGCATCCTCTGGTTCAAAAGGGTCTCGAACCGTTTCAATTAATTGTCGGAGCCAAGTGATCCGTAGGCTCTTCCGAAGTCCCGATAAAGTTCGTGAGAGATAAAATTTGCTGCCTCCATCATCGGTAAGGTTTCTTATAACGTTCATGAAGGGATCAATGGAGAATCCTTAATCAGTCTCACTTTGCTACAGTCTTTATAACTGCTGCTCCCGTCCTCGTAATTTGGCGAGGTTAGCTTTCAAAAACATTGCCACGAAATTCCTTATTTTAGAGTTTTCCCTTTTTCCTTAGTACAGTGTAACTATTCTTGTTGATGTCTTTAAAATAGTCTGACCCTTCCCTTGAATGACTCTGAATGGTACAAATACTTCGATTTCTTCGTTGCTACCTCACGCCATCCAGAGTTTAAAAAAATCCTGGTGTCCTTATAGAACGTGTTACTCCCAAGCACCTCCTAGTAGTTAGGTATAAATCTCAAAGGCCCCTTGATAATCAAAAGATCTAATATCCCAATCGTAGACAAATATCTTCTTTCATCCTCCCTAAACTCATGAGCTGGTTAGATCAATAGTACACTTCTGATCAACCCCTGTTCGGATTCCAATGAGGCTTCAACTAAGACAGCACTTGGTGAATCAGATAGGTGACCACCTAAAATACAATCACGATTCTAATGCATGTGGGGTTAGGGATGTGAATGGCATACACTCATTAATCAGCAAGAAAAGCAATCAAGCACGTTGGACAAAAAGATCAGAATAATTATAATTTAATCCAATGCATGATGCACGTGCTATGAATGCAGAGTACCTGTTTCCATTATATTAGCATCAAGCCCTGATTGATTTCTTGTAGGGATTGTTTGCTCCAAGTAGTCAAAAGATGGAAGTCTCAAATCCTCTTCCATCAATTGGTAGAAGTGGGAAGTGTTGTCACGATCAATTACAATTTTTTTGTGCCAAGGAGTCACCCTACAATTCACAATTTGAATAAATATTTATGCATGGGAGTTAGTAAATGGATATGTCATATAATGAAAACAATTAAGAGCACTAACCAAATACAGATGCAACACATAATTTACAAAAAATTTAAAGCATAACAATGATAATTTTATAAAAATCGTAATCATAGTGTACACATAATCACATAAGCTCAGACAAATTCATACAGAGAAGTCAATATTTCACATTAAACGAATGCAATGCGCAAGTACTCCTATGCCGTACGACCTAAACTGACACGACCCGACTCCAGAGCACCGGTTTTGAACCTGGTAGCTCTGATACCACTCAAGATGTAACACCCCGAGCGGTGGGGCATCACACCCCCGCACTATGGCCCGACACGTATACGAAATTGAAGGTCCGCACACGCACCAAGTCACAGCGAACGGGTGACAAACAAAAACACACGCACTAGCTAGGCGGTATCTAACCCTGTACAAAAGAAAATATGCAAAACATGACAGCGGAAGTAGCACGAAATGCCAACTTACAAAAACTTTTACACATCAAGCATACAACGCAGTACATACATCAGAATCAAATACACGGGTTCAACTAGTGCAGCAACCTGTCCTAACCTGTCCCGAGCAATCATATATTCACAACGGGTTCAACTAATCCGAACACCTGTCCTAACCTGTCCCGAATTCCATAAATTCAAATCATAAATACAAACCTGCACAAACATATCATATATATCATTTACAAATCATAAACCAGAGCCAGAACTTAATAAACATAAACAGACGGACACAGACTCGTACGGACACAGACTCGTCAGACCCTACACACAGCCGCCTAGCACGAACTCCAACGACCTCCAAAGCAAAACCTGCGAACTAAAACATAAAAGGGGAGGGGTCAGTCCAAGGACTGAGTGAGGGGCTAACACACGCACACTATACATATATATAGAGCACAGCACATAGAAGAAGCGACATTCGTGAACCCGGGGTTAGTTTTTGCACGCCAAAATGGTTTCCCGTGATAGTATACTTATAGGGGTTTAAAACCAAACAAACAAATCTTAACTCAAACGTTCTTAACATAAGTTCAGATTCATGCAGACTTAACACACATATCGGAACATATCATATTAGCTTAAAAGTATATCAATTTTTATCTTAATTTACGAATCTACCCCCGTTTCACGAACTTATAACAGACGGACAGACAGAACACACTTACCCAAATCGAAGCAAAACTCATAAATCAATCCCACCTGCACACCATTGGGGAAGAGAGGTGCCCCTCTCAACCCACCACAGAACGAAACATGTGAACCGGAGGATCCCGCCCGGTTCCTTCGACGGCCAGCCAAAATGCGCTCCGTCGGCATAGGAGAACTAAGTCTCCCGTTGGTGGAGAAGTGCACAGGGGTCGTAACCGGCGACCCCGATGGTCGTCCCGGGTCTCCCTTACCCACAATCTCCGGGGCCCATCACACAGATAAACAGACATATATCGGAAACTTAACTTGCCACACACAGACAGAAGGACATATCTCATGCATATCGTGCTCATCATATCACACGTACATATCACACATTGACCTCGGAATCATAACAGAACTGAAACAAAGCATACATAGGCTCATACATAGCGTTTCATATTTTCAAATCAAATCATATGACAAAACCAGCAAAATACGTACTTCACACATATCTTGTAACACCCCTTACACGTGGAGGTGCCACACCCCCGCACTATAGCCTCAATCCACGTATGAAATGGGTAATCCATACATAAATCAAAGCTATAGCGAACGGGTGACAATGCAATACCAACAAGCTAGGCGGGAACTAAACTATACATGCAATAAAAGGTAGCGGAAGCACCGAATCATTCATCAGTAAGAGTAACATATATCTATCAATACATTATCATTTCTTGCATATTGTTGATCAAAATCCAACACGTGATAGTAACGGTCATAGCATAACAACAAAAGTTCTGTACATAAATGGAATGCTAGACTCTGTGAGGTGTGCGACCTGACTCGACTCCCGCCTAGCCCACGACCGCTCTCAAGTACCTGAAAGGTGGGGTGTCAGTCCATGGAAGACTGAGCGAGGCAGTAAATATAAGTATAACACAAGTAACATGCACGTTGTGACCTCGGGTAATGTTTTACTATAAAAGCGATATGAGTTTAAAAGACAATAACCATCGCCCGAGATTACAACTAACCAGTTAATTAATTAATTTAAAGTTCATGTTATTGTACGTGGCCCTGGCGAGTGAGGGCTTTCCAACCTTACTCCAATAGTGATTCATTACCGGCTAGTGTAGTATCATATGATCACGCAATTCATTTATGGTGTACACATATTCATTCAAGAACTCCTTCACTCCGGGTGATGGTGGGTTTGCAAAGCCCTATCCATCCAGTCTACGCACGTCAGGAACATGACTCCTACGTGCGGGATTCCTTCCTCCACCAACCTCCTGGTGGATTCAGGGGTCATCCCAGTGTTGAGGGGTGTGTATAGAGCTACCCGTCAGCCCGATGCTTTCCCGGTTGACTCGTACACGTACCCTCGGGCCCAATGTGCTATCATGCTACTCGCCACTAAACAATCAATATAGCTCAATACATGCATTGCTTTGCATGATCATGCTATTAATCGAACCACATGCATTGCTTTGCATGAGTCCGATTTGCTTAAAACTGTTTTAACCGTTTAGAAAGAGTTTAAGAAAATAAGTAAACACGATTTTGGCTTTGAAAGTTCACATACGGTTTGAGGGTGTTATACAATTATTCACTAAACCTCACCTTTCTTGTGAAATGCAACAAGGATACGTTCTAGGGAGCTTGTCCCTCGTTCACGACCTCGTGACCTTGAAAATGAAAGAAATGAAGAAAGTGGATGATGATGATGATGATCTCCTAATTCCTTGGAACACTTCTTGAAATCTTGATGATTGAGATGAAAAATCTCTTCCTCCTCCTCTTCTTGAAATACCGAGAGAGAGATGGATATGTTTTGGCAATTGTTGGATGAAATGAGCTCATGGAAGCTCATGGAAAGGTTAATACATGATTCATCCATTTTTGAAAATTGTGAAATATACTAATTTGCCAATTAATCCTCTAGCTTATAAAAGTACGCAATTGAGTATTCTTAGTTTTAAAATATGATCAATTCGGTCCTAAAAGTTCATGCAATTAAGTCCCTAGAATTATAGAAAATACTTAACTAGGGACAATTTGGTAATTTTATCACTCTCGGTAATTGTTTTCATGCAAGAAATATTTTTCGTGCCATGAAATAATATTTTGAATGATATGAAATCAAAGATTTGATATAATTAATGTGTCATTAATTTTTTATAAAAGTACAATGAAGCGAAAAAGGTTAATTAGAAAAATCGGGGCGTTACAATTCTCCCCCCCTTAAAAGGACCTGGTCCCCAGGTCCACTTCCGAGTTTTCAAATCATGCACGAGTTGTAAGAGAACCCCGTCCCTTAAACAAAGAATGAAAGATCCCCGTCTTTCACCAGGAAGTGAGAAAACCCCGTTTCTCGGAAAAGAGGAGAGTACCCCGTCTCTCGAATACCCAAGTAATAATCCAAGACAATGCTGGCAAAATGTATCACAAATTAAGCAAGTTGTCACTCCAATCACATCTATTTATCTTTCACACCGAAGCACATTGTGGCTAGCAATAATTTCATTAATAATAAAATTCATGATGTTCGTGATATGCATGTTTAATGATACCGTTCACCGTGGAAGTTGCTATGAATGTAATTGATACCTCTGGCTATTCTTGTTCTTTCTCTTCGCCTTGGACACATATTTGCTTGATGGTCTTTACCCCCACATCTCATACATAGATTTAACCGTTCTCGGCAATTCTCGTAAGTATGATTATCACGTCCACAATAGGTGCAAAGAGTCTTTCCTGACTGTGACGGCGAAGTTATAGTAGAAGCACTCCCCGAAACGGATTTATTATTCTGGGACTTTTTCTTTTTGGATTTTTCCGGAGGTGGTAAAACCGAATCACTAACGGACCTTTTCATGGTATTAGAATCCGGTCCTGATCCTGAAACTAAGTCCTGTTCAAGAGGAGGAACAGGCCTTCTTGCGTTGTCTGAATCTTCAACCTTCAACGCTTTCGCAGTAGCTTTGGCCCAAGTACTTGTATTAGCGGCTTTCAGAGCATCCTGTATTTCCGGCCTGAGTCCTTGCACAAATTGCACCGCTTTGTGGAAATCGTCGCTCGCTATGTTGGGTGCATAGCGAGATAAGCGTTCGTATTCCGCTATGTACTCGCCCACAGATCTTCCTTCTTGCTTTAATTCAGTAAATTCCCTCAACCTCCGAGTACGTGAAGCTGGAGGAATAAATTTGTTTCTGAATTCCCTAACAAATACCTCCCAATTGATAGTTTCTCCGGCAGCTTCCAATACAATCTGATTACTTTCCCACCAGGAGTAAGCTTCGCCCTGAATCAACGTAAGAGTGCAGCGGGCTTTTTCCTGGGAGTCACAAGGAATAAGTTGCCAAATCCTATCAATCTCTTTGAGCCACATTTCAGCCTGAATGTCATCACCCTTGTAGAACTTTGGGGGTTGTTGGTTTTGGAATTCCCGAAGTATAGCAGAAATAGGGTTACCCGGTGGTGCTATCTGCGTAGGAGGTGCGGGAGGAACCCTTTCCTGTATCCTCTGATCGATTAACCCTACCACCGCGTTCATAAAATCCTGAGGCTGGGCTTGAGGAGGTGGAGAAGGGGATGACTCCTGATGGCGATGGTGGCGGCGATGACGATGCTGTCTATGTCTCGGGGACTGGTCGCGATGATGTCTACCATGATCCATCCTGAAATGAATTCACTAAACATGCATGGTTTGGTTAATAGATGCAAAATGTGTGCAAATAATTTCATAAAGTTAATGCAGCACACATTTCAAAGAATCTCATAAATTCAGATCATTCGAAATCCAAGTGATTCACATAATTTCATTAAACACCGACTTCTCACATAACAAGTAATCCTATGCCGTTCGACCTAGACTCACTTGACACGACTCGAGAACCTCGGTTTTGCAACCGGGCTCTGATACCACCTTAGATGTAACACCCCTTACACGTGGAGGTGCCACACCCCCGCACTATAGCCTCAATCCACGTATGAAATGGGTAATCCATACATAAATCAAAGCTATAGCGAACGGGTGACAATGCAATACCAACAAGCTAGGCGGGAACTAAACTATACATGCAATAAAAGGTAGCGGAAGCACCGAATCATTCATCAGTAAGAGTAACATATATCTATCAATACATTATCATTTCTTGCATATTGTTGATCAAAATCCAACACGTGATAGTAACGGTCATAGCATAACAACAAAAGTTCTGTACATAAATGGAATGCTAGACTCTGTGAGGTGTGCGACCTGACTCGACTCCCGCCTAGCCCACGACCGCTCTCAAGTACCTGAAAGGTGGGGTGTCAGTCCATGGAAGACTGAGCGAGGCAGTAAATATAAGTATAACACAAGTAACATGCACGTTGTGACCTCGGGTAATGTTTTACTATAAAAGCGATATGAGTTTAAAAGACAATAACCATCGCCCGAGATTACAACTAACCAGTTAATTAATTAATTTAAAGTTCATGTTATTGTACGTGGCCCTGGCGAGTGAGGGCTTTCCAACCTTACTCCAATAGTGATTCATTACCGGCTAGTGTAGTATCATATGATCACGCAATTCATTTATGGTGTACACATATTCATTCAAGAACTCCTTCACTCCGGGTGATGGTGGGTTTGCAAAGCCCTATCCATCCAGTCTACGCACGTCAGGAACATGACTCCTACGTGCGGGATTCCTTCCTCCACCAACCTCCTGGTGGATTCAGGGGTCATCCCAGTGTTGAGGGGTGTGTATAGAGCTACCCGTCAGCCCGATGCTTTCCCGGTTGACTCGTACACGTACCCTCGGGCCCAATGTGCTATCATGCTACTCGCCACTAAACAATCAATATAGCTCAATACATGCATTGCTTTGCATGATCATGCTATTAATCGAACCACATGCATTGCTTTGCATGAGTCCGATTTGCTTAAAACTGTTTTAACCGTTTAGAAAGAGTTTAAGAAAATAAGTAAACACGATTTTGGCTTTGAAAGTTCACATACGGTTTGAGGGTGTTATACAATTATTCACTAAACCTCACCTTTCTTGTGAAATGCAACAAGGATACGTTCTAGGGAGCTTGTCCCTCGTTCACGACCTCGTGACCTTGAAAATGAAAGAAATGAAGAAAGTGGATGATGATGATGATGATCTCCTAATTCCTTGGAACACTTCTTGAAATCTTGATGATTGAGATGAAAAATCTCTTCCTCCTCCTCTTCTTGAAATACCGAGAGAGAGATGGATATGTTTTGGCAATTGTTGGATGAAATGAGCTCATGGAAGCTCATGGAAAGGTTAATACATGATTCATCCATTTTTGAAAATTGTGAAATATACTAATTTGCCAATTAATCCTCTAGCTTATAAAAGTACGCAATTGAGTATTCTTAGTTTTAAAATATGATCAATTCGGTCCTAAAAGTTCATGCAATTAAGTCCCTAGAATTATAGAAAATACTTAACTAGGGACAATTTGGTAATTTTATCACTCTCGGTAATTGTTTTCATGCAAGAAATATTTTTCGTGCCATGAAATAATATTTTGAATGATATGAAATCAAAGATTTGATATAATTAATGTGTCATGAATTTTTTATAAAAGTACAATGAAGCGAAAAAGGTTAATTAGAAAAATCGGGGCGTTACATATCTACATATACATAAGGCTTATAAACCGCATGCATTCGAAAACGGGCACGTTGTAATAGGGTATAACTATATCCTAACCTCACCTGGTACCAAACACAGCCGAACACAAAGCAGAAGGTCCACCCCGGAACCTGCACGATTCACTTGTCACCACCCCGGGTGCACCTGAGCCAACTGGACACACAAAACAGACCACAAGGCTCAGACTCAAACTCAGACAACCACACAGGGACGCACGGCAAATGCAATCACATAAGCAGGATTCAAATCTATATTAATTTCAGGCAAAACAAAACATTAAGGCATGTCCATAAGCACAATTAATGCAATTAAGGGGACTTGAAAGATAATGGAATTCACAGATAACATTTCGTAAATTATACGTATTATAAAGCCAAACAAATCATATAATAACATGCTACAAATTCTATTTAAAGATCACGAAGTTACATATCAAATTTCAATTTACGTGATTAACATATTTATTTACCAAGTGACAATTTGAAGTTCAATTAATCCAAATCACACAAGTTTACATATCACATTTTATACAAAATTCACATAATAGCACGTTACGAATCCCTTTAAGCTTACGAAGTCATATATCAAATTCCAATTATGTTATTCAATATTACCAAGTTCATACAATTTACATGTTTAGTGAAATTACATATACACCCCCTTCAAGATGGCCAAATAGCTCAAATTCGATACATCGGAATTCAAATGGCATATCAAAGCATCAATATAATCCATAATTCATCTAATACATGATTTCGTACTCATTGAAATACAATTCGATCAACAAATCAAATACTTAGCAATTAAAACAATTAATTTCAAATATCCAAGTTATACAAAATAAATCACAACAAATCAACCGGACATCCGATTGACGAACGGGAAGTGGCGTTGGACTCACCACAAAGAAACGGACCTACTGTCCGAAAGTCACCGGAAAGCCGCCACCGCAGCTTGCCGGGCCGCCACGTACCGCCGCCGGACCACCACCTCCGGTGGTCGGAAAATTCCCCGGAAGGACAGAAATGTGCGCCTCGGCCTGCTCGACAAAAGCCCTCAACCAATTTCAGAAAATTCCAAACACACGGGACTTCGTTAACGAAAAACCGAACTCAAATCCTAACACGAAAACTGAAATTAAACGCAAACCGCTAAACGAAAATAAAATCCGGACATACCGTTGGAAAGCCCGTAACGAGCCCTACAAAAGCCCCCAAGCCAACTGCCGGAAAAGTCGCTGGAAAAAATCGGACCGCCGGTCCAGATCGGTCCGCCACCGGTTCGTCGCCGCCGGCCGGTTCTCGGGTTGGGGCCAACGCCATCCGCTACGTTTCGATATTCTGAGCAACTTCCGTGAAGGAACCACCACCAAAAGCCCACCGGAAAAGGGCCAAATCCGCCGCCAAACGTCCGCCGGTGCGCCACTCGCCGGAACCGCCACCTACGCCGCGATTCGTCCCAATCTGATGCCGGAAATGGGTTCAGGAGGTCGAAAACATCCGGAAACCACTAAGCCCCGTCGGAAAAAGTCGCCGGAAAGCGGCGAAACACGCCGCTACAGTAACCGCCGCCGCCGTCGCGAGCTTCAGGCGGCGCGTGCGGCCTCCTCGCCGCCCCGATGGCGGTGCCGTCTGTCCAGAAAATAACGCCGGGAGCTCCTTTACCTGGGTGGGTGGCGCGTGTCGCCGGAGGGTGGCCGGAAACCGCCGCAAATGGGCGGCGAAGTGGCGGCTCCGCCACCCCTCCTCCGCTGCGTCTGAAAATCGGCGGTTTCTCCTCCGTCGGTCATCGGTTGGCCGATTTCTTGGTACGGTTGTGACCGCGTCGCCGAGCTCGTTGAAATGGACTAGTGGTTCGTCGAAATCCGTCGAGAAACGGGCAAGTTTGGACGTGTGTGTGAAAACACACCTCAAGTGTGTGTGAGTGTGTCGTGAGAGAGGAGAGAGAAGCAGCGGGAGAAGAGAGAGAGAGAGCTGCTGATCCGTTTGGCACGAATTACGAGGATCCGGGGTATAAATCTCGGGTCCTCGTACTCAAAAACGGACGGAAGAAGGGGTTAACGAAGTCAGAATTGGGCAAACTCAGAGTCTACGGACTCGTTTCGCTGCCCCAAACGCAAAGAAGGGGTCAAAAAGGTCGAAATCTCGATCGAACGAGGAATGACCGAAAAACCCCTAAAAAGAGAAAATTACAAACAAGCCCCTGAACTCTTAAAGAGTTCAAAATAGGGTCGTGCAAAGCACAAAATCACATAATTACACACATAAGAAGGTTTAAAAGTGACGTACCTCATTTATAGGACGAGCGGGATGTTACAGGGGGGCTATGCTCTAAGAGAACTAGGAAATCATGGGTTGACGGCCATCTTCTTGCATAGGTCCCACCATTTTTGGAGCAACCCGAAGATCCGCCAGGAGGTTTGATGGATCGATGGGATTCATGTACCCATTGATCACTGTGTCGTGGATGGCGAGGGCTAGCTACCCGGACCATCAAACCGGAGGAAAAAGGAGTATTTGTGCACTTGAAATTAATACCCTTGTAATAAGTGGAAATATATATTTCTTACATGAACGCCTAATCACTTTAACTTGTACACAAAAGAAGAAAGGTTGGAGACTGCTCACTCGTTGAGCCACGTGATCACTTGTCTTGAAAATGAATTTGATATTTGCAATTCCATATAATGACTCTATTATTGCTTCTTGTAAAACCTGTTAGGAATAGTGCCCTAGAAAGCCGATTGTATATCCGCTTTGTGTTTTTCCTTATTGTAATCACAGACAATCTTTGAATGAAATAACGAATTGAGGCAACACTTCTTTATATGCTCTTGTTTGGTATGCGTTTACTTTAGTTGTGCATATATGAGAACTCCCCTAATCCTGATGACTTTAGGACTCTACCATTTAGGTGAAATGGTTCATGAAACGAGCCCTATATCACATAAGTCATGATTAGTAAAATACTCCAAGCCGATGAGTCCTACAGACAGTGGGAGTGTCAACCTGACTCCTCTAAGGCTTGCTTGTGGGATCACGCCCTTAAGAAGGACCACCTTGTTTCATGGAGGTGCAAAGTGTATAGTTGATACGTGCGTGATACATGAGGGTGCTTACTTTAATAAGTAAGTTCACTGAGGTGCCCCGTGTGAGAACATTCCTAAATGGGAAAGGAAGTTTCTATTTCAGGAAATGGAAACTTCCAGATTAGGAAATATCTCACGAGTCATTGATGTGATTAATTGATCCTTAGACTTGAGGTTCCTTGCCACTTTATGAGTTAACTCTGTAGTCTTAGGTATAAGCTTTAAAGGGTGTCGCCTTAGACAACTGATTCAAGGCTTATGCTGGGGCTGCACAAGTGATTCATGAAAGTGAATGAGAATCAAGAAAGGACCTACACTTGCATTTGCAAGGTGATCTCTTATTGTGTAAGTCATTCATATGCCATAAGGAGTCCTTGGCCAAGGCAGTAGATCAAGACATCAAGAAAAGGGTTTCTTGGATTGAGATCAAATGGATATGAAATGCACTTAGCTTTAAGACCGGATTATTAGGGTTCTGATTATTCCCTTACCCTAGATCTTGGTTGAGAGATAGTAAGTAGGAGGATTGTATCTCACATGAATCAATGACTTAAAGGTTCTGTCGAATCCGAACATTCCAATTCAGCTAGGGGTTAAACACCTGTTGCTAGACTATGGTCGTTTAATATGTGGACTGATTAATTAATTAGTGAATTAATTAATTAGGGTCACTGCTAATTGAATTGAGAACCTAGAGGGTCACACACAACAACTTGTTACATGAGTTGAGGCTTTAAAATGATTAAACGAGTTAATCGGGCCAAGAGGGTTCCACATGTGTGGGTCACGTGAGCGACACGTGTCCTTGTTGCATGTGTCCCACACGTGTAAATATATATATTGTATATATATATATTAAATAATTAAATGTGTTAATTATTTAATAGACTTTGGTTTAATTTTGAATTAAAAAGAAAGTCTTATTTTGGAGAAAAATAATCTAGTTAATTAATTATGAATTAATTAATTAGATAAAATAAGTTATTTATTTTAAATAAATAAAGTATAAAATTATCCAAAAATAGTTTGGATATTTTTAGCTCTCTTGAAAGTTGATTTGAATTTGAATTCAAAGTCAAAGTCAAAATTACTTGATGATCAAGTAATAGGAGAGAGAGAGACCAAAACCCTAGCCCATAAGGACTAGGATTTTCGGTCCTCCCTTTATTATAAATAGGGGAGCTCGAGCTCCCCTTAGAGCTAATTGGCAATTGTTTTGGTTCATGTGTTGAATACCATCCTTTCTCCAAGATAAACGAAACCCTAGGTTAAGCCTAAACACTAACTAGAGAACTAGCATCCTTACTAGTTAGATTGTGATCAAGTTGGTGGACTATCTCTAGAGAGCTTCAAGTTAGAAGTTTGAAGATTCGAGCTTTACCAAGGAGAGGGGATCAAGCCGCGAGAAGAGCGTTCTTGGGTGGCTTGAAACGCTTCAAGAAAGAATAAAAGAAAAGTAAGTTTCTTAACTCTACGAATTTGGATACACGATTGCGAGTCCAAGGTCCTTTTGTTGGAAAAAAATTTTAAATTCCGCTGCTTTCTGATTCGTATTTTCCAACAAAACCTTATGTGGAATTACAACTTGCATGAATTTTACCGCTTTATATACATTATTTATGCCATTCACTCAGTCTACCCCTCCCTTCTTTGTCCCCTCAGGTTTCTTTTGCTGGCGTAGCTAGGTGGGAAATTGCATTTAGTCGAGTGTATTTTCATGTCTAGCTAGGTTACACTTCATTCTGTACCACACACACTTATTGATATTTATCTATTTTGTATTGTACATTATTCGGAGGCCGTGTGGGCCATATACTCGTATCTCATGAAGTGATTGTATATATCTAACTCGATAGTTTGGTTATATGATAGAGATGGTATGTTCATGCTTCCGAGACTCTTGTTTTATTCTTGTTGGATGTTTGATTTGTTGGTACAGTGTTAGTCCCGCCTAGCCAGGGTCCGTGTCGTATCTCCGCTCGCTATGATTGGACTTGTATGCGGACTATATTCGTATATGAGTTTGGTCTTCGTGCGGGGGATGTGGGGACCCACGCTCGGGCGTCACAGATTAATTCTGACATCTAACTTGTCAAAAAATACATTTTCTTGAATTTTATAGTCCTAAAGGGCAAGACCATCAATGCACGTATATATTCTTGTAGTCAAAGGTTGAATCCCCCACTCTACGGGCCCTCCATACCCTGCCCGACGAAACGAGTGAAAAGAGATAAATTAGATACTCAGTGATACGTTAAAGAAGAGGTGTGCCTCCTATAAATTATAAGGAACTCACCCTTAAAGTCCATATTGGATTCAAAAATAAAATTCTCACACTATAGCATATGACAATTAAACCTTGCTACTTTGTAGCAAATCTCCGCACATATGTATTCTTGTTTCTCTTAATAGTTAGTGTACATAATTTTGTTTTTGTTTTTGTTTTTTTTTTTACTATTTTTCAGAAGTTCATCATCTTAAATTTAAATATGTCTCCTATTCCTAACAAGATTCCTGATAATAGGTGTAACATGATTAATCCTCCCAATTAAAGTTCATCATGATGTTTCACATGCTCATAGACGTACACAATGAAAGACTCCATCTGATTAGGACATTAATTAAGTAGCCAGGACTAGGAGACAATAATTAGTATATTTATGGACAGGTTGCACATATATTTATAAGCTCTTGAATAATAATATTGATGGAAATATGATGATGATGATGAGCCTTTCGTTTTCTGTTATAATTCTTTCTTCTTCTTTCTGACAAACTGATAAATACAACAAGTAATTAACCAACTTCTGCCCACCACCAAATTAAAGTTATTGTTATGACTTATGAGTATTGTAACTTTAGTACTGTTGTTGTTTATTATTGAATAATGACATCTGTATTTTGATTTTCTTATGAGAATTGAGCAGGTGTGACCAATGAGACTAAAAACTACCTCAAAACTCAAAAGTTCTTGACTCACATTTCATTCTTGGAAAAAAGAAATTGAATTGGAGAGAGTTGATGAAATATCAGAAGACACAGACCTCCTAACAGAGAGAATCGAAGAATATAGTATCATTATGTGACCTAGGTTTATAATATATATATTTTTAATGTTCTCTAGCCCATTTTTATAAGTTGAGCCGAATCGGATCATTTAGATATAAAGCCCTCCCTATTAATGGTTAAGCTAGAGATTCGAACTTGAGAGGTATAATTAAGTCAGCATAGCGTTAAACCGCTAAGTTATATGCATTGCTGGTAGATTTATGAGTTATTTACACCATACCCACTATGTTAGGTGAAATGGGTAAAAAACACTCTGTGTTACAAAAATTAACACAAAAAACTCTATGTTTTCAAAATATTTGCATGGCGAATCTTGAAGATTTCTGGTGTTGAACACGTGTTAAAAGCGTGACTAGAATACTAATTTTATCTATTTATTGGACGTGAAATGACTAATTTACCTTTTATATTCTGATATACATCATCTCACCTCTCTATATATACCATTTTTTTTATAGTTCATAGGGTTTTTCATGCGATTTATATTTTGTATAGGGTCTCTATGCATATAAAAAATATATTGAACATATACTTATTTATAGGGTTCTTCATGTAATTTTATTTTGTACAGAGTTTTGGTGCATATAAAAATGTGTTGAACAATATAGAGAGGCGTGAGATGATGTATATCTAAATATAAAAGGGTGAATTAGTCATTTTGCATCCAATAAATAGAGAAAATTAGTGTTCTAGTCGTACTTTTAACGCGTGTGCAACACCAGAATTTTTCAGGGTTCGTCATGTAAATATTTTGAAAACATAAAGTTTTTTGTGTTAATTTTTATAACACATAATTTTTTTTTCTCATTTCACCTCAGGAGTGAAATACGTAAATAATCCGTAGATTTATGGATCGTGTAGTATCATTTTTCTTGGTTTCTTTTCTTTTTATTTATATTTATCTTTTTTCTAGTTAATTATGGCGTTGTATTGTCTAGGGCTGTCAACGGGTGGGACTCGGATCGGATTTGAAGATTCCGGATCCGAGTCCGATTATGAAACCCCAAAACCGGATCCGAATCCGGATCCTATAGGATTCGGATTCCTTTAGACCACATCCGGAAGTTACCGGATCGGATAATCCGATGAAAAAACCGGATCCGGTAAGAATGCGTCCAGATTGAGAAATGCCTCGCAGCGTGGACCAAGGGAAGAAGATAATTTTCAGAGAAACTGCGCATACTTCCTTAACGAGGTTCTGCATGTTGAAGGGTTCTGATATTTATCCATCATTATTACTGCTCAAACAAATCAATCCCCCTTTTCCCCTTGATCAGATCTGAGTTTGCCTCTCTCCTTCATCAGATCTGAGCAAATCTTTAACCCAGATCTTCAAACACAGAAAAAGAGACTCGAATAGTAAAGAAAAATCCCCCTTTTGCTCTTGGACTCTCTCTCTCAAACATTTCCTTTCCCTCTCCTTCCCAAGCTTTTAGTCTCTCTCTCTTCTTCCTAAACTTGAACGGCACTCAAGAGTGGATAAATCATGCCCGAGATTTGGTTTTGAGAACTTTGTTTATATATATATTTTTTCATGAATATATCTAATAAAAGTATTCAATTTAAATTAAAAAGAGGCAAAAAAATGCAAAGTAACCTTCATTAACCCATGATAATTTTGTTTTAGGCATTTCTGTTTGGGTGCTAAAAGAAAAAAACGATGATAAAATTATTATGTTATTAAAATTTAAAATATATATGATATAAATAATTAATTTATTCGGATTCGGATCTTTAATGGATCGAATTCTTTAATTCCATATTCGCTCCATTTAATTCGAATATCGAATGTTTATAATCGGATATGGTCCATCGAATTTTTTTGTCGATCGAATATGTTAAAATTCGGATCGAATTCGGATTAAAATCCGATCCATTGACAGCCCTAGTATTGTCACTGGGCTCCCCAGATCCAATCGTCTCCGCCCATAATGCGTATCTAGGCCCAACTCAAACTTGACCCGGTCCAGCAATTTACCTTTCCTTTTGCGTTAAATACCTGTCCATTTTAAACCTTCTTGGAAATCTCACGATTATGTAATTTCTTTCATTTAGGTTTTTATATTCTATTATGAGTTGAATCGGGCTGATCTATTAGTATCTATAATACATGAATATAAATACGATAATATAGATATGACGTGACGTGGATATAATGATGATAAATGTAAAAAATATTCACGACCCCATATGTCAAAATAATATTTTTAGAAGTATTTTATGTATTAGATTTAATGCATAAAGTTCTCGTTGTATATGATGATTGCCTATATCTGAATTCAAACATGACACGTCCCATTAATTTCAAGTCCTTCACCAAAAGTGAAAAGTCTACTAGAATGAAATATCTAATTTACGGCACTTAGCTCGAATTCAAACTGGATTGGCTTTTGGTATAAGTGGATATATAATATATATACGTTGTCAATCAAGAAAAAACACGTCATGTTAATAATAGTAGTAATCAATTAAAACTATTTATGCGCCAACAGCGGGTTGGCCAAGTGATCTGAGGGTTGATTCTCGAAAGTAAAGACCCGAGTTCAAATCTCTCTGATCACTTGGGGTGTGTGTGTTAAAAAAAAATAAAAAAAATAATAAAAAAAAATTAAAACTATTTATGGACTTGTGGGATGTACATTCGATTATGTAATTACATATGCCTAGATTTGGAACAAATTCGGTCGATTAGAATATTTTCAATATATTCCCCACCCCTCTCCTTTTATAATACATAGATATAAATACGATTACACGATACAAACAAAATGATATGAATTTTTTTAAAATCCTCATATAAAAAGTATCCAACATAATACAATACGATATTTTTAATTACTAATTCTTTTCGGTTGCTAATTACTCCATTTACAAAACCAAAATCTACAACTCCAAAACTCTCATAAGGAGTAACATTAATAATGACCTTGGTTATATTTTCACTAATTTTATAATTACCTTTCAACATCATGTTTAACTTATTTGGTTAGGTGCAATTTTTACTCCCACCATGATGTCGCCCAAACACAAAGCAAAGTTAGGAAAGCAAAGCATATAATATTCCAAAATCTCAACATCTTTGACAAAGTTTCCCACAAAACCAGGTTCAACTAGGGTTAAGGTTACTATGTTAGGAATAGTTAGGGTACATTTAATATTAATAATACCCAATTAAATAACCCTAAGTTGCTGCCCTAAAAACAGCAATCAGAATATCTTTCATGGGACACAGCTAACAAAAACAGTCCACCCACACCAACACGTGGCGCCCTAATTTCTATCTTAAGCCTAAACATCTAATTATTATGAGCATTGGGACATTAATATTATATTTATATTTACATTTTTAATTGTGTATTTCGGCCCAAAGCAGTGATGTGTTGGAACGTGAGGGGATAGGTAGGAACAAATCATGGAGGAAGGTACATAGATTTTTGTTTATCTAATTTTGGAAAGCAAAAGTTGCGTTTATTAAAGATGGAGATGTACTTTATACGTTAATCTATTCTTAATTAAAGTAATTTAATCATACTTTGGAGGGCATAATCTGTGTTCGATCTGGTAAGTAGATTGGCAGAGTATCTTTGACTGTTGGATAATTATAATATTTTAGGAGAACTATAATTATATATGTAGCAAGATTAGTATATGTATCTTTGGCTGCCACAAATTTAAATAACAGAGTAAATTTAAATATTATGAGGGTTATATACATATTAAGTAATGATTTATTTTATTGGCTTGTTAAATATGAAATAATTAAATTTATTCGATGAAATGATTCTTATTTAAGAAAAGAATAATGGTTTAATTGTTACCTAACCAATAAATTTATTAATCGTTACAACATAAACATTATTATTGTACGGTATGAAAAGCATTTTTGTGATATTATAATTAAATTTTAATCCAGGCCCTTTTAAAAAAATAATTAAATTTTAATCAATTAACGAATGAGTGACAATCCCTATTTTACATTTGTTTCTCTTTTTTTTTTTTTTCTCCCTTTTTTCCATATAATTCTTAGAGATATATATGGATGAAATAAAGGTAGAGAACTTGAAAGGGTAACACGAAATTCATGATTTTTGTAATAATAAAGTTTCTTACTTTTGGAAAATCAGAAAATTCTACTTTTGTATTGTATATATATTTCGTTGGGTACACACACTAATCCTTGAGCTTCTAGAAGAGATTAATATTTTTGTATTTAGATAAGAGGTCTCGTAAATAAAAAATTATTTGCAGTCAGAGTGACTTATATAATTGATGCGTAAATTAATTAAATGTTGCGAGATTAATCATTAGACAATTTAAAAGTCGTCCAACTAATACAACATTAAAGTTAGCATGTCTATAGTGTTTAGATTTAGCCACGTATGGCCATCAGATTTAGCTTCAGAGTCGATGTATTTGCAGTGTGATGCTTTTGGATAATATAGGGACACTGCGATGTGACTTCTTTAATTTATTACTAAGTGTGAATTTGAATTAACCCTTCCACAAATGGTGGTGGAAGTGGATGTAATTTATTGTTTTTTTAAGGCTCAAGTTGAATTTGTTCAGTTGGATTTTAGTTCGATTAATTAATTCTATACTTTCTGTTCAAAATTTGATTTTTCTATTGATTCAAGTTCAACTCTGATCTCGAATTTGAGAATTAAAAAATAAAATAAAATAAAATAGTAATATAATTTATATATATATATATATATGACGTGGTATGAATCATTGATCCACGTAATCAATTGCATGCGTGATAAGTTGAACCCCTGACGCACTCGACTGACCCTTCTATCAACTCCGAACTCGGGGGCATACCTTGTGAACCTGTACAAAAAGCCCAACACCCGACCCTATACTAGGGCATGAGTCATGACGCTCAATTATTCTACTCGATCTCTCCTTGACCTGAAAAACCACGTGGCCGCTTGTGATTATCAGTGGAAGTGGTCGATCACGTATTAATTAAATGTACCTTCTAGTTGAGCCTCGGAATGTCAACCCAAGTAACACCCTTTCCAATCCCGAGTTGACCTCGAGCTTTCATTCTTTTTCCTTTTACAGACAATCAACCTGGTGGTAGGCTCCCCTCATCGACAAATTCTAAGTGGTTGAATCGTGTTAACATTCGAGCTTCTTGATCCAATAATTATCTCGATCAATATACATATATTATATATTTTTAAAATAAAATGGGACAACTCACGAATCGACTCATGAGCCAGAAACAAGAATAAAAGAATTTGGATTCGAGTTTCATTCGAACCTTGGTTCAAGTCGACTTCATCTCTAACTTTTCAAATTTAAATTTGAACCTTAACCAATTCGACTTGACCGACTTGCGAATTGGCGCGATTCGCAATCATCCCTATGTGGAACAGTCGAAGTCAGGGGGTCGCGTACGCTTGATCGTCTATAATTTCTACCACCCCTTATATATACAATTTTTCGGAGAGAATACGTTTAACAAAATTTAAGAGCAGCTCGATCTTGAGTTTAATATAAGAAACTCTGTTGTAGCTAAAATTTGTGTAGTTGTAAATAAGTTGGGAATATTTCTTTAATTTTACTCTTATCAAACTTTCTTATTTTTATCACGTCAACAAATATTTTTCCAATTTTCAACTTTAATCAAATATTAAGTGTTCAATCAAAATTTTGAAAAAAATATATAATTTTATTTAAGGTGTATGTAATTCAATAAATAACAATTTTTAGAAAAAAAAATTCATATTTTACAAATATATATGTGTGTGTCTGGTGTATTGGGGGGCAATACGTAAGAATGATTAAATGCGTTAATCTAGGATTCAGATATCAAGATATTGTGATCTCATGTTGAGAAGGACATGTGGACGGTCGATGTGGGATGACGCTACGATTCAAGCAAAATCATACCTAATTACCTTCTCTCCCTTATCCTCTTCCTCATAGATACTTTTCATGATATCCAATTAGGGCCTTCAAATAGCGACATTTACCAATCAAACTAATATCATAGTCATAAATAATACTTGTGTCATAGATGTGGTCCACTTTAGATATTTGATTAATTTGTTAATTAATTACTGATTTCACCATAACATGATTACATGTAATTAATTTAAGGATGCCTAGCAAATGGTGATAGTATAGAAGGTAATTATTATTTGTTTGTGGTAATTACTAATTAGTCATATAATTATTTGCTTGTTAATAATTGATTGCATCAGAGTTATGGAGGGGTGTTGAAGGATACATATATAGTAATATCTTTGAGTTGAAACACATGTTATTTACTTAATTAATAATAGAGTTAATTTTATTTGTATGGCCTATGAAGTTTTCGGGGTTTTTAATATTGATTAGACAATGTTTTTCAAAAGCCCACTTACAAATTTGAATAAAAATAATAGTAATCCCACTCACTAGATACAACCTTGATTCCATTCAATTATTTTTATTTTTGGAGTTACCATTAATAAATACATTCTTAGCAGTATTTTGAAGTAAGATTATTAAGTCTGGCATCTAACTTGTCAAACAATACATGTTCTTGAATTTTATAGTCCTAACGGGCAAGACCATCAATGCACGTATATATTCTTGTAATCAAATGTTGAATCCCTAACTCTGAGGCCCTTCATACCCCGCCCGACGAAGTGAGTGGAAAGAGATAAATCGAAAGGATTCTGGAGCATCCTCATGATTGGGTATTATTCTTACAATGATCGTAGTACCAAGTAATTCTTGACGCACTCTAATATGATCCGATTTATAAGTAAACATCTCTTGTAAAATATGAACAACGAGTTTATTGCATCAAAAACCCTGTGATATATCTAATTAGTACTCAGAACCCTGTGATTTGAAAATTCTCAAAGCGAACTCTGTGATTTTAGCACTCAATTAGAATTTCAAACCCTACAATTACAGGGTTTTCGGTGCTAATTTATATAATCACAGGATTCTCTTTGAGAATTTTCAAATCACAGGTTCGGAGTGCTAATTAAGCATAACACAGGGGGTATCCAAGCAAAAAACTCTATGAACAACACCGAACTTGTCATTTGATTTTTCAAATTAGATCAAGATTTCACTTCTACAACTCCTTATTTGTTGAGAAAATAACCGAGGGGAAAGACTGATTTGTAGATGAGGAATTAGCATCCCGACTCACTTTCATCCTTAGGTACTCAGCGATCCGTTAAGGGAGAGGTGTGTCTTCTATAAATTTATAAGGAACCCACCCTTAAAGTCCATATTGAGCTCAAAATAAAATTCTCATACTGTAACATATGATAATTAAACGTTGCTACTTTGTAGCAAATCTCCACACATATGTATTCTAGTTTCTCTTAATAGTTAGTGTACATAAATTTATTTATTTATTTATTTTTTACTATTTTTAAGAAGTTCATCATCTTAAATTTAAATATGTCTCCTATTCCTAACAAGATTCTTGATAATAGGTGTAACATGATTAACCCTCCCAATTAAAGTTCATCATGATGCTTCACATGCTTATAGACGTACACAATGAAAGACTCCATCTGATTAGGACATTAATTAAGTAGCCAGGACTAGGAGACAGTAATTAGTATATTTATGGACAGGTTGCACATATATTTATAAGCTCTTGAATAATAATATTGATGGAAATATGATGATGATGATGATGATGACCCTTTCGTTTTCTGTGACAATTCTTTCTTCTTCTTTCTGTCAAACCGATAAATACAAGTAATTAACCAACTTCTGCCCACCACCGAAGTATTGTCAGCTAAGCCGCCATTTTCATGAATACGTGTTACTTCTTCACCAACATTTATCTTATTTCTTGTCACACAATTACTATCATTCACTCTAGCTAGTTCTAAGTTCTAACTAAACCTCATTGCTTTGACTTATGACCTCAATTTGATTATATTACTGATAATGATTGTCATAAAACCACTTTAAATGTCTAGTACCATCTGTAGGGACGGATCCAGGATTTATCATCAATGAAGGATTAAAAATTTCTAGGCCTTAATATATTAAAAAAAAAATAAAATTAATTAAAGACATCAAAACTCATAGATGATAATTATTTTCGACGATTGATATTCCCTTCAATTTGCTCCCACCATTTTTTCTTATTTGCTCCCACCATTTTTTCTTCAATTAAAGTTTTCACGTACAGATACTAATATGACCCATTATTAAAGAAAAAAATTAAAATTTATTTTGGGATTATAATATCCACTATCTAGTGTAAGTTAAGGTATAGACAATTGAATAAAAAAAAATATAAAGTGTTTTATATTCGAAATTAAAATTCAAATTCACAACATTTTATTAAAATAATATGTATTGAAAATTAGAATTTTTTTTGTGATATTAATTTGACAGAGATATATGATATCTTTTTTCTCTCTAATATTATATGATATTGATATTATCTATACAAAAAGATACATTACACTAAAATTTTCTTGCATAAAAACACAATACATTTATTTTTTCTTAACGTATTTGGCGCAATCATAACAAAAAATTCTCACTTTTAATTATTTTCATATCCGAGCGGAACTTGAGTTATATCTAATATAATATATACATATAACATTTATTATATATAATAGCTAGTAAATTTTATATTATTAAAAAAATGTTAATTAATTTATTTTTAATAATATATATTTGTATTTTGAAAAATCAATTGGGGGGGCTTTGCCCTGAGGTGGCTCATCCCCTGACCATCTGAATCCCTTGAAGTAATTATAATTAATGTTTACTTACTAATCTTAAAATTATGTGTATGAGGGGTGTTAATTATGATGGTGCAGGAATCTGAGTTTCCTAATGCAACAACACTTTAGAATTTGTATGAAAAGGGAAAGACCATCACAGGCGTGAGAGCCTCAGGATCTGGGTTTCCTTTTGAGCGTGGGTTCTTCCAGCTAGGATAACACCAAGAATGCAAGCTACTAAGGTAGTGTTACTGTGGTGAATAGAAAGCCTGAGAAGATCAGTGGAAAATGCCCAGAACAATGTGTATGGTTTTTGTGCGAATGATCACTTGGGGGAGAATGCATGGCTTCTCTCCTATTTATATGTTAGGGATGGGGGTAGATGGGTAAATTGAATATGTGGTCCCAAACCTGTGTTGCCCTAACACGCGTCAGCTTTTGGTGGAGTGAGAATGACATCCCTGAAAAGGGAGACGGCGTGTCAGGTGCCCGGTGCACAGTATTTTTGTGTCAGAGGTTGTTGACGAGGGTTACGCGGGGGGATGGGCCTAAGATTCTTTCTGCCGAGGTTCGGATCCAACGAAACGGGGCATAGACATGCCCGAGCGTTGGTGACGCTCGAAGAATGCATGAATGGCCTCCTCGCGATATATGACCCTTGAGCGTCGGAATACCGAGCGTATTAGTGGGCCCCCATGTGGGTGCTTCCCTGAGTAGGGTAATCCTGAGGGCCGCGACACGAGCGTCAAACCGTTGGTTGTGGCCCTTGGCTCAAATGGTCATCCGCTGACTGAGGGATTAAATTAGCTGGCAATTGAGCGGCTGGAAGGCCCATGAGCCCACCATGGCGAGCGTCAGGGCTTTAATCAGCGGCGTGCTGCCACGTGGACGGCTCTGATTCGAGGATGATTTTTAGGCCTCATCATTTTGCCCCCCAAATTCTGTAGTATCGCTTCAAGCGTACTGTAGAATTTATAAAGGAAGAATCCTGAATTTCGAATATCCGAGGAATGGACCACTACCCTCGAGGAGACTGCTGGCCTTCTGTAACGGACACAAACTGACGTCGCATTAAATGCTGTCAAGTCCGCATTTAATGCTGAGTGGGAACGTGGGCGCGTGTACTTCGGGAGACGTGAGGCGGTTACCAAAAGTGGGGGGATTTCCCAGGCGGGAAATGATTGCACTTTTGAATTTTCAGCCCTAAACCGTGATCCATCTCCCCTATAAATAAGGGTTTGCACGGCCTTGATAGCTTTTTCACGCACTCAGACTTCCTTCAAGCATATCCATAGCAAGAGTCCTTTGCTAGTTCTGCAAGCTCCGGCGAATTTCTTTTCTTCCAATTTTTAGGTAAAAATTCCCTTCTCCTCTCTTTATCTTCCCCGTGCTAACATTAGTCTTAGGTTGTGTAAGTGAACCCCTTGAGTGAAGAGCCACTGTCTTCTGTTGAACTTGTTTCAGAAAGATTCTCCTCCCTTAAGTTCTCTGTTAGAAACCCTGTTTTCCAAAGTTGAAAAGTGGACATGGTCGGAAATCAAGCTGACGATTACGTAAGGGAGATTGAGGAGATGTCAGTGGGGAGCTCTTCCCCTCATGGCGATGTCCCCGTAGCCGTTCCCCTAAATAGGGCGCACCCAGGTGAAGGTATCCCCATGGCGATGTCGGTGGCCCAGGCTCCGGTTGACGCCGGGGAGGAAGAGGTGAACGCTGCCGTTCAAGGGATGAACGAGCGTGTTCCCGTTGGGACGGACGATCTCTTTGAGGAGATGAACATTGTGATGGAGATGCAAAGACAAGGGCAGAGAGTACTCCCAATTTTGAACAGCGCGGTGAGGCCCCAAGATCATAGGATCACAGTGGCTATGGCGGCTCCCGAGGGTGAAGCGGGGCCATCTGGGCGTCCGTTCGAGGCTGAGCCTTCCAGAAGGCGTCAGAGGAGAGGCAAGGAACCTGCCACTCGAGTAAGGCAAGACAACCGCCATCAGACTGACAGATCTCCAGACGAAATTGAAAGTATTTTGACCCTCGGTGACTTGGAGGGGTTGAGGGCGAAAGCGTATTGGGATGAAGCCGTGTTTCCCATGAGACTTCCTGAGGAAGGGGAGAGGGCCAATCGACCACCGCCTGGGATGATGACGGTCTATTGGGACGCAGTACTGGCTGGGGGTCTGAGGTTTCCCATCGCTCATGACGCCGTCGTCATTTACCACCATCTAGGGCTTTGCCCTTCACAAATTCTGCCCAACGGCATAGCTCTAATCAACACGTTCATAATAGCAATGAGGGCCCTGGGAAAATCACCCTCGATAATCAACTTTGACAGTTTGATACAAGTAGCCCGTTCGCCACGCTCGTCGCCTACAGACGGATTTTACTACGCCCAGGCCAAATCAGGTTTTAAGCTGATAGATTCTCCATCTTCCTCTTATGGCGAGCACTGGAAGGAAAAATACTTTTTTGTGGGGGCTCCCGGGGGGATTTTCAAAGTTCATCGGCAATGGTTGATTCACGGCGAGGGTCCTTTGATTAGGGAAAGGAGAAGAAACAAGGATTTTGAGGAGTGGGCGATGGGGCTAGCCTTCGAGATGAGGGCCGAAAAGAAGTGGATTAAAGCGGACACATTGATAAAAAATGAAGGGGTGTTGTTCCGCTACGGATTATCTTGCCCCCCTGACATGATACTCAATCCTCCAACTGACGTCATGGCCCTCGACGGTTAGATTCTAGGAACTAACATCTCTAACCTTTAGAATAGTTTTCTGACTTACCGTTATCGTTGTTTTCTTGCTTATACGAACCAGATAATCAGTCTTCTGATGCTCGTTTCCTTTTACTTGCAGGCATCCAAATTCTATCCCAAGGTATGAATGCTGAGGCCCTCTCCCATATGTTGGGTGCCCAAGGACCAGCGGTCGACCCTCCACAGCAGCAACAGCAGCAGAACCGCCCTCCCAACGCTCCGAGGGGTAGGCTTAGCCGCCGAGGATCGGGCCGAGGACAAGGAAATGCTCGAGGGGGCGCGGAGAATGCGGCTCCTCCCTCGGGCCCCATTGAGGATCTAACACTAGAAGGTGCCCACGAGGCCAAACCTCCGCCGGTAGCCCCCGTGGGCCCAATTTCACTCAGTTCAACCGGGTCACGGAACCGCTCGGGGGAGCCCGTCCGTATTCATGAGATTCTCCGGGCCGACCGCCAGGGGAAAAGGAAAAGGATGCCGGACTCCCTCCCCATTTCAGGTAAGGGAAAGGAGGTGGTTGTGGGCCACCGTGGCGAGGGCAGTGACACTTCATCTTCCGAGGATGAAGAGTTCTGGAAGATAGGCTGCAAGGGTGACTCCCGTTACAAGCGGCAGCGGACTGAAGGCCCAGTGCTCCTGAAAAAGAGCGCATACTCCGTCAACCTTGTCTCTGACATCGTTGGAAAACTCCAGTTTTCCGGCGATCATGACAAGTTGAACGAGCACGACGCCGCTCGAGTTGCTGATGATGCTTGCCATGTCCTTATGACGGTAAATCTGTATTCCTCTTTACCAAATTTTCCTTTTTTCCTTCTACGCTCGGATTATGATCCTCGTTTACTGCTTCCAGGAGGTAATCCCAAGGTTGAAAAACTTGCAAGGGCGAGCGCAAGCATATTCTGAGCACAAAGCCAAGTACAAAAAGTTGCTGCGCATCTCAGACCCCGTCCAACTGCAGGAGGACTACAATAATATCAGCGCTCAGCTGAATTCCGCCACCATTGAAAACGCTAAGCTGAATGAAAATCTGAAGAAATCCGATGACGCCATTCTGGCCTTAACCGAGCGTCAAAAGAAATTGAAGGATGAGCGGGATCAGTTGAGGGCACAAAATGTGCAGTTGGGCGAGCAACTGGCGGAGAGCGCTCGCCTAAACGAGACAGCCAACAAAGCCTTCGCTGATTTGCAAAGCAAAGTACAAGGCTTGGAGGCGAGGGTTTCCTGGGAGGCGGTGAAGAAGTTCGTGCGCTCCAAAGCCTTTGTGTTCGCGGCCAACATTCAGTGCTTTGACAATGCCCGGCGCTTCTTCCACAAGGCGATTGGGCAAATGGTGAGATTGGGACTGGCCCCAGAAAGCGCTCGATCAGACGCTCGTCTGCGCATGGACCTTGATGAGAACTGCGAACCAATGGTCCAGGAGGATGATCCCACGGACAATCTGGCGGAGCCTGAATATCAGGAGTTGGTGGAAACACTCCAAAGGGAGTTCATTGCTGCTAACAGGGTAAATCCCGAGCCTCTCCTGATAGAAGACGAGGGCACTGTCATGGACGTTGCTGATGCCGAGGAGCCTGGTGAAGCCCAAACCTCTGATGCTAACGTGTTGGCCCCGGTTCCCCTTGCAACAGCCCCTCCTGAACCCGCCGCTCCGGCCCAATGAAGCTCTCTATACTGATCCCTTGTTGTTTTAAATCCCTTGCCATTACTTATGAACGACTTATGCTTGTACTTAACCTTCCTGTTATTTCTTTATCATTTTGAGTTTCTTTTCATACTTTAGCGTTCTTTCTCTACTGCCTTGATGTTTGAATGTTTTTGTCCTTTGCTCTTGGATGGTGAATGATGTTAACTTGTTTAACTTTGCCACTTTCATATCGAAATCTTCTGTTTGAGTGTTTGCGATTAGTGTGTAAGTAGGCCAGGGCGTCTTTTACGACGGTCCTCTGACACTTATCACCATGCATATTAAGCTTAGATGCTCGCGACGTCGGGCGGTTGGCTTATTGCAAGTATGGGCGCGAGGGTGACCCTTAGGAGGGTTCCCTGGCCACAGTAGAAACGAACTGTGTATTTGGACTTGGAAAACCTTTGAGGAAACACAGGCGCGAGGGTGATCCTTATGAATATTCCCTCGCTGTATTCTCCTTGAGGCTTGAATTTGAACTTAGGAAATCCCTGTAAGATTGGCTTAGTAGGGGTAAAAACGAGCGTAGTCGTAGTGTTAGTGGCATCCACTATTTACGAGCGTGCTCTTACCCAATTGGATGAGGGTCACAGGGGGTTCTTACGTGCACGAGCTGGAGCGATGAACACTCAGCTGGCGTAAGTTGAGCGTTGGGCTCCCCGTTGTCGGACGCGCTCATTTTTAGGACCAATTCTTACAAATCGTTCAAACTGTTAAAGGTGGATGGTTATCAACACCTGGACAGTGTAACTTTGGTATGATTGAGGTATCGCGTGGGCTTTTCGACGTGGAAGATGCTCAACACGGAGCAAGCCTCTTGCCGCTCGAATCATCAAATCAGATAAGAAAGCAAGTAAATAATAAAAACGAAGAATTAAATACTTACTGTTATATAGATGCACTTTCGGAAATGATTACAACGCGCTTTCCATCAAAGAAAAGTATTTCACGCCGCGAACGGGCCATTACAAAGAGGTTGAAGTTTACACATAGAACCTTCTAAGGTTACATGCATTCCATGGCCTAGGGAGACGCTCGCCTTGCAAAGTTTCTAGCAAGTAGGTGTTATTTGCCCGTACTTGAATGACTTTGAAGGGGCCCTCCCAATTAGGGTCCAACTTACCTACGTGTTTGGAGACTTCAACTTTTTTGAGGACCAAGTCCCCTAGCTGGAAAGTCCTTTCTTTAACACGTTTATTGTACTGGCGAGCGACGGTTGCTTTGTATTTGTGAATACGCGCCCAAGCGGCATTCCTTTTTTCATCCAGCAAATCTAACTCGAGCGTCCGATTGGCCTCGTTGGCCGCAGGCTCGAAATAGGCAACGCGTGCGGATTCTTGAGCAATTTCCGCAGGTACCATGGCCTCGGAGCCGTACACGAGGGAATAAGGGGTTTCCCCCGTTGCTGCTCGCGGGGTAGTACGGTACGCCCACAGCGCTCCCTGAAGTTCTTCAGCCCATTCTCCCTTCTTACTCTCGAGCATCGTCTTCAAATGCTGGAGTATGGTTCGGTTGGTCACTTCGGCTTGACCGTTAGCTTGAGGGTGGCCCACGGAAGTGAATCGTTGCTCGATCCCTAGTTCATAGCACCAATCTCGGGTGTCAGCAGCGATAAACTGGGAACCGTTATCTGAGATGAGAACCCTCGGGATGCCATATCTGCAGATGATGTTTTTCCAAATGAAATCCCTCACAACTTTGAACGTTATCTTAGCGACCGCTTCTGCCTCAGCCCACTTGGTGAAATAATCCACAGCAAGTATTACGAACTTCTTTTGCCCGACCGCCATTGGGAGAGGTCCCACGATATCAATGCCCCATTGATCAAAAGGCCAGGAAACATCAATAGGAATCATTTGAGCTGCTGGCAACTGGGGAGTGTTGGAGTGGAACTGGCACTTGGGACACTTCTTGGAATGTTGAATGGCATCTTGCAATATCGAGGGCCAATAGAACCCACTCCTTAAGATTTTCTTTGCCAAGATTCGTCCGCCCGAGTGGTTCCCACAACTTCCGTCGTGTACATGCTCTAAAACTTCTTTAGCCTGCGAGGGTCTCAAACATCTCATCGGTGGGCCCTGGAAGGATCGCTTGAACAATCTACCCTCGGTATCCAACGAGAAACGAGGGGCTTTGCTTTTGATCTTCCGAGCCTCAACTTTGTCGCTCGGGCATGTTCCATCCCGGAGGAATCTGACAATCTCGTCAAGCCAGCAAGGCTCGGAGGGGTCAATCATGTGCACTTCTTTCGAGGGTTCATCTTTACTTATCAGTGGTTCCTCCGTTCTCAGAAATGTAACTACGCGTTCACTGTGGCCGTCCAGAGCGGACGCAAACTTCGAAAGAGCGTCAGCGCGTTCGTTTTCTGTCCTCGGAACTTGCAGAAGATGGAATTCCTTGAACTTGGCTATCTCCTCCTTGGCGCTCAATAGATACCGTGCCATGGTGGCTTCTCGAGCCTCATAACTACCATCGATTTGACTCGCGATCAACTGCGAATCAACGTATGCTGTGACACGAGCGGCCCCATTTTGGAGCGCAATCCTGAGCCCTTGGATGAGGGCCTCATATTCTGCTTCGTTGTTGGTGACTTGAAACGCCAGCTTGATTGCATAGTCAACTTCTGCTCCTAGGGGATCTCTGAGGGTCACCCCGGCACCCCCCCCTTGTGAGGTCGAGGAGCCATCCGTGTGCAAAAGCCATAAACCCTCGTCAGCTTGTGGCACAGTCTCCAAATTGAAACGTTCTACCAACAGATCGGCCACTGCCTGAGCCTGTATGGCTGTGCGAGGCTCGAAGGAGATATCAAACTGACTGAGTTCGATTGCCCATTTAATTAACCTTCCCGAAACATCCGGTTTGGATAGGACTTGCCTGAGTGGTTGATCTGTTAGCACTGTGATGGAGTGAGCCTGAAAATATAGCCTCAGCCTTCGGGATGCGTTAACGAGCGCAAAGGCAAATTTCTCAATTTCCATATACCTTTTCTCTGCCCCCTGTAGAGTCTTGCTCAGGTAATATACTGGCATATGCTTACGCTCGCGGATTGCTACGAGGGCAGCGCTCGTTGCTTCCAAAGAGACTGATAGATAGACAAACAAGTTCTCCCCCGGGATTGGCTTGGTTAACAAAGGCGCGCTCGACAGGTACTGTTTCATGTTTTGCAGGGCCTTTTCGCAATCCTCGTTCCAGGTAAAGTTCCGAGCGTTGCGCAAAATTTTAAAGAAGGGTAAATTCCGGTCTGCCGAGCGGGAAATGAACCTGTTTAGCGAAATGATCTTACCCACGAGTACCTGGACCTCTCTCAGATTGCGAGGGGAGGGTATATCCAGGATTGCTTTGATCTTCTCGGGGTTTGCCTCTATGCCCCGTTGACTGACCATGTATCCCAGAAATTTACCACCTCGAACGCCAAAAGTGCATTTTGAAGGGTTCAACTTCATTCCGTAGCGACGAAGAATATCGAAAGTCTGCTTGAGATCCTCCAGATGGGAGTGTTGGCGCTCACTTTTGACTATCATGTCATCCACGTATACCTCCATAGATTTTCCAATTTCATGCTCGAACATTCTATTGACAAGGCGTTGATAGGTTGCTCCCGCATTTTTGAGCCCGAAGGGCATGACTTTGAAACAGTAGACACCCAAGTGCACAATAAACGCAGTTTTGGGGCGATCCTCGGGCGCCATAAAGATTTGATAATATCCCTGAAAGGCGTCCATCATACTCATGAGTTCACACCCGGCTGTAGAATCTACCAACTGATCGATCCTCGGTAGGGGGTAATGGTCTTTGGGGCACGCTTTGTTGAGATCAGTGAAGTCGTTGCACATACGCCACTTATTAGCGCTCTTTGGAACGAGCACCACATTGCAAAGCCATTCCGGGTACAAAATCTCCTCGATGTACTGAGCATCAAGCAATTTATTAACCTCCTCTTCGATAACCCGTTTCCTAAAGCCATGAACGTCCCTCTTCTTCTGTTTGATGGGCTTGAAGGTTGGATCCACGTTCAGTCTGTGGACAATGACGCTCGGATCTATCCCTGTGAGATCAGAAGCTTTCCACGCAAAAACGTCTAGATTCCCCCTTAGGAAGTCGATCATCAAAACTTGCGAGGGCCCATCCAGGCTCGAGCCAATCTGGGTTGTTTTATCCGGATTCCCAGGCTCCAATTCGACGGTCAAAAACTCCTCGGTGGGCTCAATCCGAACCTCCGGCCTCGGTACTTCTAACGCTCGTTTCTTCCCAGTGAGCGTATTCTTGGGCTCATCTCCCTCGTTTTCTGAGGAAGAACCCTCGACGGCCCCCGGTGGCCCATTCTCCGAGCACTGAGCGTCTCCAGGGGTCCTCTTTTTATTCTTCTTCCGGTACAGCTTAGCTCTTTTGCGCTCAGGGCCATCTTCGTTTAACTCTGGGAAATCAACGGATTTCTTAGTAGACCCAGGTTGAATGGAATGTTTGGGCTTGTGGCTTCGAAGCGAAAGTATGTAGCATTCCCAAGCTTCTTTGACGTTACATAGAATTTCTCCAGTACCCTCGGGGGTTGGGAACTTGACCTTTTGATGATAGGTGGAAATTACAGCCTTGAAATCCACGAGGGCTGGGCGCCCAATGATGATGTTGTAAGGAAGATCCACCTCGACGATGGTGTAGAGAACGCTCAAAGTTTTTCGCTGTGGGGCGCGACCAAAAGAGGTGACCAAGCGAATTTGTCCGCGAGGGACGATCTCGGAACCTCCAAACCCTACAAGGGCAGTTCTGAGAGGTTCGAGGGGGATGTTTGTTATATTCATTTGTTGAAACGTTGAGTACGGGAGAACGTTCACAGAGCTTCCATTATCAAATAAAACCCTCTTTACAGTGTGGTTATGAACGTCTAAACAAACTACCATGGGACAGTCAGAGGTTTTTCCTATCCCATGGGGTGTTACAATGTGTTCAAGATCTTTCTCGGTAAATCCTATAACATCATCCTCCTTTGAGCGCGATGAGCTGTCCACGGAAAGTACTGAGCGAGGGAGTGTCGGTCTTTGGTTATAGCTCCGTACATGGCGGCGACGGGAAGCATTGGAGTCGCCCCCCGAGGGGCCTCCCGCAATCATGTGAATGACCGCAAAGGGCTGATTCTCCATGTCTACCCCTTTCCCTTTGTTGCGCTCGCTGGTTTCAGGGCGCTGGCGACGAGGACTACGGGAACGTGAGCGGCTTCTTCTTCTTTCGAGCGCCCGTCCTGCGCAATGTTCGTCGTACCCTTCCAGTACTTTTACAAACTCTTTGAGGTGCCCCCCAGCAATCAGCCGCTGAATCTCCTTCTCCAGGTGACGGCATTCGTTAGTGTCATGCCCCTTCTGCTTATGGAAAGCACAATACTTCCCCGAGCGCTTTTGAGCCTCGGTCTCTCTTAGCTTGGGCGGCCTTTTGAACAACTTCTGGTCCGCCAGGGAATAAACTTCGGCAATTGGGCGATTGAGGGGGACGCGCTCGAGCCTCCGCGGGGGAGAGGAATGACGGCGAGCGGGTATTGGGCTGCGGCGGTGACTGCGGTGGGGCTCCACTTTGTCCTCGTGGTTTCTGGTGGGGCGAGGGGCATTTGCCATCTTCTGCTCCCTCGCTATATACATATCTTCGAGGGTAAAGAAAGAATCTGCAATCTCTCTAATCTCCATCAACGAACGCGGCTTCTTCTTGGCCACTTCCTCCACAAATTCTTTGCTGACGTAATGCTTCATGTTGATGGCACCGAACAGCACGTGCCTCAAAAAGTCCATCGAGGGCTTTTCTACTAGCAAAATCTCTTTGTTGAACCTCCCCATGAAGGATCGGAGGGTCTCGTTCGGCCCTTGGACCAGGCTGTAAAGAGCGGTCGCGGCCGGGGCCGGTGCTTTCAGCGAATTGAAGTGGCTGACAAAAGCATCCGTCAAGTCATAATACCCTCGGATTGAGCGCGGGGGGAGCTTTTTGTACCACTCTTGGGCCATTCCAGTGAGGGAAGTGACAAACACCTTGGCCCAGTAGTTGTCCGGATGGTCATAGAGGTGCATTAGGTGCACGAAATGGTCTAGATGCTCGGCTGGATCCGTAGTTCCATCGTACCTGTTGATTGATGAGGGAATTTTACCCTTCCCTGCACGGGTCATCAGAACTTCCTCGACGAGGGGGGAATCGCCCGCCATAATCCTGTAATCTCGCTCGTCGGGATCTTCATAGCTAGCCTCTCTTCTTCGGTGGGAAATGGGGCTGCGTGGTCGTCGAGTGTCTCTGGCCTTGGACCTCTCGTCCCCCTCACGGGGGGGCGTGAGACCGTGCTCGAGAGAGCTGCTCTACCACGTTTTGGAGCCCTCGAATTTGGTCTTGTACAGCTGCTAGCTGAGGGTCACCGACGTTTCTGCGGTTTGCCCTCCTTGTGGCCCTTGATTGGACCTCTTCATTATCTACGGCCGCCTCCTTTCGAGGGGCCCTCTCATCTCCCACAACTGGCCGTTCTTGCTGGACCCTCGGTGGGGCTTCATTCTCTTGATTGGGTGGTTGGGGAAGCTGCTGTGCCCTTAGCGCATTTTGGGCCATCGTTAAAGGATGCGCCGGGAGCCCGCCAAGTGGTGGGGCCAGGCGAGCGCCAGCCTGCGAGGGGAAGTACGCGGCCATGAAATGCTCCCAAGCATTCTGAACGGCTTGGCTCTCGCACTGTGCATACAGCGCCTGGAGTTGCTGGGCTGTAACCTGGGGCATCTCCACCCCTTGTATCTCCCTAGGTAACGACGTGGGGAGATTCAGAGTCCCCACCTGGTAAGGCGGGATCGCCGGCATCACCCCGGGCATCAATCCTGGCTGCATGAACGGGTATCCTGGAGGTGGCATGGCCACGGGATACATCCCGGAGTATTGATAGGAAGCATGGGCGGTGGGAGCTGCAGGCGGGACGACGGTGCTAGGTCCTCCCGTGGCATTCCCGCCTAGCGGGAGAGTCGTCCCCGCCGGCCCTGTGTTCTCTTCCCTGTTCCCGGCCGCTGGGAGGTTTGCTTCTCCGGCGGGAATGTTACTTTCTGCGTTCTCCTCGTTAGCGGGGGGAAGAGCGCCTTTCTCTCCAACTCTTCCAGATCTCGTCGCAGTTACCATGATTCAAGATTTGGGTGTTACTTTTCAACTAGCTTTCAGAGGAAGAAACTGGCAATACCAAAGATGGTGGTGATGGTTTCCCACAGACGGCGCCAAAAATGATGGTGCAGGAATCTGAGTTTCCTAATGCAACAACACTTTAGAATTTGTATGAAAAGGGAAAGACCATCACAGGCGTGAGAGCCTCAGGATCTGGGTTTCCTTTTGAGCGTGGGTTCTTCCAGCTAGGATAACACCAAGAATGCAAGCTACTAAGGTAGTGTTACTGTGGTGAATAGAAAGCCTGAGAAGATCAGTGGAAAATGCCCAGAACAATGTGTATGGTTTTTGTGCGAATGATCACTTGGGGGAGAATGCATGGCTTCTCTCCTATTTATATGTTAGGGATGGGGGTAGATGGGTAAATTGAATATGTGGTCCCAAACCTGTGTTGCCCTAACACGCGTCAGCTTTTGGTGGAGTGAGAATGACATCCCTGAAAAAGGAGACGGCGTGTCAGGTGCCCGGTGCACAGTACTTTTGTGTCAGAGGTTGTTGACGAGGGTTACGCGGGGGATGGGCCTAAGATTCTTTCTGCCGAGGTTCGGATCCAACGAAACGGGGCATAGACATGCCCGAGCGTTGGTGACGCTCGAAGAATGCATGAATGGCCTCCTCGCGATATATGACCCTTGAGCGTCGGAATACCGAGCGTATTAGTGGGCCCCCATGTGGGTGCTTCCCTGAGTAGGGTAATCCTGAGGGCCGCGACACGAGCGTCAAACCGTTGGTTGTGGCCCTTGGCTCAAATGGTCATCCGCTGACTGAGGGATTAAATTAGCTGGCAATTGAGCGGCTGGAAGGCCCATGAGCCCACCATGGCGAGCGTCAGGGCTTTAATCAGCGGCGTGCTGCCACGTGGACGGCTCTGATTCGAGGATGATTTTTAGGCCTCATCAAATTATGTTTCTAATGTGACGGTCGACAAAACGTCATAGAAAGTGACGGTCGACTTAGCATCACAAGAGGAAGATCCGGTGACAGTCGACAGAGCGTCATAATAAGAAGATCCCAAATCCCAACGGAGGTGGGGTGACGGTCGACGGAGCATCACAGGAGGTGATGGCGACAGAGCGTTGCAAGATCCCAACGGGGCTGAGGTGATGGTCGACAGAGCGTCGGTGAAGGTCGACAAAACATCACAAGAGAATCCCAATTTCAAATGGGACTGAGGTGATGGTCAACAGAGTGTTGGTGACGGTCGACACAACATCACAAAAGAATTCCAATTTCAAAAGGTGAAACTTGGGAGGGAGAAAAACCTAGACTCTGATATCATGAAAGCTAAATTATTTTCTCCATTTAATAATATTACCAAAACTCTGATACCATGAAAGTTAAATTGTTTTCTACATTTAATAATACTAGCAAAATCAACGTGCGTTGCACATTTATAATTTAGTTTATTTCGATAAGTTTAATTATTATGTTTATTGAGTAAATTAATATATTAAAAGTATCTAATTTAATTAAATAAATATAATAATTTTTTTAATGAATCAATTTGATTTTGTAGAACTACACATACAAAACATTTTATTTGAAATCTCCCTTTCGAACCATATCCAATAAGGAAAAATTTTAATTAGAAAAACATTCAATTAATAAAGAAACAATCAAATATATATTTGAACTATGTTACTTTATAAAAATAAAATATCTAAAATGGATAATGTATATGAAAAGACATATATAAAATTTAAATTAAAAAATTTAAAAGATCATATAAAATACTATGTTAATTATATGTACTTTATTCTTTCTATTATTTGATTTTCATTAATATAATTTGTGATTTATCTTTGATTTTTAAATAAAGTTTTGAAATGTTTCTTTGTTATAGTTTAATATGTAAAGGTTATTGCATTTTCTATAAGAATCACCCTCTTCACATTTGTATGTTAATGTATTAGATTCTTTGCAACCCAACAGAGGAATAGTAGCCTCAAGTTAAGACTTATTCAGGTCCGTTGGTAGATCATCCTAGACCAAGTAGCCATGTAACGCCCCAAATTTTCATTTATGCGATATGTGATTTAATGTAAATTAATTGTCAATTATGACTTAATTGTTTAATTGCTTAATTGGCCTTAATTGATCATTTTTCTTAACTTGAGGACTTACTTGCATGAATAACTTGGGACTTAGTTGATCATTTTGCATGAGATTGAACCTAATTACATAACTTACAAAGTGGAGGGATTAAATTGCAAATTGTGCTTAGCATCACATAATATCTAGCATATATCTTTGATTGCATCAAACACACCCACACTTGATCCCTCCCTTCTCTCCCTCATCTCGTCCAAACCCGAGCAAGACGAAGAAGAGGATTTCTTCATTTGAAGCTTGGATTCAAGGGGAAATTGCATAAATTGAAGCATCATCATCATCACAACATCATCTCTTCTCCTTCTTCTCATTCATTCAAGGTATATGAGCTTAGTTGGGAATTCATGAATATTAATATGAGAGTTAGGGTTATGTGTTGAGCTTGGTAATTTATGTTCTAGTTGTTGGAAGCATGATTACATGGTTCTAGCTATGATTTGGTGCTTATATTATGAAGGTTATATGCTTGGAGCATGAGTTCATATGTGGGTTCCAAAGTGTAAATTCTTGATGATTAATGAGAGATATGAATGCTTATGTTAGATTTTATTGTATATTAAGCATGTATACATGTTAATTCATGTTTTAGATGCATTTTGGTGCTTGGAATTGGTGTATTGTTGTTGTTGTTGTGTTGGCCGAAACTCCCCTGCATCTGCTCTGTTTCTGTAATGTGCAGAAACTGGGAATGGTCGTTCCCGCCTTAGTGCATTTTGGAAACGGGCGTTCCGAGGCTTCTGTGTGTGTTTAGGCCAGCGAGACTGGGAACGGCCGTTCCCACTTTGGCCTATTTGCCGGAAGGGCCGTTCCCAGCCAAAGCGTGTTTTATTTTAAGAAACGCTGGCGCGTTTTGAAGGGCCACGGGAACGGCCCTTCCCATTTTCAAAGGGAAGCCGGAAGGGCCGTTCCCGTATGCCTGACAGAACAAAATATTCTGCATAAAATTGCATTTCTAGCACCTCGTTCCGACGGCTTCTTTGACCCCGATTTGATATTATACGATCTAAAATGAAGTGAATCAAGATGTTTTCATGTCACATTGCATTTTGCTCGTCGTCTCGTGGCATTTTGCCGTTCGTCAAATTTGGTGCATTTTGAGTCGTGTCTTATGTACACTTGTCTTTGTTGCACAGACCGGCCCGCCAGTGACGTGGAGTGGGCTTCTTAGGCCATGCCTTTCTCTTTGTTTTGTCAGTACAGGTGAGGTTTAATTGCTAGATATCTAGAACCATTACAACCCTATGTGATGTTTTAAGCCAAAAGGTATATATATCTATAGTTTTCCAAACTCTATTGAATTACAACTGATTTACCGAATTGTATTGTATTGATTGACCGTGTTTTGGGCGAGTATATTGTATCGTGCTCTGTGGGCCCGAGAGTTAGTGTTTGAGCCAACCGGGAAAGCATGGGCTGACGGGTAACTCTTACACTCCTCTCAACCGTGGGGATGAACCCTG
This sequence comes from Lantana camara, assembly GCA_037501455.1. Taxonomy (NCBI): domain Eukaryota; kingdom Viridiplantae; phylum Streptophyta; class Magnoliopsida; order Lamiales; family Verbenaceae; genus Lantana; species Lantana camara. The sequence goes on along the minus strand of CM074860.1, from coordinate 95,141,743 downwards.
AATCCACCAGGAGGTTTGGTGGAGGAAGGAGTCCCGTGCGTGGGAGTCATGTTCCCGACGTACACCGTGTTTACCGTGGATGGATCGGGCCTTGCAAACCCACCATCATTGGAGGAAGAAGGAGTCATTGAAACTGCTACGTGTGCACTGTAACTGATTGTGTGATCACTTAATTAATTAATGAAAAGTATCATGATTGTACACTGTCGGAGTAAGGTTGGAGAATGCCCTCACTCGCCGGGCCACTGATTGATTGATTGATTGAAATGATTGATTGTTAAATCTGATAGTTGTAATCTCGGGCGAGTTTTCTGTCGTTATTGAACTTATAATGTTTTCGTTTATAAAACCTTACCCGAGGTTATGATTTGCATGTTATCTGCGCTTATATCTATTATGCCCCTCGCTCAGTCTGTGGTAGACTGACACCTCACCTTTCAGTTTTGCAGGTTGTGTGCTAGGTGGGATTGGTGTCGAGTCCAGTCTTTCATTTCGGGTCTAGCACGTGTCCATCCTACTTTGTTGCATATGTATTGTTATCTACTGTTTTATGAAACGTTATGTATTTGAGAGATGATAATGTATTGATATGTAAAGTTAGGATTTGGTTTACTTGATAAATGTTCGTAAATAGCATGCTTGTGTTTATACCTTTTTGCGTTGTGGTAATTGGTTTGGGGTTAGTCCCGCCTAGCCAGTTAGTCTTTATTTTCTTGTCACCCGTTCGCTATGGCTCAGTTCATGTATGGATTGTCCGTTTCATATGTGGACTGGGCTATAGTGCGGGGGGATGTGACACCTTGGCGCTTTGGGTGTTACAAGCCATTTCGAACCTTGTGGTTTATCCTCACTAATTTAACCACCATAATGTTTCTTTCTATCAAGATGTGCTCAATCTGAGCTTCCTAGGGCCTGAGGAGTAAATTTCGGAAATCAAATATTAAATTTTTCATGGGGTGCTCTTTATAATCCTTTTTTATTATATATTTCATCACCGTCTTCGAATCAATCTTCATATTAATCTTCATAATGCGCCTCTCCCAAGCTAGCTTTAATCCTTCACGTAAGCCTAATAACTTCGTCACTTTTGTTGGAACTCTACCAAAATTTATAGAGTATCTTATCACCCATCTTTCGCTGTCATCTTGAATGACGCTCCTAGTCGAAGCATTGCTGGTGTGGCTATAAAACTTCCATCTAAACCTTATTTCACCCATCCCTTCTCGCATTTATTCTAAGGCAACTCAACGCATGTTTTCTTTTGCCTGTGTTTTTTGTCCTTACTAATTAGAACCAAGGACTCAGGAAACTCTTTTTTGTGGTGAAGAATGGCGTTTCTAGACTTCGTAATAGTCTAATAGCTTCATCAATTTCGTGCTTTTCAAAGATGGCAGAGCGTTGAAATCAAGATAATCTATCCAGGACATTCTGGTAACATGTTGCTCTGAACTCTTCGAGCCATTTCGAACCTTACAAGCCACGAAGATTTCGACCAGTCTATATATCAACAATCTTGTTCCACACCCGAAATGCGAACGGACAGCTTCTCAGCACGTGATCCACATCTTCACATCTTGTACAACAACTTGTACATATATCGGTTCCCCTAAATTTTCGGCCATACTTCAATGCATTCGTGTGCAAGCTGTTATGTTGGCAAAGTTACAAGAAAATTTTGAACTTTCAAGGGCAAGATAATTTCTAAATTCGTTTCTAGTATTTTCTCGCATATCTCATTTGATACCATAAGTAGATTATAGGTTATTTTATAGGGGGAATTACCGTTAGTTTCACCACACTTTATATTATTTATATTTAATTTTCATCCCCTTTTGTTTTCAGCTTAGCTATGTTCCATTTTTTATATATTCCAATGAGATCATATGTCATAAGAACTTTATTCTCCTCATAAATGTTATCTTTCAATATGTCGGTTAGTTTGTCTTATGATAACCATTTATCATTCTATAAAGACACCCCGTCACCGTTTCCAATCCTCCAATATTTGTAAAACGGTTTACCAAACCAAATAATTCTAACAATCCTCTTTCATGCTCGAGAAGCCAAAAGTTGAGGCTTACTTTCAAGAATATCCCTTCCCTCCTCTTTTAAATATTTTTTCTTATATATCTAACTCCGCAATATTTTGTCTTCTTATTGAGCATTCCCCATCCTATTTTAGCGAACATCGCTATTCTATTTTTTTGGGCTTCTATAACACCCAATTCTCATTCTCACTTCTTTATAGTCACCTTCTTTCACCCTATAATATGGGTTCATTTCTTGGTTATATTAGCTAGTCACCCAAAGAAACCTGCGATTGAGTCGATCAAGTTTATCGCACACGTGATTGAGGAGCCAATTCATAGGTATATGTAGATGGGATTCGAGCCCATGATAAACTGAATAAATGTGATTGTCTGACAATGTTTAGCATTTTGGCTTTCTATCCCGAATGAGCTTTTTTGCTCTCTCAATCACCTTTGAGAAAAGCTCACTATAGTTTCGACTAAAGTTCGTCTGCACCCCCGTAGTTCCCTAAGTTGGTTGTACTTTCCATACCCAAAATTTCACTAACCTGTTGTTCTAAATTATTTGATACATAAGGTGCGAACAATACGTGCTATTTGCTCAAGTTCAATTTGAGGTCTGGTACCTTGCAAACGCCTAAACCTCACTTTAAATGCATATCGCTTCATCCATGTTAACTTTGGCTCAAAATATTAAGTCGTCCACAAAAAGCAAATTAAATGTGAGATCTAAGGGTCCCCCTAACATACCAGTTGGCCTCCATTATTTGGTCGAAATAACTTTCTCAATCATATACATAAATTTTTCCGTACAAAGCACAAACAAATAAAGCGAGAGTGGATCCCCTTGTCTAATGCCACATGTCATCCGTATAACCTCCATCAGTTCACCATTCCATAGAATCTTTGATTTTATCCCCTTCACTCCGCTCATGATGATATTGAAGATTTTTGTTGGGATTCGAAGAAAGTTAGAGTTTCCCTTAGAAAATTCCACTAAACTTTGTCGTACTTCTTTTCAAGATCCAATTTTAGAACCATGCCCCCTTTTTGTCTTTGGAGTGATGTAACGTGTGTAACATTTCTTGAAGTACCAAGATATTGTTATGGCTACTTCGGTCGGTAATGAAGTTATTCTAGTTTGGGCTCATAATTTTAGTGATATATGGCCTAAGATGGAGTAAATCATCTTGATTATTATTTTGAGTAATACATTGCACAACGTAATGGGTCGGAATTTGCTTTTTTTTTTTAGCATTAACTTTCGAAATCTGGTAAATAAATGTTTGGCAAGCCTACATGGGAAAATTGATTTTCGTTCATGCAATCATTAATGAATTTCACCACCGAGAGTTTCTTGTTATGTTCTAATAGGTCTTGAAAAAGTATGTTTGGAAACCATCTGATCCTAATGTTTTATATGGGTGGATGCTCTTCACTACCCTTAGGGTTTCCTCATTTGAGGTCGTTCTTGCCAAGTTATATTTCCGCTACCACCTTAACGTTCGTGACCTCTTCGATGGTATATCCATCGAATAGTTTGGTATAGTACTCCCAAGTTTGTTGCTTCAGTTGGTCATTATTCCATTCATCATCTACTTTTAAGCATTTACCCAATTCTTCCTTCTGGTTATGTTTCAGAGATGAAAGAAACCTGTATTTTTATCCCCAAATTGGAGTCCATTAATTCTCGACTTTTGAAACCAAATAATATCTTCTTGTTTCAATAGTTTGTTACATTCCCCCATCAATTCTTTCTTCAAATCTATTCATTATTTATCTTGTTTGTCTTATATATAACCTTTGGAAATTCTTTTTAAAAAATTTTCTTGTTTTTTATTTTTTGAGCATATTAAAAAGTGTTAATTGACCATTGTATTAGTTCTAATGATTCCAACTTAAAGTATCATTGGGGTAGTCGGAGAATTAACATTGATTCTCTTAAATAAAAAATAAAATAAAAATAAAATAAAAAATGTTAAAGTATCATTGAAAAGTAACACTAACTGTTGTTTTAGAGTACGGGTTCAAATTTAAAGAGACATTTTTTTTTTCCAAATTGATGACAAACTTTTAATTACTTATCTTAGTATATTTGTAATAGTCAAACTTAAACTTATATTTTTAAAGTTTTCATATTTTGTGGATTATATTTTTTCTCACCTGATAAATTCAATTATTTAATAGATTGTATCCAACTATATTTCATATATTAATTGTAAATTATAATTAATAATTTAAAAAGTATCCTCATTGTGTTACTCTATATGTTTTCTGTAGATCGAAAGAGTTTCAATTCTAATTTATCAAAGAACCATGGAAAACTCATAAGTTCATTTTAAAATTTTAAATATAATAATATATAAATGTATGTATCAATTCACCTTTTAGTTAAACATCGTTAAAGGTATAATTATTAGGATATTTTGGGCGAACAATAAGTTGTAGGAAACCAAAAACTCTATTTTTAATTTTATAATATAATAATTAGTAAAAATAACACGTGTTGCACATTAAATATACATTTATCTAAAATTTTTAATTATTAAAATAAAATTACTTAAAAATATCAAAAATTTAAAATTTAAATATACTAATGAGATCTCATGTGAAATTTAATCATTTATTTTTATTAATTGATTATTTATAATACAAAATTGTTATTGGTAATATGTACTAATTATTTTTTATGTTAGGTATAAGCCTCATCCAAATTTTATACCATAACTTCTTCCATGGTCACTGTATATCTCACTCTACTACCGGCATGACAGGGTCCTAACTAGTTGTATTTGCTCTAGGTCCGTTCGACCAACTCTCACTCTTCTTTCGTAAGTGTCAATCATGCACACATTTAACATCAACTAATGTGACAACATTACGCTTGATTATATTCATATTCTATTAATAATTAATATTTTTTAAACACGATCATTTGTGCGTGCATGTAGAGAAAGGTATTTTGTTTCATTTGATAATATAAATTTTATTTTTTTGAGCTTGTATTCATCACTCTAGTACATTTATATATTTTCTAAATTGAAAGAGTTTTAATTCTATTTTATGAAAAGTCCTATTTTTTTGACAATTGAAGAGTCCTATTTTAACTTAATAAGTACTCTTTTAACATATTTAAATTAATATATTATAACATGTATTTACATTATTATCCCTAACTAAAAATTATCAACACAATTATTATTGGGATGTAGTTTTAATTTCTCCCAGAGAAATCAGAGACTATATTTCTCCAATGAGAATTTTCTAGAATCTTACGAATATATATTTCACTATGAAAACGTTAATAGTTCTGGTCTTATATTATATTTCTTTTGTTATAATTGTTATATAAAGTTGTTAAAATTATTTTTGAAAGAGTTTGATTAGAACATTTTAAAATATTATGAAAATTATTTTTTATTTAATTATTTTGTTTTAATAATTTCATAGTCTACTTAGTATTAAAATAATTCTCTTCTACCAAGAGTCCTATTTCAAGTTAATTAATAATTATTTCAAGTTAATAAGTTAATATATAGGTGCGTATTTAATTTGCTCATGTTAACTGAATATTGGAAGTAAAAGTAAAAAAAATCATACAAACTTATAAAATATTTTTTTATTATTTAAATAATTATTTATAACTTGTATCTATTAATTAACTTCTCCCATTAACATGGAGGTATGCGTATTAATCTTTCTGTTACAAAGATATACATGATATATGTATCTACAAAATAAAACCACAAAATTAAAAACGCATAAAATTTTTTATTAGAATATTTTAAAATATCATGTAAATAATGTTTTATTTAATTATATTATTTTATCAATTTTATAGCCTAATTAATATTAGAATAATTTTCTTCTACCGAGAGTCCTATTTCGAGTTAATAAGTACTCTTTTAATATATTTAAATTAATACTTTATAACATGTATTTACATAATTAACCCTAACTAATAATTATTGACATAACTATTATGAGGTTATTTTAGACCATCAATATTTTGAAAAAAAGTTTCATGCTTTTATAAGATATATAGAATAGATTAGAGTACATCAAAATATATAGAGTACAGAAAACCTAACAACCTATATAAAATATTTTACACGATTTTATAATATAATTACAATCAATTATATCCTAAATATTACAATAAAAGGATATCTTTAAACATAATAACAAAATAACAAACTCCACAAGATATACATAATATCTTCTACCAAAATATACGTACGTTCACACAAGCAACATACACTATTTAAATAACTATAATTTGATTTTGGGAAGAACCAAAAATAATTTGGTTTTGGTGTTTCACATCAATTACCATTGTACCATCAATGAAAGTTAATTTGCATACTTTTTTTTATAACTAATGAGACTTGGACTCGTGAAATTAATTTGCATATGTGGAGTAGCCGCAATCGCTACTTGTTCATTTGAAACCCAACTTATCTACGAAACTGTACATATATATTAATGTGTAGTAAACAGACCCTAATTCACTGTTTTGATTAATACTTAATTTGAATTCCTCCAAACCAATTATATCCGAGTCGATATTTATTGGGACAGATGGAGCATTACAAAACGTACAATATCTAATCATATTTAGGAAAAAAATAGCAAATTAAAGTGGATGCCCTAAACCCAATATCTGGTGTCGTTTGATTGTTCCAACTTCCAAATGTGTGTTTAACGTTGTTGGTCCTTTCCATCTTCAAAACCATATATATATATAATGACTATGAGAGGCCAGAAAGAAGTTTATTTTTTCAACAATTTCAGTCACGCAAAGACACGTGTCTGACAAAATTGAACTTTTGGGAAAAGCTTTTGTCGGAAGAAGGAAGTTAATTTTTCAAAGCAGAAGCCAGATGGTGTGTCTCCATTGGATGTAGTCTAATTATGAATGAACTGCAATTCTTGAATTCTGATATTCCAATGACAATTCTTTCTCACTTTGACGTTGGTTGGGATTTGGGAATGGGATGCCGACCTTTCACCTACAACAAACGCTGGGTTTTGGCCTTTGGGGGAAGATAATGAGGATATTTTTGTGACAAATAGGCTTTCAAGTGTTTGAATTTCATGAATATTATTTATTGGTTTGCGAGATCGTCTATAGTTTTAATTAGCTTTGTTTTTGTTAATTTCATGTGGAGAAATAGTTTATATATATATATATATAGCAAGTCATGTACTAAATTGATTGATATGTAGTCCCCTATTGAAAAGCCAAAATATATTATTGCTTGAGCGAATTAAGGAACAAAATTTGTGTAATAAATTACGGGGGTTACGGATAACACAGAGATACCTGAATACACGACTTGAATACAACAAGAAGAAATTATTTCTTTTAATTTACTTGACACATGTATCCATTATGATACAACACAATAAACAATATAACATAATGATATATATATATATATATATATATATATATATATATATATATATATATATACTAAAAAGTTGCCGCTACCAATTTAGTGGTTAGACAAATATTTTGAAGATTTATTTTATAGTATATCTGGGTTTTAGTAAAATATTTAGGGTTTCAAAGAAAATAGATAAAACAACAAGCAAATTGATATGTTGTGAATTTCCGTTCGTTTCTCAAATCAAAAGTATGAAAAACATAACATTGTGGACGTAAAAAATTACGTTGGGCTCGGGATATATATATATATATATATTCGTTACCTGAATAATTCCAGAGCTATCATTTTTCATGGTCCCTCTGTTTGGCTCCATAATATTCCAATAATCAGAAGGCGCCAAAGCTATTGGAACACCATTGCATCTCTTCATCAGCATAAGAATCCTTAAAGGTCCTATCTACATAACATGACTAAGCTAATCTCTTTAAATATTATCTTGACCTAATTGGAGAATCAAAACTTTTTTCAGATCTTGGTTTTACTAACAAGGATTTTGTACCAAACGATCCTATCCTCCAACGTTGGATATATGCCCTTTTCGATTCTCCATATGCAATGTACGTACGTACCAACCATTTCTCTTCCAATTCTTGAATATATATATTATAATCGATATAGATGAATTATTAGCATAGGTTCTTGCTTTTACTGGGTGTTTATTCGTCCCCCAAAAGTTTGAGATTGGTGACAACAAACTTTATTAATTGTTGAAGAATGTCAATAATGGAACCGTACTACACTTCCAGTTTAGTTTACTCAGAAAAGCATATATATTACCCACACACACACACACATATATATATGGCGTGATTCACCCTAGAAGTTAGTCGTTGAGGGGGTGATTGTCAAATTATTATGTATTGAACATCTTTCTACAAGAAAAATTGGAGCATGAACTTTGTAAAAATCGAAACATGTGCGACGTGGAGAGACTAAGAGACAAACTTAGAACTTGCTCAGATACCACGATAAATAATGTGATTGATTTAATTCAGAACTAAGATAGTTTTGTGAATATAACATATATACTCATATTTCTTTAATTAACCAAATGGTAGGGATGTGAAATCTTAACTTTGTACATACAATAACTTTAAATCTCCTACGTACGGGTAAACAGATAGTGTTACGGCTAATCAAATCATAAATTTATTCAAAATAATAAAAAGGAAAACTATAATTTTATCCTCGTGTTAGACAAGTATAATTGAATTGGAAATAATATGATGAGTGGTCCTATCGGTCTTTGCTACGGAAGTGTTTGGTAGCCTACACCACTAACGCCAATTTTCGGCATAAACTTAAAATTTAACATATTACAAAACACCCCCTTTTTACATAAAAGGATTACCAATAATAATTTCTTTAAAAAAAGTGCAGGCACAGGATATATAAATGGAAAAACATTTAGATTGGATACTGTCATCAAATTATATGTATAATGTATCTGAAAAAAAAAAAAAGGATGACGTGATCAAATTATGTGTATTAAGAACTAACTACAAATTAACCTGCTCAATTGCGTAGTCTTTTCTTATTTGAAAAAGGTCTTTATATATATACTAAGATAAGAAAAAGAAAGAAAAAAAGAGTTGGCCTCTGAAAGTCTAAGTCGCCGTGTCTCTTTCCAACGACAAACAAAGAGATCTTCATGTTGAATTCCGACACTTATTTTATCTGACTACAGTATTAATTTAGGGTTTCCCACCATTTCAGGATGTGTATAGTTGAATTCAAACATTTCCATTTAAGGGTTTCCAGACCTTGCAGTTTGAACGTAAAATCAGATCAGGTTTACCGTTCCGTCCTTAGCTAGTGGAGTGTTTATCACTTCACATGGGGTAATTCTAATCCGAGCTTGGCTCGGTCAAACCGGTGTAATGAGGGGACAAGTGTAAAGTTGGTGAAAAATTTAGGGAAAGTGACTAATCAAATGGCGAGTGTAACACACTTGCTCTTTAATTGATTGGGGTTCGACCGAACCTGATCTGGATTAGAATTTTTCCTTCACATGACTTGATTGAGATTTGATTGATTGATCTTTGAATTAGAATTTTTCATATCAAGAAAAAATTTATCCCTAGCCCTGATTCGATCAAATAAGTATAATAAAATATAATTATTTAGAAAGAATATCAAATTAAATAATAAATATAATATATAGAATCAAATTTAAGGTAGAATTTTCCTTCGATAAAAGACACGAGCAAACATTAGTCACAACTCACAACCATCTTATGACTTCCTTAATTATCGTGGCTCAACAGATGGAGAAGTAGTACCAAAAAAAAAAAGGATAAATATAAAAAACATGTAACGTAACGGGGGCTGGGGACAGTGACGTAACGTCATCCGTTCCGTTCGAGTCTCGGGGATCACGAGTTTAGTTTTAGTCCAATCCGGTTTTGCTATATCAGGCAAGCAAAACAACCCAGCCAAACAACGCCTTAAACCATCCAAAAATGTTTGCCCTATCGTTCAAACTCCAAATTCCCATCCGCCGCTCCACGTGGCGCAATCACGCGAACCTAGCCTTCACTTGCAGCCAATCAGAGGCGTCCGCGTAGCCCGTTCTGGAAGTTGCACCAGCGTACACGAGACCCCATGCGTAGACCTCTACGTGCCCCTCTATTCGCTCTATGAAACGCCACTTCCTCGTTTCTGATTGGTTCTTAGATGGGGCCCACCTGGGTCTCCTGCAATTGGTCGTTTCAGCTACTGTCACGTGGGCCCCTCTTCCGTGTAGCGCCACGTACCACACTCCGCCAATCAGATGCCTCACACGCGTGACCTTGAAATACTCACCTCGCACGTATGTGGAGCTTCTTTACTGGTATAAATCTGGCTCATGCGTACTCATTACCTTCGCCGTAAACACTATTCGCAAAATATTTAGGTTTTTCAGTAAGAAATCATAATCTTTTGCAAAGAAAGAGAAAATGATGGAGCAGAGGGGAGGGTGCTGTATCGCGAGGTACGCCGGGGGTGCGTACGATATTTCTAAAGTTGATAGGATAATGTTGAGGTTTCGTCCCATAGCTCCGAAGCCGGCGGCGTCCACCGACGGATCTGTTTCCGGCGGTGGAAGCAGCGGCTCCACCACGCCGGAGAACAGCGGGCCTTCTGTGAAAACCGGACGCGGGAAAAGAAGGCTGCAGGCTGCTAAAGATGGTAATAATAGTAAAAATGTTAACAGGAGGAATAATAACAATAATAATAATAATAATAATAACAGTAATAGCAAAAGGAGAAAGTGTTCGCCGGAGAAGACGGAATCCGGTGGGTCGGTGAGCAGCAGAGAGAAGGTTGTTAAAACTCTGCCTCTGCTGCGGGAGGCTCCGGACGTGAAGGAGAGCCCGAAAACGGCGTCGAAGCAGAGCTTTCCTTTGTGGCTGAGCTTCGGAAACGGGGGGAGAGAAGTCGACGCCGTGTCCCCGGCGGCGACGGGGTGTTCCACGGCGAAGATGGGGCGTAGGGTGGTGGTGGGGTCGTGGGTGAAGGTGGTGTGCGTGACGGACACTTGGGCTGTCGGTTGTTACGGGTACAATGGCCTGGGGCGTACGGACGACGAGAAGGTGAGGCGTCTGGATCTGGACACGTGCCCCGGCTTCATCTCGGACGGTGCGAACCGGGTTCGATGGACGAACGCCGCGTACAGGGCGATGGTGGCCGGGGACGTCGGCGGCGGCGAGGCGGAGGTGGCGGCGTGGGTGGTCACGGAGGAAGGCGTGAGCCTCCCGGCGGGGTGTTCGGCGTTCACGTGCAGGGTGAGGGTGATCTCGTGCGCGAACGAGAAGAGCTGTAAAACGGTGCCGTGCGACGTTTGGAGGATGGACTGCGGAGGGTTTGCATGGAGGCTCGACACCACGGCGGCGCTCTCCTTGGGCCGTTAATTATAACGCTAATCAAGGTGATTAAGGTTCAAATTAATACTGTTTAATGATGCAGAAGCCTCTAGCGAATTGTAAATATTCCCCGTCTTTTTTCAAACGTTTCTTTATCGGTTGAGGAGCTAGCATGAAGGTGTTGCTTGAATCCTTTAGTGGCATGAAATTAGTGACTTAATCAATCAAATCACTGTTATAGAGGCTGATAATGATCTGTTGAAGCTTATTCAGTTTTCAATGTAAACGTATGTGTAATCTCTCTTTTGTCCAAATTAATCACGTAATGAGTTTTACTTGAACTCATCTTTATTATGCTTATATGAGAATGTTTATGTAATATAATTAATTACAAATCTGCAAGAGTTCAGTGATTACTCCTTGAGGGAAAATACTTTTAGAATGTGTGTCGGTGAGAGAGAGAGGAGAGACAAAGGGAAGCTGCGTAGTACCTTATGCGGAAAATTCTTGAATGAATCGGGTGTGGGTCTCAATTTTTATATCCGGTTTTAATACATGATTAAAAATATATTAATTTTTTTATTTATTTTTTAATTATGTATTAGAGACGGATGTAGGAATTGGGATCCACACACGGTTCATTGAAGAATTCCCCCTATCTTATGTGTTAATGGAGAATAGAAGGTACGTGTACTTTGGACAGGTGGAGAGTTATGAGTTATCACATGCATGCATGCATCTCTTTCTTTTTATAATTAAATTTGAATCCCTCATCTTTTCGGTATTTAGGTATTCGGCACTTTAGATATCTGATTCCTGGATGACCAATTCGCTACCTCCATGTCTATTCTTTCCGGTTATGATACGTAGTCTTGTATACTTTATTTGATGGGGAAAAAGAAGAAAAGATGATGAACAGAATATTGAGGAAAGAAAAGTAAAGTATATATTTTTTTTATGGTATTGTATCGATCGTATTCATATGTTGAAAAAGATTGATGTTGTGGATGTGTGTGTCCGTGTTTAATTTGTGAGTGCATTGCGGGAAATGGAATTATGGAAACGGTGGTGGTGTTTGTTGTATTTCTGGACAAATTTGTATATTCGTGTTTAGTTTCAAATTTTCTGTGTATATGCTAGAGTACTCATCGACCCAATTCCTTTAAAAAATAAAAAAGTTTTGAATAGAACTAATGAACTCATACCCCAGTTAGACCCATTTCCGGGGCTTGAAAGTTCGGATCCTAGATTTGGGGAGACCAAACCCACTACCATGCATGCATTTTTAATGAGGAAATTAAGTGATTTTAAAGTACAACTTAAGAAATATTAATGTCAATTGGCATAAGAATTATCTTTGCATCTTGATAAGATGAAGTAGGACGACGAAGCTACCATATTTTTTTTTCCCCTAAAAATATACGTACACAAATCTCATAACTGCATTGGTCGAAAAATGAAATTATTAACAATTTGAACCATTTGACAACATATTATGTCCCTTTATTATTATTATTATTATTATTATTATTATTATTTTTGATAAACCGGTTAGATGGATTGTGAGGAGTTTAACAAAGAGCCCTTCGTTTATTGCTGCCGGATACAAAAGAATACAAATTTCTCAGCCAACCATCAAGCAACAAGCAAATACCAAAAGTGCTTATAGAAATAATAAGATATGAATAATCTCGAGCTTTTATCATAATTAAAAAATTGAAATTCAAAAAGACCTTAGTGCCATTCGAGAACAAGCTAGTATCAATCACGAGTGCAGCAACTAAGCTAGCAGTTAAGTACCAATTCACCACCACCATTACCACCTTTTATTGAAGAATCACAATTGAGCTGCAAATTTCTTGCATTTTCATGATCGGGAAAATGGAAAACTAACTAATAACGGCCCAACTTTATAAGCCCAATTATATTACATCGAAAGCCCAATAGGAAGTGCTCTAAAAAGTCTTTTTATTTCTTCGGACCAACCCAAAATCATAAACGGAAAGCGTGTGAGTTTCTTGTGGGGAGGAAGTCAACGGCAGCGTCCCACCACGAGCTCAGTTTTCCAATTCTCAGACAGCAAGTACAAATATACAACAACTCTCTCTGTGAAGACGACACGTGGTAAATCTGACGCGACGTCGCTTAGGGAACGATCTCCAACCGTTGGATTCAGATCCGTGACGACTAAGCTAGAGTAAATTCTAGCCGGTGGATCTAGCGGCAGTAGAGATCGACGGCCAAAATCATCGCAACGCTCGTCTTTAAATAGCCGTGATCTCTCGCAGCCCAAGCGCCACAGCAGCGTTTCCTAATCTCGTAAGTCCTCTTTCTCTCTCTCTCTCTACATTTTTCTCCTTTCCCTCTTTTCTAGAACATAGATTTTCAATTTTCTTGTGTATGCAATAATTTTGTAGAAAAATTTCGATTTTTCTTTCACTTCTAGGGTTCATTCCAAACGGGTCGAACCCCACCCGCCAATTTCCCTGACCCATTTCGCCATTCTTCTCTCTCCGCATCTAAGCGATTCCAATTGGGTGTTCGTTCGTGATTTTTCGTCTCTAGGGTTTCGATTCTGCTCTGCTCGCGTTTTCTTTAACCAGACAGAATGTGGTAGATTTCTCTGAGTTGGATTCGGGGTTTGGCATTACGGTAATTGTTAAAGTTTAGGTTTTTCCTCGGATTTGCATTCGTTGTTTGAATTTTTAAGTAATCTTGAGAGGAAGAAGAGGTGAGTCGTGATTGAACTTGACTTAGAGGAGGGGCTATTGCGAAACGTCATTGTTGATATACTTTTTAGGGATTCTGGTGCGTTGAAAGTTGATTTCTTCATGGTTGGAGGAGAAGTATTTTGACGAGGAACTGCTGACATGTGCCACATTGGGGGTTTTAATTTATGGCACCCACTATTCCAATAGATTACACAGGGCAGAGGGAGTCGAAGAAGTTATCGAAGTCAGGTTTTGGGGATATGATGGGCAAAACACGGAAAGTTTCAAAGGGCTTTTCCACTGGGTTCGTGCCGGATTATCGCCATGCAGTGGAGACGGTGGCTGAATCTGATGGTTTAGGTAGCTCAGGCCGAGTAGATATGGAGCTGGCTGGTTCACAGGATTCCTTTCCTCGCAATAGGAAAAGCATTAGCTTGAGTACAGATGGTTATGAGAGGTCTAATGTGCCAATTCAGGTATTGCAACTGTCTAAGATGTCACCTTTGGAGAGGAGGGATCTAAACGTTAGGTTGAAGATTGAGCTTGACCAGGTTAGGAAGCTTCAGAGGAAGATAGATTCGTTTAGTTTTGATTCCATAAATGATGTTCATAACTATCAAAATGGGCCAAAGAGACCTGCTATGGTTGAATCCCTGCCCTTGTCTACTAATGATGTGCCGATGGCTCCAGGAAAGAAAAAAATCCCTACTGGAAGAAATGGGCCACGCACAAAAGGTGGAACTGTGGCATCTAGGAGAAATGAGCCGGTAAGGCAGCAGAGTTTTGCACGGAGTACCAATTCTGCTATATTGATGAAACAGTGTGAGACATTGTTAACTCGGTTGATGTCTCATCAACATGCTTGGATCTTTAATGAGCCAGTTGATGTTGTGAAACATAACATCCCGGATTACTTCACTGTTATTAAGCATCCCATGGATTTAGGAACAATTAAAAGTAAGTTACTTTCAAATCAGTATTCAGGTCCCTTGGAGTTTGCTGCAGATGTGAGACTCACATTCAAAAACGCATTGACTTATAATCCACCTAAACATGATGTCCATACGATGGCTGAAATAATGAATAAATTCTTTGAAGTGAGATGGAAACCAATTCAAAAGAAAATTCCTGTCGTAGCAGATGAATCCACGCCTTCAAAATCAAGTATTGTTACAGAACCTGAAAGTGGTTATGTTCAGCCACCTGCCAAGAAGCAGAAAACCTTCACTGAGAAAACCATTATCATGGAAAACAAGGTCCAGCGGGAAATAGATAAGCCGACAATGAGTAATGAGGAAAAGGAAAAATTGGGGCTTGACCTGCAGGAGCTAATGGAAGAGCTGCCTGACAATATACTTAACTTTTTGAAAGAGAACACTCTCAATAGCAGTGAAGTAAGTGAGGATGAGATTGAGATTGACATTGATGCTCTTAGTGATGATACCCTATTCACGCTACGTAAACTTTTAAATGCTTATCTACTGGAGAAGCAACAAAAGCAAGCAATAATTGAGCCATGTGAAAATGAGGTATATCTTTGCAGCCTTCATGTTTCCGGACTTGTTTTGTTTGTCTACATGTGATTCATATCGCGTATGTTTATGTCTTCCACAGTTGCAGAAGGAATCAGGGTTTAGCAATTTATCTGTCGAGCCCTGCAAAGGTAATTTTTGCTGCACATGCAGTTGCTTCTACTTTTCATTGTGCTTTGTTTGAATGCTTATTTGTTTGTTTTGCTCGACTTCTTTCAAACACTAAGCAGATAATGAGGCTACTGATGAGGATGTGGATATCGGTGGAAATGAGCCGCCTCTGGTAGCTGGTTCTACACCAATGAAAATTGATAATGATGCTCTGCGAAGGAACAGTAACTGCAGTAGTTCAAGAAGCTCTAGTAGCGAGTCAGACTCCTCATCCACAGGTTCGTGCTGTTATGAGTATTAGGTGTGATGTCTCCTCATCCTTATATTTCTTGTGTTTGTCATATCTTTTCTTTATTTTTTATTAAAGTGAAAATTTATTTGTAAGTTCCCATGACACATTATTTTGTGTCATTGTGTGAATTCCAGTGTAAGGGAGTAAAAGCAAAAGTGTGCACCCATACCGTTTTTAACAAACGTGTGATATAGTTTGCCTAACCTTGGTATAACAAAGTCGGATATTTTTTTTTGTGTTTTGGGTTTCGCTCGCCTGGGTTATTCTATATTGGTTGACCAGCATTATAAGCTTTACTGATTCTAGGTGTGTTGAATAACGAAAATAAAGTTCAGAAGGCTACAAAGTTTAAAGCTTTGGAGATTTTGTAGCTGCAGAAACCAGTGTGTGATTCTTGTTTACTTTATTGATTAGAAAAATGATCTAGTTGCTTTTTGATTGATATCTGTGGCTGGATAATGAACTGATTCAGTGTAATTAAAGCAGTTCCAAACATCAATAGATGATTAGCAAGTCCTTGGTACTTTTTGACTTTGACAAGATTGTATTTATCCTATGTCTCTTGATTCTAGAACAAATCTGATAAGATTTGGCTGTTGATTAAGGTGTAATATGTGTAACTGTTCGTGCCAATTTCAGGACCAGTATGAGAATGTTAGCCTCGTGTGTTTTGCAATGTTTCACACGTTTCCGTGTGTTTGATCAACTCTTGGACTTCATTAGTTCAGTATGTTGTTTAACGTTGTCAAATTTGATTTTACCACAATATGTGTGATCGTATTTGATTTTACCGCCATATGTGTGATCGTATTTGATTTTACCACCATGTGTGATTGTATAGTTTTTGTGCATGTATGAGTATCATCTCTAAAAAATAGTGGTCCACTTTACAATTTATTACATTGATATTTTGAAACTATGTGGTCTATGTCCTTTTAAATGTGTTTAGAGTATTCCAACATTCAAATAAATTGAAGTATGTGTGGTGAATTTAGAGAGAATGGCATGTTTGCTGGAAATATCAAATTGGGATTACATAGTCTGTGATAACCACATTGAATAATGAGTCCTTGATATATCCCATCTATTTATTTCTTTTCTTTTAAACAATAAATAGATATAGGTGCTTGATTTATTGGATTATCTGTGGTTGTGTTCCTGGTAATAGTTACCTCCATTTCTGGTCATATACAAGACTTGTTTTCCAGATAGTTTGGATGCTCCTTTCTGTGTTTTATTTCTCCTGTTTTTGCTTAGTCTCAGTTGTAACTTATTCTTCTTCTTTTCTCACCCCCCTTCCCCCCCTCTTTTTTCTGATTTGGTTGATGGGGTTTGGAAGTGAATCCTTGTTGCAAAAGTTAAATTATACAAATGAGGTACAATTAATCGTGGTTACCTGAGTTTATTTAATCAACAACCTACTGTGTGGTACCATTTTGTATATTGTTGTAATCTATGTTCATTTGGTGTTCTACTTGGCTGCAGACTCCGAAAGTTCTCCTGATGAAGTGGATGGTGCCAAGAACTCAGTTCCTGTAAGTAGCATATGCATCTCTCTTTTGTATTAAACCCAAACCCCCCCTCCCCCCAATAAAAAGGAAATGAAAAATATTTTTCCATTTCCTATCTTTTGTCCTAGGACTTAAAAGACTTAGTAAACTTTGTTGTCTTTCTCTATGATTGTAGGAAACTGTGGGTACTGAAGTAGAGCAGATGAAACGTGGCCCAGGTGATCCCAGTAGTCGAGGTCAGGCTCTTGTTGGTTGATAGATAAATTTTCTCCATTCATTCATTCTGCTCTGAGGTTATAGTATCTTTGAATCACTTACAGACTCGGATGGCCATGCTGAGCAAAATTTGTTGTCAAACTCTTCCACTATGGAGCCAAATTGTCGCCAAGAGGGTAAGCAGTGATAACTAATGAAGAAAATGCGTGCTACTAAATGCGCAGCATTATCTCACCAAACATGCTCTAACATTTTAGGGGAGAGTGCTCCACCTGATAGGCAAGTCTCCCCTGGTAAGCTATACCGTGCAGCTGTATTGAGAAGCCGTTTTGCTGATATCATAATTAAAGCTCAAGAGAATACCAATGAGAAAGTATGCAACTTCTGTTCTCCATTTAAAGTACAGATTGTTTTGATGCATTCAGCCTAATACTAATTGTGACTTCTGAAATTTTTCAGGGAGACCCGGAGAAACTAAAGCTTGAGAAAGAGGAGCTTGAAAGACGAAGAAAAGAAGGTTTGAGTTAATGATATTGTTCCATATTTTTTTAATTTAGTAGTTTGATTATGCCAATGCAATGATGGTATACACATATGTTATCAGAGAAAGCTCGGTTACAAGCTGAGGCAAAAGCCGCTGAAGAGGCCAGAAAAAAGGCAGAAGCAGAAGCTGCAGCAGAAGCTAGAAAGAAAAGAGAACTTGAAAGGGAAGCTGCGCGTCAAGCTTTGCAGCAGGTAAAATTATATATTTTCTTGAAATGTGCGAAGCATAGTGGAGTCGTATAATATTTCCTCCTCTCTATACTTAAGCAAGTATATTCCCAACCAGATGGAGAAGACGGTTGATATAAATGAGAATAGCCATTTTATGGAAGATCTAGAGATGTTTAAATCTGCTCCAGATGAGCCGTTGCAGAACTTGTTAGAGGAAGCTAGCCCTGAAAGTTCTCACAACGGTCTTGGTAGTTTCAAGTTTCAGGGTAGTAATGCATTAGAGCAACTGGGATTGTACATGAAGAATGATGAAGAGGAGGAAGAAGAAATCGAACCTCAAAGCGTGCTTGATACTTCAAATGATCCAGAAGAAGGAGAAATTGATTGATCATTGTGTTCTCGCATGTCTAAGAACATTTGCAGTCAATATTGGAAGAAACTGAATTTTATCCTGCTCTTGCCTTGGGTAACTATCAGATCATTGTTGAATCTGGACTTTGAAACAGATTTGACAATTGCATTGGTTTCTTTTTCTTTCTTTTGATAATAGTTTTAGGGTGGGTGCGAAGCAAAGATGGCTCTTTCTTGTGGATGATTTCCAGGTTTCGCAAGTTGGTTCACAAGACCAATACGAATCTACCGTGCTGTTGTACTTCGTTTTCTTCTTTTCCGTTTTGAATTGTTAGATATTTATATCGTTATATACTTGTAGAGTTGGAAATAGAAAACTAGATGGAGTGTTAGCACATGCAGCCAACAGCTGGAGCATTAAGTAATTACATTTTTGGTTGATTTATGAGGCAAGCGCACAAACATTTGTTGCTAGGTTTCCCTTTTCCAGCTCTTTCTCTATGCACTACAGCACTGCATTTTACTGTTTAAATACGGTGCTACTGGTTAAGATCCATTCAATATTTGTCTAATAATATGAATTTTAACTGATAGTTGCATATGTAAGTGCCAACAATTTGTACTTTCATCTTTATGTCTGGAGAGGGTAATCTATATAATTAGATGGAAGGACTCTGTTTGCCTGCCGTAATGCAAATAATAAGTCCAATGTCCTATGGAAATATAGCTACCATAATTTATAGAAGTTTAGAGGAATGTCCAGGCCTGAAATCCCACTTACGAACGCCTAGATATACAATTTGAAGATGCGTCTCACAGAGACCTACGGAAACTAATAAAGGAAACTGGTACAAAGCAGTAAACCTCCGGAGGCAATTCTGTTTCGTTCTCTGTACATTTCGAACAATACTTCCTCATTATTCTGAGGTCTAAGGTACTCATCCATATCGAAGTTTAATATGCAGTCACTGCCGATTTTTCCAGTTTTGCATTTATCATCTTTTCTATCCAAGGGAGATGTACTGAAAAGACCGGGACTCCAACTCCCATGGCTGCTGATGGAATAACCTGAAGTGGGCAGTGGGACTGTCTCCTGAATAAAACATTAATTTCATCAAAATGTACTTGAAGAAAGGCATAATTGTTTTCAGAAATTAGAAAATCTTCCCCCGGCAGATGTTAGCCTAACACGAACTATTATAGACATGAATTTTTAAAGTTGAATATGGACCTTTCAACAGAAAATAGGGCATTCATAAAGATATAGAGGTGATATCATCAAAATTTATCTATCCATCAATCCAAATAAATGTAAAGCAGGGAAGATACTGTAATTTCTCAGAACTTTTCGAAAGTTTGTCTAGTTTGTGTAATTAGGCCTCTGGATATGCATCATTATCCCTTGAAGTCAAAGGCAGAGTTCTAAAGAGACGAAAGTTAACCTTTTCTGAATCCCATTGTAGAGCTTTGGGAGTTGCAGGAGTCTGAGGCTTGTTTTTTCCTGAGACAGAACCATCATGGCTAGTTTCCCATTGCAACCAGGGCAGAACAACACCATCCATTTCAACAGGGTGAGAAGTGGGTACTGGAGGAGTTTTGTAAGTTTCAGCTGCCTCTCTTGTCTTTATTGTCCCTCCTAAAGTTGAACTCCCATCACTTCTTTCGCCATCAAATGAAGAGATGTCGGTGTCTTCAACATTAACAATGAAGTCCTCAAAGTATCTCTCTGCCTCTTCAATCAATGTTCTTGACATCCTAGTTCTATCGCTACTTCTCTTTATAACACAAACGGGCACGAGTATCAATAGTGGTGTTGTGTAGTATTTTACTTGGCATACCATTTCCTATGGAAATATGAAATGAGTTGAGCAATGAAATCACCTTTCTGGCTCGGGATGGCTTCTCAGTAGAGGCTGATGTTCTTGAATTAGGAAGCTCTTTCACCATTCTAGAGACATCCCGACCTTGCCGCTGCTCGACTAACATTTCTGTAATGAGATCTTGTTTGCGCTTCTCCAACTATAGCATGCATAGTGTTATTTCATCTCATAAGACTCCGTAGACTTTCACATAGCTTTGAATATATTCTAAAGATTATTCACATTTTATTAAAATTCAGGTACCAAATGAAAGCAGGCTTTCATGAAACAATGTAAATGAGAATAATTTACCATGTGTTGTGATTAAAAAGACTGTGAACAGATCATCAATCTTTTGTAGAAGACATCATCCACCAAATTTCAGTTTGACAATTTCATTTTACCATCTTCTTTATCTACAAGTGACCATACTATTCTACAGGTGTAATTAGCTCCAAACCTTTCCTCCAATTTTTTATTCTACTACATTCCACTAAGATATTGTTATGCTTAGTTGCCATTATGTTTGTGTAAACTTAAAAAACTTGAACCTTAAATTTCACCCTTTTATAAGATTTTAGGGATAATTAAATTGACATAACCTGAGGTTTGATATAATTAAAAGAATTTCCCTCAGGGTAGGGAAATCACAAAAAATTTCCCCAACATACTCTTAAGATTTGGCCTAACACATGCTATTCGAGTCATGAATTTAAGTCAAATTATGACCAATAAGTACAACTGTACAAGGGAGAAATGGTGTATTCATAAAAAGCAGAGATGAAATCATCAAAATGGATGAATTCAGATGTAATGTGAATTCAAACCTTGAGGGAAGTTTGCATAATTAAGTCAAACCTCAAGGTGTGTTGGTGCAATTATACAAGATTTGATGAATTCATTAAACTGTTAAAGAATACCATATTTCTAAATGCTCTCCTTGATACAAAAGAATTCTTTGAAACCAAATTAAGATTGTGCTGGGGTTTTCCAACTGACAGAGCAAAAGAACAAGTATACTAAGCCGCAGGCTCAAGTGCAAAAAAGGACAGCATATATTTTTTACTAAGTCAATCAGAAATACGACAGCTAAAAAAATTTATCATGTAATTCTCCTTCATCCTATCAGACGCCTTAACCTAACATGCAAGGTGCCAAAACCTGAAAATGTAGACCCATCGGGTTGGACAATCAAATAAACCAAAGAAGTTGTCACAAGTAATGAGAATAATTGAGGTATGGCAACCAATTTGCTTTTAAGAAAATCTGAATCAGCAAAATAATCTCATCTTATTAATATACCCTGGCACTAAGTTGGAGAACCAGAGAGGAAAGAAGTTGAAGAAGACCAGACCAGATATTAAGATCTAAAATTATGAATGCAAGAATGCAGAAGAAAACCTGTTCCAATTTGGTTGCATAATTTTCTCGGGTTCTAGAGAAATCCTGAAGAGCGTCAGAATTTTCTGATCGCAAACCGTCACCATTAGCAGCAGGTGTATGATCTCTTCCCATTGCCTGCACCAAATAACAATCATATTTTTACCGCCATAAATCCATCCAAAAGTACTCAAAAGTTTCAGCAAACTGATTGTTTGACGCACTTGATTTAATTCAGTTCGAATTTCTTCAACAGCATATCTGAGTTCTTTCCTCATGGCTTCATATAATCCACCATTTCCAGCATCCTCAGCAGGGTGCTCGGTCTGAAAGTCAATAATAAATGTGTAGGAGAGATGAGAAGGGGATAAGAGGTTCTGCAGACTGCATCTCAACAACAAAATACTTGCTATCGTTATATGAGAGAGAAAATTTAAAAAGAGGAGCAAGTAGAAGAAGGAAAGAAAAGAAAACAGACAATTTAACCTTTTTCTGAGCATAAACTGCCCGGATTATCTTCTCAAATCCATTTTTCCCAAAACGAGTATCCTTTGATTCATCATCAGTTAAGGCAGAAGAGTGGCTCTGACAGGTCCATAAGTAAAAGTCATCAAACTGTTCACTTATGAATTAATTCTATCGACTCCCGATATTTAATGTACAAGCAATAGAAAATTAGGGCTCCAATGTCATCGTTGATATTAATAACTTTTCAGATTTTCCAAGCAAGATTTCTGGGAGCCACCACAATGAGCACATTTACAAAGATAAAAGGAAAGATAAACAATGTCTCGGGAAAGATATGAAAATCTTACAGAGTAACCATCTTGTAACGAAGAGAGGTCTTTTTGGCTTCGAGATCTTCCCAGCCGCCTATTGCTCGAAGCTGTTGCCTTGGGTGTCAATAATGTTTGGTTATTCCCACTAATGGGGGCCTTCACATTAGCACGGTTGCTTGATTTTCGAGAATGATCCACCTCACTCTGTAATTCAAATGTAAATGAGAAATTCATGTTTAGAGTGAAAAAAACAAATTGCATAGTTCCTACTGTACAAGGTCCTGAATAGCTATAACAACAATACATGCGCACTCTTGTCCACACTTGATGAATATGCAGTGTGCTTATCTGCCTATCTTGTTTAAGGGTGGTCTTACTTTTATGTCTAAGGAAGAGGTAGCAATACATTCCACCTGATGCTTGAAATCATTTCCAAACAGACCAGTCAAGGGGGATTGAACAGCAGAAAAACCAATAATTTTGGCTTGTTCAAACTTTTAGGTAGATGAAGTTATTCCTAAGCTAGGGCTTAGACGATCTAGGCTTTGAAATGGCTCCTTTAAGATCTCACACACAGAATATAAATGAAATATAAATTGGTGCATGAAACTACTACTACCTCAGTTCATAAGATTGAGCAGATATTGTAGTTTAACTATGTTATGAACCAAACATTTATTCATGATAGTTACATGTCTATTTTATTTTCAATTAGTTGCATGAATCTTCTTAAGCCAAATTGAAGTGAAAATTACGAAGTAAAAACAAAACGACGGCAAAAGCAAACGAGTTGCACTTCACTTTGATTTCAGATATTACTTAAAGCTTTTGAAATTTTGTGGACAAAGCTCAATCAATGGATTAGGCGACCAAACTAAACCTACAAAATCTCTTCTCGAACTAAGTGGGGTCCAACTTGCAATGCAACAGTTGGAGGAGTTTGCGAGCTTTGACAAGCACCCAAGAAATGTATCTTATATCTGAATTCTAGAGATATGTTCTAAGTCCATTCCTTAGGAAGAATAAAAAGTTCTCTTTTGACCCATATTCTACCAGGTTCTTTTACATTATCAAAGAAACCTTCATTTAAAATTTAGAGCACCCCTTCTGCTAACATATGTCCAATTTCATAGAGAACTACAGATCAATAGTCTTTATGCGTGTGTTGAATGATTTTCTCCACTGCCACCTGTTGAAAATTAATCACCTCCTTTTCAAGCTATGCAACAGCCCATGGCTTCAATGTCACATGAGTCATGAGAGTAGTAAAAATATTTCTCTAACTTGTATTTCATGTGAAACAATAACTTCTGCATATTTCCCTACTCGCAGACAATAGGATTTCAATGATTAAAATAAAACATAATTTCAATGACAATAAATGAAACCCACCTCAGAATCGCTGATCTGATACCTCGCCACCGATAGAGACCTCCGCCGCCGCGAACCCGCATCAATCGGAACAAATTTCTTCTCCCCGGAGGCGGCGCCACCAGAAGCCACATTCCCACGAGGCCTCGACACCGACCGTCCCCTTCTCCTAGACGACGCCGTATCACTGGCCCACCGCCCTATCTCGCCACGCCGAGAAACCGACCTCCCCTCTCTCTCCTTCGTCTCCACAACCCCTCCATCACTCTCATTCCTCGAAGAAGAAGAAAAAAACTCCAGCGCCAGATCATCTAAACTGATCTCTGGAAACGGAGTCCCCGAACCCCTCGTAGTGTTGACAAACTTCCCTCTTGGCATGTTCTTGTTGTAATCCTCCTCAGCCTCCGGCTCCGCCGCAAGGGGCCGAGAGAACCGGCTAAGACTCCGCGAACGGCGGAGGGTGCGGCCGCTGGGCTCGTCGGAGCTGGAGCCGCCGATTGAAGACCTCTTAGTCGTCGATTTGAACGCCGATGTCGCCATCCGAGTGAATTGGTGATGAATTCCAGCTTGCAGACTTCAATATTCACATGGATAACGAATTTGAATTGGAAATCTAACCATTAATACAGAGCTAGCTGCAGGGGTTTCTCAGAAATGGGGAGTAAATGCGTGGAAGGATTGGCGGCGAGATCGAAAATTGGGGGAATTTGAAATTGAAAAAGTAGAGTAGGTACGTCGCCAGTGGAAGACTGGTCACGCTACCAAACCAAGAACAAGCAATAAGCATTCATCATTTCAAAATTATTGGAATTTAAATATTTAAAATATAAATTAATATTTTTGAAAAATATATTTTGTATAAAATATAAATTATTTGTTGGGCTTGGGCCTAATGTGAGTAGAGTAGTCAGTAGTGGAGTGGACTATACTATATTTCATATGAGTCTGTTGTTGAAGCAACACCTGGCCCAAATTTAGTTTAAATGGCCCAACATCACGTTATTTGGCAGCAAGGGATTTCAATGGGCTAAAAGACATCTAAATTCTTTTTATAAAAATTAAAAGCTTATTTTCTTTTTCTTTTCGAGATTTTGGTGAATTATTGATATTAAAAAAAAGTGTAACAGAAATTAAACATTTTAATGGATGAATCCTTTTTTCTTGTGTTTTTAGGGGAGGTTGGTGTCGAAATTGAAAAATTATGTGCATTTTGCCCTAATAATAATAATCCTGATGAAAAAAAATTTTGTTAAAAAATAACAGTTAAATTTTTTTTTTTATTAAAAATATTACACTTAACTCCTATATTAGTATATTTAATGAAAGTTAACCCAAGGACAACATGAGAATAAAAAAATTGATCTAAGTTTACGGGGGTATTTTTGAATTTTCATTAAATTTTTTGTTGGCATCATCAATTTTTAAACGAAAATGGAGTTAAAGTGTAATTATTTATTTGTTGAAGGATGTATCTGTAATTTTAGAAGTGAATTATAATTATCCCGCCTAATAGGGGTGGGCGTATCGGGTTGGGTTTCAGGTACCCGACCCGACCCGATCGGGTTATTTTCATTCGGGCAGGAATTCTCGTGTAAAACGGGTTTCGGGTCGGGTACCCGATACCCGACATAAAAATCGGGTCGGGTTTCGGGTAGAAAAAATCTACCCGAACGGGTACCCGATACTCGATTTCAATTTAATATATATTTTATATAAATAAATAAATAAATATATATATATATATATATATATATATATATATATATATAATATATATATATATATAATATATATATTAATAATATACATATATATGTAATATGTTATATATATTAATAATATACATATGCAACAGGCTTTTTGACAACAGTGTAGCAGGTTTTTGAGAAATGACAATGACCGGAAGTCTAGAAATGTTATTAATATATGTAATATGTTATATATATTAATAATATACATATGCAGCAGGCTTTTTGACAACAGTGTAGCAGGTTTTTGACAAATGACCGGAAGTCTGGAAATGTTATTAATATATGTAATATGTTATATATATTAATAATATATATATGCAGGCTGCAGCAGGCTTTTTGACAATAGTGCTTTTGACCGGAAGCCTTGGAAATGGAAACAGCTTTTGACAACCAAAAAACCAAAAAAAAAAAAAAAGAGGACGGATACCTGAAACCCGACGTGACCGGGTACCCGAAATTTTCGGATACCCGGTATTTTCGGGTCGGGTTCGGGTATAAAAAATAACTACCCGAAATTTCGGGTACCCGATCCGATTAACCCGAAACCCAAAAACCCGACCCGACGCCCACCCCTACCGCCTAATATGAGGTTAAGTGTAATTAACCTTAATAAGAATAGAACGAGAGATAAATAATGAAAATAGCATATGTTCAGCAGTATCCGTCGTCGGTGAAAATTTTGATGCATTTTATGTATGGTGGTGCTCTCCTACCAGCTCCACAAACCTCCATTTTTAGGTATTGCAACAGAGGTTTCTCGTCATTTTTAATTCTAGAGTTATTTACCCGATACGTACCTGTATGAGGTGAAATGGATAAAAAGAATTTTATATTTTAAAAATTAACACAAAAAATCCTGTGTTATCAAAATATTTGCATGGTGAACTCTAAAAATTTCTGACGTTGGAGAAGGCTAAAAACGCGATTAGAATACTAATTTCCTCTATTTATTGGACATGAAATGATTAATTACCTTTTATATTCTGATATAAATTGTTGGGTCCAACCCAATTATGGCCCAATACAAAAGTCAAAAGCCCATCAATCATTTTATGAAGAAACGTAATAGGGTTGGCATCCTTCAACCTTTTTATTTTATGGGCTGATCAAAAAAGGCGCAGTAGCAGCTTGGTAGTTTGAGAAAAAGGAACAGAGCATTTTTCACATTTTTTCTGCATATACTTTTGAGGCGGCAGGTTCATCAAGCTTGCGATCGGACGGTCATTTGTGGTCGGATTTTGATGAAATTTTAACAGCACCTTCTCAACACATCTATCTTGAATCTGAACGGTAGAGATCAGATTTGGAGCACCGTAGGTCAATTTTTATGTGTGAACAGTAACACGAGTTTTTGGCCTACTTTGTGTTCTTGTTGTTTTTGTGATTCTTGTTGGATATATTTGAAGAATCGGTTTGTTCGGATTTAGAATTGTTATTGTTGGTGTTGGAACTATTGTATTTGTGCCTCGTATTTATAGTGGAGATTTATTTTGGGTCTCGTAGGTCCCGTGGTTTTTACTCTTCGATTTGAAGGGGTTTTCCACGTTGAAATCGCGTGTCTCTATTGTTGTTGGTTGATTTGATTATTTGGTATCCGTTGGCACATTTGGTAAATTACTTGGTTGAATATTTGCTGGAATTTGGAAAGGAGAAGCTTGATTTCCGCTGCGTGTATTCGCTTTGTTTGATATCCCTTTCCCAACAGAGTGGTATCAGAGCCACATTGGTTCTGTTACCGGTGTGGCCATGGATATAAATACAAATAGGATGATTACTTTGAATGGATTAAATTATCATCTATGGAGTAATAAGATGAAAGATCTCCTATTTGTGAAAGCTTTACACTTGCCTGTTTTTACGACTCAAAAGCCCAAGTCTAAAACTGATGAGGAATGAGATTTTGAGCACTGACAAGTTTGTGGATTTATTAGACAGTTTGTGGAAGAGAATGTTTACAACCATATTCAACATGAGACACATGCGCGATCTTTGTGGGAGAAGTTGCAGAATTTGTTTGCATCAAAGATGGGAAACAATAAGCTGTTTTTGCTTAAGAAGATGATGCAACTGAAATACAAAGAAGGAACTTCTATTGCTGATCACTTGATTGAGTTTCAAGGTGTTCTTGATCAGTTGACAGGTATGGACATTAAATTTGACGATGAAATTATCGGACTTTGGATTCTTGCCACTTTGCCTGATTCTTGGGAAACCTTTCGTGTTTCTCTTGTTAACTCTTCGTCTGATGGTGGTGTAACCGTTGAGCTTGTGAAGAGTAGTATCTTGAATGAAGAGTTGAGACGAAAAACTCAGCATTCGTCTCAACCCGAGTTGTTGGTTTCAGAGAATAGGGGAAGAAGCCAACATAAATATGAAAAAGGTAGGAGTAAAAGTCGAAGCAAGTCAAGGTCAAGATGGAAAGAGTTTAAGTGTGATCATTGCGGTGCACCTGGTCATATTAAGAAATATTGTTTCATATTGAAGAGAGAGCGCAAAGCTAATCGTGATGGGCACGACAAGAAAAACCAGGAAAATAATGATCGTGTTGCTGCTACCACCTCCAATGATGATCTTATTCTTGCTTATGATGATCATGTCATTGTTGTTGCCAATGATGATTCCAGTTGGGTTGTCGATAGTGGTACATCATTTCATGTGACATCGAGGAAATATTTCTTCACTTCTTATACTTTCGGTGATTTTGGAGTTTTGAAGATGAGAAATGATACGGTGGTACCTGTAGTAGGCACTGGAACTATTTGTTTGAAGACCAATTGTGGAACAAATTTGGTGCTTCATGATGTCAAGCATGCACCTAGTGTTCGTTTGCATTTGATCTCAGCTGGGAGGCTTGATGATGATGGCTATTGTAACTTCTTTGGTAATGGCCAGTGGAAACTCACGAAAGGGAATCTGATTGTGGCCCGAGATGATAAATTCCATAATTTATATAAGATGAATGCTTCCATTTGTGTGAACTCAGTTAACGCAGTAGAGACTGACAGCTTATCAGAGTTATGGCACAAGAGACTTAGTCATATTAGTGAAAAGGGACTCGATTGTTTGGCCAAGAAGAATTTGTTGTCAGGGTTGAAATTTACAAAGCTGAAAAGATGTGTTCACTGTTTGACCGGGAAGCAAAAACGAGTTTCATTCAAGAGTCATCCCCCTTCAAGAAAGACAGAGCTGCTTGAACTGGTACACTCAGATGTTTGTGGACCAATGAAAGTAAGGACTCATCGTGGTGCACTTTATTTTGTCACCTTTATTGATGATTGTTCAAGAAAGCTGTGGGTTTATGTCTTGAAAACCAAAGATCAGGTACTTCATGTGTTTAAAGTTTTTCAGGCATCAGTTGAGAGAGAAACTGGTAAGAAGTTGAAATGTATTCGTACTGATAATGGTGGCGAGTATTGTGGCCCATTTGACTTATATTGCAGAGAGCAGGGCATTCGGCATCAGAAGACGCCTCCTAAGGCCCCTCAGTTAAATGGCTTGACAAAAAGAATGAATAGGACCCTAGTGGAAAGGGTCAGATGTTTGCTTTCAGAAGCAAAGCTACCTAAATCGTTTTGGGGAGAGGCATTACTTACTGTTGCTCATGTAATTAATTTGTCTCCCTATGTCGCATTGCAGACTGATGTCCCTAATAGGGTACGGTATGGAAAAGATGTCTCCTATGATCATTTACGCGTGTTTGGTTGTAAAGCTTTTGTGCATATACCTAAGGATGAGCAGTCTAAGTTAGACACCAAAACCAGAGAATGTATATTCCTTGGGTATGGGCAGGATGAATTTGGTTACAGGTTCTATGATCCAATTGAAAAGAAACTTGTTAGAAGTCGTGATGCAGTCTTCATGGAAAACCAAACCATTGAAGACATTGGTAAATCAAGTAATTCAGAATCTCTTGAGGGTGATGACTTGATTGATTTGGATCCGAAACCTATTACAAGTTCTCCTAATGCAGTTGATTTTAACAATCAGAATAATGTGGAGACAGAGGTTGATCATGATCACGTTGAGGAAGATTATGAAATTGAATATAGAGAAGATACTCCAACTATTGAGCAACCTGAAATCCAACTAAGAAGATCTACCAGAAATAGAGTGCAGTCTGGTAAGTACCCATCTAGTGAGTATGTTCTTTTGACAGATGGAGGAGAACCTGATTGTTTTGAAGAGGCCATGGAGAGTGAACTCAAGGAGAAATGGTTTGAAGCAATGAAAGAAGAAATGAAATCCTTATATGACAATCACACTTTTGATCTTGTTAAATTACCTCGAAGGCAGAAGGGCTCTGAAGAACCGATGGATTTATCGGGTGAAACAAGAAGAGAATACTTCACAACCACAATATAAAGCCAGATTAGTTGTTAAAGGCTTCAGTCAAAAGAAAGGGATTGATTTTGAAGAGATTTTCTCACCTGTTGTGAAAATGTTATCAATCCGTCTTGTTTTGGGCTTAGCAACTAGTCTGGACTTAGAAGTTGAACAGATGGATGTGAAGACTGCTTTTCTCCACGGTGATTTGGAAGAAGAAATTTATATGGAGCAGCCAGAGGGTTTTGTTATCAAAGGAAAAGAGAATTTTGTATGCAGATTGAGAAAGAGCTTGTATGGTCTAAAACAAGCTCCTAGGCAGTGGTATAAGAAGTTTGAGTCAGTTATGCTTCAACAGGGTTATGTGAAGACTACTGCTGACCACTGCGTATTTGTTCAGAAATTCTCTGATGATGATTTTGTCATTTGACTGCTTTATGTTAATGATATGCTCATTGTCGGTCATAGTGCTGCTAGAATAGGCAGGTTGAAGAAAGAGTTGAGCAAGTCTTTTGCCATGAAAGATTTGGGACCAGCGAAGCACATTCTTGGCATGAGAATTTCGTGTGACAGAAACGCTAAGAAGTTATGGTTGTCTCAGGAGAAGTATATTGAGAAGGTGATTCAAAGATTTCACATGGATAAAGCTAAACTTGTAAGTACTCCTCTTGATGGACATTTTACGCTGAGTAGTGCACAATCTCCTTCTATTGAGGAAGATAAGAGGGATATGCAAGGTGTCCCCTATGCATCAGCCGTTCGAAGTTTGATGTACGCTATGGTTTGTACGAGACCAGACTTGGCTTATGCAGTTGGCAAAGTTAGTAGATTTCTCTCAAATCCAGGCCAAGAGCATTGGAATGCTGTGAAATGGATTATGAGATACCTCCGTGGCACTACAAATTTGAAGCTTTGTTTTGGATCTGAAAAACCTATGCTAGTTGGCTATACAGATTCAGATTTAGCTGGAGATTTGGATTCGAGAAAATCCACCTCTGGTTATTTGATTACATTTGCAGGGGGAGCAGTGGCGTGGCAATCTAGACTGCAAAAATGTGTTGCTTTGTCTACTACAGAAGCCGAGTTTATTGCAGCCACTGAAGCATGCAAAGAATTAATTTGGATTAAGAAGTTTGTTCATGAACTTGGGTTTTCTCAACCGAGGTATGTCTTGTTTTGTGATAATCAGAGTGCTATTCATCTCAGTAAGAATCCAAGTTTTCATGGTAAATCGAATCATATTGATGTGAGATATCATTGGATTCGAGATGTTTTTGAATTCCAAGTTGATTGAACTTGAAAAGATTCATACTGATTATAATGGTGCTGATATGATGACAAAGGTGGTGAGTCGTGAGAAACTTGAGTTTTGTGCCGGGTTGGCCGGTCTCAAGTTTAACTGATTATATTGTGTTGTGTCTCCCTCGTCACATGGGCTGGAGGGGGAGATTTGTTAGGTCCAGCCCAATTATGGCCCAATAGAAAAGTCAAAAGCCCATCAATCATTTTATGAAGAAACGTAATAGGGTTGGCATCCTTCAACCTTTTTATTTTATGGGCTGATAAAAAAAAGGCGCAGTAGCAGCTCGGTAGTTTGAGAAAAAGGAACAGAGTTACAGAGCATTTTTCACATTTTTTTTGCATATACTTTTGAGGCGGCAGGTTCATCAAACTTGCGATCGGACGGTCATTTGTGGTCGGATTTTGATGAAATTTTAACAGCACGTTTCCAACACATCTATCTTGAATCTGAAAGGTGGAGATCAGATTTGGAGCACCGTAGGTCAGTTTTTATGTGTGAACAGTAACACGAGTTTTTGGCCTACTTTGTGTTCTTGTTGTTTTTGTGATTCTTGTTGGATATATTTGAAGAATCGGTTTGTTCGGATTTAGAATTGTTATTGTTGGTGTTGGAACTATTGTATTTGTGCCTCGTATTTATAGTGGAGATTTATTTTGGGTCTCGTAGGCCCCGTGGTTTTTACTCTTCGATTTGAAGGGGTTTTCCACGTTAAAATCGCGTGTCTCTATTGTTGTTGGTTGATTTGATTACTTTATATCCGTTGGCACATTTGGTAAATTACTTGGTTGAATATTTGCTGGGAATTTGGAAAGGAGAAGCTTGATTTCCGCTGCGTGTATTCGAAAAGTTTGATATCCCTTTCCCAACATAAATTTTCTCACCTCTCTCTATATACCCCTTTTTATACTTGTTTATAGGATTTTTTCATGCAATATTTATTTTGTACAGGGTCTATATGCATATAAAAAAGTATTGAACTTATACTTGTTTATAGGATTTTTCATATAATTTTATTTTATACAGAGTATTGGTGCATATAAAAAAGTATTGAACAATATAGAGATGTGAAATAATGTATATCAAAATATAAAAGGGTAAATTAATCATTTTGTGTCTAATAAATAGTGAAAATTAGTGTTTTAGTCGCGCTTTCAGTGCGTGTCCAACACCAAAATTTTTTAGAGTTTGCCATGCAAATATTTTGAAAACATAGGATTTTTTGTGTTAATTTTTATAATATAGATTTTTTTTTTATTTTTTTATTTCACCTAACACAGAGGTGAAATATTTAAAAAATCATTTAATTATATGACTATATATTTTAGAATCAACGCGGAAATCACATTTAAACACGGTGAGGGGTGTCGGTAATTCTCGATCATCTTTAGAGTATTAATATCGGAGGTATAATGGTGTTCGACTGCTCTTAATTATAATCAGTATCAGTGAAACATACACAAAGTGGAGTTCAATGATGGATAACTTATCCATAGAATTAGTGGGATATTAACCAATCACACATGTAAACAATTAATCATAGCCTCGTGGATCTTAATTATATAACATTCTTATCGATCGATTAAACCATGTCAAATCATATACCTAAATGGAGAGGTGAAAAAATTGAAAATCAGTGTGAAAGTGCTCTAAAAGTCATTTATCTGATCATTGCTGCAAATTTATGACAACAATCTAATAATTTCAGGCCAACTCGATTTTCCCTATAAATATATCATGTATTCAGTCCAAAATCCTCAACATAAAAAAGAAATGGCGATCCATGTTGAAATAATCTCAAGAGAGATGATTAAGCCATCATCCCCAACTCCCTCCCATCTCAAAACCCTCAAATTATCATTTCTAGACCAAATTTCACCACCCATTTATATTCCCCTTATTTTCTTCTACAACCATGATCAATTAAGGCACAAATATGTTGGCAACCATGTCGAGTTGTCGCGATGTTTGAAACGATCTTTGTCCGATGTTCTAACCAATTTCTACCCCTTAGGAGGGAGAATTCAAGAAAATTCATCCACCGTCGACTGTGATGACTGTGGCGCTGAATTCATCGAGGCTCGAGTTTGTGCTCGACTTTCGGATGTTATACGAGATCCTAACATGGAGGATATCAAGAAATTACAGCCGTTGGATCCTCTAGGACAAGATGAAAAGGTTGTTTTAGCCGTGAAAATCAGTTTCTTTAACTGTGGGGGAGTAGCCATCGCCATATGTCTGTCGCATAAAGTTGGTGACGGGACGTCTTTGGCGACGTTTGTCAATGCATGGGCAGCTCCAAGCCGAGGACAGGCTGAAAATTTTCAGCCCGTGTTTGATTTTGCTTCTATTTTCCCACCTAGGCCTCTGTCAAACGGCTTGGCGCAAACACCCAAGATTGGGGTGACGAATGAAAAACTCATCACCAAAAGATTTGTTTTCAACAAGGAAAAGATAGCTAATATTAAGGAATGTTTTGCTACCGAATCGCAAGTGAAGGAGCCTACTCGAGTGGAAGCTGTTTCGGCTTATATTTGGCGACGGTTTATGGCCATCACCAAAGCAAAAGCCCGAAGTGAAAGGCCATCGTTCGCTGCACTTCATGCAGTGAACTTGAGGGCAAGAGCTAACCCGCCTTTGCCCCAAAACATGTTTGGAAATTGTTGGAGGCCCGTGATCGCGTTATCCAAATCGGATGATGATGATTCGGATCTCGTGACTAGTTTCCGATCTGCAATAAGAAGTGCTGATGCTGATTTTGTGAGGCGGGTTCAAAATGGAGAGTATTTGAATCATCTGAGTAGAAAGATTGATTTGTATTTTAATGGGGGATTAGAGTTTTGCAATTTTAGCAGCTGGTGTAGGTTTCCGCTATACAAGGTTGATTTTGGTTGGGGGAAGCCGGATTGGGTTTGCACCACTACGTTGCCTTACAAGAATGTAGTGATATTGATGAGTAGTCCATGTGGGGAAGGGATCGAAGCATGGGTTAACATGCTTGAAGATGATATGAAGATGTTTGAACAAGATCAAAAAGTTTGGTAACTGAGTTCCGGGCTAAACTCGATCAAGAATCGGGCCACGATAAGAATACGAAGATTATAACGCTATCTATTTATATTGTTCTAGTAATATGATATTCCTGATCATACTTTTTGTTTTGGTGTGTTTGTATCGGTTGGAAAATTTTAGTCTAGACTCGATCAAATTGAATTTACTATATTTAAAATTATTGGAATTTAAATATTTCATCATTTCATAAATTATTGGAATAAATATTTAAAAGGTAAATGAATATATTGGAAAAAACATAATTGTATAGATTATTTGTTGGGTTTAGGGAGCTTTTGCACATTTAAAAATAAGTGACTATACAATAAGTATTTATTTTTAGCAATTTGAGAGTATTCGGAAAATCAATTTAAGTTTGTTTTATGCAGAAATAAGCTACAATCTAAAACCACCACGGTGCATGTTTTTAGATTTTGCTGATAAATTATACGATTTTCTGTAATTAATTAAAAGATTATTTCAGCATGCTTTTAGATTTTGCTTATGAATTATACAATTTGTTGCAATTAATTAAAATTTTATTTAGAAAATATTATCTTCATAAAAATGCTTTTAGATTTTACTTATAAATTATACAATTTGTTCTAATTAATTAAAATTTTATTTAGAAAATATTATCTTCATTAAAATATAAATATTCCTAAAATAATCTTTTGAGCACAATTAAAACTCTAGGGATTATATATTCGTATTATTTTGTCTTTCATACTTGGATATGTAGCGCCACAAACGAAAGGCACCACATCCCCCGTACCGAGACCCGACCCTTGTATGAAATGGGAAGTCCATACACGTACCAAGTCACGGCGAACGGGGACCACTCACTCACTAAGCTAGGCGGGAGCTAACTTCGAAACCAAAACCTAAGAGAATAAATCTACAACTTACACAATTTACAATATGCGTGAAGTGACCCAACTCGAACACACGACACAACTGACTCGAGGTCCCGCTTAGAACTCCAACACCTGTAAGAGAAAACTGAAAACAAAATCGGGTTCAGTCTATAGGAGACTGGTGGGTATAAAACATGGTATATCATAATTATATTTCAGAATTTAAACACCCCCACATGCAAGCCATAATCCCGTGCGAGATTTTTAAGATATTTTCCAAGTGGGTTAAAACAAAGAAAACAACGCTTGAGATTATAATAACCAATTTCATAATTCATAATCATAATCATTCATGCAGTCAATACGTGAGCCCTGGCAGGTGGGCGAATATCTCCAACCTACTCCTCATGTGCGCATATCAATTCAATCTTGATATTAGTGATCATACACATTCATACATATTGTTCATAATCATAACATGCATATTCATATCATTCATAATCATAAACACTTATACCTTTTTCCTCCGGGTGGTGGACGGGTTTGCAAGACCCGACCACCGGTCCATACATAGGCCAATGGGGGTACGTAAATCCCCCC
Source organism: Lantana camara (assembly GCA_037501455.1). Classification (NCBI taxonomy): domain Eukaryota; kingdom Viridiplantae; phylum Streptophyta; class Magnoliopsida; order Lamiales; family Verbenaceae; genus Lantana; species Lantana camara. The sequence continues at coordinate 95,105,703 of CM074860.1, read as the reverse complement.
AAGGGCACTCAGCTCTCTTTCCCCGCTAAACCTCCTAGCAAGGGCCGGTATCACCGTAAATGTGGTGGGACTAGTACAAGGGATCACCGTCGGCCCTTGTCTCCCCGGATAGCCACTTGCACTAAGTCCCTGGGCCCGTGTGCTCAATCATGTCCATGCCAAAAATCATAAGGTAGAGATATATAAAAGAAGGGATCATAGACTCTTTTGAAAAGACTCGATATATAATTATAATACTTTGGCTCAAAACTTTCACATAAGGGAGATATTGGGTCATCGTAACTAATAGAAGAGAAACCCACCCGTACGTCTCTTACCGAACAATACCAAGAAGAAAAAGGAGACTCGAAAGTGTCCTATGAACCCGGCAAGTCTCCACCTAGAAAACTGTACAAAGGACAATAGGGTGTACACGTGAGACTAAAGACTCCAAATGAACCATATATGACGCACGGCAAGTTATGCACATGATGTGGGATGCATAAAAGGTATAAATCATATTACAATGTCATATAATCGAATAATTCATTCAAAACGTTCAATACATAGTGGTTTCATATTCATGCGTTTTGAATCTTTCATATCTCATCTTGAATCAATTCATAGATTCCATATAACGATCACAACACATACTTTAACCTTTAAACAATTCATACGTATCATTATAGAAGGTAGAAATTATCAATTAGGGTTCTCGAATGAAGCACCGAAGCATGCATGCATGTTATGAAGCATTGAAGTCGTATTAACATCATATATAATAAGCTTAGGATCAAGAAGAATCATTCAAGTCTAGGAGAGAATGCAAGAAAATTATATAACGCTTCACATGTTAGCATTTAAGCCACTTGAATTCATACTCACCCGTTGTTCGACTAAAATATATTAATTCAATCCATAACTTTCAAATAATCAAGTTAATACACACTTTAAGATGTATAGAATCAATATGGATCAGGAAAGAAGGTAGAAGTTGTCATTTAAGGCTCACAACTGAGCATCAAAGCATGCATGCACATTTAGGAGCAATGAAGGCATGTTCATTCATAACTCGGAAAATATATGTCTAAAATTCATGAAAATTCACAACACACAAGATAACATATTATATGACATGTCAATGAAGTGTATGAACTGGAAACGAGCCGAGGAAACCATGCAAAACGTGTTTGAAAAATGAATTTCATGAATGCATGTGAGGGGTCGTAGCCGTGACCCATTTTCCTCATGAAATGGTAGCAGCCGCTACCTCCAAAATTTTCAGGAATTTTTGCCAACAAACATAACTCAAAACATGGCGAAAATGGGATCGTGGGGCGACCAAAATTGAACTAAAATAGGTCGCGGGCGTGACCTATGCGGAACATATGCAAAACAAGGTCGCGGCCGATACCAAGTTTGTTCTTGGTACGATCGAGGCCGCGACTCCCATTTCTAGCAGAAAAAACACAACGAAATAGGGCTTTAACTCCATAATTCTTTAACCAATTCATGTTTAAAGCATCAAGGTACATTTAGGCAAGAAAAACAACACAAAAACCGCTCAAATTCAAGCCTCAAAGTTGCTCCAAAGATTAAAAACGTGAGTTAAGGTATAAGTGCTCATTTTCTTCAAACTTCATTAATGGTAACTCATTTAATCCTCAACCATCATGTAATAAAAGCTCATAGAAATGAAATAGGATGTCTTAGGATCAATTAATATGCATCAAGCTCAAAGAAATCACAAGGAATCAAGCATACACAAGAAATGACCCCAAACCCTTACTATTCAACCATATACCCAAAACTCAATCAAGTCTCCATCACATTGAGAATTTAAGCACTGAAAAGAAAGAGGGAAATGTCCTAAACACAATCATGGGCTTACCTTTCAAGTATGAGAAGAGATGGAGGTGTATTGAGCTCACAAGGAAGAAGATGAATAGTATTTTCTTGTTCTCCAAAGAGAGGCTTGGTTTTAGCAGAGTTTTGGCTAAGTTTGGAGTGTGAAATGAAATTAGGGTTGTGATATCTGATGGAGGTTTAAGTGAGGTCATTTTGGTCCAAACCTTGCTTAATTTGGTTAAGTATAGAGAGAGTTATGGCCTTTTTAGTGAGAAGGGATCATTTTAGGCGAGATGGTTTATTCCGGCTGAAATTCGGGGGTCCAAACGAGTTTAGAAAAATATGAGGCTAGATTCATTAAACCTGAATCTTTGATACGAGCCCAAAAAAGTTGATGGAACTCGAATCCGAGTTCCCGAGCTCAAGATATCACATATGGAACCAAGGGTATGCTAATTGCCAGTTAGCCCCCGTTTTGGTTCCAACATTCAAAATAATTTTAAAATGCAAACAAACAAATCTGAAAATGTAAAACAAACATATATACACGTTCATAACACACATATCTCCAACATATTAAATTTCCACGAATTTTCGAATTCAAATCATATAGAAACGACACTCAAACATATCACACATGCGCATATAATTCAAGAATTCATATAAATTCAATTCAAATAATAATAAAAGTAAATCATATAATTACGTAATTATAAAAATTTAAACGCGCAATTAGGGAGCACACAAGTTATACATGCGGAAGTGGTTCGACTAATCGTATAAATTCCAATTCAAATATTTCATATATTTCAATTAATCACTTATTTAACAATTAAATAATAAAATTAAATATACATAACACTTATAAACAATTAATTTGCGCAAATTGATAAACACATATGTCATACTTAAATAATAGAAAAAAATTGGGGCGTTACAACCTCTCCCCCTTAACAGAATCCGTCCTCGGATTCACTGTCTCGTAAGCAAACAACGAGAGAACCCCGTCTCTCGAAAGCAACAAAGAGAGAGCCCCGTCTCTCAAACAACAAGGAGAGAACCCCGTCTCTCAAACAACAATATAAGGGAGTCTCCAATACTCCTGAGTAACCCAACATAAAACAATTATATTAAAAACAAATACCAGAAAGAAGATATCAAACATCAATTACAACAATGAAATTCATGTAAGTCGCACAAAACATGTAATAAGTATCATTCACGTCAATCATCAATTATACAAAGCAATTTAACACGGTAATAGATCAAAGCACATAACATCAAAATTTATTGGAATTAGAATTGCATGTATGCATGTGTGATGGATGCATTATGTACCGTTCACCGTATAGAAATTTGGAGTTATTAGTGTCATTGTCCAATGCATGATTTGCTCCGAAAGCTAACTCAGTGCTTGATTTGTCTTTAATTTCTTCAGTGTACCCCAGTGAAGGGATGATGAACCTTCTATTCCTTCTCTTGACTCCCCTCCGACTCTTGCCCCTTCTTACTATATCCTATTTGGTGATGTTCTTGGAATTTGAATCTTTCATCTTGGCCAATACTTTATTCTGCTATACTTAAGAGTAACTACCTCCAAGATCTTTAAAATGTGATTCCCATTTCGAGATTGTTATTACTCGGTTGTCTCCTTCATGAATTCTTCCTCAATCGAGTTGAAACCCTTGGTTTCTAAAATTTTGATTTCACTCTCGGGATAGTCATCATCCCGATTACTTACCTCATGAATTCTTCCCTTCTAGGTCATCATGGAAAAATGCTGGATGATGTAGTAAGGTTTTATCTTGTTGGGTGCCATCCGAACCCTTCCAATACTTAGTTGAATTAACTTCTACGGGTGTCGACGTTAAATTTGATGATCTGATTCAATTTCTTTTCCCTCAGAGTTGTCACAACGGTCCCACAGGAGCTCCTCCAAAATCCATTATCTTCCAAGATCTGAATTCCATACGTAGAAATGTTCAACGAACCCTCTCCTCTATACCCCGTGGTAATCTTCAACCCGAATTTAACAACTTGGCTCTCACTTTGACAGTTTAACCATTAAAGCCGTCTTATTCATTTCCGATCACCACCCTTAGGACTTTCAGGTCTTCTCTAATTTACATTTTCGTTGTTCCTACTAAAATATTTCTTCGGGCACAGCCTCAAGTTTCAAAATTTTCTATTGGTCGTGCTCTCCTCCTTAAAATTTCTGCCTTTACATATTGAACTCCATCTATGCTTCTTTCATTTGAATTCTTGATGAGCAATTTTTCATTAGGGAGGATTTTAACCAAAATAGCAACTCGAAGATTTCGGCTTTTAACTTATCTTCTAATTCTCTTGAGGTTCGGAACTCCTTTCTCTATTCTTATTCGGTCCGAACCTCCCTAGATTCTGTTTCTATCAACCTATCCCTTATTTGGGGTTCTTCATTTCCCAAAATCATCTTCCTGATAGTGTGCAACCCAATGATTTCTTCTTATCTTAATTCGAAAGTGGCTCGATTGGAAGGATACTTGATAGGTGAGGTGAAGGAACTTCCTATCAAATAAACACTAAAATGCATGTTGGGTCAAAATGCCAATGCACGTGACACACTGTCACCAAGATGGTAAGCTGTTAACTCGGTAGCATGTCCTCATTTATCCAATTGCGAGTTTACTTTGACTTGATGATCATTCCTTATTTTTCCCACGGTCTTCAAGATTTCTATGAATCTTTATGCATCAACTTATATCTTCCACCGTCTGAGATTGCAATTTCTCGATCCCTAGATTCTTCTACATCCATGAAATTATCATCCGAACTTCTCCTCGAGAATCAACCCTTCAACATGCCCGAACTTTCTTACAAAATTAACCCCTAATGTGATTCCGAACCTTACTTCTATTCATCACCTTGATCAAGATCCCCTCGCTTATCCTTTATGTGTTTAGATTGGTGAATCAAACTTGTTTTACAATTGCTTACACTTGAGCACATAATTCCCTTCCAAGGAGTCGTTGCCTTTCTTTATTGTTTCCATTTGTTGCTCCATATTTCCCAATTCGACTTCACAACATAACAATTCAGCTTGGATTTGGAAAATAGACCCAAATCCGGTACTTAGCATTGTCACCCTCCATGAACATGTATTTACCACGTTATTTGGCTCTTTCTAATCCATTTCTGACTCATTTTCTATCTTAGTCGAAATCCAGATCACCCGAACTCCAACTCTTCTCGATCTTGACTTCTACAAACTCGATTTCTAATAACTAGGTTTATTTAGAAATCCTTCTTTGATGACCCTTGGCTCTTAACTCCCACCGGAACTATTTTACCTTGAATCCTCCTAATTATCAATACCTCTTCAATGATCCAAATCCTGAACTAAAGTACCTTCGAGATTTATCCACTTCATTCCTTAGGTTGAACGATCCCGTTGAATCTAATTAAGGCACCCTATGTAGTAGAGCCATATGTATCGGTCTTCTAAGTCACAAGCATCCCTCGATTAACCTTTATTTCACCAAGTGTCCCTCTTCCACTACATTCCCATTTTCGAACCTCCCATTCCGGATTCTAATCCTTTAACTATAACCCCATTGAAGAAGGCCACACATCTCGAATTTTTCTATATTCTTCCCCGGTGCATCCTTCCTATCTTCCATGCCTAAGAAAAAACTTGCAATAGATCGTTGCTATTGTAGAACTTGGCCGTGGTTTGATATTATCTTCATAACCTGTAAGTCACAACTCATTTCAAGGATATATGCATGCGATTAATGCATGCTCATGTCATGTATTCAACATGAAGACATGGATTCAATGCAAGAATGCAACACGTAATTCAACAAGATTCAAAAGGGGAGGCAATTCATGCTCAAGATCGATGCAATGCACACATTGTCACGTAGTTCCTAAGCCGTACGACCTAGACTGACTCAATCATGACATGGAACCCCGGTTTTACAACCTAGGGCTCTGATACCACTTAAGGATGTAGCGCCCCGAACAAAAGACACCACATCCCCCGCACCGAGACCCGACCCGTATATGAAATGGGAAGTCCATACATGTGCCAAGTCACGGAGAATGGGGACCACTCACTCACTAAGTTAGGCGGGAGCTAACTTCGAAACTAAATATACAATTCAAAAGAATAGAATGCATGTGCGGAAGCAAAACACATAATCAATCATAACTACAAATAGAAAATGACGGGCTAAACTAACAGAAATTCCTAGTCCCGAAGTTCCAACATAAATCATAACTCATAGTATACGGGTTCAAACTGTCCCTAGAAGCCTGTCCTGAAACCATAAAAATACAAACATAATAGTTCATAAATAAATCTACAACTTATACAATTTACAATATGCGTGAAGTGACCTAACTCAAACACACGACACAACTGACTCGAGGTCCCGCCTAGCACTCCAACACCTGTAAGAGAAAACTGAAAACAAAACCGGGTTCAGTTTATAGGAGACTGGTGGGTATAAAACAGGGCATATCATAATTATATTTTAGAATTTAAACACCCCCCACATGCAAGCCATAATCCCGTGCGAGGTTTTTAAGATATTTCCCAAGTGGGTTAAAACAAAGAAAACAAAGCTCGAGATTATGACAACCAATTTCATAATTCATAATCATAATCATTCATGCGGTCAATACGTGAGCACTGGCGGGTGGACGAATATCTCCAACCTACTCCTCGTGTGTGTATATCAATTCAATCTTGATATTAATGATCATACACATTCATACATATTCGTTCATAATCATAATCATAATCATAACATGCATATTCATATCATTCATAATCATAAACATTTACACCTTTTTTCTCCGGGTGGTGGACGGGTTTGCAAGACCTGACCACCGGTCCATACATAGGCCAATAGGGGTACATGAATCCCCTAAGGGCACTCAGCTCCCATTCCCCGCTAAACCTCCTAGCGAGGGCCGGTATCACCATAAATGTGGTGGGACTAGTACAAGGGATCACCGTCGGCCCTTGCTTTCCGGGATAGTCACTTGCACTAAGTCCCTGGGCCCGTGTACTCAATCATGTCCACGCCAAAAATCATAAGGTGTGGATATATAAAAGAAGGGCTTTACGTTGGAAATCATAGACTCTTTTGAAAAGACTCGATATATAATTATAATACTTTGGCTCAAAACTTTCACATAAGGGAGATATTGGGTCATCGTAACTAATAGAAGAGAAACCCACCTGTACGCCTCTTATCGACCAATACCAAGAAGAAAAAGGAGATTCGAAAATGTCCTATGAACCCGGCAAGTCTCCGCCCTGGAGAAAACTGTACAAAGGATAATAGGGTGTACACGTGAGACTCAAGACTCCAAATGAACCATATATGATGCACGGCAAGTTATGCACATGATGTGGGATGCATAAATGGTATAAATCATGTTACAATGTCATATAATCGAGTAATTCATTCAAAACGTTCAATACATGGTGGTTTCATATTCATGCGTTTCAAATCTTTCATATCTCATCTTGAATCAATTCATAGATTCCATATAACGATCACAACACATACTTTAACCTTTAAACAATTCATACGTATCATAAGACAAGGTAGAAATTATCAATTAGGGTTCTCGAACGAAGCACACATGTACGTTATGAAGCATTGAAGTCATATTAACATCATATATAATAAGCTTAGGATCAAGAAGAATCATTCAAGTCTAGGAAAGAATGCAAGAAAATCATATAACGCTTCACATGTTAGCATTTAAGCCACTTGAATTCATACTCACCCGTTGTTCGACTAAAATATATCAATTCAATCCATAACTTTCAAATAATCAAGTTAACACGTACTTTAACATGTATAGAATCAATATGGATCAGGAAAGAAGGTAGAAGTTGTCATATAAGGCTCACAACTGAGCATCAAAGCATGCATGCACATTTAGGAGCAATGAAGGCATGTTCGTTCATAACTCGGAAAATATATGTCTAAAATTCATGAAAATTCATAACACACAAGATAACATATTATATGACATGTCAATGAAGTGTATGAACCAGAAACAAGCCGTGGAAACCATGCAAAACGTGTTTGAAAAATGAATTTCATGAATGCATGTGAGAGGGTCGCGGCCGTGACCCATTTTCTTCATGAAATGGTAGCGGCCGCTACCACCAAAATTTTCAGGAATTTTTGCCAAAAAAAACAAATCAAAACATGGCTAAAATGGGGTCGTGGGTACGACCTATACGAAACATATGCAAACTAAGGTTGCGGCCACTACCAAGTTTGTTCTTGGTGTGATCACGGCCCCAACTCCCATTTCTAGCTGCAAAAACACAACGAAACAGGGCTGTAACTCCATAATTCTGTAACGAATTCATGTTCAAAGGATCAAGGTACATTTAGGCAATAAAAAAAACATAAAAGCCGCTCAAATTCAAGCCTTTAAGTTGCTCCAAAGATTAAAAACGTGAGTGAAGGTATAAGTGTTCATTTTCTTCAAACTTCATTAATGGTAACTCATTTAATCCTCAACCATCATGCAATACAAGTTCATAGAAATGAAATAGGATGTCTTAGGATCAATTAATATGCATCAAGCTCAAAGAAATCACAAGGAATCAAACATACTCAAGAAATGACCCCAAACCCTTACTATTCAACCATATACCCAAAACTCAATCAAGTCTCCATCACATTGAGCATTTAAGCACTGAAAAGAAAGAGGGAAAGATCCTAAATACAATCATTATCTTACCTTTCAAGTATGAGAAGAGATGGAGATGTATTGAGTTCACAAGGAAGAAGATGAATAGTGTTTTCTTGTTCTCCAAAGAGGGGCTCGGTTTTAGCAGAGTTTTGGCTAAGTTTGGAGTGTGAAATATAATGAGGGGTGTGATATCTGATGGCGGTTTAAGTGAGGGTCATTTTGGTCCAAACCTTGCTTAATTTGGTTAAGTATAGAGAGAGTTATGGCCTTTTTAGTGAGAAGGGATCATTTTAGGCGAGATGGTTTATTCCGGCTGAAATTTGGGGGTCCAAACGAGTTTAGAAAAATATGAGACTAGATTCATTAAACCTGAATCTTCGATACGAGTACGAATTTGACGGAACTCGAATCCGAGTTCCCGAGCTCAAGATATCACATACGGAACCAAGGGTGTGCTAATTGCCCTTTAGCCCCCGTTTTGGTTCCAACATTCAAAATAAATTTAAAATGCAACCAAACGAATCCGAAAATATAAAACGAACATATATACACATTCATAACACACATATCTCCAACATATTAAATTTTCACGAATTTTCGAATTCAAATCATATAGAAACGACACTCAAACATATCCCACATGCGCATATAATTCAAGAATTCATATACATTCAATTCAAATAATAATAAAAGTAAATCATATAATTACGTAATTATAAAAATTTAAACACACAATGAGGGAGCAAACAAGTTATACATGCGCAAGTGGTTCGAGTAATCGTATAAATTCCAATTCAAATATTTCATATATTTCAATTAATCACTTATTTAACAATTAAATAATAAAATTAAATATATATAACACTTATAAACAATTAATTTGCGCAAATTGGTAAACACATATGCCATACTTAATTAATAATGGAAAAAAATTGGAGCGTTACAGGATAAGACTTCCATAAGTTCAAAATCTCAAATACACCTTAAGAATATGCAATTACAAGAAAATTCTTTCTCTCTTTTCTTAACTTTATGAATTTTATTTGTATCCGTTAAATAATAAGTAATGTTATATAAAACAATAATAATTTAATACCCATTTTTAATAATTTCATAAAAATTTAAATTAATTCTTAATTTTTCTTTGCAAAAACTCTGTTTGCACTAAAAATTCGAGTTTATTGAATTTGGTAAATACTGGATAAATAGTATAAATAATCTATGAATTTGAATATCAAGCGGGTCTTCGATTTTCAACTTGATTCTCTGATTCTTCCTTCAAATTTAAAGTTGTAAAAATTTTCAAACTCTCCTTAATGGATTTGGTGGTTTGATCTTTTTCAACTTTGAATTTAGCTTCAATAATGTTAATCCGTAGGTCCTTCGACTTATTTATGAATCAAACGCCTGATTTTGGTGAATTTCGTCAAGAATGCTTTTGAACTCGCTAATAACACCGTGGATCTAACTTGAATATAATGCCGGCTCGTAGGTAACATCGTGTATCTATCTTGAATATAACGTCGATTCACCGGTATAACGCCTTAATAGCAGATCAAACGCCTGATTTGATATCTTCGGGGAAGAACTCTTTGTGATCGCCTTTAATCTCCGTCTTGAATTTTTAGAGAGAACTTTGACCTTCTTCTTCTCCTTAGTTTTCTTGTATTTGTGTTGTGTTGATGTCTACATCTTAACTCTTTGATGCCTTCGTCTTGATTTGTTATGTGTTGAATGAAAGGTCCATTACCCCTTTATATAGGTGTGAGATTTAAAAGTTAGAGTTCAACTTAAATTTATTTAATAATTATCTCTTGTATTTTTTGAAGAGATAATATCAAATAAAATCACATGGATACTTATCTCTTTAATATTTTTTTTTATTTTTAAAGAGATAATATCAAAATAAAACTTGAGTTTGATTGCGACTAGACATTTGATTGAGATTATTTCTTAAAAATATCTAATTAATAAAATAATATCAAATCTTAATCTTTATTTTGGAAGATTATATGTTTGATGTTATTCCATTAAATATAAATATTTTTATAAAATAAATCGTATCAACAAATGCCCCCACTTTAAGGTTTGGTGAAAACGTACCAAGTATTCGTGTGAAGATGAGATTTGAAGTACTCAAATTTATTGAACAAAACTTTCCTTTGAAGATGTGAAATTTAATTCAAGTTGCCTACATACCCCCTCAAAAGGATCAAGTCATGACGTAGTTCAAAATTTTTTTTCTCAAATTTGTTGACATTTTATACTCGTGTCAGGGAGTACACTTGACTTGAATTTTGATTTTACACAATTTATACTCGTGTTAAGGAATACTTGATTTTGATTTTAAATAGTTCATACTTGTGTTAAGGAGTATCATTTGCATTTGATTTTAAATAGTTTATACTCATATTTAAGAGTGCTGCACTTGAATTTAATTTAAATAGTTTATACTCATGTCTAAGGTGTATCATTTGAATTTTATCTTAAATAGTTTATACTCGTGTTAAGGAGTATTTTTGATAGTTTATACTCTTATCAAGGAGTACTTTGAATTTGAATTCGTTGATAGTTTATGCTCGTATCAAAAAGCCTAGATTTGAATTTGTAGACAGTTTATGCTCGTATCAAGGAGCCTTGATTTGAATTTGTAAACAATTTGGATTTCTAAATAGTTTATAATCTTATTGAGGAGTCTTCTTTTAACTTTTATATAGAGTTAAATTGCCCGACCCTTGTAATTTCTGAATTTGATTGATGATATAAAAAAAACCATCCTCTTGCCCCCAACATGCTTAGGTTGCATGGTGTAGCTCCTTTTTATAACTTGAGATTTAGATTTTGGAGAGTTGAAGCGATGTCTTTTGATTTTCAAAACTTCGAACTCGATTTGTGAAGGTAAGAGATGAGAGGTAAGATTTGTCCCACCGGGCGTGCCAATCTGTTTGCACTAAAAAATTGCGTTTATTGAATTTGATAAACACCAGATAAATAGTACAAATAATTTGTGAATTTGAATATCAAGCGGTCTTCGATTTTCAACTTGATCCTCTGATTCTTCCTTCAAATTTAAAGTTGAAAAAATCTTCAAACGTTCCTTGATGGATTTGGTGGTTTGATCTTCTTCAATTTTGAATTTAGCTTCAATAACGTTAATCCGTAGGTCCTTCGACTTATTTGCCAATCAAACGCCTGATTTGGTGAATTTCGTCAAGAACGCCTTGGAACTCGCCGAAAACACCGTGAATCTAGCTTGCATATAACACCGACTCACTGTTAACACCGTAGATCTATCTTGAATATAACATCGATTCTCCAGTATAACACCCTAATAGCGGATCAAACGCCTGATTTGATAACTTCGGGGAAGAACACCTTAAAACTTCGTCTTGAATTTGTAGAGAGAATTTTGACCTTCTTTTTCTCCTTAATCTTCTTCTTGAATTTGTAGAGAGAACTTTGACCTTCTTCTTCTCCTTAATCTTCTTGTATTTGTGTTGTGTTTATGTCTACATTTTGACTCTTTGATGCCTTCGTCTTGATTTGTTGTGTGTTCAATGAACGGTCCATTACCCCTTTATATAGGTGTGGGATTTAAGAGTTAGAGTTCAACTCAAATTTATTTAATAATTATCTCTTGTATTTTTTGACGAGATAATATCAAATAAAATCACATGGATACTTATCTCTTTAATATTTTTTTATTTTTAAAGGGATAATATCAAAATAAAAATTGAGTTTGATTGTAACTAGACATTTGATTGAGATTATTTCTTAAAAATATCTAATTAATAAAATAATATCAAATCTTAATCTTTATTTTGGAAGATTAAATGTTTGATGTTTATTCCATTAAATATAAATATTTTTATAAAATAAATCGTATCAACACACACAAACAATTATTTGATGGTGCAAAAACTTATAAGGTTGCTTTAACACCAAACACTTTGAGATTTGTTTTAGGAAAGGGAGACCATCACTGGCGTAGAGCCTCAGGAACTGGGTTTCCTTTTGAGCGTGGGTTCTTCCAGTTAGGATAACACCAAGGATGCAAGTGCGATGACGGTGCAGTTCAGGTAAATATGATACAGAGCTTGAGAAGAAGAAAAATGGAGGAAAGTATGCCCAGTTTTTCAGTGCAGTGTCTCGTAAAGAAGATGACTTAGGGGAAGAAAAAGTGTGTTTCTCCCTATTTATATGTTAGGGGTGAGGGTGCTTTGGGTATTTTGATCAAGTTGTCCCAAACCTGTATTGCCCTAACACGTGGCGGCCTGTGACGGCTTGAAAGTGATGGCTCTGAAAAGCAGATGCCGGGTCTGGTACGAGGTGCGCACCATTGTGGTGTCAGAGGTTGTTGGCGAGAGTTGTGCGTCGGGAGACTCTAGATTCATCACATAGGCGTACGGATTCCTCTCTTGGGATGGATCTTTCACGAGCGTGGGTGACGCTCGAAGGGATGCACGAGAGGGTTTCCTCTGGAAAATGACCTACGAGCATCAAATAATAGAGCGTAAGAAGGAAGGCGTCCTCGTGAAGTGTTCCCTAGGAAGGGTGACTTTGAGGGACCGTATCATGAGCGCCGGGTCTTGACTGCCTGAACTGCTTGCTCGAATAGTGGGCCGAGGCATATGGGCTTGGATTAGCCATCAAGTGAGCGGGTCGGGTCGATCCGCTGGCCCTGTAATGCGAGCGTCCAAGCTCTGTGTGTGTGGATGGCGACACGTGTACAGCGTTGATCCGAGCGTGATTTTGGCCCTATCATTTTGGCCCCCAAATTCTGTAGTAACGCTTGAGCGTACTATAGAATTTAGAGAGGCGGGCCTTGTCTTTTGAATATCCAAGGGTCAAGCTTCCAGGAGGGAAGTGACTGTCCGTCTTCAGTAACAGACAAATTCTGACATAGCCACTAATGAAGTGTTAGGAATAGTGCCCTAGAAAGCCTATTGTATATCCGCTTTGTGCTTTTCCTTATTGTAATCACAGACAATCTTTGAATGAAATAACGAATTGAGGCAACACTTCTTTATATGCTCTTGTTTGGTATGCGTTTACTTTAGCTGTGCATGTATGAGAACTCCCCTAATCCTGATGACTTTAGGACTCTACCATTTAGGTGAAATGGTTCATGAAACGAGCCCTATATCACATAAGTCATGATTAGTAAAATACTCCAAGCCGATGAGTCCTACAGACAGTGGGAGTGTCAACTTGATTGTGGGATCACGCCCTTAAGAAGGACCACCTTGTTTCATGGAGGTGCAAAGTGTATAGTTGATTCGTGCGTGATACATGAGGGTGCTTACTTTAATAAGTAAGTTCACTGAGATCCCCCCGTGTGAGAAGATTCCTAAATGGGAAAGGAAGTTTCTATTTTAGGAAATGGAAACTTCCAGATTAGGAAATATCTCACGAGTCATTGATGTGATTAATTGATCCTTAGACTTGAGGTTCCTTGTCACTTTATGAGTTAACTCTGTAGTCTTAGGTATAAGCTTTAAAGGGTGTCGCCTTAGACAACTGATTCAAGGCTTATGCTGGGGCTGCACAAGTGATTCATGAAAGTGAATGAGAATCAAGAAAGGACCTACACTTGCATTTGCAAGGTGATCTCTTATTGTGTAAGTCATTCATATGCCATATGGAGTCCTTGGCCAAGGTAGTAGATCAAGACATCAAGAAAAGGGTTTCTTGGATTGATATCAAATGGATATGAAATGCACTTAGCTTTAAGACCGGATTATTAGGGTTCTGATTATTCCCTTACACTAGATCTTGGTTGAGAGATAGTAAGTAGGAGGATTGTATCTCACATGAATCAATGACTTAAAGGTTCTGTCGAATCCGAACATTCCAATTCAGCTAGGGGTTAAACACCTGTTGCTAGACTATGGTCGTTTAATCTGTGGGCTGATTAATTAATTAGGGTCACTGCTAATTGAATTGAGAACCTAGAGGGTCACACACAACAACTTGGTTACATGAGTTGAGGCTTTAAAATGATTAAACGAGTTAATCGGGCCAAAAGGGTTCCACACGTGTGAAACCACACGTGTGGTTCACGTGAGTGGCACGTGTCCCACACGTGTATATATGTATATTGTATATATATATATATTAAATAATTAAATATGTTAATTATTTAATAGACTTTGGTTTAATTTTGAATTAACAAGAAAGTCTAATTTTGGAGAAAATAATCTAGTTAATTAATTATGAATTAATTAATTAGATAAAATAAGTTATTTATTTTAAATAAATAAAGTATAAAATTATCCAAAAATAGTTTGGATATTTTAGCTCTCTTGAAAGTTGATTTGAATTAGAATTCAAAGTCAAAGTCAAAATACTTGATGATCAAGTAATAGGAGAGAGAGAGACCAAAACCCTAGCCCATAAGGAATAGGATTTTCGGTCCTCCCCCTTATATAAATAAGGGAGCTCGAGCTCCCCTTAGAGCTAATTGGCGATTCTTTTGGTTCATGTGTTGAACACCATCCTTTCTCCAAGATAAACGAAACCCTAGGTTAAGCCGAAACACTAACTAGAGAACTAGCATCCATACTAGTTAGATTGTAGTCAAGTTGGTGGACTATCTCTAGAGAGCTTCAAGTTAGAAGTTTGAAGATTCAAGATTTACCAAGGAGAGGGGATCAAGCCGCGAGAAGAGCGTTCTTGGGTGGCTTGAAACGCTTCAAGAAAGAATAAAAGAAAAGTAAGTTTTCTATCTCTACGAAGTTGGTTACATGATTGCGAGTCCAAGGTCCTTTTGTTGGGAAATTTTTTTAAATTCCGTTGCTTTCTGATTCGTGTTTTCCAACAAGTGGTATCAGAGCCACCTCATTAATCGTGTTTTTGATTCGTCTCAATTATACTGAATTTGGTAGAAATTCTTAGGCTTGATGCGATTGAGTATTTGTAATTATTTTAGAAAGCCTGAATTACGAAACTGTATTTTTTCCTGAAAGTTTCTGAAAATTAGTTTTTACAAAATTTAATTTTTGAAAACAATTTTAGATTTGAAACTGTATAAACTATTTATGGATTTCTTGGATTGGTTTTGCTTTTGAACGAAAACACGAAACGAAAAGCCTGGATTACGAACACGCGAAACCCCGCGCGAAGGAGTCGCGCGCGCGGGCTTCGCGTGCAGCCGCCCGAGAAGGCTGCGCGCATCGGCGCGCAGCGCGCTACCAAGCGCGGCTCTTTCGTGTGCGGGCCCCGTTTTCGTAATCCGTTTTCGTATTTCGTGCAATCCAGTCCCAATTTTTTATTTTAATTTTAAAATTTTATTTTTGAATAAAACTTAAAATTGGGATTTTTGAGAAATAGAAACGGTTTATATTTTGGGAAAATACATCTTTGATAAAATTATTAATTTTCTGAAATTAATTGGAATTTTATTTGTTTTGTTAATTTGGGATTTATTGAAAATTTTTATAAATAAGACTCGCATCAAGTCGTGTTTTAAGTCATTAGGACTTGAAACGGGAATTTTAATTTATTGGTCAAATTTAAATTCTCGCAAAAGCATGTTAGGTGATCATGGGTTTAGACTTATGTATGGTTTTAATTTGTGCACATGGATGGTTTAAATTGGGGTTGGAGCCCTATAGTTGCGTTTTTCAATTGAGGTTGGAGCCTCACTTATGTGCGTACTGTTATGTGATTTATTATGTGGCTTTCCATATTACTGTTTTGAGGCCGGGGTATGCCCCGTGTAATTGTCTAAGACCAATATGAAGATTGAGCCTTATTACTTTATGTCTTTTTCTTTTTATTGTAATTTGAGAGTAGAGATAGGTGGTGAGGTTTTATTTTCAATTTGGAGACAATGCACCCATGGAGTAAGATGAACCACATTCAAGTAACAAGGAGGCCATAAGTGAAGACCCCTCAAAATGTTAGGGAGGGGAATCTCAATTGTAAAAATGTAATAGAGATAGGGCTCGTATTTTGTTACCGCTTTCCCTTATGTGATTTAAACTGTTTATGTGGCATGTATGTTAGAACTTGTGATTATGGAGTGGCTCCCACATATCACGCATAAGATAGGTAGAACCCATGATCATTACATGTTAGTATGATGCTAGGACATGTTATCTGTTTATGTGCTTGTTTGAAATGCATTTAAGTGTACTTGCATTAATCAAGACTAATAAAATTGGATAACATATATGTTGGTGAGGTCGAACCGGACAACTCTCCGGTTGATTCGAAAATTCCCATTAAATATTAAGCTAATTTCGAACAAATAGGTATTTAATTCGAGATGCAAATTTTGAATTAAATTCCTAGCATTCCATCAATAGGTTTTAAGTTTAATAAGTGAAACTAGTTATTATCCGCGAGTCGTGGGATAGCTAGTGGAGCTTGTTAGTTCTTAGTTACCTAATTGATCATTTTAAATGATCAATATTTCATGATCAATTTTAGCAAGGGCGATGTCCGCGAGTCATGGGTCGTTCGAACTAAGTTTTGGTCATGATCTTATGATTGATGGGTCTAGCTTAACACCTAAGTAAATATGGATGTCGCACGAGTCGTGGGTCCATATTGAAAGATAGGTGATGCAAAAACAATTACTGAGAGTTATAAAGGTGTTAGAATTGGTAAGTTGTACCTACATGGGGTTCTTACTTAGAATGTCCGCGAGTCGTGGGTTCGAGGTAGAATGCCTAGGATCTTTGTACCCATTGGGAAATGTGTTCCTCTTAGATCTTTGGGAATTCT
Source organism: Lantana camara (assembly GCA_037501455.1). Classification (NCBI taxonomy): domain Eukaryota; kingdom Viridiplantae; phylum Streptophyta; class Magnoliopsida; order Lamiales; family Verbenaceae; genus Lantana; species Lantana camara. The sequence continues at coordinate 95,088,429 of CM074860.1, read as the reverse complement.
AGATCTTTGAAAAACAGTGGGAGCTACATTAGATTAAAGAACTTATCTTTTGTATATCGTTATAATTCAGCATGCTCACTAGTTCTCTGTTTTACCATTTAGGTCGTAGATTCTGTGATTCTCTACGTGTTTTGAAATGGCAACCAAAAACCCTCTTGTAACGATCCTCAAGTCAAACAAGTTGACTAGTCCCAACTATTCTGATTGGCTGAGGAATCTAAAAGTCATTTTAGATTCTGAGAAAGTTCTCTTCGAAGGGGAGCCTAGTCCCGATGGGGAGGCTCCCACTCGGACCAAGCGGGACGCGATTCAGAAGTGGAAGGATGATAATCTCCAAACCCGTTGCCTTATGTTGGCTAACATGTCTCCGTACTTGCAAAGGCAACATGAGGCCATGGAATTCGCTTGGGAGATTTACGGCCACTTAGAGTAACTTTACCTCCCTCATGAACGTGTTACAAGGTATAACACTTCAAAGGAAGTGTTCCACTTAAGAATGAGGGAAGGTTCAAGTGTCCATGAATATGGACTCAAGTTTCTCGCCCTTACTGAGAAACTTGCTTCCATGGACATGCCACTGAAAGATGAGCTTTCAGTGGATTTGTTTCTAGCTTCGCTCCCACCATCCTTCAACCCATTTGTCATTAACTTCAATATGAATCATGCTGGTGCTACTGTAACTGAGCTGATTAGTCAGCTTGTGACTGCTGAAAGCACGATCAAGAAGGACAATAAGGTTTTGATGGTGAATGCTCCATCTTCCTCTTCTGGGCCTTCTAAAGGTAAGGGCAAGAAAGCCCAAAAGAAGAAGAAGAAACCCCTTAGGCCCACTGGTGGCGTTTCGAAGGGGAAGGCCCAAAAGAAGAAGCGTGATCAGAAAGAGGATGTTTGCTTCCATTGTGGCAAAGCGGGACATTGGAGGAGAAACTGCCCAGAGTACAAGGCTACTCTAAAGAAAGGTATCTTTCTCGTTGAAGTATATCTTTCTATTAATTCTAGTTCTTGGGTACTTGATACCGGTTGTGGAACTCATATCTGTAATGATGTACAGATGCTAAGTGAAGTCCAACAACTCAAAGAAGGAGAATGTGTCTTGAAGATCGGCGATGGCTCAAACGTTGAAGCTCGAGCTTTAGGCACAATTAGATTAGATTTAGGTAGTTTTGAGTTAGTCTTAAATAAAGTCCTTTATGTACCGAGCATTATTCGTAATATAATTTCTGTTCCAATTTTAGATTGTGAAGGTTATGAAACTTATATTAAGAATGGTAAATACTTTATCAAACGGAACAACTCTTCCGTTCACATCGGTACTCTAAGTAATGGACTTTATCTAACTCAGAATATAAATATTATGAATATACAACGAGAAACGAAGCGTAAGAGAGATGACAAAGTTTCAGCTCCCTTATGGCACGTTAGATTAGGACACATTTCCAAGAACAGAATTAGCAAGATAAAAACTTTAGGATCATTCTCTGAAAATGATCTGAAGGAGTTAACTTCTTGCGAATCCTGTCTCAAAGGAAAGATGTCCAAAGTTCCTTTTAAAGAGACTTTGGAACGTGCCACTAAGGTCTTGGATTTGATCCATTCTGATGTTTGTGGACCGCTCAGTGTAAGCACTAGAAATAATCATCAGTATTTCATAACCTTTACCGATGACTTTAGTCGATACGGTTATATATACTTAATGAAGTATAAATCTGAAGCTTTTGAGAAATTCTTAGAATTTCAAAAGGAGGTTGAGAACCAAACTGGTCACAAGATCAAAGTACTTCGATCTGATCGAGGAGGCGAGTATCTTAGTGAAGAATTCCTTAATCATCTCAAAGATAATGGGATTATCTCTCAGTGAACTCCTCCGGGAACTCCTCACCTTAATGGAGTTTCTGAGAGAAGGAATCGAACTTTACTTGATATGGTTCGTTCCATGATGAGTTTCACTGACTTATCACCTTCTTTCTGGGGTTATGCCCTAGAAAGTGCAGCAAAGATTTTGAATCTAGTTCCCTCTAAGTCAGTCCCTAAAACGCCCTATGAAATGTGGCATGGTAAAATCCCTAGTTATTCTTACTTAAGAATTTGGGGTTGTCCGGCTTACGTGAAGAGGACAGTGGGAGATAAGTTAGAATCTCGTTCTAACTTATGCTACTTTGTAGGTTATCCTAAGGAATCCATAGGATACTACTTCTATGATCAATCTGAGCAAAAGGTGTTTGTTTCCAGAAATGCCACTTTTCTTGAGGAACCGTTCCTTAAAGAAAAGAAAGGCAAGGTCATAGAATTAGAGGAAGTACTAAGTGACCCCACGCCACCCACTGAAGAAAGGTCCCCTACTGATCAACCACAACCAATCACGAATTTCGATACACACGAAAATCCTCCTCTAAGGCGTTCTGAACGCACTCCTAGACAGCCGGAGAGATGGTATGGATTCTTCCATGAAATCTCTCAAAAGGATAATGATCCTTTAACATATGAGGAGACACTTTCAGATTCTGACTCTGAACAGTGGATAGAAGCCATGAAATCCGAAATGGACTCCATGAACTCCAACCAAGTTTGGACCTTGGTAGATTTGCCTGATGGGGTCAAACCCATAGGTTGCAAATGGACCTTTAAGAGAAAGCTTGGAGTTGATGGAAGCATTGTAGCCTACAAAGCAAGACTGGTTGCAAAAGGATTCACTCAAAGACCCGGCGTGGACTTTGATGAAACTTTTTTGCCAGTTGCAATGCAAAAGTCTATTCGGATCATGCTTGCCGTTGCTGCGTATTATGACTACGAGATATGGTAAATGGATGTGAAAACTGCCTTTCTCAATGGTGACATTGATAAAGACATTTATATAGAGCAACCCATAGGTTTCACATTCAGTGGGAGTGAGCAAAAGGTTTGCAAACTCCAAAGATCAATCTATGGATGAAACAGGCTTCTAGGAATTGGAACATTCGATTTGATGAATCAGTCAAAGCGTTTGGCTTCATCCAAATTTTGAATGAATCATGTGTGCATAGAAAGGAATCGGAGACCTTAGTGCAATTCTTAGTACTTTATGTTGATGACATCCTTCTTATTGGGAATTCGAAGGATGACATGAAAGTGACTAAGTTATGGTTATCGAACCAATTCGAGATGAAAGATCTGGGTGATGCGTCCTATATCCTTGGAATTAAAATCTATAGAGATAGATCTAGAAGGTTAATAGGACTGTCACAGTCGATGTACATTGACAAAGTATTGAAGAGATTCAATATGGAGTCAGCAAAGGTTAAGAACCTTCCTATGAGTGTAGGAACATGTCTTTCAAAGAAGATGTGTCCTAAGACTAACCTTGAGAAGGAAAGAATGACTCATACACCTTATGCATCAGAAATAGGTAGCATAATGTATGCAATGTTATGTACTCGACCGGATGTGGCTTATGCACTTAGTGTAATAAGTCGTTTCCAATCTGACCATGGAGATGGTCACTGGGCTGCCGTGAAGAATATTCTCAAGTACTTGAAAAGTACTAAAGATTTATTCTTAGTTTACGGAGGTCAAAAAGATCTTACTGTCGAAGGATACTACGATGCAAGCTTTGCATCTGACTTAGATGATTTTAAGTCAATGTCAGGATACATTTTATGCCTAAACGGCGGAGCAGTGAGTTGGAAGAGTTCCAAGCAAACTACCACTGCAGATTCGACCACTGAGACCGAATACTTAGCTGCAAATGATGCAGCTAAGGAAGGTGTTTGGATTAGAAACTTCATTCAAGAGTTGAATGTTGTTCCTAGCATGAAAGACCCCATTACTGTGTTTTGTGACAACACTGGGGCGGTTGCACAAGTAAGAGAACCAAAATCTTACCAAACGGACCAAACACATTATGAGGAAGTATCACCTAATCCGTGATATTATCAAAAGAGGAGATGTGCAAATTGAGAGGGTCACATCAGCAGAGAACGTGGCAGATCTACTTACTAAACCCCTTAGTCGAGAAGCTTTCCAAGGTCATCTTCAGAAGATGGGACTTAGAGTAGCTTTAGAATGGCTTTGACGGACAAGTGGGAGATTGTTAGGAATAGTGCCCTAGAAAGCCGATTGTATATCCGCTTTGTGCTTTTCCTTATTGTAATCACAGACAATCTTTGAATGAAATAACGAATTGAGGCAACACTTCTTTATATGCTCTTGTTTGGTATGCGTTTACTTTAGCTGTGCATGTATGAGAACTCCCCTAATCCTGATGACTTTAGGACTCTACCATTTAGGTGAAATGGTTCATGAAACGAGCCCTATATCACATAAGTCATGATTAGTAAAATACTCCAAGCCGATGAGTCCTACAGACAGTGGGAGTGTCAACCTGACTCCTCTAAGGCTTGCTTGTGGGATCACACCCTTAAGAAGGACCACCTTGTTTCATGGAGGTGCAAAGTGTATAGTTGATACGTGCGTGATACATGAGGGTGCTTACTTTAATAAGTAAGTTCACTGAGGTGCCCCATGTGAGAAGATTCCTAAATGGGAAAGGAAGTTTCTATTTCAGGAAATGGAAACTTCCAGATTAGGAAATGTCTCACGAGCCATTGATGTGATTAATTGATCCTTAGACTTGAGGTTCCTTGTCACTTTATGAGTTAACTCTGTAGTCTTAGGTATAAGCTTTAAAGGGTGTCGCCTTAGACAACTGATTCAAGGCTTATGCTGGGGCTGCACAAGTGATTCATGAAAGTGAATGAGAATCAAGAAAGGACCTACACTTGCATTTGCAAGGTGGTCTCTTATTGTGTAAGTCATTCATATGCCATATGGAGTCCTTGGCCAAGGCAGTAGATCAAGACATCAAGAAAAGGGTTTCTTGGATTGAGATCAAATGGATATGAAATGCACTTAGCTTTAAGACCGGATTATTAGGGTTCTGATTATTCCCTTACCCTAGATCTTGGTTGAGAGATAGTAAGTAGGAGGATTGTATCTCACATGAATCAATGACTTAAAGGTTCTGTCGAATCCGAACATTCCAATTGAGCTAGGGGTTAAACACCTGTTGCTAGACTATGGTCGTTTAATCTATGGACTGATTAATTAATTAGGGTCACTGCTAATTGAATTGAGAACCTAGAGGGTCACACACAACAACTTGGTTACATGAGTTGAGGCTTTAAAATGATTAAACGAGTTAATTGGGCCAAAAGGGTTCCACACGTGTGAAACCACACGTGTGGGTCACGTGAGTGACACGTGTCCCACACGTGTATATATGTATATTGTATATATATATATATATATATATATATATATATATATATATATATATATATATATATTAAATAATTAAATGTGTTAATTATTTAATAGACTTTGGTTTAATTTTGAATTAAAAATAAAGTCTAATTTTGGAGAAAATAATCTAGTTAATTAATTATGAATTAATTAATTAGATAAAATAAGTTATTTATTTTAAATAAATAAAGTATAAAATTATCCAAAAATAGTTTGGATATTTTAGCTCTCTTGAAAGTTGATTTGAATTAGAATTCAAAGTCAAAGTCAAAATACTTGATGATCAAGTAATAGGAGAGAGAGAGACCAAAACCCTAGCCCATAAGGACTAGGATTTTCGGTCCTCCCCCTTATATAAATAGGGGAAGCTAATTGGTAATTCTTTTGGCTCATGTGTTGAACACCATCCTTTCTCCAAGATAAACGAAACCCTAAGTTAAGCCGAAACACTAACTAGAGAACTAGCATCCTTACTAGTTAGATTGTAGTCAAGTTGGTGGACTATCTCTAGAGAGCTTCAAGTTAGAAGTTTGAAGATTCGAGATTTACCAAGGAGAGGGGATCAAGCCGCGAGAAGAGCGTCCTTGGGTGGCTTGAAACGCTTCAAGAATGAATAAAAGAAAAGTAAGTTTTCTATCTCTACGAATTTGGTTACACGATTGCGAGTCCAAGGTCCTTTTATTGGGAAATTTTTTTAAATTCCGCTGCTTTCTGATTCGTGTTTTCCAACATGAAGTCTCATCCGCATTTAATGCGGAGTGGAGATATGGGCGCGTGATCAGCTGAGTGGGCGCGTGCTTTCCGGGAAACGTGGGGCGGTTACCAAAAGTGGGAGTCTCCCAAGGCAGGAAATGATTGCCTTTTCAAATCCCCAACCCTAATTAATGCAAATACTTCACCTATAAATAGGAATCCGGAAGGCTTTTCACCCTTTTACGCTTCCAAGTCTTTTTCAAGCAAAATAGCTGCAACATTTCTGCAAATTCTTGCGACTTCCAGCAAGTTTCTTCTTCAATCTTAGGTAATCCTCCATAACTTCTCAGACTAACCCTAGATTTAGGCTGTGCTTTGAGTGTCGTTTCTAGTGAGAAGTCCTTAGGGAGTTCCTCATACTCAAAATTCTCTTATCTTCTTTCAGACTTCCTCTGTAATTGAAACTCCATCTTCCGCAACAAGGTTCAATAATGGCAGGGAATATCGTAGATGAGATGGTGAGGGAGATAGACGCAATGTCTGTAGGGAGTTCTTCTCCGCATGACGAGATACCCGTTGCCATCCCTGTACAAGAGATCCATAGTGATGCAGCGGATGAAGAACTGGGGGTGGTCGTTCAGGGGATGAACGAGCGCAATCCAGTCAGAGTGGATCAACTATTTGAGGAGATGGACCTATCCCTCTGGATGCAACAGCAAGGGGAAAGGGTTTTCCCGGTGTTGAATAATGCCGTAAGGCCACAAGATCACCAAGTGATGGTGGTAATAGCGGGACCACAAAGAGAAGAACGGCCCTCCAGGCATGGTGCGGGAGATGAGCCTCCCCGTAAACGCCGTCAAAAAGGGAAGGAACCCTTGACGCAATTGAGGGTAAACAATCCCCACCAAACAGACAGATCTCCGGATGAGATTGAGAGTACTATGACGCTCGCGGAGTTAGCGGATCTGAAGTCCAGGGTATATTGGGATAATGCTGTGCATAAGACACGTCTCCCAATGGAGCGCGAGCGTGCCAACAATCCGCCTTCAGGGATGATGACTGTGTATAGCACTGCCGTTCTTGCTGGGGGTCTAAGGTTTCCAATTTCGACTCCAATCGTTGACATCCTTAACTTCCTCAATCTCTGCCCATCTCAAATTTTGCCCAATGGGATTGCCCTTCTAAACACTTTTGTAGTTTTGATGAAGGCCACAAGCCATGAACCCTCCATTGACAACTTCAACAGTCTAATCCAAGTATCACGATCCCAGCGCTTGTCTCTGAGGGACGGCTTCTATTACTTGCAAGCCAAGTCAGGCCTGAAAATGATAGATTCTCCTTCAACGTCATATGGGGAAAATTGGAAGGAAAAATTTTTCTTTGTGAGGGCGCCCGGGGGGTTCTTTAGAGTTCCGCGAGAGTGGGTGACACATGGCGAGGGGCCCCTTGTGAGGCAGAGGCATGGGGATAAGTTGTTCGAGCAATGGGCAAAGAGTTTGGCGCTCGTGATGAAGAATGAGAAGTGGTTAATCAAGGCCAAACATTTGATGTCGCACGAGGGGGTGTTGTTCTGCTATGGGCTCGTGAATCCCCCTGAGATGGTGTCTCGTCCACCCGCCGGAATAATGAACATGGATGGTTAGACTCTAGGAACTAACTCTGCTAACACTTAGGAAAGAACTGCTAACTCTTTATAGTGCTAGCTATTTTGTTTTGTTTTTCTTCTTTTTCTTCTTTTGGGCATAAGATCTGACGCTCGTTTATCTTCTTGCTGACAGGTGTGGACATACTTATGGCTGGCTCGAACATCGACAGTATCGCCGCAATGATGCGTGCTCGCAGGGCGGGTGGCCAGCAACAGCAAAACTAGCCACAATCACCCCAACCTTCGAATGCCCCCCCGAGGAGGCAGAGGTTCCCAGCGAGGATCCGGAAAGACGCTGGGGGTCGAGTGAGAGGTCCCGAGGTCCACATAGAGGATCTGTGTAGCACCAGGAACGCCGAGATGCCACACCCCCGCACTATAGCTCAGTCCACATACGAAATGAGTAATCCGTACATGAACTAAGACTATAGCGAACGGGTGACAAGAGAAAAGGAAGCACTAGCTAGGCGGGACTAACCCTCAATTAGATACAACCATGCATAAACAATAACATGAGAATAGGATATACATGCATTTCATTATCATTCTTCAAATTTAACTTCATCACTTATAAATACACTTTAAATCTTCCAAAACATAACGTAACATACGTAAGTACCAAAGACCATAACAATCTATATATGCATCAATAAGGTACATGTGACGGTGCTAGACCCAACTGAATAAAAGACATAACTCGGACTCCCGCCTAGCACACGACCGTGAGTACCTGAAAATGTGGAGTTGTTAGTCTACCAACGACTGAGTGAGGGGTTTATAAATAAATATTAGCGCACATATCATGCAAGTTATAGTCTGGGGTAAGGTTTTATAAAAGGGACAATATAAGTTCAATAATAAAGTAGATCTCGCCCGAGACTTCAACTATCCAATTTAACAATATCAATCAATCAATTCATTTCAATTCAATCAGTGGCCCGACGAGTGAGGGCAATTCTCCAACCTTACACCAATAGTGAACATTGCCATGATTAAGTTATAAACGGTTAAGTGATCATACAGTCAATTATTGTGCACAAGTAGCAATTTCACGATCTCCTTCTCCCTCCAGTGATGGTGGGATTGCAAGGCCCCACCACCCAATCACGGTGAGCATAGGGTTCATGAGTCTTTATGCCCGGGACACCTTCCTCCACTAATCTCCTAGTGGGTTCAGGGGGCATCCCAAAGTTGTGAGGATAGTGCAAGAGTTACCCGTCAGCCCTTGCCTCCTCGGTTGGCTCAATACGCTACCCTCGGGCCCAAGTGAACATGACATGCTTACTCGCCAAAACACGATCAATCACGATAACACGATATTTCAATAGGTCACAAAATCATTTGCAGTCACGATAAGTTTTGAGAAAGATATATAAAGATATATATATATATATATATATATATATATATATATATATATATATATATACATTTTGGCCTAAAACATCATGTAGGGGTTGTACGGGTTCTATATATCTAATAATTAAACCTCACCTCTACCAACCAAAAGAAGCAAGGAAGCACCCAACTGAGCGTGTTCCTCGTCACCGGTACCATGATCTGTGTACAAAGAAAAGTGTACATAAGACTCAACTCATATGAACCATTTAAGACGAACGACAAGGTCATGTAATGTCAATCATGCCTTTACAATCATTAAATATCATGAATGTGTCTAAATTCCCAATAAAGTATCAAATAGGAGCATAATTATCAATAAATCAATTATATAACTCATATAAATCACATACGGGAGCCAAGGAAGTGAAAGGAATGCAATAAGAAGGGTTTTGATGAAGTTTGGCAAAAAATGACAATTCCCGAAAATACACATACCGTGGAAAAATGGGAATATCTAAAGTTATAGAAATTAGAATTGGGTTTTGTTTGTTGAGAATAAAACTAGACAAGTATACCTTTAAAATGGTATATGGCTCATTTTCTAGTTCAAAGTGAGGCGAAAATGGCGTAAGCTTAAAGTTAGGTGAATGGAATTTGTCAGGAAAGTAGCGACACCTAAAAGAATTGTTTACATCTCACAAATGACAAAATATAATGAGGTTATTCTAATTGGAGTTTGTTCTAGACTTCAAGAGGTTTCCAACGGTTCAAAAATCAGGTCATTTGGAGTTCGTATGAGGGAGAAACACCCGTTTGAAAATTGGTCTAAAAGCTATAATAGTGCCAAAGGGCGTTTGGAAAAACAACTAGGAGACCAAATGGGCATTTGGGAAGCCTCTGGACGAAATTCTGGGTAGTGAAACGGGCATTTAGGATTTGAACTAAGGGGCCAAACGGGCGTTTGGGAAGCCACTGGGCGAGAAATAACAGGGGAAAACAGGGGATTCGCGGGAAAAAGGCTCCCAAGCCAATCAACATCAAACCAAAGCAAATTCACTCCATAACAATCACTTAGTTACATCAAATACACATTATACTTAACTTATACATCAATCAACACATGAAATATGCATCAACCCTTCAAGAATTGGTCCACAAAACCCCATATATACATACATGCTTCCAACCTTCATGAAATTCAATATGTTCATGCAATTCCACTTCCTTTTCAATCCTAAGCATGCTTCTAGCTCCAATATGCATGAATTCATCAATTACTCCATAAACCCTACTCAATCACGACTCAAGAGATTCATAAAATTCCCAAGTTATACCTTGAAGCCAAGAAGAAAGGATGAAATGAAGATATGATGATGTTGATGATCCTAGCTCCACAATTCCTTAAAATCTAGCTTGGGTTATGGTGAAATCCTCCTTCTCTTCCTTGCTGTAAATACCGGTATTGAGTGTGTGAAAGTGTGTGGGATTTTATCTCTTGAATAAAAATGGAATGTAATAGAATGGAATGGAAGAGATACTGTTGGAAAACACGAATCAGAAAGCAGAGGAAATTTAAAAAAAAATTTCCAACAAAAGGATCTAGGACTCGCAATCGTGTAACCAAATTCGTAGGGATTAGAAACTTACTTTCTTAATTGTCTTTCTTGAAGCATTTCAAGCCACCCAAGAACGCTCTTCTCGAGGCTTGATCCTCTCTCCTTGGTAAAGCTCGAATCTTCAAACTTCTAACTTGAAGCTCTCTAGAGATAGTCCACCGACTTGACTAAAATCTAACTAGTAAGGATGCTAGTTCTCTAGTTAGTGTTTAGGCTTAACCTAGGGTTTCGTTTATCTTGGAGAAGGGATGGTGTTCAACACATGAACCAAAAGAATTGCCAATTAGCTCTAAGGGGAGCTCGAGCTCCCCTATTTATAATAAAGGGAGGACCGAAAATCCTAGTCCTTATGGGCTAGGGTTTTGGTCTCTCTCTCCTATTACTTGATCATCAAGTAATTTTGACTTTGACTTTGAATTCAAATTCAAATCAACTTTCAAGAGAGCTAAAATATCCAAACTATTTTTGGATAATTTTATACTTTATTTATTTAAAATAAATAACTAATTTTATCTAATTAATTAATTCATAATTAATTAACTAGATTAATTTTCTCCAAAATAAGACTTTCTTTTTAATTCAAAATTAAACCAAAGTCTATTAAATAATTAATCACGTTAATTATTTAACACATAAATAAATATACATATATATTTACACACGTGTGAGACATGTGTCACTCACGTGAGCCACACGTGTGGTTCACACGTGTGGAACCCTCTTGGCCCGATTAACTCGTTTAATCATTTTAAAGCCTCAACTCATGTAACCAAGTTGTTATGTGTGACCCTCTAGGTTCTCAATTCAATTAGCAGTGACCCTAATTAATTAATTAACTAATTAATTAATCAGTCCACAGATTAAACGACCATAGTCTAGCAACAGGTGTTTAACCCCTAGCTGAATTGGAATGTTCGGATTCGAGAGAACCTTTAAGTCATTGATTAATGTGAGATACAATCCTCCTACTTACTATCTCTCAACCAAGATCTAGGGTAAGGGAATAATCAGAACCCTAATAATCCGGTCTTAAAGCTAAGTGCATTTCATATCCATTTGATCTCAATCCAAGAAACCCTTTTCTTGATGTCTTGATCTACTGCCTTGGCCAAGGAGATATGGCATATGAATGGCTTACACAATAAGAGATCACCTTGCAAATGCAAGTGTAGGTCCTTTCTTGATTCTCATTCACTTTCATGAATCACTTGTGCAGCCCCAGCATAAGCCTTGAATCAGTTGTCTAAGGCGACACCCTTTAAAGCTTATACCTAAGACTACAGAGTTAACTCATAAAGTGACATGGAACCTCAAGTCTAAGGATCAATTAATGACATCAATGACTCTTGAGATATTTCCTAATCTGGAAGTTTCCATTTCCTGAAATAGAAACTTCATTTCCCATTTAGGAATGTTCTCACACAGGGCACCTCAATGAACTTACTTATTGAAGTGAGCACCCTTATATATCACACATGTATCAACTATACACTTTGCACCTTCATGAAACAAGGTGGTCCTTCTTAAGGGCGTGATCCCACAAGCAAGCCTTAGAGGAGTCAGGTTGACACTCCCATTGTCGATAGGACTCATCGGCTTGGAGTATTTTACTAATCATGACTTATGTGATATAGGGCTCGTTTCATGAACCATTTCACCTAAATGGTAGAGTCCTAAAGTCATCAGGATTAGGGGAGTTCTTATACATGCACAGATAAAGTAAACGTATACCAAACAAGAGCATATACAGAAGTGTTGCCTCAATTCATTATTTCATTCAAAGATTGTCTGTGATTACAATATGGAAAAGCACAAAGCGGATATACAATCGACTTTCTAGGGCACTATTCCTAACATTTAATTCCAAGGATATAGGACGCATCACCAAGATCTTTCATCTCGAATTGGTTCGATAACCATAACTTAGTCACTTTCATGTCATCCTTCGAATTCCCAATAAGAAGGATGTCATCACATAAAGTACTAAGAATTGCACTGAGGTCTCCAATTCCTTTCTATACACACATGATTCATTCGAAATTTGAATGAAGCCAAACGCTTTGACTGATTCATCAAATCGAATGTTCCAATTCCTAGAAGCCTGTTTCAATCCATAGATTGATCTTTGGAGTTTGCAAACCTTTTGCTCACCCCCACTGAATGTGAAACCTATGGGTTGCTCCATATAAATGTCTTTATCAATGTCACCATTGAGAAAGGCAGTTTTCACATCCATTTGCCATATCTCATAGTCATAATATGCAGCAATGGCAAGCATGATCCTAATAGACTTTTGCATTGCAACTGGTGAGAAGGTTTTATCAAAGTCCACGCCGGGTCTTTGAGTGAATCCTTTTGCAACCAGTCTTGCTTTGTAGGTGGCAATGCTTCCATCAACTCCAAGCTTTCTCTTAAAGATCCATTTGCAACCTATGGGTTTGACCCCATCAGGTAAATCTACCAAGGTCCAAACTTGGTTGGAGTTCAAGGAGTCCATTTCGGATTTCATGGCTTCTATCCACTGTTCAGAGTCAGAATCTAAAAGTGCCTCCTCATATGTCAAAGGATCATTATCCTTTTGAGAGATTTCATGGAAGAATCCATACCATCTCTCCGGCTGTCTAGGAGTGCGTTCAGAACGTCTTAGAGGAGGATTTTCGTGTGTATCGAAATTCGTGATTGGTTGTTGTTGATCAGAAGGGGGACGTTTCTTCAGTGGGTGGTGTGGGATCACTTTGTACTTCTTCTAATTCTATGATCTTGCCTTTCTTTTCTTTAAGGAATGGTTCCTCCAGAAAAGTGGCATTTCTGGAAACAAACACCTTTTGCTCAGATTGATCATAGAAGTAGTATCCTATGGATTCCTTAGGATAACCTACAAAGTAGCATAAGTTAGAACGAGGTTCTAACTTATCTCCCACTGTCCTCTTCACGTAAGCACGACAACCCCAAATTCTTAAGTAAGAATAACTAGGGATTTTACCATGCCACATTTCATAGGGCGTTTTAGGGACTGACTTAGAGGGAACTAGATTCAAAATCTTTGCTGCACTTTCTAGGGCATAACCCCAGAAAGAAGGTGGTAAGTCAGTGAAACTCATCATGGAACGAACCATATCAAGTAAGGTTCGATTCCTTCTCTCAGAAACTCCATTAAGCTGAGGAGTTCCCGGAGGAGTCCACTGAGAGATAATCCCATTATCTTTGTGATGATTAAGGAATTCTTCACTAAGATACTCACCTCCTCGATCAGATCGAAGTGCTTTGATCTTGTGACCAGTTTGGTTCTCAACCTCCTTTTGAAATTCTAAGAATTTTTCAAAAGCTTCAGATTTATACTTCATTAAGTATATATAACCATATCGACTAAAGTCATCGGTAAAGGTTATAAAATACTGATGATTGTTTCTTGTGCTTAGACTAAGCGGTCCACAAACATCAGTATGGATCAAATCCAAAACCTTAATGGCACGTTCCACAGTTCCTTTAAAAGGGGCTTTGGACATTTTTCCTTTGAGACAGGATTCGCAAGAAGTTAACTCCTTAAGATCATTTTCAGAGAATGATCCTAAAGTGTTTATCTTGCTAATTCTGTTCTTGGAAATGTGTCCTAATCTAGCGTACCATAAGGGAGCTGAAACTTTGTCATCTCTCTTACGCTTCGTTTCTCGTTGTATATTCATAATATTGATATTCTGAGTTAGATAAAGTCCATCACTTAGAGTACCGATGTGAACGGAAGAGTTGTTCCGTTTGATAAAGTATTTACCATTCTTAATATAAGTTTCATAACCTTCATAATCTAATATTGGAACTGAAATTATATTACGAATAATGCTCGGTACATAAAGGACTTTATTCAAGACTAACTCAAAACTACCTAAATCTAATCTAATTGTGCCTAAAGCTCGAGCTTCAACGTTTGAGCCATCGCCGATCTTCAAGACACATTCTCCTTCTTTGAGTTGTTGGACTTCACTTAGCATCTGTACATCATTATAGATATGAGTTCCACAACCAGTATCAAGTACCTAAGAACTAGAATTAATAGAAAGATTTACTTCAACGAGAAAGATACCTTTCTTTAGAGTAGCCTTGTACTCTAGGCAGTTTCTCCTCCAATGCCCCGCTTTGCCACAATGGAAGCAAACATCCTCTTTCTGATCATGCTTCTTCTTTTGGGCCTTCCCCTTCGAAACGCCACCAGTGGGCCTAAGGGGTTTCTTCTTCTTCCTTTGGGCTTTCTTGCCCTTACCTTTAGAAGGCCCAGAAGAGGAAGATGGAGCATTCACCATCAGAACCTTATTGTCCTTCTTGATCGTGCTTTCAGCAGTCACAAGCTGACTAATCAGCTCAGCTACAGTAGCACCAGCATGATTCATATTGAAGTTAAGGACAAATGGGTTGAATGATGGTGGGAGCGAAGCTAGCAACAAATCTACTGAAAGCTCATCTTTCAGTGGCATATCCATGGAAGCAAGTTTCTCAATAAGGGCGAGACAATTGAGTCCATATTCATGGACACTTGAACCTTCCCTCATTCTCAAGTGGAACAATTCCTTTGAAGTGTTATACCTTGTAACACGTTCATGAGGGCGGTAAAGTTGCTCTAAGTGGTCGTAAATCTCCCAAGCGAATTCCATGGCCTCGTGTTGCCTTTGCAAGTCCGGAGACATGTTAGCCAACATAAGGCAACAGGCTTGGAGATTATCATCCTTCCACTTCTGAGTCGCGTCCCGCACGGCCCGAGTGGGAGCTTCCCCTTCGAGACTAGGCTCCCCTTCGAAGAGAACATAAGTTCTCTTCCCGGAATCTAAAATGATTTTTAGATTCCTCAGCCAATCAGAATAATTGGGACCAGTCAACTTGTTTGACTCGAGGATCGATACAAGAGGGTTTTTGGTTGCCATTTCAAAACACGTAGAGAATCACAGAATCTACGACCTAAATGGTAAAACAGAGAACTAGTGAGCATGCTGAATTATAACGATACACAAAAGATAAGGTCTTTAATCTAATGTAGCTCCCACTGTTTTTCAAAGATCTAGAATTCCCAAAGATCTAAGATGAACACGTTTCTCAATGGGTACTAAGATCCTAGGCATTTTACCTCGAACCCACGACTCGCGGACATTCTAAGTAAGAACCCTAGGTAGGTACAACTTACCAATTCTAACACCTTTAGAAATCTTAGTAATTATTTTTGCATCACCTATCTTTCAATACGGACCCACGACTCTTGCGACATCCATATTTACTTAGGCGTTAAGCTAGACCCATCAATCATAAGATCATGAGCAAAACTTAGTTTGAACGACCCACGACTCGCGGACATCGCCCTTGGTAAAATTGATCACGAAATATTGATCATTTAAAATGATCAATTAGGTAACTAAGAATAATAAGCTCCACTAGCTATCCCACGACTCGCGGACAATAACTAGCTTCACTTACTAAACTTAAAACCTATTGATGGAATGCTAGGAATTTAATTCAAAATTTGCATCTCGAATTAAATACCTATTTGTTCGAAATTAGCTTAATATTTAATGGGAATTTCGAATCAACCGGAGAGTTGTCCGGTTCGACCTCACCAACATATATGTTATCTAATTTTATTAGTCTTGATTAATGCAAGTACACTTAAATGCATTTCAAACAAGCACATAAACAGATAACATGTCCTAGCATGATACTAACATGTAATGATCATGGGTTCTACATATCTTATGCGTGACGTGTGGGAGCCACTCCACAATCACAAGTTCTAACATACATGCCACATAAACAGTTTAATCACATAAGGGAAAGCGGTAACAAAATACGAGCCCTATCTCTATTACATTTTTACATTTGAGATTCCCCTCCCTAACATTTTGAGGGGTCTTCACTTATGGCCTCCTTGTTACTTGAATGTGGTCCATCTTACTCCTTGGGTGCATTGTCTCCAAAATGAAAATAAAACCTCACCACCTATCTCTACTCCCAAATTACAATAAAAAGAAAAATACATAAAGTAATAAGTCTCAATCTTCATATTGGCCTTAGACAATTACACGGGGCATACCCCGGCCTTAAAAACAGTAATATGGAAAGCCACATAATAAATCACATAACAATACGCACATAAGTGAGGCTCCAACCTCAATTGAAAAACGCAACTATAGGGGTCCAACCCCAATTTAAACCATCCATGTGCATAAATTAAAACCATACATAGATCTAAACCCATGATCACCTAACATGCTTTTGCGAGAATTTAAATTTAGCCAATAAATTAAAATTCCCGTTTGAAGTCCTAATGACTTAAAACACGACTTGATGCGAGTCTTATTTATAAAAGATTTCAATAAATCCCAAATTTAACAAAACAAATAAAATTCCAATTAATTTCTGAAAATTAATAATTTTATCAAAGATGTATTTTCCCAAAATATAAACCGTTTCGCACGATATAATTGGGATTGGATTGCACGATAAACGAAAACGGATTACGGAAAAACGGGGCTCGTACGCGAAGAGAGCCGTGCGCGATGCAGGCGCACTCGATGCTCCGCGCGGCTCCTTCCGGCCTTGTGCGGGCGACGATGGGTGCGCCCGGAAAGGCCTCCCGCGCGGTTGCGAGAGAGTGCTGGGCGGCTGCCCTGCACACGCCTAGGCCAGGCGGGCGGTGGCACGCGAAGCCCGCGCGCGCGACGCCTTCGCGAGCGGGGTTTCGTGTGTTCGTCGTAATCCGGGTTTTCGTTTCGTGTTTTCGTTCAAAAGCAAAACCAATCCAAAAAATCCAAAAACAGTTTATACAGTTTCCAATCTAAAATAGTTTTCAAAAAATTAAATTTTGCAAAAACCAATTTTCAGAAACTTTAAGGAAAAAATACAGTTTCGTAATTCAGGCTTTCTAAAACAATCACAAATACTCAATCGCATCAAGCCTAAGAATTTCTACCAAATTCAGAATAATTGAGACGAATTAGAAACATGATTATTGAGGTAGCTCTGATACCACTTGTTGGAAAACACGAATCAGAAAGCAGCGGAAATTTAAAAAAATTTCTAACAAAAGGATCTAGGACTCGCAATCGTGTAACCAAATTTGTAGGGATTAGAAACTTACTTTCTTAATTGTCTTTCTTGAAGCGTTTCAAGCCACCCAAGAACGCTCTTCTCGCGGCTTGATCCCCTCTCCTTGGTAAAGCTCGAATCTTCAGACTTCTAACTTGAAGCTCTCTAGAGATAGTCCACCAACTTGACTACAATCTAACTAGTAAGGATGCTAGTTCTCTAGTTAGTGTTTAGGCTTAACCTAAGGTTTCGTTTATCTTGGAGAAGGGATGGTGTTCAACACATGAACCAAAAGAATTGCCAATTCGCTCTAAGGGGAGCTTGAGCTCCCCTATTTATAATAAAGGGAGGACCGAAAATCCTAGTCCTTATGGGCTAGGGTTTTGGTCTCTCTCTCCTATTACTTGATCATCAAGTAATTTTGACTTTGACTTTGAATTCAAATTCAAATCAACTTTCAAGAGAGCTAAAATATCCAAACTATTTTTGGATAATTTTTTACTTTATTTATTTAAAATAAATAACTTATTTTATCTAATTAATTAATTCATAATTAATTAACTAGATTAATTTTCTCCAAAATAAGACTTTCTTTTTAATTCAAAATTAAACCAAAGTCTATTAAATAATTAATCACATTAATTATTTAACACATAAATAAATATACACATATATTTACACACGTGTGAGACACGTGTCACAAGGACACGTGTCACTCACGTGAGCCACACGTGTGGAACCCTCTTGGCCCGATTAACTCGTTTAATCATTTTAAAGCCTCAACTCATGTAACCAAGTTGTTGTGTGTGACCCACTAGGTTCTCAATTCAATTAGCAGTGACCCTAATTAATTAATTCACTAATTAATTAATCAGTCCACAGATTAAACGACCATAGTCTAGCAACAGGTGTTTAACCCCTAGCTGAATTGGAATGTTCGGATTCGAGAGAAGCTTTAAGTCATTGATTAATGTGAGATACAATCCTCCTACTTACTATCTCTCAACCAAGATCTAGGGTAAGGGAATAATCAGAACCCTAATAATCCGGTCTTAAAGCTAAGTACATTTCATATCCATTTGATCTTAATCCAAGAAACCCTTTTCTTGATGTCTTGATCTACTGCCTTGGCCAAGGACTCCATATGGCATATGAATGACTTACACAATAAGAGATCACCTTGCAAATGCAAGTGTAGGTCCTTTCTTGATTCTCATTCACTTTCATGAATCACTTGTGCAGCCCCATCATAAGCCTTGAATCAGTTGTCTAAGGCGACACCCTTTAAAGCTTATACCTAAGACTACAGAGTTAACTCATAAAGTGACATGGAACCTCAAGTCTAAGGATCAATTAATCACTTCAATGACTCATGAGATATTTCCTAATCTGGAAGTTTCCATTTCCTGAAATAGAAACTTCCTTTCCCATTTAGGAATGTTCTCACACGGGGCACCTCAGTGAACTTACTTATTAAAGTAAGCACCCTCATGTATCACGCACGTTTCAACTATACACTTTGCACCTCCATGAAACAAGGTGGTCCTTCTTAAGGGCGTGATCCCACAAGCAAGCCTTAGAGAAGTCAGGTTGACACTCCCACTGTCAGTAGGACTTATCGGCTTGGAGTATTTTACTAATCATGACTTATGTGATATGGGGCTCGTTTCATGAACCATTTCACCTAAATGGTAGAGTCCTAAAGTCATCAGGATTAGGGGAGTTCTTATACATGCACAGATAAAGTAAACGCATACCAAACAAGTGCATATAAAGAAGTGTTGCCTCAATTCGTTATTTCATTCAAAGATTGTTTGTGATTACAATAAGGAAAAGCACAAAGCGGATATACAATCGGCTTTCTAGGGCACTATTCCTAACAGATACATGATATACACCAAAGTCTTGCATGAATATGTGTGTCTCTCCACAATTTGCACATAAGTCCCCCTAATATTTGAATTAATGCAACAAGCCTCATCTCTACACAAAAGATCACTTAACCCCTTCGTGTTATAGAATTAAGTTCACAATTTATGAAATGATTAAGTAAACATATAGGAGCATTTAATCACATTAGTAATTAATTCACGTAAATTTCACGTTAAAAGAAATTTCACATAAGTTAATGAAAATAAAATATATGAAAATTATAATAATAACGCATAATGCATAAATGGAAAAAAACGGGGCTTTACAATTCTCCCCCCCTCCCCCTACAAGAATCTGGTCCCCAGATTCACTGTCGAGTTTTTTTTTAAAATGATGCACAAGGAATAAGAGGGTCCCGTCTCTCAACAAGAAATAAGAGAACCCCGTCTCTCAACAAGAAATGAGAGAACCCCGTCTCTCAACAAGCAATGAGAAAACCCCGTTTGTGAAACACATACAAAACAACGATGCAAAAGAACAAATTGTAAAACATTCACATAAATGTCACATAGGGCAAGTAGCATCACGTTAATCACATACTCCACACTCATATATAACCAAGTTACAACTAACAAGAAAGTATGTACAACAATAATAAAATCCATGATGCACGTGATATGCATGGTTAGGTGTACCGTTCACCGTTGATTATGCCATGAATATAGTTGATACCTTCGGCTACCACGTTCGGATGAGCATTCACATTTTGCACCTCTTTCTCGAGAGCATATGCACGAGCCTGAACAAGTGGCCTCTGTCCCCCGACAGCTAACTCTCGCCGCTTCGGACACGTGTCCACTTGATGCTCATCACTTCCACATCGCAAACATAAGCCCAAATGTCTTCTGCAACCATCGTAAGTATGTGTATCACGTCCGCCATAAGTGCAAAGAGGCTTTCCCGAAGATGAAGTATGTGAAACTCCCGAACCCGATCCAAATGATCGGTTCTTTTTCTTCTGTGGCCCTTCTTGAGATGACGATGTATGATATGAAACAGGCCTCTTTCCATTAGTAGAATCCTTTCCGGGATAAGGTATAGGCCTCTTCGTAATTACCGAGTCTTCCACTTTCAAAGCTTTCGTGGTAGCCTTGACCCAAGTACTCGTGTTAACCGCTTCCAAGGCTCTCTGTATGTCCGGTCGGAGTCCTTGTACGAACTGCATAGCTTTGTTAAAATCATCACTCGCTATATTGGGTGCATAGCGAGAGACAACCTTTCATACTCGGATATGTACTCAGAAACGGACATTTCTCCTTGCTTTAGCTTAGTAAATTCCTTCAACCTCCGAGTCCGAGAAGATGGAGGGATAAACTTGTTCTTGAACTCTCTCTCGAAAACCTCCCATGTAACCTGCTCCTTGGCGGCATCAAGGACAATTTTGGTACTCTCCCACCATGAATACACTTCTCCCTGAATGAGGGTAAGAGTGCACCGAGCTTTTTCCCAAGACTCACATGGAATAAGTTCCCATATATGCTCAACTTCTTTAAGCCATTGCTTGGCTTGAATATCATTTCCCTTTAGGAATCTCGGCGGATGTTGATTCTAAAATTCCCTTAAAATAGCAGAGATAGGTGCCTGCTGTTGTGGTGGAGGAGCTGGCAGCGCTAGAGGCACATAATCCCGTAACCTCTGATCTATGAGTTGCACCATGGAATTTAAGAAATCCTGGGGTTGAGCCGGAGGGGGTGGATGTGGAGGAACCCTAGGGGATCGATCACGGCGATGTCTCCTATGACCTGGAAAATGTTCACGGCGAGGATGGCCTCGAGGCATCCTGAAATCAAGACACTAGATATGCATATTGGATTAGTGGATGCAAATGATTACAATTAAGGTCATAAGATGCAAATAAAACACATAATTCAAAGAATTCAAGTAAGGTCAAATAAGTGCAAGTAAGTTTTTAAGATGCAAGACTCTCAAATTAGCAAATAATCCTATACCGTATGACTTAGACTCACAAGACACGACACTAGAACCATGGTTTTGCAACCGGGCTCTGATACCACGTAAGATGTAGCACCCGGAATGCCGAGATGCCACAACCCCGCACTATAGCTCAGTCCACATACGAAATGAGTAATCCGTACATGAACTAAGACTATAGCGAACAGGTGACAAGAGAAAAGGTACCACTAGCTAGGCGGGACTAACCCTCAATTAGATACAACCATGCATAAACAATAACATGAGAATAGGATATACATGCATTTCATTATCATTCTTCAAATTCAACTTCATCACTTACAAATACACTTTAAATCTTCCAAAACATAACGTAATATACGTATGTACCAAAGACCATAACAATCTATATATGCATCAATAAGGTACATGTGACAGTGCTAGACCCAACTGAATAAAAGACACAACTAGGACTCCTGCCTATCACACGACCGTGAGTACCTAAAAATATGGAGGTATCAGTCTACCAACGACTGAGTGAGGGGTTTATAAATAAATATTAGCGCACATATCATGCAAGTTATAGTCTCGGGTAAGGTTTTATAAAAGGGATAATATAAGTTCAATAATGAAGTAGATCTCGCTCGAGACTTCAACTATCCAATTTCACAATATCAATCAATCAATTCATTTCAATTCAATCAGTAGCCCGGCGAGTGAGGGCAATTCTCCAACCTTACACCAATAGTGAACATTACCATGATTAAGTTATAAACAGTTAAGTGATCATGCAGTCAATTATAGTGCACAAGTAGCAATTTCACGATCTCCTTCTCCCTTCGGTGATGGTGGGATTGCAAGGCCCCACCACCCAATCACGATGAGCATAGAGTTCATGAGTCCCTATGCCCGGGACTGTCACGCCCCAAACTCAGGACGTGACCGGCCGTGCCGTCGGTTGCATCCCAACGACATAAAGCCCTCTTAAACCATGCAACTAGAAAATATTTAATCCGAATAATTGAATAGGAGAACAAAATCCCTCAATAAAATCCAAGTATTTCATGGTACAGAGCATCTAAATTCAAAAACACAACTTCTCAAATATATATGAGAAGTCATTAGCATCTATAGTTCCCATAAGAAAAATAAACAGATCCTAATCGAACTAGCTAATGATACTAAAATGACAAAAGTCCTCGACAATATGAAATTAGATAAAATAAATAGATCCTGAATCCATCTTCCTGACCTCGAAACTTGGCTAAATATCTGAAAAACAATAGCAAGGGGTGAGCTGCATACTCAATAAGTAATTCTCGAATTTCTCTACCCGACCAAGCATATTTAAAAACTTACCATTTTATACGAATAATATCATAGAGATTTTCATATCAATAATCATAACAATTTCCAAACAATGAGTCAATGAACAATTTAGTTTAGCTCAAAGAATAATACCAAGACCATCATTCTATTCCTAGGCAGGGTTGTCGGCTAAATGGATATCCATGGACAATAACCAAACAATGATCCAGCTGTACTCCCGCTGGGCGGCCAAACAATAATGGAACTAGTTCCGGGCGCCAACAAATAACCCAATGGTCTAAAACAATGATCCAATCAATCTATGAGCTCAATCACAATATTCATTTTCATGAAAGATACAATTTTCATACAAAATGGAAAATAATAACTTTATTTATATGCTCGATCTTAATTTTCATAAATCATATCATTTTCCATAAAAACATCTTAATCGAAACAATACCATTAATTTAATAAAAACATATATTAAAGTAGAGATCATCAAGAATTACTTACCTCGACGATATGATGAAAACCACCTACTAACTTCAAATAAATCTTTTTCTAATGGCGATTTTCTTTGAGAGCAATAAGGGGATTCTTTTGTGAATACCAAAGAAAATCTACAGAACTCTAATACGTACCCAATAAATAAATAGAGCTTTTAAATTTCTTATAAAGAAAGAACTCTTGTGAGATTATTGATTATCCCACTATTTCAAAAATAAATACCGGTAAAGTTTATCAATATCTTTTGAGAAATTTAAGTTATCAATATCTTTTCAGAAATTTAATCAATTTAGAGTCAAACAGACTGTCATTATCTAAATAATTCTTTCTATCATTATCTAGTAATATAACTATTATTTAAATAACAAAGAATCTGGTTAAAGCAAATAAATAAAATGAACCCCCCCCCCCCCCCCTTTTTTTTTTTTTGAAAAATCCGAGTCTCACAGGGACTCCTTCCTCCACTAATCTCCTAGTGGGTTCAGGGGGCATCCCAAAGTTGTAAGGATAGTGCAAGAGTTACCCGTCAGCCCTTGCCTCCTTGGTTGGCTCAATACACTACCCTCGGGCCCAAGTGAACATGACATGCTTACTCGCCAAAACACTATCAATCACGATAACACAATATTTCAATAGGTCACGAAATCATTTGCAGTCACGATAGGTTTTGAGAAAGATATATAGAGATATATATATATATTTTTTGGCCTAAAACATCATGTAGGGGTTGTACGGGTTCTATATATCTAGTAATTAAACCTCACCTCTACCAACCAAAAGAAGCAAGGAAGCACCCTACGGAGCGTGTTCCTCGTCACCGAGACCGTGATCTGTGTACAAAGACAAGTGTACATAAGACTCAACTCATATGAACCATTTAAGACGAACGGCAAGGTCATGTAATGTCAATCATGCCTTTACAATCATTAAATATCATGAATGTGTCTAAATTCCCAATAAAGTATCAAATCGGAGCATTATTATCAATAAATCAATTATATAACTCATATAAATCACATACGGGAGCCAAGGAAGTGAAAGGAATGCAATAAGAAGGGTTTTGATGAAGTTTGGCAAAAAACGACAATTCCCGAAAATGCACATGCCGTGGAAAAATGGGAATATCTAAAGTTCTAGAAATTGGAATTGGGTTTTGTTTGTTGGGAATGAAACTAGACAAGTAGACCTTTAAAATGGTATATGGCACGTTTTCTAGTTCAAAGTGAGGAGAAAATGATGTAAGCTTAAAGTTAGGTGAATGGAATTTGTCAGGAAAGTAGCACCTAAAAGAATTGTTTACATCTCACAAATGACAAAAGATAATGAGGTGATTCCAATTGGAGGTTGTTTTAGACTTCATGAGGTTTCCAAAGGTTAAAAAATCAGGTCATTTGGAGTTCGTATGAGGGAGAAACACCCGTTTGAAAATTGGTCTAAAAGCTATAATAGTGCCAAAGGGTGTTTGGAAAAACAATTAGAAGACCAAACGGGCGTTTGGGAAGCCTCTGGATGAAATTCTGGGTAGTGAAACGGGCGTTTAGGATTTGAACTAAGGGGCCAAACGGGCGTTTGGGAAGTCGCTGGGCGAGAAATAACAAGGGAAAACAGGGGATTCGCGGGAAAAAGGCTCCCAAGCCAATCAACATCAAACCAAAGCAAACTCACTCCATAACAATCACTTAGTTACATCAAATACACATTATACTTCGCTTATACATCAAGCAACACATGAAATATGCATCAACCCTTCAAGAATTGGTCCATAAAACCCCATATATACATACATGCTTCCAACCTTCATGAAATTCAATATGTTCATGCAATTCCACTTCCTTTTCAATCCTAAGCATGCTTCTAGCTCCAATATGCATGAATTCACCAATTACTCCATAAACCCTACTCAATCACAACTCAAGAGATTCATCAAATTCCCAAGTTATACCTTGAAGCCAAGAAGAAAGGATGAAATGAAGATATGATGATGTTGATGGTCCTAGCTCCACAATTCCTTAAAATCTAGCTTGAGTTATGGTGAAATCCTCCTTCTCTTCCTTGGTGTAAATACCGGTATTGAGTGTGTGAAAGTGTGTGGGATTTTATCTCTTGAATAAAAATGGAATGTAATGGAATGGAATGGAAGAGATACATGATATACACCAAAGTCTTGCATGAATATGTGTGTCTCTCCACAATTTGCACATAAGTCCCCCTAATATCTGAATTAATGCAACAAGCCTCATCTCTACACAAAAGATCACTTAACCCCTTCGTGTTATAGAATTAAGTTCACAATTTATGAAATGATCAAGTAAACATATAAGAGCATTTAATCACATTAGTAATTAATTCACGTAAATTTCACGTTAAAAGAAATTTCACATAAGTTAATGAAAATAAAATATATGAAAATTATAATAATAACGCATAATGCATAAATGGAAAAATCGGGGCGTTACAATCTGACGCTGGACGATGCACAGGCTCCCGTCATTCCAGCTGCTCCCGAGGGTCCAAGCACACAGGGGTCAGACGGTTCCCGCGCTAACCGCTCCCGAGGGTCCAAGCACACAGGGGTCAGAAGGTTTCCAAAAATTTCTAATATAAAAAATTTAAAAATAAAAGAAAATTATTGTTTCAATGTAAGTACAGTTAAAAAAATTAAGAAATTTTATATAATTTATAATTTTGATTATTAATATTTTACATTTAAAAATATTTTTTACACTACATTATTATAGTATATACATATTTTTATTAGCATTACACAATAATTTTAAAAAAATTAATTTATAAATTATTACAATACTATAATTTATATATATTCAGAAAATAAAATCAAAACAAAAAGAACAGGCTAAATTATATTAATGGTGTCTTTTGACTTTTATGTTGTACAATTAATATAGTTTTTATAGGTGTTGCAATTATAGTATAAGACATGTACTATGTCAACGTCTTTATCATTTAGTTTATTAATTTATAAATATTATAAAATAGACTCAATATTTTAGGAATGTTTTTAATTTGGTCCATTAATTTCTCTTCTTTGTATTTTTCCTACAAATTTATTGTTTATATGATTTATTATTTTTTCTTGTTCTTTTATACCTTGTATAAATGTATCTTTATTTATTACAATTTTATTTAATATTCGTTCATAATTTTTCTTATATTTATTTTCTTTATGTATGGCTAATTCTAAATCGTTTCCCATATGTTTAATATTTTCAGTGCTCATAAATTTTTATTTTTTTATTATGCTGTCGTCAGACTATTTATTATTTTTATTCTTTTTTCATACCATTTTATAGCTTCATTATTTTCTTCTAATAAATCTTTATTTTCCATATTATAACGAGGTATATTTTTTACTGTCCACTCTAAGGATTCATTATATTTTTTAATTATTTTAACACTTTTTTCTAAATCTAATAATGTATTCTTACAAATTTTTCTGTATTTTATCAGATCTTTTTCTTTTGTTTTTAGTTCCTTCATTATTTTTTCATTCATATATTTTTCAAATTCATTATTTATTTCTCTCGATTTTTCTATTTGTTCTTTCATGGCTTTTCTTACTAATCTAAGTTCTTGTCTATTAAGTCGTTTCTGATATTGATCCATTTTAACCTTCTATTTCTCTTTGATATATTTTCTTAACTAACTTTTTGTTTATTGTTTTAATTTGTTTATATTGTTCTTTTGAAAATGGTTCTAATCTATTTTCTTCATCAAGTATTCTAAATATCTTCATCATAAACCAAAAACTTGGAAATCTTGATATTATAGCTTTTAGCCTTAATCCTAACCCTTTTATATCGGCTTTTATTTTTCTGGAATTCATTTTATTGTTATGAATTTGAAGATTCTTCTTGTTCGTAGATTTGTTCTATAGCAAAAATTATTTTATTTATGAAATTTAATTTTTTATTTATCCTTTTGCAATTTTCATTACAATCTTCTTTTTGAGATTTATGTGTATCTTTATGTTCTTGTACTAATGATCTCATTTTAGAGTTCAAAAGTTTTATCATTTGTCTAAAATGTTTATTAGATGTATCTTCATCAAAACACTTGCCAAATTTATAAGCAAGGTCTAATCCTTCTATGAAGTTATCATCTAGATTAACATTCATGTTTATGTAGTTTATGATTATGAGCAATGGGTTATATATGAAATAACCAGATTTAATAACAAAATTCATCAATAGTTGATTTTAACAAGAGTACTCTAAAATCCATTATGAAATCATAATTCATAAAATATTTTGAGTAAAGTTTATTACCTTTCTTAATCTCCTTCGTCTTCTATAAAGATCTATCGGATTCTTCTAAGACTCGTTTTTTTTTCCTTGATCAGCACAACATTCCAACAGTCCTGATGGCGTCCTGCCTATATGGACATCAACGGAAACAAGCTTCGATCTCCAACGGAAAATTCACTACGGCTTATTGGAACCAGATATCTTTTGTGGAAAAGATAAAAAGGAGTAAAGAGATGTAATAAGCTCAAAACAAAATAAGACTCGTGATTTATGAAAGAAAGGATTTTATTTCCCCTTTAAGGGTTTATTTTTTCATACTCAGTATAAAGACAAACACTCGAATTACAATTCTTACAAACACTGTTTCTCACTTTTCCCTCTCTGTTTTTCGATGATCCTCTATATTACAGACCACATCTATTTATGCAACTCAAAACGCGTAAAGAGATAAGATTCCTTCAGATAAGGAAATCCTAACTTTTATTTGTATCCATCAGATTTATCTTTTTCTTCAACGGCTAAGATCCTGCCGACAGTTTGCAAACGTCATTGCTTATGTCTCTCTATTGGTTGCAGACGTCATTGCTTACGTCTTTCTATTGGACTTTTCTTTTTATGCAGTCACATTCGTATGTCTGTATGGCACCCAATTAATTTGCACGCGTCCTGTCTTGTAGAAGTGGAGCAAATAGTTCTATGGGTAACAAGGCACCTGTAGTATTCCTCTAATAATCCAGATCTTGGATCATTTGGAGAGCCTTTAGTAACTAGTAACCAGTTACCAGCAACAAAGATGGTTTGAAAACCTTTATTCAGAAGATTCTCTGAGATACTTTGTATGGTTTTATCCCAAGAGCTCTTCTTGTAACAACCCATTTCGGGGAATATATTGCAGCCTTGAAACTTTTTCTTCCAAATTCCAAGCTGACGTTGCTATATAATGGATTTATTGAGACAATATGAAGTGACTCATACCATCTATTTCCATCCAATTCTGGAGATATGGTGTAGAATTTCAAGACGCATTGTCTTTCTTTAGCAAATTAGGAAACCTTGGACTTGAATGTATCCTCAAATCCACTTATTTCCTTCTATTCTTTGCTCAGATATATTAAATCAAGAAAACCAAATTCTGCAAGTTTTAGAACTTGGTTTGGATCAGCCCCATCGATTGCAGTTAACCTTGGGTATATTGTATTTCCACTTGAGTAAAAGATTTAATCACAATCTGGATAGTTATATGCCAGATCAAACATTCGCTTGTATTCTTTATCATAGGAATGTTTTGGTATATATTCACCCTTTATTTGAACCGTTTTGAAAGAACCAGATTTTTGAAGTGGTTCGATTTTTATTGTTCTTGTGGAGGATGTCTTTTTCTCTTCCTCGACTTTTATTCCTTTATTCTTATTATCTTCCTCTATTTTTATAGGCATCTCTGGCTTTTTACTGCCTGAACTCTCTGCCTTTTCTTTATCGTTCTCTAGTTTCTCAATTCTTTTATATAAACTATCCATTCTTTTTGCATTTTCTATGACAAGATCGGATAAAACCCTGAGACTATCTTGTATGGAGTCTTCAAAGATGTTTAGTGCTTCATTTATATCAAGAGAGATTTCTCTCAGTGTATCAACTTCTGTCTTTATTTCGGTTAGTTCCTGTATGTCCTTCATCCTGCAAAATGAAGATGAATTAAAACCTTATTAGCCTTGAAGTGATTTTTGGGAAATCACCACCCTTCTACGGATTTGTTATTGTCTTTACTATCTACCGTTTGAGATGGACTAGGTATATGTATACGCATATACTCGTCTCAATATGATTTTTGGAAAATCATCACCCATTAACGGATTTGATAATGTCTTTACCATCTACCATTTGAGATGGACTAGGTATATGTAGACGCATATACTCACCTTTAGTCAAGACCATATTCAACATTTCGAGAAAGGAAATCTGCTAAGAAATTATCTATTCCTCTAATATGTTTAATTTTAAAATTATAATGTGACAAGAAAACTTGCCAACGATGTAATCTCCTATATTGAGGCTTATTTGGAAGTTTATTTTGAATTAAACTCTGAATTTGAGTATTATCTGTATGAACTTCAAAAGGTTTTTGTAAAAGGAAAAGAGAAAACTTTTCAATTCCTCTTATTATACCAAGTAGTTCTTTTTCATGTGTTGTATAATTTACTTCTGCTTGACTGAAAGTTCCACTGGTATATCTACAAATTTTATTTAGATCTGTTTTTAGAATTGCAGACCAATATAAATCTGAAGCCTCAGTTTGGACAATAAGATTGTCTTTATCTTCTGGTAGTCTTAATTCCGATAATGTTTTGCATTCCTTTTTAAGACTAATCACTAAATCTGTATGTCTAGAATTCCATCCTTTAGTATTATTTTTCCTAAGCAATTTTTGTATTTCATGCTTTTTCTTTGCTAAATCTGGAATAAATCCTTCAGCATAGTTTAAGCATCCCAGAAACCTTTCTATTTGATTTCTATTGTCTAGTTTTTCCGGAAATTCTAAGATTTTTCGGGAAATATGAGGTTGCAATTTTATTCCTGCAACACTCAATTTTAACCCTAAGAATTCTATTTCTTTTTTCTCTATTATGGCTTTTCTCTCGGAGAGAGCAATTCCATTTTCTTTACAAATTTTTGCAAATAGTAAAAGATGTTTTCTATGATCTTCTTCTGTATCTGAAGAGATTAAGATGTCATCTATATATACTATCATAAATTTATGGTATTTTGAAAAGATATTATCTATTTTCCTTTGATATATTGCAAGTGCATTTTTTAGACCAAAAGGCATTACAAGCCATTCGTAATGTCCTTGAGGAGCACTGAATGCAGTGTATTGAATACTATCTTCTTCCATTTTTATTTGCCAAAACCCTGAGGTGCAATCAAATTTAGAATAGAAAGACCTATTTTTGACTAGGTTTATAATAACTTCTTTATTCGGTAAAGGATAACTATCAGTTTTAGTAAAATAATTTAACCTTTTAAAATTCATTACCATTCTAGCTTTATTCCTCTTCTTTTCTGCTTCATTCATAACCGTAAAAGCAGGACTCGAGAAAGGACTGAAGCTTTTTCGAATGAGTTTTTTATTCATTAATTCTTCTATTTGTTTTTTAAATTCTTGTCTTTCTTCAATAGTGTATAACATAGGTTTTTCTTTTATAATTACATTTTCAGTTAATTCTATTTTAGCTTTGGGATGACTTTCTTTCCAAAAAGCTAACGGATTATTATTATAGTTTTCTTCTATTTTCTTTTTAATAACATCTAAGTTTATCCTTTTTATAGAAATGATATTTATCTGTATTGGAATTTTCTCAAACACCTGTCGTCCACCACGCTCAGCTGGCTGAACTCTGAATGGTTTATTGACTCTTGGTATTTTAAGAAGATGTCCACAAGATGTTTTTAATGTTACCATATATACGTTTTATGTATAGAATTGAAATTGTTCAAGGAAATCATTTCCTAATAATATATCTGCTTCTAAAGAATTGTATTCATATAATTGTTTAATAAGAATTATCTTACTTCCAAGTATTATTTCTACATCTTTAGCTACTTTATTAATAGCTTGTGATTGTCCCGTTATTCCTTTAATTCTTATATTGCTATCTATTTTCCATTCTTTAATTAAGAATGTTTTAAATATTGTTATTTCTGATCCTGTATCTATCAAAGCATATGTTGTTATATTTCCTTTTAAAAGTGTTAATTATATAAAAACACTTAAAGGAAAATTAATTCCTTTCATATTTAGGACAAAATATTTCATTTTCTTGTATTTGGAGTGTAACTCCATGCTTTTCTATTTTGTAATATTCACAATTATTGAGAAATTCATTTCCTAGAATTATATCAAAGAATTCTCCATTCATGTATGTATCTATACAACATTTAACTTTCAATTTTATTCCTTGTATAGTAATTGAGACATATAACTCTTGATTACACGCTGCCTTAAATCCATCTAAGGTTGTATATTGGATTGGTAGGCTAGTAATCATTCCTATTAGTCCTTTATTTTTTACTTGAGCAAAGCGATTAACAATAGCTCCTGTGTCTATCAATATTTTAGGTCCAAATATTCTATCGGTTCCATTAAAATATTCTCCTTCTATAATCATTGAATTTGTATATCTTAGAGATTTATTAACAGTTAACTTTCTTTCTATTTTTATACCTGAACTTTCTCCCGTAAGAGAATATTTAGAACTTCCTCCTAACAATCTGTTTCCTTGGAAATTTAAACTAGAGGGTAATAATCTTTTTTCCATTTCTGGTTTATTATTAATTTCTATTTGATAGGGTTCTATTTCTTGTATTTCCTCTAATAAAGGTAATTTTGCGGTAGCTATATCTTTACATTCTTCATCTATTTTTAAGTATGGTTCATTTTGATAAGTTCTACCATAATTAGTATTACTCAACACATAAAGTGCTCTATAGTAGATAGTGAAAGCCTTACTTCCATCTTTTAAGCCTATATCTTTTAGAAATTTATAATGTAAAGTTAAGACTTCATCTATATTTTCATCTTGTAAATTGATACTATATTTCGGAAAAACATCAAAAAGAAATTGTTTATAAAACAAATTTCCTTCAATTGTTCCCAGATGACTAGTTTTAGCGTCTCTAAATCTTTGATCATGTAAAGATAGGACTAATGGACTATCTATACATTCTCTAAATAGAGATTTAACTAGAAATTGTACTCTTCCCAAATATATATATTGTATTTTTGGTCTAAGAGATTTTTTCACTTTATTTATAGCATTATTAGCAATTCCTCTTGTTATAAGACTTATCTTGACCTTTCCAGAGGTATTTTCTATACTTATAGTTTTTTCTACCTCGTGATAGTCATAGATATTTATCTTATTTCGTTTTACTAAATTAGCCAATCCAGTGAATATATTATTTGTCGGATTTGCTGCACTTAACTTTAAGTTTTTTATTTTGTCAAGTGTTTCTTGACTAAAAGTTATTCTTTTAGCATATCCTGCTGTACTCTCTTCTTCTATTATTTCTTCTTCGTTATAATTCTGTATTTCAGAATCCATTTAATCAGATTCAGATTCTAGTTCAGAATTTTCTGAAGAACTTATTTCAACATATATTTCGTTTCCTATATAATTTTCTATATCTGAAACTTCTTCTAATTCGTCTTTTATTTCTATAAATTCAGCTTCTATCGTTCTTACCTTCTTAGGTTTAGGACATTCTGGTAATTTATGACCTTCTTCACCACAATTCCAGCATTGACATTTTGTAGGTTTTTTATTTGGTTTTCCTTTTCTCTTAAAAAACCTTCTTTTAGGTTTTATACTTTTTCTATCAAACTTTTTATATTTTTTGTATCTGTTCCTTTTAAAATTTCTCTTTCTATAAGGTCTATTTCTATTTTTCTCTACACAACCCCATTGGGTAGGCATCTCTAATTTTGAACAATAAAGTCCAAAATTTTTTCTAGATTTCTTATATAAATTTTGTTCTTAACATAGTCTTTTTAGTTCATCTATTAAAACTCTTATTCTTCCACCTAAATTATTACTTACGTTTTCCTTTTCCTTTTTCCAAACTTTATTTATATGTGTATTCCATGGATTTGGGAGTTTCGAATAGAACATTTTAAGATATATGTCTTGTGACTCTCCACTCCAATATTGTCTATAGTAATAGTCACAAAATTCTTCTATATAATTTCTAAGGAATTTCATAGAGCATATTGAAAGATTTATAAGATCATTTCTAGCCTCTTCTTTTTCTTTTAAATATTCTTTTTCAGCATTATTTATCCAGGGTTCTCCTAAAAATTCATCAGCTATATAGTATGCCATTTGCTCTACTCCGGTTCTAATATCTTTATCAAAACCAGTTTCTGTTTCAGTTCTCATTATTCCTTGTACGTCAGAAGAAATTCCTTTCCACCAACTGTTTATAATTCCATCAAATGTAGATATTATATATTCTGTTCTTCTAGTTGCTGTAGCGTATATTTCATCTTGATTTAGGAAATATGCAATCATATCATTTATCCATTTGGCGAGGGCTTTTCTTTTTTCTCTTTTATTATTCAAATTTAATTTGCTTCCATTTACATTTATAGGTTCTGAATAATCATCATTTAGTTGATATTTAGAGTTATAGCCTTTATTTCTTTTATCTTGATGCTTATTTTTCTTTGTATTAAAATATGTTGGATAACTTTTTGGTTCGTTGGATCCCATAGATTCATCTGGATCTTCTAATGTTGATCCATCTTCTCTTTTAGTTCCTGAAGAACCGACGTTATTCATTCTTACTTCATATTCTACTATATCTTCCAAGTTTATTTTTTCAAAATCTTCTATTAAATCATTTATTTCATTCATATTTGTATTTGATTTTAATTTTCTTCTTGTTCATTTTCATTTTCTATATTAGTTCTTTTAGCTTTAAGCCTTTCTAGAGCTCCTTTAGAACTCTCTTCTTGTTCTTTTAGCATTCTTGGAACTATGGTATTTAGCATATAATCATCAAAAGAGTCTTTTTCATATGGTTTGGCCTTTTCTAAATTTATTACTTTAAAAGGAGTTTTTATTTCCTTTTCTATATCTTTTAATTTTTCAGCTTTAGATCTTTTTTCTCTTTCTTTAATAGTTATTTCTAACTGCTTTACGCTAACTCTATTTAGTTGAACTTCATTCTTTAATTCTCTTATAGAATCCTGAAGATTTAACATTTCTTCTTTAATTCTATTAACAGATTCTATTATGGATTGAAAATTTATATCTATCGTTTCCATATTTTTCCAGCTTTTATTCTGTTTAATAAAGTCTTATTCTTTTCCTTTTTTAATAGATTTTTTAGCTTCTTTATATCATTTTTATTTTTATTACAAAGTTCTTTATCCACTGAAGTTTTTATTTCATCTCTTAATTTATCTATTTTAGTATCCAATTCTAATATTTTATTTATATTGTTAATCCAATCTTTCCAATAATGATTCATATAGAAAGGAGGTTTGAATAATAATTTCTTTTTATTCTAAACTTCCTTATCTTCTTTTTATAATAATTGGAAGGATTTAATTTATTCATTTTTATAAAATATTTTAGCATATCTTCATAAAAATTATATAAATTTGCTAACTCTCGTTTATTTAAAATTCTCATATTAAGGCGAAGGATATTGCCAATCTGTATCATCATAGGATATATCTGTATAATATCCATCGATATCTAGATAATTTAATTGTTCTTCTATATCATTTAATCTTTTATCTTCATCTAGAATTTGAAACCATATAATAATTCCTATTTCAAATAATTTATACATTGTATCTATAATTATTTTTATCAACATTTTGTATTTTTTATCCCAAAAGACATCGTCTTCTAGGCTCTGATACCATCTAGACAGGGGGTGTATTGACGTTTTGTCCATTACAATCTATTACAATTGATTAAAAGTTTTCAATAAAAATTTATACATTTTCAAATTGAATTCTCTTTTTGTAGAAAAATATAAGTTTTTTACGTATTAATTGTTTTTGATATTGTTCCATATTTATCCATTCATTTCCCTTTGATATATTTTTTCTATTAATTTTTTATTTATTATATTAATTTGTTTAGCATTATCTATTATATTTTTTATTTCTTTAGGATATACAAAATCTCTTTCATAATAGAATCGTATTTTGTTGCAACATCCAATTTCTTTCCCAATTTTCTTATATCGTTTTTGGTTTTTCTTTGTTTATCCATTTATTTTTCAAATCGTTTTAGTACTGAAATAGTTTTTTGTATTTGTTCTTTATAATATTCTGCCCAATATTCATGATATCTCGTGATATACCAATGTCCATTATTTTTAGCTACTAAGTATAAGTTTTTATGATTATTATATTCTTCGTATAGATCTGTTAAATATTCAGTATATTTTTTCATTAAAAGTATTATGATTAAAAATATAATTTTAAAAAATTATTGTATTGATTTGTAAGAAAATATCAACTGTGTCATGATTTTTTAAAGATGCCTTTTCCATCAACGTCTTGCACTACTTTTACTATATGCACAAAAAGTACACTATTTTTGAAATTTCTTTTGAAAAGTACACCTAATATAAAAAGTCTCCAAAAGAACAAGATAAAAAGGAAACCACTCGGCCCCAACACCACACACCCACACACATATATATATTTAAGAAAATAAAAATATAAAACAAAAAAGAAAAAGGTTTTAAGGAAAACCACCTCCGCCCACCCAGTTCTCCCCCAATTCTGACCATCATAGCCAATGACAGCCATATTCTCCGCCGAAGACGAAGAACCGCCGTCGCCGCTATCCACTCTTCTTACGTTTGTTTTTCTCTTTTTCTTTTGCCTTCACCACCGCCATAGTATAGCCACAATTGCCTCCTTCAAGAACCCCGACCATTCCCCCAGCCTCCCACATCAAATCTGCAAACGCAACCATCACCTATCCTCACCCCGCATCCTCCCACATCAGATCTGCTCACGCAACCCGCCGTCCCCTCTACGGTTTGGTCCAAGGCAACCATCGTCGTCCTCCTTTGCCTCCAATCAGATCAGCTCCATCGCCCGCCAACCTCAAGTCTCCCTTGTTTATTCTTTCATATGTGTAGATCTAGTGAAGTACGGACTCAATTATACCGGCGAGGCTAAAGTGGCTCTCAATGGGGCGGCTTGGTAGATGGAGTAATGAAGAAGATGAATATCTCATTTTTAATTATTTGACTTACAATTAAAAGATATCGTGTGAATATACTGATCGGATAATCCTCAATAACTCCCCCAAACATTGGTCCAATTTCCTTCAACTCCCCCATTTGTATTCTCTCCCCACTAACTCCCCAACATACTTTAAAAATCTCCCTTTACTCCCTATTTTGGTTGAATTTACGAAGATGCCCTTCAACCCTATTAATTTTCCTCATAAACACTTTGCTTCCTTAATTAAATGAAAACCCCCCAAGCTCCAAATAACCGGCGATTCCCAATAACCGGCGGCACACTCTGCATTTCGCGGCGACCGGACGGTAAGTGACATTGGAGCGAAATAGTCGACATTGGTGGCCGGGGTAGGGTTTGTTGCAGGAGGCTTGTGGCCGGACTCAGCAGTTGAAGGAGGTTTTTTGTCGGACGCAATTTTGCCGCAGTAGGGTTGCCACTCGCCGGTATTGAGGTCTGAAATATAGAAAGAAAGTTTTGAAGCGACGACGAGGGCGAGGACCACGAAAACTGAGGTAATTTCGGCCAAAATTTTGGGCGTTTTCTTCAGTTTTCTCCAATACGAGATTGAGCGCATTAGGTTAAGTATTAGGTAATTTTGGTTCAGGAAGAAGGTTGGGTTTTCATATAATTTGAATGT
Source organism: Lantana camara (assembly GCA_037501455.1). NCBI lineage: Eukaryota > Viridiplantae > Streptophyta > Magnoliopsida > Lamiales > Verbenaceae > Lantana > Lantana camara. The sequence continues at coordinate 95,051,453 of CM074860.1, read as the reverse complement.
CCTGGTGTATTTGGGCCTTGATTGAACAGAAATGCTGAAAAATTGGATGTATGTTGGTTGAATATAAAAGCCTTAGCTTTTCATCCCCACATTGTACTTCATATGATATTCCAGAATTTAGGCATCTTGTTATACCAATTTTGTACATGGAATTGTCCTTTAGATGAATTATTTGAAATGCCCTGAATTCTGTGAAGGTTCCTTCTCCCATGAATGCAATTGCTTATTAGTTGTTTGTTTGAAATTGAATGTCCTACATTGTTATGAACTGTGTTTTGTTATATTTGGCAGCAATGGACCGCTTTCAAACACGTTGTTCCCCCGTGGCATTCTGCAAAGAAATGGAAAATCTTCGGGTTTTAATGAGGCCCGTACACCATGAAGCCATTTCTAGATTACCATTTGGATGTTTCTTGGACATGCTGTTTGCATATGCATCCCATTCCAGACTGAGGCTCTTGATATCCCGATTCGACGTGCAAACCTGTTCTGTGGTTGTGGGGCAAGATATCGATGTTCCATTCACCGATACCAAATTCTGTATAGTTAATGGGCTGCGGCATTATGGTTTGAGCGTTGATTTACACCTGAAGCTGCCATCATCGACACTTGAAGAATTGTTTGGTAACGATCCATCGAAGTGTAAGAAGGAAGTAATTGCAGAAATGATGAAAGAGCTGGTCCAGAGTACAGACAAGGATGATGTGGAAGATCTTTGTCGGCTGTATGTACTATTTGTATTCTCGACATTGTTGTTTCCTCAGAGCTCAGGTACTATTCCTAGAGGACTCCTATGTGGATGACCTGTCTTGCATTGGAGAGTACGCCTGGGGTGTGGCTGTTTATAAGTTTTTGGTGGGAGCAATGAGTCATTATCTGAACAATAATACAGCCTACGTCGACGGTTTCGTGGCTGGTTTCATGGTATTAAGATCTATAGTATATGTTGTTTTCTATTATAAGTATAGTTCTGTTAAATAATTGAATACTGAATATGTTTTATGAATATGAAATAGGCTTGGTTTTACGAACATTTTCCTACGCGTGGCTGTCCTACCGCGCTGAGGGTATTTCCGAGATTTTTTAGATGGCAAGCACAAGAATCCAATTTGCCCAGCAACTTTGAAAGAGGCCAAGTTGCACTGAATGGCATTCAGAGGATTGAGGTAACTCATTTAACATTTTAACTTTACTATTCTGAGTCTATTATTAATAACAAATTTTTTTGGTTATCATCTGCAGCTTGTGGACATTGTTGCAACTCAGCCGAGGGAGTTGCAACTGTTCCAACCTCCCACATCAAACACTAATATTGAATCGGGGACTATATCTTTGCTGAGGGAAATTGTTGCGAATCAACGAAGAGAGTTAAAGTTGTTGGGAAAATTGTTAAAGAAGGGTGTTGAGGATGTAGAGGGTGGAGATTCTGAATCTGAGGAGATTTCGGCAGAGGAGAATGACAACGAAGATGGAGAGGGGCTTGCTGAAGACGGTGAGGATAACCTGACTGTCGGGGCGGAGGGTGAACGAGGGAGTGACATTGAGAGTGAGAGTGAGAGTGATGGGCTGATAGGTGAAAATGTTGAAGAGGAACAGGATAATAAAAGTCCTGAAAATGCTGCAGTTAATGAGATGGTGGGGGTGTATTCTGAACAAGATGTTGAGAACAATGGGGAGGTTGCAGAAGAAAAGGAAAGTAAAAAGGTCGAGGAAAGTGAGAAGAATGAGGAGCAGGTAGATGCGGCTGTTATATTAACTGATTTGCAAGAGAAAGAGGTGGAGAATGATGTGGAGGAGAAAGAAACCAAAGATGAAGATGTTTTGGAGACTGGAGAGTATGTTGCGGAGCCGATATTGATTGAGGATAAAGGAGTGAAGGCTGAAGAGGATCATGACTGTGAGTCCATTTATGCCAGTGGTTCCGATTCGAACAATTCACGTGCTGAGCGGAGAATGAAGAGAGTTGATGATACTGTTAGCTCCCTTATCACTAGCTCCATTGTCACTAGCTCCATTGTTACTGATGTCAGAGAGAGGGCTGATAGGAAAAAGAAAAGAAAATCCCCCGACTTCGTTACACCTCCGTCGTCCACGGTCCCGAAGACCAAGAAGAAGGTAATATATCAGATTTTCAGTTAATTATAATCAATGTCAGTTAGTTATATGATAATATTACAATCTGGAAATTTACATTCTTGTGTTGTGAAGGTGAAAACCCTTATGGATGACTGCATTGAATATGTTGGGAGGTTAGACTACCCTGGACGGGAGGATCTTACTACAGAAGAACGCGAATTGATCGATGGATTCATCCGGGGTGAGTCGGGTGGGGAGGATGTGGTTGTTGTTTACAGAGGGGTTGAAGAGGAAGTCCATAATTCTGACATTTACAGACTACTTTGGGGCTGCGAGATGATACAAAAGGTATTTGAGTGTTATGCTCAGATGCTGAACAGCAGGAAGAATTTGACAAAAATTTGGGTGATGTCAGCTCACGCGACAACCGAGATATTGAAGGGCCTGCACGGCTAAAAGTTCATTAAGGGTTCACAGAAGAGATTGCATCGTGTGGATATGGGAGAGCTTGATGCATTCTTCCAAGTCGGTGTCATGGGGAGTGTGCGTATGTATCTTGATCGTTTGAATCTCGATGTGTTGTCAGGACACCGTTACATCATCTTCCCGATAAATACGAAATTTCATTGGCATATGGTGGTCCTGGACACTGAAAGGAAGGTATTCACACGTTTAAACTCAATGTTATCTGCGGTGGCAACTGGGCAGGCGAAAACATGGGCAAAGTTCATCCGAATATACCTGTTTAATGTGCACAATTATGAGATCCCGAGTGATGACGTTCAAGGTCAGGTCTGTCCCCAGCAAGATCCCGGCAGCCTTGATTGCGGTGCCTTTTTCTGCCTGTTTGCCGAATGCTTTTCAAGGGATGATCCTACGTTTTGGAGGGAGATGCCGAATGTGAAGATGCCGTATTACCGGGCTCATCTGGCTGCTACGATATCGAGTGAAGCAAAGATGTTATGTTGATTTGTGTAGGAAACATTTGCTTAATTTTTGGATAATTTCTGTTTTTTTTTTTTTTGTTGGTTTTTCCGTTATGTTGTTGTGACTGGCCGTAATTTTTTAGTGTTGTCCCTTGAACATTTTGTAGCCTGATGCACATATTAATTCATTTTAGTATCACAAGGCGTACCATTCGTACTAATTCAGTAATTATACATATCCTTTGCTGCGATGACACATCTTTGTTCATCCCGTATACACTTGTGAATATGTTGGTACATAGATGGCCGAATGTCGCATCTAATTGGCCATATCACGTGTAATTTCTGGAAGACAATCTCGTACGAACTTATGAATATGTTCGTACATAAATGGCCGAATGCCGCATCTAATCGGCCATATCTCGTATAATTTCTGGAAAACAATCTAATTTAGTACGTATAGCACATAATAATGCATTATAGTATCACACGGCATACCATTCGTACTAATTCAGTAATTGTACGTATCCTTTGCTGCGATGACACATCTTTCTTCATCTCGTACACACTTATGAACATGTTCGTACATAAATGGCCGAATCCCGTATCTAATTGGCCATATCTCGTATAATCTGTGAAAGACAATCTCGTATAAAATTATGAACATGTGCGTACATAAATGGCCTAATCCCGCATCTAATTGGCCATATCCCGTATAATTTCTGGAAAAGTTCCGCGTACACACTTCTATCAACCCCCCGTAAGCCTGAATTACACAACTTTTAGTCGTACAAGTGGTCATTGTTGGTAGAACAAGGTGACATAATTACATTGCATGTAATATAAGATCCCATAATAGCATTTGTGTCTCAATTGCTACATGGCACCACCACATATATGTTACTCTAGTATGTATCACTTGGTGCGATGTCCCAAACGCTTCAATTAAAGAATCTAATTTAGTACGTATAGCACATAATAATGTATTATAGTATCACACGGCATACCATTCGTACTAATTCAGTAATTGTACGTATCCTTTGCTGCGATGACACATCTTTCTTCATCTCGTACACACTTATGAACATGTTCGTACATAAATGGCCGAATCCCGCATCTAATTGGCCATATCTCGTATAATCTGTAAAAGACAATCTCGTATAAAGTTATGAACATGTGCATACATAAATGGCCTAATCCCGCATCTAATTGGCCATATCCCGTATAATTTCTAGAAAAGTTCCGCGTACACACTTCTATCAACCCCCCGTAAGCCTGAATTACACAACTTTTAGTCGTACAAGTGGTCATTGTTGGTAGAACAAGGTGACATAATTACATTGCATGTAATATAAGATCCCATAATAGCATTTGTGTCTCAATTGCTACATGGCACCACCACATATATGTTACTCTAGTATGTATCACTTGGTGCGATGTCCCAAACGCTTCAATTAAAGAATCTAATTTAGTACGTATAGCACATAATAATGTATTATAGTATCACACGGCATACCATTCGTACTAATTCAGTAATTGTACGTATCCTTTGCTGCGATGACACATCTTTCTTCATCTCGTACACACTTATGAACATGTTCGTACATAAATGGCCGAATCCCGCATCTAATTGGTCATATCTCGTATAATCTGTGAAAGACAATCTCGTATAAAATTATGAACATGTGCGTACATAAATGACCTAATCCCGCATCTAATTGGCCATATCCCGTATAATTTCTGGAAAAGTTCCGCGTACACACTTCTATCAACCCCCCGTAAGCCTGAATTACACAACTTTTAGTCGTACAAGTGGTCATTGTTGGTAGAACAAGGTGACATAATTACATTGCATGTAATATAAGATCCCATAATAGCATTTGTGTCTCAATTGCTACATGGCACCACCACATATATGTTACTCTAGTATGTATCACTTGGTGCGATGTCCCAAACGCTTCAATTAAAGAATATAATTTAGTACGTATAGCACATAATAATGTATTATAGTATCACACGGCATACCATTCGTACTAATTCAGTAATTGTACGTATCCTTTGCTGCGATGACACATCTTTCTTCATCTCGTACACACTTATGAACATGTTCGTACATAAATGGCCGAATCCCGCATCTAATTGGCCATATCTCGTATAATCTGTGAAAGACAATCTCGTATAAAGTTATGAACATGTGCATACATAAATGGCCTAATCCCGTATCTAATTGGCCATATCTCGTATAATTTGTGGAAGACAATCTCGCGTACACACTTATCAACATGTTCGTACATAAATGGCCGAATGCCGCATCTAATCGGCCATATCTCGTATAATTTCTGGAAAACAATCTCGTATACACTTATCAATATGTTGGTACATGCATCTAATTTGTCATATCTTGTATAATTTCTGGAAAACAATCTCGTACACACTTATGAATATGTTCGTACATAAATGGTCGAATGCCGCATCTAATTGGCCATATCTCGTATAATTTCTGGAAAAGTTCCGCGTACACACTTATCAATATGTTGGTACATAAATGGCCGAATACCGCATCTAATTCGTCATATCTCATATAATTTCTGGAAATTATATGAGATACACTTATCAATATGTTGGTACATGCATCTAATTTGTCATATCTTGTATAATTACTGGAAAACAATCTCGTACACACTTATGAATATGTTCGTACATAAATGGCCGAATGCCGCATCTAATTGGCCATATCTCGTATAATTTCTGGAAAAGTTCCGCGTACAAACTTATTAAAAAACAAGTCAATACAACAAACACAAGTCACCACAACAAACAGAAGTTAATACATCAAACACAAGTCTCCACAACTGAAAGAAAAACTACGAATGAATTTCAACAAACTAAGAATCAAGGGTCTCTTTGCAACCACGGCGATTGTGACCCTTTCGCTTGCACCGTGAACATGTAATTGCTCTTTTGACAACCTGAGATGGTATTCTTTTTTGTCTCCTACGTCCGGGTTGAACTCTCACTTCGGGTGGATAAACAAATTGATCCTGTTCGTTTTCAACCAAAACCATCTCTCCACCTGTTGGTATGGGGTAGATAGGCAACCTGTACGCTTCTCTAAATGTCGCAACAGAATACGCTTCGTCGCAGAATTCATATAACGAAAATCCTTTGTCCTCAATACAAGCACAAGCAAGCCTACAAGCTATTCTGAATATCTGCCACTGCTTACAAGTACATGTTCTTGTTTCCAAATCCACGACATAAGTTGACTTACCCTCAGTAACTTCAAACAAAAACGGGCTTGCACGCTTTAAGGTCAGTTTGCGACCCTCAATATAATTCTGCCTCAGTATCCCTTCTGGTTCAGGACATAGAAGTTCAATGTTGTATGTTTCTCCAAGATCGCGCCTATCCTTCATCATGGTCATTATTTGTACGCGTATCTGATCAACCATACCTAACATAGGTAGAACCCTTGCATTAGTCACCCAGGCGTTCCAAAACTCCGCAACGTTGTTATTTATGACACCAAATCGTTTGCCCGAAAAGAGAGAGTTCGCCCAATTCTGTGGCTCTGATTGCAGGATGAAGTCTTCTGCACGAGGCATAGCTTTCACAATCTCAGCCACATATTTCTGGTAGTCATTGAACGAGGTAGTGTACGCGGCATTTTGGAACATAGATTCCCAATGTTTTTTGTTCTTGTAAGGATAGAATCTGAGAATTTGCAAAAAAAAAACAAAAAAACAAAAAAAAAGGATTACATAGGACAGAATAAATACTACATAAAGTTTGAGATTTTTGGAAAACAATCTCGTATACACTTATCAATATGTTCGTACATAAATGGCCAAATGCCGCATCTAATTAGCCATATCTCGTATAATTTCTGGAAAAGTTCATGTTTCTTAATTAAAAAACAAGTCAATACAACAAACACAAGTTCATGTTCTGAATTAAATACTTCATGTTAACAAATAAGTATGATGTTTCTTACCTGAGTCCGGAAATTATCAACCAAATGTCGTAGACAATACGCATGGTGGCTGCCAGGAGAAACTATTGGGATGGCCTTCCGTAGACCAGAATGTCTGTCCGAGAAAAATGTATACGATCTAAAACTGATTATGCCTCGTGTCTGACTCGCTAATGCTTCATGCAATTTCCTACAAAACCATTCCCAATTGGCATCGTTTTCAGCGCTTACAACCGCATATGCGAGGGTGAAAAAACCATCATTGCCGTCCTTCGATACGGCAGACAAGAGACAGCCTTTGAAGTTATTCTTGATGTGAGTTCCATCCAGAAAAATCAACTTCCGGCAACCTCTAAGAAAACCGACCAGACATGCATGAAAGCAAAGAAACAGCCTCGTGAATTTTTTGCTATTATCCACCTTATAATCAGCAAAACTCCCCGGATTTGTTTGTTTAACGGCATCACAATACCATCTCACTCGATCATACGATGCACCATCATACCCATGGATATCATACATAGCTATTTCTTTACCCTTCCACACCCGTTTGTAAGGGATTTCAACACCATAATCCCTTTCTAAATCGTCTTTCATTTCTTTCGGAGAATAATTGGGACAAGTTCTAACCTTATCTTTCACAAGGTTCGCAATCCAGTTAGCATCAGCTCTAGGATGACCCTTCGACATCAGAATACCCTCTCGACACGTGTGCTGCAAGCAACATTTTCTTATTGCAAATTTTAAGTCTTTCTTGCCATAGGATGCATAGATACGCCATTTACAATTCCTATCGAGACACACCGCTATGATCTTCGAACTATCATTTTTAACATACTTGAATGAACGATGGATAGCCACAGAGTAATTTTTCAGTTTTGTCCGAAACTCACCCGCATCACTGAAACCTTGGCTTACCCCGGTTATGCACATACTCCACGAATCTCGGGAATTAGAAGCCATAGCCTCAGATTGGGGTGTAAGTGACGTTCTCGCATCTTCTCCTCGGTACCTAACAAGGCTGCCGAACAAAACAATGAGGCGAAATACAACGGGTCAGTTTCATCATTGTAGCAAAATACAACATGTCAGTTTCATCATTGTAGCAAAACACAAAGTACCTGAACTCAGTCGATCCCATATGCTCGGTTTCATCATCCCTATCAGTGGCCTTAATATCAACATATGTCAAATTGAACGTTTTATGTAGATCAATCATGTTATAGACATCTTCATCACTCAATAACCTAACTTCATGATCCTTAGCATGAGGCGCAGTGTAGGTCAATCTTAATTCATTCATGTTTACCTCAGGCCAACAACCACATACAATTGTCTTCAAAGTCGTCAAATTAAAGTCGACCCTAATTGAGATTACCTGCATTTTGTGATTATAACGAATACCACCAAGAAGCCGCACAGGTGTGTTACATTCACCAACTTCATGTGGGCTACCCATGTCTAATGCCGAAACAGAGGCAACAATTAATTCAGCAAACTGAGCTAAAAAATGGTGAAAGGAAAGAATTAACTCAGAGGCAACAATTAATTCAGAAATTGCCTGAGATTAGCAAAGAGGGGAGTCAATAATCAGTCCTACATTTCGTCGGCGAAGATCGTCGGAGCCGATTACAGTAAATTGCATCGACGGGAACGGCGAGAGAGATGGCATCTTCTAAATATGCAGAGAAATTGCGGGAGAGGGTGGTACGCTAGGCAAGATGGAGTCGTCGCCGGAAACCCACCGGGAACGTCTTCAAATTGGCGCCGGCGGTAGAACACTTTCTTCCTCAGCGCTGCACCGATCCTCTTTTCATTTTTTTCCGATGGTTGATGTTGAAATATACAATAACAATAATAATAGTAATAAAGGTGGGTAATATTATTAATGGTTAATCACTCAATTAAGTTATTAGGGGTTAATCACTCAATTAAGGCCATTAGGGAGCAAATAAAAATTCAAACTTTCATTTGGGGAGTTAGTAGGGATGAGCTAAAAATGAGGGAGCGAATGAGCATTTTAACAAACCTTGGGGAGATAACAAAGACAATCCCTATACTGATGTGTTTTTTAATCTTTTAAATATGATTTTAAATTGTAAAATCCAAGGGACGGGGTTAAAATTTTATAAAAACGTAACAAAAAAATCAATTAAAATATATCGTTAAGATTATAATTATTAAATCAAAATTTTTATTTAAATATAGATTATAAATTAAATCAAAACTTTTATTTAAAATATTTAAATAGTATGTAGAAATATTGATTTATAAAAAAATACTACTAAAATTTTGAAAGACTTTTACAAATAATTTTTTACATGAAAAGAAATATAAATTTATGGTGTCAAATCAAAATATATCATATTATTATTTGATAATGGTCAAAATTGAATATATTTTATTAAAATATAATAAATTTTTTTGGGTAATGTATTGCAATACAAATAATAAAAGAGAAGAAAACAAAATTAATTAATAAATATAAAAAAGAAATTTAATGAGCATAATAATGAATAAAAATATATTATAAAAACATAATTTTTAAAACATAAAAAATATCAAATATTAAAAATTAAATTAATAATTTTGACATAATTACAGTTTACATGGATATGAAAAGATATATATATTCTTTTTTGTTGAAAATATGAAAAGTTATATGCCATTAATAAGAAAATATAACACTGATGAAATGTACTCTAAATACCTATAAATAATTGATTATTAAACTAATAAAATATTTGGAATCGAATAACAAAACTTATCTCGTGAAAGAATGATCCTGCATTAAAAAAAAAAAAAATCATGTATAGATATAAAAAAAATTTACCTTGAAAAAGAATGATTCTCCATGCATGAAAAAGAAAATATGTGTACAAATATGAAAAAGATAATAAAATAATTTTCCTATTGGATTTAAAAAAAAAAAAAAAAAAAAACTTGATTAGAATAATACTTACATTCACAAAGAACCTTGACAAAAGAGTTTTCGTGATGAAGAATGAGGGAAAAAAAGTCATATATGGATGAGCAAAATAGTTGAGAATAACAAACTTTAAATACTAATTGTTTATGACGTGTGCTATATCCAAAATTTTAAATTTGAATATTTTTCCATAACAAATTTATCTAAAAGTATAGAGACATATTTGGATAAATTAAATTACTTAAACTTGAATTCATAGCTACAATAAATATACAAAATCCTTAATTCTTTTAGATAAAGGTGATTTGTTAGAGGGGGTTTCTAAAATGAGTTCAATTTGTACTGACCTCACATGAGGTCGCCTTTGTACTATTGTACTCTACTATTAATTTAATTTATTTATTTATATATTTTAGAAAATATAGTAATTTTATGCGTTTTTAAAGTATTCATAGAATAATCCATATCCTCTTTAATATTTTAATTGTGAAAGGTTACTTATAATTTTAATGGATATTCTCGACAAATTAATAAATTTTTTAATTTTAAAATTTATTTTGTTCAAATAATGAGAGTGAGAGTATAAGCTACAATATGATATCCATTTTTCTTATCTTTTATTGTCTTTTATATTTTTTTTAAAAAAAATTATTTTTATTTTTAAAATATACGATTAGATCTATCTAAAATATATTAAAAGAAACTTTTTTACAAAGGAAAAAATTTTCTTCTTAAATTACAAAATTATCCTCTAAATATCAATACAAATTCTATGCAATTATAAAATTAAGGGCATAATAGAAGCTTACTATAAAATTTAGCAGCTCACGGAAAATATATGAATGCCCAAAATATTCCTATAATTAATCTATACTTTATTAGTAAAAAAAACTCAATTGCAGTGTTATGGATTTGGTCTCTTATTTTCTTTTTATTTAATTTATTTATTTTTCTCCAATATATAGAGAACCTGTATAAATTAGTTACTTATTTATTAACCCACTTTTTTGTACCGTCACTTTTATTTTTCTTTTATATTTTTTTATTTTTCTTTCTCATATTTTTTAATTTTAATTTTAATTTTTTCCTATTAATATATTATTATTATTATTATTATTATTATTATTATTATTATTATTATTATTATTATTATTATTATTATTATTAAATTTATAGTAAGATAAATAATTTTAATATATTTAACGGCAAATTAATGAACAATCTCAATAAAGGCTAGATACTTTTCCTAAACTTTCCAATTTGAAATTCTCCTGTTTTATATCCCTAACACACAACATTTTTTTTTTCTAAACTCTCCAAAATGTGTGAAAATGCCATAATACTTCACAGCAGAACTGCTCATGCAACGAGCTTTAACATTCGAGACTGTACGGGCTGGTTTTTTAATATAGCTGGTTGGGAAAATGGCTAGAACTTCAAGGCTAGAGATACATTAGTTTTCAATTAGAATCCGATTGAACACAGTGCGGTGGTTGTGGACGAATTGAGCTTCAAGTCTTGCAATGTGCCAGCAAATGCTGTTTGTTTCATTTTCTGATTTCGATTCTATGTGATTGGTAGAATATATTGTATATACAAACGTTTATTTTGCTTTGCATATAATTAGAATTCCTGTGGAATTGATTTATCAAATATTTATAAATTCTTGAAACTATAAGAATAATAATTGAGTAATTAGGAATGGACATATTTATGAATTGATTTGTCTTAGTGCATAAATTTGTCTCTCATCAAACATACATCATATGATAATTTTTAATAATAAGCTAACATATCTAGGAAGAAACTCCGATATGCTTAGGATGGATATTGAGAAATTACAGACAATCACAAAATTGTTTCAAACTCTTAGATGATATTAAGAAAAAGAAAACTCAAAATCATAACAAGAAGACATAATTAAAAAAAATTAAATTCACAACTAATAGAAAAGGATAAATGTTAGACTATATTCAGGATCTTTAATTTTCAATTCAACTGTATACTTTCCCATATCAATGTACGTGGATATTATCAATTGTAAATCTTCATTTGTGGCAATATGCATAGTTCCACCGGATAACGGGATAATGCCATCTAAATATAATTGGTCAATCTCGAACATTCCAATTAACTCAGAAATTATTTCCTTACGTAGTTTGGCCAGAGTCAATCCATCAATTTTCATTCCCAAAATGCAGAATTGACAATTTCCACGACAAAGTAAAAAGTCAATTTTCCATATTCTGAAAAAAAAAAAAAAAAAAAAAGAAGTAATGATTCACAATATTACTATAGCATCACAAATACAATAACTATGAATATTTATATATTTATATTCTTTAAATTTAAATTTACTAAGAAGTAAAAGAGGCCTTAGTAGTGACAGGGTTTTCTTCTACGGCTGATCACGCGACTTGAGGGACAACTCATTTTAATTATTAAAATAAAGCCATATTTGATTGAAAATAAAAGACATTAAATCTTCTTCAATTATAATAGTTGCAAATTTAATTTCATTTGACAAAAAAATAAATTATTAAACTAAGTTGGAATAAAATAGATATTTATATATAATTACTTAGAAACCTTAAAATTATCCAATTTAGATATTATATTGGCTTATATAGATAGGCTAGTTATGCTTTATTAGGTCACATACAACATTATTATACATTTAATTTAAATTTAAAACAACATCAAATAAAATTTATATATATGCAGAGATAGGTACTATATCGAAATAGGTACATTTATGTATTTAGTATGAGATACTCAATAAAAGTTATAATATTTTAACATTTTTATGCACTAAATTTCAAATTCTTAAGTATAATGGTTGCAAATTTAATATATAGTTTAAAAAAAATAAATTATTGAATTAAGTTAGAATAAAATAGACATTTACATATAATAATTCAAAAACCTTAAAATTATCCACCTATATATAATCTTGAGTTACATGAGTAATTTAGTTTTGCTCTATTTTGCCATTATAAAGTTATTATATATTTGATTTAAATTTTAAGAGAAAATAAAATGAAAGTTAGATTTATTTATATATTTCTTTTGATAGTGTTAAAATTTGATTGAGCTGACTGTCCTTCTTAGTCCGATTTGTCAAGAACTTATAACGTGAATTCTCTTCACCTGCAAACACTTAACACCTAAGGGGTAAAATAATCGAGATTTTAGCCAATGACGCCCCTCCGAAGCGCAAGCTAGTATTGCGTTCTTAGAGAGAAGTTTTAATGAATTCTAATGCCTTAAATGCGTTTATCAGATATTGTTCATTACGGATTATTTAACATACGAGGCATCAATATAATTGTGGTTGGTACTATATATATATATCACTTAAATTAATAATATATATATATATCACTTAAATTAATTTGAATTACTAAACTAACTAGAGTGAAATGGACATATATAATAATTTAAAAAACTTAAAATTATTCTAACCTGCATAATTAATTATTGTTGGAAAATCACATGCATATATATATATATATATATATATATATATATATATATATATATATATATATGTATGTATATATATATATTGGAATGATAAGAACTTATAATTATTTATTTTAATATATATAGTAACATCCCTTAGTCTTCACAAGAATTAGTATATATATATATAAATTTTAAAATGAATGATATTCAAATTGACAGTTTCTTGTTCAACTGAAAATAATGAGGTGTACAATACTATTCTGCTCTATTATACTATACAAACATGATTTTTGAATGTGTGTATATTAATTTTTTTTTAAAAGAGTTTCATATTATTATAATTAAAATGAACGTATATTTCGTAGTTTTCTAATTGTTATATAATGTCATTTATTTTCAATAAAAAAAAAAGTCATTTCCATTATTTTGCATTATTAAACACAACATCATTTATTTATTAAACTATATTTGAGCTACAAATATTATGTCTTTCAAATAATAATAGTGAACTACATAACTAATATGACTCACCGTTTAAATTATCACCCATACTATCTTTTTTAAGCGCTCGAATCTAATCCCATAAATACAAAATTTGAGAGATTAAACCTTGATATCAGATCAAGCATCATCACTCGAGTATTGTACATTAATCATCCCCAAGTCATCCTTATTTATTGAAGTCAAAATCATTTTTCTCTTGTTTCGTATTTAATTATTTATCTCTTTAGTTTTTTTTTTCCCCGTGCTTAATAGTGTAATATCTTACTGAATTATTGTCTGGTCTATCGATTAGAAAATAATATGAAGTGGTACTCAATTTTTCTTCCTTGTGGGTTCGATACGTATTATGTTGCATGTACATTTCAGTAAACACTTGCACAATTGGATCTTTTAAATATTTATATAACTCAAGATCCTTTTCAAATTTCAAACCTACCCAAGCTTGTAAAGTCCCCAAGAGGTGTGACGAAAAATTGAGGCCTCGCCAGTCACAACCGAAGGTTGTGTTGTGATTAAAAACAAAATAATATTTATTAAATAATATTTAAGTTAGAAACATTATGTCTCTCAAATAATAACAATGAATTACATAATTAATATGATTCACTTTTTAAATTGACATGATCCTATATTTTTCAATCGAGACAACAAAAAGATTATATGTATATTGATCAATTTAAAACTAAAATAAATTATCATATATGATGTAAACTTGTTTGATGGTAAAATCTAATAAATTTTTTTTTTTTGATAAATAAATTGATTATATTAATAAAATCAAGATTAATTTCATAAATTTAATCCAATCAATCTTATTTAACTCTATACCAAAGTTAATAATTGTCTATATTTGTTTTATTACTAAAGCTACAAAATTATATTTCAAATTTATAAAAAATTAAGATTCATTAGAATTTATATTTAATTACATGATAGTTAATTCACAAACAACATGGCTAGCATGCATAAATTTAATTTATTTTTAATATTAAAATGTATAGAATTTTAAAATAAAAATATTTTTTTAATTGGAAAAGAAATAGGAGCTTAAACATTGAGAAAACTGATTATTGTTTTTAGGATATATTTTTTTAATAATTTTTAGTGGATAAAGTAAGAGAATTATAATGATTATTGATTGAAAAATAAATATAATAAATTAAATTTGTTAGTTAAAGAAGAAGTAAGAGTTTCAACATAATTTTTGATTTAAAAATATATATTTTTAAAATAAATTAAGTAATTTAATAGTTAGAGAAAAAATAGGAGTAATTTGATAGTTAGAGGGAAAGTAGGAGTTTCAACGTGATTTCTGATTTAAAAGAATATATTTTTAAAATAAATTAAATTAGTACAAAACAGTACAAACCTACCTTACGTGAGGTAAGTACAAAGCCGACCTTACAATAGACAAATCCTTGTTAGAGAAACAAAATTTTATCCTTAATTCTTTCAGATAAATGTGATTTGTTAGAAAAACAAAATTTTATATTGATATGCGTATTTTGAATTTAAACTTTTAGTATTATTTTGAATTTAAACCTTTAGTAGTAGAATTTCATAAATATTTAATTTAAAATAGTATAGAATTTAAGAAATATTTAACTTAAAATCGCCTTAATTAAAGTACAGTATCAAGGATTCTGAATTAAGAATTACCTTGACGAAAAATGATCATGCATGAGGATAAAAAAATGATTATGCATGAGGGGAAAAAATCATATATAGAGGAGAAAAATAGTTGAGAATTTAGTGCATACATTAAAACTTTAAATACTAATATATCCAAAATTTTAAATTTAAATATTTTTCGTAACAACCTTAAGATATATTTGGACAAATGATTTGAATTTGAATTTATAACTACAATATTTATACAAAATTTTTAATTCGTTTAGATAAAGCTGATTTGTTAGAGAAAACAAAATTTTGTATTGACACACTTAGTTTGAATTTAAACCTTTAGTAACAGAATTTAAAAAATATTTAATTTAAAATCTATTTGAGATATTTAAAATTTTTAGAGACTATACACATGCATTACGTGGATAGCCTCAAGAGTTCTAAATTGTATATATATAGATGAAATATTATTTAAAAGTTAGTATATAATATTACGCACGGGTCCCTAAGGTTTAGCCTAATTACACAGTGGTCCACGTATCTTCGGATTTATATACCAGTCCCTAAGGTTTTGATTCCGTTGGAAGTCCATAACGGCCGTTAGGGTTCCGTTAGAATTTTGACCAAAATGACCAAAATGCCCCCAAAGACTAGATTGTAATTAGGCCAAACTTTAGGGACCCGTATGTAATCATGTTTAAATTATATTAAAAAAATTAGTATTTATAATTAAATATATATATGTAATTATGCATATTTTATATAAATTAATTTGTATTTTGTAATTAATAAACAATATTAGTATTAATTAAAAGTATTTATTAAAAGTATTAACTTTAAATATTTTAAATTTTAGAACTTGTGATTTCTGACTGTATATGTATGCATTTTGAAAATAATTTATATTTAAATTAATTAAAAGTATTTATATAATATTAGTATATTTTTTTTGGTAAAAATATAATATTAGTATTATTAGTATTTAATAAATAATCGTAGAGATAATATTAATAAGATGAGCATTTAATGACTAGTTGAAGTGTTTCTGTAATAATTAACAATATTGGTATATATTAAAATTAATAATAATTTATATTTAATAATTAATTGAAAATATTTATATAATATTAGCAAGATTAGTATTTATTAAATCATTGTGAAACGGATTAAAATTTTCAAAACTAAAAGATATATATTATAACAAACAAGAATTAAAAAATAGTAATTATATATATTAATTATAAATACTAATTTTTTTAATATAATTTAAATATAATTACATACTGGTCCCTGAGGTTTGACCTAATTACAATCCAGTCCTTGGGGGTTGGGGACATTTTGGTCATTTTGGTTAAAATTCTAACGGAACCCTATGGATCTCTAACGAAATCAAACCTTAGGGACCTATATGTATAATCCAAAGATACGTGGACCGCTGTGTAATTAGGCCAAACCTTAGGGACCCCGTATGTAATTCTCCCTATAATATTTTTAAACTTTTTTATGTTAGATATTATTTTAATTAAATTCAATATTAAAATATATACATTTTATATGTGTATGAAAATAATTAGATATTGTAAAAAGTATTATTTGAGTTTTTTATTTTAAGTACTTTTAAATAAAATAAAATATTATATATACATATAACAACGTAATTATTTTTTACTTATCAAATTTATTTTGAATTTAATGAGATTAAAAATACCAACATCAGCAATAGTTTTTGACGTGGCCGAAATGTCATAGAAAATTACACATAGGCAAGCCATGTGTACAAATGAGCTGGATTTCCGGCGAGTTTAACTAACTCCGGCGAAATTTTGCATTAATTTGCAACTTTTTTGACACATGTGGATTACATTTGCCACCGAAAAACTTATGATACCAAGTTTGCTAAAATGGTGGAAATGGTATACCATTTATGCAATTTTTCCAATTATCATTTCTAGACCAAATTTCACCACCCGTTTACATTCCCCTTATTTTCTTCTACCAGCACGATCAGTTAAGCCACATTAATGTTGGAAACCACGTGGAATTACTGCGATTTTTGAAACGATCTTTATCTGATGTTCTAACGATTGGGAGGGAGAATTCAGGAAAATTCGTCCATAGTTGACTGCAGTGACTGCAGTGTTGAATTCATCGAGGCTTGAGTTCACGCTCGACTTTCGGATGTTATGATAGAAGATCCTAACATGGAGGATATCAAGAAATGACAGCCGTTGCTGCTTTAGCAGTGAAAATCAGTTTCTTCAACTTTGGGGTAATAGCCGTCGCCATATGTCTGTCACATAAAGTTGGTGATGGGATATCCTTGGCGACGTTTGTCAATGTATGGGCAACTGCAAGCCGAGGACAAGCTGAAAAACCTCAGCCCATGTTTGATTTTGCTTCTATTTTCCCCCCTAGATCCATGTCAAACGGCTTGGGGCAAACTCACAGGATTGGGGTGACGAAAGAAAAGCTCATCACAAAAAGATTTGTTTTCAACAAGGAAAAGATAGCTAATATTAAGGAATGTTTTGCTAGTGAATCGCAAGTGAAGGAACCGACTTGAGTAGAAGGTGTTTCCGCTTACATTTGGCGACGGTTTATGGCCGTCACCAAAGCGAAAGCCCGAAGTGAAAGACCTTCGTTTGCTGCATTTCATGCAGTGAACTTGAGGGCAAGAGCTAACCCCCCTTTGCCCCAAAACATGTTTGGAAATTGTTGCAGGCCTGTGATCGCGCTATCCGAATCGAACAATGATTTGGATCTCGTGACTAGCTAGTTTACGGTCTGCAATAAGAAGTGTTGATGCTGATTTTGTGAAGCGGGTTCAAAATGGAGAGTATTTGAATTATGTGAGTAGAAAGATTGATTTGTATTTTAATGGGGGATTGGAGTTTTGCAATTTTAGAAGTTGGTGTAGGTTCCCGTTGTATGAGGTTGATTTTGGTTGGGGGAAGCCTGTTTGGGTTTGCACAACCACTTTGCCTTACAAGAATGTAGTGATATTGATGAGTAGTCCATGTGGGGAAGGGATTGAAGCATTGGTTAACATGTTTGAAGATGATATGAAGATATTTGAACAAGATCAAGAAGTTTGGTAACTGAGCTCCGGGCTAAACTCGATCAAGAATCGGGCCACGATAAGAATACGAAGGATATAACAACGCTATCTGTTTATGCAGTTCTAGTAATATGATATTCCCGATCATACTTTTTGTTTTGGTGTGTTTGTGTTCTATCTGTTTATGCAGTTCTAGTAATATGATATTCCCGATCATACTTTTTGTTTTGGTGTGTTTGTGTTTGTTGGAAAATTTTAGTCTAGACACGGTCAAACTAAATTGACTATATTTAAAATTATTGAAATTTAAATATTTCATCATTTCGTAAATTATTAGAATAAATATTTAATATGTAACTTTTATTTTAAACGAACCTGCCCGAAAACCGTAGGATAATTATCGAGATCCCCACAGCCCCACCTCATATATAAATCACAAATGTTAAAGAAAATAAAACAAACACAAATCCAAGCGTCCTGAAGAAAAAATCAACAAAATGCCCACGGAAAATAGTAGGCAAATGACACCTAAAGGGAAAACAATTACGCCAGCCCCACACAGTCCCATTCGAGGACAAAACAAAACTCAAGGCTACGACAACCGAGCTAGCAGCCAACAACCAAGTTACGACAACTGAGTTAACTACCAATGCAAGGGAGAGATTCAGACTAACCCAAAACAGTGACATATTCCCAATTCCGACTTGGAGGTGCTACTTAAAACACTGTTCTGACTATAGCCTTGAACCCTTTTTACGAAAGTTGGGCTGGGAAATATCATCAAACATGATGCCAGCAACGAAAATAATCTCAATATGACGCGCATTTGTAAACCTGCTCCTGGCCTTAGAATTCAACTTGCGCAAATCCTGTAGAGCCGCCTGCTTAGTTAACGTGGAAGAGCTCAAATATTCTCCATAATTACATAAGCAAATGTGACCAGATTGACACTAGCCACTTTTGTGATTAAATTTATTCCTTCCACCAACAATTTTCATCAGAAACGAATAGTGGGAAGCTCCCATTTGTCAAGCCTAATCATACCATTCATCTCCCTCGGAATAGGCTCCTCAGGAAATTTCCAGCTTTGTCGAGAAACTGCTCCTATATTAAATCAGTCACTCCGTTGCCCTTCGAAAAATATGTGTGACCTTAATATTCATACACCTTGCCCAAGCTCTGAACTGAAGAAGCAGGTGTTGAATCTCTAAGTTACCTGCCTGTCCCTGACGAAGAATATCTATGGCCACCTTTGCGACGACTTCTATCCATAACGCTTGGCACACCAGACCCCCTGCTTCTCAATAATGGCCAACAACTCAGCTTAATGTTAGTTCCTTCTCCAATTCCTTTGTTGTACGCCACAAGAACTGTACCATTGGAGTTTCTAATAACACCACCAATGGACGAAGGGCCTGGATTCCCATTCGAGGCTCCATCTGAATTTAGTTTGAGCCACTTGATTGGAGGACGACGCCATTTGACAAACCAAGGCCTTGTGAGCGGAGGTCGCCAAACTTTTGCATTAAAATATTTGGCTCTTTCGACATCTCCTTTCCACCAAGTATGATTCATCTGTTTAATCCTGTAAAGATTATATACATGGTTAGTAACAGGACGAATGACATTATAGGAATTAAAGATACCTGATTCGTTGTACACAGAAATAAGATTGATAGTATGGAATCCATTATTGTGATTGATTGTTTCTGAATGAATCAAAGAGATAGACGTAGTATTAATAAGGCAAGTAATATCCTATACATACGGATTAGATTGGCTTGTCAAACTAATCCCCTGATTTTATCGGATTCTAATATTTCCCATATTTATTTATTTCAACAATTCGTGCTTGGCATGGTTCCGTGGCCAAAGATACCCCATAATAAGAATCGGCATAATAACTCGAATGTGTTTCTTTTTGCTATACGGAGAAGACAGCCTCCAGGCCCTCCACTCTTGGATCATACCTGCAATATCAATTGAAGAAGGTATATTTAGCCCAAAGATTTCACAAAAATGCATCCAAACCTCCTTCACTTTCGTCACTGAGAGAAATATATGCTCCATGGTTTCGACATTAGAGCAGCAGACACACTTGGAAACCAAGCATAATGAATATACATAATTGTATATGAATATATTGGAAAAAACATAATTGTATAGATTATGTGTTGGGTTTAGAGAGCTTTTGCAAATCTATATATATATAATTCAGAACTCTTGAGGCTATTCACGTGTATAATGATGTGGATAGTTTCAATAAATTTTATTTTATTTTGTAAATAAATAATGATTTTAAAATATTTAATGTTTATCTAATTTTTTTTTTATTGTGTTTATCTAAAATTTAAGACGCCTTAAATTAGAACTATATGATAGAAATCTCAAAATTTGTTATCATATAAATCTGAAAATCGGTTAAATAAAAATCTCATTAAATTTTATTATATTATGTAAATAAATAATATTTTTAAATATTTATTAATTATCTAAAATTTTAAGAATTTTTAAATTAAAATTATCCTAAAAATCTCAAAATCTGCTATCATAGAAATCTCAAAACATATTAGTAAGAAAATATTGAATTTTGAATTCAAAATTAAATTATACATATTAAATCTAATTCAATCTAATGAGATTCATATATATATTAATTAAATTAATTAAAATCCAAATTCAAATGAGTAGGTTGATAAAACATTTAAATTTAAAAATCTAGAATCCTTATCCATCCATTTGGTAATCCCCGATAAGAAGAAAAATAGTTATAAAGTTAGATAGTAGTCACACTTTAAATATATCTTCCAAAAATTATACGTTTCATTTTTCTACGCGTTCCAAATTATTCTTCTTCTAGCATTCTAAATTAGAAATTATTCTTCTTCTAGCATTCTAAATTATGTCTATGTGTAAGTTCTACATTCCAAATTATTCTTCCTCTATGTGTAAATTCTCCATTCTGTTTACTAAGTTTTATATTCAATTTTTCCCATTCTATTTACTAAGTTTTATATTCAATTTTTCTATCCATAAAAAATTCAAGTATTTGGTCATTATACTTGCCTCATATTTATTATGTTTTTCGTTGCGTCTTATTTATTATTATGTGATGGTGCTAGAAATCGGACTTCCAGAAATGCAACAACACTTTAATATTGTATGAAAAGGGAAAGACCATCACAGGCGTGAGGACCTCAGGATCTGGGTTTCCTCTTGAGCGTGGGTTCTTCCAGCTAGGATAACACCAAGAGTGCAAGATGCAATGGTGATGCTACTGTGGTGAGGATAATATGAAGCTTGAGAAGATGTCGGAAAATGCCTAGAACAATGTATGCAATATGTATGCAGAGGATGACTTGGGAGAGAGTGCAGGTGTTCTCTCCTATTTATATGTTAGGGGTGAGGGTAAAGGGGTAAATTGATCGTGTGGTCCCAAACCTGTGTTGCCCTAACACGTGGCAACCCATGTGGGTATGAGAATGACATTTCTGAAAAAGGGGCGGCGTGTCAGATGCAAGGTGCGCACCACCTTTGTGTCAGAGGTTGTTGGGCAAGGTCGCGTGAGAGGAAGGCTTAAGATCCGTTTCACTAGGGTTCGGATCCACCACGGTGGTGGGAGGGGGATCGCACCCGAGCGCTGGTGACGCTCGAAGAGTGCTCGGACTGGTTCCCCACAGCATATGACCTTTGAGCGCCGAAGTCCCGAGCGCCAAGAATATGGCCCTCGTGCGGGTGATTCCCTGGGAAGGGTAAACCCTGAAGGCTGGGATGGCAGCGCCGAGCCTGTCGGTTCGGGCCCTTTACCTGAATAGTTGGCCGAGGATCAAGGGCCTGTACTAGTTGGCAAGTGAGTGGGTCGGGTTGGCCCGCGAACCCATCAATGCGAGGGTATAGTCTTCACGTCAACAGATGGTGACACGTGGACGGCTCTGATACGAGCGTGTTTTTGTGTCTCATCATTTTTCCCCCCAAATTCTGTAGTATCGCTCGAGCGTACTGTAGAATTTAATAAGAAGGGAGCCCTGAATTTTAAATTATCCGAGGGTCAAGCCTCAGCAAGGGAGGTGACCGCTTGGCTTTCATAACGGGTATAGTCTGACATCGCATTAAATGGTGTCATGTCTGCATTTAATGCGGAGTGGGAACGTGGGCGCGTGTACCCCGGGAGGCATGAGGCGGTTACCAAAAGTGGGAGTCTCCCAAGGCGGGAAATGATTGCATTTTCAAATACTCAAGCCTAATTAATGTAAATTATTCCCCTATAAATAGGGTTCCGGAAGGCCCTTTTGCTCTTTTCACGCATTCAACTTTCTTCAAGCAAATCAAGCAACAAGGATTCTCTACCATTTTCTGCGATTTCCAGCAGGCTCTTCTTCAATCTCTAGGTAAAAATTCCACAAGTTCTTATTTCTGGTACTAACTTTTAGATTTAGGTTGAGAGAGCGAAACTCTTGAGTGAAGAAATCCCCTTCTGTTGTTGAATTCTGAGACTTCCTTCTCCATTTTCTACGATACGCTGCATTTTCAAAGAATCACAATGTAGGCATGGCCGGACTCCCAGCAGACGATTATGTGAGGGAGATAGATGAGATGTCAGTGGGGAGCTCTTCCCCTCATGGTAACGTACCCACAGCTGTTCCCATGGCTAGGGCGTCCCCAGGTGAGGGGATTCCCATGGCGATTCCAGTGGCCCAGGCTCCGGCTGATGCCAGGGATGAAGAGGTCGGCGCCACCGTTCAAGGGATGAACGAGCGTGCTCCTGGAGGGGTAAATGACCTCTTTGAGGAGATGAACAATGTGATGGAAATGCAGAGGCAAGGAGAGAGAGTATTCCCTGTGCTTAACAGCGCTGTGAGACACCAAGTTCACAGGATCACAGTGGCCGTAACGGCTCCCGAGGGTGGTGCAGGGCCATCCGGGCGTCAATTTGAGGCTGAACCTTCCAGAGGGCGCCGAAGAAAGGGAAAGGAGCCTGCAACTCGAGTGAGGCAAGACAACCGTCACCAAACCGATAGATCTCCGGACGAGATCGAGAGCATCCTGACGCCCGATGATTTGGAAGAGTTGAGGGCAAAGGTGTACTGGGACGAAGCAGTATTCCCTATGCGACTCCCCGAGGAAGGAGAGAGGGCCAACCGACCACCGCTTGGGATGATGACGGTCTACTGGGACGCGGTTCTGGCCGGGGGCCTGAGGTTTCCCATCTCGCCCGTCGTTGCCACCATCTATCACCACCTGGGGCTTTGCCCTTCACAAATTCTGCCGAACGGCATAGCTCTAATCAACACTTTTGTAATTATGATGAATGTCCTAGGCCACGAACCCTCGATCACCAATTTTGACAGCTTGATACAGGTGGCCCGCTCAACATGCTCGTCCCCTACGGATGGATTCTATTATGCCCAGGCCAAATCAGGCTTTAAGATGATAGACTCTCCATCTACTTCCTATGGTGAGCATTGGAAAGAGGTATTTTTTCGTGGGGGCTCCAGGAGGAATTTTTTGGGTTCACCGCCAGTGGTTGATACATAGCGAGGGGCCCTTGATTAGGGAGAGGGTAAGGAATAAGGCTTTCGAGGATTGGGCAAAGGGGTTAGCCCTCGTAATGAGGAGTGAGAAGAAGTGGATCAAAGCTGAGGTCTTGATGAAGGATAAGGGAGTGCTGTTTCGTTATGGCTTATCTTGCCCCCCAGATATGATAACCAACCCTCCTGCTGACATCATGGCCCTCGATGGTTAGACTCTAGGAACTAACTGCTCTAACTTTTAGAATAGTCTTCTAACTTGGCATGATTGTTATACTCTTGTGTCTGTGATCCAAACAATCAACCTTTGACGCTCGTTTCTTCTTACTTGTAGGTGTCCGAATATTATCGTTCAGGGAGTCAGCGCTAACCCTCAGCCCCCGCAACAACAGCGAATTCGCCCTCCCAACCCTCCAAGGGGGAGGGGAACTAGGCGAGGAGCCGGTCGTGGCCATAATGGCGCTCGCGGGGACGCAGAGAACGAAGCTCATAGGGGCCCCATTGAGGATTTGACGGTTGATGGCGCCCGCGGGGCTACTCCTCCGCCGGTGGCCCCCGAGGGTCCAATATCACTGAGTTCGAGCGGCTCCCGCAATCGCTCGGGGGAACTAGTCCGTATCCATGAAACCATCCGGGCTGACCGTCAAGGGAAGAGAAAGAGACTGCCGGACTCCATTCCGAGTTCGGGCAAGGGAAAAGAGGTGGTAGTGGGGCACAGGGGCGAGGGCAGCGACACCTCCTCATCAGAGGATGAGGATTTCTGGAAGATGGGCTGCAAGGGCGACACTCGCTACAAGCGTCAGCGGACCGAGGGTCCAGTACTTCTGAAGAAGAATGCTTACTCCGTAAACCTCGTTTCGGACATCGTCGGAAAACTCTAATTTTCCAGCGATCACAATAAGCTGAACGAGCATGACGCCGCTCGTGTTGCTGATGACGCTTGTCATGCCCTTCTAACGGTGAGTCTTCAATATTTTATGGGGAATTCCAACTTCCAGTATTCCAATTTTAATGCTAACCTTTGTTTCTGACTCTCCAGGAGGTGATCCCCAGGTTGAAGAACCTGCAGGGACGAGCGCAGGCCTATTCCGAGCATAAGGCCAAGTACAAAAGATTGCTGCGAGTCTCCGACCCCGGCCAATTGCAAGAGGCTTACAATAATGTCAGCGCCCAACTGACTTCGGCCAACCTTGAGAAAGACAGGCTGAGGGAGAATCTGCAGAAGGAGGACGCAGCCTATCTTACCCTTGACGAGCGTCACAGGGAGTTGAAGGTGGAGCGCGACCAACTGAGGGTCCAGAATAGGGAGTTGACCACACAGCTGGCAGAGAGCACTCGCCAAAATGAAGATACTAAGAAGGTTCTCGCTGATCTGCAGGGGAAGGTGGAAGTACTGGCGGCGAAGGTCTCCTGGGACGCAGTAATGAAGTTCGTGCGTTCCAAAGCTTTTGTGTTTACAGCCAACATCCAGTGCTTTGACAACACTCGGCGCTTCTTCCATAAAGCTATCGGGCAAATGGTGAAACTTGGCTTGGCTCCTGACAGCGCTCGAACCGACGAGCGCTTGCACATGGACTTGGATGAAAACTGTGAGCCTATGGTCCAAGACGAGGATCCCACTGAGAGTTTGGCAGAGCCTGACTACCAGGAGTTGGTGCAAACGCTCCAACGGGAGTTCATAGCTGCCAATACTCTAGGTTCCGAGCCCATCCGGATAGAGGACGAGGGCACCGCCATGGATGCAGCGGATGTCGAGGAACCAGGCGAGGCTCAAACTTCTGACGCCAACGTGTTAGCCCCAGTTCCTCTTGCGACCGCCCCTCCAGAGCCTGACTCTCAAGCTCAGTGATAATCCCTTGGTTGTTGAGTCCCTTTCTTTGCCGGTTTAATTTCCTTTTCCTATTCATGAACAATTAATATCTATACTTAATCCGCCAACTGTTTTTCTGAATGTTTTGGATTACTTTATGCTTCTTCCCATATATTTGAACTCTTCTTTTACTGCTTGAATGTTTGCGTACTTTCTCTTTTACTTTTAAATGGTGAATGCTGTTGTTTCATTGCGCACGAGGGTGTTTTCTTTGAGGGTGCCCTGGCGTTCATCACAATGCGCCATCAGTTTAGGATTTGGTAGCGTCTAGTGATTTGAGGGACGTAGGTACGGGCGCGAGGGTGTTTTCCATGGGGGTTCCCTGGCCGTATTCGTAATGAGGCTCGAATTTGAACTTAGGAAACCTCTGAGGATTTGCCTAAGTATTGGCCTAATAATGTGCACCTCCATCTCGAACGCTCCAGTGAGTTGTACATACTTTAGAAATCAACAGTAGGATTTGCTAAGTATGGGATTAAATCGAGCGTAACCGTGGGGTTAGCGTCATTTCGAGGGACCCATGAAAGGATTGGTCTAGTATCCACTATTTTACGAGTGTGCTCTTACTCACGAAGTTGAGGGTCATCGGGGGTTTACGAGCACAAACTGGAGCGGCGAGCACCCAGTTGACGTAAATTAAGCGTTTAGCATCCCGCTATTTGACACGCTCGTTCTTAGGACTTTATACACTTACAAATTGTCAAACTATTCCAGGTGGAGGGCTCTCAACACCCAGATAGCGTTGCTTCGAAACGATTGGGGTATTACGTAGGCCGTTCGACGTGGAGGATGCTCGACACGGAGTAGGCCTTCTGTTGCCCGAATCATTAATCAATAGGAAAGCAAATAAATGACATAATCAAAAAATCAAATACTCACTGTTATATTTGCAATTTTCAAAATGAATACAATATGTTTTCTGTCAAAAGAAAGTACCCCAGGCCGCGCACGGACAATTACAAAAAAACTGACGTTTACACGTAGAACATTCTAAGGTTACATGCATTCCATGGCCTAGGGAGACGCTCGCCTTGCAAAGTCTCCAGTAGGTAGGTGTTGTTTGCTCGTACCTGAATGACTTTGAAGGGGCCTTCCCAATTGGGGTCCAACTTACCCATATGTTTGGAGACTTCAACTTTTTTGAGGACCAAGTCCCATAGCTGGAAAGTCCTCTCTTTAACACGTTTGTTGTACTGGCGGGCTGCGATTGCTTTGTATTTGTGGATACGAGCCCAAACAGTATTCCTTCTTTCGTCCAACAAATCTAATTCGAATGCTCGATTGGCCTCGTTGACAGCAGGCTCGAAATAGGCAACGCGTGCGGATTCTTGAGCAATTTCTGCAGGTATCATAGCCTCGGAGACATAAACGAGGGAGTAAGGAGTTTTCCGTGTTGCCGCTCGTGGGGTAGGACGGTACGCCCACAGGGCTCCTTGAAGTTCTTCAGCCCATTCTCCATTCTTACTCTCGAGCATCGTCTTCAGATGCTAGAGTATGGTTCGATTGGTCACCTCCGCTTGACCATTGGCTTGAGGGTGGCCCACAGAAGTGAAGCGTTGCTCGATTCCAAGTTCGTAGCACCAATCCCGTGTGTCAGCGGTAATGAATTGGGATCCATTATCTGAGATGATTACCCTTGGGATGCCGTATCTGCAAATGATGTTCTTACAAATGAAGTCCCTCACAACCTTGAACGTTATTTTCGCAACTACTTCAGCTTCGGCCCACTTAGTGAAGTAATCCACAGCGAGTATTACGAATTTCTTTTGTCCGACCGCCATTGGGAGGGGTCCCACAATATCAATACCCCACTGATCAAAAGGCCATGAAACATCAATAGGAATCATTTAAGCCGCCGGCAACTGAGGGGTGTTAGAATGAAACTGGCACTTAGGGCATTTCTTGGAGTAGCTAATGGCATCCTGCAACATCGAGGGCCAGTAGAACCCACTCCTTAAGACTTTTTTTGCAAAGATACGACCGCCCGAGTGGTTCCCACAACTTCCACTGTGCACATGTTCTAAAACTTCCTTGGCCTGCGGGGGTCTCAAGCATCTCAATGGTGGGCCCTGGAAGGATTGCTTGAATAATCGACCCTCGGCGTCCAATGAAAAGCGAGGGGCCTTGTTTCTGATTTTTCGGGCCTCAACTTTGTCGCTTGGACTGGTTCCATCCTGGAGGAATCTGATAGTTTCGTCGAGCCAACAAGGCTCGGAGGGGTCAATCATATTCACCTCATTCGAAGGTTCGCCTCTACTTATCAGCGGCTCCTCTATTCTAAGAAATGTAACAGCGCGCTCGCTAAAACCATCCAGGGCGGATGCGAACTTTGAGAGAGCGTCAGCACGTTCGTTTTCTGCCCTTGGGACCTGCAAAAGGTGGAATTCCCTGAACTTGGCTATCACCTCCTTAGCGCTCGCCAGATACTGCACCATGGTGGCTTCTCGGGCCTCATAAGAACCGTCAATTTGACTCGCGATCAACTGCGAATCAACATATGCAGTGACCCGAGTGGCGCCATTTTGGAGTGCAATCCTGAGCCCCTAGATGAGGGCCTTATACTCAGCTTCGTTGTTGGTGACTTGGAACGCCAGCTTGATTACGTAGTCAACTTCAGCTCCGAGAGGGTCCCTGAGGGTTACTCCGGCTCCTCCCTCCTGTGAGGTCGAGGAGCCATCTGTGTACAAAAGCCATAAACCGTCTTCTGCCGAGGGCACGGTATCTAAGTTGAAACGTTCCACCAACAAGTCGGCCACGGCTTGAGCCTGTATCGCCGTGCGAGGCTCAAAGGTGATGTCGAATTGACTAAGTTCAATAGACCATTTAATTAACCTCCCTGAGACGTCCGACTTTGCAAACACCTGTTTGAGGGGCTGATCTGTAAGCACCACGATGGAATGCGCTTGAAAATAAGGCCTTAGCCTCCGAGAGGCATTAACGAGCGCAAAAGCAAACTTCTCTATTTCCATGTATCTTTTCTCTGCTCCCTGTAGAGTCTTGCTTAAATAATACACCGGCATATGCTTACGCTCGCGAATCGCCACGAGGACAGCGCTCGTCGTTTCCGAGGAAACTGAAAGATAGACAAACAAGTTCTCCCCCGGGTTAGGTTTGGTCAACAAAGGCGCGCTCGACAGGTACTGCTTCATGTCCTGCAGGGCTTTTTCGTAGTTCCCACTCCAGGTAAAGTTACGAGTGTTACGCAAAATTTTAAAGAAGGGCAGATTCCTGTCTGCTGAGCGGGATATGAACCTATTTAATGAAATGATCTTACCCACAAGCACCTGGACCTCTCTCAGATTGCGAGGGGAGGGTATGTCCAGGATTGCTTTAATCTTCTCTGGGTTTGCCTCTATGCCCCGTTGGCTGACCATGTATCCCAAAAATTTGCCACCCCGCACGCCAAATGTACATTTGGAAGGATTCAGTTTCATACCGTAACGACGCAGGATATTGAACGCTCGTTTGAGGTCTTCCAGATGAGAATACTGGCGTTCGCTTTTGATGATCATGTCGTCCACATATACCTCCATGGACTTTCCAATTTCGCACTCGAACATTCTATTGACAAGGCGTTGGTATGTCGCTCCTGCATTTTTGAGCCCAAAGGGCATAACCTTGAAGAAATAAACACCCATATGGACTATGAACTTTGTTTTGGGACGGTCCTCAAGAGCCATAAATATCTGATAATATCCTTGGAAAGCGTCCATCATGCTCATAAGTTCACACCCAGCGGTCGAATCCACCAACTGATCAATTCTAGGCAATGGGTACGAATCCTTAGGACATGCCTTGTTGAGGTCCGTGAAGTCATTGCACAGACGCCACTTGTTGGCGCTCTTCGGAACGAGCACCACATTGAAAAGCCATTCGGGATATAGAATTTCTTCTATGTACTGAGCGTCAAGCAGTTTATTGACTTCTTCTTCTATGACCTGCTTTCGGAAACCATGAACATCTCTCTTCTTTTGCTTTATAGGTTTGAAGGCCGGATCCACATTCAGTCTGTGGACAATAACGCTCGGATCTATGCCAGTGAGGTCGGAAGCCTTCCAAGCAAAGACATCAATATTTTCTCGCAAGAATTCAATCATTATAATCTGAGAGGGACCGTTGAGGCCGGACCTATCTGCGTAGTCTTATCAGGATTCCCAGGCTCCAACTCGATGGTCAGAAAGCTCTCCGTAGGTTCTACCCGAACTTCGGGCCTCGGCTGTTCGAGCGCCCGTTTCTTGCCTGTAATTTTCTCGCTGGTATCTCCCGAGGGTATATGATCCTCGTCTTCCGAGAAGGAATCCCCAACCGCTCCGAGGGGTGAATTCCCCGCATCTACGAGTTTGTCCGCGACCTTCTTTCTATTCTTCTTCTTGTAGAGTTTGGCCCTCTTGCGCTCGGGGCCATCTTCATCTAATTTGGGGAAGTCCACAGATTTTTTGGTGGAGCCCGCTTGGGTAGGTTGCTTGGGCTTGTGGCTTCGAAGGGAAAGTACGTAGCACTCCCAAGCCTCCTTAATATTACATAGTACCTCTCCGGTACCCTCGGGGGTAGGAAACTTGATTTTCTGGTGATAGGTGGAAATTACAGCTTTGAAGTCGACGAGGGCTGGGCGCCCAATGATGATGTTGTATGGCAGGTCCACTTCGACCACTACATAGAGAACATTTAAAGTTTTTTGCTGTGGGGCACGACCGAAAGAGGTGGCCAAGCGAATTTGCCCGCGAGGGACGATCTCAGAACCCCCAAAACCAACGAGGGCTGTTCTGAGAGGTTCGAGCGGGATGTTTGTGATATTCAATTTCTGAAACGTGGAGTAAGGCAAAACATTCACGGAGCTTCCACTATCAATTAAGACCCTCTTTACAACGTGATTGTGAATGTCTAAGTTAACCACCATTGGGCAGTCAGAGGTTGTACCCTCCCCATGGGGTGTTACAATGTGTTCTAAATCACTTTCGGTGAACCCTACAATCTCATCTCCTCCTGAGCGTGATGGCTCATTGAGGGTGTACACCGGCTTGGGTTTGGAGGACCTCTGATTATAGCTACGTATGTGCCGACGGCGGGAGGAATTTGAATCTCCCCTCGAGGGTCCTCCAGTGATCATGTGGATGACCGCAAAGGGTTGATTGTCCGGGGGGGGGGCATCTTCTGTTTTTCTCGCTCGCTTGCCTCTATGTTGCAGCAATGAGGACTCCTTGAGCGTGAGCGGCTCCTATCCCGACCTTTAGGACGTTTAGTGCAGTATTCGTCATACCTTTCGAGCGCCCTTACAAACTCCTTCAAATGCCCCCCGGCCATGCGCCTCTGGACCTCGCTCTCTAACTGACGGCACTCGTTCGTGTCGTGCCCCTTCTGTTTGTGGAAGGTACAGTATTTTCCCGAGCGCTTCTGAGCCTCGGTTTCTCTCAACTTTGGCGGCCTTTTGAACAGCTTCTTATCCGCCATGGCATACACTTCGACTATAGGGCGGTTGAGAGGGATGCGCTCAAACTTCCGAGGGGGTGGAGAATTTCGACGAGCGGGAATAGGGCTACGGCGGCGGCCTCTGGTTGAATCTCCTCTGTCCTCAGGGGCTTTGCTGGGGCGAGGGGCATTCGCCATTTTCTGGTCCCTTGCAAGATACATATGTTCGAGGGTGAAAAACGAGTCAGCTATGTCCCTTATCTCCATCAGCGAGCGGGGCTTTTTCTTGGACACTTCTTCTACAAATTCCTTGCTGACATAATGCTTCATATTGATGGCTCCAAACAAAACGTGCCTCAAGAAGTCCATCGAGGGCTTCTCTACCAACAAGATCTCCTTGTTGAACCTTCCCATGAAAGACCGGAGGGTCTCATTCGGCCCCTGGACCAAGCTGTAAAGGGCAGTTGCGGCCGGGGCCGGTGCTTTTAAGGAGTTGAAATGGCTTACAAAGGCATCGGTCAAGTCATAATACCCTCGAATTGAGCGCGGGGGAAGTTTTTTGTACCAGTCTTGAGCCATTCCAGTGAGGGAAGTGACGAAAACTTTGGCCCAATAGTTGTTAGGGTGATCATATAAATACATCAGATGCACAAAGTGATCCAGATGCCCGGCTGGATCGGTGGTTCCATCGTATCTATTGACAGACGAGGGGATTTTGCCCTTCCCCGCGCGAGTCAACAATACCTCCTCAATGAGGGGCGAATCGCCGGTCATGATTCTGTAATCCCTGTCGTCGGGATCCTCCTAGCTGGCTTCCCTTCTGCGCCGAGAAATTGGGCTACGTGGCCGGCGAGCGTCTCTGGCCCTGGACCTCTCGTCCCCATCACGGGAGACTTGAGACCTTGCCCGAGAGAGCTGCTCAACCACATTCTGGAGCCCCTTAAGCTGGTCCTGCACAGCGGCAAGCTGAGGGTCTCCGACGTTTCCACGGTTTGCCCTTTCTGTGGCCCTTGATTGGACCTCTTCATTGTCTCCGGCCCCCTCTTTTTGAGGGGCTCTCTTATCTTGAGGGGCCTTCTCATTTCCAGCGGGGTGCTGCCCTTGCTGGACCCTCGAGGGGGTCTCGTTTTCTTGAATCGGTGGAGGGGGAGGTTGCTGGGCCCTCAACGCGTTTTGAGCCATCGTTAACGGGTGAGCCGGGAGTCCTCCAAGGGGTGGGGCCACTCGTGCACCCGCCAGCGAGGGGAAGTAGGCTGCAGTGAAATGTTCCCAAGCATTCTGCACGGCTTGACCTTCGAATTGTGCGTACAATGCCTGAAGTTGCTGAGTAGTGACCTGGGGCATTTCTACCCCTTGTATCTCCCTAGGCAGCGACAAAGGAAGATTTAATGCCCCCACTTGGTAAGGCTGGACCATGGGTACCATTCCGGGCATCATTCCGGGTTGCGTATAGGGGTATCCAGGAGGCAGCATGGCCATGGAGCACATGCCTGGATGTGGGAAAGGAACGTTGGTGATGGGACCCGGAGGTGGAAGAACGGAACCGGGTCCTCCCACAGTGTTCCCACCAGGTGGGAGAGTTGTAACCACCGTTTCTGCATTTTCGACCCCGTTTCCCGCAGCTGGTGGGTTCGTATCTCCGGTGGGGATGTTGCTCTCTGCGTTCTCTTCGTTGACTGCGGGAAGAGCACCCTTGTCTCCTACGGCTCCAGATCTCGTTGCCGTCACCATTTCTGCAACGGGAAGTGTTATATCTCAACTAGCTTTCCGAGGAAGAAACTGATGATGTCAAGGATGTTAGTGATGGTTTCCCACAGACGGCGCCAAAAATGATGGTGCTAGAAATCGGACTTCCAGAAATGCAACAACACTTTAATATTGTATGAAAAGGGAAAGACCATCACAGGCGTGAGGGCCTTAGGATCTGGGTTTCCTCTTGAACGTGGGTTCTTCCAGTTAGAATAACACCAAGAGTGCAAGATGCAATGGTGATGCTACTGTGGTGAGGATAATATGAAGCTTGAGAAGATGTCGGAAAATGCTTAGAACAATGTATGCAATATGTATGCAGAGGATGACTTGGGAGAGAGTGCAGGTGTTCTCTCCTATTTATATGTTAGGGGTGAGGGTAAAAGGGTAAATTGACCGTGTGGTCCCAAACTTGTGTTGCCCTAACACGTGGCAGCCCATGTGGGCATGAGAATGACATTTCTGAAAAAGGGGCGGCGTGTCAGATGCAAGGTGCGCACCACCTTTGTGTCAGAGGTTGTTGGCGAGGGTCGCGTGAGAGGAAGGCTCAAGATCCGTTTCACTAGGGTTCGGATCCGCCACGGCGGTGGGAGGGGGATCGCACCCGAGCGCTGGTGACGCTCGAAGAGTGCTCGGACTGGTTCCCCACAGCATATGACCTTTGAGCGCCGAAGTCCCGAGCGCCAAGAATATGGCCCTCGTGCGGGTGATTCTCTGGGAAGGGTAAACCCTGAAGGCTGGGATGGGAGCGCTGAGCCTGTCGGTTCGGGCCCTTTACCTGAATAGTTGGCCGAGAATCAAGGGCCTGTACTAGTTGGCAAGTGAGTGGATCGGGTTGGCCCGCGAACCCATCAATGCGAAGGTATAGTCTTCACGTCAACAGATGGTGACACGTGGACGGCTCTAATACGAGCGTGTTTTTGTGTCTCATCATTATGTTTTTCATATTTGATATTTGACGATACTTTTATCATTTTTTTATGTATTCTATTTTTTGTTTACATTATGTTATATATTATATATAGGTTGTTATGATTTTATATGTATTTTTGATTTTTCAGGTTATATATATAATTTTAACAGATTTTGATTTCTTTATTTATATGATTTTTCAAATTTATAATTTAACAATCTAATCTTTTATTTCTATTATTTTTCATATTTGTAATTTAATATCTTTTGAGATGATTAACATATGAATTTTTAATAAACATGTTTTTTGAGTTTTTTATTTGAAAGATAATTTGATTTGCGTTTTTTATTGATCATAACCTGTGCCTTCGGCAAGAGCTTAGAACTAGTTTAAAAATAAATGACTATAAGCTAAGTATTTATTTTCAGCAATGTGAGAGTTTTTTTTTTTTTTGAAACAAATGTGAGAGTATTCATAAAATTAATTTTTGTTTGTTTTATTCATAAATAAGCTACGGTCTAAAACCACTACGGTGCATGTTTTTAGATTTTGCTAATAAATTATACGATTTTGTGTATTTAATTAACAAATTATTTTAGCATGCTGTTTGATTCTATTTATAAATTATACTATTTTATGGGATTAAATTAAAAGATTATTTCAAGATCCTTTTAGATTCTGCTTATAAATTATACAATTTGGTGTAATTAATTAAAATTTTATTTAGAAAATATTATACTCATTAAAATATATTCCTAAAATAACCTTTTATGCACAATTAAAACTCTAGGGATTATATATTCGTATTATTTTTTCTTTTCATACTTGAACTAGGCTTCCATAAGTTAGCAATCTCAAATAAAAACCTCTCACCTTAAGAATACGCAATTACAAGATAATTCTTTTTCTCTTTTCTTAACTTTATGAATTTTATTTTTGAATCCGTTAAATAATAAGTAATGTTATATCATTAAAATATATTCCTAAACTAACCTTTTATGCACAATTAAAACTCTAGGGATTATATATTCGTATTATTTTTTCTTTTCATACTTGGACTAGGCTTCCATAAGTTCGCAATCTCAAATAAAAACCTCTCACCTGCAATTACAAGATAATTCTTTTTCTCTTTTTCTTAACTATATGAATTTTATTTTGAATCTGTTAAATAATAAGTAATGTTATATAAAAGTATAATAATTTAATACTCATTTTTAATAATTTGATAAAAATTAAAATTAATTCTTAAATTTTATTTGCAAATACTCAATGATGGTGCAGGAATCTCGGTTTCCTAAATGCAACAACACTTTAGTATTTGTATGAAGAGGGAAAGACCATCACAGGCGTGAGTGCCTCAGGAACTGGGTTTCCTTGTGAGCGTGGGTTCTTCCAGCTAGGATAACACCAAGAGTGCTAGGAGTAATGGTGATGCAACTGTGGTGAGGTTGATGAAAAGCTTGAGAAGTTCAGTAGGAATGCCCAGAACGATGCAGTGTGTGTGTGGAAGATGACTTGGGGGAGAATGCATGAATTCTCCTATATTTATATGTTAGGGATGGGGGTAAATGGGTAAATTGACCATGTGGTCCCAAACCTGTGTTGCCCTAACACGCGTCAGCCTTTGGTGGGATGAGAATGACATCCTAAAAAAGGAGACGGCGTGCCAGGTGCACTGTGCACAGTACCTTTGTGTCAGAGTTTGTTGACGAGGGTCGCGTGAGATGAGGGACTAATGTCTCCTCCTGAAGGCCAGGATCCACCGTATGAGAGGTAGAGTCATCCTGAGCGTTGATGGCGCTCGGAAGATCCACGAATGGGCTCCCCACGGTATGATGACATTCGAGCGACGATATCCCGAGCGTCATCATGGGACCCCCATGCAGGCGCTTCCATGAGAAGGATAACCCTGAGGGCCGTGACGCGAGCGTCAAACTCTCCGGGCCTGGGCTTTTACTGGAGTAGTCGTTCGAGGCTTGACGGTCTATCCTTGCTTGCAAATGAGTGGGCTGGGAAGGCCCACGAGCCCGTTGAGGCGAGCGTCCGGGGTTTAGTCAGCGGCATGCTGACACGCGGACGGCTCTGATTCGATGGTGATTTTAGGCCTCATCATTTTGCCCCCCAAATTCTGTAGTATCGCTTCGAGCGTACTGTAGAATTTATAAAGAAGGAGCCTTGAACTCCGAATATCCGAGGGCCAGGCCATTACCAGCGAGGAGACTGTTAGTCTTCTGTAACGGGCACAAACTGACACCACATTAAATGCTGTCCAGTCCGCATTTAATGCTGAGTGGGAACGTGGGCGCGTGTACTCCGGGAAGCGTGAGGCGGTTACCAAAAGTGGGGGGTTTCCCAGGCGGGAAATGATTGCGTTTTTGAATTTCAACCCTAATCCACGTTCCCTCCTCCCTATAAATAGGGATTTGCAGGGCCTTGGTACCTCTTTCACGCATTCAAACTCTTTCAAGCATATTCAGAGCAAGAAACCTTTGTAAGTTCTACAAGCTCCGGCGAATTTCTTCTCTTCACATCTTAGGTAAAAATTCCTTACCCTTCTTCTTATTTTCCCCGTGCTAACATTAGTTTTAGGTTGTGTGAGTGAAAACCTTGAGGGAAGAGCCACTGTCTACTGTTGAATCTGTTTTAGAAATCTCATCCTCCCTAGAGTTTTCTGTTAGAAATCCCGTCCCCAAGAATTGAAAACTGACCATGGCCGGAAATCAAGCTGATGATTATGTACGGGAGATTGAGGAGATATCGGTGGGGAGTTCTTCCCCTCATGGTGATGTCCCCATAGCTGTTCCTCTAATTAGGGCGCACCCAGGTGGAGATATTCCCATGGCAATATCGGTGGCCCAGGCTCCGGTTGACGCCGGGGAGGAAGAAGTGAACGCTGCTGTTCAAGGGATGAACGAGCGTGCTCCCGTTGGGACGGACGATCTCTTTGAGGAGATGCACAATGTAATGGAGATGCAGAGACAAGGGGAGAGAGTATTCCCAGTCTTGAACAGCGCTGTGAGACCCCAAGACCACAGGATCACAGTGGCTATGGCGGGTCCCGAGGGTGAAGCGGGGCCATCCGGGCGTCCATTCGAGGCTGAACCTTCCAGAAGGCGTCAGAGAAGAGGCAAGGAGCCTGCCACTCGGGTAAGGCAAGACAACCGCCATCAGACTGACAGATCTCCGGACGAAATTGAGAGTATTTTGACCCTCGGTGACTTGGAGGAGTTGAGGGCGAAAGCGTATTGGGATGAAGTTGTGTTTCCCATGAGACTTCCTGAGGAAGGGGAGAGGGCCAATCGACCACCGCCTGGGATGATGACTGTCTATTGGGATGCAGTTCTTGCCGGGGGCCTGAGGTTTCCAATCGCTCACGACGCCGTCATCATTTACCATCATCTAGGGCTTTGCCCTTCACAAATTCTACCCAACGGCATAGCCCTAATCAATACGTTCATCATAACCATGAGGGCCCTTGGCAAGGCACCCTCGATAATCAATTTTGACAGCTTGATACAAGTAGCCCGCTCGCCCCGCTCGTCGCCTACAGACGGATTTTACTACGCCCAGGCCAAATCAGGCTTTAAGATGATAGATTCCCCATCTTCCTCTTACGGCGAGCACTGGAAGGAAAAGTACTTTTTCGTGGGGGCTCCTGGAGGGATTTTCGGAGTTCACCGGCAATGGATGATTCACGGCGAGGGTCCTCTGATTAGGGAAAGGATGAGGAACAAGGATTTTGAGGAGTGGGCGATGGGGTTAGCCCTCGAGATGAGGGCTGAAAAGAAGTGGATTAAGGCGGAGACATTGGTGAAGAATGAAGGGGTGTTGTTCCGCTACGGATTATCTTGCCCCCCTGACATGATACTCAACCCTCCAACTGACATCATAGCCCTTGACGGTTAGATTCTAGGAACTAACATCTCTAACCTTTAGAATAGCTTTCTGACTTACAGTTATCAATGCTTTCTTGTTTATATGATTCAAACAACTAATCTTCTGACGCTCGTTCCCTTTTACTTGCAGGCATCCACCTACTTTCTCAAGGCATGAATGCTGAAGCCCTTTCACGTATGCTGGGTGCCCAAGGGCCCGCAGTCGATCCCCAACAACAGCAAGCGCAGCAGAACCGCCCTCCCAATGCTCCAAGGGGGAGGGTAAACCGACGAGGCACTGGCCGAGGGCAGAACAACGCTCGAGACGGAGCAGGGAATGTGGCTCCTCCCAGGGGCCCGATCGAGGATCTAACACTGGAGGGCACCCACGAGGCCACTCCTCCGTCGGCGGCTCCCGTGGGCCCAATCACTCTGAGTTCAAGCGGGTCGCGGAACCGCTCGGGGGAGCCCGTCCGCTTTCATGAAATTCTCCGGGCCGAGCGCCAGGGGAAAAGAAAAAGGATGCCGGACTCCCTCCCTATTTCAGGCAAGGGGAAAGAGGTGGTCGTGGGCCACCGTGGCGAGGGCAGCGACACTTCATCCTCCGAGGATGAAGAATTTTGGAAGATAGGCTGCAAGGGCGACTCCCGCTATAAGCGCCAGCGGACTGAAGGCCCAGTACTCCTAAAGAAGAGCCCCTACTCTGTCAACCTTGTCTCCGACATCGTTGGGAAGCTACAATTTTCCGGCGATCACGACAAGCTGAACGAGCATGACGCCGCTCGGGTGGCTGATGATGCCTGCCACGCCCTTCTGACGGTAAGTCTGTACTCCTTTTTACCAAATTCTCTCTCCTTCTTTCCACCTTCGGATTATGACCCTCGTTACGGCTTCCCAGGAGGTAATCCCGAGGCTGAAAAACTTGCAAGGGCGAGCGCAAGCATATTCTGAGCATAAAGCCAAGTACAAGAAGTTGCTGCGCATCTCAGACCCTGTTCAACTGCAGGAGGATTACAACAACGTCAGCGCTCAGCTGAACTCCGCCAACATTGAAAACACTCAGCTGAAGGAGAATCTGAGGAAATCTGATGACGCCTTTCTGGCGCTAGATGAGCGTCACAGGAAATTGAAGGCTGAGCGGGACCAGTTGAGGGCACAAAATGTGGAGCTGGGTGAGCAACTGGCGGAGAGCACTCGCCGGAACGAGGCAGCCAACAAAGCCTTCACTGACTTGCAAGGCAAAGTACAGGGCTTGGAAGCGAGGGTGTCCTGGGAGGCGGTGAAGAAATTCATGCGCTCAAAAGCCTTTGTGTTCGCGGCCAACATCCAGTGCTTTGACAATGCTCGACGCTTCTTCCATAAAGCGATTGGGCAAATGGTGAGGTTGGGACTGGCCCCTGAAAGCGCTCGATCCGATGCTCGCCTGCGCATGGATCTTGATGAGAATTGCGAGCCAATGGTTCAGGAGGAAGATCCCACGGACAATCTGGCGGAGCCTGAGTATCAGGAGTTGGTGGAAACACTCCAAAGGGAGTTTATAGCTGCCAACAGGGTAGATCCTGAGCCTCTCCTGATAGAAGATGAGGGCACTTTCATGGACGTTGCGGATTCCGAGGAGCCTGGTGAGGCCCAAACCTCTGACGCTAATGTGTTGGCCCCGGTTCCCCTTGCAACTGCTCCTCCTGAGCCTAACGCTCCGGCCCAGTGAAACTCTTTACGCTGATCCCTTTCCTTGTTGATTTAAATCTCTTGTCATAATTATGAACAAGTTATGCCTGTACTTAATCTTCCCATTAATCCCTTAACATTTTGAGTTTCTTTTCATACTTTAGCACTCTTTCTCTACTGCCTTGATGTTTGAATGCTTTTTCTTTTGCTCTGGGATGGTGAATGTTGTTAATTTGTTGGGCTTTGCCACTTTTACATTGCCTCCCTCATTTGGACGTTTGCGATGAGCATGTTTTTTGCACGAGGGCGCTTCTTGCGAGGGTGCCCTGGCGTTCATCACAATGCGTCATTAATTCAAGAATTGGCAGCGTCCGCCGATCCGAGGGGCGTTAATACGGGCACGAGGGTGTTTCCCTTGGATATCCCCGGGCCGTACTCGCAATTAGGCTCGAATCTGACCTTAGGAAGTCTTTTAGGGATTTGCCTAAGTATTGGCCCAATAATGCACATCCTCATTCCGGAAGCCCCAATGAGTCATACACATTTTAGAAATCAACAGTAAGATTTGCTAAGTGTGAGAAGGAATAGAGCGTAACCATAGGGCTAGCGTTATTCCGAGGAGCACATGAAGGGACTGAGTTAAAATCCATTACTTTATGAGTGCCTTTTTTTTTTCTCAATAAGTTGAGGGTCATTCGGGTTTTTGCGAGCGCGAGCTGGAGTGGTTAGCACTCAGCTGGCTACAAATGGGCCTTCCGCTCCCCGTTGTCTGACACGCTCAATTTTAGGACTTTATATTACCAACCGTTCAAACTGTTATAGGTGGATGGTTATCAACACCTGGACAGTGTAGCTTTGAAACGATTGATGTATCGCGTAGACCGTTCGACGTGGAGGATGCTCGACACGGAGTAGGCCTTTCGTCGCTCGGATCATTTGATCAAAATAGCAGAGCAAGCAAATAATAAAAACAAAGAGTTAAATACTTACTGTTATATAAATGCATTTTTGGGAAATGATTACAACACACTTTCCGTCAAAGGAAAAACCCTTCACGCCACAACCGGGCCATTACAAAGAAACTGATGTTTACACGTAGAACCTTCTGAGGTTACATGCATTCCATGGCCTAGGGAGTCGCTCGCCTTGCAAAGTTTCCAATAGGTAGGTGTTGTTTGCTCGTACCTGGATGACTTTGACGGGGCCCTTCCAATTAGGGTCCAACTTACCTACGTGTTTGGAGACTTCAACTTTTTTAAGGACCAAGTCCCCTAGCTGGAAAGTCCTTTCCTTAACACGTTTATTGTACTGGCGAGCAACGGTTGCTTTGTATTTGTGAATACGTGCCCAGGCAGCATTTCTCTTCTCATCCAGCAAATCTAACTCGAGCGCCCGATTGGCCTCGTTGGCGGCAGGCTCGAAATAGGCAACGCGTGCGGATTCTTGAGCGATTTCCGCAGGTATCATGGCCTCGGAGCTGTACACGAGGGAATAAGGGGTTTCCCCCGTTGCCGCTCGCGGAGTGGTACGGTACGCCCACAGGGCTCCCTGAAGTTCTTCAGCCCACTCTCCCTTCTTACTCTCGAGCATCGTTTTCAGATGCTGGAGTATGGTTCGGTTGGTCACTTCAGCTTGACCATTAGCTTGAGGATGACCCACGGAAGTGAATCGTTGTTCGATCCCTAATTCATAGCACCAATCCCGCGTGTCCGCAGCGATAAACTGGGAACCGTTATCCGAGATGAGCACCCTCGGGATGCCGTATCTACAGATGATATTTTTCCAAATGAAATCCCTCACAACTTTGAACGTTATCTTAGCGACCGCTTCTGCCTCAGCCCACTTGGTGAAATAATCCACAGCAAGTATTACGAACTTCCTTTGCCCGACCGCCATTGGGAGAGGTCCCACGATATCAATGCCCCATTGATCAAAAGGCCAGGAAACGCCAATAGGAATCATTTGAGCTGCCGGCAATTGAGGAGTGTTGGAGTGGAACTGGCACTTGGGACATTTCTTGGAATATTTAATGGCATCTTGCAATACTGAGGGCCAATAGAACCCACTCCTTAAGATTTTCTTTGCCAAGATTCGCCCGCCTGAGTGGTTCCCACAACTTCCACTGTGTACATGCTCTAAAACTTCTTTAGCTTGCGAGGGTCTCAAACATCTCAACGGTGGTCCCAGGAAGGATCGCTTGAATAAACGACCCTCGGAATCCAATGAGAAGCGAGGGGCTTTGCTTTTGATCTTCCGAGCCTCAACTTTGTCGCTCGGGCAGGTTCCGTTCTGGAGGAATCTGACAATTTCATCAAGCCAACAAGGCTCGGAGGGGTCAATCATGTGCACCTCTTTTGAAGGTTCGCCTTTACTTATCAGTGGCTCCTCCGTTCTCAGAAATGTAATAGCGCGTTCACTATGGCCATCCAGGGCGGACGCAAACTTTGAAAGAGCGTCAGCATGTTCGTTTTCTGCCCTCGGAATTTGTAAAAGATGGAATTCCTTGAACTTGGATATCTCTTCCTTGGCGCTTGACAGGTACTGTGCCATGGTGGCTTCTCGAGCCTCATAACTACCGTCAATTTGACTCGCGATCAACTGCGAATCAACGTATGCTGTGACACGAGTGGCCCCATTTTGGAGCGCAATCCTGAGCCCTTGGATGAGGGCCTCATACTCAGCTTCATTGTTGGTGACTTGAAACGCCAGCTTGATTGCGTAGTCGACTTCTGCCCCAAGGGGATCCCTGAGGGTCACCCCGGCTCCTCCCCCCTGTGAGGTCGAGGAGCCATCCGTATGCAAAAGCCATAAACCCTCATCCGCCAATGGCACCGTCTCCAGATTGAAACGCTCAACCAACAAATCGGCCACTGCCTGAGCATGTATGGCTGTGCGGGGCTCGAAGGAGATATCAAATTGACTAAGCTCAATTGCCCATTTAATTAACCTGCCCGAAACATCCGGCTTAGATAACACTTGTTTGAGTGGTTGATCTGTAAGCACTGTGATAGAGTGAGCCTGAAAATATGGCCTCAGCCTTCGGGATGCATTGACGAGCGCAAAGGCGAATTTCTCAATTTCCATGTACCTTTTCTCTGCTCCCTGTAGAGTCTTGCTCAGGTAATACACCGGCATATGCTTACGCTCGCGGATTGCTACGAGGACAGCGCTCGTGGCTTCCAAAGAAACTGACAGATAGATAAACAAGTTCTCACCCGGGATTGGCTTGGTCAACAAAGGCGCGCTCGACAGGTATTGTTTCAAGTTCTGCAGGGCCTTCTCGCAATCCTCGTTCCAGGTAAAGTTGCGAGCGTTGCGCAAAATTTTAAAGAAGGGTAGATTCCTATCCGCTGAACGGGAGATGAACCTATTTAGTGAAATGATCTTACCCACGAGCACCTGGACCTCTCTCAGATTGCGAGGGGAAGGTATGTCCATGATTGCTCTAATCTTTTCGGGGTTTGCCTCTATGCCACGTTGACTGACCATGTATCCCAGGAATTTTCCGCCTCGAACGCCAAAGGTGCATTTTGATGGGTTCAACTTCATTCCGTAGCGA
Organism: Lantana camara; assembly: GCA_037501455.1. Classification (NCBI taxonomy): domain Eukaryota; kingdom Viridiplantae; phylum Streptophyta; class Magnoliopsida; order Lamiales; family Verbenaceae; genus Lantana; species Lantana camara. The sequence goes on along the minus strand of CM074860.1, from coordinate 95,008,328 downwards.
CGAAGGATGTCGAAAGTCTGCTTGAGATCCTCCAGATGGGAGCGCTGGCGCTCACTCTTGACTATCATGTCGTCTACATATACCTCCATAGATTTTCCAATTTCATGCTCAAACATCCTATTGACGAGCCGCTGATAGGTCGCTCCCGCGTTTTTGAGCCCAAATGGCATGACTTTGAAACAATAAACACCCAAATGCACAATAAACGAAGTTTTGGGGCGATCTTCGGGCGCCATAAAGATTTGATAATATCCTTGAAAGGCGTCCATCATACTCATGAGTTCACACCCGGCTGTAGAGTCTACCAACTGATCGATCCTCGGAAGCGGGTAATGGTCTTTGGGGCACGCTTTGTTGAGGTCCGTGAAGTCGTTGCACATACGCCACTTATTGGCGCTTTTTGGGACGAGCACCACATTACAGAGCCACTCGGGATATTGGATTTCTTCTATGTACTGAGCATCAAGCAACTTACCAACCTCTTCTTCAATAACCCGTTTTCTAAAGCCATGAACGTCCCTCTTCTTCTGTTTGATGGGCTTGAAGGTTGGATCCACCTTCAGTCTGTGGACAATGACACTCGGATCAATACCGGTGAGGTCGGAAGCCTTCCAGGCAAAGACATCAATATTGTCTCGCAAGAAATCAATCATCATAATCTGGGAAGGGCCGTCGAGGCTGGAACCTATCTGCGTGATCTTGTCGGGATTCCCGGGTTCCAATTCGATGGTCAAGAAGTTTTCTGTGGGCTCCACTCTTATTTCAGGCCTCGGTAATTCGAGCGTCCTTTTCTTTCCTGTGATCCTTTCGTCGGTATCCACCGAGGGTGACTGACCCTCGTCTTCCTCGGAAGACACCCCAACCTCGCCGGGGGGTGGGTTGCCAACACCCTCGGATTTATCCGTGGCCTTCTTTTTGTTCTTCTTCTTATAGAGTTTGGCCCTCTTGCGCTCGGGACCATCTTCATCCAGCTTGGGGAAGTCAACAGACTTTTTGGTGGATCCCGCCTGGGTGGGTTGTTTTGGCTTGTGGCTCCGAAGGGAAAGTACGTAACATGCCCAAGCTTCTTTTACATTGCACAGTACCTCACCGGTTCCCTCGGGAGTGGGAAATTTGACCTTTTGATGATAGGTGGAAATTATCGCCTTGAAGTCGACGAGGGCTGGTCGCCCAATGATGATGTTGTATGGTAGGTCCACTTCGACCACCACGTAAAGAACATTCAAAGTCTTTCGCTGTGGGGCGCGACCGAAAGAGGTAGCCAAGCGAATCTGTCCGCGAGGGACGATCTGGGAACCTCCAAACCCTACGAGGGCAGTTCTGAGAGGTTCGAGTGGAATGTTTGTTATGTTCATTTTTTGAAACGTGGAGTAAGGCAAAACATTCACGGAGCTTCCACTATCAATTAGGACCCTCTTTGCAACATGGTTGTGAACATCTAAGCTAACCACCATGGGGCAGTCAGAGGTTTCACCGACCCCATGGGGCGTTACAATGTGCTCTAAGTCCTTTTCTGTGAAACCTACGCTTTCATCCCCACCCGAGCGCGATGATTTATCAACAGAGAGTACTGGCTTGGACCGAGAAGATTTCTGGTCATAACTCCGGATGTAGCGGCGCCGGGAGGCGTTAGAGTCACCCCCCGAGGGTCCGCCAGCAATCATGTGAATAACCGCGAAAGGCTGGTTCTCCATGTCAGATGACTTCCCTTTTCCACGGTCACTGGGCTCGGAGCGATGGTGTCGGGGACTTCGTGAGCGTGAACGACTCCTCTCCCTGGCGCGTGCTCGCTCTGCACAATGCTCATCGTAACGTTCCAATACTTTAACGAACTCTTTAAGGTGCCCTCCTACGATCAGCCTCTGAATTTCACTCTCAAGCTGCCGGCACTCGTTGGTATCGTGCCCTTTCTGCTTGTGAAAAGCGCAATATTTTCCCGAGCGCTTCTGGGCCTCGGTTTCCCTTAATTTCGACGGCCTTTTGAACAGCTTTTTGTCCGCCATGGAATAAACTTCGGCAATTGGGCGGTTGAGGGGGACCCGCTCAAGCCTTCGCGGAGGAGAGGAACGACGGCGAGCGGGTATCGGGCTGCGGCGGTGACTCCGGTGGGGCTCCGCTTTGTCCTCATTGGTTCGGTTGGGGCGAGGGGCATTCGCCATCTTCTGATCCCTCGCTATGTACATATCCTCGAGGGTAAAGAAGGAATCTGCTATCTCCCGAATTTCCATCAACGAGCGCGGCTTCTTCTTGGCTACTTCCTCCACAAACTCCTTGCTGACGTAGTGCTTCATGTTGATGGCTCCAAACAGAACGTGCCTCAAAAAGTCCATCGAGGGCTTTTCTACCAACAAAATTTCTTTATTAAATCTCCCCATGAAGGACCTGAGAGTCTCGTTCGGCCCTTGGACCAGGCTATAAAGAGCGGTCGCGGCCGGGGCCGGTGCTTTCAGCGAATTGAAGTGGCTGACAAAGGCATCCGTCAGGTCATAGTATCCTCTGATTGAGCGTGGGGGGAGTTTTTTGTACCACTCTTGGGCCATTCCGGTGAGGGAAGTGACAAACACCTTGGCCCAGTAGTTGTCCGGATGGTCGTATAGGTGCATTAGGTGCACAAAATGGTCCAGATGCTCGGCTGGGTCCGTAGTTCCATCATACCTGTTGATTGACGAGGGAATTTTACCCTTCCCTGCGCGAGTCATTAGGACTTCCTCGACGAGGGGAGAATCGCCCGCCATGATCCTGTAATCTCGCTCGTCGGGATCTTCATAGCTGGCTTCTCTTATTCGGTGGGAAACTGGGCTCCGTGGTCGACGAGCGTCTCTGGCCTTGGACCTCTCGCCCCCCTCACGGGAAACGTGAGACCGTGCTCGAGAAAGCTGCTCTACCACATTCTGGAGCCCTCGAATTTAATCTTGCACTGCTGCTAGCTGAGGGTCACCGACATTTCTGCGGTTTGCCCTCCCTGTGGCCCGGGACTGGACCTCTTCATTGTCTCCGGCCGCCTCATTTCGAGGGGCCCTTTCATCTCCTACAGCTGGGCGTTCTTGCTGGACCCTCGGTGGGGCTTCATTTCCTTGATTCGGTGGTGGGGGAGGTTGCTGTGCTCTTAGCGCATTTTGGGCCATTGTTAAAGGATGCGCTGGGAGCCCGCCAAGTGGTGGGGCCAGACGAGCGCTGGCCTACGAGGGGAAATACGCGGCCATGAAATGCTCCCAGGCATTCTGAACGGCCTGGCTCTCACACTGCGCATACAGCGCCTGAAGTTGCTGGGTTGTAACTTGGGGCATCTCCACCCCTTGGATCTCTCTTGGTAACGACGTGGGGAGATTCAGAGTCCCCACCTGATACGGCTGGATCGCCGGCATCATCCCGGGCATCATCCCAGGCTGCAGAAATGGGTACCCCGGAGGGGGCATGGCCATGGGATACACCCCTGAGTAAGGGTAGGAAGCGTGGGCAGTGTGAGCTGCAGGTGGAACAACGGAGCTAGGTCCTCCCGCAACGTTCCCACCTAGTGGGAGAGTTGTCCCCGCTGGCTCTGTGTTCTCGTCCCCATTTCCGGCAGCTGGGGGGTTTGCTTCTCCGGCGGGGATGTTGCCTTCCGCGTTCTCCTCGTTGACGGGGGGAACGGCGCCTTTCTCTCTGATTGCTCCAGATCTCGTCGCAGTTACCATGATTACAGACTTTGATGTCACTTTTCAACTAGCTTTTGAAGGAAGAAACTGATAAGACCAAAGATGGTGGTGATGGTTTCCCACAGACGGCGCCAAAAATGATGGTGCAGGAATCTCGGTTTCCTAAATGCAACAACAGTTTAGTATTTGTATGAAGAGGGAAAGACCATCACAGGCGTGAGTGCCTCAGGAACTGGGTTTCCTTGTGAGCGTGGGTTCTTCCAGCTAGGATAACACCAAGAGTGCTAGGAGTAATGGTGATGCAACTGTGGTGAGGTTGATGAAAAGCTTGAGAAGTTCAGTAGGAATGCCCAGAACGATGCAGTGTGTGTGTGGAAGATGACTTGGGGGAGAATGCATGAATTCTCCTATATTTATATGTTAGGGATGGGGGTAAATGGGTAAATTGACCATGTGGTCCCAAACCTGTGTTGCCCTAACACGCGTCAGCCTTTGGTGGGATGAGAATGACATCCTAAAAAAGGAGACGGCGTGCCAGGTGCACTGTGCACAGTACCTTTGTGTCAGAGTTTGTTGACGAGGGTCGCGTGAGATGAGGGACTAATGTCTCCTCCTGAAGGCCAGGATCCACCGTATGAGAGGTAGAGTCATCCTGAGCGTTGATGGCGCTCGGAAGATCCACGAATGGGCTCCCCACGGTATGATGACATTCGAGCGACGATATCCCGAGCGTCATCATGGGACCCCCATGCAGGCGCTTCCATGAGAAGGATAACCCTGAGGGCCGTGACGCGAGCGTCAAACTCTCCGGGCCTGGGCTTTTACTGGAGTAGTCGTTCGAGGCTTGACGGTCTATCCTTGCTTGCAAATGAGTGGGCTGGGAAGGCCCACGAGCCCGTTGAGGCGAGCGTCCGGGGTTTAGTCAGCGGCATGCTGACACGCGGACGGCTCTGATTCGATGGTGATTTTAGGCCTCATCACTCAAACAATTATTATTTTTTATTTTTTATTTTTTTTAGAAAAAAATTTCACTTCTTTTATTACTATAATATTTTACAATTCTAACTTTTACTTTAAATTTTTTATAAACAAAAGAGTTTACAAACATAGCGAGTGTTTGCAAACTCTAAAAGTAAGTGATTATGTGATAAACGATTATTTTAAGCGGTTTTTGAGTGTTTGGAAAACCAACTTCTAATTATTTTAAGCAGAAATGAGCTAGAATCGATTTTGAGTGTTTGGAAAACACACTTCTAATTATTTTAAGCAGAAATAAGTTAGAATCGAGAAGCAGCCTGAGGCATGCTTCTGGATTCTACTTATAGATTATGCGGTTTTGTATATTTTATTTAGACAATAATATCCTCATTAAAATATTAATAATACATAGTTAATTTTTTAAACACAAATAAAAGTTTAGGATTATACAATCATCATATCTTTTCTTTCTTATTTCCATTAGAATTTGAAAATCTCAAAAATTTCCATTAAAATCTCAAGCAGAAAAATCTTATTGAACACTCAAAAATCTAACCTCAATTGAATTTTCATGTTTAGAAATCTCCATTAAAATCTCATAACTAAAAAATATGCAATTACTAGTTAAATATTTCTCTTTTATCATTTTTTAGTTTTACTAATTTTTTTTGATTATTTATTTTTGTGAAGACTTGAACTTTTTATTATAATTTAAGATCAACATATATAGATAATAACCGAAACGATTAGAAAATATCAGGCTTAATTTAGTATTTTCATAAAAATTAAAAGTTATTCTCAACTTTTCTCTGCAAACACTCAACTAATTATTTTATTATTTTTCACTTTTTTTTTCCAAACACTCACTGCTTTTACTACTGCAAATTTTTACAACTTCCACTTCTGCTTTAACTTCTTCATACGCAGTAGAGTTTGTAAACACCACCTAAGTTGACTATTGGAGTGGACTATACTACATTACTCTATATTGTTGCAATTGGAAATAATAAAGCTGAGCCCGTATCATTAATATCTAGCCCAAATTGCATTATATAACCCAACACGACGTTCTAAACTATTTTTATTCGTTTCAGCACACACACACACATATATATATATGGGCTAATTCCAATCACCCCCCAACCTTCTGGGGGGGGGGGGGGTGCGCTTTACCCCCTCACCTTTGCAAAACATAACACATTGTCCCTCCGGCGGAATATTCTGGGAATATTTCGTTCAAAATTAACCTTGACCTAGATTTCTCCTCCGTTACGGCGACCCAAGAGTCAAGACCACCACCATCGTATTTCTCTCTCCATGACGAACAAAACTCATATCCCGTTCGACTCTATTGGCCGTCGGAAGCGTCGGAATTCACCTACAAACTTCGCCGGAGGTGCACCATCTTTGATCGGCGATTCCTCCTTTGTTGGTTTTCGGATTTTGATTTTGAAACGATCATTGTGTTCCTTATATCAAGATCTTCGATTTGATGTATAATATCAACACCTTTGACATCTGATTTGTATGGATTTGCAATACGAAAATGTTCACTTAACCCCTTTCCGGCGGAATATTCCAGGTATATTCCAGGAATAATAAGAAAAATGTATAAGTTTAGTAAAATATTCCAGCTTCGGCCTGCGTTAATAACAAGTTAAAATTTGTTGGGATTGCAGCTTCCTGATACCAAGTTTGCTACAATGGTGGAAATGGTATACCATTTATACAATTTTCCCAATTATCATTTCTAGACCAAATTTCACCACCTATTTATATTCCGCTTATTTTCTTCTACCACCACAATCAGTTAAGCCACATTAATGTTAGGGGGATTGTTGGGCCAGATCTTAGCAATTTTGCAATTTTGCAATTTTGGCCAGATCCTAGCCAACAGTCCCCCTAATTTTTTCCTGAAATACCGCTCTTGGACCCGACATTAATGTGGCTTAACTGATCGTGGTGGTAGAAGAAAATAAGGGGAATATAAACGGGTGGTGAAATTTGGTCTAGAAATGATAATTGGGAAAATTGCATAAATGGTATACCATTTCCACAATTTTAGCAAACTTGGTATAAGGAAGCTGCAATTCCAACAAATTTTAACTTGGTATAATGCTGGCCAAAGCTGCAATTCCAACAAATTTGTGAGTCATTATATTAGTACCACGTCTAGTAAAAGAAAAACGAACCCTAATAATAGGATTCGACTTCTTGAAGTTGAAGATTATTCCTTCCAAATTGATTTTAATCATATCCGGGTGAAGTGTAGCGGCTGTCTTTTCTCCAGATTGAGAAGAACAGTTAGTTTGACCTACGGAAGATAATTCGGCCAAAAATTTTAACCCTCCAAAAAACATAAAAAAATTCGGATTACTTTGAGGGCATCATTGTAATTTTGAAACTAACCCACAAAGATGACCATAAAAGTAAACACCAAAACGGCAAAACCTATTAAAAATATTTCTTCTAACTTTTTAAAAACCAAAATAAACTGAAGATTTTGACAGTATAAAACTAAAATAACCCACAATATTATATCTTCCGATATCCTTCCTCTCAAAGTAAATGAGGTTGAGAGAGAAATTCGTCTTTCTCCGTATTACAATATTTTTTAATCTGACATCACTATCAATACACGGCTTAAGTGAGTTAAATAGAAAATAAGATACAACAGTAACGAGAGGAGTTACGACCACAAAAGTGTTGCCGAGTGAAGGAGACCACAAACCTATCATTTTTGGACCAAATCACAACACTGTAATGTTCCTCTATACGTGGGGAATTGATTTCCAACACGGCAAATAAATTGATGGGATATGCTTGGATTTTAGCAATAAAGTATATCATTAATAAAATATCTGCTTCAAATCAAATCAGATGAAAACTATTTTTTCAAATAAAACTCATCTTATTTCCACAAATTAAATAACGACTCGTCTACTTTGTCTATAACCGGCGGATAACAATATAGTAAAATTCATTTTTTTTTTAAAAAAAGTAAAATTTAATTTAGACATATGTAAAAAAATATATATATATTCAATTTAAACATATGTAAAAAAATAAAAATAAAAATAAAAAAATAAAAAATATATGTAAACCTACGAGGGAATTCGGCCCCAAGGGATGCCAAACTCTTTTTTTAGGAGATAACCCTCAATTTCTTTTCTCTTTTTTTTTATATTCTCTATTATTTGATGTGGACTATTTAATTTCTTTTTTTATTTTCTTTTCTTTATATTATCTCGATAAACACGCTGAGATCCAAATTTCAAATCTACATCTACTTTTCTCATTCTCACAATCTCTCTCATTCGTCTTCTCTCCTTCTCTCTCAACGCCGATTTATCTTCTCTCCTTCTCACCTTCTCTTGCCGTCCACCTCCATCGCCTCCGATTCATTCTTTGCAATCGTCGCCGCCAATTTGTCTTCTCTCCTTCTCTCACATCCGCCTCCATCGCCTCCGAATCGTTCTCGGCAATTGTTGCCGCCGATTTGTATGCTCTCCTTCTCTCGTCGCCAGTATCCATCACCTCCGATTCGTTCCCTGCAATCGTCGTCACCGATTTGTTTTCTGCAACCCCATATAAGAGTAGAAATCGTTTTCGACAACTACAACATATTTCTCAACTACAATCGATTCTGCAATCGTGTTTGAAGATCAAGAAATCTTATTCACTTCTTCTACTTTTTTTTTCCCTTCTTTTATTTTGATTTGAATATGAAAAACTGCATACTTTGAAGATTTGCAGCTTTGCAGCGATCTAATGTTAGACCGCTGCGATCTAGTGCTAGATCACAACGATCTAGTGCTAGACCACTGCAATCGAGTACTAGATTGCAGAGATTGCAGCGATCTAGTGCTAGACCGCTGCGATCTAACACTAGATCACTATGGTCGAGTGGTCGATCATAGTGATCTAGTGCTAGATCCCTGAAAAAAATCTGGATCTTTAAAAAAATAAAAAAAAAAAAGAAAAAGAAATAAACAAAAATAAGAAATATGAAGATATCTTCAAAATTTTATGAAGATCGAACACAGAGATTTGAAGATCTAATATGACTAAAAATAATAAAGAAAAATAAAGAAAAAATAAAGAATAAAAAAAATAAAAATAAAAGAAAATAAAGAAAAAAAATAAAATTATAACAATCTAGTGCCAGATTGCAGTGAGCTAGTGGTAGAATTGAACACGTGGAAAATAATTATATTTAATATTCATTTTATTAGACATAATTGAGAAAAGGGTTATGTACCCAATTCTTTTGAAACTAGGGGTTACATAACCTATACAGTGAACTATCCCGTAAACCTACACTAAAAGATTTATGAGGGTTATATAGTGAACTATCCCGTAAACCTACACTAAAAAAGTAAGGGCGACAACTTTAAAACTTGCCAATTATCTCATATTCGATTAAAAAAAAAAAAAAAAAAGGTAAACGCCCGTTTTTGGCACATAGTGTAAAGCCTTCACTACCTTTGAGAACGTGACCTTAAACGAGGCCTAATTGTGTTTAAAGGGAATAATTTTCAATGATTTGAGAAAATTAAGGGAAGAAACATTTAACGCAACGACCGAAGAGTTTGAAAAATTGGCAGCAAGGCGGTTTGGACTTTGGAGGCATACCACCTCAACTTAAGTTAATTATTGCCGGGAAAATAAAATTAAAAGACATTTAAATTCTTTCTATAAAATTTAAAAAGTCTTTTTTTTAAAAAAATTTTGGTGAGATAATGATATTAAGAAAAAGTGAAACGAAAATTAAATTTTTAATGGATGAATCATTTCTTCTTGTTTTTAGGGGAGTTTGGTGTTGAAATTAAAAAAAAAGAAGTGCATTTTGCCCTAATAATAATATTAACAAGAAGAGAATGAGATGAAGTTCAATTTATGATAGACAAATACTTTTAAAAATATTGATAAGGGGAAAATCGGGAGTGATGACATGGCTCCGCCTGTCCGCTTACTGTAGTCCTAGCAACCATGTAGGCTCCGCCACATCATCTGTGTATTTGACCCAACAATCTCCCTCACTCGAGCCACCACTTGTTTGGTGTATGGAAGTCTTGCCTCACTTACCACCGCAAGGGAAGCCTCTCGACTCAGGGGGTCCTCGACCCAGGGGACTCTCGAGCCGCATACTTCACCGACCCATAAGGCTCAAGTACAGGTGCATTAAATGCCGTCACCTGCCCCTGCAGGATGCATTAAATGCACACCACGCCTAGCACCTGCTCCGCGCTGCCTTTTGCAGAGATGGTACAACAGGCCTTACCGGAAGTATTGTACATAGCTGGCAAGGCCATGCCTCACGGCAGCCAGATCCATACCTTCCGCGAGGTGTACTAGCATACACAAGGCTTCCCCCTATGAATATCCCCTCATTTATTGCCAAGGTAAGTCACTATTCACACTTAAGAATTCTCTTTGCATTCCGATCAAGTTTCGATTTAATCGTCTGACTTGAGCGTCGGAGTGCTAAAACTGATCCAAACCCCATATTCTCCTGGCCTTTGAAGCTTATGTTTGTTCTTCTTTTCAGCTAACTAGTTCAAGAGTGCTTCCTACTAATAAAAATTTCTTAGCTGATTGGAAGTTCAAGTCTGCCGTTCCGTACAAAGCCAGATTTAGACACCATCAAATATCATTTCATTATATCGTGTTGTTTTAGATATCGTATCCGACACTCCTTAGGTAGAAAATCTAAGAAAATTTTCATAACATCGTATCCGTATAGTATCGTGTCCGTGTCGCTGTATATAAGTTTCTATAACTATGTGTCAGTCTAAAAATATCATTTTATTGTGACGTGTTGGACATTTGTATTGGATACCGTTTCTGACATTCCTCACCTCGAATTACAGGCTATTTGGATGGTGATTGATCGAAAGTAGCCGAATCCAATGAGATGCCCGGAGGATATCACGACCTTCAACCAAATTCAACAAGAACAGAGGCTTTATCAATTTCTTACCGAGATTGATGAGAAATATGACTCGGTTAGACGGGATCTTCTGAAACTAGAGGCAAAGCCCTCAGTAGAGTCCGCCTACGCCACTATCCAACGAGAGGCTGCTCGTCTTCAGATCCTAAAAACGGCGACCAATGGCGAAGGGGACTCGTCATCATAGGGCATCGGATCGGGACTAATAGCGAAAGGCGGAAGAGGCGGACGGACAAAGTCGGACGGGAAGAGGCACACCGACATCGGCTGATGCCCCCCCCCCCCCCCCCCCCACCGCAAAAAGATAAATCAGATCTGGAGTGCTCCTATTGCGGGAAGAAGAAACACACCAAAGAAGGGTGTTTTGAGTTAATTGGTTACCCAGATTGTTGGGAGGGAAGTTGAAAAACCGGAGGAGCTGGGACATCATCCATTAGGAAGTTGATTGGAACTAAACATTTGATTGAGATTATTTCTTAAAAATATCTAACTAATAAAATAATATTGAATCTTAATCTTTATTTTGGAAGATTATATATTTGATGTTTATTCCATTAAATATAAATATTTTTATAAAATAAATCATATCAATACACTCAAACAATTATTATTTTTGATTTTTTCAGAAAAAGTATTCACTTCTTTTATTACTATAATATTTTATAATTCTAATTTTTACTTTAAATTTTTTATCAACAAAAGAGTTTACAAACACAGCCATAATTTGACTGTTGGAGTGGACTATACTACATTATATTATTGCAATAAGTTGAGCCCGTATCATTAATAACTGGCCCAAATTGCGTTGTATGACCCAACACGACGTTCTAAGACTAAAATATTTTTATTTGTTTAAAAAATAAATAAATAAAAAATTATATATATATATATAGGGCCAATATACGCTCGGATCAACGTTGTACACGTGTCGCCATCCGCACGCACAGAGCTTCGACGCTCGCATTACAGGGCTCGCGGATCGACCCAGCCCATCCACTTGCTGGCTAGTCCAGGCCCATGCGCCTCGGCCCACTATTCGACCGAGGGGTTCAGGCTGCCAAAACTGGACGCTCGCCCTAAGGTCCCTCAAAGTCGTCTTCCCCAGGGAAACGCCAAGTAACGGCACCTTATTTCTTACGCTCGGCCATTTGACGCTCGTGGGTCATCTTCTAGCGGAAACCCTCCCGTACGCCCCTCCGAGCGTCACCGGTGGTCGGGCAAGATCTACCCCAAGAGGCATCCGTATGCCCGCAGGGCAGATCTTGAGCATACCAGCGCACGACACTCGCCAACAACCTCTGACACAGTGGAGGTGCGCACCTGGTACCTGACCAGTCGTCCACTTTTCAGAGCCATCCCTTTCATGCCGTCACAGGCTGCCACGTGTTAGGGCAACACAGGTTTGGGACCACTTGGTCAAAATACCCAAAGCACCCTCACCCCTAACATATAAATAGGGAGAAGCCCTTGCTCTCTTCCGTAAGTCATCTTCTCCAGCATACCCTACACTCTACCTAACTGAGCATTTTTCCTCTGCATTTCCTTCTTCACAAAGCTCCTTGCATTTCACCATCTTTGCAGCACCCACATTGCATCACCTGGTGTAATCCTACCTGGAAGAACCCATGCTCATCGGAAACCCAGTTCCTGAGACTCCACGCCTGTGATGGTCTTTCCCTTTTAAACAAATCTTGAAAGTGTTGGTGATTTAACACGTTTCCAGTTCTTGCACTATCATTTTTGGCACCGTTTGTGGGAATCCGTCACCACCATGTTCAACAGATTCTTTCTTGAGCTAGTTGAGTTATAACACCTTTTGTTCCAAACATGGTGACTGCGACCAGATCTGGGATTGTAGATAACAGGGGTGTTCTTCCTCCTGTCAATGAGGATAACGTGGATACCAGTACCCCCGCCGGAGGTGCGTCCCCACTTACTGCCGAAAATGGGGCCAGAAATACGGAGACAACAACTACCATTTCCCCTCCCACTGGAAATACGGTAGGAGGGTCTGGTTCAGTTCCTCTTCCCCCAGCGCTCACCCCCGGCGTTCCAGTCGCCAATCCCGGTGTATACCCTATGGCCATACTGTTAGGAATAGTGCCCTAGAAAGCCGATTGTATATCCGCTTTGTGCTTTTCCTAATTGAAATCATAGACAATCTTTGAATGAAATAACGAATTAAGGCAACACTTCTTTATATGCTCTTGTTTGGTATGCGTTTACTTTAGCTGTGCATGTATGAGAACTCCCCTAATCCTGATGACTTTAGGACTCTACCATTTAGGTGAAATGGTACATGAAACGAGCCCTATATCACATAAGTCATGATTAGTAAAATACTCCAAGCCGTTGAGTCCTACAGATAGTGGGAGTGTCAACCTGACTCCTTTAAGGCTTGCTCGTGGTATCACGCCCTTAAGAAGGACCACCTCGTTTCATGTAGGTGCAAAGTGTATAGTTGATACGTGCGTGATACATGAGGGTGCTTACTTTAATAAGTAAGTTCACTGAGGTGCCCCGTGTGAGAACATTCCTAAATGGGAAAGGAAGTTTCTATTTCAGGAAATAGAAACTTCCAGATTAGGAAATATCTCATGAGTCATTGATGTGATTAATTGATCCTTAGACTTGAGGTTCCATGTCACTTTATGAGTTAACTCTGTAGTCTTAGGCATAAACTTTAAAGGGTGTCACCTTAGACAACTGATTCAAGGCTTATGCTGGGGCTGCACAAGTGATTCATGAAAGTGAATGAGAATCAAGAAAGGACCTACACTTGCATTTGCAAGGTGATCTCTTATTGTGTAAGTCATTCATATGCCATATGGAGTCCTTAGCCAAGGCAGTAGATAAAGATATCAAGAAAAGGGTTTCTTGGATTGAGAACAAATGGATATGAATTGCATTTTCCTTTAAGACCGGATTATTAGGGTTCTGATTATTCCCTTACCCTAGATCTTAGTTGAGAGATAGTAAGTAGGAGGATTATATCTCACATGAATCAATGACTTAAAAGGTTCTGTCGAATCCGAACATTCCAATTCAGCTAGGGGTTAAACACATGTTGCTAGACTATGGTTGTTTAATCTGTGAATTGTTAATTAATTAGCGAATTAATTAATTAGGGTTACTGCTAATCGAATTGAGAACCTAGAGGGTCACACACAACAACTTGGTTACATGAGTTAAGGCTTTAAAATGATTAAACGAGTTAATCGGGCCAAGAGGGTTCCACACGTGTGAAGCCACACGTGTGGGTCACGTGAGTGACACGTGTCATTGTAACACATGTCTCACACGTGAATATATATATATATATATATATATATATATATATATATATATATATATATATTAAATAATTAATTTATTAATTATTTAATAAACTCTGGTTTAATTTTTGATTTAAAAAGAAAGTCTAATTTTGGAGAAAAATAATCTAGTTAATTAATTAATTAGATAAAAATAAGTTATTTATTTTAAATAAATAAAGAATAATAATATCCAAAAGGGTTTGGATATTTTAGCTCTCTTAAAAGTTGATTTGAATTGGAATTCAAAGTCAATGTCAAAATTACTTGATGATCAAGTAATAGGAGAGAGGGAGCAAATCCTTAGCCCAAAAGGACTAGGGTTTGGGCGTCCCTCCCCCTCCTATAAATAGGGGAGTTCGAGCTCCTCTTGGAGTTAATCTAGATTTCTTTTGGTTCATGTGTTGAACACCATCCTTTCTCCAAGATAAAAATAAACCCTAGGTTAAGCCTGAACACTAACTAGAGAACTAGCATCCTTACTAGTTAGATTGTAGTCAAGTTGGTGGACTTTCTCTAGAGAGGTTCAAGTTAGAAGTTTGAAGATTCGAGCTTTACCAAGGAGAGGGGATCAAGCCGCGAGAAGAGCGTTATTGGGTGGCTTGAAACGCTTCAAGAAAGTTAATTAAGAAAGTAAGTTTCTAATCTCTACGAATTTGGATACATGATTGCGAGTCCAAGATCCTTTTGTTGGAAAATTTTTAAATTTTCGCTGCTTTTCTGATTCGTGTTTTCCAACAAGTGGTATCAGAGCCACCACGTTAATCGTGTTTCTGATTCGTCTAAATTATTCTGAATTTGGTAGAAATTCTTAGGCTTGATGCGATTGAGTATTTGTAATTGTTTTAGAAAGCCTAAATTACGAAACTGTATTTTTCCTGAAAGTTTCTGAAAACTGTTTTGAAAAATTCGTTTTAAAAAACTGTTTTAGATTTGAAATTGTATAAACTGTTTTTGGATTTCTTGGATTGGTTTTTGCTTTTGAACGAAAACACGAAATGAAAACCCGGATTACGACGAACACGTGAAACCCCGCGCGCGAAGGTGTCGCGCGTGCGGGCTTCGCGCGCACCGCACGATGCTCGTAGCCCTTTCGCATACGGTCCCTGTTTTTTATTTTTTTTTCGTGATCCGGTTTTTTCGTATTTCGTGCAATCCAGTCCCAATTTTATTTTAATTTTAAAATTTTATTTTATGAACATTTATTTTAATTTTTGAATAAAAACACAAAAAATTGGGATTTTTGAGAAATAGAAACGGTTTATATTTTGGGAAACTACATCTTTGATAAAATTATTAATTTTCAGAAATTAATTGGAATTTTATTAGTTTTTGCTAATTTGGGATTTATTGAAAGCTTTTATAAATAAGACTCGCATCAAGTCGTGTTTTAAGTCATTAGGACTTGAAACATGAATTTTAATTTATTGGCTAAATTTAAATTCTCGCAAAAGCATGTTAGGTGATCATGGGTACTAGTCTATGTATGCTTTACGTTTATGCACATGGATGGTTTACATTTGGGGTTGGAGCCTTATAGTTGCGTTTTTCAATTGAGGTTGGAGCCTCACATATGTGCGTACTGTTATGTGATTTATTATGTGGCTTTCCATATTACTGTTTTTGAGGCCGGGGTATGCCCCGTGTAATTGTCTAAGGCCAATATGAAGATTGAGCCTTATTACTTTATGTCTTTTTCTTTTAATTTGAGAGTAGAGATAGGTGGTGAGGTTTTATTTTCATTTTGGAGACAATGCACCCATGGAGTAAGATGGACCACATTCAAGTAACAAGGAGGCCATAAGTGAAGACCCCTCAAAATATTAGGAAGGGGAATCTCAATTGAAAATGTAATAAAGATAGGGCTCGTATTTTGTTACCGCTTTCCCTTATGTGATATAAACTGTTTATGTGGCATGTATGTTAGAATTGTGATAGTGGAGTGGCTCCCACTTATCACGCATAAGATAGGATAGACCCATGATCATCTCATGTTAGTATCATGCTAGGACATGTTATCTGCTAAGTGCTTGTGTGAAATGCATTTAAGTTGTACTTGCATTAATCAAAACCGGACAACTCTCCGGTTAATTTGAAAATTCCCATTAAATATTAAACTAATTTCGAATAAATAGGTGTTTAATTCGAGATGCAAATTTTGAATTAAATTCCTAGCATTCCATCAATAGGTTTTAAGTTTAGTAAGTGAAACTAGTTATTGTCCGCGAGTCGTGGGATAGCTAGTGGAACTTATTAGTTCTTAGTTACCTAATTGATCGTTTTAAATGATCAATATTTCATGGTCAATTTTGGCAAGGGCGATGTCCGCGAGTCGTGGGTCGTTCGAACTAAGTTTTGATCATGATCTTATCATTGATGGGTCTAGCTTAACGCCTAAGTAAATATGGATGTCGCACGAGTCGTGGGTCCATGTTGAAAGATAGGTGATGTAAAAACAAATTACTAAGAGTTCTAAAGGTGTTAGAATTGGTAAGTTGTACCTACCTAGAGTTTTACTTATAATGTCCACGAGTCGTGGGTTCAAGGTAAAATGCTTAGGATCTTAGTACCCATTGGGAAATGTGTTCCTCTTAGATCTTTGGGAATTGTAGATCTTTGAAAAACAGTGGGAGCTACATTAGATTAAAGACCTTATCTTTTGTATATCGTTATAATTCAGCATGCTCACTAGTTCTCTGTTTTACCATTTAGGTCGTAGATTTTGTGATTCTCTACTTGTTTTGAAATAGCAACAAAAAACCCTCTTGTATCCATCCTCGAGTTAAACAAGTTGACTGGTCCCAACTATTCTGATTGGCTGAGGAATCTGAAAATCATTTTAGATTCTGAGAAGACAACTTATGTTCTCTTCGAAGTGGAGCCTAGTCCCGAAGGGGACGCTCCCACTCGGGCCGAGCGGGACGCGATCCAGAAGTGGAAGGATGATAATCTCCAAGCCCGTTACCTTATGTTGGCTAACATGTCTCCGGACTTGCAAAGGCAACATGAGGCCATGGAATTAGCTTGGGAGATTTCCGACCACTTAGAGCAACTTTACCACCCTCATGAACGTGTTACAAGGTATAACACTTCAAAGGAATTGTTCCACTTAAGAATGAGGGAAGGTTCCAGTGTCCATGAATATGGACTCAAGTTTCTCGCCCTTACTGAGAAACTTGCTTCCATGGACATGCCATTGAAAGATGAGCTTTCAGTGGATTTGTTGCTAGCCTTGCTCCCACCATCATTCAACCCATTTGTCCTTAACTTCAATATGAATCATGCTGGTGCTACTGTAGCTGAGCTGATTAGTCAGCTTGAACTGCTGAAAGCACAATCAAGAAGGATAATAAGGTTTTGATGGTGAATGCTCCATCTTCCTCTTGTGGGCCTTCTAAAGGTAAGGGCAAGAAAGCCTAAAAGAAGAAGAAGAAGAAACCCCTTAGGCCCACTGGTGGCGTTTCGAAGGGGAAGGCCCAAAAGAAGAAGCGTGATCAGAAAGAGGATGTTTGCTTCCATTGTTGCAAAGCGGGACATTGGAGGAGAAACTGCCCAGAGTACAAGGCTACTCTAAAGAAAGGTATCTTTCTCGTTGAAGTATATCTTTCTATTAATTCTAGTTCTTGGGTACTTGATACCGGTTGTGGAACTCATATCTGTAATGATGTACAGATGCTAAGTGAAGTCCAACAACTCAAAGAAGGAGAATGTGTCTTGAAGATCGGCGATGGCTCAAATGTTGAAGCTCGAGCTTTAGGCACAATTAGATTAGATTTAGGTAGTTTTGAATTAGTATTAAACAAAGTCCTTTATGTACCGAGCATTATTCGTAATAAAATTTCAGTTCCAATTTTAGATTGTGAAGGTTATGAAACTTATATTAAGAATGCTAAATACTTTATCAAATGGAACAACTCTTCCGTTCACATCGGTACTCTAAGTATTGGACTTTATCTAACTCAGAATATCAATATTATGAATATACAACGAGAAACTAAACGTAAGAGAGATGACAAAGTTTCAGCTCCCTTATGGCACGCTAGATTAGGACACTTTTCCAAGAACAGAATTAGCAAGATAAACACTTTAGGATCATTCTCTGAAAATGATCTCAAAGAGTTAACTTCTTGCGAATCCTGTCTCAAAGGAAAAATATCCAAAGTTCCTTTTAAATGAACTGTGGAACGTGCCACTAAGGTCTTGGATTTAATCCATTCTGATGTTTGTGGACCGCTTAGTGTAAGGACAAGAAACAATCATTAGTATTTTATAACCTTTACTGATGACTTCAGTCGGTATGGTTATGTATACTTAATGAAGTATAAATCTGAAGCTTTTGAGAAATTCTTAGAATTTCAAAAGGAGGTTGAGAACCAAATTGGTCACAAGATCAAAGCACTTCGATCTGATCTAGGAGGCGAGTATCTTAGTGAAGAATTCCTTAATCATCTCAAAGATAATGGGATTATCTCTCAGTGGACTCCTCCTGGAACTCCTCAGCTTAATGGAGTTTCTGAGAGAAGGAATCGAACCTTACTTGATATGGTTCGTTCCATGAATCATTGACTTAAAAGGTTCTGTCGAATCCGAACATTCCAATTCAGCTAGGGGTTAAACACCTGTTGCTAGACTATGGTAGTTTAATCTGTGGACTGATTAATTAATTAGTGAATTAATTAATTAGGGTCACTGCTAATTGAATTGAGAACCTAGAGGGTCACACACAACAACTTGGTTACATGAGTTGAGGCTTAAAAATGATTAAACGAGTTAATCGGGCCAAGAGGGTTCCACACGTGTGAAACCACACGTGTGGCTCACGTGAATGACACGTGTCCTTGTGACTCGTGTCACACACGTGTGAATATATATATATATATATATATATATATATATATATATATATATATTGTATATATATGTATTAAATAATTAAATGTGTTAATTATTTAATAGACTTTGGTTTAATTTTGAATTAAAAAGAAAGTCTAATTTTGGAGAAAAATAATCTAGTTAATTATTTATGAATTAATTAATTAGATAAAAATAAGTTATTTATTTTAAATAAATAAAGTATAAAATTATTCAAAAATAGTTTGGATATTTTAGCTCTCTTGAAAGTTGATTTGAATTAGAATTCAAAGTCAAAGTCAAAATTACTTGATGATCAAGTAATAGGAGAGAGGGACCAAATCCTTAGTCCATAAGGACTAGGTTCGGCCGCCCCTCCCCTTTCCTATATATAGGGGAGCTCATGCTCCCCTTTAGAGCTAATTGACAATTCTTTTGGTTCATGTGTTGAACACCTTCCTTTCTCCAAGATTAAATAAAACCCTAGGTTAAGCTTAAACACTAACTAGAGAACTAGCATCCTTACTAGTTAGATTGTGATCAAGTTGGTGGACTATCTCTAGAGAGCTTCAAGTTAGAAGTTTGAAGATTCGAGCTTTACCAATGAGAGGGGATCAAGCCGCGAGAAGAGCGTTCTTGGGTGGCTTGAAACGCTTCAAGAAAGAATAAAAGAAAAGTAAGTTTTCTATCTTTACGAATTTGGTTACACGATTGCGAGTTCAAGAACCTTTTGTTGGGAAATTTTTTTTAAATTCCGCTGCTTTCTGATTCGTGTTTTCCAACAGGAAGCTCTGTGAATGTTCTCCCGTATTCAACGTTTCAGAAAATGAATATAACAAACGTCCCGCTCGAACCCCTTAGAATAGCCCTCGTCGGCTTTGGGGGTTCTGAGATTGTCCCTCACGGACAAGTTCGCTTGGCCACCTCTTTTAGTCGCACCCCACACGAAAAACTTTGAGCGTTCTTTATGTAGTGGTTGAAGTGGACCTCTCGTACAACATCATCATCGGACGCCCAGCACTCATGGATTTCAAAGCAGTAATTTCAACATATCATCAGAAGGTTAAATTCCCCACCCCCGAAGGAACGGGTGAGGTACTGTGCAATGTTAAAGAGGCTTGGGAATGCTACATCCTCTCCCTTCGAAGCCACAAGCCTAAGCAAGCCATCCAAGCCAGTTCCACCAAAAAGTCGGTGGATTTTCCCAAGTTAGATGAGGATGGTCCCGAGCGTAAAAGGGCCAAGCTGTATAAAAAGAAGAACAAAAAGAAATCGGTGAGTAAGGACAAGGGTACGAAGGACGGCCCTCCCAGCACCGTCGAGGGTTCCTCGTCCTAGGAAGAGGGCCATGACCCCTCAATCATATCAGACGGTAGGCTTACAGGAAAGAAGCGGGCGCTCGAAGCCCCTCGGCCTGAAATTCGCATGGAACCCACTGAGAAATTCTTGACCATTGAATTGGAGCTAGGAAACCCCGACAAGACCACCCAAATAGGCTCCAATCTCGACGGTCCCTCGCAGATCATGATGATTGACTTTCTTCGAGAGAATATTGATGTGTTTACATGGAAGGCTTCTGACCTCATTGGAATAAATCCGAGGGTCATTGTCCACAGGCACAATGTGGACCCGGCCTTCAAACCTGTCAAGCAGAAGAAAAGGGATGTTCACGGATTTAGAAGGCAGGTCATCGAAGAGGAGGTCAACAAACTTCTCGAGGCTCAATACATAGAGGAGATCCTATATCCTGAATGGCTCTGCAATGTGTTGGTCGTGCCAAAGAGCGCCAATAAATGGCGCATGTCCAATGACTTCGCAGATCTCAACAAAGCGTGTCCTAAAGATCTGTACCCTTTGCCAAGGATCGACCAGTTAGTGGATTCGACCGCTAGTTGCAAACTCATGAGTATGATGGATGCATTCTAGGGGTATTATAAGATATTTATGGTACCCGAGGATCGTCCCAAGATCTCGTTCGTGATCCATGTTGGCGTTTATTATTTCAAAGTTATGCCTTTTGGACTCAAGAATGCAGGTGTAACTTATCAACGCCTCGTCAAAAGAATGTTCGAGAGTGAGATTGGAAAGTCTATGGAGGTATACGTGGATGACATGATTATCAAGAGCGAGCGTCAGCCCTCCTATCTGGAGGATCTTAGGCGAGCCTTCCGCATCCTACGTCATTACAGTATGAAATTAAACCCTTCCAAGTGTACATTTGGAGTTCGGGGTGGCAAATTCTTGTTGTACATAGTCAGTCAAAGAGGCATAGAGGCTAATCCAAAAAAGATTAAAGCAATCTTGGATATTCCTTCCCCTCGGAATGTGAGAGAGGTTCAAGTGCTGGTGGGAAAGATCATTTCATTAAACAGATTCATCTCCTGCTCGGCAGACAAGAACTTACCTTTCTTCAAAATCTTGCGCAGCGCTCGCAACTTCACCTGGAACGAGGAGTGTGAGAAAGCTTTGCAGGACATGAAACAATATCTCTCGAGCGCACCATTGTTGACCAAGCCTAACCCAGGGGAAAACTTATTCGCGTACCTTTCAATCTGCTCAGAGGCCACGAGCACTGTCCTCGTGGCAGTTCGCGAGGGTAAGCATATGCCCGTGTACTACTTGAGCAAGACCTTGCAAGGGGCGGAGAAAAGATATATTGAGATAGATAAATTTGCCTTTGCGCTCGTTAATGCCTCTCGGAGATTAAGACCATATTTCCAAGCTCACTCCATCACGGTACTCACAGACCAATCCCTCAAACAGGTGCTTGCGAAACCAGACGTCTTAAGGAGGTTAATCAAATGGTCAATTGAACTCAGCCAATTCGATATCACTTTTGAGCCTCACACGGCGATACAAGCTCAGGCGGTGGCAGACCTATTAGTGGAGCGTTTTAACCTGAATAATGTGCCCTCGGTGGAAGAGGGGCCATGGCTTGTAACGCCCGAGCGCGAGACGTCACATCCCCCGCACCATGACCCGACTCGTATACGAAATGGATTTCTATACACGTGCCGAATCATAGCGAACGGAGACATACACACTCGCTAAGCCAGGCGGGACTAACTTACAACTTAAACCCCAACAACCACAACAACCAAAACAATAATCAGAGCAACAGAAGAAAAGCGGAAACAATCATTCATATATTATATATTGAGCTAGAAGCTCTAGGTACCAGCATGTAATTCATATATTGAGCTATACGCTCTATGTACCAATCTATAACGTAATATACATATAGGTACCACTCTATGTACGCTCCATACATACAAAATCCAAAAGTAACAAAATGAAATCAAATGCGTGTAAAGGAAAGGCTAGACACTATGCAAGACTCTCTCTTCCCGACTCGCATCCCGCCTAGCATCCCCTTCCTGCAAAAACAACTGAAACCACTCCGGGTTCAGTCTTAGACAGACTGGTGGGTATAAAAAGACAGGCATAATATCATAATATTTCGGAATTTAAACACGTACATGCAAGTTATAGTCCTTCTCGAGGTTTAGAACCCTTTTTCCCAAGTGGGAGCAAAATAAGATACAACGAATAGGATTATAACGATTCATTTCATTCATTAGGTCATTAGTAGCCCGGCGAGAGGGCGTGCATTATCTCCAACCACCACCTCGTGTAAATCATTAATCATTCATTCAATCATTCGTTCATGCATTCATTCTTTCGTGCACATTCATTAGATCATTCATTCGATCATTCATATACTCCTTTTTCCTCCGGGTAGGGAACGGGTTTGCAAGGCCCGAACCCTCATTCATTAATGCTAGAGGGGTACATGAATCCCCAAAAGCGCGGGTCCCCTTTCGTTCACTAATCTCCTAGTGAAGTCCAGGTTGCCGAAATTGTTGGAACTAGTATAAATGGATTCCCGTCAGCCCAAGCTTTCCCGGTTCACCACTACACTAAGTCCCGGGCCCCCATTCATTGTGATCACTCAATCATTACTCGCCAAAACATTTTGGTAGGATAGTCAAAAATAAAAGGCTTTCGTTAAAAACATTGCTCATTAAAACTTGGTATAACTACCTATATAGGATTTTGGCTAAAATCTTGCACATTAGGTGTTCGGGGTCATATTGTTATCTAATAGAAGAAAAACCCACCTGGTAGACAAAAGAACCCGACAAAAGACCTCACTGCTCGACCTCGTCACCCACTGGACCGAGACCTGTGACAAAGGTAGTGTGAGACTCAATCATGACCACATTAGACGCTCGGCTATGCAATAACATGTTAAGGAATGCTTAAAATGCACTCATATGTTCAATTATGGTCATGAATGTCATAGAATCCAATTAAACATATAATTCAACAAGTTTCGTTCAATAGACGGTAAAAACTGTATTCCTTCTCGTTCATGTCATTCATACCTTCATACTTGCATTCACAAGATCATCAATATCATATATCAATCATAAAACATAGCTTTAATATAATCACGTTACATACAATCCACCAATACGAGCCATAAACGCAAAACAAGAAATAAAAGAGTTCCCCCAAAGCTGCCATTTCAAATGACACGGCCGTGTTGAGTTTTCAAAGGAAACGGACACGGCCGTGTCCGAGGTTTAAAATCAGAAAAATTCAAAGTCGAGGACTTGACACGGCCGTGTTGAGTTTTCAAAGGATTTGGACACGGCCGTGTCCGAGATTAAATTCTGAAAAAAAACAAAGTCGAGAGCCCAACACGGCCGTGTCCATTTTCAGTTCAAAGCTGACACGGCCGTGTCAGCTCGTCGTCTTGCGAGGAAAAATAGAGCAGAAGCTCTGTTTTGGCGAGGGAAAAGCTTTAAAAACAGGGCAGCCACAAGGAAGCTCATTTACCACACTAAGACATACTCTCAAGCCACAAAACTCCAGTATATTATACAATCCAATCATATATACAAGAATTCACACCCAAAGTTGGCCAAAGATCAATCAAAACCAAGCTACTCATCCATGGAAGCTTCAAGCTCCAACAATGGCAATTCATGCTATAATCCATCAATATGAAAACTAAGGATATATAAATGATAAGGAAGCATCATGCAACAATTTCCATAACTCAAATCCCAATTTAAACCATTAAAACTCATGGAATCAAGAATTCATATCATTTAGTCATATTCAAGCTTTTTCTTTAAAACACATGAATCTCCAATCCAAACCAAGATTTAATCGGAAGAAAATGGAGAGGAGAATGAGAGAAAAACATTCCATACCTTACCTTGGAAGAAGATTGGACGAAGGTTGATCTTGAGCTTAGGGTTGGTTGATCAAAACAAGGGTTTCTTTGGAGCTTTCTCTTGGTCTCTTGAATGATAAATTGATCGATCAAAAGTGGGATCAAAGGAGGAGGAGAATGCTGATTTTTAGTGCTAATATGGGTAGGATTCGGGTCGGTTCAAGTCCGATTTATTTAGTAAACGGTTCAAACAAATTATAAGAGACGAGGTTAAGGAAAGGTTCGTTATCGGAGGTTCAACGGTATCGAAAAAGTATAAGGTCAAGTTTAATGGATAGGTATCGTCGAGATAAGCTCAACGCCGGTTACGGATCTCGATTTCGAGGTCCGGAGCTCAAGATATCGCGAAAACCGTTCAGGGTTGCCTATATACAAATAGGTCCCCAAACTTTCAAAAAATGGCAATTAAGCCCAAACTCAATTTCCAATTGAGTCCAAAACATTCAAATAAGTTACAATCAAGTCCACGAATTGCACGAAACACGTAATTCCATTTAATTAACACCGAATTCATGAAATTCACATTCTCACAAATTCATTCATATAATCGTAACTCAAATTAGAATTCATATAAAATTTAAACAATTAAATCAAATTAGAAACGAATTCAATTAATAAAACAAGATATAAAATCATATAATTGAATAAAATGCACACGTAACACTTACCTACACGTGTGAAAACACGGGGCGTTACATGGCTTCTGCACACAGATGGCTTCTCGACCTCCCAAGGGGGGGATCCTCACGGGAATGAAGTCGACTACGCTATCAAATTGGCGTTCCAGGTCACCAACAACGAGGCCGAATATGAGGCTCTGATCCAAGGACTCAGGATAGCCCTTCAGAATGGCGCCGCTCGGGTCACTGCATATGTTGATTCCCAGCAGATTGCAAGTCAGATTGATGCCACTTATGAGGCTCGAGAAGCCACTATAGTGCAGTACTTGGTGTGCGCTAAGGAAGTGATCTCCAAATTCAAAAAATTCCATCTGTTGCAAGTCCCGAGAATGGAAAACGAGCGTGTGGATGCTCTTTTCAAATTTGCATCCGCTCTGGAAGGTGCCTGCGAGTGTCCAGTCACATTCCTTAGAATGAAGAAGCTACTGATTCGCGAGGAGGGACCCTCGGGTGAGGTAAGCATGATTGATCCCTCTGAACCTTATTGGCTTGACAATATCATTAAGTTTCTGAGGGATGGAACCTACCCGAGCGATAAAGTGGAAGCATGGAAGGTTAGGAGTAAAGCCCCTCGCTTTTCTCTTGACAGCGACGGTCCGTTATTCAAGCGGTCTTTCCAGGGCCCGCCATTAAAGTGTCTAAGACCCTCACAAGCTAAAGAAGTGTTAGAGCATGTGCACAATGAAAGCTATGGGAATCACTCTGGCGGACGAATTCTAGCCAAGAAAGTATTAAGAAGTGGGTTCTACTGGCCCTCGCTACTGCATGATGCCATCAGCTACTCCAAAAGGTGTCCTAAATGCCAGTTTCATTCCAACACCCCTCAACTTCCGGCAGCACAAATGATCCCTATTGACGTTGCATGGCCCTTCGACTAGTGGGGCATCGATATAGTGGGACCCCTTCCAATTGCGGTTGGACAAAATAAATTTGTAATCCTCGTTGTGGACTATTTCACCAAGTGGGCCGAAGCTGAAGCGGTTGCAAAGATAACGTTCAAAGTGGTGAGGGACATCATTTGGAAGAACATCATCTGTAGATATGGCATCCCGAGGGTGCTTATCTCGGATAACGGTTCCCAATTCATCGCCGCTGACACACGAGATTCGTGCTACGAACTTGGGATTGAGCAGCGCTTCACTTCCGTGGGCCACACCCTCAGGCTAACGGTCAAGCTGAGGTGACCAACCGAACCATACTTCAGCATCTAAAAACGATGCTCGAAAGTAAAAAGGGGGAATGGGCCGAGAAACTTCAAGGTGCCCTTTAGGCGTACCGTACTACCCCACGAGCGGCGACAGGAGAAACCCCTTACTCCCTCGTATATGGTTCCGAGGATATGATACCAGCGAAAATTGCTAAAGAGTCAGTACGTGTTGCTTACTTCGTGCTTGCAGCCAACGAGGATAATCGGACGTTCGAATTGGATGTGCTGGACGAGCGGAGAAATACTTCTTGGGCTCGAATCTATAGATACAAGGCGACTGTAGCACACCAGTATAACAAGCGTGTTAAAGAGAGAACCTTCCAGCTAGAGGACTTGGTTCTCAAAAAAGTTGAAGTATCCAAACATGTAGGTAAGTTGGACCCCAACTGGGAAGGCCCCTTCAAAGTCATCCAGGTACAAGCAAACAATACCTACTTGCTGGAGACTTTGTAGGGCGAGCGTCTCCCTAGGCCGTGGAATGCATGTAACCTTAGGCTATTTTATGTGTGAGCATCAACTTTTGTAATAGCCCGCTCGTGGCACTTTGTACCTGCCCGCTCGTGGCACTTTGTACTTTCTTTTGATAGAAAGTATGACAATCGCTATTATTAATTATAAGCGCAACGGTAAGTATTTTTCCAATCATTACTGATCATTTACTTGCTATTTTCTTATATCAATGATCTAAGTATTCAAGTGCGTCGAACGGACTGATGACCACTCAACATGTCTTTAAGTCAACGCTATCTGTATATTGAAAACCCCCCACATTGAATAGCTTGACGCTCAGGAGTGTGTAAACCCTAGGAATGAGCGTGTCGGAAAAAGGGGATGCTAAACACTTAATTTACACCAACTGGATGCTGATCACACCAGTTCGTGCTCGTAAACCCCCAATGACCCTCATCCTCCTAGGTATGAGTACGCTCATAAATAGCTAATGCTAGGCTAATCCTCTTACGGATACCTAAATACAAAGCCGACGTTACCTCTTCGCTCGCTCGCTTTAATTCCACGCTTAGCGAATCCTATAGTTGATTTTTGAGTTCACTCAAGCTACTGAAACGCTCAAATTAAGAGTGTGCATCACATGTATACGGCCAATACTTAGCTAAATCCTTAGCAGATTTCTAAGTTCAAATTCAGGCCCAATTATAGATATAGCCAGGGTACACTTATAAGGAACACCCTCGTACTCACACATTACCATTGCAGACATTCAAACGCTAGAAAAAAACAAGCATGCAAATACCATACGAGAACGAATATCCAATGCTCAAACATTCAATATTAGAGGAATCAAACTTTATCAACAGTAACATTATCAGATAAAGGCAGAAAGTAAAATACATTGTCAGACAGACCCAAAATCCAGTACAGAGATTAAATATTCATAATGGGAATGGAAATAGGCATAACAGATTTACAGAAGATGGTCTCAGGGAGCATCTGGAAGGTCGCTTCCGGTTTCAGCAGTTGGCACATGAGAGTCTTCGGTTTCAGGGGGCGCGGTTAATAAAAGCATAGGGGCATGGACCTCTGAGCTTGAGGGTTGAGCATCACCATGATTTTCTGCTTCCGGAGCGTCCTCATCACCATGGTCTTCGAGCATAACCAGCTCAGGTTCAGGGGGGTTCGCCTCCATGAATCCATTCAGGAGCATGATAACCAATTCGTTGTACTCCGGCTCCGTTAAGTCCTCGCTCGGATTCCTGTTCTGGTGGAGGATCTCTAAGTTCTCCTCGAGATCTATTCGGAGACGAGGATCATTCCGAGCGCTGGGGGGTACCTCTCCCAATTTGACCAGTTGGCCCACGGACCTCCAGAAGAACCGCTCGATGTTGGGAAAGTTGTACAGATTTGCGGCAAAGGCAAAGGCTTTGGAGTGTACAAACTTGTGAAGTGTCTCCATAGCCACCCTCATTTCCAAGTCCACGGTATGGCTCCGGAGGTCAGCAAGCTCCTTCCTCATTATCTCGAACTCTCAGTTACGCTCGGTTAGATGCTTGTTCAACTACTCATTTTCAGCCTTTATCTGGTTGTGCGCCCCCTTCAGCCCTTTGTGATGCTCGTCCAGTTTCAGCATGCATCCTCTCGGTTCTTGAGCACCGTTTTCACCTCATCCCTTTCAAGTTTGAGGGCGGTGAGCTCCGCGGAGAGATTGTTGTAGTCCTCTTGCAGTTGGCCGGGATCGGAGACGTGAATCAGTTTCTTGTATTTATCTTTGTGCTCGGAGTAGATCTCCGCTCGCCTCTCCAAATTCTTGAGCCGGGGAATCACCTCCTGAAGACGTCAAATATGTTAGTTTTCTTTATCAAAAGTAAGAAAAGAAGTGGAATGGGTCCAGGGAAAGTAAAATACCCACCGTCAAGAGGGCGTAGCATGCATCTCCGACAACCCGAGCGACCCCGTGCTTATTTTACTTTTCATAATCCCCGGCCTGTTGATAATCCCCGTGACCAGGTTGTGGGTAGCGGGGCTCTTTTTCAGGAGCACTGGGCCCTCCCCTAGTGAGCTCTTGTAACGTTCATACTCAAAGCGCTCAAATTTCCAGAAGTCCTCTTCTTCTGAGGATGACGTGTCGCCTTCCTCGCCCCTTGGGCTGACCACAACCTCCTTTCCCTTGCCAGAAATGGAGAGCGAATCTGGCATTCTCTTCCTCTTTCGTGAGTGCTGAGCCCGTACCTCGTCAACTATCTGGGCTAGGGTCCCCGAGCGGTTAACACGGGAACCGTCTGACCCCTTAGTGCTTGGACCCTCGGGAGCAGCCGGGACGATGGGATCCTGAGCGTCGTCCAATGTTAGTTCCTCTATGTGAACTGTGGAGCCTCTCCCCTGACCGCCATCTCCTCTCCCAGACCCTCGCCGGGAACCTCTGCCTCCTCGGGGGGGGGGGGGGGAGGGGGGCTGGCATTTGAGGGCTGCACTAGGGGCTGCTGCTGTTGCTGCTACTGCTGGCCGCCCGCCCTGCGAGTGCACATCATTACCGCTATGCTGTCTATGTTTGAGCCCGCCATAAGTATGTCCACGCCTATAAACAAAGAGGTAAATGAGCTTCAGATCTCATGTCCAAAACACTCAAAAGGAAAGAGAGAAAAAAGAAATAATAGCAGCAGCAAGCAGGGGGTATTCCAGAGAGTTAACATTTCTATCTTAAATGTTAGCAGAGTTAGTTCCTAGAGTCTAACCGTCCATGCTCATTATTCCGGCGGGTGGATGAGACACCATCTCAGGAGGACTCACGAGCCCGTAGCGGAACAATACCCCCTCGTGCGTCATCAAAAGTTTGGCTTTGATTAACCACTTCTCATTCTTCATCACGACCGCCAAAATCTTTGCCCAGTGCTCGAACAATTTATCCCCGTGCGTCTGCCTCACAAGGGGCCCTTCACCATATGTCAACCATTCTCGCGGAACCCTAAAGAACCCCCCGGGCGCCCCCACAAGGAAAAATTTCTCCTTCCAATTTTCCCCGTATGATGTTGAAGGAGAATCTATCATCTTCAGGCCTGACTTGGCTTGCAAGTAATAGAAGCTGTCCCTCGAAGATGAACGTGGGGATCGGGATACCTGTATCAGACTGTTAAAGTTGTCGATGGAGGGTTCATGGCCTGTGGCCTTCATCAAAACTACAAAATGTTTAGAAGGGCAATCCCATTAGGCAAAATTTGAGATGGGCAGAGGTTGAGAAAGTTGAGGATGTCAACGATCAGAGTAGGAATTGGAAACCTCAGGCCCCCAGCAAGAACAACTGCGCTATATACGGTCATCATCCCGGTAGGTGGGTTATTGGCACGCTCGCGATCCATTAGGAGGCGTGTCTTATGCACAGCATTATCCCAATATACCCTGGATTTCAAATCCGCCAACTCCGCGAGCGTCATGGTACTCACAATCTCGTCTGGGGATCTGTCTGTCTGGTGGGGATTATTTACCCTCACTTGCGTCAGGGGTTCCTTTTCTTTTCGACGGCACTTACGGGGAGACTCATCTCCCGCATCACGCCCGGAGGGCCCTTCTTCTCCTTGGGGTCCCGCTATCGCCACCGTCACTTGGTGATCTTGTGGTCTAACCGCACTATTTAACATTGGGAAAACCTTTTCCCCTTGCTGTTGCATCCGGAGGGATAGGTCCATCTCCTCGAATAATTGATCCACTCCGACTGGATTACGCTCGTTCATCCCCTGAAAGGCTGTCCCCAGTTCTTTATCTGCTGTATCACCCTGGATCTCTTGTACAGGGATGGCAACGGGTATCTCATCGTGAGAAGAAGAACTCCCTACAGACATTGCGGCTATCTCCCTCACCATCTCTTCTACTATATTCCCTGCCATTGTTGAACCTTGGTGTGGAAGGTGGAGTTTCAGTTGTAGAGGAAGTCTGGAAGAAGATAAGAGAATCTTTGAGTATGAAGGACCCCCTAAGGACTTCTCAATAGAAACGACACTCGGAACACAACCTAAATCCAGGGTTAGTCTCAGAAGTTATGGAAGATTACCTAAGATTGAAGAAGAAATTTACAGGAGGTCACAAGAATTCGCAGAAGTGATGAAGCTTTTTCGCTTGAAGAAGTTATGGAAGCGTAAAAGAGTGAAAGGCCTCCCG
This sequence comes from Lantana camara, assembly GCA_037501455.1. Classification (NCBI taxonomy): domain Eukaryota; kingdom Viridiplantae; phylum Streptophyta; class Magnoliopsida; order Lamiales; family Verbenaceae; genus Lantana; species Lantana camara. The sequence goes on along the minus strand of CM074860.1, from coordinate 94,977,857 downwards.
GATCCCTATTTATAGGTAAAATACTGGCATTAATTAGGGTTGGGGATTTGAAAAGGTAATCATTTCCCGCCTTGGGATACTCCCACTTTTGGTAACCGCCCCACGCTTCCCGATATGCATGCGCCCACTTAATTAGCTGACCACGCACCCTTATCTCCCATCTGCATTAAATGCGGATGAGACTTCATTTAATGAATGTGTCAGAATTTGTCCATTACTGAAGACGGATAGTCACTTCCCCTCTTGAAGCTTGACCCTCGGATATTCAAAAGGCAAAGCCCGCCTCTCTAAATTCTATAGTACGCTCAGACGATACTATGGAATTTAGGGTCAAAATGATAGGGCCAGAATACGCTCGGATCAACGTTGTACACATGTCGCCATCCGCATGCACAGAGCTTCGACGCTCGCATTACAGGGCTCACGGATCGACCCAGCCCATCCATTTGCTAGCTAGTCCAGGCCCATGCACCTCGGCCCACTATTCGAGCGAGGGGTTCAGGCTGCCAAAACTTGACGCTCGTGCTAGGGTCCCTCAAAGTCGTCTTCCCTAGGGAAACGCCACGTAAGGGCACCTTCTTTCTTACGCTCGGCCATTTGATGCTCGTGGGTCATCTGCCAGAGGAAACCCTCCCGTACGCCCCTCCGAGCGTCACCGGCGCTCGGGCAAGATCTACCCAAAGAGGCATCCGTACACCCGCAGGGCAGATCTTGAGCATACCAGCGCACGACACTCGACAACAACCTCTGACACAGTGGAGGTGCGCACCTCGTACCTGACCCGCCGTCCACTTTTCAGAGCCATCCCTTTCATGACGTCACAGGCTGCCACGTGTTAGGGCAACACAGGTTTAGGACCACTTGGTCAAAATACCTAAATCACCCTCACCCCTAACATATAAATAGGGAGAAGCCCTTGCTCTCTTCCCTAATTCATCTTCTCCAGCATACCCTACACTCTGCCTAACTAGGTATTTTTTCTCCACATTTCCTTCTTCACAAAGCTCCTTGCATTTCACCATCTTTGTGGCACCCACATTGCATCACCTGGTGTTATCCTAGCTGGAAGAACCCACGCTCATCGGAAACCCAGTTCCTGAGGCTCAACGCCTGTGATGGTCTTTCCCTTTTAAACAAATCTTGAAAGTGTTGGTTTATTATTTTGTTCGTTTATTTACTACTATTTTGCTGAAAAAAGAAAAAGTTGTTATTATTTTAAATTTTGATAAATAATTTAAAATAGTTGATAATTAATGACCAAATTTGCGGATTAAGTTTCAAGTTTCAATTATGTCATTATATACTTCTATTTCATGTTTCTTTCATCCGAGAGACTTATGATAAGTTCACTTTATAAGATTTAGCATAACTAAATTAATAATCTGACTCAAACTTGCGTTTATTAATATTTCTGTGAGTTCGAGATCGATATTAGACTGATATTTGATGAAGTTGGGTTGGGGTTTTTATTTAAATTGAAGAAGAAGATGAAGAAAAGGGTGCAATGTGAGAAAAGATAAAAGTTCAGAACTAAAATTGAAAGAATGACATTTTCATTGGACCAAAAATGATATTTTCCCAAATTAAATTTTTAAGGGATGAATCATTGTTTATTGTTTTTAGAGGAGTTTGGTGTTGAAATTAAAAAATAATCGTGAATTTTGCCCTAATAATAATAACAAGAAGAGAATGAGATGGAGTTCAATCTATGATGGATACATGCTTTTAAAAATATTATTTTGTCCTATCGTGTTGTGTAGAATATCGTATCCGTGTCCATGATGCTGTATATAAGTTTCTTTGACTGTGTGTCAATTTAAAAATATCATTTTATTATGTCGTGTCGAACATTTATATTGGATATCATGTTTGACACTTTTCCCCTCAAAAATTCAAAAAAAAAATCATATCATCATATCTGTGTCGTGCCGTGTCCATTTTGTTGTATATCCATACCTCATAAAGTTCAATTTAATCAATCGCCAAAGGATTGTGCAGTAAATAATAGAGATGGCATATGTGCATAGGGCTGTGAATGGATATTCGAAAATCCGATATCCGTCCGCATCCGAATTCGTTTACAGAGGATATTATCCGAATCCGTCTCAAGAGGATATTATCCGTATTCGATTATAGACATCCGAATTATAAATGGATAAGGATATAGTAATAAGGCATCCGATCCGTTTAACATCCGATCCGTTTCATTATCCGTTAGATATATCCGTTATCAGATTTATCCGTAATCCGTATCCGATAAATAATGTATTATATTAAAATATATACACAAAACTGTGTATGTATGATAGATTATTAGTATTAAGTAAATTTTTTAGCGCATTTATTAAAGAAAAACCTTAGGTTTTATTAGTAACTATATGTTCACGTCAATATTCATATAGAGATAATATAATTAACATATATTATGTTATTAATAAAAGTATTATATTTCAAATTAATTATATGATAAAATTTATAATTTCACCACATTTATACATTCGCTAAAACATAAAAATGATCTATATAGATATACTTATTATTTCTCTATACGTCTAAAATATATATATTCAAAGTTAAATAATTTATCTATAAATGAATAGTTGATAATCTGATTAAAAGTTCGAAGTTATATAAATAAATAATTTATGTCAAATTTTGAATAGTTGAAAATCCGATTAAAATCCGAATCCGTCCGAATCCGCCTTGTATCCGTATACAAAGGATATTATCCGAATTCGATTTAAAAGGATATTATCCGTATCCGTCCCAATCATAAACGGATAAGGATATGGTAATCATACATCCGATCCGTTTATTATCCTGTTTACACCCCTATATGTGCAGCAGTATCCGTCGGTGACTTTTGATACAATCATTGTGCACTCCTACCAGCTCCACGAACTTCCATGTTTCTCCTTAAATTTTTCATCAACCACACGGCAAGTGTAAAACACTCGTTTCTTGTTACATCGGTTTGACCAAGCCAGGCTCGGGCTAGAATTACCCAAATCAACGCACGAAAATCACATTTAAACAAGGAGGGGTGTTCGACTGCTGCTCTTATTATAATGCTAATCTTTAGTGCTTTCAGCTTTCCCAAATAGGGCACATTTAAGAGTTTATGACATCCTCCAAGTGGCAATGTCTTAAGACTTTCCAAATCTGATAAAGAACTGGGCAACTTAGTAATATATAAAGTATAAACTAACAGAGAAATCAAGCACAGACAAGCCATACATTTGGGAGAAAAATGAATCTGTTCTAAACCTTAAATGGTTATTCCCCTGCAAAAGTAAAGTGGAGAGCTTAGGACAATTTGGAGACATTCCATCAGGAATTTCCTCTATGGAATTGAACATCAATGACATCTTCTCATCATCCTTTGTCCAATCTTCAGCTTCATTTGAAATTTTCTCCAATAGGCATCCAACAAATACCATGTTTTTTCCTCAAGTAATCTTTAGCACCATTGCTCTTACTAGATCATGCATCTTCACACAATCGTATTCCATATTATCTTTGGCACTTTCAAGTAAACAAACATTTACTAATTTATCTAATATGGTATGAACACCGACTCTTTCTTTTATCCACCAACTCCTCCAAAATGAATTTCCTCACTAACTCCTCTTGCTCTATCATGCGAGCTTTAGGATACAAAGAGCAATACAAAAAACAATGTTGTAGATCTGTGTAACCCCTATTACTTTCTCCTTGTTCTTGATGGTTTGGAATTAACCGATCGAAACTGTATTTAAGTACTCTGATATCTTCATGCTCCATAACAGATTTTCGTAGTTCATCCAATGCATTTCTCCATACATGAATTGCAGTCTCACCTCTCATGCTACCGGCCAAAGTGATGATCATGATACCCAAGGGCAAACCATCACACACCTTTGCCATAGATTTTGCAATTTCTTCTACTTGAGGAGAAAGCATGGCCTTTCGTCCAAGTGTTTCGCTGAATAATTCCCATGATTCAGTCTGTCAAGTATTTTCACTGGAATCACTTGTTCACAACCAATTTGACGACAAACTTGCTCTTATTATAAACTCGTAAATGTGCCCAATTTGGTAGTTCTTGATCATCTTTATAGTGTTAGTATCAGAGGTAAAGTGGTGTTCGACGGCTGCTCTTATTATAATGGCAGTATCAGGGAGATAGAGACAAGTGGTGGTGTTCGATATCATGGATGTTGGATACCTTGTACATAGAATTACTGGGATATTAACCGATTATTAATCATAACATCCTGGATTTTAATTATTAGGGTTGCTTATGTCTGTACCCCTCTAAAATTGAATAATTACAATTCGTACCTCCTTAAATAAAAATATTCCACAATTTATCCTTCTAAATTTAAAAAATTATAAATGAACCCATTCCAATTATATTTTTTGCAAAATCATTCTTATATTGACTAATTTCACAACTAATTAGTTCCTGACAACAACCAACACATCATTTTCAAATGACAGACAATGTAATTTACGAAGTTTTTAGGAGAATCAACAAATAATTCATTTGCAAATTGATATTCATAATGATTTTTTTCTCCTCAATTAGAAGTAAGAAACTAATTAATGGTGAAATCTATACTATTATATATTTGAAAACCATATTTGACTATTTGACTTTTTCTGTATTTTGATGATGTGGAATTTTGTGGTTTTTTTAAGATTTTTAATCAAATAAAAAAATATGATTGGTTGGTTTTTATTTTATTATGAAAGTAAGTAATAACTAAGGAAAATAATTATATTTGGCAAGTTTGACTGAATGATATTTAGTGTTTTAGATTTTCAATAAATAGAAAAAATATAATTGGCTTATTTTTATTTTGTATATTATTTTATCATGAAAATAAATAATAATTAAGAAAAATAATTATCTTTGACAAAATTCATAATGTACTTTTTTATATGTACTTTTTTTTTATAATGTCTAATTCTTAGAATTATTTTTAATATTTAAAAAGATTATTATTGGTAGTTCCAAAATAAATCTTTTCTTATTTGATATAAATTCATTATTAATTATTTTATGAGATATAAATTAATTTTTATTTATCCTAATCATCAATTATAAAATAAATTCAAGAGTTTTAATTGAGTGTCAATATAATTAATCTCTTAAAAACGAATTAATTATAGTTGCTTAAATGACTCAATCCAATTAATTAATTTTTTCAAAATTAAAATTAATACTTAATAAATTTATATCTATATCTAAATCTAAATATGTATCTATATATCTATATCTATATCTATATACTATAATATATAGGAGGGTGTGTTTGACCCAAATTGAATTAATTTTGACTAAATGGAACTTTTGGTTTTTTTGAGATTTTTAATTAAACTTAAAAATTATGATTGGTTAATTATTATTAAATTAATTAATTAATTTAGAATTTTTATGAATTCCTTAATTTTTGGAAATTGTTCTTAATTAAAGTATCAATTTATGGTAAATTTATTTTGAATGCATAAATCTAGAAAAATATATTTTAATTTCAATTCAACTACAACTCATAAAATTAATTTCATAACCCAAAACTCAAATACAACTCATAAAATTTAAGATTTTTTCTTTTTTTTTTTTTTCCTTTTGAAAATACAACTAATTCATTGATTGATATTATTTCCCTTTTGAATATGGGAAAATCTTTGAATAGTACCAAAAAGTTGAAAAAATTCCTTTTAGGTCCCCAGTTTTGAAAAAGTTCCCATTCAATCCCCAATTGAAAAACAAAATTCCTTTTAGGTCCCCACAAATAGTACATGTTCGTACATTGTCTTTAGGAATTGCGTACATTTTTTAGGGAATTGCGTATAAAAATCCCGAAATCTCGTATATACGAGATTCCGGGATTTTTACACGCAATTCCCTAAAAATTGTACGCAATTCCTGAATTATTATGCAGCCTTGGGGAGTGAAAAGAAATTTTGTTTTTCAATTGGGGAGTGAACAGGAACTTTTTCAAAATGGGGGAGTGAAAAGGAAATTCAGTTTACACTTGGGGATTTTTGAGGAATTGTCCGTTTGAAAAGAATGAATATTTATAGGTGGCCATAATTGAACTTAATTAGGATAAAATATTTCCAGTTTTCCTTACTAATGAAATTAACCAAAATTATATAAAGATATTAATACTAAACCCTAGAGTTAATTGCATCAAAAACCCTGTGTTATGCCTAATTAGCACGCAAAACCCCGTGTTTCAACAATTAGCATAAAAAACCCTATGAAATTTTAAATTTGCTCACCGCCCCCTTTAACACTCAAACGACAATAAAGGACGGGAAATGTCTGTTTTGCCCCTTTGGGAGTTACCAAGGGTAAATCATTTATCATAATTCACTTTCATCCAAAATATTTCACATTCCTTTCTCATTCTTGTTTATATTAATATATATCTATATGTATATATTTTATAACTAATTAAAATTAATACTAAAATAATATATTTTATGATATAAATTTATATATATCATATGATTAATGATGTGTATTACATATATCATATATATAATATTATATATTAACGTAATATATATCTATATGTATATATTTTATAACTAATTAAAATTAATACTAAAATAATATATTTTATGATATATATATCATATGATTAATGATGTGCATTATATATATCATATATATAATATTATATATTAACGTAATATATATATATCTATATGTATATATGTATTATATCTAAATTTTACGCATTAAATTTTATAACGATTTTAAATTGTATCCTTACAATTACGCATTAAATTTTATAAGGATTATCTAAATTTATATTTTACCTTTTTCTTCTTTTAAAAGAATATTAAATATAAGGGTCAATTAAATCAATAAATGCTTATTTGTTTATATATTTAAGGGATTATTACAAATAATTTTGTATTATATTACAAAATTAATATTTATAATTTATATATTGAATGAAAAAATTGCAGATTTTAAACAATTTACAATATCCAATTTGTACATATTTCTATTATTTCACATGTATATTTAAAAGGTAAAATAAAATAAATTTCAAAAAAAATAGCATCTTCTTCGTTAAAAAATGAGGAAAAATAAAATAAAATAAACTCAGAAAAAGAAAAAACAGAAATCATCGTCTTCTTTGTTGAGAAATAAAAAATGAATGTCTTCTGCAATTTCTGCTACTCCTCCGCCGCGATGGCCGTTGCCACACCACCAAAACCCAAAATCTGAATGTGGCCAAAGCAATTAGCAAACCAAAAGTATCAGAATTGTAAAGTTATCCGGCAAATTGTAGAACAACGACAAGAAGACGCAGCAGCAGGGAGGGAGTTCCCTCAGAATGTAAAACCCCCCAGGGAAACTTGGCTCGCTAATAGGAAGAGATGGGGCGCAACAGCTTCGATTCCCTCTCTATCGCCCTCAATAACGGCTCCGAAGATGTAAGCTATCAGAAGAATCAATCTGATAACGGCTCCGACTCAGATCTGAAGCCGCCACCACCGACTCAGATCTGAAGCGGCCACCACCGCCACCACGACGCAGCCATCCTAATCCAGATCTGAAACAACCGCCACCACCACCATGGCAGAAAGAGAGAAGAGAGTGCGAAAATGGCGACGGTGGGTACCTAATTAACAACACATTCTTGTTTCCTTCGTCTCAGGGCTCTCGGATTGTGTTAGACATTTTTCTTCGTTTTTGCAATTGGGGTTTCAATTGGAAGAGGATGAAGAATGGTTTTGTTTTTCTTTCTTTTGAGCAAGAGTCATGAGCTCAGAAGAGGGAAGAATGAGGGTTACAGAGACTGCGGGATTTCTTCAAGGGTGGTTGCCCTCTCTCTCTCTCTACCTCCATGATTTCTCTCTCGCGAAATCAACAGCCTTACAAAGTTGAAAAGGGAAATATGTACACTTCACTCCAGAAATTAATTAGCAGCTTTAACAAAAAAAAAAAAAAAAAGGATGAAGAAGGTGATGAATATGACTTTTACTTTTATTAAGATTATAGAGGGTATAAATGTCTTTTAACAGTCAATAAGTGTAAAAAATTGAAATACCAGTCGCAATTAGAGCGCGTGTAACAACAACCAATGAATTAGGGTTTTCAGTAATAATTAAATTAAATCATAGGGTTCTCCATGATAATTTTTGAAACACAAGGTTCAGAGTGCTAATTAGGCATAACACAAGGGTTTTCGGCGCAATTAACTCCTAAACCCTACCATTATTCATGACAAATTTTTTCTCATTCATATACAATTAGAGTTGTATATATGAAGAACTGACAACCCATTACCACAAAAGTTGGTTGGCTATTTCTCAGGCTCTCTCTCTAACGAGGAAGAATGGATATTGATTATTCATGAAAGTGTAGATTCTGTTAATTAATCAATCTGGTATAGAGATCACTTCAATTCATATACAATTTGATTTGATTTATGTGAGATCATTTCTTGCTATTGAAATATACCTCTGCTCTTGCTTATATTTCTTATTTCAACTTTTAATCAACATAAGGGTTTTATTTCAATGGCATATAAAGTCCAGAACTTTAGATTAAACCCTCGATTCTATATGTTATTGTACATAAATTTTCCAATAATGTTAAAGATAATTTAAAGTAGCATTCCTCAAATTCACATTAATACTCTTTATTTTTTCATTTAATTTATGTATCCCCATTGAAAATTTTCTATAGGTTTGGAGTATTTGCACCATGGTTGTCATACACCAATGATCCATTGAGATATCAATTTGCCAACATTTTGCTGACAAATGATCTTGAAGCATAAAGACTATGGTTGCTAATATTATTTGGTGGGGTAATTTGCATCATCGTCTATTTTTATTTATTTATTTATTTTGGTTAGCATTATTATTTGTATCGATCATGGTTGCACCATAGTTTGAAAATAATTTGAATATTTATGTTAGAGATTTTATACTTATTTTTTTTTTAAACTACAAAATTTCACCATTTTCTTCTCATATATCTTATTTAAAAGTTTGAACAATATTCATATCCCAACAATTTGTTTCTACTTATTAATTTACAGATTTTTTTAAATTTCAAGATACAACGACATCAGTAATGGTAAGACTCCAATTATATTCACACATAGAACGTTTGTTCTCTGATTGTATAATTATTTGGTATTTTTTTAATGTGTAATAATAATAGGCGATTTCTCATTAATTACAATTTCTCTAATCTTTATATAAAATATTTTATATTTTTTTCATTAATAGTCTCTTGGTTCTTCTTCTTATTTTTTAGTTTATAATTTGTATCGATGTTCTTATATCAATATTATGGATGCTCAAGCACCTACAGAAGGTAATTTCATAAATAAAATATGTATATCATAATTTTTTTCTTCATCTTCTGATGAAGATACCTCCTTTTCAACTTTTGTTCAAGAACCAATTGTAAGAAGGTCTTTTATGAACCAAAAGGTAATATTTTTTTCCTTCCATATCCACGATGTATTTTCATTTCAATTTATGGTATTTATTTGTATACTAAATTTTATTTTTTTTTCCCTCTGTTTTGAGGTTTTATTCAAGTTCCAGCAATGAGAAGGCAATTTTATACATATCTTTATAGAGAAATACCTTATTGGTTCTTATGCTCAAGCACCTAACGTCAGAAGGTAATTTTTTATACATATTTTCGTTGAATGATAAAATATGTATTATTTATATATATTTTTTAAACTATAATTTTTTTCTCCATATCTTTAATTGGGAAATATTTTCTTTTGAAATTTTGTTCAAGTACCGATAGTGAAAAGGTATTTTATACATTGATTTGTTCAATGATAATTATGTATTTATATCTATGTATTTATTGTTATTAGCATACAGTATAACCTCGATAAATTAATACTGTTGGGACCGTCAAATTTTATTAATTTAGAGAGGTATTAATTAATCGTATAAATTAATAATTATTAATTTATAAATTATATACTTTTTGGGTCCATATTATGAATGTACCTAGGTGTACGTGAAAACTAATTTGTACATTGACTATTAATTATGCATACTTAACCAAATTCATGTATTTTTGCTGATACATTTTCAATATTCTATACATATCTTAATAAAATATATAAATCTACTTAGTTATTAATGTAGTTACATGTACCTACATTCATTAAAATGTATAAATCCACTCAATTATTAATGTAGTTACACGTACATACATTAACTAAGTTACTATATAAATAGATGTATTATGCAAGTCTTCAAATCAAAAAACAAAAAAAATGGCTTCTCATCTCAAAGGTGTTAAAAAATCAACCATGACTGATGGTATGCGTAGAGAACTGTGTGAGTATAAATCACCTGATATTGTTAATGCAATAAGAAGGGTTAGAGATGAGATTCAAGGTGATATTGATTTCAAGAAGAAACAAACAACATTAGATTCATATTTTCAGAAACCTGTTTAGTTTACTTATGTATTATGTATGAAATATTTTGATATAGATGAATTATTAATTTATATATCAAATAGGACCTATATGATTTTTTTTTTTTTTGTATTATCTTATAAATTTAGCGAATTATTAATTTACCACGTTGATCCCGACTCGGGACCGAAGAAAATTATTATTTTAGCGAGGTTATTAATTTATCGAGTATTAATTTATCGAGGTTATACTGTATTACCCATGTGATCTTTATTTTTTGTCTCAAAATATTTATTATCATATTCGGTATTTATAATTTCATTACATTTGTATTTCAATTGTTTCATTGATTAATTTATGGCTTACTAAGGATTTTATTATATTTACTGTTTCTTCAATTTAAATAATTTACTTAAACATTAAATACATTATGTTTGTGTTTGTCATTTTTGTGTTATTTTGTATGTTTGATTTATATGTGTAATAATTAATAGACTAGAATTATATATTTTTATCTTTGTTATTAAATTTCGCGTAGTGAACTAATACACTTATATATTTATAGCTAATATTATAAATTAGATACTATATAATATTACCGTGCATAGCACGGGGCATACGCTAGTATAATCAATTTGAAAAAAAAAATTCGTGAAAAATCCAATTGGAATGAGTTCATTTATAATTTTTTAAAACATGGAAAGGTAGATTGTATAATATTTAATTTTCATCTAAGGGGGTAGGAGTTATAATTACCCAATCTCATAAGAAATGTAGATATAAGTACCCCTAATTATTATATAACATTCATTTTAATCAATGAAAACATATCAACTCATATACCTAAATAAGGAAAAGAGTTGAAAATTAGTGTGGAAATGCTCTAGAAGTCATTTATATGATCATTGCCGCAAATTTAAGACAACAATCTAATAATTCCAGGCCATCACGATTTTCCTATAAATATATCATAGTAGTCCAAAATCCTCAACATATTACCATAATTTCCAAAAGGAAAGGAAAGGACAAAAAAAATAAAAAAATGGCGATCCATGTCAAAATAATCTCAAGAGAGATGATTAAGCCATCCTCTTCAATTCCACCCCATCTCAAGACCATGGGAAAAATTGCATAAATGATATACCAACTCCACCATTTTAGTAAATTTGGTACCATAAGTTTTCTAGTGGCAAAAGTAACCCACATCTCTCAAATAATCTTAATTTAATGCAAAAATTCACCGGAAATACTAAAATCCGTCGGAAATTTAACCTATTTGTATGTGGCCTGCCTACATATACTTTCATATGATGTGGTAAAATTGGGCTAGCCATGCCAAATACTAATGCTCTTGTGGCATTTTTAACCTCATTAATATTTAAAATAAATTTGACAAAAGTAAAAAATAATTACATTTATATATATATATATTGATGGGTCTGAATTTGGGGTACAGAATTCGATCACTTTAGAATTTGTTTAGGTGAGGAAACCAGTTGATGATCGCCGGGAAAGATGGGGGTTCTACCTGCTAGGATCAACACACAGACAAAGTCAGAAGGCCAAGCTGGGGGAGCTGGGGGGTGATTCCCAGTTTGGCTCTCCAACGCTCAAGTCAGATGAAGATCTGAAAGAGAGAGAAAATACTAAGTATGGAGTTGCAGTAATGGAGATTGCTTACAGTGGAGAAGATGAACTCGCGTATTTATTGTTGAGGGTCAAGGACACTTTGGTCATTTGCACCGTGTGGTCCCGACCGAATGTTGCCCTAACAGGTGGCGTTGCGAGAGAGAAATCTAGGAGGAATCTTCTGCAAAAGCTGGTGGAAGTTAGTGTTGGCAATAGTGGCAGGTGCGCGGGCATGTATGGGGTGTCAGATAGCCGTTTTAGGGGCTGGTAACGAGGGCTTAAGAGCACGCTCATGTCAACCAAGAGCCTTGGAGACCAAGGAATCCACTAGGGGATGAAGGCCAAGGCTCATACGAAGAAGAGTAGAAGCCTCACCGAGGGAGAGTGGCGCTCGAAGAGAGCTTCCTTGACTGATTAGAGCTTTAGCCATGCAGTATGAATCGCTCTCGTTGGAGAGCGGCAATGTTGATCACGTGTATATGTAGCAGAGATGCCACGTGTCTATGAGGAACGCTGACGCTTGAGAGGTCCGATCGCTCGTGTAAAATTACCTTAATCACAAAAGGACAGGTGTCGTCATCTTGAGTTACCACGTGTCCAAATGTGGGACGAGCGTATTTTGACCAGATCATTTTGTCCCCCCAATTCTGTAGTCCTTAGTGATAAGGGCTGTAGAATTCTTCCAATACAATCCATCGAGCGTTGCGCTCGTGTGAGGCTTGGCGTGTTAGGCAATCACCTTTCTGATTGTGCCAAAAATGCGGTCTCTTCATCTGACTACTTGTAACGTCCATGCATTAAATGCAGTCCTTTCTTCTGGCCGCTCGGAGTGTCTAAGCATTAAATGCTAATGCACGTGGGGTGCGTGAGACTTGGGAAGTACATGACGGTTCAATAAAGGGGACGGTTTTCTAGGCGGGAAATGATTATAATTTTGAACTTTTTGCCAGAAACGTACCAATTTCCACCCCTATAAATAAGGGATTTTGCATCCATTCCCCTTTTTATGTGAACACATCTCCAAAGCAGATATTTGCAAAAAAACTCTTTGCAAACAAGTTTCCGGCATTCACAATCTTCTTTCCAGTTTTTCTAGAAAACCCAAGGTAATTCTCGGTGAAATCCTCTAACTTTGCTAACCTTAGAATCAAATTAGGATTTAGTAAATCCACACGCTTTACTTTCTCCAGAAATCCCCAAATTCCTCTTCGAAAATCCCTTACTTCCAAAATCTCCATATCTTTCCCAAATTCCACCATAGTCATGACCAGAGATCATGTAGAAGAATTCGCCCGTGAAGTGAAGGACATGGCTACCCAGAGTTCATCTCCACCGGGTTCTCCTAGGGACGAGGAGTTGGACGCGGCCGTTATGGCCATAGATGAGAGGAACCCAGATGGGGTTGAGCATCTCTTTGAAGAGATGAATCTGGTGATGGAAGTAGATAGGCAGGGGGTGACTCTCCCGATAACAGAGAGCACCACTCACCCTCATCGCCACACCGTGACGGTGGCCATCGTAGCCCCGGCTCCGGAACCCGAGGAAGGAGCGGGGCCCCCAGAAAGATCTCGTAACAAGGACAAGGGCAAGAAAACCCAGAGGCACAGAAGATCCAAGAAAACCAAAGGGCCAAACGAGGGTGAAGGCTCGGGTATGCAGGCGACCGATCGCACCCCAGACGAGACTCCCAGCACCATCACTCTAGGGGAGGTAAAGTCTGTTATGGTCCCAATCCATTGGGACGAGCGTTACAAATGGAAAATCACTGCCAAGCACGAGCGCGCCAACCATCCCCCACCTGGCGAAATGGCGGTTTACAAGGATGCAATTGGCTCGGGGGGCCTACGATTTCCAATTCCAGTCCCAATGGCTTCCTTTCTGAATGATTTGAATCTCTGCCCTTCACAAATCGTGCCCAACTCCCTCGCTTTGATATTCAGCTTTGTGATCCTTATGAAATGCGCTGGATTCGAGCCCTTCATGCGGAATTTCAATGCCTTTCTCCAAGTAGTGAGCTCACCGCACTTGTCACCTGAGGCGGGTTACTTCTACTACATTCAAGAGAAGGCCCATTGAAACTTATTAATTCTCCCTCAACCACTTATGGCCCAGATTGGAAGGAGAAGTGTATTTCCGTCAGAGCCCCAGAAGATGATGATTTCGGGGTGGCCCGAGAATAGATATCTCATGGGAAGGGATCCATTGTAAAGAGCTACTTAGAACCTGCTTTCCCAAGGGACTGGGCCAAGAATTTGGCTGGGGTGTTGAGGGACGAGGGCCACCTAATTCAAGCCAAGGACTGGATAGATGATGCAGAACTCATGTTTTTTTGCGGGCTCACTAACGACCTCTATTATCTCAGCAACCCTCCCGCTCGAGATTTGGAGAGAGATGGTTAGACTTTAGTGCACTAACTTGTTGATAGGGATACTAACTATACTTTGCTTTTGTAACTTGCTTTTTTTTTTTTTTTTTTTTTGTAAAATTTTCCTAAGGGTTTCTGACCCTCATTTTTGCCTTCTTTGCAGGAGTAGACATTTTAAGTATGGCTGGAGTTATTAGAAGCGCAGCTAGGTTCGCCAACGCTAACAGGCGTCAGGCCCAACAAGGAGATCAGCAGAATCCCCGAGGCCGTGGAGCAGGCCGGGGTGACGGTCGTGGCGGCCACCGAGGCTCCAGCTCAAGCGCCGCAACTGGCGCTCAAGTGCCGTAAGGGCGAGGGGAGAACCTAGCGGCAAATGCAGAAAACCGAATAATAGTACGGCCACTGACCACGACAGATTCGAGGGTGGCCAACCCAAATACCACCAATCAAACGAGGCCTACTGCGAGCATAGTGATAAACGAGGCTCAGGAGGGCTCTAGCCAACCTTCCCGCAAGAGGAAGAGAATGCCTGACGCCTTCGCCATAACCGGTAAGGGTAAGCAAGTTGTGGAAGGCCCCAAGGGCGGCGACGGCGATACTTCTTCCTCGGAGGAGGAACATTTATGGGATTTCGACCGTCGGGGGGACAGGAGCTACAAGGGCTCCAGAGACGGGGGTGCCGTATTACTGAGGCACGGGACATTGGCCCAAGGTATTAGCCAAAATCTATATGATAGGGCCCAATTTTTGGCGGACCATAAGCACCTGTACTCCGAGTCGCTGGAGAAGGTGACTGGTGACACGGTTCATGCCTTAATCTCCGTAAGTTTCCCTACTTTTTGTAATTTCAATATCCTTTAAAGGTGTTGTTCTTCAGCATATTTGCTAAAACTTTTGCCTTTTCGAGCCCGTGCAGCAAGTGCTCCCGAGGGCGAGGAATATCCAGATGCGCGCCATGGTTTACGCTGATCGGAAGGCAAAGTACAAGAAGATGGCGCGCTCGAACGATACTGCCCAGCTTCAGGAGGAGTTGAATACTGAGACGGCCAAGTACCTTTCCCTCAAGGAAGAGTACAACAAGATGGAGGCCGAAATGAAGAAGTTGCAAGACGACTTCACGAACGCTGAAAACGCTCGAAGGAGTTGGCGTAACCAATTCAACTAGCTTGAGGAGAATCATAAGAAGCTAACTGCTGAGCGCAACGATTGGAAGACGAGGGCCATGGAGGCGGAAAAGAAATATGCTGACGCCATGAGCTAACTCCATCGTCGTTTTGAGCAATCAAATAAAGAGGTGCTCATCAAATTCTTTCACTCTAAGGCGTTCAATTTTGCATCTTCCCTTCATTGCCTCGACGAAGCCCAAAAAGCGTTCAATTTGGCGATTGAGCAGGGCATCTACAAGGGCTTGACGGATCCGGCTATTCGTGAGGCGCAAGGCATGGGTCTCATGTTTAACGAGCGCTGCGAGGAGAATGACGACGATCGTGATGATCCTGAGGCCAGCATCTCCGAGCTGGAATATAATTTCCTGGTTAATCTTATCCAAGATGAGTACATGGCGGCCCATCCTCCAGAAAAAGCCTCCCAAGCAGAACAAAATGAGGGGAATAACAATGCCGGCGCTATTTCTAAAAACGCTCCAGTGAACGAGCCTCTAGCGCCTGTTGTTAACGCTCCCGCTAATAATGCTGAGAATGCCCCCATTCCTGCTAACGATACCAGTGAGCCCAATGCTCCACAAGCGCCAGGAAACAACGAGCTTGAGCCTCCAGCTACCCAGCACCAAGATGAAAATACCCCCCCTCCCGCCGCGGCCGCACAAGAGCCGGAGGGTCCGGTATACGGCCCCGTGGCCCAAAATATCTTGGTGATTCTGGATGAAGACGTCATTCCCGCCGCTTGAAGTTTCTCCTCATCTGTCTATGTTGTAATTCTTCTTCTCCTGACTTAGTGCTTTTCTTTTTGTAAGAATGTTATGGGCCCCTGCGCCCTTGTTTTGTAACTTTGGCGAAAGCCTTAATTAATGAAGTTCTTCTTTTCCCTCATAATGTTCTCCTTTTAGCTCCTTGAGTGTGAAATTTTACTTTGCGCTTGTTGTAACAAAATCTTGTAATAATAAGATTGTGTGTAACATGCTTATTAGAAATTGCATTACTTAGTTAAGTTTTTGAAAATTGAAAATTTTTATCAAGTCTTGAGTAACCATGGGGGTCTTACTGTGAGGCTGCCCTCATTCAAGACTTGTGAAAAATTCTTCTTCATTTAGAAAATTTTACTAAGTCTTGAGTGATTACGAGGGTCTTACTGAGAGACTGCCCTCGTTCAAGACTTGTGAAAATTGTTCTTAACTTGGAAAATTTTACTAAGTCTTGAGTAATTACGAGGGTCTTACTTAGAGGCTGCCCTCGTTCAAGACTTGTGAAAATTCTGCTTAACTTGGAAAATTTTACTAAGTCTTGAGTAATTACGAGGGTCTTACTGAGAGGCTACCCTCGTTCAAGACTTGTCAAAATTCATTCCGAATGACGTTACCGTTGAACGAAAGCTTGTACCCGTTAATTTTTAGGACTTGTAAGCGATCCCGTTTTCGAGCGCAAGGCGTTGTGACAAACGACCAGGGCCTACTAGGATTTTCCTTGCATTTTTCTCCACTTTATCAGGTTGGTTGTGAGCGTTACCAGACTATCCTTATGAGGGCGTCCCCCCACGTGGAGTAGAGTGCTGGCAAGCGTAACCCATGTGCAACAACATCATGCGTACTGGAATGGATTGCCAACTACGCTCGTGGAAACGAGGGACGTGGGTCTTATCCATTTGCGTAATTTAAAAACAGTAGTAAGGAAATATTCAAGAGAATGTATGATAACTTACTTGAGATTCGAAGTAGTATATAGAACCCATTAGTGGGATTGTTACATCATCATTTCTAGAGAGCTTTTAAACATAAAACCACCGGAGGTTACATGCGTTCCAAGGGCGAGGCAAACGCTCGCCTTGAAGTGTCTCCAGGGTGTAAGTGTTGTTAGCTCTGATTTGTATAACTTTGAATGGACCTTCCCAGTTGGGGTCCAATTTTCCCACATGTTTGGATACTTCCACTTTCTTCAAGACCAAGTCTCCCAGCTAGAAAGTTCTTTCTCTCACACGCTTGTTGTATTGTTGTGCCACGACTACCTTATATCTGTGTATTTTAGCCCAGACTTTGTTTCTTCTTTCTTCCAGTAGGTCCAACTCCAGGCTCCTGTTATCTTCGTTAAGTTGAGGCTCGAAATAGGCTACACGAGCGGATTCATTTACTATTTCTACCTGTATCATTGCTTCTGAACCATATACGAGCGCGAAATGCGTCTCACCAATGGCCGCTCGTGGAGTAGTGCGATAAGCCCAGAGTGCCCCTTGCAACTCTTGTGCCCATTCACTCTTTTTGCTTTCTAGCATTGTTTTCAGATGCTGCAGAATGAACCTGTTAGTGACTTCCGCTTGTCCGTTGGCTTGGGGGTGGCCTACGGAGGTAAAGCGCTGTTCAATCCCTAACTCTGAACACCATTGTCGCTTGTCAGCTGCTATGAACTGGGATCCATTGTCTGAAATGAGCACCCTTGGTATACCATACCTGCAGATAATGTTTTTCCAAATGAAGTCCCTCACGACCCTGAACGTAATTTTTGCCACGGCTTCAGTCTCGACCCATTTGGTAAAATAATCGACAGCTAAAATGACAAACTTCTTCTGTCCGACCGCGATGGGCAAGGGGCCCACGATGTCAATTCCCCACTGGTCAAAGGGCCATAAGACATCTATAGGGATCATTTGAGCGGCTGGCAATTGAGGGAGGTTAGAATGGAATTGACACTTAGGGCATTTTCTGGAAAACTCAATGGCATCTTGGAGAACTGTGGGCCAATAAAACCCATTCCTCAGGACCTTCTTCGCAAGGATACGCCCTCCTGAATGGTTCCCACAACTTCCATTGTGAATGAGCTCGAGCGTTTCTTTTGCTTGCGAGGGCCTTAGACATCTCATCGGTGGTCCTTGAAATGACTTCTTGAATAATCTTCCTTCAGAGTCTATAGAAAACCGAGGGGCCTTGTTTCTAACTTTACGAGCCTCTACCTTGTCAGTGGGACAAACGCCATCTTTAAGAAATCTGATAATATCATCAAGCCAACAAGGCTCGTGCGGATTAATCATAGCGATCATCTCCTTGACGATTCTCTCCTTAATCAAAGGTTCTTATGTTCTAAGGAACGTGATAGAACGCTCGCAGGTACCTTCCAGCGCCGAAATAAATTTTGACAGAGCGTCAGCACGCTCGTTTTCTGCCCGCCGGACCTGAAGTAGATGGAATTCTTTGAACTTCCCAATGATTTCCCTGGCTTTGCTCAAATACTGCACCATGGTGGTTTCTCGAGCCTCATAGGTTCCTTCAATCTGGCTCGCAATTTACTGTGAATCAACATAAGCGGTGATTCTGGAGGCTCCGTTCTGAAAAGCAATTTTCAATCCTTGCACAAGGGCTTCATATTCTGCCTCATTATTGGTGACTTGAAAATCCAACCTGATTGCAAAGTCTAACTCAATCCCATTGGGGTCTCTAAGGGTTACCCCTGCTCCTCCCCCCTGAGAGGTTAAGGAACCATCCGTGTGCAGGACCCATAGCCCCTCTTTCTCTGGAGTAGCAGGTTCTAAACCGAAGCGTTCAACCAGCAAATCCGCTACAACCTGCGCTTGTATAGCGGTTCTAGGCTCGAAACTTAAGTCAAATTGACTCAACTCAATGGCCCATTTGATCAATCTTCCAGACACGTTTGGTTTGGATAACACTTGCCTCAGGGGTTGATCAGTGAGGACCGTTATTGAATGCGCTTGAAAGTAAGGCCTCAATCGTCTCGATGCGTTAATGAGGGCAAACACAAATTTCTCGATTTCCAAGTACTTCTTCTCAGCCCCTTGTAATGTTTTGCTCAAATAATAAACAGGTAGGTGCTTACGTTCCCGTACAGCTACCAGTACCGCGCTCGTTGCCTCAGTTGAAACGGAGAGGTACATGAACAACCTTTCGCCTTCAACAGGTTTGGTCAGGAGTGGAGCGCTCGAAAGGTAAGCCTTCATGTCTTGCAAAGCCTTCTCACACTCCTCAGTCCAAGCAAAATTTTGAAGAAAGGAAGGTTTCTGTCCGCCGAGCATGAAATGAATTTGTTCAGGGAAATGATCTTTCCTACTAACACTTGCACTTCCCAGAGATTTCGGGGGGAGGGGATCTCCAAGATAGCCTTGATTTTATCTGGGTTGGCTTCAATTCCCCTCTGACTGACCATATAGCCTAAGAACTTTCCCCCTCGTACTCCAAAAGTACATTTTGAAGGATTTAATTTGCGCAAAATTGAAAAAGTGCGCTTGAGATCCTCCAGATGTGAGCCCTGATGCTCACTTTTGACAATCATATCATCGACGTAAACCTCCATGGATCCTCTAATTTCTTTCTCAAACATCTTATTGACAAGACGCTGATAAGTGGCTCCAGTGTTCTTAAGCCCAAAAGGCATGACTAAGAAGCAATAAACCCCCAAGTGAACAACAAATGAAGTTTTGGGGCGGTCCTCTGGGGCCATAAAGATTTGATAGTACCCCTGAAAGGCATCCATCATGCTCATGAGTTCACATCCATCTGTCGAATCCACCAATTGGTCTATCCTGGGCAATGGATATGGATCCTTAGGGCAAGCCTTGTTAAGATCAGTAAAGTCATTGCACATATGCCATTTATTTGCGCTATTGGGCACCAATACCACGTTACACAGCCACTCTGGGTACAAGATGGGCTCAATGTACTGGGCCTCTAGAAGCTTGTTAACTTCTTCCTCAATGACTTTCTTCCGAAAACCGTGCACATCCCGTTTCTTCTGCTTTATGGGTTTAAACGAGGGATCCACATTGAGCCTGTGGACTATGACGTTCGGGTCAATCCCTGTAAGGTCAGATGCTTTCCATGCAAAAACGTCAATGTTTTCTCTGAGGAAGTCGATCATCATAATCTGCGAGGGTCCAAAGAGGCTGGACCCAATCTGAGTAGTTTTATCCTTGTTCCCTGTTTCTAGCTCAATAGTAAGAAATTTTTCCTTGGGCTCAATCCTCACTTCTGGACGGGGAAGCTCAAGCGCTCTCTTCTTTCCCGTCAAACATCCATCATTAAGGGGCTCGTCACCCTCACGCTCATCCCCCTCAGAGGAGGATTCCTCTACTATCCCTGGCAATGCATTTACGAGGGAGCCCTTGGCGCTGGGACCTTTCTTCTTGTTTTTTTTCTTGTTCAACTTGGCCCTCTTGTACACGGGACCATCCTCGTCCAAATTGGGGAAGTCAACGGATTTCTTGGTGGACCCGATTTGGAATGTTTTCTCTGCCTTAGGCTTTCTGAGGGATAGCATGTAGCATTCCCAGGCCTCTCGCACGTTGCACAAAACTTCTCCAACGCCCTCGGGGGTGGGGAACTTGATTTTCTGGTGGTAGGTGGAGATAATAGCTTTGAAATCCACGAGAGCCGGTCTCCCGATTATGATGTTATAGGGAATACGTATGTGACCATGAGCGTTTTGCGCTGTGGGGCTCGACCGAATGAAGTGGCCAAATGAATGTGCCCTCGTGAGACGACCTCAGAACCTCCAAAGCTAATGAGGGTTATTTTGAGGGGTTCGAGCGGGATGTTGGTAACATTCATTTTTTGGAACGTACTGTAGGGAAAAACGTTAACAGAGCTTCCACTATCCACTAACACTCTCCTTACAACGTGATTGTGGACATCTAAGCTAACCACCATGGGGCAGTCAGAGGTTTCACTGACCCCATGGGGTGTTACAATATGTTCCAAATCACTATCAGTAAATCTTATTACACCATTTTCTTTCGAGCGTTGATCTTTGGCTTCTCGGATGGCGTAGACTGATTTGGGCGCTGAGGGTCGTTGATCATAACTCCGGATATACCGTAAACGGGCAGCATTGGAATCTCCTCCGGGGGAACCTCCTGCTATCATGTTGATGACTGTAAAAGGGGTATTTTCCTGCTTAGGAGCCTTTCCTTTGTTGCGATGACTGCTCTCAGGAGGGTCTCTCCCTCGCGGGCTCCTTGAACGAGACGGGCTCCTCCTCCTTTCTCTTGAACGATCATGACAACGCTCGTCATAGCGCTCCAATATTTTCACAAATTCTTTCAAATAGCCTCCTGCGACGAGCCTCTGAATTTCCACTTCCAGCTGGCGACATTCATCCGTGTCGTACCCCTTTTGCTTGTGGAAAGCACAGTATTTGTTCGAGCGCCACAATACCTCCGTCTCCCTTATTTTGACGGGTCTCTTGAAGAGTTTTTGTCGGAGAGGTTATAAACTTCGGAGTTTGGCCTTGTAAGTGGGATGCGTTCGAAACGACGAGGGGGTGGGGGCGATTTCCTGTGCTCCTTCTTGATAACAACTTCTCGGCCCCATTTCTGGTGACGCTCGTGTCTCACTGGGCTGTGAGGCTGGGGCCCATTCATCCCATATATATCTTCAAGCGCAAAGAACGGCTCGACAACTTCTCTTAAGGCCATGTGGGTTCCTGACCTTCTCTCCACGATGGCATCGGCAAACTTTTTGCTCACGTATTGCTTGTGATCCACAGCCAGAAAGAGCACTGGAATCAAGAAATCTATAGAAGGCCTTTCCACTTGCAAGATTTCCTTGTTAGAACGGGCAAAGAACGAGCGAAGAGACTCATTCTTGCCTTGCACTATATTGTAGAGGGCAGTGGGCGCAGTGACCGAGGCCTTCAAAGAATTGAAGTGGTTAAGGAAA
Organism: Lantana camara; assembly: GCA_037501455.1. Taxonomy (NCBI): domain Eukaryota; kingdom Viridiplantae; phylum Streptophyta; class Magnoliopsida; order Lamiales; family Verbenaceae; genus Lantana; species Lantana camara. Next base: position 94,955,608 of record CM074860.1, on the reverse strand, counting down.
GCGTTGGCCAACTCTTCATACGAGTGTATCGAGCGTGGCGGCAACCGTTTATACCATTCCTGAGCCATTCCTACTAGGGAAGTGACAAAGACTTTGACCCAGTAGTGGCTCGAATGCTCGTATAAGTGCATCAGGTGTAGAAAATGATCCAAGTGTTCCACTGGATCTGTTGTTCCATCGTAGCGATTGACGGAGGTAGGGATTTTGGCCATTCCTGCTTGGGCCATCAGAACTTCTTCCACAAGGGGGGAGCCCCTCGCCAGGGGATGGTATTCGTAGGTGCAAAAGTTCTCTTCCTGTTTCTTGCGGTGGGGGACCCGTGGCTGGCGGTCTTTGGGACGAGCGTCTCTGGCATCGGCTCGTTCATCCCTGCTGTGGGAGATCTGAGACCGCACTCGAGAGAGCTGCCCAACCATATCCTTTATCCCCTGCAGCTGGTCTTGCACAGTCGCAAGGAGATTAGGATTTACATCTCCTTCTTTATCCCCTTGTTTTGTGGCTCGGGAGGCCCTTTTGGAGGCATGAGAGTCCCCTTCATTTTTGTTGACTCTTTCCGTGGGCTCTCTGCCCCTGTCCCCGCGGGGATGCTCATTTTCGCCTTGGTTGGGCGTTTCTCTGGCGGGTGGGGGCGGTGGTTGAGCCCTTAGGACGGCCTAAGCCTCCCTAAGTGGATAGGTCTGCAGTCCGCCCAGAGGAGCGGCGGCTTGAGTGGCCTATCCAGAGGGAAAATACATGTAATGAAATCTCTCCCATGCCCCCTGGGCCGCCTGAACCTCGCACTGGGCGTAAAGAGCCCTCAACTGCTGGGGGGTTAGAGGGGGTATCTCCACCCCTTTAATCTCCCTGGGAATCACCACCGGGAGCTGGATCTGGCCGGCATGGTAGGGCTGGATCTGCGGCATCATGACGGTGGGAGTAAGCATATATCCCGACGGCGGCATCATGTAGTTTTGTCCTCCTGGACTCGCATGAGTATGAATCCACTGATTCTGGGGAGGCTGTGGAAGAGTGGGGAGAGAGGCACCTCCAACGGTGCTGGAAACTGGTGGTGCTAGTGGCGCAGGTGTTGGAACCGTAGATTCTGCAAGTGGAGTCACATCTCCGGCAGGTGGTACTCCTCCAGCGGCGGTGGTGGGAGGCGGTGCTCCACCAGCAGCGGCGGGGGGAACGACGATATTGGCTTCGTGGGAACCTCCTCCCACAGCTCCTGATCTTGTAGCTACCATGGTTGAGAAGATACTGGGTGTTTGCTTTTCAACTAGCAGGAAGAGAGAAATGAGTTAAGAGCTGGTTTCCCACAGACGGCGCAAAAAATGATGGGTCTGAATATGGGGTACAGAATCCGATCACTTTAGAATTTGTTTAGGTGAGGAAACCAGTTGATGATCGCCGGGAAAGATGGGGGTTCTACTTGCTAGGACAAACGCACAGACAAAGTCAGAAGGCCAAGCTGGGGTAGCTGGGGGGTGATTCCCAGTTTGGCTCTCCGACGCTCAAGTCAGATGAAGATCTGAAAGAGAGAGAAAATACTAAGTATGGAGTTGTAGTAATGGAGATTGCTTACAGTGGAGAAGATGAACTCGCGTATTTATAGTTGAGGGTCAAGGACCCTTTGGTCATTTGCACCGTGTGGTCCTGACCGAATGTTGCCCTAACACGTGGCGTTGCGAGAGAGAAATCTAGGAGGAATCTTCTGCAAAAACTGGTGGAAGTTAGTGTTGACAACAGTGGCAGTTGCGCGGACATGTACGGGGTGTCAGAGAGCCGTTTTAGGGGGTGGTAATGAGGGCTTAAGAGCACGCTCATGTCAACGGAGTAATGAAGAAGATGAATATCTCATTTTTAATTATTTGACTTAAAATTAAAAGATATCGTGTGAATATACTGATGTGTTTTTTAATCTTTTAAATATGATTTTAAATTGTAAAATCAAGGCACGGGTCAAAATTTTATAAAAATATAACAAAAAAATCAATTAAAATATATCGTTAAGATTATAATTATTAAATCAAAATTTTTATTTAAATATATATTATAAATTAAATCAAAACTTTTATTTAAAATATTTAGATAGTATGTAGAAATATTGATTTATAAAAAAATACTACTAAAATTTTGAAAGACTTTTACAAATAATTTTTTACATGAAAAGAAATATAAATTTATCATGTCAAATCAAAATATATCATATTATTATTTGATAATTATCAAAATTGAATATATTTTATTAAAATATAATAAATTTTTTTCGGTAATGTATTGCAATACAAATAATAAAAGAGAAGAAAACAAAATTAATTAATAAATATAATAAAGAAATTTAATGAGCATAATAATGAATAAAAATATATTATAAAAAAATAATTTTTAAAACATAACAAATATTAAAAATTAAATTAATAATTTTAACATAATTACAATTTACATGGATATGAAAAGATATATATATATATTCTTTTTTGTTGAAAATATGAAAAGTTATATGCCATTAATAAGAAAATATAACACTGATGAAATGTACTCTAAATACCTATAAATAATTGATATTAAACTAATAAAATATTTGGAATCGAATAACAAAACTTATCTCGTGAAAGAATGATCTTGCATTTAAAAAAAAAAAAAATCATGTATAGATATAAAAAAAAATTACCTTGAAAAAGAATGATTCTCCATGCATGAAAAAGAAAATATGTGTATAAATATGAAAAAGATAAGAAAATAATTTTCCTATTGGATTTTTTTTTTTAAAAAAAAAAAAAACCTTGATTAGAATAATACTTACATTCACAGAAAACCTTGACGAAAGAGTTTCCGTGATGAAGAATGAGGGAAAAAAAGTCATATATGGATGAACAAAATAGTTGAGATAACAAACTTTAAATTCTAATTGTTTATGACGTGTGCTATATCCAAAATTTTAAATTTGAATATTTTTCCTTAACAAATTTATCTAAAAGTATAGAGACATATTTGGATAAATTAAATTACTTAAACTTGAATTCATAGCTACAATATATATACAAAATCCTTAATATTTTTAGATAAAGGTGATTTGTTAGAGGGGGTTTCTAAAATGAGTTCAATTTGTACTGACTTCACATGAGGTCGCCTTTGTACTATTATACTCTATTATTAATTTAATTAATTTATTTACATATTTTAGAAAATATAGTAATTTTATGCGTTTTTAAAGTATTCATAGAATAATCCATATCCTCTTTAATATTTTAATTGTAAAAGGTTACTTATAATTTTAATGGATATTCTCGTCAAATTAATAAATTTTTTAAATTTAAAATTTATTTTGTTCAAATAATGAGAGTATAAGCTACAATATGATATCCATTTTGCTTATACTTTATTGTCTTTTATATTTTTTTTTTAAAAAAATTATTTTATTTTTAAAATATATGATTAGATCTATCTAAAATATATTAAAAGAAACTTTTTTACAAACCAAAAAAATTTCTTCTTAAATTACAAAATTATCCTCTAAATATCAATACAAATTCTACGTAATTATAAAATTAAGGGCATAATAGAAGTTTACTATAAAATTTAGCAGCTCTCACGGAAAAATATGAATGCCCAAAATATTCCTATAATTAATCTATACTTTATTAGTAAAAAACTCAATTGTAGTGTTATGGATTTGGTCTCTTATTTTCTTTTTATTTAATTTATTTATTTTTCTCCAATATATAGAGAACCTGTATAAATTAGTTACTTATTTATTAACCCACTTTTTTGTACCGTCACTTTTATTTTTCTTTTATATTTTTTTATTTTTCTTTCTCATATTTTTTAATTTTTAATTTTATTTTTTCCTATTAATATATTATTATTATTATTATTATTAAATTTATAGCAAGATAAATAATTTTAATATATTTAACGGCAAATTAATGAACAATCTCAATAAAGGCTAGATACTTTTCCTAAACTTTCCAATTTGAAATTCCCCTATTTTACATCCCTAACACACAATAGATTTTTTTTCTAAACCCTCCAAAACATGTGAAAAGGCCATAATACTTCACAGCAGAACTGCTCATGTAACGAGCTTTAAAATTCAAGACTGTACGGGCTGGTTTTTTAATATAGCTGGTTGGGAAAATGGCTAGAACTTCAAGGCTAGAGATACATTAGTTTTCAATTAGAATCCGATTGAACACAGTGCGGTGGTTGTGGACGAATTGAGCTTCAAGTCTTGCAATGTGCCAGCAAATGCTGTTTGTTTCATTTTCTTATTTCGATTCTATGTGACTGGTAGAATATATTATATATACAAACGTTTATTTTGCTTTGCATATAATGAAAATTCCTGTGGAATTGATTTATCAAATATTTATAAATTCTTGAAACTATAAGAATAATAATTGAGTAATTAGGAATGGACATATTTATGAATTGATTTGTCTTAGTGCATAAATTTGTCTCTCATCAAACATACATCATATGACAATTTTTAATAATAAGCTAACGTATCTAGGAAGAAACTCCGATATGCTTAGGATGGATATTGAGAAATTACAGACAATCACAAAACTGTTTCAAACTCTTAGATGATATTAAGAAAAAGAAAACTCAAAATCATAACAAGAAGACATAATTAAAAAAAATTAAATTCACAACTAATAGAAAAGGATAAATGTTAGGCTTTATTCAGGATCTTTAATTTTCAATTCAACCGTATCCTTTCCCATATCAATGTACATGGATATTATCAATTGTAAATCTTCATTTGTGGCAATATGCATAGTTCCACCGGATAACGGGATAACGCCATCTAAATATAATTGGTCAATCTCGAACATTCCAATTAACTCAGAAATTATTTCCTTACGTAGTTTGGCCAGAGTCAATCCATCAATTTTCATTCCCGAAATGCAGAATTGACAATTTCCATAACAAAGTAAAAAGTCAATTTTCCATATTCTAAAAAAAAAAAAAAAAAAAGAAGTAATGATTCACAATATTACTATAGCATCACAAATACAATAACTATGAATATTTATATATTTATAGTCTTTAAATTTAAATTTACTAAGAAGTAAAAGAGGCCTTAGTAGTGACAGGGTTTTCTTTTACGGCTGATCACGCGACTCGAGGGACAACTCGTTTTAATTATTAAGATAAAGTCATACTTGATTGAAAATAAAAGACATTAAATCTTCTTCAATTATAATAGTTGCAAATTTAATTTCATTTGACAAAAAATTAAATTATTAAACTAAGTTGGAATAAAATAGATATTTATAAATAATTACTCAAAAACCTTAAAATTATCCAATTTAGATATCATATTGGCTTATATAGATAGGCTAGTTATGCTTTATTAGGTCACATACAACATTATTATATATTTAATTTAAATTTAAAGCTACATCAAATAAAATTTATATATATTTAGAGATAGTGATGGGTTCTGAATATGGGTACAGAGTCTAATCACTTTAGAATTTGTGTAGGTGGGGAAACCACTGGAAGTTCGCCGGAAAAGATGGGGGTTCTACCTGCTAGGACAAACACACAGACAAAAGTCAGAAGGCCAAGTTGGGGGAACTGGGGGTGATTCCCAGTTTGGCTCTCCGACGCTCAAGTCAGATGAAGATCTGAAAGAGAAAATGCTAAGTATGGAATTGTTGTAATGGAAAGAGCTTACAGTGGAGAAAATGAACTTGGTATTTATAGTTGAGGGTAAAGGACCCTTTGGTCATTTGCGCCGTGTGGTCCTGGCCGAATGTTGCCCTAACACGTGGCATTGCGAGAGAAACCTTGGAGGAATCTTCTCTGCAAAACCTGGCGAAAGGTGGTGTGGGCAACAGTGGTAGGTGCACGGGCATGTACGATGTGTCAGAGAGCCGTTTGGGGAGTTGGTAACGAGGACTGGAGAGCACGCTCGTTGTCAACTAAAGCCTTGGTGGCCAAGGAATCTGCTAGGGGATGAAGCCAAGGCTTGTGTAACGAATTGAAGTGGAAGCCTCTCTGAGGGAATGTAGCGCTCGAAGAGGGCTTCCCTTGATTGATTGGAATGTTAACCATGTAGTGTGAATGACGCTCGCGGGAGAGCGGTAACAATGATCACGTGCGACTGTGACAGAGGCGGCACGTGTTCTTGGAGGATACTGGCGCTTTAAGGGTTTCAGCGCTCGAGTATGACTGTCGAAATCATAGGACAGGTGTCGTCATCTTGGAAATGCCACGTGTCCAAACGTGGGACGAGCGTATTTTGACCCCATCAGATAGGTATTATATCGAAATAGGTACATTTATGTATTTAGTATGAGATACTCAATAATAGTTAAAATATTTTAATATTTTATGCACTAAATTTCAAATTCTTAAGTATAATGGTTGCAAATTTAATATATAGTTTAAAAAAAAAATAAATTATTGAATTAAGTTAGAATAAAATAGACATTTACATATAATAATTCAAAAACCTTAAAATTATCCACCTATATATAATCTTGAGTTACATGAGTAATTTAGTTTTGCTCTATTTTGCCATTATAAAGTTATTATATATTTGATTTAAATTTTAAGAGAAAATAAAATGAAAGTTAGATTTATTTATATATTCCTTTTGATCGTGTTAAAATTTGATTGAGCTGACTGTCCTTCTTAGTCCGATTTGTGAAGAATTTATAACGTGAATTCTCTTCACCTGCAAACACTTAAAACCTAAGAGCTATATTTTAAAACCCGGACTGGTTCGACCGGTGACCGGTCGGCTTTCCGGTCCGGGTAACCCCTCAAAACCACCCCTCTCACGGACCAGTCTGGCCCAGGGTGGACCGATCGAAAACCGGTCAGAAAACCGGACCGGACCGCTTCTCGGGCCAGTTGGCCCGGATTTTCCTTTCTTTTTTTTTTTTAATTTAAAAAAATCTAATCCCAAAATAATTGGGATAGTTGGGTTTTGAACCCTTGACCCAAAGGGGCAAACATATGCTCAAACCAGTTGTGCTGCTAATGTAATTGGCAATATTTTTCTCAACAAAAGTATTTAGTAACTTTCTGACTCACATAAGAAAATATTAATTACAACTATAAGTGTTATTTACGGAGTATGAATTAAATTTAAATATAGATAATCTGCAATATTTTATTTTTTATAATATACATATATAAAAATATAAATGTATGAGTGATATTTTTTTTATTTTTTCCATAATAAATAATATGATATTTGTTAAATCTATCTTTAGCTAAATTGTTTGTAAATTTATAATTTGAAAACTTATGATCGGAGAATGTTATTTAAAAATTAATGAGTAGTTGTTAGTGACTTAAAATTTTATTTATTTTTTTAATATTATCAACTTATTTTGTTATTTTTAATTAATATTTATAATATTATATAAATATATATAATAAAATATAATTATTACGTAATTATGACGTCATACCGGTTCGAACCAGTAAAACCAGTAACCAGTAAGGCTCCTGGTTCGACGTCCGGTTCAGGTTTTAAAACATAGCCTAAGGGGTAAAATAATCGGGATTTTAGCCAACGACGCCCCTCCGACGCGCAAGCTAGTAGTGGGTTCTTAGAGAGAAATTTTAATGAATTCTAATGCCTTAAATGTGTTTATTAGATATTGTTCATTACGGATTATTTAACATACGAGGCATCAATACAATTGTGGCTGGCACAATATATATATATATATATATATATATAGATCACTTAAATTAATTTGAATTACTAAACTAACTATAGTGAAATGGACATATATAATAATTTTAAAAACTTAAAATTATTCTAACCTGCATAATTAATTATTGTTGGAAAATCACATGCATTGTGATAGGGTCAAAATACGCTCGTCCCACGTTTGGACACGTGGCAGCTCAAGATAGTAACACATGTCCTATTACGATTAAGGCAGTCATACACGAGAGCCCAAAACCCCCCTAGCATCAAGGTTCCTCAAGGACACGTGCCATCTCTGCTACGCACATGTGTGATGAACATTGCCGCTCTCTAACGAGCGCACTTCGCGATACATGGCTAAGCTCCAAATCAATCAAGGAAGCCCTCTTCGAGCACTGCTCTCCCTCAGGGAAGTTTCCACTCCCCCTCGTTGCATAAGCCTTGGCCGTCATCCCCTAGCAGATTCTCTGGCCTCCAAGGCCCTTGGTTGACACGAGCGTGCTCTCAAGTCCTCGTTACCAACCCCCCAAAAAATGGCTCTCTGACACCCCATGCATACCCACGCACCTGCCACTGTCGCCAACACTGACTTCCACCGGCTTTTGCAGGAAGATTCCTCCTAGGTTTCTCCTATAACGCCACGTGTTAGGGCAACATTCGGCCAGGACCACACGGTATATATGACCAAAGGGTCCTTGACCCTCAACAATAAATATGAGTCTTCACCTTCAGCACTGTAAGCAATCTCCATTACTGCAACTTCACATTTTGCATATTCTCTCTTTCAGATCATCATCTGACTTGAGAGTCGGAGAGCCAAACTGGGAATCACCCCCAGTTCCCCCAGCTTGGCCATCTGAGCTCTGTTTCTTTGGTGTTTGTCCTAGCAGGTTGAACCTACCATTTTTTCCGGTGATCTCCATTGATTTTCCCACCTTTAAACAAATTCTAAAGTGATTGGACTCTGAACCCTATATTCAAACCCATCATTTTTTGGCACCGTCTGTGGGAAATATCGTTCTCAGTTCATTTCTCTCTCTCTTTTTGCTAGTTGAAAAATAGACACCTAACACCTTTCAGACGATGGTGGCTACCAGGTCAGGAGCCGTGGGAGGAGGAGAAGATCCTGCCCATGATGCCAATATCACCACCATCCCATCCGCAGCCACTAGTAGAGCACCACCCGCCGAAGGTGTGCCTCCGCCGACGGAGCCCATGGTTCTGCCCCCAGCACCACCCGCTCTAATGCCATTGGAGGTGCTCAACTCCCCTCTCTTCCCAGGAGGGCAACACTACATGATGCAACCTCTAGGATATACGCTCACGCCCATCGTCATGATGCCACTGATTCAACCTTACCACGCCGGCCAGATCCAACTCCCAGTAGTAGTTCCAAGGGAGATTGAGGGAGTGGAGTTACCCCCCTCCCCTGACTCCTCAGCAACTGCGAGCCTTGTATACCCAATGCGAGATTCAAGCAGCCCAGAATGCATGGGAAAAATTCCATTCCCTGTACTTTCCTCCTGGGCAAACAACCCATATAGCTTCGCCCTTAGGAGGAATACAAGGGCATCCCCTCATACAGGCTCAGGCCGTGTTGAGGGCTCAACCGCCTCCTCCACCAGCGAAACATAAAGAAATTCCCAACCAAAGGGGAGTCGAGCGTCCCTAAGAGGACAAGGGCAAAGAGCCCATCGAAAGGATTGATGTCGATGAAGAGGTCCACTCTCGGGCATCAAAACAAGGGCCACAAGCCTCCCAACGAGGGAGCCAGGTAAGAAGAGAAGATCCCAACCTCCTCGCGGCTATACAAGACCAACTGCAGGAGTTGCAGGATATGGTGGCACAGCTCTCCAGAGCGCGATCCCAAGTCCCACACTCTGGGGACGAGCGGGAGAAACCCAAAGACGCTCGTCGCAACTTCCGCCAACAGCACGTTCCACGCCACGTGGAATAGGAAGAAAATTTCAGGATGTTACAACCACCATCCGCTCGTGAAGGGATCTCTCCTCATGGAAGAAGTCCTGGTGGCCCAGGCAGACATGGGCACGGTCCCAACATCAGTCAATTGTTACGATGGGATCACCGACCCCGCGGAGCATCTAGACCATTTTTTGCATCTGATGCATTTATACGAACACTCCAGCCATGACTAGGCCAAGGTGTTTGTTACTTCCCTCGTGGGGATGGCCCAAGAGTGGTATAAGCGTCTGCCGCCAGGTTCGATCTACTCCTACAGTGAGCTTACAAACGCCTTCCTGAATCGCTTTAATTTCTTGAAGGCTCTTGTCACCGCACCCACTGCCCTGTATAACCTGATTCAAGGCGAGCATGAATCCCTTCGGTCATTCTTCGCTCGTTTCAACAAAGAGATGCTGCTTGTAGAAAGACCATCTATGGATTTCCTGATCCATGTCCTATTCAAAGCCTACAATCACAAGTAATATGTGAGTAAGAAATTTGTTGATTCCATTGTGAAGAAACGCCCCACATCTCTCATGGCAATGAGGGAGATAGCCGAGCCCTACCTCGCGCTTGAAGATATGTACGGGTCCAATGCTCTAAGACATTTCGGACCCTCTAAAAGCAAACGAGGGCGAGAGGAGCCTCCTCACAGAGAGCACCGCACGTCACCTCCTCCTCCATGGAGAGTAGAGCGTGTCCCTCTTAACAGGCCTATCTCGGAATTTTACGCCTTGTCTGACAAGAAACTCTTTAAGAGGCCCACGAAGATGAAGGAGACTGAGGCTTTGAGACGCTCAAATAAATACTGTGCCTTCCACAAGCAAAAGGGGCATGATACGGATGAATGCCACCAACTGGATGTTGAAATTCAAAGGCTCATCGCGGGGGGCCACCTGAAGGAGTTTGTTAAGATGTTAGAGCATTATGATGAGCGTTGCAACGAGCGTGTGAGGGAAAGGAGAAGAAGTCGCTCGCGCTCAAGGAGTCCACGAGGGCACGGCCCTACAGAGAGTAGCCACCGTGGCAAAGGGAAGACTCCAGAGCAAGAAAACACCCCTTTCGCGGTTATCAACATGATAGCAGGGGGATCCTCAGGGGAGATTCCAACGCTTCTCAATGACGGTTCGTTCGGAGTTATGATCAACGCCCCTCGGAACCTAAATCAGTCTATGCCATCCTTGAATCCAAAGATGACCGCTCAAGGGCACATGATGTGATAGGATTTACAGATAAGGACTTAGAGCATATTGTAACACCTTATGGGGTCAGTGAAACCTCTGACTGCCCCATGGTGGTTAGCTTAGATATCCACAATCACATTGTAAAGAGGGTGTTAGTGGATAGTGGAAGCTCTGTTAACGTTTTGACCTACACCACGTTCCAAAAGATGAATGTTACCAACATCCCGCTCGAACCCCTTAAAACAGCCCTAATTGGCTTTAGGGGTTCTGAGGTTGTCCCACGAGGGCAAATTTGCTTGGCCACTTCATTTAGCCGAGCCCTACAACGCAAAATGCTCATGGTCACCTACGCGGTGGTAGAAATTGATATCCCATACAACATCATAATCGGGCAACCGACCCTTGTAAACTTCAAAGCGATTATCTCCACTTACCACCAGAAAATCAAATTCCCCACCCCCGAGGGTGTCGGAGAAGTTTTGTACAACATACGAGAGGCCTGGGAATGCTACATGCTATCCCTTAGAAAGCCTAAAACAGAGAAAACATTTCAAATTTGGTCCACCAAGAAATCCGTTGATTTCCCCAATCTGGAAGAGGATGGTCCCATGCGAAAGAGGGCTAAGATGAACAGAAAGAATAACAAAAAGAAGGATCCCGACGTCGGTAGTTCCCTCGAAAATGCTCTGCCAAGAACGGTGGAAGAGTCCTCTTCCGAAGGGGATGAGCATGATAGGAGCGAGCCCCCCTAATGATGGACACTTAACAGGAAAGAAGAGAACGCTTGAGCTCCCTCGTCCAGAAATACATATCGAGCCTTCAAAAAAGTTCCTCACTATTGAGTTAGAACCAGGGAACAAGGATAAAACTACCTAGTTTGGGTCCAACCTCTTTGGACCCTCACAAATCATGATGATTGACTTCCTCCGGGAGAATATTGACGTTTTTGCATGGAAAGCATCTGACCTTACTGGGATTGACCCAAGCGTCATAGTCCACAGGCTCAACGTGGACCCCTCATTTAAGCCAATAAAGCAGAAGAAACGGGATGTACACGATTTTCAGAAAAAAGTTATTGAAGGGGAAGTTAACAAACTTCTCGAGGCCCAGTACATTGAGCCAATATTGTATCCCGAATGGTTATGTAATGTGGTTTTGGTACCCAAAAGCGCAAATAAATGGCGCATGTGCAATGACTTCACTGATCTTAACAAAGCTTGCCCTAAAGATCCTTACCCATTGCCCCGTATAGACCAGTTGGTGGATTCGACCGCAGGGTATGAACTTATGAGTATGATGGATGCCTTTCAAGGGTACTATCAAATCTTTATGGCCCTGGAAGACCGCCCCAAGACTTCATTTGTTGTCCACTTGGGTGTTTATTGCTTCAAGGTTATGCCATTTGGGCTAAAAAATGCGGGCGCCACATACCAGCGCCTCGTGAACCGGATGTTTAAAGAAGAAATTGGGGGCTCGATGGAGGTCTATGTAGACGACATGATAGTCAAGAGTGAGCATCAAGACTCGTACCTGGAGGATTTAAAGCGCACCTTCAACATCCTACGCCAGTACGGTATGAAGTTAAATCCTTCCAAGTGTACGTTCGGGGTGCGAGGAGGAAAATTCCTGGGATATATGGTCAGCCAGAGAGGGATAGAAGCTAATCCTGTGAAAATCAAGGCTATTCTGGACATCCCTTCACCTATTAATCTTAGGGAGGTACAAGTACTGGTGGGGAAGATCATCTTCCTGAACAGATTCATATCACGCTCGACAGATAGGAACCTGTCATTTTTCAAAATCTTGCGTAACGCCAGAAATTTTGCATGGACAGAAGAATACAAGAAAGCACTACAAGACATGAAGGTGTACCTCTTGAGTGCTCCACTACTTACCAAACCGATAGAAGGAGAGAAGTTGTATGTTTATCTCTCTGTCTCTACAGAGGTAACCAGCGCCGTATTGGTCGCTTCGCGTGACCGCAAGCATCTGCCTGTCTATTACTTGAGCAAAACACTGCAAGGGGCAGAAAAAAAGTACTTAGAAATCGAGAAGTTTGCTTCGCTTTTATCAACGCGTCAAGGAGACTGAGGCCCTATTTTCAAGCACACTCCATCACGGTGCTCACGGATCAACCGCTCAGGTAGGTCCTTTCTAAACCTGATGTTTCTGGGAGGCTAATCAAATGGGCCATTGACCTGAGCTAGTTTGACTTAGGCTTCGAGCCAAGAACTGCTATACAAGCACAGGTAGTAGCCGATTTGTTGGTTGAGCGTTTTGGCCTGGAGCCTGTGGCGCATAAGGATACAGGCTTATAGGTCCTGCATACGGATGGCACCTCGACCTCTCAAGGGGGAGGGGCAGGAGTGACCATTAGAGACCCACAAGGAACTAAAATAGACTTTGCAATCAGGTTAGACTTCCAGGTCACAAACAATGAGGCAGAGTACGAAGCTCTTATCCAAGGATTGAAAATTGCTTTTCAAAACGAAGCCTCCAGGATCACAGCCTATGTGGATTCACAGTTGATTGCAAGCTAGATTGAAGGAACTTATGAGGCTCGAGAAGCCACCATGATGCAGTACTTAGGAAAAGCGAAGGAAGTTATTCAGAGGTTCAAAGAATTCAACTTGTTGCAGGTCCCACTTGCGAAGAACGAGCGAGCTGATGCTCTATCCAAATTTGCCTACGCGCTGGAGAACACCTATGAGCGCTCGGTCACATTTCTCAGGACTTAAGAGCCTTTGATTAAAGAAAAAAGCATGACACAAGCGGTACTCATGATTGATCCTAATGAGCCTTGCTGGCTCGATGATATTGTTAAGTTCCTCAGAGATGGAACTTGCCCAACTGACAGGGTAGCGGCTCGAAAAATCAGAAACAAGGCCCCTCGGTTTTCTTTAGACTCTGAGGGGAGATTATTCAAGAAGTCGTTTCAAGGACCCCCGATGAGATGCCTAAGGCCATCGCAAGCTAAAGAAACGCTCGAGCTTATTCACAATGGAAGCTGTGGAAACCATTCAGGAGGGCGTATCCTTGCAAAGAAGGTCCTGAGGAGTGGGTTTTATTGGCCCAAAGTTCTCCAAGACGCCATTGAGTTTTCCAGGAAATGCCCTAAGTGTCAATTTCACTCTAACCTCCCTCAACTGCCAGCCGCTAAGATGGTCCCTGTAGATGTCTCATGGCTCTTTGACCAATGGGGAATTGACATTGTGGGTCTCTTGCCTATTGCGGTCGGACAGAAGAAGTTTGACATTTTAGCTGTCGATTATTTTACCTAGTGGGCCGAGGCTGAAGCCGTAGCAAAGATTACTTTCAGGGTCGTGAGGGACTTCATTTGGAAAAACATTATCTGCAGATATGGCATACCAAGGGTGCTCATTTCAGATAATGGCCCTAATTCATAGCAGCTGACACACGAGACTGGTGTTCAGAGTTGGAAATTGAGCAACGCTTTACTTCCGTGGGTCATCCCCAAGCCAATAGACAAGCGAAAGTCACCAACAGGGTCATTTTGCAGCACCTGAAAACCATGCTACAAAGCAAAAAGAGTTAATGGGCAGAGGAATTGCAAGGGGCACTATGGGCTTATCGCACTACTCCACGAGCGGCTACTGGCGAGACACCTTTCGCACTTGTATATGGGTCAGAAGCAATGATACCTGCGGAGATTGCACAAGAATCCGCTCGGGTAGCATACTTTGAACATAAAGACAACGAGGAGAGTAGGGCACTGGAATTAGATCTCGTGGATGGAAAGAGGGATAAGGCATGGGCACTTATCCATCAATACAAAGCCTCTGTCGCTCGACAGTATAACAAAAGGGTAAGGGAACGAGCTTTTTAGTTGGGGGACTTAGTCCTCAAGAAAGTGGAAGCCTCAAGGTATGTGGGTAAGCTAGATCCCAACTGGGAGGGTCCGTTCAAAGTTATATAAATACGGGCAAACAACACATACACACTCGAAGCACTGCAGGGCGAGCGTCTCCCACGCCCTGGGAACGCATGCAACCTCAGGCGGTTCTATGTTTGAGTCTATTTTGTAAAGCATGAAGCATATGTTATTTCTCAAGAAATTTATAATAGAAATTGCTTCTCTCATTTATTTCATCTGAGTATGCAGGCTACTGAGAATTCTCTCTTGGGATGTTAAACCCAAGGGGCATAAATTTCCTCGTAATTTAGGAATCGGCATGACTCCACGAGCGTGCTTATCCAGCACCTCTAAGGATACGCCCAAAGTCCACCCCGTATGCACGAGCATCCTAGTAGGCCTGGGTAGCCTATACTATGGGCACCTAGCGCTCGAAAACGGGACTCGCTGCACAATTGCACTTCGCAAAAAGAGAACCTTTCTGGCCAATTTCAACCTTCAGATAGGATCTCTGAAGCACCATAAAAAAGCAAAATTTTCACAAGTCTTGAACGAGGGCAGTATCCCAATAAGACCCTCGTGATTACTCAGGACTTAGTAAAATTTTCTAAGTTTTAAAGCAAAATTTTCACAAGTCTTGAATGAGGGTAGCCTCTCAGTAAGACCCTCATAATTACTCAAGACTTGGTAAAATTTTCTAAGTTTTAAAGCAAAATTTTCACAAGTCTTGAACGAAGGCAGCCTCCTAGTGAGACCCTCGTAATTACTCATTACTTAGTAAAATTTTCTAAGTTTTAAAGTAAAATTTTCACAAGTCTTGAACAAGGGCAGCATCCCAGCAAGACCCTCAAAGTTACTCAAGACTTAGCTAAACTTTGCATATTTTACCAAGCATGTTACCCAGAATCTTAGCATCATGAGATTTTGTTACAACAAGCGCAAGGTAAAAATCTCACAATCAAATAACACAAGGAAAACAAGGGAGACTCTATTATGAAAGGAAAGATCTTCATTAAACAAAGCTTTCTTAAAAGCTACAAAATAAGGGCACATGGGCCCATAAAATTTCTACAAAGTCAGAAACCAAACGGAAAGAAGGAAATTATAGCATAAGCAAAATAAAGAAGAGCATCAAGCAGCAGGGGTAACGTCTTCATCCAGAACCACTAGGACATTTTGGGCCACGGGACCACATACTGGGGCCGCTGGC
This sequence comes from Lantana camara, assembly GCA_037501455.1. Classification (NCBI taxonomy): domain Eukaryota; kingdom Viridiplantae; phylum Streptophyta; class Magnoliopsida; order Lamiales; family Verbenaceae; genus Lantana; species Lantana camara. The sequence goes on along the minus strand of CM074860.1, from coordinate 94,939,712 downwards.
TCTTGTGCTTGGTGGGCTTGTTCATCTTGATTCTGGGCAGCTGGTGGAGGCGCAGACTCATTGTTTTCTGGCACTGGAGGAATTATGGGCTCATTTCCCTCAGCCGGAGATACCAAAGCATTTTGGTTTGCTGGAGTAGGAGCATAGTCAACAGGCGCCGGAGGCTCATTTGCTGGAAGGTTTTCAGGAATAGCACTAACATTGTTATTCCCCTCATTTTGTTCCACATGAGAGGCCTCTTCCGGGGGATGAGCAGCCATATATTAATCCTGAATGAGTGTGACCAAAAAGTTGTACTCCATGCTTGACTCAGGGTCTTCGCGGTCTTCATCCTCCTCGACGCAGCGCTCGTTGAACATGAGCCCCATATCTGACTTCCCACGAGCGGACGGATCAGTCAAACCCTTGCAAATGCCCTGCTCTATTGCCAAGTTGAAGGCTTTTTTGGCTTCATCAAGGCAATGAAGGGAGGCCACAAAGCTAAATGCCTTGGAATGGCAAAACTTGATGAGCGCCTCATTGACTGATTGCTCGATGCGATAAGGAAGTTGGCTCATGGTATTCGTATATTTCTTTTCCACCTCAGTAGCCCTCGTCTTCCATTCGTTACGATCAGCCGTAAGCTTTTGATGGTTCTCATTGAGGTTATTATATTGCGTGCGCCAACTCCTTCGAGCGGTCTCAGCGTTCGTAAAATCATCCTGCAGCTTTTTCATCTCTGCCTCCAACTTCTTGTGTTCTGTGTTAAGAGAAAGGCACTTGGCCTTATCTACATCCAATTCTTCTTGGATTTGAGCGGGGTCATTTAAGCGTGCCATTTTCTTATACTTAGTCTTGCGAACAGCATATACGGACGCTCGTATTTGGATGTTTTTAGCCCTCGGTAACACGTATTGTATTTTCAGAAAAGGAGAGTTAACACTTAGAGTATTTTAGCAAGAAAAGAGTAAGTAAGAAACTTCCAGAAATGAGGGCATGAACCATATCTGCTGCCACTTTTTCAGTAGTCTGGGAGAGCAACGCTCAATGGTCTTCGGTAAACTGGACCCGCCCGTAAAGCCCTTGAGTGAGGGCGAGCGACTGCTTAGCAAAACAGTACCCTCCTCCGGGGGGCGGCTAAAACTCCTATCTCCCATACGCTCAAGCTCCCACAGATGGTCTTCCTCCGACGATGAAGTGTCACCATCACACCTTGAGCCCTCGACCACCTGCTTGCCCTTGCCCAAAATGGGGATGGTATCAGACATCCTCCTCCTCTTGTAGGAAGTTTGAGCATCACTCCCCTGAGCCCCTCTAATAGCTACGCTCGTAGGGGGCCTTGGCGGATTGACAGTGTTGGGGTTGGCTACCCTTGTGTCCGTTACTACCAGAGGCCAGGCCACAATCCTGTTCTCCGTGTTTGCCGCTCGGTTGTGTAGGTGGTCTTGCGAAGTTTGAACGACGCTTGAGCTAGCCCCTTGGTGACCGCCTCGTCCATCACCCCATCCAGCCCCTCGGCCTCGAACGTTCTGTTGGTTATCTTGGGCGTTCTGTCGCTGCTGGCGGTTATGAGCGTTGACAAACTGGGCAGCATTGCGGATTCCTCCTCCAGCTATGATAATGTTTGCTCCTGGGCAAAAGGAAGAAAAACAAACAAACAACAAAGCAACAAAAGTCAGAAATCTTTATGTAACCTTTTTTAGAATACAAGTTACTAATATAAGTAAATAGTTAGCATCCCTATCTAAAAGGTTAGTGCCCTAAAGTCTAACCGTCTCTCTCCAAATCCCGAGCGCCGGGGGGGGGGGGGGGGGGGGGGGTTGAGGTAGTGAGGGTCATTGGTGAGTCCAAAGAGGAACATAAGTTCCGCATCGTCAATCAACTCCTTGGCTTGGATCAACCAGCCCTCATCCCTCAGCGCTCCGGCCAAGTCTCTAGCCTAGGTCTCGGGGAAAGAAGGGTCTAAGCGATTCTTCACAAGAGAGATCCACTCTCGTGACACTCCGAAATCATCATCTGCTGGGGCTTTAACAAAGATAAATTTCTCCTTCCAGTCTTGGCCATAGGTGGACGAGGGGGAATTGATCAGTTTCAGACGGGTATTTTCTTGAACGTAGTAGAAGAAACCTGCCTCGGGGGACGAGCGTGGTGAGCTAACAACGTGGAGTAGAACGTTGAAATTCCACATTGAGGGCTCGTACTGGGTACACTTCATGAGGATCACGAAGCAGGTTATAAGGGCAAGTCCGTTAGGTACAATCTACGAGGGACACAGGTTCAAGTTGTTCAAAATATTGGCCACCGGGACTGGGATCGGAAATCTCAAACCCCCAGAAATGACTGCATCTTTGTAAACAGCCATCTCTCCAGGGGGCAGATGGTTGGCACGCTCGTGCTTTTCAGGGATTCGCCAGGAAACGCGCTCGTCCCAATAGTTTGGTGCTAGCATGGTCTTTATCTCCCCCAGAGTGATTGTACTGGGAGTCTTGTCAGGAGTGCGCTCGGTCGCTTGCATACGTAAGCCTTCACCCTCGTTTGACCCTTTGGCCTTCTTAGCTTTTTCGGGCTTATGGGGTTTCTTTCCTTTTCCCTTGGCATGGGTTCTTTCTGAGGGCCCCGCTTCTCCCTCAAATTCAGGGTCCGGGGCCGCGACGGCCATAGTCACGGTATGGCGGTGAGGATGAGTGACACTCTCCGTCAACGGCAACACACGCCCTTGCCTCTCTGCCTCAAGCACCATACTTAAAACACTGTTCAGACTACCAACAACCACCAACAACCAAGTTACGACAACTGAGTTAACTACCAATGCAAGGGAGAGATTCAGACTAACCCAAAACAGTGACATATTCCCAATTCCGACTTGGAGGTGCTACTTAAAACACTGTTCTGACTATAGCCTTGAACCCTTTTTACGAAAGTTGGGCTGGGAAATATCATCAAACATGATGCCAGCAACGAAAATAATCTCAATATGACGCGCATTTGTAAAGCTGCTCCTGGCCTTAGAATTCAACTTGCGCAAATCCTGTAGAGCCGCCTGCTTAGTTAACGTTGAAGAGCTCCAATATTCTCCATAATTACATAAGCAAATGTGACCAGATTGACACTAGCCACTTTTGTGATTAAATTTATTCCTTCCACCAACAATTTTCATCAGAAACGAATAGTGGGAAGCTCCCATTTGTCAAGCCTAATCATACCATTCATCTCCCTCGGAATAGGCTCCTCAGGAAATTTCCAGCTTTGTTGAGAAACTGCTCCTATATTAAATCAGTTACTCCGTTGCCCTTCGAAAAATATGTGTGACCTTAATATTCATACACCTTGCCCAAGCTCTGAACTGAAGAAGCAGGTGTTGAATCTCTAAGTTACCTGCCTGTCCCTGACGAAGAATATCTATGGCCACTTTTGTTGTACGCCACAAGAACTGCACCATTGGAGTTTCTAATAACACCACCAATGGACGAAGGGCCTGGATTCCCATTCGAGGCTCCATCTGAATTTAGTTTGAGCCACTTGATTGAAGGACGACACCATTTGACAAACCAAGGCCTTGTGAGCGGAGGTCGCCAAACTTTTGCATTAAAATATTTGGCTCTTTCGACATCTCCTTTCCACCATGTATGATTCATCTGTTTAATCCTGTAAAGATTATACACATGGTTAGTAACACGACGAATGACATTATAGGAATTAAAGATACCTGATTCGTTGTACACAGAAATAAGATTGATAGTATGGAATCCATTATTGTGATTGATTATTTCTGAATGAATCAAAGAGATAGACGTAGTATTAATAAGGCAAGTAATATCCTATACATACGGACTAGATTGGCTTGTCAAACTAATCCCCTGATTTTATCGGATTCTAATATTTCCCATATTTATTTATTTCAACAATTCGTGCTTGGCATGGTTCCGTAGCCAAAGATACTAGGGGTGTCAAAAGACGACCCGACCCGAAAACCCAACCCGACCCACCCGGGAAAATATCAGGTCAGGGTTGGGGGTTATCGGGTCGGGTCGAAATCGGGTCGGACCCGAAATGAACCCGGTGATGAGATACCAGGTTCGGGTGGGTTTCGGGTCAACCCGGTTTGACCTGAAAAATGGATAGTATATAACCAAAAAACCCTAACCCTAAGTTCATTTTTTCCCCTTTTCCCTTTTACGATACAGAGCCAGCAGCGGCGCTCTTCCCTTCTCACCCACATTCATCGCCTCGCCGCCTTCTCGCCTTCTCACCCATTCAACCTCTTCCTCTATTCTTTTCTTCTTCTTCTTCTTCTTCTTCTTCTTTCTTTTTTAAATTTCTTCAAGCTTTTCTCTCTTCTTCTTCTTCAAATTAGATACTCAGTTAGTGTTGAAGGAAGACATGATTTTCTACTCAAGCCGTGGGTGGAAGTTAGCTCTCCAGAAACAAGGGTTTTGTTAAGGTTAGTTTTAAAAAATCGGTGAATAATCTTGAAGGTTTAGTATGATATGAGCTGCACTTGTTGTATTTATGGTTTGAGCAGATTTCTTTAGTCAGAATTCTAGAATTAAATGTTCTAAATTGTGATTTTTTTGAATAAATGGTGTTTCTTGCCGATAAACAGGTGTATTGTTCATCTATTCGTAAATTCCCTAATTTTTTGTTCGAATTTTTTTTGATATTTTTCTTGAAACTGAAGCACAACAAACAGAACTCTATGAGAAAATTAGGGAATTTACGAATCAGGAGGCGGAACTGAATTGTATTGGAGATGATAGGCCAAAACTTAGAACCTTGGATGATATTTTAGATGTTTTGTGAGAAATGAGATTCCTTTTTTTTTTTTTTTTTTTTCCTGTGTGTCCTGTGTCATAGTTAATGTAACACCCCGGTACACGTGGAGGTGCCACACCCCCGCACTATAGGTCAATCCACATACGAAAAGGGCGATCCGTACATGAACCAACCTATAGCGAACGGGTGACAATGTAATACACGACAAGCTAGGCGGGATACCCGAACATGCGACATAATAAAGCGGAAGCATAAACATAACATCATCAATACATTATCATCTCCAATTTAACAATAACATTAATTACAATTCCATAATAAATAAATGCACGAACCACGGATGACATGACTACATGAACTGGACCCGACTCGACTCACTCCCGCCTAGCGTGCACCTGCAATACCTGAAAGGTGGAGGCGTCAGTCTGTGAAGACCGAGTGAGGGGTTTACATATATATTAGCGCAGATAACATGCAAGTTATATTCTCGGGTAAAGGATTATAAAAGATAATTATATAAGTTCAATAATAACATAGCTTCGCCCGAGAATACAACGGTCAATATTAAATACTTGTTCATTATCATGCAATCAATCGGTACATGGCCCCGGCGAGTGAGGGCGGTCTCCAACCTTACTCCAAATGAACATGAACATGCTTGCTTGTTTATTAATCAAGAGGTGATCATGCCATCAACTATCGTGCTATCGTGCAATAGTGTAATCAGGTAACATGTTCATAAAGTAACAATCATGAAATAACCCGAGGCGCATCCGTGGTGCTGGACTCGTCCCCAGTCTCCTTCTCCCTCCAATGATGGGAAGGTAGCTAGCCTTCACCATCCACGACATGTTGAGCAAAGGGTACATGAATCCCTAAGCCCGGAGCTCCTTCCTCCACTAACCTCCTAGTGGATTCAGGGGTGACCCCAAATGTGGTGAGGATAGCACCAGAGTTACCCGTCAGCCCTTGCTTTCCCGGTTGGCTCTAGTCACTACCCTCGGGCCCATCGTGAACGATCATGCTACTCGCCTAAACATGCTTGAAATCATGAACATGGACAATCTTGGCTTGCTTGCTTGAAACATGACTTGCGTGAAATAATATATGACTTGATAAAAGGTAGCAATAATCGTGGTCAATAGTTTAGGGAAATTATAAATATAAATACCTTTTGGCTGAAATATCACATAAGGGATATACGGGTTCTATGTAACTAGCAATTAAACCTCACCTGACAGGCGACACACGACTCGTGAATACGTGAACGTGCTCATGATCCACAATCTCCGCCCTGGAGAGTAACTGGACAAGAAACGGAACAATGTGCGTGCATGAGACCATAATTCAATCATATTATTCCTATAATGACGCACGGCATGATCATACACGAGACATCGAGCAATACACAATGTAGCATGAAAACATGTTGTTTCGACATATAATCAATCATATAATAGCAATTCGGGATCAAATAACCCGTTGGAACGACGTCCCCAAAATCCCATTTTGTGCAGAATGTTTCTGCACTTCCAGGGGTATGGGAACGGCCGTTCCAGGTTTTAATGCAAAATGGGAAGGGCCGTTCCCTCACTCCCGAAACTGCTCCCGAAGGTGGGAACGGCCGTTCCGGCTTGCAAGCCAAAATGGGAACGGTCCTTCCCGTCCTCGCCGCCCTGCACTATTCAAATTATGGGAACGGCCGTTCCCTGTTTACAAAGGGAACGGGAAGGGCCGTTCCCGTTTTACAGAAGATGCAGAAACAGGGGAGAAGAACAGGGGAGCTACGGCCAAGCTCCCAAATCCCCTCAAATTCACATATTTCAATCCCATATGTTATAATTCATGAAGGGAGACATGTATAGATGCATATAGTGCAATAATACCCAATATAAACACACAATCCATGCTTTAATCATCATAATCACCAACTTGAGTATATATATAATTTCATCATATAATCTCATGTTCTTCAAGAATTCAACCATAAATTCAAGCTAAAAGCATGAAATCATATTTCTAGCATCAAGTAATCAAGTTGGCAAGCTTAAACACTAACCCTAGCTTCATGCATAATTATCAAGAAATCATATGGATGATCATATATACCTTGAATGAGAAATAGAAAGAGGAAGGTGATGAAGCTAGATGATTGCTCCTAAGCATGGAATTCCCTTGGAAAAACTTGATGAATTGATGACATCTCTTCTCCCTTCATGGAGGTTTTGGTTCGGTAAGGAAGAGAGAAGAATGGAGGATGATTCTTGATGAAATGAAATAAGGAACAAGGGAGAGATGCATATACCGACATGTTTGGGAAATATTGTAATATTTGCAATTGAATCCCTTAAGTTTATAAGTCATGCAATTAGGTATAAAAGGTTTGGAAAGTGATCAATTTAGTCCAAAAGATATTCATGCAATTTAGTTCTTAAATAAAAGGAAATAAGCAATTAAGGACAATTAGGCAATTAATACAAGTTGGGCAATTAATTCACGTACAGTTGAATTCCATCCATGCAAGAATTCTCAATTAAAATAAATATCACATAATTTTCACGTAATCATATTGAATCACAATTTATAAAATTAATATAACACTTATAAATTGAATAAATAAAATAATAGAATAAGATCCTAACGCTCGAAACTCACACGTGTCGAGCGTACCTGACTGTCTGAAATTCGGGGTGTTACAACTCTCTCCCCCTTAAGAGAATCCGTCCTCGGATTCCTTGTCCTGAATTCCTGGAAGTTAATTGGCTCTTACATGTTCATCCCACGCGGGTTAGCTACTCCCCGTCAGGGATTAGTTTGAAAGAGATCTTCATTCCACAAAGTCTTCCAATGGTTGAAATCACGACCCTCAACTTCCGGAGTCTAATCACTCGAAAGAAAATCTAGCCTTCCACTATAACAAATTGACAAGTAATTGAAAATACTGAGAGTGCCCCGCCTCTCAAACAATCAACGAAAGAACCCCGTCTTTCGAGCAAGTCACAAGAGAACCCCGTCTCCTGACAACCCTGAGAGAATCCCCGTCTCTCACGCACACGAATAGAATTCAAGCAAGCATTTACACAATTAATTGCAATTAACACGCAAGGTTCACATAAAATTTATAATTTACAAGTAATGGTTCACGTAAACAAGTAATAACAATCAAGGAATTGTATCCGGGAACAATGAAATAATACTGCTAAACAAGGAATCACGTACCAAAATATTAAAATAATAATTAGATAATGGTGCACGTGATATGCATGATTGAGTGTACCGTTCACCGAGGGTTGGAGTTCTGGAACCGAATTAATTTGGTTGGATACTTGATTCTTTAGTTGAGGTTTTGCTCGCTTGGTACCGTTACGGTTCGATGTTCCTATTCTCGCTAACCATTTCTGCCGTTATGCTATGTTCTAACATAATCCGTAAATCATCATTAATCACCCAATCTTCAGACCCGTCTGAATTCCAAATTTTCCGGTTGAACCGTTCTTGCACTGATTTTCACATTTACTCTCCGATTCCTGAATTGAGAACACCCTGATATTCTTGTTAGAGTGTAATTGCCCGTTCAGCTTGAAAGACTGACTTTGCGTTCCAAGCAAGCTCTTGTCCAACGAGCAGAGAAACCAGGTGTTACCATTTCTCCAATCTCAGTACTTAAAGTAAACCTTTTCCCGAAGCATCATTCCTGACTCCTTGTTCGCAATCTGAAAGTTGAGCTCTTACTCCCTTAGTTAACAATACGGCGGATATTTGCAATAGAGGAATCAAGGTCGTCGTCCCGTGAGAGTAATTCAGCAAGCACACTTGCATGGATACCGAAGAATCAAGTCCTAGTAACACGTCTTCCATTTGATCCCTGAAATTTAATAACATACCCAACAATCCGCGAAATATCTTGAAAGAAAGGATCGTTCAATCTTTAATCTTCTTTGAAATATTTCTGGTAAGCTGGTATATTTATGGAGGCGACAGCGACCGCACGGATGAGATCTCGATGTGCTATCACAGGCATCTTTAGGGTACAAGTAACAACTTCGTAAGAAAATTCTTGTCGGATTAAACTTGGTTATCCATTTGCCCTCTACTTCCACTTTCTTCCATTCCACTTATGATAGACACTCTGGATAGCAAGAGGGATCAAGATTCAAGATTTACTATCCAAATTTAGCCGGATCGGATCCCTTTTCCAGTTACTGAGTCAAATGATATCCTGAAGTTGTTGGAGGAGTGCAGACAGTGTACCCACTTTCCTGAAAATGATAATAGAACAAGGTACTGTCGATGATGAGACTTTTCTTTGTGTAAGAGGGAGGAAAGGTTAAGCTAACTAAAACTTCTTTCACATGGTTCTGATAGAGGATTCCCGACTCTCCTGAATGTTGTCCAGTTTCTGATTTCATTCTTTCCCATACCGGCTCTCCCCCTTAAGAAAATGGAAATTTTCTTATCCTTTGAGTTCCTTCTGTCCTTTCCCACTTGCAAACTTCTCTGCTGATTCAATTCCCGTAACCTTGTCCCTGTCTTACTGATCGTTAATCAAAATGTTGATTGATGATTTCTTTCCAGTTCTTTCTGTTATCCACATACTCGACTTGAAGCTCCCTGACTATCACCACTTTGGTTTGATTTTAAAATTCTTCAATATCCTATACCTCTTCTGCTATTCATGAAAATGCCATGTCCTGTAATTACCCTCTAATGCTTCTAAAATTGATATCTGTCAAACTAGCACTCTAATCCATAGCGAGAAAAGTTCTTTCTCCTACCCTTACTGAATTCCCGAAATGCTAATTAGTTTCTGAAGGTTAAAAAGGCCCCCTGAACATTTATCTGCTTGAACTTATCATCATTTTCCAGTTTCCCAAAATTTTCCAATATCTACTTCACACTTCCTGCTTTTACCGAATCCCGAACAAATTCTTCTCACAACCCCAAAATTTTCTAAACTCCCAATCCAAACCAAATTACCCGGTTACCACCATGGTACCCACTGATTCCGAAACCTCTTCTTTAAAATTCAAATTGTAGAAATAGGAGCAACGATTATGCAGAACATCCGAAAAGCCTATTGACAATAAACACTAAATAATGCATGATAATTAAAGTGTTAATGCACATATTGCCACTAATTTAAAATGCAACATGTTAAAGCAATTACATCACTTGAAAGTATACATATGAATAAGGAATGTAAAGAAAGTAAATAATTCAATCATGTATTCAAGACATCAAGTAGGAAATTTCAAATATAATTGGAACAATATTTATAAATGAGAAATAATTTAATTAACAATTACGATGCACGTGCTTATGAATGCATTGAAGAACCTGGCACCGTAGTAACATTAAGCTCAATTTCGAGGTCCACTCTTGGTTGACCGAATTGCAGCTTGATTCGAACGGCTGATCCATTTCTAAAATCCTCAATCCTCCAGTCTTGATTCATATATTTTCAAAACCTGTTACTCACAACTCATTTGAAACTAAATGCATGTGGATAAAGCGTGCTTATGTCACATAATTGCCACAAAGTTGGGCCAATAACGAGAATTTAAAATAAAATGCAATAAGCAATTCATCAATACCTGAAATAAACCACGTTGATCACATAATTTCAAGCAATTCAAAATAAATAAATTGACAATGAATACATAAATCAATACAAGGGCACAAGTTATCAAGTATTTCAGGTAATTCAAAGAATCCAAGTAGCCAAGTAATTTCAAATAAAATGCAGGACTCTCAAATTATCAAGTAATTCCTATGCCGTACGACCTAGACTCGACACGACACGACACTAAAACCTCGGTTTTGCAACCGGGCTCTGATACCACCTTAGATGTAACACCCCGGTACACGTGGAGGTGCCACACCCCCGCACTATAGGTCAATCCACATACGAAACGGGCGATCCATACATGAACCAACCTATAGCGAACGGGTGACAATGCAATACACGACAAGCTAGGCGGGATACCCGAACATGCGACATAATAAAGCGGAAGCATAAACATAACATCATCAATACATTATCATCTCCAATTTAACAATAACATTAATTACAATTCCATAATAAATAAATGCACGAACCACGGATGACATGACTACATGAACTGGACCCGACTCGACTCACTCCCGCCTAGCGTGCACCTGCAATACCTGAAAGGTGGAGGCGTCAGTCTGTGAAGACCGAGTGAGGGGTTTACATATATATTAGCGCAGATAACATGCAAGTTATATTCTCGGGTAAAGGATTATAAAAGATAATTATATAAGTTCAATAATAACATAGCTTCGCCCGAGAATACAACGGTCAATATTAAATACTTGTTCATTATCATGCAATCAATCGGTACCAAGTAGCCAAGTAATTTCAAATAAAATGCAGGACTCTCAAATTATCAAGTAATTCCTATGCCGTACGACCTAGACTCGACACGACACGACACTAGAACCTCGGTTTTGCAACCGGGCTCTGATACCACCTTAGATGTAACACCCCGGTACACGTGGAGGTGCCACACCCCCGCACTATAGGTCAATCCACATACGAAACGGGCGATCCGTACATGAACCAACCTATAGCGAACGGGTGACAATGCAATACACGACAAGCTAGGCGGGATACCCGAACATGCGACATAATAAAGCGGAAGCATAAACATAACATCATCAATACATTATCATCTCCAATTTAACAATAACATTAATTACAATTCCATAATAAATAAATGCACGAACCACGGATGACATGACTACATGAACTGGACCCGACTCGACTCACTCCCGCCTAGCGTGCACCTGCAATACCTGAAAGGTGGAGGCGTCAGTCTGTGAAGACCGAGTGAGGGGTTTACATATATATTAGCGCAGATAACATGCAAGTTATATTCTCGGGTAAAGGATTATAAAAGATAATTATATAAGTTCAATAATAACATAGCTTCGCCCGAGAATACAACGGTCAATATTACATACTTGTTCATTATCATGCAATCAATCGGTACATGGCCCCGGCGAGTGAGGGCGGTCTCCAACCTTACTCCAAATGAACATGAACATGCTTGCTTGTTTATTAATCAAGAGGTGATCATGCCATCAACTATCGTGCTATCGTGCAATAGTGTAATCAGGTAACATGTTCATAAAGTAACAATCATGAAATAACCCGAGGCGCATCCGTGGTGCCGGACTCGTCCCCAGTCTCCTTCTCCCTCCAATGATGGGAAGGTAGCTAGCCTTCACCATCCACGACATGTTGAGCAAAGGGTACATGAATCCTTAAGCCCGGAGCTCCTTCCTCCACTAACCTCCTAGTAGATTCAGGGGTGACCCCAAATGTGGTGAGGATAGCACCAGAGTTACCCGTCAGCCCTTGCTTTCCCGGTTGGCTCTAGTCACTACCCTCGGGCCCATCGTGAACGATCATGCTACTCGCCTAAACATGCTTGAAATCATGAACATGGACAATCTTGGCTTGCTTGCTTGAAACATGACTTGCGTGAAATAATATATGACTTGATAAAAGGTAGCAATAATCGTGGTCAATAGTTTAGGGAAATTATAAATATAAATACCTTTTGGCTGAAATATCACATAAGGGATATACGGGTTCTATGTAACTAGCAATTAAACCTCACCTGACAGGCGACACACGACTCGTGAATACGTGAACGTGCTCATGATCCACAATCTCCGCCCTGGAGAGTAACTGGACAAGAAACGGAACAATGTGCGTGCATGAGACCATAATTCAATCATATTATTCCTATAATGACGCACGGCATGATCATACACGAGACATCGAGCAATACACAATGTAGCATGAAAACATGTTGTTTCGACATATAATCAATCATATAATAGCAATTCGGGATCAAATAACCCGTTGGAACGACGTCCCCAAAATCCCATTTTGTGCAGAATGTTTCTGCACTTCCAGGGGTATGGGAACGGCCGTTCCAGGTTTTAATGCAAAATGGGAAGGGCCGTTCCCTCACTCCCGAAACTGCTCCCGAAGGTGGGAACGGCCGTTCCGGCTTGCAAGCCAAAATGGGAACGGTCCTTCCCGTCCTCGCCGCCCTGCACTATTCAAATTATGGGAACGGCCGTTCCCTGTTTACAAAGGGAACGGGAAGGGCCGTTCCCGTTTTACAGAAGATGCAGAAACAGGGGAGAAGAACAGGGGAGCTACGGCCAAGCTCCCAAATCCCCTCAAATTCACATATTTCAATCCCATATGTTATAATTCATGAAGGGAGACATGTATAGATGCATATAGTGCAATAATACCCAATATAAACACACAATCCATGCTTTAATCATCATAATCACCAACTTGAGTATATATATAATTTCATCATATAATCTCATGTTCTTCAAGAATTCAACCATAAATTCAAGCTAAAAGCATGAAATCATATTTCTAGCATCAAGTAATCAAGTTGGCAAGCTTAAACACTAACCCTAGCTTCATGCATAATTATCAAGAAATCATATGGATGATCATATATACCTTGAATGAGAAATAGAAAGAGGAAGGTGATGAAGCTAGATGATTGCTCCTAAGCATGGAATTCCCTTGGAAAAACTTGATGAATTGATGACATCTCTTCTCCCTTCATGGAGGTTTTGGTTCGGTAAGGAAGAGAGAAGAATGGAGGATGATTCTTGATGAAATGAAATAAGGAACAAGGGAGAGATGCATATACCGACATGTTTGGGAAATATTGTAATATTTGCAATTGAATCCCTTAAGTTTATAAGTCATGCAATTAGGTATAAAAGGTTTGGAAAGTGATCAATTTAGTCCAAAAGATATTCATGCAATTTAGTTCTTAAATAAAAGGAAATAAGCAATTAAGGACAATTAGGCAATTAATACAAGTTGGGCAATTAATTCACGTACAGTTGAATTCCATCCATGCAAGAATTCTCAATTAAAATAAATATCACATAATTTTCACGTAATCATATTGAATCACAATTTATAAAATTAATATAACACTTATAAATTGAATAAATAAAATAATAGAATAAGATCCTAACGCTCGAAACTCACACGTGTCGAGCGTACCTGACTGTCTGAAATTCGGGGCGTTACAGTTAATGTCCTTTTGCCCCATTTGGATGACTTAATAAATCTCTAATTCCCTTGCTCCGCTGCCTATTCTTCTCTATATCAGCAGCAGTCCCTTTGTTGTTGTTATTATTATTTTTTTCTCCCTTTTTTACTGAATTTTGGTGCACTTTTTGTAGGTTGGCGAGTTAACGGCTTTATTAGCATCTGATTTGGGTTCTCTGAAAAGCATAATTGGTGAAAATATATCAAGAGACCGTGGTTTCAGGGCAATTTCTGAGGCAAGCTACTCTACACTAAGCAAAAGTGAGCTTTATGTTGTTAATATTGATACTTTTTCTCGCCTTACCTTTCATCGGAGAATTAATAGCTATTGGCTGTATTCGAGATGAGTAATTCAGAAAAATTAAGCATCTCATATGGGTTTCAGAATATAACTGCTGTTACAATAATGTTTTGAAAAATTATTTGGCTCAATCTTTTTGGCCCCAAGGTTTGGTTATCCCTAAAACATTTTTGCATCATCTTGTTTTTCAGGTCATTGGGTTTCAGATTTGGTAGCAACTCATACCGAAGAAAACACCAATTTACCTAGCCTTGAGAATGGAATTGAAGATGAATCCAGTGTTGACCATAGAAATGGCTGTAGTGAGAGCAACTTGGAAAGTAAAAGTGACCCAATGCAACAATTTAAAAATGTGTTACATCTCTGCAATGTGGCACCCAATTATTATTTATCAATTGAGAAATGTGTTACACATCGCCGTAAACTATCTGTGTTATGTTCTTACGGTGCAGGTTAATTTTTGTCGAACTTGACTTACTAATTACATCATTACATGCTTCCCTTTGATGCAGGTGATCAAGGTTCTCAGAACACAATCCCGTCTTATTGTCCATCTCTTATTTCAATTATTTTCCTGAACTTTTGTCATTTTTAAAGGATTGAATTGATCGATTTATGTATGGTAACTAGTAGTTACTGGGGATTTGGTGCATACACAGGACAAGACCGAATTGTGTAATTTATCCTACTTTTTTGTTTTTATTTTTTATTAGGGTCACCTAGAAAGTTAGAATATGTAATTTTGAAGTTTTGAAAGCATTTTTATACTTTAAAATTTGAAATTTAGCTAAAAAAATTCCCAAAAGAAAGAAAAAAAATATTTTAAGAAAAACAGGTCGGGTCGGGTCATCGGGTGGGTCAGGTTATCGGGTGACCTGAAAAAAATCAGGTCAACCCGAACCCAACCCGAACCTGATAGGTTCAGGTTAGGGTTGGGGGTTTCGGGTTCGATTCGGGTTCGGGTTGGGTTCGGGTTGGGACTTTTTATGTAATACCCCTCCCTCAACCCGACCCACCCGAATTGACAGCCCTAAAAGATACCACATAATAAGAATCGGCATAATAACTCGAATGTGTTTCTTTTTGCTATACGGAGAAGACAGCCTCCATTCTTGGATCATACCTGCAATATCAATTGAAGAAGGTATATTTAGCCCAAAGATTTCACAAAAATGCATCCAAACCTTCTTCACTTTCGTCGCTGAGAGAAATATATATATATGTTCCATGGTTTCGACATTAGAGCAGCAAACACATTTGGAAACCAAGCATAATGAATATACATAATTGTATATGAATATATTGGAAAAAACATAATTGTATAGATTGTTTGTTGGGTTTAGAGAGCTTTTGCAAATCTCTATATATATAATTCAGAACCCTTGAGGCTATCCACGTGTATGTGGATAGTTTCAATAAATTTTATTTTATTATGTAAATAAATAATGATTTTAAAATATTTAATGTTTATCTAAAATTTTTGTTCATTGTGTTTATCTAAAATTTAAGAAGTCTTAAATTAGAACTATATCATAGAAATCTCAAATTTTGTTATCATATAAATCTGAAAATCGGTTAAATAAAAATCTCATTAAATTTTATTATATTATGTAAATAAACTAGTTACAAACCCGTGCCAAGGCACGGGCCAAATTTTTATGAAAATACAATAAAAAAATCAATTAAAATATATTGTTAAGATAATAACTATTATCAAAATTTTATTTAAGATATTCAAATAACATGTAGAAATATTAATTTATAAAAAAAAAAAAACTAAAATTAGAGAGACAACTAAAATTATTGTAAATTATATAAAATAATGAAAAATAAATTTTATATTTAAAATCAAAAGCTTTTTTATTAAAATCAAAACAAATAAAAACAAAACTTTCTAATATTGTACAGTACATTGCTACATCTATAAAAGAAAAATAAAATATGTTAGATATTTTAAAAGGCTTTTACAAATAAATTAATATATGAAATGATATATATGGATAAAAATAGGTAAGAAAATACTTTTTTAATTAGAATCCAAAAAAAACACTCGAATAGAATAAAACTTACCTCAACACGAACGGGAAAAAAATTATATTGATCAGAATAAAACTTACCAGATATATATTTGGATAAATTAAATAATTTGAATTTGAATTGGTAATTACTATATTTATATAAACTTACCTTAAAAAAAATATCCCGAATTAAAAAAAAAATCATATATGGATATGAAAAAAAAAAAAACTTACCTGCATTAAAAAGAAAATTTATATATAGATATGAAAAGAGGTAAGAAAATAATTTTTGTACTAGAATTGAAATAAAAACAATTGATTAGAATAAAACTTACCTTAACGAAGAATGCCTGCATGAGACTTAATTAGAATAAAACTTACCTCGACAAAGAATGATCACTTGACAAAGAATGATCTTGCATGAGAAAAAACATCATATATATTAGAATTAGCGTATGCCCCGTGCTATGCATGGTAATAATATATAGTATCTAATTTATAATATTAGCTATAAATATATGTATTAGTTCACTACATGAAATTTAATAACAATGATAAAAATATATAATTCTAGTCGATTAATTATTACACATATAAATCAAACATACAAAATAACACAAAAATGAATAACACAAACATAATGTAGTTAATGTTCAAGTAAATTATTTAGATTGAAGAAACAGTAAAAATAATAAAATCCTTAGTAAGCCATAAATTAATCAATGAAACAATTGAAATACAAATGTAATAAAATTATAAATACCGAATATGATAATAAATATTTTGAGACAAAAAATAATGATCACATGGGTAATATGCTAATAACAATAAATACATAGATATAAATACATAATTATCATTGAAAAAGTCAATGTATAAAATTACCGTTTCACAATCGGTACTTGAACAAAATTTCAAAAGAAAATGTTCCCCTATTAAAGATATGGAGAAAAAAATTATAGTTTCAAAAATATATATAAATAATACATATTTTCTCATTCAACGAAAATATGTATAAAATTACCTTCTGACCTTAGATGCTTGAGCATAAGATCCAATAAGGTATTTCTCTATCAAAAAATGGAAAAAAAAGACTATAATGCTATATATATATATATATATATATATATATATATATATATATATATATATATATAAATTATCATTAATCTAAGATATGTATAAAATTACCTTCTCATTGTTGGAACTTGAACAAAACCTCAAAACAGAGGAAAAAAATTTAAATTTAGTATACAAATAAATACCATAAATTGAAATAAAAATACATCGTGGATATGGAAGGAAAAAATCTTACCTTTTGGTTCATAAAATACTTTCTTACGATTGGTTCTTGAACAAAAGTTGAAAATGAAGTAGTTCTTTATCAGAAGATGAAGAAAAAAATTATGATATACATATTTTATTTATGAAATTACCTTCTGACTTTAGGTGCTTGAGCATCGATAATATTGATATAAAAGCATCAATACAAATTATAAACTAAAAAATAAGAAGAAGAACCTAGAGACTATTAATGAAAAAAATATAAAATATTTTATATAAAGATTAGAGAAATTGTAATTAATGAAAAATCGCCTATTATTATCACACATTAAAAAAATACCAAATAATTATACAATCATAGAACAAACATTCTATGTGTGAAAGTTAAAAAAATCTATAAATTAATAAGTAGAAAAAAATTGTTGAGTTATGAATATTGTTCAAAATTTTAAATAAGATATATGAGAAGAAAATGATGAAATGTTTTGGTTTTAAAAAAAAAATAAGTATAAAATCTCTAACAGAAATATTCAAATTATTTTCAAACTATGGTACAACCATGATCGATGCAAATAATAATGCTAACCAAAAAAAAAAAAAAAAAAAGAAAAGAAAAGAAAATGATGATGTAAATACCCCACCAAATAATATTAGCAACCATAGTATTTATGCTTCAAGATCATTTGTCAGCAAAATGTTGGCAGATTGATATCTCAATGGATCATTGGTGTATGGAAACCATGGTGCAAATACTCCAAACCTATAATTAATCAACGTCAATGAAAAACTGGTAATAAACCTTACAAAATAGTAATATTTTTTGTTCAATTAATCTACTTACCTTGATTGCACCAAGTTCAATTCCATAGGTTATTTTTGATGATGCAGAAACTTAGGAAAGATTCGACCACCAATCACATTAGAATTTATTTATGGAAGGGAAGACCATCACAGGTGTGAGAGCCTCAGGAACTGGGTTTCCAGGTGAGCGTGGGTTCTTCCAGCTAGGATAACACCAGAAAATGCAATGAGGATGCAGTGCGAATGGTGAAATGCAAGGAGCTTTGAAGAAAGAGGTTCAGAAGAAAGAATGCCCAGTTCTTTTGTGTGTTGTCTATGAAGAAGATGACTTGGGGGATGTGTGTGTGAATCCCATATTTATATGTTAGGGGTAAGGGTATCTTGGGTAATCTGACCAAGTGGTATGGGGGCAAGGGTATCTTGGGTAATCCTACCAAGTGGTATGGGGGCAAGGGTATCTTGGGTAATCTGACCAAGTGGTCCCAAACCCTGTGCTGCCCTAGACACGTGGCGCCATGTGATGGTGTGAAAGTGATGGTTCTGAAAGCCTGTGGCATGCCAGGTACGAGGTGCGCAATACCACTGTGTCAGAAGTTGTTGGAGAGCGGTGAGCGTGGAGATACTCAGCAACGCTCCTCGTACCTCTGAGGGTGCCCTCGAGAGGGGCTCTTCACTATGGTGAGATTGACCCTCGGGGCGAATAGTGCCCTTTGACGATGAGCGCGAGCATTGGGGATGCTCGAGAGGGGTGCCCCTAGCGGATGACCAGGAGCGCTAGATGATTCGAGCATAGAGCATGTATGAAACCGAGCGCAATTGTCGTGGGTGTCCCTGGTGTGGAAGAGATGGAATCTGGGCATAGAGCGTCTCTTGGGACCGTAATGCGAGCGTTAAGCGGGGTAGGTAAGTCAATCCCACGTTGACGATTTGGGCCAAGACACACAAATCTGGGTCGGTAAGCTGATGGTGGAGCGGACCGGACCCATGCTATGAGCCCATTATTGGAGTCCTCGGATTCATGACACGTGTACGATGTTTTATTCGAGCGTGATTTAGCCCCATCATTTTGTCCCTCAAATTCTGTAGTTACGCTTGAGCGCACTGTAGAATTTTGCAACCTGAGCCCTGACTTTGAATATATGAGGGTTAAGCTCTTGTAGGGAAGCAACTGTACGTCTTCTGTAACGGGCGCTTTCTGAAAGGGCATTAAATGAAGTCATGTCTACATTAAATGCTGAGTGGTGACATGGGCGCGTGTACCAAGGAGTTGGCATGTGTTTGTTGGGAGGCGTGTGACGGTTACCAAAAGTAGGAGTCTTCCTAGGCCGGAATGATTGCGGTTTGAATCCCAAACCCTAATTAATGCAAGTTTTCTCCCTATAAGTAGGGGTTTGTAAGGCCTTTTCGCCTCTTTGCACTTTCAGATTCTCTAGAGCAATACAACAACAAAACTTTTTGCGATTTCTTGTGATTTCCAGCGAATCTTCCTCTTCATTCTTAGGTAATCCACCACGAACTTCTGTTTTTCGTGTGCTAACCATAGATTTAGGTTGTGTTGATCTTCAGTCTTGTGTGAGGAAGCTTCCTGAGTGAGAGTTTACCATAAATTTTGTTCTTTCGTCTAATCTCTGTAAAAGCTCTTCATCTTTAAGTACAAGGACAACAATGGCGGATGAGGTAGTGGATCAAACTGCAAGGGATATTTAAGAGATGTCTTGTGCAAGTTCTTCTCCCCAAAATGAAGTTCCAATGGCTATTCCGATAGTGAGGGTTCCTGAAGTGGCCGGGGACGAAGAACTTAATGCAGCCGTTCAAGGGATGAAAGAGCGGGGTCCGGATAGCGTGGACCAACTTTTCGAGGAGATGGATTTAGCAATTTTGATGCAGAGAGGGGGGGGGGGAAGAGGGTTTTCCCCATACTAAATAGTGCAGTTAGACCTCAGGACCATCAGGTGACTGTGGCTATCGCTGGCCCTCAAGGTGAAGGAGGACCTTCCAAGCGTCAGGAGGATGAGGAGCCTCCTCATAAATGCCGTAGACGGGGGAAGGAGCCAGTAACCTAAGTGAGGAATAACAACCCTCACCAAACAGATAGATCCCCGGACGAAATAGTGAGTACCTTGAAGCTCGCGGAGCTAGCAAAATTGAAAACCAAGGTTTATTGGGACAGTGTATATAAGACTAGTCTCTCTATAGAGAGAGAGAGAGAGAGAGAGAGAGAGCTAACCATCCACCTCCGGGGATGATGTCAGTTTACAAATATGCTGTGCTTGCGGGGGGTTTGAGGTTTGAGGTCCCAGCCCCAATCGCTAATGTCTTGAACTCCCTAAATCTCTGCCCTTTACAGATTCTGTCCAACAGAATAGCTCTGATAAATGCTTTTGTAATATTGATGAGGGCTATCGGCCAAGAGCCCTCGTCCAACAATTTCAACAGTTTGATTCAGGTTACTCGCTCTCCCCATTTGTCTCCGAGGGATCGATTTTACTACGCCCAAGCCAAGTCCGGCTTAAAGATGATTAACTCACCCTCAACCTCTCACTACTAGAAAAAGGGGTTTTCGTGACGCCCTATTGTGACGCTTTTAAAATGGCGTCACAATAAACAACCTGTAGTGATGCTTTATGTAGAATTGCCCAATTTTATATAATTTATTTTATGTATTAAATTACTTATTAATTATATCGATAGTATTAAGATATTTTTATAATGAGCGTCATAATATGGTAGTGTTATCGGGATGCTAAATTAAAAGCGTCATAATAGAGTATATTTATCATGGCATTATCAATTAAAAGCGTCTTAATAGCTTAGAGTAATCTTGAAATTATATTGGAAAGTCTCGTTGTTTTCAGCCCAAAATTGGCGCTTCCAGCTAAAAAAATAGGAGGGAACTAATATCGAAGATTGAAAGGGCTTTAACCCCAATTTTCTATTACCAATGCTCAGACTGATATGGAAGATTGAGAACTTAACTTTTCACCCTGCACTCTCTACTTTCCAATTATCTACTGAACAGAAGAAATTGGAGAAGAGACCACAGCGGAGTAACCAACGATTCGTGCCCTGGCTTCGCTTCCACCATCTTTGTCTGTCGACTTCGTTCCAAGACTCGTCTTCATCTCCACCGCCGATGACTGTGTGGACCTCCGCCGCCCACCTCATCCGTCGTCGGCCTCCTCCTCTTGAAAGTAAGAATTGACCACTATTCTTCTTCTTCTTCTCCATTTAATCAGAAACCAAGAGTAGATTTCCCCCTTTTGATTTTCCTTGGACGAAGTTCTTTCATAGTTCTTTTTAATAATTTTTTAGCTCAAAATTTTGGTGGGGTTAGATATTTTTTGAAAAATTTTGTGTTTTATGTTAGGCTGTTAGTTACATGATTGATTTTGTAAGAAGTTCATACCTAACCTAATATTGCAATAGTTGATACAAAGGTTTAACCAAAAATATGTTGTTCTGTGAAAATCTGTCGGCTTTCTGATGCGAAGAAACTTTTGATGCAGTTTGGCTGGGGAAATTACTAACTGTTGGGGAGAAGATCGGGAAATTAGAAATGGTGGAGAGTTTTTTCGAACTGGTGTGAATTCTGGTTCGATTGAAGATCAGAATTGGGGAACTGAAGCTTTTTTTGTGGAAGATAATTTGGACTGCCAAGCTTGGGGAAGGTACCGTATGTTCACTCAAAGTGCTGTGTTGGTTGATATTTTTATGTTGTTTTCACCTAATTAAATTGCTTGAGTATTTCAGAGGTTTGATTCTGGTAAAGTTTCACTTTTTCGTCTTCCTGCCTTATTTTTACTTCTCTTTTTGAATATTTTCAAAAGATGAAAGGTGGAAGTTGACAATTCTTCTGTATTTACTTGCTTTGTAGTTATCGATTTTTGGTTCCATGAAAAGGGGATATGATAGTTAGAAAAAGAAAAACACAGACATTGAATTTTTCTGGCCTCACCTCTAACTTTCTATGTGTACACTGGACATTGAATTTTATTTGAAAATGGACTTTTCCTTTTTAAATTTGGGGAAAGGGATTAGCTTTGCTCTCCCTTTTCTTTTTTCCATTATCTTTTCAATTTTGGTGGTGGTGGGCTGTGATAAAGCCATCTTTGGTTTGGTACTTTCGGTAATGGTGTTGCTTTGTTTGAAAGATCTCTGTGAGGATTCTCTTTTCACCTAAATCTGAAAAATATGGTTTTCTTGTATTTGTCTTGAACTTGCTCTATGGGCGCCATAACTTTTGTATTTCTGGATTTACAAACAAATATTACCTTGAGTTACTCTTTTTGATGTGGGTTCTACACAAAGGTTCTTCGTTGTAATTATTGCTCAGGTTTCCTTGCTTAAAAAAAACACATCTTTTTAACTTCTCGTTTCTTTAATTGCTAAAGAAAGCTTATGACTTTTTCACTCCTAACACTGAATTGAAGATGGGTCAATTGGGTTGGTTTGGTTTTATTTCTTCAATGGAAAAGTTGTCCTTTCAGATTTCAGTTTGTTATTACTGCATTTCCTTGCTGAATCAATAATCTCTTAGTTACCTGAGAATCAGTGTATTTATTGTAATAGACCTTTCATTCTTTCATTATCTTTAAAGCTATGGATGGGCATTGTTTTTAAAAAGTAGCTTCTGAGTCAGACACGATAACAGTGTGAAATTGCTTTCAGCTAAGGCATGCAGTGGTTGTGACTCAATGGCTCTTGTCTAGTGAAATAAAATATTATTGGCTTCTGCATCAATGCCAGCTTCAGTTACCTTATATATATAACTGATAGCACAAACACATGTACCTTGCCTTCGGTTTTTTGTATTTTGTATACTATTGTTGTACAAACAGCTTAGATTACGTTTAGCTGTAAAAACTTTATAATGGGCAGTGTTTTGCTATTTTCTTTCCTTGCATGAACCAGGAAATAACATGAAAAACAATAGGTTTTTTTAAACGAATAGTTGGGAATCTTGCTAACTTATAAGTGTTCGCTGCATTTTTGATCAAATCTTTTTCTCGTGCACCGGAGCAGCAGTAATAGCTGACTTAGTCTTTAGACCTTATGTTTGATTGGCAAAATGTCTTTCTCATGGGACCACAACAAGTTGATACAGTGATTCAATCCTAACTGTCACCCGTTTAAAAAAAAAAGAAGTAAAATTCACGTGTAAGGCTAGACCAAAGTATTCCCCACTGCACATAAGAGGGTGTGTTAGAGATGTTTATATATTTCATGATACTGCTTTCTAAGAGTTTGGGCTTTTAAAACAGATGGCCTTCAATAAGACCCAAATAAGATACGTGATTATACATGATTTTCGTTAATTGCTTAAATGGTAATTTTATATATGTACTTTATCAATTGTTTTGTTCTAAGAAGAAATTTCAACTTGGAATAATTTGACTATGTAAATTGTCCTTTTTTTTTCATTGTCAACCAGTGAACCTTTAACTTCTGTTTCAGAATTCAAGTTCAGTTACTAGCAAGCAGATGCTATACTGGATATAAGTTTCAGAAATTTAACATCACTGGAGGTTATAAACTTGTGTCATATGTTTGTGTCTTATTTTGTAGTGGTTTCATGGCATTTAAGAACCGTGTGTTTTTTCAGAAAAACAAGTTTCTTGATGAAGGAAAATCTGTGTCAGTGCATTTGTCAAAGCTACAGGGGCTTTTGTCAAACCAAAAATTAATACTCGAGGTAATTTTCTAATGTTGCTTCATTACTATTTCTTTCTTGTATCTATTTGAACATGTGTCATTGCACTCTCTGAATTATAGATAATATGAATTTAGCTTATACTTGTAACATCAACATGGTATAATCGATCATATATAGAGCTTACCTAAATTTAGCAAAACAAATTTGACCTTAGCTAAATGTTTTTCACGCTGCAAGTTTATATAAGCAAATTATATCGAAGAAAAGTTGAATGAAACTATACATGCAAACTAATGTAATGGCTGACCTGGGAGTAAATTGTCTGCTGTAGGAAGAAGATTATGCCAACTTTCTCATGTTTTTGTATTTCATGATGTTCTTATAAGGATTTATTCAGAATGCAAAGAAGAGGAAGAACTTACAAGCATTTATTCTGCTGATTTGCTTATAAATAAGGATATAAATCCTGGGAGAAAACTGAATAAATAAAAAATGTTTATAAATTAGTTTTGCTTATAATCAGAAATGCTGAATAAATATGTCATGATGTTTTTGTATCTCATGTTCTCCATAGGATTTATGCTGCTTATGAATTAGGTTAGGTGGGGTAAATACTTACAAGCCATTAAATCATAAATAAGGATTTATTCTGCTGATTTGCTTATATACTTCCTCTTCTTTACGTTGTGGAAGGCAATAGTGGCTCTGAATTCTCACCTCGTGAAATGATCTACTAAACTTTGCTGAGTTTTTATTGGCTCCAATATAATAAAACTTTATTCTGACTAAAGTAATTTGCGATTTATTATGATTAAACTTGTTATTCTTTTATCCCGTACAAATTTGTTTAGTTGTGACAGATTATTTTCTTTTTTATTGTCCAACTAAACCAAGAGGGAAAAACAAAGTCATGATTTCACGACCAAGTTGGATGTTGCAATCATGACTTCTCCAGTCACAAATTGTATATATAGATATTGCCTGAATTTAGCTTAAACTTATTGTATTTTTTTTTTTTTTTTTTTTAAATAAATCCAATTCTTGTTCCTGTTGAGGCTTCAACTTTGAAATTGTCGTCACTTGGAAGGTAACTACATTTTGTCATTGAACAATATTATGGATAGGACATGGATGAACCTGCATAGGGCTAGTAATGAATATCAAAATGGGTTGAAATATTTTTTGGATATTGCCTTTTCAAATTGGAATGGAGCTCCAATCTTATGCCCTTGCAAGAAATGTAAAAATGTCTTATTAAAAAAAAGGAGCACTGTGGAAGAACATCCTCTTTGGCATGGATTTTTAGCTGGGTACACTAAATGGGTTTTACATGGTGAGTTGTCATCTAACGGTAGGCTTATAGTCTATGTTTATGATGACCAGAATTCTTTCAATAATATGCGAGAAATGTTAAATGATGCTTTTGGAATGCAAGATAATATGGATAATATTGAAGGAACACCAGGAGTTCTTGAACATGATAGACCTTGTAAAGAAGCTGAAATTTTTTATAAACTCATAGAAGATGCAGAACAAGAACTTTACCCGGGCTGTAAAAATTTTTCCAAGCTTTATTTTATTGTTCGAATGCTCCAAATCAAATGTCTTGGGAACTGGAGTGATAGTTCATTCACCATGATGCTTGAATTATTAAAAGAGTCATTTCCCGAAGGTGTTCAACTTCCGAAAAACTACTACGAAACTAAGAAGATATTAAAGGATCTGGGGTTGAATTACAAAAAAATTGAAGCTTGCCGAAATGATTGTATGCTATATTGGGGTTTGAATGAAGGCAAAACAAAGTGTAACACATGTGATGAGCCACGGTGGCTAATGGCTGCACCTGAAGCTAGTGTGGGTGATGGACAAGATACCTCTAAAATATCCAAAGGGAACAAGAAGATACCTGCGAAGATGGTATGTCACTTCCCGCTGAAGCCAAGATTACACAGACTTTTTATGAATAAGGAAACTGCATCTCTCATGAGGTGGCATGATACAGAACGCGTCAAAGATGGGGTAATGAGACATCCAGCAGATTCTCCAACTTGGAAAACCTTCGACTTCCAGCATCCAGAGTTTTCAAAAGATCCTCAAAATGTAAGGTTAGGCTTGGCTACTGATGGTTTCAATCCATTTAGAACCATGAGTGTCGTTCATAGTATATGGCCAGTGATCTTGATTCCGTATAATTTGCCGCCTGAAGACTGCATGAAAAAGACATACTTGATGTTGTCCTTGCTTATACCTGGGTCCTCTGGACCAGGTAATAACATTGATATATATCTACAGCCGGCTGTTGTAGAGATAAAAGAAATGTGGGAAGAGGGAATAAATACGTATGATGCGTCAACTAAGGAAAATTTTCAACTACGTGCAGCTCTATTATGGATCATAAGTGATTTCCCAGGCCATGCAGCTGTATCAGGGTGGAGTACTAAAGGAGAATACGCATGCCCGGTTTATCATAAGTATACAAATTCAGTTTGGTTGGATAGATCTCGCAAGTTCTGTTATATGTGCCATCGTATATTCTTACCTGAAGATCATCCTTATCGGAGGGATAAAATTTCATTTGATGGAACTGTAGAGCACCGGACACCAGCCCTATATTTGAAAGGATCTGTGGCATTTGATGAAGAAAAGGACATTGAGAACAAATTTGGGAAAAAGGTCGGTGACCAGAAGCTGCCATATAATTGGAAGAAGAAGAGTATTTTCTTTGATCTACCGTATTGGGAAACGAATTTAGTGAGACATAATCTTGATGTTATGCACATTGAGAAGAATGTATGCGACAAGTTGTTATATATATTGTTGGACTCGGACAAGTCAAAAAATAATTACAATGCTCGTTTGGGTTTGCAAATTATGGGGATAAGATCAAAACTCCATCTTTTTCTTGATGAGCTTGGACAGGAATGGCTACTAGTAGCATCCTTTGTGCTGGATAAGAGTGAGGAGGACAGATTTTGTAAAGTATTGCAAAACATTAAAACTCCAGACGGCTATGCTTCAAATATCTCAAAGTGTGTTCACATTAAACCTCCCAAGATATTTGGATTGAAGAGCCATGACAGTCATGTATTGACGCAACAATTGCTACTGCTTGCGTTGTGTAAACTTCTACCGAGCCCAATACGCAAATCCTTGATTCATTTGTGTCGCTATTTTAAAGATTTGTGTTCTAAGACACTTAATCCCAATGATTTATCCCGATTGGAAAAAGAGATTGCTATCATACTCTGCCAGTAGGAGAAAATTTTTCCACCTTCGTTCTTTGATATCATGGTACATTTGACCATACACTTGGTCATTGAGGCAAAGTTGGCTGGCCCAATCCATTATCGTAGGATGTATCCCATTGAAAGGTATGTTTATATTTTAATAATTACTAGGGAACTTTTAATGTTAAAGCTGGACTGTTTTATTAGATATTTTACTCATGTAATTATTCATACATTGATCTCTTCAGGTATTTGAGTACTTTAAAGTCATATGTGCATAACAGAAGTCATCCGGAAGGCTCAACTGCAGAGAGATACTTGGCAGAGGAGTGTTTATCTTTCTGTTCTTTATACTTTGATGAGAATGTTGAAACAAGGCATAATCGACCAAGTCGTAATGATGATAATGGGGCTGCTACAAGCACGACAGGTATTGATATTTTCACAATTACTGGAGCTTCATTGTGGAAAGGAAAGCCGATTGTTTTGAATAATGGTCAACTAACGAAGGCTCACCAGTATGTCTTATTCAATTGCGATAACATTCAACAATTTAGAGAGTAAGTCACCTGAGCCAAAAATCTTCTTTGTAATTCTATATTGTTCATTATAGATTCGTGAATTAGATATTAATAGTGTAAGATTTCTGTTAATTATATAGGGAACATGAAGCTCAGGTCAGACGTAAGAAGCATCGGTCGAGGGAACATGAAATCAAAAGAATCCATAGTGATGACTTTGCTGTCTGGTTTAAGGGTCAGGTTATTGATATCTAAAGAATTGTATAATTAACATTTCTTAGTTAATTTTATTTTGTAAATTCATAGTTATTTGTTATAGCAGGTTGAAGAACTAAGTTCCGATGAAAATGACCCAAAATTGAATGATATCAGAAGGCTTGCAAGGGGGCCTATCCCCGTTGGAACATAATATAAGGGCTTCAAAGTGAACAGATTTCGATTTCATACGAAGGAAGTAGAGAGAAGGAGAAAAACTCAAAATAGTGGAGTGATGGTCAAAGCAAGTACAACTAGTTTTGCAAGCAAGAAGGATATGAGACCTATCCATGAAGAGATGGCGTATTATGGAATTGTAAAGGATATAATCGAACTAGATTATACGGGTGGGAGAAAAGTCGTGTTATTTGATTGTGATTGGGTCTCTAAGGGAAGCAAACTCAAAGAAGATAACGACGGATTTACGTTAGCCAATTTTGTAAATATCAAGCGCCAAAATGAGCCTTTTGCTCTCGCAGCTCAGGTTGAACAAGTGTTTTATATGGATGATCCCAACGAAAAGGATTGGAAAGTTGTGATTAAAATAAAAGCTAGGGATAGGTTTGAAGATGGTAGCCACTTGTCGACTGATGATATTGACACTATATTACAGAGCACGTCTAGTCGTAATCTTCCACTTGAAGAAGAAGAAGTATTTGATTTGATTCGCAAGGAGCTCTAAGAATTTGTGTAGATGACTTAGATAAAAATGATTTTCAGGAAATTTAGAGTGAACCTATGTGGGAAAAAAGTTCTTATTTGTTAATTTGTTAATTTTTGTTCTTTTACCTGGTTATTGAACTATAGTATTATGATTTTTCTATATTGGGTTAGGTTATATTTATATTGGTAGTTATGAGACGACCTAAATGTGGCCGAGGGATAGTCTAAACTAGTGGTCAAGAATCTCAGATGCAGCCATCCAGATTGCTCGATGAAGAAAAAAAAAATACAGGTAAAATAAGTTTATGCTTTCATCTTTACATGCAATTTCAAAAACAACTTTTTAAATACTGACTGTTATATACAATATTAGATGCTGCTACACGGACTACACGAGGCAGAGCTGGTGTTGAAAGCTCTTCCATAGATATCCATTTAAATAATATAGGAAGTTAACGTGGCTGATAGTAAAAGTATGGTTGTAGTATATGGTTTTGCACATTTTATATAGGCGATGTTTTCAATTACTAGTGTATTATTATTGTAACATTTTTGTAGGAAATATGGTTAAGGTAAAGACTCGAGGATGTACTAACATGCCACGTGTTTGGGCTAGAAAAGAACAAGTAGAAGTGATGTTTGATAATCTTGGAAAGCCTATAGGTCCCAACAAAAGTGAATACGTGTAGTTTATCGGTACTTTAGTTAGAAATGGATCCCTGATTCCACTTGACTATGAAGATTGGTATAAAGTGCTAATGTCTATTAAGAAATTTTTGATCTGTCTGATAAAGGTGAGTTTGCATATTGCGATTAACATACATTTTTCTGTGTTTTGTGATCACGTAGCTAATCTGAATTCTATTTTGTAGGAGAAATTTTGTGGATCATTTGACCTTGAGAATGTAGCTTGGGATACGTTATCAAAAAATTGGAGAGTTTGGAAAAATAGAGTTATGAATAAATATTTTGACCCAAAGTCGTCAATAGAAAAAAACTTGCGCAAGCGGCCTGATACGGATGACGAAAGAGTTCTCCCTAATCAATGGAAGAATCTTGTTATCTGCTAAAGCAGTGATAAAGCTCGGGCAAGATTTTTCTGAATGAATAATAGTTACGGTTCATACTTTCATATCAATTTAACTTATATCCTCTGTTGCCTACTTTTCGGAAAATTAGTGTACAAAATAAGGAGAATAGGGCACAAAAGAAAATGATGCATGTCACCGGAAAAAGAAGTTTCTCTCAAATCAGAGGTTAATTGAAGGTTTGGTTTAGTTACTTCTCTAAAATATCATATTGTTGTCTTTTGGGTTGTCTCTATGTGTGTGTGTGTGTGAATGTGTTGATGGAGAGGAAGAGAGAGCAGGTTATGGTGTTGGAAATGTTTTTCATTTATTTTAGTTGTTAGATCATGTTTATCTTCCATTGTTCCTGGGATGCATGATTTACTTTGATATTGGGCTAGTATTGAGCTTTCTAGATATCATGAGTTTAAAACCTTTTACCGTCCGTGTCTTCTTATCATTCTTCCTTTTCTGGAGCTCTGATTGAGGGCTGGAAGAATTCAATTAGTGGGCTTCATTGATTTCACCAATAATTCACTTTTCTACTAATTTAACTTTGACTAAGGTGCCTTCTTTATTACCAAAAAGTCATTCACTTTGGTCCTGATGTGATCTTGCCCTTCTGTTGATTAAAAGAAATACAGTCCCTACACTTTGGTGAATCTCATCATTTTCTAAATCTATGCATTCTGACGAATTCGTAACATTGCAACACATTTGCGTTTAATGTATGGAACAATATGGAAAGAACTTGGATACTTAAATTCTGGTGTTTCGTTGAATATGTATATCATTAATTAAGTCGCATAATTACGTTACTTCTCAGAAAAAAGCAAAGGGATCAAGTAATGCAGAGAATGATGTTGGTGATGAAACTGGGGAGATTGAAGATGGTGAGGACCCGACTAGGGTGGCCTTATTCGAGAAATGTTATACAAAAGATGGGGAGAGTAGTAATCCTACTGTAGTAGAAACATGGGTAAAATAAGTTATATTTTTTAAGATGTTTTCTTGCACTTAAGTGCCTATTACGTGAGTGTAGTATGTTTTCCTTAACATTGAAATTAAAACACTTTTCATGCTTCTATCAACAGCAAAAAATGCAAGACAAAGTAAAAGACCTTTCTTCCAATTCAAAAGATGTTGGGTCAAATGATATATTTTCTCAAGTTGTTGGAGAAGACAAATGGGGACGAGTCCGGATGTATGGCTATGGTATATCTACCTGTGATGTATATGGTGATACCGCTGTTAGAGGTAAATCTTCTCGGATGCATGTGAGTTACAAGAAAGATATTGATGAATTGAAGCAGATTGTACTAGAACAAAATAGACAAATACAAGAACTGCTAAAAGTGAACATGCAACGACCACTGCATAACTCTCCTCCAGAAGAAACAAGAGTCCCTTCATCGTCATCATCTCGATTTCATCCCACAACAATTCGGCCCTCCATAACATCATCAATGAACAACTTGCCTCTTCAGGTAATTAATTATTCGAACCATTGTACATTTCAGTTGCAATTTTTCTGCTGTTTGGTAGCTATTTTTATGAGCTGTTTGTTTCTTAAAATTTGTATTATGGGGGGTTTTAAAATTTTTATGAGCTATGGCCCACTTGCTGAGACTTGGATTCAAATTGGGGCACACTTCACTTAAGTGCAACTGTCTGTAGTACATTAGGAATTTATATATATATAAGAATTCTTTGATTTTGAGCATCTCTTGATTCTGGTTGCATTCTTGGTTGCTTCTGAATCTTGGAATATTAATTGGACTAGAATCACAAGTGAGATAATATGTGTTTGAGTCTTAATAATTCTGTCTATTTTTCAGTGCCATGTTAACATATGTTTGATCGGCTGGGAAAAGGGTGAAATTATGTGCATTTATTTATGGGTTTTTAATTAAAGGAATGAATGAATGAAAGCATATATATTATTAAGGTTGGGAAAAGGTACTTTGACGTTTTGGCCACAACTTGGTAGGTTTTACCAAAAAAGAGCATCCTCAAATGGCGGCATCTTTTATTGTTTTGTTGGTGACTTACTCTAAATATGTTAACAACAAGTTGCACTATATGACATTAACTTATGATTTTGGCATTTCTTGAGATTTTGGCATATTGGCACTATGTAACAGCTAGTATGTTTTGGAATTTGCTTACATTTTGTTGAACTGGTAGTGGTTGGGTCGAAAGTATTATTAAAGAGTGCGTTTGATTCATCAAGAATTGTGGAAATTGGTTGTCTTCGCAGTTTAGATCCTTCGGAAAGAGTTGGACAAATATCTTTGGGAAACAATTGGTGTGAGGTGGTCATTAATGTTGCAGTGTAAGTTGATGAAGAGTTAATTCGTCCTACATCACATTTCAAAACTATTGGTGAGGCGATTGGGGAGGTTATTCCATGGCCAAAAAATATGGCAAGTATAGTTCATTTGTTGTAACAAAATTTCTTTCGACGTATTTTTAATATTGACTACAACAAGGGAATTTTTATATAGGTTGCTATGGCTCAAGATTGACACCGGCCATTTGTGAGACTTACTTTATTTTAGGAATTTAATAGACAATTACACTAAGTGTTGTAAGTGTTATCGACACTTTTATCCTTTTGTCATTTTGGTTGCGCAGCGCCAATATTATTATATATTAGGTACCCTCTGTAACTAATATTATTTTGGATTTGAAATTTTACAAACATACTAATATTAAGTTATTTGCTTCGGTTTTTTTAATTATGTTGTTACTTATATTTTGTTTGTAGAGACTAAATTACTCGAAAAGATTTACAATTATTAGGGAAAATATAATTTTAATGTAAATATTAATTACATAATATTATTTATATATATCTTATCACTTTAATCCGTCATAATATATTTTATTATGATGTTTTTTCCCGTCATAATATATGTTTTAATGATACTTTATTTCGTCATAAGAAAACCTATTACGACGCTATACCCCGTCATAATATATTCTACCATGCCGTTTTGTTTCGTCAAAATATAAGTTTTAATGACGCTAAAAAGCGTCATAATAGGCTCTATTATGACGCTAAAAAGGGTCATAATATCCCATATTATGACGATATAACCCTTCTTAATACAGCTTATCGCGATGCTATATTCCGTCATAACAATATTTTGATGACGTTTTATTCCATGATAATACCATTTATTGTGATGCTTTACACCGTCATAATATTGTTTATTACGACGCCTTATCCACCATTATAACGTTTACGGTGACACTAAAATACCGGTCATGACATCATTTATAATGACGCTTTTTTGCATCGTAATACATATTATCGTGACCCTTTCTGGCGTCGTATTAGTGTGTTAGTTATGGTAGTTACACATCAGATATGACGCCCAAAGGCGTCACAATATAATGTCTTTACTGACACTTTCTAAACGTCATAATAGAAGCGTCACAAAGAAACCTATTGCCACGGTTACTTAAGTAACGGTTTGAATTAGCGTCATAAAAAGAAAAGCATCACAAAAACTCTGTTTTAGTGATGCTTTTGAGCGTCACAAAATCCCCCTTTTTCTAGTAGTGTCTTATGGAGAGAACTGGAATGAGAAATTCTTCTTCGTGGGGGCGCCCGGAGGAGTGTTTAATGTTCCTCAATAGTGAGTGATGCACGGAGAATGCCCCCTTGTGAGGTACAGATCTGGTGACAAACTTTTCGAACAGTGGGCGAAGGGGTTAACTCTCGTAATGAAGAACGAAAATTGGCTGATCAAAGCCAAAGATCTGATGCGTAATGAGGAAGTGATGTTCCGCTATGGGCTCGTAAGCCCTCCAGAAATGATGGTTAACCCTCCCGCTCGAACAATGGACCGAGATGGTTAGACTCTAGGAACTGACTTCGCTAACATTTAGAACAGGAATACTGACTTTTTAAATCTTGTTGCATTATATAAATTGTTTTTGACGCTCACTTATTTCTTGTTTTGCAGATATAGACATTCTGATGGCAGGCACGGACGCTGAAAGCATTGCTGCTATGATGCGCTCTCGAAGGGCAAGCAACGTCAAACAGCAGCAGGTGCAACAACAAACTACCCCTCGTGGAGGCCGCGGGTCCAGACGAGGGTCTGGGAGAGGCGACAGCGGCCGAGGGGCCCGTCATGGTGATAGAAGTGATGGCCACGAGGCAGTACAGATTGAGAATTCAACAATTGAGGACGCTCAAGGAACCACTCCGCAGGGCCCTTTTGTCCCCTCATCAACCGAGAGACAGACTCAATCAGACCCTCGTAGCAACCGCTCGGGGGCGATACTCAGCCACTTGGAGAGGGATGGTTCTGAGCCCTCGAGGAAGAGAAAGAGGCTTGCCGATTCCATCCCTATTACTGGCAAGGGAAAACAGGTGGTTGTAGAAAGCTTGGGCGATGACGGCGACAGTTCATCCTCTGAGGATGAAAGCTTTTGGAAGTTCGAGCGCAAGGGGGATGCTCATTATAGGCGCTCGAGGGAGGACGGTCCAGTGTTCCTACATGATACTCCTGCCGCTCGCAACGTCGTCGCAGGACTAGTCTACCGTATGTAATTTTCGGGGGACCATGAGAGGCTTAATAACCAACCTGCAGCTGAGGTGGCAGTAGATGCTTGTTACGTACTTATGGCAGTAAGTATTTGATCATTTCTTGATTTTAAGATCAATCCTCAACAACCTCATAAATTTTTATTACATGTGTAGGGGGTGATTCCGAGGCTGAAGAATCTATAGAGGCGCTCGGACACTTACTCTGAATGTAAGGCAAAGTATAAGAGGCTCCTACGCGTCACTGACCCGGGCCAATTGCAGAGGGACCACGACATGGTCTCCTGAGCTCTTAGCCCTCCAGATTGAGCATTCTAAGAAGAAGAAGGACCTCGAGGGCATAGAAGCATCCTGGCAGAAGCTTGACGACCGCCATAAGAGGGTCAAATCCGAGTGCAACAAACTGAGGGATGAGAATAAGGTTCTCAACAAGCATTTGGCCGAGCGCAACCAACAGCTGGAATTCGTGAGAAAGGAATTAGCCGATCTACGAGGGCAGGTTGCAGATCTGGAGACGAGGGTCGCTTGGGATGCGATTCTCAAATTCATGCGTTCCAAGGCCTTTGCCTTTGCTGCCAACCTCCATTGCTTAACAACGCCAAACGCTTCTTCTGGAAATCCATGGTCTAGCTGGTCACGTTAGGGATGGTGTCTGCCAGCCCTCGCACAGATGATCGCCTTCGTATGGACCTGAACGAGAATCCGGAACCGATGGTTACCACGGAGGATCCTTCTGAGAACCTGACTGAGCCAGAGTTTGATACCCTAGTTGTTATACTCCAGGATGAGTTTATGGTGGCCAATCCAATCGAGCCCAAGCTTATGACGATCGACGAGGGTAACTATGAGGATGATCTAGCCGGGGGAGGCCAAGATGACGTTCAAGTTGCAGACCCTGAAGTGTTGGCTCCGATTCCAATCTCCACTGCTCCTCCAGAGCCTGAGAACCAGCCTTCATGAAGCCCTCTGTCTGCCGCTCTTGCCCCCCAACTATGAATTTTCTATTCCAGCTTCTCTATTTCTGCTAAAGTTTATGACTTGAACACCTGTAATAATTTCTCTGCTTTTACGATGCACTTTCATGCCTTTAGTAGTATAATTTCCTTCTTTATGATAATAAAACTTGTTCCTTCTTTATTGTGTTGTGCTACTTTGTATGTTCCACGCGAGGGGTACACTGGCCATATTCAACATAGGGCTTGAACTTAGAGGGATTAACTTTGACAAAAGTTATCCTAAGTGTTGAGTAGCTACAAGTGTAGCTATAGTGCAAACTGGAGCTTAGAAATCAGCAGTGGGATTTGCTAAGCATTTCTTCTTTAATTATTTGGTATGTTTCTTTGCTTTGAGCGTAGCGGTAGTATAGGTTGAACTTAGAAATCAGCATGCGGATTTGCTAAGTGTCCAATTACTGCGAGCGTACGTCACGGGAGGGATCCATGTTTAGGTGATGCCAAGCGTAGCCAATAATCCGCACTTGGAGTTAGGAATCACCAAAGGATTCGCTAAGTAATCCTTTACTAGGTGTGTACGCTAAAAGTAGGATCCGCTTAGGGATCTTGAGCGCCAACCAGAACGAAGAGTCCAGTTGGCCTCAACAGTAATAATAGTATCTCGGTGGGATCTGCTCATTTTAAAAGGGATTCACACGAGCGGTACATTAAGCCGTTCGACGTGGAGCACCCTCGACACGAAATGGGCATTCAAGTGATAGATGACACAAATTATCACAAATTGAATTAAGTAGACGATAAGCGCCGTATAGAAAATACTTACTATTGGATTTGGTATGGAAAATACTTACTGTTGGATTGTGTTAAAAGAAGATACAGTGTGCCTCGAGTGGGGAGTTACAATGGTATTAATTACACGTAGAACCTTCTGAGGTTACATGCAATCCATGGTCGAGGGATACGCTCGCCTTGCAAAGTCTCTAATAGGTAGGTATTGTTCGATCGTACCTGAATGACTTTAAAGGGGCCTTCCCAATTGGGGTCTAACTTACCCACGTGCCTGGACACTTCAACTTTTTTGAGGACTAAGTCCCCTAGTTGGAAGGTCCTTTTCTTGACGAGCTTATTGTACTGATGGGCCACTGCTGCCTTGTATTTGTGGATCCGGGCCCAAGCAATGTTTCTCTTCTCATCCAGCAAGTCTAGTTCGAGCGCCCGGTTACCTTCATTGGCTACAGGCTCGAAGTAAGCTATGCATGCGGATTCCTATGTAATCTCCACAGGTATCATGGCCTCGGAGCCCTAAACAAGGGAGTAAGGGTTTTCGCCCGTTACCGCTCGTAGGGTAGTGCTGTACGCCCTGAGGGCCTCTTGGAGCTCTTCAGCCCATTCACTTTTTTTACTCTCAAGCATCATTTTGAGATGCTGGAGTATGGTCTTGTTCGTGACCTCAGCTTGACCGTTGGCCTGGGGGGTGGCCCACGGAAGTGAATCGTTGCTCAATGCCAAGCTCTTAGCACCACTCTCGAATGTCAGCAGCTATGAATTGTGAACCATTGTCTGATATTAGCACCCTCGGGATGCCTTATCTGCAGATGATGTTCTTCCAGATGAAGTCTCTTACCACCTTGAACGTTATTTTCTTAACCGCCTAGGCCTCTACCCATTTGGTGAAGTAATCCACAGCGAGGATCACAAATTTTTTCTGTCCGAACGCCATGGGTAGGTGTCCCACTATATCAATACCCCATTGGTCAAAGGGCCACGAAATGTCAATGGTTGGGCCGCTGGCAATTGAGGGACATTGGAATGAAATTGACACTTACGGCATTTCTTGGAGTAATTGATGGCATCCTGCAGTACCGAGGGCCAGTAGAATTCGCTCCTCAACACA
This sequence comes from Lantana camara, assembly GCA_037501455.1. Lineage (NCBI taxonomy): Eukaryota > Viridiplantae > Streptophyta > Magnoliopsida > Lamiales > Verbenaceae > Lantana > Lantana camara. Next base: position 94,902,626 of record CM074860.1, on the reverse strand, counting down.
TTCTTAGCCAGAATCCGTCCGCCAGCATGATTCCCACAACTTCCATTATGCACATGTTAGGAATAGTGCCCTAGAAAGCCGATTGTAAATCCGCTTTGTGCTTTTCCTTATAGTAATCACAGACAATCTTTGAATGAAATAACGAATTAAGGCAACACTTCTTTATATGCTATTGTTTGGTATGCGTTTACTTTATCTGTGCATGTATGAGAACTCCCCTAATCCTGATGACTTTAGGACTCTACCATTTAGGTGAAATGGTTCATGAAACGAGCCCTATATCACATAAGTCATGATTAGTAAAATACTCCAAGCCGATGAGTCGTACCGACAGTGGGAGTGTCAACCTGACTCCTCTAAGGTTTGCTTGTGGGATCAGGCCCTTAAGAAGGACCACCTTGTTTCATGGAGGTGCAAAGTGTATAGTTGATACGTGTGTGATAAATAAGGGTGCTCACTTCAATAAGTAAGTTCATTGAGGTGCCCCGTGTGAGAACATTCCTAAATGGGAAATGAAGTTTCTATTTCAGAAAATAGAAACTTCCAGATTAGGAAATATCTCACGAGTCATTGATGTGATTAATTGATCCTTAGACTTGAGGTTCCATGTCACTTTATAAGTTGACTCTGAAGTCTTAGGTATAAGCTTTAAAGGGTGTCGCCTTAGACAACTGATTCCAATTCAGCTAGGGGTTAAACACCTGGTGCTAGACTATGGTCGTTTAATCTGTGAACTAATTAATTAATTAGTGAATTAATTAATTAGGGTCATTGGTAATTGAATTGAGAACCTAGAGGGTCACACACAACAACTTGGTTACATGAGTTGCGGCTTTAAAATGATTAAACGAGTTAATTGGGCCTAGAGGGTTCCACACGTGTGAAACCACACGTGTGGGTCACGTCACTAGACACGTGTGCCACACGTGTTTATTTGGTTATATATTAAATAATTAATTTATTAATTATTTAATAGACTTTGGTTTAATTTTGAATTAAAAAGAAAGTCTAATTTTGGAGAAAAAATAATCTAGTTAATTAATTGTGAATTAATTAATTAGATAAAATAAGTTATTTATTTTTAAATAAATAAAGTATAATAATATCCAAAAGGGTTTGGATATTTTAGCTCTCTTAAAAGTTGATTTCAATTGGAATTCAAAGTCAAAGTCAAAATTACTTGATGATCAAGTAATAGGAGAGAAGGACCAAATCCTTAGCCCAAAAGGACTAAGGTTTGGGCGTCCCTCCCACTCCTATAAATAAGGGAGCTCGAGCTCCTCTTGGAGCTAATCGAGATTTCTTTTGGTTCATGTGTTGAACACCATCCTTTCTCCAAGATCAAATAAACCCTAGGTTAAGCCTAAACACTAACTAGAGAACTAGCATCCTTACTAGTTAGATTGTAGTCAAGTTGGTGGACTATCTCTAGAGAGCTTCAAGTTAGAAGTTTGAAGATTCGAGCTTTACCAAGGAGAGGGGATCAAGCTGCGCGAAGAGCATTCTTGGGTGGCTTGAAACGTTTCAAGAAAGTTAATTAAGAAAGTAAGTTTCTAATCTCTACGAATTTGGATACACAGTTGCGAGTCCAATATCCTTTGTTGGAAAAATTTTAAACTTTCCGCTGTTTTCTGATTCCTGTTTTCCAACAAGTGGTATCAAAGCCACCTCGTTAATCGTGTTTCTGATTCGTCTCAATTTTTCTGAATTTGGTAGAAATTCTTAGGCTTGATGCGATTGAGTATTTGTAATTGTTTTAGAAAGCCTGAATTATGTAACTATATTTTTCCTGAAAGTTTCTGAAAAACTGTTTTGTAAAATTCGTTTTAAAAACTGTTTTAGATTTGAAACTATAAACTGTTTTTGGATTTCTTGGATTGGTTTTGCTTTGGAACGAAAACATGAAACGAAAAGCCTGGATTACGAACACGCGAAACCCCGCGCGCAAAGGCGTCAGGCGAGCAGCCTTCACGCACCGCCGCACACCTGTCCTAGGCGCGCGTAGGCCCCAGTGCCATCTCCCTCCCGCAACCATGCGGGAGGCCTTCCCGGCACGCCCAGGGCTGCCGAGAATGGCAGCCCATCGCCCGCCCAGGCGGGGCGATGATCCCGCAAGGCGTGCGGGATCAGTCGCCCAGGCCGCCCGCACACGCCAGGCGCGACCCCTTTCGCATACGGGCCCCGTTTTTCGTGATCCGTTTTCGTATTTCGTGCAATCCAGTCACAATTTTTTATTTTAAATTTAAGAAAAATTATTTTATGAATATTTATTTTAATTTTTGAATATAACTTAAAATTGGGATTTTTTGAGAAATAGAAACGGTTTATATTTTTGGGAAACTACATCTTTGATAAAATTATTAATTTTCATAAATTAATTGGAATTTTATTAGTTTTTGCTAATTTGGGATTTATTGAAAGCTTTTATAAATAAGACTCGCATCAAGTCGTGTTTTAAGTCGTTAGGACTTGAAACGGGAATTTTAATTTATTGGCTAAATTTAAATTCTCGCAAAAGCATGTTAGGTGATCATGGGTACTAGTCTACGTATGCTTTACATTTATGCACATGGATGGTTTACATTTGGGGTTGGAGCCCTATAGTTGCGTTTTTCAATTGAGGTTGGAGCCTCACTTATGTGCGTACTGTTATGTGATTTATTGTGTGGCTTTCCATATTACTGTTTTTTACGACAGGGTATGCCCCGTGTAATTGTCTAAGGCCAATATGAAGATTGAGCCTTATTACTTTATGTCTTTTTCTTTTAATTTGAGAGTAGAGATAGGTGATGAGGTTTTATTTTCATTTTGGAGACAATGCACCCATGGAGTAAGATGGACCACATTCAAGTAACAAGGAGGCCATAAGTGAAGATCCCTCAAAATGTTAAGGAGGGGAATCTCAGTTGAAAATGTAATTGAGATAGGGCTCGTATTTTGTTACCGCTTTCCCTTATGTGATATAAACTGTTTATGTGGTATGTATGTTAGAATTGTGATAGTGGTGTGGCTCCCACTTATCACACATAAGATAGGATAGACCCATGATCATCTCATGTTAGTATCATGTTAGGACATGTTATCTGCTAAGTGCTTGTGTGAAATGTATTTAAGTTGTACTTGCATTAATCAAGACTAATAAAATTGGATAACATATATGTTGGTGAGGTCGAACCGGACAACTCTCCGGTTGATTCGAAAATTCCCATTAAATATTAAGCTAATTTCGAACAAATAGGTGTTTAATTCGAGATGCAAATTTTGAATTAAATTCCTAGCATTCCATCAATAGGTTTTAAGTTTAGTAAGTGAAACTAATTATTGTCCGCGAGTCGTGGGATAGCTAGTGGAACTTATTAGTTCTTAGTTACCTAATTGATCATCTTAAATGATCAATATTTCATGGTCAATTTTGGCAAGGGCGATGTCCGCGAGTCGTGGGTCGTTCGAACTAAGTTTTGATCATGATCTTATGATTGATGGGTCTAGCTTAATGCCTAAGTAAATATGGATGTCGCACGAGTCGTGGGTCCATATTGAAGGATAGGTGATGTAAAAACAATTACTAAGAGTTCTAAAGGTGTTAGAATTGGTAAGTTGTACCTACCTAGGGTTTTACTTAGAATGTCCGCGAGTCGTGGGTTCGAGGTAAAATGCTTAGGATCTTAGTAACCATTGGGAAACGTGTTTCTCTTAGATTTTTGAAAAACAGTGGGAGCTACATTAGATTAAAGACCTTATCTTTTGTATATCGTTATAATTCAGCATGCTCACTAGTTCTCTGTTTTACCATTTAGGTCGTAGATTCTGTGATTCTCTACGTGGTTTGAAATGGCAACTAAAAACCCTCTTATATCGATCCTCGAGTCAAACAAGTTGACTGGTCCCAACTATTCTGATTGGCTGAGGAATCTAAAAATCATTTTAGATTCTGAGAAGAGAACTTATGTTCTCTTCGAAGGGGAGCCCAGTCTCGAAGGGGACGCTCCCACTCGGGCCGAGCGGGACGCGATCCAGAAGTGGAAGGATGATAATCTCCAAGCCCGTTGCCTTATGTTGGCTAACATGTCTCCGGACTTGCAAAGGCAACATGAGGCCATGGAATTTGCTTGGGCCTACTAAAGGTAAGGGCAAGAAAGCCCAAAAGAAGAAGAAGAAACCTCTTAGGCCCATTGGTGGCGTTTCGAAAGGGAAGGCCCAAAAGAAGAAGCGTGATCAGAAAGAGGATGTTTGCTTCCATTGTGGCAAAACGGGACATTGGAGGACAAACTGCCCAGAGTACAAGGCTACTCTAAAGAAAAGTATGTTTCTCGTTGAAATAAATCTTCTATTAATTCTAGTTCTTGGGTACTTGATACCGGTTGTGGAACTCATATCTATAATGATGTACAGATGCTAAGTGAAGCCCAACAACTCAAAGAAGGAGAATGTGTCTTGAAGATCGGCGATGGCTCAAATGTTGAAGCTCGAGCTTTGGGCACAATTAGATTAGATTTAGGTAGATTTGAGTTAGTTTTAAATAAAGTCCTTTATGTACCGAGCATTATGCGTAATATAATTTCAGTTCCAATTTTAGATTGTGAATGTTATGAAACTTATATTAAGAATGGTAAATACTTTATCAAACGGAACAACTCTTCCGTTCACATCGGTACTCTAAGTAATGGACTTTATCTAACTCAAAATATCAATATTATGAATATACAACGAGATACTAAACGTAAGAGAGATGACAAAGTTCCAGCTCCCTTATGGCACGCTAGATTAGGACACATTTCCAAGAACAGAATTAGCAAGATAAACTCTTTAGGATCACTCTCTGAAAGTGATCTCAAAGAGTTAACTTCTTGTGAATCCTATCTCAAAGGAAAGATGTCTAAAGTTCCTTTTAAAGGAACTGTAGAAGATGCCACTAAGGTTTTGGATTTGATCCATTCTGATGTTTGTGGACCGCTTAGTGTAAGCACTAGAAACAATCATCAGTATTTTATAACCTTTACTGATGACTTTAGTCGGTATGGTTATGTATACTTAATGAAGTATAAATCTGAAGCTTTTGAGAAATTCTTAGAATTTCAAAAGGAGGTTGAGAACCAAACTGGTCACAAGATCAAAGCACTTCGAGCTGATCGAGAAGGCGAGTATCTTAGTGAAGAATTCCTTAATCATCTCAAAGATAATGGGATTATCTCTCAGTGGACTCCTCTGGGAACTCCTCAGCTTAATGGAGTTTCTGAGAGAAGGAATCGAACTCTACTTGATATGGTTCGTTCCATGATGAATTCACTGACTTACCATCTTCTTTTTGGGGATATGCCCTAGAAAGTGCAGCAAAGATTTTGAATCTAGTTCCCTCTAAGTCAGTCCCTAAAACGCCTTGTGAAATGTGGCATGGTAAAATCCCTAGTTATTCTTACTTAAGAATTTGGGGTTGTCCTGCTTATGTGAAGAGGACAGTAGGAGACAAGTTAGAACTACGTTCTAACTTATGCCACTTTGTAGGTTATCCTAAGGAATCCATAGGATAGTACTTCTGTGATCAATCAGAGCAAAAGGTGTTTGTTTCCAGAAATTCCACTTTTCTGGAGGAATCATTCCTTGAAGAAAAGAAAGACAAGATCATAGAATTAGAAGAAGTACAAAGTGATCCCACACCACCCACTGAAGAAACGTCCCCTTCTGACCAACCTCAACCAATCACGAATTTCGATACACACGTAAATCCTCCTCTAAGGCGTTCTGAACGCACTCCTAGATAGCCTGAAAGATAGTATGGATTCTTCTATGAAATCTCTGAAAAGGATAATGATCCTTTAACATATGAGGAGGCACTTTCAGATTCTGACTCTGAAGAATGGATAGAAGCCATGAAATCTCAAATGGATTCCATGAACTCCAACCAAGTTTCGACCTTGGTAGATTTGCCTGATGGGGTCAAACCCGTAGGTTGCAAATGGATCTTTAAGAGAAAGCTTGGAGTTGATGGAAGTATGGCAACCTACAAAGCAAGACTGGTTGCAAAAGGATTCACTCAAAGACCCCGCGTGGACTTTGATGAAACTTTTTCACCAGTTGCAATGCAAAAGTCTATTTGGATCATGCTTGCCATTGCTGCATATTATGAGTATGAGATATGGTAAATGGATGTGAAAACTGCCTTTCTCAATGGTGACATTGATAAAGACATTTATATGGAGCAACCCATAGGTTTCACATTCAGTGGGAGTAAGCAAAGTGTTTGCAAACTCCAAAGATCAATCCATGGATTGAAACAGGCTTCTAGGAATTGGAACATTCGATTTGATAAATCAGTCAAAGCGTTTGGTTTCATTAAAATTTCGAATGAATCATGTGCGTATAGAAAGGAATTGGAGACCTCAGTGCAATTCTTAGTACTTTATGTTGATGACATCCTTCTTATTGGGAATTCGAAGGATGACATGAAAGTGACTAAGTTATGGTTATCGAACCAATTCGAGATGAAAGATCTTGGTGATGCGTCCTATATCCTTGGAATTAAAATCTATCGAGATAGATCTAGAAGGTTAATAGGACTATCACAGTCGATGTACATTGACAAAGTATTGAAGAGATTCAATATGGAGTCAGCAAAGTTTAAGAACCTTCCTATGAGTGTAGGAACATGTCTTTCTAAGAAGATGTGTCCTAAGACTAACCTTGAGAAGGAAAGAATGACTCATACACCTTATGCATCAGCAATAGGTAGCATAATGTATGCAATGTTGTGTACTCGACCGGATGTGGCTTATGCACTTAGTGTAACAAGTCGTTTCCAATCTGACCCTGGAGATGGTCACTAGGCTACCGTGAAGAATATCCTTAAGTACTTGAAAAGTACTAAAGATTTATTCTTAGTTTACGGAGGTCAGAAAGATCTTACTGTCGAAGGATACTGCGATGCAAGCTTTGCATCTGACTTAGATGATTTTAAGTCAATGGCAGGATACATTTTCTGCCTAAACGACGGAGCAGTGATTTGGAAGAGTTCCAAGCAGACGGCCACTGCAGATTCGACCACTGAGGCCGAATACTTAGCTGTAAATGATGCAGCTAAGGAAGGTGTTTGGATTAGAAACTTCATTCAAGAATTGAATATTGTTCCTAGCATGAAAGACCCCATTACTGTGTTTTGTGACAACACTGGGGCGGTTGCTCAAGCAAGAGAACCAAGATCTCACCAACGGACCAAGCACATTATGAGGAAGTATCACCTAATCCGTGATATTATCAAAAGAGGAGATGAGCAAATTGAGAGGGTCGCATCAGCAGAGAACGTGGTAGATCCACTTACTAAACCCCTTAGTCGAGAAGCTTTCCAAGGTCATCTTCAGAAGATGGGACTTAGAATAGCTTTAGAATGGCTTTGATGGGCAAGTGGGAGATTGTTAGGAATAGTGCCCTAGAAAGCCGATTGTATATCCGCTTTGCGCTTTTCCTTATAGTAATCACAGACAATCTTTGAATAAAATAACGAATTAGGGCAACACTTCTTTATATGCTCTTGTTTGGTATGCGTTTACTTTATCTGTGCATATATGAGAACTCCCCTAATCCTGATGACTTTAGGACTCTACCATTTAGGTGAAATGGTTCATGAAACGAGCCCTATATCACATAAGTCATGATTAGTAAAATACTCCAAGCCGATAAGTCCTACCGACAGTGGGAGTGTCAACCTGACTCCTCTAAGGCTTGCTTGTGGGATCACGCCCTTAAGAAGGACCACCTTGTTTCATGGAGATGCAAAGTGTATAGTTGATACGTGCGTGATATATAAGAGTACTTACGTCAATAAGTAAGTTCACTGAGGTGCCCCGTGTGAGAACATTCCTAAATGGGAAAGGAAGTTTCTATTTCAGGAAATGGAAACTTCCAGATTAGGAAATATCTCACGAGTCATTGATGTGATTAATTGATCCTTAGACTTGAGGTTCCATGTCACTTTATGAGTTGACTCTGTAGTCTTAGGTATAAGCTTTAAAGGGTGTCGCCTTAGACAGCTGATTTAAGGCTTATGCTGGGGCTGCACAAGTGATTAATGAAAGTGAATGAGAATCAAGAAAGGATCTACACTTGCATTTGCAAGGTGATCTCTTATTGTGTAAGTCATTCATATGCCATATGGAGTCCTTGGCCAAGGCAGTAGATCAAGACATCAAGAAAAGGGTTTCTTGGATTGAGATCAAATGGATATGAAATGCACTTAGTTTCAAGACCAGATTTTTAGGGTTCTAATTATTCCCTTACCCTAGATCTTGGTTGAGAGATAGTAAGTAGGAGGATTGTATCTCACATGAATCAATGACTTAAAGGTTATGTCAAATCCGAACATTCAATTTCAGCTAGGGGTTAAACACCTGTTGCTAGACTATGGTCGTTTAATATGTGAACTAATTAATTAATTAGTGAATTAATTAATTAGGGTCACTGCTAATTGAATTGAGAACGTAGATGGTCACACACAACAACTTGGTTACATGAGTTGAGGCTTTAAAATGATTAAACGAGTTAATCGGGCCTAGAGGGTTCCACACATGTGAAACCACACGTGTGGGTCACGTGACTGGACACGTGTCATAGGGACACGTGACTGGACACGTGTACATGTGTTTATTTGATTATATATTAAATAATTAATTTATTAATTATTTAATAGACTTTGGTTTAATTTTGAATTAAAAAGAAAGTCTAATTTTGGAGAAAAAATAATCTAGTTAATTAATTGTGAATTAATTAATTAGATAAAATAAGCTATTTATTTTTAAATAAATAAAGTATAATAATATCCAAAAGGGTTTGGATATTTTAGCTCTCTTAAAAGTTGATTTGAATTGGAATTCAAAGTCAAAGTCAAAATTACTTGATGATCAAGTAATAGGAGAGAGGGACCAAATCCTTAGCCCAAAAGGACTAGGGTTTGGGCGTCCCTCCCCCCTCCTATAAATAGGGGAGCTCGAGCTCCTCTTGGAGCTAATCGAGATTTCTTTTGGTTCATGTGTTGAACACCATCCTTTCTCCAAGATCAAATAAACCCTAGCTTAAGCCTAAACACTAACTAGAGAACTAGCATCCTTACTAGTTAGATTGTAGTCAAGTTGGTGGACTATCTCTAGAGAGCTTCAAGTTAGAAGTTTGAAGATTCGAGCTTTACCAAGGAGAGGGGATCAAGCCGCACGAAGAACGTTCTTGGGTGGCTTGAAACGCTTCAAGAAAGTGAATTAAGAAAGTAAGTTTCTAATCTCTATGAATTTGGATACACAATTGCGAGTCTAAGATCCTTTTGTTGGAAAAATTTTAAACTTTCCGCTGCTTTCTGATTCCTGTTTTCCAACAGCACATGCTCAAGCACCTCCTTTACCTACGAGGGTTTTAAGCATCTCAATGGTGGGCCTTTAAGAGATCCTTTGTAGAGCCTGCCTACATTATCAAGTGAGAAACAAGGGGCTTTGCTCCTGATCTTCCGTGTCTCCACTTCGTCGGATGGGCACGTTCCGTCATTCAGAAATTTGACGACATCATCAAGCTAACAAGGCTCGGATGGTCAATCATACTTACCTCCCCTGACGGTCTCTTTTCGTTTATCAATGGTTTCTCCGTCCTGAGGAACATTACTGAGCGGTTGCAGGAGCCTTTCAGAGTGCATGCAAACTTGAAGAGGGCATCAGCACACTTGTTCTCCGCTCGTGGAACCTGCAATAGGTGGAATTCCTTGAATCTCGAAATTACCTCTTTAGCCTTCGCTAGGTTCTGCACCATGGTGGTTTCTCGAGCCTCATAAGTGCCATCAATCTGACTTGCAATCAATTGAGAGTCAATGTGGTAGTGACCCGAGATGCTCCATTCTGAAAGGCAATTCTGAGTTGGATGAGGGCTTCATATTCAGCCCCATTGTTGGTAACTTGAAAGGCCAGCTTGATCGTGTAATCAACATCAATTCCTCGAGGGTCCCAGAGGGTCACCCGGCTCCCCCCGTCCCCCTTGAGAGGTCGAGAAACCATCCGTGTGCAAAAGTCAGAGACCATCATGTGGCAAGGGATTGGGCTCTAAACCGAATCTCTCAACCAAGAGATCCACCACTGCTTGAGTCTGTATGGATGTTCTAGGCTCGAAGTTGATATCAAATTGGCTGAGTTCTATTGACCATTTTATTAACCTTCCTAAGACGTTCGGTTTCGAGAGAACCTGCTTGAGCTGTTGGTTTGTAAGAATAGTAATGGAATGAGCCTAGAAATATGGCCTCAATCTTCTTGAAGCATTAACAAAGGCAAAGGTAAATTTCTCAATCTCCATGTACCGCTTTTCGGCTCCCTGCAAAGTTTTGCTGAGGTAGTACACTAGAAAGTGCTTACGCTCGCGTACTGCTACGAGGACTGCGCTCGTGGACTCCAACGAAATGGAGAGGTAAATGAATAGATTTTCTCCTGGGATTGGCTTCGTCAGCAATGGTGCGCACGAGAGATATTGTTCCATGTCCTGCAATGCTTGCTCACACTCCTCGGTCCAGGCAAAATTGCGAGCGTTGAGCAGAATTTTGAAGAATGGCAAGTTCCTGTCAGCTGAGCGTGAAATGAATCTATTGAGAGAGATGATTTTGCCCACCAGTACATGGACTTCTCTAACGTTTCAAGGGAAGGGAATGTCTATGATTGCCTTGATCTTCTCCGGATTGGCCTTAATGCCTCTCTGACTGACCACATTGTTGGAAAACACGAATCAGAAAGCAGCGGAATATAAAAAATTTTCCCAACAAAAGGACCTTGAACTCGCAATCGTGTATCTAAATTCGTAAAGATAGAAAACTTACTTTTTTTTTATTCTTTCTTGAAGCGTTTCAAGCCACCCAAGAACGCTCTTCTCGCGGCTTGATCCCCTCTCCTTGGTAAAGCTCGAATCTTCAAACTTCTAACTTGAAGTCTCTAGAGATAGTCCACCAACTTGATCACAATCTAACTAGTAAGGATGATAGTTCTCTAGTTAGTGTTTAGGCTTAACCTAGGGTTTTATTTAATCTTGGTGAAAGGAAGGTGTTCAACACATGAACCAAAAGAATTGCCAATTAGCTCTGAAGGGGAGCTCGAGCTCCCCTATATATAAGAGGGGAGTGCCGATCCAAATCCTTGTTGGGCAAGGATTTGGTCCCTCTCTCTCCTATTACTTGATCATCAAGTATTTTCCAACTTTGACTTTGAATTCTAATTCAAATCAACTTTAGGAGAGCTAAAAATATCCAAACTATTTTTGGATAATTTTATACTTTATTTATTTAAAATAAATAACTTATTTTTATCTAATTAATTAATTCATAATTAATTAACTAGATTATTTTTCTCCAAAATTAGACTTTCTTTTTAATTCAAAAATTAAACCAAAGTCTATTAAATAATTAACAAATTAATTATTTAATATATATACAATATATACATAATCACGTGAGACACGTGTCACAATGACACGTGTCACTCACGTGACCCACACGTGTGATTTCACAAGTGTGGAACCCCTTTGGCCCGATTAACTCGTTTAATCATTTTCAAGCCTCAACTCATGTAACCAAGTTGTTGTGTGTGACCCTCTAGGTTCCCAATTCAATTAGCAGTGACCCTAATTAATTAATTCACTAATTAATTAATCAGTCCACAGATTAAACGACCATAGTCTAGCAACAGGTGTTTAACCCCTAGCTGAATTGGAATGTTCGGATTCGACAGAACCTTTAAGTCATTGATTCATGTGAGATACAATCCTCCTACTTACTATCTCTCAACCAAGATCTAGGGTAAGGGAAAAACCAGAACCCTAATAATCCGGTCTTAAAGCTAAGTGCATTTCATATCCATTTGATCTCAATCCAAGAAACCCTTTTCTTGATGTCTTGATCTACTGCCTTGGCCAAGGACTCCATATGGCATATGAATGACTTACACAATAAGAGATCACCTTGCATATGCAAGTGTAGGTCCTTTCTTGATTCTCATTCACTTTCATGAATCACTTGTACAGCCCCAGCATAAGCCTTGAATCAGTTGTCTAAGGCGGCACCCTTTAAAGCTTATACCTAAGACTACACAGTTAACTCATAAAGTGACAAGGAACCTCAAGTCTTAAGGATCAATTAATCACATCAATGACTCGTGAGATATTTCCTAATCTGGAAGTTTCTATTTTCTGAAATAGAATCTTCCTTTCCCATTTAGGAATGTTCGCACACGGGGCACCTCAGTGAACTTACTTATTAAAGTAAGCACCCTCATGTATCACGCACGTATCAACTATACACTTTGCACCTCCATGAAACAAGGTGGTCCTTCTTAAGGGCGTGATCCCACAAGCAAGCCTTAGAGGAGTCAGGTTGACACTCCCACTGTCTGTAGGACTCATCGGCTTAGAGTATTTTACTAATCATGACTCATGTGATATAGGGCTCGTTTCATGAACCATTTCACCTAAATGGTAGAGTCCTAAAGTCATCAGGATTAGGGGAGTTCTCATACATGCACAGCTAAAGTAAACGCATACCAAACAAGAGCATATAAAGAAGTGTTGCCTCAATTCGTTATTTCATTCAAAGATTGTCTGTGATTACAATAAGGAAAAGCACAAAGCGGATATACAATCGGCTTTCTAGGGCACTATTCCAAACAATCTCCCACTTGCCCGTCAAAGCCATTCTAAAGCTACTCTAAGTCCCATCTTCTGAAGATGACCTTGGAAAGCTTCTCGACTAAGGGGTTTAGTGAGTGGATCTGCCACGTTCTCTGCTGATGTGACCCTCTCAATTTGCACATCTCCTCTTTTGATAATATCACGGATTAGGTGATACTTCCTCATAATGTGCTTGTCCGTTGGTGAGATCTTGGTTCTCTTGCTTGAGCAACCGCCCCAGTGTTGTCACAAAACACAGTAATGGGGTCTTTCATGCTAGGAACAACATTCAACTCTTGAATGAAGTTTCTAATCCAAACACCTTCCTTAGCTGCATCATTTGCAGCAAAGTATTCGGCCTCAGTGGTCGAATCTGCAGTGGTTGTTTGCTTGGAACTCTTCCAACTCACTGCTCCGACGTTAAGGCAGAAAATGTATCCTGACATTAACTTAAAATCATCTAAGTCAGATGCAAAGCTTGCATCGCAGTATCCTTCGACAGTAAGATCTTTCTGACCTCCGTAAACTAAGAATAAATCTTTAGTACTTTTTAAGTACTTAAGAATATTCTTCACGGCAGCCCAGTGACCATCTCCAGGGTCAAATTGGAAACGACTTGTTACACTAAGTGCATAAGCCACATCCGGTCGAGTACATAACATTGCATACATTATGCTGCCTATTGCTGATGCATAAGGTGTATGAGTCATTCTTTCCTTCTCAAGGTTAGTCTTAGGACACATCTTCTTTGAAAGACATGTTCCTACACTCATAAGAAGGTTCTTAACCTTTGCTAACTCCATATTGAATCTCTTCAATACTTTGTCAATGTACATCGATTGTGATAGTCCTATTAACCTTGTAGATCTATCTCTATAGATTTTGATTCCAAGGATATAGGACGCATCACCAAGATCTTTCATCTCGAATTGGTTCGATAACCATAACTTAGTTACTTTCATGTCATCCTTCGAATTCCCAATAAGAAGGATGTCATCAACATAAAGTACTAAGAATTGCACTGAGGTCTCCAATTCCTTTCTATAAACACAGGATTCATTCAAAATTTGAATGAAGCCAAACGCTTTGACTGATTCATCAAATCGAATGTTCCAATTTCTAGAAGCCTGTTTCAATCCATAGATTGATCTTTGGAGTTTGCAAACCTTTTGCTCACTCCCACTGAATGTGAAACCTATGGGTTGCTCCATATAAATGTCTTTATCAATGTCACCATTGAGAAAGGCAGTTTTCACATCCATTTGCCATATCTCATAGTCATAATATGCAGCAATGGCAAGCATGATCCGAATTGACTTTTGCATTGCAACTGGTGAAAAGGTTTCATCAAAATCCACGCCGGGTCTCTGAGTGAATCCTTTTGCAACCAGTCTTGCTTTGTAGGCTACAATGCTTCCATCAACTCCAAGCTTTCTCTTAAAGATCCATTTGCAACCTATGGCTTTGACCCCATCAGGTAAATCTACCAAGGTCTAAACTTGGTTGGAGTTCATGGAATCCATTTCGGATTTCATAGCTTCTATCCACTGTTCAGAATCAGAATCTGAAAGTGCCTCCTCATATGTTAAAGGATCATTATCCTTTTGAGAGATTTCATGGAAGAATCCATACCATCTCTCTGGTTGTCTAGGAGTGCGTTCAGAAAGCCTTAGAGGAGGATTTACATGTGTATCGAAATTCGTGATTGGTTGTGGTTGATCAGAGTGGGACGTTTCTTCAGTGGGTGATGTGGGGTCACCTTGTACTTCTTTTAATTCTATGATCTTGCCTTTCTTTTCCTTTAGGAACGGTTCCTCAAGAAAAGTGGCATTTTTGGAAACAAACACCTTTTGCTCAGATTGATCATAGAAGTAGTATCCTATAGATTCCTTAGGATATCCTACAAAGTAGCATAAGTTAGAACGAGATTCTAACTTATCTCCCACTGTCCTCTTCACGTAAGCAAGACAACCCCAAATTCTTAAGTAAGAATAACTAGGGATTTTACCATGCCACATTTCATAGGGCGTTTTAGGGACTGACTTAGAGGGAACTAGATTCAAAATCTTTGTTGTACTTTCTAGGGCATAACCCCAGAAAGAAGGCGGTAAGTCAGTGAAACTCATCATGGAACGAACCATATCAAGTAAGGTTCGATTCCTTCTCTCAGAAACTCCATTAAGCTGAGGAGTTCCCGGAGGAGTCCACTGAGAGATAATCCCATTATCTTTGAGATGACTAAGGAATTCTTCACTAAGATACTCGCCTCCTCGATCAGATCGAAGTGCTTTGATCTTGTGACCAGTTTGGTTCTCAACCTCCTTTGGAAATTCTAAGAATTTCTCAAAAGCTTCAGATTTATACTTCATTAAGTATGCATAACCATACCGACTAAAGTCATCAGTAAAGGTTATGAAATACTGATGATTGTTTCTAGTGCTTACACTAAGCGGTCCACAAACATCAGTATGGATCAAATCCAAAACCTTAATGGCACGTTCCACAGTTCCTTTAAAAGGGACTTTGGATATTTTTCCTTTGAGACAGGATTCGCAAGAAGTTAACTCCTTAAGATCATTTTCAGAGAATGATCCTAAAGTGTTTATCTTGCTAATTCTGTTCTTGGAAATGTGTCCTAATCTAGCGTGCCATAAGGGAGCTGAAACTTTGTCATCCCTCTTACGCTTCATTTCTCGTTGTATATTCATAATATTGATATTCTGAGTTAGATAAAGTCCATTACTTAGAGTACCGATGTGAACGGAAGAGTTGTTCCGTTTGATAAAGTATTTACCATTCTTAATATAAGTTTCATAACCTTCACAATCTAATATTGGAACTGAAATTATATTACGAATAATGCTCGGTACATAAAGGACTTTATTTAACACTAACTCAAAACTACCTAAATCTAATCTAATTGTGCCTAAAGCTCGAGCTTCAACGTTTGAGCCATCGCCGATCTTCAAGACACATTCTCCTTCTTTGAGTTGTTGGACTTCACTTAGCATCTGTACATCATTACAGATATGAGTTCCACAACCGGTATCAAGTACCCAAGAACTAGAATTAATAGAAAGATTTATTTCAAGGAGAAAGATACCTTTCTTTAGAGTAGCCTTGTACTATGGGCAGTTTCTCCTCCAATGTCCCGCTTTGCCACAATGGAAGCAAACATCCTCTTTCTAATCACGCTTCTTCTTTTGGGCCTTCCCCTTCGAAATGCCACCAGTGGGCCTAAGGGGTTTCTTCTTCTTCTTCTGGGCTTTCTTGCCCTTACCTTTAGAAGGCCCAGAAGAGGAAGACGGAGCATTCACCATCAAAATCTTATTGTCCTTCTTGATCGTGCTTTCAGCAGTCACAAGCTGACTAATCAGCTCAGCTACAGTAGCACCAGCATGATTCATATTGAAGTTAAGGACAAATGGGTTGAATGATGGTGGGAGCGAAGCTAGCAACAAATCCACTGAAAGCTCATCTTTCAGTGGCATGTCCATGGAAGCAAGTTTCTCAGTAAGGACGAGAAACTTGAGTCCATATTCATGGACACTTGAACCTTCCCTCATTCTTAAGTGGAACAATTCCTTTGAAGTGTTATACCTTGTAACACGTTCATGAGGTCGGTAAAGTTGCTCTAAGTGGTCGTAAATCTCCCAAGCGAATTCCATGGCCTCATGTTGCCTTTGCAAGTCCGGAGACATGTTAGCCAACATAAGGCAACGGGCTTGGAGATTATCATCCTTCCACTTCTGAATCGCGTCCCGCTCGGCCTGAGTGGGAGCCTCCCCTTCGGGACTAGGCTCCCCTTCGAAGAGAACATAAGTTCTCTTCTCAGAATCTAAAATGATTTTCAGATTCCTCAGCCAATCAGAATAGTTGGGACCAGTCAACTTATTTAACTCGAGGATCGATACAAGAGGGTTTTTGGTTGCCATTTCAAAACACGTAGAGAATCACAGAATCTACGACCTAAATGGTAAAGCAGAGAACTAGTGAGCATGCTGAATTATAACGATATACAAAAGATAAGGTCTTTAATCTAATGTAGCTCCCACTGTTTTTCAAAGATCTATAATTCCCAAAGATCTAATAGGAACACGTTTCCCAATGGGTACTAAGATCCTAGGCATTTTACCTCGAACCTACGACTCGCGGACATTCTAAGTAAGAACCCTAGGTAGGTACAACTTACCAATTCTAACACCTTTAGAACTCTTAGTAATTGTTTTTGCATCACCTATCTTTCAATATGGACCCACGACTCGTGCGACATCCACATTTACTTAGGCGTTAAGCTAGACCTATCAATCATAAGATCATGATCAAAACTTAGTTCGAACGACCCACGACTCGCGGACATCGCCCTTGCTAAAATTGACCACGAAATATTGACCATTTAAAATGATCAATTAGGTAACTAAGAACTAATAAGCTCCACTAGCTATCCCACGACTCGCGGACAATAACTAGCTTCACTTACTAAACTTAAAACCTATTGATGGAATGCTAGGAATTTAATTCAAAATTTGCATCTCGAATTAAACACCTATTTGTTCGAAATTAGCTTAATATTTAATGGGAATTTTTGAATCAACCGGAGAGTTGTCCGGTTCGACCTCACCAACATATATGTTATCCAATTTTATCAGTCTTGATTAATGCAAGTACACTTAAATGCATTTCAAACAAGCACATAAACAGATAACATGTCCTAGCATGATACTAACATGTAATGATCATGGGTTCTACCTATCTTATGCGTGATATGTGGGAGGCACTCCACAATCACAAGTTCTAACATACATGCCACATAAAACAGTTCAAATCACATAAGGGAAAGCGGTAACAAAATACGAGCCCTATCTCTATTACATTTAACAATTGAGATTCCCCTCCCTAACATTTTGAGGGGTCTTCACTTATGGCCTCCTTGTTACTTGAATGTGGTCCATCTTACTCCATGGGTGCATTGTCTCCAAAATGAAAATAAAACCTCACCACCTATCTCTACTCTCAACTTACAATAAAAAGAAAAAGACATAAAGTAATAAGGCTCAATCTTCATATTGGCCTTAGACAATTACACGGGGCATACCCCGGCCTCAAAACCAGTAATATGGAAAGCCACACAATAAATCACATAACAGTACGCACATAAGTGAGGCTCCAACCTCAATTGAAAAACGCAATTATAGGGCTCCAACCCCAATTTAAACCATCCATGTGCATAAATTAAAACCATACATAGATCTAAACCCATGATCACCTAACATGCTTTGCGAGAATTTAAATTTAACCAATAATTAAAATTCTCGTTTTAAGCTCTAATAGCTTAAAACACGACTTAGATGCAATTCTTGTTCAAGAGCCTTTTCAATAAAACCCGAAAAACATTAAACTAATAAAATTCCAATTAATTTCTGAAAATTAATAATTTTATTCTTTCAATATTTTCAGAAAACAAAGATTGTAATTTTTTCAAAATTTAAATCGCTTAATTTTCCAAAATCCCAATTTAAACAATTATTTCGAAAATAATTCAATTTTAATAAATAAAATTTTTCAGAAAAATTAAATCGGGATTGGATTGGACTAAACACGAAAATCAAGATCGCGAAACGAAGTGCTCGGAACGGACTGCACGTCCGCCCGAGACTAAGCCCGGCAGACACACAGCATCGCGCGCGCGGACGCGCGCGCTAGCGCTGCGCACAGCCGGCAGCGTAAGTTGCCAGCGTGCGCGCGCATGGGGCGTATCCTTGAGCACGTCGCACGCATCAGCTGGGCGGGACAGGCGGCCGTGGCCGGGAGGCTCCCGCGCGGTTACGGGAGGAGCAGGCGGGCGCGCCTAGGCGTGGCGGGCGGCAGCGGCGGGCAGTCCCGCGCGATTGCGGGACTGCTGGGCGCGCGGGCCTGGCGTGCTACGCCTTAGCACGTCCAGGCTCGCGTTTTCGTAATGCGATTTCGTGTTTCGTACTTTAAGTTCAAAAACCAAAACAATCCAAGTTCAAAAAACATGATTTAAATTAATTTCTATCAAAACGGTTTTCCAAAAACACAATTTAAGAAGACAGTTTAAGAAATTCAAGAAAAATTACAGTTTCGTATTTTAGGCTTTCTAAAAGAACTCATGGATACCTAATTCGTATCTAAGCCTAAGAATTTCTACCAAATTCAGAATAATTGAGACGAATCAGAAACACGATTAACGAGGTGGCTGTGATACCACTTGTTGGAAAACACGAATCAGAAAGCAGCGGAATATAAAAAATTTTCCCAACAAAAGGACCTTGAACTCGCAATCGTGTATCCAAATTCGTAAAGATAGAAAACTTACTTTTCTTTTATTCTTTCTTGAAGCGTTTCAAGCCACCCAAGAACGCTCTTCTCGCGGCTTGATCCCCTCTCCTTGGTAAAGCTCGAATCTTCAAACTTCTAACTTGAAGTCTCTAGAGATAGTCCACCAACTTGATCACAATCTAACTAGTAAGGATACTAGTTCTCTAGTTAGTGTTTAGGCTTAACCTAGGGTTTTATTTAATCTTGGAGAAAGGAAGGTGTTCAACACATGAATCAAAAGAATTGCCAATTAGCTCTGAAGGGGAGCTCGAGCTCCCCTATATATAAGAGGGGAGTGCCGATCCAAATCCTTGTTGGGCAAGGATTTGGTCTCTCTCTCTCCTATTACTTGATCATCAAGTATTTTCCAACTTTGACTTTGAATTCTAATTCAAATCAACTTTAGGAGAGCTAAAAATATCCAAACTATTTTTAGATAATTTTATACTTTATTTATTTAAAATAAATAACTTATTTTTATCTAATTAATTAATTCATAATTAATTAACTAGATTATTTTTCTCCAAAATTAGACTTTCTTTTTAATTCAAAAATTAAACCAAAGTCTATTAAATAATTAACAAATTAATTATTTAATATATATACAATATATACATAATCACGTGAGACGTGTGTCATAATGACACGTGTCACTCACGTGACCCACACGTGTGATTTCACACGTGTGGAACCCCTTTGGCCCGATTAACTCGTTTAATCATTTTCAAGCCCCAACTCATTTAACCAAGTTGTTGTGTGTGACCCTCTAGGTTCTCAATTCAATTAGCAGTGACCCTAATTAATTAATTCACTAATTAATTAATCAGTTCACAGATTAAACGACCATAGTCTAGCAACAGGTGTTTAACCCCTAGCTGAATTGGAATGTTCGGAATCGACAGAACCTTTAAGTCATTGATTCATGTGAGATACAATCCTGCTACTTACTATCTCTCAACCAAGATCTAGGGTAAGGGAATAATCAGAACCCTAATAACCCGGTCTTAAAGCTAAGTGCATTTCATATCCATTTGATCTCAATCCAAGAAACCCTTTTCTTGATGTCTTGATCTACTGCCTTGGCCAAGGACTCCATATGGCATATGAATGACTTACACAATAAGAGATCACCTTGCATATGCAAGTGTAGGTCCTTTCTTGATTCTCATTCACTTTCATGAATCACTTGTGCAGCCCCAGCATAAGCCTTGAATCAGTTGTCTAAGGCGACACCCTTTAAAGCTTATACCTAAGACTACACAGTTAACTCATAAAGTGACAAGGAACCTCAAGTCTTAAGGATCAATTAATCACATCAATGACTCGTGAGATATTTCCTAATCTGGAAGTTTCTATTTCCTGAAATAGAATCTTCCTTTCCCATTTAGGAATGTTCTCACACGGGGCACCTCAGTGAACTTACTTATTAAAGTAAGCACCCTCATGTATCACGCACGTATCAACTATACACTTGGCACCTCCATGAAACAAGGTGGTCCTTCTTAAGGCCGTGATCCCACAAGCAAGCCTTAGAGGAGTCAGGTTGACACTCCCACTGTCTGTAGGACTTATCGGCTTGGAGTATTTTACTAATCATGACTCATGTGATATAGGGCTCGTTTCATGAACCATTTCACCTAAATGGTAGAGTCCTAAAGTCATCAGGATTAGGGGAGTTCTCATACATGCACAGCTAAAGTAAACGCATACCAAACAAGAGCATATAAAGAAGTGTTGCCTCAATTCATTATTTCATTCAAAGATTGTCTGTGATTACAATAAGGAAAAGCACAAAGCGGATATACAATCGGCTTTCTAGGGCACTATTCCTAACACACATATCCTAAGAATATCCCTCTTCATACACTTAGAAAAGTTAACCTTCATACCGCAATGGTGTAGGATATTGAAGGCTCGCCGGAGGTCATCTAGGTGTGAGTGCTGGCATGCACTCTTGATGATCATGTCATCTACGTATACTTCCATGGATTTTCCAATTTCACGCTTGAACATTCTGTTTAACAGGCGCTGATAGGTGGCCCCAGCGTTTTTAAGCCCAAATGTCATAACTAGGAAATAATACACTCTCACGTGGACCACGAAGGACATTTTTGGGTGATCCTCGGGTGCCATGAAAATTTGGTAATATCCCTGAAATGCGTCCATCATGCTCATAAGTTCACACCCGGCCGTCGAATCCACTAACTGATCAATCCTGGGTAGAGGGTAAGGATCTTTGGGACATGCTTTGTTGAGATCTGTGAAATCATTGCACATGCGCCACTTGTTAGCGCTCTTAGGCATAAGGACCACGTTACAAAGCCATTCTGGGTACAAGATCTCTTCAATATACTGTGCCTCGAGAAGTTTGTTAACTTCCTCCTCAATGACTTGCCTCCTGAATCCATGAACGTTCTTCTTCTTTTGCTTGATAGGTTTGAACGCTGGATCAACGTTTAACCTGTGGACTATAACGCTCAGATCTATACCAATTAGATCAGAGGCTTTCCAGGCAAAGACATCCAGGTTCTCATGTAGAAAATCGATCATCATGATCTGAGAGGGACCGTCGAGGTTGGAGCCTATCCGGGTAGTTTTATCAGGGTTCCCAGGATCCAGCTCGATGGTAAGAAAATTTTCAGTGGGCTCAATCCGTACCTCGGGTCTCGGGAGTTCGAGCGCGTGCTTTTTTCCCGTGAGTCTGTCATTGGGTGCCTCCGAGGGTCCGTCACCCTCAGCCTCCGAGGAGGAGCCTCCTACGGCTCCTGGTGGTCCGTTTTCTCCATCTTTGGGCTCGCTCGGAGCTTTCTTTTTGTTCTTTTCCTATTGAGTTTGGACCTCTTACGCTCGGGGCCGTCTTCATCCAACTTGGGAAAGTCCACTGATTTCTTAGTGGATCCCGCCTGGACTGCTTGCTAGAGCTTATGGCTGCGTACGAAAAGGATGTAGCACTTCCAAGCTTCCTTGACATTGCATAGGACTGCACCAGTACCCTCGGGAGTAGGGAACTTGACTTTATGGTGATAAGTTGAAATCATAGCCTTGAAGTCCATGAGGGCCCGACGTCCAATGATAATGTTGTACGGAAGATTCACTTTGACCACTCCATAGAGGATGCTCAAAGTTTTTCGCTGTGGCGTACGACCGAAAGAGGTGGCCAAGCAAATTTGTCCGCAAGGGACGATCTCGGAACCCCCAAAGCCGATGAGGGCTGTTCTGAGGGGTTCGAGGGGAATGTTTGTAATATTCATTTTTTGAAACGTTGAGTAGGGGAGAACGTTCACGGAGCTTCCACTATCAATTAAGACCCTCTTTACAACATGGTTGTGAATATCTAAGCTAACCACCATGGGACAGTCAGAGGTTTCACTGACCCCATGGGGTGTTACAATGTGCTCTAGGTCTTTTTCGGTGAATCCTACCGTCTCATTCTCCTTCGAGCATGAGGATTCCTCCAGAGAGTACACCTGCTTGGGTCTTGAGGGCCTTTGGTCATAACTTCGCTGTGGGATGCGCTTGAATCGGCGAGGGGGTGGAGAATTCTTTCGAACGGGACTAGGGCTATGGCGGTGGTTTCTATTAGGCTCTCCCCTGTCTTTTGCGCCCTCGCTATGTACATGTCCTTGATGGTGAAGAAGGAGTCCGCTATGTCTCTTATTTCCATCAGGGAGCGAGGTTTCTTCTTTGCCACCTCCTCCACAAATTCTTTGCTAACATAGTTTTTCATGTTCACAGCCCCAAATAGCACATGCCGCAGAAAGTCCATAGCGGGCTTCTCCACCAGCAGGATACCTGCTCATGAAGGACCTGAGGGTCTCGTTGGGTCCTTGCACCAGGCTGTAGAGAGTCGTGGCAGTGGGCGCTAGTGCCTTCAGAGAGTTGAAGTGGTTTAGGAAGGCATCAGTCAGATCATTATACCCTCGAATGGAACGAGGGGGTAGCTTCTTGTACCAATCTTGTGCTATTCCCACGAGGGACGTGATAAAGATTTTCGTCCAGTAATAACTAGAGTGCTCATACAAGTGCATCAAGTGCACGAACTGATCCAGATGCTCGGCTGGATCAGTGGTTCCGTCGTATTGGTTGACGGACGTGGGGATTTTACCCATCCCTGCACAGGCCATCAAGGCTTCATCGATGAGGGGTGAACCACTTGTCAAAGGCTTGTGGTTCCCGCCCTCGCGGTCATGTACTTCATAGCTTTCTTTCCTCCAACGGCGAGGGATATGGTCGTGTAGGTTGCGAGCGTCTCTGGCCTTGGACCTTCGTCCCTCACGTGGGGGACTTGAGACCGCGCTCGAGAGAACTGGTCCACGATGTGCTGCAGGTCCTCCAGCTGATCTTGGACCGTAGCTATCCGAGGGTCGTTTCCTTCCCTCCTATTTTTTCTTCCGGTGGCCCTGGACTGGACTTCCTCTTCCGCGTCTCCCCTCGCCTAAGGGGCTCTCCCTTTCTCCAAAGGGCGTTGTTCTTGGTCAGCCCTCGGGGGAACATCTTTCTCCTGTACTGGTGGTGGTGGTGGCGGCTGGGCCCCTAGCACGTTTTGGGCCGTAGTCAATGGATGAATTTGTAGCCCTCCCAAAGGAGGGGCCATCTAGGTGCCCATCCCCGAGAGGCGGCGGTGAAGTGCCTCCAAGCATTTTGTGTGGCCTGAACCTCGCACTGACCGTAGAGTGCCTACAACTGTTGAGGCGTTACCTGTGGCATTTCCACTCCTTGTATCTCTTTGGGAATGGAAACAAAAAGCTACAGTGTGCCCACTTGATAGGGTTGAATCATGGGCATCATGCCTGACATCATTCCAGGCATCACGGCAGGCTATATGTACGTATACCCCGGGGGTGGCATTGCCGTCGAAAATGCCCCCGGGCTGAAGGCGTTGATGATGGTAGCGGCAGGCAAGAGCGCTGCAGGAGGAATAGCAAGACTAGATCCTCCTGCTCTATTTCCTCCATCCGGGTGAGATCCCGGTGGTTTCTTTCCCCTTTCCCCCATCTGCGACTGGAGGAATGCTCCCACCTACAGGAGTGTTGCCAGTTTGTGTGGTGGCGGCGTTGACTCCGTCGTCCGGGTTCTCCTCGTTTACCGGAGGAAGAACGCCCCTGTTGTCAACCAGACCTGACCTTGTAGTTGTTACCATGATGGAAAGGAAACTACTGATGCTACTTTTCACTAGCTCAAAGAGGAAGAAACTGATGAAGATGAAGAAGATGATGGTTTCCCACAGACGGTGCCAAAAATGATGATGCAGAAACTTAGGAAAGATTCGAACACCAATCATATTAGGATTTGTTTGTGGAAGGGAAGACCATCACATGCGTGAGAGCATCAGGAACTGGGTTTCTAGATGAGCGTGGGTTCTTCCAACTAGGATAACAACAGAAAATATAATGAGGATGCAGTGCGAATGGTGAAATGCAAGGAGCTTTGAAGAAAGAGGTTTAGAGGCCAGCTCTTTTGTGTGTTATCTGTGAAGAAGATGACTTAGGGGATGTGTGTGTGAATCCCATATTTATATGTTAGGGGCAAGGGTATCTTGGGTAATCTGACCAATTAGTCCCAAACCCTGTGCTGCCCTAGACACGTGGCGCCATGTGATAGTGTGACAGTGATGGCTCTGAAAGCCCGTGGCGTGGCAGGTACGAGGTGTGCACTACCACTGTGTCAGGGGTTGTTGGAGAGCGGCGAGCGTGGAGATACTCAGCAACGCTCCTCGTACCTCTGAGGGTGCCCTCGAGAGGGGCTCTTCACTACGGTAAGATTAACCCTCGGGACGAATAGTGCCCTTTGACGCTGAGTGCGAGTGTTGGGGATGCTCGAGAGGGATTCTCCTAGTGGATGACCAGGAACGCTAGATGATTCGAGTGTAGAGCGTGTATGAACCCAAGCGCAATTGCGGTGGGTGTCCCTGGTGTGGAAGAGATGGAATCTGGGCGTAGAGCGTCTCTTGGGACCTTAATGTGAGCGTCAAGCGGGGTAGGTAAGTCAATCCCACGCTGGCGACTTGGGCCAAAACACACAAATCAGGGTCAGTAAGCTGACGGTGGAGCGGGCCGGACCCATGCTATAAGCCCATTATTACGAGCACCCAAACTCTGGAGTCCTCGGATTCATGACACGTGTACGATGTTTTATCCGAGCGTGATTTAGCCCCATCAATTTTCTTGTGATCATGAGGATATATATCTACCACTTTAATAGAAAATTTTCAATGGGAATACATAAATCAAATGAAAAAATAAAGAGTATTAATGTGAATTTGAAGAATGTTATTTTAAATTATCTTTAACATTATTGGAAAATTTATGTACCATAACATATAGAATCGAGGGTTTAATCTAAAGTTCTGGACTTTATATGCCATTGAAATAAAACCCTTATGTTGATCAAAAGTTGAAATAAGAAACATAAGCAAGAAATGGTCTCAAATAAATCAAATCGCGAGTGTTGGGGATGCTCGAGAGGGATTCTCCTAGCGGATGACCAGGAACGCTAGATGATTCGAGTGTAGAGCGTGTATGAACCCGAGCGCAATTGCGGTGGGTGTCCCTGGTGTGGAAGAGATGGAATCTGGGCGTAGAGCGTCTCTTGGGACCTTAATGCGAGCGTCAAGCGGGGTAGGTAAGTCAATCCCACGCTGGCGATTTGGGCCAAAACACACAAATCAGGGTCAGTAAGCTGACTGTGGAGCGGGCCGGACCCATGCTATAAGCCCATTATTACAAGCACCCAAACTCTGGAGTTCTCGGATTCATGACACGTGTACGATGTTTTATCCGAGCGTGATTTAGCCTCATCAATTTTCTTATGATCATGAGGATATATATGTCTACCACTTTAATAGAAAATTTGCGATGGGGATACATAAATTAAATGAAAAAATAAAGAGTATTAATGTGAATTTGAGGAATGCTATTTTAAATTATCTTTAACATTATTGGAAAATTTATGTACGATAACATTTAGAATCGAGGGTTTAATCTAAAGATCTGCACTTTATCTGCCATTGAAATAAAACCCTTATGTTGATCAAAAGTTGAAATAAGAAACATAAGCAAGAAATGGTCTCAAATAAATCAAATCAAATTATATATGAATTGAAGTGATCCCTATACCAGATTGGTTGATTAACAGAATCTACACCTTCATGAATAATCAATATCCATTCTTCCTCGTTAGAGAGAGATCCTGAGAAATAGCCAACCAATTTTTGTGGTCAATGGGTTGTGAGTTCTTCATATTTACAAATCTAATTGTATATTAATGAGAAAAAATTTGTCATGAATAATGGCAGGGTTTAGTATTAATATCTTTATATAATTTTGGTTAATTTCATAAGTAACGAAAACTGGAAATATTTTATCCTAATTAAGTTCAATTATGACCACCTATAAATATTCAAAAGGGAAATAATATCAATCAATGAATTAGTTGTATTTTCAAAAGAAAAAAAAAGAAAAAATCTTAAATTTTATGAGTTGATTTGAATTTTGGGTTTTGAAATTAATTTTATGTGTTGTATTTGAATTGAAATTAAAATATATTTTCCTAGATTTATGCATTCAAAATAAATTTACCATAAATTGATACTTTAATTAAGAATAATTTCCAAAAATTAAGGAATTTATAAAATTTCTAAATAAATAAATTAATTTAATAACCATTAACCAATCATAATTTTTAAGTTTAATTAAAAATCTCAAAAAAACCAAAAATTCCATTTAATCAAAATTAATTCAATTAGGGTCAAACACACCATTTCTATATATTATAGTATATAGACATAGATATAAATATAGATATAGACGGATTTAGATTTAGATATAGATATAAATTTATTAAGTATTAATTTTAATTTTAAAAAAATTAATTAATTGGGATGGAGTAATTTAAGCAACTATAATTAATTCGCTTTTAAGAGATTAATTATATTGACACTCAATTAAAACTCTTGAATTTATTTTATAATTGATGATTAGGATAAATAAAAATTAATTTATATCTCATAAAATGATTAATAATGAATTTATATCAAATAAGAAAAGATTTATTTTGGAACTACCAATAATAATCTTTTTAAATATTAAAAATAATTCTAAAAATTACACATTATAAAAAAAAAAAAAAAAGTACACATAAAAAAGTACATTATGAATTTTGTCAAAGATAATTATTTTTCTTAATTACTATTTATTTTCATAATAAAATAATATACAAAATAAAAATAAACCAATTAAATTTTTTCTATTTATTGAAAATCTAAAACACAAAATATCATTAAGTCAAACTTACCGAATATAATTATTTTCCTTAGTTTTTACTTACTTTCATAATAAAATTAAAATCAACCAATCATATTTTTTTATTTGATTAAAAATCTCAAAAAAACCACAAAATTCCACATCATCAAAATGAACAAAAAGTCAAATAGTCAAATGTGGTTTTCAAATATATATAATAGTATAGATAGATAAGACTTACCAAGAATGAGGGAAAAATAAATTATATATGGAGGAGAAAAATAGTTAAGAATTGAGTGTGATGATTAAAACTTTACATACTATTTCTTTATTGCGTATGATGTCACTAAAATTTTAAATTTGAATATTTTTCATAACAAACCTATCTAAAAGAATAGAGATATATTTAAATAAATTAAGTGATTTGAATTTGAGTCGATAACTATAATATCTCTATAAAATTTTTAATTCTTTTGGATAAAGGTGATTTGTTATAGAAAAAAAAGAATTTCATAGTACGCGTATTTTAAATTTAAAATTAGGTGATTTGTTATAGAAAACAAAATTTCATATTGATACGCATATTCTAAATTTAAACTTTTGTATTAACAGAATTTGAAAAATATTAAATTTAACATCTATCGAGATATTTAAAATTTTTTTAGACTATGCACGTGTATACTTAGACTATCGAGATTTTAAATTTTTTTAAATCTATCGAGATACTTAATTTTTTTTTTAAATTTGAATACCTACCATAGATGTGAAAATATTATGTTAGTTGGATGATGAATTAAGATAACATTATTTGTTACTTTTTAGTCGCATACCTCATTTCTTGTATGAAACATAGGAGAGGTATTTTCATAAAATTATTTTCAATAATTAAGCGGCTTATGTGGCCGAATGGGAGCTATAGTTAAGAGATGGGGTCCGGCCACATCCCTAAAGATTAGGGAGCAGTTTTCGTAACTGCTGTGGCACTCCCCAATAGAATAGGAATAGGTTTACGTAACCTTCTATATAAAAGACTTATTTGTGAGATAAGTCTAATACACACAACAGAATACAGAAAACCCTCTAAGAAATTCTCTCTGCGACGTCCATCATCCGTAGACTGAAGATTTGGGGCATGAAAAACAACGATGACTCTAGTAGCACCTAAAGAGAAGATTACGATCGAGATAACAATGGGCTTCAGACGATAATCAATTCACTTCTGCAATCAATTCTAGTAACAGATTTTGAAAAAATTAAATTTAAAATCTATCGAGATATTTAAATATTTTTAAACATTTATTAATTATCTAAAATTTTAAGAATTTTTAAGTTAAAACTACCGTAAAAATCTCAAAATCTGTTATCATAGAAATCTCAAAACGTATTAGTAAGAAACTTTTGAATTCAAAATTAAATTATCGATATTAAATCTAATTCAATCTAATGAGATTCATATATATTAATTAAATTAATTAAAATCCAAATTCAAATGAGTAGGTTGATAAAATATTTAAATTTAAAAATCTAGAATCCTTATCCATCCATTTGGTAATCCCTAAAAAGAAGAAAAATAGTTATAAAGTTAGATAGTAGTCACACTTTAAATACGTCTTCCAAAAGTTATACATTTCATTTTTCTAAGCGTTCCAAATTATTTTTCTTCTAGCATTCTAAATTATGTCTATGTGTAAGTTCTACATTCCAAATTATTCTTCCTCTATGTGTAAATTCTCCATTCTGTTTACTAATTTTTATATTCAATTTTTCTATCCATAAAAAATTCAAGTATTTGGTCATTATACTTGCCTCATATTTATTATATTTTTCATTGAGTCTTATTTATTATTATGTTTTTCATATTTGATATTTGACGATACTTTTATTATTTTTTTATGTATTCTATTTTTTGTTTACATTATGTTATATATTATATATAGGTTGTTATGATTTTATATGTATGTTTGATTTTTCGGGTCATATATATATTTTTAAAAGATTTTAATTTCTTTATTTATATGATTTTTCACATTTATAATTTAACAATTTAATCTTTTATTTCTATTATTTTTCATATTTATAATTTAATATCTTTTGAGATGATTAACATATGAATTTTTAATATACAAGTTTTTTGAGTTTTTTATTTGATATTTGTAAATAAATTTTTTAAACATGATTTATGTGTAATTTTGAAAGATAATTTGATTTGCATTTTTTATTAATCGTATCCTGTGCCTTCGGCACGGGCTTAGAACTAGTTTAAGAATAAATGATTATAAGCTAAGTATTTATTTTCAGCAATGTGAGAGTATTCAGAAAATCAATTTTTGATTGTTTTATGCATAAATAAGCTAAGATCTAAAACCACCACGGTGCATGCTTTTAGATTTTGCTAATAAATTATACGATTTTGTGTAATTAATTAACAAATTATTTTAGCATACTGTTTGATTCTATTTATAAATTATACGATTTTATGTGATTAAATTAAAAGATTATTTCAACATGCTTTTAGATTCTGCTTATAAATTATACAATTTGGAATAATTAATTAAAATTTTATTTAGAAAATATTATCCTCATTAAAATATATTCCTAAAATAATCTTTTATGCACAATTAAAACTCTAGGGATTATATATTCGTATTATTTTTTCTTTTCATACTTGGACTAGACTTCCATAAGTCCGCAATCTCAAATAAAAACCTCTCACCTTAAGACTAAGCAATTAAAAGATAATTCTTTTTCTCTTTTCTTAACTTTATGAATTTTATTTTCAATCCGTTAAATAATAAGTAATGTTATATAAAAGTATAATAATTTAATACTCATTTTTAATAATTTGATAAAAACTAAAATTAATTCTTAAATTTTATTTACAAATACTCAAACAATTATTATTTTTGATTTTTGATTTTTTTTAGAAAAAATTTCACTTCTTTTATTACTATAATATTTTATAATTCTAACTTTTACTTTAAATTTTTTATAAACAAAAGAGTTTACAAACACAGAAATAATAAGTTGACTGTTGGAGTGGATTATACTATATTGTTGCAATTGGAAATAATAAAGCTGAGCCCCTATCATTAATATCTGGCCCAAATGCGTTATATGACCCAACACGACGTTCTAAACTATTTTTATTCCTTTCAATATATATATATATATATATTATTTTGTTCGTTTATTTACTACTGTTTTAGCTGAAAAAAGAAAAGGTTGTTATTATTTTATATTTTGATAAAAAATTTAAAATAGTTGATAATTAATGACCAAATTTGCGGATTAAGTTTCAAGTTTCCATTATCTCATTATATACTTCTATTTCATGTTTCTTTCATCCAAGAGACTTATAATATATTCACTTTATAAGATTTAGCATAACTAAATTAATAAGCTGACTCAGTGTTTATTAATATTTTTGTGAGTTGGAGACTGATATTAGCTAAAAAATTAATCACACATTTTATGTGGAATCAAGATGGTGAATTATTGCATTTCACAATTAATCTCATTATTCATTCATTACATGTTATTTCAACCAACAAGGTAAACATGCTCCCATTATATTGAGACTTTCGAATAAGGGTACGTAAACGTTTACTTTGCCTAAAACAGATAGATAACTTGTTTACACATAACATTTCGACCGTTTACCGAGCCTTGGTTTTTTGTCCCGGCTCGTGTGTTATGCATGATTTTGGCTAGGCCACCAAACAGGCCTTTTTGGCGTGTTTTGTTTTGTTTTGAAAGCCAAGCCTCTCAAAAGGGAATATTATTTGCAAACCAACAAGAAAAATAAGAAAAATACAAGGAGAAATAACAAAAAAAATTAACGCAGGACAAAGCTGTGATTCCAATAAATTTATGAGCTATTATATTAGCACCACGTCTAGTAAAAGAAAAACGAACCCTAATAATAGAATTCGACTCCTTGAAGTTGAAGATTAATCCTTCCAAATTGATTTTAATCCGATCCGGGTGAAGTTTAGCAGCTGTCTTTTATCTGGATTGAGAAGAACAGTTACCTTGACCTACAGAAGATAACTCGGCCAAAAATTTTAACCCCCAAAAAACATTAAAAAATTCGGATTACTTTGAGGGCATCATTGTAATTTTGAAACTAACCCACAAAGATGACTATAAAAGTAAACATCAAAACGGCAAAACCTATTAAAAATATTTCTTCTAACTTTTTAAAAACCAAAATAAACTAAAGATTTTGACAGTATAAAACTAAACTAACCCACAATATTATATCTTCCGATATCCTTCCTCTCAAAGTAAATGAGATTAAGAGAGAAATTCTTAGAAGTCGTTTACTTCTGTAGAAAAGGTTAGATGAACTATTTAATAAGTTATAAAAAATTGTTTACTTTGAAGGGGGTTAGGGCCTATGGGATAAAGTAAGGCCTTGTAGATAAGTTTGAAAAGAATGAAGTATATTGCAACTTTCAAAAGCTCTTGCTAAATAATCAACTTATAAATAATCAAAGTAAACAAGTTCATTTTTTTCTGTTAAGCGATTATATTAAATTTATCATATTCATATCCCAAATCTAATAAATTGAGAACAATCAACGTAAACAACTTTTTAGTCTTTCTCCGTATTACAATATTTTTTAATCTGACATGTCTATCAATACACGACTTAAGTGAGTAAAATAGAAAATAAGATAAAACAGTAACGAGAGGAGTTACGACCACAAAAGTGTTGCCGAGTGAAAGAGACCACATACCTATCATTTTTGGACCAAATCACAACACTGTAGTGTTCCTCTATACGTGGGGAATTGATTTCCCACACGGAAAATAAATTGAGGGGATACGCCTGGATTTTGGCAATAAAGTATATCATTAATGTTATAAATAATGAATATTACTAATGCCCATTGATTGTGTAATCGATTTATTTATGAGATTGATATCTATGATTAAGGTATTGGTTAGTCAATCTTTCCTTTTGTCTTGTATTACAGTACCTATAAATTGAGGCTTATTAATCATTGTACAAACACTCAAGAATTAATAAAATCCTCCTCTTCTCCCTCTATTCTTTTAACCTTATTCGGTTACTGTTCTTGCTTTTAATCAATAGTTTCATAACACGTTATCAACACGATTAGCTTGAAGGTTGGAGGTGGATTCGATTCGATAAAACAATCGATAAGGTTGGTTTGATTATATGGCCCTACAGTGATACCAGAGTTTAAATTTTTCGTTTTAAACCTCTATTATCAAAACTGTAATTCAATAAAATTATGTGTTAATCATGAATATGTATTAATCGTTGTTTCGATTATACTCAGATTATATGTTAATCTTTTATGAGATTATACTCGAATTATATAGTAATCTTTATAAGATCCATATAATCTTGTAATTTATCTCAAGCTCTTACGGTAATATGAAATTAAGAAATATGCATCTGTTGAAGATTACATCAATCAATAATTATTTGTTAACTATGTAGTTTTGTTATTTTGCAAGCTCTTTTAATTGTTTACTATATATGTTGCTCTATTTGTGAGATATCAAACGATAATAATGAATATTTGTTTGTTGCATTAATGATTCAGAAGATTAGTTTACCCTCATTATAAACACTTTAAAAGTTCAATTACATAATAATAGGTTGAAGATTTGGTTGCATATGAATGCATCACCTTTATTGTGAATAAAGTAATATATTCATGTCTTTTATTACATACTTTTGGTATGTTGATCTTTTCGTACATCATGTCATTTTTATATAAATATGTGGATTTTTTTTCCATTATGGAATAAAAGATTAGATATGATTACATATAAAAATAAACACGTGCGAATATACACTCTTTTCGTTTCATTAATACGATTACGTTTGATAATTTATTATATTTTATATGTGAAAAGGGTTATTAAGTGCTCGTATGTACTTTCCATTCAATTTTACAAAATAAATATATGGATGATTATGTGTATCCTTTTAGTTGTAAATATTTCTATGGCATTGTTCATTAGAAAGGATTTGATTATGTAATCTTATTTCCTATAGTCCATCTTTTGTAGGAAATTAAATCAGTGAGTTTTTTTTTTTTTTGCATAAACTTTTCGCATGAGAATATTAAGGCAAATATTTTATTCGTAATTCGTAGATTTCATAAGAATGGATTTTATATATAAATTTCATTATATAATAGTTCTTTCCTCCCATATACTAATAATCGGTATATAACGTACTCTCTTTTATAGATTAGATTTCAAATCTAAATTATACACTAAAGTTATTGAGAGTATTAATAATTACATGATGATTTTTCATATGGTTATCAGTATACTTGATATGAAATTTATGAAACTTTAGTTTTCGACACTTAACATGATCGATCGGCTACTTGATATCAATATCATAATTCTTGATATTTGCTTCCTTAGTATATTAGTGTTTCATCATATCAAATATATATTGATAATATCAATATGTCGATATTATTATGTATTGCTATGAATTTGGAAGCTTTTGGTTTATATATGTCGATCAAAGTTTATTGGGGAATTTAATTTTGATTTTATAATGCTCTAGAAGTAGCAATTTTGACGAGAAAGATGTGAACAATATTGTTCTTGTATCATGTTGGTTGAAATATTAATAAGTTGTTGATAAATCATGAATGATTGACCATTCCTTGAAGTGAATGAGATAATGCATTGCATTATAAATAAGAAAAAAACAATGAGTCCATGAAGAGAATGAGATAATGCATCACATTATCAATAAGAAAAATGAATCTACGAATTGGCCCTCATGATTATAATTATAATTATCCAAACCACCAGAAGTGGTACAAAAGGATATATAGGAGATACTCCATCAAAATGATTATAAATTCGACTTTATCCCTATATATGAAAAATGACTCATGTCCTCGTAATATGTCAGATTGAGTACTTAATCAAATTATTGAGTTTCCAATTATATAAATATCTAATAATAAAATTGTCATATGGACAAGTTTAACTCAATGACACTTATATATCGATATAATTTTTTTTTTTATTGGGGAAAAAACTTATAATTTGAATTTCGTTTATGTTATTCTTCCTCATGTTGTTTACAACTCAAGTATTAAATTTTTTTAATTACTAGCTTCATTCTCTTAATTTGTTTTCTTTTATAATAAAAGGAGTATGGATTTTCTCCAACATTCAACTGGATCGAAAACAAATAAAAAAGATATATGTCTCGTAGGCAGTGCTACTGTTGGGAATAGTGCCCTGAAAATTCAATTTATTGAATTAATAAAACTGAATTTGCAGCAAGTTGTGAGTATTTCACATATTGACAATTAATGATGTGTGGAGGTATTCTTATATGAAATGTGTTTCATAGGAAAAAACTTGGAATACCGAAATCACGTGTTATTAAAGTTCTAGTCGGTAAGATAAGAATATGTTATTATCAAGACTATAACGTGGTTATATATGATGACTAGTCTTTCGTCATATGGAATGGTGATTCCAATTATAACACGTTGATGATTTTCAATAGGATTGGAAACATCAAACTAGACCACTGAGATTATTCATTTTATACTGCTATCTAAAATGAATAAAATCTCAGGAAGCATTGTACACTTAATCCTAATAATATTTCGGCTTTAGGCATGTAGTGTTAGTCACTGTAACATACTCGAAGTGAGGTCTCGGTAACGGGTGGCCAAAATACTTTGTATGTTCGGTGATTACGTGAAATGCGCTAAAGAGTTATATTGATCGAGGAATCTATGGCCTTGTTGGAAGGTAAGAGATATCCTTGAAATAGATTTGCAAAAGGTCGAATTAAGACTTTTGCCAAAGCACTTCGCGTGATACGTCACCGAAGTTGTATGTTGAATGTGTTTCACATACAGAGAATTTGAACTTAAGACGAATCAATAAATTTCAAATTAGAGATGGAAAATAAATGATAGTAGTTGTAATTTATTTTTCATGGATATCAACACGGAGGAGTAAAATGCAAAATTATTCTAGATCGAGAAATTCATGAATAATTTAATTAATTTTAGAGTGCAACAATATTTATTTAGTGGAATTAAATATTGTTAAACGGTAATTAATTATTGTCATGAGATGATAATATATTAATCCGTTTGGAGCTAAAATTAATTAGTCCTGCAGGTCCCCCTGCAAGCCCCAATTGAAAACCCAAAGAGAAAATATTAAAAGGAGAAAGAGAAATGAATTTTCAAAGTGTTTGAAAATAAGGCATGGGATTTATTTTAAGAAAATAAATCAAGTTCCAAAGAGTTGGAAATGCCCGTAATTTTATTTTGGAGAAAATAAAATTTTAAATTTAAAAAAAAAATGACGTGGCCTTTTTGCTGACGTGGCGTGGGGGCCAAGTGGCGCTGACTGGACGGTCGCATGGCGCGCCACGTGTGCGGCCGAGATTGTGACACGTCAGCGCAAACCGGCGGCCAGATTTGCTTCAGAAAAGGGTCGGTCAACGGGCCGGATAGTCCGGTCAAATCGGACCGGGTCAACAGGTTAAACGGGCCGATTCGCCGGGTAGGGTCGGATCGGGTCTGGGCAGGGCCAGACCCGGACACGTGTCGTGTCCTGGTGGAGCTACATGTTTCAACACGCGCCAACCATTTGGCCGACTTGTGGCGGCGCATGGGGGCAAGCGCGGCCACGTGTCGGAGCGTGGTTGGCGGCGTTGTGTCCGTGGCGGAGAGAGCTACCACGTGGCGTGCTCCGATTGGTCAGAAGGCACTATGCGGTTTGCAAAATGACCAATATACCCTTGCTTTTGTACTTAAAATGACCGTTTTACCCTCTAGTTTTTGCCTATAAATAGGCTGACCACCCTCTCTCATTTCATATAACATTTTGGGATGATTTTGGCCAAATTTTGGCTTTGAAATCAAGTCCCATTTTCTCCTAATTAATTCCGATTTATTTTGGAATTAATTTTAATTAGGTATTTATATAAAACGCCTAATTTCGGGAGATTAAACCCTGAAAAGGGTTTTCTAGTTTAAAGTTTTATTTTCTCTAAGTATTTAGAGAAACACTTTCGGAGCCCACACTCCGAGGGTGTCCCTGGGGTTATTGCAGGGAAGCTCTGCCGGTTTCACGAGGAGATCGGGTATCAAATTCTCGGGTGGTAAATTCGGGAGCTGGAAAAATGCCGTTAGATAGCCATGTTTGCAGTACGGTAATATTTTACAGTTATTTTCTTTTAAGCATGATAAATTATGTTATCTTAAGTGTTAATTGCATGTTAGATATTTATCTGCTTAAGTGATTTAAAATTTATTATCAATTGCACGTATATACTTGAGTAGATCCGGCTAGTCTTCCGCTTTTGTATTAAAATGTTTTAGAAATATTTTAATACTTGTATTATAATAAAAATTTTAAAATGTGATCCCGAACCGCTACTGTTTTGGGCCCACCTTCCCAACAACTAGTATCAGAGTCGTGCTCTTGATATATACATGCATTGATATGATGCATGCGATGCATAATTTTAAATCTACTACTGTGCACGTAAGTTCTGTCAAAGGAGGCTGATTTTTAAGTGGGACCATTTGTGACCCATCCAGTGTTTCCTGGGAATTTGCGTGGAATGATAATTTTCAGGGAATCGATATTAATAATCTTCCTAGTTAATTGTCGAATCAGTAAACATGATTTAAATTATGAGATAATTTATTTATAACATGTTTACTTTATGCCATTTATTTTAAGCATGATAATTATGTGATAATTATATAAAAGCATGCTTAATTATTTTTATTTTATAGCATGATCATGATAATATGAGATATTATGATATTTCAATTATGCATATTTTATTTAATGTGATTAAATAGTATTGTTTAATAGAGATTAGACGCGATGCATAATTGAACTAATATTTTTCGGCCTAATTAATAAATAGTTATTAAATTGCCTTAAAATATTATTATTGGAATTTTAAATATGATTTAGTAATCCTAGTGGGAGGGTATTGATTAGATTAATTACTTCCAACAATAAGACGCCAAAAGGTGATTATAAGATAATCAAAAGATAATCCACACTTTTTTAAAAAAAAAAATTCAAGTGGGAGCGAGATGAAAAGAGTTGGATTCTCACGGCCTCCCTTACCCGTTTATAGTATAGTGAATATATACTACTCCCTTCGGCGGGTATGTATTCGCGGTATACAAGATTAGACTTCTATGGATATAATGAAATGCGACGAAAGTCAGCTCGACCACACCTCCATGGAGTGTCTTGACTTACTCGTATGGACTTCTAGGTAATGGTACACACTTGACTAAGTAATATATTAACCTCCCTTCGGAGCTCTGTTACATTTACTTAGAGGCCAAGGGTTGACGTGGTAGATTGACATTGTTTGGTAAGAGTTACCTAGATGACATGTTAATTAAGAATAGTTCTTGCTTTTCTAAGCGGTTTTCGACCTCGCCTCCGGGGAGTCAACTGCAATTAGTTAAGTCACCATTGCGTAAATCAAAATGCTTACGTGGATTTCATTTATTGGTTGGACGCAGAAGAAAGTGAAATACATAATCACAACTTGCATTTATTTATTTATTTCAGTTTTATAATCACGATCTCTCTTAACCCACTCCAAACTGTATGTATATAAGGAAATAGGCTAGTAAGGGTCCAACTATGCTGACTAGGAAATGAATCTTGACATCGTGTTGAGACAAAAAAGTTTACGTACTCACTGAACCTTATCCGAAAATTTCGGAAACTACAACCAGTCAGGATTAGAAAGACGCTTATTCTAAAATGGATCAAGTGTGATGATCTGGCTAGTCTTATATCCTGACATCTGTCTTAAAAGTTCTTGAGCATCAGACGCATGAGATGTCTACTGATAAGAACATGTTTTGAAGACATAATCGTACGAAGGTACGAGCCAATAAGAAGGTTGTTAGTTATGAAGATGTTTGAAGGATCACCGATTCAGAATCATATTATGAATATGATAACTAATCTGAACGAGATTGAAAGCCTCCGTGCTTAAAGAGACAATCTTAACAGATAGGATACGATCCTATACTCTCTGCCTAAGTTATTTGAACGTTCAAGATTATTTTAAATAATTTTTTTTATAACCAATGAATGACCTCAATATGGCAGAAAGGGTAAGGGAAATGTTCTCTTAAGTCAGACATCAATATTCACGGCCTAGAAAGGCAGTGAGTAGAAGAAAAAGAAAAGGAAAAGTTCCCAATCTAAGGTTCAGAAATAGAAAGTCAAAACAATGGAAAAGTGTTTCTATTTCGGTGGTAACGGGTATTGGAAAAGAAGTTGTCCAAAATTCTTAGTTTGTCTATTTGCTACGCTGTTTAGATAAGATATGAAGATATCTTACTCGTTGAAAATATGTTTAGTTGAAAATTCACCAGACTCCTGGTTTGTGAACTTGAGATGAACTAATCATATTTGCAATTCGTTGCAAAGATTCAAACTAACCAGGAAGTTTGAAAAACGGCTAACACACAACTACTGCTCGAGGATAACACAAGTGTAATTGTATTAGCAGTAAGGATTATAAAGTCGTATTTTGGCAATAGAGTTTTACATTATACGTGTCGTATATACAGGAATTTGATTTTTGTAAGTTATTTGATAACTAGTGGTTTAACTGTTTGTTTTGAACAAAGGGCAACCGTTAAGCAAAATAAAAGGTTTATTTGCTCTGGCACAATAAAAGATGGTCTTTTATACCTCAATGAAAAACCTATTTTAAGTTTAACATTAAGTAGATTGACTTACCATCTAAGAGGAAAAACTTCTACGTGGCACCTATCTATTGGTCAATTGAATCTAAATGGGATCCAAAGACTGATTGTTGAGTCCTATTAACTTGAAAACAGTATCAATCGGCGAATCCTATTTGGAAAATTAAGACGACCAAGAAGCCTTTTTGAGACAAATGGTGTTTAAGCCATAAACTTGCTTGAGTTAGTTCATACGAACGTATGATATTATGAGTGTTCAAGCAAGAGAAAGTTTTGGATACTTCATCATTCATTTGAATGATTACTCTAGCAACAGATATGTTTATTTAATGAGACTTAAGTCTGTAATTTTGAAGAGTTCAAAGAATATAAGACTAAAGTCAAAGAGTCAAATTAGAAAACATATCAAGGCACTTCGATTAGATCGAATTAGTGATAAGTATCTATATTCAGAGTTAAATAGAATTTCTCAAATGAGATTAGATCTCAACTATCTGTATAAGATACGTCTTAGTAAAGATGTATTGCAGAAAAGAGAAATAGAACTTTGATAATAATGGTAAGATTCATGAAGAGTCATGCTGCCCTGCGAAGTTCGTTTTGGGGTCTTGCGCTTAAAACAACAAATACACTAACCTAGTTCTATCTAAGTCAGTTCCTAAAACACCGATGGATCTGTAACTGGGGTGAAAACCCTGTATCTCTTATCTCCAGATTTGAGGTAGCCTGGTCCACGAGTTAAGGATGGATCCTTACAATTTAGAATAAAGAACAAAGGTTTACTTGTTCTAAGATTATCCTAGAAGAACAAGAGGTGGTATATTTTGTAATTTGAGAAATCATAAAAGATGTTTGTGAATATTTCAAAGATAATTACATAGATAACCACAAAGGGTGGAAGCAAAGTAGTGTTAAAAGAAATAACAGTATTGGATACTGATTTCCATAAACTCGTGATAATTGAAAATGTATTAGGTACATGTGATGTACCAAATACAACATGTGATGTAGAGACATGTACACGAGAGCATCATTGTAGTAGGAGGATTGTCAGGACACCTGACAAGGTACCTAAGATTAACCCAAGTGGTTGAATCTAACGTATCTGATCCTGTCACATGTAATGAAGCTATGGATGATATAGACACTGACCGTTTAGTCAAAAGCCATGAAATCTAAGTTAGAATCTCTATATTCTAACAAAGTCTTGAGCTTGTGAAGGCGCCTGATGGCATTAAACCCATTAGATGCAATTAGGTTCTACAAGAAAATAAAAGGAGAAATGGACGAAAAATAGAGACTTTAGAGCAAAGCTTATGGCAAAGGGTTTTACCCAGAAAGAAGAAATCATTTATGAGATCTTCTCGCCTATAGCAGGGCTTAAGTCCATGAGAACTCTCTTCTCCATTTTATCTTATTATCGTTTACGAGATTAGATAAATGGATATAAAGACTATGTTCTTGAACGGGCAACTTCAAGAAAAGGAGATACATGGCAAAATCTGAAAGGCTTTACAACCAGAAATCAGGTGCATATAATGCAAGCTTAATAGATCGATTTATGATCTTAAGCAAGCGTCTAGATTATAGAGCATCAGAATTATAAGGTAATTTAGGTTCTTTGGATTTGTATAATTGCCTGATGAACCATAAAGTGTACAAAATGACATCATGATAGCGTTGTAACATTTTCACTTTGTACGTAATTAATATTCTGCTCATTGGAAATGATGCAAGAATTTTGTCAGTGGTCAAGATTCGAACTTCAAATCATTTTGATAAGAAAAGACCTATGTGAGACTGATGTTGTTCCAAGAATCAGACTTTTGTCGTGATCATAGGAATAAGGAGATTGGTTTATCACAAGAAGCATATATAGATAAGATGCTGGTAAGGTATAATATGACAAATTCCAAGAAAGGTTCATTACCTTTTAGTTATGGAATTTATCTATCTCGGGATCAGTGTCCTGAGACAACTGAAGAGATAGAAGACATGATTAGAGTTCCGCAGCAGAAGCTTTATGTATATCATATTATGTATAGGGCCAGATGTCCATTATGAAATAAGTCTAAGTCAGTGGATATTAGTCAAACCCTAAAATCTGACACTGGGTAGTAGTGAAAGCATATATTAGAGTACTTGAGAAGGACTTGAGATTATATGCTTGTCTACCACAGTGGTGAGCTCATTTCAATAGAGTGCACAGATTCGGATTTACAATCTGATTTTTATTCTAGATGTTTGACATCAGAATACGTATTTACTCTAATAAGAGCAACCATTAATTGGAGAATGTTAAGCAAACTTGTATTTCTTACACCACCGTGGAAGTCAAATACATGGTAGCTTGAGAAGCAGCTAGTTAGATGTACTGGATTTATAATTTCCTAGTTGTTGGCTCAGAGAAACATCTAATAGATTCCTACACTAAAGTATTGGCGCGAAAGAGTGCAAAATGAGTTTTGACACTCATGTGAAAGGAATAAGACTTAGATGTATGGCCAAATTGAATTTAGGGCAAGTGGGAGATTGTTGGGAATAATGCCCTGAAAATTCAATTTATTGAATTAATAAAACTGAATTTGCAGCAAGTTGTGAGTATTTCGCATATTGACAATTAATGACGTGTGGAGGTATTCCTATATGAAATGTGTTTCATAGGAAAAGACTTGGAATACCGAAATCACGTGTCATTAAAGTTCTAGTCGGTAAGATAAGAATATGTTCTTATCAAGACTATAACGTGGTTATATATGATGACTAGTCTTTCGTCATAGGGAATGGTGATTCCCATTATAACACGTTGATGATTTTCAATAGGATTGGAAACATCGAACTGGACCACTGAGATTATTCATTCTATACTGCTATCTAAAATGAATAAAATCTCAGGAAGCATTGTACTCTTAATCCTAATAATATTTCGGCTTTAGGCATGTAGTGTTAGTCATTGTAGCATACTCGAAGTGAGGTCTCGGTAACGGGTGGCCAAAATACTTTGTATATTCGGTGATTACGTGAAATGCGCTAACGAGTTATATTGATCGAGGAATCTGTGGCCTTGCTGGAAGGTAAGAGATATCCTTGAAATAGATTTGCAAAAGTTCGAATTAAGACTTTGGACAAAGCACTTCGCGTGATACGTCACCGAAGTTGTATATTGAATGTGTTTCACATACAGAAAATTTGAACTTAAGACGAATCAATAAATTTCAAATTAGAGATGGAAAATAAATGATAGTAGTTGTAATTTATTTTTCATGGATATCAACACGGAGGAGTAAAATGCAAAATTATTCTAGATCGAGAAATTCGTGAATAATTTAATTAATTTTAGAGTGCAACGATATTTATTTAGTGGAATTAAATATTGTTAAACAGTAATTAATTATTGTCATGAGATGATAATATATTAATCCGTTTGGAGCTAAAATTAATTAGTCCTGCAGGTCCCCCTGCAAGCCCCAATTGAAAACCCAAAGAGAAAATATTAAAAGGAGAAAGAGAAATGAATTTTCAAAGTGTTTGAAAATAAGCCAAGGGATTTATTATAAGAAAATAAATCAAGTTCCAAAGAGTTGGAAATGCCCGGAATTTTATTTTGGAGAAAATAAAATTTTAATTTAAAAAAAATGACATGGCCTTTTTGCTGATGTGTGCCACGTCAGCAAGGAGGGGTCCAAGTGGCACTGACTGGGCGGCCGCGTGGCGCGCCACGTGTGCGGCCGAGATTGAGACATGTCAGCGCAAACCAGCGGCCAGATTTGTTTCGGAAACGGGTCGGTCAACGGGCCGGATAGTCCGGTCCAACCGGACCGGGTCAGTAGGGTAAACGGGCCGATTCGCCGGGTAGGGTCGGACCGGGTCTGGGCAGGACCAGACCCGGACACGTGTCGCGTCCTCGTGGAGCTACGCGTTTCAACACGCGCCAACCACTTGGCCGACTTGTGGCGCCGTGTGGGGGGGCGTGCTGCCACGTGACGGTGCGTGGTTGGCAGCGTTGTATCCGCGGCAGAGAGAGCTACCACGTGGCGTGCTTCGATTGGTCAGAAGGGAAATGGTTTTTACACGGTTTGCAAAATGACCAATATACCCATTCTTTTTTGCTTAAAATGACCGTTTTGCCCTCCGGTTTTTGCCTATAACTAGGCTGACCCCCCTCCCTCATTTCATATAACATTTTGGGATGATTTTGGCCAAATTTTGGCTTTAAAATCAAGTCCCATTTTCTCCTAGTTAATTCCGATTTATTTTGGAATTAATTTTAATTGGGTGTTTATTAAAACGCCTAATTTCGGGAGATTAAACCCTGAAAAGGGTTTTCTAGTTTAAAGTTTTATTTTCTCTAAGTATTTAGAGAAATACTTTCGGAGCCCACACTCCGAGGGTGTCCCTGGGGTTATTGCAGGGAAGCTCTGCCGGTTTCACGAGGAGATCGGGTATCGGATTCTCGGGAGGTAAATTCGGGAGCTGGAAAAATGCCGTTAGATAGCCATGTTTGCAGTACGGTAATATTTTACAATTGTTTTCTTTTAAGCATGATAAATTATGTGCTCTTAACTGTTAATTGCATGTTAGATATTTATCTGCTTAAGTGATTTAAAATTTATTATCAATTGCATGTATATACTTGAGTAGATCCGGCTAGTCTTCCACTTTTGTATTAAAATGTTTTAGAAATATTTTAATAATTGTATTATAATAAAAATTTTAAAATATGGTTCCGGACCGCTACTGTTCTGGGCCCACCTTCCCAGCAGCTACAACACACACTATACTCAAAAACAAAAAATATTTTTCTTACTTACTTATGTTAACACTATATCTGATAGTACAAAAATAATTGAAGATTTTGGGAAAGCAAATATAATGTTCCCGGGAGGAACGAAACTCATCATTGAAGATGCATTATTTTCTAGTAAGTCTCAAAGAAACTTATTGAGTTTCAAAGATATTCGGAGAAATGGTTACTATATTGAAACTACAAATGATGGTAAGATTGAATATCTTTACATTACCACAACCCTAACAGGTAAAAAGTATGTGTTGGAAAAATTACCTACGCTTTCCTCTGGCTTGTACTACACAAATATCAGTATGATTGAAACACATGTGATAGTAAACCAGAAGTTTACTAATCCAAATACATTTATTATTTGGCATGATCTATTGGGTCATCCTGGATCAATTATGATGCAAAAAATTATTGAGAATTCAAATGGGTATCCATTAAAGAATCAAAAAATTCTTCAAGTTAAAGAATTCTCTTGTGCTGCTTGTTCTCAATGTAAATTGATCACGAGACCATCATTAACTAAAGTTGGAATTGAGTCACCTGCATTTTTGGAATGTATTCTATGTGACATATGTGGGCCTATTCATCTACCACGTGGACCATTTTAGGTACTTTATGATTTTAATTGATGTATCTACTAAATGGTCACATGTGTGTTGATTATGAACTTACAACCTAGCCTTTGCAAGATTATTAGCCCAAACGATTCGTTCTTGATTATGCAGGCGAGCTTATGTCTCAGGCTTTTATTGATCATTGTATGTATACGGGAATATAAGTGGAAAAGTCTATTGCTCAAGTACACATA
This sequence comes from Lantana camara, assembly GCA_037501455.1. Lineage (NCBI taxonomy): Eukaryota > Viridiplantae > Streptophyta > Magnoliopsida > Lamiales > Verbenaceae > Lantana > Lantana camara. The sequence goes on along the minus strand of CM074860.1, from coordinate 94,858,019 downwards.
CAAAATGGTTTAGCAGAATCATTATTAAATACTTCCAATTAATAGCTAGACCATTACTTATGAGAACAAATCTCCCTATCTCTACACGGGGATATGATATATTATATAAAGTAGCACTTATACGCATCAGACCATCGAATTACTATGAATTCTCCTAATTATAATTAGCTTTTGGTCAAGAGCCTAATATTTCCCATCTCAAAATTTTTAGATGTGCGGTATATAATCCTGTTGCACCACCATAACAAACGAAGATGGGTTCTCAAATGATATTAGAAAAATATGTTGGATATGATTTCCCTTCTATAATTCAATATCTTGAATCAATCACTGGGGATTTATTGACAGCAAGGTTTGCTGTTTGTCATTTTGATGAAATAATTTTTCCAACTTTAGGGGGAGAAAATAAAAGGTTGGGAAAAGAAATTACTTGGAATACATTATCTTTGAATCATTTAGATCCTCGAACAAAACAATGTGAATAAGAGATTCAAAAGATAATTTATTTACAAAATATTGCAAATCAACTGCCAGATGCATTTACTAACCCAAAAAGAGTCACCAAGTCTCATATCCTAGCTGTAAATGCCCCAATTAGAATCGGACTAGTCCCAGAAGGATAGTCTATTCAAGTAATTGAATCCAAACCACGCCTAAAGCATGGGAGACCAGTCGGTTCCAAGGATAAGAATCCTGAAAAAGGAAATGAGCAAATGATCAAAATGATCAACAGTGAGGAGGCTAATGCTTAACAAGACATAACTATGAATAAAGCTTTAGAAGAAGCACAGGTACCTGTAAATATGAAAAATAAAGAGATCTCAATTAGTTATGTCAGAAATAGAAATGGAACCGAAGGAATACAATTGTCGACAATATCCTTGCACATAATGTAGCTACAAATATTTTATAAGAAAAATGAGGATCTTGAATCAAAATCTATTGAAGAATGCAGAAATTGAAATGATTGGCCAAAATGGAAAGATGCAAGTCAAGAAGAACTTAATTCACTTTCTAAACGTGAAGTTTTGGACCAGTAGTCCAAACACTTGATAATGTAAAGCCAGTGGGGTATAAGTGGATATTTGTACATAAATACAACAAATAAAATAAAGTCATATAAATATGAAGCACGACTTTAGGTACAAGGATTTCCACAAAAACCTGGCATTGATTATGAAGAAACTTACTCTACTGTGGTAGGTGCAATCACGTTTAGATATCTCATTAGTCTGGCAGTAGATGAAAGACTTGATATGCATCTATTGGACGTTGTTGCAACATACTTATATAAATCACTTGATAATAAAATTTATATGAAAATTCCTAAAGGTTTCAAGATGCCTGAAGCATATAAAAGTTCCCGGAAAAAAATATTCAATAAAATTACAATGATCATTAAAAGGATAAAACAATCTGGGCGGATATGGTATAATCGCCTTGGTGAAATGATTCTATTTATCATTGTGTCTTAGTAAAGAGGTTTGGATCAAAATTTATTTTAGTTGTTGTATATGCCGATGATTTAAATATCATTGGGACTCCTGAAGAGTTATCAAACGCAATGAATTATTTAAATGAAAGACCTTGGAAGGACAAAATTTTGCCTCAAATTAGAAATTGCCCATTGCAAAAGTGGAATATTTGTTCATCAATCAATGTACCGAAATGATTATAAAACGATTTTATATGAATAAGGCACATCCATTGAGTACCCCCGATGGTTGTGAGATCACTAGATATAACAAAAGATCCATTCTGGCCTAAGGAATATGATGAAGAAATTCTTGGTCCTGAAGTACCATATCTTATCACTATTGTGGCATTAATGTATTTTGTTAATAATATAAGGCAACACATAGTATTTTCAGTGAACTACTATCTAGATTTAACTCATTTCCAATTCGAAGACATTAAAGTTAAATTAAATAAATTTTGATATCTACGTGAAATACCTCATATGAGCTTATTTTATTCATATAATTTTGCTCCTCTATTTATTGACTATCAAGATGCAGGATATCTATTTTGATGCCATAAAGCTCAACATATTTCAACAAAGTTCTTTTTCGCGCATGACCTTCAGAAGAATGCAGAAATAGATGCATACAAATATGTTCGAGTGAAAATCTGACCGATATATTTGAGGAGTTGATATATAAGATTGAAATGCGTCAATATAAAGATATTAAGTTATGTCATCATGAGGGGGAGTGGATACGCGTTGTACTCTTTTCCTTTGTTGAGGTTTTATCCCATTGGGTTTTCCTAGTGAAGGTTTTTAACGAGGCAGTCCAATATGCGTACTCCATGAATATATTTTATTTAGCAAGGTGCATCAAACCGCAATGGACATTCAAGGGGGAGTGTTATAAATAATGATTATTATGAATGCCCTGCAACATCCCGCTCGTTCGGCCTTTCCAGGTACGCCTTCACGGGTGAGCTATGTGCGCTTTTAATTATTTAATTATGTGAAGTATGTGTTTATTATACTTTCTATGTGATATATTTGAATTACTTGAACTTAATTGACCTTATGTGATTTATATATATGTATTTGTTCTCTATGTTTCGTTCTTGCTCCGTTTATGTCCGTTTTCGTTTTCGATTTTTGTGACTACGTGCTATGCTTGACTTATATGTGTTATGTATGTGTCTTTGTGTTCGTTACTTGTTTTTGAGTTCGTTTGATACGGTTTTGAAAACCGTTTTATGCTTTAGGGACATAAGGGCCTAACGAGCTTTAGCGCACCTTGTGTTCCGGAAGGCGTAACTTGAGTTCGGGAATTCAGATTAAAATTCTGAAAGATGCATTGGACTTGTAACGAAGAAATCAAGACAAAGAATCAAGATTTATATTTTTCTAAGGCCATTTGATTCCCCGTTTTTTGACCGGAACGAGCCCCTTGCGCCTTAAAGCTACCTTTTGACTTACTTAAGCTTTGTGGACCCCACTTAAACCCTAACCAACCCTTAACCATGACTTGTAGCTTGAGTTAACATCCCTTTTCAGCCCTTAACCCCCTAGTACCGAGCCATTCCCTCCCTCTCTCATCAATCTCGTTCAACTCCAAGGGAAAAGAAGAGAAGGAAACCCACTTTGGCCATTTTGAAGAGTTTGAGCTCAAATCTCCACCAAATCTTCTCAAATTCGAAAGGTAAGCTCATGATGTTAATATACACTATCTATTATCTCTTATATGTGGATTTGAGTTTATTTCATTGGTTGATTGATGAGTTCTAGCAAGCATGTGAATAGTAGTGATTGGATAAAATTGATGATTCTTGCTTCCTCCTTGATTCTCTTGAGTTTGGATGATTATATATTGCTTCTATGACTTGATTCTTAGCATTTATTGCATCTCCTTCCTTGGTAGTTGAGATATGATTAATTGACCTTAGATGAATGTTTGAGAATTGGATGACATATCTTGATCATTTCTTCCCCTTTCTTGTTTTGATTCTTGCTCATTTTGTGGCTGAAGTTGTTGCTCCTTTTGTGGCATGAATTGTTGATGACTTAGTGTTATTTTCATGCTTGTTATATGTGTTTTCAATGGCATAAGAGACTCCCCAAGGCCAAGAACCGAAATCCCCTGTTTTTGCCTTAAAAAAACGAAGTGTTGCTGCGTTTATTTTTCCAGGCCGAATGCATGACACGGCCGTGTCATGTTATAACTGGAAATTGACACGGCCGTGTCAAGCTCTCGACTTTGGGCCCTGAATTAATTTAAACCGGACATGGTCGTGTCCGATTCCTTTGCATTCTGGACGAGGCCGTGTCCACCCAGTAGGTTTTGGCCGGGAGGAGTTTCTTTCGTCGTTTCGTTGCTTTTCGTTGGTTCTTCTTGCCTCGTTTATAATGTGTATGCATGATTAACTTGTTGTATGACATGTTAAGTTTGATTTTGTGGATTTATGGTATATTCTCTGCTCTCGGTTATGAGATAGAACCTTATATGCCTTGAATGCTCCTATATGACCTAATGTGCATTCATTTCGTATTCTTTGCATCATAAACATACATCCACATGTGCCGAGCGTCTAATGTGGTTCATATTGAGTCTAAGGTTCTCTTTTGCCTTTGTTTTGCCTTTAGGTTTGTTCCTTGGTTGACGAGGTTGTCTTCTAGATGTTCGTTTGCTTCCTTTGTTCCCGTTGCTTCTCGGAGGTGAGGTTTCTTTCCTTTTTAGATATTATGACCTACAACCCTAATTGTAATTTAAGCCCGCATGCGAACTATATATACGTATAAATAAGTGTTTGATATGTATTTTACGGGAATTGGCCCATTTGCTATGGAATCCATTGAAAAGACTTTTATATGTATACAAGCTATGTTTTGGTTATTCGTTTTCGAAGAGGGTTGGTGTGTGTACGTGTTAAGTTTTGACAAGAAAGTTTTGAGACAAGTATCCGTTTTGTGAGAGGTGTGTGTGTGTTTGTTCTGTGATCTGTTTGGGCCCCGGAGTTGTGTGGTTCGGGAGACCCGGGACGACCATCGGGGTTGTCGGTTGCAACCCCAGGACACTTCTCCACCAACGGGAGACTTAGTTCTCCTATGCCGACGGAGCGCATTTTGGCTGGCCGTCGAAGGAACCGGGCGGGATCCCCCGGTTCATCTGTTTTGTTCTGTGGTGGGATTGAGAGGGGCACCTCTCTTTCCCAATGGTGTGGAGGTAGGATTGTTTATGAGTTTTGTTTTGATATGGGTGTGTGTGAGAACTCGTTCTTGCGCGAGGTTTGGTTTATACTTTTGCTTATGTATCCGATATGGTTTGTGAAACGGGGTGGATTCATAATTTCTCTAACTTGGTTGATTTTGGCCTTTGGCCTTAACCTTTCTTCGTATATATGTGGTATCATGGGTTAAATCTTTTGGAATGCAAAAACCACACCCGGTTCATAAACACTTTCGATTTGAATATGTTATGCTCCTACTTATACATATGTGTGCGTGTGTAGCCCCCTCGCCAGTCTCTAGGACTAACCCTCGTTGCTTCTTTTCTTTTCCCCTTTTTGTTTTGAGCTTTGCAGGTACCCGGTTGAGAGTTTGGCTAGGCGGCGGTCGTTGTTCGAGTCTTGGGAGTCTTTCAAGTCGTTGTAGAGTCTCTGCATTTGCATATTTACTTTCCTGTTTTGGTACTATGTATAAATAATTATAAGCTATGTTTTCGTAATTGGAAGCTTTGAATATCCTTTTAGCCCGGGATGGGCAGCATGTTGAAATATGTATATCTCTTTCTGAGTTTTTATATCTGTAATTGGTTTGTTTTGTGATCCTGTGGCTTCCGCACTTTCGATTTTAATTTATTGCGCACTCTGTTCAGGGTCTAGGCAACCTAGCCTAGAGTTGATTTGGTTTGTCACCCGTTCGCCATGGTTCGATGCGGGGATGGAGTTCCCATTTCGATACCCGTGTTGGGCTATGGTGCGGGGGATGTGGAGCCCTCCGCTCCGGGGTGTTACATCTGTAAGTCGTATCAGAGCTTTGGGTTGCAAAACCGGAGCTCTAGCGTCGTGTTGGGTCTGTCTAGGTCGATCGGCTTAGGATTATGTGATTGTTTGCATTCATTCTCATCTCTTACGTGAATTACTTGAATTGTTTGGCTTAATTATGATAATAGTTCACATGAACATGTACTGAACCCTGCACGCATCGATATTTTGGAATCATTTTTCTTATCTTAGGATGAGTTCTTCATACCAACATACGTCATCAAAAGGAAAACAAGAGAAACAAGTCTCTTCAGTCTCAAAGAGGTTTGAAGGCTTTAATCCACCGAAGTGGCTTGGGGGCGATAGTATTGAAGCCGAGGAGTGGTTATCCAAGATATTGTGGATTTGGGAAAATTTTCCGGGGACCTCGCAAGAGAAAGTAGGATGCACTTCCCGTTTGCTACAAGGTGAAGCTTCAAAATGGTTCAAGCAAATAAGGTTACATTTAAAGAAGTCCGGAGAAGAGCTCCATTGGGAAAGGTTCATCCGAGAATTTTGTTACAAGTATATCCCTCCCAATGAATTGATTAGAAGATTTCAAGAATTCCTAGGTCTTGAGCAAGAATTGAAGTTGATGGATGATCTCATAGTGGAACTAGAAAGCTCAAGAGCAAAACAAGATTGCCCCAAGGTCCGAGGATATATACAAAGGCGTAGAGGCGAGATTCAACAAGCTTTCCAAGATTCACCGGTGCATGAATGGTCCGAGGAAGTTAGAAGAGTGGTTCAATATGAAATGAATAAGCAAGAGATGGAGCTTCACATTTCTAAGGAGGAGTACGATCCAAGATTAAGTTTAAACTCAAACAAGAGGCCTATGTTCCGAGAGGAAATCCAAGAATTTCAAGAGGTCGGCTACATCAAGAAGAAGAAGAAACTTCAACTACCAACAATAGATCTGATACCTCTTCCGTTGGAGATAGTTCGATGCTCTTATTGTCAAGGCCCTAACCACACCGAAGATGTTTGCCGAAAGAAGTTGGGTAGATGTTACAAATGTGGAGAACCGGGACATAAGGTGAAAAGTTACCCGAAGACTAAGAATTCAAGGACTTTAAAGAGCCGCGATTCCAAGACTTCAAGTTCAATCCAAGTGGATATGATTGAAGAAGGAGAACGGGATGCCAAGCTTGACACTACCGCCATGGTGAAAGGTACACCAAACATTCATGGCACTACATACATGCATTTTATTTTAAATTGGTGTTACTTTCTTTTTTTTTTTGTTGCTCTCGGTGCTTGCGTGTTATTGTTCTTTCTTGCTTACTTGCTTGCTTGTGGTATCCCTCCTCTCTTCTCTTTTGTGTTGTCTCTCTCTTCGGAGAGAGTTTGGTGTGGAGAGTGTCGTGTGTTTGGAGAGCTGCGAGGGCCGAGCTCGTTCGGTGGTTGGTTCTTTTCCGGTGGTTGGTTCTTGAAGGCGCCTAGTTTTGTTAAGGTAACGGTATTACCATAGGCGTGGATAGTTGCTTTTAGGAGGTCCATTCGGGGCTCAACGGTATTTTCGGGTGTTAGATGGAAGGCTAGCCCGTTGATATCCTTTGTAGAAGTGGTTGGTAATTCCGGGACGGTGCGATAAGCTTCGTGGCTTTCCTTTGAGTTAACTTAGAGGCCGAGCCAAGCTTAAGGAGACAAAGATCGAAGTAAGCCACCTTTGGTGTTTCTTTGAGGATGGAATTCGTTTCCACCCAATGAGGACATCGGGGTTGTCATGATCTTTATCCCGAAAGTGTTTTGTGTTTGGAGTTTCTCTTCTGGTGGACTTTAGCGAGTTGTTGGAGTTAAGTCGTAGTTGACGAGCTCTTAGAAGGTAATTTCATCCTTGTGAATACTTCTTTGTGGAGTATCTTAGTCCCATCTAAGAAGAAGACGGGATTTAGGATGAGTATATATTACCGTGAGCTCCACAGGTTAACTGTGGTAGATAAATACCCTTCTAGTTTGCTTCGAGGAGTCGTTTGTCCTTCTTTAGTGTTTTGTGGTTTTGCTGAGTGTGGTTCCAACAAGGGTATAGTCGACTACGCATTTTGGTAGAAGAACCGACAATTGCCTCAGAGATTAAGTCTCAAGTGTCGTCCCATGACATGAAAGACAAGGAAGAGGCATGGTTCAAGTGGATAAGGCTTTTGAAGAGAGTTACCTTGATTACACGAGGATACTCAAACTTCTCCGTTACGATCGAGGTACTAAGGAAGACTTCGGTTGTGCGTTGCTACGGAGGGTTGGAGCCTATGTCCCAAGAAGTGCTTAGTCACGAGACTAATTCCACTCATGGTTCGAGACTTGAAGAACCGGTAATAGTGTTGGCACAAGAAGAGACATTGTAGACTTAGTGTAGCAATGTCTAAAGTGCTTTCGGTAGAAGATCGAACACTAAGAACCGGTAGTTTTCCCCAACTACTTTTGAATGTTAATCAGAAGTGGGAGCAACCAAAGTTTGCTAAACTAAGGGGATTCACTCGGATTTGGTTAGTACCACCGAGTAATCGGGACACGAGAAGTCTTCCTCATTTCTAATTAAGGAAGCAATGTCCCGAGGAGTTACAACTCTTGGATCAAAGTAGCGCAGCGGAAGCATGGAGTCGAGCTCGTTCAAGTGTCCTCTTAGGTCTCGCTTAGGACCTGAGGACAGGTCCTTTTGAAGGAGGGGAGTTTGTAACATCCTGCTCGTTCGGCCTTTCCAGGTACGCCTTCACGGGTGAGCTATGTGCGCTTTTAATTATTTAATTATGTGAAGTATGTGTTTATTATACTTTCTATATGATATATTTGAATTACTTGAACTTAATTGACATTATGTGATTTATTTATACGTATTTGTTCTCTTTGTTTCGTTCTTGCTCCGTTTGTGTCCGTTTTCGTTTTCGATTTTTGTGACTACGTGCTATGCTTGACTTATATGTGTTATGTATGTGTCTTTGTGTTCGTTACTTGTTTTTGAGTTCGTTTGATACGGTTTTGAAAGCCGTTTTATGTTTTAGGGACATAAGGGCCTAACGAGCTTTAGCGCACCTTGTGTTCCGGAAGGCGTAACTTGAGCTCGGGAATTCAGATTCGAATTCCGGAAGATGCGTTGGACTTGTAACGAAGAAATCAAGACAAAGAATCAAGATTTATATTTTTCTAAGGCCATTTGATTCTCCGTTTTTTGACCGGAACGAGCCCCTTGCGCCTTAAAGCTACCTTTTGACTTACTTAAGCTTTGTGGACCCCACTTAAACCCTAACCATCCCTTAACCATGACTTGTAGCTTGAGTTAACATCCCTTTTCAGCCCTTAACCCCCTAGTACCGAGCCATTCCCTCCCTCTCTCATCAATCTCGTTCAACTCCAAGGGAAAAGAAGAGAAGGAAACCCACTTTGGCCATTTTGAAGAGTTTGAGCTCAAATCTCCACCAAATCTTCTCAAATTCGAAAGGTAAGCTCATGATGTTAATCTACACTCTCTATTATCTCTTATATGTGGATTTGAGTTTATTTCATTGGTTGATTGATGAGTTCTAGCAAGCATGTGAATAGTAGTGATTGGATAAAATTGATGATTCTTGCTTCCTCCTTGATTCTCTTGAGTTTGGATGATTATATATTGCTTCTATGACTTGATTCTTAGCATTTATTGCATCTCCTTCCTTGTTAGTTGAGATATGATTAATTGACCTTGGATGAATGTTTGAGAATTGGATGATCTATCTTGATCATTTCTTCCCCTTTCTTATTTTGATTCTTGCTCATTTTGTGGCTGAAGTTGTTACTCCTTTTGTGGCATGAATTGTTGATGACTTAGTGTTATTTTCATGCTTGTTATATGTGTTTTCAATGGCATAAGAGACTCCCCAAGGCCAAGAACCGAAATCCCCTGTTTTTGCCTTCAAAAAACGAAGTGTTGCTGCGTTTATTTTTCCAGGCCGAATGCATGACACGGCCGTGTCATGTTATAACTGGAAATGGACAAGGCCGTGTCAAGCTCTCGACTTTGGGCCCTGAATTAATTTAAACCGGACACGGCCGTGTCCGATTGCTTTGCATTCTAGACGAGGCCGTGTCCACCTAATAGGTTTTGGCCGGGAGGAGTTTCTTTCGTCGTTTCGTTGCTTTTCGTTGGTTCTTCTTGCCTCGTTTATAATGTGTATGCATGATTAACTTGTTGTTTGACATGTGAAGTTTGATTTTGTGGATTTATGGTATATTCTCTGCTCTCGGTTATGAGATAGAACCTTATATGCCTTGAATGCTCCTATATGACCTAATGTGCATTCATTTCGTACTCTTTGCATCATAAACATACATCCACATGTGCCGAGCGTCTAATTTGGTTCATATTGAGTCTAAGGTTCTATTTTTGCCTTTGTTTTGCCTTTAGGTTTGTTCCTTGGTTGATGAGGTTGTCTTCTAGACGTTCGTTTGCTTCCTTTGTTCCCGTTGCTTCTCGGAGGTGAGGTTTCTTTCCTTTTTAGATATTATGACCTACAACCCTAATTGTAATTTAAGCCCGCATGCGAACTATATATATGTATAAATAAGTGTTTGATATGTATTTTGCGGGAATTGGCCCATTTGCTATGGAATCCATTGAAAAGACTTTTATATGTATACAAGCTATGTTTTGTTTATTCGTTTTCGAAGAGGGTTGGTGTGTGTACGTGTTAAGTTTTGACAAGAAAGTTTTGAGACAAGTATCCGTTTTGTGAGAGGTGTGTGTGTTTGTTCTGTGATCTGTTTGGGCCCCGGAGTTGTGTGGTTCGGGAGACCCGGGACGACCATCGGGGTCGCCGGTTGCAACCCCAGGACACTTCTCCACCAACGGGAGACTTAGTTCTCCTATGCCGACGGAGCGCATTTTGGCTGGCCGTCGAAGGAACCGGTCGGGATCCCCCGGTTCATCTGTTTTGTTCTGTGGTGGGATTGAGAGGGGCACCTCTCTTCCCCAATGGTGTGGAGGTGGGATTGTTTATGAGTTTTGTTTTGATATGGGTGTGTGTGAGAACTCGTTCTTGCCGCGAGGTTTCGTTTATGCTTTTGCTTATGTATCCGATATGGTTTGTGAAACGGGGTGGATTCATAATTTCTCTAACTTGGTTGATTTTGGCCTTTGGCCTTAACCTTTATTCGTATATATGTAGTATCATGGGTTAAATATTTTGGAATGCAAAAACCACACCCGGTTCATAAACACTTTCGATTTGAATATGTTATGCTCCTACTTATACGTATGTGTGCGTGTGCAGCCCCCTCACCAGTCTCTAGGACTGACCCTCGTTGCTTCTTTTCTTTTCCCCTTTTTGTTTTGAGCTTTGCAGGTACCTGGTTGAGAGTTTGGCTAGGCGGCGGTCGTTGTTCGAGTCTTGGGAGTCTTTCGAGTCGTTGTAGAGTCTCTGCATTTGCATATTTACTTTCCCGTTTTGGTACTATGTATAAATAATTATAAGCTATGTTTTTGTAATTGGAAGCTTTGAATATCCTTTTAGCCCGGGGTGGGCAGCATGTTGAAATATGTATATCTCTTTCTGAGTTTTTATATCTGTAATTGGTTTGTTTTGTGATCCTATGGCTTCCGCACTTTGTATTTTAATTTATTACGCACTCTGTTCAGGGTCTAGACCGCCTAGCCTAGAGTTGATTTGGTTTGTCACCCGTTCGCCATGGTTCGATGCGGGGACGGAGTTCCCATTTCGATACCCGTGTTGGGCTATGGTGCGGGGAATGTGGCGCCCTCCGCTCCGGAGTGTTACATGCCCATTGATTGTGTAATCGATTTATTTATGGGATTGATAACCATGATTAAGGTATTGATTAGTCAACCTTTCCTTTTGTCTTATATTATAGTACCTATAAATTGAGGTTTATTTTTTGTGATCTCTCAGAGTTTCCCCTCACCCAATTGAGTGAAGGACTAATCTCCCGAGATAGCTGACGGCGCTTATTGCGGGGACCCCTCCCAACGTAGTTTTTTACATCCACAAGGTTCGAACCCGATACCTTGCTTAAGTGAACGCAAGCCCTTATCCACTTGAGCCAACTGCCCCTTGGTATAAATTGAGGCTTATTGATCATTGTACATACACTCAAGAATTAATAAAATTCTCCTCTTCTCCCTCTATTCTTTTAACCTTATTCTATTACTGTTCTTGCTTTTAATCAATAGTTTCATAACAATTAATAAAATATCTGCTTCAAATCAAATCAGATGAAAACTATTTTTTCTAATAAAACTCATCTTATTTCCACAAATTAAATAACGACTCGTCTACTTTGTGTATAACCGGCGGATAACAATATAGTAAAATTCATTTTTTTTTAAAGTAAAATTTAATTTAGACATACGTAAAAAAATATATATATTCAATTTAAACATATGTAAGAAAATAAAAATAAAAATAAAAAAATAAAAAATATATGTAAACTTACACTAAAAAAGTAAGGGCGACAACTTTAAAACTTGCCAATTATCTCATATTCAGTAAAAAAAAAAAAAAGTAAACGCCCGTTTTTGGCACATAGTGTAAAGCCTTCACGGGCTTCACTAACCTTTGAGAACGTGACCTTAAACGAGGCCTAATTGGGTTTAAAGGGAATAATTTTCAATGATTTGAGAAAATTAAAGGGAAGAAACATTTAACGCGCCGACCGAAGAGTTTGAAAAATTGGCAGCAAGGCGGTTTGGAGGTATACCACCTCAACTTAAGTTAATTATTGCCGGGAAAATAAAATTAAAAGACATTTAAATTCTTTCTATAAAAATTAAAAAGTCTTTTTTTCAAAAAATTTTTGGTGAAATAATGATATTAAGAAAAAGTGAAACGAAAATTAAATTTCTAATGGATGAATAATTTCTTCTTATTTTTAGGGGAGGTTGGTGTTGAAATTAAAAAAAAAAAATGTGCATTTTGCCCTAATAATAATATTAACAAGAAGAAAATGAGATGAAGTTCAATTTATGATAGACAAATACTTTTAAAAATATTGATAAGAGGAAAATCGGGAGTGATGACATGGCTCCGCGTGTCCGCTTGTTGTAGTCCTAGCAACCATGTAGGCTCCGCCACGTCATCCGTGTATTTGACCCAACAACCTCCCTCACTCGAGCCACCACTTGTTTGGTGTACAGAAGTCTTGCCTCGCTTACCACCGCAAGGGGAGCCTCTCGACTCAGGGGGTCCTCGACCCAGGGGACCCTCGAGCCGCATACTTCAGCCACCCATAAGGCCCAAGTACAGGTGCATTAAATGTCGTCACCTACCCCCTACAGGACGCATTAAATGTGCACCAAGCCTATCACCTGCTCCACGGCGCCTTTTGCAGATATCGTACAGTAGGCCTTACCGGAAGTATTGTACACAGCTAGCAAGGCCATGCCTCACGGCAGCTTCCACTATAAATACCCCCTCATTTATTGCCAAGGTAAGTCACTATTCACACTTAAGAATTCTCTTTGCTTTTCCGACCAAGTTTCGACCTAATCGTCTGACTTGAGCGTCAGAGTGCTAAAACTGGTCCAAACCCCATATTCTCCTGGCCTTTAAAGCTTACGTTTGCTCTTTTTTTCAGCTAACTAGTTCAAGAGTGCTTTCTACTAATAAAAATTTCTTAGGTGATTGGAAGTCCAAGTCTGTTGTTCCGTACAAAGCCAGATTTAGACACTATCAAATATCATTTCATTATATCGTGTTGTTTTAGATATCGTATCCGACACTCCTTAGGTAGAAAATCTAAGAAAATTTTCATTACATCGTATCCGTATAGTATCGTGTCCGTGTCGCTGTATATAAGTTTCTATAACTATGTGTCAGTCTAAAAATATCATTTTATTGTGACGTGTTGGACATTTGTATTGGATACCGTTTCTGACATTCCTCACCTCGAATATTCAAGAAAAAATTTGTATCGTCGATAATAGTATCAAAATAAATTAATAAGGACTAAGGAACCCACTCGGACTCTCTACACCTCCTTGGATTCCAAGCTCCCCCTTGGGATTCAAGCGCCCCTCGGCTCAAGGTTCTCGCCTTAAGGTGAATTATTCCGCTTGACCATGATGCATTCTGTTCGACTAAGGTGCTCCACTGCCAACTAATGCGTTCAATCCACCCTTTCGGACGAGAACGCTCAACTTACACTTTGCTTTGCTCAACTTCCGCTCTGCTCGGCCAAAGCGCTCATCCTTTAGCTAACGTACTCGGCCATCAACTAAGCCGCTCGACCCATCCACTTGGCCAAAAGCGTTTGACCATTTCGCTTGGACATCAGCTAAGCTGCTTGGCCAAGAGCATTCGACTTGCACTCCGCTGGACCAGTGCACTCCGCCGTCAACTAACGTGCCCAGTCCACCCGCTTGGACAAGAGCGCTCAGTTTACATTTCGGCCGGCTCAACTTTCGTTCCACGTGCCTCATTTCCCTTGGACCAAGCAGAACACGCCTAACGCTTTCGAGCATGGTAGTTACCCACACACCCCCACCACTCCACGATCCGAGCACGTGGTTCGTGATGTTCGCGCCCACTAAACCTGCTCGAACATGACACTGGCTCAAGCTGAAAGTATAAATATCATTTTCTTCATCAAAATTCGGTACCCACAATTACATACCTAAACTCTACCTCGATTTCTGCTCATCGCTTTATTCTTTCCAGGACAATCTGACTGGCTTGAGTGTCGGTGTGCCTATGCAGGAAACACCTCTCGCGTGGTATTCTTACGTTTCGTTATTTTCGCAGGTAAAAAAACCCACGATTTAATTGATTCGTCAGAGATTTGAAATTGATTCGATTCATTCAAAGTAATTTCCGATATTATCAATCGTATTCGTTTCGCATCGTATCGTGTCCGTTTTGCTATAAATCCGATCCTCATAGAGTTCAATTTAATCAATCACCAAAGGAATGTGCAGTAAATAATAGAGATGGCATATGTGCAGCAGTATCCGTCGGTGGAAATTTTGATGCAATCATTGTGCACTCCTACCAGCTCCACGACCCTCCATTTTCAGATATTGACATAGGTGTCATGACAACGTCATGATTAATTCTATGACTATATTTTGGAATCAACACGAAAATCACATTTAAACACGGAGGGGTGTTGGTAATTCTTGATCATCTTTATAGTATTAGAATCAGAGGTAAAGTGGTGTTCGAATGCTGCTCTTATAATGCCAGCATCAGAGAGATAGAGACAAGTGGTGGTGTTCGTTATCATGGATGTCGGATATCTTGTCCATAGAATTAGTGGGATATTAACGAATTATTAATCATAACATCCTGGATTTTAATTATTATATAACAAGATTCTAGGAGATGATTTAGTTTCTTTTTTGAGCTAATTCCTAAATCCCTGGCTTGTAGGGATTTGTAGGTTAAATAAGTGGTCTCTGTAATAGTTTTTCATACGAAACAATACAAGCCAATATACAATGAATACAAGAAACCTTTTTTCTTCTTTATATGCCGTAACATGGCATCAAAGTAGAGTTCATAATTCTTGGGACTCAGTGTTAGCATCATCGTCCTAAACCCTTTCCGAAACCTCCTGAGATCGATCAAGCATATCAATCCCTACAGATCCAAAACCTGAAACCCAATCAAACACAGAACTTAGCCTCCAACTAGCAGATTTGTTGCGTAACAACATGCAACAACAATCAACAAAAACCAATTCAAAAAACCTTTCAATTGGCATCAAGTTAAACAATGAAAATTACCCGGTTTGGGCCCGACTGATGAAGATGGCAATCGGTGGATGGGGCTGCCACCAGCACCAAACACCACCGATGTAACATACGATCAATGAGAGTAGATTGATCGGAATGTATTCACATGGATAATATAGAATATGGATACAAGCTTAATCAATAACGTGCTACAATACCTGACTGCAAAAGCACTATGGGATAGCCTTGCCATGACATACGGCAGCGGCTTCAACCCACTCCACTTGTTTGACTTATACAGAAGGGCAAACACGCTAAAGCAGGGTCTGGAGAGCCTGGAAGAATTCTGGAATAAATTACAGGCTATTTAGATGGCGATTGATCGAAAGCAGCCGAATCTAATGAGATGCCCGGAGGATATCATGACCTTCAACCAAATTCAACAAGAACAGAGGCTCTATCAATTTCTTACCGGGATTGATGAGAAATATGACTCGGTTAGGCGGGATCTTCTAAAACTAAAGGCAAAGCCCTCAGTGGATTCCTCCTACGCCACTATCCGACGGAAGGCTGCTCGTCTCAGATCCTAAAAACGGCGACCAATGGCGAAGGGGACTCGTCATCACAGGACATCGGATCGGGACTGATAGCAAAAGGCGGAAGAGACGGACGGACAAAGTCGGACGGTAACAGGCGCATCGACACCGGCCGACGTCCCCCACCGTGAAAAGAAAAATCATACCTGGAGCTCCTATTACAGGAAGAAGAAACACACCAAAAAAGGGTGTTTTGAGTTAATTGGTTACCCAGAAGTAAAAAAATCGAAGGAGCTGGGACATCCATCCATTGGGTATCTACGAATGTTATTTCCTGCACTTTTTCAGAATAATCAGAATTTGGGTTTGTCTTATCAAACGTGTTCAGTTGAAAAGAGTCACCGAAGTTCTTTTAAACCCACGAATACACGGGTTCAATCTGTTTTTTCATTAGTACATTCGGATGTTTGGGGACTGGCCCAGTTGCTAATAAAACTCAGTTTCGGTATTTTGTGCTATTTATTGATGATTTTTCCTGTATAACTTAGGTTTACTTTCTTCGGCATAAATCAAAAGTTTATGAAAAAATTGTTGCATTCTTTGACATGATACAAACTCAGTTCAATCAGAAAATTAAGGTCCTCAGATCCGATAACGAGCACGAATATGTCAACCAACAGATGAGTGATTTCATTAAAAAACAAGACCTTATCCACCAAACCATCTGCCCAAATACACCTCAGTAGAATGGAGTCGTTGAACGAAAAAATAAAACCTTGCTCGAAATGACCCGAGCCCTATTAACCGATTCACAAGTCCTGAACCATTTCTGGCCTGAAGCTGTGGCCACCACAACCTACCTTACAAATAGGATACCCACAAAAATACTTGCCCACCAAACACCACTCTCTGTTTTCCAAACACAAGCTGACATCCCCCATCCCTCACTATGCCTCCATAGGTCTTTGGGTGCTCAGTGCTTGTCCATATTCCCAAAACTGAACGGACGAAACTTAATCCTTGTGCTATTAAGTGTGTCCTTATCGGATATACAACTCATCAGAAGGGGTACCGATGTTATAACCCCACCACACAATGCCTTTATGTTACCATGGATTGTGAGTTCGTGGAGATGGAGTACTATTTCCAGACCTATCATAGCTCTCATGGGGCGTATCCAAGTGACTCTCTATGCTGGCTCAGTGATTCTGATGAAACTGGTCTTCTTTCTTCTGATGACACTAGTCTTCTCTTTTTGCCCAATCCCGATCAAAGCAACCCCGAGCTCAGTACCACCACCAATCATCCTCCTCCGCATGATGTCCAAATCGAGGTAACTGATTCAGCTCCTTCCTCATCTATTCATGAAATTGATCTTGTTCCAGATACAGTTAATCTTGTTTCAGATGATACAGAGAGCAACAGGTATATCTTACCTCAGAGGAGTACCAGAGGGGTTCCACCGAACCGATATTCACCGAATCAGATATCCCAGACTTCTAGATATCCCATGGGAAATATGATCAGGGGGAGCATGTCTGATATATATGGCTAAGGCCCTTGTAGGAAATCTCTACAAGGAACAGATCCCGAGAACGGCTCAGGAAGCCGTATAGATTGAGGAATGGAAGGAGGCTATAGAAGTGGAGATGGATGCCTTGGTTAAGAATGAAACATGGGAAAAGTGTGAATTACCTCGAGGCATAAGACCAGTGGGATCCAAGTGGGTGTTTACCATCAAGCACAAAGGTGCATCTCGTATCAAAGGGATACACCCAGACATATGGGATCGACTACAGCGAGACCTTCTTTCCAGTAGCAAAATTAGATACAGTTCAGGTCCTACTCCCCGTAGCAGCTAACCAGGATTGGCCACTTCATCAGTTTGATTTAAAAAAGTGCCTTCCTACACGGGGAATTATCTAACGAAGTTTATATGGAAGCTCCACCAGGATTTTTCGACCGTCACAGGTCAAATGAGGTTTGCAGACTCCGTAAAGCCCTAAATGGACTCAAGCAGTCTCTAAAGCGTCGTTTTGGAGATTCACCGTGACTATGCGGAAGTATGGTTACAAACAAAGCAACTCAGAACACCTTATTTCTGAAAACCAGAGGAGAGTTGATCACCTGCCTCATTATTTATGTTGATGACATGATCATCACTAGAAGCGATAGGGAGGAAATCGATCGGCTTCGGGAGAATTTGTTCAAGGAATTTAAGATGAAGGACCTAGGAGGCCTGAAATACTTCCTAGGGATAGAAGTCATGCGATCTAAATGGGGGATATTCATTTCACAAAGGAAGTATGTACTTGACTTACTTGCAGAAACCGGAATGATGGATTGTAAACCATAGGCTCAGGATACAAGAAGATGGAGAACCCACGGAAAAGGAACAATACAAGTTACTTGTTGGAAAGTTGATCTACCTTTCCCACACGAGACCCGACATTGTTAGGAATAGTGCCCTTAAAGCAGCTTTTGGCTTTAATATTTCCTTGTAAAATCATAAATAGTCTTTGAATAATAAATGAGATGATTTTGTTCATAGGCAATCACTTCTTTATGTGCTTATTTATGTTTGTTTGGGTTGACTGTGTTTTGCATGTTTTGAACTCCCCTAATCCGATGAGGCTGTTAAGAACTTTGTTGTTATGGGAACGACACATGAAACAAGTTCTTAACTCCATAGGCGAGGATTAGAAACTTCTCCAAGTCGAGAGTCCGACAGACAGTGGGAGTGTCGACCTTAACTCTGCTGAGACTTGCTTGTATGATTATGTCCTTTTGAAGGATCACTCAGTTTCATGGAGTGATAAGTGCATATGATGATGCGTTCATATTACACGAGGGTGATTGTTACAAGAACTTCATCACTGAGATGTCCCGCGAGAGAACATCTTAAATGAGAAAGGAAGTCTCCTAGAAACTTCCAGATTGGGAAATATCTCACAGGTCAATAACGTGATTCATTAATCTTATACTTAAGATTCAGTAATGTCTCATATGAGCTAACTCTGTAATCTTTGATATAGGCTCAAAAACGTGTCGCTATATAGACACCTGAACCACGGCCTTTGTTGGGATTACACAAGTGGCATATGTAGAATTAGCAGAATCGACAAATGACTTACACTTGTTGCAAGAACAAGAATGATCTCTTACTGATTGAGTTGTTCATAGTCCATTAAACTTAAACCCTTGGCCAAGGTGGATAAAAGATCAAGACATCAAGAAAATGGGGTTTTCTTAGATTGAGGTCTAAATGGATATGAAATGAACATAACTTTAAAGATCAAGAATAATTAGGCTCTAAGAATATTCCCATGCCTTAGTTCTTGATTGAGAGATGGAGTTGTAGGAGGATCGTATTTCACTGTATGTTATTGACTGAAAGGTTCTTCGATTTATTTCGTTATTTGGCTAGGAGTCACACATCCATTGCTAGATTACGATAGTGTGATCTGTGAAGTGATTGATTAATTAGTGAATTAATTAATTTCTGTCACTGCTAATCGAATAATGAACCTAAAGGGTCACATAAAAATGCCAGGACACGAGGGTTATGGTAGGATGTTAATATGATTAACGAATGATCAAATTGTTGATTGAATTGGAGAGAGTAACATGTGGCATTGCCGCGTGTCAAAAGCACGTGACTACCACGTGTCACACGTAGCCACTGCGTGGCCACCACGTGTCATGCACACGTAGCACGTACGTGTCTCCAAGCGAGCAAATTCTTTTCTAGAATTAATTAATTAATTTAAGTCTTTTAATTAATTATGAATTAATTATTAAGATTTTATTTCTCAAGCTTAACCCAATAAATATTTAATTGGGAATTAATTGATTTATTGAATCTTGACTTTTAGCTTTAGGAAAGTTGAAAAGTCTAACTTCCTATTGTAGGAGAGAGAAGTTTATTCTTGCAAGACTTGAAGAACAAGTTGGGAACTTATTTTCTCCAATTAAATTAAATGATTAATTAGTTAATTAGTGAGCAAGAAAATAACTCCCATTGGGTCTTGGAAACCCTAGATGGGACGAACCAACCTAGTATTTATACTAGGGGTGGTGCTTCTCTTATTCTTTAGACCAACACTCACGAAGTGTTAAGTTTTTGAGAAAAATAAAAGAAAAGTTTCAAAGCAAAAATCCTAGCCTTAACACAAGCTATAGAACTAGCATTCTCACTTGCTTGATCGTGTCCTAGTACTGGTGTGGATACGCTTTGGAGGATCGCTGCTTTGGGATCTATCGAGAACCGTTCGAGGGATATTCCGCTTGAAGGGTAATCAGTAGGCGGTACTGACATCACTAGAAAGCTTCAACCTATGTAAGTTTCTAAACACCCTAAGATACGATACAAGAATTGCAAGTCCATGATCAATCTTTTGGAAAATTTTTTTATTTCCGCTACGTTTCTGTACTCGTTCCAACAAGTGGTATCAGAGCCACCTTGCAACGCTCATATGTGTCGTTACTGCTTTACGAATTTTGACGTAAATGCTTGAATTTGAGTATATGTTGTGTATTCATGGTTTTAGTTTGAAATACAAAATTGCCGGATCAAAACTGTTTCTTGAAAATTTTGCAAAAATTGTTTCCCGATTAAATCTGTTTTAAAGCTGTTTAGATTCAGATTGATTTGAACTATTTTAATTCGGAATTGGAATTGATGAATTTGTTGAAATTACGAAACGAACGTGGAATGGACTCACCCATACGCCATCGCTTGCGGGATCGCACGCGCACACGCGCGCATTAGGCTGCATTGCGCATCCCCGCACCGCAGCTAGTGGGCGCGCCTAGGCTCTGCGTGCATCGTTCCGCCATGACTGCCGGGGTCAAGCGCGTTTGCTTTCGAGTGAATCTCGTTACGTTCCGGCACGGCTGCACGGCCGTGCGCGCCATGGCCTACTCGCGAGCGCCTTGCGCGCGCGCTGGCGGGCTGTTACGCGCGCCTCACGCGGGCTGTCCTGGGAAGGTTTTTCGTTTCGTGTTCCAAGTTTCGAAAATCCCTAATTATGAAAATTTGATTTTATTTTAAAATTATAAAATTATTTATTTGAAATAATTATAAAATTTGGGATTTTATGAATTAAAGTCAAGTTCTTATTTTTTGAGAAAATTACGAGAATCACTTAGAATGATTTATTTGACAAAAATTTAGTTTTGAATTAATTGTTGTTTTGTCATAATCCGGTGAATTCGATTTTGAATAAATTCGTGAATAATGAACTATTAGGGGTGTAAACGGATAATAAATTGAGCGGATGTGCAGTATCCGAATCCGAATCCGTTTAGCATATCCGCTATCCGAATTCGTATCTGTTATCCGACGGATAATGAAAAGGCTATCCGTATCCGAATTTGATGGATATTATCCGAATATCGGATTATCCGTATCCGTGAGGATATCCGATTAGTGAGTTATCCGATATCCGAATTTGAATCCGTTTATCTGTTTTACATATATTTTTTAATAAAAAATAATAGATTGAAATTTCATAGCACAATTAAATATTAATATAAGTAACTATAAATCTATTAAATCTATACACATTAACTCATAAGTATAATATATAATTTATAATATATGTTTACAATAATTAATGGAGTTTATTATTACAAATAATATGATATACGTTTACTGTTATTTTTTTTATATATAATTCTCAAATAATTATATAAAGTGAATTAATATATGTTTCATCAAGGTATAAAAAATATATAGATATATATGTTATCGGATACGGATTACGGATAATAGATATATCTAACGGATGTATAAACTGATCGGATGTTAAACAGATCGGATGTGTCATTACCATATCCTTATCCGTTTATAATTCAGATGTCTATAATCAGATACAGATAATATCCTCTTTGAATAGATACGGATAATATCCTCTTTAAACGAATTCGGATGCGAACGGATATCGGATTTTCGGATATCCGTTTACAGCCCTATGAACTATATTCAAATTACTTAAGTTAATTGTAACTTGAAGTCAAGGGAATTTTAAATTTAATTGGTAAATTTAAATTCAAGAGGAAGCATGCTAATTTAGGTGATCATGGGTTAGTCTTATGTATGTTTTAAATTTTGCACATGGATGATTTCAATTGGGGTCGGAGCCCCATAGTTGCACGTTTTCAATTGGGGTTGGAGCCCTACTTATGTGCGTACTGTTATGTGTTTATTATGTGGATTTCCTTATTATTGTTTTTTGGCCGGGGTATGCCCCGTGTACTTGTCTACGGTTAATATGAAAATTGAGCCATATTATTTTATGTAAAGAGAGTGGAACTTAGGAAGTGAGGTTTTTATTTTCATTTTGGAGACAAGCACCCATGGTATAAGAAGGATCCACAAGGAGCATTTGAAGAACGGTGGCCATAAGAAGACCCCTCAAAATGTTTAGGAGGGTTTCTATTAATGTAATAGATAGGGCTATTTTTTCCATTAAATTCTGTACCCCTATGTGATATGAACTGTCTTATGTGGCATGAATGTTAGAACTAGTGATTTTGGAGTGGCTCCCGAAATCACATATAAGATAGGATACCCATGATCATCTCATAATTAGTATCATGCTAGGACATGTTCTCTACTAATTGCTTATGCGATGCACTTTATGAGAAACTGTATTAAACAAGACAATTAAAATTTGGATAACATTATATGTACTGGGAGGTGGGCCCTGAACAGTAGCAGTCCGGGACCACATTTTAAAATTTTATTATAATACAAGTATTAAAATATTTCTAAAACATTTTAATACAATAGCTGAAGACTTAGCCGGATCTACTCAAGTATATACATGCAATTGATAATAAATTTTAAATTACTTAAGCAGAGAAATATCTAACATGCAATTAACACTTAAGAGCACATAATTTATGCAATGTTATGTACTCGACCGGATGTGGCTTATGCACTTAGTGTAATAAGTCGTTTCCAATCTGACCCTGGAGATGGTCACTAGGCTGCCGCGAAGAATATTCTTAAGTACTTGAAAAGTACTAAAGATTTATTCTTAGTTTACGGAGGTCAGAAAGATCTTACTGTAGAAGGATACTGCGATGCAAGCTTTGCATCTGACTTAGATGATTTTAAGTCAATGTCAGGATACATTTTCTGCCTAAACGACGGAGTAGTGAGTTGGAAGAGTTCCAAGCAAACGACCACTGCAGATTCGACCACTGAGGCCGAATACTTACCTGCAAATGATGCAGCTAAGGAAGGTGTTCGGATTAGAAACTTTATTCAAGAGTTGAATGTTGTTCCTAGCACGAAAGACCCCATTACTGTGTTTTGTGACAACACTGGGGCGGTTGCTCAAGCAAGAGAACCAAGATCTCACCAACGGACCAAGCACATTATGAGGAAGTATCACCTAATCCGTGATATTATCAAAAGAGGAGATGTACAAATTGAGAGGGTCGCATCAGCAGAGAACGTGGCAGATCCATTTACTAAACCCCTTAGTCGAGAAGCTCTCCAAGGACATCTTAAGAAGATGGGACTTAGAGTAGCTTTAGAATGGCTTTGACGGGTAAGTGGGATATTGTTAAGAATAGTGCCCTAGAAAGCCGATTGTATATCCGCTTTGTGCTTTTCCTTATTATAATCACAGACAATCTTTGAATGAAATAACGAATTGAGGCAACACTTCTTTATATGTTCTTGTTTGGTATGCGTTTACTTTATCTATGCATGTATGAGAACTCCCCTAATCCTGATGACTTTAGGACTCTACCATTTAGGTGAAATGGTTCATGAAACGAGCCCTATATCACATAAGTCATGATTAGTAAAATACTCCAAGCCAATGAGTCCTACCGACAGTGTGAGTGTCAACCTGACTCCTCTATGGCTTGCTTGTGGGATCACGCCCTTAAGAAGGACCACCTTGTTTCATGGAGGTGCAAAGTGTATAGTTGATACGTGCATGATACATGAGGGTGCTTACTTCAATAAGTAAGTTCACTGAGGTGCCCCATGTGAGAAGATTCCTAAATGGGAAAGGAAGTTTCTATTTCAGGAAATGGAAACTTCCATATTAAAAAATATCTCACGAGTCATTGATGTGATTAATTGATCCTTAGACTTGATGTTCCATGTCACTTTATGAGTTAACTCTGTAGTCTTAGGTATAAGCTTTAAAGGGTGTCGCCTTAGACAACTGATTCAAGCCTTATGCTAGGGCTGCACAAGTGACTCATGAAAGCGAATGAGAAACACGAAACGACCTACACTTGCATCTGCAAGGTGATCTCTTATTGTGTAAGTCATTCATATGCCATATAGAGTCTTTGGCCAAGGTAGTAGATCAAGACATCAGGAAAAGGGTTTCTTGGATTGAGATCAAATGGATATGAAATGCACTTTGCTTTAAGACCGAACTATTAGGGTTCTGATTATTCCCCTACCCTAGATCTTGGTTGAGAGATAGTAAGTAGGAGGATTGTATCTCACATGAATCAATGATTTAAAGGTTCTGTCGAATCCGAACATTCCAATTCAGCTAGGGGTTAAACACCTGTTGCTAGACTATGGTCGTTTAATCTGTGGACTGATTAATTAATTAGTGAATTAATTAATTAGGGTCACTGCTAATTGAATTGAGAACCTAGAGGGTCACACACAACAACTTGGTTACATGAGTTAAGGCTTTAAAATGATTAAACGAGTTAATCGGGCCAAGAGGGTTCCACACGTGTTGCTCACGTGAGTGGCACGTGTCCTTGTAACACGTGTCTCACACGTGTATAAATATATACGTGTGTATATATATATATATATATATATATATATATATATATATATATTAAATAATTAAATGTCTTAATTATTTAATAGACTTTGGTTTAATTTTGAATTAAAAAGAAAGTCTTATTTTGGAGAAAAATAATCTATTTAATTACGAATTAATTAATTAGATAAATAAGTTATTTATTTATTAATAAATAAAATATAATAATATCCAAAGGGTTTTGATATTTTAGCTCTCTTAAAATTTGATTTGAATAAGAATTCAAAGTCAAAGTCAAAATTACTTGATGATCAAGTAATAGGAGAGAGGGACCAAAACCCTAGCCCATAAGGACAAGGATTTTCGGCCACCCCTCTCAATTATATATAGAGCTCCCCTTGAGAGTGATTGATTGATTTCTTTTGGTTCATGTGTTTAACACCATCCTTTCTCCAAGATAAATTAAACCCTAGGTTAAGCCTAAACACTAACTAGAGAACTAGCATCCTTACTAGTTAGATTGTAGTCAAGTTGGTGGACTATCTCTAGAGAGCTTCAAGTTAGAAGTTTTTTGAAGATTCGAGCTTTACCAAGGAGAGGGGATCAAGCCGCGAGAAGAGCGTTCTTGGGTGGCTTGAAACGCTTCAAGAAAGATTATTGAAAAGTAAGTTTCTAATCTCTACGAATTTGGATACACGATTGCGAGTCCAAGATCCTTTTTGTTGGAAAATTTTTTTAAATTCCGCTGCTTTCTAATTCCTGTTTTCCAACTGACATCACTAGAAAGCTTCAACCTACGTAAGTTTCGAAACATCCTAAGATACGATACAAGAATTGCAAGTCCATGATCAATCTTTTGGAAAAATTTTTAAATTTTCGCTGCGTTTCTGTACTCGTTTTCCAACAGACATCGCCTATACTGTAGGGATAGTCAGTCGTTCATGCACCAACCTCAGAAAAGTCACATGGAGGCCGTGATAAGAATAATACGGTATCTAAAGGGCTCTATTGGAAATGGGATCATGTTCGGTAAACATGGACATCTGGATATCGAGGCATACACGGATACAGATTGGGCAGGAAATCCAAATGACAGAAGGTCGACCTCAGGGTTCTTCACCCTAGTTGGAGGTAATGTAGTAACTTGGAGAAGTAAAAAACAAAAGGTTGTGCCTCTCTCCAGCGCTGAGGCAGAGTTCAGAGGCATTGCGAAGGCTGTAACAGAGATCATCTTGGTAAGGAAACTTATGACCGAAATTGGTATGGCTCCAAGAGGCCTGGGACGGTTGAAATGTGATAAAAAAGCTGCGATAAGCATCTCTGAAAATCCTGTGCAACACGACAGAACCAGACACGTGGAGGTTGATCCGCACTTCATAAAAGAGAAATTAGAAGATGGCACAGTTGAGCTTCCATTTGTTAGGTCAGAAGACCAGTTAGCGGACATTCTGACCAAAGCATTTACTGAACAAGTGTTCCAAACCGTTCTGGACAAGTTAAGAATCGACGATCCCGTTGTTTAACTTGAGGGGAGTGTTAGCATATACGAGATTCTAGGAGATGATTTAGTTTCCTTTTTGAGCTAATTCCTAAATCCCTGACTTGTAGGGATTGATAGATTAAATAAGTGGTCTCTGTAATAGTTTTTCATATGAAACAATACAAGCCAATATACAATGAATTCAAGAAACTTTTTTTATTCTTTATATGCCGTAACAGATGAAAACATGTCAAATCATATACCTAAATCGGGAAAAGAGTTGAAAATTAGTGTGAAAGCGCACTAAAAGTCATTTATATGATCATTGCCGCAAATTTATGGTAACAATCTAATAATTCCAGGCCATTTCGATTTTCCTATAAATATATCATAGTTTCAGTCCAAAATCCTCAGCATCTTACGATAACTTACAAAAGGAAAGGAAAGGAAAAAAAAAAAATGGCGATCCATGTAGAAATAATCTCAAGAGAGATGATAAAGCCATCCTCGCCAACTCCACCCCATCTCAAAACCCTCAAATTATCATTTCTAGACCAAATTTCACCACCCGTATATATTCCCCTTATTTTCTTTTACCACCACGATCAGTTAAGCCACATTAACGTTGGCAACCAAGTGGAATTATCGCGATTTCTGAGACGATCTTTGTCTGATGTTCTAACCATATTCTATCCCTTGGTAGGGAAAATTCAGGAAAATTCGTCCATAGTTGACTGCGGTGACTGCGGTGCTGAATTCATCGAGGCACGAGTTCATGCTCGGCTTTTGGATGTTATGATAGAAGATCCTAACATGGAGGATATCAAGAAATTACAGCCGTTGGATCCTCTAGGAGAAGGTGAAAAGGTTGTTTTAGCCGTGAAAATCAGTTTCTTTGACTGTGGGGGAATAGCCGTTGCCTTATGTCTGTCACATAAAGTTGGTGATGGGATGTCTTTGGCGACGTTTGTCAATGCATGGGCAGCTGCAAGCCGAGGAGAAGCTGAAAAACCTCAGCCCACGTTTGATTTGGCTTCTATTTTCCCCCCTAGATCCATGTCAAACGCTTTGGGGCAAACTCACAGGGTTGGGATGACGAATGAAAAACTCGTCACTAAAAGATTTGTTTTCAACAAGGAAAAGATAGATAATATTAAGGAATGTTTTGCTAGTGAATCGCAAGTGAAGGAACCAACTCGAGTGGAAGCTGTTTCCGCTTGCATTTGGCGACGGTCTATGGCCGTCGCCAAAGCAAAAGCCCGAAGTGAAAGCCTATCGTTTGTTGCAGTTCATGCAGTGAACTTGAGGGCAAGAGCTAATCGGCCTTTCCCTGAGAACATGTGGGGAAATTGTTGGAGGCCCGTGTTCACCCTATCAAAACCGAACGATGATTCAGATCTTGTGGCCAGTTTAAGGTCTGCGATAAGAAGTATTGATGGTGATTTTGTGAACCGGATTCAAAATGGTGAGTATTTGAATCATCTGAGTAGAAAGGTTGATCTTTATTCAAATGGGGGATTGGAGTTCTGCAATTTTAGCAGTTGGTGTAGGTTCCCGTTGTATGAGGTTGATTTCGGTTGGGGGAAGCCGGATTGGGTTTGCACCACTACTTTGCCTTACAAGAATGTAGTGATTTTGATGAGTAGTCCATGTGGGGAAGGGATCGAAGCATGGGTTAACATGCTTGAAGATGATATGAAGATATTTGAACAAGATCAAGAAGCTTGGTAACTGAGCTCCGGCCTAAACTCGATCAAGAAGCGGGCCACGATAAGAACTCAAAGGATATAACGCTACTTATTTATATTGTTCTAGTAATATGATATTCCTTTTTATACTTTTAAGCCTCGTTTACTTTTCATGACGTAATAATCCATATGATGTTAACATGGGTTAGCGATAATAAATATACCCCCGTTTACATTTCATGTCCCGCCAATGTGATGAATTCATGTTTTTAAAAGAATGGGTGTTTACTTTGAGTGTTTGTGAAAGCATGTTAGCATTAAAATACTAATATGCCCCACCCTTTTTATACCCCTTTTTCATCTATAAATAACACTTGGGAACACTGCAAATTTAGCAAAATAACATACCCCTTTTTATATATATTTTTGAACTTTAATTGGACATTTCTGATTTTAGGGATACTTACTCCCAAAATTTTGCAATTTTGGCCAGATCTTAGCCAACAATCCCCCTAATTTCTTCCCGAAATACCGCTCTTGTGTCTACGGGCCACCCGAAATACCACCCTTGTGCCTCCGTGGCCACCGGAATGTCTCCTGAAAATTATCGATCCAGCTGAATTTGACCAAAATTATAAAATTTTTAAACTAAGTATCCCTTAAATTAGAAATGCCAAATTAAAATCCAAAAATGCAAAAAGAAATGTATTACTATCCCAAATTTTGCAGTTTCCCCATAAGGCCATAACACTTATAGTTCACTGTGGAAATGGTAGTGGACATAAATCTCAACAAACTGTGGGCAAACACGTAAACTCATGCCCCATGTAATTTGCGTGTGATGCACGAATACTCCGATCATGCATTTTGGGGTCCCTTTTCAAGAATGATATTAAAACTCATTTTTTGTTAAAGAAATACTACTACTTTTATATGTTTTAAGATTCAAATAGGACTCGTGGATGAGATCCACAACTCCTAAAAGGAGTTTTCTTTATTTGCCTTAGACTTTATATTATTTATAAAAATGACCCCAAAATTTCCAAAATATTATAGATGGGTATATAAAGTATATTTTCATACATAATATCAAGAAAGTAAGCATAAATATTTAAATTAATCATGCTTTAATAATAGAAGTACTCTAATATTCATCCTATAATTCATAAAACACGTAAATAATTTGTAAAAATTTTATTACCTCTCTTTATCTCCTTCCTCTTCTACAATTTTGATTTATTGATCCTCCAAGACTCGTCTTCTTTTCTCCTCGGTCAACCCTTCGTGTTCCAAAAGTCCTCACAGCTTCATGCTCTCTCGGACATCAACTGGAAACAGACCTCGACCTCCAACGGAAAATCTCACTACGGCTTGTAAGCTTCAACAAAAGGGTTGTAGAAAAATACTGGAATAAAAAGGGTTAATAAAACTCTTAACAAAGTATTTATCTCGTGTATATGAAAAGGAGAATTTTATTTCCTTCCAAAGAGGTTTATACAAACATTATATATTCTAAAAAGAGGATTTATTTGGAAATACAACACTTCAAAGCCCAAAAACTGAAAGACTCAAAGGTAGTTTTTCATATGACTTTCTGATTTCAAGGCAAGGTGTTCTTCACCATGCAAGAGGACTCTATTTATAGGCTATATTCTTGCTACTATTTGGACTTGAAATTTTTATTTGAAATCCACTGCTTTATCCTTCAACGATCCAGATCTTGTCGACACTTTTCTATGGTTGAGATTCTGCCGACACTTTTATCTGCCACTTGATAAATGGAGTATGACGTCATGGCATTTGTCATTTCCTTGCTGATGTATGCGCTTACATCACTGATGGTTACAGCCCATCATCTTGCAAGCTTCTTGTCTAGTTTCTGCAGTGCAGAAAAATTCATGTTTTTCAAACTTATTTATGAATTCCATTAAAAGAGGAGAGCTTATTTTTCCTCCTTTGGTGAGTAGAATCCAATTTTCTTTACTCATCAGCGTTTCGAACTTATATTTGGACAGGTTTTGTGCAACACTGTGAATAGCCTTTATTCCCAATGCACGTCTTTGGACAATCCATTCTTTAGTAACTTGGATCTTTCTTAACGGTTTATTTCCTTGCTCAAGCTTTATGGTGTCAGAAAGGTGATCTGCAGTGATCATGAAGAATGCTTCATGCCATATATGTTTCTCTGGTTCTGGGGATATGGTGTAGAACTTGAGAACCACCTGCCTTCCTCTGGCAAATTTACTGATTTGAGATTTTAAAGTATCATCAAATCTGGATATTTCTCTAAGATCTTTAATTGGGTAGATTAGATCAAGGAACCCAAAACAAGCATATCTATAAACTGCTTCTGGGCATGCTCCCATGATGCAGGTCAATCTTGGATATATATTTTTTCCTTTGGAGAAAAATATAGTATCTGTATTTTCCATACTATAGACTTCATCAACTGTATGAACATACATATGTTCCCATTCAGTGTTAGGAACATATTTTTCTATTTCAATCTTTATTTCCTTTGAAGAAGGCTCTCTTTCCAATTTCATTTCAATGACTGAGGGAGCTTTATTTTTGGCTTCTTCTTTATTTTTCTCGCCAGATGACTCAGCCTCATTTATTTTTATTGACTCAAATTTTTCAATATATTTTTCTAACCTTTGAGTCACTTTATTTACCTTTTCCAGATTTTTAGTTACCAAATCTATCAATGGAGGGAGATTTTTGTATAGATATTGTTCAAGAACCACAGTTCCTTCATAGAGATCTTCAGCCATGCTGTTGATATATGAGATCTCTTCTTTTATTTCAGAAATATCAATTTTATCCTCCATCTGTAAAAGAGAGAAAGATTTATTAAATTTCTTTTCAAGATTTTCTATAAGTGATTTTTGGGAAATCACCACCCATTAACGGATTTCATTTTGTCTTTACCATCTACCGTTTGAGATGGACTAGATATATGCATACACATATATTGGTCTTCTAAGTTTCTATAAGTGATTTTTGGGAAATCACCACCCATTAACGGATTTGATTTTGTCTTTACCATCTACCGTTTGAGATGGACTAGATATATGTAAACCCATATATTGGTCTTCATTCTGAACCAAAATCTATATTTGTGGATAAAAAGTCTGCTAAAAAATTATCAGTTCCTTTTATGGGAATGATTTTGAAATCATAGAGAGATAGGAAAACTTGACATCTATGTAACCTTCTATAATTTGGTTCACTGGGTAATTTATTTTTCGCAAGACTTGGAACTTGAGTGTTATCCACAAGAAAAATGAAAGGTTTTTGGAGTAGGAAAAGTGAAAACTTTTTAATCCCATTTATTACTCCTAATAACTCCTTTTCATGTGTAGTATAATTTATTTCTGCTGATTTAAAAGTACCACTTGTATATCTACAAATCTCATTAAGATCTGTTTTCAAGATTGCAGCCCAATATAAATCAGACGCATCAGTTTGGAGAATCAAGTTATCATTATTATCAGGAACCCTTAATTCTGGAAGAGTTTTACATTCTTCCTTTAACTTTATGACAATCTCGGTATGTCTTGGAGCCCAACCTTTTGTATTATTTTTTCTTAATAACTTTTGTATTTCATGTCTTTTCTTAGCTAACTCAGGTATGAAACCTTCAGCATAATTAAGACATCCTAAAAAAATTTCTAATTGTTTTCTATTTTCTAATTTATCAGGAAACTCACTAATCTTCCTAAATATAAGAGGTTCAATTTTATACCTGCAGCACTTAGCTTTAATCCTAAAAACTCAATTTCTTTAGTTTCTATAACTGCTTTTCTTTCAGACAGGGCTATACCATTTTCTTTACATAATTTAGCAAAGAGTAAAAGATGTTTTCTATGTTCATCTATAGTATTTGAACAAACAAGAATGTCATCTATATAAACAACCATGAATTTTCTATATTTGCTAAATATATCATCCATCTTTCTTTGATATATTGATGGTGCATTTTTTAATCCAAATGGCATTACTAACCATTCATAGTGTCCTTGGGGGGCACTAAAGGATGTATATTGAATGCTATCATTTTCCATTTTTACTTGCCAAAATCCGGATGTACAATCAAATTTTGAGTAATATGATTTATTCTTTACTAGGTCTATTAATACTTCCTTATTGGGTAATTGGTAACTATCACCCTTAGTAAAATGATTTAATCTTTTATAATTTATTACCATTCTTGCTTTATTTCTTTTCTTTTCAGCTTCTTTCATTACCATGAATGGCTAAAACTTTTCCTAATTAATCGTTTATCTAAAAGTTCTTTAATTTGTTTTTTAAATTCATCTTCTTCACTTAAGGTATATCTCATGGGTCTTTCTTTAATTATTATATTATCTGTTAATTCTATTCTACCTTTTGGGTAATCTTTTTTCCAAAAAGCCAATGGATGGTCACTATAATTTTCTTTTATCTTACTAGTAACCGTTTCTAAATTTATTCTTTTTATAACTATTTTATTTATTGGTATTTGTATTTTTTCATATATAGAGTGTCCACCACGCTTAGCTGGCTGAACTCTGAAAGGATGGTTTAATCGTGGTAATTTTAACAAATGACCACACTTTGTTTTAAGTACAATAGAATATGCATTTTGCATATAATATTGAAATTGTTGTAGGAAATCATTTCCTAATAATATATCAACTTCTAGTTCATTATATTCATATATTCTAGGAACCATTATTATTTTACTTCCTAGGATAATATCAACATCTATTGCTGATCTGTGTATATCCTGTGATTTTCCAGTCACACCTTTTATCCTGATTTTTCCATCTTCTTTCCATTTATTAATCAAGAAGGTTTTGAAAATAGTTATTTCAGATCCAGTATTTATTAAAGCACAAGTTATTATATCATTTTCAAGAGTTTCTCTTATTCCTAACTGAATGAAAACACTAACTGTAAAGTTATATCCTTTCATTTTATTCTTGGACAATATATGACTTTTTCTTCTATGCAGAGTGTTACTCCATCTTTTTCTATCTTATAATAATTACAACTATCTAGGAAAGCATTTCCTAAAATTATGTCATAGGAACTTCCCGTCATATTTTTATCTAGATAACATTTAACAATTATTCTAGATTTATCAATATTTATTGGAATAGATATTTGCTGGTTACATGCAACTATCCTTCCTTCAAAGTTTTCATAGTAGAAACTCTCATTTAAGGTTTTTATCATTAACCCTTTATTTTTTATTTTAGCAAAGTGATTCGCGCTTGCTCCTGTATCTATCAGTATTTTTGGTTCTTTAATATATTCTTGACCATTAAAATATTCTCCTAAAATGATCATTGTTTTATTTACTGAGTTTTTATTTATACTTAAAATTCTGGTTATATTCATTCTTTGACTCCTTCGAGATATACTATTTTTTCCAAATTCTATTTGAGAAGTTTTACTAGAAGATCCTTCTTCTATTAAAGGTTTATTTATGATTTCTAATTCATAATTTGTTATTTCTTTAGGGTCTTCAAGAAGAGGTAATTTCGCTGAAGCTATTTCCTTACATTCTTCATCTATTTCTAAATGTGGTTTATCTTGATAAATTTTTCCATAGTTACTATTACTTAGAACATATAATGCTCTATAGTAAATCGAGAAAGCTTTACTTTTATCTTTCAATCCTATATCTTTTATGAATTTGTAATGTAAACTTAATGTTTCATCTATATTATGATCATTTATATTCACACTATATTTAGGATATAAATCAAAGAATATTTGTTTATAACACAAATTTCCTTCTATAGTTCCTAGATGACTTCTCTTCGCATCTGTAAATCTCTGATCATGAAGAGAAAGTACTATAGGACTATCTATTCCTTCTCTAAACAATGATTTTACCAGGAATTGAACTCTTCCTAAATATATATATATTGTATTTTACTTTTTTCCTTTTTATCTTTTATTTTATTCAAAGCTTGATTTATAGTATTTCTTGTTAACAAGTTAATCTTTACCTGCCCTGAAGTATGTTCAATGTTTATAGATTTTTCTACTTCATGGTAGTCATATATATTTATTTTCTTTCTTTTTATAAGACTTGATATCCCTTTAAATATACTTTGGCTGGGATTTGTAGCATTTAATTTTAGTTTCTTTATCTTATCTAAAGTTTCTTTATTGAAGGTAATGCGTTCTGCATATCCTTCTGGTCCTTCATAAATATCTATTTCTTCATCAGATAATTCTGTTATTTCAGAAATCATTCTGATTCAGTATCTAATTCTGAAGATATTTCATTTTCTGATAGAACTGATTCTTCCATATATATTTCTTTTCCAAAATAGTTTTCTATATTGGAAACTTCTTCAAGTTCATCTCTTATTTCTAAAAATTCAATTTCTATATTTTCAATATGTTTAGCTTTAGGTTTTGGACATTCGGGTAATTTATGACCTTCTTCTCCACAATTCCAGCATTGACATTTAGTTAATTTTTTATTTCTTTCTTTATTAAATTTATTTTCATACTTGTTTCTTTTAAAAAACTTTCTTCTTGGTTTTATATTTTTTCTTTGAAAATTTTTATATTTTTTATATTTCTTCTTATAAAATTTTCTTTTATTCCTTTTAGGGTATGTTTTCCTATTACTTCCCCACTGAGTAGGTAATTCTACTGTATCACAACAGAGTTTAGTTATTCTTTTAGATTTTTTATATAATTGTTGTTCACTACATATTCTTTTAAGTTCTATTGTTAATACTTTTATTCTTCCTCCAAGACTCTGAGGATACATATTTTTCTTTTCATTCCATACTTTATTCATATGATTATTCCACGGATAAGGGAGTTTAGTGTAAAACATATTTAGAATTATTTCTTCAGATTCTGTACTATAGTATTGGGTATAATAATAATCTCTAAATTCACAAACATAATTTTTTATATTGTACATTGAGAATATACTTAGGTTTATTAGATTATTTCTTGCTTTATCTTTTTCTCTTTCTATTTCTAATTCTTTATTAGTTATCCATGATTTACCTAAAAATTCATCAGATATATTTGCAACTATACTTTGTACTCCAATTCTTATATCTATATCAAATCCAGTTTCCATTCCAACTTTCATTATTCCTTGTATATCAGGAGATACTCCTTCCCACCATTTAAGAACTATTCCATCAAATGTAGTTATAATATATTCACTCTTTTTATTAGCTCCCCAATATATATCATCTTGGGTTAATAAAAAGGCTATCATATCATTTTGCCACTTTACCATAGCTTTTCCATTATCTACTTGACAATCTAGATTTAATTTACTTCCTTGGAGATTTATAGGTTCACTATATTGTTCAGTGGGTTGATATTTTGGATTATAAGATATATTCTTCTTACTTTGTTCTTTATTTCTCTTAGGTCTATAGTATGTTTTATGGGAATTATCGTTAGAACCCATAAAGGATTCTGGAGTTTCATTAGTTACTCCTGAAGGTCCTCCGGTTGTATTCATTCTAACTTCATATTCAACTATATCATCTAGATTTATTTTTTCAAATTCTTCTATTAAATCATTTACCTCATTCATTGTTTTCAGAATTTTCTTCTAGTTTAGCTTCTTCTATAATTTCCTTTAATTTTGATTCTTTCTTTATTTTATTTTCTCTATCATCTTGTTCTTTTAATAATCTAGGGAGGTATATTGTATACATATATTCATCAAATGATTCAGGTTCATATTTCTTTTCTGTTGGTATAGTAACAATCTTAGTAGGTGTTTTTATTGTTTTTTCTATTTCTCTTTTCTTGTCTAATTTGGTATTTTTAATATTATCTTGGATAAGATTATTTATTTGTTTTATTTCAATTCTAATAACTTGGATTTCTGTATTTATATTTTTTATTTTAGCTTTTAGTTTTACTAATTCTTCTAATAATGTATTTATAGCATTTGCAACTGATTCAATATGATTCATTATGGTGAAGCTAGTTGCCAACTAATTCAATATGATTCAATATGATTCATATCCTCCTTCTGTATATGTTTCATTTAAATTCCATTTATCTGAGCAAAATTTTAAATATATTAAAGCTGTATGTATTAATATTCCTATTATATAACTTTCTATGATTGGTTTTATGATTTTTTTCCCATTTTGCCAATTTTCTGTGGCTTCTTCCTTCTGTTTTCTTATTTTTTGTTTACACAGTGTAATTTTATTTTTTATTTCTTTATTTTCTTTCTTACTTTTATTTTATCTTTTATATTCTTCTAATATTGTTTTTAATCTTAAAATATTATTTATATTATCAATCCATTTATTTAAATGGTTATCTTGATTAGGTTTTAATAATCTGACCATTTATATTGTCAAAAGATTTATATAGTAATCTCTATCTTTTTTATGGTTATTCATTCTATCATAATAATATTTACTAGGATATTTTTTATATTGGTGTTTGTACCATTTATACATTGAATCGAAATATTTTATAGATTCAATTATTTTCCTTTTATCAAATATCTTCATTTTATCTATTATTTACTTGGATTGTATGGCTCTGGTACCACACGTAGACGCGGAATATATTTTGTATTTGGGTGATATTAAACATGATATTAAATGATATTAAACTTGATTATTTATAAATTAGATTATTGCCTTTTCAATATATTTTAGTCTTCTTATTTCAGAAGCTAACATTGCTTCATGAAACTCTATTTGTTTTATGATATGATATTCTTCAACATGAAATAAATTATCTTTATTAATAGTTCTAATAAGTTGTAATTTTTCTTTCTCAATATTAATTCTAGCTCGTTGAAAATCTATACCTATGTGTATATTTTTGGTTAATTCACGAATTCTTTTATAATATTTACTCGACATTTTTATACTTATAAATTGTGCCAAACAAATTCTAAATAAAAACAAAATGATTACTCTTCGATTGTTAAAGGACAAATATGATATATGTAACGCCCCAATTTCCGGAAGTTCAGGTAATCACTCCACGAGCGGGTCTTCGGGAGTTGGGAGGTTTAAATTTGCTTATTCTATTTTTTAATTGCAAAGTTCAGCATGATTAATTATCATATGTTTTCATACATTTATATGAAATGCCATCTATATGAATTATATGGAAATCAGTGAAATAAAGTGACCTAAGTGTATTATATGATCCTTAATTGCTTCCTTATGTGAAATTGTGTAATTAAATATATATCATGGCTTGAGGTGAATTGCATCATTTGTTAGAGTTTATACTTATGAGCATTAATTTAAATAAATGAGGGACTTTTGTGCAAATAAGGTTGAATCACATGTTTCCATGACCAAACTTAGGATATATCATGAATTATCTCTCATTTCTTCCATTATGTTCCATATCATTCAAAGAGCAAAAACCTCACACACACACAAACACCTAGTAAAAACAGACATTTGCATCTTGAGGGAGGAAGAAAATTTCATCTCATAACTCAAGCTAATTTTGAAGAATTGAAGAACTAGGAGCATCATCAACTTCATCTCATCATCTCATCACCATCTCTTTGATTTAAGGTAGGAATTGGAAAATTTCATGAAATTCTTGAATATGTGATCAAGTATGAATTTAGGGATTTGTTGATGAATTCTTGCATGATTGAAGTTGAGAGCATGATCTTAATCATAAGGAGTAAGGATTGCATGAAAATCTTGAAATTATTGAGGGTTGGAAGCAAGTTCATACATGAGGGTTTCAAGCTTGATTTTACCACTTTGATGTTTATTTCTTGGTTGAATTGATGAATACTTGAAGTATGAAGCATATATGAGGTGTTTCAACATTTGTTATGGTTGGAATTTGGGAATATAATTGTTTGGGTTGGTTTTGCATGGAAAACCCCTGTTTTCTCCCCTGTTTCTGTTGCTACGCATGTGGTCGCGGCCGTGACCTGTTTTACGTGTAAAACTGGTCGCGGCCGCTACCCATTTTTGGCCCAGTTTCGAGATTTGAAAAAATTGGACAAAAATTCGGAAAAATACCGCGACCATTTTGTGAAGGATTTTGGTCGCGCCCGCGACCACCCTCCAGAAACTGTATTTTGTCCAACTTCGAACCTACGCCATTTTCACCTCGGTTTGAATTAGAAAACGTGCCATATACCGTCGGAAAGGTCTTTATGTCTACTTTCATACCCAACAAACAAAACTCAATTCCCACTTCTAGAATTTAAGATATTACAGTCCTCCCACAACATGTGCATTTTCCCAAAATTGTCAAGTCTTCCTAAACTTCACCAAAATCTTTCATATTTCATTCCTTTCACTTTCTTGGCTCCCATATGTGAATTATATGACTTTTATGCCCTATTTGATCATTGTTATCTTAAATTGTTAAATTGAACATTTCATGATCGTTATTGATTGAAATTGTATAAGTGACATTATTGGAACATGCCGTTCGTCTTCGTTGGTTCATAAGGGTAGAGTCTTATGTACACTTGTACCTTTGTTACACAGATCACGGTCCGAGAGATGAGGAACACGCTCCATAAGGTGTATCCTTTCTTCTTGTGTTGGTAAAGGTGAGGTTATTTCTAATTATATTGAACCCTACAACCCTATGTGGCTTTGGACCAAAACAAATAATTATATCTATAGTTTTCTGAAAACTGAATTATTCCCTTATTGTTTGATTGGTATTGTACCGAGTTATTGAATTCATATCGAATTGAATTGATTGATTGCTTTGGCGAGTGAAACATGTTCACAAGGGGCCCGAGGGTATTGTATTGAGCCAACCGGGAAGGCAAGGGCCGACGGGCAACTCTTGCACTATCCTCACCAAATTGCGGGATGACCCCTGAATCCACTAGGAGATTGGTGGAGGAAGGAGTTCCGGGTATAGGGAATCATGAACCCTATACTCAATGAGATTGGATGGCGGGGCCTTGCAATCCCCCATCACCTGGAGGAAGAAGGATGGATTGATTGAAACTGTCTATTTGTGCGCTGAATTGATTGCCTGATCACTTAATTGATAACATTGAATTAATGTACACTGTCGGAGATCGGTTGGAGATTTGCCCTCACTCGTCGGGCCACAGATTATTGAATTATACTGAAATAACTAAACTGAAAAGGGAATGATTGTAACCTCGGGCGAGCCTTGTTTATTTTTTAAGCTAATATTGTTTTATGAAAATCTTACCCGAGTTTACAATTTGCATGGTATTTGCGCTTTTAAATTATAACCCCTCACTCCGTCTTTCATAGACTGACACCTCACAATTTTCAGGTCATGAAGATTGAGTGCTAGGGGGGATTTGAGTCCATTTTACCACTTTTGGGAGTCTAGCTCTGGTCTTTTGTA
Organism: Lantana camara; assembly: GCA_037501455.1. Classification (NCBI taxonomy): domain Eukaryota; kingdom Viridiplantae; phylum Streptophyta; class Magnoliopsida; order Lamiales; family Verbenaceae; genus Lantana; species Lantana camara. Next base: position 94,819,056 of record CM074860.1, on the reverse strand, counting down.
TTTTGATACATGTTATGAGTGAAGAGGCATAAAATTACGTCCGAATCAGAACCGTCCACGTGTCAACATTTGGCAATAGAGGAACTGGACGCTCGCACTGGTGGGCACGCGAGTCAACCCAGCCCACTCACTTGCCAACAAATACATGCCATTGAGCCTCGGCCAACTGTCCAAGTAAAGGGCCCGAGCCGACAGGCTTGGCGCTCACACCTCGGCCCTCGGGGTTACCCTTCTCAGGAAGGCACCCACGCGAGGCGCGTTCCTGGTGCTCGTGGTTTTGACGCTCAAGGGTCATCATCCACGGGGAACCCATCCGTGCGCCCTTCGAGCGTCACCAGCGCTCGAGTATGATCCTCCCCCACCGTGATGGATTCGAACCCTAGCGGAGCGGACCTTGAGCCTTCCTCTCATGCAGCCCTCGCCAACAACCTCTGACATCACAGCAGCACGTACCGCGTACCTGACACGCCGCCTACTTTTCAGAGCCATCACTCTCATACCACCACAGGCTACCACGTGTTAGGGCAACACAGGTTTGGGACCACACGGTCAATTTACCCATTTACCCTCACCCCTAACATATAAATAGGGGAGAACACATGCTTCCTCCCCCAAGTCATCTTCCTCATATTTAGGCACTCAAACACAGTTCTGGGCATCTTTCCTCCATCTTTTCAAGCTTTGGGATTACTCTCACCACAGTTGCATCACCCTTCCATCTTACACTCTTGGTGTTATCCTAGCTGGAAGAACCCACGCTCAAAAAGGAAACCCAGTTCCTGAGGCTCTCACGCCTGTGATGGTCTTTCATATAAATATAGAAATTGTTGTTGCATTTAGGAAACTCGGATTCCTGCACCATCATTTTTGGCGCCATCTGTGGGAAATCCATCACTACCGCAACCGTCATCACCAGATTCTTCCTCTGAAAGCTAGTTGAGTTATAACACCTTTTGGCTCTGAAAATGGTAACTGCAACAAGGTCTGGATCCGTGGGAGACAAGGGCGCTCTTCCCCCAGTCAACGAAGAGAACGCGGAGAGCAGCATTCCCGCCGGAGGTACGAACCCACCAGCTGCGGGGAATGGGGCCGAAAATGCAGAAACGGTGGCTGCAATTCTCACACCTGGAGGGAACGTTGTGGGAGGACCCAGTTCCGTTGTTCCACCTGCCGCTCACACCGCCAACGCTTCCTTCCCTTACGCAGGCATGTATCCCATGACCATGCCTCCACCGGGATACCCTTTTGTGCAACCCGGAATGATGCCTGGGTTGATGCCGATGATCCAACCCTATCAAGTGGGGACACTGAATCTCCCCATGTCATTGCCAAGAGAGATACAAGGGGTAGAAATGCCCCAAATCACTACACAACAACTCCAGGCGTTGTATGCACAATGTGAGGGCCAGGCGGTCCAGAACGCTTGGGAACATTTCACTGCGGCTTATTTCCCTTCGCATGCTAGCGCTCGAATGGCCCCACCTCTTGAAGGACTCCCAGCGCACCCCCTGACGATGGCTCAAAATGCGTTGAGGGCCCAGCAACCTCCTCCACCACCGAATCAAGAAAATGAGGCCCCACCGAGGGTCCCGCTGGAGATGAAAGGGCTCCTCGAAATGAGGGGGCCGGAGATAACGAAGAAGTCCAATCGAAAGCTACAGGAAGGGCAAACCGCAGAAATGTCGGTGACCCTCAACTTGCCGCAGTACAAGACCAGATTAGGGGGCTCCAGAACGTGGTAGAGCAGCTCTCTCGAGCGCGGTCTCACGTCTCCCATGATGGGGGCGAGAGGTCCAGGTCCAGAGACGCTCGCAGACCACGCAGCCCCATCTCTCGCCGACGAAGAGAAGCCAGCCCTGAAGATCCGGAAGACAGGGATTACCGAATCGTGACGGGCGATTCTCCCCTCATTGAGGAGGTTCTGATGACCCGTGCGGGGAAGGGCAAAATCCCCACGTCCGTCAACAGGTATGATGGGACCACAGATCCAGCCGAGCATCTCGATCACTTCGTGCACTTGATGCATTTATACGATCACCCAATCAACTATTGGGCCAAGGTGTTTGTCACCTCTCTCGTAGGAATGGCCCAGGACTGGTACAAAAAGCTTCCTCCGCGCTCAATCCGAGGATACCATGACCTGGCTGACGCTTTCATCAGCCATTTCAACTCTTTGAAGGCACCAGCCCCCGCTGCGACGGCTCTCTACAGCTTGGTCCAGAGGCTGAGCGAGACCCTCAGGTCCTTCATGGGAAGGTTCAACAAGGAAATATTGTTGGTAGAAAAGCCCTCGATGGATTTCTTGAGGCACGTCCTCTTTGGGGCTATCAATATGAAGCACTATGTCAGTAAAGAGTTCGTGGAGGAGGTGGCCAAGAAGAAGCCCCGCTCATTAATGGAGATTAGGGAAATAGCAGATTCTTTCTTCACCCTCGAGGATATGTATATTGTGAGGGACCAGAAGATGGCGAATGCCCCTCGCCCCAACAAAGCCCTTGAAGACAGAGGAGATCCGACCAGAGGCCACCGCCGTAGCCCTATTCCCGCTCGTCGGAACTCTCCAACCCCTCGGAGGTTCGAGCGCATCCCTCTCAACCGCCCTATAGCCAAAGTGTATGCCATGGCGGATAAAAAGCTGTTTAAGAGACCGCCAAAGTTGACAGAGACCGAGGCTCAGAAGCGCTCGGGGAAGTACTGCGCTTTTCACAAGCAGCAAGGGCATGACACCAGTGAATGTCGTCAGCTTGAGAGTGAGATTCAGAGGCTGATCGCTGGGGGGCACCTTAAGGAGTTCGTAAAGGTGTTGGAGAGGTACGACGAGCATTGCGCCGAGCGAGCGCATGCACGTGGGAGAAGCCGTTCGCGCTCTCGGAGTCCACGTCACTGTCATCCCGAGCCCAGTGACCGTGGAAAAGGAAAAGCTTCAGACCTGGAAAACCAGCCCTTTGCGGTCATTCACATGATTGCCGGAGGGCCCTCAGGGGGAGACTCTAACGCTTCCCGACGCCGCTACATTCGGAGTTATGATCAAAGATCTTCTCAGCCCAGGCCGGTGCTCTCTATTGATAAATCATCGCGCTCGGAGAAGGATGATAGCGTAGGTTTCACAAAGAAAGATTTAGAGCACATTGTGACACCCCATGGGTTCGGTGAAACCTCTGACTGCCCCATGGTGGTTAGCTTAGACGTTCACAATCACGTTGTAAAGAGGGTCTTAATTGATAGTGGAAGCTCGGTGAATGTTTTGCCTTACTCCACGTTTCAGAAAATGAACATCACAAACATCCCGCTCGAACCCCTCAGAACAGCCCTCGTCGGCTTTGGGGGTTCCGAGATCGTCCCTCGCCGACAGATTCGCTTGGCCACCTCTTTCGGTCACGCCCCACAGCGAAAAACTTTAAATGTTCTCTATGTGGTGGTCGAAGTGGACCTACCATACAACATCATCATTTGCCGCCCAGCCCTCGTTGACTTCAAAGCTATAATTTCCACCTATCATCAAAAAGTCAAGTTTCCCACCCCCGAGGGTACCGGAGAGGTACTGTGTAATGTTAAGGAAGCTTGGGAGTGCTACATACTTTCCCTTCGAAGCCACAAGCCCAAACAACCTACCCAAGCAGGTTCCACCAAAAAGTCTGTTGACTTCCCCAAACTAGATGAAGATGGCCCCGAGCGCAAGAGGGCCAAGCTCTATAAAAAGAAGAATAAGAAGAGGGCCACGGACAAACCAGTAGATGCTGGGAATTCTCCCCTCGGAGAGGTTGGGGTCTCCTCCTCGGAAGACGAGGATCATATACCCTCGGTAGATACCAGTGGGAGAATTACAGGCAAGAAACGAGCGCTCGAACAGCCGAGGCCTGAAGTGCGGGTGGAACCTACGGAGAGCTTCCTGACCATCGAATTGGAGCCCGGGAATCCAGATAAGACCACGCAAATAGGTTCCAGCCTCGACGGCCCCTCTCAGATTATGATGATTGAGTTCTTGCGAGAAAATATTGATGTCTTTGCCTGGAAGGCTTCCGACCTCACTGGCATAGATCCGAGCGTTATTGTCCACAGGCTGAACGTGGATCCGGCCTTCAAACCTATAAAGCAAAAGAAGAGGGATGTCCATGGGTTCCGGAAGCAAGTCATAGAAGAAGAAGTCAATAAACTGCTTGACGCTCAGTACATAGAAGAAATTCTATATCCTGAATGGCTGTGCAACGTGGTGCTCGTTCCGAAGAGCGCCAACAAGTGGCGTATGTACAATGACTTCACCGACCTCAACAAGGCATGTCCTAAGGATCCGTACCCATTGCCTAGAATTGATCAGTTGGTGGATTCGACCGCTGGGTGTGAACTTATGAGCATGATGGACGCTTTCCAAGGTTATTATCAGATATTTATGGCTCTCGAGGATCGTCCCAAAACTGCGTTCATAGTCCATATGGGGGTTTATTGCTTCAAGGTTATACCCTTCGGGCTAAAAAATGCAGGAGCGACCTACCAACGCCTTGTCAACAGAATGTTCGAGTGTGAGATTGGAAAGTCCATGGAAGTGTATGTGGATGACATGATCGTCAAAAGCGAACGCCAGCATTCTCATCTAGAAGACCTAAAACGAGCGTTCAATATCCTGCGTCGTTACGGTATGAAACTGAATCCATCCAAGTGTACATTTGGCGTGCGGGGTGGCAAATTTTTGGGATACATGGTCAGCCAACGGGCATAGAGGCAAACCCAGAGAAAATTAAAGCAATCCTGGACATACCCTCGCCTCGCAATCTGAGAGAAGTCCAGGTGCTTGTGGGTAAGATCATTTCATTAAACAGGTTCATCTCCCGCTCAGCGGATAGGAACTTACCCTTCTTTAAAATTCTGCGTAACGCTCGCCACTTTACCTGGAGCGAGGACTGCGAAAAGCCCTGCAGGACATGAAGCGGTACCTTTCGAGCGCGCCTTTGTTGACCAAACCTATCCCGGGGGAGAACTTGTTTGTATATCTATCAGTTTCCTTGGAAGCCACGAGCGCTGTCCTCGTGGCAATTCGCGAGCGTAAGCATATGCCAGTGTATTATTTAAGCAAGACTCTACAGGGAGCGGAGAAAAGATACATAGAAATAGAGAAGTTTGCTTTTGCGCTCGTTAATGCCTCTCGGAGGCTAAGGCCTTATTTTCAAGCGCATTCCATCGTGGTGCTCACAGATCAGCCCCTCAAACAGGTGCTGGCAAAGCCGGACGTTTCAGAGAGATTAATTAAATGGTCAATTGAACTTAGTCAGTTCGACATCACCTTTGAGCCTCGCACGACGATACAAGCTCAGGCCGTGGCCGACCTATTGGTGGAGCGTTTCAACTTAGATACAGGGCCCTCGGCAGAGGATGGCCTATGGCTTCTGCACACAGATGGCTCCTCGACCTCGCAAGGGGGGGGGGAGCCGGGGTGACCCTCAGAGACCCTCTCGGAGCTGAAGTTGACTACGCCATCAAGCTGGCGTTCCAAGTCACCAACAACGAAGCTGAGTATGAGGCCCTCATCCAGGGGCTCAGGATTGCACTCCAAAACGGTGCCACTCGGGTCACTGCATATGTTGATTCGCAGCTGATCGCGAGTCAGATTGACGGTTCTTATGAGGCCCGAGAAGCCACCATGGTGCAGTATCTGGCGAGCGCTAAGGAGGTGATAGCCAAGTTCAGGGAATTCCACCTTTTGCAAATCCCGAGAGCAGAAAACGAACGTGCTGACGCTCTGTCAAAATTCGCATCTGCACTGGACGGTTTTAGCGAGCCTGCTATTACATTTCTTAGAACAGAGGAACCGCTGATAAGTAGAGGCGAAACTTCGAAGGAGGTGAATATGATTGACCCCTCCGAGCCTTGTTGGCTCGACGAAATTATCAGATTCCTCCAGGATGGAACCAGCCCAAGCGATAAAGTTGGGGCTCGGAAAATCAGAAGCAAAGCCCCTCGCTTCTCATTGGACGCCGAGGGTCGACTATTCAAGCGATCCTTCCAAGGTCCATCGTTAAGATGCTTGAGACCCTCGCAGGCCAAGGAAGTTTTAGAACATGTGCACAATGGAAGTTGCGGGAACCACTCGGGCGGTCGAATCTTGGCAAAGAAAGTCTTAAGGAGTGGGTTTTACTGGCCCTCGTTGTTGCAGGATGCCATTAGCTACTCCAAGAAATGCCCTAAGTGCCAATTCCATTCTAACATCCCTCAGTTGCCTGCGGCTCAAATGATTCCTATTGATGTTTCATGGCCTTTCGATCAGTGGGGCATTGATATTGTGGGACCCCTCCCAATGGCGGTCGGGCAAAGGAAATTCGTAATACTCGCCGTGGATTATTTCACTAAGTGGGCTAAAGCCGAAGCGGTCGCCAATATAACGTTCAAGGTTGTTAGAGGCTTCATTTGGAAAAACATCATCTTCAGATATGGTATCCCGAGGGTGCTCATCTCAGACAACGGCTCCCAGTTTATCGCTGCCGACACGCGGGATTAGTGCTATAAGCTAGGAATTGAACAACGATTCACCTCCGTGGGCCACCCTCAAGCCAATGGTCAAGCGGAGGTGACCAATCGAACCATACTCCAGCATCTGAAAACGATGCTCGAAAGTAAAAAGGGAGAATGGGCTGAAGAACTTCAAGGAGCCCTGTGGGCATACCGTACTACTCCACGAGCGGCAACAGGGGAAACTCCTTACTCCCTCGTTTATGGCTCCGAGGCTATGATACCTGCGGAAATTGCTCAAGAATCCGCACGCGTGGCCTATTTCGAGCCTGCTGCCAACGATGCCAATCGAGCGCTCGAGTTAGATTTGTTGGACGAGAAGAGGAATACTGCTTGGGCACGTATCCACAAGTACAAAGCAACCATAGCTCGCCAGTACAACAAACGTGTTAAGGGGAGGACTTTCCAGCTAGGGGACTTGGTCCTCAAAAAAGTTGAAGTCTCCAAACATGTGGGTAAGTTGGACTCCAATTGGGAAGGCCCCTTCAAAGTCATTCAGGTACGAGTGAATAACACCTACCTGCTAGAGACTTTACAAGGCGAGCGTCTCCCTAGGCCATGGAATGCATGTAACCTTAGAAGGTTCTACGTGTAAACATCAGTTTTTGTAATTGCCCATGGGCGGCAGGGGGTATTTTCTTTTGACAGAAAGCATATTGTATTCATTCTGGAAATTTCATTTGACTTTTTGTTTATGTCATTCATTTGCTTTCCTATTGGTTAATGATTGGAGCGACAGAAGGCCTACTCCGTGTCGAGCATCCTCCACGTCGAACGGCCTAAGTAATACCTCAATCGTTTTGAAGCAACGCTATCCGGGTGTTGATAACCATCCACCCGGAATAGTTTGACAATTTGGAAGTGTATAAAATCCTAAGTACGAGCGTGTCAAATGGCGGGATGCTAAACGCTTAATTTACGCCAGCTGGGTGCTCACTGCTCCAGTTCGTGCTCGTAAACCCCCGATGACCCTCTACTTATTGAGTAAAAAAAAACACTCGTAAAATAGTGGATCCCAGACCAATCCTTTCAGGGGTCCCTCGAAATGACGTTAACCCCACGGTCGCACTCTATTTTATCCAATACTTAGCAAATCCTACTATTGATTTCTAAAGTGCGTACAACTCACTGGTGCGTTCGAGACGAGGGTGCACATTACTGGGCCAATACTTAGGCAAATCCACAAAGGTTTCCTAAGTTTAAATTCGAGCTTCATTACGAATACAGCCAGGGAACACCCATGGGAAACACCCTCGCGCCCATATCTACGCCTCAAATCACCAGACGCTGCCAAACTTTAAACTGATGGCCCATTGTGATGAATGCCAAGGCACCCTCAAAGAAAACGCCCTCGTGCACAAACACGCTCATCGCAAACATTCAAACAAGAGAGACCAGTTTAAAAACGGCGAGCGCAATGAAATAACATCATTCACCATTCAAAAGTATAAGAGAAAGCATTCAAACATCCAAGCGATAAAAGAGGAGTTCAAATATATGAAAAGGAGCATAAAGGAATCCAAAATATTCAGAAAGTAACTGGAGGATTAAGTACAAACATAAATTATTCATAAATATGACAAGGAATTTAAACCAACAAGGAAAGAGATCAACAACCAAGGGATCTTCACTGGGCTTGAGAGTTGGGCTCTGGAGGGGCAATCGCAAGAGGAACTGGGGCCAACACGTTGGCGTCGAAAGTTTGGGCCTCGCCAGGTTCCTCGAAGTCCACAGTATCCATGACGGTGCCCTCGTCTTCTATTCGGATGGGCTCGGGACCTACAGTATTGGCAGCAATAAACTCCCGATGGAGTGTTTCCACCAATTCCTGATATTCCGGCTTCGCCAAGCTCTCAGTAGGATCCTCGTCTTGGACCATAGGCTCGCAGTTTTCATCCAGGTCCATACGCAGGCGTGCGTCGATTCGAGCGCTTTCAGGAGCCAAGCCAAGTTTCACCATTTACCCGATGGCTTTATGGAAGAAACGCCGAGCATTGTCGAAGCAATGGATGTTGGCTGCGAACACGAAAGCCTTGGAGCGTATGAACTTCTTCACTGCCTCCCAGGATACCCTCGCCTCCAAGCCCTGTACTTTGCCCTGCAAGTCAGCAAGGGCCTTATTTGTTTCCTCATTTTGGCGAGTGCTCTCCGCCAGCTGCTCACCCAACTCCCGGTTCTGTTCCCTCAATTGGTCGCGTTCCACCTTCAGCTCCCTATGACACCCGTCCAGAGTGAGATAGGCCGCGTCCGCCTTCTGCAGATTCTCCCTCAGCTGATCCTTCTCAAGGTTGGCAGCGGTCAGTTGGGCGTGGGCATTGTTGTAATCCACTTGCAATTGGCCTGGGTCTGAGATGCGCAGCAACTTCTTGTACTTGGCCTTATGCTCAGAATAGGCTTGCGCTCGCCCTTGCAAATTTTTCAGCCTCGGGATTACCTCCTGAGAAGCCATAAGCGAGAGTCATTATCAGAATGAAGGTGGAAAAAGGGGGAATTCTACAAAGGGAATTAAGAGCTAACCGTCAGGAGTACGTGGCATGCGTCATCAGCGACCCGAGCGGCGTCATGCTCGTTTAATTTGTCATGATCGGCGGAGAACTGAAGCTTTCCGACGATGTCGGAGACCATGTTGACAGAAAAGACGCTCTTTTTCAGTAGGACGGGACCGTCCTTCCTTTGGCGCTTGTACCGAGCGTCTCCCCGACAGCCTATCTTCCAGAAATCCTCGTCCTCAGAGGAAGATGTATCGCTACCCTCGCCCCGGTGGCCTACAACCACCTCCTTTCCTTTACCGGAGATTGGGATAGAGTCCGGCATCCTCTTTCTTTTTCCTTGGAGCTCGGCCCTCATCGAGTCATGGATGCGGGCTAGCTCCCCAGATCGATTGAAGGAAGTGCTGGAGCTGAGCGCTATAGGTCCCTCGGGGGCAGCCGGAGGCGGAGTAACCTCCCGAGCGCCACCTACTGTAAGATCCTCGAGGGGACCAACAGTTGAAGCCTCGTTACCGGCACCCCTGCCTCCGTCGCCTCGTCCCTGCCTTCGTCGGATTCCTCTGCCCCTCGGTGCATTTGGGGGTCGTTCCTGCTGCTGCTGCTGTTGTTGCTGAGGGTTAGCGCCGGTTCCCTGAGCGCCTAGCATGCGTGAAAGAGCCTCAGCATTCATACCTTGAGATAGTATTTGAACACCTGCAAATAAGAAGAAACGAGCATCAGAAGTTGGTTGCTTGGATCGCAGATACAAAAATATAGCAATCACACCAAGTTAGAAGGCTATTCTAAAAGTTAGAGCAGTTAGTTCCTAGAATCTAACCATCGAGGGCCATGATGTCAGCTGGAGGATTGAGTATCATGTCTGGAGGGCAAGACAAGCCATAACGAAACAGCACTCCCTCGTTCTTCATCAAGGTTTCAGCCTTAATCCACTTTTTCTCACTCCTCATCTCGAAGGCTAACCCCTGTGCCCAATCCTCAAAGGCTTTATTCCTCATCCTTTCCCTAATCAAAGGACCCTCGCCATGTATTATCCACTGTCGGTGAACCCCAAAAATCCCCCCGGGGGCCCCCACGAAGAAATACTTCTCCTTCCAATACTCGCCGTAGGAGGTGGACGGGGAGTCTATCATCTTAAAGCCCGATTTGGCCTGGGCGTAATAAAACCCGTCCGTGGGCGACGAGCGTGGCGAGCGGGCTACTTGTATCAAACTGTCAAAGTTGACAATCGAGGATGCTTGGCCTAAGGCTCTCATCGTTATTATGAAGGTATTGATTAGGGCTATGCCGTTGGGCAGAATTTGTGAAGGGCAAAGCCCTAGGTGATGATAGATGACAACAGCGGCGTGAGCAATAGGGAACCTCAGACCCCCAGCCAGGACTGCATCCCAATAGACCGTCATCATCCCAGGCGGTGGTCGGTTGGCCCTCTTTCCCTCCTCGGGAATACGCATGGGAAATACCACCTCGTCCCAGTATGCCTTGGCTCTCAACTCCTCCAAATCGTCAAGCGTCAGAATGCTCTCAATCTCATCCGGAGATCTATCGGTTTGGTGGCAATTGTCTTGCCTCACTCTAGTTGCCGGCTCTTTTCCTTTCCTTTGACGCCTTCTGGAAGGTTCAGCCTTAAATTGACGCCCGGATGGCCCTGCTTCGCCCTCGGGAGCCATCACGGCCACTGTGATCCTATGATCTTGGGGTCTCATGGCACTATTCAACATAGGGAATACTCTCTCTCCCTGCCTTTGCATTTCCATCACGTTGTGCATCTCTTCGAAAAGGTCATTCACCCCTCCAGGAGCACTCTCGTTCATTCCTTGAACGGCGGCGTCCACCTCTTCATCCCTAGCATCAGCCGGAGCCTGAGCCACCGGAATCGCCATGGGAATCCCTTCACCAGGGGACGCCCTAGCTAGGGGAACTACTGTGGGTACATTACCATGAGGGGAAGAGCTCCCCACTGACATCTCATCAATCTCCCTCACATAATCATCCACTGGAGGTCCGGCCATGCTTGTTCTGTGATTCTTTCAAAATGCAGCGTATCGTAGGAATTGAAGAAGAAAGTCTCAGATTTCCACAACAAAAGGGGATCTCTCCACTCGAAAATTTCGCTCTCTCAACCTAAATCTAAAGTTAGTACAGAAAGTAAGTGTTTAGGGAGTTTTACCTAAAGATTGAAGAACGGGAACTTGCCGGAATATGTAAAAGTTACAGAGATTTCTCGCTGAATATGTGCTTGAAGAAGGTTGAATGCGTGAAAGGAGCTCCAAAGCCTTGCAGATCCCTATTTATAGGGGTAAAGGCTGGCATTAATTAGGGTTTAAGATTTCAAATGGCAATCATTTCCCGCCTAGGAAACCCCCCACTTTTGGTAACCGCCTCACGTCTCCCGGAGTGCACGCGCCCACGTCCCCACTCAGCATTAAATGCGGACATGACTTCAATTAATCCGGTGTCAGACTGTGTCCGTTACAGAAGGCAAACGGTCACTTCTCTAGCAATGGCTTGACCCTCGGATATTCAAAATTTCAAGGCTCCGTTCTTTTTAAATTCTACAGTACGCTCGAGCGATACTACAGAATTTGGGGGGCAAAATGATGAGGCATAAAATTACGTCCGAATCAGAACCGTCCACATGTCAACATTTGGCAATTGAGGAACTGGACGCTCGCACAGGTGGGCACGCGAGTCAACCCAGCCCACTCACTTACCAACAAATACAGGCCATTGAGCCTCGGCCAACTGTCTAGGTAAAGGCCCCTAGCCGACAGGCTTGGCGCTCACACCTCGGCCCTCGGGGTTACCCTTCTCAGGAAGGCACCCACGCGAGGCGCGTTCCTGGTGCTCGTGGTTTTGACGCTCAAGGGTCATCAGCCGCAGGGAACCCATCCGTGCGCCCTTCGAGCGTCACCAGCGCTTGAGTATGATCCTCCCCCACCGTGATAGATTCGAACCCTAGCGGAGCGGACCTTGAGCCTTCCTCTCATGCAGCCCTCGCCAACAACCTCTGACACCACAGCAGCACGTACTGCGTACCTAACACGCCGTCTACTTTTCAGAGCCATCACTCTCATACCACCACAGGCTGCCACGTGTTAGGGCAACACAGGTTTGGGACCACACGGTCAATTTACCCATTTACCCTCACCCCTAACATATAAATAGGGGAGAACACATGCTTCCTTTCCCAAGTCATCTTCCTCATATTTAGGCACTCATACACAGTTCTAGGCATCTTTCCTCCATCTTTTCAAGCTTTGGGATTACTCTCACCACAGTTGCATCACCCTTGCATCTTACACTCTTGGTGTTATCCTAGCTGGAAGAACCCACGCTCAAAAAGGAAACCCAGTTCCTGAGGCTCTCACGCCTGTGATGGTCTTTCCCCTCTCATATAAATATAGAAATTGTTGTTGCATTTAGGAAACTCGGATTCCTGCACCATCAATGAGCATTTGGAACTTTTGGGTGAACTTGACTAGTATGTATATATCATGACCTATGTTTGATAACTGACGGATGGGATGTAAATATGTAATTGAAGGATGAAAACAAATAATGAAGTGAATGTATATCTTTAAGCTTCCGGTTTTATTTTGGATTGTTGTATTATTTGAGGGTATCCCGCCTAGCTAGGGTAGTGTTTTATTGTCTCCCGTTCGCTATAGGCTTGATTCATGTATGGTGTCCGTTCCATATGTGGATTGAACTATGGTGCGGGGGATGTAGTGCCTTTGCATTAAGGGTGCTACAATATAATTGTATATCTGCATCTAATATATTAAAAACCATAACTCTAAATGTTTCTTTATTCATATTATTCATTTTATCAATTTAATTATCTCGTTCGTAAATTTGTTCTATAGCTATTATAATTTTATTTATGAAATTTAACTTTTTATTTGTTTTTGCACAATCTTCATCACAGTCCATTTGATTTTTATTATGCTTTTCTGTATGTTTTCTTCCTAACATTATCATTTTATCAGTTAAGAATCGTTTTACAAAATGCCTAAAATGTTTATTAGAAGGATCTTCATCAAAACATTTACAAAAATTACATGCAAGTAATAATTATCTACTAAAATCACCATCTGAATTATTATTCATGATGTAATATATAAGTTTTTTATTTTTTAGGGTTTATTTGTTATTTTTATAAAATATGAAGGTCCTTTTATAAAAAGAGTTTGGGTTGAAAATATAATTTTAGAAAGTTATCGTATTATTACTATTCATGAATAGTAAGAAAAAACCCAAGGTTGAATGAAATTTTTGGAGTCATGGATGGTGTCCACGATTTGTATCATTTTATTAAATCTTACAAAAGAAGTATTATTTTATTAATTTATTTTGGAAAAAATATCACTTCTGAAAATGACTCTACATTTTGGTGTGTTTGTCTCTATAGAGAAATTTTAGTCAAGATTCGACCAAATTAAAATGAATATATTTAAAATTATTGGAATTTAAATATTTCATTTCTTTCATAAATTATTGGAAAAGATATTTAAAATATAAATGAATAAATTAGAAAAAAAAAATAATTGTATAAATTATTTGTTGGGTTTAGGGAACGTTTGCAAATTCTAAAAATAAATGATTATGGATAATTATTTATTTTCAGCGGTTTGAGAAATAGAAAAACCAATTTTTGTTTGTTTTAAACAGAAATAAACTATAATTTAAAAGCACCATAGTGCATGCTTTTAGATTTTACTTACAAGTTACAAACTATACGATTTTGTGTAATTAATTAAAAGATTATTTTAGCATTCTTTTAGATTCTATTTATAAATTATACGATTTTATGTAATTAATTAAAATTCTACAATATTATCTGCATTAAATATAAATATTCCTAAAATAATCTTTTACGAACAATTAAAACTCTACTGATTATACATTCGTGTTATTTTTTCTTTTTCATATTTGCATTACACTTCCATAAGTTCAAAATCTCAAATAAAAACCTCTCAGCTTAAGAATAAGCAATTAGAAGATAATTTTTTTCTCTTTTCTTAACTTTATAAGTTTTATTTTGAATCCTAAATACTAAGTGATAATAATTTAAAACTAATTTTTATATTAATATATTATTTGAATTATATTATAATACTCAAAATATCCCACAATGAAACTTCGAAGATGTGGGATTCAATTCATAATGGTTTAATAACCCTCTCCTCAATAGTTTAATTTGTCCCACATGTTTTCCGCGACCCTGGACATAAAGAGTGTCAAATATCCCATATTGAATTTGTTCTGCATGTCTTCCGTGGCTTTAGGTGTGAGGAGGATGTCAAATGTCACGCATCAGAACTTCAAATATGTAGTGTTCATTTCATAATGTTTTGACAATCCTCTTCTCAATAACTAGTTTTTTAGGGTGAATTAAGTCAAATACATTATTTATCATGTCTAGTCCCTTTATGGCTTGAGTCCCGCTCAACCAACACCAGCACCGTAGGGTTCACCTCATGCATTACCTGGAGGACCAAGTTCAATGCACCACGGCTCTCTTTTACCATGCAGTGACGACGTAAATTATATTGTGGGGTTAAAAATTAATGCAGTGATGAAATATATGTCTAGAGAATTGATAGAAAAACTATTTTTTATGTTAAAAGAAAATAAATAAATATTTTACATATGTGAAAACAAAATTAGAAAATAATAAATAAATATTTTGCAAATGATTTTGGTTAATTGGGGGAAGCTGGATTGGGTTTGCACCACTACTTTGACTTACAAGAATGCAGTGATATTGATGAACATCGCGCCTTAGGTTGAGGCCAATGGTTGATATGAGGGGCCCTGTCTGGAGACTCTGGACTGGGCAGCCACACCCCTTCTCTTTTGGCTGATTATAGTTTGATGAATCGTTTGATTAATTGGAATTTTGCTCATGTGATGTTAGTCTTTAATTTTTTTAATTCCGTGGGCACTTTTGTTTGTCCAGTATTTCTGATCTGTGAATCATGAACACTTGGCTGTATTCTCTTGTGTTTTCGGATGGTTATATATGAGAGTGGCCCTCGGTAAATAGCCCTATAGCTGCCTTGCCGATTTTTTTTTAACAAAAAACACAATTTTTTATAGAAAAATTTAACATAAACTAAATACTAAATTATTATATTATTCTCTATTTAAATTATTTATAACTACATGAATATATTTATTTTGAATATATAGGTGTGAATTATATATATCAGTAAGAGAAAAAAATTGAATGTATGAGCCAAATAAAAATAAAATTAACAATACAAAAATAAATATTTAACACATTCCATAATCCATATAAATGCATATTTTTATCGTTAAAAAATTTATTATGACTATAAGTAAAAAGGATACTATTTAATTATGCAATTAAAGATAAAGAGATAGTACTTGAAATTTATTGATAAATGAAAAAGATATCATTTAATTATGCAATTAAAGAAAATAAATTTCGGGTAACGTGGGATAAATCCCCAATTGAGCATCATATTGTTACTTAACTCCTCATTTTGGCAAAATGTCGTATGATTTTCACATAATGTCGTACTTAAAATACCTCTCAAAATATGTTGTATAATTTTCACAAAATGTAGTTCTAAAACGTTCTAATGCCGTATTTATATCCTATTATGTTGTATAATTTTATAGGGAGTAAAGTAAAAATATTCCAAACTGATGGGGAGTTATTTCAAACTGCCCCAATAAATTTAGAGAAAATAAATTTCATCGATAGAGGCAAAAGTACGAATAGAATTTTTGATTTTTTACAAAATATTTATAGCCTACAATATCTTCTTAATAATACTTTTAACAATATTAAACTAGAGGGTAGTTCGTTAAAATACATATTATATATTACTATATTTAAAATCTTTAAAAATACTTATATGAGTGGAAATAAGACTCTTTAATAAATTTAAAGTAATAGTTTTTAACCATCCCTTGTGCAAATGTTGGGATTCGAGAAATGACTTTTTTTTTTTCTTTTTTTTCTCTCAAAATTTTCCCCCACTTACCCCACTTAATTGAATGAGAGACTAATCTCCTAAGGTACTGAAGATACTTATTGCGGGATCTCTCCCAACGTAATTTTTAAATTGACTATTTAATAAAACTTTAACATGATCATATTAAATCCAACTATATAATAAACCAAGAAAGTAAACATTTTCTTAGTGGGATATTAACCAATCACACATGTAACAATTATTAATCATAATATCGTGGATTTTAATTAATATAACATTCTTTTTAATCAATGAAAACATGTCATATCATATACCTAAAATGGGAGGGGAAAAGGGTAGAAAAATAGTGTGAAAGTGCTCAAAAAGTCATTTCTATGATCATTGCCGCAAATTTATGACAACAATCTAATAATTCCACGCCATCTCCATTTTCCTATAAATAAATCATAGTTTCAGTCCAAAATCCCCAACATCTTACCATAATAATTTCCAAAAGGAAAGGAAAGGGAAAAAAAAATGGCGATCCATGTAGAAATAATCTCAAGAGGATGATTAAGCCATCATCCCCAACTCCTTCCCATCTCAAAAACCTCAAATTATCATTTCTAGACCAAATTTCACCACCCTTTTATATTCCCCTTATTTTCTTCTTCAACCCTGATCAATTAAGCCACAAATATGTTGGCAACCATGTCGCGATGTTTGAAACGATCTTTATCTGAGTGTCTAACAATATTCTATCCCTTGGAAGGGATAATTCAGGAAAATTCGTCCCTCGTTGGCTGCAGTGACTGCGGTGCTGAATTCATCGAGGCTCGAGTTCATGCTCGACTTTCGGATGTTATGATAGAAGATCCTAACATGGAGGATATCAAGAAATTACAGCCGTTGGATCCTCTGGGAGAAGGTGAAAACGTTGTTTTGGCCGTGAAAATCAGTTTCTTTAATTGTGGGGGAATAGCCGTCGCCATATGTCTGTCACATAAAGTTGGCGACGGGATGTCTTCGGCGACGTTTGCCAATGCATGGGCAGCTGTAAGCCGAGGACAAGCTGAAAAACCTCAGCCCATGTTTGATTTGGCTTCTATTTTCCCCCCTAGATCCATGTCAAACGCTTTGGGGCAAACTCACAGGGTTGGGGTGACGAAGGAAAAACTCGTCACTAAAAGATTTTGTTTTCAACAAGGAAAAGATAGCTAATATTAAGGAATGTTTTGCTAGTGAATCGCAAGTGAAGGAACCGACTCGAGTGGAAGCTGTTTCCGCTTACATTTGGCGACGGTTTATGGTTGTCGCCGAAGCAAAAGCTCGAAGTGAAAGGACGATCGTTTGTTGCAGTTCATGCAGTGAACTTGAGGGCAAGAGCTAACCCGCCTTTGCCTGAGAACATGTGGGGAAATTGTTGGAGGCTTGTGTTTGCCCTACCAAAATCGAACGATGATTCAGACCTTGTGGCTAGTCTACGGTCTTCAATAAGAAGTGTTGATGGTGATTTTGTGAAGCGGATTCAAAATGAAGAGTATTTGAATCATCTTAGTAGAAAGGTTGATTTTTATTTAAATGGGGGATTGGAGTTTTGCGGTTTTAGCAGTTGGTGTAGGTTTCCACTGTATGAGGTTGATTTTGGTTGGGGGAAGCCGGTTTGGGTTTGCACCACTACTTTGACTTACAAGAATGCAGTGATATTGATGAGTAGTCCATGTGGGGAAGGGATTGAAGCATGGGTTAACATTCTTGAAGATGTTATGAACATATTTGAACAAGATCAAGAAGCTTGGTAATTAAGCTCCGGGCTGAACTCGATCAAGAATCGGGCCCCGATAAGAATAAGAGAAGGATATATATAACGCTATATATTTATATTAATTGTTCCGGTAATATGATGTTCCTTTTATACTTTAAACTGTGTTTGTAACTTTCTATTAGTAAGAAAATTTAGTCCAGACCAAGCCTGATAGAGATGTACCAATCATATGGACAAACATATTTATAAACTTATTGTGTAATTTTAATTTATGATTTTTTTTAGACTGTATGCTCTTATTACACTAATTTCATCAAATCAGAGTTCTAGTTAGATTTAGAACTAAGACTATCTTTGTAATAGAACAACGTAACACGGCTAAGGACAAGGTGAGGGCAAAACCTTGAGATCCTTTTACTTTATTCTCAAAAGGTGCAGTAAAATTTGAATTGAAGTACAACACATGGTTTAGGGTTTAAAGTTTGCATCTTAAACGCTGGAGATGTACATCCTGTTGAAGTCTCTCCATTTCTTGACGATCCAACACAATCCAAGCTTCAACCCCTCCAGGCGAATCCACCGAATCAAGCAAGAAAACGGAGTTCTTAATCTGATAATTACCGATGCTCACCCAAACAGGCTTTCCCCAACCAAAGTCTGCTTCATAGATTGGAAACCTGAAAATGTTGCTAAACCTGAGCACCTCAACATCTCCTAGCGCTAAAAGCTTACTTATCTCCAGGAAATTCTCCCTCGCAACCTCGAAACCATTTTCTCCCAGCAGCTTCTCCATGTAATGCCCATCAATTTTGCCGAACGCGGCCCTAATCTTCTCCACCAAGCATACCCAGTTTGTCTTGCCAACACTTTCAGCTCTGGTCATCTGAAAAAGATTGCCGAATGAATGTTCTGGCAGTGCTGGGATTCTCCCTCTCAGATTTACGGGATGATAAAGGACGGATTTTTCTGTGATTTTGAGCCTTTTAGCTGCCGTGCAGCGGCTCCATAGAAAGGCTGATACAGTTTCGACTCTTGTGGGATTAATTATGCGAGATTTTTCCGTGACTTGCGATTTTAGGGATTCGATTGCTGAGGAAGTGAAAACAAACCTTTTGAGGAGGACATTTGTGATCTTAGGGTTTACAGATGGGCTTTGGGAGTTGGGTTTGAAATCAGGCGTGTTGCGAGGTGGAAACAGAGCAGCAGCGTTGAAAACAGGGGAGATTGCATTGGTTTGATCCAAACAGGCCTTAGCAGCCCAAAATTTGATGAAGGAGCTGAGGGTAGAGAAGTCGCCAATCCTGTGTGAAATGCATATCCCGACAGCAAATCCTCCACAGTTGAAGAAGGTGGTCTGAATTTTTACAAACAAATATAAATACCAAGAACCCTGAAGATGAGATTCAACAATGTTTTATAGTAATCTACTGACCTGAACGGCTAATTGTTCTTCAGCAGTAGAGTGAAGACCGTTGGATTTGAAGGGGATAAGCCTATCCAGAACCTGGGAATCCGGGGATTTAACAATCTCAGATATTTTTCCATCGGCATTAGCTTCAACGTACAAGATTCCCTGGTCGTTGCAATCGACTAAAGTCTGGCCTTTCATCCTTCCAGCCAGAGGGTAAAAACTAACCAAAGCATCCGACAACGAATTCTTGAGCCGATGAGACATTTCGGGTCGACTAACATCTCTGTCTTCATTGCAATTATAGTAAAGAATTAAAGGGAAGTAAGAAGGAGGTATCCTCTCATCAATGAACGAGAGCTTGAATTCCCTGAGTTGAGCTGGAGTGGGAGAAGATGGCCTGATTACCTCCGTTGACACTATTTCCGTCTTCATAGTTGTCATCTTGTATTGAAGGTATTAACTGAAATGATTCGTTTATGTATTTACAAATATATATGTTTCAAGATTCCACCAATTACCTCAGACTCTACGGGAAGTCGGAAACACAGCTATCACTGACGGGAAACGGGGAAAATAAATTAATATGGTCTGATGAGCCAAGTAATCACGCTTATATATATAATGTGCTCTTGTTTGGCAGCCGGTTTGTTGTTTTGTGATCTGGTCTAGAAGACTTTGTAATTAAAGATTAAATGCCACTTTCAAGTCCTGAGTAGGTTTTAAACATTTAGTTTATTTCAACTTCATTTCAAGTTATAAAATAACATTTAAATGCAGTAGAGTAAAGAAGTAGTACTCAGTTTTGACTTTTGAGCATGTCCCAGACTCTCATCGAAACATTTAGAAGGGTACACGCGCGTTGGATGCAACATATACGATTTAATTTTATTTTTTTATGGAGGATCATTTTTCAATGTGAAGTTATTTTACGTTGTGGCTATTTATGTGTCTTTGAGTGTATAATCATAAATTTTTTTTTTTTACCGTACTTTGATTCTTTAAAGATTATTGGAAGTCTTTTGTATGTCTGCAATTGTAGCTAGTACTGTTTTTTATTTTAAATTGTGTACTGTTTTCGAATTCTGTTTCGAATTGTAGTTAGTATCCTTCATTATTTTTTCCAAAAACCAATGTTTTGTACATTCATATGAATATTGAAAATTAAAGATTGTAGTTCTTATTGTTCCTTTTTGTTGTCCTAAAATGTTTCTTTATTCTTTTTTTTTTTATTTAATTGTTCTCAACATTTTTGTTTTTTCAACTTTCTACTTGTATTTAATTGGATATTTTCTCTTGTAAAATGATATCAGACTTTTGTCATCTCCATCCACATCGTTGGAAAATTCTTCCCTAGACCCACATTGTTTCCGTTACTATCCAGAATTTCTATCTCCTCTCTCAATATTTGTTTTCTTGTTTGTTTCCTTTCTTTTTGTTGCACTCGTTTTCTTCGTTTTTATTCTCTCTCTATCTCCTGCCTCACTATGCTCTTCTCTCCCTTGTTGTTCTGTGTTGGTTTGCCTTGTTCTTCTTATTTGTTTTTTTTTTCCTTTTTTGTTCTTCCAATTTCTTATCGGTCATTGCTCCTTGTCCAGTGTGTTCTGTTGTATCCTCGAAAGTTTCTCTAACAACGAACAAAATTCCATTTTGTATTTCCACATTTTTGTCGAACTTGAAAAGGAAGTTGTATAGTTCTCTGTTGTTGCTGCCAAAGCGTTGTAGTGAGATGATGTTTCTTGTTCATGCAAGTTTGTACACCTTATTAATTGTTGTGTTTTTTTCATGTTGAGTGTGTATGTTTCTCTTACCTTGGTAATTGCCTCAATATATCGAGTTACCGGACATCTAATGTATGCCTCAACAACTTCTTCAAATAGTTTGATTCTTGCTTGTACAATCCCATAGGCTAACCCTATATCTGTATTTTTTATCAACGTATTTTAGTTATTTGCATATCAAGGTTTTAAATTATGTGTTTTTAGATTTTATACCTCGACGATGCTTCCACTTCATCATTCATGCAATTTCTGCACTGTATTCCTTGGGTTATTTTTTATATTGATCTTGTGCAATTGTTGCAACCCTCATACCATGGAGCGGATTGAGGAGTATTGTTGTTGCAAAAGTTGTCTTTAATTGTAGTCCACCTTGTAAAATATTTGTTTTTAGTACTTGATCCATTTTATTTATAAATTCTATCCGTTCTATGTCTTTCTTGTTACTTTTTGTGTGTTTTTTGTATCATACCTTGGTATATTTGTTTTTTTAACCTTGAAATTTCCACAATTAATCTTATTTTTTATTATTTTTTTAACCGTAGTCCTTCTATTATTGCTAGGCCATCCCAAAAATTAAATGTGATAGCTTTTAACCTTCACCAAAATTTAAAAAAAAAAAATTTGAATTAATAATAGTTGTATCATAAATTGTAAATGTTTAATTATTTCCTTACTCGTTATTCATAAGTGTCACTTCTCTTCCGTAGTTTGTGCTTTTGTTGCTTCTCCAAAATTAAAATGTTTTTTTCACTTTCTTCACAAATCTAATTATATCTTCAATTTTTTTTGGGTTAAATATTTTTTTCCTAATATTAAAAAAAAAAAAAAAGCTCAAAATTCTTCAATAATTAAAAATAATTTTAAATCACCTATCAATTTATTTTGATCAATATTGGCTGTGATTTCATTGATTCTTTATACTTGGAAGTCATTTTAGTGTAGACAAGCTTTTCATCGGTTTCGTTCACAATTGTTGCTGCTTGTAGAACCAATTCAATTAAGGGCGAATTACATTTAGGTCCCCTGAGGTTTGCCCTAATTACAAATCAGTCCCTCTTGTTTCAGAAATTACATATTAGTCCCTAAAAACACTGTTTCAACTGAGGTCCCTAGACGCCGTTAGGGTTCCGTTAATTTTGGCATTTGAATTTCCGATCCCTAAACTATGAATTTTCTTACAAAACGACCCCTTAACTAAATCACATCAACAATGTATCCCTAAACTATGAATTTTCTTACAAAACGACCCCTTAACTAAATCACATCAACAATGTAGTCCTGTCAAAATTAACGGAACCCTAACGGCGTCTAGGGACCTCAGTTGAAACAGTGTTTTTAGGGACTAATATGTAATTTTTGAAACAAGAGGGACTGATTTGTAATTAGGGCAAACCTCAGGGGACCTAAATGTAATTCGCCCTTCAATTAATGGATTGATATTGAGGTAATTTTTATTTATTTCCTTCACCGTTGAATTCTCTATTATGTAAGTTTTATTGAAAATCAAATCATTTTCGTAGCGTTTCCTTATATCCGTGAGTATAATGTCATGTTTTTTTTATCCCGTGACATTGAACATATCGAATGTATACCTTTTTCTTTTTTTTATTATAATTATGTATTTTAATGAAAAATAAAATATAAGTAACAATATATAATTATAAATAAAATCTAAAAGTAATTCCCCACCCCCCCCCCACCCCCCCCACCCCCAAAAAAAAAAATTTGTAAAGATCAAATAACATAAATAGTTTTAATTGTAATGTTCTGAAAATAATGGAAAAAATGACAAAACACGTTATAATATATTTTGACACAGAACATGTTCGAAGGATTCAATTTAAATGTCGTAAAGATCACCTTCTTAATAACCTAAAAAGAATGTACCTTCCAAGAATGAATGATAGGATTAAAAGATCCAAAATACACCAAAAAAAAATATACAAAATGAAAAAAATCATGTTATTAGTTTAAAAAATAATAATATTGCACATGAAATTAAAGGGGTTGACGAATGTAGTTTAGTATTGCACTTGTTCTTTAAAAAATAAAATACTGGAAGTTGTAATAGTAATTGAATTGTACTAATAGATTAGTAACAATTTATTGAATTAAATAATTACCTTCTTAATTGATGGGTTAGGAACGTGAAGTACCAAACTCCGGTCACTTTCTATTTGATATATGTGGGGGAAACCGGAAACCGATCGCCGGATGGAAGAGGGGTTCTACCTGCTAGGACAAACACCAAGAACAAACAGTCAGAAGGCCAAGCTGGGAGACTGGGGGTGATGCCCAGTTTGGCTCTCCGACGCTCAAGTCAGTTAAGGAACTGAAAGAGAAAAGAAGTAATTGCAGAGCTCAAGTATGGAAGTTTGCTTACCGTTGAAGGGGATGAACTCATCTATTTATAGTTGAGGGTCAGGGCCCCTTTGGTCATTTGCACCGTGTGGTCCTGGTCAAATGTTGCCCTAACACGTGGCGTTATGAGAGAAACCTAGGAGGAATCTTCTGCAAAAGCCGGTGAAAGTTAGTGTTGGCGACAGTGGCAGGTGCGCGGGCATGTACGGGGTGTCAGAGAGCCGTTTTAGGAGGTTGGTAATGAGGGCTAAGAGCACGCTCGTGTCAACCAAGGGCCTTGGAGGCCAGAGAATCCGCTAGGGGATGGAGGCCAAGGCTGCATAACGAGGGAAAGTGGAAGCTTCTTCGAGGGATGATAACGTTCAAAGAGGACTTCCAAGATAAGCTTGGACTGTGTTCCGTTTTGGGAGGTGCGCTCGTTAAAGAGCGGCGGGGATGACCACGTGTGCGCACATCAGAGACGATATGTGTTCTTTAGGGGTTTTGAAGCTTGGGGCCTTTGAACGCTCGTTGATAGCCTGTCCCAGTCAGGAAAGGCCACGTGTTACTTTCTCGTGTCACCACGTGTCCAAACGCGAGTCGAGCGTATTTTGACCCCATCATTAATAATATATAAAGAGTGTGTTGTAATCAATTTAATACTATTTTCAAGTTGAAATGTATAGTTTTTTTAATTTAATATTCAGTAATGAATCTATAAATATTATAAAAAGGACAACACATAAACATTATTAAAACCAAATATCTATACAGTTTTAATTAGAATTTGTAATCAGTACATCTTTATAAAACATAACTTAAATTAACAAAATATTCTCGACTTATATATTCCGATTTCAAATTAGATCAAGAAATAATTAACACATGTTATATTTTTAAGTTAAATTAAAATTTAGTGTACTTTAGGTTAAAATGAATTCTTAGATGGAATTCATATAGGAGGTTCTAGAATAAATTTATTTATATTTAATATTCATCAATGAATAAAAAAGCTTCGCGAAACAGCAACATACAAACATTATTACAATCAATTAATGGAAAAATTACTTATATAAAATGTAACGCCCCCAATTTTTCGGCGTACAGGTATGACGTATGTGTATATTAATTGTGCTTTTAAATTATTTAATTATGCAATTAATTGTTTATTATAATTATTTTTAATTATTTCATTTTTAATTCGTTATAAATTTTAATGAATATTTTAAATTGGAATTTATTTGTTAATTGAATTTATGATGAAATGTTCCTATGATTATGAAATGCGTGCCGTTCTTATTCGAATTCAATTCCGATTTTTGCGAAAACTTGGTATGCATGAATTATGTGAGTTATGATTATGCTCGTATGTTCGACGCTTGATTTCGAACTTGTTTGACTTGGTTTCGGATTTATTTTGTTTGAACGGGACCAAAATGGGGCTAAAGAGCATTTAGCGCACCTTTGGTTCCGGGTGCCGTATCTCGAGCTCGGGAATTCAGATTCAAATTTCGTCACCAATGTTGGACTCGAATCGAAGAGTCGGAGCCAATGGAACAAGACTTATATTTTTCTAAGCCCGTTTGAACCACCGAAATTCAACCGAAACAAGCTCCGTCCCCAGAATTTCTACACTTAACCATTTTAACCATAACTCTCTCAATACTTAACCAAACTAACCAAGGTTTGGCCTCAAATGACCCTAGTTAAATCCTCTACCTGATGCTCCAAGTCTCATTTCATCCCAGGCAAGAGAGAGAGAGAGGAAATTGCTACAAACTTGGAGATCAATTCACTATATATTCCCGTCACTATTCTTTTTGAGAGATTTTGAGCTCAAATCTCAACCAAATTCAACCGAATTCAAGAGGTAAGTTAATGATTGTTTCCTCCATTCAATTATGGTCATTTTAATCCATGGATTTCAGATTTTGGCATGGTATTGATTGAGTTATGAATATTTGAATGAATAGTAAGCGTTATAGCTATTCTTGGAGATTATGGATGAATTGTTGTAATTTTTTTTATTTGATGCATCATAAATGAACTTAAGGCATCCATTATTACTTATATGAACTGATTTGGCATGGTAGTTGAGAATTATTGATGTTGCCATTAATGAATTCCAAGTTCTTACAAGTTATATCATGGGATATGTTGCCTTCGTGAACTCCTTCCTTTGCTCGGTTGTGTGTGAGGTATATGGCATGATTTTTGCTGCACTTGAGAATGGTTTCTATTGGTGTTGCTGCCGAGAATTTGCTGCTACATTCTCTACCCTTTCCCCTGTTCGAGACCAACTGCTGTTGCGATTTATTCTTGGAAGAGAAGCAGCCGCGAGGCCGCGTGCCATTTGCCCTACTACCCTGCGAGGCCGCGCCATAAGCTACGTTGTCGGAGGAAAATTGGTGAATTATTAGGCACGGTCGTGCATGGACAAAGCTATTTTCCCGCGAGGCCACGCAGATGGGTTCGAGCTGCTGTGTTTTTGTGTGTTTGTGCAGGTGTTTTTTTTTTTTTTTTTTGTTTATGCATGTGTGTACGTGTATATATATGTGTGTGTGTGTGTGTGTAATATATGATGTGTGTGTATGTACATATATATATATATATATATATATATATATATATATTGTTTAATTTATTTGGAATTATGAAATTAATTTGTTATCTATTTCACATTCTTACATATTTAAATGATTTGAATGCCTTTGTTTTGTTTATTTTATAATTGCAAACTTGATATATTTGAGTTATAATTGTTATACGAAATTCATGACTTGAATTGGTATGAATTATGAAAGATATGAAACGATTGGGCTTGAAACCTTCATGTATTGAATATACTTGAACGAATTACTCGATTACGTGACTTCATGACATCATTTACTTCTTATACATCTCATATCATGTGCATAGCATTGTCGTGCGTCGTATATGGTCATTTGAGTCTCACTTCACTTTCTTTTGCACAGATTTGGGTCCAGTTGGAGACGAGGACGGTCCTTAAGGCTCTTGTGCTTCCTCTTTTGCTCTTACAAGGTGGGTTTCTTTTCTAATAGTTATGATGACCCGATATATCCCGTATGTGTAAAGTTTTAAGCCAAAGTACTATACCTACATATCGAGTCTTTTTGGAGTAAATGATTTCAAACGTAAACCCTTTCTTTTATGTATCCCTACCTATGATTTTTGGCGAGAGCATGAATGAAAACACGAGCCCAGGGACTTGTTACATGTGGCTATCCGGGGAGGCAAGGACTGACGGTGATCCCATGTACTAGTTCCAATCAAACTACGGCGAAACTGACCGCGCTAGGAGATTTGGCGAGGAAGGGGAACCGGGCTTTTGAGGATTCATGTACCTCACTAACCATTATGTATGGGTGGCCGGGCCTTGTAAACCCGTCCACCACCCGGAAGAAAAAGGTGTATATGTATGAATATGAAAGAATCGTATGAATGAGCATGAAAGATTATGTGTGTGACTACCTAATAATTAATGTTTATGATTACACATGGTATGGTTGGAGCTTATGCATGCCCACTCGCCGGTCCATGAATATCCTAATGAATGAATATGATAGTAGTAATCCCGTTGGTGCCTTTCTTTGTTTTACCCACTTGGGAAATTGTTGTAAAACTCCACATGGGATTATGGCGTGCATGAACGTGTTTAAATTCTTTGATATTATATGTTATGCTCCGTTTTATACCCACCAGTCTCCTTTAGACTGAACCCGTGTTGTTTTCAGGTGATAGGAGGACCTAGGCGGGAATTCGAGTCGGGTGTGTGTCTTGCAATCGAGTCTAGCACTTTCTTTTGGTTGATACACAAACGCTCATATTATCTTGTATATGATTATGATTTGGAGCGTATTAGTTTTGTAGGTCGTGCCGGCCATGGTATAGTTGGATAGTACTTGTAAATGTATTTTGGAGCTTGAAGCTCATTGTATATGTTATATGTTAATAAGTGCTTCGGCTTTAATGTTTTTTGTAGCACACGAGAGCGAGGTACCACATCCCCAGCACCGAGACCCGACCCGTATATGAAATGAAAAGTCTATACACATGTCAAATCACGACGAACGGGGACACAACGCACAAGCTATGCTAGGCAGAAGCTAACCCTTAAACCATTCAATAACCAAACATAACTAAAATCAGAGTAATATGAAAATGCGGAAGCAAAACTAACATATAATATATACAATGAGCTATTAAGCTCCACAATAGATATACAGGTACCATTTAAGTAATCCATGGCCCCCACGGCCCAACAAAAACATAAACGCTCCATATACATAATCATAGTACAAAATATGGTGAGTGTATGCAAACCCCAAAAGAAAAGAGCTAGACATGAATACAAGACTCAACTACATGACTCGAATTCCTGCCTAGGTCCTCCTATCACCTGTACAAAATAACTGAAAACAAATCGGATTCAATCTAAAGGAGACTGGTGGGTATAAAACAGGGCATAAGTATAAATAGTGTGGAATTTAAGCACATACATGCAAATCCTAATCCCGTTTGAAGTTTGATAAGAATTTCCCAAGTGGGAAAAATAAACAAAACATCAACAGGATTACGACAATCATATTTGTTCATAATATTCACAGGGTTCATGACCCGGCAAGTGGGCGTGCATGATCTCCAACCAACACCTTGTGTATTCATAATCATAATTTCATTCGTTATCATACATATCTTATTTGTGCACAATCATACGATTCATAATCATACATATACACCTTTTCCCTCCGGGTGGTGGACGGGTTTGCAAGACCAAGCCACCGGTCCATATATAGGCCAAATGGGGTACATGAATCCCCCAAGGGCACTCAGCTCCCATTCCCCGCTAATCTCCTAGCGAGGTCCGGTATCACCGTAGTTTGGTTGGAACTAGTACATGGGATCACGTCGGCCCTTGCCTCCCCGGATAGCCATATGTACTAAGTCCCTGGGCCCGTGCAATTATAATTATGTCTCACCAAAATCATAAGGTAGGATTCATAAATGAAATGTCATATGTTTGAAATCATTTACCCAAAATGACTCGATATATAAATATAGGAATTTGGCTCAAATCTTTCACATAAGGGATATATTGGGTTGTTATAACTATTAGAAGAGAAACCCGTCTTTTAAAATCAAAAGAGAGGCACAAATGACTCAAGGCTCGCCTCCGCCTCCGACCGTACCCAAATCTATGCAAAAGAGAAGGTATGAGACTCAAAATGGCCAATTATGACGCACGGCTTGCTATGTTCATGATATGTGGTGCATAACAAGTAAAATGATATCATAGAGTCACATATTCACATAACTCATTCAATACATGGAGATAACACGTTCCTAACTTCCACGTTTCATATCAAACCAAGTCATGAAGTTCATATAACGAGCATAACACATTGCTTAACACGTAAACAATTCATATAAGCCATATAAGAAGAGAAGAATATTCATTTAGAGTTCACAAGCCATGCAACAAAGTGTTCATGTACGTTATGAAGAAATAAAGACACATTCATGCACAACTCGAAAATTATTCAACCAAAAATCATGAAACTTCATAACACATAAGATAACATATTATATGACATGTTAAGGAAGTGTATGAACTGGAAATAAGTCGAGAAATCCATGCAAAACAATGAACTGGAAATAAGTCGAGAAATCCATGCAAAACAAGCTTAAATTTCAAAATCATGCATGCAAGAGGTGAAGGTCGCCGCCGCGACCCATTTCCTTCATGAAATGGTAGCGGCCGCTACCTCAAATATTTTCGGAATTTTGCTGAATTTTCAAGATCTCGAAACAAGGCCAAATTTAGCTAGAGACCGAGACTAAAAATAAACGTGAAGAGGTCGCGGGTGCGACCCCATGTATGCAAAGAAAATCTGAGAGTAGTTCGCGGCCGCGACCAAGATTGCTCTTGGTGCGTTCGACACACATCTCCAGCAATAATTTCACAGCCAAAACAAGGGAACAACGAACTACCAAGCTTCAAACAACGAATCAAGGAAAGTTAAGGCAGTAAAAGCACAACAAAAACACCTCAAAACAAGTCCCAAAGTTGCACCAATGATCAAGAACGTGAGTGAAGAGAGAAGAGTTCATTTTCATCCATTTCCTTCAAAGTTCATTAATGGAGACCAATTAAATCCTCAACTACCAAGCCAAATCAGTTCATACAAGTAATAATGAATACAAAAAGTTCATTTATGATGCATCAACCTCAAAGAAAACACATGAATTCTTCCATAACTCCAAAATTTGATCAAACCCTTACTATTCACATATATCATCAATACATGCTCATTAATCCATCAAATTCATCCATAAAGGACTCAAAAGAAAGAGGAGAGGGTGGACAACACAATCATGGACTTACCTAGCAAGTATGGAGTGATTTGGTAGAGAATTGAGCTCAAATGGTTGAAGATGAATAGTATTTTTCTTCTCCTTCAAGGTTGTCTCGGTTCCAGGAGATTTTGGCTAAGTGTGGGAGTGAAATGGAATCATAGAGATAATTTGGATGATCAAGGGTTGAGAGAGGGTTAAGTGGGTTCAAGTTTCACCTAATTTGGCTAACTATGGTTCAAGATATGGTTAAAATAGTAGAGGGTGGTCATTTTGGGCGAGATGGTTTGGATGAAATTCGAAGGTCCAAACGAGGTTAGAAAAATATGAGGCTTGGTTCATTGAACCCAAATCATCAATAGGAGTCCAACGGAGTTGACGGAACTCGAATTCGAGTTCCCGAGCTCAAGATATCACACTCGGAACCAAGGGTACGCTAATTGCTCGTTAGCCCCCTACTCGGTCCCGTCTCCAAAAATAAAATTCAAAACAAAGCCAAACGGTTCATAACACATAAATTTAGCACATACTTAATTTACACAAAAATCAAAAATCAAATCGAATAGAAACGGCATGCATTCAAATCATGTAAAAATCATAACGTTCAAGAATCCATAATATTCATTTAAAATAAATTCATATAATTAAAGAATTAACAATTAAAAGTAAAATAAAATATATAAATGTATAATTAAATGGATTTAACCGTGCAATTAATTATGACATAAGTCATAACTATACGACTGAAAAGTCGGGGCGTTACAATCTTTCCTCCTTAAAAGAATCCGTCCTCGGATTCACTGTTCGCCCGAAAACAACTCGGGGTGGAATTTCTTCATCTTTTCCTCCGTTTCCCATGTAGCCTCTTCGGTTTGATCACTTCTCCAAAGAACCTTGACTAGTGGAGTTCCTGAAATTTTCGATCCAATATTTTAATCGGCTTCTGAACGAAGGTGAGATCTGGTTCTAATTCCACTTCTTCAACCGGTAAAATCTCATATTCATCACGGTAATACTTCCGGAGTTACGAGACATGAAACACATTGTGGATTCCGGTCAAACTTGGAGGCAAATCCAATCGATAGGCTGTATCCCCGATTCTCTCCAAGATCTCATACGGTCCCAAATACCGAGGGTTTAATTTTTCTCCTCGATCGATCCTTGAAAACCCTTTTCGTGGAGATGCTTTTAAGAAGACTCTATCTCCAATCTCAAACTCGAGATTCTTTCTCCGAAGGTCAGCATAGCTCTTTTGTCGATCTTGAGCGGCCTTCATCCGTTGTCTAATTATTTGGACCTAGTCGATAGCCTCTTGTACGGCCTTAAAGGGTTTTTCCTTCTTTTCTCCTCTTTTCACGACTTCTTGTTTGGTCTAATTCCATTCTTCCAAATCAAAGAACAACGGAGATCTACACTTTCGTCCACGGAGAGCTTCATAAGGTGTCATTTCTATCAAGGCTTGATAGCTATTATTGCAAGCAAACTCGATTAATGGCAGCTGCTCATTCCACGAGAATTGAAAGTCCAATGCACATGCTCTCAGCATATCCTCCAGATACTTAATCAACCTTTCGGATTGTCCGTCCCTCTGAGGATGGAAAGCTGTGCTGAATTGAAGCCTTGTTCCCAAACACCTCTGTAACTCTTACCAAAACCGTGAAGTAAATCTTGGATCCCGATCTGATACAATACTGTCCGGTACTCCATGAAGTCTGACAATCTCATCACAATACTTCTTGGCTAGTTTACCCACCTTGTCGGACATCCTAATGGCAAGAAAATGAGCCGACTTCGTCAGACGGTCCACAATAACCCAAATTCCGTCAAGTCCACCCTTCACTCTTGGCAAACCCGAAATGAAATCTATAGCAATCTGTTGCCATTTCCACTCTGGGATAGGTAACGGTTGAAGTAGCCCGGATGGCTTTTGATGTTCCGCCTTAACCACTTGACAAGTCATATAATGCTTCACAAAATTGATCACATCCCGTTTCAGTCCATTCCACCAATAGAATTGTTTTAAATCCTTATATATTTTGTTTTCTTCGGGATGCATCGAATACCCTGATCGATGAGCCTCTTTTAGAATAATCCTCTTTAATTCACCGGGCACAACAATTCTATTTTTGAATCTTAGAACTCCCGTATCATCAAACCCAAACGGACACTCAGGATCTGCTTGAGCTTTTTCTACTAATTTCTGAACCTCGGGATCATCCCTTTGAGCATCAAATAACCTTTGTTGAAGATCTGGCTGAACTGAGATATTTCGAATACTAGCCCTCAACTTGAACATTTCATCTTCATTTCCAACTTCCACTTTAACATTGGACACGCTAGCCTTCCTACTAAGTGCATCCGTGACCACGTTGGCTTTGACAGGATGGTATCGGATTGTACACTCATAATCCGCCAGAGTTTCCATCCAACGCCGTTGTCTCTTGTTTAATTCCTTCTAAGAGAATAGATATTGGAGACTCTTGTGGTCATCTCAAAAGAAACTCCGTAGAGATTGTGTCTTCACTTCCCCAAAGAAAAAATCACCGCTGCTAATTCGAGATCGTGAGTGGGGTAGTTTTGTTCATGATCCTTCAATTTCCTCAAGACGTAGGTAATTACTTTTCCCTTCTGCATCAAGACACATCCCAAGCCCTCCTTTGAGGCGTCCGTGTAAACCGTATATCCTTCGGTACCTTCTTGCTAACACCGGTGCAGTTGTCAACTTCTCCTTTAAGAGCTGAAAGCTCGCCTCACACGCCTCGTTTCACTCAAATTTAACCTCTTTCTTAGTCAATCGGGTTAAAGGAGTGGCAATCTTTGAGAAATACTGTACGAATCTTCGATAATAACCTGCCAAACCCAAGAAACTCCTTACCTCTGAGGCATTCTTCGGACTTTGCCACTGAGTAACCGTCTCAATCTTAGAAGGATCTACTTCTAGACCTTTCCTTGAGATAATGTGGCCTAGAAAAGCTACCTAAAACTCGTATTTACTAAACTTAGCAAATAGTCGGTGTTCTCTCAAAGTTTCCAACACAATTCTGAGATGCCTTGCATGATCCTCCGGAGTTCCCGAATAAACAAGGATTTCATTGATGAATATTACCACAAACTTATCCAAGTAGGACCGAAAAATTCAGTGCATCATATCCATAAAAGCAACCGGGGCATTAGTTAATCCAAAAGGCATCACTACAAATTCATAATGCCCATACCGGGTGTTAAATCCCATCTTCGGAATGTCCTTATCCCGGATTTTTAGTTAGTAGTATCCTTGTCTTAAATCCAGTTTTGAATATACCCCTGAACCTTGTAATATGTCAAATAAATCTTCAATGTGGGGCAAAGGATACTTGTTCTTTATCGTCATTCGATTAAGCTCTCGGTAATCTATATCTTTCTTCTTGACGAAAAGAACTGGTGCACCCCAAGGTGATGAACTTGGCCGAATATACCCAATCTTGAGAAACTCTTCAAGTTGAATCTTTAATTCTTTTAATTCGGTCGGTGCTATACGATAAGGGGGCTTAGAATACGGCTCGGATCTCGAATACAAACCTATTACAAATTCGATCTCACGATCCGGTGGTAACGAACCCAAATTTTCCGAAAACACATCGGGAAATTCTTTTACAACGGTGGTATCCTCAAATTTAACTTGATCCTTCGGCTTATTAAGAAGGTATGCAATGAATCCCGTAGCTCTTTCTCTCATTAACTTATGGGCTTCCATGAAAGACAAGAGAGATAGTGATTTCGATCCACTATCGAACACCAACTCTTCACCCAAAATAACCTTCTTCGCAAAACAATCAACCTTGGCCCGATGCCGAAATAACTAGTCCATACCCAATATAACCCCGTACTTCTTCATGGGCATAATGATAAAATTAGCCGGATAATCTTTCACTTCTAACAAAACTGAACAATCCCGAACCATCTGATTCATCTGCAAACTTCCCCCGAGTGGGGAATTAACCAGGTAATAGGAAGATAAAGAAATAACAGGTAGGCACATAGTAGCAGCAAGATCACAAGAAATAAAGGAATGCGTGGCACCCGGATCAAAAAGTGCATGAATGTTCGTGGTATGAATGCATATAGTACCTTCCACCACGGCGGTAGGGTCGACCTCTGCATCATGTTCCTCACACTCCAGGGCATATGCACATGCTTGGATCAGTGGCTTTGGAACTCCCTTTTGAAATCCTGGAGCCTTGTCAGGGCAAGTATCCGTCGAATGGTCAACCTTCCCACAAATAAGACATAAGCCCAATCTCCTTCGACAATTGTTAAAGGTGTGGGTCAGTCCTCCACAATGCAGATAAGAAGGTACATCTCGGCGTGATGTAGTAGATACCGGTGCCCTTGGTAGAGCCTTGGAGCTTGTGGAGCTTGTCCTCCCATCCGTAGCTCCTTAAAACGAATCTTGGGAGGGGGAGTAGCTTGAACCATCGGTCTCTTTCCCGAACTTGATCCGGAACCACGTCCCATTGGTGCCCTAAAGACCGGATCCACTTTCTTGTACGCTCTTTGCACGGTGTCGGCAAAGGACTCGAAGTTATGTCCGGCATGCCCATGCCTTAAGTCTTGTCTTAGTCCCGCAATGAACTTCCTTGCTTTCCTCTTCTCATCCCGAGTAATATAAGGGGCATATCTTCCAAGCCTATTGAACACGGAGAGATATTGAGCCACCGTGGCGTTTCCTTGCTTTAAATACATAAACTCTTGTTCTTTGCGTTCCCTAACCACCTTCGCGCGCGGGGTTTCGCGTGTTTGTCGTAATCCGGGTTTTCGTTTCGTGTTTTCGTTCAAAAGCAAAACCAATCCAAGAAATCCAAAAACAGTTTATACAGTTTCAAATCTAACATAGTTTTCAAAAATTAAATTTTGTAAAAACCAATTTTCAGAAACTTTCAGGAAAAAATACAGTTTCGTAATTCAGGCTTTCTAAAACAATTACAAATACTCAATCGCATCAAGCCTAAGAATTTCTACCAAATTCAGAATAATTGAGACGAATCAGAAACACGATTAACGAGGTGGCTCTGATACCACTTGTTGGAAAACAGGAATCAGAAAGCAGCGGAAATTTAAAAATTTTTCCAACAAAAGGATCTTGGACTCGCAATCGTGTATCCAAATTCGTAGAGATCAAGAAACTCACTTGGGTAGTAGCTTTCTTGACACGTTTTGAGCCGCCCTCAAACGCGCTTCATGCGGTAATGGCAACCCGTCCCTCGAAAGTCTCTTTCTACTTCAGAATCCATTGTAGGGATAACAATCCACACCAACCTGGATTCAAATCATGTTAGGGAAGTTCTTAACAATATAACATAAAGAAAGAAACATGAAACGAGAAAAGCATGATTGAAACTCCCTTCGAAAACCAGTTTTGCGAAAGTAGAAATCTGCCAGCCATAAAACCCTCGTGAAAAAACTCATCTTTCAGGATATGGACGAACGGTTTTCGCCATCTTCCTTGGTAAAGCTCGAATCTTCAAAACTTCTAACTTGAAGTTCTCTAGAGATAGTCCACCAACTTGGCTACAATCTAACTAGTAAGGATGCTATTTCTCTAGTTAGTGTTTAGGCTTAACCTAGGGTTTATTTGATCTTGGAGAAAGGATGGTGTTCAACACATGAACCAAAAGAATTCTCGATTAGCTCTAAGAGGAGCTCGAGCTCCCCTATTTATAGGAGGGGAAGGGACGCCCAAAACCTAGTCCTTTTGGGCTAAGGATTTGGTCCCTCTCTCCTATTACTTGATCATCAAGTAATTTTGACTTTGACTTTGAATTCAAATTCAAATCAACTTTCAAGATAGTTAAAATATCCAAACCCTTTTGGATATTATTATACTTTATTTATTTAAAATAAATAACTTATTTTATCTAATTAATTAATTCACAATTAATTAACCAGATTATTTTTCTCCAAAATAAGACTTTCTTTTTAATTCAAAATTAAACTAAAGTCTATTAAATAATTAATAAATTAATTATTTAATATTCAATCAAATGGACACGTGTGGCACACGTGTCCCTGTGACACGTGTCCAGTCACGTGACCCACACATGTGGTTTCACACGTGTGGAACCCTCTAGGCCTGATTAACTCGTTTAATCATTTTAAAGCCTCAACTCATGTAACCAAGTTGTTGTGTGTGACCCTCTAGGTTCTCAATTCAATTAGCAATGACCCTAATTAATTAATTCACTAATTAATTAATCAGTTCACAGATTAAACGACCATAGTCTAGCAACAGGTGTTTAACCCCTAGCTGAATTGGAATGTTCGGATTCGACAGAACCTTTAAGTCATTGATTCATTGTGAGATACAATCCCCCTACTTACTATCTCTCAACCAAGATCTAGGGTAAGGGAATAATCAGAACCCTAATAATCCGGTCTTAAAGATAAGTGCATTTCATATCCATTTGATCTCAATCCAAGAAACCATTTTCTTGATGTCTTGATCTACTGCCTTGGCCAAGGACTCCATATGGCATATGAATGACTTACACAATAAGAGATCATCTTGCAAATGCAAGTGTAGGTCCTTTCTTGATTCTCATTCACTTTCATGAATCACTTGTGCAGCCCCAGCATAAGCCTTGAATCAGTTGTCTAAGGCGACACCCTTTAAAGCTTATACCAAAGACTACAGAGTTAACTCATAAAGTGACATGGAACCTCAAGTCTAAGGATCAATTAATCACATCAATGACTCGTGAGATATTTCCTAATCTGGAAGTTTCCATTTCCTGAAATAGAAACTTCCTTTCCCATTTAGGAATCTTCTCACACGGGGCACCTCAGTGAACTTACTTATTAAAGTAAGCACCCTCATGTATCACGCACGTATCAACTATACACTTTGCACCTACATGAA
The DNA here is from genome assembly GCA_037501455.1 of Lantana camara. NCBI lineage: Eukaryota > Viridiplantae > Streptophyta > Magnoliopsida > Lamiales > Verbenaceae > Lantana > Lantana camara. The sequence goes on along the minus strand of CM074860.1, from coordinate 94,782,555 downwards.
ACAAAGTGGTCCTTCTTAAGGGCGTGATCCCACAAGCAAGCCTTAGAGGAGTCAGGTTGACACTCCCACTGTCTGTAGGACTCATCGGCTTGGAGTATTTTACTAATCATGACTTATGTGATATAGGGCTCGTTTCATGAACCATTTCACCTAAACGGTAGAGTCCTAAAGTCATCAGGATTAGTGGGAGTTCTCTTACATGCGCGCGTAATGGAAACACACAAAACACGTATTGGCATATAAAGAAGTGTTTACCTATAATGAAAATCAATCGTATATTATTCAAAGATTGTCTGTGATATAAGAAAAGTCCCAAAGCAGATTACGTCGAATCGGCTTTCTAGGGCACTATTCCTAACAATCTCCCACTTGCCCGTAAAAGCTATTTAGGTACTGTAAGTCCCATCTTCTCAAGATGCACTTTGAGAGCCTATTGACTTTGGGCGTTTCCAAAGTGGATCTGCTATATTCTCTGCTGATGTGACCCTCTTGTTTACACATCTCTTAGGAAACAACTTTTCCTTATAAAGTGATTCGTAATCACATGTTCGGTCTCTTGGTGAGGTCTTGGTTCTCTTACTTGAGCAACCATCCATTTAATCATACGATATGATAATGGTGTTGTTTCATGCTAGGAACTTCATCTAACTAGTTAGATGGAGTTTCTTACCCAAACACTTAACTTAGCGTTATATAATAAGACTAAGCTCTCAACTACGATAGTTGAGTTTTGCAATGTCCATCCTTGGAACCCTTTTCCAACACATTGCATTACCATTCTGGTAGAAGTTGTATCCTTTCAATGATTTCATAATCATCTATGTTTGATGAACTGTTACATCAAATATCCTTCTAACAACAAGATCTTTTGGGCTCTGTAAACTAATACATATCCTCATTTCTTCTCAAGTATTCTGAGGACATCCTTTACAGAGATCTAATGACCTTCTCTCAGGTCATATTAGATTCGGCCCACTACGCTTAGTGTTGCGCCATATCTAATTTAGTACATAACTTTTCATACTATATGCACCCTTTCCTTTAAAGGGACATTTGGACATTCCAACTTTCTGAAAGTTATCTTAGGATACTCCTCTTCAAAAGAGATGTTCCATTGTCCATACTAAACTCATTTTAGTACCTTTGTTTATGCACTCTTTTGTTATAATCCTTGTATTCTCTTAGATCTATCTTCCATAGATCTCAATGTCAATAATCAAGAATAATCACTAAGATCTTTCATGTCAATTTGTTTCTTAAACAAGAATCGGTAACTTTCACGTCATCCTTGACATTCCTAATGAGAAGGATGTCGTCTTCTAAAGAACCAAAAATTGACTCTTACATCACTAACTTTCATATGTACACTTTTGAGACTTATTCGACTTCTATCAGTGTCAAACGATTTGACTATCCTATAGAATCGAATTGTCTAACTCCTAGAAGCCTTTATCAATCCACAGATTGACTTTAGGGATTTGCATACCATATGCATACTCCCACTGAATATGAGATTTATAGAAATACCTTATTTCAATCTCTTTCAATCTCATATTGAACAAGATAGTTCTCATATTCATTTATCATATCTCCTAGTCAGAATATGAAGATATGGTAAACACAATCCAAATGGACTTTTACATTTCAACCGTCAAGAAGGTTGTAATGCTTTCAATTTACTCGAAGCTCTAGGAGCTTGATCCTATCAGGTGGATCAACCAAGGTCAAAACTCGGTTTAAGTATATGGAATCCATATTGGATTTCAAGGCTTGCTTACACTACTCAGATTCCAAATCTGACAGTGTCTCCTCTTCAAGTAATTCCTGGGCTATCTAGGAACGCGTTCTAAACGCATCTTAAGAGAAGGGTTTCACACGTGTACATACTCTAAAATTTGGCTAAGTTTTATCAGATGGGATCGTTTCTTCTATATGTGGCGTGGATATTTATCCTCAATTTCTTTTGAGGTCTGCTAGCTTGCCTTTCTTCTTCTATAGGAACGATTCCTTAAGAAAGGTACATTCCTTGAGAAAAACAACCTTTGTCCATGGGAATCGCAGAAATGATATCCAATATCATTGCATAAACTTGAACTCATTTCAAGCTTATCTCCCACTATCCTCTTCACTTAAGAGGATTCCATTAAATTCTTGGATAAGAATAATTAGGGAATTTAGTATGCCACATTGCATAGTGCAACTAAAGGACTAATTTTGGAAGGTACTAAATTCAAAATCTCTAACTGCATATTCTAGGAGTTTATTCCTAGAATGATTATAAGTCAGTAAAGCTTACTATGGAATGGACCATATCCTATTAGGTTTCATTCCATCATTCGGAAACAATAAGGTGTTCTCGAATTAGTTTACTGAGAGATAATTCTATTATCTCTAAGATGACTAAGGAATTAGTTGCTAAGATATTGGCTATCTCGATCATATCGATTTACCTATAACTTATGACTACTTCGGTTCCTAGCCTCCTTTTGAAATTCTAAGAATTTCATATAAGTTTCGAATTTGTACTTCAACAAGTATATTCATTCATAATGATTAAACTGACGATTGTATCTAGTGCTTACATTAAGCATCTTACACTCATCAGCATGGATCGAAATCCACTATAATCTTGGAACGTTCCACATTTCTTATAAACGGGATTCAGGAACACTTCCCTCAAGACAGGATTCACAAGAAGTCAACTCTATAGGTTCATTTTCATAGAATGATCCTAAGGTGTCTGACTTGCTAATCCTTTTATATCTCAACGTTCCAAAGTAATTCGAAGCTTTGTCATTTCACTTACTTTTGTTATCTCGTTGCATGTTCAGAACTTTAGTGCCTTGAGTCTTTGCACAACGGATCATGCAAAATTGACTCAAGACTAGTGAATTCTATTCCTAGTAGAATTACTAAACGAGGTAACATTTCAGAGTACTCATACTCTTTGCAGTTCCCTTTCAAAGTCCTTATTTGCTACCATAGAAGCAAACGTCCAATTTGATCTCTAGTGTTTTTTGGGCGTACCCCTTACATGCCCCTCCATTGGGCTCTCAAGGATTTCTTCTTCTTTAGGCCTTCAAGCCTTTAACTTAGTGAGTCTAGAAGAAGAATTAACCATCACAACCTTTTGTTCCTTCTTAAGGATGCTCTCAACCATTATCAACTAAATGATTAACTATGCTACATTAGCATCATTCTAGTTGAGCATAAAGGGTTTGAATGATGGTGGAAGCAATGTAAGCAATCAGTGCATTGAGAACTCTTTTCCCAGTTGATGATCGAGACCATAAGATCTTCAAATAAGATCTTTAGACCTTGTTCATGTGCACTTGTTTCCTCATTTGGAATATTGTATAATTCCATAATGTTATACCTTGTAACATTTTTATGAGGTGGTTCAATTGCTCTTAAGTGGTTTGGAAAAATCCATTCACCTCAGGTTGCTTCTCTTTTGGCCCGGGTCGAATTTTCAAATAAATGAAAATCTCGCCTTATAGAGAACAATTTCTCTTTTCGGATTCTAAAATGAATTTTAGGATCCGAAGCCATTTTAGAGTTAGTTAGGACTTAGTCAACTTGTTTGACTTAAGGATGGATACGAATGGGTTTGCATTTCATATTGTAGAGAATCACAGAACTACAACCTAAAGCTAAGCAGAGAACTAGGTGAGCATGCTGAATAATAACGATATACATAAGATAAGGTCTTTAATCTAATGTAGCTCCCACTGTTTTTCAAAGATCTATAATTCCCAAAGATCTAAGAGGAACACGTTTCCCAATGGGTACTAAGATCCTAAGCATTTTACCTCGAACCCACGACTCGCGGACATTCTAAGTAAAATCCTAGGTAGGTACAACTTACCAATTCTAACACCTTTAGAACTCTTAGTAATTGTTTTTGCATCACCTATCTTTCAATATGGACCCACGACTCGTGCGACATCCATATTTACTTAGGCGTTAAGCTAGACCCATCAATCATAAGATCATGATCAAAACTTAGTTCGAACGACCCACGACTCGCAGACATCGCCCTTGTTAAAATTGACCATGAAATATTGATCATTTAAAATGATCAATTAGGTAACTAAGAACTAATAAGCTCCACTAGCTATCCCACGACTCGTGGACAATAACTAGCTTTACTTACTAAACTTAAAACCTTTTGATGGAATGCTAGGAATTTAATTCAAAATTTGCATCTCGAATTAAATACCTATTATTCGAAATGAGCTTAATATTTAATGGGAATTTTCGAATCAACCGAAGAGTTGTTCGGTTCGACCTCACCAACATATTTGTTATCCAATTTTATTAGTCTTGATTAATGCAAGTACAACTTAAATGCATTTCAAACAAGCACATAAACAAATAACATGTCCTAGCATGATACTAACATGAGATGATAATGGGTTCTACCTATCTTATGCATGATATGTAGGAGCCACTCCACAATCACAAGTTCTAACATACATGCCACATAAACAGTTTAAATCACATAAAGGAAAACAGTAACAAAATACGAGCCCTATCTCTATTACATTTTACAATTGAGATTTCCCTCCCTAACATTTTGAGGGATCTTCACTTATGGCCTCCTTGTTACTTGAATGTGGTCCATCTTACTCCATGGGTGCATTGTCTCCAAAATGAAAATAAAACCTCACCACCTATTCTACTCTCAAATTACAATAAAAAGAAAAAGACATAAAATAATAAGGCCCAATCTTCATATTGGCCTTAGACAATTACACGGGGCATACCCCAGCCTCAAAAACAGTAATAAGGAAAGCCACATAATAAATCACATAACAGTACGCACATAAGTGAGGCTCCAACCTCAATTGAAAAACGCAACTATAGGGCTCCAACCCCAATTTAAACCATCCATGTGCATAAATTAAAACCATACATAGATCTAAACTCATGATCACCTAACATGCTTTTGCGAGAATATAAATTTAGCCAATAAATTAAAATTCTCGTTTCAAGTCCTAATGACTTAAAACACGACTTGATGCGAGTCTTGTTTATAAAAGTTTTCAATAAATCCCAAATTACCAAAATAAATAAAATTCCAATTAATTTCTGAAAATTAATAATTTTATCAAGATGTATTTTTCCAAAAATATAAACCGCATCTATTTCTCAAAAAATCCCAATTTTAAGTTTTATTCAAAAATTAAAATAAATATTCAAAAGTAAAATTTTAAAATTAAAATAAAAATTGGGACTGGATTGCACGAAATACGAAAATGGATTACGAGAAAAAACGGGGCCCGTACGCCAAGTGGACCGCACGCACAGCGGTGGCCGCGCGATGTGCACGCTGTAGCGCGCGGTCGTCTCGCCTAGCTAACAGGCGACGATGGGCGGGCACGCCTAGGCGCGTCCGGAAGGCCTCCCGCGCGGTTGAGGGAGGGTGCTGGGCGGCTGCCCTGCGCGCTCCTAGGACAGGCGGGCGGCGGCGCGCGAAGCCCGCTCGTGCGACGCCTTCGCGCACGGGGTTTCGCGTGTTTGTCGTAATCCGGGTTTTTGTTTCGTGTTTTCGTTCAAAAGCAAAACCAATCCAAGAAATCCAAAAACAGTTTATACAGTTTCAAATCTAACATAGTTTTCAAAAATTAAATTTTGTAAAAACCAATTTTCAGAAACTTTCAAGAAAAAATATAGTTTCGTAATTCAGGCTTTCTAAAACAATTACAAACACTCAATCGCATCAAGCCTAAGAATTTCTACCAAATTCAGAATAATTGAGACGAATCAGAAACACGATTAACGAGGTGGCTCTGATACCACTTGTTGGAAAACCAGAATCAGAAAGCAGCGGAAATTTAAAAATTTTTCCAAGAAAAGGATCTTGGACTCGCAATCGTGTATCCAAATTCGTAGAGATCAAGAAACTCACTTGGGTAGTAGCTTTCTTAACACGTTTTGAGCCGCCCTCAAACGCGCTTCATGCGGTAATGGCAACCCGTCCCTCGAAAGTCTCATTCTACTTCAGAATCCATTGTAGGGATAACAATCCACACCAACCTGGATTCAAATCATGTTAGGGAAGTTCTTAACAATATAACATAAAGAAAGAAACATGAAACGAGAAAAGCATGATTGAAACTCCCTTCGAAAACCAGTTTTGCGAAAGTAGAAATCTGCCAGCCATAAAACCCTCGTGAAAAAACTCATCTTTCAGGATATGGACGAACTGTTTTTGCCATCTTCTTTGGTTCGATTTTTTCACTCGTTTTCTGTTGGGTTCAGAATCGTTTCATCATCCCTTCTGATCGTTTTGCTTGATCCCCACTCCTTGGTAAAGCTCGAATCTTCAAAACTTCTAACTTGAAGTTCTCTAGAGATAGTCCACCAACTTGGCTACAATCTAACTAGTAAGGATGCTAGTTCTCTAGTTAGTGTTTAGGCTTAACCTAGGGGTTTATTTGATCTTGGAGAAAGGATGGTGTTCAAAACATGAACCAAAAGAATTCTCGATTAGCTCTAAGAGGAGCTCGAGCTCGCCTATTTATAGGAGGGGAAGCGACGCCCAAAACCTAGTCCTTTTGGGCTAAGGATTTGGTCCCTCTCTCCTATTACTTGATCATCAAGTAATTTTGACTTTGACTTTGAATTCAAATTCAAATCAACTTTCAAGAGAGCTAAAATATCCAAACCCTTTTGGATATTATTATACTTTATTTATTTAAAATAAATAATTTATTTTATATAATTAATTAATTCACAATTAATTAACCAAATTATTTTTCTCCAAAATAAGACTTTCTTTTTAATTCAAAATTAAACTAAAGTCTATTAAATAATTAATAAATTAATTATTTAATATTCAATCAAATAAACACGTGTGGCACACGTGTCCCTATGACACGTGTCCAGTCACGTGACCCTCACATGTGGTTTCACACGTGTGGAACCCTCTAGGCCCGATTAACTCGTTTAATCATTTTAAAGCCTCAACTCATGTAACCAAGTTGTTGTGTGTGACCCTCTAGGTTCTCAATTCAATTAGCAATGACCCTAATTAATTAATTCACTAATTAATTAATCAGCCCACAGATTAAACGACCATAGTCTAGCAGCAGGTGTTTAACCCCTAGCTGAATTGGAATGTTCGGATTCGACAGAACCTTTAAGTCATTGATTCATTGTGAGATACAATCCCCCTACTTACTATCTCTCAACCAAGATCTAGGGTAAGGGAATAATCAGAACCCTAATAATCCGGTCTTAAAGCTAAGTGCATTTCATATCCATTTGATCTCAATCCAAGAAACCCTTTTCTTGATGTCTTGATCTACTGCCTTGGCCAAGGACTCCATATGGCATATGAATGACTTACACAATAAGAGATCACCTTGCAAATGCAAGTGTAGGTCCTTTCTTGATTCTCATTCACTTTCATGAATCACTTGTGCAGCCCCAGCATAAGCCTTGAATCAGTTGTCTAAGGCGACACCCTTTAAAGCTTATACCAAAGACTACAGAGTTAACTCATAAAGTGACATGGAACCTCAAGTCTAAGGATCAATTAATCACATCAATGACTCGTGAGATATTTCCTAATCTGGAAGTTTCCATTTCCTGAAATAGAAACTTCCTTTCCCATTTAGGAATCTTCTCACACGGGGCACCTCAGTGAACTTACTTATTAAAGTAAGTACCCTCATGTATCACGCACGTATCAACTATACACTTTGCACCTACATGAAACAAGGTGGTCCTTCTTAAGGGCGTGATCCCACAAGCAAGCCTTAGAGGAGTCAGATTGACACTCCCACTGTCTGTAGGACTCATCGGCTTGGAGTATTTTACTAATCATGACTTATGTGATATAGGGCTCGTTTCATGAACCATTTCACCTAAACGGTAGAGTCCTAAAGTCATCAGGATTAGGGGGAGTTCTCTTACATGCGCACGTAATGGAAACACACAAAACACGTATTGGCATATAAAGAAGTGTTTGCCTATAATGAAAATCAATCGTATGTTATTCAAAGATTGTCTGTGATATAAGAAAAGTCCCAAATCAGATTACGTCGAATCGGCTTTCTAGGGCACTATTCCTAACATCACTAGCCATTATATATGGGTGGCCAAGCCTTGCAAACCCGTCCACCACCCGGAAGAAAAAGGTGTATATGTATGATTATGAAAGAATTGTATAAATGAGCACGAAAGAATATGTGTGTGACAACCTAATAATTAATGTTTATGATTACACATGGTGTAGGTTGGAGCTTATGCACGCCCACTCGCCGGGCCATGAATATCCTAATGAATGAATATGATAGTAGTAATCCCGTTGATGCCTTTCTTTGTTTTACCCACTTGCGAAATTGTTGTAAAACTTCACACGGGATTATGGCTTGCATGAACATGTTTAAATTCTTTGATATTATATGCTATGCCCCGTTTTATACCCATCAGTCTCCTTTAGACCGAACCCGTGTTGTTTTCAGTTGTTTTGTGCAGGTTATGGGAGTGCTAGGCGGGAATTAGTCGGGTGTGTGTCTTGTATTCGAGTCTAGCACTTTCTTTTGGTTTACACACATACACTCATATTATCTTCTATATGATTATGATTTGGAGCGTATTATTTTTGTATATGTAGGCCGTGCGGGCCGTGGTATAGTTGGATAGTACTTGTAAATGTATTTTGGAGCTTGAAGCTCATTGTATATGTTATATGTTAATAAGTGCTTCCGCTTTAATGTTTTTGCTCTGATTTTATATTATCTCGTTCTTGAATGGTTTAAGGGTTAGCTCCCGCCTAGCATAGTGTGTGTGTTGTGTCCCCATTCGCTATGATTTGACACGTGTATGGACTTTCCATTTCATATGTGGGTCGGGTCTCGGTGCGGGGAATGTGGTGTCTTGCGCTCGGGTGCTACATAAAAAATCGTATTTTACATATCTTTAAAAACAGGATAATCAATGCACAAAATATCCACATAAAATTTTGCAACTAAACTTCTATTAAGCTTTACCGAAGAGGGTACTCAAATCTAATAAAAAAGGGTACTCAAATATAAGAGATCATCTATATGACCGGATGAATGTATGTGAGAAGAAAGTTTCCCAAAAATTATACATAATCTGAATATTGTCACTCCAAAGATGCTTTTGATCACTATTTTTGGTACATGAACGGCTTGAAAATGTAAATAAGAGACAAAGGGATAGTTTAAAAATTCAAAATCAGAACAGAAAGATACATGAATCACTTATTTTTTACATAGGTTTTGCGATAGTCTTATAGTTATTCTCCATAAGTAAGACGTGGAGGATGAAATTATTTTGGATAATTTAAGCCTTCTGGAAGTCTGTTTTGTTCAGTAAACATTGCTCCTACAGATTAATTAATTTAATTGATATAATTAATTAAATTAACATAATTAATTAAAGTAAAGTTGAGCGTGCGCACCTTAAAGGAGAAGTTTTATATTTTTTATTTAAACACACACCCTTAAAGTGACAAGAGGGATTCGAACTCAAAGTCATTGCCCGCGAGAAAGAATCCTTAATCACTTGGGTCAACCACTGTTGGCACTTTAAAGGAGAATATAAAGAGTGAGAGAATGACAAAGTTGCTAGTTAAGTATGATTGATTTAATTTAATGGAACTAAATAAAATAAAAGGTTGAATTATTAATTTTTAGCCCACATGGACTATAAATTAAATAGTATAAGAATGTAAAAAGATCTCTATTTCAGATAATTTGTTTCTTATTAGAAGGTCAACCACTGTTGGTACTTTAAAGGAGATTATAAAGAGTGAGAGAATAACAAAATTGTTAGTTAAATATGATTGATTTAATTTAGTGGAACTAAATTTAGTGAACAAACCAATAATTAAATTTAATTATTTTGTCTTTAATTTAAATTAAGTATATAATATGCTTTAATATGCTGCTAGATTAATTTGATGTATATTGAATTTGATTTACTTGATGCATAAGTTGAAAAATTTTGAAATAAAACTATTTAGATTAATTTAATATAATTAAATAAATTTTATTTGATTAAGTATTAATTCTCCAAACTATTCCAATTCGCCTGACTCTTCTTCTTCTTCTCATTCAATATCCAATAGTATCAATTTATTTATTTATTAAGATCATCATTAATTAAGTACTTATTCGGGTTAATTATTGATTTTTAATAATTAATAATTCAATATAGAATGACTCCTAACATATCCACCCAAACTTATGACATGTGATTATATATACTTATTAGAAATGATTGATCATGTAGCTATAGTTCAAATTTCAAAATTATAATTGCTTCCTTTTTCTTTTTGCTTTTGTTTTTTTTTTTTTTTTTTTTTTTTTTTTTGGAATTTGGATTATCAAATCTTTTCTTGTTTGTTTGTTGTTTCTATTCTCATGGGGTTAATGTACTAGAAAAGAGTACGCGAAACATCCAGGGGTTATAATGTTCAGGTTTCGTATAATATTACGACCACATTTTTCTTTCTTAAATTAATCCAGATTTTAGATTTATTATTATATAAGAATGTTTGTTTATTTTTTACTGATTGATACAAAAAAAGCATTCTTTTTATAATATGAGATGGTACTTTCATCAACTTGGAAAATAAGATCTCAGAAAAGTCTTATAAATAACTCTTAATGATAAGATATTTAGTTGTTTATGCTTTACTTACCGATTTCAAAATCTTAAACCCTTACATGCAATTACTTTCAGACGTCATGATTCATCCATTAGGTTTTTGTGCTTGGCGGAGATATATCACTCTTAATCCATACCAGGCATTATAGTAAATCTTTTATTCTCTTCAGGCTAGAAAATCTTTAAAACATGGTAAAATTTCCGTATTTAGAAACTTTCTATCCAAAAATTCAAATTAAAGAGAAGATACAATAAAATTTAATTTAAGTTTATACTTTGTATTAATTTTATTTTTTTTTTATCTAAATTGAATTCTAAAAAAATTTAGAGCATAATATATTATTAATTTATTTTATGTTTTATACAGATATATAGAATTCAATTTTTAGTAGAAATTTCACCGATATTTGGTTTTAATAATATTTTATATATTATCTTTTTTGAAAAAAAATTTAATCCTTGAGGAATATTAAAATTAAACAAGTTTATACTTCAACCTCATAATATTATGAAGTCCACCTTAAAATTCAAATTAAGAGAAGGTAAATAAACTTTTATGTATTATAACATTATTTACTCATTTTTTCTTTATTATCAGAACGTTACAATTAAGGACTTGTTTTTGGTGTTTGATCTTTTCAAATTTGATTATTTGTAGTGTAGGCAAGATCAATAACTTTGAAGAGAAATCGACGGACTTTCAGTAAAAAATATGTTCTAGAATTGTGTTAAATATAACATGATTGTTTGTCCAAATGACAAAATTTGTGTTTTTATTTGGTCAGTTATGCTAATTTCTATCAAATTGTTGTTGAAGTGTTTTTTCAAGACGAGCTTAATGGATGGATTTTGTGTTTGTGTGTGTGTGGTTGGTGTGGAGATGTGGGCATACTCATTATTAGAACTCATGTTAATTTGAAGGGACTTTTTGTCGCCTAGCAATGGTTTTGATAAGGCTGCACCTAATAAGCTAGTTGTTTTTTACTTAACTATGAGGTTGGAAAAATCAATAGGAAGAGCATTTTGGTGATTTAGTATTTATTCACATGTGAATTACAATTCTTAATATTAGTTTTAAAATTTTGTTGTTGCACAAGGTCTTTTGTTGCTAGGGAAAAAAATTCAGGCATTAATTGCAATTGCCTATACATGACTTGTTATTACATCATTAATAAACAAACAAATAGGATAAACGAAAGTATAATAGCATCATATCATGTTGGTCAAAAGTATTGAATAGAGAGGTATAAATTAGTTGTTTTTTAAGGTGAAAAAGAGCGTGAATTTTCAAGATATAAATCTACTTTATTTTTTCTTTTTACATTTTGCATTTTAAGATTAATGACATATTAAATACTACGCTATAATTTAGTATTTTTCCATAACATCCATAATTTATATTTTCACGTTCTACATCAGCAAAGGCGAAGGATCTCGACGCAGCTGACAATGTTACATGACAAAAGGTTTGTTTTTTGAGCTTTGTAGCAGAATATTGTTGAGATTTCCGGAATTTAGATGACATTTTCCTTTATTTAATGTCACTCTTCTTTATGCACATCTATTTAAAATATTGAGAAGTGAATTGTTTTCATTGAAGGTCGTTTGATGTTGAATTCATAATATGAAGAAGAATATAAAAGTAGATAAATTATTTACTTATCTCTCATTTCCTGATTATTATAAATGATAAAATTGCATTTTTAGTCCGGTAGTTTTTAAGCAATTTTTTTTTTTCGTCCCAATCAAAATTTTTTGGTCCCAGACGTTCATATTTTGACAAATTTAGTCCCAAACCCCAAAAAATACACTTTTAGTCCCAGACGGAGTTAACAGCCGTTAGTATCATTTTTTTGGGAGAAAAATGGCATGTAAGGGGCATTTTTGGAAGGAATTAGGGGGTATGTGTATGTCCCTACCATATGAGCCCATCCAAAGGCAGCAGCTTCACCCATCCTTTTCATTCAATTTCTTGATATTTTTCACTCTAAAATAATGGGAGATAGGTGGATTTGTAGGTGTGGAGGAAATATAGTGTTGAAGCCCTCATGGACAAATGAAAATCCATCAAGACGGTTCTACACTTGCGATATGCCGACATGTAGGTACCTCGAGTGGCATGACCCATGCGAAAGATCGAAAGTCGTTATACGAGATTACTCTGTAGAATTAACGGCATGGAACTTGAATTGGCCGATATCGAAGAAATTAAGACTGAGGTGAAGAAGTTTGAGGATGAATTTTCAAAACTTCGCAAGAAGAATCGGATCTTGACACTAAACCCAACCACATTTAACATTTTTTGTTTGATAAAGACACTACACACCACCAATTTTCAATTTGAAACATCATAGAACCCTTAGAAAACCACTAATTTTCAATTTGCAACATCATAGAACCCTTGGCTTACCATCTGCGGGGGTTTCGGCACCAAGTCTCCCAAGCCTCATAAGTAATTGCATCTCATCTGGTGCAAGTTTATTTGGACTCTTCATGGCGGTAGGCATGGTGCGATGACAATCTCGTGTTTCCTTGCCAATGTCGAAGAAGTGTTGCAGTGGTAAGGGTGAATTTCAGTTGAGGAAAAAAATCAGGGTTCAAACAATGTTTTAAAACATTTTAATGTTATTTTGGTTTTTAAAAAATTATCTTAAAATATTTCACAAATGTTGGTAACGTCCGTCAGATTTTTTGTCTATTTTTTCGGGTTTGGGACTAAATTTATCAAAATATAAACGTTCGGGACTAAAAAATTTTGTTTGGGACCAAAAAATATTTTGCTTAAAAACTACGGGACTAAAAATGTAATTTTCTCATTATAAATAGTAAAATTTAATTTATATGATATAGTTAGTTGAGCGTAATAATATTTATATATATATTTTTTTAAAATGTTTAGATTCATTGATGAAAGATCCTAGGAATAATAATAAGACAAAATCATCACGCGTAGAAAAACAACTTCATCTGCCAAAAGGTAATATTTTGATGTTTAAGTTTATAATTTTCTTTTAACTTAATATTCATTTCATAATATGGAGATTTTTCCATTTATGTTATTCTTGACTTTACTTAATGTTATTTTGTCAAGGCATCGATTTAATTTCAAAGGCGAAAATCAAAATCAAGGTAAAATATCTTCAAACGATGTTAACCTAATGTGCAAAGTACATTATAATTTAATTTTTGAAGTTTATTTTGAAGATGAATCAAGAAAGAAAATACTAGAGTTATAACGACGAAAATATTCAAGTTATATGAAAAAACAACGACATACTATTGATAAAGTAGTTGAAGCTAGAATGAAAAGAAAAATAGCTAGTTGAGATTCAATCTAATGCATCCCAAAAGCAAAGTTGCAAAGACCTTCGGCTATTAAAAGCTTTACTACGTCCCCAATAATGTGAAGGTAAGTATTTCTGATAATAATCATTGATATATTTAGTAACGCTCTCTGACAGTACACCAACACGCACCTGCCACTGTTGCCCGCCACCAACCTTTTTGCAGGCTTTTGCAGGAGGTCCTTCTCAGGAGCTCCTCATCACGCCACGTGTCTAGGGCAACATGAATGCAGGACCACTTGGTGGCAATTACCAAAGGACCCTGACCCTCACCTATAAATACTGAGAATTCTTCATATTCTATAAGCAAGCTTCATACATTTGAGCTCTGTTTTATTTCCATCTTCTTCATCACCTGACTTGAGCGTCGGAGAGCCAAATTGGGTCACCCCCCCCCCCCATTTCCCCAGCTTGGCCTTCTGACCGTTTTTGTGTTTGTTCCTAGCAGGTAGAACCCATTCAATTCCGGCGACCCTCGCCTGAGTTTTTGATCCCTGTTTCCCCATATTACAAATTCTAAAGTGTTGGAGTTTGCCATATCAGATCAGACCCCATCACCTGATATGGATTACGAGTGATATATCTCCGCCAAGCACCAAAACCTAATGGAAAAATCATAACGTCTGAAAGTAATTACATGCAAGGGTTTAAGATTTTGAAATCGGTAAGTAAAGCATAACAACTAAATATCGTATCATTAAGAGTTATTTATAAGACCTTGTTGAGATCGTATTTTCTAAGTTTATGAAAGTACCATATTTTTTATATCAATCTTAATAAAAACAAGCATTCTTATATAATAAATCTAAATATTTGGATTAATCTATGAAAGAATAAAGTAGCCGAAAAATTATATGAAACCTGAACATTGTCACCCCAGGATGTTTCGCACACTCTTTTATGGTACATTAAACGCATGAGATTGGAAATAACAAACAAGAAAAGATTTGAGAATCCAAAATCCAAAAAAAATAAGGAGCAATTATAATTTTGAAAATTAACATTATAGCTACATGATCAACCATTTCTAAGAAGTATATTTAATCACATGGCATACGTTTGGGTGGATATGCTAGGAGTCATTCTATATTGAATTATTAATTATTAAAAATCAATAACTAACCCTGATAAAGTACTAATACTAATTAACACTGATGATTTTAATAAATAAATAACTTGGTACTATTGGACATCGAATAAGAAGAAGAAGAGCCAGGAGAATTGGAATAGTTCGAAGAATTAATACTTAATAAAATAAATTTTATTTAATTATATCAAATTTATCTAAATAGTTTCATTGCAAACCTTTTCAACTTATGTGTCAAGTAAATCAAATCCAATTACATCAAATTAATCTAGCGGCATATTAACTTTTTCTTTTGGGTGCTTATCTAGCGGCATATTATATACTTAATTTAAATTAAAGATAAAATAATTAAATTTAATTATTGATTTGTTCACTAAATAAATATTGCTTATTAAAAATCAATAATTAACCAAGATAAAGTACTAATACTAATTAACGCTAATAATTTTTATAAATAAATAAATTGATACTAAATGAAGAGCCAGAGAATTGGAATAGTTCGAAGAGTTAATACTTAATAAAATAAAATTTATTTAATTATATCAAATTAATCTAAATAATTTCATTTCAAACATTTTTAACTTATGTGTTAAGTAAATCAATTTAGTTGAATTAATTTTTGGCCCACATGAACTATAAATTAAATGGTTAAATTAAATTGTATAAGAATATAAAAAGATCTAATTTGTTTCTTAGAATGTACACGTTCCACTTAATATTAATATAGTTGACACAATTAATTAAATTATTGACAGTAAAGGAGAATACGAAGAGTGAGAGAATGGTTGGAACTTAAATATTCATTTTTTTAAAAGTTTTTTTAACTTAAATATCCATTAATATAATGCACATAATTAATTAAATTAAAGTTCAGGGTGTATTAAAGGATAATATGGTAAACTATAAATTTATTAGTTAAATAAAATTGTATAAGGGCAATTTGGATAATTTACAATATTAAGATTGTTTATCCACACTTTTAGGTATAGATAGATTATAACAATCTTGTTACCTCAAACGAATCAAAGAAATCCTAAGCTCTAACGAGTTAATCCTTCCTCGGATCAGATTATTATGGTTCTGGACCAATTGTAAGGTATGAAACTTGTCCCACATCATTTGTATAAGCAATTGATGTGCCTAACTCACCCCCAAATCCAATCTGAGCATATTTTATTGTAGGTCTATTTCTCCTACGCATAAATAATGTTTTTGGCCTAACTCAGCCCAAATCCAATAAGAGCAGATTTTATTCTCTATTCTCCTACACATAAATAATTTGTTTGGTCCAACTCAACCCCGAATCCAATAAGAGCATGATGGGTCTGAATAGGGGTACAGAATCCGATCACTTTAGAATTTGTTTGAGTGAGGAAACCAGTTGATGATCGTCGGAAAAGATGGAGGGTTCTACCTGCTAGGACAAACACCAAAGTAAAGTCAGAAGGCCAAGCTGGGGGAACTGGGGGTGATTCCCAGTTTGGCTCTCCGACGCTCAAGTCAGATGAAGATCTAAAAGAGAGAAAAAGCTAAGTATGGAGTTGCAGTAATGGAAGTTGCTTACAGTGGAGAAGACGAACTCGCCTATTTATAGTTAAGGGTCAGGGACCCTTTGGTCATTTGCCTTATGTGGTTCTGGCCGAATGTTGCCCTAACACGTGGCGTTGCAAGAGGGAAACCTAGGAGGAATCTTCTGCAAAAGCTGGTGAAAGTTAGTGTTGGCAACAGTGGTAGGTGCGTGGGAATGTACGGGGTGTCAGAGAGCCATTTTGGGGTTGGTAACGAGGGCTTAAGAGCACGCTCGCGTCAACCAAGAGCCTTGGAGACCAAGGAATCCGTGAGGGGATGAAGGCCAAGGCTCATACGAAGAGGAGTGGAAGCTTCCCTGAGGGAGAGTGGCGCTCGAAGAGAGCTTCTTTAGGTGATTGGGGCTTTAACCATGTAGTATGAGTCGCGCTTGTTGAGGAGCGGCCATGTTGATCACGTGCATGCGTAGCAGGGATGACATGCGTCCTTGAGGAATGCTGACGCTTTGAGGGGTCCGAGCACTTGTGTAATATTACCTTAATCATAAAAGGACAGGTGTCGCCATCTTGAGTTGCCACGTGTCCCAACGTGGGACGAGGGTGTTTTGACCCCATCAGAGCAGATTTTATTCTAGGTCTATTTATCCTGCGCAGATGTTCTAGATATCCCATATCGAAACTTTAAAAGGTGTAGTGTTTACCCTTCCTCAATAGCTGATCAGTTTGTCATGTCTAGGTCTATTTCTCCTACGCAGATGCTCCAAATATACCATATCGAAACTTTAAAAGGTGTAGTACTATTCACCCTTCCTCAATATCTCAGTTGGCATGTCTTCCGTGGTCCAACACATTGAAACTTTAAATATGTGATGTTTAATTCATAATGTTTTTTGGCAATCTTCCCCTCACTAGTTAACTTTTGGAGGTGAATTAGGTTAAATACATTATTTATCATGCTTAGGCCCGTTATGGCTCGAGTCTTGCTCAACCAACACCATAGCACCCTAGGGTTCAACTCATGGATTGCCTGGAGGATTGAGTTCAACGCACCACGGCTCTCTTTTTCCATGCAATGACGTAAATTATGGGGTTAGAAATTAATGTAGTGATAAAATATATATCTAGAGAATTGATAGAAAAACTATTTTTTATGTTAAAAGAAAATAAATAAATATTTTGCATATGTGAAAACAAAATTAAAAAATAATAAATAAATAAATATTGTGCATAATGATTTTGGTTAATTGAGGGAAGCCGTTTTGGATTTGCACCACCACTACGTTGTGGCTTGTGCTCGAAGATGATATGAAAATAATTGAACAAGATCAAGAAATTCGGTAATTGAGCTCCGATCTAAACTTGATCAAGAAATCGGACTACGATAAGAATAAGAAGGATATTAAAGCTAGGGATGCAAACGAGCCGAGCCGAGCCTTGCTCTTTTTTCAGGGCTCGGAGCTCGGCTTGAGCAAGGCATGGGGCTTGCTCAGCTCGGCTCGAAACTAGCGGAAATCCATATTATTTTAAACTAAAAATTAGTTTTTTTAATATTTTAATATATAATAATATATATTAATTAAATATATATACATATTTATAATAAATATATTACTTTTTATTAATTTTATATAAAAATCAATATATATATATATATATATATATATATATATAATATTATATATAAAAAAATTAAAATATTATTTTTTAAATAAATATGCCGGCTCGCGAGTTGCGAGCCAGACTCAAAGGAACTTGGATTCGGGCTTGGCTCGAGCTTGCTCGCCAGGCTCGTGAGCCAGCTCAGCTCGTTTGCATCCCTAATTAAAGCTATGTATTTATATTATTCTAGCGATATGGTACTCCTTTTAGTTTCATACTTTTTTTAGGTGTGTTTGTAACTTTGTACTGAGAAAAGAAAATTTCCATTGAGACCATGTTAGACAGAAACGAATCAATTAATGAGTTAATTGCACGGAAAACACTGTGTTATCCCTAATTAGCACGCAAGACCCTGTGTTTCAACAATTAACGTAAAAAACCCTGTGAATTACCTTAATTATCACTGAGGACCCTTTGTCCGCGCTTGTTGTCACACGCGCTCTAAATGCAACTGAGATTACGAATTCTTGGTTCTTGCACTTATTGGCTGTTAAATGACATTTATAACCCTATCTAACCTAATAAAATTAAACTCATATTTTCTAATATAAATATATGCATACAATTCTTTATATATGTGTATATATAACAAATTGTATGTATATATATACCACAGCGGCCGGCTCAACCACCATCAAAGCCACCGTCACCACTACCACAACCAGCGCAACCACCGTCCAGGCCACCGGCACCAATACCCTCTATCTCAACTTGAACCAGATTTTCCCACCACAGTTGCCCGTGCCGCCATCCGCCTCAACTCTGAATCAGATCTGGCCCATCACCATCGCCGCCGCAGCTCTGAGAGAAGAAGACGCAATGAGAGAATGTAGGGTGGTGTGGATAGAAGCCATGGCTGAACGGTAGCGATTCGTGCATCGTCTGAACATTTCCTTTTTTTTTTTTTTTTTCTTGTTTTTCCCTAAATTTGTTTTGGTACCTGGGTCAACTTGTTGCAGAGAAATGGTTGGAAGAGGGGTGGCCATGGTGGTGAAGAAAAAGGTTGGAGGCGAGGGTGGCCGGATATAGTGGGGACGGTGGCGCGAGGGTGGGCGTGGTGGGCGAGGGTGGAACGAATTCTATAATTTACCCTTTCCTCCATCAAAGAAGAACACCAGACGAAGTGAGAAGTTGAACAATGGCGTGGAGGCAACAGCTTTCTCGGAATATCAAGGAGCTTCAGATCCTATTCTCTCCTTCTTCTGCTTCCAGCTCTTCTACAAGGTTTTCGCCTATTGATTTTGGTCTCTAATGTTTTTGATTTTGGTCTCTGATGTCTCGAATCTCAATCGATTTTATTTGAGTATTAATTTGTGGAGAGGGGGGATGGAATCGCGCCAGCGATGGTGGAGACAGAGGGGAGGGGGGTGTTGATGGGGCGGGATGATTTTGGTAGTTGTGTTGCTGGCGGCGACGGCTGTGGGTGGCGGGATGAATTTGAGGTTGTGGGCGGGATGAATTTGGGGTGAGATTGCCTGGAGTTGCAGGTGGCTTCCTGGAGAAGATGAAGATGATCATTTTTCTTTTTCTTTTTTGATTTTCTTTTATATGTAATTAATATATATGTGTATTATATAATATATTATATATATATGTATAAAATATATAATTTAATAAATATAATGTTGGAGTAAATATATAAGTATTTTTTTATATATATTTTTAAATTTTGTATGAAGGTGAGTGCTGATTTAGCCTTAGTAATTTCAAAAAGGGCAAAACAGACATTTTAAGTCCTTTATTACCGTTTATGGGTTAAAGGGGGTGGTGAGTTATTTTAAAAATTCACAGGGTTTTTCATGCTAATTGTTAAAATATAGGGTCTTGCATGCTAATTAGGCATAACACAGGAGTTTTCCGTGCAATTAACTCATCAATTAATGGACAAAAGTGTGTAAAACTTATTATTCGATTAGTGATTTTCTCTAAATATACATCAATATCGATTGTCTGATGTCTCCCTCTATAATTCGTTAGACGTAGCCTCTCAATCAATCACCTAAACACTTAAAACACTTCATTTTAAAAACAATCCGAAAAATGACAATTTGAGGGGTTTCTCTACATTGATCCTTCTGACTGTCCAATCAGAATTCATCCAAAGTGTGCTATGCCAAAAATCCAATTTTAACAAAAGTATATCAGTTACTTTTTCTCAAATCACGTGGTAGATGTTGCGGAAGCGGCCAACAAATATTTAGAACTATAATGCCTAAAATAAAGCTATTGAAAGGCGCAATGAAAAGAACACCAAATATAACGAGGTTCAGCCAAATTAGCCTATGATGGGTGCCGAATCCACCAAACAATAATCCTAAACTACTAAACACAATAAATTGTGTATAGTGGCAAAGGGTCGATCCCACGGAGATTGGTTGGTCTCGTGAATCTCCTAATAGCCAAGCAAACAACAACAAAAATAAAAGAGGGGGGGAGGTTAACGCAATTAAAACAAACTATTTAAAATCAGATTACTTCAAATAACTAAGGCTGAAAATAAAGAGAGTTGTGAAGGTTGATTATGAGAGAAATACCCTAGCTAAGTTGTTACTTCATTCCATACCTGTATCTAATCCTTGATGCAAAAATCAAACCTGATCGAATGGTAGATTAACTTACAATAGACAAGAAGCTCATCTATATCATCCTTTCTTATTTTTAACTTAATCAAGAGAAGCTCATCAATTAAATTCTTACCACATAGCAGTCCCGCGAACAAGTATCTAGAATTTAACTATATGATAGCATTGAGCACCAAAAGGACATTAATCATGATCCAAAATCTCAAGAAGCTTGGATTTATGAAATCATATTACGCATGCCTCACCATATTGTTGAGTAAACATGGTGGTAAACTCTCAATGATGTGTGGTTCTTATATACCTTTACAAGACTATTACGTATCAAGTATTGGTATAACCTCATCAAGTTATTATCTAGGCATCGATTGATCAGAAAGATGATTCGAAAATAACTTATTCAAATACGTTCAAAGCATGCATAAATACCATGAACTAGATTCGCATTCATTCTTTTAGATCTCATAGATATTGGCAAGGAATAAGGATACAACCTAACTAAGATAAATATGTTCAGCTGCTGTTCATATTTACAGAAAATAGAGAGCTAACAAACTGTAAAGAACTGAACTTAAACTAGCTAAGCTTGTCTACAAAATATAAGTTAAACTACTCCATAAACTATCTATGAAATTCAAGTAAAAGAGGGAAAGAAGGAGGAATTCTTGCTCTTGGCCGAAACAGGGGAGTAGACCCCTGTTCTTGCTGTGCTCCAGCAGTAGCAGCTGCTGCGTAACTCCTCTCCAGGCCCCCAAAGCTGCCTTTTTTCCTTCCTTCTCCTCCTCTCTACTTAAGATAATGATCCCGGGGAACAAATTAACTTTTACAAGTCCCAATAAACATGATTAGGACTCTTGAAACTTCCAAAAATGCAGGATCAATTCTTGCATGTTGGCCAAGTTAGCAAGCTGTTGCATGTGTGCCACCTGTCCCAACAAGAGGATTCAGCCGCACTTGTTGACCGTGGTCTGCTGTACGCGCATTGGCCTTAGGGATGATCATGCGTTGGGGTCATGGCTCAGGCATTTTCAACACTTAGCATCTTTTCCTATGTAATTCTGCCAAATCCCCCATTTCTCAATATGATTCTGCAAAAGCCAAATAAAAGCAAATTAAGTAGAAATCTAATCCAATTCAGGGGGAAATTAAAGAGATTTTTATGTAATTTATGCACACTATCAAATCCCCCCACACTTAGACTTTTGCTTGTCCCTAAGCAACAACTTCCATTCTTAATAAACTGCAAGATGATCCTCACCAAACCACATCAGCCCCACAGTTTATCAATGAGAAAATGTGAACACTAAAATAAGCATCATAACAAGTCTCCACAGCCTTCAAGATGGAAAAGAACAAATCTTAAGTGTTTAACTTGCTAGAGAATGTTAAGGAATTCAGAATTCATTTAATCATGCACATTTACCATGTAGCAATTACAACATATGATCAAAGGGCGCTTGTTCTGGACTGTCTAAATTCCAACAAAACAAAAGGTAAAATGAGGGTTCCAACATAACACTTATACCAAAATTCAAAACGTTGTCTATTTCGGGTGTCATAATACCGTTTTGGTAATATATGACTATCCCTAGACTGCACCAAGTGCATCACTCATGGTCACCCATTTTTTTGGTTTATGATTTGTATTTAGCCATTAGGTAACCAGCGGAGTGAAACGAGCGGATTGCATCAAGCAAATGGCTGAAACAGCCTTATTCAGAGAGCAATGGCTTTAAAAGCCTTATTCAGAAACTAAATGGCATTACAGCCTTATTCATAACATAATCCCTCAATTAACATTAGCATTAGCATTCAGCATCAATAACATTCTTTAGACAGTCCAAAAATTACACTCTTTTTCACACATGAAGGTCCAATTTATTGCATGCAAATTTTAGTTTTTCAACCATTAATCTAAATTCAAAAACATTCTCTATCAGAGCCAAAGAACTTATAAATTTGATCAACTCCAAAAATTAAGCATGGAAATTCATGTTATTTCAACCTATTTTTCATGTTCAAAAGTTCTCAAATCAAAACATGTTGCACATGGTCAAGTTCAAACTAACACAACTGCACAAAAACTCAACAAAAGGAACTAAGGACCTAAGCAAAAAGAGCTAAGAACTAACAACTAGGCTATCAAAATAGGCAAAAATAAAATAGGACCAATCAAACAAACATGCAAAACAGTCATCTTTACATGCTTTTCATCCTCTACTAATCCAACCAAAATATTCATAAACTCCCAGAATATCTCCCCCACACTTATTCCACATTATCCTCAATATATAATAAAAGAAAAGGTAAGAGCATGAGGACTCCCCTGAATGTATTTATCGAAACTGTCAGGTATTCATGAGGCTAAGGGATGATCATCCTTTGCGGTCTGGGTCCTGGAACCCTGTTTCTGCCATAATCTGAAAATTACACAAAAAGCGGTCCTTAGCTAAGAAACACAGAGAAACACGAACTAAATAACAAAAAATCAAAAAGTATTGGGTTGCCTCCCAAAAAGCGCCCTTGTTTAACGTCCTAGGCTAGACGATATGTAGCATCACTTGACTTCAATTAAAATCCTTCACATCTTTCATTGGAAAACCTGCATAAAATCCTTTCAAATAATGTATATTCAGAATTAACAGGTCTTCATCATGGCTGTTGAAATCCCCTATATGACAAAGATATATGTGAGTGCATAGAAATGTTTTCTTCCATTTAAAACTCAACTTATTAGGAAATTGACTCAATAAGGATTGATAAAACAACCCCTTAGCTCCATCAAAACAAGATTCCCTAAAAAGCGAATGAGAGTGAGAGCTAAAAACATCTTTATCATCATATCTTAGCTCAAAAGATGCACCACATGGAAGGGGACTAATGAAATCCATATCATCTAAACAAAACAACTCACTAGGAGATTTTATGGAATCAAACATAGCAAATTTAACAACATGTCCATTAAATTCCATCGTGAGTGTGTGATCAAACTCATTGATTTTTGTTTTAGATATGTCAAAGAAAGGCTTTCCTAACAAAACATCATATGAGTTGTCAACTACAAAGAAGTCTATGGGAAAAATCATGCCATCAACTTGAATTAAAACATTTTCCAATATGCCCTTAGGATAAACAATTGTTCCATTATCAAGTTTAATGATCATACCTGTTTTTCTCATGGAATTAATATGCAAGTGTGAGCACATAGACAAAGGCATCAAATTAATAGAGGAACTACCATCACATAAAGCTCTATCAATCCCAATAGTTCCTATCTTACATGGAAGAGCAAATAAACCTTTAACATTACTCACTTGAGGTATCTCTTCTTGAAGGATATCAGAGAAATTCTTTCCTATACTTACCTTCCCATAACAAGGCATGTTTTCTTTAGTTGCACACAATTCTTCAAGAGAATTCATATATTGAGGCATACATTTAATTACATTAAGTAATGGAATGTTTACCTCGACATTGTAAAGTGCCTTTAGGAACATTGATTCATCATTTTGGAACTCTGATTCATCTTTTTGAAACTCAACATACCTCTGTGCGGTTAGGTTTGGGCTGATCAAAGGTTGAAAATTTACAGCAGGTCTGGATTCCTCGTCTGACCTTAAGCCATGGTCATGCCTTATGCTCATGTCTGTTGTACAGTCCTGCTCTGTTTCAATTCCAGAAATTTGTACTGCTGTATTATGCTCTGTTCCAGCCCCTGTTTTCTGTACTACTTTTTCATTTCTTGATTGGTCATCATAACTCGTCCATTTTTCTGCAAGTAGCTCAAGTTTTGATTCTTTATCTTCCAATCTTCTCACCGAGGAAGCTAATTCTCCAATTTGATTTTCCAACTTCTTTTGAAACTGCTGCATGTTATTACGGGTCTCTTGTTGGAATTGCCACATTTGTTTCATGTTTGTTCGAGTTTCCTGTTGAAATTGTTGTGCATTAATCATAAAGGCTTTAAACATATCCTCAAGAGACGTACCTGAATTGGAAGATGATGGATATTGTTGTGGAGGCTGAATTGCACTTGATGTGCGATTAAAATGATAATCATTCCGTGCGGGCTGAAGTTCCTCATCAAGTAATGGACACTTATCAGTTTTGTGAGGTCCCGTACACACTCCACATTGCTCGGTTATGGGCTGCAAATGAGAAAAAGGATCACCAAGGAGCAAAGGACATACATTGGTTGGATGGCTTCCCATACAAATACCACAAATATCACTTTGAGAGCTTAAATCCATTGATGACAGCATGTTGATTCTTTCAACTGACTTCTCTGCACAAAAAGAAACACTTAGCTATCAAAAGAAAAACAAAACCAATTAGAACCAATCCCCGGCAACGGCGCCAAAATTTGGTGGGTTGCCGAATCCACCAAACAATAATCCTAAACTACTAAACACAATAAATTGTGTATAGTGGCAAAGGGTCGATCCCACGGAGATTGGTTGGTCTCGTGAATCTCCTAATAGCCAAGCAAACAACAACAAAAATAAAAGAGGGGGGGAGGTTAACGCAATTAAAACAAACTATTTAAAATCAGATTACTTCAAATAACTAAGGCTGAAAATAAAGAGAGTTGTGAAGGTTGATTATGAGAGAAATACCCTAGCTAAGTTGTTACTTCATTCCATACCTGTATCTAATCCTTGATGCAAAAATCAAACCTGATCGAATGGTAGATTAACTTACAATAGACAAGAAGCTCATCTATATCATCCTTTCTTATTTTTAACTTAATCAAGAGAAGCTCATCAATTAAATTCTTACCACATAGCAGTCCCGCGAACAAGTATCTAGAATTTAACTATATGATAGCATTGAGCACCAAAAGGGCATTAATCATGATCCAAAATCTCAAGAAGCTTGGATTTATGAAATCATATTACGCATGCCTCACCATATTGTTGAGTAAACATGGTGGTAAACTCTCAATGATGTGTGGTTCTTATATACCTTTACAAGACTATTACGTATCAAGTATTGGTATAACCTCATCAAGTTATTATCTAGGCATCGATTGATCAGAAAGATGATTCGAAAATAACTTATTCAAATACGTTCAAAGCATGCATAAATACCATGAACTAGATTCGCATTCATTCTTTTAGATCTCATAGATATTGGCAAGGAATAAGGATACAACCTAACTAAGATAAATATGTTCAGCTGCTGTTCATATTTACAGAAAATAGAGAGCTAACAAACTGTAAAGAACTGAACTTAAACTAGCTAAGCTTGTCTACAAAATATAAGTTAAACTACTCCATAAACTATCTATGAAATTCAAGTAAAAGAGGGAAAGAAGGAGGAATTCTTGCTCTTGGCCGAAACAGGGGAGTAGACCCCTGTTCTTGCTGTGCTCCAGCAGTAGCAGCTGCTGCGTAACTCCTCTCCAGGCCCCCAAAGCTGCCTTTTTTCCTTCCTTCTCCTCCTCTCTACTTAAGATAATGATCCCGGGGAACAAATTAACTTTTACAAGTCCCAATAAACATGATTAGGACTCTTGAAACTTCCAAAAATGCAGGATCAATTCTTGCATGTTGGCCAAGTTAGCAAGCTGTTGCATGTGTGCCACCTGTCCCAACAAGAGGATTCAGCCGCACTTGTTGACCGTGGTCTGCTGTACGCGCATTGGCCTTAGGGATGATCATGCGTTGGGGTCATGGCTCAGGCATTTTCAACACTTAGCATCTTTTCCTATGTAATTCTGCCAAATCCCCCATTTCTCAATATGATTCTGCAAAAGCCAAATAAAAGCAAATTAAGTAGAAATCTAATCCAATTCAGGGGGAAATTAAAGAGATTTTTATGTAATTTATGCACACTATCAGCCTACGTCCTCGGGCATTACTCAAAATATATTTCATTTAAGAAATATTACAAAGTAGAGAGAGACTTTGTTTGATGCACCAAGCTAGAAGGCGGAGAGGGCCTTTGATGCACCAAGCTAGAAGGGGGAGGAGCCAACACTATAAAAGGCCCTCTTCCCAAACTATTCTAAAAAACCAATGTGGGACGAAAACACTCTTGTCCAAAACTAGTCTTTCAATGTGGGATACAAATTATGCCACAAACCAACAAATCTCAACCTTGGCACAATTTCTGATCCCACCACATACAAACGACTCCATCTCTCAAACAAATTGTAGTGCCTCCAAATGCGCCCGCAGGTGCCAACTCAAAAGTGCAGGATATTGACCAAGTCTAAACAATGCTTAAACTTGCCCTTTGTCACCACCTTGGTCATCATATCTGCAGGATTCTCCGTAGTCCAAATCTTCTGAAGAACAACCTACTCTTCTTCGAGAATTTCCCGCACAAAGTGATAGCGAACATCAATATGCTTCGTCCTTGCATGA
The DNA here is from genome assembly GCA_037501455.1 of Lantana camara. Taxonomy (NCBI): domain Eukaryota; kingdom Viridiplantae; phylum Streptophyta; class Magnoliopsida; order Lamiales; family Verbenaceae; genus Lantana; species Lantana camara. The sequence goes on along the minus strand of CM074860.1, from coordinate 94,755,336 downwards.
AAAGTTTGGTTCTTCGCTAAATGAATAGCACTCTGACTGTCACAATACACCGCGAGGTGCTTTTGACCAACTCCCAAATCTTTAAGCAGTCCTTGAAGCCAAATTGCTTCCTTTACAGCTTCTGTAACAGTCATATACTCCGCCTCTGTCGTAGACAATGCCACCATTAACTGTAAGGTCGACTTCCAACTAATTGGCGCCTTGGCTAAAATTAACAAGTAGCCAGTTGTAGATCTTCGCTTATCCAAATCTCCAGCATAGTCAAAATCACAGTATCCAACTATGATTTGACCAAGTGTTTCATCCCGCTCAAACAGTAAACCAATATCTGCGGTATCTTGAATATACCGTAGAATCCATTTCACAACTTGCCAATGAGCCTTTCCAGGATCATGTATATATCTGCTCACTACGCCAACAGCTTGTGAAATATCGGGTCTTGTACACACCATTGCATACATCAGGCTACCAACTGCATTCGCATATGGGACTTTTGCCATGTATTCTCGTTCTTCTTCTGTCTTCGGAGATAATTGGCTGCTAAGCTTCAAATGAGGGGCAAGCGGAGTACCTACAGGTTTTGTATCTTGACATATACCAAACTACTGTAGTACTTTGTTCAAATACTGCTTCTGAGTCAACCAAACCTTGCCTCTCTGTCGATCCCTGCTTATCTCCATTCCGAGAATCTTCTTGGCTTCTCCCAAATCCTTCATCTCAAACTCTTTACTCAATTGAGCCTTAAACTTGTCAATTTCATCCTGGCTCTTTGATGCTATCAGCATATCATCAACATATAAGAGTAGGTAGATGTAGGTTCCATCTTGTAGCCCGCGTAAATACACTTATACACACAGTGATCGTATTTGCTCCTTGTGTACCTTTGACCCAATATAAACTTATCAAATTGTTTGTACCATTATCTCGGCGATTGCTTCAATCCATACAACGATTTGTCTAGTTTGTAAACCCAATTTTCTTTACCAGCAACTATATCCATCTGGCTGAGACATATAGATTTCCTCTTCCAAATCACCGTGCAAGAACTCGGTTTCACATCGAGTTGAGCTAGCTCCAAATTCAACTGCGCTACCAAGGCCAGCAAAATTCTAATGGAGGAAGTGCTTAACAACTGGAAAAAACACTTCATTATAATCAACTCCCTCCTTCTGAGCATAGCCTTTAGCTACTAACCTTGCCTTGTAGCGAACATCATCTTTGTTAGGAAATCCTTCTTTCTTTGCAAATACCCATTTGCATCCAATTATCTTCTTTCCCATTGGTAGTTGTGCCAATTTCCATATCCTATTCTTCTGAAGAGATTGCAACTCTTCCTCTATTGCGTCTTTCTATCTATTATTTTCTGAGCTCCGGACAGCTTCTGAAAATGTAGATGGAACATCATCAACTACGGGAAGTGTATAGGCTATCATGTCGACAAAACGAGCTGGTTTCTGAATTTCTCGTCTTGTCCTTCTAATTGCAATTGGCTCTAGTTGCTGTTGAGGGTCTTGGGTAGTAACCTCCTCCTCATTCGACTCTTCTTCTGCCGTAGAAGAATCATTGATAGTGTCTTTTGCTGGACTCACCACTATCTTCTCAAACTCCACTTGCTCTGGTGTATACTCTACTTGTTCCGGTGCACGCTTCACCTGCTTCGGAGTACCATCAGTCCCTTCTTGAGTTACCTTATTCAAAATGGCAGATTCGTCGAAGGTAACATCCCGGCTTATTATCGTCTTCTTTGCCTCCAGACACCAAAGACGGTATCCTTTAACCCCAACGCTGAAGCCCATAAAGAGCGCCTTCCTTGCTCGAGGATCCAACTTTGATTCATTCACATGCTAGTATGCGGTAGAACAAAACACACATAAAGAGTCATAATCTGTTGCAGGCTTCCCGGACCAAACCTCCAAAGGAGTCTTCCCACCTATTGCAGATAATGGCAAACGATTGATGAGATGTTGAGCATATGTCACTGCCTCAGCCCAAAACTTCCTGTCTAATCCAGCATTAGACAACATACAGCGAACTTTCTCCACTAGTGTCCAGTTCATACACTCTGACACCCCATTCTGCTGCGGAATTTCTCTTACTGTGAAGTGACGAACTATGTCGTGTTCTTGGCATACCTTCTTGAATAGATCGTTCTTATATTCTCCACCGTTATCTGATCGGAAAACTTTGATCTTTCTTCTAGTCTGGTTCTCAACTTGAGTTTTCCACTGTAGAAAAACTCCAAGCACTTCACCTTTGTGTTTCATAGGAAACACCCAAACTCTTCTGGAAAAATCATCGATGAATGTGACAAAGTAGTGTCTGCCTCCAAGTGACGCCGTCTTGGAAGGTCCCCACACATCAGAGTGCACATAGTCCAAAATACCCTCGGTATTGTGAATAGTTATATCGAATTTCACCCTTCTTTACTTTCCCATAACACAATGCTCGTAAAACTCCAATTTGCAAGTCTCCGCACCTTTTAACAAACCTTTCTTAGCAAGAATTTGTAAGGATTTTTCTCCAGTGTGACCCAAATGCATATGCCATAGCTTTGTTGCCTCAGCATCCTTCTTGCTGCTAGAAGTCGTTGCTGCTGCTACTATCCCAACAATTATATTACCTTGGTAGAAATACAAGTTGTTCTTCTTCTGACCCTTCAACATCACGAGTGCCCCTGAAGTTGCTTTAAGAACTCCATCTCGCATCGTCACAACTAGGCCTTTTGACTCCAAGACCCCCAATGAGATGAGATTCTTCTTTAAGCTGGGCACTAACCGAACATCTTTCAGAATTCTGGTGGATCCATCGTGATTCCGTAGCTTGATTGAACTTATCCCAGCTATTTTACATGTTTGATCATTTCCCATGTAAACAGCTCCTCCATCGAATTCTTCAAGGTCGAAGAACCACTCCCGAACGGGGGACATATGATAGGTGCAACCCGAATCAAATATCCACTCATTTGAACTTGGCATTGAATGTGAAGCCACTAAGGAAACATCTGACTCGGCGTCGCTTTTGCATTCCGCTACATTGGCGTCTTGCGGAGTCTTTCCTTTCTTCAATTTTGGACAATCTTTTTTCCAGTGTCCTTTATCGTGACAAAAGGTACACTCATCTTTGGCAACTCTGCTCTTTGACTTTGATCTCCCTCTTCTCCTCTTTGACTGGCTTTTCTGACGACCTCTCACCACTAGGGCTTCTGTTGCTCCGCTGGTGCTTTCTTTCTTATCCTTCCTCCTCAGTTCATAACTGTATAGGGCTGTACACACTTCGCTGAGCGAAACATCAACCTTTCCATGGAGTAGGGTTGTCTCGAGAAACTCAAACTCCTCCGGAAGCAATCTCAACAACATTAGCGCGAGGTCCTCGTCTTCAAAAGCTACATCCAAATTCAATAAATCAGCCACCAGCTGATTAAATTGAGTAATGTGCTCATTCATCGTGGTACCGGGAACATACATGAAGCGAAACAGTCATTTCTTCATATGCAGCTTGTTCTGACTGTTTTTCTTCAAGGACTTCTCCTCTAATGCCTTCCACAGCTTGTTTGCAGAAATCTCCTTGCAGAAAGTATACTTTTGTTCTCGGGAGAGACATGATCGAATTGTACCACATACCAAACGGTTAATGGTCTTCCAATCTTTGTTATCAACCTCTTCTGGTTTCTTCTCTTCAATGGCGAGATCTAAACCTTACTAGAACAGAGCGTCTAGAACTTCACTTTGCCACATGCCGAAATGATCGGATCCATCGAAGGTCTCCACCACGATTCTCGTATTTGTCATTCCAGTCCTTGCCAAGTTGAACGAGCTGGAAGCCGAGGTGGAAGTTGTCTTCGCTTCTTCAGGCGTGATCTCATTCTTTGTCATTTCTGCTATACCTTTCTTTCAATAGCCACCAATGCGCGATGCCAACCGAGCCTGTCGATGCGCGGTGCCAACCGAGCCCGCCGATGCGCGATGCCTGCTGAGCCCGCCGATGCACGATGCCTGCTGAGCCCATCGATGCTCGATGCCTGCTGAGCCTGCCGATGTGCGATGCTTGTTGAGCCCGCCGATGCTCGATGCCTGCAGATGCTCATCGATGCGCAATGCCCAACCAGCCTTCTTCGTTCGTTTCTGATGTGGAAGATCAGACTAAGCTGCAACCACATAGCATACTCCGGCACCTTTGGCTCTTGATACCACTTGTTGCGGAAGCGGCAAACAAATATTTAGAACTATAATGCCTAAAATAAAGTTATTGAAAGGCGTAATGAAAAGAACACCAAATATAACGAGGTTCAGCCAAATTAGCCTACGTCCTCGGGCACTACTCAAAATATATTTCACTTAAGAAATATTACAAAGTAGAAAGAGACTTTGTTTGATGCACTAAGCTAGAAGGGGGAGAGGGCCTTTTATAGTGTTGGCTCCTCCCTAAACTATTCTAAAAAACCAATGTGGGACAAAAACACTCTTATCCAAAATTAGTCTTTCAATGTGGGATACAAATTATGCCACAAACCAACAGTAGACCCAAGTAGTAACCGTTTTGGTCTGATCTCGGTGTCCCCTTTTTCTTTTCATGTTTATTTTTTTTGGTTTTTATCCGTTTTTTCTCTTGCGTTTTTTTCTCAACTTTTCTTTTTATTTACTTATTCTATTATTTTAATGATATATTTTGTTTTTAACTCTAACAATATACTTTTAACTTATCTTTTCTCTCACTTCACTTCAATTTTTCTTTTTTATATAATTTATCTTTTTTAAAAGATATTGTTGTTTGGTGTTTTATTATTTTATTTTATGTTATTTATTTATTTATCATAATTTAATAATTATATAAAAAATAATTATAAAATATATATTAATATAAAAATTAATTTAATATATTTAAATAATATAATTTTTTAATCTGTACGTGCAAAGAGTGTGCCAAAATTACTAATACATTTATAATAAACATTATCTAGCTCAAATAAACTGTAAATGTTATTTTCCTATTACAAAGGGTATGGATCACGAATGAGTGAGACTGTCATGAATTTTTAAATTATTTATTAGGCCCCAAGCCTTAAGTTTAATTAATAATAGCCTAAAGTGAGTGGTAGGACTTATATCACACCGATTAAACCAAGAGTATATTTTATCTCATTATGCAGATTTGATCAAATAAAATTTGAATTAAAATTAACCAGGGTCAGTAATGTAACAACATAGAATTGAGTTCAAGTTGCACGGCTCTTTCGAAAACCCTATTAACATTATAACAAGTAACAACATATGCTTACTCTCTGGCTCTAGTCCCATAATCTACCAATTATCATTCTTCGCTTACAGTCTACCCTCTTCCTTCCGCTGAGCCTCCATAGTCTTGGGTCACGGAATGCCAGCCTGGGTGGGGCTGTGCTGGTGGTTGGAGCTGCCGGTGTGGGGGCAGCGTATGCGCTGAATTCTTGCGTGCCGGGAGTGGCGGCGGCCAATTTGCACAATTATGTATTGGGTTGCGGGAATACTGGAGCCATCAAGAAGGAAGATATTGATGCAATTGCTAAAGAATATGGTGTTAGCAAAGAGAATGAGGCATTCAATGCGGAGCTTTGTGATATTTATTGCCGATTTGTATCTGTTGTCCTTCCTCCTGGAAGTGAAGATCTTAAAGGCGATGAAGTTGATACCATTATTAAATTCAAACAGGCATTAGGCATTGATGATCGGGATGCAGCGGAAATGCACATGGAGATTGGTAGGCGAATTTTCAGGCAAGACTTGAAACTGGCGATTGTGATGCAGATAAGGAACAACGTCGGGAATTTCAGAAGCTGATATGGGTGTCTAATCTTGTGTTTGGAGATGCATCGGTTTTCTTGTTACCTTGGAAACGTTTCTTCAACGTTACTGACTCTGAGGTAGAGGTTGCTATCCGGGATAATGCACAAAAGTTGTATGCTTTCCGGCTTCAATCTATTCCCGCAGGTGTTGATGTGAGCCAGCTGATCAGGCTTAGAGAAGCACAACGTGTTTATCGACTTTCTAATGAGCTCGCTGAAGAGATGTTTAGGGAGCATACGAGAAAGCTTGTGGAGCAAAATATCTCGGCAGCTCTCACAGTTGTAAAGTCCAGAAGTAAAGTAGTGCGACCTGTGATTGAAGAGCTTGATAAGATACTGGCTTTTAATGATCGGCTGATCTCATTCAAGAACCATCCTGATGCTGGGCGCTTTGCTCACGGAGTTGGGCCTATATCTTTGTTAGGTGGGGAGTATGATGGTGATAGAAAGATGGACGACTTGAAGCTTCTGTACAGAGTATATTTGTCTCATGCTTTATCAGGGGGTCGCATTGAAGAAAGCAAACTTGCTGCACTGAATCAATTGGGGAATATATTTGGCCTGGGGAAACCAGAAGCAGAGTCAGTTACACTGGAAGTTACCTCTCAAGTGTATCGTAAACGTCTTCAGCAGGCTGTATCTAGTGGTGACTTAATTAAAGCAGATAATAAAGCAGCCTATCTTCAAAATCTATGTGAAGACCTGCACTTTGATCCAGAGAAGGCCGTTGAGCTTCATGCAGAAATTTACCAGGGAAAACTTCAGAAATTGGTAGCTGAGAAAGGTGAGCTCAGTGATGAGGATGTGGAAACTTTGGAACAGATACTGATTATGTTCTGCATACCAAAACAAACTGTTGAAGCAGCTCAGGCAGATATCTGTGGCAGTATGTTTAAGAAGGTTGTGTGGGAAGCAATACGTTCTGGTTCAGATTATGATGCCGAGACTCAGAAGGGTGTCAGAAAGGCTGCCGTTGGTTTAAGCTTGAGCAGGGAGGTTGCAATGCCTATTGCTAGTGAAGCAGTCCGTAAGGTTTTCCGCACCTACATACAGCGTGCAAGAGCAGCTGGCAAGCCAGGCGATTCAGCAAATGAACTCCAAAAGATGTTATTCTTCAACCACAAATCTGTCACTAGACTAGTTGCTGATATTAAAGGTGAGTCTGATGATATTCGTCCACCTGAAGAGGACTGGAGTCACTCAACCGCAAAGGAAGAGCAACAAACAGAGAATGATGGCGACACAAAGAACGAAGAAGAACAACAAACAGTGGATGATGGGGAATGGGGATCGTTGCAGACACTCCAGAAAGCACGAGCCAAAATTGAAACTACACAAATACCGCCTCAAAAGGAGATAACTCTTAAAGACGACCTTCAGGATGGGGAAAAGGCTGCCCTTTATAGGACATTCTTGATATATTGTCAAACAGGTAAAACTGTCAAGTTGGGCATTACAACAGTGATGAAGACAGAGCCGGATGACTATGAATATATTTACTTACAGCAACTCGGTGACATACTCGGTATGACTAACAAACAGATTGTTGATGTACACAAAAGTTTAGCTGAAGCAGCTTTCAGGAAGGAAGCAGAGACTATTTTGGCTGATGGACAATTGACAGAAGGTAAGTTTGAGGCATTGAATGCACTGCAGGAGAATATGGGCTTCCCACCTCAGTATGCACAAAAGCTCATAAAAAGTATAGCAACAACAAAATTGTCAGCTGCCCTTCAAACTGCTATCCGTAAGGGGAGGCTTAGCATAAAGGAAATTAGAGAACTGAAAGAAACTGGAGTTAATGTAGAAAATATGATCTCTGAAAGTTTACGACTAAACCTCTTCAAAACGACTATTGATGATACTTTCTCATCTGGTACTGGAGAGTTTGATGCAGAGGAAGCTTATGAAAAAACTCCGAAAGATTTCAACATTGATGCAGACAAGGCCAAAGGACTTGTTCATGAACTTGCTCGGGTGAGATTGTCTAACTCACTTGTGCAGGCAGTGTCACTACTAAGGCAGAGAAACCAACAAGGCGTGGTTAAATCTATCAATGATTTGTTAGCTTGTGACAAGGCTTTACCTGCAACCCCATTGTCCTGGGAGGTGCCGGAGGAACTGGCTGATCTGTTCCTTGTGTACCTGAAAAGTGATCCACAGGCTGAAAATGTTGCTAGAGTGCAACATCTGCTGAATATCAGCGACTCAACCGCAGAAGCTATACTAGATAGGAAAGATCAAGCATTGCCAGATGAAGCAGCCGAGGAAGAGTTTGTGTTTTGAATTAGGCAATAAAGTTTTTATCTGAATAGTTTGCCTTCCAGCTTCAGTTTGAGAGCTAGTGTGTACCAATTTTCAATTTTGTCTCTACAAGTTAAGACGGGTATGTCGAGTGGAAGACATGTACTTTACAGAATTTGTACCAATAAAAAGCCATTGGTAGAAAGCTTTGTGATTTGAGGTAAAAAAAAAAAGAGTACAATACATCATACAATTTTCATTATAATAAGTTCATAAAACTAGAAAACAACACAGATCAAACAGAAGAGGTCGTGAAACGCTGGAGATGTAAGTCCTTTTGAAGTCTCTCCATTTCTTGATGATCCAACACAATCCAAGCTTCAATCCCTCCAGGCGAAGCCACCGAATCAAGCAGGAAAACGCAGTTCTTAATCTGATAATTACCAATGCTCACCCAAACAGGCTTTCCCCAACCAAAATCTGCTTCATATATCGGAAACCTGCAATTGCTGCTAAACCTGAGCACCTCAACATCTCCAAGCGCTAAAAGCTTACTTATCTCCATGAAATTCTCCCTCGCAACCTCGAAACCATTTTCGCCCAGCAGCTTCTTCACGTAATCCCCATCAATTTTGCCAAACGCGGCCCTAATCTTCTCCACCAAGCAAACCCAGTTCGTCTTGCCAACATTTTCAGCTCTGGTCATCTGAAAAAGATTGCCGAATGAATGTCCTGGCAATGCTGGGATTCTCCTCCTCAGATTTACGGGATTGAAAACGACGGATTGTGCCGGTTTTTTTAGCCTTTTCGCTGTTGCGCAGCGGCTCCATAGAAATGCTGATACAGTTTCGATTCTGGTGGGATTGAGTACGCGAGTTTTTTCTGTGATTTCTGATTTTAGGGCTTCTATTGCTGAGGAAGTGAAAACGAACCTTTTGAGGAGGACGTTTGTGATCTTAGGGTTTACAGATGGGCTTTTGGAGTTGGGTTTGAAATCAGGCGTGTTGCGAGGTGGAAACAGAGCAGCAGCGTTGAAAACAGGGGGGATTGCATTGGTTTGATCCAAACAGGCCTTAGCAGCCCAAAATTTGATGAAGGAACTGAGGGTGGAGCCGTCACCAATCCTGTGTGACATGCATATCCCGACAGTAAATCCTCCACAGTTGAAGAAGGTGGTCTGAACGGCTAATTGTTCTTCAGCAGTGGAGTGAAAACCATTGGATTTGAGGGGGGTAAGCCTGTCCAGAACCTGGGAATCCGGGGACTTAACAATTTCTGATATTTCGCCGTCGGCACTAGCTTCGACGTACAAGATTCCTTGGTCGCTGCAATCGACTAAAGTCTGGCCTTTCATCCTTCCAGCAAGAGGGTAAAAACTAACCAAAGCATCTGACAACGAATTCTTGAGGCGATGAGACATTTTGGATCGACTAACATTCTTGTCTTCATTGGCATTGTAGTAAAGAATTAAAGCGAAGTAGGAAGGAGGTATCATCTCATCAATGAACGAGAGCTTGAAATCTCTGAGTTGAGCTGGAGTGGGAGAAGAAGGCCTGATTAGCTCTTTTGACAATATTTCCATCTTCATAGTTGTCATCTTGAAGGTATTAACTGAAATGCTTAGCTTATGGAAATATACATGTTTCAAGATTCCATCAAATATCACAGACGCGTATGGAAAGTCGGGAACAAAACTATTATTAACCGGAAAATAGTTTACACCTTTAAATTTTAATAGTACTCTGGCATGAATCTGATGCAGATTAAGCGCATTTTAAAACCCAGAAATGTGTATTAAAATACCCCAGAAATGTATAATATATATACAGATGCTCTAGTTTGGTAGCCAGTTTGTTGTTTTATTCAAGTGAAAAGAATCTGGTGTGGTAGAGTTTGTAATTAAAGATTAATTGTCCGTTTCTGTGAAGGTAATATTTATATTTGGTAGATATTGTGTATATCTTTTTATTTTAGGATATATTTTAATGTAATTATCTCTTAGAATATTTGTATAAGTTGTCATAGAGTTTAGGTTTTTCTTCCTGCAAGTTTCGTTTTGTTTTGAAATTGGGAAAATTTTCTTGTGATGCTCTGTTGATCGTTAGGAGGTGACGCTCTGTCGACGTCAACTTACCTCCGTTTGGTATCTTCCATACTTGATATTCCTCTTGTGATGTTGGCCGTCACCTCCATCACCTTTTGATGCTCTGTTAGGTATGCGGCTTGACAGTTAAGATGACGTTTTACTACTTGATTTTGAATTTTGGTATACGCCCTTTTGAATTTGGTAGATCTACTAGTGTGTTTGATACTTCGTCCCATTTTCTCGGTTCACAACATGAACTGAATATTTGTATAGGTTTTTATTTTAGACCAAAATGCATTTTTAGTCCCATACTATAGGGCCGTTCTTATTTTTGGTCCAATGGTTTTTAAAACTGGTTTTTTTTAGTCTCATGTGAGGTGCACGTGCCCCGTTAACCAAGCTTTTTATTCCAAATTTTGTTTAGTTTATACATATTATGTAATACACTTGGTCCCGCCTAATATATATTGTTATTATAATACATATATTTATTATATTATAATATATATTATATATTATATTTTATATAATATGTAATACACGTGCATTTATTTTATTATTATTATTTTTTTTTTTTTTTATCTCTCTGAGTTTCTCCCACCCAATTGAATGAAGAACTAATCTCCCGAGGTAGTTGAAGACACTTATTGCGGGGAACTCTCCCAATGTAGTTTTTTACATCCACAAGGTTCAAAACCAAGAATACACGTGTATTAATAATATATATTTTGTAATACGCATATATAATACATATATATACGTGTATATATATATATATATATATACGTATATACATTATCATAGTATGTACATATATTATTGTAATACATATAATACAAAATATATGTATATATTAAAATACATGTAACAAAATGCATATTATAAATTAAAATATATAATATATATGTGTGATGGGTCAAAATACGCTCGTCCCACGTTTGGACACATGGCACCACAAAGATGACGGCACCTGTCCTCCTGTGATCATGGCAGCCATACACGAGCGCTAAAACCCCTCAAGCGCCAGTATCCTCCAAGAACACGTGCCGTCTCGGTTACATTTGCACGTGATCAATGTCACCGCTCTCACGAGCGCCATTCACACTACATGTCTAATGCTCCAATCAATCAAGGGAGCCCTCTTCGAGCGCTACGTTCCCTCAGAGAGGCTTCCACTCCAATTCGTTACACGAGCCTTGGCCTTCATTCCCTAGCGGATTCCTTGGCTACCAAGGCTTTAGTTGACACGAGCGTGCTCTCAAGCCCTCGTTACCAACTCCCCAAACGGCTCTCTGACACACTGTACATGCCCGCGCACCTACCAGGCTCCCACTGTTGTCAACACCAACTTTCACCAGCTTTTGCAAGGAAGATTCCTCCTAGGTTTCTCTCGCAATGCCACGTGTTAGGGCAACATTCGGTCAGGACCACACGGTGCAAATGACCAAAGGGTCCCTGACCCTCAACTATAAATATGCAAGGTCATCTTCTCCAATGTAAGCAACTTCCATTACAGTAACTTCATACTTAGCATACCTTCTCTTTCAGATCTTCATCTGACTTTAGCGTCGGAGAGCCAAACTGGGTATCACCCCCAGTTCCCCCAGCTTGGCCTTCTGACTTTTGTCTGTGTGTTTGTCATAGCAGGTAGAACCCCCATCTTTTCCGGCGATCTTCCAGTGGTTTCCTCACTTAAACAAATTCTAAAGTGATTGGACTCTGTATCCCATCTTCAGACCTATCATTTTTTGCGCCGTCTGTGGGAAACCAGCTCCCAACTCATTTTTTCTTTTCTGCTAGTTGAAAAGCAAACACCCAGAATCTTCTCAACCACGGTAGCTACAAGATCAGGAGCTGTGGGAGGAGGTTATCACGATGTCAATATTGTTATTTTCTCCATCGCGGCTGGCGGAGCACCGCCTCCTTCCGTAGAACTGGAGGAGCACCGACTGCCGGAGGCATGACTCCCCTTGCAGAATCTACAATTCCACCACCAGCGCCACCGGCACCGCCAGTCTCTAGCACCGTGGGGGGCGTCTCTCTTCCCACCCTTCCTCAGCCTCCTCAAAACCCGTGGATTCCTACCCACGTGAATCCAGGAGGGAAATCCTACATGATGCCGCCACCGGGTTACACGCTTACCCCCACCGTCATGATGCCGCCGGTTCAGCCCTATCACGCCGGCCAAATCCAGCTCCCGGTGGTGATCCCCAGGGAGATTGAAGGGGTGGAGTTACCCCCTCTAACTCCTCAACAGTTGAGGGCTCTTTACGCCCAGTGTGAGGTTCAGGCGGCCCAGGGGGCATGGGAAAGATTCCATTCCACGTACTTCCCCTCTGGACAGGCCACTCAAGCTGTCGCTCCTTTGGGCGGACTGCAAACTTACCCGCTTAGGGAGGCTCAGGCCGCCCTAAGGGCACAACCGCCAACCAAAGAGACGCCACACCAAGGCGACTACGAGCGTCCCCCTGTGGATAGGAACAGGGAGCCCACGGAAAGAGTCAACGAAAATGAAGGGAACTCTCATGCCTCCAAAAGTGCTTCCCGAGCCACCAAGCAAGGGGACAAAGAAGGAGATGTAAATCCTAATATCCTCGCGGCTATGCAAGACCAGCTGCAGGGTTTAAAGGACATGGTTGGACAGCTCTCTCGAGCGCGGTCTCAGATCTTCCACAGCAGGGATGAACGAGCCGATGCCAGATACGCTCGTCACAAGGACCGCCCACTACGGGTCCCCCACCGTAAGGAGCAGGAGGAGAACTTCTGCACCTATGAGTATCATCCCCTGGCGAGGAGCTCTCCCCTCGTGGAAGAAGTTCTGATGGCCCAAGCAGGAATGGCCAAAATCCCCACTTCCGTCAATCGCTATGACGGAACAACTGATCCAGCTGAACACTTGGATTCTTCAACTCGGGGGTGCTGGATAATCTGAACTCTGAACGATGCATTCCAGGTGTTTGATATGGATAAGAATGATAACGGACCGTTCTTTCTGGGACGGTTCATGGAGGGGTTGCACTACTACTCGGCTGCTGCCTAAAGATTCGGAGCCACTTTCAACTCGGGGGTGCTGGATAATCTGAACTCTGAACGATGCATTCCAGGTGTTTGATATAGATAAGAATGGAGTGATTTGGGCAGAGGAATTGCAGGAGGTGATGCAGAGTCTCGGAGAGGAATGCACATTGGCTGAGTGCAGGAAGATGATCAGCGAGTCGATGCGGACGGCAATGGAGAGATTGATTTTGATGAATTTAAGGTCATGATGACGATGGCATAGAATAATCCCTCATTGATTGACCGATTGTGATCCCCTCGTGTAAATTCTCTACCTCCATGCCATATTTTTCTACGGGAAAATTATAAAATTGTAGTTATAGTAGCATGTGGCATGTACCAAGGAGAGACATGAACTAAAATATGTCATATCATCATTTTTAGGCAGCATGTGATTTTTCACTGAAAAGTAGAATTAGGGCACCGGAATCCTAAAATTGCAAAATTTTCGTACTTAAAATTCTAAATTACAACTGTTATAATTACTAGGGATAATTACGGGCAGCCCCTTGAGTTTTGACGATATTACAGATTACCTCTTGAGGTTTGAGAAATTACAGATTACAATATACCCCCCCTAAGGGTGTTTTTGGAGTTTAAATTTAAATTTAACGGTGTAATTAACGGCAGGTGAATTTTGTGAAAGAGAGTGTAAAGTTTATGGGGGAATTCTTAATTTTTCAAACCTCAGACGGTAATTCTGTAATATGGCATTACTATCACAACATAAGTACTGTTCCAATTTTGCAATTTTCCCTTTCTTCTTCATTGTCCTCGTTTACAAGTTTTTAGGTAGAGATATAGTTGTTTACAAAACAAAAAAAAACATCTTTGCAAGTTATAAATAACATTTAGATCCAGCACAAAAAGTACTCAGTTTTGACTTTTGAGCATCTCCCAGACTCTCATTGATACATTGCTTACATATTATTAGTCTTGTTACCTCAAACGAATCAAAGAAATCCTAACCTCCAAGGAATTGCTCCTTCCTCGGATCAGAAGAATGAAAGAAATTTTAATGTCTGTACCTCCAGATTACACTTCTAAGTAAGCAAAAACAAAGCAACATAAGTTCAATTTATTTCACATGTTCCATTCATCCTGAAGAGGTCACACTCAATTCAGGATACGTCTTATTCTTCACTCCAAAGCAAGAAATCAGAAACCAATACTACAGACAAGTGCTGTAGCATATCAGGTAGATTTTTTTCATTCTTTTCTTGGTTTTAATTTATTTGTATTATTTCCTGTGGGATCCCGATCAGTCCTCGTCCCACTCGAGTTAGCAACGACGAATTTTCAGAAATAAAATGAAATTATAGTTTTGTTTTTTTTTTAAGTTTATTTTGGTTTTTTTTTTTTTTTTTTTCAGCATTTCCAGCATGAAGCAGCCACAATAGGCTTAGATTTCCATCCCAGCACAAGGCAACCTTTCTCCTCCACAATAGTGTAATCCTCACAAGCACTAATGCCACTCAACCACTCCTTAGCTCGAGCCACTATTTTCAAAGCTGCCGGCTGGAACCCTGCCCGGCTCATCCTCCGGCGCCACTGATCCACCCTCTCGTGCCTTTCGACCCTCGCAGGCCCCTCACAGCTTACAATGTTCTTGATCTCCTCGCCAAAATAGAACTGCTCTATCTTCGCACGCCTCGTGTCGTTGGTTTGTGGCATAATATTGTATCCCACATTGGAAGACTAGTCTAGGGCAAAAGTTGTTTTGTCCCACATTGGTTTTTTGTAATAGGTTGGGGAGGACCTAACACTATAAATAGGCTCCTCCCCTTTCTAGCTTAGTGCATCGAAACAAAGTCTCTCTCTACTTTGTAATATTTCTTAAGTGAAATATATTTTGAGTAGTGCCCGAGGACGTAGGCTATTTTGGCCGAACCTCGTAAATTTGGTGTTTCTTTATTTACGCCTTTTCAATAGTTTATTTTTGAGTTATATTTAGTTTTATTTTGCCTGATTTTTCCTTTGTGAATTTTAGGCATTATATTTCTAAATATTTGTTCGCCGCTTCCGCAACAAGTGGTATCAGAGCCAAATCGGAGTATGCTCTGTGGTTGCAGCTTAGTCTGATCTTCCACATCAGAAACGAACGAAGACGACTTGGTGGGCATTGAGCATCAACGAGCATCGGCAGGCATCGTGCATCGGCGGGTTCAGCAGGCACCTTGCATCGGCGGGCTTGATCAGCACCGCGCATCGGCAGGCTCGGTTGACATCGCGCATTGGTGGCTATTGAAAGAAAGGTGTAGCAGAAATGACGAAGGACGTGATCACGCCTGAAGAAGCGAAGGCAGCTTCCACCTCGGCTTCCAGCTCGTTCAACTTGACAAGGACTGGAATGGCAACTACGAGAATCTCGGTGGAGACCTTCGACGGAACCGGTCATTTCGGCATGTGGCAAAGCGAAGTTCTAGACGCCCTATTTCAGCAAGGTTTAGAGCTCGCAATTGAAGAAGAGAAACCAGAAGAGGTTGATGACAAAGATTGGAAGACCATCAACCGGTTGGCATGTGGTACAATTAGATCGTGTCTCTCCAGAGAACAGAAGTATACGTTTTGCAAGGAGACTTCTGCAAGCAACCTATGGAAGGCATTGGAGGAGAAGTTCTTGAAGAAAAACAGTCAGAACAAGCTGCATATGAAGAAACGACTGTTTCGCTTCACGTATGTTCCCGGTACCACGATGAATGAGCACATTACTCAATTTAATCAGTTGGTGGCTGATTTATTGAATTTGGATGTGGCTTTTGAAGACGAGGACCTCGCGCTAATGTTGTTGGGATCGCTTCCGGAGGAGTTCGAGTTTCTCGAGACAACCCTACTCCATGGAAAGGTTGATGTTTCGCTAGGCGAAGTGTGTACAGCCTTATACAGTTATGAATTGAGGAGGAAGGATAAGAAAGGAAGCGCTAGTGGAGCAACAGAAGCCCTAGTGGTGAGAGGTCGTCAGAAAAGCCAATCAAAGGAGAGAAAAGGGAGATCAAAGTCGAAGAGCAGAGTTGCCAAAGATGAGTGTGCCTTTTGTCACGACAAAGGACACTGGAAGAAAGACTGTCCAAAGTTGAAGAAAGGAAAGACTCCGCAAGATGTCAATGTAGCCGAATGCAAAAGCGACGCGAAGTCAGATGTTTCCTTAGTAGCTATACCTTCAACGCTAAGTTCAGACGAATGGATATTGGATTCGGGTTGCACCTATCATATGTCCCCCAACAGGGAGTGGTTCTTCGATCTTGAAGAATTTGATGGAGGAGCTGTTTACATGGGCAACGATCAGACATGTACAATAGCTGGGATAGGTTCAATCAAGCTACGGAATCACGATGGATCCACCAGAATTCTGAAAGATGTTCGACTAGTGCCAAGTTTGAAGAAGAATCTCATCTCATTGGGGGCCTTGGAGTCAAAAGGTCTAGTTGTGACGATGCGAGATGGAATACTTAAAGCAACTTCGGGGGCACTCGTGATGTTGAAGGGTGAAAGGAAAAACAACAACTTGTATTTCTACCAAGGTAATACAGTTGTTGGGACAGTAGCAGCAGCAACTACTTCTAGCAGCAAGAAGGATGCTGAGGCAACAAAGCTGTGGCATATGCGTTTGGGTCACGCTGGTGAAAAATCCTTGCAAATTCTTGCCAAACAAGATTTGTTGAAAGGTACGAAGGCTTGTAAATTGGAGTTTTGCGAGCATTGCGTTCTGGGAAAGCAAAGAAGGGTGAAATTCGGCACAGCTATTCACAATACCGAGGGTATTTTGGACTATGTGCACTCTGATGTGTGGGGACCTTCCAAGACGGCGTCACTTGGAGGCAGACACTACTTTGTCACCTTTATCGATGATTTTTCCAGAAGAGTTTGGGTGTTTCCTATGAAGCACAAAGGTGAAGTGCTTGGAGTTTTTCTAAAGTGGAAAACTCAAGTTGAGAACCAGACTGGAAGAAAGATCAAAGTTCTCCGATCAGACAACGGTGGAGAATATAAGAGCGATCCATTCCAGAAGGTGTGCCAAGACCACGGCATAATTCGTCACTTCACAGTAAGAGAAACTCCACAGCAGAATGGGGTGTCAGAGCGTATGAACAGGACATTAGTGGAGAAAGTTCGTTGTATGTTGTCTAATGCTGGATTAGACAGAAAATATTGGGCTGAGGCAGTGACATACGCTCAACATCTCGTCAATCGTTTGCCATCATCTGCAATAGGTGGGAAGACTCCTTTGGAGGTTTGGTCTGGGAAGCCTGCAACAGATTATGACTCTTTGCGTGTGTTTGGTTCTATCGCATACTATCATGTGAATGAATCAAAGTTGGATCCTCGAGCAAGGAAGGCGCTCTTTATGGGCTTCAGCGTTGGGGTTAAGGGATACCGTCTTTGGTGTCTGGAGGCAAAGAAGACAATAATAAGCAGGGATGTTACCTTCGATGAATCTGCCATTTTGAATAAGGTAACTCAAGAAGGGA
Organism: Lantana camara; assembly: GCA_037501455.1. Lineage (NCBI taxonomy): Eukaryota > Viridiplantae > Streptophyta > Magnoliopsida > Lamiales > Verbenaceae > Lantana > Lantana camara. The sequence continues at coordinate 94,737,665 of CM074860.1, read as the reverse complement.
CCGATGGTACTCCGAAGCAGGTGGAGCGTGCACCGGAGCAAGTGGAGTATACACCAGAGCAGGTGAAGTTTGAGAAGATAGTGGTGAGTCCAACGAAAGACACTATCAATGATTCTTCTACGGTAGAAGAAGAGTCAGATGAGGAGGAGGTTACTACCCAAGAACCTCAACAGCAACTCGAGCCAATTGCGATTAGAAGGACGAGACGAGAAATTCAGAAACCAGCTCGTTTTGTCGACATGGTAGCTTATGCACTTCCCGTAGTTGATGATGTTCCATCTACATTTTTAGAAGCTGTCCGGAGCTCAGAAAACAATAGATGGAAAGACGCAATGGAGGAAGAGATGCAATCTCTTCAGAAGAATAAGACGTGGAAGTTGGCACAACTACCGATGGGAAAGAAGGCAATTGGATGCAAATGGGTATTTGCAAAGAAAGAAGGATTTCCTAACAAAGACGATGTTCGCTATAAGGCGAGGTTGGTAGCTAAAGGCTATGCTCAGAAGGAGGGAGTTGATTACAATGAAGTGTTTTCTCCAGTTGTTAAGCACTCCTCCATTAGAATTTTGTTGGCCTTGGTAGCGCAGTTGAATTTGGAGGTAGCTCAACTCGATGTGAAAACCGCGTTCCTGCACGGTGACTTGGAAGAGGAAATCTATATGTCTCAGCCAGATGGATACAAAGTTGCTGGTAAAGAAAATTGGGTGTGCAAACTAGACAAATCGTTGTACGGATTGAAGCAATCGCCGAGACAATGGTACAAACGATTTGATAAGTTTATGTTGGGTCAAAGGTACACAAGGAGCAAGTACGACCACTGTGTGTATTTGCGTGGGCTACAAGATGGAACCTACATCTACCTACTCTTATATGTTGATGATATGCTGATAGCATCAAAGAGCCAAGGTGAAATTGACAAGTTGAAGGCTCAATTGAGTAAAGAGTTTGAGATGAAGGATTTGGGAGAAGCCAAGAAGATTCTCGGAATGGAGATAAGCAGGGATCGACAGAGAGGCAAGCTTTGGCTGACTCAGAAGCAGTATTTGAACAAGGTACTACAGCGGTTTGGTATATGTCAAGATACAAAACCTGTAGGCACTCCACTTGCCCCTCATTTGAAGCTTAGCAGCCAGTTATCTCCGAAGACGGAAGAAGAACGAGAGTACATGACAAAAGTCCCATATACGAATGCAGTTGGTAGCCTGATGTATGCAATGGTGTGTACAAGACCGGATATTTCACAAGCTGTTGGCGTAGTGAGCAGACATATGCATGATCCTGGAAAGGCTCACTGGCAAGCTGTGAAATGGATTCTACGGTATATTCAAGATACCGCAGATGTTGGTTTATTGTTTGAGCGGGATGAAACACTTGGTCAAACCATAGTTGGATACTGTGATTCTGACTATGCTGGAGATCTGGATAAGCGAAGATCTACAACTGGCTACTTGTTCACTTTAGCGAAGGCGCCAGTTAGTTGGAAGTCGACCTTACAGTCAACGGTGGCATTGTCTACGACAGAGGCAGAGTATATGGCCGTTACAGAAGCTGTAAAGGAAGCAATTTGGCTTCAAGGATTGCTTGAAGATTTGGGAGTTGGTCAAAAACACCTCGCGGTGTATTGTGACAGTCAGAGTGCTATTCATTTAGCGAAGAACCAAACTTTTCATGCAAGGACGAAGCATATTGATGTTCGCTATCACTTTGTGCGGGAAATTCTCGAAGAAGAGCAGGTTGTTCTTCAGAAGATTCGGACTACGGAGAATCCTGCAGATATGATGACCAAGGTGGTGACAAAGGCCAAGTTTAAACATTGTTTAGACTTGGTTAATATCCTGCACTTTTGATTTGGCGCCTGCGGGCGCATTTGGAGGCACTACTATCAGTTTGGAGAGAGAGAGAGAAAGTTCGTTTGTGTTTGGTGGGACCACAAATTGTGCCAAGGTGGAGATTTGTTGGTTTGTGGCATAATATTGTATCCCACATTGGAAGACTAGTCTAGGGCAAAAGTTGTTTTGTCCCACATTGGTTTTTTGTAATAGGTTGGGGAGGACCTAACACTATAAATAGGCTCCTCCCCTTTCTAGCTTAGTGCATCGAAACAAAGTCTCTCTCTACTTTGTAATATTTCTTAAGTGAAATATATTTTGAGTAGTGCCCGAGGACGTAGGCTATTTTGGCCGAACCTCGTAAATTTGGTGTTTCTTTATTTACGCCTTTTCAATAGTTTATTTTTGAGTTATATTTAGTTTTATTTTGCCTGATTTTTCCTTTGTGAATTTTAGGCATTATATTTCTAAATATTTGTTCGCCGCTTCCGCAACAAGCACGGCGTCAAGCGAGTCGAAGATAGCTGAGTAGTAGTGCAATGCCTCCATGAACCGTCCCAGGAAGAACGGCCCATTATGGCTCGAGTCCTGCTCAACCAACACCAGCACCCTCGGGTTCAGCTCGTGGACTACCTGGAGGACCGAGTTCAATGCGCCACGACTCTCTTTCACTACACAATGCAGCTGGAGGATGCTGTTCACTGCCAGGACCTCCCCAGGAGCCACTCTAATGGCTTCTGGCCTGAGGTTCTCCAAGTTGCTGTTCACGACGGAAAATTCAAATTCCAAACCTACCCTTGCAGCGTATGTCTCAAGCTCGTCCCCGATGCCCCAAAACACGTCCGTGGTCAGCCCCACCGCTGTTATGCGGAGACGGGGCTTTGGCCCCGGGCGATCGGCTAAGCTCTTGATTAGGCTTAACCACTGAGGCCCGTGAGTCAAGCCTAGGGTCATCCCTAGGTCCACCACATGGACTAAACTCTCTCCCTCAAAGGCTTCTAATATTGAAGAATTAGCGACGAAATGACCGAACTGAATATGCGGGCAGATTTCGTAGACAAGGCGTAAGGCCTCCTCTTTTTTCTCCATGGCAGTGTCCGTAATGTTCATTTTAGGGGCGATGTAGCCGACGGCGCCGAGGGGTTGGACGAGGGCGAGACGATCAGCTAGCCCCTGCACGAAACACGACGCGACACGCTGGAACGAGGAGCCGAACACCAGGGCACTAGCACGGAGCTCCAAGAGCAAAATCGATGCGTGAGTTTTGTCCCGACAGGCAACAGCTTCCGCGCAGGAAATGAGCTGCTGGACGAGCTTCATTCCGTCTCCCGTGCCTGATTCTTCAACTGAAACTCCACCACCACCGAGGATGGCAGCGGCCGCCTCCTCCACCGCCTCAGCCGCCAGATAGCGCTGCGTGTAGGTCCAAATGTGGTCCCGGAATTGGAGCCTCGGCCCGATGGTTGAAATGGCACCACCGCCGCCAGAGCTGCTGTTGTCCGCGAGTTCATCAACGGCGCTGGCAGTCCGTTTCAGGCGTTTAAAGTCCCCGCTTTCTTCCGGGAAGTACCAGATAGCGCCGGAGCCATCCTCCAAAATGTCGACGGTGCCGGAAAACGCAACCGGAAAGTTTCTTCGATCACAGTACGAATCGTGGCGCAGGGAGCTGTAGGCCATATGACTGGAACACAAAAGGAGAAGCAGCTCTTGCTATTAAAGTTTGTCCCCAGATAATCTGCAGCAAGACTCTTGAAAGAACCACTTAACGGAAAGAGGCAGTTTATATACAACTCTTTGTGGGCCTTTTCTTGTTCGGAGCTAATAACAATGTTGTTTGTCAGGTTGTTGGTGGGCCATCAGCCATGACATCAAGAAAAGAAAAAAATGGTGGAAATGGTTTGTCTCCTAGAGGGGGCGAAATTCAGAAATATGTAAGCATAGATCAATTACAATTTTAGCTCCCATTTTAATTCCATTGTTTATTTGCTTGACATGCTGTTCTTGGTTTCTTGCTATTTGGAGGTCTGCATTTGGCATCTTGGTCCCAACCATCTTCCAACCTAGGAGGCAACCAATCATGTGTTGTGGGAATTGGAGAAATGGATCTTTGTAAAATGCCCTAGGCAATTCCAATTGAATATGTATATTTTTTCTGCGCTTTATGCTTGAATGTGTAATTCAGCATTAAATTAGGCATGCAAGTTGCAGATATTATAATGTCTTTAGAAATTATTAATGGCAGGTCTTGCTTTAGAATCACAAGAATCCTCAGTTTTTTTCTTAAAAAAATGTTGTTAGTTCCTTTACGATATAAATCTCTCGAGGCATTTTTTGGTTTTTTTCTGAAGCTGCAAATTAGGTTTTGTGTAATTATAGTCTGAATCTAATTCGGAAAAATGCAATAAATTTGAGCCAGATGGACTAAAAGGTTCCCAGTTTTACGGGCATAAATTTAAGAGTGCGCGCATCGATTGCAAATTTTTTTCACCATGAATTAATGTTAGAACTTAGACCCTTAATTCACATGAATTAATTACATTTTTTTTTTTTTTTTTTTCAGAAAACGCGTCAAAGGGTTGAATTATACAAGAAAGCGATGAAGATTATGAATTTAAAGGACTAAAAAATAAAGAATTAATTTCCAACTCACTAATATTGCATTGATATTAAATTCTTAATATTTACCGAAAAAACGCAGGAAGAATATTACTGAGTAGTGCTATGTTGCACGGATACGGACACGGCGACACGGATACAGCGACACGGATTTTTTTATGAATTTTCCACGTGAGAAGTGTCGGACACGTGTCCGACACGACACGACATAGCAAATTGATATTTTTAGAAGTGTCCGTGCATTAGAGGAGTAGTGAATACTATTCCGGGTGTCCAACAGAAAAGTACGTAAACAGAATCTGGGAATTTAAAACAATTGCCATCCCTTTCATTCCTAATAGGTAAGAAATATTAGGTTAGGGCGGTAAAGATTCTTGGGAGAAAGGTAAAAGATGAGTATAAAAGGATATTAATTATTTAATCATGATTATACAGTTTCCAGTTTCGTTTTTGCTTTATTTAAAAAAACAAAGCCCTTTTCCCTGTGGAAGACGGCAAGTAAGGCATATTCGACTGTGATACCCCGACAAACAAGAAAAAGTAAAGAATATCTCCAGTAATAATGTAACGTGGAATATATTTGGGTAATTGGGTTAATATCTTATGCTTCTCTATTATAGCCCGAAATCCCTGTTTTACATTTGTGTTTCATTTCTTGTTTCACTTATATACACACGTTAAGTATATTAATTGACAACCGAGACTAAGACAAACAAATAATAGCATAAAGAGTGAAAATTAGGGAAAATATTGATTTACTCCGGGGAAAATAATGGAAAATTTGAAGTTGATACATGTTTACTACTAGTACACTTGAACAAAGCAACAAAAAGTTCTTGTTAATGCGAGTATTCTCTTCGGATATGCTTGAGTTTTACCTACTTCAGAGGTCAATAACGCGGGAAAGCTTCTGGATACGGTTCAATAAGAAGTCACCTTGCTTGATAGTTGCCTGATAGAGGGCATTCTTGGCATCGGGGCGGTTAGTTTCGAGTACACCTGCAACTTTGTCTATCTTGCAGTGTAGCTTCCCTGCTGCAATAAAACGAGATAGCTCCCTGCATACAACGGAAATATTAACTACGATTATGCAAAGAGGAGGGAAACAATGTATTAAGCAGCAGAAAAAGGTAGTTTAAAGCAGGCGGTGTATAACCAGAGTCTCATGAAGGACTTACAAATCAATGAAATCCGTGGTCACCCCAAATGCTTTAGCCATGGCCTCAATTGTTACGCTCTTGTATGATTCCAAGAATTGAGAATAAACAACACTTCTGATCTCCCTCATGTAGTAACGGAAGTGTGGGTGCAGATAACGATCCAACTTAATATGCCCAGTCAATCCAGCTGAAAGTTAAAAGCAGCAAATTGTAACCAGTTCCTTGCAACTTATATAATGTTGTTCCATTTTGAGACAGAAAAAATACGACAACATCAGGCCAATAGCAGAGCAAGAAAAAAGATTCTGATTTTCTTCTCTTAAAACGGTCCAAAGTTCGTCGGAAAAAAATCTCACCACTCTTTGTCTATTAGCAAACATTGTATACAACTATACATCAAATAAACATATAATACATGGTTATGCAGTAAAGGATACTTACCAAAAGCAGTAAAAAATGATTTATAATGACAATCATAGAGAGAGTTCAAGAAGTCCGATAAGTATGGGATTTTGCCAATTACAGTCAGGATCTCTGGAGCATCCACTACCTGCCACGTATTGAATCACAAATAAAACGAATTCAATTTCTTATTCGAGAACAATTAGCAGGGGGCAGAAGGTTTAACTGAACTGACAGATTAAATCCGGTTACAAGATAGTCCAGCTGATGGAAAAAATTAATTACCTTTTGTTTAAGTGAAACTCTATCCAAGGAAATGATACTCGTAAGGACAGTGTAAAATATGAATGTGTCGTAGGGGAAAATCTCATATGTTGTGAAAGTTGAGATAGAATCAAGGAAAAGTTCAGCTGCTTTCTTGAAGTTACGAGAAGACATGCAATACAAGCCCTCATAAACCTTCAAACGGTTCTTCCTCTCCCAGTCACCTCCCTCTTCGAACAAGCTACAAAAATTGTCAGAATCAAAGGCTCAAAATAAGAACATTGAATACAAGAAGCATGGGAAAGATTTATCTCAAAGAAAATCTAAACTAATCCTTACTTCTTTGCTTTATCGATGCTTTTAGAGATCAAATCAAAGTCCATGTGGAAGAAACCAATCTGTAGTGTGTAAAAAACCAAGTCCATCTTTTGTCCAACTGCAACAGTTTTGGTCTCTGTTAACTTGAGTTGTTCCAGTGCTTTCTCCTGAAATTAAGGATATCTAAGACAACCCTCCAAATGTATATGTACGATAACAGGAAGGAAGGACCATAAAAAGGCCATTTTTGTACCTTGTCACCAATTTTAATGTAAAACAATGATTTAGCCAAGTGAGCTTCCCTAACTTCACTTTCACCCAGGTTTTCTTCTGCGTCAGCAATCCTACATAAATTCAGCCAAAGGAACATAAGTTCGAAAACACAGTAATTAATTGACTACCTTTCACAACTTCACAACTTGCAGACTATGACTGAAAATAGTATAATGTAGTCTATTTATAAATATGCATTACAAAACTCTGTTAATGCAATTCATGGCTTTTCAGTAGGAATGTTTTGAATTCTAAAGGGATCTTTTGGTTCACCACACAACTTATTTCACTTCGAAGAACTCAGTCAAGTTGATGCCAACACCAAAACGTTAAAAGGACACAACAGTAGCTCTATCAATGAGTAATTAATTTCAAAGAGCAATCAAAATACTGTGCCTCATAGCCAATCTGAATTCCATACTCTTAAAAAAATCAGCGAAAATCTCCAACATATTTACCATAATTTGATCAAGCTTGATATCTGCTATCTCAAAAGAGCATTTCAAACAACACCTTATGTCTAGCACTATATCGAACTTGCGAATCACATTGCAGCAGAACAAATTTCAGTTAATTAACAAATGACTGAAGTATGATACATGCAGTAAACTTCCAATCCAGAGTAAAATAAACGGAACTCTCAACCCACGCATCATATAATCGAGTGGCATATTTCCAGATCAAATTTAGCAAAATCTCATAATTATGTACTACCAAAACAGTAACAAAAATGCCAGTAATCCTAATGGACTCACTTTTCGTCGAGCTTCTTCAGCTCCTCATCTATCTTGGTTCGCATGGAATCAAGCGCCTTCTGATCCAAGTTCAACACCTTGTTCGCAATTAGGGTTTCGTACAACGGAGCCATATCTTCGAAAATCCAATAAAAACCAGAAACCGAAGCAATCATCAATCAAAACAGAATAAATCGAGCTAATTCCAACCAAAATTGAGAAAAAAATAACTCAAAGATTTAGTACCATTGGCGATAATGAAGTTGAAGACCTCATCTCGAAGGCGCACCTTCTCGATGTCTTCGACATCGTTCTGGGTCAGGAGGAATAGCTTGTGAGCGAGCACAAGCTGCGGCTCTTGTTTTCCCTCTTCGTTTTCCATTGATAATTTCTTTACTGAGCTCAGAAGCCAACACAGAGAGATGCACACAGAGGTTTCTTGTAGAGGGAGAAACTGAAATTTGGGTTAGAAACTTTTGGGTATTTGAGTTTGGGCCCCGATATATTTATATTTATTAGCAAAACTGCCCCCGAGTTATTGATCTCTAAAAAACATCTCCTACAAGGATTCAAATTTTGCATTACCACTCCCAATATGAATTGTCTATTTTGTCGGGTTCAATGTTACGTTAATTTAATCAGAAATTTTTAGTTCGAAATACGCAACTGTAAATCGTCTATTTTGTCATGTTAGATGTTAAATTAATTTAATCAAAAATCTGATCAAGAAAAACTTATTTGATGAGGACACATCTATCAATAATTGGAAAAACCTTACTTGTTTTTTGTATTAGTTTAAAATCGTAATGGAATATAAAGAAAAAGTGAATTATTTGAAAATTTGATGCAATGACTTAATTCTGGCTCAATAGTTTATCAAAACCAGGGAGGAAGAACAGAACAGAACTAGGAAACCTTCATACAACAATGAACTTCAAGCCTCAAGTATAAACCAAGCAAGTCACAACAAAAACTGCAACTAGTGATTGCCGGAAAACTACTAAAGTTACTTTTCTTCTTTTTCCATAAACAATGTCAAACATTCCCTTTTGATTTACATAACAACATTCAACAATAAGGCAAGTCTATGTCAAGAGCCTCCCAGTTGTCATCACCTTCAGAGTAGCCCTTCTTCTTCTTCGACGAATCTACTTCAGCCTGCACCGACACTTTAGGTTGAGGGCGCCTGACAATACAAAAATGACCAATGATGCGTTAACGCCAACTTTACATTGAATAAGGAAAGACAGTTTAGAATGCTTCCCGCAGTAATGTATCCATTCCACCAGCGGAAAAAAGCGAGCTTTTCGCTCTCAGTTGAGGATAAAGCATTTCAGAAAAAAAAATATATAATGCTCCCAACCCCATGAATATCCAATTTAACAGAAGATCAACTCCGCCTAAAAGGTTTCTTGCATAGAGAAAATAAAGGGTATTCCACTTTATATGGATCTAACATCTAAATCAGTATAATGCTGTTCCATGTATACATAATATAAGCATGAATAATGAATTTATTTATACAGAAATCAGAGATTGTATCTTAGAGAATTAATCATGAACATCAACGCACTGAGGAGAGCAGCAAGAATAGCATCAATCATGGCATTGCTTCTAATCAAATCAAGATAGACACTTCTTGTATTTGTGTTCCCATTTGTAATGCAGACAATCAAAACAAGAAAGAACAATCAATTGAAGAACATAATACTACAGAACGAATTTGATCCTCAAGAACTTTTCCTGAAAACATGTCAATTGAAGAACAAACTCACACAATGGCAATAAAGAGGCAGTTCACACCAAACGAACAAACCAACAAAATAAAAACGAACTCATTAAGCTCAAAGACGCTATCTTTCACTCCATTCAGAAACTGTAGCCCAACTAAAACTCAGCTCAACCCCAGAGAAGGCACACCCTAACTCCACAATCAATCATTTTGCGATATTCTCCAACAAGAAGCATAAACAAACACAATAGTAACCCAAAAAAAGTTAGAAAAACAGATCAACCTTCTCCGGTTGCGCCTCTGCGCATCTCGTGTCTTCCTCTTCTTCTTCTCCCGCGTGTTCTCGAAATACTTCCTGCGCTTACACTCTTGAAGAACACGCGTCCTGAAAGACTCCCGGCGGAACCTGCTTATCAGAGCCTCTTCAGGCTCGTTTTCGCCCACTGCCAACTGAAAATTGTAGGTTCCGTTGAAGAATAGGATGTTCGAAAATGCAAGTGAGGGAAAAGTCACAGATAAACAATCAGAATAATCGCTGTAGTGTTCGTGATGCGGGTTTTCTCTTTCTTCTTCTTCGATGCTGGTTTTCAGTCCAAGTTTTGGCTGTAAAACTGGGATCGTGAGCTGGGATTTCAGGCGGAGAGTTGTAGGGCCTTTTGAGTGGATGAGAGGAAGTTGTGGCGGTAGGGTTCGGGGGGTGGGTGGCGGAGTTTTGGGAGGGAAGAAGAGGAGATTAAGCTTGGTGGAGATCGCCATTGATTTTCAGCTTCAAAGGTTTAGAGGGTTTTGGGACAAAATTTTAGGGGTTAACGCTTTTAGCTTTGCAAACGAAAAGACTAAAATGCCCTTTGAAGCATCGTTTTTTTTTTTTTTTTTTGGAACTCACACACACACACGAGTGCCGTTCAAATTTGGGATTTAGAGGATAGATCTATTAACCACTTACATAAACACCAATCGACAAAAAAACAAAAATACCCTATGAAGCATCCTATATATATACACATCCACATATATTTCTATTTTCTAATTTACTTATGTTTTATATTTTATTTTAAGGATAAATTAAAAAAATCGAAGTATAATACATTTTACCCTAACTTTGAAATTGACGTGGGTTTCTACAAAATGGAACACTTAATGAGTTAATTCCATTTACATAAATCTTAGAAAATATTTCATCTAACTTTTTTAACAAAATTTTTTAGCATGACTTTTAAGAGTAAATTTGTATAGTTCAGGTATTAAATATTTTGATGTTATAAATCAAATCGAAAATTTTAATGTAAGAAACACAATGGTATCCTGAAAATTAAAATTCGACAACCGATAAAAAAAAAAAATTATCGATAAAAAATAACACACAATGTAGGGGGGGTTACAGACGAATTTTGGCAGTTTTTGGGCATTAATAGGATCATGTTTGTCTAAGCAACAAGAATATGATAGCGGTGGTCTTAATTCTTAGATCACCGTAAGAAACAAAATTAATTGTTAAAGTTCATCTTCGATTTAAATTATTTAAAAAAGATTAAGTGCTGATTCAAAAGGTTAGGGATAAAGTGTATCCTTATTTTAAATTTATGATATGTAAAATAGCAAAATCGTGTTAAATAAAAAACCCGCGCTCTCTCCCTGGAATTAACCTAAAAAACTTTTCCAACTTTCCCCGTTCGCAGTTTTTCTCGCAACAGCATCACTGCAAGTCTGCAACTTGGAAGTCTAGGGTTCTACATACACAGATCAGTCAAGCGACGTCGTCTCGTAACCTCTAAATCATGGCGGCGGCGGCCGTGGCCGAAACTCGGAAGCTACCCCGCCCAGGTCGCGGCGGAGTCGTAGCCCACGGGATGTCGGAAGAAGAAGCTCGGGTGAAAGCAATCGCCGAAATTGTATCCACGATGGTAGACCTGTCGCGCCGGGGCGAAGATGTCGACCTAAACGCTGTCAAATCCGCGGCTTGCCGGAAGTACGGGCTTTCGAAGGCTCCGAAGCTTGTGGAGATGATTGCTGCGTTGCCGGAATCCGAGAAGGAAAGCCTTCTACCCAAACTCCGTGCGAAACCAGTTCGAACTGCTTCCGGGATTGCTGTTGTCGCCGTTATGTCTAAACCGCATCGCTGCCCGCATATCGCGACGACGGGTAATATTTGTGTGTATTGCCCCGGTGGACCGGATTCAGATTTTGAGTACAGTACGCAGAGTTATACGGGATATGAGCCTACTAGCATGCGAGCTATCAGGGCTAGGTAAGTGTTGATTGTTTAATTGGCTTGTTCTTTGATTGAGCTACTTTTTATTTATTGTGGCTATGAGCTTGTCGCTGCTGTTATGATAAGGGTTAAGAGTATATCAGTATATGTTGGTTTAGATTAGTAAATCGAGCTGTAGACTATGAGAATTTTCACTTTTGGTGCGTAGAAGAAATGAGATGGAGTTAGATGAATCTTGGTAAGAGATGGCATTTATATACAGAAGTACCCAATCTTACATGAAGATATTTTTGAATATGTTTCCCTAAAGCCCTGTCCAGTTTGGCATTTTCTGTTCATCTTTGAGCTATTAGCTTCATTAGGTTTTGATACTTCCAGATTCGACTTTTAAAAACGAAAAAAGCAGAGTAAACTGTCACATATTAAGAATATCATAGCTCATTATACTTTGTGTTCTAGGTACAACCCTTACGTCCAAGCGCGAAGCAGGATAGATCAGCTTAAGAGATTGGGTCACAGTGTTGATAAGGTTTGATTTGTTAAAGAATGCTGAATTTTCTTCGTTCAGTTCAGTATCTTTAAAGTAGCTTCTTCTTCCTATTTTCACTAGAGCTACTTATGCAGGTTGAGTTCATTTTGATGGGTGGAACTTTTATGTCGCTGCCAGCGGACTACCGTGATTATTTTATAAGGAATCTCCATGATGCTTTGTCAGGGCACTCTTCTTCCAATGTTGAAGAGGCAGTTTCCTACTCTGAACATGGTGCAACAAAATGTATTGGGATGACTATTGAAACGTAAGCTGCAAAGATGTTCTTTTTCTGTCTCTATTTTTTCTTATCTCCACTCTTCTGCTGATATTGCTGTAAGGACATTATTTGTATATTTTTTGAGCGTGTATGGTTGAAAACAAAGGGCTGTTGTTGACAGTCTTAAACTCTTGAAATTGTGCTCTTATAGTTTTGGTATAATTAAATTACATAATCCTGGATAAAGTAGAAGACTGGGATTTTGATAGTACACCTAGTTGCCTAATTTTCGAGAAGTGGCCAACTGTTGTTTGTTCTCTGATTATCAGGCGGCCAGACTACTGCCTTGGGCCTCATTTGAGGCAGATGCTTACTTATGGTTGTACGAGACTTGAGATTGGAGTACAAAGTACATATGAGGATGTCGCCCGTGACAGCAACAGGGGCCACACAGTAGCAGCTGTTGCTGATTGCTTTTGCTTGGCTAAGGATGCTGGTTTTAAGGTACTTTCAACTGTTCTATTATATATCTTTTCTTGATATTTATTACCTGTCAACGAGACAGCTTGATGCTTCGTGTAATCGCTAGGTAATGTAGTTTAACTTGTTTAATTGTGAATATCTGTGGGTTATTGATGGTGCTGCATAATCAAATATTTTCATTATTTGGATTTACTCCAGTTTTTGCTAATTCATGCATTCTCTTTGTAGGTAGTTGCTCATATGATGCCTGATCTTCCAAATGTTGGTGTTGAGAGAGACTTAGAAAGCTTTAAAGAGTTCTTTGAAAGTCCTTCATTTAGAGCCGATGGGCTTAAAATTTATCCCACATTAGTGATTCGTGGAACCGGTCTATATGAACTTTGGAAAACTGGCAGGTATACTTCTGTTCTTTACCTTTTACGCATATTATATTGAGGTCATTGCAGTTTCTGGCCAAGCTATTCATTCTACCAATGTTTATGGTAGCTATCCTTATGAATATGTGTAGGTATAGAAATTATCCCCCTGAACAGCTTGTCGACATTGTAGCTCGGATTCTAGCAATGGTTCCACCCTGGACTCGTGTTTACAGAGTTCAGCGTGATATTCCTATGCCTCTAGTCACTTCTGGGGTCGAGAAGGGAAATCTTCGCGAGCTGGCTCTAGCTAGAATGGATGACTTGGGCTTGAAATGCCGAGATGTTCGAACACGTGAAGCTGGTATACAGGCAAGTGATGAATAAATTCTATTTCCGTTTTACCACACTGTGAGATAATGCTATATTACCAAGCTGACATTCGTGTGAAACAAAATTAGGACATCCACAACAAGATAAAGCCTGATGAGGTTCAGCTTGTACGACGTGACTACACTGCAAATGAGGGCTGGGAAACATTTCTTTCATATGAAGATACACGGCAGGTAATGAGGAAATGATATTTGGTGATTGGTTAGAATGAGACTCTTTTCGCTCACCATTTGGTGAGGAAAAGGGAGAGAAAACTAGAAAAACACACTTGTTTGTGCTTACTTCTCTGTTTACAATATTATGACTATGACTGGCATCTACATTTCCTCCACTCTATTTTCATCCCAAGCTTCACTCACATTAACTAATTTTCATCATGGTTTCTTAATTGGAGAAACTCATTTTCCTCGCCATTTTCCTTAACAACCAGTCAAAATGGAACTTTTAAATCTCCCTTAACTCTATTTTTTCCTTGCAAAGTCCTATAACCATACATGGTGTGTCAGTTGCATAGCTTGCAACTCCTTTCGAAATTTCACCAGTCTTGAGATGCATGGATAAGATATAACCTCATAAAATTTCATGCTTCAAATTCATCCAATGGATCTAATGTTGATCTGCATCTGGTTTGTATCTAGGATATACTCGTGGGATTATTACGGCTGCGTAAGTGTGGACGCAATGTCACTTGCCCAGAGCTGGTTGGAAAGTGCTCTATAGTGCGGGAGTTGCATGTTTACGGGACAGCAGTTCCTGTCCACGGGCGAGACTCCGATAAACTCCAACACCAGGGTTATGGCACGCTACTAATGGAGGAAGCCGAACGAATTGCAGTTAGAGAGCACAGGTCCACAAAGATAGCTGTGATTTCAGGTGTGGGAACAAGACATTACTATAGAAAGTTGGGTTACGAGCTCGAGGGTCCGTACATGGTCAAATATCTCAAGTGAGGAATTTTCAGGGACATGTAACCTTAATATACGGCGATTGTATATTGTCAGTTTTGTCCTTCCTAGTCGTATTGTATTTCTTGTGAATTTTATACATGAAATTTAGTCCTTTATGCATGGAGAGAACGACTTGTGTTGCAAACTGCGAGACAAACAAGCTTCGGAACACTATATCTTAATTACATCATTCATCGAGTTTTAATGTATCTTTTTGTAATAATTAAGTAATTAATTCTAAATCTCTATGAATATACTAAATTAATTTCTCAAATTAGTGTGTTGATTTTACCCAAATTGCCCCCTCGTCAAATTGATTTTTGAGAATCATAGAAGGCTCTTATTGGATACAAATCAAAACACCAAAAAATGTAGTCTTTCTCTTTCCTCTTTTAACATCCATCAATCAACACCACCTCCCTCATAAAATGCTCAGTCTTCAGTGTTCACTCGCTCCAAAGCTGAGCTGCATAGCCCCTTTTCTCTTTCAGGTTACTGTTTCTTTATTTGTTTATTTTATTTTAATTTTCATGTTTCGGTTTGTGGGCTTTATGGGTTCGTCTGTGGCTATGGGTATTTTCTTGCATATTTGGCTTGTGAGTTGTGACTTGTGTGCCTTTTCGCCGTTTTTATGGTAATCTATGCAAGGGTTGCTTCGGAAATTTACTACCTTTCTGTTCCCCCCTGTTTAAATTGCTTAAGTTTTTGCCGGAACTATTGCATGGTTCTGGTAGATGATAATCCGAATGTTACATTAGGGATTTTTTAAGAACCTTTTGTGTATATACTCGCTCATTGAGGTTAAATGTGCTTGTGTTCGTTCATTTGATGTTAGTGTGGTTTTTTATGGTGATGATCCATGCAGTTCGGATGGTGAACTGGTTTTATTTATCTTTGGTTTGAAAGATCTGGTTCGCCTTGTCCTTTCGGCATCCTCCTTCAAAATTTGATTCCTTGATTTATGCTTAAGATTTGTGTCTTGAGTTGTGTGTTTCTCTGTGATGATGTGAGAGATTAGGGACATGTCTCTTATAGGTAGGGAAATAAGAGAGAGAAGGAGAAGACATACGGGAAACAAAAATGGTATTTATTCGACTTTGAGAATGAAAAAGTGTTTGCCTCTCTAAAAGAAATGGTAGTGATGTGGCTCTTTTCTTTCTTGTGTGTGCGTGTGTGTGTGCTTCAATGACAAATATATCTTTTTAGAATCAATATTTTGGGAAAGGGATGAAATATCTTATTAACAGTTAGAACTGTAAATTTTGTATGAAAGAAATCTAAGAATCTGATGGCGTATGGGGAGCATTTGGTGCACAAGCAATTGTGGGATTTTTTGAAGTTACATTTACTGAATATGTTCTTGTTTTAGGAACTTCATCTTTGATCTTTTAAGTGTCTCATGATTTACATGTGTCTTGATACATTTCTTAACTTTTATATCATTTGAAGACTGTGCTAGGGACTAATCTAAGCAAGGTGGGAACAAGATGGTAGGCAACGCATGTGACAAGCGTGTTCGAAATTTTCATCAAAAGGAAGACTCATCACCCACAATCCCTGCATGCCGTCAAAACATTTCAGGCAGAGACTTCTCAGAGTTTCTGGTATTATGAAATCTCTTGTGAAATCCTTTTCTTGGTTATCCCCTGTACTATTAAACTATTTCTGCTATTTGTGCATGGATTCAGCTTTCTGTAATTGTTTTTGTCTTTCAGTATCTGTCTCCAGCTCTTGCTCGGAAGCTAAAGCACTTGGATGAGAGAAATATCCATATTGAGGATTCACTGGGGGATGTATGGCTAGTAAAATTGGCTTATGTTGGTAAAAATCTGGCTTTCCGGGAAGGGTGGGACAGTTTCTATCGGGACCATGGTATGCATGAGAGAAACTCCTTGGAAATCCTGTATATAAATGGAAACCATTTTGTAGTTCGTATATTCAACCCATGTGGCTTTGAGAAACTCAAGTTTAACAATGGGAGATCCCGGAAGGCCAAAAGGTCTAAGAGAAACGCAGAAAGAATCTCCAAAGATGATTTTTTAGAAACACCTATGGATGATAGTTGCATGATCGGCCGCAACGATGGATACCTTCAAGAAGAAAACATGACCAAAAGGTCTAAGAGAAACGCAGAAAAAATCTCCAGAGATGAACTTGCTAAGACACCTATGGACAATAGTTGCATGATCGGCCGAGACAATGGACGCCTTCAAGAAGGAAACAGGAACTTTTTGGATTTGGAAAAACTTGATAGAGTGAAAGAAACACCTGCTAACAAATCTGTGAAAGCTTCAGATGCAGAAATGGCCCGTGATGCTGAAATTGCGGATTATCCTGAGGAAGTTTTGGGCACAAAAATGAACCCTTGCTGTAGTGAAACTACAGAGCAGGCTGAAAAAACTGGGCATGATAATCAAACAGCTGTGGTTATTGCAAAGCAGATCAATGGAAATTCTGGTGGCGTTGTTGCTAATGAGATGGACAAAGGTTTAGAGACCAATGAGGTTCCGTCAGATGCTGCTTTTAACAAGAAGTTGGGAGAGGAAGTTAAAGCTGTTATTGGATTGTCATGTGGTACGTCTTCGTTATACTTCTTTGAACAATTGTGGGAATTATTTTCCTTTAAAGTATATTAATTATCTGTAAAATTCATTCACAAGAAGCAGGAAAGGAGCTGCCTATGGTAAAGAAATGTGCTAAGATTCCTCCCGTCATAAAAGTTGAACCTGATCCGTCATCTGACGACTGTTGCATAACGTTTTCTGCAGAAGTGAAAACCCTGTCTTATCTGGTTTGCCATTTATCGACTTGGTTTCTGTTTCTCTTTCCCTTTTCTCTTTTCTTTTCTACATTGCATATCACATTATTCAGTTGTTTAGCAAAATAGAATTCTTTCTGCAAGCAATGGCAACTTCAAGATATATAGGTTCACTATTTCAATTCTACCATGTAAATTCAGATGTAAGGATATTTATTTTTGTTTGGGCCATGTCTGCATAGGAATTGCCCGTAGGAATTTCATCAGTTCGAGGAAGGAGAGATAAAGGTGTAGGAAATGTTTTCTACCTGAGAAACTCAATGGGGCAGCTGTGGCCTGTTCTTTGCTCCAACAAATACTCTGTTAAAGCATTCACCACTAATTGGACCAACTTCTGCAAACAAAACAACGTCAAGCCTGGAGACGAATGCCGTTTTCATCGTGACCCCATAATGATGCCCATATATAGGGTCGATGTTACTCGTCGATTTGCTGCTTATTAGTGATTTTCTGTGTTCTTGCTCTGGCTCTGGTTAAAGTTGGAATGCTGGATTTTCTTGACATGTTTAGGTCATTTGTAGTTGATTTGTGTAAGAAATTTGAAGAAAACATGTGTAAAATTGTGTATGACAACGTGTTATGTACTTCTAGAAAACTTGTGTTGTGGTTAGGTAAATTTATGATTTATGGACATTGAATTGTATCATACTAGAACATCATATATGTACAAAATTGTGTCAGAGGTCTAAAATGCCTGTTCTTCCAAATATTAGGGTTGAGAGAGACTTAGTAAGCTTTGAAGAGTTCTTTCAAAGCCTTTCGTTTTAATACATTGACACTTTTAAAAATATTATTTTATCGCCTAACATCGTATGTAACATAGTCAATGGTCATCGTAGGCCCTTCATTTAGAGCCAACGGGCTTAAAATTTATCCCATATTGCGGATTCATGGAACCGGTCTACATGAACTTTGGAAAACTGGCAGGTATACTTTAGCTCTGTACCTTTTTACAATGTCATGTTTTGGTCATTGCAGTTTTTGGCCAAACTTTTCCTTCTACCATTGTTTATGGTAGCTGTCCTTACGAATATGTCACGTGGATGACTTGGGTTTGACATGGCGAGATGTTCGAACTCGTGAAGCTGAATCGTATTGTATATTGTCAGTTTTGTCTTTTTGAATCGTATTATATTTCTTGTGAATTTTATTCATGAAATTTAGTACTTTATACATGGACAAACAAAGTAGCTTCAAAACGGATTTTTTTTGTTGTTGAAATCAGCGAGGACGATCGTGGAGCTTTTATCGAAACTTTCAATTCATTTATAATAAATCCTTGTACCAAAAAATTCTTTTGATAACAAATCCAAAAACTTAACGTTCATACAATCGGACATCCCAATCCCTTGAAGCATTACAGACTTACTTGATAGCAAACTATGAGTCTGAGACGAACAAATTTCGTAATACTAGTTCTTGATTACATCCTTCATTGACTTTTAATGTATCTTTTGTACCAAGGAAACATTGAATTTCAAGTTTTCAACTCATGATTATTTCTTCACTGTTTTTATATTTTATTTATTTGACTTACTATTTAAGTATAAATTTAACGAAATTTTTTATTAAGTTATTATTGTGTCTAATCATGTTGAGGTAAAGACTCAATTTATCATGATTACGGTGGTGAAAAAAAAGAAGTTTGATCATAAATTCTGCGTCGTTGGGAAGATAATAATTCACTTGTCAGTAAAGACTCCTGCAATGAGATATTGAGAATCATAACCAAAAAAGATGTATAGTATATTAGTATGTATGCAGAAGAGTTTCTTTCCTCTTTTAACACCCATCAATCAAACCCACCCCTTCAGTCTCTTCTCATTCTCTCCTTTCTCTGGGTTTTCCGTCTTCACTCGTCCCTTCCCAAAGGTGAGCTTCATAGCCCTTTTCTCTTTCAGTTTTTTTGTGTTCTTTTGGAAATTTACTAACTTTTATTTTTTCTGTTTAAAAGCCTAAGTTTTTGCCGGAACTATTGCATGGTTCTGGTTGATGATAACCGGAATGTTGCGATAGGGCTTTTTGAAAGTGTTTTGTGTACGTTATCGCTCATTGAGGTTAAGATGTGCTTGTGTTTGTTTGTTTGATGTTAATGTGGTTTATTGTGATGATCCATGCAGTTCAAGTGGTGTACTGGTACTATTTATCTTTTGTTTGAAAAATCTGGTTGGCCTTAACCTTTTGGGGTCCTCCTTGAAATTCGATTCTTTGATTCTTGCTTTAGATGTGTGTCTGAGTTGTGTGTTTCTCTGCATTTTGTGAGAGATTTGTACATGTCTCATATAGATAGGCAAACAAGAGATAAAAGGAGAAGAGATAAGGAAAATAAAATTTGTCTTTGTTTGACTTTGAGGATTGCCTGAATTCTCTCTGAAGGAAATGGTAGTAATGTTGTTTCTTTTATTTTCTTGTGTGTGTGTGTAATCTTTCAGTAAAAAATATATTTTTTAAAATCAATATTATAAAAATATCTCAACACAGTTAGAACTGTAAATTTATATTTAAAAATAATTCTAAGGATCCAATGGTGTATTGGGAGCATTTGATCCTAAAAATATTTTCTTGTTTCAGGAACTTCATCTTTGATCTTTTAAGTATCTCATGATTTACATCTGTCTTGATACATTTCTGTACTGTTATATCATTTGAAGGCTTTGCTAGGTGACTGATCTAAGCAAGGTGAGAACAAGATGGTTTGCAGAGGCAACGCATGTGACAACTGCACTCGAAATTGTCAGAGACTTCACCCAATGGAAAACTCATCACCCACAATCCCTGGATGCTTAAAATCCACTTTGGGCACTGACTTCTCAAAATTTCTGGTATTCTGAAATCTCTCATGAAATTCTTTTCTTGGTTATCTCCTGTACTATTAAATTATTTATGTTATTGGAGCATGGGTTCAGCTCTCTGTAAGATGTGTTTTTGTCTTTCAGTATCTGCCTCCAGCTCTTGCTAAGAAGCTAAAGCACTTGGATGGCAGAAATACCCATATTAAAGATTCACTAGGGGATGTATGGCCGGTAATATTGGCTTATGTCGATAAAAAACTGGCTTTTCGGGAGGGGTGGCACAGGTTCTATCAGGACCATGGTCTGCATAGTGGACACACCTTGGAAATCCAGTATATAAAGGGAAGCCATTTTGTTGTTCGAATATTCAACACATGCGGCTTTGAGAAACTTAAGTTTAAGAAAGGAAGACTACAGAAGACGAAAAGGTCTGAGGGAAACCGAGACGGTGGATGCCATCAGGAAGAAGACAGGAACTTTTTGGATTTGGAAAAACTTGAGAGAGTGAAAGAAACAGCTGCTGCCAAATCTGTGAAAGCTGTAGATGTGGAAATGGCCCCTGTTGCTGAAAATGCGGATTATGCTACAGAGCAGGCTGAAATAACAGGGCAAGAAAGTCAAATGGCTGTGGTTAGTGAAAAGCAGATGAATAGAGAGTCTGGCAGCTGCGTTGCTGCTGAGATGGAGAAAGGTTTGGAGACCTATGTCGGTCCCTCGCATGCTGATATCAACGATAAGTGTAAAAGAGCAATGATTGATACAAATCAGGTGAATGGCAAATCTGGGTGGATTTTGACCGGTGAGTTTGGGAATGCCTTAGAGATGAATGTGGATCCAACTCATGCTGATATTGATGATCAGTCTAAAATAAAGGGAGATGACTCTTATAAAATGGGCAAGGTCGGTACAAATCAGATGAATAATGTCAGTTGTAGGGAGATTTTTCCTGATGAGGTGGTGAAAGTTTTAGAGAAGAACATGGTTCGTTCTCATGCTGATATTAATGAGCAGTTGAAAATAAACAGAGATGACTCTCAAATGGACAAGGTTGATACAAATCAGATCAATGGAAGTTCTGGGGAGATATTGACTGATGAGTTTGTGAAAGCTTTGGAGACGAATGTGATTCCATCTCATGCGGAGATTAAAGACCAGTCTAAAATTAAGGGAAATGACTCTAAAATAGCAAAGGTCATTAAAAATGAGATCAATGGCAATTCTGGGGGGATTTGCACTAACAAGTTTGGGGAATCTTGTGAAATGAAAGCAGCCCCTTTTCGTATTGGAAGTACAGAACAGAATAAAATAATGGTGGATGATGCTCAAATGGTTGTTAATCAGATTGCTGCCCTTTATTGTGATACTTTCACTGACGATTTTCATTTTGAACCTTCTGTTTCCAAATTACAGAATGGTGAGATAAGTTGCACCTTTCTGATTGGTTCCTTCTATTCTTTCTATAATATTCTTACAGAGTTTCATATGTTGTCCGTCAGATGGTGAATCTCCTTGGATAGGCACCAGTAAAATTTCCAGTAGGCAATCTGCTGTAAAACACAATTTTTCTGAATCTTCATTCTCCAGTTCAATGCTAAAAGATGGTTTGTGTTATTTTTTCTCACATCACAGTTAAACATAAATTGGTAGTCAGACATGTGCTGTCTTAGTTTTCATTGGTTATTTTCCAAATTGTAAACAGGAAAACGTTGTATTAAGAGAGAACGGGTCGAGCTGGGAGAGGAAGTTAAAGCTGCCATTGGATTGTCCAAGGGTACGTCTTCATTATACTTGAACCATTGTCGAAAATATTTTCCTTTTAATTATATTAATTATCTGTGAAATTCATTCACAAGTAGCAGGAATGGAGCTGCCTATGGTAAATAAACGTGCTAAGATTCCTCCCGCTGTAAAAGTTGAACCTGATCTGTCATGTGACGACTTAGACATATTGTTTTCTGCAGAAGTGAAAACCCTGTCTTATCTGGTATGCTATTTATCGACTCGGTTTCTCTTTCCCTTCTCCCTTTGCTTTTCTACCCTGCATATCACATTGTTCAGTATATAGGTTCACTATTTCAATTCTACCGTGTAAATGCAACGATATTTACTTGTGTTTGGGTCATGTCTGCATAGGAGTTGCACATGCGAACTCCATCAGTTCGAGGAAGGAGAGACAGGGGTCAAGGAAAAGTTGTTTATCTGAGAGACTCAATGGGGCGGCTGTGGCCGGTTTTTTGCCCCGACAAATACTCTGCTAATGCATTCACTACTAATTGGACCAACTTTTGCAAACAAAACAATGTCCATCCTGGAGCCGAATGCAGGTTTCATCGTGAACCCAAAATTACACGCGCTTATAGGGTCGATGTTACTCATCAACTCGCTTCCGGCAAGTGATTTTTTGTGTTCCTGCGCTGGTTCTAAAAGTTACAGAGCTGATTTTCTTGGCATGTGATGTAAAGAAGTTGAAGATTCCTAATTGCTCCACCATCATGTAAAACTAGAAACCATGTTGGTCTAACTTGGCCAGAAAGTTGTATTATGTTTCCTAGCATAGGTAAGAGGAGTTCGGTTGAGCTAAGATAACAACTTTTGTGGCTAATTCAAACTCCCATGTCGTAGATTACTATGTGCCTAGTTTATCTACGATGAATTATATATTTTGTTAAGTCTACAGTTGTAGCCTTGTAGGCAATTCAATTTTGATATTTCTTAGTTTTTGAAAGGACGGAGAAAATAAATATGTTGCAAGAAACATGTATAAAATTGTGCATGACAACGTTATGCACTTCTAGAAAACTTGTGTAGTGGTTAGGTAAAATTATGATTTATGGACATTGAATTATGTCATACTAGAACATGGTGTTTGAAAACATGGAATGATGCAAGTACTCCAAGAAACTTAACATTGTACTCTAAATACATGATTTTCCTGCAATAATTTTATTAGCTTTTTGATTAAAATCATTTGAAATTTTGAAATGAATAACACCTCTCATTGATTGTGATCAAGGACACAGAAAGAAATACAATAAATAGGCATAAAAGACATTAATGTTTTTCTAAACAAAATGAAGTTAATGCTTACTAAAATAACATGATCAATTATTCCAAAAGTAAAAGGAAATTGTTGATTAATATAAAGAACAAGAGTAGGCAAGAATACAAGCAATAGTATTAAATTATATTTGAATTCTCTCCATTAGAATTTTGAACAAATATTCAAAAGTGGAGCAATATATTATAGCCAACAAAAGTCATTTATTGTTTAACAGCAAACAAACCAATCAAAGACCAGGCAATCAACTTTTCCCTCTTCCTCTTCTCCGCTTCTCTTCTCTCATTTGCTTTTTATTTGTTTTTCTTCCTTAGGAGCTACAGCTGAAATGGTCCCCTTCTTTGGCAACTGCGCCTCTTCTCAGTCTCTCTCTCTCTCTCTAGACCGCTCCCCCTCTCTATGATTCTCTCTTAAACACACACACACACTTCAAAATAACGTTTAAAAGGTCAGTAGTTTGGTGCTCCCTCAAAAAGTTCATTTCAGAATCTTACTTTTAGAACCCATTTATGGTTTGTTTCTGAATTTTTAGAAAGACCCTTTGTTCTGATTCTGTTTATGTTTCTTTGAAGAACTCAAGAAGCAGAAGCCCAGAAAGAGAAAAAGGTGCAATCTTTGAAGGATTGGGATGATGGATTACTACCAGCTTGATAAGGCTCCTTCTTGCCACGAGTCTCTCAAGTCCATTGAGTCTGATATTCAGCATGCCAATATGTTGTGGGTTTCTGTTTCTCTCTCTTATTTTTATTTTTTATTTTTTATGTCTGTATAAGATTTTTCATGACCATTTTTATGGTAAAGTTTGGATTTTTCAACATCGTGGTGCTTTCCTGTTTGATTTTTATATGTATGTATGCTGCTTAAATAAATAACTGCACTCTTGGATGTTGCGTTTATATAACTATAGATAATGGTAATAGGACCTTATATTGGATTATTGAAATAAGGTGATGAAAACGACTTTGTAGTTGAATGGAAATGAATATGGAATTACTATGTGCAGGTTATGGATATGTGACTGTTCCTCCATTTAATGTCGAACTCTTGTGTCTTTAATGAAAGTACTATGAGAAGGTTATGGATATGTGACTCTATTGAATGAAGTCTTGTATTGTTCTATATATTCTGGTGTTTGTGGGAATTCAATTCCACAGTTATGCTTGCCATTCTGAATTTATAGGGATAGTAAGAACATGTTGATTACTTGGGCTTTTTACGAACTTTAAGCAGTTAGTGTTGTAACTTTATATGTTTCCTATGAGTTGAGGAAAAAGATTTTGTCTGCTATATTTGTGTAAAATACTGTCTATGTATGGAAAAGAAACACATCGTAGTAACAGTTTAATAAAGAAGAAAACGTTATTATGTTCTCTTTTAATTTCTACTTTGTGTTCTTAGGGCGGCTTCTATCTCGAGAGCAAACGGTGGTGTGTGTCTGCAAATGAAACTGGTCTACAAACACATGGCGCCTGTATTTATATTTTTATTGCAATGGTTCAACTTATCTTGCACATGCTTACTTCCACATTACCTAAATCTTTTCCACATAGTTGTTTACAAGGTAGATTTTCTATGTACTTGGTATTAAACAGATTATTCAAGAAGTTCTGTAAATCCCTATTAAAAATGAGGAACTTCTTCAGGTGCAACTCAACAATAAACAGAAGATGCCTTCTCATGGTAGAAAAGCAACCATTGGACAATTCTATGGTATGCAAATTGTACTTTACTGCGTTGTTATAGTACCACATTGTAAATGACTAAATGTGACCAGATAGCATCTTGCTTTGTATGCAGGATTTCATTTCATAATTTACGGATTTTGATTTGGTAAAGTTCACTTCATGTTTATTATTCTTGGCATGTTTACTTTACAGCTGTGATATTGCCATCTCTTGAGAATCTATATGATATCTCGATGGAGCTAGATAGTTATCAAGATGAAGTCGATGGCTATGGTATGATGATAAGAAAGAAATTTGATGAAAGTAATGATAAACATTCAAATGTTGATTTGGAGAGAGACGACGAATGTGGAATTTGCTTAGAGAAATGCACCAAAATGGTCTTGCCAAACTGCTGTCATGCAATGTGCATCAACTGCTACCGCGACTGGTAGGCATTGATTCGTTCCCTAACCTGATCTCAATACATTTTGACCATGTACTTAAAAAGTTCTAGGGACAATTACACTTACACTGACTTACCCTGAGGTTTAATCTAATTACACAACCCTCCCCTTAGGCTTCAGAAATTCCGAAAACTTCCCCTCTCGAATTTCCAAATTTTTAAAAAAGATACCCACAAGAAAATTTTCTTTTTTGCAGGAATTTGAGGTCCGAATCATGCCCTTTTTGTCGAGGCAGCATAACACGTGTTAATTCAGGGGATTTGTGGGTTCTAACAGGCGGTGGAGATGTAATCGATCAAGAAACAGCGTCAAAGCAAGATATATGGCGCTTCTATCATTATATAAACAACTTGCCCAAAGATATTCCTGATGAACTCTTCTTAGTTTATTATGAGTACTTGATATGAGATCAATGATAATATTGTACAGTGAAATGGGAAAAGGAAACAAGCAGTTATGCTTGTCTGATGAGTCTGATGTACGGAATAATGTTCAAAAATTTTTGCTGCAGAGAAATTGAAGTCAGTATCATGTTCATGACTTCATGTTCAATTCCAACACAAAAGAATGCAAGAGTATAATTATGCAAGTTTCAGACAATATGATTTTTATGCCCATTTTAACTTGCATGGCATGGATTACAATTACATATACTTAACTAGTTAACTTCACTTGTATTTTGGGCCCAAATTAAAATAGATAAAAATGACTACAGTGCCTGCCTCACTGCTCCTCTTTTTGAGGCCAACGGTAGAACAGATGGATTCGCATAGTAAGAAGGGTTGTGGTATAGATCCTGGCAATTTGAATTATAGCTCAGCAATAGATAGCTTCAAAATTGTTTGTTGGTTAGATGTTTTTGACCATTTGTGGTGCATTTTTCACTTTTGTCACGGGCATTTTAGCTTGAATAGTATTGATGATCTCTAGATCATAAATACTTGTATGTTCATTTGGTGGTTTGGAAGCACTGAAAAAATGCATATACAAAGTCCGATAAACAGATCCAACAGTAATCACATATACGGAACATACATCAATCATAAAAAGCGAAAGCGAAAATATCAATTGATGATGCAGAATGAAAATTTTGAAGATAAACAGAGTTCCAGAATTGGGGCCGAACTAAAAGAGTCACTCCTTGTACAGTCTACAGTATCTATGCCTCCTCAAGGTAATGTTTAGTTTCAAATCTTTATCCCATTCCAATATCACTCACGAATGTAAAAGCTTAGTTTATTAGTCAGAGACTCACAGCAACTGAAAGACATGAAAAGGGATATATTTGGTATTTCACAAAATATCTCTACAAAATTGATATTCGTCTAACTCTTGTAATTCATCAAGAAATGTTGACATCCTCATATGGGAACAAAAAAGAATCAATTAATACTTGAATCTAATAACAGAACCGAAATCCGGTCCACACGTTTCCCACTTTAACCTCATCAAGATTCCATGCAACCAATCAATCTCAGGCTTCAGAATCTTCCACTTGTGCCTCGCTCGTCGTCTCTCCAAGCGTATACCGGACGAACCGCCTCACCTTTATATTCTCCCCAAGGGCTGCAACAGTTTGCTTCACCAAATCCTTCACAAGCATACTATCATCCTTAATGAAAGGCTGCTCCAAAAGGGAAAGCTCTCCGAGCCTCTTAGTGATTCTTCCTTCAACAATTTTCTCTCTTATGTTCTCGGGCTTAGACTGAAGGTCTTCCCTCTGCATCTCCAATTGCTTCTCTTTGCTGACAATGCTTTCCGGGATATCTTCAATGGATACATACTGCACTTGGGGGCAGGCCACAACTTGCATCGCCAGATCATCAACCAATTCTTTGAAGTTTTGGCCTCTGGCAACGAAGTCAGTTTCACAATTAACTTCAATTAGGACACCTATGCGCGAATCATGAATGTAGGACCCGATTCTGCCTTCAGCAGCTAAACGGCTTGATTTTTTGTCAGCAGTTGAGAGACCCTTCTTTCTAAGGTACTCTTGGGCCTTCTCGAGGTCTCCTCCGGTTTCTGAAAGAGCTTTCTTGCAATCCATCATTCCGGCTCCGGTTTCTTCGCGAAGCTGTTTGACAAGTGCAGCAGAAACCGCTACTGTTTGAGGCCTAATATATCAAGGTAAAAATGTATTACTAAAGGCACAAGGACGAGACATGTAAGTGTAGAGTAAAATGCCAATAAAATGCATAATTTGTAATTAAAAATTCATGGGGTTTTACCCAGTACTTAGTTTATTCAAATTTGATCATTTTAACTTATTGAAAGGAAATCAATTCTTTTATGATTGTATAGAATTTTAGCCGTTTTGCTCTCTATTCCTTGATTAGTGGAGGAGCAGGGAAAGGAAAGCACAATAACTGGATTTTCTATCACAGAAAATGTAAAAAGGCTTGGTGAATTTGAGTGTCAATGATAACAAATCAAACAGAGCACGGATTTCTTCCTTATGGCCCAAAAGAATTTATTAGTATGCAAGAGCAAGCAAATAACGACATTTTGAAGCATTATGACATCAGCTTGAAAAACTGACCACTTATTATCATTCATACCTAGGTTTCCATGATCTTTTATGACACTACTACCTCAGTTTATGATTAGAGGATGTTTAGCTTACCTTATTAGAGGCATTTTTACATCAGGTTAAATGTTTTACAAACATATAAGATGTTCGATCTTATTTAAGAATAAACCCTGGGTAGACAAAATGCGACGACTATAATTTGTTAGCTATGGAAAAGTAGTAACGTTGGACAAATGAAAAAGAGCTTGTTAGCATTTTAACAAGTTGGAAATCATTATTTTTTTGGGATAACTACACTGACATACCTTAGATTCTGCTTGATTACACAAACTTCCTCCAAGTTTTAGAGAAATTACAAAAACTTCCCAAGATTTTATATTACATGTGGATCAATGAATTTTGAAGATTCCATCTCCTAAGTCACGGCTATAATATCATGTGTTACGCCAAATCTTAAGATGCCCGGGAATGTTTTGGTAATCAGGCCAAACCTCCAGGGTATATCAGTGCAACTATCTATTATTTAAATAAAAAGCTTATAAGCTTAAAGCTGCTAACTAAGCCTTTATAGCATATTATTAGCTCTATCAAACATCCAGTATCTTATAAGATGTCTGAGGAGCCTATAAGGTTACTCTATAGCAAGTAACATGAAGCATCAGTATGTGTCAGTTTCAGCAAATACTTACTTCTCTGTGATTTCTGTAGTTTCAGAAGCAGCTTCAGTCTCTTGTCTCACAGGCGTGGGCGCCGCTTTAGCAGCAGTTTGTGCAGCAACCTCTGCAGCAAAATCTTGGCTCTTCTTTTCCAGCCCTTCTCCTAAATTATAGCGCTCAAATCTCTTCACTTTTATGTTCTCTCCAACAGTTGAAATGGTCTGCTTCACCCAGTCCTTCACCAGTACCTTATCATCTTTGATAAATGGCTGCTCCAATAAAGCGAGCTCCTCTAGCCTCTTCCTTATACGCCCATCAACGATTTTGGATCTAATCTGCTCCGGCTTTGACAAAAGATCTTCTTTCTGCATTTCTATTTCCCTCTCTTTCTCAACTATTTCCTTTGGAACATCTTCAGTATTGAGATACTTTACTTGAGGGCATGCAGCAGCTTGCATTGCTAAATCCTCAACCAGTTCCTTGAAAATGTCACCTCGGGCCACAAAATCAGTCTCACAGTTGACCTCAACCAGAATGCCTATCCTGCTATCATGGATGTACGAGCCGATTCTTCCTTCAGCGGTGACCCGACTTGATTTTTTGTCTGCACTTGCTAAACCTTTCTTTCTGAGGTATTCTTGTGCCTTCTCGAGGTCTCCTCCTGTTTCTGATAAAGCTTTCTTACAATCCATCATTCCTGCACCGGTTTCATCGCGCAACTGTTTCACAAGGGATGGAGATATAGCAGCTGCTACAAACAGACACAGGCCCATATTAGTAGGCGATAGAAATTCTCGCAATTTCATTTGCATGTGAGTATTATCCGAACAAGTGGATGTTTACAGAAATGATGGTAAATTGTCAAGGGACTTGCGTTGTTGAAAAGATTTATGATGATGAAAGATCTCCTTATTAATGGTTTTAGGGTATTTACATCATATCTGTAAAAGATGCTCAATTTTAACTTAATTCTTCGTGACTCATGAATTAGTTGTTTAATCAAAACGGTGAAGAAAATACCAACAATGTGGGGAATGCAATAAAATATGCATAAGGGAACTGAAGAAAGGGAAGAAGCGAAGACCTTTTGCTGTGTTTTCTTTTTCCAAAGAATCGCTAGAGCCATTTGTATTTCCTCCTTCACCAGAAGAAGCCTGTGCGAGCACTTCACTTTCAGAAGTCTCTCCAGCCACCTCATTTTCTACATACAGAGGATAATTCTTAATCCCTTCATAGAGAAACAAGCTTAATGGTTCTAGTCTAGTGAAATTTTCTTCATAAATTAATCTTGTAACATTTCCGCAGTCAAACATTATTGTGAGTTCACAATCACATGAATAGATTTATTCAATATTTTCTCCAACAACACAATCACCTTAACAACAAACAGAAGATTTAGGCAGTGTCTTTGGCTGAGCTTATCACTCTAGAACATCTTAAGTTGTTTAAGATCTTTTATCATATTACTAACACAATTCCCATTACTTAGATCTTATAAGCACATGATTTTATATTACTAGAATACTTTAAGGTTGTGCTTGGATTGAAAATTTTGGAGTTGGGGGAAAGATTTGAATGATTTCATATTTGAGTGGATTTCAATTCCACCACAATGACTCTAAACCTAGTTTAAAATGAGAGTTGCTGGATTTAACCCATTATAATATGAATTTATGCAAACAAGCTAGATGGATTAGATAATATTAAGGGTTTAAAATCCATCGCTCTAAATCCATCAATCAAAACATACCCTAATGACTTATTTTTAAAAGAAGATCTAACACTCATAAAATGACAGCTTATAAACTCTTCCAAATAAGAGCTTATTAGTGCTTTGAAATAAGCTTCAAACACCCTCTTACTCACAAACCTATGGATGTGACCTCAGTACCTGGAGAATCAGCTTTTAGATTTGAGCTCTCAATACCACCATTTTCCTCTAGATTTTGTTCAGCAATCTCTTCCTCACCTTGTGAAGCCGTAGCAATTGTCTCGTCTGATTTTTCAATAGGTTCATTCACAACATCAGTCGTGTCCTCAGTTATTTCTCCAGATAACTCAGATAAAACTTTGTTTTCAACTGAAGAAGGTTCTTCAGATACCTTGCCTTCTTCTGCTACTGCTCCTACTTCTGAAGGAGCAGGTACTTCTTCCGTCGATAACTCAGATAAATCTTTGTTTTCAACTGAAGAAGGTTCCTGACTTTGCTCTTCATCTTTTAGTATCGCATCAGCAACATCCTTGTTTTCTTCTGCTTCTGCTTCAGCTACTGCTTCTGCTTCTGTTGAAGCAGGTACTTCTTCAGTAACCTGTTCCTCCATATCTTCAGTAGATAACTCAGATAAATCTTTGTTTTCAACCAAAGAAGGTTCCTGACTTTGCTCTTCATCTTTTGATATTGCATCAGCAACATCCTTGTTTTCTTTTGCTTCTGCTTGTGTTGAAGCAGGTACTTCTTCAGTTACCTGTTCCTCCATATCTTCAGTAGATAACTCAGATAAATCTTTGTTTTCAACTGAAGAAGGTTCCTGACTTTGCTCTTCATCTTTTGATATCGCATCAGCAACATCCTCGTTTTCTTCTGATTCTGATTCTGCTTCTGCTTGTGTTGAAGCAGGTACTTCTTCGGTTACCTGTTCCTTGGTAGACAGGCTTACATCACCAGTCACGACCGCAGAGCTAGCCTCAACATCAGCAATTTGAGAACTGACTGGACTTAATTCTTCCTCATTTTTCCTCTCATCCAGAAAAGCAGAGATCTCTTTATTACTACGGAATGCCAACACAAAAGGATTAGTTGCTGTATGCACCACACCTTGATTAAGCTTGGATTCTAAATCCCCAGCATCTTCGTCCTTTTTCATTGTCAAAGTCACCTGTCCTCTATTGATGCGCAATACTTTCACACTAACTTCTTGTCCAATTTCAAGAGAAGAACCGCCCATCATGCTCACGAAACCCTCATCAGCTTCCTCTGATTGAGGCAAGAATCCCTCCTCACCTTCAGGAAGAGAAATGAAGGCTCCAGATCTAGTGATATTCTTCACAGTCCCGTTGAGTTCCTGCCCCCTCACAAGATTGGTGCTTTTCTTGTTCATATCATTCTTTTGATTGAACTTTTGCTGACCGCTCTTTCTGGGCGGTCTAGATTTATTATTTTTATCGCCACTGCTTGCATCATCACTTTTGCGCATAGTTAATGATATTCGACCCGTCTCCATATTAGCTTCTACTAATCTCACTTTCACCTCTTGTCCAACAGTAACAAAACTAGCCACATCCTTTACAAAGCTGTCACTCAACTGAGAAACATGCACTAGACCATCTGTAAAAGCTCCAAAATCAACAAATGCACCAAAGGGCTGGACTGATCTAACTTTTCCAGTAAAAGTTGCTCCGGGAACAAGCTCTTCGTTCTTCACAGGGGGCATCTCGCTCTTTCTAGAAGGTCTTGACCGTTTAACTTGAGTAGGATTAGTTTCTGGTTTTGAAGAGGAGGATTCTGCAGTTGCTTCTGAAGTAGTATCAGTTGCTTCATTAGACGGTGCTGGCAAATCTGCCTCCTCAACTGCAACATCAGTCCCAGTAGCAGACACTATATTATACCGTTGCTTGGGTTGCACGTTGCACCCGAATCGAAATTGGGGAAACAATCTAAGAGAAGTTGACAAAGGTGGTATTATATATTTCTGGGCAGGTAATGCTCGTTTGTTATTCTTTCTTGAAAAGGTGCATCGGGTTAAAAGGTTGTTTTTTTCTGTTATTGAGGAAATTCTTGGTGTAAGTGAGATGTTACTGATTGAACTTGGGGTTACAGTAGCCATATGACTTGAAGGGTAAGAGTAAAAATTCACCAACTACGGTACCTCATTCACCACTGTGATCACCTGAAACAGGCGTAAGAGCTGGAATTAAATAGAGCTAACAACAGTGTGATTTCCAAAACCAGAAAACTAGTTGAATGAAAATGCTGAGTTAAAATTTTCAATCACAGCCAGACATCAAGAATAAACATAGCTGCATCAGATCCGCGTAAAAAGCATCAAACTCCCCAAACAACAATCCAAAACCAAAAGCCAAAACAGATTAAAATTTTGAACTTTGGAACTTCCCGTGAAATTCAAAGAACTGAAATTTAAAGTTACTTCAAAAATGATGAAAAAAAGAAAGAAAAGAATTGAAATTTACAAGCAGCCCAAGAAACCCAGAGAGCTGAAATTCAATGGAAACAAGAACAAGGGTGGTAAGTCCTCTTTTCGGGAAAATAAATATATAAATATAATAACAACCCACAAAAACATAACCAACAAAAATGAGTTCTTTTTTATGTACTTTTCAGACTAAAAATCAAAACTTCAATTAAAAGCGACGAAAGATTACCACTCAGACCTTTCATCAAACACCAAAGATTCAACATTTCACTTAACAAAAACCATCAGAGTTCTCAACAACTCATTCAACCAAAAAGAATTTCACAGTCAAAGCAATATCACATAGAGTTGCCTCATATTACTAAAGTGAGCCTACTTAACTGAACTTCTAAACCCAAAAGCCAGAATCAACAAGGCAAGAAGCACTAAAAGGAATGCATATACAGAGTCCCATAAACAGCTCCAACAGTAATCACATACACGGAACAGATATCAGTGATAAAAAGCGAAAGCAAAAACATCAATTGATGATGCAGAATGAAAATTTTGAAGATAAACAGAATGGAAACGGAGATCCCACCACCAGTTCCAGAATAGGGGCTGAACTAAAAGAGTTCACTCCTTGAAAAGTCTACAATATTTATGCCTCAAGGTAATGTTTATGGCTTATGGAAAGAGGGAAACGAAAGGTGGAGCTTCAAATCCTTATCCCATTCCCATATCGCAGTCTCTCAAGTAAAAGTTTATAGTTTATTACAGCTACTGAACGACGTGAAAAGGGATATATTTATTTTCAAAGCTCTCTACAAAATTGATATTCGTCTTAATTCTGGTAGTACAATCACATAAACCATTTTACTATTATATTTATGAATTCACACACAATTTTTCGAAAGATAAAATTTAATTGTTTAATTTAACACATCTGAAATTACGTTATTATTAATAGTTAAATAAAATCAAGTTTTTTATATATAAAATTAAATAAAATAAAATAATATTATATAAATATTTATTTTAAATATTTTTTAATAAATTTTCAAGTAATCTTATCATTTTAAAAATTTTACACATTAACGCATTCGCACCTACTCGGGCACTCCCATACTCGTCCCCGCGTTCGCGATATTGACATCCTCATTTCCCCGGGTCCAAACCCAATCAAGGAATTGATGGGTCAGGTCCGGATCCAGGACCCGTTGGACCGACCCGATTGCCATCCTTCAAATGGATTACTACCAGCTTGATAAGGCTCCTTCCTGCCACGATTCCCTCAAGTTCATTGAGTCTGATATACAACATTCCAATATGTTGTGGGTTTGTCTTTCTCTCTCCTTTTTAGGTCTGTATAAGATTTTTCATGACCATTTTTTTTGGTAAAGTTTGAATTTTTCAACATCTTGGTGCTTTCTTGTTTGATCTTCATATTTATGTATGTTGCTAAAATAAATTACTGCACTCTTTGATGTTACATTTATATAACTATAGATAATGGTAATAGGGCCTTATATTGGAATTGGATTATTGAAATAAGGTGATAAAGACGAGCTTTATAGTTGGATGGAAATGAATATGAAAGTACTATGTGCAGGTTATTAAACAGATTATTCAAGAAATTCTGTAAATCTCTATTAGAGATGATGGACTTCTTTAGGTGCACCTCAACAATAAACAGAAGATTCCATCTCATGGTAGAAAAGCAACCATCGGACAATTCTATGGTATGCACATCGTACTGATCTGCATCGATATAGTACCACGTTGTAAACGAGACCAGATAGGTTATTGTTTTGTATGTATGATTTTGTTTTTGAAACTTAAGGATTTTGATTTGAAATTAAATGGTCTTGACAAACTTCTGTCATGCAATGTTCATCAACTGCTACGGTGCGACTGGTAGGCATAGCTTCATTCCCTAACCTGATCTCAATACATTTTGATCGTGTACTTAAAATTTCTAGGGATAATTACACTTACAATGACATACCCTGAGGTTTAATCTAATTACACAAACCTCCCTTTAGGTTTGAGAAATTAGCGAAAACTTCCCCTCTCAAACTTCTAACTTTTTAAAAAGATACCCACAAAAGGAAGTTCTATTTTGCCGGAATTTGAGGTCAGAGCCGTGCCCGTTTTGTCGAGGCAGCATGACGCATGTTAATTCAAGGGATTTGTGGGTTCTAACAGGTGGTGGAGATTTAATCGATCAAGAAACAGCATCAAAGCAAGAAATATGGTGCTTCTACCATTATATAAACAATTTGCCCAAAGATATTCCTGATGAACTCTTCCTAGGTTTTTTTTTTTTTTTTTGACAACAGAACTCTTCCTAGTTTTACGAGTACTTGATATGAGATCAATGATAACATTGCACAGTGAAGTGAAATGCAACACAAAAGAATGCAAGAGTAAAATATCCAAGTTTTAGACAATATGATTTTTGGGCCCATTTTAACTTGCATTGCATCGCATGGATTACAATTACATACGCTTAACTTTTCCCGTATTTTGGGCTCATTTAAGTCTGAAAACAGTCATAGCGAAAGGAGTTTGCGGAATGGGCCTCAGGCAATGTGATTTAGGGCTGTCAACGGGTCGGATTCGGACCGGATCAAGCGATTCCGGATAAGAATCCGACAAGATAATCCGATAAGTGGATCCTATAGGATTCGGATTGATTTAGTTTGAATCCATCTATAATCGGGTCGAATTAGATCCGATAAAAAATCTGACACGATTAGCAATAAAATCTAATTTTTTAAATAACAAATTTAATATAAAAAAAATAAATATAATTACATAATGTTTAATAAAGAATTATTATTTAATAGTTTATTTGATGGTTTTGTTTATATTTATTTAAAATAGGTTAATTTAAACTTATTAATAAACGACAATATATATTTTTAGAGTAAACAATTCAAAATTTGTTATTGTTTAAAGTGATAAATATGTGTAAATTTTAATTTTAATCATTTTACTTAGTATTATGTTCTTGTAAATAATTTATTTAATTAAATATTATATATAATCGGATTTGGATTCTTAACGGATCAGATTCTTTAATTCCATATTCGATCTGTTTATTTCGAATAACGAATATTTATAATCGGATATGATCTATCGGACATTTTTATCGAACAAATATGCTAAAATTCAAATCGAATCCGCATCGGATTCGGTTTAAAATTCGATCCATTGTCAGCACTAATACGATTGATTTGAGG
This sequence comes from Lantana camara, assembly GCA_037501455.1. Classification (NCBI taxonomy): domain Eukaryota; kingdom Viridiplantae; phylum Streptophyta; class Magnoliopsida; order Lamiales; family Verbenaceae; genus Lantana; species Lantana camara. The sequence goes on along the minus strand of CM074860.1, from coordinate 94,701,834 downwards.
CTTATTTAAACTTTGTATCTACAGTATATAATAATAATAATAATAATAATAATAATAATAATAATAATAATAATAATAATAATAATAATAATAATACAATGGTTTTGAGTTTGGAATCAATAACTCGATAAGAATAATTAGTATCGTAATTTAACATGTTATTTTAATGTTCGAATCCAATATTCTTTGGAATTAGTTTACATAATAATAAGAATTTGGATATCCAAATTCAAATGTATTTTCATCTCTTATCTCTTATCTCTTATTTCATTTATACACATATACTACATTTAATAATAGATGATCAAAATTAAAAGAAAAAGATAATTATAATAGATATAAAAAAATATAAAAAGATTATCTTTTATAATCTTGATTACTTATCAATATTCTTGTCGTAGGTAGGTAGGTTATAAGTAAAACCGGAAGTAAATTACAAAATTGGAATACAAAATCCAAAACCCATTAATACTAAATTCAAATACGATAAAATATAAAACTCAATAAAAGTTCTCTCTTGTGGCCATAATCATAAAAAAACGGTAATTATAAGTTTAAATAAATATTTAAAGTAATGCCACCGCAAAAATAAATCAAAAGCACAAAAGATATATTTATAAATATTGAAGGACTTTTTAAAAAAAAAAAACAAAGAAAAAAGGGTTAGAAAACCGTGAGAATTTATTGAGAACCCCTCTTAAAATTCAACCTATCACAGTTAGTTCGAAACAAGTTTAGTTTTAATCTAATCTGAATTGTGCTGAGTTTTTAGTTTTTTATTTTTTTATTTTAACTCACACACGTTCAAGTAAGATTCGAACCTGAAATCTTGTCTTGAAAAATGAGCTCATTAACAATCACTTTGATCAACCCTTGTTGACGCCGAGTTTTTAGTAGTATACTATTATTAATCTTAACGCATATATGATATATCCCAAAACTTATCAATCTTTCTTAATTAATTGGGTTCTATTATCATCATAATTTTTAGGATTAATTACACTTGATCCCAAATTAGATAGGGTAATTATAGATGATAACCCACTTTTAGATATAATTACAGACACTACCCATTTGGAGTTTGTTTATTACATTTAACTATCAAAATTGCTAAAAATTTGATGATGTCAACAAAAATATTTGTGAAAGCTCGAAATTAACCTTGTTGGCTTTGGTCAAATTTGTATTAGTCATGTTCTTGGGGGTTCATTGTAATTTAGTAAATTAAAATGGGGGTTATGTGTAATTTTTTATGTGAAATTTTCAATCAGATTTTTTAATTGAAATTAATTGTTGCAACGGCTATTTCCATGTCTAATAAGACCCTTATTTTCATAATTTGAAAACTTATAAATATTGAGTCGAACATGTGAAAGTTATACAACTATCAAGGTAGCCACACGTTCGACACTTTTTATTCTGATATTTTAGTATTCGATAACTTGAAGAATAGCTACTTGAAACCATGAGAGAGATTAATTATTGGTTCGTAAGTTGTTTGTGAAACTCAATATTTATAGGTTTCAAATTATAAAAATCATGGTCATATTAAGCATGGAAGTAACCGTTGCAACAACTAATTTCAACTCAAAATTTTAATTAAAAATTTAACATAAAAAGTTACACATAACCCCTGTTTTAATTTATTAAATTACAATGAACCCCCAAGGATATGATCGGTAATAAAAATTTTATCGAAATCAATAGGGTTAATTTCGGGCTTTCACAAATATTTTTGCTGATATCATCAAATTTTTAGCGATTTTGAGGGTTAAGCGTAATAAACAAATTCCAAAGGGATGGTGTTTGTAATTATATCTAAAAGTGGGGTACTAATTGTAATTAATCTATCTAATTTGGAGTCAGATGTAATTAATCCTAATTTTATTTCAAATAAAATATTCATGGTGGATTACATTAATTAGTTCGATCAGCAATAACATTTTTTGAAAAAATGTCAAAATTTAGCAGAGGCCAATAAGTGAGACATGCGAAAAGGACGAAGGGGGAAATGACCTTACTGTTTCCATTAAAGGAGACATAATTGCTTCGAGTGGTGGCTTAGAGCTTTCAATTCTCATCAGTGGTCAGACCAATCAGGAATTCAGGATATCATTTACTACTTCCATCAGACCACAGATTTCATCAAATATTTTCCCAAAATTAGAAATTACTGCCGCGTAAAAATATATATATATTAATTTTCCTTATTTTATTCTGAAAACAAACGCAATACATTCAATCAAATACATCTTATGAGAATGCAAATTATGTAAAAGTAAAATATAATTTAATTAGTCCCTGCTTAATTAAATATTTTATGTGAGTATATTGTTTCTAGATTCTTTTTAATTAATTTTTTAAAATTTGTTACTATTCATAATATGAGATGAGAGACAAAATAATAGTTAGAAAGATCAGACCACAAGATTTCAAACTAAACACACTGGCAGATGAGTTTATATCCCCTTTACTAGTCTATTAATTACCTATCGTTCTTGTTACATTTATAAATACATGCGGTAATTTTTTTTAAAATGCAAAAGATTACCAATAAATTAGAACCGTAAATTAAAGCCACACTCCCAACGCTTGATTGGATTTATTCAACATATCAGTACATGCTTTACCGTTTCTCGAGAGATGGATATATAACATGATCGAGTCAGGAATGTCTGTGTATATTTACTAGTGATCGAGACGTATCTTGTGATCGTATAGACGATGTTTATAAGAATACTAAATAGTATTACAAATGGGTATTTAATGACCTAATACCATAGATATGGGTAGATATTAATTAATGTCATAAATTTTTGTAATGTTTGATTGTTAGGGTTTTCCCTAAAGAGATCTCATCTTTTGGGTTCTTTTGGCCGATTTAACATTATGCTCCTTCAAAATCTGACTATTTGCAAATATGAAATAAACACTGCACTTTTATTTAATCTTCAGAATATCTTAAATTCATGACAAGAGATTAGAGATCATTCCAATTATTGAACCACAAATGAAATTGAAACAGTAAAAAAATAACCAAGTGATCTCCTAGTCACATATTCCAAAAGAAGGTACGTTCAAATTATTCAAACTAGATAGCAGACTTCTTCAACCAAAGTAAACCCTAAACAAAATCTTTTAATTTCCAAGAACACCATCAAACCCTCAAATAACACAAATCCATTCTTCCTCACCCAGATTGCAGTTTCTTCCTCAACAAATACTGAAATGGAGGGCTACACTCACTCCCATTAAGGAAAGAATTCGAGATAATCTTGTTAGCTGCTTCAGTGAGGTGGGCTCCATCCCAGTTGATGTATTCAGAAGGGTTAGGGCAAGAACGTGAGGAAGGTGATCCGCAGGGGTTGAAGATGTTGTAATTGTAGGGGCCTCCACCGTATCCACAGCAAGCTTTGAGCTGCTCTCTGAACCCATATTTCTTGGCACTCTTCAACACTGTGAGGAGGGCGTTGTAGTAATCTGCAAACAGAATCACAGATTGAGGGTTTTGTTTCCTGAGAATGGTGAGTCTTTGTTGCAGGGCGGCGTTGTGGCTGGCGCATTTCTGATTCACACTCGCAACGCAGCCCATCTCATCTCTGTCGTCGGGGGAAGAAAGAGCGAAGGAGTACGTTATGCAGCCTGTCGGCGGCAAGCCTTGAACGATTATGTACTTTGCTCCCTTGTTCAGCAATGCCTGTGTAAAAAAGAGGCCATTTTGTCAAGATAATCTTAAAAATATTGGAAATATGATGGGAGCTAGTAAGAACAGGTAAAGTATGACATGATGTTGTTATGTTGAATGGTTGTTTTTTTCCTAATTTGTTAAAATTCTGCCTCCGCCCTTATAAGTCATCTTCACCTGCAAGAAGCCAATGACATTCTTTACGGCGTGATTTCGTATGGTTTTGCTGGAAATAGAAGTTCCCAGGCTGCATGTATAATCATTGGCTCCAATTTCACCAAGCCAAATCAAGGCATCTCCCAGAGCATCCTTACACTCTGTAGGGGTAGTTTTGGAATCTCTGCACCCTTTCCCCTCCATGACCTTATTGAACCAAGTAAGCTGAACTTGAAGAGATGATTGAGGGACAAGGTTAAATGAGACATTGTTCTTTAGAAAGAAACCATGCTGAATGGCGGTGCCCCCGCCCACAGCGAAGTTGATCCCATGAGACCGGTCGGCTTTAGGGTTTCGGTACGGGGGCAAAAAGGGCAGCGACAATGCTTCAGCCAAAAAGTCCAAGACTATTCGACCATCAGAGTATCTGTTGGTCGGGTGGTGGAAGAACGTAACACCGTAAGGTGGATTGGAGACGTAGTTGAAGGCACTGGGGCCTGTTGAGGTTTTCGTGTTGCCTGTGTCGGTATAGGAGTCGCCAAAGGCATACACTTTTTTGAAAGAGGAGGAGGACGAGTACGAGGAAGGGAAAAAGGAAAGGAGAATGATGAAAATTAGGGAAAGAGTGAAGAAGCTAATTTGAGAAGGAGAAGCCATTGTTGTGATCCCGGAAGAATTTGATGATTTCTCTACTTTCATTTAGGGTTTGTGCCGTTGTGTTTATATAAAAGATCTGGTATGCATGCCATGAAAAGTTGAAATCTTGACGAGTTGGTCAAGTTGCAATGCGAGGCGGGGCATATTTCATTAGTAGGTGTGGGCAATGTGGTTGATAGGTGTTTAATATATTTATTGTGTCACCAAGTTGGACCTTTTTTCATGCCCTAATTTTGGAAAGAATTATGGGAGCAATATATTTGAGAATCCTTTTTTAGGTGTTCGTTAATCGTTATGATTTGTCTAAATTTTTGTTTCAAAAAAAGAAAGAGATATCCCTTTGGGTTGTCTGATCAACTTTGAGCATTATTGTTCTTGAAAAGTCACTATATATTTTTTTCCCTTTAATCAAAGTATGATATTTCTTCACGATTTTCTACTACGATCACTTAATTAAGCATGGAAATGTGCGTTTTCATCTTTTTTTTTTTTTGCATTGTTTGCATATCGGATATCTCCTGTTTTAATTTAATATTTCATTTTTTGTTTTATTCATCTACATAATGTTAGATTTTTTCCAACATGTATGTCAGATTAAAATAGAGAAAAGTACATATCTTGTTTGAGGAGCCATTATTTTATTTTAATTTAGTTTTTTCGTTCATTCGGCGAAACGAGAACCTAAATAGGGTTTGATTAGCCAACAACTTCGTCCCTACATTCGAACGGAGGGCTCTCTAAATAATCACACTCTCCATCAAATCATGCCCAATCTTTGCCAATCTGTCCGGGCTAATCATATTTCATAAGAGGGTGATTGTCAACGTCGCCTTGTTTAACGAGTTTGATGAGTACTTCCAAGTGTATCTCAATATGCCAGAATTTTTTTCCTAGGCTAATCTCAAACCCTAAAAAAACCATAAAAGCCCAACTACCACGATCGACACATTTCTCAACTTCATAAAAGTAACCATTAGCCAATTCCCATATTATCACGTATGAATTCCCAACGGCCTTGCCTTGCGAGGAGTAATTATATTAAGGGTTACTTGCACGTAACCCTCGTATTAGATGGGTAATTGCAATTTGCTACTATTTTTGGATTAAATTGCAGATATCATCCTTCAAAAAATAAATAATTACATTTAACTCTCATTTTCGTTTCAAAATCGCTAACGTTATCAAAAAATTTAATGAAAACCCAAAATATCCTCTATTGATTTTGGTCAATTTTTTATTCTCATGTTGCCTTTGGGGGTTAATTGTGACTAACTATACTAATATGGAATAAAAATTTTCGACTGACATTTTTGGACAAAATATGACAGTTATAATGGTTATAATAACTTATATTCTTCTTTCAAATATAATTATTAATATGAATTAAATATTTATTTTATTGTTAATGTTAATGTAAAAAGTAAGAATTAATTAATTATAATTAAAGATCAATTAGAAACATAATTAATTGTGATGTTTTAATTATTGAATTCTTTTATTTACTTAGCTTATGAAAAAAAATTATTAATTTAAAATTAGAAATTAAATTATTTTTTATACAGATATAAGTTAATTGCTAATAATTATTAAATAACAATTAATTATAAATTAAAATTATAAAATTTTGATTTGTAATATTTATGTTAAATTTTTTATGTAAAATGAAGGTTTAAGTGTAATTATTTATTTTTTGAAAGATAATAATATCTTTAATTTAATCTAAAAATTATTATTATCCGTCAAATATCAGGGCGGGTGTAATTAACTCTTGTAGTATTATATTCACAGATTGAAGCCTTACAGATCTCACAAGAAAATAATAATATTTAAGTGAGAGACTGATCATAGGCCTCTTAGGTCACAAGAAAGTTTTGAGTTTTCAAGATATTAAAGTTACTATAAACATATAGACTGATGATCATAGGCTTCACGAATGTGGGTGTGTATATATATATTTTATTTTGTAAAAGAATTATTAATGTATATATATAAATTAATGTAAAATCACTAAATATTGTAAAACCTAGCTACTCACAATTAAGACGAAATTGATTTGAAGTCTTGTAAAAGCTAATTAAGTTGAAACCTTTCTATATTTGCGCGTTTCAAAGCTTACAATATTGGTTTATTTATTGCTCACTCTTGTTAGACTTAAAAATCAAGCCTTTAATTAATGAGATAATTAATTGTAGGGAATACCCGATCAACCATCGAAAATGCAAAATAAGTCTCATGTTCCACAAATTAGCATAAAAAATCTCGTGTTTTATAAAAACGAGCAACAAAAACCCTTATACATGATTTGAACATCATACGCCAAAAATTCAAATGTACGTATAAAAAATTACATTTTTTCCCATTTTACGAAAATAAGAGCAAAATTAACTAAAAACATTTAAAGAGAAATTAAGGGTTAAAATAGATCAATATCGAAAACAACAAAATCGACAAGAATTATGAGCAATGCAAAAACTAATAAAATAAGAAACAAAAACTTTAAGTGAGATATATGATCTAGTAAAATATAAAACACAAGAAAAAATAATTAGAAGAATAAAAATCAGATAAAAGAATTTTATGAACGATTGAAGATATTATAAAAACAATTTATTACATAAAAAAATATATATCTTAAAAATATTGAAAGAATGAATAAATCAATAGGAAATACACTTGAAAACATATCAAATCATATCAAAATCGTATAGAAATATATAAAATGTTACTAGAAAATAATAAAATAATTTGCTGGTATAAAGAACAATAAATAACTAAAGAGAAAATTGCATTTTTGGTCCCATAGAACATAGATCAATTTTTTTTTGGTCCCGTAATTTTTAAATCGTCCCACACTTTTAGTTTTTCGACAAATATAGTCCCAAAGTGAAAATTTTTCACTATTAGTCCCAAAAATTTTTAGAAATATATATTTATAATATTTTTCCTTAATTAAAAAATACATATCAAATATTAGGAAAAATTTAAAAGAATACCAACGACAAGATATGCATTTTATTTTTATAATAAATAATAAATTATTAAATTCTAAAGTATAAGTATTACTTTAAAATTATAAAATAAAAAAATAAAAACATATACATAGTAACATAATTAATAAAATAATTTTCAATAGTGCATTTAGTTAAAAATATATAAAATAAAAAATTGAAAATAATTAATATATATGGCTACTAATTGAAAATAAAATATTGATGTTATTTTTGAATTCTCATTGGCTACTAATTACTTTTTAATTTTTTAATAAATATTATATTACTGAATAAAATATATATAAATTTTCTGTTATTTTCAATTTTAACTAAAACCAATGTTAATTATTTTAAATAAATACAATGTTATATATATAAGAAATATTTAAGTATTATAAATATTAATTATTTTCAATTTTTTATTTTACATATTTTTAACTAAATGCAATATTGAAGATTATTTTATTAATTATGTTATCATGTATATATTTTTATTTTATAATTTTAAAGTAATACTTATACTTTAAAATGTAATAATTTATTATTTATTATAAAAATAAAATGCATATCATGTGGTTGGTATTCTTTTAAAATTTTTCTAATATTTGATATGTATTTTTTAATTAAGGAAAAGTATTATAAATATATATTTCTAAATTTGTTGGGATTAATATTGAATTTTTTTCACTTTGGGACTACATTTGTCGAAAAACTAAAAGTACGGAACGATTTAAAAACTATGGGACCAAAAAAAAATTGACCGATTTCCTATGGGACCAAAAATGCAATTTTCTCATAACTAAAATAAATATATTAGCATCAACATGAATTTTACGCTTGAAATACAAAAATTTTAAAAAATATTATGTATACAAATACAATCTTTATTTAATATAATAAAACTATTGTCCAAAAATTTACAACATATATACTAATGAAAAACTATACAAATTAAAAATTATGCTCATCACCAATATGATGGATAATAACTATAAATACTTACAAACTATTAAACGGGATAAAACTTATATTGCTAATAAATTCTTTTCAACCAATTTCATACAATGATTAAATAAACCTGAATTAGATTATAAAGTCAACGGTATGCATTATTTTGTCATCAAAGAGTGTAAGAATTTTTGTTGCTCGAATAAAATACAAAATTTTTTATGTTAATTTTTGAAATAGAAGATTTGTCGATATCAATATTTTACATAATTTTCACAGCATTTATCTCTTTAATTAATCCCAACACCATTTGTGCTTTTCCAGTTTGTGGTTGGTCTCGCAATTTATGAATATTGAATGCTTTGTCATATTTTCAGATATCACAGACGCCAAGTGTTGTAGAAAGACATTGTACCCCAAAGATGGGATCATTGAATAAACTACCGTAGGACAGAACTCCTACAGACATTATACCGTGGAGACTTTTTTTCGAGGGAAATTTTTCTCAAAATTCATTTATTTTCTTATAATATAATTTTTTATTTTATAAAGTAAAACTCTTTCAGCGGATAGTAGTTATATTATCAATCAAACATCTTATCCCATGGTAATGCATGGTATATTAATAATCTAAGTTAGTGATTTTATCACAAATTTTGATATACGAACATTTTTAAAAATATTATTTATTGTATCGTGTCATGTTAGATATATATATATCGAATATCATCATGTCCGATATTTCTCACATTATTTTTTTTTTTTAAAAAAAGATCCATATCATTTTATATATTGTATTTATATTGTCATGTTTCGTGGTGTACATGTGTCACAAATCCTTACCGATGCAAATTTAAATGTAGATAGATTGATAGATCGCAGCTTTCTCTCTGTCTTAATAAAGAAAGGCAGTCAATGCGTGTATTATAACAACTGATTAAAAATGGGCAACCTCCATGACATCTGACGAGATGACTACTGGAGCACATTTACGTATAACTGTGCATGTATATATAAATTTACTGACCACATTTCCAGAATATTGCCCAGTAGTACATAAAGTATTTCTTTTGGAGTATAACATTATTTCATCGTGTTGATATTGGCGCCGGGCCCGGGGGCTGGGCAGGGCTGGGGCCGTACTCGTGAGATAGTGGCGTTTTACTCAGGGACGGAGCCAGGATTTACAACGAGGAGGGTATAAATTCGCAATATTAAAAATAAGGAGCTCCGTCTCTGGTTTTACTGGTGTGGCGCTGTCCGTGCTCATTGTTGCAAGGAGCGAGAAGACTCTCGTCTTCGAATTAATAATTTATGTTTCTGGTCCAGATTCGACCCAAATCAATGAGAGTATGAGACAAATAAGGATAATTGTTGGAATAGATTGAAACTGATGAATGCATGACATTCATATAAGAATTAATTTAGTCGGGCCGCTAGTGTTACAATGATGCAGAAATTAATTCATGCGTGATTAATGTTAGTCAAAATACTATTATATTTAATCTCCATTTAAATAACAACGTAAAAACAATTATGAATAAGTTGTTGAATCCAAAACTCCATTAAAAGAACATCCTCCTTTAAATAGTAAATTAAACTTTTTTTTGTTTTTATAGTATTTATGAAAATGTGTGTGAATTATTTTCTCTGTCCCCACCCAAACTTAAAAATGTCCTCTATTTATAAAATTAAAAATTCCCTTAGAGTTAATCACCCAGTACTAGGAATTAGTTCTAAATAATGTAATAGTAGATAATAATATGATATACTAAAATAATTAAATAGTGGAGAAATAGCAAGAGCATGAGTTATAAAAATTAATGCAAAAATTTTACTTCCCACTAACCATATATAAAAATAAATGAGTCAACAGGGGTTGGTCAAGTGGTCTGAGGGTTCTTTCTCAAAGGCAAGGTTCCGGGTTCGAATCCCTTGTACCACTTGGGGTGTGTATGTTAAAAATAAAAAATAAAAAAATACATAAAAATAAATGAGAAGATAAATAAATATAAATAATAATTTTTTTTGAAAGAATAATAATTTTAATATTAAAATACTTGATGTGAGCCATATTTTTTATATTAATTAAATCAGAATATTCAAGTAGATATTAGGTTGAGGGAAGAGAAAAAGAGGTTGAGAAGAAATGGGTAAGAGCAATTCAACAAAAGTGTTGAGCTTTGAATTGTAGAAGTAGACACGTGCCAGAAATTATGGGAAGCTACAATGGATTTCTCACAAGAATAAAAGGAGGAGAGAGAGAGAGAGAGGAAGAAAAGATAGGTTATTATTCCAGAGTCCACAGAGTCTCACTTTTAAGAGTTATCAAGAGAGAGTTTTAGGAGTTGCAATCATCTTTTTCCTTTGTTATTATTCAATAGAGTTATACCATTCTCAGAGTTTCTCTTGTACAGGAAAGCAGATTTCAAAAAATTGGAAGAACACCCTTTATCACATATTTTCTGATTCATTGCCTATTACAGCTTGGTGTAATCCATTTCCAGCATAAAAAAATTATTTTGGTGTTCGAATTTTTGGCAAACATCAATACTCAACTTACAAATGGTAGTTCATCAAATCTCTCTTTGTACTCCCAAAAAAAAATCTCCTCACACTCTCTCCTTGAAAAAAAATATCTACAAGAAACTTCCAACAATTTTCTTATAAATAGGAAAATATCTATCTTCAATAATGAATGAAATGCAACGATCAACTTTTCCGATGAAATTATTTGATTAATTAAAAAATAATATCTATATAATGAAGTTCATTCAATTAAGCTGCGAAAGAATCGCGTTAGGATCTTGTGGACAGAAGGTGTCGCACCGTCATATTTACGGATAAATTATTTTAAATTTACTTATATTTAATGAAATTTGATTATTTCCCATAGCTATTTAGTTAAAAAAGAAAACAATTAATGCAGTTGACACAAGCACATCCCTCAATTTATTGCATGCAGCCATCCACCCTTTCCACAGTCCCACGACATTCAATTCCCAACAGTCCCATTTTTTAATTTTGATTTTTGAACGTTTATTTATCAAAGTAATTAACATATATGTTGGAGAAATTACAAAAGATAAAATAAATGATTAATGGAGTATACTTCGCTTTGGACATATATCGGGTAGTTAATAGTGAAGTTAGAAATATATTTACAAAATTACAAAATAATTTGTTAATTAATTATTTCCTATCGATTAACAATTTTCAATTTATTAACTAATTTCTAGAATGAATTTAGTCAATTACATGTTACTCTTGGCCACTAAAATTTAGTGACTAAGGGCTTACACCTTGTGTGTTACGGTAATTAATATGATCTACGTTAGGATATATTATTTGTTGTATTTAAATTTTACGTTCGAGGTTAATTCATGAATTCCCAAAACTATATTATAATCTACTGTATCGACTAAATACGAGATTGCTCAATTCTTGATAATGATTAATTAGAAACCTTACTAACCAAACTTAGCAATACGTTAGACCACACATATACATTATTAGTTACTTAACATATGTAATTTCTTAAAATTTCGAGTCTATTCATATATCTTTTTCTGAATTTGACGCATGTTCCTTCGAGAAGGCGACTCTACGCCAACAGTGTCTCTACAATTATTAAAACAACGTTATTGTCCTTATGACATCCTGTAAGAAAATGAACTGGCTGTTATATCATATATGCACACATCTATCTAACGGTCAATCAAGACAAACTTTTATATTTAGTGAAAAATAAAAAGTATTTACATGCATAAAGGTAAAATATTTGAACTTTTTGGGGTACATGTATAGGCGGGACTTAATATGTAATCTATATAAGAAAATTACGAATATTTTATTTGCTTATTTTGTTAATACTTAAATGTATATACTTATTAATTTTTTTTATATATTTCACCCCTATGATAATTCTAATTAATATAAAAAAATCCTATAATGCAAAAATTGACATATAAAATTTTGTGTTTTCAAAATATTTGCATAGTAAACCTTGTTGAAATCTTCTTGTGTTCGACGCCCATTTTTAGTGCAACTAGAATCAAAGCAAATGAGAAAAAAAAAAAAAAGTTAAGAAAATGCCGTTGAAAAAAAAAAAAAAAAAGAATGTAAGAGAAGAAAACGAATACAAAAATTAAATAAAAAAAAAGAATTTAAAAATTCGAGAGACCAAACGATTATTATTTACCTCTCTCGTTTAATATAATAGTATAGATACTTGTTCGGACTATTGTGGGTTTAATATGTTGAAAGGGTTTAGTAATCATGAATCCTAATCCAGCCCAATAGGCCCAATTAGAGCTGTAAATGGATAGGAAATACCCAGGCCCAGACCCAATAAAAATTTAAAATACCCAATCCCAACCCCATATATTTTGCCCAGGCCCAAGCCCAACCCCAATATAAATTTTTAATGGGCATGGGCCTTGGTCTAGACCCGAATTAGACTCAATATCCATTTGCCTAAATTATACCCATATTAAAACCCTATATTTCCTACCAAGTAAATATTATATATATATATATATATATATATATATATATATATGTATGTATGTAATCTTAATATATTAATCAATTTCATTGGGTCAGGGTCTGGGCATAGACCCGATAATACCCATTCTTCAATTTTTACCATATCCTAAATTGTAAAACCCTAATTCTGCAAAAAATTACTTTTCTCTCTCCAACAATTTCCAATTTCTCTCTAAGGCGACTTAGTTTCAGGCGACGACGATTCAGGTGATAGGAGACGGCGATTCAGTATGCCCATTCTTGTCGAGGTAAAATCCAAATGCGTTTCTCTTTGGGTATACTCTTTGTCTCTGTTCGTTTTCATGAATTTACTAAATTATTTTAATTAGAGTTCTTCGAGTTCTTCCTTTATTTGTGTCAAGTTAATATGGTTTTAACAAATAGAATCTCTTAAATATCTATTAACATCGAAATTTTATAACTTGAAACTTTTTCTCTCGCATGAGTGAACCTTTCTACCTGAGTGTTTACCATATAAATTATACACGAGTGTTCCAGCGTTATGCTCAAGAACAGCAACAAAACCTTCTCATAATAGGCATTCATATTCCTACCTTGCTCTTTCAATTCCCTAGTGTTTTAGGATTCGTTTTAATACTTACGTTGCACTTTGTTTTGTTGTTTTTCAGTGCAGTTCGGGTGGGATCTTTCTTCATCCGAGGGCCTTCGCAACAGCTTCGATCACACCATCTATCGCATCATGGAAACTGAGATGGATGGACTGAATAAAGCCTTGGCCCTTACCACAACGGAGGACTTGGAGCGTTTAGTTCCGACGTCACTCTGGGAGAGTCAGGGAAAGAAAGGGGAGTTTGCCATAGTTGGGAGAATTTTATCAAGAAAGGCTTTTAGGTTTGAGATGTTCAGATCGACTATACAGAATGTCTTTAACCCGATTAACGGCATGGAATTCCGGAAGATGGAGAATGGGAGATTCTTACTCACTCTGTTTCATAAGTATGATGTTCAGAGAATCATGAGAGGGGACCCATGTGTTGGAAAACACGAATCAGAAAGCAGCGGAATTTAAAAAATTTTCCAACAAAAGGACCTTGAACTCGCAATCGTGTAACCAAATTCGTAAAGACAGAAAACTTACTTTTCTTTTGTTCTTTCTTGAAGCGTTTCAAGCCACCCAAGAACGCTCTTCTCGCGGCTTGACAACCCGTCCCTCGAAAGTCTCTTTCTACTTCAGAATCCATTATCGGGATAACAATCCACACCAACCTAGATTCAAATCATGTTAGGGAAGTTCTTAACAATATAACATAAAGAAAGAAACATGAAGCGAGAAAGGCATGATTGAAACTCCCTTCGAAAACCAGTTTTGCGAAAGTAGAAATCTGCCAGCCATAAAACCCTCGTGAAAAAACTCATCTTTCAGGATATGGACGAACGGTTTTCGCCATCTTCTTTGGTTCGATTTTTTCACTCGTTTTCTGTTGGGTTCAGAATCGTTTCATCATCCCTTCTGATCGTTTTGCTTAATCCCCACTTTTGGTAAAGCTCGAATCTTCAAAACTTCTAACTTGAAGTCTCTAGAGATAGTCCACCAACTTGGCTACAATCTAACTAGTAAGGATGCTAGTTCTCTAGTTAGTGTTTAGGCTTAACCTAGGGTTTTATTTAATCTTGGAGAAAGGAAGGTGTTCAACACATGAACCAAGAATTGTCAATTAGCTCCATAAGGAGCTCGAGCTCCCCTATTTATAGAGAGAGGGTGCCGATCCAAATCCTAGTTGGGAAAGGATTTGGTTCCTCTCTCTCCTATTACTTGATCATCAAGTATTTTCCAACTTTGACTTTGAATTCTACTTCAAGTCAACTTTTAAGAGAGCTAAAAATATCCAAACTATTTTTGGATAATTTTATACTTTATTTATTATAAAATAAATAACTTATTTTTATCTAATTAATTAATTCGTAATTAATTAACTAGATTATTTTCTCCAAAATTAGACTTTCTTTTTAATTCAAAATTAAACCAAAGTCTATTAAATAATTAACACATTAATTATTTAACATCACATAAACACGTGTGGCACACGTGTCTTAATGACACGTGTCCAATCACGTGAGCCACACGTGTGATTTCACACGTGTAGAACCCCTTAGGCTCGATTAACTCGTTTAATCATTTTTAAGCCTCAACTCATGTAACCAAGTTGTTGTGTGTGACCCTCTAGGTTCTCAATTCAATTAGCAGTGACCCTAATTAATTAATTCACTAATTAATTAATCAGTCCACAGATTAAACGACCATAGTCTAGCAACAGGTGTTTAACCCCTAGCTGAATTGGAATGTTCGAATTCGACAGAACCTTTAAGTCATTGAATCATGTGAGATACAATCCTCCTACTTACTATCTCTCAACCAAGATCTAGGGCAAGGGAATAATCAGAACCCTAATAATCCGGTCTTAAAGCTAAGTGCATTTCATATCCATTTGATCTCAATCCAAGAAACCCTTTTCTTGATGTCTTGATCTACTGCCTTGGCCAAGGACTCCATATGGCATATGAATGACTCACACAATAAGAGATCACCTTGCAAATGCAAGTGTAGGTCCTTTCTTGATTCTCATTCACTTTCATGAATCACTTGTGCAGCCCCAGCATAAGCCTTGAATCAGTTGTCTAAGGCGACACCCTTTAAAGCTTATACCAAAGACTACAGAGTTAATTCATAAAGTGACAAGGAACCTCAAGTCTAAGGATCAATTAATCACATCAATGACTCGTGAGATATTTCCTAATCTGAAAGTTTCCATTTCCTGAAATAGAAACTTCCTTTCCCATTTAGGAATGTTCTCACACGGGGCACCTCAGTGAACTTACTTATTAAAGTAAGCACCCTCATGTATCACGCACGTATCAACTATACACTTTGCACCTCCATGAAACAAGGTGGTCCTTCTTAAGGGTGTGATCCCACAAGCAAGCCTTAGAGGAGTCAGGTTGACACTCCCACTGTCTGTAGGACTCATCGGCTTGGAGTATTTTACTAATCATGACTTATGTGCTATAGGGCTCGTTTCATGAACCATTTCACCTAAATGGTAGAGTCCTAAAGTCATCAGGATTAGGGGAGTTCTCATACATGCACACATAATGGAAACACTCAAAACACGTATTGACATATAAAGAAGTGTTTGCCTATAATCAATCGTATATTATTCAAAGATTATCTGTGATATAAGAAAAGTCCCAAAGCAGATTACGTCGAATCGGCTTTCTAGGGCACTATTCCTAACAATCTCCCACTTGCCCGTAAAAGCCATTTAGGTACTCTAAGTCCCATCTTCTCAAGATGCACTTAGAGACCCTATTGACTTTGGGCGTTTCCAAAGTGGATCTGCTATATTCTCTGCTGATGTGACCCTCTTGTTTACACATCTCTTAGGAAACACCTTTTCCTTATAAAGTGATTCGTAATCACGTGTTCAGTCTCTTGGTGAGGTCTTGGTTCTCTTACTTGAGCAACCATCCTTTTTATCATACAATATGATCAAGGAGTTGTTTTCATGCTAGGAACTTCATCTAACAAGTTAGATGGAGTTTCTTACCCAAACACTTAACTTAGTATTATATAATACGACTAAGTTCTCAACTACGATAGTTGAGTTTTGCAATGTCAGTCCTTGGAACCCCTTTCCAACACATTGCATTACCATTCTGGTAGAAGTTGTATCCTTTCAATGATTTCATAATCATCTATGTTTGATGAACGGTTACATCAAATATCCTTCTAACAATAAGATCTTTTGGGCTCTGTAAACTAATACATGTCCTCATTTCTTCTCAAGTACTCTGAGGACATCCTTTACAGAGATCCAATGACCTTCTCTGAGGTCATATTAGATTCGGCCTACTACGCTTAGTGTTGCGCCATATCTAATTTAGTACATAACTTTTCATACATTATGCACCCTTTCACTTAAAGGGATTTTGGACATTCTAACTTTCTCAAAGTTATCTTAGGACACATACTCTTCAAAAGAGATGTTCCATTGTCCATACTAAACTCCTTTTAGTACCGTGGTTATGTACTCATTTTGTGATAATCCTTTTATTCTCTTAGATCTATCTTCTATAGATCTGAATGTCGAGAATATAGGATAATCACTAAGATCTTTCATGTCAAATTGTTTCTTAAACAAGAATTGGTAACTTTCACGTCGTCCTTGACATTCCTAATGAGAAGGACATCGTCTTCTAAAGAACCAAAATTGACTCGTACATCACTAACTTTCATATGTACACTCTGAGATTTATTCGACTTCTATCTGTGTCAAATGATTTGACTGTGGAATCGAATTGTCTAACTCC
Organism: Lantana camara; assembly: GCA_037501455.1. Lineage (NCBI taxonomy): Eukaryota > Viridiplantae > Streptophyta > Magnoliopsida > Lamiales > Verbenaceae > Lantana > Lantana camara. The sequence continues at coordinate 94,684,521 of CM074860.1, read as the reverse complement.
TAGAAGCCTTTATCAATCCACAGATTGACTTTAGGGATTTGCATACCTTATGCATACTCCCACTGAATATGAGATTTATAGAAATACCTTATTTCAGTCTCTTTTAATCTCATATTGAACAAGATAGTTCTCATATTCATTTATCATGTCTCATAGTCAGAATATGAGGATATGGTAAACACAATCCAAAAGGACTTTTGCATTTCAATCGTCAAGAAGGTTGTAATGCTTTCCATTTACTCGAAGCTCCACGAGCTTGATCCTATCAGGTGGATCAACCAAGGTCAAAACTTGGTTTGAGTATATGGAATCCATATTGGATTTCAAGGCTTGCTTACACTACTCAGATTCCAAATCTGATAGTGTCTCCTCTTCAAGTAATTCCTTGGCTATCTAGGAACGCGTTCTAAACACGTCTTAAGAGAAGGGTTTCACACGTGTACATACTCTAAAATTTGGCTAAATTTTATCAGATGGGCTCGTTCCTTCTATATGTGGCGTGGATATTTATCCTTAAATTTCTTTGAGGTCTGCTTGCTTGTCTTTCTTCTTCTATAGGAACGATTCCTTGAGAAAGATACATTCCTTGAGACAAACAACCTTTGTCTAAGGGAATTGCAGAAACAATATTCAATATCGTTGTATAAACTTGAACTCATTTCAAACTTATCTCCCACTATCCTCTTCACTTAAGAGGATTCTACTAAATTCTTGGATAAGAATAATTAGGGAATTTAATATGCCACTTTGCATAGTGCAACTGAAGGACTGATTTTGGAAGGTACTAAATTCAAAATCTCTAACTGCATATTCTAGGAGTTTATTCCTAGAATGATTATAAGTCAGTAAAGCTTGCTATGGAATGGACCATATCCTATAAGGTTTCATTCCCTCATTCGGAAACACTAAGGTGTTCTCGAATTAGTTTACTGAGAGATAATCCTATTATCTCTAAGATGACTAAGGAATTAGTTACTAAGATATTGGCTATCTCGATCATATCGATTTACCTATAACTTATGACTACTTCGGTTCCTAACCTCCTTTCGAAATTCTAAGAATTTCATATAAGTTTCGAATTTGTACTTTAACAAGTACATTCATTCATAATGATTAAACTGACGATTGTATCTAGTGCTTACATTAAGCATCTTACACTCATCAGCACGGATCGAAATCCACTATAATTTTGGAACGTTCCACGTTTCTTATAAACGGGATTCGGGAATGCTTCCCTCATGACAGGATTCACAGGAAGTCAACACTATAGGTTCATTTTCATAGAATGATCCTAAGGTGTCTGACTTGCTAATCCTTTTATATCTCAACGTTCCAAAGTAATTCGAAGCTTTGTCATCTTACTTTTGTTATCTCGTTGTATGTTCAGAACATTAGTGCCTTGAGTCTTTGCACAACGGATTATGCAGAATTGACTCAAGACTAGTGAATTCTATTCCTAGTAGAATTACTAAACGAGGTAACATTTCAAAGTACTCATACTCTTTGCAGTTCCCTTTCAAAGTCCTTATTTGCTACCATAGAAGCAAACGTCCTATTTGATCTCTAGTGTCTTTTGGGCGTACCCCTTACATGCCCCTCCATTGGGCTCTTAAGGGTTTCTTCTTCTTTAGGCCTTCAAGTTTTTAACTTAGGGAGTTTTAGAAGAAGAATTAACCATCTCAACCTTTTATTCCTTCTTAAGGATGCTCTCAACCATTATCAACTTAAATGATTAACTATGCTACATTAGCATCATTCTAGTTGAGCATAAAGGGTTTGAATGATAGTCGAAGCAATGTAAGCAATCAGTGCATTGAGAACTCTTTTCTCAGTTGATGATTGAGACCATAAGATCTTCAAATAAGATCTTTAGACCTTGTTCGTGTGCACTTGTTTCCTCATTTGGAATATTGAATAATTCCATAATGTTATACCTTGTAACATTTTTATGAGGTGGTTCAATTGCTTTTAAGTGGTTTGGAAAAATCCATTCACCTCAGATTGCTTCTCTTTTGGCCCGGGTCGACTTTTCACAATTGAAAACTTCGCCCTTTAGAGAACGCCTTTCTCTAGTCGGATTCTAAAATGAATTTTAGGATCCGAAGCCATTTAGAGTTAGTCAGGGCTTAGTCAACTTATTTGACTTAAGGATGGATACGAATGGGTTTGCATTTCATATTGTAGAGAATCACAGAACTACAACCTAAATGCTAAGCAGAGAAAATGTGGGCATGCTGAATTATAACGATATACAAAAGATAAGGTCTTTAATCTAATGTAGCTCCCACTGTTTTTCAAAGATCTATAATTCCCAAAGATCTAAGAGGAACACGTTTCCCAATGGGTACTAAGATCCTAGGCATTTTACCTCGAACCCACGACTCGCGGACATTATAAGTAAGAACCCTAGGTAGGTGCAACTTACCAATTCTAACACCTTTAGAATTCTTAGTAATTGTTTTTGCATCACCTATCTTTCAATATGGACCCACGACTCGTGCGACATCCATATTTACTTAGGCGTTAAGCTAGACCCATCAATCATAAGATCATGACCAAAACTTAGTTCGAACGACCCACGACTCGCGGACATCGCCCTTGCTAAAATTGACCACGAAATATTGACCATTTAAAATGATTAATTAGGTAACTAAGAACTAATAAGCTCCACTAGCTATCCCACGACTCGCGGACAATAATTAGCTTTACTTACTAAACTTAAAACCTATTGATGGAATGCTAGGAATTTAATTCAAAATTTGCATCTCGAATTAAACACCTATTTGTTCGAAATTAGCTTAATATTTAATGGGAATTTTCGAATCAACCGGAGAGTTGTCCGGTTCGACCTCACCAACATATATGTTATCCAATTTTATTAGTCTTGATTAATGCAAGTACACTTAAATGCATATCAAACAAGCACATAAACAGATAACATGTCCTAGCATGATACTAACATGTAATGATCATGGGTTCTACCTATCTTATGCGTGATATGTGGGAGCCACTCCACAATCACAAGTTCTAACATACATGCCACATAAACAGTTTAAATCACGTAAGGGAAAGCGGTAACAAAATACGAGCCCTATCTCTATTACATTTAACAATTGAGATTCCCCTCCCTAACATTTTGAGGGGTCTTCACTTATGGCCTCCTTGTTACTTGAATGTGGTCCATCTTACTCCATGGGTGCATTGTCTCCAAAATGAAAATAAAACCTCACCACCTATCTCTACTCTCAAATTACAATAAAAAGAAAAAGACATAAAGTAATAAGGCTCAATCTTCATATTGGCCTTAGACAATTACACGGGGCATACCCCGGCCTCAAAAACAGTAATATGGAAAGCCACATAATAAATCACATAACAGTACGCACATAAGTGAGGCTCCAACCTCAATTGAAAAAACGCAACTATAGGGCTCCAACCCCAATTTAAACCATCCATGTGCATAAATTAAAACCATACATAGATCTAAACCCATGATCACCTAACATGCTTTTGCGAGAATTTAAATTTAGCCAATAAATTAAAATTCTCGTTTCAAGTCCTAATGACTTAAAACACGACTTAGATGCAATTCTTGTTCAAGAGCCTTTTCAATAAAACCCGAAAAACAACAAACCAATAAAATTCCAATTAATTTCCAAAATTAATAATTTTATTCTTTCATTATTTTCAGAAAATAAAGATTGTAATTTTTTCAAAATTTAAATCGCTTAATTTCTCAAAAATCCCAATTTAATCAAAATTTTAAAATAATTTTATTTTAGCAAAACTGATTTTAAAAGATAAAATAAAAATAAAATTTAAATCAGGATTTTACGGACCGAAAACACAAAAACACGAAACACGAAAACGGGCCCGAAAAGGGGCCTAGCCGCGCGAGGCACTTTCGCGCAGCAGCGCCCGCCGCGACTAGGCGGGCTGGGCAGGCGTCCCGCGCGGTTGCGGGACGGGCTGGGCGGGCATGCCTAGGCGCGCCCGGGACGGCTCCCGCGCGGTTGCGGGAGGAGTTGGGCGGCAGCGGCGGGCCTGGGCGTGCGACGTGCTAGCACGCCTAGGCTCGTCCTTTTCGTGTTCCGTTTCGTGTCCAGGTTTCTCAAAACCAATTCAATCCAAAATTAAAAAATTCGATTTAAACATATTTTAATCAAAACGGTTTTCAAAAACACAATTTAAGAAAACAGTTTCAGAAATTCAGGAAAAATTACAGTTTCGTATTTCAGGCTTTCTAAAAGAACTCATGAATACGTAATTCGCATCTAAGCCTAAGAATTTCTACCAAATTCAGAATAATTGAGACGAATCAGAAACACGATTAACGAGGTGGCTCTGATACCACTTGTTGGAAAACACGAATCAGAAAGCAGCGGAATTTAAAAAATTTTCCAACAAAAGGACCTTGAACTCGCAATCGTGTAACCAAATTCGTAAAGACAGAAAACTTACTTTTCTTTTGTTCTTTCTTGAAGCGTTTCAAGCCACCCAAGAACGCTCTTCTCGCGGCTTGACAACCCGTCCCTCGAAAGTCTCTTTCTACTTCAGAATCCATTATCGGGATAACAATCCACACCAACCTAGATTCAAATCATGTTAGGGAAGTTCTTAACAATATAACATAAAGAAAGAAACATGAAGCGAGAAAGGCATGATTGAAACTCCCTTCGAAAACCAGTTTTGCGAAAGTAGAAATCTGCCAGCCATAAAACCCTCGTGAAAAAACTCATCTTTCAGGATATGGACGAACGGTTTTCGCCATCTTCTTTGGTTCGATTTTTTCACTCGTTTTCTGTTGGGTTCAGAATCGTTTCATCATCCCTTCTGATCGTTTTGCTTAATCCCCACTTTTGGTAAAGCTCGAATCTTCAAAACTTCTAACTTGAAGTCTCTAGAGATAGTCCACCAACTTGGCTACAATCTAACTAGTAAGGATGCTAGTTCTCTAGTTAGTGTTTAGGCTTAACCTAGGGTTTTATTTAATCTTGGAGAAAGGAAGGTGTTCAACACATGAACCAAGAATTGTCAATTAGCTCCATAAGGAGCTCGAGCTCCCCTATTTATAGAGAGAGGGTGCCGATCCAAATCCTAGTTGGGAAAGGATTTGGTTCCTCTCTCTCCTATTACTTGATCATCAAGTATTTTCCAACTTTGACTTTGAATTCTACTTCAAGTCAACTTTTAAGAGAGCTAAAAATATCCAAACTATTTTTGGATAATTTTATACTTTATTTATTATAAAATAAATAACTTATTTTTATCTAATTAATTAATTCGTAATTAATTAACTAGATTATTTTCTCCAAAATTAGACTTTCTTTTTAATTCAAAATTAAACCAAAGTCTATTAAATAATTAACACATTAATTATTTAACATCACATAAACACGTGTGGCACACGTGTCTTAATGACACGTGTCCAATCACGTGAGCCACACGTGTGATTTCACACGTGTGGAACCCCTTAGGCTCGATTAACTCGTTTAATCATTTTTAAGCCTCAACTCATGTAACCAAGTTGTTGTGTGTGACCCTCTAGGTTCTCAATTCAATTAGCAGTGACCCTAATTAATTAATTCACTAATTAATTAATCAGTCCACAGATTAAACGACCATAGTCTAGCAACAGGTGTTTAACCCCTAGCTGAATTGGAATGTTCGGATTCGACAGAACCTTTAAGTCATTGAATCATGTGAGATACAATCCTCCTACTTACTATCTCTCAACCAAGATCTAGGGCAAGGGAATAATCAGAACCCTAATAATCCGGTCTTAAAGCTAAGTGCATTTCATATCTATTTGATCTCAATCCAAGAAACCCTTTTCTTGATGTCTTGATCTACTGCCTTGGCCAAGGACTCCATATGGCATATGAATGACTCACACAATAAGAGATCACCTTGCAAATGCAAGTGTAGGTCCTTTCTTGATTCTCATTCACTTTCATGAATCACTTGTGCAGCCCCAGCATAAGCCTTGAATCAGTTGTCTAAGGCGACACCCTTTAAAGCTTATACCAAAGACTACAGAGTTAATTCATAAAGTGACAAGGAACCTCAAGTCTAAGGATCAATTAATCACATCAATGACTCGTGAGATATTTCCTAATCTGGAAGTTTCCATTTCCTGAAATAGAAACTTCCTTTCCCATTTAGGAATGTTCTCACACGGGGCACCTCAGTGAACTTACTTATTAAAGTAAGCACCCTCATGTATCACGCACGTATCAACTATACACTTTGCACCTCCATGAAACAAGGTGGTCCTTCTTAAGGGCGTGATCCCACAAGCAAGCCTTAGAGGAGTCAGGTTGACACTCCCACTGTCTGTAGGACTCATCGGCTTGGAGTATTTTACTAATCATGACTTATGTGCTATAGGGCTCGTTTCATGAACCATTTCACCTAAATGGTAGAGTCCTAAAGTCATCAGGATTAGGGGAGTTCTCATACATGCACACATAATGGAAACACTCAAAACACGTATTGGCATATAAAGAAGTGTTTGCCTATAATCAATCGTATATTATTCAAAGATTGTCTGTGATATAAGAAAAGTCCCAAAGCAGATTACGTCGAATCGGCTTTCTAGGGCACTATTCCTAACACCATGGGCGTTCGAGAAGAGCCTAATTATATTGAAAGAAGTGGGGGAGCGGGAAGACCCAACCAACTGTGATCTTAACTCGTGCGTGTTCTACGTGCACGCTAGCAGGCTGCCATTCGGAACGAGAACTAAACCAATGGCAGAATTTATTGGGAATCAGATAGGTGAATTTCTGGAGTTTGACGAAAAGAAGAGAGGAGGTTTTACGTTCAGCTCAACCATGAGAATCCGAGTTCGCCTCAACATGAAAGAACCTCTGAAAAGAGCAATCAAGATTCGAAAACACGATGACGATGAGGGGATGCTCATACACCTCAGTTACGAGAGACTCCCAAATTTCTGTTACTTGTGTGGCCATTGCGATCACATTCTCAATGCCTGCCCGAAGCAATGTGAGTATGGGTTCGTCGATCCAGGACCAAATTATCCCTATGGGAATTGGCTTAGAACGTCTATGGAAACTCAGACAACGGGTTGGAAGGAAAATAGCAGTGGTCCCAATAAGGCCGAAGGGCGACCTAACTTCAGGCCGCACAGCCGGTGGACGGTAACAAGCAGCGTAGAGATGGAAGCCGATGAGTCTCCATCCTATAATTCTCTCGAGGGCAGTTACGAGTTTTTGAATTCAAATTTAAGTCCCAGAATCCCGCTACAGGAGGTAACAGACCAAACTTTATCCCTTAAACCAAACCTCCCCACCCCAACCCCAACCACCCCTAATCCCGTGTCCGATTTAATCTCTCACACCAACAAACAAGCCACCCCAGACCTAATTTTGAGAAATTTTACTCTCAATACCAAGGAAAAGCCCAACCATCCTACACACCCAACCTTTAGTCACATAGACCAACCTTCCCACACACATGAATCCGGCCTATCTACGCTCACTCAGGATAATAACACAACCCAAACAGGACCCCATGACAGAGCCCGTCAAGCAATTCTCCACTCTACACCCCAAGACAATATCCCCACTTTGTAAGACAATTTAACTCACAACAATAAGATGCATGATATGGGAACGCTCTTCAATATAGGCATTTCTCATGTACCACCCCTCACCCCAGCCTCACAAAAAAGGAACAATACCAAATCAAAACGTAAGCCCCACAAACAAACCCCCAAAGCAAAGGATGCAGAGAAGAGCAGTCACAATTCTGGGTTGGATATGCATGTGGATTCACGGAACCAGCTTTTTGAGGTTACCATTAATTAGGGAAAACGAGATTACAGTGCTATGAGAGACAGCTCTACTGACCTTCGATCGTTGAAGAAGCTCCTTCTATCATCGTCGGTGGCCACGAGATTGTCTGGATCGGCGGAGGCTGCATGAATCTATTATCGTGGAACTGTCGAGGCCTGGTTCAAGCCTGGACAGTTCGAGAATTGGAGCGCTTGCTCCGTCAATATGACCCACAGGTGGTGTTCCTTTCTGAGACAAAATGCAAGCATAATCGGATTAGCAGACTTATGAACAGATTTAATCTTCTCGGCTTCAATAAAGATGCTTCAGGCCGAAGTTGAGGTCTCGCATTGTTATGGAAGAGAGAGGTTATGGTTGATCTTCTTAGCTACTCTAAACACCACTTCGATGTTATGATTGCTGCCCCTAACTCTACGGTTGTTTGGAACCTAACGTGTATTTATGGACAACCTGATCACGCATGGAGACATGAAACTTGGAAACTGTTAGATTCTCTTAAGAGTGCTCCTCGCAATCCTTGGATGGTCGTTGGGGATTTTAATGAAATAGTAAGCGATAGAGAAAAGAGTGGAGGCAACCCACGTCCCCCGGGACAAATGAGAAGGTTTCGACAATGTTTGGAGTCTTGCAATTTAGTCGATATGGGGTTCTCGGGTTACCCCTACACTTGGTCCAACAATACTGAGACTCCGAGCACAATTAGGAAACGACTTGACAGGGTCGTTTGCAATGGTTCTTGGCGAAACTATTTTCCTGGGGCTGAGGTCACCCATTTGTATTCCTCGGCTTCGGATCACCTCCCTATACTGGTGTCTCTGGAACAAACAATTAGTAGGCCCACGAGAAGGTCAATCCCGCTGCCTTTCAAGTTTGAAGAAACCTGGTTACGAGATGATACGTGCGAGCAGGATGTTAAGAATTGTTGTGAGGCGGTTACAGGGGAAAGTAAGAGCAGACAAACATGGAAGAAGATTGAACGGTGCCAAGAAGGTCTCATTTCGTGGAAAGCGGAGAAATTTTCTAATCCCAGAAAAAAGATACTAAAATTGGAGGAGGATCTGAAAACTCTTAGGCAAGGAGAGATCACGAGGGAGTCCAAGATAGAAGATAAGAGGATTAGGATAGAATTGGCCGAATGGTATGCTCGGGATGAGAGCTGGTGGTGTCAAAGGGCCAAGGCACATTGGTTAAAAGATGGGGAACGTAATACTACATATTTCTATTCACGTTTAAAGAGCAGAGAAAAGAAAAACAGAATAACAAAGCTACTTGACGAGGAAGGAATAGAACTTACTGAGGTCCACGATATTCAACAGATTGTGCAAAATTATTTCAACAAAATTTTCAAGTCTAATTTGAGAACTATTGATGAGATAGATGGTGTGATTGCAGATTTGCGGCCTAGGGTATCTCAGAGCATGAATAGTGGTATTCTCATCCCGTTCTCTGCATTGGAAATCGATAGAGCACTGAAATCCATGTTCTCTTTAAAAGCTCCTGGACCGGATGGTATGCCTCCGCTATTTTTTCAAAAATTCTGGTCTTTTATTAAGGATGATATTATTGATTGCACTTTGGATTTTCTTAATTTCGGGCGCTTTGAAAAATGTTTGCATGCAACTAATATTGTTTTAATCCCCAAATGTGAAAATCCCACTACTATGTCTCATCTTCGCCCGATAAGTTTATGCAACGTAATGTATAAAATTGCTTCGAAGGCCATTGCAAATTGTTTAAAACCAATTCTTAAAACTGTTATTTCCCCGGCTCAAAGTGCCTTCGTACCCGGGAGATTAATAACAGATAATGTTTTATGTGCTTTTGAGATTAACCATTTCATTAAGCTCAAAAAGTAGGGCAATGCGGGCTTCTTAGCCCTCAAACTGGATATGAGCAAGGCTTATGATAGGGTGGAATGGCTCTTCTTGGAACGGGTAATGCTGAGGTTAGGTTTTCATTCTAGCTTTGTGCTTATGGTTATGAGATGCATTACTTCCTTAGATTATTCTTTTGTTCTTAATAGTGCTTGTTTCGGCAGCTCTAGCCCGGGCCGTGGCCTTCGACAGGGCGACCCGTTATCCCCTTATATGTTCTTAATTTGTGCAGAAGTGTTGAGTTTTCTACTTGAGCAGGAAAACAGAGTGCAAGGTGTACAGATCTGCAATGAGGCACCTGTTGTGTCCCATTTGTTGTTTGCAGATGATACAATGGTTTTCTGTCGTGCCTCGGAAGAGGCCGTAGATGGAATACTCGAGGTGTTGGATAGATACGGAGCCGTATCGGGGCAAATGGTGAATTATGAAAAATCTACGATAATTTTTAGCCCTAATATGGACCCGAACACGAAGGATTTGCTGGCTGCTAAAATGGGGATGAAGGTGAAGGAGAAACATGATAAATACCTTGGCCTTCCGGTAATGATAGGGGCTTCTAAACGGGAGGTTTTCGCTAACTTATGAGATAGAGTTTGGAGTAGGATACAAGGTTGGGGAGATAAGATGTTGTCACAAGCGGGGAGGAAAATACTCATCAAAGCTGTCCTCCGAGGTATTCCGGCTTATGCGATGAGTTGTTTCAAAATCCCGGAGTCTTTACTTGATGAGATTACCTCGATGATGGCATCCTTCTGGTGGAGTGGGAACTCGGGAAATAAAATACATTGGGTTAATTGGAAGAGCATGTGTATGCCGAAAGATCAAGGAGGTATGGGATTTAGGGACTTGAAGGCTTTCAACCTTGCACTCTTAGCTAAGCAAGGATGGGGGTTAGTTACTGAACCTTCAAATCTCTTGTCGCGGTTATTAAGGGCTCGGTACTTCGTGGATAGGTATTTCTTTTTAGCGAAATTGGGACAACGACCTTCTCTAACTTGGCGGAGCATTCTACAAGCAAGGAAGGTGTTGGAACTTGGTCTGAGATGGCGAGTTGGTAACGGCACTTGCATCAGAATTTGGCTTGATAAATGGCTGCTAAGGCCTGTCTCTTTTCAGCCTTTGGTTCGGCCTAATCGTTTCGATGAGCTGACCTATGTTAAACAGTTAATTACAGCAGGGAATGAGTGGGATGGCGCACTGGTGGATGCGGCGTTCATTCCTCAGGATGCGGAACTCATCAAATCTATTCCGTTGGGATTGTCAGCTAACCGGGACAAGCGTGTTTGGCACTTTACGAAGTCCGGGAGATTTACCGTGAAGAGTGCTTATGAATTGGCCAGATCAGAGGTTACGGAAGCTCGATTTTCTGCTCAATCTTCCTCAAATAATTGCTGGAGCTTCACTTGGAAGTTGGAGGTTATCCCGAAAATTCGAGTCTTCTTGGAATGATCTCAAACATGTCTTCTTGGATTGTCCGATCGCGCGTCAATTCTGGGCATTGTCGAACTTACCATGGCACATAATTTCGTTATGGGAAGGGAATGGAGAAGATTGGTGTTGTCGCATTATGACGGTGTTGAGCAGAGATGACGGAGCACGGCTTGCTATCTTTGCTTGGTCCATGTGGAACAACCGAAATAAGAAGTGGGCGGAGGGGACCGGAGCTGATTTGGAGAGTTTAAGTGTAGCAACATATATGCTTTTTAAAGATAACCAAACAAGAAGACAAGCTGTTGTCCCAGCTGATAATTTTTTGCTGCCCAACAGATGGAAAAAACCTCCAGACGGTGTCCTTAAGATCAATGTGGATGGCACCATCTTTGATGAAAGTGGTTGGCTGGGGTTAGGAGCAATGGCTCGTGATCAGTTTGGTAATTGTGTTGACTGGTTTAGCATAGGCCGACAAGGGAGGTGGTCGCCAGAAGTGGTAGAAGCGATGGCGGTTCTTGAAGCGGTTAAGCTGGCCCACACTAAGAAGTTCAGCAGAATTATTGTTGAAAGCGATTGCCTCAATGTCATTCACAAATTGCAGGACATGGATGTTGATTTCTTTGATACGGGAACAATTATTGCTGATGTGCGCGAGATTTCTTCTCTCATTCCTGAGTTCTCATTCGCGTTCGTTCGGCGTGAAGGAAATAAAACTGCCCACAACTTAGCCCGTTTGGCGCTAAATGTTAGTAATGGAGACGTTGAGCTCCCTGATGTCGTTGTTTCTTGTTTATTGGATGATGTTCTTGAGTGATGTACCATCTCGTTTTTCAAAAAAAAAAAAATATCTATTAACATCCGTCTTCTAATCGCTTCAGTGTTTATTATTATGTTTTTTGCTAGATGATATGATAATTTAATTAAAATTTTCATATCTAAATTTTTGTACAACGGCCATTAGTTATAGCCTGTACGACTAATTTTTTGTGGTCCAATTAGAAATTATAATGGGATATAAATATTTTAAGAAGATACATATATATATATATATATATATATATATATATATATATATATTTCTTTCTTTTTTGGGAATTTTTGAGGAGTGATATGTCATAACTTGGAACTTGAAAATACTTTGTATATTTAGTGTCGGGAATTGCAAATATCAATTTATGAGTTAATGTAAAATTGTGGTGTATAAAAATGTATTTATTTTTTTTTTCTACATATTAAAATTTATTTTTTAAAATATTTTATAAATTATTTACTATTAATTATATATATATATATATATATATATATATATATATATATATATATATATATATATATATAAGTGGGGACCGGAGGCCCAAAGATTACAAAAATCTGAGACGTGAATAAAGATTACTAAAATTCTGTACGTTGTTTATATAATAATATTAATAATTATTAAAAAAAAACAAAAACAAGAGGGCTGGGGTACTGGGCCAGGCCCAGGCCCAGACCTAATAAAAATGGGTCTAATTTTTACTAGGGTTGTCAACGGGTCGGATTCGGACCGGATTAGTAGATTCCGGATCCGAATCCGATAAGAGAATCCGAATATCGGATCTGAATCCGAATCCTATAGGATTCGGATTCATTGTTTTTGAATCCATATATAATCGGGTCGAATCCGATCCGATAAAAGATCCGACCCGATTAGTAATAAATTTTATTTTTTTAAATAACAAATTTGATATAAAAAATAAATATAGTTACATAATATTTAATAAATAATTATTATTTAATGAATTATTTGATAGTTTTGTTTATATTTATTTAAAATAAATTAATTTAAACTTATTAATAAAAGAAAATATATACTTTTAGAGTAAAAAATTTAAAATTTTTTATTGTTTAAAATGATAAATATGTGAAAATTTTAATTTTAATCATTTTACTTAATATTATGTACTAGTAAATGATTTATTTAATTAAATATTATATATAATATCGGATTCAGATTCTTAACGGATCGGATTCCTTAAATCCATATTCGCTCCATTTATTTCGGATAACGAATATTTACAATCGGATATGATCCATCGAATATTTTTATCGGACGAATATGCTAAAATTCGGATCGGACTTGGAGAGGATTCGGATTAAAATCCGACCCATTGACAGCCCTAATTTTTACCCATTTTTCAGCCCCATTAGGTATTTAATGGGTCTGGGCAGGGTCTGGGCCCAACCTTAAATAATGGACAATCCTTGAGCGTGGGCCTGGACCTGGGAAATCCCGACCCATTTACAGGCCTAGGCCCAATCGTGAAATGTATTTTATTATTGTAGTATGATTGATCCAATAGGCCCAATGATGAAAGTGTCCACTCTCCTTTCATCTGAGCCCTTTTGAGAGCCCCAAACATCTATAATAGACAATTTTTTTTTACATACATCCCGATGAGCACGAAGATTCAAATTTGAGTTGTTGTCTTGGAGTAAGAACTCTTTTAAACTACTTGAAACATTTATAATAGGCATAACAATTAATTGCTCATCTTTACCGCTTTCTTTTATGTGACAAATCGGAATTAGAATAGAAGCTATTATTTATTTATTTTTTTGGTAGCAACACGAACGAGCAAAGTGTTGCCTCACACTTCTTCCACATTTTCGAGCCCGGCTGAACGTTGGCTCCACACTCTTCTATCAGTTTCCAAGCTCTGCCCTATTTTAGCAATAGCATCAGCTAAGCCATTACTCCTTCGTCTAACATGTCTCAAATGGCAGATCCATGGAAACCGGATAAACATACGGCAGTCCTCAATAACACTCCCCAAAGGATGCTCCGAATTATCCCCATCCTTAATCAGGTTAACCGCAAACTCCGCATCACATTCCACCACAATCCAGGGAAACCGCCTTTCCCAAGCTAACCTCAGCCCCTCCCTGATTCCCATGAGTTCCGTTGCCAGTATCGGTGAGTTCCCCAACTTCACCGCAAACCCCAAGATCCATTCTTCCAAATCATTTCTGATCATCCCCCCCCACCCCCCCCTCCAGTCGCCGTCGCACGGTGGCTGAACACACTATCGTCCGTATTAAGTTTAATCCACCCCTCTTGGGGAGGTTCCCAAGGCACCGACTGCTGCGTCTCCTTCTTCGCCCTGGGAGGCCGTTGCATCGATTGGATATCGAGCGCCAAGGCTTTAATGCCAATCAACGTTTGATTCACAGTCCCGCGTTCCCCCTGAAATTCCCAATTATTCCGCCCTTTCCAAAGCTGCCAAAGAGAAGCAACAAAGACCACTTTCCAGTTACATTCCGGGACGAGAGTGTTCCTAAAGTTCCATCTCTACATGTTTCCGAACCACCCCTCATCCCCCTGATTACAGAAGCTGCTCCAATCCTCATTAACCACTAACTTCTGCCAGACCTCCCTAGCGATCAGACAATTTTTGAAGATGTGCAGGGCATTCTCTATAGGCCCTCGACATCTCCGACAACTAGGATCGTCGCCCATACGCCTTCTCACTCTAGTAGCGTGACACATGATGCTGTTATGGTTCAGCTGCCATAAAAAACACTTGAGCTTCGCCGACAACGCGCTATGCCAAATGAGTTTCCAAGAACTATCCTTGACCATCTCCTTCCTGGTTAGAGATATGTAGGCCGTTTTGCATGAGAATTTACCCGCAGGCGTGCTCTTCCAGATTCTGGTGTCTGCTGCTCCGTCTCCCAGCGGACACGGCCTGCCCCGTATCAAATTCATTATGCCTTCTGGAAGTGGCGTATAAAGGCACCCAAAGTCCCAACCTCTATTCTTGGCATGAATATCACTAACTTTACGGTTCTTGTCCTCCTCTTGAACAAGAACTTCTATCAGATCTTTAAGCTTCCCTTCCTCTAACCACAGGTCCTCCTCGAGATTCACCTTATTTTCTTTCCCAACTTCCATATAATATTCGTTTCCACCGCTTTCAGGCTGCGTACCACTCCTTTCCAAAGCTTTGAAGCCGTGGCCTTCGGTTCGTGATGCAAGATAACCTCCCCCTTTAAATACTTGGGTCGGAAGACCTTATCCCAATTGTTCCCCTGATTCTTAAGCACCCTTCATCCTGTCTTCGCAAGCATGGATATGTTACTTTTCCTAGCTTCTTTGAGCCCCAGACTGCACTTTCGCCCACCCCACAGGGTGAGCTTTCCTATTTGTTATATCTATCGACCAAAGGAACTTTCGGTTCATTTGGTCCAACTTGTCACAAACATCCGTCGGAAGCCAACTCGTGTGCATTTGGTAAATCGGGATCGACGTTGTGACAGATTGTATAAGCATTGCCCGTCCCGCCAAGCTTAATTATTTAGCCTTCCACGACGACAGCCTTTTCTGAACTCGCTCCAGCACCTCCGCAGCTGTTGCATTGGTTTATAACCCATTTCCCATATTTAACTCCCAGGTATTTGCCCAAGGAATTAGATTCCTGCATTCCCAGCACCTGCCCTATCTCCACACGCCCCTCCTGCCGAGAATGGGGTGAGAACCAGACCTGTCACTTTCGGCCACTAATTTTAAGACCCGAGACCTTACAGAAACGGTCCATGACTTCCCTAACAGCCCTGGCATTTGTAACAGAAGCCCTTGCCATGAGTATAATGTCATCGGCGAGTAGGAGGTGGCTGAATTTCGGACCACCTCTACACACCGCAATCGGACTCCAGCTTCCCCTATCCACCGCCTCCTCAATCAAGTAGCGAAGTCTCTCCATACACAGGGCGAAAAGATACGGAGATAAAGGATCACCCTGTCGTAAACCACAAGTAGGAACAATTTCGTCCGTCGGTTCCCCGTTCCAAAGTATGTGCTTTCTGACCCCCTTGATAACTTCCATGAGAAACTAATTTAAAGAAATAGTGACTTTCTTCCAGAAACCTGTTGGAAAACACGAATCAGAAAGCAGCGGAATTTAAAAATTTTTCCAACAAAAGGATCTTGAACTCGCAATCGTGTATCCAAATTCGTAGAGATAGAAAACTTACTTTTCTTTTATTCTTTCTTGAAGCGTTTCAAGCCACCCAAGAACGCTCTTCTCGCGGCTTGACAACCCGTCCCTCGAAAGTCTCTTTCTACTTCAGAATCCATTGTCGGGATAGCAATCCACACCAACCTAGATTCAATTCATGTTAGAGATGTTCTTAATAATATAACATAAAGAAAGAAACATGAAACGAGAAAAGCAGGATTGAAACTCCCTTCGAAACCAGTTTTGCGAAAGTAGAAAACTGCCAGTCACAAAACCCTCGTGAAAAAATTCATCCTTCAGGATATGGACGAACGGTTTTCGCCATCTTCTTTGGTTCGTTTTTTTCATTCGCTTCACGTCGGGTTCAGAATCGTTTCATCATCCCTTCTGATCGTTTTGCTTAATCCCCACTTTTGGTAAAGCTCGAATCTTCAAAACTTCTAACTTGAAGTCTCTAGAGATAGTCCACCAACTTGGCTACAATCTAACTAGTAAGGATGTTAGTTCTCTAGTTAGTGTTTACGCTTAACCTAGGGTTTCGTTTATCTTGGAGAAAGGATGGTGTTCAACACATGAACCAAAAGAATTCGATTAGCTCTAAAGGGGAGCATGAGCTCCCCTATATATAGGAAAGGGAGAGGGGCGCCGATCCTATTCCTTGTTGGGCAAGGATTCGGTTTGTCTCTCTCCTATTACTTGATCATCAAGTATTCTCCAACTTTGACTTTGAATTCTAATTCAAATCAACTTTCAAAAGAGCTAAAAATATCCAAACTATTTTTGGATAATTTTATACTTTATTTATTATAAAATAAATAACTTATTTTTTTTTTATCTAATTAATTAATTCGTAATTAATTAACTAGATTATTTTCTCCAAATAAGACTTTCTTTTTAATTCAAAATTAAACCAAAGTCTATTAAATAATTAACACATTTAATTATTTAATACATATATATACAATATATATATATTCACACGTGTGTGACACGTGTCACTCACGTGAGCCACACGTGTGATTTCACACGTGTGGAACCCTCTTGGCCCGATTAACTCGTTTAATCATTTTTAAGCCTCAACTCATGTAACCAAGTTGTTGTGTGTGACCCTCTAGGTTCTCAATTCAATTAGCAGTGACCCTAATTAATTAATTCACTAATTAATTAATCAGTCCACAGATTAAACGACCATAGTCTAGCAACAGGTGTTTAACCCCTAGCCGAATTGGAATGTTCGGATTCGACAGAACCTTTAAGTCATTGATTCATGTGAGATACAATCCTCCTACTTCCTATCTCTCAACCATGATCTAGGGTAAGGGAATAATTACAACCCTAATAATCTGGTCTTAAAGCTAAGTGCATTTCATATCCATTTGATCTCAATCCAAGAAACCCTTTTCTTGATGTCTTGATCTACTGCCTTGGCCAAGGACTCCATATGGCATATGAATGACTTACACAATAAGAGATCACCTTGCATATGCAAGTGTAGGTCCTTTCTTGATTCTCATTCACTTTCATGAGTCACTTGTGCAGCCCCAGCATAAGCCTTGAATCAGTTGTCTAAGGCGACACCCTTTAAAGCTTATACCAAAGACTACAGAGTTAACTCATAAAGTAACATGGAACCTCAAGTCTAAGGATCAATTAATCACATCAATGACTCGTGAGATATTTCATAATCTGGAAGTTTCCATTTCCTGAAATAGAAACTTCCTTTCCCATTTAGGAATCTTCTCACACGGGGCACCTCAGTGAACTTACTTATTGAAGTAAGCACCCTTATGTATCACGCACGTATCAACTATACACTTTGCACCTCCATAAAACAAGGTGGTCCTTCTTAAGGGCGTGATCCCACAAGCAAGCCTTAGAGGAGTCAGGTTGACACTCCCACTGTCTGTAGGACTCATCGGCTTGGAGTATTTTACTAATCATGACTTATGTGATATAGGGCTCGTTTCATGAACCATTTCACCTAAATGGTAGAGTCCTAAAGTCATCAGGATTAGGGGAGTTCTCATACATGCACACATAATGGAAACACTCAAAACACGTATTGGCATATAAAGAAGTGTTTGCCTATGATCAATCGTATATTATTCAAAGATTGTCTGTGATACAAGAAAAGTCCCAAAGCAGATTACGTCGAATCGGCTTTCTAGGGCACTATTCCTAACAATCTCCCACTTGCCCGTAAAAGCCATTTAGTTACTCTAAGTCCCATCTTCTCAAGATGCACTTAGAGACCCTATTGACTTTGGGCGTTTCCAAAGTGGTTCTGCTATATTCTCTGCTGATGTGACCCTCTTGTTTACACATCTCTTAGGAAACACCTTTTCCTTATAAAGTGATTCGTAATCACGTGTTCAGTCTCTTGGTGAGGTCTTGGTTCTCTTACTTGAGCAACCATCCTTTTTATCATACAATATGATCAAGGAGTTGTTTTCATGCTAGGAACTTCATCTAACAAGTTAGATGGAGTTTCTTACCCAAACACTTAACTTAGTATTATATAATACGACTAAGTTTTCAACTACGATAGTTGAGTTTTGCAATGTCCGTCCTTGGAACCCCTTTCCAACACATTGCATTACCATTCTGGTAGAAGTTGTATCCTTTCAATGATTTCATAATCATCTATGTTTGATGAACGGTTACATCAAATATCCTTCTAACAATAAGATCTTTTGGGCTCTGTAAACTAATACATATCCTCATTTCTTCTCAAGTACTCTGAGGACATCTAATGACCTTCTCTGAGGTCATATTAGATTCGGCCTACTACGCTTAGTGTTGCGCCATATCTAATTTAGTACATAACTTTTCATACATTATGCACCCTTTCACCTAAAGGGATTTTGGACATTCTAACTTTCTCAAAGTTATCTTAGGACACATACTCTTCAAAAGAGATGTTCCATTGTCCATACTAAACTCCTTTTAGTACCGTGGTTATGTACTCATTTTGTGATAATCCTTTTATTCTCTTAGATCTATCTTCTATAGATCTGAATGTCGAGAATATAGGATAATCACTAAGATCTTTCATGTCAAATTGTTTCTTAAACAAGAATTGGTAACTTTCACGTCGTCCTTGACATTCCTAATGAGAAGGATGTCGTTTTCTAAAGAACCAAAAATTGACTCTTACATCACTAACTTTCCTATGTACACTTTGAGACTTATTCGACTTCCATCTGTGTCAAACGATTTGACTATCCTATGGAATCGAATTGTCTAATCCTAGAAGCCTTTATCAATCCACAGATTGACTTTAGGGATTTGCATACCTTATGCATACTCCGACTGAATATGAGATTTATAGAAATACCTTATTTCAGTCTCTTTCAATCTCATATTGAACAAGATAGTTCTCATATTCATTTATCATATCTCATAGTCAGAATATGAGGATATGGTAAACACAACCCAAATGGACTTTTGCATTTCAACCGTAAAGAAGGTTGTAATGCTTTCCATTTACTCGAAGCTCTAGGAGCTTGATCCTATCAGGTGGATCAACCAAGGTCAAAACTCGGTTTAAGTATATGGAATCCATATTGGATTTCAAGGCTTGCTTACACTACTCAGATTCCAAATCTGACAGTGTCTCCTCTTCAAGTAATTCCTTGGCTATCTAGGAACGCGTTCTAAACGCATCTTAAGAGAAGGGTTTCACACGTGTACATACTCTAAAATTTGGCTAAGTTTTATCAGATGGGCTCGTTTCTTCTATATGTGGCATGGATATTTTTCCTCAAATTTCTTTGAGGTCTGCTTGCTTGCCTTTCTTCTTCTATAGGAACAATTCCTTAAGAAAGGTACATTCCTTTGGGACAAACAACCTTTGTGCAAGGGAATCGCAAAACTGATATCCAATATCATTGTATAAACTTGAACTCATTTCAAGCTTATCTCCCACTATCCTCTTCAAGTAAGAGGATTCCATTGAATTCTTGGATAAGAATAATTAGGGAATTTAGTATGCCACTTTGCATAGTGCAACTGAAGGACTGATTTTGGAAGGTACTAAATTCAAAATCTCTAACTGCATATTCTAGGAGTTTATTCCTAGAATGATTATAAGTCAGTAAAGCTTGCTATGGAATGGACCATATCCTATAAGGTTTCATTCCCTCATTCGGAAACACTAAGGTGTTCTCGAATTAGTTTGCTGAGAGATAATCCTATTATCTCTAAGATGACTAAGGAATTAGTTACTAAGATATTGGCTATCTCGATCATATCGATTTACCTATAACTTATGACTACTTCGGTTCCTAACCTCCTTTCGAAATTCTAAGAATTTCATATAAGTTTCGAATTTGTACTTTAACAAGTACATTCATTCATAATGGTTAAACTGACGATTGTATCTAGTGCTTACATTAAGCATCTTACACTCATCAGCATGGATCGAAATCCACTATAATTTTGGAACGTTCCATGTTTCTTATAAACGGGATTCAGGAACGATTCTCTCATGACAGGATTCACAGGAAGTCAACACTATAGGTTCATTTTCATAGAATGATCCTAAGGTGTCTGACTTGCTAATCCTTTTATATCTCAACGTTCCAAAGTAATTCGAAGCTTTGTCATCTTACTTTTGTTATCTCGTTGTATGGTCAGAACATTAGTGCCTTGAGTCTTTGCACAACGGATTATGCAGAATTGACTCAAGACTAGTGAATTCTATTCCTAGTAGAATTACTAAACGAGGTAACATTTCAAAGTACTCATACTCTTTGCAGTTCCCTTTCAAAGTCCTTATTTGCTACCATAGAAGCAAACGTCCTATTTGATCTCTAGTGTCTTTTGGGCGTACCCCTTACATGCCCCTCCATTGGGCTCTTAAGGGTTTCTTCTTCTTTAGGCCTTCAAGCCTTTAACTTAGGGAGTTTTAGAAGAAGAATTAACCATCTCAACCTTTTATTCCTTCTTAAGGATGCTCTCAACTATTATCAACTTAAATGATTAACTATGCTACATTAGCATCATTCTAGTTGAGCATAAAGGGTTTGAATGATAGTCGAAGCAATGTAAGCAATCAGTGCATTGAGAACTCTTTTCTCAGTTGATGATCGAGACCATAAGATCTTCAAATAAGATCTTTAGACCTTGTTCGCGTGCACTTGTTTCCTCATTTGGAATATTGAATAATTCCATAATGTTATACATTGTAACATTTTATGAGGTGGTTCAATTGCTCTTAAGTGGTTTGGAAAAATCCCATCACCTCAGGTTGCTTCTCTTTTGGCCCGGGTCGAATTTTCACAATTGAAAAACTTCGCCCTTTAGAGAACGCCTTTCTCTAGTCGGATTCTAAAATGAATTTTAGGATCCGAAGCCATTTAGAGTTAGTCAGGACTTGGTCAACTTATTTGACTTAAGGATGGATACGAATGGGTTTGCATTTCATATTGTAGAGAATCATAGAACTACAACCTAAATGCTAAGCAGAGAAAATGTGGGCATGCTGAATTATAACGATATACAAAAGATAAGGTCTTTAATCTAATGTAGCTCCCACTGTTTTTCAAAGATCTATAATTCCCAAAGATCTAAGAGGAACACGTTTCCCAATGGGTACTAAGATCCTAAGCATTTTACCTCGAACCCACGACTCGCGGACATTCTAAGCAAAATCCTAGGTAGGTACAACTTACCAATTCTCACACCTTTAGAACTCTTAGTAATTGTTTTTGCATCACCTATCTTTCAATATGGACCCACGACTCGTGCGACATCCATATTTACTTAGGCGTTTAAGCTAGACCCATCAATCATAAGATCATGATCAAAACTTAGTTCGAACGACCCACGACTCGTGGACATCGCCCTTGCCAAAATTAACCACGAAATATTGATCATTTAAAATGATCAATTAGGTAACTAAGAACTAATAAGCTCCACTAGCTATCCCACGACTCGCGGACAATAACTAGCTTTACTTACTAAACTTAAAACCTATTGATGGAATGCTAGGAATTTAATTCAAAATTTGCATCTCGAATTAAATACCTATTATTCGAAATGAGCTTAATATTTAATGGGAATTTTCGAATCAACCGAAGAGTTGTTCGGTTCGACCTCACCAACATATATATTATCCAATTTTATTAGTCTTGATTAATGCAAGTACACTTAAATGCATTTTAAACAAGCACATAAACAGATAACATGTCCTAGCATGATACTAACATGTAATGATCATGGGTTCTACCTATCTTATGCGTGATATGTGGGAGCCACTCCACAATCACAAGTTCTAACATACATGCCACATAAACAGTTTAAATCACATAAGGGAAAGCGGTAACAAAATACGAGCCCTATCTCTATTACATTTAACAATTGAGATTCCCCTCCCTAACATTTTGAGGGGTCTTCACTTATGGCCTCCTTGTTACTTGAATGTGGTCCATCTTACTCCATGGGTGCATTGTCTCCAAAATGAAAATAAAACCTCACCACCTATCTCTACTCTTAAATTACAATAAAAAGAAAAAGACATAAAGTAATAAGGCTCAATCTTCATATTGGCCTTAGACAATTACACGGGGCATACCCCGGCCTCAAAAACAGTAATATGGAAAGCCACATAATAAATCACATAACAGTACGCACATAAGTGAGGCTCCAACCTCAATTGAAAAACGCAACTATAGGGCTCCAACCCCAATTTAAACCATCCATGTGCATAAATTAAAACCATACATAGATCTAAACCCATGATCACCTAATATGCTTTAGCGAGAATTTAAATTTAGCCAATAAATTAAAATTCTCGTTTCAAGTCCTAATGACTTAAAACACGACTTGATGCGAGTCTTATTTATAAAAGTTTTCAATAAATCCCAAATTACCAAAACAAATAAAATTCCAATTAATTTCTGAAAATTAATAATTTTACCAAAGATTGTATTTTCCCAAAATATAAACCGTTTCAATTTCTCAAAAATCCCAATTTTAAGTTTTATTCAAAAATTAAAAATAAATATTCAAAAATAAAATTTTTAAAATTAAAATAAAAATTGGGACTGGATTGCACGAAACACGAAAAAGCCGGATCACGAAAACGGGGCCCGTATGCGAAAAAGGGTCACGCCAGTTGCAAGCGCGCGCGACAGGTGCACACAGCACGCGGCCAAGGCCGCGCTAGTGCGCGCACTGCGCGCGCATGCTTGCGCGCCTGCTGGGCGTGTCCCTTCCGGGCGTGTGCGGGCGGGCTGGGCGACTGATCCCGCACGCCTTGCGGGATCGTTGCCCAGCCTGGGCGGGACGGCGTCGGCAGTCCTGGGCGGGGCACCTAGGCGCTCCCGGAACACCTCCCGCGCGGTTGCGGGAGGGAGTAGGCGCACGGCCTGCGCGCGCCTAGGACAGGCGGGCGGTGCTGCGCCAAGCCCGCGCGCGACTCCTTCGCGTGCGGGGTTTCGCGTGTTCGTCGTATTCCGTATTTTCGTTTCGTGTTTTCGTTCAAAAGCAAAACCAATCCAAGAAATCCAAAAACAGTTTATACAGTTTCAAATCTAAAATAGTTTTCAAAAATTAAATTTTGCAAAAACCAATTTTCAGAAACTTTCAGGAAAAAATACAGTTTCGTAATTCAGGCTTTCTAAAACAATTACAAATACTCAATCGCATCAAGCCTAAGAATTTCTACCAAATTCAGAATAATTGAGACGAATCAGAAACACGATTAACGAGGTGGCTCTGATACCACTTGTTGGAAAACACGAATCAGAAAGCAGCGGAATTTAAAATTTTTTCCAACAAAAGGATCTTGAACTCGCAATCGTGTATCCAAATTCGTAGAGATAGAAAACTTACTTTTCTTTTATTCTTTCTTGAAGCGTTTCAAGCCACCCAAGAACGCTCTTCTCGCGGCTTGACAACCCGTCCCTCGAAAGTCTCTTTCTACTTCAGAATCCATTATCGGGATAGCAATCCACACCAACCTAGATTCAATTCATGTTAGAGATGTTCTTAACAATATAACATAAAGAAAGAAACATGAAACGAGAAAAGCAGGATTGAAACTCCCTTCGAAACCAGTTTTGCGAAAGTAGAAAACTGCCAGTCACAAAACCCTCGTGAAAAAATTCATCCTTCAGGATATGGACGAACGGTTTTCGCCATCTTCTTTGGTTCGTTTTTTTCATTCGCTTCACGTCGGGTTCAGAATCGTTTCATCATCCCTTCTGATCGTTTTGCTTAATCCCCACTTTTGGTAAAGCTCGAATCTTCAAAACTTCTAACTTGAAGTCTCTAGAGATAGTCCACCAACTTGGCTACAATCTAACTAGTAAGGATGCTAGTTCTCTAGTTAGTGTTTACGCTTAACCTAGGGTTTCGTTTATCTTGGAGAAAGGATGGTGTTCAACACATGAACCAAAAGAATTCGATTAGCTCTAAAGGGGAGCATGAGCTCCCCTATATATAGGAAAGGGAGAGGGGCGCCGATCCTATTCCTTGTTGGGCAAGGATTCGGTTTGTCTCTCTCCTATTACTTGATCATCAAGTATTCTCCAACTTTGACTTTGAATTCTAATTCAAATCAACTTTTAAGAGAGCTAAAAATATCCAAACTATTTTTGGATAATTTTATACTTTATTTATTATAAAATAAATAACTTATTATTTTTTTTTTATCTAATTAATTAATTCGTAATTAATTAACTAGATTATTTTCTCCAAAATAAGACTTTCTTTTTAATTCAAAATTAAACCAAAGTCTATTAAATAATTAACACATTTAATTATTTAATACATATATATACAATATATATATATTCACACGTGTGTGACACGTGTCACTCACGTGAGCCACACGTGTGATTTCACACGTGTGGAACCCTCTTGGCCCGATTAACTCGTTTAATCATTTTTAAGCCTCAACTCATGTAACCAAGTTGTTGTGTGTGACCCTCTAGGTTCTCAATTCAATTAGCAGTGACCCTAATTAATTAATTCACTAATTAATTAATCAGTCCACAGATTAAACGACCATAGTCTAGCAACAGGTGTTTAACCCCTAGCCGAATTGGAATGTTCGGATTCGACAGAACCTTTAAGTCATTGATTCATGTGAGATACAATCCTCCTACTTCCTATCTCTCAACCATGATCTAGGGTAAGGGAATAATTACAACCCTAATAATCTGGTCTTAAAGCTAAGTGCATTTCATATCCATTTGATCTCAATCCAAGAAACCCTTTTCTTGATGTCTTGATCTACTGCCTTGGCCAAGGACTCCATATGGCATATGAATGACTTACACAATAAGAGATCACCTTGCATATGCAAGTGTAGGTCCTTTCTTGATTCTCATTCACTTTCATGAGTCACTTGTGCAGCCCCAGCATAAGCCTTGAATCAGTTGTCTAAGGCGACACCCTTTAAAGCTTATACCAAAGACTACAGAGTTAACTCATAAAGTAACATGGAACCTCAAGTCTAAGGATCAATTAATCACATCAATGACTCGTGAGATATTTCATAATCTGGAAGTTTCCATTTCCTGAAATAGAAACTTCCTTTCCCATTTAGGAATCTTCTCACACGGGGCACCTCAGTGAACTTACTTATTGAAGTAAGCACCCTTATGTATCACGCACGTATCAACTATACACTTTGCACCTCCATGAAACAAGGTGGTCCTTCTTAAGGGCGTGATCCCACAAGCAAGCCTTAGAGGAGTCAGGTTGACACTCCCACTGTCTGTAGGACTCATCGGCTTGGAGTATTTTACTAATCATGACTTATGTGATATAGGGCTCGTTTCATGAACCATTTCACCTAAATGGTAGAGTCCTAAAGTCATCAGGATTAGGGGAGTTCTCATACATGCACACATAATGGAAACACTCAAAACACGTATTGGCATATAAAGAAGTGTTTGCCTATGATCAATCGTATATTATTCAAAGATTGTCTGTGATACAAGAAAAGTCCCAAAGCAGATTACGTCGAATCGGCTTTCTAGGGCACTATTCCTAACAAAACCCCCAATCCACATTATCATAAGCTTTTTCCAGGTCAATTTTAACAACCATACCACCACTCCGGCTCTTGGATCTGTACATAGTGTGCATTATCTCCTTGAGGGTCAAAATATTATCGTGAGTGCTACGTCCTGGGATGAAGGATGTAACGCCCCGACTTTTTGGCCGAACAGGTATGACTTCACGAGTGGGTAGACCGAGAGTTATGTGATTTATTTATGTTTTAATTGCTAATTGATTGTTTCATTTAGTAATTTCGTGACTTAATTACTACTATATGACTTATGTGATTTAATTGACTATGCTATTTAAATTCGTTTATAACATGTTTACTTGTTAAATTAATGTTTTGTTTCCCTTATGCGCTTATTTGAAATTATATGAAATCCTTGGACTCAATCGAACTTTTAATTGGACCCGAGTTATTCACTTACCAAACCATGGGGACCTAATTTTATTACTTAAATTCTTGGAGGACCAAAGTGTAAATTCCCTCATTTTCTTCCCCTTATTACACGATCAATCCCCCTTCCTCTTCATTCTTCTCTTTATTTCCTCTTCTTCATCCAAGAAACCCTTCTCCCTTCATTCCCTCTTCTTCATCACCTCCAAATCCAAGCAAGAGACAAGGTTATATCTTCAAACTCCAAGCAAGAATTCAAGCTCCATCCTCTTCCTTCATCTTCTCCTCCATCTCTTCCAAGGTATAATGTGAATTTTATGTATATATGTCATATAAGATAGGGTTTGAATTTTTTTGAGTTTGAAGCATGAATTTGTATGTGTTTGATCTCTAACACTTGAATCCATGAGTTTCATGCTTGATTGTTTGAATTCTTGGAGCTAGAATGTGTATATATATTGTATGTATGTATATGTGTGTATATGTATGTGGGTTTGTGGATTAATGTGTTTTAATTTGTCCTAAACTTTCATTTGATGTTCCTACATGACTTAATACATGTTTTAAGTGTTTTGGGTTGAGTTTTGAGGTGTTTTGGTGTTGGTTGATTTCTCCCGCGTATGCCCTGTTGCTGCTGCATTTTTTTAGCCCCTGTTCTGAATCCGCAAGGGTGGATTTTGGAAAAATCTACAGGGGTGGATTTATGGCAGTGGGTTTCTGACCAGAATCCATGGGGGTGGATTCTGCCCTGCCCATTTTTATTACTCCGGTTCCGTTTTTCTTCGCTCATTTGATCTTCCTCCACCTCTTTTATGACTTCTATGCTATGCTAACATGTATTATCTTGTGTGTTATGAACTTTTGTTATTTTTTGTGGAATATTTTACGAGTTATGCCTCAACGTGTCTTCATTGCTCCTAATATGTGCATGCATGGATGATTGCTTCCAATGTGAACCCTAATCGCTTATGTATCTCCTCTTTTATGACTTGTATGATGTGTATACATGTTATATTACGTGTTATGCTCGTTATTTGAATTTCTTGGATTAATTTGGTATGGATTATGAAAGTGATGAACTTAAACGGATATGAATGATTCATGAAATGAATGAAATGATCGTTTACATGTCTTTAAGACATTAATTGTGCACAAGAATGTTTCCATGATATAATATCATCCCTTATACCTTCATATCGTATTCATTGCAATGCCGTGCGTCATATATGGTATATTTGGAGTCTTGAGTCTCACGAATTTATTGCATTGTCCTTGGTACAGTTTTCTCCAGGCGGAGATGCCGGGTTCATAGGACACTTTCAAGTCATCTTGTTTTCTTCTTGGTATTGGTCGGTAAGGGGTAAAGGTGGGTTTCTGTTCTAATAGCTAAAACGACCCGATATATCCCTTACGTGAAATGTTTTAAGCCAAAATAATATATTTATATATCGAGTCATTTTGGGTAAATGATTTCAAACGTATGACCCCTTTTATTTATGAACCCTTACCTAATGTTTTGGCGAGATCAGTGAACACAATGATTATGAGGGTCCTGGACTATGTGTACGTGGCTATCCGGGGAAGCTCGGGCTGACGGTGATCCGCGTACACTAGTCCCAACAAACAATGACGACGCAATCGACCTCGTTAGGAGTTTTAGCGAGGAAGGGGAATCCGGCTTTTGAGAACTCATGAACCTCACTAGCCACTATGTATGAAGTGGCCGGGTCTTGCAAACCCGTCCACCACCCGGAGGAAAAAGGTGTAAGTGCTTATGATTATGAATGAATGATTATGATTATGATTATGATTATGATTATGAAAGATTATGAATGAATGAATGAATGTTGCATGATCGGTAATGAATGAACAAATGAACTATGCACACACGAGGAGAAGGTTGAAGATTATGCACGCCCACTCGCCGGGCCATGAAACCTTTTGAATGGAATGTATGAATTTGATAGTTGTAATCCCGAGCGTTGTTTTCCTTTGTTTTACCCACTTGGGAAACATCTTAAAACCTCGCACGGGATTATAGCTTGAATGTGTGAATGTTTAAATTCTGCTATAATATTATATTATGCCCTATTTTATACCCACCAGTCTCCTATAGACTGAACCCGGCTTTGTTTTCAGTGCTTTTGCAGGTTTTGGAGTGCTAGGCGGGATTCTGAGTCTGTCAAGTTCTGTGTCTAAGTTGAGCCACTTCATGCATATTGTAAATTGATTTAGTTATGTATTGAATGTATGAAATGTTATGATTTACGTTTATGATATTCGGGACTAGGTATTTATGTTAGTTGAACCCGTTACTTGTTGCCTACATCGTGATTGACCTTATGTTTTACTTCCGCATTCGCATTTAATTCATGGTTTTGTTTAATTGGTTTCGAAGGTTTAGTTCCCGCCTAGCCTAGTGAGTGAGTGAGTCCCCGTTCGCCGTGACTTGGCACGTGTATGGACTTTCCATTTCATATACGGGTCGGGTCTCGGTGCGGGGGATGTGGTGCTTTCCGTTTGGGACGCTACATCCTTAAGTGGAATCAGAGCCCCAGGTTGTAAAACCGGGGTTTCTTGTGTCGTGTCATGTCAAGTATAGGTCGAACGGCTTAGGAACAACGTGTGCACCGCATTGATCATGAGCATTTATCATCGAAACTTGATATAGAAATATATTGTTAAATGTGTTTAATTTAAATTTTGTTGAATTATATGTTGCATTCTTCATTATTACGTGCTTTTGATGCTCACTATGTGATGCATTCACTAACCTACACGCATTTATATTCAAATTGAGTTCTGAAATTGTAGGTTACTACCACAATAGCAAACCACGACCAATTTCTAAGATCATAACGATTTGTCAAGAATTCTTCTTTGGGCTCTAGGCGATTTGAAGAAGACTTCGGGGTTAAGATGAATTCGGATAGTTGGAGATTTTCATGACAAGGCTATAGGTTGTGGATTCAGGTTCGTGTTAAGAATTGAATCATGTTTGAAGATTGAGCATGAGTGAGGTATCGGTATGAAGGTGTGGCATTTATACCCACAAAATAAACACACACTTCTACACCGGAAATGGAATTGATTAATCAAGTTCAAGAGGCTCGCTTAATTCAAGAAGAAAATGAAGAGACTACTATCAAGGTGATAACTATGGTGAAAATTCTACAAGTTGGAATCAAATTTGGGGAAAGTCTCAAGAGATCGGTTCCATAAATATAGAAGAATCAGGCTTAAGCAACCACTTCGGGTCGTGGGGTTGCATAAGAGATATAAGGAAGTAAGAGAGACAAGCAAGATACTCACTCACGGAAGGTAAAGTTGCTCGACCAATGGAATTCCCCAAGTATTAAACAAGGAGGATATAGACAAGACAACAATTACGGAGAGAAGTAGGACAAACGAGAAATCGGTTCAAGGAAAGGATCGAGGGAACTAAGTCACTCGGGTGTGGAAGACTTGGGAGCGAGTAACAATCTTGGATCATGATAAACGCAACTTGATACAAGAAAATTAAAGGAATTCGAATGTTTGTTAGATCATGCAAGGGAGTAACGGGAACTCCGAAATCGGCATGTTGGAGGAGTTAAGGTGTAGAGAGAATTGGGTATAGAAGAATTGGAACGAAGCAACGCATTCGGATTTCCGAAAATGTGGGTGGATACAAGGCAAATCAAGGAAGTTAGAAGACCATGGATAAGCTAAAGGCGGTCAAAGAATTCAACACTAAAGGACCGATCCACCGGGCTAAAGATTTCAACTACGGTGAAAGGTACTTACATTCATGGCACGTGCATCATTCATTACGTTAATTATTTGATTTCCTTATATTGTGTTTAATTGATATAATTGCTTAAATATGTTGCATACCTTAATTGTTAAAAATGTACGACATGCATCGAGCATTCTTACCCGGCATGCATAGCTTGGTGTTTGCTTGAAAAGGAAGCCTTCATCATCTTATGCTTCGCGTGCCACATTAAACAAATTGTGTTTGAGGCAAGAAAGAAACTTGGGTTTGCAAAGAGGCAAACAAAAGGAGATCTTGAGGAATCAGGAAATTGAACCGGAGAATGGGAATCTCCTATTCCATGAACGATAAAACAAGTTCAAGAAATCGAGAATAGAAATTTTAAGGGGGAGAGCTCGACCGGGAATTAAATTAAAATCACGGTTGTGCTCAAACGGGTTACTCCTAGAATGAATGATGGAAATGCAAGAGTCAACAAGTAACGGGAGTCTAGAAAAAAGACAAGAGATGAAATGGGAGATCTAGCACTTGATGCAATTCCAAAACCGAAGTGGATGAAGCTTCGAGAATAATATCGGAAGAAATAGATACTTTGAGTAATGAAGATAGGGATTTAATGAATGACTGAGAATTGGAACGACAAGATTTGGTAAAGAATGGTCGGTGGTAACTCTCGTTTAAGAATCAATACCGTTGATTTCTCACTATGGGACGTACAAGTTAATTCTCCAAGGTTGGAAGGGTCTGTTAGAAAACACGAATCAGAAAGCAGCGGAAATTTAAAAATTTTCCAACAAAAGGACCTTGGACTCGCAATCGTGTATCCAAATTCGTAGAGATAAGAAACTTACTTTTCTTTTATTCTTTCTTGAAGCGTTTCAAGCCACCCAAGAACGCTCTTCTCGCGGCTTGATCCCCTCTTCTTGGTAAAGCTCGAATCTTCAAACTTCTAACTTGAAGCTCTCTAGAGATAGTCCACCAACTTGACTACAATCTAACTAGTAAGGATACTAGTTCTCTAGTTAGTGTTTAGGCTCAACCTAGGGTTTCGTTTATCTTGGAGAAAGGATGGTGTTCAACACATGAACCAAAAGAATTGCCAATTAGCTCTAAGGGGAGCTCATATATAGGAGTGGGAGAGGGATGCCGAACCTAGTCCTTATGGGGCAAGGATTTGGTCTCTCTCTCCTATTACTTGATCATCAAGTAATTTTCAACTTTGACTTTGAATTCAAATTCAAATCAACTTTCAAGAGAGCTAAAATATCCAAACAATTTTTGGATAATTTTATACTTTATTTATTTAAAATAAATAACTTATTTTTATCTAATCAATTAATTCATAATTAATTAACTAGATTATTTTTCTCCAAAATAAGACTTTCTTTTTAATTCAAAATTAAACCAAAGTCTATTAAATAATTAACACATTTAATTATTTAATATATATATATATATATATACAATATATATATTTACACGTGTGGGACACGTGTCACAAGGACACGTGTCACTCACGTGACCCACACGTGTGGTTTCACACGTGTGAAACCCTCTTAGCCTGATTAACTCGTTTAATCATTTTAAAGCCTCAACTCATGTAACCAAGTTGTTCTGTGTGACCCTTTAGGTTCTCAATTCAATTAGCAGTGACCCTAATTAATTAATTCACTAATTAATTAATCAGTCCACAGATTAAACGACCATAGTCTAGCAACAGGTGTTTAACCCTAGCTGAATTGGAATGTTCGGATTCGACAGAACCTTTAAGTCACGGATTCATGTGAGATACAATCCTCCTACTTACTATCTCTCAACCAAGATCTAGGGCAAAGGAATAATCAGAACCCTAATAATCCGGTCTTAAAGCTAAGTGCATTTCATATCCATTTGATCTCAATCCAAGAAACCCTTTTCTTGATGTCTTGATCTACTGCCTTGGCCAAGGACTCCATATGACATATGAATGACTTACACAATAAGAGATCACCTTGCATATGCAAGTGTAGGTCCTTTCTTGATTCTCATTCACTTTCATGAATCACTTGTGCAGCCCCAGCATAAGGCTTGAATCAGTTGTCTAAGGCGACACCCTTTAAAGCTTATACCTAAGACTACAGAGTTAATTCATAAAGTGACAAGGAACCTCAAGTCTAAGGATCAATTAATCACATCAATGACTCGTGAGATATTTCCTAATTTGGAAGTTTCCATTTCCTGAAATAGAAACTTCCTTTCCCATTTAGGAATGTTCTCACACGGGACACCTCAGTGAACTTACTTATTAAAGTAAGCACCCTCATGTATCACGCACGTATCAACTATACACTTTGCACCTCCATGAAATAAGGTGGTCTTTCTTAAGGGCGTGATCCCACAAGCAAGCCTTAGAGGAGTCAGGTTGACACTCCCACTGTCTGTAGAACTGATCGGCTTGGAGCATTTTACTAATCATGACTTATGTGATATAGGGCTCGTTTCATGAACCATTTCACCTAAATGGTAGAGTCCTAAAGTCATCAGGATTAGGGGAGTTCTCATACATGCACAACTAAAGTAAACGCATACCAAACAAGAGTATATAAAGAAGTGTTGCCTCAATTCGTTATTTCATTCAAAGATTGTCTGTGATTACAATAAGGAAAAGCACAAAGCGGATATACAATCTGTAACACCCCAAACGGAGGATGCCACATCCCCCGCACTAAGACCCAGACCCGGTCACGAAATAGAAAGTCTATGCCCGAATCCGAATCATAGCGAACGGGAGACCAACTTACACACTAGGCTAGGCGGATCTAACTTGACAAACTCAGAGTGCGGAAGCAATTAAAACCAACAACAATAGATAGCGGAAGCATTTAAAAACAAAACATGCAAAG
Source organism: Lantana camara (assembly GCA_037501455.1). NCBI lineage: Eukaryota > Viridiplantae > Streptophyta > Magnoliopsida > Lamiales > Verbenaceae > Lantana > Lantana camara. The sequence goes on along the minus strand of CM074860.1, from coordinate 94,651,346 downwards.
CAGGTGACGGGTTCAACTAGCATAAATACCTAGTCCCGAATCAATTCATAACCCAACATAATAAACAGCATAAGCATCATCATAATATCTACTAACATCCAAATACTAGCTTACTAACCCCACACGGGTTTAAGTCTAAGTAGAACATAAACATAGCCTTCAAGTATGAAACATAAATACATAACATAAATAAAGTATGCGACAAATGCATCCTAATACCAACTAGACTGACAAGTGTGACTCAGGAGACTCACTTCCGCCTAGCTCAAGCCAAAAGAAAACCTGCAAACTAAAAGATAAATGAGGTGTCAGTCAACTGACTGAGTGAGGGGGCTAACGCACACCCACAGTATATATATACAGAGCACAACACATATCAAAAGGGTGGACTCATGAACCGGGAATAGGTGTTGCATACCAAAGCGTTTCAAGCAAAACCCAAATATATATACATATATATACTTAGAAAACATTTTCAGAAACTCTATTCCGATTCATGATTCCCATAACATATCATACCATATGCTCGGCGAGTACGAGCTTCCAACCTCAACTCCTCATATCATAACAAAACAGAAATAACATACCAACCTCAACTCCGGGTGATGGTAGGGTTGCGCGACCCTAACCATCCATACGGTCGAGGGGAGTGCTGATTGCTACTCATACCCTCAGGACTCCGTTTCCCAACCAAACCTCCTGGTGGGTCCCGGTAGATCCTTTTCATACAGATGGAGACTACGCACAGGTATATCCCCGACGGCCCGATACCATCCCGGGGGCTCCTTACCCGTAGCTCCTGGGCCCCATAACAGAACATAACATAACATATACCAACTTTCATGGCAATTCTCGCTACATAATCATAACATAACTGATTTTTCCAAAATGACTTATATATGTCTCAAAAACTGGTTTTTATAACATAACTTTTCAAAACAGCTTACATATGCTTTCATATCTAATTTTCCAAAACAGAGCTGATTCACAAGGTCATAAACATATCATATCCAACACTTACGTATCTATAATAGATATACTCGCATGCAAGGGTTGAAATCAGCATATTAAGGCCATAGGTCGCATAACTATACAAAATCCTAAACCTCACCTCATGAAAGTAGAGTCTGAGAGTGTGAAGGGCCAAACACTCTAACCTCGGGCCCACCGGCACCACCAAACTCTGTGACAAGACATACAGAAGCCCAGACTTAGACTCTATATGAACCAATCAAGACGCACGGCGACAAATATGAGGTGACATGGAATGATATGATACGTACATAGAAATTACAAGGATGCCATGAAAGTATTCATGCACACAATTAGTATTCCACAATAAACATACAAGTAACGAGATCACGTACGAGGCATAAATACATGTTCGAAGGTAATAAAATGTTGTAGCAAATTTAATGATCAATCAAGTCATATTACATTAAGTAAGCTCAAGCTCAAACACTCGGTTTAATTTAGATTAATACATATATGTTGACCAATTTCTCAAGAGTGGAACATTATAATACATACTAATCACTACATACAATTATCATTCAAATAAAGACCAATTGATAGGCTAATATTTATATATACACTTGCAGCAGCCATGTCACAGTTAACATGCCAAAGTGACTAACAGTATACCTACTACTCAAATACCGAGTAAATTTAATTAAAACTAAGCCAAGATACCAATTCACTCATGCACCAAAATAATTAAACAATCAATATACCTACTATACATACATACGTCCCATCTTAACTAACATATTTAGCATACTTGGTGTATATTTTCATATACATATATATACGGACACAACTCACACACTAAATTAATTTACACAAGATTCACCAATTAAGTCCAACCAAATAATTACTAAATACACTTTAACACTGCACTTACACTAACACAATTAAATCTAGAATCCAAGCACATATTCCACCACATTTATTTCGAACATAATTCTAGTTGCCATCCCAAATTAAGTTTAAAATTTTGCAACAGCTCAAGCTATCTACACACGATTTGCAGACATATCTAAAGATATAAGATTAATCAAAATTCAAGAGTTACAAGTATGAATGCACTTCTTATATGAATCTGAAATCCGGCTTTACATAAAACTCACTGGCATCAACGTTTGAAACGAAAGAACAAATTATCGGTTACCGCTAGTTACAAAATACCAAATCTAATTAAAACTAAATTAATTAAACACTAATTGTAATAATTGATATGGAAAAAGGGAAATTACAATCAAAGAGAAGCAACTGGTATTGGCGGCGTCTGTGGTGCTGAGAAAACTGATGGCGTCTCCAATGGAGGCTGCTACCGGCGGGAGAGGAATTCCCGGTTATGCTCAGATCTGGGCAAAGAAGGAGAGGGAAGAAATGGGGTGGTTACCGGAGCTGATGCGGTGTTGCTGGAATCGATGGCTGAATCGCCAGCAGACCTTGGCTGGTAGAGTAAGCAACGATGTTGGGTGGCGGTGGTGAGGCGGCGAACCGGCGCTGCTAGTGGAGAAGTCGGTCAATGGCCGATTCTGAACACAGAGAGAGAGAGCGACGGAAGGGGAGAAGAAAGAGAAGCTGCCTGTCGCGAGGTAAGGCCGGATCTGACCTATGATGGTGGCGCTGAATCGGTGAAGGTGGCTATCAGGTGGTCGACGGCAGAATGGAGGAGCTATGTCGTTGTTGCTGAGTTCGCAAGGGGATGAAGAGAGGAGAAGCTTTCGGTGCTTGTGGTGGTTCGGAGGTGAAGTCGCCGGCGAGAATGGTGGTTGGCAGCGGCTTCACAGGTGGAGAAGCTGGCGCCGCTGCTGCTGCTTGTTGGCGAGCGAAGGTGGCCCGCGATGATGGCTAACGGCGATGGCGTGTTGCCGGGGAAGATGATCGGCTACTGGGATGGTTCAGCGTGATGGGGAGGAGAAGAGGCAGAGTTGATGCTGCTCTCTGCTAGAAACCGAAAAGGGGAGAGGAGAATAATGAAGAAGGCTGCTAGGGTTTCAGGTGAAATAAGGGATCTCGGTTTTCAAATTTACAAACAAGTCCCTCGAGAACTTAGGTGATGCGATTGAGTTTACATAGTTCAATTAGGGTTCAAATAGATCCAATTAGAGATTGTGTAATTATAAAAGCATCCCCAAGGTTTTAAAGAAAGTATTGACAAGTCCAAATTCGGATTTTAGAAATTATGAAAGTACCCCAGAGATTTAAAGTGGTATCCAAACAAGTCCAACTGAAGTTCTCATAATTAGAAATAGATCCCCAACTTTCAATAATCTCAAATTAGCCCACATAATTTAAATTAAAGAGCAATTAGGCACCAAACACATACTTCAGTTAAGTTCACATATTTTCATAAGTATGCAATTGACTCAAATAAACAATTAAGAAGTGAATAAAACAATTCAAGCACGAGCAGAGTTAAATAATTAACAATCTAATAGCACGAAAACGACATCGTATCTTGCTCCAAAAATGCGGGGTGTTACACAATCGGCTTTCTAGGGCACTATTCCTAACAGGGTCGTGTTTGGCTTAACGTGTTTCATACCTTAAAGGTGAGGGGATCGAGAAGGAATATGCAGAATTGGTAAGGAAGGTATTGGATAATAAAAGCCAATCAAATCATCGTAGGTTGTGAAGGATAAAGTGAGAGTCAAATCAATCAAGCGGTGGAAGTAGAATATTTAGGATAAGTCACAACATGAATAAGATGAGTTATCGGCTCGTAAGTCGCCTTCTCATGATTAACCGGGAGCGCTACAAGGATTGGAGACTATATTTCGGACTACTCAAAGAATAGGTCGAACATTCAAGGTGATTGAATATAATTCGTAAGGAAGAACGAGTTACTTGAGTCAAGGTCAAGCACACATTAACGAAGGAGAGATGAGTAAGAAAGCGATCCACCTAGGGGATCAGATCATCCAACCGCATCACAAACTACCAACTTCCAATCTTATGGCAACGGTGAACGGTACATCAAACATTCATGGCATATGCATTCACGTAATTTCCGTTTGAATAACTTCATGATACTATGTGTGTTTTGATAGCTTGTTGTATTACTTGCTCTTGTGTGGTTGATACTTGATTTATTTGATATTTCTTACATGTTCCTTGTGTGGTATTTACGGGTTTGTTTATTTACTTGTCCTCTCTTGTTGTTGTTTGAGAGACGGGGTTCTCTCTTTGCTGTTTGTGAGAGACGGGGTTCTCTCCTTGTTGTTCGAAAGACGAGGTTCTTTCATTGCTTGCTACCTGCATAGACTTTCGAGTGCTTAGGTTTTGGTGAGTTAAGGGTCGTGACTTAACAGTAATTGAAGATCCGTTGTGCTTGAAGACCTTTTCCGAACTAATTCCTGACGGGGAGTTGCTAACCCGCGTGGGATGAACACGGGAAAGTTTACGCAGAGTCCAGTTCTCGAGACAATGGACCTGGGGACCAGGTCCTCTTAAGGGGGAGAGGTTGTAATGCCCCGACTTTTTGGCCGAACAGGTATGACTTCACGAGTGGGTAGACCGAGAGTTATGTGATTTATTTATGTTTTAATTGCTAATTGATTGTTTCATTTAGTAATTTCGTGACTTAATTACTACTATATGACTTATGTGATTTAATTGACTATGCTATTTAAATTCGTTTATAACATGTTTACTTGTTAAATTAATGTTTTGTTTCCCTTATGCGCTTATTTGAAATTATATGAAATCCTTGGACTCAATCGAATTTTTAATTGGACCCGAGTTATTCACTTACCAAACCATGGGGGCCTAATTTTATTACTTAAATTCTTGGAGGACCAAAGTGTAAATTCCCTCATTTTCTTCCCCTTATTACACGATCAATCCCCCCTCCTGTTCATTCTTCGCTTTATTTCTTCTTCTTCATCCAAGAAACCTTTCTCCCTTCATTCCCTCTTCTTCATCACCTCCAAATCCAAGCAAGAGACAAGGTTATATCTTCAAACTCCAAGCAAGAATTCAAGCTCCATCCTCTTCCTTCATCTTCTCCTCCATCTCTTCCAAGGTATAATGTGAATTTTACGTATATATATCATATAAGATAGGGTTTGAATTTCTTTGAGTTTGAAGCATGAATTTGTATTTGTTTGATCTCTAACACTTGAATCCATGAGTTTTATGCTTGATTGTTTGAATTCTTGGAGCTAGAATGTGTATATATATTGTATGTATGTATATGTGTGTATATGTATGTGGGTTTGTGGATTAATGTGTTTTAATTTGTCCTAAACTTTCATTTGATGTTCCTAGATGACTTAATACATGTTTTAAGTGTTTTGGGTTGAGTTTTGAGGTGTTTTGGTGTTGGTTGATTTCTCCAGCGTTTGCCTGTTGCTGCTGCGTTTTTTTGGCCCCTGTTCTGAAGCCGCGAGACGGGGGTGGATTTTTCCCTTTGGAAAAATCCATGGGGGTGGATTCTGCCTTGCCCATTTTTGTTACTCCGGTTCCGTTTTTCTTCGCTCGTTTGATCTTCCTCCACCTCTTTTATGACTTCTATGCTATGCTAACATGTATTATCTTGTGTGTTATGAACTTTTGTTATTTTTCGTAGAATATTTTACGAGTTATGCCTCAACATGTCTTCATTGCTCCTAATATGTGCATGCATGGATGATTGCTTCCAATGTGAACCCTAATTGCTTATGTATCTCCTCTTTTATGACTTGTATGATGTGTATACATGTTATATTACGTGTTATGCTCGTTATTTGAATTTCTTGGATTAATTTGGTATGGATTATGAAAGTGATGAACTTAAACGGATATGAATGATTCATGAAATGAATGAAATGATCGTTTACATGTCTTTAAGACATTAATTGTGCACAAGAATGTTTCAATGATATAATATCATCCCTTATACCTTCATATCGTATTCATTGCAATACCGTGCGTCATATATGGTACATTTGGAGTCTTGAGTCTCACGAATTCATTGCATTGTCCTTCGTACAGTTTTCTCCAGGGCGGAGATGCCGGGTTCATAGGACACTTTCAAGTCATCTTGTTTTCTTCTTGGTATTGGTCGGTAAGGGGTAAAGGTGGGTTTCTCTTCTAATAGCTAAAACGACCCGATATATCCCTTACGTGAAATGTTTTAAGCCAAAATAATATATTTATATATCGAGTCATTTTGGGTAAATGATTTCAAACGTATGACCTCTTTTATTGATGAACCCTTACCTAATGTTTTGGCGAGATCAGTGAACACAATGATTATGAGGGCCCGGGACTATGTGTACGTGGCTATCCGGGGAAGCTCGGGCTGACGGTGATCCGCGTACACTAGTCCCAACAAACAATGACGACGCAATCGACCTCGTTAGGAGGTTTAGCGAGGAAGGGGAATCCGGCTTTTGAGAACTCATGTACCTCACAAGCCACTATGTATGAGGTGGCCGGGTCTTGCAAACCCGCCCACCACCCGGAGGAAAAAGGTGTAAGTGCTTATGATTATGAATGAATGATTATGATTATGATTATGAAAGATTATGAATGAATGAATGAATGTTGCATGATCGGTAATGAATGAACAAATGGACTATGCACACACGAGGAGAAGGTTGGAGATTATGCACGCCCACTCGCCGGGCCATGAAACCTTATGAATGGAATGTATGAATTTGATAGTTGTAATCCCGAGCTTTGTTTTCCTTTGTTTTACCCACTTGGGAAATATCTTAAAACCTCGCACGAGATTATAGCTTGCATGTGTGAATGTTTAAATTCTGCTATAATATTATATTATGCCCTGTTTTATACCCACCAGTCTTCTATAGACTGAACCTGACTTTGTTTTCAGTGCTTTTATAGGTTTTGGAGTGGTAGGCGGGATTCTGAGTCTGTCAAGTTCTGTGTCTAAGTTGAGCCACTTCATGCATATTGTAAATTGATTTAGTTATGTATTGAATGTATGAAATGTTATGATTTACGTTTATGATATTCAGGACTAGGTATTTATGTTAGTTGAACCCGTTACTTGTTGCCTACATCGTGATTGACCTTATGTTTTACTTCCGCATTCGCATTTAATTCATGGTTTTGTTTAATTGGTTTCGAAGGTTTAGTTCCCGCCTAGCCTAGTGAGTGAGTGAGTCCCCGTTCGTCGTGACTTGGCACGTGTATGGACTTTCCATTTCATATACGGGTCGGGTCTCGGTGCGGGGGGTGTGGTGCCTTCCGTTTGGGGCGCTACAAAGGAGCTCCGACTCGGTCCCACAAGGTCAACCACAAAAGGTTTAATTCTTGTAACAATGAGCTTCGTGAGAACTTTAAGCACCACATTTAGTAACGCAATGGGACGAAACTCGCTAGCGTCCTTCGGACAATCAGTTTTCGGAACAAGGCATATGTAGGCCTTCCCCAAATTGCTAGGTACCGATTGTGTAGCAAAGCGCTTCTTAATCAAATTGAAAATTGAATCTCCTGTAATATCCCAGAAGTTTTGGAAGAAGACGGCTTGGCAACCATCCGGCCCTGGTGCTTTATACGGTTGCATGGAGTTGACCACATTGAAAACCTCCGTCTTAGTTATCGGCTTGGTGAGTAAGCTGCTGTTTTCCGAACTCAAGCTGTGTTGTTTCCCGCTCATGGGAAGCTGCTCTCGGGCCCCCTCCCTGTTAGGCGAGAAGAGGTTGACAAAGAAATCATACACATGGCTTTTCAGTGCCTCTCGATCTGTATTCCATGCTCCATCAATATGCAAGGCCTCAATTTTATTTCTGCGGCGTCTCGTAAGAGTGGATAAATGGAAAAACCTCGTATTTCTGTCACCCATCTTTAACCAGTTGATTAGGGACTTTTGGTACCACAACGTTTCCTCTTGTTTTAAGACCTCGTTGTATTCCTTTATCAATTCTAATTCTAATTCCCGAAACTCTCCATGTAACCGATGAGGAGGTACTCTCTGGATTCCCCCAATCCGGGCTTTAAGTTGTTTCTATGCATAGACACAAAATGCAACATAATATGCAGATTTTTTCTTCAATTTATTACGTCATAGGCATCGATCTTACACTTATGTTGTGTTCGGTATGACGCAACATAATGATACAGTTGGAAATGTGCGTCCGTCAAAATTTAAAAATGTATTAACTTTCTCTCGTCTTCGAGCTGGGTCGTTCATAAAAATGCAACCGAATATAACTTCCTAAAATTGAAGTAACTCTAGAAAGTAAACTCTGCATAGACGGAGAAAATCTGTTCCAAAGAACTTTATCCGTTTCCTATAAAAAGGTAAGAAATCTTCCCCACGTTAAAGATTTGCAACTACTACCCCGAAAAGATCCCTAATTACGTGGGATCAAGATCTCTATATATACAAGCCCATAACAAAATCCCAACTCTTGATTCAATTAATCATATTTCAATCAGAAAAAAAAAATCAAGAAATCAAATTTATGGCGATGTCTAGGTCCACTTTCTTGTTGTTCGCCTTGATATGCAGTTGGGCATTTGTGGGTCACTCAGATCTGTTGGCGGGCGGCGGCGCTTCTTCGCTGCCGTGCATTCAGAAACTGATGCCGTGCCAGCCGTATCTGAAGGGATCGTCGACGCCGCCGGCGTCGTGCTGTGCGCCTCTGAAGGAGATCGTGGCCGACGACGCCAAGTGTCTCTGCGAAGTGTTCAACAATTCAGCGCTGATGAAAAGCCTGAATGTTACGCAGGAGAGTGCTCTCGCTCTTGTCAAGACTTGTGGCGCCAAAGCTGATACTTCACTTTGCAAAAAAGGTATAATGTTCTTCAACGATTTCAATGCATGTTTGTGATTGGGGTTTTGTGTAATTTCTCTATATTTGTGATCAAATTTGCATCACTTTATCCATAGTTTTTAGTATTTTAAATTCATAAAATAAGACGGGATCACATATTAATATGTTCATAATCATGGGATTATGGATAATTATACAATAAATACGATATTTTAAAGTACAGAAATTAGAAACCAGGGTATTATCATTGGCTAGTTTGGTCATTTCCAACTTGGGAAATTAGATGGGATTCTCTTACCAAAAAAAAAAAAAAAGAAAAATTAGATGGGATTCATATCCTACTACGATATTCATGGAGGGATGGCTAATGCATGTGTTTAGTTATCTTTGTAAATTTTCTACAATTAGTGAGAACAAACATGTGGGATAGGATATCTTCTTTTTTCTTTTTTTTTTAATTTATAGGTATCTATATTTAGACACCGACACGCGTCGTACTATATAACTAGTTGTTAATTTTTATTTTATTTTTTATAATCTATATTTGAATCACCTAAAGTTCTCTATTCGGACGAAATTTACTAATAAGCTCCACTAAATTATGCAATTTGGTATAATATAATCTTTGTGGGAATTATAGTTTAGCATGATATGAATAAGAAACTTATGAGATGACATTATATAATTAATTATCCAAAAACTTCTGAGATGACATTGTATACTTATCTTAAAACTTAAACGGAGAATTCCCGAAAAATCCCCAAATGATAAGTCCAATTCCTTTTAGCTCCCCATTTTCAAAAATGATATATTAAAACTCAAGAATCGCGTATCTAAAACTCCAAATGATGTATTTGAAATACAAGGAAAAAATCACTCCCAGAATCGCGTATCTAAATCCCAGAATCGCATATCTAAAATCCCAAATGATTATTTAAAAATGGAAAGTTAAAAGGAAGTTTTCAAACCCATGGGGAGTTTTCAAAAATTACCCCAAACTTAAATTATATAATTATGTAAATGTCTAATTTCGTCTCTTTTGAATTGTAGCCGCTGCACCTTCTGCACCTCCACCATCAAATTCCACTTCAGCTAACCACAGTAAGTTATATAGTTTAATCACTTAATATTTCCTAATTTATCTATATTTAAAATTAAGAAAGGGCATAACATCACACTCTACACATAAGCAATAGCAATAGCCAATAATAGTTGTTCTTTGTTGGTTCAGCGGCGGCGCCACCGCCGAAGAAAAGCGGAGCGGGCGTTGTGGGAGGATCAGTTATTAGCGTTGTAGCAACTCTTATCAGCTGTATTATTGTTTCAGCATTTTAGATGATTTCTCACTTTGTTCCTCATTATTGAGATTTGAGAAAGTTGGTAGCGCAGTTATTTTGTATTAGCATCATCATTTACGTCTTCGAAATTTGCCTTATAACATGGTAATTTGCAGTTTGCACAATTTCGCGTAAATGCTTATGGATCTGAATTTATGATACGAGATAATGAATTGAACTCAAGCACAGTTTTAACAAATTATTAAAACAATTGAACGAGGAAGTCTTTCATTAGAGAGGAATGTCGAAAGGCGTAAGTTCTAACTTCTAATGTCATTAAAAAGTTGGAATTTTTAACTTATAATACCCTCAATTTCCAGAAAAATAGAGATAAATAATAGATAAAAGTGGGGGATATTATATAGGAGCACATTAGTGCACGAACCGTAGAAAAGAAGACGGAACATGCAAGCATATGATGCTCCTTGCTAAATCTCGGCATCGAAAAGGGCTAATGTCGCTATTCATCGTCAGCGCATCAGTGACACAATCGATTGCCTTTTACCTTTCTTTCTTCTTTCAACACAATCAAATTCAGAAATAAGACCAAGAATCAGTTCGAAACTTATTAATAGTTTCAAAGGAATTAAAAAGACCGATTTGGCAGAAAAGTGTAACTGTGGGAGGAAAATTAGTGCGCTGAAGAATGAAGATGTTCGGACAAGAAAGTTCCAGTTGAGACAGGAGACTATTTATATAGGTAGAAATGAAAAGATGCCCTAATTATATGTTGCTCTTCAAATTATTTCCAAGACAAGGCCCAGTTTGAAGTTTCGTTAGCCCGCTGGGCTGCCAGCATTTTTTGTTCAAATATATGACTAGTAAGTAGTAAGAGTGCCAAGTGTTTCGACAAAAAAAATTAATATATATAAAGTTCGTATTAAACTTAAATGATTGCTATTGATTTGAAAAAATAAAATTACAAATCAAAGCCATGTTCTTACCAAAAATATACTAAAAAACACTAGGAATCAACTCTCTTTTTGAGTTTGCAAGCACCGTCAAATTCTGAAGTTCACTGCTACGAACAAAGTTGAAGTTCCACGAATTGACTTCAGATGAATCTGTAGGTGTTTATTCATAACAACTGAATCACAAAATGCATAATTGGAACTTGTAGAAAATAATCACATAATCACACTTGACAGTACAGTCTAAACTCTAAAGACGGAAGATACTGAAATCACTCACTCTATACGCCTCAGGTGGCTTTGTACATAACAACTCAACTGTACACTGTACAATTCTTTACACAAGCAATCAATCAATGAATACACACCAGAAAAATGTTTTTATCTACATGAAAAAGAACACACTACGGATACAAGGAACATCCAGGACCAAAAGAATGGAAGGAATGTGAAAGGGAACATAAGGGTCAAAAAAACCTCCAGCAACAATCACGATTCATATCTCAAAAGGAGGGGTGATGATGAAGTAAAACGACCATGGATTGCTTTTAGCAAGGCTATGAAGTTGAACAAACTATCTTTCGTAAACCATTTAAGCTTCCACGTTGATGCATCAGATGTTGTCTTATTCTGTAGAGAGCCATTTAAACCATTTGGAGGGGGGAACTCTGATGTGCGTCGTAATGTTAAGGTAATGCGGAGGTCATCCAGAGAATGGACTACCTGCAAAACAGTAGGAGTTTAAATTAGAATAATTATTGAGGTATAAATAGATACCAAACATTATACAAGAAGCCATGGAAGTCCTCGTACAGCTAACTAAACTAGAAAGAAATGGATACATAAAATTGGTAACTCTAAATCAAAATAGGAAGCATGGGCCACTTCACATTGAGGGCAGTAAGAAATTATAATCTCATATAATTGAACACAAGGCAGTTCATGAGAAATCTCAAGGGGAACATAACTAAGAGAAATAAACATATAACAACTCAGATTCCTTTTGACGATCAAAGTGTTGCATAAAAAGTGAGAAATAAAAAAAGGTTACCATCTCGGATACATCAATGATGGCACAACATGAATCCAGGGAGAAATAGTTGGGGGAGAATGAATTCTCAGCTGTACCAAACTGCAGCAGATCTTCTGTGCATAGAAGCAGGTATCCTTCAAGCATGAAAAGGGATCTTGGCAACCACAAATCCCCTGGCCAATAGGAAGGCAATTGAGAAGGGAAAGTGGAAAAGCACAAAAATCACAAAGCCACATTGTTCACTTCATATACCTTCAAAGCTTTTCCGATAGAAAAACACCATTGAGTACTGAAATATGTTCATTTTTGAACCACCGCATACATGCTCCTCGAAAAGATTAATTTGCATCTGCTCCCAGCTGCAAATAATTACCATACATTATACAAATGAAGCAGCCATCTCCAGTCTTGGTACAGCAGAACAGTTTCAGGTTTCTATTGTAATAGCCAACTAGCTAATATTACCTGGTTAAGGAGCAAGTATTCTTCACCTCAAAAGAATCAAAGAAATCCAACACACATAGCAGAGCTCTTGATCTGCCAATACACCTGGTTATGAACAGATATGCTGCATTGCCTTCAAAGCACACCCTAGACGCACAGAACCACATATGCTTGTTAAATAGACAGAGCAGGATACAGTACAAGGAGACTGAAAATTACAGCTTACAACCTTACAGCTTGAAGTCCTAATCCAACAAAGACTTCTCTGGTATCACCAACCCCATGGCAACCAACCACTTCCAAGCCAGTCTCTGCAAGTTGTCACCAAATAAAGCTATCAAATAAGCAGATTAAACCTGTAGTATAATATAGAATGAAAAGCGTGTTAAAAAATCATCCCTAGTGAAAGCTCATACCAGAACAGAGCTAACCTGACCCATCACATGCATCAACAAGTAAAATGTACAACTTCTGTTCGCTGCTACGCAATACTGCTACTTCCCTGTATATGCAGAGAAGGGAAAGGTAGCATTACAATAAGTTCAAATACATTAAATTAGTCAGGGGACTGAAAAAGTTATGAACCAAGAACAACTTCATCAAGGAAGAAAATATAATAATACAAGCTTCAAAAATACATGCACGCCACAATATATAGAAAAACCACCACGGCATATATAGACAAAATATATAAAGAAGCAAAGAAGGGGCAAAAAGGAATATTCTCTCAAATAGGCACATGTTTACAAATCTCAAGGTTATAATAGTTCAATGAGAAAGTTTGACCTTCCATTATATCCTGATCTTTCAGGGAACAAACAATTGCATCGCACATATTCACTAGAAGTTTCATTAACCCCAGAACGAGCCATACTGGAATTGAAACAGGTTGCAATACAGTCATTTTCTTGGTCAGTTGATGTATTGAACTCAGAACTTGTTCCTCCATAGCAATGGCCAGGTAAGGTGGGGGCAGTGCTGAGCCCATTATTTTCAACTGAAATGGATTCCCAAGGGCCACTGGAACCACCGATTTCTTGCCCTGCATATGACACCTCACTTCCACAGGTCTCCACATGGTCATCAGATTTTTTGGATGAGTCCGTATCATTTTGTGCATCATCCTCCTCCAATAAGGAGATCAATCTTCTTTTGGCTTTCTTTCGGTGTTTTGCCTGCTCCAACCAATTATTTTTTCCCTTAATAAAGCCTGAACTTTCACCATCATGCACAACATCAGGGAAACTACTGCTTGAAGCATCAGAAGAGATTTCCAAATCTCTTCCATCAGTTTTGAAGGAATTTCCTTTGTCAAAGGCATTTGATGTATGGATCCCATTTGGCTTGAAAGATAAAATTTTGTCATTATATGAATCTCCTGCATCATCTGGATAAGAAGCAACAACAAAACTATCATGACTCATTCCAGATGAACTGTCGATAAGCGATAGATTAAAATGTGCTGGTGAAGGGCCAAATTCGGCGGAATCAGCTTCACTACAACTTGTATCGCTATCAGAGGAGACCACTGAGAAAGATTTAGCAGATAGCTGCAAAAATTCTTCTTCTAAGTTGTGGCGACGTTGTAAAATATCCTCTTGGTAGTGTGGTGGAGATCCTGGGCAAGCTGATGATGAATGAGAACCAATAATATCATTAACTACAGTTGATGGGGAAATTAGACTTTCAAGACTCAAATTATCCCCTCTTGAGACTGCAAGGGAATTCAAAAACGAGTCTGCAGCACCCCCCTCACTCCCTCGGGCATGCCCCGTTAAAAGTCTTGAAGCCGACTCGCCTATTCTATCGATGAACCGCTGGGCACTGATGATAGTAGATGTATCTGCAAAGGAGGTCTCGGATTCAAGGAAGACTGTGCTACTCTCGTCTCCGGATAGCAGAAATGAGTCAGAGATATGCCTTGAGGTCTCAGCAAGGTCATCATCTTTTGTCTCGTTCTTAGGAAGAATCTCTTTATTGTTATGTAAGATAGTGCTCCTAAATCTATTACCATCAATAACATTTTCGGATGTTTGATTCATCCATTCCTTAAATTCTTGCAGCCATCGAACTGAATGATCTCTTTTCATAGATTCGATTCTTCTCATCAGATCTTCAATTTCAGCTTCTTCATCTGTATTTGCATTTTCGTCTTTGTTTTGCATCTCATCACCTGACACTGAGTCTTGATCAGAGCATACATCTGAGGTCTGTTCATCAGTCTCAATAATGGCAAGACGAGAGCTTCGCCTCTGCAAATCATTAGAACAACAAAAGGTACAAGTTCTAATCAAATTCTTATTTCCATAAGGTATTTGGTAATCATATCATCAATCAATATGGCTTGTTACCATCAATCGTTACCTACCCTTCTTGTATTTATACTTCCTTCTACACCAGCATGGTCTTGGACAGGTGAATAAAATCCAAAGGTTGCAGGCTGCTTTTGCCGGCTCGCAATTATTATTTGTCTCTTCCAAAGCTCACTCGTGGAAATTTCCTTCTCATCCAGCATAAGCTAGAGCACACATGAATATAGCAATTATGGAAGTCCAACATAAGCGTAAAAGATATAGATATTCTTTAGGAAACCTGATATGAAAATCCAATCCAAATTATAAGCTCCAAAGAACAAATAACCAAGGGGATAGATAATGACTTACTTCATGTGGATGAGCAAAAAGGCTAAAAACTTGAGCCCGGAACCATCTTGCATAGCAGAGAGGATTCCCTTCCAACCATAAGTTTCGAAGAGAAGGAAGGCCAGCGAGGATCTCTATCTCAGAGAAGTTTGAAATAATATTGTAGGACAGGTCAAGCCCTTGTAGCGACTTCAAATTTTCAATGCCATGCAGTGAGGTTAGCGCATTGTTCCTCAGCACAAGCTTAACAATCTGACAGGAGACCTGCAAAATCCAGTTATTGAAGTGGCTCTGAAACTCAAATTGACTGTCAACACTATAAACAACAGAGCACTTGATTCTGCTCAGAGAATCTCAAATTGACTGCAAAAGGATATAGATCATATCTTCGAGTAAGGCAACACCGAAGAAACTTATGCATCTTAGCGAGTATGCAGTGGTTAATGTATACAAATTAAAGCCAAAAATAAGAAAGAAGTAACATTTAGCATCTTTAGAAGTTGAACCAATCCCATGAAATTAAACTTGAGAAAAGCCAATGATTCAGTTCAATCAAATAGTCAATTGAAGCAAAACAAAAAAGAAGAAGAAGAATGTTATAAGCATCTTGCTGTTACTTTATTCAAATCAAATCTTAAAAAGTTACCTCACTAAATGATTCAATACTTCTCAGATTATTAAATCCCAAGTCCACGTGGTTTAGGCGGGTGCACCTCTTGAGATTATCAACCTTTGCAAACTTGTTCCTACTCAGATCAAGGGTTTCAATGACCGGAAGAAGCTGCAAGGACTCGTCCATAAGAACCAAGCCATTACATGCACATGAAACAAAAGAGAGCCGGTTCCACTGTGGTGAATCCTTTATATCTGCAATTCTACTTACAAATACATGCCGCAGTGCATCCTAAGCCAATGTAGATGAACAACAAATACTCAAGTTCAGTAATATAATAAATCAAACAATGATACTAGCATCTACTATTAATGCACATAGGAAGAAAAAAAGTACCTAGACTAGACAAAATGTAAATGAAATAATATTCAGTAGGTGAAATGAAATAATAATGATAATAATAATTTGGGGGACTAAGCGTTCTTAACTTCTTATCCCTGCTTACACCAACTGTTTCTAGAACTGCCAATAGTGAGCAATTGTCTAACCATACCTGAATTATAACTTCTTATCCTAAACTAAAAAGACTGCAGGAAAAATTTATAATTGATTTGTCCAGATAAAATTTCTAAATAATCTCATGGACAACTTGAAGCAATCGCAGCAGCCAAGTAACTTTCCAACAACCAAGCAAAACCAAAGCTGATCACCATTGCAATAGAAAGGATTGTACTCATCTAAATGAAAATTTTAGCACTCACAGTTGAGTTATGGCATATCAATTTCTCGAGCGTAAACCTCAACTCAAGCAAGCCCTTGGCCGCCGATGTCGACAAATCACATCCACGGAGCTCCAGAACCTTCAGTCTCCCAAACGGAACCAAATACAGCGGCGTCGGATCCCTCACGGGCGGCGGCAGCACCGAAACCAACTTCAACGACGGCAGCAGGCGCAGAATCCTGCGCAACTGCTCGAGCGCGCGGTGGTCACCCAAGTCGGAAACATACGCCCGCAGATAATCGACCGGAGCTCCGGCCAACAAGCTCTCCAGCTCCTCCAAGGCTTCCAGCCTGGATTGCACGTAACGCAAACCGACTGGATTCAATTTCAAGACCAGCGTCCCCTCGATCAATCTCTCGGCCTGATTTTCCACAAACTTGACGAGTGATTCGAGGTACCTATCGCCCGTGACTACCGCCATAGGAAGGAATAGCAAGGTGAGAGTTGGGGAAAAGCGATTAATTGGGGTTTGTGAAGGGGGGTTTGGGGGGAATTGAGGGGAGGAGAGAGAGAGCCATGGCTAGTGAGAGAGAATGTGGGGGTTCATGATTGATTCATTTGGGGGGTGGTTACTGGTTAATGATTGGGGTTAAGAGTAGACTAATGGAGAAGCTGACAGCAACACGTGGCGGAATAATAAGGCCGCGTTTGGCAGCTCAGCTGATGTGGAAATTTTTGGATTAATGGATTATTGTAGATTGGAGTTGGAAACTGACTTCTCCAACAATCAATGGCCATATTTTTCACATATTCCCAAGTCCCCCAATAATGTAAATTTCCGGAGTCGATCTAGTTTAATTAGGATTTTCGTATTCGCATGTTAGAGACGATGCAGTTAGAATAATATCGTACTACGAATGATAATTGATCAAGTTAAAATAAAATACGATTATACCTGTACTTATAATGGATCGAAACTCGATCTAAAATCGTATATATATAAAATGATTCGGACAGAATATGAATCCATTAGACCCCATTGGACCCAACTACGATTTGAATCCATCGCATCTTTACATACAGAAACTTAGTTTTGAAACCGATTCCTAAAACTATAATGGATGGACGGCCTATCTTGAATTCATAATAAATTGATATAGTAAAATATAAAAAGGAAAAAGAAAAGCTTATTTCAGGTAAGAATATATAATCTATACTATTATATATTTGAAAACCATGTTTGACTTTTTGTTGTGCATTTTGATGATGTGTAATTTTATAGATTTTTTGAGAGTTTTAATTAAATAGAAAACATGTGATTCGTTGATTTTTATTTTATATATTATCTTATTATGAAAACAAAAATAACTAAGGAAAATAATTATCTTTGGTAATATTTATGATATACTTTCTATGTATGAATTTATTTTTAAAATTATATATATTTTTATCAAATAAATAAATGTCATAATTAATGAGTTTTAAGTTAAGAAAGATTGAGTTGATAATTTTATATATCAAAACATCTACCCTATAATTAGGGTGACATTTAATACTATTATTAATTAGGGTTAAAAAAATTGATAGAGAAAAATTAAAATAAAAATCTTTATTTTGTATATTTTATTATGAAAATAAATATTATTAACGAAAATAATTATTTTTGATAATATTCAAAATAAATTTTCCATGTATGATTTTTTTTTTAAATTATACATATTTTTATTAATCTATATCTATATCTATACTATAATATATATCAATTGTGTCAATTTTGACTCAATAATTTTTTCTTCTTTTTTTATTTTTTAAAAATTATTTGATTGGTCAATTGATTTTCCAAATCACATTAATTAACTTATTATTTTATAAATTTAGGAAATATCCCATTAATAATTAACCATAGAATCTTTAATATTTTTAAGACTTTTAATTAATAATAGTGTATTTTATATTAAGTGATTAATCAACTTAATTAATTGATTGGTTTTATTAACTGAAATAAACTTAAAATATTTTGGCATAAATTAAGAGAATTAACCTTTTTTAACACTTTTTTCATAAATAATAATTTATATAATATATGATGAAATCTTAATATTAACTAAGGAAATTTCTTTCTATTATCAACCATTAATTTATTATTTATAAGTCTTGACTTAATTAAATAGATTAACGTATTAAATATAGCTCAAAACATCTATCTATACTATTATATATTTGAAAACGATGTTTGACTTTCAATTGTGCATTTTGCATGACGTGGAATTTTGTGGTTTTTTTGAAGTTTTTAATTAAATAGAAAAAATATGATTGACTTATCTTTATTTTATATATTATTTTATTATGAAAATAAATAGTAACTAAGGAAAATAATTATATTTGAAAATTTTGATTGAATGGAATTAATTTTCATATTTGTTCTAATTAAGTAAGGTTAATATTATATGTGTATATTTTGATATTTCTGATGAGGCCTAAAAACACTCTCGAATCAGAGTCGTCCACGTGTCAGCATGTCGCTAACTAAATCCCAGACGCTCGCCTTGAAGGGCTCGTGGGCCTTCCCAGCCCACTCATTCGCAAGCAAGGATAGACCGTCAAGCCTCGGACGACTACTCCGGTAAGAGTCCAGACCCGACGAGTCTGACGCTCGCTTCTCGGCCCTCAGGGATACCCTTCACAGGGAGGCACCTACATGGGGGTCCCATGATTGACGCTCGGGATCTTGTCGCTCAAAGGTCATCTATCGTGAGGAGCCCATCCGTGGATTTTCCGAGCGTCATCAACGCTCGGGAATGAGCCTACCCCTCATGCGATGGATTCTCACCTTCAGAAGGAGATATTAGTCCCTCATCCTACACGACCCTCGTCAACAACCTCTGACACAAAGGTACTGTGTACCGTGCACCTGACACGCCGTCTCCTTTTCTGGAATGTCATTCTCACCCCACCAAAGGCTGACGCGTGTTAGGGCAACACAGGTTTGGGACCACATGGTCAATTTACCCATTTACCCCCATCCCTAACATATAAATAAGAGAGAACACCTGCATTATCTCCTAAGTCATCTTCCTCACCAAAAATACTACGTACTGAACTGGGCATCATTTTCCTCTGCAACTTCTCCAAAAGCTTCCTGTATCTCACCCTTTTCTGCATTCTCACTGCACGATTTCTTGGTGTTATCCTAGCTGGAAGAACCCACGCTCATTGGAAACCTAGTTCCTGAGGCTCTTGTGCCTGTGATGGTCTTCCTTCCTATCAACAAATTCTAAAGTGTTTGGTGTTCAAGTCCTTCACAAGTTTCTGCACCATCAATTTCTATATTTTCGTTAAATTAATTTTAATGGCCGATTATTTGAATCATGGATACAATTTCCATAAAAAGTCAGTAATTTCAAATTTAAATTCAAACATTACAAAATAAAGATAATTGATTAAGTTGTTTAAATTACTCCATCAATTAATTCATTTTTTAAAATTTAAAATTAATAGTTAATATATATATACACACACAATTATATATAAAAATGTATTTTTTCAGACTAAATTGTGTCAATTTTCTTAGAAATTTTTAGAATTTGAATTTTTTTATTGTTAAATACTATTAATTGAGGTTAGTAATAATGTAGATTTTTTGGGTTTTCCAAAAATTGCATTTTTATGGCTAATCATTCGAATCATGGAAAACTCCCATAAAATATTACTACATTTCCAATTTTAAATTCAAATCTTTCAAAGTAAAAGGGATAATCAGTTGCTTAAACTACTTCGTCAAATTAATGTTGAGTAAAGAAAATTGTCATAAATATTGATATTACATTTCATACGTCTTGCACCGGCTAATATTGGTGTTTTAGTTTTCTTCTTTAATTCATCTATTTGATATGTTTTTTCATTTTTCTTCGTGACCACTACTTGCTATGAGAGAATCTGATGAATTCCAATAACATGTAAGTACTTCTACAACTTTGTAAATAATGATCCGTTTGATTTTTTATTTATTTTACATATTATGACTATATGTTTTTTCTTTATTCGTTTTATCTTGCACCATCTTTTTTTTATTTATATTTTTTTAATTGAGTCAAACTTTTTTATGCAATGTTTAAATTTAAGTGAGTTTTTGTATTTCATACAACTACTGTTCTTTTCATGAATTATCTCCACTTCAAGTTGAGTTTTAGCAGCAACAGTTACTCTATTTTAAATTTCATTGATTTTTTGATATATATTAATTTTATTTTTGATTGATATATATATATATATATATTTAACACACAACCCAAGTGGCCAGAGGGATTCGAACCCGTGTCTTTGCCTTCGAGAAATAACCCTCAAACCACTTGGCCAATCCCCTGTTGGCATAAATTTTGTTGTCAAATGTAGTTTTAAAATATATTATGTAATTGTATTAACACGTGGAAAGGAAAGTTGTTAATATCAAAATATTGATTCACAATTTTATTTATTATTTATAATTCATTTAATTGTATGATAATAATTATCTTTTGAATTTAGTATCTGATTTTGATTATTTGTTTTGAAGTATTTGTATCTTTTTGTGTCTATGAATTTACTCATGTTTTTTTAACTTTATAAAAATTGATTCAATACTATTTTTTTCTTTTTTGAATTTTTTTTTCTTTAAAATTTATGTTATTGGTCAATAAAATTTTCATAATATTTAATATTTTGAAGATCTTAATTATTTACCAAATCACATTAATTAACATATCAATCTCATAAATTTAAGAAAGTCCAACTGCCAATATTTTATTTTTGTCAAGTAATTAATTGATTCTACATAATAAAAAAATATTCAAATATAAATATTTTAATTAATTGATTGATCCAATAATTAAAAATAAATTTAATTTATTTTGAATTAATTAAGGGAATTAGATTTTTTAAAACTTATTTTCAACAAATATATGTGCACAATATAACGAAATCTTGACATAAATCAAGCCATCAAGGAAATTCAATTGAAGAAGAAAGCAAGGTTGGCTTCATTATTGCAACCGTAATTTCCCTTTAATTATTTTATTTTGTACTTATAATTTATTAATATATGTCTTTTCTTTTTTTTTTTTTTCATATTATTATTATTATTATTAGTCAAACATCGTCGAGACTTATTCACAAATATACATTGCTACTTCGTTTTAGCAAATATATATATATATATATATATATATATATATATATATATATATATACTTGAAAATAGAAAAAAAAAATCCGATCCTATTCACTCACTAAATTTTAATTACATCAATTTTGACATAAACATTGAATATTTCGACTCTCTAAAAATTTTTGAGTCT
Source organism: Lantana camara (assembly GCA_037501455.1). NCBI lineage: Eukaryota > Viridiplantae > Streptophyta > Magnoliopsida > Lamiales > Verbenaceae > Lantana > Lantana camara. Next base: position 94,629,571 of record CM074860.1, on the reverse strand, counting down.
TATAGTTTTCATCAAAAGTGATAATGGTTTACATATTGTAGCCTTTTTTTATTCATATATTGTTTATATATTATTTTTGTGTTTTAATTTTACTTTCTTTTTATTACAAATTTTGAAGATAAAAAGGATCGTTTATGTGTTATTCTATCATATACATTTTACGAACTAAGACGTCATGTTCTTTTCTTCCACCTTCACAATATACTTATATTCTAAATTTTTGTTACATTTATTTGTTACTAATTTATAATTTTTTCATTCATTCTTTTATAGATAAAATATCTTCTTTTGAAGATTTTGTTCAAGTATCGATTCTTAAAAGGTAATTTTATACGTATTTATGTTCAATGATAATTATGTATTGTTTATATATATATATATTATAAATTTTTTCTCCATTTTTTGATACTGATTGTGAAAAGGTAATATTATACATATCTTTGTTCAATAATAATTTATGAATTGTATATATATTCTTTTGGTATTAGCATATTGATCCTACGACGCACGAAAATATGCTTGCTTCCGGTTCCTTCGATGAGACCGTCGGAATTTGGAATGTCAAGTCTGGCAAATGCACGAAAGTACTTCCGGCTCATTCGAACTTTGTTACCTCCGTCCATTTTAATCTTGATGGGTGGATAAGTAGTTATGATGAGTTTTAGTAATGTTGTTGTTCTTTTTTTTTTTTTTTCTTTCATAATGTTGGCAGTTTAATTTGTTTATTTGGGTCATATGATGTATAAAAAATTCCAACTTTAAAAATAATACAAACAATATATAATAAATCATTAAAAGTTATTTAAATATTCCTCAAAGATAATTTTATTTGTTAATATATGGACATATAAATTTATTTGTATAGTTTTATAATTTTAATTATATATCTTGCAAATTTGAATTATAGAAAGTATTGTATAAAATCGGTTAATAAATTTTAAAATAATTTGAATCATTTTTTCTTTTAAAAACTTATACCTTCAATTGGGATTCGAACCTCCACCCATTTTTTTTTTTAAATTAGAAAACGTGAACCTCCGCCTTATTTTTGACTTTAGAAATTAAGGTCAACATTTTCATAAAATGTAAATACACAAAGTTTTTCGAAATGGCAAAATGAAGTTGACTTATAGTTTATTAAACTCCAAAACAATTCTTTAATATTTAAATTTTATTTAGAGTTTTAATTTGTATATTAAAAGTTATTTCATTAGTTATGTTGTGCTATATGAATTTTTAATATTTTTGGATTTTATACTTTTAATATAACATGTATATTTTATAATATGATAATTTATTATTTTTTATAAAATAAAATCCACATCACTTATGTGATATTTTTTAATATTGAATATGAAGTTTTTTTAAGAAAAATAGAACTATAAATTTGTATTTCTAAAAAAAAAAAAAAAAAAAAAACTATTTACATAAATTTTTTAGGTCTAAAACTCTGGTAAAAATTTAATATCGCTGGGAGTAAAAGTGAATTATTTGCATTTTGGGACCTTATTTTTCGGGAAAAAAATTAAAAGGATAGAACTTTTTAAAAACTGTAGGACAAACAAAAAAAAAAATCGATCCGTGTTTTGTATATTTTTGAGGCTTTATGCTAAATGTTTTTTTTTAAATTTCTTTATTGTCGTTTTTTTATCATATAAGATCAAGAAATTTATTTTATATTATTATAGTTTATAATATTTATACTTAATATTATACACTAAAACCGTGCATAGCACGGGACACACACTAGTATATTATATAGATTATAATTACCATTAATTAGGATTAATTGCACATCTTAATTAGGCTTAAATTGAAGGTTAGCTGAAATTAAAGCCTATATGGCCCCTATGGGCTGAAATTTTGGTCTACGGGCTGAATTTAAACCCAAATTTCAACGTCCAAGATCTATGACTCATACTTGACCGGAGAAAGCGTTATTGGAGAAACAGAGACAATTAACGACGTTTGGATTTGTAATTACTGGAATTGAATTCAATAATAAATTGTAGATTTCCTTTTTCTTTTTTCGTTTTCCGAGTATTAATTGGAGGAAGGAGGTTTAGATATTTATTTTTTAATATACATTTTTATTCTTTTGACTTCCATGCACAGCACAGTTTGTTTGGGCATAAAATAAATCTTTAATTAATTAATTATCATTAATCGGTTTTAGTTTGAAATTATATTTTAATTGTCTGCGTGGACCGAATTGGTGTCATGTGGCAAGCATGCCACGTGACAAGTGGATCAAGATAAATACTGAATTAGGAAAAAATTTCAATTTTTGTTAAATGTAATTTATGTTTAGATAATTACAATTATTTTATTATATCCGATTAGTTAGCTTTGGAAAAGTTAATATTTATAAAGACTTGTAGTTTCATTTGGGATAAAACTTTGACAGAAGAAGCCTATTATTTCACTAAGATCGCCGGAGCTAGCATCTAGGTTGATCAACGTAAAGAGTTTGCTGGGCTTGGAGTAATCGGAACATTAGAGATCAAGACGGACGAATATTTATAAATAGTATGTATATTTTATTTTTATTTTTGATCTTTACTATATTACCCAAACGAATTAACTGCAAAAAAACCCTTGTGTTTAGCCTAAATAGCAAAAAAAACCCTGTCATAAAAAAATTAGTTCAAAAGATCCTGTATTTTTTATTTTTTGCATACCACCCCCTCATTCTATTTGGTCAACAAAGGGACGCATTTTACCCAAAATACCCTTTATGTGCATTTTAGACAAGAGTATGATTTATTCATTACATAATAATCATAATAATAATAATTATATATATATATATATATAAGTAATATTTATAATAATCATATATAATAATTATTATGATTATTATAAATATATATATATATATATATATATATATATATATATATATAAGTAATATTTAATATATACATTGCATAATATTATATTATATTTTTTGCATAATATAATATGAATTTATTTATCTATACATCATAATGTAAATATTATAATATCTTATATATATATATATATATATATATATATATATATATATATATATATGAAATAAATTTTATATATAATATTTAATATATATAATGCATATTAACATATTTAGATGACATTATACATCACTTTTTATAATTATAAATTTATAATACAAATTATTTATATTTTAAAATATTTATAATATATATATATACACACACACAACAAATTATTTATATTTTAAAATATTTATAATAAATATATATACACACACATATATACAATAAATTTTATAAATAATATTAAACATATTAAAAAATTTGTATGATATTATAATGAAAATTTATAATATTATTATTTAAAAAAAAAATGGAAAAGACGTCTTCTCCACCATATTCACAAACGCAGCCGGAGGCCAGGAATACCATCCCCTAATCTACAAATCTACCCAGCCGTCACCACCGCCACCCTCGCGCCACCACTCCCCAGATCTGCTTCCTCATCAAAATCCCACCAATGGCGAAGGCGGCGCACCGGAGGTAGAACCACCACCCCATCTCCCCTCACAACTTCCATCAGCCCCAGCGCCGTCGCAGCCACCACTGGAACTCCACCACCGCCTTTTTCCGAATCGGTCTCATCACCCCTTCAAAACGGTGTCAATCACCGCTGCCGCCTTGTTTTCAACTGGAGATTTGTTGAGTTCTGCTGCCGCCGCCGCCCCTTCCACCCTCGACGAGCAAATCCGCCACCCCTCCGTCTCTCCCAGGTTTGTCATCCCTCGATCTGAGTTTTGTGTGTGGTTTTGTATGGATCTGGGTTTGATGGTGGGTGGTTGTTCATGGTGGCAGTTGTGGTGGTGTTGGTGTGTGGCGGCAGTGGTGGGGCACTTGCAGATGGGGGAAGAAGTGCAGCCAACTCCTGATTTGGTTCATCACCGAGTTCCACCACCATCGTGTCCGGTTCTCTACAGTACCACCGCTCCATCACCGGCGGATCTCCTCCGCCATCGTCTCCTTCCCACCACCGCGCCAGATTTCTTCCGCCGGCGAAAATGGTGCTGCGCCTATATATATATATACACATAAGTTTTATGGATATATAAAATATATAATTTAATAAATATAATGTTGGGGTAAATTTGTCATTTTACGTGAAAAAGTGATGAAAAATTCAATATCACACGCAGTCAATGCGCTTGTAATATACTTACTCGATCTAGGGTTTTTCTTGCAAAAAAAAATTAACAGGAGGTTTTATAAATGAATTTTTTTATGACAGGGTTTTTTTTGGACATTTCGTGATACACAGGGGGGGTTCGATGCAATTTCCTCTTACCCAAACTCTTACAATATATTAGAAATTGCCTTTTAAACTCTTACCCCATATTAAGAATTGCTTTTTAAAGTTTTAATTCCAAGGAATTGCAATTTCTTTTAAAATTCTAATTTCAGGCGGGTTGTGAACCGGGTTAATAATTGAGATATAACTAAGTAGTAATTGCTTTTTAAAATTCTGATTCCAAAGGTGTTGTTAATCCTTAGGCATAGAAATTTCAATTGCGATTACTTTTTAAAGTTTTAATTTCATAACGGGTTATAAACTTTTAGATAACCGTTTCTTTTGTAATTATTTAATTAAAGTTATTCATTCTCATATTTTTATTTTTATTTTGTATAAGCATGCCCCCATTATTAAACACCACTCAAAATCAAAGAGTATGTGTGATTAATAATTCGGTACTATGCTAATTTAATTAAAGATTTTATGTTCGAATATTTAAAAACACAACTATTATTGATAGAAAATACGGAGAATTAATGTTTCATTCCCGATAAGGCACATAACTTATCCTAAATACCCCAGTTTCAAATTCGTCTGTTTTACATTCCCAATACACGACATATTTTTTGTAAACCCTCCAAAACGTGTAAAAAGACCGTGTTGCCCTTGTTGAATTCAAGAGTCAGGGTTCCTTTCATTTGAATTATATTTGAGAATCTTCACCCTCGACTTGCCAATACGTACCGCCGCCGACGAGAACGCCGGCCACCATACATCCGTCGTTCGTTTGTTGAGGAAGAAGACATCTCCACCTCTGGTAAATGTAACCATTCTGATTCGACAATTTAGGTTTTTAATTGCAGATTAGAGGGTCTTAATTCGGCAGTTAGGGCTTGCAATTATACAAATTTTGTGTCCATTTGCAGATTTTGCAGTTTTTGTTGTCAATTAATTCCGATGGCTCGATTGAAGCAAATCTCAAGTAGGTCCAGCTCCGGGAAAAGCCTTCTTCGCGATAAATCTCTGCGACACGACAAAATACCCAGTCGTTGTTCGCTCACATATTTCACAGAAAAAATATCCGGAATTGGTGTGCTAACTGATGCCCAAAGGCAAAGAATACTGGCGACTCCATTTGGCACATTCCTTCACATGCATGGAGTTCAAGGTACAAACAAACGCGTTGGGGTGCTGCTGGACCTATGGACATTCAACTTTGGGCAAGTTAGTGTACCTTTTACTGACACAGATCTCTCAATTGTGTTGGGGATACAATGTGAGGGTCACCTCGTTGATTCTTATGTTAGAGTGAAATCACGATTCCGGCAACTGTATTTTGACAACAAAAATGGTAGGGTGATACGTTGTAACATATTGGCAAGGTTACAGGGCTTGGCTTCTAGGAGTGATGCCGAAGGCATAGATGATTTTGCACGAATGTTCATATTGTTTGTTTTTTCTACATTGTTATTTCCATGCAGCAGTCTTAAGCTACCAATTGGTCTGATATGCTATGTAGATGACTTAAAGTATATCGACCGATTCGCTTGGGGTGCTGTTGTTTATAATTTTTTGGTTTTGTCAATTGAGAAGTTTAAAGTTGATTGCAAACAGTTTCTTGACGGATGTACCATGGGGCTCAAGGTAAGAATATATATATTGTTATTTTGATTTTATATCTACGTTGTGTGTTTGTCTTTTTGATCCCCCTAGTATGTTTTAAATCCAGGCTTGGTTCCATGAACATTCTCCCTCCTGTGGGCATGCCGTGTTGGTGCAGGCATTCCCACGTTTTTTGAAGTGGCAGAAGAGTAATTTGCCTGCACAAAAGAAGGAAATTGGAAAGCGTTTCAGCAAGCTGACCTTCTCCGACATAAGTAAACATTATGATTGAAAACGTTAACTAGATGCTTATATTATACAATTTAATCGTTTGCTTGCAGGTAAATCAAATTAAATCTGCTGATAAAACGGAGCTTAGGTTGCTAGCTTGTGTAGAGGATGTATCAGAGTCTGCCTTTCAAAATGAGGTTGATGATGATGATGGTGAAGAGGATGATGTGGCCGAGGAGAAGAAAGATGGTAAGAGAAAAAAATCTAATAAGCGTGCAAAGTCTAACAAAAGAAGACAGGCAGCTGCTGAGGACTCTATTTTAGAAGGTGTTGAAGGAGATGTTGGTGAGGAGAAGAATGAAGCTGAGGAGCAGGATGGTGGTGAGGAGAAGGTTGAAGCTGAGGAGCAGGATGGTGGCGAGAAGAATGTTGTAGAAGAGGAGAAGGTTGAAGATGTGCAGAAGTTTTCGAGGTTTGATTCTTTAGATCTTGTTGTTTGTAACGTCATGAATGATTTGAGGACTGAATGGAGGAATGTTGTTGTTGAAGTTCAGGGGGCTGCTGATGATGAGGTTGAGTGAGGTGCGGTTGTCGTTTGTCATGATGCCGCTGAGTTCTCTCATGAAGCAGTTCATGTTATTGAGGAGGCAGATGATGATGATTTAGATGCCCCAGTTTACTCAGTTGACAGAGATTTGAAGTCGTTTCTTGGTATAAAGGATTTTGATGGGCGTGCATCTTTGAACGATGAAGCCGTTAAGGTGATCGATGGAATCATTGATGCCTACTCTGCGACGTTCAAGTAAGTTGTTTTTTATGCGTAATTAGTTTAGTAATTTGAAAATCAAATTTGTATTAATGCGTAATTTTATTTTATTGCCAGTGATAAGGTGGTATATGTCTGTGGCGATGAAACGTGAGTGTTTGTGAGTGATATTTTGAGATTGATATGGGGTCAGTCAATGAAGCAAAGGGTTTTCGAGGCCTATTTTGATATTCTGATGGGTAGTGACTACATCCCCCAAAAATCTCGCAAAATCTATTGTACTTCTTCATTTCTCACACAACATATAATAGATTGGTGAAGGGACCCACGTCGAAAACCCACTATCTGTCAGTGAAAAGGATGGCTAAATTTCTTGAAGACCCCAAATTAAGGAATTATGCGGTGCTACAACTGGAAATGTTCAACAGCGGTGTCATTGACTAACACCGGTACGTATATTCCCATTAAACACTACTAATCATTGGCATTTGGTAGTGTACAACACAATGGAGAATAAGTTCTTGGCGTACAACTCCATGAACTCACCGAAAACACGCCACGCGGAGAAGGTATGAGGTTGTTTCTTGAAATCATATTGGGAATACAAGGGTATTGCCAACATTGCTACAGCTGAAAAGTACCTGCAACCCACATCCTTCCGTACTCAAGCACTAGAAAGCTTGGACTGTGGGGCGTTTCTTTGCCTCTTCGTGGAGTCACTCGCAAAGGACACCGCAGAGTTCAACCAGTTTGCAAAGGGAGTCCCAATCGCTGATTACCGTGTTCACCTCGCCCACATGCTACTGAAATTTGGTTGTCAACAGCTTGTATGAATGAAATACTGATTTTTTATAATTTTGTACATATGTTAACTTTCTTTGTGAATCACATATATAAACTTTCTTTGTACATATCTTTATAACTTTCTTTTAGTCCATGAAAACTCGTAATTAAAAGCTGGGTTTGTAGAGTTAGGCCATGAAAATGCGTAATTAGAGGCGGGATTTGTCCAGTGAAAGGTTAAAAATGCGTTATTAAAGGCAGGCTTTGTCTAGTGAAACGTTAAAAATGCGTAATTAAAGGCAGACTTTGTCCAGTGAATCTCAATTACGTATAAACAATGACACGCAATATTGGGTTACATATTGTGGACAGTTACGTTATTCCACAATGTTATTGTGGACACTTACGTTATTCCACAACATTACAATAATGGTATTCAAGATTTATTGAATCATGACCACAACATTACAATAATGATACTCAACATTTATTGAATCATGACCACGACATTACAATGATGATACTCAAAGCCTGCCTTTAATTACGCATCTTTAACCTTTCACTGGACAAAACCTACCTTTAATTATGCATTTTTAACGTTTCACTAGACAAAGTCTGCCTTTAATTACGGCCCACAATGTTATTGAATCTTGACCACAACATTACAATAATGGTATTCAAGACTTATTGAATCATGACCACAACATTACAATAATGATACTCAAGATTTATTGAATCATGACCACAACATTACAATGATGATACTCAAAGTCTGCCTTTAATTACGCATTTTTAACCTTTCACTGGACAAAGTCTGCCTTTAATTATGCATTTTTAACGTTTCACTAGACAAAGCCTACCTTTAATTACGCATTTTTAACCTTTCACTGGACAAATCCTACCTTTAATAACGTTTTTTTAACACACCGCTCTACAAACTGTGGGTTTATTTGCGAATATGTAACGCACCACTTCACAAACTCGGTGTAGCACCCCTATACGTAGAGATACCACACCCCCGCACTATAGGCCGATCCACATACGAAATGGACAATCCGTACATGAACTAACCTATAGCGAACGGGTGACAATTAAAAGAAAGGACGAGCTAGGCGGGACTATACCCCAAAGCAATACAAAACCAAGACATAAAAGTTAAAAGCGGAAGCATTAATTCACAAATACATATAGGTACCATATTTACATCAACGATATAAATACTAATAGATACCAACAGATATCAATACATTATCATCTCCTATATATCATACAAGCAAAAGTCCCCAAATATACCAAGAACTATAACGTACTAAATTAGGACATGACAAAAGCAAGATCATGGAAATGTGTGAAGTGCTAGACCCGGCTGGATGACAAGACATGACTCAGACTCCCGCCTAGCACACGACCGCGACAACCTGAAAGGTGGGGTGTCAGTCCATGGAAGACTGAGTAAGGGGCATAAATATATATTAGCGCAATTAACATGCAAGTTATAACCTCGGGTAAGGTTTTATAATTTAAAGATAATATAAGTTCATAATAACATAAAACTCGGCCGAGATTACAACTACCAATATTAAGTACTTTAATCATTTTCATGTTTCAATACGTGTGATACGTGGCCGGCGAGTGAGGGCAATCTCCAACCTTACTCCAACTCTGTACAATACATGCTTGCTTTACCTTTTAATAGGTGATCATGCAATTAAGCTATCGTGTAGTTGTGCAGGTGTATTCAAGCAGAACAATCAATACATGCAATCATGATAATAACCCGAGGACAATCCGTGGTGCCGGACCCGTCCCCAGTCTCCTTCTTCCTCCGGTGATGGTGGGATTGCAAGGCCCCACCATCCAATCTCATTGAGCAGAGGGTACATGAATCCCTAAGCCCGGAGCTCCTTCCTCCACTTATCTCCTAGCGGATTCAGGGGTGACCCCAAATGTGGTGAGGATAGTGTTCGAGTTACCCGTCAGCCCATGCTTTCCCGGTTCGCTCAAACCACTACCCTCGGGCCCAACGTGATATGCATTACTAGCCAAAACCCGATCAATCAATCACGATACATGACTTGCTTGCAATTGTGCATAGGTTTAGAAATAAGTACATATATACCTTTTGGCTTGAAATCCACATAAAGGTTATACGGGTTCTATATACTAACAATTAAACCTCACCTTTACCGACAAAAGACAAGTAGGGCACGGCCTACGGGGCTTGCTCCTCGTCCCTACGAAGCTGGTCTGTGCAAAATAGACGTGTACACGTGAGACTTGACTCTAAATAGACCAAATATGACGAACGGCGAAAATACAACGAGATGACGTGCAACATACAATGTAGCATAAAAACATCTTGTTTCAGTACATATTTAATCATATAATAGCAATTCGGGGTCAAAGAAATCATCGGATCATGGGGATAAAAATATAATTTTATGCAGAAAGTTTTGTTCTGTCAGACGCACGGGAACGGCCGTTCCGGGTTTCCTTTGTAAATGGGAAGGGCCGTTCCCGTGGCCCTTGAAAACGCGCCAACGTTTTTAAATTAAAAGCGCGCCTTTAGCTGGGAACGGCCCTTCCGGCACCAAGGCCAAAACGGGAACGGTCGTTCCCATGCTCGGCCGCCTATTTTGGTTTAAAAGAGTGGGAACGCCCGTTCCCACAATGCTTTGAGGATGGGAACGGTCGTTTCCAGTTTCTGCAACTGAAAAACAGAGCAGAAACAGGGGAGGGCTACGGGAAACATTAACAAAGCCACAAAATCTCAAGTTTGATCCCCCAAATACAATTATTTCTGGAAATATGATGCATATACATTCAAGATATGATAGCATATCACTTAAATACATAAAACATGAAATATCACCAAGATTTCAAGCCTCCAAGTTCATGTTCAAACTTGATCACTCAAGCTAATTATCCAAGAATTCATGCTCCAAATCATGACATAATTCAAGATATGATCATATAATCATGCTTCCATCTATACCTAATCCATCTAGCACACAACCCTCAAACCCTAGCCATCCTATGAGTGATCAAGAATCATGAATTCATGCAAATACCAACCGTGAGCTAAAGAAATGAAAAAGATAGATGATGATGATGAACAAGCTTCAAAGCTTGGAATTTTCTTGAAAAAATCTTGATGATTATGATGAATCTCTTCCTCCTTTTTCTTCTTGGAGAACCGAGAGCAAGAAAGAGCAAATAAGTTGGGAGAATTTGATGAAATTGATCTTGGAAGAAAGTGGAAGAAATGGTACGTGATTCACCATTTTGAATTTTGTGAAAATGGCTAAATTGCTACTTAATCCTCCAAGTATACCAATCATGCAATTAAGGATGAAAAGATTTGAAGATTGATCAATTAAGTCCTTGAAAATGTTATGCGATTTGGTCCCTAAATTTAAAAGAATGAACATATATGGGCAAGTTTGACAATTAAATCATATTCGGTAATTGTTTCACGAAATAAATATTTTCAGGTCATGAAAGAAATTCTCGCTTTGATATAAATTCATAAAATTTCATGAAAGTATTTTAAAATACAATTTATAAAATTATTTTAAGGGTTAATCTTTCTTTGCACCCTAACCTTTGGGGTGCGTTGCACTTTGGTACCCAACCTTTGATTTTTGACGAATTAGTACCCAACCTTTGCAATTTGTTTAACTTCAGTACCTAGGTCAACATTTCGGCCAAAATCTGAGGTCAAGACTCAGCGCGTGTGTTTCACGCGATTTCTTAAGGGTAATTTAGTCATTTCATTTTTTCACTAATTAAGAAATTGAAAAACACAAAAAAAAAAAAAAAATGGAAGAAACCAGATTTCTGCTCGTCATGTCCACAGCTGATCCTTGGCCTTTCTCCTAGAATTTATCCATTCAATCATTCCCAAACCCAGATTTCTGCATCTTTTCCTTTTTATTTCCTCTTATCATTTTCCCGAAAGAAGAGAACCAAATCCATGGGAATCAGGGTGCGAGGTTTCTTACTCAAGCACCGCGTCACCACCCTTTTTCGTCGGGTTTTCCGACCGCGCCACTACCGCCGCCTCAGCTCATCCGGCGGCCAACGTGTTAGAGCCTTCTCACGCCGCTATCTTGTCGGATCTCAGGGTTTGAGCGGGTTCAGATCCGGATCCAATCGCCCCTCTCGTGGAGGAAGGTTGGTGAGGAAAAGGGGGATCTGAAGCGGTGGTGTTTTCTCGGAGCTGAGGTGGTGGTGTTTTCTCGGATCTGACCCGGAGTGCGTAGGGGATGAACTGCTTCGGATCTAGGCTGAGGTGGTGTTTTTTTCCACGTTCTTCCATCAGAGAGAGATGATGAAATCTGGGTTTCTTCCATTTTTTTTTTTTTTGGTTTTTTTTTTTTTTCAATTTCTTAATTAGTGAAAAAATGAAATGACTAAATTACCCTTAAGAAATCGCGTGAAACACACGCGCTGTGTCTTGGCCTGAGATTTTGGTCAGAATGTTGACCTAGGTACTGAAATTAAACAAATTGCAAAAGTTGGGTACTGATTTGTCAAAAATCAAAGGTTGGGTACCAAAGTGCAAAACACCCCAAAAGTTGGGGTGCAAAGAAAGATTAACCCTTATTTTAAACATAAGATATTAATAAATACAAGCGGGGCGTTGCAACTCTCCCCCCCTTAAAAGGACCTGGTCCCCAGGTCCAATGTCAAGTTTCAATTGATGCACAAGCCATAAGAGAACCCCGTCTCTTGAACAAGGGATGAAAGAACCCCGTCTTTCAACAAGAAATGAGAAAATCCCGTTTCTCAACAAGAAGTGAGAGAACCCCATCTCTCACCAAGAAAGGAGAGAGCCCCGTCTCTCAACATGCATGAAAGTAATTCACGGAACAAATGGTAATTCCACGGTCATAAGGATTACATAATCAAGTAAAACCACATTAATTACATAAATATCATATAGATAAGTAAAACCATCTTTAATCATACCATTACCATTCATAGTTAACTAATTTGCAATAAACAAGAAATTGAATACAATAACAATAAGATCCGTGATGCACGCGGTATGCATGGTTAAATGTACCGTTCACCGTTGCTCGTGTCATGCATATAGTCACTACCTTCTTCTTTCCCGATCGGATTCACATTTACATTTTGCATACCCTTCTCCTGAACACCTTCCCGGACTCGAACAGGCAATCTTTCATCCCTAATAGACTTTTCTCGCCGCTTTGAGTATGTATCTATTTGATGCTCATCACTCCCACAGTAGAGACACAATCCCAACCGTCTCCTACAGCCATCATAAGTGTGGTTATCACGTCCACAATAGTTGCAAAGAAGCTTCCCGGAAGATGTCGTTGAAGCTAGGATACATGGGGCTCCCGAACTCGATCCAAGTGATTGTTTCTTTTTCTTGCGAGATCTTTCTTGAGGTGCCGGGGTATGATAAGAGATAGGTCGCTTTCCTTTGCTAGAAGGCTGTCCCAATTTCGAACCTGAAGCCTGCCCGGGGTGAGGGTTAGACCTTCTTGCCTCTAACAAGGTGGTGTCTCGGACTTTCTCTTGGGTGCTGCCTGGAACCAATTCCCACACTCTTTTAATTTTCTTGAGTTGTGACCCGGCGGGATCCTTATTTCCTTCAAAGGACCTTGAGGATGGTTGGTTCTGAAATTCCCTAAATGCTATCGAAATTTGGCCCGGCTATGGTGACGAGACTAGTGGCACGGAGGAGACATAGTCTCTTATTTTCTGATCAATCAAATCAACCAAGGAATCGAAGAACTCCTGAGGCTGAACCTGAGGGGGTAAATGCGGGGAAACCCTAGGCACTCGTTCATGATGAGGGCGACCTTGAGACATCCTGTAATCAAGACACTAGATATGCATGTTGAATTAATATGCCAATGCACATAACACACTTAGAAGTAATAATTCAGCACATTGAGACAATTAAGCTCAATCGGGGAAATCACATATATGTAAAGAAATTTAAAATTAAAGTAGCGTATGATGCACGTGCTTATGGACGCATTGAACCTGTCACCGGAGTAATGGAAAATTTTATCTCGACACGTAATTCCTTGTTTGTTGAATTATAAGCTTGTATTGAGCTGGTAATCATTTCTTGTTTTCCCATGGTCTTCTATTCTTCAGATTTATTTAACATCCACTTGAACATTCCCATGGCTCAGTATTATGATTTCTGAAACCCGAAGTCTTCTATGCTCATGGAATTAGCATCTAGCTTACTCTTTAATAATTACTCCCCAATTGTTGCCCGAATCCTTTTCCGTGGTTGTCCCTTTTGCTTAAAACCTCCTTGTTTACTCGTTAGGAGTTTGAATAGTTAAGTGAACTCTCCCTCCAATTGTTTATACTTGATCGCCCGAAATCCACCCAGCAATTCTTTATCTTTCTTTATCGTTTCCATTTGTTGCTTCAGGTCTTTTAACGTGACCTCACAACACGACAATTCAGCTTGGATCCAAAATACCCAACCAGATAAAATCTTTAACATGATTGTCTTTCAACTTCATATCCACTGGCGTGCTGAGCTTCCTTTATCCCTTTCTTAATTAAAATCCCAAACCATACTATTTTCCCATCTCTTCTCTCACTTTATTTCCATGAAAGTTAACCTTTGATGCCTCTTACTATACTTACCTCCTTAATCCCAAAATTTTCCTTGCGTTAAATTGGTAATTATATGATCCCCAAACAAGAACTCTTGAATTCAATTTATGTTCCACTTATGGAATTAATTTCCTGACTCCTCTCGAACAATAAGTCTCCAGTTACTATCCCGATTCACCAAGTTGCCACCGTGGTTGAAATCCTTCAAGTCTACTCTTTACAAGTTGAATCGGTTATAAAACTCATCTTCTTACTTACCTACTTTTGAGCATATAATTTCCTTCCAAAATTCTTTATCATCCTAGTCTTCCCGTGAATGAATTACCCAATTCTACCAACTCAATCGGAATTATTGAAATTGTTTTCTTTTCTTGCTTAAATCTTGCTTCCAACTAATTGAATTCCTTACTTGGCTATTCTTCCGATTCTGGAATACTTAATTTCCCCAATTCTTCCTTCACTTTGTTCACGAATGAAATAGACTTCCTTGCCTGACTGATGCCCCCATTTGGCAACACAATCTCCCTTAACTGATTTTCTCACTCCAAATTTCATTCTTTGGAATCATAGTCCAGCGAACTTGTCTTCGAACCTTTTCCGTACTTGATCCTTAGTCTAAAATTCCGTGGTAGCACTTTCTGTGAATTGATGATCCGAGTTGGTAATTCATAAATTTAAATGCTTCTACTTGTTGCTCCATATCTTCCAGTTCAACCACATCATAGTCGACAATCTTTAAAGCCCTTTCCCGAGAATACCTTTTTCCTTATTATTAGACTCCCGGTTTAGGCATATTCGAACCCCCCCCCTTTTTTTTTTCCAACCCCTCGAATCAATCGCTAACGGCAATCCGGTTATTCTCCCTAGTCTAGTACTTTGCCTTTCTTGACGGCTTTCATTTACCGCTCCATATCTTTCAATGTATTCTCTCAACACGACAATTTAACTTGAATCGGAAAATAAACTCGTCTTACCCGAATGTAGAATCCCGAGCATGTTGGTTTTCCATATCTGGTTATTTGATCTTTCTGGCTGTCATGTTAGGAATTTGAATCCAATTGATTTGAACCCAAATGTAATTCCCTTCCAGGCCCTGATTTTGGCCTCAACTTACACACCCTTCTCAAATCCTATAGTAGCCCAAAATTACCGAGCAATTAGCCGTGGTTTGATATCATTTCCACAACCTGTAACTCACAACCTTCTTTGAAATAAATGCATGTGGGTAAGGCGTGCCCATGTCACATAATGGTCACATAATTAATGCTCACGACGAAAATTTAATATAAACGCAACATGTAATTTATCAATGTTTAAAATAAAACTCGTTAAGCACATAATTTCCAATAATTCAAGATCAGTTAATTAACAATAAATAGCAGAAATCAATGCAAAGCACAGGTTGTCAAGTAATCTAATTAATTCAGAGAATTCAAATAGATTCAAATAATATGCAAGACTCTCAATCAACAATTAATTCCTATGCCGTTCGACCTAGACTTGACACGACACGACACTAGAACCTCGTTTTTGCAACCGGGCTCTGATACCACTTAAGGTGTAGCACCCCTATATGTAGAGATACCACACCCCCGCACTATAGGCTGATCCACATACGAAATGGACAATTCGTACATGAACTAACCTATAGCGAACTGGTGACAATTAAAAGAAAGGACGAGCTAGGCGGGACTATACCCCAAAGCAATACAAAACCAAGACATAAAAGTTAAAAGCGGAAGCATTAATTCACAAATACATATAGGTACCATATTTACATCAACGATATAAATACTAATAGATACCAACAGATATCAATACATTATCATCTCCTATATATCATACAAGCAAAAGTCCCCAAATATACCAAGAACTATAACGTACTAACTCAGGACATGACAAAAGCAAGATCATGGAAATGTGTGAAGTGCTAGACCCGACTGGATGACAAGACATGACTCAGACTCCCGCCTAGCACACGACCGCGACAACCTGAAAGGTGGGGTGTCAGTCCATGGAAGACTGAGTAAGGGGCATAAATATATATTAGCACAATTAACATGCAAGTTATAACCTCGGGTAAGGTTTTATAATTTAAAGATAATATAAGTTCATAATAACATAAAACTCGACCGAGATTACAACTACCAATATTAAGTACTTTAATCATTTTCATGTTTCAATATGTGGCCGGCGAGTGAGGGCAATCTCCAACCTTACTCCAACTCTGTACAATACATGCTTGCTTTACCTTTTAATAGGTGATCATGCAATTAAGCTATCGTGTAGTTGTGCAGGTGTATTCAAGCAGAACAATCAATACATGCAATCATGATAATAACCCGAGGACAATCCGTGGTGCCGGACCCGTCCCCAGTCTCCTTCTTCCTCCGGTGATGGTGGGATTGCAAGGCCCCACCATCCAATCTCATTGAGCAGAGGGTACATGAATCCCTAAGCCCGGAGCTCCTTCCTCCACTTATCTCCTAGCGGATTCAGGGGTGACCCCAAATGTGGTGAGGATAGTGTTCGAGTTACCCGTCAGCCCATGCTTTCCCGGTTCGCTTAAACCACTACCCTCGGGCCCAACGTGACATGCATTACTAGCCAAAACCAGATCAATCAATCACGATACATGACTTGCTTGCAATTTGCGTAGGTTTAGAAATAAGTATATATATACCTTTTGGCTTGAAATCCACATAAAGGTTATACGGGTTCTATATACTAACAATTAAACCTCACCTTTACCGACAAAAGACAAGTAGGGCACGGCCTACGGGGCTTGCTCCTCGTCCCTACGAAGCTGGTCTGTGCAAAATAGACGTGTACACGTGAGACTTGACTCTAAATAGACCAAATATGACGAACGGCGAAAATGCAACGAGATGACGTGCAACATACAATGTAGCATAAAAACATCTTGTTTCAGTACATATTTAATCATATAATAGCAATTCGGGGTCAAAGAAATCATCGGATCATGGGGATAAAAATGTAATTTTATGCAGAAAGTTTTGTTCTGTCAGACGCATGGGAACGGCCGTTCCGGGTTTCCTTTGTAAATGGGAAGGGCCGTTCCCGTGGCCCTTGAAAACGCGCCAACGTTTTTAAATTAAAAGCGCGCCTTTAGCTGGGAACGGCCCTTCCGGCACCAAGGCCAAAACGGGAACGGTCGTTCCCATGCTCGGCCGCCTATTTTGGTTTAAAAGAGTGGGAACGCCCGTTCCCACAATGCTTTGAGGATGGGAATGGTCGTTTCCAGTTTTTGCAACTGAAAAACAGAGCAGAAACAGGGGAGGGCTACGGGAAACATTAACAATGCCACAAAATCTCAAGTTTGATCCCCTAAATACAATTATTTCTGGAAATATGATGTATATACATTCAAGCTATGATAGCATATCACTTAAATACATAAAACATGAAATATCACCAAGATTTCAAGCCTCCAAGTTCATGCTCAAACTTGATCACTCAAGCTAATTATCCAAGAATTCATGATCCAAATCATGCCATAATTCAAGATATGATCATATAATCATGCTTCCATCTATACCTAATCCATCTAGCACACAACCCTCAAACCCTAGCCGTCCTATGAGTGATCAAGAATCATGAATTCATGCAAATACCAACCTTGAGCTAAAGAAATGAAAAAGATAGATGATGATGATGAACAAGCTTCAAAGCTTGGAATTTTCTTGAAAAAATCTTGATGATTATGATGAATCTCTTCCTCCTTTTTCTTCTTGGAGAACCGAGAGCAAGAAAGAGCAAATAAGTTGGGAGAATTTGATGAAATTGATCTTGGAAGAAAGTGGAAGAAATGGTACCTGATTCACCATTTTGAATTTTGTGAAAATGGCTAAATTGCTACTTAATCCTCCAAGTATACCAATCATGCAATTAAGGATGAAAAGCTTTGAAGATTGATCAATTAAGTCCTTGAAAATGTTATGCGATTTGGTCCCTAAATTTAAAAGAATGAATATATTGTTAGGAATAGTGCCCTAGAAAGCCGATTGTATATCCGCTTTGTGCTTTTCCTTATTGTAATCACAGATAATCTTTGAATGAAATAACGAATTGAGGCAACACTTCTTTATATGCTCTTGTTTGGTATGCGTTTACTTTAGCTGTGCATGTATGAGAACTCCCCTAATCCTGATGACTTTAGGACTCTACCATTTAGGTGAAATGGTTCATAAAACGAGCCCTATATCACATAAGTCATGATTAGTAAAATACTCCAAGCCGATGAGTCCTACAGACTGTGGGAGTGTCAACCTGACTCCTCTAAGGCTTGCTTGTGGGATCACGCCCTTAAGAAGGACCACCTTGTTTCATGGAGGTTCAAAGTGTATAGTTGATACGTGCGTGATACATGAGGGTGCTTACTTTAATAAGTAAGTTCACTGAGGTGCCCCGTGTGAGAACATTCCTAAATGGGAAAGGAAGTTTCTATTTCAGGAAATGAAAACTTCCAAATTAGGAAATATCTCACGAGTCATTGATGTGATTAATTGATCCTTAGACTTGAGGTTCCATGTCACTTTATGAGTTAACTCTATAGTCTTAGGTATAAGCTTTAAAGGGTGTCGCCTTAGACAACTGATTCAAGGCTTATGCTGGGGCTACACAAGTGATTCATGAAAGTGAATGAGAATCAAGAAAGGACCTACACTTGCATTTGGAAGGTGATCTCTTATTGTGTAAGTCATTCATATGTCACATGGAGTCCTTGGCCAAGGCGGTAGATCAAGACATCAAGAAAAGGGTTTATTGGATTGAGATCAAATGGATATGAAATGCACTTAGCTTTAAGACCGGATTATTAGGGTCCTAATTATTCCCTTACCCTAGATCTTGGTTGAGAGATAGTAAGTAGGAGGATTGTATCTCACATGAATCAATGACTTAAAGGTTCTGTCGAATCCGAACATTCCAATTCAGCTAGGGGTTAAACATTCCAATAAGTTATTTATTTTATAATAAATAAAGTATAAAATTATCCAAAAATAGTTTGGATATTTTTAGCTCTCTTGAAAGTTGATTTGAATTAGAATTCAAAGTCAAAGTTGGAAATTACTTGAAGATCAAGTAATAGGAGAGAGGAACCAAAACCCTTGCCTATGAGGACAAGGATTTCGGCCGCCCCTCCCCTTTCCTATATATAGGGGAGCTCATGCTCCCCTTTAGAGCTAATTGGCAATTCTTTTGGTTCATGTGTTGAACACCTTCCTTTCTCCAAGATTAAATAACACCCTAGGTTAAGCCTAAACACTAACTAGAGAACTAGCATCCTTACTAGTTAGATTGTGATCAAGTTGGTGGACTTTCTCTAGAGACTTAAAGTTAGAAGTTTGAAGATTCGAGCTTTACCAAGGAGAGGGGATCAAGCCGCGAGAAGAGCGTTCTTGGGTGGCTTGAAACGCTTCAAGAAAGAACAAAAGAAAAGTAAGTTTCTTAATTCCTTCAAATTTGGTTACACGATTGCGAGTCCAAGATCCTTTTGTTGGGAAAAATTTTTAAATTCCGCTGCTTTCTGATTCGTGTTTTCCAACATATATGTGGGCAAGTTTGACAATTAAATCATATTCGGTAATTGTTTCACGAAATAAATATCTTCAGGTCATGAAAGAAATTCTCGCTTTGATATAAATTCATAAAATTTCATGAAAGTATTTTAAAATACAATTTATAAAATTATTTTAAACATAAGATATTAATAAATAAAAGCGGGGCGTTACACTCGGCGGTGTCCTTTTGCGAATATGTAACGCACCGTTCCACAAACTCGGTGGAGTCCTTTATATTCCCAATATGATTTCACCAAAATCCCACTTCTACAAATCTCTTATGGTAGATCATTTATATGTGCTTTAGCTCTCACTGATCTGTACATTCCCAATATGTCCCTTCAATGGACAAACTTTTTATGCACAGGTCGGTGAGAGCTATAGCACACTTAAATGAATCTAGGCACAGATCGGTGTAAGTTGAATCAATAGCGGGTGAAATTTCTGCTTTTGAGTGTAACAATGGACTGCCAGACATCCTAATGATGGAGAACTTTGCTGAGTCGTGGTGTGCGAGAGGTTTGAAATGATGAATGTTGGAGTGGTTTCATGATGTTCAATAATTGAAATGTCGTGGAGATGATTGAAGCATGGAGGTTTCTGCAAAAGCATGATTGTTATTTTGCGTTGGAGATATTACTTGAAGAAATGCAATGTAAGAAGTGCTCGCAACTTGTTCGATGAAATGCCTGAGAAAGTAGATATTACATTTTTTGGCACAAACTGACTGGTTATTTGCTACTTTGTTTGTTCCCATAAATAGATTATATGTTCTGATTGTATTTTCGAAATTTTAATCAATTGTAATGGTAATTTGTTGATCAAAGAATAAAAAAGCCCAGTTTATGGAGTGATGAAGTGGTTATGCGGAACTAAAATTCCAGTTTCTGGGCGTGAATCTACAAACCCAACTTTTAATTCCAAATATTCTGGGCGTAACTCTGCAAACCCAACTTTTAATTCCAAGTGTTCAAGGTGTGACTCTACAAACCCAACTTTTAATTCCAAGTATTCAAGGTATGACTCTACAAATCCAGCTTTTAATTCCAAGTATTCAAGGCGTGACTCTACAAACCCAGCTTTTAATTCCAAGTATTCAAGGCAAAACCAGCTTTTAATTCCAAATATTCAGGGCGTGACTCTACAAAGTTACCAGTTCAGTTCAGGGTATATGCCCATGACACCATACCTTCATTCCTCCCATTCGCCAAACAAGAAGATAAACAACTCAATATACACTGCAAATATTTACATGCTTCTTTAAATGTAGGATTACAACCGAGGGTGAATATATTACCAAAAATAGAAAAATCACCCATAATCTTACACAAAGAGGAGTCAAATAAAGCATCGTACTAGGAAGGCTAGCCAAGAGACAAGAAGAAGAGCTACCAAATAATTACACTTCATCTTTAGAACTCTGATTTCAGCTTCCCGGTCAGCGATCTTTTTGCTATAGCTGGCGATAAGTGCTCTCTTTTTAGGGGACGGTTCTGGATCAATCCACACCCACATGCTACAAGTTCCCTTGCGACATTTAGCAAACCTCCGATAAGGACTTTTGGGAGTCTTAGAAGTGAAAACACGGGCAACAACACCACAATAACAGAACGGTCTCGACTCAACCTGTGCCGACGATGTTGCATGAAACATATTGACAATGTAATCTGTAGCGCCTCCCCAGCACTACAACCCCGCACCGCAATACTCCCTGAGTGGAGGTTAGACCCAACACTCAGAAAATACTACGGCGAACGGTCAGGATAATATATGAATGGAGTACGTGACACAGTGCAGCGAAAGATAAAGAGATTCAACTTTACCAATGAACGGGGACGATAACTTACAATGAGCAAGGATTATCATTATTGATCAAAGTAGTTCGCAAAAGAGTACAACAGGTTGACATGCAAGGACAAAGTATGAGATAGTTTGTTTCTACAGAGAATAGGTTCAAGACAGTGTACTCTTAGGATCAGATCCAACCTACGGTTGTAGTGCTTCAAGATACCTCTAGTTGTCGTTCATTGATTCCTGAAATCATGCATTTTAAAAATAGGCGAGAGGGTTAGTCAAAGTGACTAAGTGAAAGGGGTATGAGGGTTTACAGATATATGTATGTATATATATATATATATATTTATATTTATATGATCAAGAAGATCTTGATTTACAATATTAACAATAGGATATAACAAATAGGAAACGGTTCATAATAATTGTAAAATAGGGATAGGGGTAGTTTGGAATATTTGTAGAAATATGAACCGTTTGTAACAAGAACATTAATGCCCGCAAGCTAGGCCTCTCCATCCATAACTCCTTAAATAATTGGTCAAATAGTATCGGGCTGATCAGGCTCCGATACTTCAATAAAATCAAGAATATTAACTCCACTACTCCTTGATGTCAATAGGGAATCAAACCCTAGAGACCACGAACTAGATTCGGGAGGCAGCTATCTCTCCCTCATCCCTTGGTGTGGAGTAACTAACCTCCAGTTAAACCACTACCAAGAGGTGGTGGCAGTCCGCAGCACCAACAATACCCTCGGCCCGATACCTTCAGGATAATTGCTCGCTACGGATACAGCCGGGGCCCATAACATGAATCAAGAACAATATTTTGCTTGCATAACCCGGAATCAATGTTTTGATAAAATGGACTTGAAATATATAATGTTCTAATAAGACGTTGATTCCGGCAAGAAAGTATTTTCCCCTTAAGAGGGATAGTGTAGTAAAGTAATATGTATATAGGGTAATAAATCAAAATAGTAGGTAGGCTTGAAAATAGTTTTTATATAGATACATATATATAGCATGATTCCAGTTGAAAATAGTTTAACCCTCACCTATACCGGTAGTCAGACATTGTAACGTGGATTCCAGTGCGCCTGAAAGTATTAACTACTATAGACTTAGAACTAGGTTCCTTATATTAATCAAATAAGCACATAAAACACATAATGTTCATGCATAAAAGGATTACATCAAGTAAACACATAAACTATATCATGTTAGAGAATTCCCGATAAACTCTAATTTTAACCGTTTAAGGGAAATTAAGTAATTAATCAGGTTTCATGAATTCTTTAACCACTTAAATATTTATTAATCACATTATAATCCTTATTATAACATTAGAAATGAAATTTAGAATTTAATTTGACAATGTAGGTTATATTTCGAAAATAATCCATAATTTACCGATTTTTGGAAAATTCGAGTAAAATCTTTATTTAAAAATTCCAAAACTAATTTTATAATTATTTTAATAATATTTTCGAAATTATCAACTTATGGGTTGACCAAAAAGTCAAAGTTACTATTGAAAACATTTACTATTCAATTTCTTATGAATTAAACACTTTATAACACAAAATCGATCACACATACTCACACACTATCACATGTGCACTTAAAATTGTTCAAGAACAACATGAACATGTTCTTGAACCTATTTGAATATTCAAAGAAGGTATCTAACACACTTGATCATATTCATAATTATAACATAGAATTTGAAGCATAATATAGCAAAATATATGAATTCTCTATGAAAAATAATTCTAAATAAATTATTCTTAGCATGAACAAGATCATAAGCATTTAAATACATAATCTCATTATATCATATCATAATTCATGCATTTAATTAAATAAGATCCCATAATGTACACACTTTGTATTTAAATTAACAACTATGCACATATTTCATAAAATAAATTCCTAAAGCATAATTTAATTAAATCTAAGTATGCTATGACTATATTATACTAAGAACATAATATAAAGCATGAAATAATAAAAGAAAAACATACCTGAGAGAGAGAGAGGGAGAATGGCGTGAGAAATGGAGAGAAGAGAGTGATTTTGTGTGTTGATTTGTGAGGTATAAATGAGGCTTGAGGGGGGTATTTATAGGTAGTCATGAGGGGTTTCTAAGCAATAAATGAGAGTTTATGGGAGATGTGGTTGCTTATGATTTCAACAAATGCTTGGTAACAAATTAGGAGATGTGGTTAAATTACATTATGAACAAATGCTTGGTAATTAACTAGGTAATGTGGAGAAATTATGCTCATTTATTTAATCCTTCTAGAAATTCATGTGGTCATGGATGATGTCATCTTGATTAAAAATAAATGTAAAATGATATAAAATTTATTCAAGAGTCGAGAGGTAAAAGTTTGAAGTAGTGAATTAATGAAAGAATGAGTGAAAAACGAGCTTCGTTTTGATTATAAATGTGGAATATTTGGTCTTTTCGTTTTTAAATTATGAATATGAAAGATGATGAAAATCATAAGAAAATTATATAAACGAAGCTATGATAAAGTTTAGAGTTTGGAAAAATCATTATAATGTAGACGAAAATTCAAGGATCGTTTCGAGTATAATTTCGACTATTGAATAAAAGCTAATTTGTTCAAAATAAAATGATGATTTTTGGAAAGGAAAATATTTATAAAATATGCTATGGTGAAATCGAGTTTTTGGTAAATGCATGAAAATTCATAAAATAATTTAAGGGTCGTTTTGGTTATGATTTTGAATATCAAAAAGTAGATGAGTAAGGATTTATTGATGATCGAATCATAAGCTAGGGTTTTCGCCGGTTTTTGATACTACGGGAGTTAGGATGGGAATTATGGTTCACGGAGAGTATCACGATCCTCGAAATAATGTGAGGATTCTTTTGGTTACAATATTGGGTAATGAAAGTGATTCGGGAAATGTAGGAATATTTTTGAGCTATAGGGGTATTTTCGTAATTTCCAACTTGCCCCTATTTCAGGCTGTTACAATCCTTCCCCCTTAAAAAGAATCTGTCATCAGATTCTCCTCATGTTTCATAATAACTTTAAATAATGTTGGTATCCTCCATTTATGATAAGACAGGTTTCCAAAGTAGGACTTACTTTAAACACATAAGGTAATTGTTCAAGTAAGAAATTTAAGTGCGCACATAAGTGATGCAGTGAATGCATGGCGCCCGGATCAGTAACTGGCGTGTTTAGAATGCATACCTTTAACAAATTTGGGGATGACAATTTTAAGCTGCAACCACCCTTATAGAGATAATATAATGCATGGTAATTGAGAATGATGTGCAGATGATCGCAAAATTAAAATTTCCAAGTAATAGCAATTAACAGACACAACATCCTTAGCGAACATAAAGCATATATAAAGGCACAGGAAATTAATAAGTTAGTTTTCGGTCCTACTGGTATCTTGAAGCAATTCTAACAACTTAAGATTTGAACGAATTAGAAAGTATAAGTGAAGTGCTTCCATGAGTTAGGAATACTAGTATGATGAAGGAGATGTAGATCTTGTAACCGAATCTACCAAGAATTTGATAATTGAAGGATTTGATAGAACTCAGGATTTTGGTGTAGATTAAGACTGTATGCTTGACTTGATCAAGGAAGGGTTTAGTACTACAATTGTAACAAATCACATGCTGGTCGGCCGCCCCAACAGTGATTGGTCACAATTTAAGCACTAAAGACACGAAAGCACATATGAGACTCTATGAATGATGAACCCAGATTTCCGCAACCTGGGGCTCTGATACCACTTTAATTGTAGCGCCTCCCCAGCACTATAACCCCGCACCGCAATACTCCCTGAGTGGAGGTTAGACCCAACACTCAAAAAATACTACGGCGAACGGTCAGGATAATATATGAATGGAGTACGTGACACAGTGCAGCGAAAGATAAAGAGATTCAACTTTACCAATGAACGGGAAGGATAACTTACAATGAGCAAGGATTATCATTATTGATCAAAGTAGTTCGCAAAAGAGTACAACAGGTTGACATGCAAGGACAAAGTATGAGATAGTTTGTTTCTACAGAGAATAGGTTCAAGACAGTGTACTCTTAGGATCAGATCCAACCTACGGTTGTAGTGCTTCAAGATACCTCTAGTTGTCGTTCATTGATTCCTGAAATCATGCATTTTAAAAATAGGCGAGAGGGTTAGTCAAAGTGACTAAGTGAAAGGGGTATGAGGGTTTACAGATATATGTATGTATATATATATATATATATATATATATATATATATATATATATTTATATGATCAAGAAGATCTTGATTTACAATATTAACAATAGGATATAGCAAATAGGAAACGGTTCATAATAATTGTAAAACAGGGATAGGGGTAGTTTGGAATATTTGTAGAAATATGAACCGTTTGTAACAAGAACATTAATGCCCGCAGGCTAGGCCTCTCCATCCATAACTCCTTAAATAATTGGTAAAATAGTATCGGGCTGATCAGGCTCCGATACTTCAATAAAATCAAGAATATTAACTCCACTACTCCTTGATGTCAATAGGGAATCAAACCCTAGAGACCACGAACTAGATTCGGGAGGCAGCTATCTCTCCCTCATCCCTTGGTGTGGAGTAACTAACCTCCAGTTAAACCACTACCAAGAGGTGGTGGCAGTCCGCAGCACCAACAATACCCTCGGCCCGATACCTTCAGGGTAATTGCTCGCTACGGATACAGCCGGGGCCCATAACATGAATCAAGAACAATATTTTGCTTGCATAACCCAGAATCAATGTTTTGATAAAATGGACTTGAAATATATAATGTTCTAATAAGACGTTGATTCCGGCAAGAAAGTATTTTCCCCTTAAGAGGGATAGTGTAGTAAAGTAATATGTATATAGGGTAATAAATCAAAATAGTAGGTAGGCTTGAAAATAGTTTTTATATAGATACATATATATAGCATGATTCCAGTTGAAAATAGTTTAACCCTCACCTATACCGGTAGTCAGACATTGTAACGTGGATTCCAGTGCGCCTGAAAGTATTAACTACTATAGACTTAGAACTAGGTTCCTTATATTAATCAAATAAGCATATAAAACACATAATGTTCATGCATAAAAGGATTACATCAAGTAAACACATAAACTATATCATGTTAGAGAATTCCCGATAAACTCTAATTTTAACAGTTTAAGGGAAATTAAGTAATTAATCAGGTTTCATGAATTCTTTAACCACTTAAATATTTATTAATCACATTATAATCCTTATTATAACATTAGAAATGAAATTTAGAATTTAATTTGACAATGTAGGTTATATTTCGAAAATAATCCATAATTTACCGATTTTTGGGAAAGTCGGGTAAAATCTTTATTTAAAAATTCCAAAACTAATTTTATAATTATTTTAATAATATTTTCTAAATTATCAACTTATGGGTTGACCAAAAAGTCAAAGTTACTAGTGAAAACATTTACTATTCAATTTCTTATGAATTAAACACTTTATAACACAAAATCGATCACACATACTCACACACTATCACATGTGCACTTAAAATTGTTCAAGAACAACATGAACATGTTCTTGAACCTATTTGAATATTCAAAGAAGGTATGTAACACACTTGATCATATTCATAATTATAACATAAAATTTGAAGCATAATATAGCAAAATATATGAATTCTCTATGAAAAATAATTCTAAATAAATTATTCTTAGCATGAACAAGATCATAAGCATTTAAATACATAATCTCATTATATCATATCATAATTCATGCATTTAATTAAATAAGATCCCATAATGTACACACTTTGTATTTAAATTAACAACTATGCACATATTTCATAAAATAAATTCCTAAGGCATAATTTAATTAAATCTAAGTATGCTATGACTATATTATACTAAGAACATAATATAAAGCATGAAATAATAAAAGAAAACATACCTGAGAGAGAGAGAGGGAGAATGGCGTGAGAAATGGAGAGAAGAGAGTGATTTTGTGTGTTGATTTGTGAGGTATAAATGAGGCTTGAGGGGGGTATTTATAGGTAGTCATGAGGGGTTTCTAAGCAATAAATGAGAGTTTATGGGAGATGTGGTTGCTTATGATTTCAACAAATGCTTGGTAATAAATTAGGAGATGTGGTTAAATTACATTATGAACAAATGCTTGGTAATTAACTAGGTAATGTGGAGAAATTATGCTCATTTATTTAATCCTTCTAGAAATTCATGTGGTCATGGATGATGTCATCTTGATTAAAAATAAATATAAAATGATATAAAATTTATTCAAGAGTCGAGAGGTAAAAGTTTGAAGTAGTGAATTAATGAAAGAATGAGTGAAAAATGAGCTTCGTTTTGATTATAAATGTGGAATATTTGGTCTTTTCGTTTATAAATTATGAATATGAAAGATGATGAAAATCATAAGAAAATTATATAAACGAAGCTATGATAAAGTTTAGAGTTTGGAAAAATCATTATAATGTAGACGAAAATTCAAGGATCGTTTCGAGTATAATTTCGACTATTGAATAAAAGCTAATTTGTTCAAAATAAAATGATGATTTTTGGAAAGGAAAATATTTATAAAATATGCTATGGTGAAATCGAGTTTTTGGTAAATGCATGAAAATTCATAAAATAATTTAAGGGTCGTTTTGGTTATGATTTTGAATATCAAAAAGTAGATGAGTAAGGATTTATTGATGATCGAATCATAAGCTAGGGTTTTCGCCGGTTTTTGATACTACGGGAGTTAGGATGGGAATTATGGTTCACGGAGAGTATCACGATCCTCGAAATAATGTGAGGATTCTTTTGGTTACAATATTGGGTAATGAAAGTGATTCGGGAAATGTAGGAATATTTTTGAGCTATAGGGGTATTTTCGTAATTTCCAACTTGCCCCTGTTTCGGGCTGTTACATAATCTGCTCATTAACAACCATTGAAGGGTTAGTTCGCATCAACAAACAAAAGAAAGAAAGCACGATAAAACAAACTAAGAACCTTTTCCAGAAAAACATTGCAAAGATATCAAATTGAAAATGAAATGCAAACAGAACAATCCAAACAAATTAGGCACACACAGATCAGGACATATTACAACATCGATAGATCTAATACGGCAAAAGGTCTCATACATTTCCGTTGATATGCTTTACAGTCCTGCTCTCCGTCGATGGAAGAAAATTAGGGCACCAATCGCGCAAAAAAAGAGTGAAGAAGAAGACTCCGGTGGTAGCTTGTGAGAGTAGGTAAAGTACAGGTTTGGATGAAGTTAAATTGGACTGGCAGTAGGAAAACCGTCAGGGCATAACAGTCTTTTTAGGTGATTAAGGGGTTTAGGAAAAATATTTTGTATATTGGTGATCTCAAACATATATTTTTCTAACTAGGGTGTTTAGGATAACTTTTCAACATATTTGGTTCTCATAATTAACTCCCCCTAGAAAATATTTTGATTCGACCTGATTATTATTGATAGGGAGAACTTTCGAATTTGATTTAAACTTAAATAAATGAATTGAAAAAAAATGATGATAAGGAGCGAAGAGGATGGCCCATATATTCCAATCTAAATCTAATGACCATCACTCATAACTTGTCTGGTGCATGCAAAATTGCAAACCAAGTCTTCATTAATATGTATTCCTTCACTAGTCTAAGACATCTAATTATACACTTAATCACTGAATTGACCTTTTCTTGTTTAAATACCACATTAGATTACTATTAATATTGTTTTTAGTTCAGCACTGTATGAACCAATTCCTTGACCTTCTCGGTTTAGTGGATAATCATTTTTAATTATTAGTCTTAACAGAATAGATGCCCAATATTTAGTTAGTTTAATAGGAATCTTTATAAATTCTTGCTAGTTTAAATTTGATTAGTTTATTAGAACTTTTCAAGTTTCAACCACCAAAGCGCGCGGCTGAGAATTTCGAACTTATTCATAAAATTCTGCATAACAATGTCAACTGTCAAGTTGACAGCTCATAATTAGTGTGAACTTAGTCTTGAAAGTGTTCAAAGCTAGCGCTGATTAAGGATACCAACTCTATGAGTAATTTAGTCAGGTTTCTCCATTTTTATGCCATGGAAAACAAAATAAATAGTTTGAACTGCCAATCAGAAAAGAGTGCAAAATTTTAATCCACATTAACTTAATTATATGAACGAGGGCAATATGTAGTTTGAGAATAAAAAAACTCGGATATAATTTTGTGACCCAGTACATTACACTTATTGATTGTTGGATACACTTTACCAAGTATACATCAATTTAAAAAACGTAAAATATTCATTAAATGATAACGTTAATATGAACGAACCCGATTTTAGCTAACATTTCATAAAATATTTGGAAGTGGTTTATTTTAATTGATTATATATGTTGAGGGAGCTCAATTATCATTCAGGTAAAATCATTTACTTTACTTGTATCTTGGTTTTGTATTAGAAGATCGAGGAGTTCAGTAGATGTTGACCAGTTGGATTAGATTAGATTTTCTATCACAAAAATTTAGAGATATTAATTAACCTATTTATTATTCGGTAATGTAGTTTACATTATTGTTTCCAATATTATTATTAATTTTTCATTACTCAAAGAAACTCAAAATTAGTTTTAATCGGACAATTGAAGTAAACTAATCGGTTATTATATATTTTCATAGTCTAAACCTATTGAGTTACTACTTACTACATATTACCATAAACTACTCCTTATATGATAAAATATGAATTCATTAAGCAAACTTAGGAATTTGATAATGACTTCATACCTTCCAAAAGATAGATCTTGACAAAATTCACGAACAAACAACTTTAGTTGTTGCTTTAGATTCCCTCTAAATGGTGCACGGATACCGATATGACAATACGGATACAACACAATACAAATATAACAATATTGATTTTTTTTTTTCCTATGTGAAGAGTGTCGATATAGTGTCCGACATAACACGACGTAACAAAATGATAATTTTAAGAAATATATGTGTATTATAGTTCTCCTTAATCACCATCTCATGTTAATTAATCTAACTTTAGCGTTTACAAGATTATGAGTTCCTCTCTCAGTTTCTTGTGTTATGTAGGTTGGGATTGTTATAAGGCTATCAAGTTTGGTGAGCTAGCCAAATAGAATATAGTAACAAAATTAATAAATTATGTGACCAACAACAAAATTTAAATAAATAAATTATGCAATTCCATGTCCCATAATTGGTTTGGTGGTGTCTTTTTGTGACTAGCGGTACATGCCCCAGTTCTTGCTCCATGCCACACCATGTGCATCAACAATAAAGAAACCCATATTGAGCCTAAAAGATAAAAAAAAAGATTTAAAAAAAAAAAAAATGAAGAAATTTGGTTACTAAGAGCCACCATCTCATATATATATATTTTCTATAGCCCATTTATATGGATCGAGTCGGGTCACTAAAGTATAAAATTCTCCCTACCAATGATATATAGTTGTGTACCCAAGAACTTGAACACAATATATTTAATTAAAATAGTATATTGTCGAACCGCTAAATTACACACCACTTTGTGGTGCTATCTCATAACTTACAATTATAACTTATAGAGACAAAAACTCAATTCTAACCTTAATTTGGCCGGATCAAACTAAGGAAGAGTATTTTACCGTCGTTATGTAATTAGTGAAATTTAAAAAAAAAAAAAATCAATTAAATAAAAAGTATAATACCTTCAAACCTACTCTGAAATGAATTTTTTTCCCAAAAATTGTTTACAACTTGCATGAACTAAGGACACCTAATCCCAAATTTGTCCATATCCATGGCACCGTTTTCTTTATCCCTTAAAGAAAGGTGGTACAAAATCTACCTAATTAATAATGTTTTGCCTTTAATATTCTCTACACCTTCCTGTCAATAGCTACTTAATTCGATAATCACATTGGATCAATGTCTTCTTCCCAAAAATTTAATCTTCAAATTCAATATTTTCTTGATGGATACAGATAACCAACACTATAATTGAACTAACCCTTTCTCCCTTCTCTCCCACCCTTAACCACCATGCATCACCTGTCACAAAATCACAAACCTTGATACTTCTCTTGGACACATTATAAACTTCTTCAAGTGTCTCATGAATATTATAAACACACTCATTATTCATCTCAATTTCAAGCCATTCACTCATAGTTCTTGATACGAATGCGAAACCACGAAACGAAGAGTGCGACAGACGATCCGATCGAGCCCTTATATAAACCACCATCCCATTACATCAAACCCCCTCCTCCTCTTCTTCTCCCCCAACCCAACCCCATCTCGAAAAATGGGTAATGTAGCTCTATGTGCACCTTCAATGGTCTCCAATGGAGTAGTAAAAGTGTTCTCCAGTGATGGAAGACTAATGATCTACACAAGGGAGCAAATGAAGGCAGCAGAAATCATGCTGGAAAATCCAGGGCTGTTCCTGTGCGAATCCGCTCACCTGAGAGTCGGGCAACGAATCGCAGGAATCTGCGCCGAGGAAGAACTCGAACGAGGGCAGGTCTACTTCCTTCTACCCATGGAGATGCTCTACTCAGTGCTCACAGATGAGGAGATGAAATGCCTTACGCAGAAAGCCTCCAAAGGAATCAAGCAAGCTGTAAACCTTAACTTCTCCAAGATTTTCCCAGAATTCTGTCTGTTCCCGCATGGATCGCAGGCTAAAGCAGTGGAAGATACTGCAGAGAATGACGGCAGCGAGTTGAATGCAGTGGCCAGGTACTCCAGGCAACGATCATGGCAGCCTGCACTGGAAACAATCGTCGAAACTCCGCCTCATATTTAGCCATTTTTCTGGGGTTTTAATTGATTATTTCTCCTTTAATTCTTGATAATAATTCCAGTTTATTTGCTGGTTTTTATCTTAATTTTTCAAACTATATAAATATAGGTTGATTTAATTTACGGATTGTGTATATAGACATCATTTCTTGATTACTAGAGTTGGGTTTTTTTGTAATTTGACAAACGTTACGTATGTATATTCTATATTGAGGATTATTGTTTCTCTTCAAAGGAATTGATGGCGGTGTTGCAATCTCATTAGTTTTTGTTAAGTTTAATTTCGTTGATAATTAGAAAATTAATTAAGTGTGTAATTGTTTGATTAAGTGGTAATACAGTCTGTTGCTAGTGTTTTAGAGGTAAGCAAAGGTTGTAATAATGGGTACAATTGTTCTTGTCTAGCCATATGATACTGTATCTGCATACATCCTGGCCAGATCCGATGAAGCCCAGAAAATGATTCTTGTCTAAAATCATAGTGTATGCTCCTATGAAATGTGAAAATGATGCAAACAATTTAATTATTGTTTATAATTATTTTATAACAAAACCAAAAATAAATTATATTTGATATCATGCGACATTGGTTTGGCTTGAAATTGGCAAGAAAAAGGTGGATAATATACATTGAAGTTGAAATACTATATTTATTACAAGTCATTATTTATACTATTAATGGGGGTGAGATTTGAGAATATATATGATACATCGACACTCGTAAACATATCAGTTTATATATTGTGTCGTTATGTCATACATTTTCCTTATGAAAAATTAAAAGAAAAAATTATATTTCTGTATCTGTGTCATGTCGTATTTTTATCGTCGTATCCATATTCTTATATCATATGAGTACTATATTAATGATTATAAGTCAATATTTATACCACTGTATTAAACATCAAATAATTATTTTAATTTTTTGAATTTTTTATTTTTACAACATCAGTCATTTCTTTTTATTTTTTATTATTTTTTTCTCCGACCTCACTTCACTTATTTTTTACTTTTTACATTATCTTGATCACTTCTCCATGATTTTCAATTTCTTATTATTTAAATTATTTTTTTGCTAACACATCATTATCTTATTCAATTTATTTGTCATAAATTTAGTAAAACGAAATTAAAAATAATTAAAAAATATTTATTAATGTAGAAAATTTTAATTCCACTATGATATTAAATAATTATATTTTTTCATTTCCACACACATCGAATGCATCAAATCACGAGCATCTAATTAAATATTCAACAATATTTTACTTATATTAAAAATTATTTTGATAAATATAATAGAATTTTTCATTTTAAAAGAAGAAAAATGGTTTTCACAAGATTCCAACTCATTCCAACTCTTTTCCACCTACATTTGGTAAAGCATCCAAGAAAAGAAATGGACGCTATTAGTCCATGGAAATAAAGCACAACCTCTCACCCACAGCTAGGGGTGTCAATTCGGGTGGGTCGGGTGGGTTCGGGTCGGGTTGAGGTGGGGGTATCACACAAAAAACTCCAACCCGAACCCAACCCGGACCCGAAATGAACCTGAAAACCTCAACCCTAACCTGAATTTAACGGGTTCGGGTTGGGTTCGGGTTGACCTGAAAATTTTTCAGGTCACCTGATAACCCGACCCACCCGAATTGACCTGACCCGACCTGAAATATCAGAGAAGCTACCTAATGTGCAAACACCTATTACAGGACTCAGACATTCAAATTTTATACAGAATCATGTCCATAAATTCAAAGAAGTTACTGAAACTAAATACATTCAAATAATCAAATCTAATGCGTCTGAACTGTGTAATTCCATATCCTCCGAATCCATCTGAAAATAATAAAACAAAAAATTAGAACACTATAAATATAAATTATGTAACAATATAAATCAAATCCTCCACAAGGCATTCTGTACTAACAATATTTATTATACTAGAAAGATCAGTCATGAAACTGAAATAAGAGTAGAAAACAAGTAAGAATTGCATTTCTTAATCGTCAATGACCAATTTTGTTGTGTATGAATTTTAACTTTATTTCTTTTAATAGGAAATGGAAATTAAGTTGTTAGAAAGTCTTGAGTTCAGAAATGGTATGTCCTGATAATATTCTGTAGTTCATATAACAAAGCCATATTGAATTTCTCACAATAATACTTGCTAAAGTTGGATTAAAATGTCAATGTCTTATAGTGCTTGAGTTATCCAAACATTAAAGTACCTGAGTAACCTGATTTCAGGAGAGCATGTCCCAAATTATTCATCAGTCATCACAACGTTTCTTATTGACATATGTATCCAAATCTTCTACGTCTTGGAAATCTGGAGCTTTACAACTATAGAAAACGACATATTCTTTGCTTAAGAATTCATGTTCTGTAACAAATCGCCATCAATAGGTGTTTTTCACAACAGATCTAAACAACCCATGAAAAAATCTAGAAGCTTTCATCTTCCTCCACAAAAGAAATTAGGAAATTTAGAAACCCTACCTCAAATCCTTCAAACTTGAGAAGCAGCAACTAGGCGGCGTGGGCCGTGGAGGCTGAGATGCGGTGAAGGCGCGAGGTGGTGCGGGTGAATCGACTTTCAGGTAGCAACAAGGCGGAGGGGTAGCGGCGAGAGCGTCTGTAACAAATAGCCATCAATAGGTGTTTTTCACAACAGATCTGAACAACCCACGAAAAAATTTAGAAGCTTTCATCTTCCTCCACAAAAGAAATTAGGAAATATAGAAACCCTACCTCAAATCCTTCAAACTTGAGAAGCAGCGACGAGGCGGCGTGGGCCGTGGAGGCTGAGATGCGGTGAAGGCGCGAGGTGGTGCGGGCAAATCGACTTTCAGGCAACAACAAGGCGGAGAGGTAGCGGCCAGAGCATGAATGGCGAGGGCTTGAGGAGCGAGGGGTTGGGGAGAAACGGCGCAGGAGGTGTGAGAAATTTTGGCTGAAAATGTTTAGATTAGGGTTTCTTTTGTCTATTTATAGTACCCATATTTTCAGGTTATTTGGGTCGTGTCGGGTGGGTTCGGGTTATTGGGTCACCCGTTAAAATTTTCAGGTCAATTCGGGTTAACCCGAACCCGACCTGTTTTTCTCTCTCATCTCCCGGGTTGTTTTCGGGTCCGACCCGATTTGACCCGAACCCGAAAACCCCCAACCCTAACCTGATATTTAGGCGGGTGGGTCGGGTCGGGTCTTCGGGTCGGGTTCTATTTTGACAGCCCTACCCACAGCCGTGAAAGCTACCAATTATCATTTCTACACGTACTCCACAATATTTATTTATTTATTTTTAAACTTAAAGTTCAATTATTTTTTTTGGTCATGAAAGTTCAAATATTTCTCCCAATAGTGGAAGTTTTTCTAAATTTTAAAGTTTTGTATTATTAGCTTCGCATATTGTGCTCAATCCTATCCCCACCTTTTAACTAGGAAAAAAGAGTGTGAAAGAAGAGAATTCATTAATATTTGATGGTGACATTCATGCACTATCTAAGTTCATTAATGATATATCATATATCATATTCAAGAATAGTTAGTGATTTCGCATTAGTCTTTAATTTGAGGTGTTTTATTATTATTATTTTTTCTTATAATTCATTTGCATTGTGGAGTCTAATCGAACCACTAAAGTGTAATACTCTACCTACTAATGATAATTGTGTTCCCAAGAATTCGAACTCAAAATTTCTGATTAAACTAGTATAACGTTGAACTGTTAAATTACACCACTTAATAATAATTTGAGGTGTTTTATACTAGCCCACAAGCCACAAGTATGCAGTTACTGTTGATGGAGACAATTTTATATTTTAGTGGACTAATTTGAAATTTGATATACGAATACATTTTATTGACACACATTTTAGTTGATTAATTTGAAATTTCGTGTATGGTACGTTTAGAAGACTATATTTTTTTGTGGTTTAGTGTCTTATTTAATTAGTTTTGAGTTATGTGACAAATAAAAAAAAATTCAATAATATTTTTAACAAGTAGGTTTCGAACTCATGATTTCTTAGAGAATTAACTTCGAAACTCCTAACCTCTTAAAGAATCAGCTACAATCTGTCTCTTATAATATAGTTAGTCCTTCCTAAATCACGACTCATTGGTATTTTCAACTATTAACTAGGAAAGAAAAATTTTAGAATGCTATATTTGAAAAATAAAATATGAAACTTTATTTTCTCAAATTTTAATTGATTTAAATATGAACCATGATTTTGAGATGGCGGGTAGGTACTATTCGAGACAAATGTATTAATTAATTGATAATAAGGATAAAGAGGGAAGCAAAGGCGGAAAAAAAGTTTAAAAAGAAAATGCAAAAAGGTCACTAATACAGTGTACTACACTAAAGACTAAACTACAACACCGTTCCAACGCCGCGAATCTACAGAATCCCCCGGCCGCCGCCGGGGACGACTCTTCCACCACCTCCGCCGGCGGCAGAACCCTCCCGTCAGCAAACAATGCCCTCCCATTTGTCGGCATCTCCTGAACAATCCCTTCTTCAAGCTCCGCCGCAGCACCGCCGACGACGACTCCGTCACCGAACCTCCTCTCCACCTCCAAATACTCCCCCAGAGATGCCCTTCTGGAGTCACACTCGTCCCTGCACAGCCTCCACCACCTCCGCCTCTGCCGCGCCGCCGCCGCCCTGCTGTTCTTGGGTTTCTTGTTTCTCCGGGCGCCGTTGACGGCGGAGACGGGGTTCTCTTGTTGGTGGTGCTGGGAGGTCGCCCTGAAGGTGATGGCTTGGATAGTTACCCCCATTAGCGTTCCCAGCGTGGTACTTCTGTCGTGGAAGAATGACCCTGTTGACTGCGGTACGATTACACACAAATTATTGCCAAAAATGCCTGGATCTGCTTACGAATTATGTCTCATACACTTGAAAGGAGAAGATGGAAATAAGCAGCAAAAACATTCGTACCTCGGTGTCAAGATCGGAAGAGGAGACGGAAGAATTGGTGGGGGAGGACGGTGGTGGCACCACCACCACATCATGTCTTGGATCTAACATCACTCGCTCTCTGTCTCTCTCTGCAATTATGCGAAATGGGTTTTGCAGAAAAATGTGTCTTCTTCCAGAACGAGTGTGTGTTGAGATAGGGATTTGGGGGAGAAAGTGTGTGGGTGGTGTGAAAATCGTCTGAAAAGAACAAGAGAGGTCAGGGAAGCTAAATTTATGGTTTGGGTATTCACTATTCAGGTTGGTTTTTTCTCCAGATAAATCGGTTGTTTTTATTATATATATCACATAAATGTGAGGAATTTAATTATTATATTTAAAACTATTTATCAAAAACTTATATCTATTAAAGTCGACGAAAATACTAAAGTCTTGCCAGTTGCATTGCATTTTTGAGTTTCAAGTAAAATTATTTGGTTCGATCGGCACTCTATAACGTGATTTTGTTAATGTAATGATAGGAAATGGCGCAGAGATAACTTTGGGTGGAGCACAATGATTCTGAGTTAGTCCTGATTTGGGGCTTTTTCACTAGGAGCAATCATGCTTCATTATTCTGTTTCTTTTTTTATATTTTAAAGATAAATTTAATATGTATATTAATCATAATATATTAAATTGGAGTGTGATGAAATGTCCCATAAAACAATTTTATTTCATCTCGAAGCTTTTTATTTAAAATGGTAGGATATTTTGTTAGCATATGGCCCCTCAGAATGGCCATATCTCAGTCTTTGCACGAAATTCCAATTGCCATGTAATGGGTGGAGCAAGTCGTGTGGTGTGTTTCTTGTCCAATTCTACCAAATGGTTAAGTCCAATCGGGATCACACCCACATATAGATATATGAAATAATTATATTTTGTTATTTTGTATTTACGCATAATTATAACCGAATTCATCTAAATTTAAAAATTATATTTTAGTCCCTAATTTTAAGAACTATTTGTGATCTCTGAAATTTATTTAGGATTTCATTACATCATTCAAAAAATGTTCTTGATTTGTTTTTAAATTTATAATTTGTAGGGATCGTTTTGTTTATATTTATAAATTTTATGGATGGTTTTATAATTTTGGTCATATATTCAATGTAATACTTATACAACCATCAGGAGCATAAGTGTAATTGTACAATTTCCATTAGAAACTTCAGATCAAAAAACTTTACAAGGACAAAAATGTAATTTTTGATATAAACAAATTATATTACAATTAAGCCTAAATGCAAGCTATTCAAATGTAAATCACCCTATGTTGTTGTATGTATATTAGGCAATTTTTTCTACGCAAGGTTGATCAATTTTGATATTTAACAACCCATTATATGATTTTATATACATATAATAAAGGAGAATAAATCAATCAATTGTATACTTAAAAACATTAGAAATTTCATTAATATGTCGGTTAAATGCAAGCACCTTCCCAACTTTTATGGATATTTATACTTTAATTTTGTACATACATTATAAACCTATTAGCTCAATCATATTATTTGAAAGGGAAAATTGTAAATTTGGGACAATAACCAATTTCATTTTGTATTTTTAAACTTTAACTTGGTATTTCTGATTTTAGGGACACTAATTCTCAAAATTTTGCAATTTTGGCCAAATATCAGCTGCATTCTTAATTTCGCATCGGAAAACCGCACGTGACCCCCATGTGATCGCCTGAAATCGATTGAAATCCCGCGTGGCAAAATAGCCTGGGCCACATAAGCAAAAGAATGCATCAAATCTCAGTCGGATCCCTAATTTCGCACCGGAAAATCGCACGTGACCCCACATGATCACCTGAAATCAGTTGAAATCTCACGCGGCATCAAATCTCAGTCGGATCCCTAATTTCACACCGAAAACCCGCACGTGACCCCATGTGATCATTTGAAATCAGTTGAAATCCCACGTGACAATGCATTCTTTTGCTTATGTGGCCCAGGCTATTTTGTCACCCGGGATTTCAACCGATTTCAGGCGATCACATGGGATCACGTGCGGTTTTCCGGTACGGAATTAAGGATCCGGCTTAGATTTGTCCAAAATTGCAAAATTTTAAAATTAGGTGTCCCTAAAATCAGAAATGTCAAGTCAAAATCAAAAAATGCAAAATAGGATTAGTTATTATCCTAAATTTGCAATTTTTCCTTATTTCAAAATATCTTTTACCGTTTCTAGCGGAATTATCAAGAATATTCCGATTGAGTGAAAGAAATTAATGAGTTACTTAACATAGTATTTTTATAATCGTGTTATAAATAATAAAAAAAACGCATAATTGACATTCAATTTTTGTGCAAATACAAAATCTTGGGACTCAAATGTAAAAACCCCTGTAATTTGGGGGCGTGTACGCATTTTAGCCCTTATTTTATTCATGCAAAAACGAACAATTGAACACTTACCTTTTTTCACTAATCAATTAATTAACCAGATGCATAATAATCGACTAACTTTTATTCTTCAATAAATGATGCTTCCCCTCAATCACCATTAACTGATCTCGCAACGCTTTTGACCCTTTATTCTCATTCTTCAACTTGTGAACGTACTCCACCAAAACACGCTTATTCCTAAACACGTTTCCTTTCGCCTTCATGTACATCTCGTGGAACACATGTCTGTCGATTTTGCCGGATTGACGGTAGCGGCGGAGCAGGCGGCGCAACACCCTCAGCCGCCGCATCCAGAGCAGCTTCGACGGCTGTCGTGCTTCTTTCGTTCCCTTTCGCTTGCCGAGTCCCGAGTGGCGGCCCTTCATCCTTGCTTCCATGGTTTTTCGAGCACGTGATCTTGATCGTTGATTTTGAGGTTTCTTGAGAATGATACCGTCTTCTATCAGCTTCTTCACGTTTAGTCCTAATTAAAGTGGAAAAGTTACAATAAATATTTTGATCAATAAATCAATATATGAGTATATATTGTTTATTATGAGATTAATCAAGTTTATTAGC
This sequence comes from Lantana camara, assembly GCA_037501455.1. NCBI lineage: Eukaryota > Viridiplantae > Streptophyta > Magnoliopsida > Lamiales > Verbenaceae > Lantana > Lantana camara. The sequence goes on along the minus strand of CM074860.1, from coordinate 94,589,125 downwards.
CAATTATGACTAATCACCGAGCTTGTGCATGCCTTTATATTTTTGTTGGTATTTCAGTATGTTTTCCTAGTTGGATTGTTGGATTGGTTGTTTAACAAATGAGGGGATCCTCGTTAAATTCTTTGATCGGTTTGGTTTAAAAAGAAAAAAAGAAAAACTACTAACCGAATTCTAATTTTTAGCCTAATTATGCAAGGTCAATAATTCAATATACACAAGGTGAAGTTTGTTTTTGAAGATAGGGTTGGATATAATTGCAAATTAAGTGAAATGAGTATGACCTAAGTGTTGTGCATGATTAAAAGAAATGAAAAAAAATTATGATAATTGATAAGAAACAAGCTAATATGATAAATTTAGTCTCAACTCTCAACTAACTCGATGAAGCCACCATTAATCACATGACGAGTATTTTACATAAATCAAAACTAATCACATGACGAATATCTTTCACTGGAATACACGTAGTTAATGTATATTTTGAAAGAGTAACTAACCATATACCAAATGCAATAAACTCTCATAATTGAATGAATTTCGTCGCAACTATTATAAGCTAAATTTCTCAAAAAACAAACACAAAGTAGAATATAGAGAAACATAGACAAGTTTGGGACACAATTAGACATGCAAATTATATAAGTATAGAGGGAAAAGGTATGGAGAAATTACTAGAATTTGCCATAGCGATATGAATGGTCTCATTAGGGTCGAGCCACACCTTTGCTTTCCCACACTTTAGAATGCTAGTTGCTAACCTCTTTTGCAGCCTTAGGGACACCATCTTTTCTTTTTCTTTTTTCTTCTTCTTCTTTTTTCTTTTTTTTTTTTTTTCAATTAAATCACAATTGCAAAATGTTAGTTTTCTCTTTGCGTTGGATTATGGGTTCTCCCTTGAGTCTTGCCTTTTATAGAGGAAGCCGGTCACAACATAGGAAACTGCACTTAGGAGACAATTTCAATCTTTTTGTTTGAAATAAATTAAAATACTATGTTTTTAATATATATATCAATAATGAAAAGGACAAAAGTTTAAAAATTAAAAAAATTGGAAAATGAGACAGCGTTCCCTTGAAGAAGTGGAAACAAGAAGGTCAACAATTTTTTTAGAAAAAGCAGCATGCCTATATATTTCTTGATGCCCAAGTTGTAATATCTTCAACCCCTTCCCCTTTCTAGGCCAAATCAATCTCGATCAAACTAGTATAACGTGACAAATTATTTTATATTTATCGATTGATTATTGTAAATGTTAAAAAAAGTATCCCATCCAATAATAAAGATAATACATTTGTTCGTATAATTAGTTGGGTTTGATATTTCTATTGAGTCGGGTGTAAATCAAAATTTTCGTACAGACAAACCCAAGTCAAACACATTTGTTTAATCAAATTTCCTTGCAGCCCAAGACAGAAAAAGCAGATTCCGTGTGTTTCTGTTTAAAATGCTTAAAAAAAATATATACTAAAAAGAAAAGGAATTGAAAAGGAATCTTCTTGAGAAAGTTTGGGCCGGGCCTTTGAGAATTTCTAAAGGGCCCCTCTAAACCAGGCAGCCCCATTGGAAAAACAATTCTGGTGTTTGTCATTTATTTCAATTTTGGAATAAATTAATTTAGGCCCAATGGGCTGATTTTTCCACAACTTATGGTGAAGAAAGTTTGAAAAAATGAGGATCTCAGTGATTTGCGATAACGATAATATTATTATATATAAAATTGTACAAAAACTACAAAGATTTTATATTATCCGAAATTTAATCCTATTCCATATCTCCTGATTTATTTCCTTTTTAAGAGAATTATAAACTAAAAATGCTATTTATTTATTTTGATAAGAAAGGTAAAGATTCTTGGAGCAAAACTTTATCTAATTTATATGGGGCCACTGCCCACATCACTATTGCATCAGATCTGTTTCACTCGTCTCCTTCTTTCTGACTTGCTGTAACGTTCCTTTTTCTCTTTTATCAGCATTGATCATACACAAAGGCCAAAACCAGACTGAAACTGAACAATTCAATGGCAGAGGCGAAGCTCTTTGAACTCAACAATGGCACAATGCAAGTCAAAGTCTCCAATTTTGGCTGCACCATCACCTCCTTGTCAGTTCCAGACAAAGATGGTGAGTCCACCATCTGATCTGTATTAAAGTTTTAATCTTTTTCTCTTTTTGTCACTCAACTGGAAGTACTTCATTACTGATGTTTTATCTCTTCGATTTGAAGGAAAATTGGCTGATGTTGTTCTAGGATTCGACACTCTCGAGCCCTATCTGGTCAGTGATAATAATTTACCAGCTTTGATGGAAAACCCGTTTCGTATTAGTCTTGATCATGATAATTTTGATGGAAAAATTGAATCTTGGATAATTATAAAGGAAACGTGAAGATGCCCATTTCTGTTTTCTGTTTGAGGATTAGAATTTTCCTAATTTTAGGTTTTGTTCTTTTTATGTGCAGAAAGGTGCTGCTCCTTACTTTGGCTGCATAGTGGGTCGTGTGGCAAATAGGATCAAAGAAGGGAAATTTTCACTCGATGGGGTTGAGTACTCATTGCCTGTTAACAGGCCTCCAAACCATCTCCATGGTATTTAAGTGAATTTCCTTTTGAAAATCCTTACACATTGATGCCATGTTCGGAGGGAGAGTTTGATAATTGTGTGGTATTTTGCTGAGACTTATTGATCCAATGTTTGATTTTGCATCAATTTTCTTGGGTTATTATTAAGTGAAAATTGGTAAGAGTTTGAGGAATATCAAAAAATTCTCTGTGGTTAATGATAAATCAGAGGATGGTTTAGGACAAAAGTTGATTTATGAGCTTAATGAGGTCATGTTATGCTTAAGAGTAAGACGATCTAGTTACTTGGTTCTTGCTTGTATAAAGTTACAAAAAATTTGTAATTTGACTGGATCTTCTGACTTCAGATCTATGTGTCTGTGCATGAATATTCAATTCAGTGAAGTTTGTGTGAGGGAGGATTACTAAGGAAGCACTATGAACTCTGATTTCGCGCCCAAATGTTTGTAGAAATTACTGAATGAGTTTTGTAATTTCGTGAGAAAGCTTAGTCTAAAGTTTTATGATGTTAATAAGAACTGAGAGTTTGGCCCTTTTACAGTATTGTCTGGTGTGTCTTGTTCTCAGTTAACCTATATGACTCTTGAATTCTTTCTTTAAAAGAATATAATGAAACTTGTTAAAAACCTTCCTTTCATGCACTGACTCGTGAGAAATGAGAATGGTCGTCTTTCAGTATCCTTTCTAAGATATCTCCTGAATCATGTCCTTTGAAGGTGGGCACAAGGGCTTTGACAAAGTCATCTGGGAAGTTGCAGAACACAAGCAGGGTGATAATCCATCAATCACCTTCAAATACCGTAGTCATGATGGAGAAGAAGGTACACATTTTACACGCAATAACTTTTTTATTGAAAAACATGAACAATTCCTGATATTTTTACTATCAGGCTATCCGGGTGATGTTTCTTTCACTGCAACTTACACTCTTACTTCCAAGACTACACTGAGACTTGACATGGAAGGCGTACCAGAAAACAAGCCAACACCAATCAGCTTAGCCCAACACACCTATTGGAACTTAGCCGGTCACAACTCTGGAACCATTCTTGACCACACTATTCAAATATGGGCCAATCACGTCACTCCTGTGGATGAAAACGTCACCCCAACCGGTGAAATCAAGCCTGTTAAAAACACCCCTTTTGACTTCACTACTGAAAACAAGATTGGAAGCTGTATCAAAGAGGTCGGAATAGGGTATGACAATAACTATGTTCTTGATTGTGGGGAGGAGAAGTTGGGATTGAAACATGCTGCAAAATTGAAAGACCCTTCCAGCTCGCGGACTCTTGATTTGTGGACCAATGCACCAGGTATGCAGTTTTACACTGCTAATTATGTAGATGGCATTGTTGGTAAAAGTGGCGCTGTGTACAACAAGCACAGTGCTTGCTGTCTCGAGACACAAGGGTTTCCCAATGCCATCAACCAATCAAATTTTCCTTCTGTTGTTGTTCGGCCTGGGGAGAAGTATAAGCATACTATGTTGTATGAGTTTTCTGCTGAGTAGGGTTCTCGTGTGGTGGCATCAGAGTTGGGCTAAAAATAAGAGTGGAGAGCTGCTTTTGGACCACAGCTTTTGCTTCCTTGTTTATGTTTTTGTCCATTTTGTATGTGGAATATGGATAAACTTTACTTGTTGGACAATGTTCCTTATCAGTTGCATGGTTATATCATTCTTATTACTACATAATGGTGAATTGACAGAAAGATGATAGGTATATATACAAGAACTGGATTTAGTTAAACATATCGATTTAACATCACTCCAAAAATTGCACATTATAGAGCAAAAATGTCAATATTCTCCTAATAAAAACCGAACTAATGTCGATGTTTCCCAGACAAGATAAGTCCTGAACTACTCTGAACAGCATGTTGACAACACCAAACCCCAGAGAAAACCTGATCATTAAAAGAAGAAATTAGTAAAAATTACGTCTCCAGTCCACTTAATTTGGTTGAATCATAGAAAAAGACTGATAAAAAAGTTACCTTGACGAATAATCTCACATTGTACGGACCAATTCTAGCGGCACACTTTCCATTGCCGTCTGGATTTGAAGAAAGGGGGAAGAAATTAAGACTGGGGACAGGAGATGCATTCTCATAAAGAGAGCAAGTATAAGAAACAGGTGCATACCCATGGTTTAGGAGCTTTTAAGTCGGTTTTTGAGTGCTTCTTAGAGAGATCTGACTGGAAAGTTATCGCAATGCCAACCTTGAACTCCACCGAAAATGGACTGCAATGAATTAACTTATTCGTCACTGAGATAACCAACTAAAGGAGAAAAAAGTTATACTTGTGCAGTGAAAAATCTACCCAGCAAAAACGGTTGAACAGGTCAAAAGACGGGGAAGAACAATGTAAATTGGCAGAGTCATACCGCGACAAACATCTCCATCTGCTATCTGACAACAGAAAGACAATTTAAAACAAGCACATCAATAGATATTACATTTGTAATATGCATAAGTAATCAAGGAAAGGGTGAGTGCCTGAGTTGTTTGTATCAGAGAAGATTCAGTAGCTATTTTATCTCCTATCAAAATGGACTCCACTCGAAGCAAGTGAATGTCAATGGATTGAATGGGAATAGAAGATGCTTCCACTGTTAACTCTCCACCAATAGGATCTGATAATGAACATTGAGTGCATATTCTACCCGTAACTCGAAATCCACCTAGTCGGATTTATTCATACGATTAAAACTTTCAGTGTTAAATTTAAGCCTAAAAAAAAAAAGGAGAGAAAACAAGTTAGACATTACCTGATTTCAGTTCAGGAAGTAACGTGTGCCTCTGGGTGTCCTGAGTGATATAAAAAATGACCATTTCAGGAGAAAGTGGTTTCTTTGGAAGATTGTCTGAATTGCATAGCAGAAAATAGAGTCAGCATCTTCATTCACAAAAGGACAATAGAGCAACGGAACTAACTCATACCCTTTTCACTTTCAACAATGAACTCCATTGTTGCTGACAGAGGTTTTTGTAGGTATCCTCTCACTACATCTGCAGTTACCAGATACTATGATGGCATGTATTAAATTTGAGCATGTAAATATTTCTCTAACGAAACAGAATGATACCACAGTTAAAGCGGGACATGGACAGATGCACTAGAAAAGGGAGTGAAGTTACAGAGATTAGGTAATATTACCTGGATGCTGATATTCCCACCATGGAAGGTTTCATAGAACTTTTCCATATTCTCATCTTTCGGATCTTTCAGAATCACAGAAAAAGGTATCTAGAAGAAACATATAAAAATTAACTAGTTAGAAACGAACGTTGGAGCAATCTGCTTTATTGATACAAATCCATAGAAAACAATGTCATCACTTGACAATGCTACCAAGAGCTCAAGCCTTTTTCTTTCTCAAATCTGAACAAAAATCAAATACAAACTTATTTTCCCAGGGATCATACCTCAGTCATACCTGGTCCCATCTTTCCGGATGATTGGATATCAACCACTTTCTTTCTGTTTGAGCATCACCAAAACCAGTCAATAAAGCACAAAGACAGAGCAAATTAATTAAAAGTGCAGAAGAACCACATTTACAATAGCATTCTAAGTAAGCTAAACGGCAATTTGAAACTGTGTAAACTTGAACCTTGTGAATTTTAACATTCAACTTTTACAACCAAGTGAAGCCCAAAAAATGAAGCAAGGTACGAACCACAGTAAATCAATAAATTCCAACACACTCTACAAATCAATGCAACAAAAAACAACAAATTCCACAAAATAACATGAAGACAATATCTCCAACCCTCACAGAGCATTATACACATAAACAGAGAAGGCTTACACAATTCTAATCGGCTTAATGACGCCGTACAAAGACTCCACAACCCCCGCTGATCCCCCACGAACCTAAAATTTCACCGATAACAGCAAAATAATCCTTCAAAAATCAGACTTCTCTGTCATTTTAGTGAGCTCAAAAGTAATTATACTTACGAGAAACAGGTTAAAAACAGAAAGAACCTGCAAGTTGACTGCCCCTTTAACAGTTAGCCGAATGGATTGGTAGGATATTGCAGAATTTAGCTTGGCGATCACCTTCCCTTCCAGGAGTTCCTTTCATTTCCCCACAATCATTCAACAATCGAAAACTATAATTTGCCGCAATAAACATGTAAAGAAAAGAAAAAAAAAACTCACATCAGGGCGATAGATACGGTTGAATCGAGAGAGTTTGATCTCAATCGACATGACTATGGCCGGAAAATTCTCTCCCGAAATCCTCACTGTAAATCTGTAGCAGGTTAACTGTCAACAAATGGTTTTAGACTTTTAGTTAGCATATTAGATGAGGTGTAAAAGTTATATTTATTAGAACATAGGGGGGTGGATAAGATATATTATATAATGCAGGGGCTCAAACGTATTTAATCATATTTTATCAGAACAACTTTCCAAACTTTTACAGATGACGTGTCGATTTCCGATTGGCGGAGATGAGCAGCACTGACATGGTAATGCGAACAGAACAGAGACATATGTAAATTAGGGATTTCTGATTTGTTTTCCGACGAAGAAAGAAGCTTTGAAGTTGTTACCGGAGATGCTAAATCGGAGATTGCTCCGCCGCCTGAGCTCAGCTCTCCTGCTTCTCTCTCTTCTGCCACTCTCTACGGTTGCTCGCCCCTTCGTCCTCGTGCTCTCCCAGGACGACCTCTCGGACCCCGCCGCCGCGCCCAGTAATCCGTCGGCGTCGGATGACGGCAGCGATTTCGATGATTTCCCTGAATCGGAATCGAAACCGGATTACGTGCTCGACCCGGGGTCGTGGTCGCCTCTCTTCGAGCCGGACCCGGGTTTCAGGGACATTGTCAATGGGGATGAGGAGGTGATGTATTATGATGGGGTGAGGAAGATGGTGGATGCGGCGAGTAGAGGGGAGTTTAGGGTTATGGAGGAGGGTGTGGCGGAGATCGAGGCGGCGGCCGCGGCCGGGCACCCGCACGGGCAGTCGGTGCTGGGGTTTTTGTATAGTATGGGGATGGGGAGGGAGAGGAGTGCGTCTAAGGCGTTTTTGCATCATTATTTTGCGGCGCAGGGGGGGAATATGCAGTCGAAGATGGCGTTGGCTTACACTTATTATCGCCAGGAAGTAAGTTTGCTGATCTTTTGTGGCATTTGCTATTTTAGTGATGGTGTGTTTGTGCTGAGATGAAATCACTGTTTTGTGAGTTTATCTAAGTCAATTGAATGTCTTTACTTTCCTGGATTGTTTTAGGAGTTCGTCTATCGGTGCTTTCTTTTTGTTTACACTGCCCAGATGTTTAGAGCTGAAGTACAGAGTGAACTTTGAGTCATTAAGCTTGTTGAGAATCTATTTTGTATTAAATTTCACTTTCATGTACTGTTCATAGAAAGTTGGAATTTGTTGGGATTGCTTTCGGGAGGAAAGCAGAAGTATATTTTTTTTATGGGTTCAATGAAACTTGAATATTAAGCCTGTGAAATATGCCTTTGAAACTATCACAATCTGTAATAATGCTTGTCCAAATATGGAGCAGCTTCGGTTTACCAGATAGTTGTTTTGAAGGATTTTATATGAGCAAGTTTTAAGATCCCTTTATCTGAAAAAGGGCAAAGATGAAATAAGATGCGTAGTTGCTTAATTAAGAGCAGAAAGCCAGTGGAAGAGAAAGATAAAAAGAAAAGACTACAACTATCTGGAGACTATGTTCGGTTGAGTTGGAGTTGTCTATTATTTTTATATATGGGAAACTGTTTAGATAATTTTTCATTAGGTGTACACATTTTTATTTGGTGCAGATGCACGATAAAGCTGTGAAGCTGTATGCTGAACTGGCAGAGGTAGCAGTGAATAGTTTTCTAATCTCAAAGGACTCACCTGTGATCGAACCAATCAGAATTCACAGTGGTGCAGAGGAAAACAAGGAAGCTCTGAGGAAGTCTAGAGGTGAGGAGGATGAAGATTTCCAGATTTTGGAATATCAAGCACAGAAAGGGAATGCTGGAGCTATGTACAAAATCGGAATATTTTACTACTTTGGTTTGAGGGGTGTGAGACGTGATCATGCTAAGGCGCTGTGGTGGTTTACAAAGGCGGTTGAGAGAGGCGAGCCTAGGTCAATGGAGCTTCTTGGAGAGATATATGCAAGAGGTGCTGGAGTTGAAAGGAACTATACTAAGGCCCTAGAATGGCTTACTCTTGCATCAAGACAACAACTTTACTCAGCTTACAATGGCATGGGATACTTATATGTAAAGGGTTATGGAGTGGAGAAAAAGAACAACACCAAGGTATTGATTTCATATTGTTCTTGTGGTAACGTCATTTTCTTGCCTTTCCCTTGTCTGTGTGTCTGAGTTTGTCTGTCTAGTGCCTGAGTTTTCTATATATCTTGTTCAACTGAACTCCTTGGCTTCAGGCCCTTCTTATTTAGTATGTTTCGCACACATTAGTTCTCTTTTCCTCTTTCCTTTAAGCTATGCCTTAGATTGATGGATCTGGCTTGGTTGGGTAAGTTTCTATTACAATGGATTAAGCTATTTCTGGAATCATAGCAGTGGATTTGTAGTCCACTAAATTATGAAGACATTTTACGCCATCCTTGATTTGTAGGGCCTTTGTGTACTTTTTATCTTTTCAGAGACTCCTTTAATCCACTTTCTATGTTGTGTGGATCTCCCTACCTATGCGAATATACGAGTTGTTGAGTATTAAATCTTAGGTTTTCTATGACAGGCTAAAGAGTACTTTGAGAAAGCTGCTGACAATGAAGAACCCGGTGGTTTTTACAACCTAGGTGTGATGTATCTGAAGGGACTTGGGGTAAAGCGGGATTTGAAGATAGCAACCAAGTACTTTGCCCTAGCTGCCAATGCAGGTCAACCAAAAGCATTCTACCAATTAGCAAAAATGTTCCACAACGGTGTGGGGCTCAAGAAGAATCTTGCCATGGTACTTTCAGATTTTTTTTTTCTATTCAAGAACCTCTTCTATTTGTTTGTTTCTACTAAGGTTTGTTTCATATTCGTCCTACTTTAGGCGACGGCATTATATAAACTAGTTGCAGAACGTGGTCCATGGAGTTCCTTGTCTAGATGGGCACTTGAGTCATATCTGAAAGGTGATATTGGCAAGTCATTCCTCTTGTACTCAAGAATGGCAGAAATAGGCTATGAGGTGGCACAAAGTAATGCTGCTTGGATTCTTGACAAGTATGGGGAACGTAGCATGTGCTTGGGCGAATCTGGAATCTGCACAGATTCAGAAAGACATCAAAGAGCACATTCCTTGTGGTGGAAAGCATCAGAGCAGGGTAACGAACATGCTGCTTTGCTGATAGGAGATGCATATTATTACGGCCGGGTATGTTAAATTGATCATTATAATTATTTTGGATAAAATATTTCTCTGTCATGATGATAAATAGTTCTAAATTAATCAACACTTATTTTCTTTTCTGCTTCTTTGGCTCACAATAGGGTACAGAACGGGATTATGATCGTGCAGCTGAAGCCTACATGCATGCTAAATCTCAATCCAATGCTCAAGCCATGTTCAATTTAGGATACATGCATGAACATGGGAAAGGACTGCCATTTGATCTTCATCTTGCCAAACGTTACTATGATCAAGCCTTAGAAGTTGATCCTGCTGCAAAATTGCCCGTTTCACTAGCCCTGGCAAGTCTCTGGATAAGGAGAAATTATGCACACAGTTTCGTTGTGAGTTCCTTCACCTTCTAGTGTCATTTTACAATTTTACCCTTCTTGCTCTGTGACCAGGCTGTGATAACTGCATTGACATATTTGTTTATTTACTTTTCAAATAACTATGCTAGATATCACCCTTTTTTCATTTATTTTGACCATAATATATACTTTTTGTCCACTTTCTCAATTCTTTCCTCTCTTTTCTTTCATCTCTGATCTCCACTACTAGATATTTTTAAATCTGGTCTATTTATTGTTCTGTCATTTAATTTTCATCTTATATGCTTTTCACGTATCATGATTAAGTAGTGAACTTATATTCATATAAAAGAAATGTTCTTTTAACTACTTTATATTAAAATTACAACACATAATTAATGTGTATTTCACTAGTGTGGACGCTTGTTTGACTGATGTGTTGTGCTAACCTAACTGGGTTCCATTGGTAGGTGGATATGATCGATTCGCTTCCTGAAGTGTATCCAAAAATCGAAGCTTGGGTGGAAAACGTGCTTATGGAGGAAGGGAATGCAACTATTTTAACACTCTTCGTCTGCCTCCTAACAGTCCTATACCTACGTGAGAGACAACGAAGACATGCTGTTGCTCCTGACATAGTTCCCCCTCAGCAACCGCTCGAGCAAGCACCCCCTCTAATTAATTAAACTCGACAGAAATACAGTGTTCTACTCTTCTTGGCATGTGTGGGGGTATAGAATGGCCTTTATGTTATGGAGGGCAAATAGGTGTTTGATTTGATTTTATATATATCAAACCTTTCTGCTGCAGGAATGTTGTACGATAGTGTTCACAAGGTGGAAATTAGATCCATATTTGATGTGCAGGATGTAGATGCAATTTTATCTGACAAGGAAATATAGGTTTTCATCACTTTGTACAAATAAACATAGAGGTTGGGGTTATAACTTACAAAATCAACTAGTACTACAGTTTTCTGCAGTACATATTCAAGCCCCTTATCCATCAGTCAACAACTCTAGTGTCAAATACACGATAGTTCCTCGTCCCCCAAATGTCTCTTTTGTAGACATAATAAGATTTCAAGCAACACTGAATCCATGGTGGATTTCTAGCGGCATTCTTCTCTGCAGTTTCATCAGGAATTCCAAGCAGCATGTTCCGCTTCTTCGTTAGCATATCAACGGAGACAAGATTCCCAAAAAAGTGTGTCTACGAGTCAAAATAATGCGTGATGTTTTATTTTAGTGAGCAATACTAACGAAGAGAAACATTTTGGCATGATAATAGGTTGGAAGTGTTTACCCCATCCTCTGCATAAAGAAAAGCATGGAGTCTTGCAGTGGGATCTTCCAGAGTCAACCTGACTCTGTAAATACCATTAGGAGCACGAAAATCCTGTGCTCTCCATGGCAATATCGCTACTACCCGAACAACACATTTAAATTTATATGTCACCTGCAATCAAGACACTCATAAATTGGAGAACTGATATCAAAGACCAGAACTTAAAGAGTTTGTGTTTTTAAGAGTAAATGAAGATGCGTGCCGTAAACAATTTTCAAATATCAAAGGAATGTTGAATAGGTACCTCCGGATATGTGAGAACGTCCATCAAAGTTACAAAGGGCACGTGAGGATGATCAGTCTCTGACATTTAAAAGGGGTAAGAAGAAGGCCACATAAACATTTGTCTTCATTGGAAGTCAAAATACAAAGTTATCCAAATCTCTCTACAGTGATGAAACCTGTTACATTAGACGGCCATGGAAAACTTGTGAAGGGCATCCTTTCCCATTTGGATATGAAACGCTCGTTGTAGGACCTGAATCACATAGATCAATAGTAGATTGTTAAACAAAACAAAGACATCAACATTGGGTGTTATAATTGGTAATTCAAGCTGATTCACAGACGTTGGTAAATTGTCAAGCTAACAAAGATATCACATTACATATTTACATATATGGATCGACTCTGAGAAGCAATGACCTTTGATGTTCCATTATGCAGTCGTCATCATCAGGCAAATAGCAAAGCTTTGAGAAGGGCAATAGCACAGCACGCCACATCGAAGCACGGACTTCACATTTTACACTTCCAAGTTTCAACCATCTATTGGTTTTCAGAAACTTAATACCAAGCTTCTCATTGCCATGATCAACAGTCATCCTCAAGACAGTTCCAACTGTTGGAAAGGTACATAAAATGTCTCTTGATAATGGAGAGGGTTCCAAGTGCAGAGGGAGCGGATTTTTCATCTCATCTTCTAACCTGAAAAGGTATACATTACAAGAACAGTGGGTTTAATTTAAGGAAGATGGGAAATCACCAAAAGAGTTCTTCAAAATCTAATTAATAGAAATAACACTAACTTTGCTTCAATAGAAGCAGGCGGTGCGTCTGTTCCATCCCAAACAAAGAGCATCCATTCATCCTCCTTCACTTCCCAAACATGCAAAATCTATCCACGGCCCAAAACAAAATAAATTAAAAAGAAAAGAAAAGTAGGTGCATGATAAATCATAATATAAACCCATTTTTCTTGTGAGGGACAGTCTCCAACTCTTTAAATAGAATCCAGTTTATCTGCCATTCTTAAACACCTTGCAAAGCAGTACACACTCGCCTTCCTTGATCTCTCTTAAAGGCAACGAATCATTCAAGCCTAACAAGCAAAAAAATACACCCATCAAAAGCTTTGCAATTACGTTCAATTCCAATGATCAAGGCTTTAACTGAAGAGGAGAACACCCACCTTCAATTTTTTGCTCCATAGACCATTTCCTTAATCTCGTAATGAACTTTCTGTCCCGATCTCTGGGTTTATATGTTGAGGAAATTTGATAGGGCACAAATTCCTGATTATTACAGCCTCTCCCTTCAAATAAGGCGAAAGATGAAAATTTCTTGTTATACAAAGCATAAACCTCTGAACCCCTAGTTTTCATCTGTACGAGAAATTAAGATAAGAAACCCATCATTAATAATTAACAAACAAATTTCCCCAAAACACCAAAAGAAGCAACTTTCGGGCCTGAGATGAAAAGTACCACCTTGAAGCAAAGAAAGAACAAAGGAGGGATATGAATTCATTTACCACGACATGAGAAACCACGATTACGTCTCCAACACTCTCCACATGAGGGAGCTTCTCCATGGTTTCAGCAAAAAAGTTTATTTTAATCCCGAGGCTCCGCGATTCATCAATAACCTTTATTGTGCAAAAACAATCTTGAAAAAGAACCAAAAAGAGGATGAACATTAAACCCCTAATTTCTAAGGAATGCCTCCTTTCCAAAATCATGTGATAATTTCCTCTTACGGAAGAACATATCTAAGAACAAAGAAATAGATGGAAAAGGGAAATCACCGGTTCCTCTGGTAGTTTTGGGAAGACTGGTCTCAACAACAACACCGACGAGATTGACTCGCTGGTTGATTGAAGCAATTGCATCCACTATCTGCATGAATTTGTAATCGTCGCATCTCATTTTCTAAGAAAATCAAAACCCTAGTCTTGAAGAAAAGTGTTTTTGCTCCGTCTGTGGGGAGATCAGTGAGAGAATTAGGCCCCAAGGGACGCCCAAGTCTTTTTTTAGGGATATAACCCTCGATTTCTTTTCCCTTTTTCTTTCCCCAATATTTTCTGACATGGCATCTTCATCTACTAATCAAGCAGCAATTAACTCGTTTTGTAAAAGGAAGAAATTTTAGGGGCCCTTTTGTAAATAAAATAAATTTATAAGTTATAAACAAGGAACAAAGCAAAAAAAAAAACCAACATAAATCTCCATTTTTCCTCTGCCGCTCTTTTCCCGTTCTTCTCCTTCTTCGGCTAGATCCCTCAGATCTGTCCATTTGTTCGCATATCATATCAGCATCACCGGTTTTAGGGCTTGAAGTCGAGCATCTAAGGACTGGGCTTCATGAGCAATGAACAATTATTAAGAACATGAACCCCAATCCTTAGAAGCTGACTCCAAGCTCCAAAACGGTGATTTGTTTTCGCGTTCGTCTGCCTCTATTGAAGAAGAAGAAGAAGAAAGAAGGGGAGAGAGAAAGCGGCTAGGGTTTTGCTTGAAGTAAGGTGTGAGGATGACAAGTGATAATTGGAATATTTATAGAAGAATTAGGTGTACATGCATTCAATTAAATTACCATGCATTCAATACTATGACGGTTGGTTGTCGAGGAATAAATAAAAAAAGAATGGGATTTAATAAATAAATCGCACAAGCGATTTAATGAATCGCGCAATCTATTCTTCATGTAGAGCTAGTTTTTTATTTGTTTTAAATATTTATTTGATTTATTTTTTACCCTAAACCCTAAAAATTTGGTATAGTTGAATGCATCTGCAAACTACGAACCGAATAATATTGAATGCATGTACGCCTAATAAATCGCTCAAGCGATTTAATTAATCGCTCACGCGATTCTAGTCCTTTATTTTATTTAAATATTATTTATTTATTTTCTTTATTTAATCAATCGCCTGAGCGATTAAATATTAAAAATAAATATTTCTATTTATCTGATTAAATTCTAGTTAGCTGATGAATCTAGTGCGCGATTCATCAAATCGCGTGAGCGATTCTGGTTAATAGCTAACGCGATTCAATGTATCGCTCACGCGATTTTATAAATCGCTCACGCGATTTTATAAATCGCTCACGCGATTAAATATTAAAAATAAATATTTCTATTTATCTGATTAAATTCTAGGTAGCTGATGAATCTAGTGCGCGATTCATCAAATCGCGTGAGCGATTCTGGTTAATCGCTAACGCGATTCAATGTATCGCTCACGCGATTTTATAAATCGCTCAAGCGATTAAATATTAAAAATAAATATTTCTATTTATCTGATTAAATTCTAGGTAGCTGATGAATCTAGTGCGCGATTCATCAAATCGCGGGAGCGATTCTGGTTAATCGCTCACGCGATTCAATGTATCGCTCATGCGATTCAATGAAGAATAGTAAAACCATTAAAACTGTAAAATACAGCATACTAGATATATTAAAATAGAACAACAACATTCAGTCTGCTTTCATTACAAAACCAGTAAAATACATTACAATGAAACTAAATATTTTATGGGGGAGGAGGAAACTGATTAACCTCCTCCGGATCATATTGAGGGATAATGGAATTAACACTCCCCTCAGAGGACTCAAGGTAAACAACGTCGTAAAAGGACTCGGGGTCTGAGTCCCTATCACTTATGTGGAAAGCGTGGAGGTGCTCCTCTTCGCCCTCCAAAAGGTGTGCCTGCCGCACTTTGAAGATATACCTTAGGTCGTCGTAATAACGGCATCCAAATACTCTGGCGTCGAAATCCCGCTGAATAACCTATGCAATATTAAACATTGAAAAATGAACAAACAAAGATTTAAAAAAAAAAAAAAAAAAAGTGCCACGGATGAATTCGACTTACCTCAATGGTATTCGCACCATAATATTCTAGGGGATCAATTTCGGCACTAATACGATTAGCAGCCAATTTAACTCCAGGACACGCCAATAATCTACGGAAAGCGTAAAAATTTATCCGCAGTCCTTTCACTGCTGCTACAACATCTCGTGCCCAGAATCTGGTTTTGAATCGCTTAGTCAATTCACTAGACACAATAGATAGCACCGTGTCTAAGACTTCTAGCCGATCGATTTCGTTGTCTCCGGCATATATACGAAGACGTTCAACCATGTACTCTTCCACTCCTGCCAGAATAGGTCTTGGTGGGTTATTCATGACTTTATTTGTCAAGGATTGAGATATAGGACAGAGAAAGAGAAGCAAGGCTTCTTGCAGGTGATGAAAATTTTGCAGAAATCTCAGAACAGAGCAGAATTGAGGATACTAATAAGGTGATTGGGCCTTAAACCAACCAACAGTCGCACCCCTTCCTTCCTTCCTTGGTCGCATTGTAAAGGTGACGGTCAAAATTCCGGGATGAGTGCAGGCAGCTTTTCATTAAATTCAAGCATCTCATCGAGAACATCTGTCAGACGCGGGAAGAAGACAATGGACATCTATGTCCTTTCTTCAAATAAAATAAAGGAGTAGACGTTGATGAAGAATCGCGTGAGCGATTAACCGAATCGAGTCCGCGATCCAATGAAAATACAACAAATTATTTATAGTATCTAATATTTAGAACAAGAATGAATCGCGGGGGAGATTAATTAATGAATCGCAAGTGCGATTCATTAAATCGCTTGCGCGATTAAATAAAGAAAATAAATAATTCTATTTAGCTGAAGAATCCTGTACGCGATTCATCAAATCAAGTGCGCGATTCAATTAAAACATAAATAATTTGATATGGCTGAAGAATCTAGTGCGCGATTCATCAAATCAGTGAGCGATTAATTTAGGAAAAATTAATATTTTAATTTTTTTACAGAATCGCTTGAGCGATTAAATAATAAAAATAAATATTTCTATTTATCTTATTAAATTCTAGTTAGTTGATGAATCTAGTGCGCGATTCATCAAATCAAGTGAACGATTAAATTAAAAAAATTAATATTTCGAAACACATAAACACAAATTTCAATATTTCAATAATTCTAGTTAGCATTCAATATTATTCGGTTCAACATGCATTCAATTGATGTTGATTAAGAAAATAAATAAATAATATTTAAATAAAATAAATAAATAGATGTTGATGAAGAATCGCGTGAGCGATTAATGAAATCGCTTGCGCGATTTATTAGGGTACATTTTCCTGAGATTAATTAAATCGCTTGCGCGATTTATTAAAGAATTGGACATAAATAATATTAAAGAATTGGACATGAATACATACTGTGTAACTTAAATATTGTATTTATCAACTCCAAAAAATATTTCGGATGCTAAACGTAACCTTAAAAAAGAGGTATTATCGTCATCCAGAATTTCCAGTGGTTCCCCACGCATGAGAAGCTCAATGTAATATAAGGAATAGAGTCCACAATCGCCACTGAAAAAAAAAAAAAATAGAAATTAAATAAAAATATAATAAAAAATTTTAGATTAAGTAAACTTTAAATGTACCTTCGTTTATTTTTTGGACACGGAGCAAGTTGCAGCTTCCACATGCGCTTGAGGCTGTCACCTAATTGCCTGAACTTTCCTGTGTGGGCCAACAATTTGGGAAAGAAAACACACAGATGGTTCAAAGCAATTTGGTAATTCCTGTGGTCAAGGGAACCACCACCACTGTCGTAAACTTTGATGACTCCCTCTTGGGGCAAAATCTCGACGGCCACCCAATGGGAATTTCCTGAGTTGACAATGCCATAAAATTTTGTAGCTCCTTCCCATGCACGGCCATGCAAAAAGGGTAGATAACCTGTTGTATACGGCAGAACAGTGTCCTCCTTCCATTTGATGGGATCATTCCAGATCCTTCGCATCACATCAAATGAATGCGAGGCAGTCCTGATGTCTTCTTTGTGTTCATTCACAGGCCTCACACCCTTGGCACCCTTGGCACTCTTGGCACCAACCTTCGGAGCTTTGGCACCCCTCGGAGCATTGGCAGCATTATCTGGCCTATTTGTAATAATGATATTGCCATCATCACCAACACAAACCGAATCTTCCTCTGTAATGAGACCCCTTGATAGATAATAATTTGTTTTAAGATGTTGGAAGAAAGCCTCATCGAGGACCAAACAATCCTGAGCATATTGATCTGGGAGCCTTTTTTGTTTAAGCCTTATATTGGCCAAACACTCTTCCAAATGCTGCAACGAGTGAACCAAAAAAAAAAACAATAAAGATCAAGTATGCATCATACAGGTATTGACTAACATAAACTATATAGGGAGTTTACCTCGGATACCAACCATTTCCCATTTCTGAGGATGGTTAGGAAGAATTCCGCGTCGAAATCCGCAGTTTGTCCATTAATTCGGTCTTTCGGCCCTGCACTAAGAACCCAGCTGTACAAGTAGCTAGAACCAGATTTGTCCGTATTTTTGGATAACCATCTGTTGTGAGATTGAGAGATGGTTTCTGCGTTTTGCGGACAAGGCAGTTGGGGCTGAGCCGTTAAGGCAGGTGTTGCTTCTTTAGCCTTGACTCTAGCTCTGGCTGTAGCTGTGCAAAGCCTCTTAAGTTGCAGCGTATAAGGTGACAGGAGGTAGGCGGGCCTTCTTTTATTTCTCTTTGGTCTTTGACGTTTAGACCCTTCAACATCCTGCACCATTACACTACGGACTGCTTGGTGTTCTTTTTCCTTCTCCAAATGCTGCCATATCTTCTCAACAGTTGCCTTCACATATTCAGAATGAGCTTCAGCTTGGTCTTCTTTCTCCTTCTCCAAATGCAGCCATATTTTCTCAACAGTTGCATTCAAAGATTCAGAATTAGCTTCCGCTTTCTGGATAAACTGTTGAATTTCAAAAGGGATTTGCACTGCAGCAGCTGGTGCAGGTGATGGTGATGTGTCAGGTGCTGTGGAAGTTGGGGGTGCGGTGCCCCAATCAATTCCTGCGGTTGGTGGTGCTGTGGAAGTTGGGGGTGCGGTGCCCCAATCAATTCCTGCGGTAGGTGGTGCTGTAGTTGGATGTGATGGTGAGGGGAACCAATCCATGTTAGAATTCATGAGATTATCATCTTCTCGGACTGGATGGGGCAATTCATCCCCAATGATCAAAAGGGTGCACCCTTTCAAACACTGATGTAGATAATCAATGGGTGCGTCCTCTTCTTCTGAACTTGTTTGTTCATGAAGGTCCCTGATGTAACTCATATTCTTTTCAATGCTGGAGGGCAACAAAAATGGACGTACCTGATCCTGTTACATCAAAAAATAATAGATGTTAAAGGTATTCGGTGATCCATGGCAAAGAAAATAATATAAATTTTGTTCTAACCTCAGGTCCATGGTTATTTAACTTTTGCCGCAATTCTTCAATATCGATTGGGTTCCCTTTACTGTGCATCCATCTGAACATCCTGGGGAGTGGTAGTTTGGACATGTGGGAATCATCATGTTCTAGGCCGCCTCCATAAGAACTTGCTATAGTTGGGCACATTTCGTAAGCCCACGCCTATAAGGAACAAACAGGAAAAAAGATGTATTATAGATTTTGATTCAATTAAATCGAGTGAGCGATTCAACAAGTCGCGTGAGCGATTCATTAAATCGCTTGAGCGATTCAACAAGTCGGGTGAGCGATTCATTAAATCTCTTGAGCGTTTGAACAAGTCGCCCACGCGATTCATTTAATCGCTTGAGCGATTGAACAAGTCGCGTGAGCGATTCATAAATTCGCGTAAGCTATTAATCTGAATAAGATAAATATGATGATCATAATCACCTGCAACGCCCATGGAAAACCTGAAACATGATAGGTCTTCGGTTTAGAGTCAGATTCTGTAGGGGGCAGCCATTTAGCAATATCCTTTTCCCTTTTTTTTATTGAATCCATTGTCGCCTTGAATGACACTAGTCCCCAAGGATATGAATAAAAAAAATCCAAGTCACTTGCAAAACAAAGATGATCCCTATTTACAACTCTCCCCTTTTCAATACCCAGCAACATGTTTTGTACAAAAAGCACATGTGCTATCTTCAAACGGTCTTCCACCGCAATCTTTTTATTGAATAATAAAATTTCCAAATCAGTGTCCTTCACTTTTGATTTCCATTTATTTCGGAGGATCCTCTTAAGAAAATCCTCGGCATTATTTATAACACTCAACTCATCAGCTCTATCGGGCATCTTACCTCCTCCACAATAAAGCCCAGTGACAAGAGCAAACTCCCTTAAGCCAAACCTAACTGGCTTTTGGCCTATCAAGACCCACAGCTCATTCTCTTTCTTGGTGGGTAGGGAGTACATCATAAGATAATGAAGGAGGCTGCCTGAAAACCGCTTCCAACCAGAAGGCAGCTCTTCGGTATATTTTCTAAATACTCCTTCGAAATTCATTTCGTTCTCCTGAAGGAATTCTTTTACTGGGGAAAGACGCTCCCATGATGACCGGACTGTGATCCTCACAGTTGAAGAGAAGAAGTACCTTTCCCAGAAAGGGCGCATGTTGAATTTTGAAAAATCAATGCTCCGGGTGACCTCTTCTTCGTACTCTTCCTGTAACTCATTGTCATCATCCTCCGCCTCATTAAATAACCCAATCATACCCATATTGGTCGAATGTCTTCGCTTACTCCTATTTTCCCTTATGTAAAAGTCCCCTTGCGCTTCATCTCCGGTGTGTTCATCATCTCTGAACTCCTGAGATGTATATGATCAAAAATACCATTTGTCAATATAAACGATTTGAAATACACAAAAGGCGCCATTTTGATCGCGTACGCGACTCAATCAATCGATTAAGCGAGTACTAGATACTTCCGGCATAAACAACCCAAAAAACACAGTATATAAACAAGAGAATATAGTATCAACTCCAGAACGAAAGTTGAAAACAAAAAACAAAGAACCATTACGTTGTAATCGGCCGCTTGGGATATCTGCATGGGATCAATAGTGCCTTCTCCTTCCCTTACTGGGCTTTGGTTTGCTCCCGCTGATGACATCTTGTTTGGTTGATCGTAAAAATGTGATAATAATCTGAATATAGGAGATTGAAAATGGATGAAAACCCTAGTTTTTTTGTTGCTTGTGAGGAAGATGAAGAAGAAGAAGAAGAAGAACAGTCCTTTTACTTTACTTTCCTTTCTCGCTAAAAGTTGCTTATAACTGGAGAGAATTAATTAATGATGTGATTGGTTTGACTCTTGCGGTGATATATATATTAAATATAAATAACTGTCAGACAAAAAATGAAATGTTTTAATATAATGTACATAATTGTTGCCGCCTTACCGGACATGTATATTACAAGAGGTTTAATTTTAGAGAAATTAAGTGCGAACTACCGTAAGAATCGCGTGGGCGATTCACGAAGTCGAGTACGCGATTTAATACTTTTTGTGGCCAAAATCAAGATCACCTTATGAGAATCGAGCCAAATTTGTAATGGGGTCATTTTATTGTTGGTTATAGCGAAGCTTGATTTGAATGTACCAATCACAATCCCTTCTACATGGTATCAAAGATGATGTTAGGATTTGTTTGGGATTATGACTAAGGTTTGCAATACATCGTACTACACAGATAAGAGTCGCTATGGGGCTCATGTCAAACGCGAAAGAAACATGCTGGGGGACTAGCAAAGTATTATAAACCCATATTAAGTGCGAACTACCGTAAGAATCGCGTGGGCGATTCACGAAGTCGAGTACGCGATTTAATACTTTTTGTGGCCAAAATCAAGATCACCTTATGAGAATCGAGCCAAATTTGTAATGGGGTCATTTTATTGTTGGTTATAGCGAAGCTTGATTTGAATGTACCAATCACAATCCCTTCTACATGGTATCAAAGATGATGTTAGGATTTGTTTGGGATTATGACTAAGGTTTGCAATACATCGTACTACACAGATAAGAGTCGCTATGGGGCTCATGTCAAACGCGAAAGAAACATGCTGGGGGACTAGCAAAGTATTATAAACCCATATTAAGTGCGAACTACCGTAAGAATCGCGTGGGCGATTCACGAAGTCGAGTACGCGATTTAATACTTTTTGTGGCCAAAATCAAGATCACCTTATGAGAATCGAGCCAAATTTGTAATGGGGTCATTTTATTGTTGGTTATAGCGAAGCTTGATTTGAATGT
Organism: Lantana camara; assembly: GCA_037501455.1. Taxonomy (NCBI): domain Eukaryota; kingdom Viridiplantae; phylum Streptophyta; class Magnoliopsida; order Lamiales; family Verbenaceae; genus Lantana; species Lantana camara. The sequence goes on along the minus strand of CM074860.1, from coordinate 94,567,160 downwards.
ACCAATCACAATCCCTTCTACATGGTATCAAAGATGATGTTGAGCGATTTAGTAACTTAAATGATTACAATCTAAATTTCTAAATACAAATCATTAAGACAAGTTACGTTATGGATTTCAAGATACAAATCAATAAAAATACTGCTAAAAACAACAAATTGACTATTATCAACTTGTTCACAATATTTTGTTCTCTTCCTTCTGGAATGAGTGGTGTCCTCCTGCTTGAGACTTCACCTTCATCGTTCTGTGGCTCTTCTATTGGATTACACCATTGAGAAAAGCCATGCAAATTGCAACAATAAAATAATCTTCCCCTGTTGGAATTATCTGCTCTATCTACCACCTTGATTGTAGCCCACTGATCGCAATCCCTGCATTTCTCCTTTCTATATCTAAGAGAACTTTTGCGTGTAAAAGCTGAGCTATTTGAGCTTGCCATGATCTTTAAATTCCTAAATGATAATCAGGAGAATTATATAGTGATCCCCACCAACGGCTATAATTAGGATATAAATAAATAGTGTATAACTGCCATATTATAACGGCTATATATTTTGTAATATTATCATCATCCAGGGGCTCTTTTGCAAACTCACAAATTTACGCGCTGCCCCTCCTACTCAAATATAAAATAAATTTGTTCTGTTCCTTTGGCCAAACCCTAATTCACTTTTTTATCTTCCATCCTCTCCCCTCTCCTCTCCTCTCCTCTCCTCTCCTCTTCTCCTTATGTTGAATATTTTCGCCGCCGCCCTCTCCAATCCAAAGGAAAAATCCTTCGCAGATCTGAAGAGTCTGCCCTATTAGTTTGAATTGCTCTTGAAAATTATCATGTTTGCTGTATGATTTCCGCCATACAGTAGCAATCAATAGATGTTTCTTTGTTTGGTCGATGTAGTGTTTACTCGTTGTAGATGAACTATACGATGGGCAGTACAGGAGAGAGTTTTGAGAGTTTTATGCATCCTGTGCATAACAATTGGAAAGAAACCCTGGAAAATGCAAATGAAGAATTATTATAGATTTTTAAATCTATAATAAATCTTCATTTGCATTATCGAGGGTTTCCTTCCATTGTTATGAACGGTCTGCATAAAGCTCTCAAAGCTCTCTCCTGTATTGCACGTTTTATAGTTCTTCTACAATGTCTAATGATCTATTGCAAGGCCAAACAAAGAAATCTATTGATTGTTACTGTTTGGCAACAAGTCCTACGGAAATGACGATTTTCATGAACATTTCAATCAAATACGGCAGATTTTGTGATTAAGGAGGAAGACGGATAGATCTGTTAATATCCATAATGTTAATAAACCCCCTTGGCTGAAGAATCGCATGCGCGATTCATCAAATCTTGTGAGCGATTCACTAAATCTTGAGCCCTATTATTTAAAAAATAAAGTAATGGATCAAGCTGAGTGTTTTTTAAACTGTCATATATCGAATTAAACTCCAAATTTTATTATATTATAATATATTAATTGAATCTTGGGCGCGATTAATTAAGAAGAGTTAGCGATTCAGTAAATCTTGGGCGCGATTAATTTAAAAAAGAGATATGCCCATTTGGCTGAAGAATCGCTTGCGCGATTGATTAAGTCGAGTACGCGATCCATAAAATCGCGTAAGAGATTCATTAAATAGTCTGCGCGATTAATTAAAAATCAAAGATGTATTATACAATTTATTGATCTAAATGACATTCTGTTATTTATCTAAATGACTTTCTGATCACATGTAGACTTTTTGTGTCTTTTTATTGTGCGCGATTAACTAAAAAGAGAAAGATGACACTTGGCTGAAGAATCGCTTGCGCGATTGATTAAGTCGAGTACGCGATCCATAAAATCGCGTAAGAGATTCATTAAATAGTCTGCGCGATTAATTAAAAATCAAAGATGTATTATACAATTTATTGATCTAAATGACATTCTGTTATTTATCTAAATGACTTTCTGCTCACATGTACACTTTTTGTGTCTTTTTATTGTGCGCGATTAACTAAAAAGAGAAAGATGACACTTGGCTGAAGAATCGCTTGCGCGATTGATTAAGTCGAGTACGCGATCCATAAAATCGCGTAAGAGATTCATTAAATAGTCTGCGCGATTAATTAAAAAATAAAGCTGTATTATACAATTTATTACACAATTATTTATCTAAATGACATTCTGATCACAAGTAGTCTTTTTGTGGCCTTTTCCTCCACACTTTGAACAGGTATTGTACCTTTTTCTTCCCTCAAAAGGTGCCCGGAATCTAGTCATCCTTTTTCTTCCAACACGCACCTTCAGTGGAGGTGGCAGTACTTGTTTTATACCTATATCTTCAGGCAATTCCCACTGTAACTCTGGAGGTGTAGGAAAAATTGTCTCAGAATATGCAAGTATGTAGTACTCAACAGTGTAAAATTTGGAGCATAGGGAATATATTCTTTGTCCAAACCCATTTGGGTTTTGCTCCCTTAACGCCGATAATGCATGGGGGCAGGGGATCTTATCCATCTGGAAGACACCACAGGTGCACGTCATATTGTTCAAGTCAACCATAACCTCTGCTCCAATTCCACGAACAGAAAATTCATGAGCATTGAACTGTTGTGCAATGCATCCTTTGGATTTCTCCAGATTACTCCGGAGAAGTTTCTCTTTGGATGGCACCAGGACTGTACTGCAGTTGATCATGTCCGTTCTCCGGGTGTGGAACCAATCAGCCAATATTCTTATGATAGACTCAAACAGAGCAGGGATAGGATACTCCCTTTCAAATCGAATCCTAGAATTAATAGACTCGGCGATGTTGCTAGTCAGAACATCATACCTGTTTGTTTTAGAATGCACCCTGCTCCATAACTCAAAACCAACTTCATCCTTCAAGTACTCTGCAGCACGTTTGTGAATACGTTCGATCTCTTTGTAGTGCTCCATGAAATCTTCGACGGTATATGCTTTAACTGCCCTAAAAAATGGCTCAAGGATTGCACTTTTTTTAAACCGTTGTCTCAAGTTCTCCGATAAGTGCTTCGAACAAAATCCATGATGAGCCTTAGGATAAATCTTAGCAACCGCATTTTTTATGGAGACATGTCTATCCGATATTATACAGAGATCATCACTATCCGGTGCTATCCTTTTTAAATTTATAAAAAACCACTCCCATGATGCATTATTTTCGGAATCAACCACTGCCCATGCAATCGGATAGGTATGGTTCTCACTATCTTGTGCAGTAGCCAAAAGGAGAGTACCATCGTATTTACCGGTTAAGAAACAACCATCAACGGCTAACACCTTGCGCATGTACGTAAAACCCCGTATGCATGGTCCGAATGCAACAAAAAAATGAAGAAACCTGTTCTCGTTGGCAAGAACCAATTCAGTGACGCTTCCTTGATTCTTAAGAGTTACCATATAACGATATGCATCTATAATTGCATATCCATGCTCAGGTGATCCCCTGACAATATTTTTGGCATGTATTCTGCCCATCCAACATTTCCAGTAACTAACCTTGGCCCCCAATTCAGCTTCGACGTACTTTTTAATTTCCCCTGGTGTGGGACCTTTCTTGTCAAAAAACAAATGCTTCACTAAGTCCCCAATCAATTTTGCGGTAGCCTGTTGATGAGTGGTACTTGCTTCTTCCAACCCACAAGTGTGCATCCGGTTATACTTTCTGAGGATAAATCTTTCAGAATTAACATATTTAACACACCGAAACCACCACTTGCAATCCTGCGAATAACATCCCAGAACAAGAAGGGACTTTGTAGATTTTATCGTTCTTAATTGGAAGCTTCCCTTACATGCAACAAGGTTGATCTTCATGATGGCATCTTCTTTGTTAATAAACTCTTCATCCTCATTAAAACCTGAGCCATCATCCCATGTATGACTTTCAATCCTGGCCTCTGGATTATCATAACATATAATGGCTTCCTCCTGATTAATACATTCATCGGGCACTTCTTCCTCGACCACATTTTCAGAAGGATTACAACGATCTACCATTTCTTCGTTTATAGCAAGGGTGTTATCGGGAAGATTGAATTCTTGATCGTTGATATCAGGGAGACTGAAGTCTTCATACTGATGCTGGTATTGATCTTCACCCTGAGAAGTAAACCCGCTTGTACCAACATGTTCGGATTCTGTTCCACTCTCCTTCCTATCCAAGGAAACCTTCAAAACGGGCCTCCAACCTTGAGGAGAGATATCGGCAAAATAAACTTGTAGGTCGTGATCAGTCTTTATTTCAGTTGGATAACAGGTTGGAGGTGCACTTGTAAGAAAATATTTCACGTGCACATCATCATGGGAGCAAGTAAGTCCTGCTTGTTCTATAATATCACTTATCAACATTTGGAATGTAGTCTGATTGCTCACAAGAATAGCAGAAGTTTGCTTGCTCTCCGCAACCCAATTCAAACACGTGGTTTCTTCTTCCCACACTCCAAGTGCAAATCCAATAACAAATTTTGACATAACCCAGTCGCCGTTCCTTTAAAACAATTAAAAAAAAAAAAAAAAAATTAACCATGCATGCAGTACAAAACTGAGAAACCAAAAATTTGATCGCGTGGTCGATTGATAAAGTCGCGTGGGCGATTCCTCAAATTCGCGTGCGCGATTAAAGAATCGCGTGAGCGATTATGAGAAATCGGGGAAGTGATTAATAAAATCGAGTGCGCGATCACGTTGTATTGTCCTTATATTTGCGTCCAATTTAGGCTACGGAATGTACTGTATTAAACCCAGATAGATGGGGTTCGGAAAAAATTCAGTTAAATCATTCAGTAAATAGGTTTGAGAAAAAATTCAAAAGAATCGCGTGAGCGATTCCATAATCGCGTGAGCGATTTATAGAAATCGCGTGAGCGATTAATAAAATCGAGTGCGCGATCACTATGTATTGGCGTTATATTGGCGTCCATAACAGGTTAGGGAATGTAATGCATTAAACCCATAATAGATGGGGTTCAGAAAAAACTCAGTTCACTCATTCAGTGAAAACGCAGTTCAAAAAATAGGGTTCAGAAAAAATTCAAACAAACCTAAACCTTTCAATACCTTTGATTGTCGTCGTTGTTGTTTGCCATTGTACATGTAATCAGAGAGAGGTCGGTGATACTTAGGGTTTTTGAAGAATCAAACGAACACTGGACAGCACTTCGATCGGAGAAGAAATATCAGAAAAATAGGGTTTTCGTCGCACATACAGGAAGGACAGAGAAATTGAGAGAATTGGATGATTGTGATTTGGGGCCAGATTCTAATTTTGTATAAATTTTGGGGCCAAAAAGAGTCTGCAAAATCCTGACGTGGCAACTATTTAATTAAGCTGAGTAATTAATTAAGAGCTAATCAAGCAAAGGGTTATATAACCAATTCTTTTGAAACTAGGGGTTACATAACTAAAAAAAGACTTGGGCGTCCCTTTTAACCGAATGCCCCCAGATCAGTAGGAACTAGGAAGTATGCAGGCGGGAACAACAAACTTGGGAAGGGGTAAAAGAGGAAGATAAATAACTTCATTCTTTTTAAATTTTTTGATAATTTTGTGCCATTTATGTTCTAATTTGTTGTTTATAATTTATAATACAATATCATGAGATCCAACAAGTTGTAAAATATCATTTTATAGGGTTTTTTTTTCACTATCAATATCATTTATTCTATTTTTAAATACGTGATATGCACATAACTACTGTCTACTTATATAAATATCTGATGTCAAATTTCTTATATTTGTCGTTATACATGTCATTCATCAAACTAACAAGATACATAAATAAAATGTGCAACGACAAATTTCATCCGAATTTCATCATGTGAGGCCATGTTGAACCTTATGTCAGGTACTTGTCATAAGAAAAAAACAAAAAAAAAACATTAGTATCATACATGTATCATGTCGTCATGTTTGTTATTTTATTGAATAATTTTTTAGAGGCATTATACTGTTATATCGATTCATATCAAATGCTTATCGTATAGTAAATCATAAAAAAAAAAGACTTATTATAATATCGAACATTAATCACATGGTAAATCATAAAAAATTAATATTGTCAATTTGGTGTTCAAAAACTTCAATTTAAACCCAAAATAACAACTAAAACGAATAAAAATATTATAATTTTTCATTCTAAAATTCTAAGGTCTAACAATAGTCTTAATCTATATCTATATCTATTCTATATTATTATATAAAAAAGGAAGCGCATTTTCTCTCACAAACGACGGTTTTCTCAGGGTGTCAGACCAATTTTTTGAACTACCTATTTTGCCCTCAATAATGTTACTAAGCATGTGTAAGATTAATGGATTTTTTTAGAATTCGGCTACCCACGTTCAAACACTATCAAAACTCCAATCTAAAAATCTCACGATTTAAAATTATTTTTGTCATTACCCATATTTCAGAACGATAAAATATCAGTTTTATAAAGATTAATAGTTCCCATTTTGTTTTTCTATTCTTCAATTTTTTTTTTGATTCAATTAATAATTTTTTTTCTATTTTTTAATTTTTAGGTTGCGATCTTCACATGACAAAGAGGAGCAATTACTTGAGATTCAACTTTGGTTCGACTATATTGAAAACTAAGAAGGGACTTTCGGTATGTATTTATAGAATTGAGTTGTTTTCTTCTTCCTCTTTCTTTATTTATTAATTTAATTTGTATTTTACGATTAGTAAAAGATAGTCAAGTTTTGGTGAATTTTGCTATCAAATTCACCATATAGATAAAAATTAAAATATATTTATTTTATTTTTTAAGTGAGATACAAATTGCATCAAGTTTTTTATGTACGTAGGGATGGCGTGCGGCAGTGACTAGTTTAATAAAGAGCCATGCCATTAAATGATGACTTTTTATAGTAATTATAATTGTGACCTTTTCACCCAAAAAATAAAAATATAATTGTTAGATCGATTTAATTAAAAGCTTATATATAGTAAGGATTAAAAAAAAAAAAAAAAAAAAGAGTTAATTTACGAATATTTGGATTTTGTTCCCCTTCAATCCCAAGAGATATAAACAAAAAGAAAAATAAAATAAAAATTGGCCAATGATAAACCCCACACCAAACTTCACCTCCAAACCCCAAATTCACATACAGACACACACCCTTTAGGTTTCCTTGTTAAATCCACTCCTCTTCTCTACCTCGGACTCACGCTATCTTACCCAGATTATCCCAGCCTACACCTTTGGTTTTGTGATTCTTTCCTGAAATCGCCATCAATTTGGTGGCTTTATCGGTTTACAGTCAGCTGCACGGTTAGGATTATTGGAAGCTTGCAAAGATGGCGTCTCAGTCGGCGAATTTGTGGGTTTTGCTAGGACTTGGGATTGCGGGAATATTGATTATGACGAAGAAGCTGAAGCGGGCGGTGAGGGCTGATTTCGGGGCGTTTATAGAGCGGTTGCAGCTATTGCCTCCACCGCAACCTGCGCCTCCCAAGGCCCCGCACCCTCTTACTGGTCTCTCTTTTGCGGTTTCTGATGTGTAAGCATCTTTGAATTCCATTTACTATAAAGCAATTTCGTGTTTTGGCGTTCAAAATCTGGTAATATGTTGCTTTGATCGCTATTTGATTGATGTTGGTACAGCATGATGGATGGAAACTTTTGATTTCGTATTTTATGGATATTGCTTGTGTGAGATATTTAATGCTATGTCGTTTGTTTTCAGCGTTTCTTAGTGGAGAATTCATTTTAGACCCTTTTTCCGTTGGTGGGGCTGGGGGCTTATGCCGGTTTGTTATTACATTAAAATTACTGAGATGAGTTCAAAAACAAATTCATTGAAGAGTTTGGAACATTATGTGTGCTTTCTCTCTTGTGAACGGAAAACGCGTAAATATGTTCTCTTCAAATTTCAAAATTCAAACTTATATGTAGAAAATTTTGATGGCTGCTGTTAATGTGAAATTGTGAATTGATTGCAATCAATTTATTTTCAGCTCAGAGTTCCTAATTTTCAATCTTGGTTGTCAGATTTGATATTGAAGGATATGTAACTGGGTTTGGAAATCCAGACTGGCCCAGGACTCATGAGGCTGCTAACCGGACATCTACTGTTGTTGCAGCCCTTGTTGATGGAGGTGCCACATGTGTTGGAAAAACTGTTGTGGATGACATGACTTTGAGGTTTTTAACTAACCTTGTTTTGGCTGAGAACTTCCCCAACTTCTTTCTTATGACTACAGAAAATATCTCATTCTTCACTTCTTAATCCAGTGTTAGTGGAGAAAACAAGCATTACGAGACACCAACTAATCCAGCCGCACCTGCTCGTATACCAGGAGGAGCCTGTAGTGGTGCTGCTGTAGCTGTCTCTGGCAAACTTGTGGATTTCTCTTTGGGTAAGCTTCCACTTCTCTCCATTGAAAGTTCCTTTCTTGCATCCCAATTTCAGCTCATGACTGGAGATACATTCACCATTCGTTTTGATGAAATTTTGAATTGTATGCCATCCAAACTTTTAATGAAATGCTCTGGCGTAGGAACCACATTTATCCTCTTTTAAGCCTCTGGATGACTGGTCCCTGTACTTTAATGTTGGAGAATATCTCATTAATATTTACTGTAAAGATATTTGTGTATCTCACTGACTAGCATTATGGGTTGGTATTAAGTGTTAATTAAAAGGAGCTTGATGTTATATGGTGAATATATGACCATATTGAGACCAATGAGTATGCTTGAGTCTTAAGGCTATTCCTTTTGTGCATAGATCGTTATGTGCATCCATGTTTAACTTGTTTCATATGACAGGCATAGATACTGATGGTGGCGTGCGAGTGCCTGCTGGAAATTGCGGCATACTTGGTTTTCGGCCATCTCATGGGACTGTCTCCCTTTCTGGGGTAATTCCAGTTTCTGAAAGTCTTGACACAGTAGGTATGAATATCTGTAGTACATCAGATGTCCGGTTTAATGGTTTTAGAAATTGTGATTTCGTAAATTATTCATATCATCATTGTAGTTGATATTCTGTAGCTTTATCTTCAGCATAATGCAGTGATTAAGTTGGAATGATATCAAAATTCTCACACTCTGGCCTGGAGGGGCTTATTGATATAAAATGTAGAACTTTGCTGTAGCATTATTTTTCACCCCTTAAAATAGTGAAACTGGAAAATTTCATGAAGTTCGTGTACTCTTTGGCGCTAAATGATTACTGAAAATATTGTAGTGTGAGCTCTTGTTGCTTTCGTTCATGGAAAAGCATAGTCGCTGTAGGCTCACCATAGCAATAGTGAAATTTACATTGAATGTGTGAAGTTTTCGAGAGAAGTTTAAATCTCTATTGAAAGAGCTTCTATTCATTTATATCTCTTTCTCGTCTGATAGAAACTTAAAACTTTATAACAGACATAGATGATGAGAAACTCAAACATTATATCTCTTGTATTGATATCTAGACCTGTCATTTGCTTTCCAGGATGGTTTGCAAAGGATCCCAGTGTACTCCGTCGTGTTGGTCATTTGCTCTTGCAGGTTCCGTATACAGCACAACGCAATCCCAGAAATGTTGTAATTGCAGATGACTGTTTCCAGTTATCTAAAGCTCCTGCAGATCGCATCACTCAGGTGGTGATAAAATCCATCGAGAAGCTCTATGGAAGTACGTTCTTTGTGCTTGTTTATTTTTTTGTTTGATGTCCTTCTGTGATTTTGTTTTTGGTTTCTTATTAAGCTTGCCTCTCAGGACAAGTTCTGAGGCATGAAAATCTTGGTGATTATATAAGCTCAAAGGTTCCAAGCTTAAATACGTTCAATGTCAAGCAACTAAATGGCAAGGGGAGATCTTCTCCAATAGGATTGCTTGGGCATGTCATGCAGATACTTAAGAGGTGAGTTTGCAAGAAGCACCAAGGAAAAAGTTCCGTTCATGCTAATGTGAATAATTTGTTTCTTGAAAATAATATCTTCTTCTAAGAAAAATGACCTGCAGGTGAACCCTTTGTTCATGATGTTCATCTTGTTTACATTTTCAGTGCATACCTTTCTGATTAAATTTCTTTCTCAGCTCTAGGTATTGATTCCATATTATCATTTGAACTTGAGAAATGGGACCTATCTGTATTTTTTTTATTCTCATCCCTGCTTTATAGAACTAACTATGTTTGCGTTTCTATTTTTCTTACCAACATGATGAAATATCTCCATGTTGCAGCTCGCATTGTCATTTTATTTATTATCACTGTGTTTTAGCTGATTGAAGTTTTAATCGCCAATTGTTAAGTCTGCTTTGTTCATTTGCATTTTTGTTTGATAATTCTGGACAAACAATGGATCATTTGTTCATATCAAATTCTTTACTGGATCCTGATTAAAGTAATTCTGTGTTTTGTTGCAGGCACGAGTTCAGGCAACATCATATTGAATGGATAAATGCTGTGAAACCCAACCTGGATCCTATAATTTCAGCACAGATATCTAATGTCTTAGATTTGACTGAGGCAGACATTGAAAAAAGTAACGCAATCAGGAGTGAATTACGCTCAGCTATTAATGTCCTTTTAAAGGTATTACTTGAAAATATTTCCAGTTTGATATATGATATATTTGTGATTTATTTAATTTTATATCTAACATCAGCTAGTGCATTGTATGCTTCTATCCATTTTCCTATGATTGCTTGAGGCTGTAATTTGATACCTCGTAGGTTGATGGTATTATTTTACTTATGCTCTAAACAGGATGATGGAATATTAGTAATTCCAACTTGTGATCCACCTCCAAAACTTGGCGCAAAGGAGGTTTTTTCAGAGGAATACCTGATTCATACTACTACTCTTTCAAGTTTGGCTAGTATGTCAGGCTGCTGCCAGGTTAGAGTTCCCCTCTCTTTAGAATACACCACCTGTGGCAACATTTCATGCCATCTGTTTTCACACTTTTTTAATCTCATTGTAGGTTGCAGTGCCACTAGGAACTCATGAAAAGTGCCCAGTTTCTTTGTCACTTCTGGCCAGGCATGGTGGTGATAGATTTTTATTAGACACTCTTCATACAATGTATGCATCTTTACAGGAAGTGGTTGACACAGCTGCAAACCCTAGATCATCTAATAAAGCTGTGGCACAGGAAACATCAGCAGAGATGGCCAAAGAAAAGGTAAATGCCCGGTAAATATGTCTTTTGGTGCTGATATGAATCTGACATGCTGTTATTTATCTCTTGTTTTAGGGCAATCAAGCGTTTAAAGATAAACAGTGGCAGAAGGCTATTGGATTTTATACAGAAGCCATCAAACTCAACAGTAATAATGCAACATATTACAGCAACAGGGCTGCAGCTCATTTGGAGTTGAGCAGGTTGTTGAACTTATAAAGCTTTTTGATTTATATCATCTGCACACAATTTTCATATGTGTTACTAAACTGTTCTTGGTTTCCAGTTTTCTCCAAGCTGAAGCGGATTGTACTCAAGCCATTGATCTTGATAAGAAGGTGTCTCTCTACCTCCCAAATGTCATTAAATACTTAACACTTGCATACACTTCGAACGCGCTGTCGAAATCAGAACTCAGATCCATGACAATTTGCTGGGATTTAGACCTGGACTTGAACTCCTTTCTTTCTCATTTGCCAATATCTTGGTTGCTATGATTCCTTAAAGTTACTAAAATCAAAGTTTAACTTCAAAATATTATCCTAATTTAAGGGGAGAGTGTTTGAAATGGATGAATGCCCCGGAATTTTACTGCACACAAACAAACTTAAGCAGATTGTTTGTAAATTTCAATTAAAACTTAATGGGCATTATAAACTTGCCATTTCTACAAAACAACGATTCATGTGTAAAATTTATTTTTGCTCTGGAGGAAGAGAAATAATAGCTGGAGGGAAATTGCTGTAATCATTGAAAACTAAGTGTATTTACGCCAAATTTCGCAGGAGATTTTCTATCATCGTCCCTTCAGTCGATCTATATCTTGGTTCTTATGAATGCACGAATGTCATGGATCCTTTGTGGTTTCTAGTTGTTTCATTTTCCATCTAAAGATATTTGATAACCATTTATGTGAAAGATTGTATCATATACATGTGAAATCTGTGTTGTGGTCTTCTGAACTGTAGACCTCTTTTGGACAATTCCCAGCTCCTTCTTGCTAAAGAAATTCTATTTTTATGTTGGATCAAAGAAACACACTAGAAGCACCTTAATAATTTCCTGGCATACTTGCAGAATGTGAAATCCTATTTGAGGAGGGGAACAGCTCGGGAAATGCTGGGCTACTATAGAGAAGCAATGGAAGGTGAGTCCATTCCCACTGTGTCTTTAGTAAATGTGTTAAAAATCAACTCTAATTGAGAGGAGTTCCTCTAGATTATTATGCATTTGGTCTAAGTAGTGTTGTCTGCTGTTATTTCTCGAACTTCTCCTCACACCTCGACATCCATCATGCAGATTTCAATTATGCACTTGTTCTTGAGCCAAATAATAAGAGAGCAGCCCTGTCTTTGGACAGACTGAAGAAGTTCTTTGCATAGTTTCGTCAGAGATGGGATAAAGCATCCAGGAATACCCCATTACTGAAACAGTGGTTGGTGTAAACTACATTCTTGTTCTTCCATGGGGGCCACTTTGATCAAATTCCAATCAGCATTCTCTCTACAGGCTCCTTCCGTGGAGCCAGTATGATCCTACACAAACTCCAAGAACCAATTTGCCTTACAATCCGAAAGCCTTGATAAGTCTCCCTTCTTGCATGTAAGCAAGAGGACGTGATGATATTAAGCTGCAGTAGTTTACAAAATTTATTTGTTTAGTATAGTGCAATTTTTGGCTGAGAGTATGCATTCGGTTAAGGTTATTTTCTGAACCCTGTCATTGGATTCGTTATGTAGTATCCAAAACTTCCATTAATTAATTTCTTGAAGCGCTGTTGGTGCATCAGCTACATTTTGAGACTTTCTTGTTAGCTTACCCTGGGAAATACAATTTTGGAATATCGAATATATGATGATGTTATATTGTCTAGTTCCAGCCTGATATTAGTAAGTTTTGTCTCAATTTTGATTGCCAGATCAATTGGTGCACGCTCAGTTGCTGGTATTGATCATTATGGTGGTTTAATTAGTAACCAAAGTTGTGCGCATACTTCTTAACGTGGTTGTTGCTCAATTTCATGGGAAGTTAGGATTAAAAAGATCGCTTCAATTTCACAACACAAACTCGTCAAATGGTAGTGATATCTGAATGTTAATATCTGGTAAACATCTCAAAGGGCTGAAAACATGACGATATACCTCAAGATTTGGAATCTATCATTTCAAAAGAAGGCGTACGAATGTTACACACTTGCATCCATTGGGAGAATCTTTGATCATTTCTAAAGGAGATATATCATCTACAACTCCATGGTGCCTTAAGAGATTTGATTCTGTCATAGGACAAATTCTTTCGCAGTTAAAATGTGCCAGGTCCAAGAAAAAAAGGGGTGGGGACTGGGGGATGTACATTCTTTTCCGATGTTCATTGTACCAATAGCACTGGAGGAAACATCAAAACGCACCATAATCATCAACACCATCAAAAAGTTCATTCAGTTGTTCATCTGTCCACTCTGGCAGGGTGGCGGCTTTCAATTTCTCAGGCCGATTTTGCTTCTCAACTTCATTGACTCCTCCAATTTTTTCAAATCTACTGTCAACAGAAGAGAAGGGCATATTGTTGGCCTCACTGAAAACACTTCCTTCTGAATTACCTCCTTTCGCGCCTTCATCACTGCAGCTCATAGACTCTTGGTGGTCAACAGTAATTCTTGCCCTGCTGACATCTTCAGGAATTCCTTTGCAGCAATCTTGGCTTAGTATATTGATGTTAGCTTTATTATTGAATTGAACACTTCCACCAAAAAGATTCTGCTTTTGGATCATACTAGCATTCCCCAAATTCGTAGCCTTTCTTGTATGCTGTCTATTTTCAGTTTCTTCCGTTGTTACATTTAGCATAGGGGGCACCTGCTCCGATGTTTTATCTCTTCCAGAATATTCTGGCGTTGTATTAGTTTTCAAAGACTTAGATAGATTGCATCTTTAATTTATAACACTGATAGAATTTAAACAGAGAATTAAATTCCTCACGTACCCACAACGGAATCCGCATGCTGGATTGAATATGCAACATTACTCAGGTTTGAAGTCGAGTCACTGTTTTGGCTGAATACCTGCAGACACAATCCAGAAGCCGTGCGACACAGAGTGCACAAGTATCCAAATATCAAAACACAACCAGAAGAATCATAAAAACACTGTTCAATACTGTAATGTAATGCTGGATCATGTGTACAAGAAGCTCAGGAAAACTCTTCAAGAATCAGATAAGTTCATATATCAAGTGATCAAGATCAATAGATCATATGGGTTCTAATCATTACTGTGGGAGAAGTTGAATAATGAAATATATTGTTCGTACTATAACTCTTCTTGATTGTATGACTCATAACACTGACCATATACTAATGACAAAACAACAGAAAAAGTTTTCACCTTCACCAAATTCTGCAGTGTTATATTGAGGTAGTGTGCCGACCTTGTAGGAGCAAAAACAGCAACCTAAACACAAACTTCTCATCAGTCAGTGACTCAGTGTAAATTTCAAAGCAAAACTGATGAGAACGGTGCTAAAAAATAATCAAATAAATCATATAAGAACAAAGAAATGCAATTGGACATTACCTTCTGAAGTACTAGAACTGCACCAATAGTCAAGTTCTTTCCAAACTCACTCTCAGAGAGGACCTTGTGATGAATAGTAGCACCAACTGTACCTGTGGGGTCCTATAGTTTAAACAAGATCACCTTAGTTACATGAACTCTTCGAAGTAATAAAATTATTACGTTACAATAATTATAATTATGACCCTCTGTACCTTCAGCAACACTAGCAGTCCCCCAAGACCGTTAGGTGTAGATGACTTGATAACCGCCACAATCTAACACCAGAAATTAAATAAGTAAAGGGCAAATAAGAGTATACTGAATACATATAGATTTATAGTAGATGATACTATATTAGCCGAAGCTAACAAAGAAGAGTATATATATTCACCATGTTTTCGTTTTTTTTTTTTACTATTTCATCAGTCCACCAGTCAGAAGTACAGTGCATTTTTCATATTACTTCGACCCCCAACATACATCAATTTCACCACAATTCATATAGCATCAGAACAATGGCTCAAAATTGATCATTTTCAAGAGAAATCAAGAACTAAAGAAAATGAACGGTATACATGGTGTAAACAGCATACATATGAAAGTTCACTTATTATTTAATGAGAAATAATGTTCGTGTAGGCGCCCATGTGCTCTGTTTAGTAACCAATCAATACCTTATCAACCTTGCCGGTATTCAGGCATTTCTTAATCGAGCTGATTGGTGTACTATGAAGCACCCCATCTTCAGCACCTACGGAAAGGAAAACACAGCTTTACATTAAACCTCATAATGAACCACAGATTTTACACGCATCGACGGTCCAAAATTGACCCACCAGTTAAGATGAATCCTAACAAAGCATAGAAAAAACAAAATTAAACAAATCCGTGAAGATGAAGCAACATTGCACCGAGAAATTGGAGGGCAGAAAGCCAAGGATGACGAGTGAAATCATCATCGAATTCGGCAGTATCGTCCATCGCCCTCCGTATGTAGTCCTGGGTAGAAATCACCCCATTGTTAAGATGGTTACCGCTATAATCCACGCCATTACTCTCCAGAGAGCTGCACAATTTCTGATTCTCACGGTCGATATTTTTGCGAAACATCGCCGCCTGAACAGCTCCGGCCGGGCCAGGTATAGTGCGGCGGCCAGAGACAGGCGGCGGCGGCTGTTGTAGTTGCTTGGAGTGGTTGTCTTCTGGGGATTGAGACGAGGGTAATTGAGAAAGAGAGTTGGCGGCGGCGGCGGCGGTGGGTGGGGATACAGAACGGCGTCGTTTGCAAGGGCGAAGGAGCGACGGCAGATCAGAATCGTCTAGATCTAAAGCTTCTTCCCACGAGTCTGCACCCATACCTCGATTTCGATTGTTTCATTTGGAGGGAAACCGCCATGATTTGACAGTACATCAATGGGGTTTTTGTGATTTGGTACTTCCAATTTCGCATATTTTCCTTTCCTCCCCACATTGTACGGGTATTTACTTTTGTAGTACAACCATTTATTTAAATTTACTTTATTTTCCTATAGTGTGGAACAATATTTAACCAACCAAAAAAAAAAAAAAAGAGAAGCCAATTTTATTATGTCCAAACAAATTCTAATTCATTTAACCAAATTGATTGATTCAAAATGGAATTTTCGTGTATTTGATTATAGATTCTTCCTAATATTATTTTTAAAAAAATTATAAACCGTCGAATATTTCCGTATTTGTCACTTAAAAATCAAAATAAAACATAAAGTGCTTATAAATTTTCAGACTTTATTTTTAATAACTAACCAACGGACAATTAACTCAAATGGATAGGAGCTTGAATTCACTTAAATAAGGTATACTTAAATTATATCCAGAGATTAGTCTTTCACTCAATTGGTTGGAGGAATATTAGAATTTTAATCAGCCTTTGAATATGAATTCTCTCGAAATATTTTATTGGATATAGAATTTTTGTAATGGTATTTAATATATTTCACCCTTAATATTTAAATTAAAGTTAAAATAGACCATATATGTATTTTTTTTTTATCATTTCCTAACCACCTTTTATTTAAGAACATTTTTTTTTCGAAGTACCCAAAGTTTCATTTATTTAAAGTATTGCCCCAAATCTTATATGGAATTCGAATACGTGGTGAGCGCCGCCGCATAGGAAAGTAACGACAGCCCTTCTTCCTCGCAGTAAACAACCATTAAATCCAACAACGTTTTGCTCCCTTATTTATGGCTCTTACTCCGCCATTAACACACTGCATTTCCTACTAATTCAAGCATTTTCACAAAATATCTTTAGTAAATTTCCCATCTATGGCCGCTCTTCCTCTCCCTTCTCCCATAAAATACTCAATGCAAAAGAAATTTAAGGTAACGTCATCTCTCTTGATCTCTCTCCTCTCTCTCTCTGTAAATTTCTCCTGAGTATTATACCTTCATAACTGTAAGAATGGGTCCTTGCGTAATGTGATTGTGATTTCGATGTGGGCATGTCGTAAAAACTCAATCTTTGTTATTGATTTGCAGGAGGATTGAGAAAGTTGTCGACTTTGGGAGAAGTGTGTTGAAGAAAAATTAAAAGACCTGCAAAAGAACAAAGAGGGATTGAGAAAACAATTATTTTTTTCCAGCGAATATAGGACAATTGATTAGTTAAAAAAGAGCAGAAAAATGGGTACTCCCACAAAATCTCTGATGGATAATCTGATGGGACTGCTCAGAATTCGAGTGAAAAGGGGTATTAATCTTGCTGTCCGCGATGTGGTCAGCAGTGATCCTTACGTTGTTGTCAAGATGGGCAAACAGGTTTGTCTCTTCATACATTGATCTTTGGCATTTTCATGATTCAGTTACAGTTTTTGTTTATTCCTACACTGACTCTGTTATGTCCTGTTCCATGATGATTGAACAAGTATCCATGGATATCCCTTTTAAATTGCGAATGAGAAGCTAGTTTTTCCAAGAATCCTTAATGATTGTGCATTTTTGTTGAGAGCTTTCTTGATGGTGATGGAGATTAAGGGGTAAAATTGAAATCATTAAGCAGAACGGAAGAGAAAGGGCCCATCTTTTGGGAAATTTGAAGAGTGAAAGAAAGAATATATTACTTTGACATACCCTGAGATTTAGTTTAAATTACACACAAAACTTCCCTATATGGTTTGAGAGAATTACAAAAAAAGCACATTACATATGGATCCATGAATTTCGATGATACCATCTTTAGTTTTTTTAAAAGCACTTTATTTTGCCTTTGTCACTCACGGATCAATATTTATGTTAGCTTTATACATGTAATAGCATGTGCCGAGTCATCCTCAGGGTATGTCGGGGGGGAAGTTTTAGTAATTTGTCAAACCATAGGGGATGTTTGTGTAATTACTTCAAACAACTGATCGATATAGTAATTTAGCCACTTAGATTTATTTTTTCATTTTATTAAGTGCGTGTTTGAGAAACACTTTGTTAATACATTTACTTTATGACGCAGAGGTTGAAGACTCGTGTTATCAGAAAGGATATAAATCCTGAATGGAACGAGGACCTAACTCTTTCCGTCTCAGATCCTGACCACCCAATTCATCTGGTAAGTATGTCTCATCATTTAAACACTTCTTAACAATGTAACTCTATCATCCCAAAATATCCTTACGCAACACCGAATCACCAGACGGTTTATGACCACGACACGTTCAGCATGGATGACAAGATGGGAGATGCAGAATTCGACATAAAATCATTCGTAGAGGCTATGAAGATGCACTTGGAGGGCCTTCCAAACGGCACCATCCTCACAAAAATACAGCCCGGAAGATCCAACTGCCTTGCCGAAGAGAGTTCTGTCATCTGGAAAGATGGGAAGATATCACAGGACATGTGCCTCAGATTGAAAAATGTTGAGTGTGGTGAAGTTGAGCTTCAACTCAGTTGGATTGATCTTCCTGGTACCAAACATTAATGAATTTCTGGTATCTTTGTAATGCACTATTCTAGTGTTGTCCACTACGGATGTTGTCTGTAGGCCAAGAATTCGATTAGTCATATATTTATATGTATTTTGGATATTACAGTTTTGATAAGAGGTTTGTAGCTTAGAATTGTGGGGGGATTGTCCGCTTAATATTGTTTAGGGGGTTTTGTTTGTCCATGTACATGCGTTGTTCGAGTACTATACTAGAATGTTCACAGCTGAGAAATTGAAAATAAATGTTTAATAGAAAATGTTGATTCTTTTTCAATATGAAAATAATTTTTGCTGTATTTTTATTTTCAATTTACGGTTTTCTTGCACCGACATACTTTACGGAATTGTATAATTCTAATTGCTATCAACTTACATATTCTATCTCAATGAGTTTTGGAAATTGCATGAAACTCCATTCTTTTAGGGTTTGGATCAATTAATGAGTATTATATTGAATATTTATGTTCTGACATATATTTGGAATTGATAAGATGTTGAACGTTGTTTTAAAATAAGTTTCCAAATTATTTGGATATAAATATAGTTGTATGATGTTAGTAATGATAAATTGACAATTATATATGAAGGTTATTTTGTATGCTAGTTAGAAGGTAGTATTATATCGTAAGATACCAAAAACTCATTAATGGAGGTCATGAAGATAGTATTATATTGAAAGATTATTGTAAGATGTTCACATTTTTTGTACTCTCTCATTGAGCCCAATTCTTATAGTGATTCGGTTGAAATTTTAGTGAAACTTAGTTGGAGCTTTAATGAATGTTTTTGGGGTTGAGTTAGGTAACAAAGATGAGGGTCCTGCCTTATCATCCGAAAAGGAAAAAGAAAAAAAAAAAAAAGAAGTGAGAGAACCAGTGTTGAACATTCAAGTGAAGTAGCGAATCTAGTGAGAAAGCAAAATTACATATACAGAGGGAGAGGTTGCTTACAACACAAGTGAAAAGATGAACTATTTATAGAAGTGTTAGGAAGAAGGTGTTTGTGGGAGCTGGTGGTTCCGAACTCGCGTGGTATATAACGACCTCGTGTTATCTGTCAGAAATAATACGCCGTCATCCGGTGGTGGTGGTGGTGGTAGTGGAGTATTTAGTCGTATGGCATGAAAAAGCACAACTAATTTTGTCCTCTATTAAAGGTTATAATCCTAGGGTCTCGAGAAAGGAGTCTCCTCAATTTTGGGTTTCCTCCTCTAAGCTTGGGCTCTTTCGCGAATTTGGGCATCAATTAGGGCAGGCGCTAAGGCCTGGGCAACCATTTGGAATACTCGAGGGGCCAACTCATACGAGGGAGCCCCTCGAGTGACGAGTTGATCTAGGGACCTCCTCCCCTAGGGCATAAGCTTTAGTGCTTTAGAGGCTGGATTCCTTGATCTCCATCCAAACGTTTAGGGATTGTCCTCGATTTTTTGGGGTTTTACCGTTAGTGGTGTTGTCCATACACCTTCGGTTGACGCACATATGGGATAGCGGAATTGCACCAAGTTACGCATGTTTGTAATGCAGATAATATTATATATAAGATAATAAATAGTAAAGTAGATAGTATTATATTGTATGAATTTATTCATTGATTTCTTTTCTTTCCCTACTAATTGTAGTTGTATTCTTAGATATTCAAACACAAGATTTTTTATTTTTATTTTGGTAGACGCGACTTGTAATTAAGCTAGCATAACATTGAATATCTAAGTTACACACCTAAACGATTATGATGTTTGCAATATTTTACATATATGAATTTAAGAAACGGGCTCGGACTCATTATATTGCCAATTGGGCCGAAGAATGCATCCTATACTCCATATTAGCGGCTCAAAAGTAGCGTGAAGAAATATCATAAACTGCGGATCAAGAAAGTAGTCACTAGTCAGATTCAAACTCCATTCAAGTTCCAATCCTTAATTTAGGGTTTATTAGTGTAGTCATTGAGACAAAAAGTTGTTAATTTCAATGTTAACCCTTTTGTGTTTATTCAATTCATGCATGCCTACACAAAAATCATCAAAAGTGGTCCAAAAATCCCAATAACCTTTCCTTAATTTATAAATTTTTGGAGTAGAAAATGTAATCTTTTTGGAAAACCCAAGTGAAGAAGCATAGTTCAAAGAAGGTGGCCTCAACCCCCCTTTGATAAGAAGGGACAAAAGACGACTCCCCCTCAAAGTAATCAAGAATTGCATGCCCTTTTATACTCTTTCGAAACCCTAAAAAAACCCTTTTTCCTAGACTCGAATTTTCATGCCAATTTGTGCAATTTAAACATAATGTTTGGGGCTTTACAACCCCAAAAAGGTTTGTATATCCGCCACGCTAACCTTTGTCTCCCTTAGTTTTATTTAATTAAAATTTTCAAGAATTTATGTATCTTGGCATATCTCTAAATTGATCTATTTTGTAACATCATGAGTATTTATTATGAAATAGTTGGGATATCAATGGTGATAATGTTCCTAGACTGGTCAAATTTTAGGATTGGGAATATCTTTTTCATCATTCAATTCAATGCACGCTTTCTGTCTAGATTTTTTTTTAATTTGTTTATGTTTCTTTTATAACTTCTATGAAGTTTTTGGTTTCTATGATCAAGATAGGGTGTGCTACTTTGTAGCCGCCAATGAGGATTAATCTTCCTATGTTCATTGGTACTTGCAGGAGGCCTTAATCAAATCGATATACAGGTCTAAATTAAGTCACATAGTGTAATGCATTCACACTATAAAAAATGTGTAAATGTGTATTTATAATTTACGGCTCAAGACTCAACAATATAAACATGATACAATATGACTATATATAATTTTTCATATAGTAAATGTCTGATTATAATATCAGATACGATATGATAAATGATATTTTTGAAAGTGGTGATACCTTAGATATGTGTATTCACTATTCACACACAAGAGAATACTTTTAAAACGTTTGAAAATAATAATTCCGAATTTGCAATAACTTTAGCTATAACATTTGATTATTATATATTCAATACCAAACACATTATAACGCATAATATAGATAAAATTATCTTCTAAACACGACACTTGAACTGTATGAATATATCATTATTTTGTCAATTTTTATTACTATTTGAAAAAGTTCTCCTACAATGTGTTTTTCCTTCCACAAGTATAAATATTTACTATTAAACTATCTGTTTGTCTAAATATATAATAACATATGAGATGGCCCGAAAGTGCATAAATACATCTTCCACTTATTTTTATATGTAATTGCTATTATTTTCATAAGGCACTTATGCAAACTGTCATATATCAGGTATCACATTAATTATTAATTAGACATTCATCCATCCAAATTCGAGTTAAAATTTTTCATGGGATATAAATTAATGCATGGGACTTCATTTTTTAGCTTGTCTAACTATTGTTTCCAAACCTAAATTGGGCTCAGAACTTGAGCAAATTTGCAATGTACAAATAGATAAAGAAGATTAAGCCCGTAACTATTAGACTCAAGATAGTTTTGGGGACCATGATTTTCTATCTTACATCTTTTTTCTTCCATTTATATTTTTCCACGTTGGTGTCTTTCATGTGATTGATGGGAGCAAAGGACGATCGCGGTTCTTCTAACTTTAAAATTATCTCTTTACATATAGTATGTATTTTAAATTTCAACTATCAAGAAATGATCTGAAAATCTAATTATGCAATCAATCCAAACATAATGGAATAAGAAAGTGAAATTAATTTGACTAACTTTTGGTGCTAGAAAAGAAGTTAACAATTAAAGGTAAATCTCACCATCTTCTTTACATGGTTTCACTTTTGAAGTTGCATTGAACTAGGAATGCACACGCATGCACTTATTCTATTCGTGCATTGTCCCACACTTGTTACTCTAAGGCATAAGTTGAGGGACTTTACACTCATTGAGCACCACACATTATTATAGTAAAAAGTGCACTCTCATTTCCTCATAAATATTCAATTTCTATAACAATATGAGCCTACAATATCAAACTCAGATCTCTAAAAGAAGAGATGAAAACTAAGGGGAGAAGAAGTATTTATTGTGGGGAATATAATAATAGTCCATATAAGCACAGCCATAGCCCATCAACACCCCACGAGCTAAAAAGCATAACATTTTTCTTTATATTTATAAAAGAAAATACTTAACTAACCTAAATTCGATTTGATCGCGTTCAAATAAATATATACACATAAGTGTATTATATTTCTTATTTGGTTGATAATTTTCTTTGAAATATATACAAATTGCATGAACAACATACAACTCTTTCCAACACTACATTGATTTGTATAAAATTTTCCAGGGAGAAACCTCAATTCAATCTTAATTCATCTTGATATCAATAAAACTCCGACGACGAGATGAGCTTCCAAAGTTTTCAAATATCGATAATTTTAGTTCAAGTTTGACTCGATCAAATTGACCCTTTCAATTGATTAGATTCGTAAAAGCCTAGAGGCGGTTCGTGAGTTAGAATTTTTCCACAAACACCTACACTGCTACACATAATGTACAGAGAGCCAACCAAATTGCCTTTTCCCAAACTTTATATAAACCATACACCATGTCTCTCTGTCTCTCTCACAGGCTTTGAAATCCGAACACAGCTCAAAACAAACAGGAAAAATCCAAAAGCAAGAAGGAAATATAATATAGTAAACCCTTCCCTCTCTCCCTCTCTCTCTCCCACCCACACCGTTTTTGCTTTGGAGACTGCAAGTGCAAGCTTTGCTTTGCAGCTCTCAAAGCTGCAAATCTGCACCTGTAAAACAAAATAAAATTATACTATTCTCTCTCCCCTTTCCCTTCTCACAACCCCATAAACCAAAACACATGCGCTTCTGCTTTACATCCCCCATTTCCCCATCACCCACAACCCAAACTTGCTTTCTTTCACCTTATATATCTCCCTTTCATAGTTTCTTGATCTGGGCTTCCCTCAAAACCTAGCAAAAACCAGGAAAAATGATAACTTCAGCTGATTTCTATCATGTTATGACTGCGGTGGTGCCGCTTTATGTGGCTATGATATTAGCTTACGGCTCAGTAAAATGGTGGAAAATCTTCACCCCGGATCAATGTTCGGGCATAAACCGCTTCGTTGCCTTGTTTGCAGTTCCTCTCCTCTCTTTCCATTTCATAGCTAGTAATGATCCTTACGCTATGAACTTACGCTTCATTGCTGCTGATACGCTTCAAAAGCTTATCGTTCTCGGTATTCTTGCTGTATGGGCGAATTTGAGCAAAAGGGGGTGTTTGGAATGGACGATTACGCTTTTCTCCCTCTCGACTCTTCCCAACACTCTTGTTATGGGCATCCCTTTGTTGAAGGGTATGTATGGGGATTTCTCCGGTGGGCTTATGGTGCAGATTGTTGTCCTTCAGTGCATCATTTGGTACACTCTGATGCTGTTCATGTTTGAGTACAGAGGAGCAAAGATGCTGATTTCTGAGCAGTTTCCTGATACGGCTGGCTCAATAGTCTCCATCCATGTCGATTCTGATGTGATGTCGTTGGACGGGAGACACCCTTTGGAAACCGAAGCGGAAATCAAAGAAGACGGGAAACTTCACGTCACTGTTAGGAAATCAAACGCTTCAAGATCAGATATTTTCTCAAGAAGATCAATGGGTTTCTCGTCAACCACTCCCAGACCGTCGAATCTCACTAATGCAGAGATTTATTCGCTGCAGTCTTCGAGGAATCCGACTCCGAGAGGGTCTAGTTTTAATCATACTGATTTTTACTCCATGATGGGAGGTGGAAGAAACTCCAACTTTGGTGCGAATGATGTTTATGGTCTCTCGGCTTCAAGAGGGCCGACTCCTAGGCCCTCTAATTTTGAGGAGGAAACTGGAAATAACAGTAATGCGAATAAGCCAAGATTCTATCATGGTGGAAATAACAATAATGATAAGAATACAAACTATCCAGCACCAAATCCTGGTATGTATTCCCCCACGGGTAGCAAGGCAAAGAAGGCTAATGGGCGTGAAGAAGGTGGTAAAGATCTTCATATGTTTGTTTGGAGCTCAAGTGCTTCTCCTGTTTCTGATGTGTTTGGTGGGCATGATTATGGTGCAATGGACCAACATGCTAATGGTAAAGATGCCCGCGCTGCTGTTTCCCCTGCTAATAAAGGTACAATCTTTACATTATTTTACATTCTTGATTAATCAGAGGGACTTGATCAGCTGTGGAGTTTGTCTCCCTCAAGTTGATATCATGAAACTATACTCTATTATGCATAAAATTACTTACTTTATCTTTGATTATTAATTTGAGATGTTGTGAATTGTTTTAGTGGAGGGACAAAGGGAAAATCAAGAAGACTACAACGTGCAGAGAGATGAGTTTAGCTTTGGAAATAGAGGTGGTGATGGAGAAAATGGAGGAGAGAAAGTTGGAGAGAACCAAGTGAAAGTGATGCCTCCTGCAAGTGTGATGACAAGGCTCATCTTGATCATGGTTTGGAGGAAACTCATCAGAAATCCCAACACTTATTCAAGCTTGATTGGCCTAACATGGTCTCTAGTTTCATTCAGGTAAATACTTCTCAATATTATTCAACTAACTTCATCAAAGTTCATATAATCTTATTAATTATCTTCATAATTTCTGTGTTTAGGTGGCACATTGAAATGCCTGCCATAATAGCAAAATCCATCTCCATACTGTCAGATGCAGGCCTCGGCATGGCCATGTTCAGTCTTGGTGAGTATTAATCATGACCCGATATTCTTTTCATGAACCCTTTAATCATAGTTAATCGTTGGAAATCAACACAAAGCTTTAATTTAATGATATAATCATGAAAAGAAGGAAGAAGGCATGCGCAAAAGCAAACGGAGTTGAATCCAACAGTGCGGTCATGATAGCATGTCTGCCCCTTTAATGTCCCCTTTTTCTGCATGCCATATATATATATATATACACATATACATATCTTTCTTTTTCTCTTCTGTCTCGAGTACTATGAAAGAATAATACACACACACAGAGTGAAACAGCCTGAAGAAAGCGCAGTGGTGTGTCGGGATATATATTATATATATATATATATACACATATATATAGAGTTGATATATATTTGATTTGTTGGTGCAGGTCTGTTCATGGCGCTGCAACCGAGGATTATAGCATGTGGGAATTCTGTGGCAGCTTTTGCAATGGCTGTGAGATTCCTTACAGGACCAGCTGTAATGGCTGCAGCTTCCATTGCTGTTGGCCTTCGTGGTGTTCTCTTGCGCATCGCCATTGTCCAGGTCACTACTATTATTGTTTGATAATTACATATAACTCCTCAAGCTCGTATACACCCGAAAATTTTTGGGTTGTTCGTAATTATCTCTAATGTTGTTACAACGATTTTTCTTTGAAAATACTTTCATGGAATGTATAAACTTTGGAAAATTGAGATATGGGAAGAGTGGGAGTCACATGGGAGCATGAATGCAAATATCCCTTGAAAAAGAAAAAAAAATCTATGTTTTGGGGAATAATTTAATTGATTTTGGTTACTTCCACGTACATTTTGATGAACTTAATTTGGTCCCCTCCTATATCAGAATGAAACACTCCTTTTTAAAGAATCTGAGTATGCATAAAGTTGAACTCCCAAGTCCCAACACGTGACGGTCAACACATGAATCTAATCTTTTTGGAATTATGAAAGTAATTAACCCATTTTATAGAAATTAAAATATTTTATTTGTTGGTTTTGAAAAAGGGATATTGTTGTATAAGTTGATACGCAAGAGAGGACAATAATGTGACAGTGAAGGGAAAATCTAAACAAAAAACAGAACAAAATTTATAAATGTATGAATGTTTAATACTAATGTGTGTATTTAATTTTGGCCTATGTTTTTGTATTGGCAAACATGTATACAGGCTGCTCTACCTCAAGGAATTGTCCCCTTTGTTTTTGCTAAGGAATACAATGTACACCCCGATATTCTCAGCACGGGGTAAGTATAGACGACTGACATACATACACACACACACACGGAAAAAAATACGCACGGTTAATGGTTTCTCTTTAACGTTGCTTTGATTTGCTTGGATTTTCACAGGGTCATATTCGGGATGCTGATCGCCTTGCCCATAACGCTAGTCTACTACATTTTGTTGGGGCTATAGTTTTATTTAGCATCAACTATTTGGACACAAGAGCCAAATGAAGTGAAAAGAAGGGAACTTCATCCATCTGATCAAATCTCTAGATTAATTTTGTGTTCTTTTTGTATTTTATTAGAAGTTGTAAAATTTTGTTTGTAGTTGATTTTTCAGGGGGGAAAAAAGGGGGGAGAAATTAAATGGTCAAGTTGCTTTCGTGGTGTCTCTCTTGGTTTTTTGTGTTTTAGAATTAATACTTACACCGAGAAATAGAGGTGAGATGATCATTGGTGAAAAAGTTTAATACAATTGCGGGAAAAAAAGAAGATTATAGTTCGAAAATGATAAAATTTATCTTAAAAACAATGGTTATGAACAACATTATATGTATTGATGGGTCTAATTAAAAGTAGACGTGGTTAGTCTTGCGAATAAGAGATATTAGGGCAGTTCGGTGTTTGCAATATGCGCATTAAGAAATCTCTCAAATGTTAGAATACCATTGACTTACCATACTTGGGTCTTAATTTGTGCAATTAGAGTAGATTTGTAGAGATTGTATTCTTTGGCCTATTTAGTTTGTAATAGCTGTGAATATTGTAACTAAGCAAGCAAAAAAAACACAATACCATGAATACGATGAAAAGCTTTTTCCCTAAATACCATGTTCTAACATCAAATATAGAAGAATAATTAAGGACAGATCAGGATAAATAATAGGAAAGCTAAAAACCTAATTGGGTTCTCAGGAGATCCTAGGGTTATATAAAAAGAACGTGGATCAAGGAAAGAAGCGAGAATAACATGGAGAAAATGATAAAGATGGTTTAATAACCATAGTATATGGAATTACACATAACACCATATCTTATTTTAATCTACTATGAAGATTTTTTTAATTGAATTAAACCATAAATATCCCAATATTCTATCTTTGTAGAAAAGGTGTAGCAAAAAGCTATTAGATTGTTCGGATATTGAGTCTTGGGTTGAATTCTTGCAAGATGATGAGTCTAAAGTTGCCAACTTTTAGGCTGCTCATTATATTCTTGGATTTCACATGAGTGGCACCTCTTTCAAAAGGGTATTTGATGGACAATATATACCATGTGGTATTTTCGTCCTAAATATATTTTGAAATTTTACTTTTGATGGCCCAAGAAAAATTATATATCAATATATTAAAAAATAATTTCATAAAGACATAAACATATGAAGCTATGATGCACGGACACTCCTAAAAATATCATTTTGCCGTGTCGTGTCGTGTCGGACACCGTGTCCGACACTCCTCACGTGGAAAATTCAAGAAAAAATCCGCATCGCCGTATCCGTGTCGTGTCGTGTCCGTGTCGCAGTGTCCGTATCCGTGCATCATAGATATGAAGGTTCTATAACTCAGGTAAGTGACTCTAAATATATATAGTTTTGTGATGTATTAATGTAGTGTTTATTTATTCAGAAAAGTTTTTTGAAAATTTATTAGTCATTTTAACATCGTAATTCAAACGTAAATACCACAATTTATCACCAAAAGTTACAAATAAAAATTAAATTTGGAAAGGGGAATTAAGTTTATAATTTAATTATTTATGCATGGCATTGACATGCAAGAGATAAGGTGCGTTGATTCTGATTGTCTATGACGAAAATGAAGCGGAACAAAACAAAAGCCCCGATATAAGGTGTCTGTTATGCAAGATGGAGACAATTATGTGGAATATTCAGCCTATGTAGCTATTATTAGGAAGAATAAGCGAGGAAATTAAATTAATAGAAATCGGAATCTTAGACATATAAAAGTTACTTTAAATTTCATTTTAGTCTGTTAAATTATAATAATGTAAAATAATAAATATCTTATAACGTTTTTATATGAATTAATGTTTTAAGAATTTACTGAAATATTGTATGAAAATGAGGTTTTGTCATCGAGTGTCATGTATATTTGATTGAAATTAGGTTTTGATTAGAAATAAAAGGCATATGATATGATATTATGATGAATCATTATGGTGAAGATAAATAGGTAACAATACATAGAAATTAATACAAGCCACCCTCCGAATATTCCAACTGACTGGCACGAGACCCAATCACCCAATTGATTTGATATATATATATAGTAACGGGAGATTTTTTATTTTTTTTTTTGGGTCAATTCCGTAATGTAATTAAACAGTTTCATACGTTATATTGTATTAATTTAATAAGAGGTTTTGTATTTGAGAATTTTCGAAAGCATAATTATCGAGATAGTATGAAGAATTTGACATCTAAATGATTCGATAGAACTCGACCCAAATAAACGGGAGGAAAAAAAAAAAAAAAAGGAAGTAAGGGGAAGATTGGTAGGGCTCAGAAGCAGGGCATCCATGCAATATGCAGCATTAGTGAGTAATATTCTTGTTGGCGATATGTTTTTACATGCTTTCCTTTTTGTTGGTCATTGGTAATGGCGGATTGCTTGCATGCATCAAAGCATATTCAGTCACAAAAAGTGCAACCTAGTTAGATAGATGTCAATTCAATCTCCAATCTAACAGTACTATTAATTATTCTAATTTCTCCAATATAATGGTTTACTTAATTAATTCCAGGATTATTATTCCAATAAAAATAATTTAAAAAGATGATAAAATGAAAATGAAAATGAATATATAGTAATTAGGAGGTGTTGATATGAGTGGGAGTCCGAGGAGGCTGATGACCATGAATGAATAGAGATTAGAGACAGACTAATGCAGAAGACGAAGACGTCACTCATCTTGAGTCTTGTCTTTATCAATGCCCAAGGATTTGCATAATCGCCATTGTCCCCCACTTCTCTCTGTTGGGTCTCCCATTTCCCAGACAATCCTTAGTGCCATCAAATATGTATAATAACTCAAAAATTCTCTCATCAATGACTAATTGTGAGGGTACTTAAATCGAGGAATTTCCGAAAACTCCCCAAATGATAAGTCCAATTCCTCTTAGCTCTCCATTTTAAAAAATGATGTATAAAAACTCAAGAATCGCGTAACTAAATCCCCAAATGATGTATTTGAAAATGGGGAGTATCTAAATCCCAGAATCGCGTATCTAAATCCCAAAATCGCGTATCTAAATCCTAGAATCACGTACCTAAAACCCCAAATGATGTATTTGAAAATGGGGAGTAAAAAGGAACTTCCCAAACTCATGGGGAGTTTTTGGGAAGTGCCCCTACTTAAATTAGGCGAAACATATTATTTATGATTTGATGTATTTTTCTAAATACTTGATTTGATGTTTGAAGTGGGGTTTGAACTTTTGATGGCGATTACCAGAAGTGGTGTAGTTTAATGGTTCGGCGTTACACTAAATTAATCGAAAGTTTCAAGTTTGAATCTTTAAGAACGCAAATATCATTGGTAGAGAGAGTTTTATCTTCTAAGTGGTTTATCCCGACTCATCTCATCAAAATGGTTTATAAAATGAAAAAAGAAAAATTGTTTAGGTGATTCGCCAATTTTTGCCCACTTAAATCGGTGTTTCTAACATTTAAATATATAAATTAAATTATTATTATACCTGTTTACACTAAAAATTCGCGTTTATTGATTTTTAGTCAATATCGAATAAATAATACAAATATTTGAAAATTTAAGTAAAAATAGGTCTTCAATCATCAGCTTGATCCTCTGATTCTTCCTTCGGATTTAAAATTGTTGAATCTTCAAACGCTCCTTGACGGATTTGGTGGTTTGATCTTCTTCAACTTCGAATTAGATTTGAAATAACGTTAATTCGTAGGTCCTTCGACTTGTTTACGAATCAAACGCCGAATTTTGGAGAATTCCGCCAAGAACGCCTATGAACTCGTCGGTAACTCAGTGGATTTAGCTTGAAAATAACGCCGATTCGCCGGTATAACGCCTTGATAGCGGATCAAACGCCTTGATTTGGTAACTTCGGGGAAGAAAGGTTTTTAGCCTTCTTCTTGAACTTGTAGAAAGGTTTTTAGCCTTTCTTGAACTTGTAGAGAGGTTTTTAGCCTTTCTTGAATTCGTGTTGTGTGTTGAATGAACAACCCATGACCTCTTTATATAGGCATAGGATTCAAGACTTGTTGCTCAAGTCAAAGTTTATTTAATAATTATCTCTTTATATTTTTATTTTTTAAAGAGATAATATCAAATAAGACTTGAATTTGATTGGTCGGTGTGATGCAATACGCCACATGTCGCCATATGATTTGTCTTGGCTTTCTTTGACTGCAAGACTTGATTTGATTGGTCAAAACATGTCACTTTGACACGTGTCATCACTTGATTTGTTGATAAAATAAACATTATAATATCAATTTAATTTTAACTATTTAACTTTGAAATTAAATTTAGGATAATTTCAAAATATTAAATAGCAAATTAAATTAATAAACTAAAGTTTATTTATCCGTCTACAAATACCCCCACTTCAAGGCTCGGCGAAAAACATGCCGAATATTCATGCGAAGGTGGGACTTGAAGTACTCAAATTTATTGGACATAACTTTTTTTTGAAGATGTGACTGAGTTTGAAGTTTAATTCAAGTTGCCTACGTACCCCCTCAAGAGGATCAAGTCATGACGTAGTTCAACTTTTTTTTTCCCCCTAAACTTGTAGACATTTTATACTCGTGTTAGGGAGTACAATTGACTTTGATTTTAAACACTTTATACTCGTATTTAAGGAGTACTTGATTTGATTTTAAACAGTTTATACTCGTATTAAGGAGTACTTGATTTGATTTTAAACAGTTTATACTCGTGTTAAAGAGTACACTTGAACTTGAATTTGATTTTGAACAGTTTATACTCGTGTTAAGGAGTACTTTTGAACTTGATGTTTATACTTGAACTTGATATTAAACAGTTTATACTCATGTCAAGGAGTATTGATTTGGATTTGTAGATAGTTTATCCTCATATCAGGGAGTCTTGAATTTGAATTTGTAGATAGTTTATCCTCATATCAAGGAGTCTTGAATTTGAATTTGAATTTAAAAACAGTTTATACTCATGTTGAGGAGTATATTTGACAGTTTATACTCTTATCAGGGAGAGTCTGAACTTTCACTTAAATTTTAGTTGCCCCCGGTATTTTCCTGGCGGTCTGTATCCACTTGTTGAATTTGATTTCTTTGATAATACATGATACTTCTTTTGCCCCCATCATGTTTAGGTTGCATGGTGTAGCTCCTTTTTATAACTTGACATATGGATTTTGGAGAGCTGAAGCGATATCTTTTGATCTTCAATTGAACTTCAAGTTCGATTTGTGAAGGTAGGAGATGAGAGGTAAGATTTGTCCCACCGGGTGTGCCAATCTGTTTGCACTAAAAATTCGCGTTTATTGATTTTTTGTCAATATCGAATAAATAATACAAATATTTAAAAATTTAAGTAAAAATAGGTCTTCGATCTTCAGCTTGATCCTCTGATTCTTCCTTCGGATTTAAAATTGTTGAATCTTCAAACGCTCCTTGACGGATTTGGTGGTTTGATCTTCTTCAACTTCGAATTAGACTTGAAATAACGTTAATTCGTAGGTCCTTCGACTTGTTTACGAATCAAACGCCGAATTTTGGAGAATTCCGCCAAGAACGCCTATGAACTCGTCGGTAACTCCGTGGATTTAGCTTGAAAATAACGCCGATTCGCCGGTATAACGCCTTGATTTGGTAACTTCGGGGAAGAAAGGTTTTTAGCCTTCTTCTTGAACTTGTAGAAAGGTTTTTAGCCTTTCTTGAATTCGTAGAGAGGTTTTTAGCCTTTCTTGAATTCGTAGAGAGGTTTTTAGCTTTTCTTGAATTCGTGTTGTGTGTTGAATGTAGGGGTGAGCTTTCGGTAAAAAACCGATATTTCGGTTATTCGGTTTCGGTTAACCGAAATTTCGGTTAGCATTTTTGCTAACCATTTACCGAACCGAACTACCTCGGTTTCGGTTCGGTAAAAACCGAAATATTTCGGTTCGGTTTCGGTTATTTACCGGAAAACCGATATTGCCAAAAATAAAAAAATAAAAGACCGAAAAAACTGTGCATTACAAATCACCATTTTACAAAAGAAAGAAAGCATTTCAAAATAGCCAAATACCAATTGCAATTAGCACCCTAGCAGCACTGCACTCAGCTGCGGTGATATTCCGGAAACAGATTCTTGAGGGGTTTTAGAGAGAGGGAAAACAGTAGAACATTTCTGGATTGTTTGTCCTCTTGCAGCTGATTCGTGAAATCCGGCCGGCGGCAAACTTGGTGCCTGGTGGTGGCGGGCGACTTGCTGTGCTGAGTGCAGAAGCGGAGGCCATTTTTTAGGGCAAAGAATGAAGTCTGATTCTTTGAATGCCACATTGTTGAGTTTGAAATGTCCAAAAACGTTATGCAGTTTTGTGTCTTCAGCAATTATAAAAGGCCCCAAAGTAAAAAACGTTATTCACTTTAAGCTGGGTTCGGTTTTTTCGTTAAAAACCGAAAATTGTTCGGTTTTTACCGAAACCGAACCGAAATCGAAAATCTCAAAAAACCACTAACCGGAACCGAACCGGTTAGTGTCGGTTCGGTTTCGGTTCGGTGCGGTTTTCGGTTTCGGTTCGGTTCTGCACACCCCTAGTTGAATGTGTTGGTTGTGGCGGGCCCGAAACAGAGTGACGGTATAGCGTAATATTCAAAAATTCGCCATAACCTCGTTATCAAAATATTTCCAAAATATTTTAATAAAGCAGCGGAATAAATCGGGCAGCATAACTCTAAAATATACAGGCATTGATAACATAATTTTAAATCATCTAGCATATAATCACAATATGCAAATAATAATTTGGGCAGCATAACGGTATTACTGTACTGCAATATAGGCTATCAACGGCACTTTTCCAGCACCTCGATATTCCCTCGTAAAACCGGCAGAGCTTCCCCGCAATATCCCCAATTAAGAAATTGGAGTGTGGGCTCCGGCAGTATTTCGCTAAATACTTTGAGAAAATATTTTTCTAGAAAAACTCCTTTTTCTATTTTCAGAAAATCCCTATTTTCTAATAATTAAGTGGATTATATATTAATTATATAACCACCTAATTAAATAATTAATTAATCCTTAATTAGGATTAATTAACTAATTAGAGAGAGAGTGTCAGATGGCATTTTGAAGCTGCCAAAACATTTCAAAATTGGAATGAATGAATTGTAATAGCAAAGGCTCTATTTCTAGGCTCCAAACCAAGGACATCCGCGTCCTTTTTGCTATTTTGTCGTGTACTCCAAGACCCATCAGCCAATCTGAGACCACCGGAATGGAGTACACTCCAAGGCGAGCAAGGCGGCACCGAGCACGCGCCGAAACGTGCCCGCACGCGCCCACACGCGCCGCCCATGTGGCGGCTGTGTGTTTGGGGCGTGTGGCACGCACGCAGTAACAGGTAGCTGCCACGTGTCCGGTCCGGTCCGGTCCAACCGGCGGTTCACAGTTCAGACCGGTTCAGCAGAGAACCGGTCGGTTCAGGCGGTCTGACTCGGCTTCCACGTGGCGAATCACCATTCGTCCATGTGTCCGGGTCGGGCAAACCGTGACCCGACCCGCTGACCCGCTTCTACGACCCGTTGACTTTTCAGTCAACATGATCTGGACCGCATACACAAGCTGACGCGGCACAATCCTGGCCGTCCACGCGGCGTGCCATGTCCGCTGACGTGGCGTGACACATCACCTGCCACGTCAGCCTCTTTTTTTTTTTTCCAGAAAAATTTTATTTTCTCCAAAATAAAATTTTGGGCATTTCCAACTCTTTGGAATTTAATTTATTTTCTCAAAATAAATTACTTGGCTATTTTCAAACACTTTGAAAAATCATTTCTCTCTCTCGTTTTAATATTTTCTCTTTGATCTTCATTGGGGCTTGCGGGGGGAACCTGCAGGACTAATTAATCTTAGCTCCAAACGGGTCAATCTATTATCATCCCATAATAATAATTGATTACCGTTTAACAATATTTAATTCCACTAAATAAATATTGTTGAACTCTAAAATTAATTAAATTATTCACGAATTTCTCGATCTAGAATAATTTTGCATTTTACTCCTCTGTACAGATATCCATGAAACATAAATCAATACTACTATCATTTATTTTTCACTTCCAATCTGAAATTTCTTGATTCGCCTTAAGTCCAAATTCCCTGTATGTGAAACACATTCAACATACAACTTCGGTGACGAACACACGAAGTACTTTGGCCAAAGTTTTATTTGAACTTTTGCAAATCTATTTCAGGGATATCTTTTAACCTTCCAGCAAGGCTACAGATTCCTCGATCAATATTTCTCTTTAGCACATTTCATGCAATCACCGAACGTACAAAATATTTTGGCCACCTGTTACCGAGACCTCACTTCTGAGTACATCACAGTGATTAACACTACATGCCTAAAGTAGAAACACCATCAGGATTAAGAGTCTAATGCTTCCGAGATATTGTTCATTTTAGATAGCAGTATAAAATGAACAATCTCAGTGGTCCAGTTCGATGTTCCCAAACTCATTGAAAATCATCAATGTGTTATAATTGGAAACTCCATTTCCCTTATGACGAAAGACTAATCATCTTATATAACACATTATAGTCTTGATAAGAACAATTTCTTATCATACTGACTAGAACTTTAATGACACGTGACTTCTGGTATTTAAAGTCTTTTCCTATGAAACACATTTCATATAAAAATACCATCACACGTCATTAATTATTAAATTCGTAAAATACTCATAACTTGCGATAATTTCAGTTTTATTAATCCAAAATATTTACAATATAATTGGATTTTCAGGGCATTAATCCCAACAGAATGAACAACCCATGGCCTCTTTATATAGGCATAGGATTCAAGACTTGTTGCTCAAGTCAAAGTTTATTTAATAATTATCTCTTTATATTTTTATTTTTTAAAGAAATAATATGTGACGCCCCGACTTCTCAGACGTAAAGGTATGACGTATGTGTTTACTAAGGTGCGCAAAATAATTGTCTTTACGTGTTTTATATTTAATTTTATTATAAATTGTTATTATTTTATTTTATTATAATTTATTTTAATTCAATAATTCTTTTTAAAATAATTTGTATTTTAAATATATATAAATATATATATATATATATATATATATATATATATATATATATAATTCGTTAATGGTTGATTAGTTTAATGATTAATGTTAATTAAGTATTATGTTAATTAATCATGTTTAATTATATTAATTAATTTATTCTAATTGAACGTTGACTAGGTTATATATATTTGAATTTGATTTCATTTATTTGGCTAATGCATGAATTCGTCGAAAATGTGCATCGTTCTTATATGAAATGATATCGAAATATCGTGCAATTGTAATATGACATAAATATGTGTGTTATGAACATGCTTATATTCTCGGTTTATGTTTTCGAATTCATTTGACTTGTTAACGAATTAAATTTGAATCGTGGAACCAAGTCGGGGGCTAACGAGCACTTAGCGCACCCTTGGTTCCGAATTTAATATCTTGAGCTAGGAAACTCGGATTCGAGTTTCGTCAACTTCGCTGAACTCGCAACGAAAATTCGAGTTTAGTAAACTTGCCATATATTTTTCCCAACTCATTTCAACCTCCGAAATTTAACCGAAAAACCTACACGGCGCCAAAACTGCCACATTTCACTAAAATAGCCATATCTCTTACCATACTTGACCAAATTAACCATGGTTTGAACCCATGAGACCCTAACTCAACCATCTAGCTGATCATTATCCTCCCCAACCGAAATAGTCTCTCATACTTAGAGAAAATCAGCCCTCTTTCCTCTGTTTTCCAGAAATCCCGTAGCCAAGCCAACCTCTTGAGATTCAAGCTCAAATCTCTTCCCAACCTCCATTAATCCACAAGGTAAGCTTGGTTATGTTATTTACATCCATTATGAGTCATATTCATTCATTCATCCCTAAATTTGAGCATGAATTCGTGAGCTTTTGACAGAAATAAACATATAGAGATTTAGGTTTGAAATTGGTTGATCTCTTTCCATACTTGAGCTTTTTGGATGATTCCAAGCTTGAAAATGATTGTCTTGATCTCTTCTTCGCATTTATGGTAATGTTTTAGCTGGTAGATGAAGCTTTCATAAGCTATCATTCATGAGATATTGAAGGTTGTTGTGTTGCTCTGTTTTTCGATGCTACCTGCGTCAGGTTCTGCTGCTGCTTTGAGAGGGGTTTGAGGCTTGTTTGTGCTGAGTTTTATTGTTCTTTTCATGTCCATACTTACCTGATATTGTTGGGAGAAAATTGGATTTGGTTATGCTCTGTTTCGCTTGGTTGCTGCGTCAGTTTTGTTGCAGTGGCGCCGGTCGCGCCCGCGACTGCACAGTACGCTGCCCTCGTATTCCTTAATTCGGAGAAAATTGCTGGAAATTAAGGGTAGCGGCCGCTACCATTTCATGAAGAAAATGGGTCGCAGCCGCGACCCCTGTTTTCTGAAAAAAATTCCAGCCGCGAACCTTGCTGTGTGTTGAACTGTAATTTTGTTTCTTTTCCTTTCCTACTGCATGCATGAATTATTTGGTTGAAATGCATGGCCTTTTCATGCATAAATCATGACTTAAGTGTAGATTGCATGCATGGATTAAATGTAAAGTTTCATTTTATATTTGCATGCATGATACCCATGCATACGTACGTGTATATATGTATATATATATATATATATATCTATATATATATATTAATATTAAGTTTAAATAATGATATAAATATATATATATATATATATATATATATATATATATATATATATATTAATTATGATTTAATTTGTTTAAATTTTAGAATTTAATTGTTATTTATTTCATGTTTTATTTAATTTCCTAAATTTAATTGAATGTAATTACTTGTTTATTTTCTAATTGTAAATGTGATTGAATGTATTTAATTATCGAATTCCTAATTTTATATGTGATTTACTTTATGCTATGATTTAATTGAGATTCTTGAATTAAGTTGATTGAAAATGTGAATTATGATTTGAACGAACGTGAATGAATGATGGAATGACTTGATTATATGAATTAAATTTCTTAATCGTGCACATGAACATTTCATAACATAATTTTATCTTTTATACGCTCATGTCATAATCATTTCATTGCCGAGCGTCTTAATTGGTCATTTTGAGTCTCACTTTACCTTTCTTGCACAGATTTTGATCCCGTGGGAGACGAGGCCAATCCTTGAGGCTTTCGTATCTTCTTTTGTCGGTACAAGGTGGGTTTCTCTACTACTTAGATAAAAGCTTAAAGCTTAAAGCTTTTCACACCTAAGTAGTAGAGAAACCCACCTTGTACCGACAAAAGAAGATACGAAAGCCTCAAGGATTGGCCTCGTCTCCCACGGGATCAAAATCTGTGCAAGAAAGGTAAAGTGAGACTCAAAATGACCAATTAAGACGCTCGGCAATGAAATGATTATGACATGAGCGTATAAAAGATAAAATTATGTTATGAAATGTTCATGTGCACGATTAAGAAATTTAATTCATATAATCAAGTCATTCCATCATTCATTCACGTTCGTTCAAATCATAATTCACATTTTCAATCAACTTAATTCAAGAATCTCAATTAAATCGTAGCATAAAGTAAATCACATATAAAATTAGGAATTCGATAATTAAATACATTCAATCACATTTACAATTAGAAAATAAACAAGTAATTACATTCAATTAAATTTAGGAAATTAAATAAAACATGAAATAAATAACAATTAAATTCTAAAATTTAAACAAATTAAATCATAATTAATATATATATATATATATATATATCATTATTTAAACTTAATATTAATATATATATATAGATATATATATATATATACATATATACACGTACGTATGCATGGGTATCATGCATGCAAATATAAAATGAAACTTTACATTTAATCCATGCATGCAATCTACACTTAAGTCATGATTTATGCATGAAAAGGCCATGCATTTCAACCAAATAATTCATGCATGCAGTAGGAAAGGAAAAGAAACAAAATTACAGTTCAACACACAGCAAGGTTCGCGGCTGGAATTTTTTTCAGAAAACAGGGGTCGCGGCCGCGACCCATTTTCTTCATGAAATGGTAGCGGCCGCTACCCTTAATTTCCAGCAATTTTCTCCGAATTAAGGAATACGAGGGCAGCGTACTGTGCAGTCGCGGGCGCGACCCAATTTGCAGGCAAACAAGGTCGCGGGCGCGACCGGCGCGACTGCAACAAAACTGACGAAGCAACCAAGCGAAACAGAGCATAACCAAATCCAATTTTCTCCCAACAATATCAGGTAAGTATGGACATGAAAAGAACAATAAAACTCAGCACAAACAAGCCTCAAACCCCTCTCAAAGCAGCAGCAGAACCTGACGCAGGTAGCATCGAAAAACAGAGCAACACAACAACCTTCAATATCTCATGAATGATAGCTTATGAAAGCTTCATCTACCAGCTAAAACATTACCATAAATGCCAAGAAGAGATCAAGACAATCATTTTCAAGCTTGGAATCATCCAAAAAGCTCAAGTATGGAAAGAGATCAACCAATTTCAAACCTAAATCTCTATATGTTTATTTCTGTCAAAAGCTCACGAATTCATGCTCAAATTTAGGGATGAATGAATGAAAATGACTCATAATGGATGTACATAACATAACCAAGCTTACCTTGTGGATTAATGGAGGTTGGGAAGAGATTTGAGCTTGAATCTCAAGAGGTTTGCTTGGCTACGGGATTTCTGGAAAACAGAGGAAAGAGGGCTGATTTTCTCTAAGTATGAGAGACTATTTCGGTTGGGGAGGATAATGATCAGCTAGATGGTTGAGTTAGGGTCTCATGGGTTCAAACCATCGTTAATTTGGTCAAGTATGGTAAGAGATGTGGCTATTTTAGTGAAATGTGGCAGTTTTGGCACCGTGTAGGTTTTTCGGTTAAATTTCGGAGGATAAAATGAGAAAGTTTCATCCCGAACTATTTCCAGGCGATCAGTGAATCCGAGGATGGATTCTTTTAAGGGGGACCGCACACGCACCAAGTCACAGCGAACGGGTGACAAACAAAAACCAATCTAAGCTAGGCGGTACCTAAACCCTGTACAAGTACAAATATGCAAGACCTGAATACGGAAGCGATACAAAATATGAATTCTCAAAAACCTTAGTCAGCAATCATAATTCATATATTTCAAAAAGTAACTTAACATCAATTAAACGGGTTCAACTGCCCTAGAAACCTGTCCCGATCAAACATATAATCAAAACGGGTTCATCTAAACCGAGCACCTGTCCTAACCTATCCCGAAAATCATACATCCAAATCATGAGTACCAACCTGCATAACATATACATATCATATACATAGTTTCCTTCACAAATCAAAACAGGGTATATAACAAATCAAACAGACTGACACAGACTCAACAGACCCGACTCAAAGCCGCCTAGCTCAAACCTGCAAGAACTGAAAAGTGGAAAAGAAGGGGGAGGGTCAGTCTCTAGAAGACTGAGTGAGCAGGAGCGATAAATATATATAAAAACATGCGCATGCAAGTCATAAATCCCGAGCAAGGTTTTATTTAAAGTTAGTTCCCAAAAGGGCAAGAGAATAACTCAGCAATGCTCGGCCTTTACGACTAATGATATTAAATTCATTAAGTTCATAATTCATACATAAACATAAAGGCTCGGCGTACCTTATTTGCAGGACGAGCGGGGTGTTACATAATATCAAATAAGACTTGAATTTGATTGGTCGGTGTGATGCAATACGCCACATGTCGCCATATGATTTGTCTTGGCTTTCTTTGACTGCAAGACTTGATTTGATTGGTCAAAACATGTCACTTTGACACGTGTCATCACTTGATTTGTTGATAAAATAAACATTATAATATCAATTTAATTTTAACTATTTAACTTTGAAATTAAATTTAGGATAATTTCAAAATATTAAATAGCAAATTAAATTACTAAACTAAAGTTTATTTATCCGTCTACAATACCACTAAGGAATTTCACAATTACAAATTTTGTTTTTCTTTTCTTTTTGGTTGCGGAAAATATAATAAATAAGGATATTAGAACTCTAATGTTGTAGAAAATTAAAGGTCACTACATAAGAAAGTAGAAACGGAAAATAAAATGAATAGTTTGGTATCCGCAATTGATTAGAAACGTAGCAAATGTTTCCCATTTGTGCACGAACAGAATTAAAATAATGTTGGCACGTGATATGGCGCTAATTGTAATGCAACTGGTGATTATTGTAATGCACGTGATATGGCTACAATCTACACTCACTCGGAACTCGGAATATAAATGTATTATGTACTTATACCTTGTTATTAATAGATTATAAACACGTTATGATATAAAATTACTTCACATGATAGAGCTCGTTTACTTTTACAGTTGGGTTAATGCATGTTGGGATTTAGCGTGTTAGTGTATGTACACTAACATGCTTTTACTTGAAAAATTCTCACACCAGATAAAGTATTTTTGCCAGCTATTTTATATTTATATATATGGTGATAAATAATCATGTTTGCTTGAAATTCCTAAAATACCCCATAAGTTTTCCTTCTTTCTAAATCTCCTGAAACCTCATTTTTATGTCTGGTTTCTCGATGTATGTTTTCAAAATTATGTGAAAGCTTTGGCATCATTTTCAGCCCAGCATCCTCAGCGCCGGCCACCATGAGGAGGTAATGTTCCTTCTTCCTTCATCAATTCTTCAGTAACTATTTTTTGTTTCATTGAATTAGTATTCATCAACTATATCTTCAAATCCCTTCTTCAGTAACTATTTTTTCTTTCATTTAATTAGGATTCATCAACTACATCTTCAAATCCTTTTTTTTTTGTTTTTTGGTTTAATTTTGTCCGGACGTAACACTGTTTACTCCCTTGTGAGTGCGGCATAATCTGTGAGGAATCTGATTTGTGAAGTTTGTATTTGTATTTTCTATCGTTAAATTGTTCTTTGTGCATTTGTGACTAAAAATCTTTTATGCGGGAAAGTAATCGCTTATTGAATGGGTTATTTACAAAATTTCAAACATGAGAGAGTTAAGAACTAGTGCCGCGGGAAAATTTGGATTCATAACAGTGGAAAGGGTACAATCTTTGGCTAGTTAAAGTATCCCTAATATTAAAATTCTGTATAGAACCCTGCAAAACATAGGTTGAGATGAAGATAATTTAACAAAATAGTTGCTAAACATTGATGATCTCTGTCAAGAGCCATGATTTTTAAGTACTAAAAATTCAGATGACGCTTTGCAGTATAGCTTGAGCCAACATTTCGTCCTCATCCTCATCAATCAATTCATATTTCATAGTTGTGGACATTAACAGACGTCCTGGATAAGGCATAATACGTCCCGACCCTTTTGTGCTACTCTCTCTGTCGAACGGAACGTAAATTGCTTTCGGCATGTTTGACTCCTTCCCTTTTCCATGACTTGGTAAGTGTGGCTCTTTGCCTTTCCCATGCCTCAATCTTGCAATCTCTTTCTCTCCTTCTTCTGTTATTTGGTAAGTAATATATTAGAGTTAGTTAATATTATATATTTGAAGCATAGTAATTAGGGATGGCAACGGACCGGGTCTGGGTCGGACCCGGCGGGTCTGGACCCGCCCCATGATGGGTCCGGACCCGCCCCATGATGGGTCCGGACCCGATCCAGACCCGTTAAGGCATAAACGGGTCCAGACCCGATCCAAATCCACCAGACCCGTTGGACCCGGGTCCTCCCCAGACCCGGTTTAGACCCATTTATTAATTTTTGACCTATTTTTTATTTTTTTAATCCGTTTGACATCACCAGTTTGCTCATAATATATTACATAAATATCAATACTAATCAACTCACACTATAGCGGAAAACATAAATTCTCTAATCTTCATCGCTCGGAAAACCAACCAAACTGCGCAAATCAATTGAATTTCTCATGCAAGTATTCAAGTACTTTTGCTACACCAAAAGCAATCTTCACTCTTTGACTCCACATAAGAACGGGACCCGGTTCCGCCCCTTGCAACCCCTTCCTACCTGTAACACAACACGCAAAAATTTAAAACAATACATTTCTTCTTCTTTTATGAGTTTTTAATAGGGATTCCCAGGGGAGGTTTTTGTAATTTCTCAAAACAAGAAGGGAAATTTGGGTAATTACTCTAAATCTCATTGTTTTACGTAGGAATGCTTCAGGCCTTCTTTCAGGGCGCCGGCTTTGTAGCCATTTCTGTTGTCCCAAATTTTATATTTTATGTTTATCCCTTTGCTTGCCCATCTCTGGCACTCCATTTCTACTAAATTTTGTTGCAATAAAAACAAAATTGAAAGATTAAAATAATGACAGCTTCCAAGCTTATGCTGACAAATCAGGATCTTTATGTTGCCAATGCAAAATATATAATTTAATCTTTTTACCTTGATAATGGGGTCTGTGGAATCGTCGAGAACTTGGACTATAATGCGATTGGAAGGCCATGAAAGCCCACATGCAGCTCCAGATAGCGGTACCACCTACTTCGTATAATAAGCTGTCCGGACACGGTCTTCTCAAGGCAAGCTAGTTTTAACAAATTACATAAATCAAGTTTTACTACAGACTAGAATGATTGAAGTCCCAAAAATGCACTTTTCCAATTCGAACTCCTACTTCGAGTAATATCATTACAAGTCAAGTATGACTAATAACAAAAATTAAACCATCGCGAAATGATTAATGGTAAATAACAATCAGCCCTCTAATTTGCAGAAGTCCTAGGCTTCATTTTGACAACTGCCTATGGGTTCTTAGCAAAATATACAACTGGACTCTACATTAAGAG
Source organism: Lantana camara (assembly GCA_037501455.1). Lineage (NCBI taxonomy): Eukaryota > Viridiplantae > Streptophyta > Magnoliopsida > Lamiales > Verbenaceae > Lantana > Lantana camara. Next base: position 94,523,452 of record CM074860.1, on the reverse strand, counting down.
ATAGTCTTATTTAAGTAGGACTCTTTTGGGACGGTCCACTTCTCGTCGAACTCCTTAGTTCTCCTCTCTCACTGGCTGAATTTTAACAGAAACTCAAAAATATATGTTCAAGAATCAACATTTCCAGTACTTGCAGAATGAACACTCCATAATCTAGATTTGATTGATCATCAAGAATTGCGGGATAAATGTCATTCAAGAAATTAATTTCTCATTCAAGAAACAACTAATCAGGAAAAAAACAATTGAAGGGCAAATTTTGGCATAAAAATTAGATCTTTGTCACAAACCCACAATCAAAATGAAGAAGCCACCATGGATCTACAATCAGAGAGCAAACGAACCCACGAGACAAAATCCAACACAAATCTCATGAAGAAAAAAACTATGAATGGAAAGAAATTAAAGATTCAAACAAAACCCATTTCATCTTCATGGAAAAAAATGAAGTTGTGGCAGCGTAAGTTCGACAGGCGGCGGGATAGTGGAGTTGAGAAGGAGGCGGCAACGTGACGGTGGTGGCGTCGTTGATGGCGGCGGCGTAGGGCGATAAGATTGAGAAAAGAGAGAAGCAAGCGTAGGGGACGGGGTTGAGAACACTGAAAAGAGAAACAAAGAGAGGTGGCTTGATTTTCAGATCTGCAAGTCGTGACCTAATTGCTAATTTCATAATTTTCTTGATTTAAAATTTTTTTTTTTAATATGGGACCGGGTCCGGATCGGGTCTGGATCCAGACCCGTTAAGGACCCGGTTGTAGCGGGTCCATTTTTTCGGGTCCAGACCCGCCCCAGGACCCAATGGGCGGGTCTTTCGCGGGTCTGGCGGGCCGGGTCCGGGTTCAGACCCGTTGGACCTGGCCCAATTGCCATCTCTAATAGTAATTTATCCAATGAACATATTAAGTGTAAATTTTTTAACTGTTGCAGCAAACATACCGTAGTTTTGTAGAATTTGGTCAATTGATGGCAACTTTTGATTAAAATCCCTTAACGGATTGAATGCCCTTTTTGGTTTGTTAGGCATGTTGTTAATAACTGACGGTTTTCTAGCTGAATCTGGGCCGAAAACAGAATTCAACTCGTGCCACATGCGTTCGGTAGGGCAACGATGGTAAGCACATCCAATGTCAAAAGTCTAACAGGTAAGTCACAAAACATTTGTGCACAATGCTTGTTAATGAAAGTATTAAAATCATGTTTTGTTCGCAAATCAATATTTCGAGTAGAACTTAAGGTAATCATAAATTGGCTGAACATGTACCTTACAAATATATGACCACGTGTCGTCGTTCGCACTCACAGTTAAATTTTTTTCATCGTACTGCACATCTTTGTGGTTTTGGATAGCTCTCCAAGTGATGTACCTCATGTGAGCAAGCTCGAACCAGTCTGAAACATCATACAAATTAATTGTACTACCAGCATACAAGTTTAAATGGTCTAGCAAGCTGCGTAGAATGCCAGTGTCATTCTTCACAATACGCTTGCCAAGGAATTTGGCTTCAATCTGAAGGTCTTCAAGGAATGCCTCATCCAAGTCCTCCGTCCATATGTGATTGTAAAAGCTACCATCTGCTGAAAGGAACCTTGCCATAGTGCCAATTTTATAATCTGGTTAAAAAAAGTTTTTGAGGAGAGCTAATTTTGTGTGTCTATTTATAGGGTGATGTTTAGACTGAATAGTTGTATGTGTAAATTGATTCTCTCTGACTGATTTGAAAATTTGATTAATGTCATTATCTTCAGTTTCTTCGAAGTAATTATTGCATTACCTCCTCATTGAAGATTTTTTTGGTTCATATTATGGTATTATTGTAGATCCAACCTTGATATTATGTATTTCAAATATGTTGTAATATATGCATTGTAAATACACTACAGAATACAGCTAACAATAACATTAACCAATAGCAGAAAGTTTGTAACTTAGTTGCATTATATTAACCGAAAATCTGATAAACGTATATCCGAATGTCCATTATGAACCACAAATAGGTGGAAAACCCTATTAATTTATAAAAGGGGAACCCAACATGAAAATGGATCCATGAACTTCTAAAAAGGCATCCTAAAAAGAAAATGGATCCATGAAATCGCAGATGAACAAATTTACACATGTTTATCACAACAACCCAGAGCCTCATTGGGAGATGCTGAAGGCGATTTTTAAATCGGATCTTCCGCTTTGCTAAATTAGTTGCTTCTTGCCTCGTCTTATATGTATTTCTTTGCAAACTATGTCTGCTTTACTTACTTTTCCTTTAGTTTCCTTGTTCTTGTGGTATTAATTATAATTTCTATTTTGTGTCCTTAAGGCAGCACCTTTCCTTGGGTTTTTTCTTGTATGTGAAATGTCACCTACAAATATCAGCAAATGTCTTTCATTTTAGAGAGATTGCAGCTAACACAATTTACAGAAATGGAACAAAAGTAAAAGCTAACAGCCAATAGATAATGATATTCAATTACAAACTTCAAGCGCTGAAACAACATAAATATCCATGCCTATACACAGACAATATGAGCATATCTGCTGAGTTGAGCAATACGATGCTATTTTAGCATAAAACAAAATGCTCATACCGGCAGTAATAAACTAGACCCAAAGGTCACAACCTAAACTTACTGCCTAAACTACAACAAAATCCAACTACCTAGCTGCAATCCAGACTTCATGAAGTAGACAAAAATAGCAGTACATAATTCAAAACACTTATATTTAATACACACTTGGCCATTGTTTGATTATGTACACCAGTAGCCACAAAAGAATGCCCAAAATAGTTATTCATTTACCTCATGTGGGCAAGATTCATTTCTTCATTTTGGCAAGTTGCGGATGACCTTGTCAACCAGTACCATCCTCGCATTTGTCGGCATTCCAAAAAACATGTCCATTGTCTTCGTATTGTTGACAATTACAGTAGTAGCATCAACATGATCTTCTAGAGAAATAGCAATCGGAAGGTCACCAATAGCTTGGAAAAGCTCCTTACGGGCCCTTGTTGCATCAACCTTCGAACCAATCCTACAAACCACTTCTTTGAATGAAGTGGCTGCACTTGAGCAGAACTCTGTGATAGCATCAACGATCTGCTCCTCATTTTTTGCGTTCCTCTTCCTTTTCTTGGACTTCTTTCCGTTCATGGTGGTATTTGTTGTCTTGGGCTTTTGTGTACATGATTTGGAAGGACTGTCATCTTCATCAGAGGGCATAGTGGGATGGTATGAGTTCTCCTCACTCAAGTTAATAGGCGTCCCTAAATCAACTGGGGTCTTGTAGGCTGCCACATTGCAATCCATTGCCCCGTGACCATTAGCACGGTCTTTGCCATATATCTCAACCCATGCATCATAGTAAGGGAATGGTTTACCACGGAGACATTGATGTGTGGGATAGCGCTGTAAAACATTAGACATTACACTACAATAATGAAAATATTCTAGATTAAAATTAAACAAAATAATAATATGCTGAGTCTGTACCTCCAAGTATGTTTCCCACATCTCCGGTTCAGCTTCAACGGTGAATGTACTTGAGTTCCAACCAAACCCGCTTGAGCTTAAAGTTGTTGTTAATTGAAAATAGGTTTTCTTCCATGAAGTTTATTTGGAATATATATTTGGATCACCCTTGAGGTCCGTGTTGGGCATGTAAACTTTCATCCGATGTTCCAATTGGATAAGAAAGCCACTACAGAACCCATTTGGTGATTTCCAACCAGCCAATATTATATCTCGGAATGCAAGAATTAAATTTTGTTCTTCAATTATAGTCCATGCCCTTCTTGTCTTGTTCTCCTTCCTCACTGTAGCATTAACTGTTTGTGTTGTTGACGACATTTTTGCTACAAAAACAAAAATCACCATTAGCAAAAAAAAAAAACTAATGCAGAACATCAAAGGTAATAAGAAGACACAATTACCAGGTAATCTAATTAATTCATAAAACCACATAATTAAAGCATAATTACCATTGTTGGAACAATGTGAATTGTAGCAGTCTTAACATAGAAGATCACAAAATGAGAGTCAACATAGTCTATTAATGTCAAAAACAACAAGTAGATGTCATCCTAATATATTTAAAAAAAAAAAAAAAAAACTAAATGAGAAATCAATTTCAAGAGTCAACGTCGGTGCCTCCATTGATTAAACATATTTTCAGCTAGTTTATCACGCATCGCTGTCCACTGCGGTGAAGTTTGTACATGTTCTACAACATGCACATTGTCATCACACTCATTCTCCACATATTCGGGAACCAATAGCTCAATAGGGTCAATCACCATTTCCGTGCGAATAAAGTTGTGTAACAGACAACAAGCCAGTATTATTTTGTTTTGGGTCTCAATCGGATAGAAACACATGCTTCGGAGAATCGTCCAACGTTTTTTTAAGATTCCGAAACTCCTTTCAATGCAATTTCTAGCCTTAGAGTGGCGCATGTTAAATAACTCTTTGGCATTTCGTGGACGATTGGCTCCAGTATCCCATTCATTTATGTGGTATCTAACTCCTCGATATGGGGCCAAGAAACCTTCACCATTAGTATAGCCGGAATCACACAAATAGTATTGTCCTGACCTATGAAAATTTTATTTTCTGTTAGAAATCACCAAAATAAAGGTTGTTAATTATGGAAAACATCAAACCAGGTAGATCAAACCTCGCGGGACCTTTAATCCATTAGGTCGATAAATTGCATCTCGCAAGACACGTCCATCGGCTGCGGATCCCTCACATCCGGTTAGCACGTACATATAGTTCATATTTCTATCGCAGACACCCAACATATTCACACTGCATATAGATTTTCGAGATCGATACCGGGCATGATCCTTTGATGAAACATAAACAGGTATGTATGTACCGTCAAGAGCTCCAAGGCACCCCTGCAACACAGGCATTAGCTACGAACAATTACTGAATCAGAGCTAAAAAAAGAAAATCATTGAGGTTACATTGAACCACTTCCAACGCTCATCCTCAGTGTCAGCCTCAATAGGCTCCGGTTTAACCAAAAACAATTCGTGACATCGTATTACAGAATCTAATACACGATTAAAGTGTAAGCTCACTGTTCGTCCTGATCGACGAAATGATTTCTTCACAACTCGAATTTTAAAGTGATGTCCAAGAATACCAAGGAACATGGCTACTTGTTCTTCAACAGAGAAACCCCTAGTGCTTTGAAGGCCCCCCTCTATGTTGCAGAACAGTGCAAAGTTTCTGAAAACACTCACGACCAAGACGTAAAATGTCAATACAGTCTTGCTCATCGAATGCAATTAATCCATTCAAATAGTTAATTTGTTCGAGAATCCTTGACAGAATAGTATACTGTCTATGCACCCTTTTACGAGAATTTTTTTGTTTCAAAACTCCGGATTTCATAACCATCAACACAATCAAAAGAAAAGTCATGATTTGTGTACGAAACATCTCCAACACAAGCATTGACTCACTGTGACCTCCATCAATATCCATTTCTAATATTTCAATAGCACAAGACGTCAAATTACAGTATTCTGACAGGTGTCGAATCCGTCAAAATAAATTATAATCCGGTTTACGACTAAAATAGAGTATAGTGCAAACGGGTCGAATCCACAGAGATTGGTTGAAAATAATTCTAATTAATCACAGGAAAATTCACTAAAATTAACAAGTAAAATCAGGGGGGTTTTAAGATTTAATTAAACTAACTAAATTAACTAATAATTAAATTAAACTAAAGGAAAAACAATAAATCACTTAGAAGTTGGGTTTTGATAAATCAGTGGGGAAACCAATACCTAGCTAGGAACCATAATTCAGTTAAGACAGCAATCATAGACGCAAAGATAAATTCAAATATTCAAGTAGATTAGCTATAGCAGATAGAGACACTCGACTCCGCCTCGTTTTCTCTTAAATAATAGAATAACCTAGAGACACTCGACAGTTATTTTCTAATCAATTCACAACCCCTAGAGATACTCGACAGGATTTAATGAATCGACGGCATTAAGAATCAAGAAAACACTAATCCGAATTGACCAAGTCACGACACGTGCAAGATTTAAATCCGATTATTAACTCCCTTAACAAGTTGAGAACTGCAACCAATCCTTCTCGTTAATGTACCACTAATTATCTATCAAGCACTACATAAACTTCATGCAATCAAGATTGGTGATATGCAATAAACCTACTTAGATGATCTGGCCGTAATCACTTAAGCAAATAAATCGCAATAACACGACACTCGAAGAATTAATAAATACTTGAAATTAAATTGAATTATAAAAGCAAATTAGGTCTCATGATGTCAAAACTAAATTATAAAATCCTAGCTAAGTACTATAGAAATTAGCTACTCATGAAAATCATGTCCAAAAGCATAAAATAAATAAAAGCAAGAAATTAATCTCGCTCTCGGATGTCTCCAAAAGCTGTTGCGTGCCCAAAAGCCTCGGAATTGCTGCGTATGAGATGGTGTAGAAAAGTTGTATATCCAAGGTACGTGATTATATAGCCCCAGAATTACAACCTCAAAAATCCAAGTACTAATCGGACTTTGCTTCTTGCCAAACTTGCTGATCAAGTACTTACTCCAAGCGGGCTTGTCCAATTAATTTCAAATCCTCAATTCTTTGGCCCAAATATCAATTAAAACCTTCTGCCTCCAATACTAAAATCAAACTCCAAATTGGGTACTTTTCCTAGTTCAACAGCCACGACTTGCACTCCAAATTAAACATCAAACTGGGCCTTTATTAAATTCAACTTCAAGACTCCTCTCGGCCCAATAGGAACAGGCCCAAAACCGGAATAAATCAAGCTACCTCCACTATCCACAATTAGTGCACAAGTCCAGCCCCATAATGCCTTTATAATCGGGCTAATAGCATCCCAATTTCATAAAAATGACCCACTGCACTCAAATCATAAAAATACATCAAAGGTAGGGGTGTCAATTATAGACCCGACCCGCGAACCCGACACGACCCACCCGCCTAATTATCAGGTTAGGGTTGTGTGTTTTCGGGTCCGGGTCAAATCGGGTCGGACCCAAAATCAACCCGGGAGAGAGAGAGAAATTTCGGGTGGGTTTCGGGTTGACCCGAATCACCCATATAAAACCAAAAACCCTACCCTAATTCATTCCATTATTTTCTTTTTTCCTCTCAAGCTACGCAACCGACATCAAGCCAAAACAACCCCAAAATTTCTTCTTCTTCTTCCTCCATCTTGCCCTCGCCGTCCTCCGTCTCGCCGCCTCCCACCAGGTATGTATCCATTCCTCTCTTCTTCTTCTTGTTTTCTACTTTTTTAAATTTCTCCAATATTTCTCCATTCACACTCAAAATCCGATTTCCATTTTCGACTCTTCCTTGCGCAGATCTACAATGGTTGCTTGAAGCCTCCGTCGACATCCTCCGTCCTAACAAGATAGGACCTTTTTCAGTTTCAAGATCTAAATCCGTTTTTGATTTTCGACTCTTCCTTGTGCAGATCTACAGTGGTTGCCTGAAGCCTTCGCCGGCATCCTCCGTTAGGACTTGGAAATTTTGATTTCCTTCTGCTTTCTTTCGGTACCTTATTTTAGGGGAAAATAGGGGTTTTTCTCTTTTTCAGGTTTTAACTCTGCTTCTTAGGGTTTTTTTTCTTTTTCAGGTTTTAACTCTGCTGCATGGAAGGATTGAAGGATATAATTCCAGTCGTTAAACTCTCGATTTCCTCCGGTCTTATGGTCTGGTAATTTTCCGTTTAGTGATTCTTGAAACCATTTATCCCTAATTTGCTACTAGTTTTGATTATTCTGTTGCTTAGAGTTGTGGTACTATGCCATTCTGGTGTTAGTAGCAGGATACATGAAAAATGTCGAGATTGTAATATCTGCCTTCTCTGTTTGGTAAGAATTATTTACCACTATTGTCTGTCTATTTTGCCACACCATAAAAATTGGAAACTGAAAATAAAAGTATAAAATTTGCAGCCTCAACATCACTGGATGGGAATTCATGGTATTCTTGGGCATGTTGGGTGCTGCGTGGTAAGTATTCATTATATAATAAGGATAATTGGACTAACATACCCTGAGTTTTGATCAAATTAAACACTCGTCGTCTCAGGTTTGCAAAACTAAAAAAATATTTCCTTTATCAAAAATTACATCTTGATGTATGAATTTTGAAAATATCAGCTCTACTTTTGATGAATACCCTATTTTACCCCTGAATTTTGAAATTTCTCTTTTTCAATTTTGTAACATGTCTTCTGTCTTCAATGTTTGAGAAAATCTATTATGTCACTTTGTTTCATGTCTATACAATTAATCCAAAACAGAAAGCTGGTACTATGTTTGGCTTTGACAAATCTTTCTCTTATGCATATTCTAGTTATTCTGAGCAAATCTTGTTTTTCATAAAATTCAATCTTACATATATGTATATACTGTGATATAATTGTTTGAATTATATATTTTTTGTTCTATGTATTTCTCAAGACTTTTATAGTAGTCTTACTAATAATAATTACATTCTAAAGATTTGCATTAACCTTTAATCTTAAAATGTATGAAGAGATGATTATTTGATTAATATATAAATGTATCTTAAAATGTTCTAATTCTAATTAGCTTGCCTATTATTTTTAATATTTGAATATCATAATAAGAATCTAATTCTAATTAGCTTGCCTATTATCTTTAGGTAGGATGGCTTGAGTAAGTGTTGTTGGGAAGAAGATGACGATGATGTCGAATTATACAATGCTGTGGAATTGTTGTGGGACTTTAAGTTTATTTGTAAGTGTTCAAATTCTGAAGTGTTTAGGTATTTTGAACTTCTGTTGTGGGACTGACAAACTTCCATTCATCATGTAATAATTGCTCAATTTCTCTAATATTGACTAACCATGTCATTTTTCAGGATTACAAAATCAATTGTGAAAAGGCAGTGCATTTGAATCCCCCGCCGCAACTGAAAAATTCAAAATATTGAAAGGCAAAAGGTGGTGGAACTAGCTGTGAAAGTGACATATATTCTTGTTATTATGAATGTTAATAATGATGTTAATTGTATGCATGCATCAGTTTTATGTTTCTGAGTTTCTTAAAAGTTAAAACTCTAACAAGTTAATGGAGCAAGTTCTTGGATTGTATGAATGCATCAGTTTTATGAATCATTAAATTTCAGTTTTTTAATCATTAAATTTCAGTCTATGAATCTAATTAAATTTTAGTTTTTAATCAATAAATTTCAGTCTATGAATCTGATTAAATTTCAGTTTATGATTGATAGGTAAGTAATCTTTTTATATTTAATATATGAATTCTTAATATTTATTATGAATCTAATTTTACTTGACTTGCTTATTAATTTTAGGTGGCATGGAGAAGAATTTTTTTTGGAAAGATGATGGTGATGCAAAACTGGCTATGAAGCTTATTTTAATTGAACTTAGTTTGTTAGTTTTTGGGATGCAAATCTTGGTATGTCAGTTTTTGGGATGCAAAACTAGCCTATGAATTTATTTTTTTTGGGATATTTGGTTAACTGAACTTAGTTTGTCAGTTTTTAAAGTTATGCATTAAGTTAGTTTATCATTGTTTTTGTGTGTGTGAGTTTTTATGCAGAAGTTAGATTTAGCTTATGAAAATGTAATTTGATGGAATGCAGTTCTGTAATGGTTTCAGCATGGCATGCACTTCTGTAAAATTTTCAATTCAGCAATAAAGCTCCAAAAAAAGAGCAGAAAAGGAAAAGAAAAAAAAAAAAAAAGATGCAGGTCGGGTCGGGTCGGGTCAATCAGGTGGGTTGGGTTAATGGGTGACCTGAAAAAAATCAGGTCAACCCGAACCCAACCCTAACCTGACAGGTTCAGGTTCGGGTTAGGCCTTCTTGTGTAGTACCCCCATCCCAACCCGACCCACGCGAATTGACAGCCCTAATCGAAGGCACCAAAATATATCACTTTAAGCTCTAAAATTCACTCACACATCCCCGGAAAATACGAGGTTTAAGCGTGTTATCATATTCTCAGGACCTCATATGAAAGAAAATGATATAGAATACCACAAAAAAAATAATGCAATAAGTGAACAATACCTTTATGTGCAATCACCCAAAACAACGATTGAATGAAGCTGATGAAAATTCAAAATAAGAACCACCAATGTTCTGCACACATCTAGAAATCATTGAAAAATAAAAATTAATTCTCAAACAGATTCCAAGATTGGGGAAACTTGAAGATTCGGCGGAACTCCACAATTGAAAGGCAAAAAAAAATTATTTACAAAGAAATCAAACCAAGATTACCTCAGTTTATCCAACTTCAATTTTGATTTCAAAGGCACTTGGAGTTTGGAACAAATCTGAAATCCCGTATCTTTCAAGTTTGAAGAAATTAGACACATGAACAAATGGGTTTGTGGTTGAGTGGGGTAATATATAAACAATGAATCAGAGCCGCGAAATGTGAAAATGTTGGCGCCTCACTGAACATAAAAATTATCCCCTGAAAAAATTTTAGATGGCGCTGAACAGAAATTATTTTCAGAGTGGCAAGCGGGACGTAAATTGATAGAAAACTTGGACAAAATTGTCATTTGTGCGCCATGTGATAAATCATGAGATTTATCACACGCCTAGAAGGCGTGTGATATATATATGTGAAAAACACGCCAATCAACCGGGCCCAGTCCTATTCTACAGGCCTGGGAACATGAAAAGTAAACTCAAGATTTTGGCATTCATATATCACAACCCACCATTAACCGTAAGGGGGTGTTTACTAAGCTTGTTATGTTTATGCATGTAAGGACTATGAATGTTAGTGATAATAAGTTAACATGCGTTTACAGTTCATGTTCCAAACTCTGAAGCATGCTTGTTTATTTTTGTTAGTGTGTTTACTTTGTGTGTTTGTATGGGCATGATAGGGGTAAAATACTATTTTAACCCCGTCGATAATTTAAAGATAATGTGCGCCACCACCTCAAATTTCATTCGGCATTGATGTGCCCTGCAACTGTAGCAGCTCCATTTAGGGCAAAAGGGTTTGCTGAGATTTGGGACTTCAATCTAATCGCAAGAGTCATTTGATTATCATATTTGGTAATGATTTCGCATGTAAATTCATTTTTGAATGTTCTTTTCACCTTAATTTTTTTTTTTTTCCCCTCTTCCAAAAAATAACTGATTCATAGATGATCATAGAAAAAAGTCTTTAGGCAAACAATATATTCTCTGTCTGAAGAAATAGTGCGTACAAAGCAAGAAAAAGACAGAAGTATGAAGTTTGGCAACAAATCAATTGAACTTATAACAATTATTTTGTTGAAATGGGAAATTTATATTAAGAAAAAAAAAAGTTTATGTATGTATGTATCTCCTGGACTTCATCAAAATATATAAACTAGTTCATAAATGATAACTAACAATGATGCTAAAAATTTTGCACTGTAGCAATGGCAATTAGACGTAAATTTCAGCAACTCCTGGACTTCATCATAATTTCCCACGCCATGTTAAAATCATATCTGCCATCACACGCCTCATTTGCGTGTGATGTAGGACATGGTTAAACACCAAAATCACATGGGCCTCCGTTTATCACACGGGTCTTAGCTCATGAAAAGTAAACAACTAATTAGGCATGACAAGGCCCACCAACATGCATAATTCGTATTAGTAAACAAGCCCTAAAAGTAAACGAGCTCATAAAAGATATGTAATTGACAGCTTCAGTGATATAATGACTATTGATTAAGTACTGTATATTAGAATATTAACAAAAAACATTTTAATCTCTAATATCTAACAAAGAGGTGTTTTGTTATTCATTAGCAAGTAATAACAAATCAAAATGTAATTTCCAAAACTAGAAGGATCTGATTTCGTGTAATCTCCTAAGGCTGCATTTACTTCTCCACTAAAGGGTGGTTGAGATTAATATACCATCATTTCCAAAAATTTACTTTGTACTTTAGTTTTTCCATCAATTACATGGAGTCCTGTGTTAAGTACAAGTAATGGGTAGATTATTTATCTTTCAAATTTGGAGGTATTATTTATCTATTGTGGCTGGACAAAGCGAAAGTATAAAAATATCCCTTAAATCACACTTCAAATTACCAATTAGTCCCTCTTCTTTCCCCCCAAATTTGAATTGGGAAAAGTGGAGGGTGTCTTGGTAATTTGGCCATTTAACCATTGAATACAAACCAAGAAAAGTGAAAAAACAGTCCAGTTAAGATAACACCTAACTAGCAAAGTAAAATGTACTAATACATAAATAGTCTAGATTTTTTTAAATGCTAATCCATTTCCATTGATGTCGATACTAGCAAAGTAAAGGCAGCCTAAATGTAGAGATCAAAGTATTAATTGTGTAGTTGGGTCCATCCTGAATGAATTCAGGGGGAAAGAAAACGAAGAATTACTTGGATTATGAATGGGCCTGCTTATTTTGATCCAGTTATTAGGTTTATTTATTGACTTGGGCTGTTAGGAAGCCCAATAAAGAAACGTAGGTCTATCTCATTAAAGCCCAAATAGTTTTAAGCTAAACTTGAGGCTATTGTTATTTGAATTTCTAATATCTCACTTCTGGTAAAAGAAAGGCCCAAAGTATGGTTTCTATTTCAAATTATCTATAGATTATCACATAAGCACAAGGTTATTTAATGTAGCCAAACACAAATCGCAAATGCTTCCATTTTGAGTTCAAATTAGTTTTTCAGCTCCTCTTTTTTTCAATTTTATTTTTATGAATTCAACTTCAAGTGGGCCGAGTCAATAAAATGTACAACCCACTACAATAATAGTTGTATATCTAAAAATTCGAATATAAAATTTTAAATTAAAATAAAATAATTATAAATTATTAAATTTCGGCATTATTGGTATAATATCCAAATGATGGAATGCAATTTCAGGGAGTTAACCAAATGAAACATGACAATCTATTTTTGAAAAGGTTGTAAAAATATTTTTTATCTTGAACCGGAATATCATCGTTTCGATTTAAAAATTGTGTGTGGTTTTTATTGAACGATGGGACGTTTAGCAGGACGAGAAAAACGTGGCCACCTGTTTTGTTTACATAATTGATGCATTTTCGGAAAGTTAAAAGGCAATGTGAGGTATATTAATATAAGTAGTCATTAAAAAAAAATTATAATGTTCTAAAATGCAAAATATTTTGGATGCCATTAACTTTGATATTGATATGATATCACTATGACTTGTGAAATTTATATTAATATTTATACGAAAGAAGAAACGAGAAATGTACGAAAAATCCTCAAATGTGTTGATTCAATTTTTAGTTTGCTCTCCATTTTCAAAATTATTTTTGTTTACTCCCCAGATGAGATGCATAATTTGAGTTTACTCCCCATTTTTCAGGGCACATACGACATATTGCGATTTAGTTACGATATAATGCGATCGCATTAAGTCATAACTAAATCGCAGTATGTCGTATGTGGTTTCCAAAATGGGGAGCAAACTCAAATTATGAGTTTCATTTGTGGAGTGAATAAAAATAATTTTAAAAAATAGGGAGTAAACTAAAAATTTTTCAAATGATGGAGAATTTTTAAAGTATGTCCCAAGAAATAAAAGGAAAAAAGAAATAATGGGTGCAATAATTGAATAGCATTGGACGGTGTACTTAACCAGTAGTCTCTTTCAAATGTTGAAAGCATTACACAATTCAAGAAATATGATGAAATGGGATTTTTGTTTTTGTGTTATAAAATAAGATTAGGTTCTTGGATCCATCAATTCAACCCTCTCTCTTTTCTCTGACCCTTGAACGCATTGGAAAGGCCACTCAAATTAACTCTCTAATTAATTTAATTTATTTAAACGTAAAAAAATAAATACTACTATATTGGGAAGAGGTTAAAATATTTTAGTTTCCGTAAGCAATTTTATGAGATTTACCATTATTTACTGTCATGACAAAGGCTACGAGGTCACTGATATTATATTATACCCGACCCGATAGTTCATTTGAAATACCGTTTTCGTTGTACGATTCTTGGTATTAATTTATTCTTCATTTAAGTGCATTTGTAACCACAGGTAATTTTATGATAAATTGTCACTCATAATTATTTATTTCGGCTCTTTTTCTCTTCTCCTATCACTCGTCTCTAAAAAAAAATCATTTTTTTATGCGGAACCATTCATTCTTTTTTTCTTTTTTTTTTTTTTTTGAATTAATTCATTGCGCAAGTCGTATCTTATGATATTTGCTTCCAACTCTTGTTATATATATAAGAATAAGACACCACCTCATTAGGAATGCTCCAGAAAAGCAAATTTGCTACAAAGTGTAAGGTTGTGGGATACATACCTCCCCCGCAGAGTACCTAATTTACTTTCTTCCATTAACTTCGTCGGATTAGATTACGTGGATCCTTAGAATTGAAGATTCTGAGTAATGATGAAAAGGAGGGGGGTAACGACCACCCTCGTAGGCTCTTGGACGCCTTTGCTGAGGCCTTACGTGATACAGGGCTGTCGGACCTTGGTTTTTGTGGTTTTCCGTTTACGTGGGCCCGGAATTCGGTGGCTCCCCATACCATCCGTGCTAGGTTGGATCGGTCCTTAGCTTCTGATAATTGGAGGGCTTGGTTCCCGGATGCGAGGGTCACACATCTCAGGTCCTCCTGTTCGGACCATATCCCTATATTGACCACCCTCTTCGCTCGGGAGAGAACCCGGATTCGTAAACTACGCCCGTTTCGGTTTGAGGCGTGGTGGGTTAAATCTGAGGATTGTCATCGCATTATTCTGGACTCTTGGGACGGAGCTCTGGCTGCTACGGCGGCGGGAACGGTGTTACAAGCTTCGGAAAACTGTAAAGTGGGATTATTGAATTGGCGTAAGGACGCTAGACGAAACAAAGATATGAATTTAGAACACTTGGAGAATCGTTTGAAGTTCCTCAAGGAGCAGGTCCTGATTGAGGAAGTGAGAGCTGAGATGAGTCTCCTTCAAGAGAAGGTTGGATTACTTCTACTGCGCGAGGAGATAGCGTGGAAGCAGCGAGCCAAAGCCCAGTGGCTCCAAGAGGGTGACCGTAACACTAAATTCTTCCATTCCAAGGCTAAACAACGGGAGAAGACGAACCATATTACGTCCCTACGTGATGATTCGGGAACTGAGCATCGCTCGGAAGATGGGATTAGGCGTATTATTGAGGCCTATTTTGGGAAGATTTTCACCTCCAACAGCTGCCCGGATTCGGACCTTGATGAGGGGCTCCAGATAGTTCCTTCTCGTATCAATGATGACATGGCTCGTAGACTTCTCCTTCCCTTCTTCCCCGGCGAGGTAACATCTGCTCTCAAAAGTATGTATCCCCTCAAGTCCCCAGGCCCGGATGGCCTTCCCCCATATTTTTTTCAGCACTATTGGGATGTGGTGGGTAGTAATGTGGTTGCTTGTGTCTTGGATTTCCTGAATAAGGGGAATTTTGATAGAAGACTCAATTTTACTCATATTGTTTTAATTCCTAAATGCAAATCCCCTGAAGTTATTACTCAGTTTAGACCCATTAGTTTGTGTAATGTGGTTTACAAGATCGCTTCTAAAGTTCTTGCTAATCGCATTAAACCGCTTCTTAGTTCTCTTATTTCCTCGAGTCAGTCTGCTTTCATTTCCTCCCGTTTGATTACTGATCATGTGCTAGTTGCCTTTGAGATTAACCACTTTCTGAAGCGCAAGAACACAGGAAAGAGAGGTTTTTTCAACCTGAAGCTCGATATGAGCAAAGCTTATGATAGGGTCGAATGGCGGTTCCTCCAACGGCTTCTGGTCAGGTTAGGGTTCCCCGATTTGTTTATTTCCCGTATTATGACCTGTATCTCCACTGTTTCTTTTTCCTTTCTGTTAGATGGCTATGAATTTGGATACCTGGTCCCGGAGAGGGGACTTCGCCAAAGCGACCCCCTCTCCCCTTATCTGTTTTTGTTCTGTGCAGAGGTCCTGTCCATTATGTTACAGGATGAAGAGAGGCGGGGGCGTCTCAAGGGAGTGGAGGTATGTAGGGGTGCACCTGCAGTGTCTCATTTGCTCTTTGCCGATGATACTATGATTTGTGGGAGGGCAACGCCTGAGGAGTTGAGTTGTGTGAAAGAGATTCTTGAACGGTATAGTAAGTTGTCGGGGCAAACCATGAATTTCCAGAAGTCCTCGATCATGTTTAGCAAGAATGTGGATGTGCAGACTCAGAGTGAGCTGGCGGCTGTGATGGGTGTTAGATGTGTTGACAAGCTGGATCTTTACTTGGGGCTTCCTTCGGTGGTGGGGCGGTCTAAGAATGAGGTGTTTTCGCATATCCTGGACAAAGTAAAGAAACGGGCTAGAGGCTTTTATGAGAAGTTCCTCTCGAAAGCCGGGAAGGAGGTGCTGATTAAGGCAGTGTTACAGGCGATCCCTACGTACTCAATGAATTGCTTCCTCCTTCCGGATGGGCTGTTACAGGATATTGATTCGACTATTTCGCAATTCTGGTGGGGGGACCGTGAGTCCAGGAAAGTGCATTGGATAGCCTGGCAGAAATTATGTACGTGGAAAGGGGATGGCGATATGGGATTCCGAATGTTCAAGTTCTTTAATCTAGCCATGTTGGCCAAACAGTTGTAGAGGATTGTTCGCTCCCCGGGTAGCCTCGTTAGTCGGGTTCTCAAGGCAAGGTATTACTCCATCACGGATATTTGGGCTGCCGGTCTTGGACGATCACCGTCGTTTACATGGCGGAGTCTCTTTGCAGCAAGATATATTCTGGAGGCTGGGACGAGGTGGAGAATTGGTGAAGGTAAGTCTATTCATATATGACGTGATAGGTGGCTCCCTCAAGGCCCAGATTTTCGGCCTCGGTTCCATCAGGGGGCTAGCATTTGGCCTGAGTGGGTCTCGGACCTTTTTAAACAGAATGTGATAGAGTGGGATGAAGTGTTGGTTAGGAATGCCTTCCACGAGAGAGATGCCGACCTGATTCTCGGTATTCCTTTGGGTAGCACGCCTCGTGGTGATTCGTTGATTTGGCACTATAACAAGCATGGGAATTTCTCGGTTAAGAGCGCCTATAGGCTAGCGTGGGAAATTGCTAATAGAGAAGTCGCCTCTTCTGCCGCGGCTTCAACTCATACAAGCTGGGCCCAGATTTGGAAGTTGAAGGTTCAACCGAAGGTGAAAAATTTTCTCTGGCGTTGCAACCACAATATCCTACCTACTGGAACGAACTTGGTGAGGCGTCACTGTGCCCTGGAAGCTGCCTGTATTCACTGCGGGAGTCAAGGAGAAGACCTTTCTCATGCTCTGTTTTGGTGTCCCTATGCCCGACAGGTTTGGGCTTTGTCGAACATCCCTTGGCAACTGATTCAGAGTGTGCCGCTGGACTTCCGCGAAGGCCTGGTGCAGTTGCTCAAAGTGCTGTCACCTGTGGAGTGTGAACGGGCCACTACCATTATGTGGGCTCTCTGGTTCGCGCGGAACAGAAGGCGCTATGAGGATGAGTGTTGGCAACCGCATGAGGTAGTGACGTTTGCACAAGGAAATTTGGGTCTGGTGCAGGCGATTGATGAGGAAGGAGGGGGTGATGATGCGGTGACTTCGGACAGTAGATGGAGGAAGCCGTTGGGGGAGTGGGTGAAGATTAACTTTGATGGGGCAGTCTTTGCAGAGTCGTTGTCTATTGGAGTTGGGGTTGTGGCTCGGGATAAGGATGGTCTTGTTATCGGCTGGGAAACGGACCGCCATCGCAACTTGAATGATCCGCTAGTGGCTGAAGTAAGAGCAGCGCTGGCGGCAGCCCGTCTTGGTCGCGACTTTGGATGGAAGAAGGTGGAGTTGGAGGGTGATTGCTTGGGTGTGATTACAGCCCTCAGGAATGATGGCGAGAACCTTTCCTATGTTGGGAACATCATCGACGACATCAAGCTGATTTGTTCCTGTTTTGATGAAGTCCGGTTTTCTTTCTGCCGTCGGGGTGCTAATGTTGTAGCCCACAAGCTTGCTCGTAATGCGGCTTATGCCTGCGTTGGTTCTTCTGATTTTCCTCCTTTTGTTTCGGAGGCCGTTAGTTTTGATTTAGCGTAGTTTGGCCGTATTGGCCGGTCGTCAAAAAAAGAATTGAAGATTCAATCTTTTGCTACAAGAAATACAATTTTGATATATAAATAGAGTATTTTCACATCTATATAAATATTTTGATCTTGTTCTTATTCGTAGTAGTATTTTGATTTGTTAGATCTCATTTTGTTAATGGTGAAGATTGTTATGATGTTTCTTTAATGAATCATGGCAAAATACCAATGTAATGACTAATGAGTAGATTCGCCTAGCAATTTTTTTTAAGAATTATATAAAGAAAATATATATATATACTTTTATTGCACAAGATCCCAAATCTTTAACGGGACGATCAATAATAATGACAAAGCCTCACATTAAATAAATAAATGAAACTCATAAAATAAAGATTCCAGAATTTGGCGGTATACATAATTTGATAGTCGAAATATTATTTGCTTGTAAAACTTTAATAACGTCACTATTTAATTACAAATTGTAACTAATGTCCAAATATTTTCCCAGACCTAATAAAGATAATAATATTTCTGGTACGGATTCAATCAACTTGTGATATTATTCGTCCCAGAAAAGACCGAGATATTTAAAAACAATATTATTATTTTAAAAATAAACAGTAGGGACAACAGTTTTTTTTATTTTTTTGATATTAAATATATGATCAATACATAAAAAGCAAAATAAATAATAATGAGAAAGAGAATCTATTACTTTAGTATTAATATTTTCCCATAATTTTCGGGCTATAAGGTTGAATAATTCAGGGCCACTCGCTCGTGATCCTTTTAGATTCCATAGACCCCACCCGGGAAACAATACTATTATTATTATGTTAATATATAATAATTATTATTATAAAATTTAGATTTTTTTATGTTAATATATTTTTTATAATTATTTTAATATAATTATTAAATTATTATATATATTATAATAGTAATAATAATAATAATAATATTATGTTAGTAAGAACAATAATAAAAAAATACAGAATTTATAATATTTGAGAAGTAAAGATAAAAAATTATTAAAACGGCACATAGCCCTTAATAAAAAAAAGTATAGATAATCAATTAATCTTAAATAATGATTGAATGGAAAAAAAAAAAATTTATCCTTAACTTTTATCATCATACCTTTTAAGCTTTTAACAAAAGAAATAATTACGGTAGTGGGCGCAAGTTTTAGAATTAAAGTTTCACTTAATATTTATATCATTTCACTTACGAGAGAAACCATTATTTCTCTACCTGATCAAAGTAATTATTGTGTTCATAATTTATTTATAATGAATGTGAAATGATTAATGTTTAGCCTTTTTTTAAACCGATTACCATTTTTCACAAATTAAAAAAAATAACGACAGAGTAATTAAATATGTCGTTTTCAAATTTTCTTTGGGTCAATAATTGCAAGGATGAGGACACCGACACTCACTCAAACAACCAAAAATAGAAAATTATGATTTGTTCAAATACGGAGACTATTAAGTCAATATAAATAGGATTTAGATAAATTAAATGGAAGGTGTTGGTTAATTTCATCTAGATTCACTATAAATATAATCATTTGGTTTGTTGGGGTCATTGTCGAAAAAAGAAAAGATTAAATAAAAAATAGATTGGCGTACAAGTCGCGGGGACCAGAAACTGTTGGTCCTCTCACTTTTAAATTTTTCATCAGAAAATGCATTCTATTTATAAAATATTCCAATAATGAATCTTGAATTTGTGAAAAGTAATTGATTATTATTATTATTGATGGTCCGTTATGATTTTGGTGGTTGATCGAGTGTGAGATTCAATAATGGAGTTCGAGTGACGTTCTCTTACTATGAATAGACAAACGAAACGAGAAAAAAAAATTGAGTTACAGACTTACCGTTATATGTATACACTTTGATATTTTAAACAGGTGGAAAAATCAGATTTTTGTTTGTTCAATGAGCTCAACCCAAAGAGTTTTGATAGGTGAAATAGGTGAAACTTGTATCACCATGTGCCTTTTGGTAGTTGGTGATTTAAGGTGGTGAATTCAATACACATGGGCATCAAAATGCTCTTGAGCAGCAGGCTAGATTGAGAATTTTGCCAACATTAAGATTTTGATGGTCGATCCTGGGGGCGGATAATTGAGTATACGCGGAAAATATCGATTTAAAAGATGTGTGTAAGTAATCAGAATATGTTATAGAATTAATTTTTTACGAGAAATCCATCATTTTACGATGAATATGGATTCCAAAAGATTAATTTCTCAATAAGTTCAAAGGTTGATAGAGAGTTATGGAGTTGGGAAAAATATGAATGGTGTAGTAGGACATAAGTGAATTATTGATACCAAAGAATGGCAGTTATGATGAGAATCAGAGAGAGAATCCTTATAGTAACACTAACAGCCACGGAAAATAAGGATAATAAAAGGACAAAAATGAATAATTCAGAGCAAATGTGGGTTTGCGACAAAAACCAACCTCCCCCACCAAACGTTCTAACCAAGTCACGTGTGTCATTTTATTACACGCGTCATGTCTTGCATATTTATAGATATCATTCTGAATTCTATCCCATAATTTAGTGTAAAAAAGAAAAACTATGACAAGATCCAAATATTATCAATATTATTTCTATCTCCATTGAAAAATTAACCAAAATGCTTATTTGTTTTAATGATGTTACTATATTATTCACTTACCAAGGATGAATTATATTTTAGTATCTTATTCAACATTATTCATGAATGTCAACTTTATTAAAATATATTTCAAATTTAAAAGGCTACCTAACATAAATAAGGCACAAGAAATATAATATTAATTTTTTTATTTAATTTTAATAGTAAATTGAGTTTTTGAAGTACGTAAAATAGTCTAGTATTATATTTATATATAAAGCATGAGAAAAGGTTTCACCAAAAAAAAAAAAGAAAAAGAGATATCGAGCTTCAAAAACTCATTGCTCATCTCTCTGCTCATTTACAGTATTTCACTTATTAGAACTACAAAGAAAAAACATCATATAAAAGGTATACATAGTATTTCAATTATTATAAACGGTTAATTTCAGAGGCTCCTATTTTTGGGTTTAGTGTGATTTATTCTCTATTTTTTTTTTCTATTTTTTGGTAAAATGTAACACTTATTAGCCATTTTGAATGAAATTTTAGGGAATTCGTTCAAATTTTTTGGGCATAATTTATAAGGTTAAATTTGTACAAATCAAACTTTAAACGTATTGATATTATATATCAAATTGAAGTTTTTGACACGAGGAACACAATGGTAACTTCAAAATTAAAAATTGAAAACAGATAAAGGAGGAATTACTAATTAAAAATAGTGTACGGTTTCATGAGGATAGACTTGATAATTTTTTATATTTAATATAAATTTATAATAAAAAGATATTTTATATACTTAACAAAGCCTAACCAAAGTATATATTTATAATTCGTTAACAATGGCATGATCGGTTCTGTCACGTGTCAGAATCTCTATCGTATATTTAAACTCAGTTACACACACAGATATGAAATGCCATCTTTTTGAAAAGGCAATAACACGTCATTCCTAGTTTACGATCGAGTGACTTACCCTTCAAGGCTTCAACAGATGGTAATTCGACCACCTCGAGTCCAACTCATGGTTGTTCTGATCACCCAAGTGTGACCTAAAAATCAACTATCTCATAGTTGCGACGCATATAATTCAAGAATTAGGAATTCACATCGTTGTTTGTCTTCATAGCCAAGCCTTCAAGAATTAGGACGCATATAATTCAAGAATTAGGAATTCACATCGTTGTTTGTCTTCATAGCCAAGCCTTCAAGAATTAGGAATTCACATCGTTGTTTGTCTTCATAGCCAAGCCACAATCGACCATGCTGTGGAATCGAACGTGTTCTGTTGGCCTGATAGACAACCACTGCAAATCTTTGTTACCAGTACACGCGGACAATCCTTTTATCCCCTAACAACTATACGTGTTCTGTTGGCCTGATAGACAACCACTGCAAATCTTTGTTACCAGTACACGCGGACAATCCTTTTATCCCCTAACTGTTGGAAAACACGAATCAGAAAGCAGCGGAATTTAAAAATTTTCCCAACAAAAGGACCTTGAACTCGCAATCGTGTAACCAAATTCGTAAAGATAGAAAACTTACTTTTCTTTTATTCTTTCTTGAAGCGTTTCAAGCCACCCAAGAACGCTCTTCTCGCGGCTTGATCCCCTCTCCTTGGTAAAGCTCGAATCTTCAAACTTCTAACTTGAAGTCTCTAGAGAAAGTCCACCAACTTGATCACAATCTAACTAGTAAGGATACTAGTTCTCTAGTTAGTGTTTAGGCTTAACCTAGGGTTTAATTTAATCTTGGAGAAAGGAAGGTGTTCAACACATGAACCAAGAGAATTGCCAATTAGCTCCATAAGGAGCTCGAGCTCCCCTATTTATAGAGAGGGGAGTGTCGAAATTCCTAGTCCTTTATGGGCTAGGATTTTGGTCCCTCTCTCCTATTACTTGATCATCAAGTATTTTCCAACTTTGACTTTGAATTCTAATTCAAGTCAACTTTTAAGAGAGCTAAAAATATCCAAACTATTTTTGGATAATTTTATACTTTATTTATTATAAAATAAATAACTTATTTTTATCTAATTAATTAATTCGTAATTAATTAACTAGATTATTTTCTCCAAAATTAGACTTTCTTTTTAATTCAAAATTAAACCAAAGTCTATTAAATAATTAACTAATTAATTATTTAATATATATATAATATATATATATACACACGTGTGTGACACGTGTCACAGTGACACGTGTCACTCACGTGAGCCACACGTGTGACTTCACACGTGTGGAACCCTCTTGGCCCGATTAACTCGTTTAATCATTTTCAAGCCTCAACTCATGTAACCAAGTTGTTGTGTGTGACCCTCTAGGTTCTCAATTCAATTAGCAGTGACCCTAATTAATTAAGTCACTAATTAATTAATCAGTCCACAGATTAAACGACCATAGTCTAGCAACAGGTGTTTAACCCCTAGCTGAATTGGAATGTTCGGATTCGACAGAACCTTTAAGTCATTGATTCATGTGAGATACAATCCTCCTACTTACTATCTCTCAACCAAGATCTAGGGCAAGGGAATAATCAGAACCCTAATAATCTGGTCTTAAAGCTAAGTGCATTTCATATCCATTTGATCTCAATCCAAGAAACACTTTTCTTGATGTCTTGATCTACTGCCTTGGCCAAGGACTCCATATGGCATATGAATGACTTACACAATAAGAGATCACCTTGCATATGCAAGTGTAGGTCCTTTCTTGATTCTCATTCACTTTCATGAATCACTTGTGCAGCCCCAGCATAAGCCTTGAATCAGTTGTCTAAGGCGACACCCTTTAAAGCTTATACCTAAGACTACAGAGTTAACTCATAAAGTAACAAGGAACCTCAAGTCTAAGGATCAATTAATCACATCAATGACTCGTGAGATATTTCCTAATCTGGAAGTTTCCATTTCCTGAAATAGAAACTTCCTTTCCCATTTAGGAATGTTCTCACACGGGGCACCTCAGTGAACTTACTTATTAAAGTAAGCACCCTCATGTATCACGCACGTATCAACTATACACTTTGCACCTCCATGAAACAAGGTGGTCCTTCTTAAGGGCGTGATCCCACAAGCAAGCCTTAGAGGAGTCAGGTTGACACTCCCACTGTCTGTAGGACTCATCGGCTTGGAGTATTTTACTAATCATGACTTATGTGATATAGGGCTCGTTTCATGAACCATTTCACCTAAATGGTAGAGTCCTAAAGTCATCAGGATTAGGGGAGTTCTCATACATGCACAGCTAAAGTAAACGCATACCAAACAAGAGCATATAAAGAAGTGTTGCCTTAATTCGTTATTTCATTCAAAGATTGTCTGTGATTACAATAAGGAAAAGCACAAAGCGGATATACAATCGGCTTTCTAGGGCACTATTCCTAACAATCTCCCACTTGCCCGTCAAAGCCATTCTAAAGCAACTCTAAGTCCCATCTTCTCAAGATGACCTTGGAAAGCTTCTCGACTAAGGGGTTTAGTAAGTGGATCTGCCACGTTCTCTGTTGATGTGACCCTCTCAATTTGTACATCTCCTCTTTTGATAATATCACGGATTAGGTGATACTTCCTCATAATGTGCTTGGTCCGTTGGTGAGATCTTGGTTCTCTTGCTTGAGCAACCGCCCCAGTGTTGTCACAAAACACAGTAATGGGGTCTTTCATGCTAGGAACAACATTCAACTCTTGAATGAAGTTTCTAATCCAAACACCTTCCTTAGCTGCATCATTTGCAGCTAAGTATTCGGCCTCAGTGGTCGAATCTGCAGTGGTAGTTTGCTTGGAACTCTTTCAACTCACTGCTCCGCCGTTTAGGCAGAAAATGTATCCTGACATTGACTTAAAATCATCTAAGTCTGATGCAAAGCTTGCATCGCAGTATCCTTCGACAGTAAGATCTTTCTGACCTCCATAAACTAAGAATAAATCATTAGTACTTTTCAAGTACTTAAGAATATTCTTCACGGCAGCCCGGTGACCATCTCCAGGGTCAGATTGGAAACGACTCGTTACACTAAGTGCATAAGCCACATCCGGTCGAGTACATAACATTGCATACATTATGCTACCTATTGCTGATGCATAAGGTGTATGAGTCATTCTTTCCTTCTCAAGGTTAGTCTTAGGACACATCTTCTTTGAAAGACATGTTCCTACACTCATAGGAAGGTTCTTAACCTTTGCTGACTCCATATTGAATCTCTTCAATACTTTGTCAATGTACATCGATTGTGATAGTCCTATTAACCTTCTAGATCTATCTCTATAGATTTTAATTCCAAGGATATAGGACGCATCACCAAGATCTTTCATCTCGAATTGGTTCGATAACCATAACTTAGTCACTTTCATGTCATCCTTCGAATTCCCAATAAGAAGGATGTCATCAACATAAAGTACTAAGAATTGCACTGAGGTCTCCAATTCCTTTCTATACACACATGATTTATTCGTAATTTGGATGAAGCCAAACGCTTTGACTGATTCATCAAATCGAATGTTCCAATTCCTAGAAGCCTGTTTCAATCCATAGATTGATCTTTGGAGTTTGCAAACCTTTTGCTCACTCCCACTGAATGTGAAACCTATGGGTTGCTCCATATAAATGTCTTTATCAATGTCACCATTGAGAAAGGCAGTTTTCACATCCATTTGCCATATCTCATAGTCATAATATGCAGCAATGGCAAGCATGATTCGAATGGACTTTTGCATTGCAACTGGTGAAAAGGTTTCGTCAAAGTCCACGCCGGGTCTTTGAGTGAATCCTTTTGCAACCAGTCTTGCTTTACAGGTTGCAATGCTTCCATCAACTCCAAGCTTTCTCTTAAAGATCCATTTGCAACTTATGGGTTTGACCCCATCAGGCAAATCTACCAAGGTCCAAACTTGGTTGGAGTTCATGGAATCCATTTCGGATTTCATGGCTTCTATCCACTGTTCAGAGTCAGAATCTGAAAGTGCCTCCTCATATGTTAAAGGATCATTATCCTTTTGAGAGATTTCATGGAAGAATCCAAACCATCTCTCCGGCTGTCTAGGAGTGCGTTCAGAACGCCTTAGAGGAGGATTTTCGTGTGTATCGAAATTCGTGATTGGTTGTGGTTGATCAGAGTGGGACGTTTCTTCAGTGGGTGGTGTGGGGTCACTTTGTACTTCTTCTAATTCTATGATCTTGCCTTTCTTTTCTTTAAGGAACGGTTCCTCCAGAAAAGTAGCATTTCTGGAAATAAACACCTTTTGTTCAGATTGATCATAGAAGTAGTATCCTATGGATTCCTTAGGATAACCTACAAAGTTGCATAAGTTAGAACGAGATTCTAACTTATCTCCCACTGTCCTCTTCACGTAAGCAGGACAACCCCAAATTCTTAAGTAAGAATAACTAGGGATTTTACCATGCCACATTTCATAGGGCGTTTTAGGGACTGACTTAGAGGGAACTAGATTCAAAATCTTTGCTGCACTTTCTAGGGCATAACCCCAGAAAGAAGGTGGTAAGTCAGTAAAACTCATCATGGAACGAACCATATCAAGTAGGGTTCGATTCCTTCTCTTAGAAACTCCATTAAGCTGAGGAGTTCCCGGAGGGGTCCACTGAGAGATAATCCCATTATCTTTGAGATGACTAAGGAATTCTTCACTAAGATATTCGCCTCCTCGATCAGATCGAAGTGCTTTGATCTTGTGACTAGTTTGGTTCTCAACCTCCTTTTGAAATTCTAGTTTGGTTCTCAACCTCCTTTTGAAATTCTAAGAATTTCACAAAAGCTTCAGATTTATACTTCATTAAGTATACATAACCATACCGACTAAAGTCATCAGTAAAGGTTATGAAATACTGATGATTGTTTCTAGTGCTTACACTAAGCGGTCCACAAACATCAGTATGGATCAAATCCAAAACCTTAGTGGCACGTTCCACAGTTCCTTTAAAAGGAACTTTGGACATCTTTCCTTTGAGACAGGATTCGCAAGAAGTCAACTCTTTGAGATCATTTTCAGAGAGTGATCCTAAAGTGTTTATCTTGCTAATTCTGTTCTTGGAAATGTGTCCTAATCTAGCGTGCCATAAGGGAGCTGAAACTTTGTCATCTCTCTTACGCTTTGTTTCTCGTTGTATATTCATAATATTGATATTTTGAGTTAGGTAAAGTCCATTACTTAGAGTACCGATATGAACGGAAGAGTTGTTCCGTTTGATAAAGTATTTACCATTCTTAATATAAGTTTCATAACCTTCACAATCTAATATTGGAACTGAAATTATATTACGAATAATGCTCGGTACATAAAGGACTTTATTTAATACTAACTCAAAACTACCTAAATCTAATCTAATTGTGCCTAAAGCTCGAGCTTCAATGTTTGAGCCATCGCCGATCTTCAAGACACGTTCTCCTTCTTTGAGTTGTTGGACCTCACTTAGCATCTGTACATCATTACAGATATGAGTTCCACAACCGGTATCAAGTACCCAAGAACTAGAATTAATAGAAAGATTTACTTCAACGAGAAAGATACCTTTCTTTAGAGTAGCCTTGTACTCTGGGCAGTTTCTCCTCCAATGTCCCGCTTTGCCACAATGGAAGCAAACATCCTCTTTCTGATCACGCTTCTTCTTTTGGGCCTTCCCCTTCGAAATGCCACCAGTGGGCCTAAGGGGTTTCTTCTTCTTCTTTTGGGCTTTCTTGCCCTTACCTTTAGAAGGCCCAGAAGAGGAAGATGGAGCATTCACCATCAAAACCTTATTGTCCTTCTTGATCGTGCTTTCAGCAGTCACAAGCTAACTAATCAGCTCAGCTACAGTAGCACCAGCATGATTCAGGTTGAAGTTAAGGACAAATGGGTTGAATGATGGTGGGAGCGAAGCTAGCAACAAATCCACTGAAAGCTCATCTTTCAGTGGCATGTCCATGGAAGCAAGTTTCTCAGTAAGGGCAAGAAACTTGAGTCCATATTCATGGACACTTGAACCTTCCCTCATTCTCAAGTGGAACAATTCCTTTGAAGTTTTATACCTTGTAACACGTTCATGAGGGCGGTAAAGTTACTC
Organism: Lantana camara; assembly: GCA_037501455.1. Taxonomy (NCBI): domain Eukaryota; kingdom Viridiplantae; phylum Streptophyta; class Magnoliopsida; order Lamiales; family Verbenaceae; genus Lantana; species Lantana camara. The sequence goes on along the minus strand of CM074860.1, from coordinate 94,495,671 downwards.
TAAGTGGTCGTAAATCTCCCAAGCAAATTCCATGGCCTCATGTTGCCTTTGCAAGTCCGGAGACATGTTAGCCAACATAAGGCAACGGGCTTGGAGATTATCATCCTTCCACTTCTGAATCGCGTCACGCTCGGCCCGAGTGGGAGCCTCTCCTTCGGGACTGGGCTCCCCTTCGAAGAGAACATAAGTTCTCTTCTCAGAATCTAAAATGATTTTTAGATTCCTCAGCCAATCAGAATAGTTGGGACCAGTCAACTTGTTTGACTCGAGGATCGATACAAGAGGGTTTTGGTTGCCATTTCAAAACACGTAGAGAATCACAGAATCTACGACCTAAATGGTAAAACAGAGAACTAGTGAGCATGCTGAATTATAACGATATACAAAAGATAAGGTCTTTAATCTAATGTAGCTCCCACTGGTTTTCAAAGACCTAGAATTCCCAAAGATCTAAGAGGAACACGTTTCCCAATGGGTACTAAGATCCTAGGCATTATACCTCGAACCCACGACTCGCGGACATTCTAAGTAAGAACCCTAGGTAGGTACAACTTACCAATTCTAACACCTTTAGAACTCTTAGTAATTGTTTTTGCATCACCTATCTTTCAATATGGACCCACGACTCGTGCGACATCCATATTTACTTAGGCGTTAAGCTAGACCATCAATCATAAGATCATGACCAAAACTTAGTTCGAACGACCCACGATTCGCGGACATCGCCCTTGCTAAAATTGACCACGAAATATTGACCATTTAAAATGATCAATTAGGAAACTAAGAACTAATAAGCTCCACTAGCTATCCCACGACTCGCGGACAATAACTAGTTTTACTTACTAAACTTAAAACCTATTGATGGAATGCTAGGAATTTAATTCGAAATTTGCATCTCGAATTAAACACCTATTTGTTCGAAATTAGCTTAATATTTAATGGGAATTTTCGAATCAACCGGAGAGTTGTCCGGTTCGACCTCACCAACATATATGTTATCCATTTTTATTAGTCTTGATTAATGCAAGTACACTTAAATGCATATCAAACAAGCACATAAACAGATAACATGTCCTAGCATGATACTAACATGTAATGATCATGGGTTCTACCTATCTTATGCGTGATATGTGGGAGCCACTCCACAATCACAAGTTCTAACATACATGCCACATAAACAGTTTAAATCACATAAGGGAAAGCGGTAACAAAATACGAGCCCTATCTCTATTACATTTAACAATTGAGATTCCCCTCCCTAACATTTTGAGGGGTCTTCACTTATGGCCTCCTTGTTACTTGAATGTGGTCCATCTTACTCCATGGGTGCATTGTCTCCAAAATGAAAATAAAACCTCACCACCTATCTCTACTCTCAAATTACAATAAAAAGAAAAAGACATAAAGTAATAAGGCTCAATCTTCATATTGGCCTTAGACAATTACACGGGGCATACCCCGGCCTCAAAAACAGTAATATGGAAAGCCACATAATAAATCACATAACAGTACGCACATAAGTGAGGCTCCAACCTCAATTGAAAAAACGCAACTATAGGGCTCCAACCCCAATTTAAACCATTCATGTGCATAAATTAAAACCATACATAGATCTAAACCCATGATCACCTAACATGCTTTTGCGAGAATTTAAATTTAGCCAATAAATTAAAATTCTCGTTTCAAGTCCTAATGACTTAAAACACGACTTAGATGCAATTCTTGTTCAAGAGCCTTTTCAATAAAACCCGAAAAACAACAAACTAATAAAATTTCAATTAATTTCCAAAATTAATAATTTTATTCTTTCATTATTTTCAGAAAATAAAATTCATAATTTTCCCAAAATCCAAATCGCTTTAATTTCTCAAAAATCCCAATTTAATCATAATTTTAAAATAATTTTATTTTAGCAAAACTGATTTTAAAAGATAAAATTAAGATAAAATTAAATCGGGATTTTTCGGACCGAAAACACGAAACACGAAAACACGAAATTAGGCCCGAAAGCATCCGCCCAAAGGAGGGCACTGCCGCGCGGGCGCAAGCTGCGCGCACAACGTGCGGCAAGTGCCGCCCGCGTGCGCGCGCTGGGCGCGAGATTCGTGCGCTTGTCGCGCGCAGCAGTGCCCGCCCGATGGCGGGCGATCTCGGCATGGGCGTCCCGCTCTGTTGCGGGATGGTGCGGGCGGCTGTCCCGCGCGGTTGCGGGACTGGCGAGCGGTCGCGTCTAGGCGCGGGCGGGAGGGCCTCCCGCGGGGCGGCGGCGACGGGCCTGGGCGTGCGACGTGCTAGCACGCCTAGGCTCGTCCTTTTTCGTGTTCCGTTTCGTATTTTGGGTTTCTCCAAAACCCGGTTCAATCCAAAATTAAAAAATTCGATTTAAACATATTTCAATCAAAACGGTTTTCAAAATCACAATTTTAAGAAAACAGTTTCAGAAATTCAGGAAAAATTACAGTTTCGTATTTCAGGCTTTCTAAAAGAACTCATGAATACCTAATTCGCATCTAAGCCTAAGAATTTCTACCAAATTCAGAATAATTGAGACGAATCAGAAACACGATTAACGAGGTGGCTCTGATACCACTTGTTGGAAAACACGAATCAGAAAGCAGCGGAATTTAAAAATTTTCCCAACAAAAGGACCTTGAACTCGCAATCGTGTAACCAAATTCGTAAAGATAGAAAACTTACTTTTCTTTTATTCTTTCTTGAAGCGTTTCAAGCCACCCAAGAACGCTCTTCTCGCGGCTTGATCCCCTCTCCTTGGTAAAGCTCGAATCTTCAAACTTCTAACTTGAAGTCTCTAGAGAAAGTCCACCAACTTGATCACAATCTAACTAGTAAGGATGCTAGTTCTCTAGTTAGTGTTTAGGCTTAACCTAGGGTTTAATTTAATCTTGGAGAAAGGAAGGTGTTCAACACATGAACCAAGAGAATTGCCAATTAGCTCCATAAGGAGCTCGAGCTCCCCTATTTATAGAGAGGGGAGTGCCGAAATTCCTAGTCCTTTATGGGCTAGGATTTTGGTCCCTCTCTCCTATTACTTGATCATCAAGTATTTTCCAACTTTGACTTTGAATTCTAATTCAAGTCAACTTTTAAGAGAGCTAAAAATATCCAAACTATTTTTGGATAATTTTATACTTTATTTATTATAAAATAAATAACTTATTTTTATCTAATTAATTAATTCGTAATTAATTAACTAGATTATTTTCTCCAAAATTAGACTTTCTTTTTAATTCAAAATTAAACCAAAGTCTATTAAATAATTAACTAATTAATTATTTAATATATATATAATATATATATATATATACACACGTGTGTGACACGTGTCACAGTGACACGTGTCACTCACGTGAGCCACACGTGTGACTTCACACGTGTGGAACCCTCTTGGCCCGATTAACTCGTTTAATCATTTTCAAGCCTCAACTCATGTAACCAAGTTGTTGTGTGTGACCCTCTAGGTTCTCAATTCAATTAGCAGTGACCCTAATTAATTAATTCACTAATTAATTAATCAGTCCACAGATTAAACGACCATAGTCTAGCAACAGGTGTTTAACCCCTAGCTGAATTGGAATGTTCGGATTCGACAGAACCTTTAAGTCATTGATTCATGTGAGATACAATCCTCCTACTTACTATCTCTCAACCAAGATCTAGGGCAAGGGAATAATCAGAACCCTAATAATCCGGTCTTAAAGCTAAGTGCATTTCATATCCATTTGATCTCAATCCAAGAAACACTTTTCTTGATGTCTTGATCTACTGCCTTGGCCAAGGACTCCATATGGCATATGAATGACTTACACAATAAGAGATCACCTTGCATATGCAAGTGTAGGTCCTTTCTTGATTCTCATTCACTTTCATGAATCACTTGTGCAGCCCCAGCATAAGCCTTGAATCAGTTATCTAAGGCGACACCCTTTAAAGCTTATACCTAAGACTACAGAGTTAACTCATAAAGTGACAAGGAACCTCAAGTCTAAGGATCAATTAATCACATCAATGACTCGTGAGATATTTCCTAGTCTGGAAGTTTCCATTTCCTGAAATAGAAACTTCCTTTCCCATTTAGGAATGTTCTCACACGGGGCACCTCAGTGAACTTACTTATTAAAGTAAGCACCCTCATGTATCACGCACGTATCAACTATACACTTTGCACCTCCATGAAACAAGGTGGTCCTTCTTAAGGGCGTGATCCCACAAGCAAGCCTTAGAGGAGTCAGGTTGACACTCCCACTGTCTGTAGGACTCATCGGCTTGGAGTATTTTACTAATCATGACTTATGTGATATAGGGCTCGTTTCATGAACCATTTCACCTAAATGGTAGAGTCCTAAAGTCATCAGGATTAGGGGAGTTCTCATACATGCACAGCTAAAGTAAACGCATACCAAACAAGAGCATATAAAGAAGTGTTGCCTTAATTCGTTATTTCATTCAAAGATTGTCTGTGATTACAATAAGGAAAAGCACAAAGCGGATATACAATCGGCTTTCTAGGGCACTATTCCTAACACTAACAACTATACGACAATATTTAATTCGTCGTTAGTGTGTGAACACGTGCCACACATAAATTCCAATCTTATAAGTACTCTGTACTCATAACAGTTATGGTATCTGGTAAATAATTATTGTTTATTCAACTACTAGCACTTTTCCTCTTATATTGAGAAAGTATCTGACTTTGAGTATAAGAATGTCAAAACTGGGTACCACCCCATTCATGCAATTTGCCCTTCAACTTACAATGTATTCTTTTAACCAGATTGCGACTTAGAATTTCCACATAATACGAATTCGAGTGTGTTTGCACTAAAAATCCGTGGCACCGATTGATTTTTAGTCAATACCGAATAGATAATACAAATTATTTGAAAATTCAATTAAAAGTGGGTCTTCAATCTTCACTTGATCCTCTGATTCTTCCTTCAAATTTAAAGTTGTTGAATCTTCAAAAGGTTCTTGATGAATTTGGTGGTTTGATCTTCTTCAACTTCAAATTTAGCTTGAATAACGTTAATCCGTAGGTCCTTCGACTTGTTTACGAATCAAACGCCGGATTTTGGAGAATTCCGCCAAGAACGCCGATAAACTCGTTGGTAATTCCGTGAATTTAGCTTGAATATAACGCCGATTTGTCGGTATAATGCCTTGATAACGGATCAAACGCCTTTATTTGGTAACTTCGGGGAAGAAAGGTTTTTAGCCTTCTTCTTGAACTTGTAGAAAGGTTTTTAGCCTTTCTCGAATTCGTAGAGAAGTTTTTAGCCTCTTGCACTTGTAGAGAGGTTTTTAGCCTCTTGAACTTGTAGAAAGGTTTTTAGCCTTTCTTGAATTCGTGTTGTCTTATTTACGAATCAAACGCCGGATTTTGAGGGATTTGAACTTCGGGCTTTGAGAGATTTGAACTTGAAGTTGATTTTGAACAGTTTATACTCGTGTTAAGGAGTATATTTGACAGTTTACACTCTTATCGAGGAGCTTTGAATTTGAATTTGTAGATAGTTTATCCTCATATCAAGGAGTCTTGAATTTGAATTTGTAGATAGTTTAAACTCGTATCAAGGAGCTTTGATTTGGATTTGTAGACAGTTTAAACTCGTATCAAGGAGTTACTTGATAGTTTATACTCTTATCGAGGAGTATACTTGAACTTGAATTTGATTTTGAACAGTTTATACTCGTGTTAAGGAGTATATTTGACAGTTTATACTCTTATCGAGTAGTACACTTGAACTTGAATTTGATTTTGAACAGTTTATACTCGTGTTAAGGAGTATATTTGACAGTTTATACTCTTATCGAGAATAAACTGTCTTGAAAGCTCCTTGATAAGAGAATAAACTGTCTTGAAAGCTCCTTGATATGAGGATAAACTATCTACAAATTCAAATTCAAGACTCCTTGATATGAGGATAAACTATCTACAAATCCAAATCAATACTCCTTAACACAAGTATAAACTGTTTTCAAATTCAAATTCAAGTTACTCCTTAATACGAGCATAAACTGTTTTTAAATTCAAGTTACTCCTTAATACGAGTATAAACTGTTTAAGACCAAATTTAAATGCAATACTCCTTAACACGAGTATAAACTGTTCAAAACCAAATTCAAGTGCAATACTCCTTGACATGAGTATAAAATGTCTAACAAAAAAAAAAAAAAACTCCTTGATACGAGTATAAATTGTCTTCAAGCTTACAAAATAAAAGTTGAACTACGTCATGACTTGATCCTCTTAATGGGATACGTAGGCAACTTGAATTAAATTTCAAGTTCAGTCACATGTTGAAGAAAAGAATATTTCTCTAGCAAGTGAGCAAACTCGAGTACTTCAAGTCCCGTCTCCACTCAAATACTCAGTTTGTTTTTCGCCGAGCCTTGAAGTGGGGGCATTTGTAGACTAATAAATAAACTTTAGTTTATTAATTTAATTGGCTATTTAATATTTTGAAATTATCCTAAATTTAATTTCAAAGTTAAATAGTTAAATTAAATTGATATTATAATGTTTATTTTATCTACAAATCAAGTGATGACACGTGTCAAAGTGACATGTTTTGACCAATCAAATCAAGTCTTGCAGTGAAAGAAAGTCAAGACAAATCATATGATGACATGTGGCGTATTGCATCACACCGACCAATCAAATTCAAGTCTTATTTGATATTATCTCTTTAAAAAATAAAAATATAAAGAGATAATTATTAAATAAACTTTGACTTGAGCAACAAGTCTTGAATCCTATGCCTATATAAAGAGGCCATGGGTTGTTTATTCAACACACAACACGAATTCAAGAAAGGCTAAAAACCTCTCTACGAATTCAAGAAAGGCTAAAAACATTTCTACAAGTTCAAGAGGCTGCTAAAAACATTTCTACAAGTTCAAGAGGCTAAAAACCTCTCTACAAGTGCAAGAGGCTAAAAACCTCTCTACGAATTCAAGAAAGACTAAAAACCTTTCTTCCCGAAGTTATCAAATTTAGGCATTTGATTCGTTATCAAGGCGTTATACCGGCGAATCGACGTTATTATTCAAGCTAAATTCACGGAATTACCAACGAGTTCATCGGCGTTCTTGGCGGAATTCTCCGAAATCTGGCGTTTGATTCGTAAACAAGTCGAAGGACCTACGAATTAACGTTATTCAAGCTAAATTTGAAGTTGAAGAAGATCAAACCCCAAATTCATCAAGAACTGTTTGAAGATTCAACAACTTTAAATTTGAAGGAAGAATCAGAGGATCAAGTGAAGATTGATGGCCCACTTTAACTTGAATTTTCAAATAATTTGTATTATTTTTTCGATATTGACTAAAAATTAATAAACACGAATTTTTAGTTGCAAACAGAGTGTTCACGTCACTTCACGGTCGAATTCCCTTATCACCCCAATGTACAAAATTCGAGCACGATCAAATAAAATAAAAAAAAAATTAGTATATATTTTTTAAAACTAAAAAGAGCAACATGTAAATATACCTTACTAGGTGGACTAAATATAATTCATCATTGTTTCAAAACAAACGTAAAAAAAAAAGAAAACGAATTAATTTCTATTTGAATTTGAAGGAAAAAATAGAATAGTAATTAGTACAGAATCTGGAGGGCATTCACGTGGATGTGGCCCATTCGTCCTAACAGATTCATCAATTCATGACTCATCCCCGCCGCGGATCTCCACCAATTCTTTGCCTCTCTCGGCTTCCATTACCGTCACACAAAACCAGCCCCCACCGCCACAACCACCGAGTAGTACATTTTTTGTTTCTATTTCTGAAAATCGCTCTTTTTTCTGATCATTTTCCGCTATAAATAGCCCTCCATCGATAACCCATTACCACAGCTAATGCAGCAGAAGGGCAGATCCGATAACCGAAGATCAAGAACTTTTACGAGATCCCGCATTGCCATTGAGGGTTCTTAGGTTTCTTTTAGTGAAAATAGTTCCTATTTTAGCCGTCCTACCGCCTTTCTTGCTTTCAAATCCCATCTTTCATACTAATCCATTTCACCAGAGCTTATAATCATGGCTGCATTTCAAGGTACACCAACTTCAGGATTTGTGAATAATTTTTTTTATCATATATATATATGTATATGTATATGTATACTCTGTGTGTAAAACTGATAATGATTAGATTTTTTAATAGATAAACTGATGGAGTACTTTGTTGTTCTTGTTATTTGAATGCGCAGAGCACGAGCGTGAGGTTTTCAAGAGTTACTGGACTGAGCATTCTGTTGATCTGACTTTGGAAGCCATGATGCTTGATTCCAAAGCCTCTGACCTTGATAAAGAAGAGAGGCCTGAGGTATACTTTCTAAAACGAGTCATATGATAAGATTATGATATTGCTTTGTTTACCAGTTTTGTTCATCTGGTTGTGCTGGATGTTTATGGTGTTAATTCTTAATTATAATTAACTACTCCACGATTGACACGTAAAGTTGGGATCTTTTCAAGTTCTTTTGTATGCTTTTCTTTGCGGGATTTTCATGCTGGTTAAGGAAAAAATCAGGCTCACTGATTATTTTAGTGTTTATTTGCTGAAGGATGTGTAAATTTTCAGTTTTTGAGCTAAAAATTTTATCTGGGTTTTAATTTTCTTCGTCTATACATGTAAAGTTCGAATCTTTTTTGAAGTTGATATGAGAGCTTTTGCTAGATGATGTGAGTTTGTATCGAATATCACTGGTTTAGTTGTTTCTCGTGTTTTTTTAGCTTTAACAGTCATTGTTACTGCATCTTTCCTCTGTAAATAAATCTAATATCTTTCTCATGAATCCACATATAGATTCTATCTATGCTCCCCCCGTATGAAGGAAAGTCGGTTCTTGAACTTGGAGCTGGTATTGGCCGCTTCACAGGTGAACTCGCCAAAAAAGCTGGCCAAGTTATAGCTTTAGACTTCATCGAGAGCGTGATAAAGAAGGTTCGTTTCCTACTATACATTTAGCTTCTGTGATTTTGTTAAAACAAAGTTGCCTGGCAGATTAATAATTCTGAAAATTGCCTATATTTTCTGTTTTGCAGAATGAAACTATCAATGGACATTATAAAAATGCCAAATTTTTATGTGCTGATGTTACATCCCCAGACTTGAACTTTCCCGAAGGATCTTTAGACATGATATTTTCAAACTGGCTACTGATGTATCTCTCAGACGAGGAGGTTATATTCTATTATGTCTTTGTGACTAACCATTTTCCTTAATTTTTGTTAAAAATATTAAATCATATTTGACATATATTTTTTTTTTCCATCTTTTTTGCAGGTTGAAAAGCTTATTGAGAGAATGGTTAAATGGTTGAAAGTTGGTGGTTTCATATTTTTCAGAGAATCATGTTTTCATCAGTCTGGTGACCACAAGCGAAAGAATAACCCGACTCATTACCGCGAGCCAAGATTTTACACTAAGGTTGTAGACCTACTTACAAATATAACATTTATGAATATTCTATTACTAGAGAACTAATATGTTCTTAATTCTGATGAATATTTTTGGAATTTTTAGTAAAGTTATTTATGACTCCTTCGATTCCTAACATTGCAGGCATTTAAAGAATGTCATTTGCGTGATAACCAAGGGAATTCATTCGAACTAGCTCTGGTTGGTTGCAAGTGCATCGGAGCTTATGTGAAAAACAAAAAAAATCAGAATCAGGTAATAATACTTTGGGTTCTTTGGTTCTTTTGACATGATTTTACATTTTTCCTGTCAAAATATTCTCAGCATGTCCAGAAGTACAAAAAATGTCTATTACATAACTCTCTAAATCTCTGTAACTTGAAGAAATAAATGAAAAGAAAAATGACATACTCATTCTTTTTCTTTTTTATTTACCTATTTTGTGTGCTGTACAGATATGCTGGCTTTGGCAAAAGGTTAGTTCAGATGATGACAGAGGTTTCCAGAAATTCTTGGACACCGTTCAGTACAAATGCAGTGGCATATTGCGTTACGAGCGTGTCTTTGGAGAGGGATATGTTTCCACTGGAGGATTTGGTATTTCTCTTCACAACTGAAACATTTATCCTTCTGGTTTTTCCCTTCGTCAAGAATTTTACTCACATTCTGATTATGAGCAGAGACAACTAGAGAATTTGTGGATAAATTGGACCTTCAGCCCGGGCAGAAAGTTCTGGATGTAGGATGTGGCATTGGAGGAGGTGATTTCTACATGGCTGACAAGTATGATGTTCATGTTGTTGCCATTGATCTCTCGATTAATATGATTTCTTTCGCACTCGAGCGTGCAATTGGTCTGAAATGTGCTGTTGAGTTTGAGGTTGCTGATTGCACCAAGAAAGAATATCCAGATGGGGCATTTGATGTCATCTACAGCCGTGACACGATCCTTCATATTCATGTAATTTTCCAAATTCAAAATTTTTACAAGTGTATGAATCATATAATTTTGCAATTTGCAATTTCTGGTAATTTTAAATTGTATGGTTTTATTTTCCAGGACAAACCTGCATTATTCAGGTCTTTCTACAAGTGGCTGAAGCCGGGAGGCAAAGTCCTGATAAGTGACTACTGCAGAAATGCTGGGACCCCATCTCTGGAGTTCGTAGGGTATATTAAGCAAAGGGGATATGATCTGCATGAAGTTGAGGCTTATGGACAGGTAGATCTTGAATAATATAAGCAATTAATTATTATTCAAATCATTATTATTATATTATTTTCATCGGTCGGAAGGGGGTATTTGTAATTTTGAGTCTAAGAGGGGAGGTTTGTGTAATTTACGCATAGTTTGATGGCAATTGTGTTTGTCTCTACAGATGCTTTGTGATGCAGGCTTTGATGAGGTTGTTGCTGAGGATCGTACTGATCAGGTGCTTGTCGGCCTAATCTTTACTATCGAGCCACAATATATTTATACGTACATATGTATATATATCTAATAATTAACATGGGTTCTTTTTCCAGTTCATAAGTGTTCTTCAGAAGGAACTGGATGCAGTAGAGAAGGATAAGGAAACTTTCATAAGGGACTTCTCTGAGGAAGACTATAACGACATCGTTGGAGGCTGGAAAGCAAAGCTTGCACGAAGCTCCTCTGGGGAGCAGAGGTGGGGTTTGTTCATCGCCAAGAAAAACTGAAGAAGCTTCCTGTGTTACTTTATTAGTAGTTCGGTTGTGTTCAAGTCGACTTGATAATAATAGACTTTCCGTAGAATAAATTTGGTTACAAACATTCGGCCAGAGATCTGTTTTCTGGATGTCTTTGTTTCTTAATATGAACGACGATCGACTGCTTGCCTTTTACCACCTTGTGTTTTGGTGTGCTTCGACGACTATCTTGAGATATATGAATGCACAATTACCATTTATTAGCTTTGCATCAATGAATTACAGGGAATAGTCTGATCTTGCATGTATTTTACTCCATTGAGCAATTACCAGAATCCTTATTCAGAAGTTGGAAAAGTTGGTTAATTTGGTTAAAATACCAGCTTTGTATGCTGTCAAACTTCGTATATATATTGAAGAAATTGAAACAATGCGCTTCTTATATAAGTTTCTTCACAGTCCATGTTATAAATTTAGAGGGAAATTTCCATTTCAAAAAGACGCTGTTGGATCAAACACACAGCCGGAACCGTCTGATGACAGACGAAATGAACTGAGACAATATCCTGGCCGTCCAAGAAGAACAAGATCCAAGGGCATCAGTAGAGATGCAGTATACCAGAAAAGATGCTCCAGCATGGAGACGATCCCACAACATACTTAACAATTCATAATAATTGGATGCTTTGGCCACCACAAATAATTTAATTAATTTCTACAGTTAGATGCTCTGTTGGGGAGTGCTGCAAGTGCAAGATATTATATGCCTTCCTTATTTTGCTTTTATAATTTATCTCAACACAAGAACACGTTTAGAAATAAAGTATAGTTTTCTTCTCATTTCCTTCCTATAAATCCTCCCTTACTCTTACACAGCTTCTCATCACATTCACAGCTCTACTCTTACCATCTTTCTTAGCAACCCACATCACTAAAACAGCTTGCTTCGTTATCATTCTGCCATGGCGCCCGTTCAAGGTACACTAAGATTCAAGATTTTTGGATATCACACAACTACTTGATAGAGTTAGGGAGTATTATAGTTTTTCATAATACTAAGATCTGGCATTTTGTTTTCTTTGTTGTTTGAATGTGCAGAGAAAGAGAATTCCGTTAACCTGACTGTGGAAGCCACTAAAGCATTTGATCTTCAAAAAGAAGCTAAACCGGAGGTTTACTTTCTAAAAAGATTCCAACTTTCATATGGTGTTCTTTTCTTACTAGAGGAAAAGCTGTGGTGATTTTTGTAAATATTTGTGTTATTAGTTGCTAGCTTTCTTCATTTGGGTTGCCAACGAATATGTGGTGCTAATACCTTTTTATTTACATTTAAGACAAGTGATGCAGATATATGGATCTTTCCATGTTTTTTTTCTTCATAGTTTTTTCTTTGTGGGATTTTGATGCTGGTCAATTAAAAAATGTGATCTTTTCTCATTATTTGAGTTTCTGTTTGCTAAGGATGTATGTTCTTTTTCCCTTTTTAGCTTAAAGACGATCTGGGTTGCTACTATATGTGTAAAGATTGAATCTTTAGAGAAATTGACAGATGGGTGTAATGTAAAGATTGAATCTTTAGAGAAATTGACAGATGGGCAGTAAATTTAGAGTAGGTTTAAGGGCTTTAGATGCTGATACAAGTGGGCAACAAAATATCATTGGTCTTGTTGCTTATCTTTATTTTTGGCTTTCAATGTCATTTTCAGCATCCTCTCAATATGCATAATAGGAATTCGCTTGCTTGGACCCATAAATGCTTCAATTCTTCTTCTGTAAAATGATGTTTAACACACTGAAATATACAAATATACTACATAATTTTTATAATTAGAAAGAACAGTTAATTACTTAGTATTTAAAAAATTATTGTAGTTTACAGAGTAAATCATTTAATCTCATTCCTTTTTGTTGTTTGAACTGCACTCCTTGGAATGCTCTCCGTTGTTTGGCCTCCCAGAACTATATGCATTTCCCTTCGTACTTTTCATCTATCTCGTCTCTCTTATTTTATCCTTCATGTTATTAATAGGATTTCCAGAAGTTCTTGGATTCTGTCCAATATAAACTCAGTGGCATACTGCGTTATGAGCGTGTCTTTGGACCTGGATTCGTGAGCACTGGAGGAATAGGTACATTTCTATCACCGAAAATCATTCAAATAGACGGTTTTGTCCTTCACATATACTCACATTCTAATACTCGTGCAGATACAACCAGTGAATTTGTAGCTAAATTGGACCTTCAGCCCGGTCAGAAAGTCCTTGATGTGGGATGTGGCATAGGAGGAGGTGACTTCTACATGGCTGAAAAATATGGCGTTCACGTTGTTGGCATTGACCTCTCAGTCAACATGATTTCCATTGCACTCGAGCGTGCAGCTGGTCTCAAGCATCCTGTTGAATTTGAGGTTGCTGATTGTACCGAGAAAGAGTATCCTGATGGCACATTTGATGTCATCTACAGCCGAGACACAATCCTTCACATTCAAGTAATCTTCGAACTCGTTGGAGTAATTGCACCAAACTTTACGTGCCATAGCTAATGAGCATAACAAATCTTCTTATAAAGAAATTATTACAAAAAACCCCATGCAATTCATATTGTGCATAGAAATTTTTTGTAAAAGCAAAGGGACTGTGATTTTCATAAGAAATGTCTTTCTTTGACAAGATTCTTACAAAAAATTATTGTTGTACGAATTGTAATATGCAAATTGTTTTCTATTGTTTTCCAGGACAAACCTGCGTTGTTTAGGTCGTTCTACAAGTGGCTGAAGCCCGGTGGCAAAGTCCTAATAAGTGACTATTGCAAAAATGCTGGAACACCGTCTCTTGAGTTTGCTGAGTATATTAAGCAAAGGAGATATGATTTACATGATGTACAGGCTTATGGACAGGTATTAACTTGAATGTGCTCAAATGTTATTATGCTGGCCAAATTTTCTTCCCTTTCGTTAGGTTTTTCTCCGTCTTTCTGTGTTTGTAGATGCTTCGTGATGCTGGTTTTGGTGAGGTCGTTGCTGAGGACCGCACTGATCAGGTGTTTTTCAGTTTGCATCTTTATAGTAGCTTAATAAATGCAAAAACTTCGCCAAAGGTTTGAGAAATTACAAAACATTCCCTTGGCGTACTCTTAAGATTTGGCCCAAGCTATTGTAATCATGATTTTAAAGTCAAATATTGATTGGTAAGCTTAAAGGGCAAAAAGGGTACCCATGAAAATTTAAGAAAGGATATTCATAAAAAAATTACTAAATTAGAGATGAAATCATATAAATTTTTTGATCGAGTAAGATTTTGTAATATCTGAATTCTGAGGGGAATTTTGTGTAATTATGTCAAACTTTATGGTATGTCAGTGTAATTATCTTTATACATTTATGTATTGCTAATATTGTGGCTTCTTGCTTCAGTTCATAAAAGTTCTTGAGAAGGAATTGGATGCAGTAGAGAAGGATAAGGAAACATTCATAAGGGAATTCTCTGAGGAAGACTATAACGACATTGTTGGAGGCTGGAAGGCGAAGCTCGTTAGGAGCTCATCTGGGGAGCAGAGATGGGGTTTGTTCATTGCCAAGAAAAACTGAAGATTTCCAGTTTCCGTCATTGGTTGTTCCATTTTATGTCCCTGAAGTTAGTAATTTTCGCTTCCGTACAATAAATTTGGTTATGAACCATTTGCCAATTATGAAAATAAGTTTTCTGATGTGTTCGCATCTCGACTCTTTATAAACAACAGACATTCCGACTCTGATCAACATAAACGACAACATTTACCAGGCTTTTCTGCAAAACTCCAGCACAAAATCTGCAGACACTATAAGATCTTCCAAGTGTACACATTATCAGAATTCCCTGGGACTTAAGATGGCTTCTTATGCATATATACAAATATAGGCTTCATATTAGTTAGAATAAGTATACACTATATACGTTTTGCTATTAGTAATTAGTTTACTAGTTAGTTTTTGAATATATCTGTTACACTGTCCCGGGATCTGACCATCACTGGAGAAGCAGATAGTGTCTTCTTCTTTCCTGATACCATCACTTCATCCTCCTTTTTGCTATCACCTGCCTCATTCGTTTCGCCGTCCGATTCTCCAAACATCTGCACAGTGAGGCTTCCACCTGGAAATAAAATTTCATTCAAATATAGGAATAATTACAGTGAGGGAAGTTTTTGTAATTTCTTAAACTTCAAGGGAAGTTCGTGTAATCATGTCGACCCTGAACGTATGCCAACATAAACATCCCAAAAATCTAATAACTTTAAGTTTCTAGAAAATTAAAGATAAAAGATAATAATTTATCTTACCCAACACGAGAGCAGCTCCAATCCATCCAGCAAGTCCCCATCTTTCGCCTAGAAGAAACCATGCAAAACCGGCACCCCAAAGTGGCTCAAGCCCGTAAATTACTGCAGTTTCCGTTGCTGAGACATCGCGCATGGCAGCAATCTGAAGAAACCATTTAATGAATGATAATCGAGTTCAAATACAGTTAACTGAATCCAATCATAGAATTATGAGGTTTTTGTACCTCTGCCCATAAGCACAACCCAGTTGAGAATACACCAGTGTAGAGTGCAGGTATCCATGGAAATGCAAGTATCCAATCCCAAAACAGGGCCCACGTCCAGGATATCTCTTCACTTTCTTGGATGCCATCAATATTTCCTCCCATCGCACACCATACTATCGACAGAAGCTCAACAACACATACCTACATCGTGTATCATTCATCAAGTGGATGTTAAAACTTTCTCAAGCCGGATAGATATTTGCTTTGATTCGAGAAATCAAAGAAAATGAACCTCGTATCCGAGCAGTGGCAAGAAGTTTTCTTTCTTGGTTGTTCTTGAGATGTGTTCTGTACGGAGCATGTGGATTCCAAAGAATATTGCACTCAGAAAGTTGAAAAGATCACCAATCTGAAGCAAACATGCATTAGCCATAGAAGCAAACATTTAAAAGTGAAGACTTTTACAATATTATGACATGAAATAAGAAATGGCATGCTTACATTTGGAGGTGATCCACTGCATTCAAGCATAAATATCCCTAAAACAGACATGAGTACACCAAACCAAGTTCGAGCTGGTACGATTTCTCCTAACATGCTTTCAAGCAACGGGATTATTATGACCTGTCCGAAAAAGATTGAATTTTTATTTTCTATACTTTGGATTAATTTGAGATTACTTATTTATGATCAAGAGAGTGTTTATGAAGGTTTAAGCTTACTGTAAACAAGGAAATAAACGAAGCACGGCCAGCATCAGATGTGATCAGTCCAAGTGCTTCACTTAGGTAACCTGAACTAACCCATAATCCCAACTCTAGTCCTGAATTACGCGTCTGCACATCATCCCTTGCCCGGAAGATGAAGGGTAAAAATGGGATGGTTGATACTGCAAATCGTACGGCAGAGAAGTATGCGGGATCAGTGAAGGACTCAACTTCTTTTATGACAGGAATATTGCTTGCTGCATCATTAATGAATAGTCATATAACCATAAGTCTCATAACTATTCCAATTCAAGAAAACAAAACAGTAAAAGCTATACTTACACTAACATACTTAGAGATCATATCTAATTACACAAAGTTATCTTTTGAGATTTGAGAAATTACAGAAACTTTCCCCCTAATAAACTCTGAGGTTCAGCCTACGGCATATAATCATGACTTTAAAATTAAATAGTTGAAGAATAACTGTCAAGGGCTGTCATCAAAGTTTATTAATCCAAACGTAATGTAAATTCTTTGACATTTGATGATTTTGTAATTTCTCAAACCTTAGGGAAAAGTTTGTATAGTTAGGCAGGGTATCTCAGTGTAATTATTCCCAAAGTAAACTTAATTCACAAGAACTTGAAAATAGAAACTTAGAATTAGCATTTATACCATAGATGATGGTGATGGCATTGAGCAAGATGATACTCCTGAATTTCTTGGATCCAAAGAGAAACTTCTTCCAAAAAGGGTCCCTAACGATGATCGGAACAACGGCAACCGCATCCGTTTCCCGACGATGATACTTCCCATTTCTTAAAGATTTTTCTACCAAATTCTGTCTTGAAACAGGCAATGAGATTCTTGTATTACCACCACTAAGAGAAGGAGGGAATTGATCAGAAGATAAGAATACTGTGAAATGGTTGATTTTCTTATGATTCCCACAAGAATGGAAGTAGCAGTACTGTACTGTAGGCATCTTCCAACTGGACAGATACCTCATCCTTAATGAATCAAAGTGTCTTTGATCTGCTCTAAATTATCCTAACTATGTTGTGCTAACAATGGCATAATGGAAATTGACTCGTGCAGAAATATATTTATGTTTTTTTTTTAAAGTTATTATAAGCCATATAAAATAGGGTATTTATGTCAAAAAGAATGAAATAATTTGGACAATTCTGATATTTGTTGTGGGTAAGATTTCACATGGGATGTGGACCATATTTGAGGAACAAGGACAAATCGATTCACATAGGGCACGAGGAAATATTGGCTAAACACATGCACCGACTGCACTGTACACAATTCTGCTCCTTTTGTCTGTCTCTTTTTTTCAATGAAGTCAACTGATCTGGCATGTAACATGAGATAGCTATATGTTTGGATGGATAGATAACGACATCACGCGGATACGGTGACACTTAAATTTATTTTTTTTTTCTGAAAATTTACCGTGCGATAGGTGTGCGGTATGGGATTCGATATGAGGGTCGATCATGACAAAATATGACATGATGATATTGTTAGATGTGCTCGTGAATCTTGAGCTATATATAGTCAACAAAACCTTGGGATTGCCGTTGATAGAGTGATCTGGGATTATTAACCGGAAGCCATCGATAAAGAGATGGAGATCGACAACTAATTTAACCTACTTCTATTGCTTTAAAGAAAAAAGAATAACATTATTAGGTAAATATTGCAGGGAATAATGATGCATCAAAAGTAACGTGAATTAAACCATTAATTAGTACATTAGAGTGATGGTAATAATTTGAAATTACAAGCATCTTGATTAATATATTTGACTGACATCAATTTCTTTGGTATTCCATTGTGTATTTCTATCATCAAATGCTTGACATATACTATGGATTTTTCACAAAATTAGAGTATTAATAGACAAGAATACCCCTTGAGGCAAACTGAGCACATCATTATGATATTTATGGTACATATTCTTGCAAAAACAAGATTGCAGAAATCTGAACAGACATAATGGCCCCAAAACCAGACCTACCATACCAGCCTCAATGCCTGATAAGCGCTTGATTTTGACAAATAATAATAACTAGTAATTTCGCACGCCCTATTATTATTATTTAAATATATTAAATTAAATTATTTATCTTAATATAGATTTAATAATTGTATATTAATAGAAAATAGTTAAAATATAAATTCAAAAAAAAAAAAAAAGAATAAAAGTGGGAGTGAGAGAAAAGTAGAAATAATAGATCAACAAACACGTTCTGCATACTATGAAGAAAAATAAATAAATTAAATAAAAAAAAATTAGAGACCAAGTTCAAGAGACACCTTTATCTCTCGGCTTACTTAATAATAGAGTGTAGATAATAATAATAATAATAATAATAATAATGTGATGAAATGGGCCTTTTAGAAATCAAAGTTGAAGCCCAACACTAGTTATGATTGGGCCTGCTATCGGGTCCAAAGATGAGGATCGAAAATATGTTCTAGTTTACACTCGACTATGCCCAAAGGTCACTCTATCCGCAACTATTATTGTTATAGGGGTCGTCCGTCTGACTCGACCTGAATTTATAATAAAATATAGAAAAAATATCATAAATTATGATAAATTCTTAATTAGGAGGATCTTAGTAATATTATATTGATCTTGCATAGATTCACTTTGTATGTACGATTGCCCAAAATTTCTATTTATTATTTTTTTGTTTTTATTTTATTTTTTTCCCAACAGGGTGCGCACGTGTTGTGGTGTACAATGATGAAGGCGTGTGAAAAGTCTAAAGGTCGACATTATGGCCCATTTCATTCATTAGCATAACTTCACTAATTGGACCACATCATATGTGACTTAGTTATTAAACCGAATTTCTTTTTCAAAATCTCAAAAAATAAAATTGAAATAAGAAAAATTATAGCTCAAATTCGATTAATTCCAATCCAACTAATCATATTAATGAATATTAACCGAATCAAACCCTTCTCTCTCTCTCTCTCTCTGTGTACAACTTCTCCTTAATGTTTTTAACTCATTATCCTTTTTTATAGAAGATAAGTCCTATTAGATTTTTACTATGCTCATAAATTACTTGTTGCATGTCGTCTGGGTGCGGTAGAGTATTTCCTAACACCCGAACTCTTAGTCAATTGGGATTCTTTAGGGATCGTTCGCGTATGTCAAATGTGCTCGGGGTTACGAATGAAACTAGGGGGCATGGGTTCCCGCGAATATTTTTGCCTCCTCCAAATTTGAAATTCTGCTCCCTTAATTTTAGAGATTTTAATTTTTGTCCCCCTTTATATTAAATCCTACTTCCGTCTCTCCCCGGATGAGATTCAAGCACATATGTGTAAGTATATTATATTAATTAATTAATTAATTAATATTTTTTAAAGAAAATATCTTTGTTTTGTAGGAAAATTGGAAAAGTGGTTTGGCAACTCTATTCGAGCTAGAATGACTTGGGAAGTGAGTTCTTGCAAGTTTAATTTGCAGATTATGGTTGATAACAGAAATTAGGAATTACAATTGCCCCCACAACTAGCTAATAATGGAGTGTGAATAAATTTATAGTTAATGATGTGACTTTTCGCAGCATTACGGACTTAGTTTAATGAATGTCCATGCTTTGTTAATAGTGGAAAAAAGATGAAGGGACCCAAGCTAGCTAGGTTTACGAGAGCCCTAGCATGAATCTGGAAATATACACATGCTTGCCCCAAATTAAATCAAGTATTAATTTTAGGATCCAAATCAATCGTTGATGTTTTGAGTACATCTGATTAATTCCCAACCAAGTGTCGGCAACAAACTCAGATTTTTTTTTCTTGAAAAAATATTTATATTTGTTAGAAAAATGACAAACATTAATCAATTAATATCAGAAATTAAATGAATTCCATTGAATTATATAAGATAAGATTTCTTTTCTTTTCTTTTTTGTTTCTGGAACCAGAGGGATGTAGCTTCATGCATCGAAGACATTCATCTACTTCTAAATAAACGTCAAGAGTTCGTTAGCCGATTGACTTAAGATCGATTCAATAATTGATTTTAGATGTTTCTGTCGTTTAAGATGCCTATAATTTAGCGAATAAATCTTAATAGTTGCGATAGTGGTGGCTTAATGACATCAAATAGAGGTCCATCCTCCAATCAATCAACTATATATTAAAATGAAATAAATAAAAATAAAAGTGAGGAGAGAATTAATGAATAGGACAGAGGTACACTAAAGTCAAGAACATGAAACACCAAACAAACACACATACATACATATCTCTGCAGTATCCATGCAATAAGATTTAGGTTTTCAATGAAATAAAATGATTTCATCATAATGGCCAAACATACATACATATGAACGAATACGTATAGACATGGATAGTGAGTGAAATTAAAAGAATTGAGAGAGAGAGAGAGAGAAGATTCCAAAAAGGGACACAGTAATTGTGATAGCACGTAAAGGTGATATATCCTTGCATCATGATCATGTAAAGGACAACAATAATATGGGCATGAAAAACAAACTTCTATTACCATCTATATGTTGACTGCACATTCAGGATTGTTTCTCTCATTTTTAGGAATCTATTCTTTCCCACCACAATTATGAATTACCCCTTCCCTTGGGATTATTCCCACTATCAATCAACTCTTTTTTCTTTCAATCCATCACGCTCTTTATTTCAACTTAGTATATTAATAATTGGGTTTACGCTCTGTATTTCCCGCATTTGTTTTGGCCCTCAGATGATGCGGAGAAGGGGTAAAGACGGCATTTTTATAAAGTCGGGAGGAGGATTAATATTGATATTTATAATGTTAAAATACAAAAGACAGAATGATACATCGTGATCGTTGGTAGTCACAATTACCAAGTTAAATAATATGCTAAAATTAGAGCAGAGTGGAGTGTAATTGAGGAGTAGGGGCAGTTCGGATTGAGAATAAGTGTGAAAAGCACGGGACAGAGGCAGAAGAACAATAAATGAGGTTGTAAGGGTGATGAGGCTTATGATAACCCTCATCATCGTCACGTCCCTCTCTCTTCACGTCTACCAATACTCAAAATACTTTCTTCTCCCACAACCAGAATTCCACGCTCTCTCCTTAATTTTAAACCTTTAATTCTCTAAATTTCATCCCTACTCAAACTCCCCTCTCTGTAAAAAGTCTAAAATACTTGTGATTTGTGACTGCCACTGCCTCCCTTCTCCATTTTGCATCATCATAATATAGCCCCAGTCAACCTTCACTTTGTTCCTATTTCAACCAACACCACTTCATTCCACTTTCTCCTTCTCTCTCTCTCTTTAACTCATATTGCATCTTCTTCATTTTTAGCCTTTTCCCCTTTTTCTGTACTCTTCTTCACTGTACTATTCACCTTCAAAGATGAACCCTTGTTCACATTAACACAAAGCCCTTTTCCCATTCCACGATTATCATCAAGAATCATACACCGCCCACTATGAATGTGTTGTTGGAGGATATTTAAGGCTCTTTCTTTAGAATCTTGGAAACCATTTATTGTATCTCTGAAGGGAACGGAGAATCGTTCTTTATTCTTCATACACGGTTTTAGATTTTTCTTTTTTCTTGGAAACCCTAATTATTAAGGCATAAATGATGTGGATGATGGGGTACAACGACGGGGGAGAATTCAATACCATTCAAGATAATCCCTTTGCCGGCAGAAAGCTCCGTCCTCTCATACCCAGACCCGCCACCGCCGCCGCCGTTGCCACCAGCCCTCCATGTTTAACACGTTTCCACGGCACCGATCTTCTTGCTCTGAATCACCATCTTGGCAAGTCAATTACCACAATTTCCTCTCTTGCATGTTTTTATTTTTCATTTGTCGATGTTGTATTCATGAGATATTGATTAAAGCTACTACTTTTAGCAGCAATGGTGGAGCAGAGCAAGAGAGAACTGAACACACAACAGGTTGTTGTGAGCTCCCGCTGGAACCCAACTCCCGAACAGCTCCAAACCCTCGAAGAACTGTATCGAAGAGGCACCCGAACACCCTCCGCCGATCAAATCCAGCAGATCACCACCCAGCTCCGCCGCTACGGCAAGATTGAGGGCAAAAACGTCTTTTACTGGTTTCAGAACCACAAGGCCCGAGAAAGGCAAAAACGCCGCCGCCAGCATGATGAACAGAAGCAACCCCATTACGATAAGAGGGAACCACCACCACCAGGTAAGAATTCTTCTTTCTCAATAAATTCTTTTTGGCAAGTAGCGTTTGTTTTATGCTTGATTTTCACTAACGGGGGTTCATTCGCTGTTAAATGTCCGTATCCCCACAGCCTTGTTTGAGTTGTAAAGTTGTGTTCTTTTCGTATTACTGTGCATCTACAGGGGCAAATCGGACAGTGTTTGAAGTTGAACAGGCTAAGAACTGGGCATCTCCTACAAACTCTTGTGCAGTTGCAGATCAGGTTCAGTTTTTGCTTTCACCTTTGTTTTTCCTTCTGTTTCCTTTGCTTTCACCTTTGTTTTTCTTTCTGTTTTCTACCTGGACACTTGTGTCATGACTCATGACCTAGATTTAATTAAAGACAGTACCTACCTTAAGTCTTCCTTCTGTTTTCAAAAAGAAAAATGTGACCTTTTCCTCCAAACCCAGATAGGAATACTCATAAAAATTGTCTTCTAAAAAAGTAATGTACGATTAGAATCTAGTAATCAGCTCATAATTAGTACATGATTATATGTAATTATACATATATATATGTGTGTGTTTCTTGAAAATGGGGAAGGTGAGATGGGGATGACTGATGAGGAAGAAGAAGCATGAAAAGCTTTGTTTGTTGGGAAATGTAAAGGCCCAAAAGCTGCACAGTACCTTCCTTTCTGTCGGGGCTGATGTTGTTATCAAACATTGCTTGCTAGGGTTCTGGGGGGCTGTGCTTATTCATTTCATTCTGGGAAAAACACTCCCTTTTTTCAAGAAACTCTCCCTTTTCTAATCCAATATTAATCAAAGTTATAACAGTTCCAACTTTTCCATTTCTTTTTCAAATAAACACATACTTGATTCAATTATTATAATACAAAACTGTAAGCTACTTTATGCATGCATTTAATAATTGATCAGAGAGGAGTTGTTTGTACACAAGCGGCAGCAGAGGCATCTGAATGCAAAGCAGATGGATGGGTACACTTCGATGAGGAGGATGATGTTGCAGCAACTGCAGCAGCAGCAGCAGGTATTATAATATCACAGCACAGGAGGAATGCCACGTGGCAACCTATGGATTTGTCTTCTTCCTCATCTCCGGCCAACCTCATAAGCCCCTCTCCCGCTGCAACTTCTCTCAACAACTCTGCTCTACTCCCATCTGCATTTGCAACAGTGCTCGAAACCTCCAAACCCAACAATCAAGATTTCATCGACATCCTTTTCAAACCCTACAATTCAAGAAATCTTGAGGAATATCCCGCCCAGACGCTCCAGTTGTTCCCTCTTCACCGGAGATCATATACTGCCGACGAAGAGGAAGAACTGGAGGAGGAGGAGGAATCTGATGTGGGCATGAACAATGGTGGCTGCAATGCACCTCCGTATCAGTTTTTCGAGTTTCTTCCATTGAAGAATTGACTGAAAATGAAGGGGTTTTTTCTGGTTTTCTCCAAATGAATGTGTACTATGTATTTTAGTGAAATGAATTATGTTGACAGGATGGGTTTCTCGGAAATAGGTAGGGTGCAGATGGAGGGATGAGTGTCACCATTACAAAGTCCCTATATTTGGGTTCATGTTGAGATGGTGAAGTGACTTGTTTTAGAATTTGACTTGTTTAGGGCTTTGACCTAGCTAGGGCAATAGGGTTCATGAACTGTCTAATTTGAGGAATATATTATGTGCCCCAATCTATATATTTATTATATTATTGTTTCGATGCATGAGAGTATCATTTAATTTAGTAGTTTTGCGTCCCGTCAATTCATTAATTTTCTTTAATTTTATATATTCATTTATGTCTCAGAAGGCTTTTCTGAACTCTATTTTGTTTGTCAATATACATTTTACTGTAATATTATAGAATTCAATACAACTAAAGAAGTTTGTAAAGAAATAGCAGCAATTAAGTCTCATGTTAGAATATAATAACTGGTTTAGGATTATATATATATATTCTTGAGTTTGTAACTGAAAAGCTAATCCGGAATTCTGCGTGATAAGATCTGAGTATGGGTAATGGATCGAACTTGACTCCAAGAGTAATGTCTGAGGGGATTCGTCTTAATTTTTGTTGGAAATAATAAGAGAGTTAGAGACTACACTTGAGTTCGATATCGATAAGTTGACACTTAAATTTATGCCATAGTCTTGATAATTTGAAAATAATCCAAACTTTGTAGATAGAGTATCCATGTACAAATAATTTCTGTCGAGTGTTAATGACAATAAGTGGTAAATATGTTCAGCCCTAATGCAGTTAGCTCAATGCTCGGTTGAGATGTGGCTGTGACATCTAGGTTACTTGCTAGTTAACATTAGATGTATTAGGACAAGAGTACTTAGTTAGCTCTGATTATACATATATATATCAAGTTTTGGGGCTCGATCGGCGGTTCCTGATAGGGGCAGGATGGGCTCGATCTTGGCTAATCTGTGATTGCCTCCGATGAAGCATCACACCTCTTGCTTCATCGAGAGGGCTCGGATTCCAAGCATTGAGCTCTCGCGTCATGCCTCACACACGGTGTACTTTTTATCGATCGGCCTAATAACACTTGACAATTCGAGATTGTGCAGCGAATCACCACATAAATTTGCCATTAAATTCTGGTGGCATGAGTTTCAACTTTCAATACAATAGCTTATGTGATAGAGTTTTGATAACTTGACAAGTTTTATATTTATGTCTTTTCTATTCAGCATCTTCAATACATTAATTGACATGCATGTATTAATACGTCTTACTAATTTTTTGATGTCATAATTTGTCCCAATTGACTCAAAATTAAACTAATAGAATCAAGAACCAACTAAGATAAATATAATGACGAGTAAATAAAATTGAAAATTAAAGGAGTAAAATAATATGTTGAGAGTGAGGAGGACCACATGATAAACCTAATTCAGTGAAAAACTAGTTGGGGAATATAATGAT
Source organism: Lantana camara (assembly GCA_037501455.1). Classification (NCBI taxonomy): domain Eukaryota; kingdom Viridiplantae; phylum Streptophyta; class Magnoliopsida; order Lamiales; family Verbenaceae; genus Lantana; species Lantana camara. Next base: position 94,470,182 of record CM074860.1, on the reverse strand, counting down.
GAGTAATAAGTCAAGCATAGTACAAAAGGGAATTCAGTAATCTGTGTGACTGTTTGTATTCTCTTCTTCTCTTTTCACTTTGACTATATATGGCCTCCTTTTTTCATTTTGTCTTACTATATATGAGTCTGCATATATTTTTTGTTACTATATATATTTTATGCGGAAATTACCAAACAAAATTGTACAAACCAAAATTAATATGATGTTATTTTACATGCAAACTAAGTCTGCTGCTTTTTTGATGTGATAGAACACGCTTCTTACAACTGTTAATTTTCCAGATTTCATTATTTTCTTTTTATATAATGTATCACTAAGTACATTCATTTGATAATAAATAATCTTTTCTATTTGTCAATAAATATTCGTCCAACCTAATTGTCATAACCTTATCACGAATTAAAATCATCTAGTTACAAACTTACAATAAATGTTGTCTCCATGGAACTTATCAAGTGTAACTTAATTAGATTTAAACTACTTTCCAAGAATGTAATTTTAACAAATTAAAATTATATTAGGAGAAGCACTCTCTTTTTTTTTTTTTTTTCCGAACACTTTGATGGGTAAACTGTAAAGTGATGGAGCTTGTGTTGGATCCAACACAAAAGACAACGACAATGCATTCATATACGATGAGTCCAAAGGAAATCCTCTATCACTTGACAACCTTCTTTTTTATCACTTTATTCCCAGAGCAGAACGCCTCATTTCCTTAATTTTTGAGTAATTTCTCATATATAAATATGTTTGAGAGGATTTTATTATTTTAATATCACGTGGTGTGACTCAATAATTTAACTATATATGGTTTTAATTAGAGATGTCGTACGTATTAAGTATACAGTTATATTATCCGGAAATGTGCGAAAAATCCCCAAATGTGGACTCAATTTTTAGTTTGCTCCCCATTTTCAAAATTATTTTTGTTCACTCCCCCATAAGACTCATAATTTGAGTTGCTCCTCATTTTTCAGGGCACATACGACATATTGCGATTTAGTTACAACATAATGTGATTTAGTTACGTGATTCTTGAGTATAACTAAATCGCATTATGTCGTAACTAAATCGCAATGTCGTATGTGGTGTCCAAAATAGGGAACAAACTAAAATTTTTTCAACTCATGGGCAGTTTTCAAAGTATGCCCCTATTATTATTATCAAACCCTTTTTCACCTTATTGGTCCAATATGGTACGCATATTCATTTACATATGCATCCTCTTGGAAATTACTTGTTGATTTTTCTAAGTGATACCGTTCTAATTAATATAATGGACTTATTCTGCAATGAAAAGATAAAAGTTCATTAATTCAAGTTGGGACGTACGGAGCCATATGGGAGGTGGAGGGTGACTCGCCCCCTCCTAAATTCTAGACCCCATATGAGTTTTTAAATAAGAAAACATTCTCATATTTAGATTAAATAACATGAGACACCCAAATGAATTTTAAAATTACAAATAACCCCTTCTCTGTTAGGATTTATGATAATTTTGCCCAAAATTTTAATCTAAATGAGTTTTTAAAAGACGGAAGATCCCCAAAAATGAGTTTTTATATCTAGATATCAAATAAATACAATAGTTTTTAAATAATTTTTTTAATAGAGAGGGGGGTCATTTGTAATTTTAAAATTCATTTGAGTATCCAATATTAATATATCAAAATGTGGGGGTGTTATGTTATTTCAAAACTCATTTAGGGGTTAGATGTAAATAAGTCTATATATATATTGGTATATTTATATTCCCCCTCCCTCTCTTGAGATTTTATCCCTCTTATTTAATTTTCATCACATCATCCAAAATTTCAACAACAGTTATCTTACTCGTCATTCAAGTACTTCATTTTGTTTATTAAGTTTATAAAAGGGACCAAATTTAAAATTTATAAAAAAATGAAAGAAAATGCTGCATGGGCGAGTGATATTCATTTATGTGGAATAATAATAATAATAATAATAATAATAATAATAAAAATGGTCTGTTGACGGAAAATGACAATACCTAAGTCTGCAAACTCACGAAAATAAGCAGGCAAGACGTACTCTGCAAACATTTACTATTTCTATTAATTCTATGTATCATCACCTCATCATGTCATCCAAACTTATTATTGCACTCATCATCTTCTTGCGACTCTCTTTCCTTAGTTCTCTCCATAATATTTATGTTTTTTTAATCTAAAGACCATATTTAAGCATGATTTCAAAATAATGATAATAATGTATATCTTGCTAGATATAATGCAAAATAATGTGCTTTCTTTTTATGTATATCTTGAAATATTTATTTGGTTTTTACTCTTATATGATATTTGAACAAAAACTTTTTAAATAGGGATAATTTTGTCTTAAGTCTTAACATAGTTACTTCAAGTGATTTAGAGAAACTACTGGCAGAAGTTAGTACAAATGATTTTCTTCTAAAAGTGAATATTGTTTTCTCCATTTAATAATATGAGAGTACATCGGAATATATACAATACAACAAACTCTAATAACCTATACAAAATATTTTGAATAATTCTATAAGATAATTACAATTAATTATATACTAAATATAACTCTAACAGAATATCTCTAAATATAATAGAGAATATTATTAGAGAGAATTCCAGCAAGTTGACGAAGTAACAGTCCAACCCGTTGAACTTCCAGAGGACACAGGCGTTCCAGACGAGATCCTGGTGGAACTACCAGAAAAGGTTCCAGACGAACTTCCAGAGAGTTCCAGAGAAATACCAGCGAGAGCAATCCGATGTTGTTGGTGAAGGGCGTACCGAAATTCAAAACCAAATAGCAAAACGTCATCTTGACGGTCAGGCCGCATACCTAACAGAGCGTCAAAAGGTGACGAAGGTGACGGTCGACAAAGCATCATAGAAGGTGATGGTCGACAAAGCGTCAGAAATCCCAACGTCGGTGACGGTCGACAGAGCATCACAAAATTATCCCAATTTCAAAAGGCGAACCTTGGGAGATCCCAATTTCAAAAGGCGAACGTTGGGAGGTGATGGTCAACAGAGCGTCACAAGAAAATCCCATTTTCTAAAGTCGAACCTTGGGAGGGAGAAAAAACCTAAGCTCTGATACCATGAAAGTGAATATTGTTTTCTCCATTTAATAATATCAGAGTACTGCGGAATATATAGAATACAACAAACTCTAACAACCTATACAAAATATTGTATAAAACAAAATATACAATAACAAATCTCTATAAAACATACAGACAAAATATACAGAATATTTATTATAACGTAATATTATAGAATATTACGTTCAATCCCCCCCTCAAGCTCTAGTCGGGTAGATGACATAGAGCTTGATCTCGTACAAAACATATAGACGAGAAAAACCTAAGCTCTGATACCATGAAAGTGAATATTATTTTCTCCATTTAATAATATCAGAATACAGCGGAATATATAGAATACAACAAACTTTAACAACCTATACAAAATATGCTAAACGATTCTATAAGATTATTACAATTAATTATATACTAAATATAACTCTAACAGAATATCTCTAAAGATAATACAGAATAACAAATCTCTATAAAACATATAGACAAGATATACATAATATTTATTATAACGTAATATTATAGAATATTACGTTGACATCTTCGAGGTAATGACCCATGTTCGAATCTCACGTGGGTATGTATAAAAAGAAAAAAATGATTTAGCGGAACTAGTGAAACGGAAAGAGGGGACTAGTCAATCATTATAGTAGAAACTAGAAACTAGTGAAAGCGAAAGAGGGACTAATCAGTCAAGATGGTCGATAGTCGAGAGTGGATATTCTGATCTAGAAAAAAAAAATCGGTTAACACTTAACAGAGGTAAAGTGATGGAGGCCTCCATGAAGGCCACCTGGGGGGTTGAATTGCATAATCCAAATCTAAATACGGTCCACTAAATTTGTAAGGCCCAATAACCTTTCTTATTCGATATTGTATTCGGCTCATGGCCCATGCCCATGGGCTTATGGATCTTTTATACAAACAAACATTGAGTTCAGCCCATTACAATTTTAATAAAGACTAATTATCCTTCTATTTTTACTTTTTGCATTTCTTTAGATAATTTACTTTTCTTCTTAAAATTCTCAAGTTTGAAAACTGTATTACATTTGTCCAGCTGGATTATACAATAGGACCCTCGAAAACTAACCATTTCAGTAAATTGTTGCAATAAATTGGAAATTTGGTACATATATTTATCGAATAATTATATATTGATTGAATCTATTTCAATAATGTCAAAAAAAAAAAAAAATTGAAATATGGTTTTGGTATTATTCATTAACATGAATTCGCATTAATATGTCTTATTACTTAATAATTTAATATTCCCACATGGCTACCTTTTGAGTAGAATCTAACTTTTTTTGTAAAGAAAAGCACAAAAAAAAAAAAAGTTAAAGGCTTCTAAAGTTTTTTATTTGTAACCGTTACTAAAAGATAGAACAAGAACTCATATAATATCCAATTCTTTTGTTAATGAATAATAGTAGGTATACCTCATGCATAGACCATAGTCATATTTAAAAATATCTAATATTTGTATCAAACATTTATAATATAATAAATGATATAATAATAATATCATTATATCGGTGTTTATATATTGAGAATCCATTAGACTATCATATTTATCATCTATTCCCACATCATGCATAAAAAGTGAAACTCATATTTGAAGATTGTTTGATATGAGTGGTCTGAATTAAAGTGAAAAGTGAAAACCCTTTGGTCTCATGAGCCATCAATTGGTACGTACACTATTGTCACTTAAAAACACATAGAAAATTGTTGTCCTCGTGTAAATGAGGACTGCATTTTCTTGAAAACATTCATGGAATTTGGGTTTGAAAATAAATGTGCATTTTGTCAGAAAATGAAATGAAGAAAATAATTATATAATTTTGGGGGGCGGCGTAGGGATGGCAACGAGCCGAGCCGGCTCGTGAGCTACACGAGCCGAGCCGAGCCCAAACCCGAACCCTTTATTTCTTGGCTCGTGGCTCGCGAGCCCATATATTTAATTAAAAAAATAATATTTTTTTAATTTTTATGTATATAAATATTTTATTAATATATAATATTATATATATATTCATTAAATTTAATACAAAATGAATAAAAAATAATATATTTATTATATATATTCATTTAATATATATTATTATATATAAAAATATATTAAATTATTAAAAAAACTAATTTTTTTATTAAAAATAATATTAAAATCCGAGCCTCGAGCCGAGCCGAGCCGAGCCGGGTTCGAGCCTTGGTCGAGCCGAGCCCGAGCCCTGAAAAAAGGCCAAGGCTCGGCTCGGCTCGTTGCCATCCCTAGGGCGGCGGCCCCTGTTCTCCTTTGTCCTTGAAAAGACATTAAATATAAATTCACAGATCTACGTGGGTGCAATTCATACGCTATTAGTGGTGGCTTCTGAATTATCTAATGGTTTTTGCTGCTAAGATCTCTGCCTCAAGCACAGGCAAACGACAACGATTCCTGTAAAATCTCTGTGGACTTTTGGGACATTTGTTTGCTAATTGCACAAACTGCATAGAATAAGTACTTAATTTAGTATTAAATTTTGTGTTAGATCCGGTTATTAATGATCTAAGTATATAAAAAATAAATATGAAAGTTCTTTGTAAGGGAAGAAAGAGGAAAAAAAACATCTTGATATAAACGAGGATTTCGAATAGGAGATGAGATTGAAAATACAAGAGAAAATCTCCCTCTTGAGAATAAATTTATATGAATTCTTAAATTTTGTATTAGTCTTCGCCACCATCAAATTATGTTGTGAAATATGTTGTTGATTATGTAAAAATTATCAAATTGAAAAGTTTGATACATATGCATTGAATGGAGCAAGACATGGTTTATTCTTGATAAGTTTGTTGGTCAACCCCTTTTATTTCTATAGAGTGAGATACAATGTATTTTTTTTTTTTTTGTAAATATTCACTTATGTTGGAGATATTTTTTGTCTTCAATTGAAATAGTTGAAATAGGTTATATCAACTTAAAATTTATTTAAAAAGATTTAATAGTTATTACATTTTCTGGGAAGAAGTATGAGGGGAATTTGGTGGACAAAGACGCATGGCGAGGTACAAACGGTTTCTATAGGCTATATAAGCTTCATAATTCTCTTGAGTTTTGACCAACTCGTATGTATAATTTTATTATTATTTATCAAAGCAAAATAAAGGAATAATTTGCTTTTCAACTTTTTATCTTATCTGCAAATATGATTGGTTCAAGTGATTAATGAATTTATTTTTCAAGATAAGGTTCTAGATTCGAATTTCGCTTTGGTGTGTATTTAAAAAAAAAGTTCCTCTCCTATCCTAGAATGATGAATGAATGAAAATAGGAAATTACATTAACTTATTTTAAGATTTTTGTTTATGATAATTTTTAAGATTAAAAAATTATAAAAAACTTCTCCTAACTTAATACTCTAAATTCTGACCTAACATAGGTATTATAGATTTAACACAAACCCTTTAATAATAAAAATTTTCATAGTTTCTTAAACCTAGGAAGAAAAAACTTGTGCAATTATGCCAAATTTGAGTTATGTCCTAGGCGATTGTAATAATCAAATATATCCTATTGACTTGAAATCCAACTTAGATTTATTCATAATTACTATAATTTAAACCTTATTAGATATTAGTCAATCAAAATTTTCAAAAGGGTTAAAACTTTTTTTGCACCCAAACGTTTGGGGTGTTTTGTATTTTAGTACCCAACTTTTAAATTTTTACACTTTAATACCCAATTTTTGAAGTTTATTACACTTAAGTACCCAATATCAGACGTATCATTTTCTTATTGGTTGGTTGGGTATATATGTCATTTTCTTATTGGTCGGAGACACTTAAATGTAACAAAATTCAAAGGTTGGATATTAAAATATAAAATTTTAAAGGTTGGGTATTAAAATGCAAAATACCCCAAACATTGGGATGCAAAAAAAGTTTAATCCATTTTCAAAATAGACCCCATAAAGATTCTTGTCCGTACCAATCTCTAATTAATTCACTTTTTTTTTTTTTACCAATTTTACCCTCCAAATTATTCGAAAAAGCAAAGTGAAATTGAAAAAGTGGTGAGAAGTGAAAAATAGGGACTCATGAACATGTGAAATCCCATCAAAATTGAGATAGTTTCTTTAACTTTAAAAATAGTATGAAGACAACTCAACTGCGTCCCCACTCTGCTGTTCTGACACTGCTTTCTTTGATATATGAGCCTTTTCCACCGCCTCTCTCTCTCACACTTCTATAATGCACCAAATCTTCCTATTTACTGCAGTACAAACTAAATATAATCATATTATGAGAAAAAAGTTAACATGCTTATGATTTTTCCTTTGAATTATTATTTATAAATAAAATTCACATTATTATGTTCTTGTAATAAGTTGGTCCAATTTGATTCAATTTTACGTTGTATTTGACGACTTGTATATAGATATTTTTATGGAGTTGTATTTATTATTAATGTATTATGAATGAAGCTTAACTTTAAATCAGGAGAAAAAGGTATATTAAGTTCATCGACTTTTGAGAAAAGGTCATGGAATTGGAAGTCCATAGGTTCAAAACCAAGTAAAACACAAGGCAAAAGAAAAAAGAAACAATAAAATCAAGTAACGGCCATATCACATATGTCATAGATTGGACCCATATAGTGTCGTTAACATATTTTCACTTTTTAATTTTATTATTATTCTTTTTGGTACAGCCTCATACCAAACTAAAATCTTGGCCAACTCAATATTATCTCTTCATTCTCAATTTAATTATATCTATTTATATTACAAAGATTCAAATATTTGTTTACACTTATGTATTTCTATAACTTAAGGCTTGATAAAATAACAAAAATAAATAAATTAAATTAAAAAACAAAATATTAGGGCAAAATAAGGCATTTTCCTCCAAAATAAGGAAAAAAATAAAGGCACATGGCAAAGGTGCACTCACACTCACTCACTCACTTACTACCATCAACTTTGGCACCAACTGCTACTAACTCTGTTCAAATTCACATGATACATTATATTTATAAGTAAATAAAGTATTCAAATAGGTAACAATTGTTTGTTTGTTTTTTTCTCTATAAAACCCCCATCAAACAGGCCCCTAAACAAAGGGGAACAAACAGCCTTTTCTTGCCATAACACAACTATTCCTTCTTTCTTGAAGCTCTCTCACTGCCATCAGCCATGGAAGGAATGCTCAGACCTCTCCTTTCTCTGCTGCTGCTCTCCATTATCACCCTCCAGTTTTTAGGTACTTTCTTTCAAGAAAAAATCATGAACCCTTTAAACTTTATCTTCTTGCATTGTCATTTCTCTTTGTTGTACACATTTTACTTGCTGCAAAACACATAAAAATGGCATCTTGACGCACATTCTCAGTTCTTTGGCACATTTCCTTTCATCTCAGTGTAGAAAAATGAAATCTTTGTTCTTTTCTTTTTTGGGTTTTCTCAGATGAGGTGTCAGGGGCAACAATGACGATGTACAACAAATGCAGCCACCCTGTTTGGCCAGGAATCCAGCCAAGTTCTGGGAAGCCAGTTCTCGCCAGGGGTGGGTTTAAGTTGCCGCCGAACAAGGCCTACACTCTCCAGCTTCCGGCGGGGTGGTCGGGCCGCGTTTGGGGCCGCCAAGGTTGCTCCTTTAACGCCGCCGGTCAGGGCCGCTGCGCCACCGGTGACTGCGGCGGAGCCCTTTTCTGCAACGGCATTGGTGGGGCTCCTCCCGCCACCCTTGCCGAGATAACCCTTGGTAATGAGCAGGACTTCTATGATGTCAGCCTTGTTGATGGCTACAATCTCGCCATCTCCGTCACACCCTTCCGGGGCAAAGGTATGAAAACGAAGAAGAAACCATTGTTGATTTTTTTTCTTGATTATTTGCTCTTTAAATTTTTTGTGGGTTTTTCTTGAGGATTTACACCCAGTAATTTTCTTTTTCAAGAAAAAAAGGGGCAACTTTGGATCTAAATTTTGAATGTGGTGAGAGATGGATCTGGTTTGTGTGTTTTTCTTACATTTGTTTGCAAAATATTTGATTTATTTGCAAGAAAGCGAAATGTGTTAATGAAATTTGATATATATTCCATTTGTGTTCTCATCTACCAGCCATAGAAGCATTATTCAATATATTTAATTATGGCTCTTTTTCGTTTAAAAATGGTAGGCTGTAAGTATAAGCACGTTTTGGGTGATGGAGTCCTTGTGTGTGAGGATGTGGCAATGACAATAACGTTGATTTGATAACTCTAATTTGGTATTGGACTATTAGTTTAGCTGTAATTGAGAAGGAATACGAGGAATCAGACTGTTTTGTACATATCCCTGTGATCTTTTGTATTGCTTAGCCTTAGATCCCGTCATAGATTACTGCAAGCTACAAGGAAAACGACTAGACCGGATTAATTTAAGCTGTCATATTCGCAATTTGCTTGTCCTGATAACGGGTCGAAAGCAAAACAATTTAGAGAATAATTGCCATTTCATTCCCACCGTGAAAAATCTATTAAGTAGATTCATATCTTAGATATTGTCGCAATATCAGGTATGGTCGAACTCAACTAATCAAATGTCGTTTCTACATTGCAGGGAAATGCAGCTATGCAGGGTGCGTTAGTGACCTAAACACGATGTGCCCGGTCGGGCTTCAGGTGCGATCTCACGACAAGAAGAGAGTGGTGGCGTGCAAGAGTGCGTGCTCGGCCTTCAACTCACCCAGATACTGCTGCACTGGGAGCTTTGGCAACCCGCAAACCTGCAAGCCAACTGCTTATTCGAGGATCTTCAAAACAGCTTGCCCGAAGGCCTACTCTTACGCCTATGATGATCCCACCAGCATCGCCACTTGCACTGGCGGAAGCTACTTGCTCACTTTCTGCCCTCACCATTAAGCTGTTTGCCCTTTTGCTTTTAGGAATGTTGTGTCTATCCTATTTAAGTAGCTAGTGATATATATGTTGGTTGTGGACAGTGATATTTGGTTAGTGACTCAGTGGTGATATTGTGTTGGTGAAGGGATTCCATGTTTTTTGGTTATTGGTTGGTATCGTGCTTTCATGTGCAATGGAGTTCACTTTTGCATTACTCAGACACCCTATACCCAGCCCGGCGCCGGTAACTTTTTATGTATCTGAGTCTTGACTCTTGAGTCTTGAGTCACAACTCACAAGCATGTTTCCTGAAATGGCGATGATATTCTCAACATTTGAAGTGCTTATAAAAAAATGGCTAAAATTATTATTTAGACTCGGTCATATTTACATATAGATTCTTCTTGGTTTCAGAATGAGTTACAAATATCAATCTCAATTTGGTTCCAATTGGAATTAAAATGAATTCTTTTAAATTTTTGATGTGCATTATTTGAGTCGACTCACCAGTAACATGATGAGTTCTACGAGGGGCGACAATATCTTCAGACTCATTTCGATGAGATTTTAGGGTCAAGATTATTTGTTAAGTGTTTCACGTTGAATAAGTAATGATGTGGTGTTTATAGAATGGTTTGACAACCATCCCCTCAACAGCTAGCTTTTGGAGTGAATAAGACCAAAACTCATTATTCAATATGGTATGAGAACGGGTTTACTGATGTTCGATTCTTATGTCTGTCTCTTAACCCGGCTTGTACATGTTTCATTTCTGCGGTTTACAGATGTCAATTCCTGCAATATTTACACACCAGTTTGGGTGTGACGGAGGTATGTTAAGTATCTCACATCAAATAATTAATGATGTGATGTTTATATAATGATTTGACAACCCTCCCCTTAACAGCTAGCTTTTGGGATGAGTACAGCCAAAGTTCATTATTCAATGTTATTTAATACGAGCCATACTTTCGAGGGGCAACAATAACTTCATACTGGATGAGATTTTTCAGTCACGATTATTTAATACGAGTCATTTTCAAAAAGCTATGATAACACCAGTGGTTCTGAGAGCCTCCCCGATAGTGTCAATGGTTCCATTTTGGTAATAAAGAGAGAGCTTAACAGAGGCAGATGTCATAAAAATTGCAAGGGGATGATAATGTAATATCTGAAACAAAGAAAATCCATGTGTGCAAGTAAGGATACACATATAATTTAGCCTAACAAATATTATGAATCAAAGGGGAATAAATTTGACATTTGGAGTCCTGCCTCTAGCTAGCTTCTAATAATTTAAGGTTTGTTCCTTACAAACTCATCAATTATTACAATGAACAATGACGTATTAAACAAATTAATGGACAAACATATTACAAAAAGACAATGCTGTGATTATTACAAGAAAGTTAGAAAACAAATAAGTGCCTGCTACCCAAATTAGTCATCAATCCATCAATGGAGATCTGACAGAACATATAAGCAATCTCTTGAAGTAGATTACAAAAATATGACTCAAAAGAAGCTCCTTTCCAACAATCCATTTTATTCCAACAATCCTACCATAAGGACAGTTGATAAGAAACAAGAAAAAACTCACAAGCAAAATTCTCAGCTTGTATTGATTTTATCCTTCCCACAGCACCTTTTGTACAGCTTCTTCGAACCACAGGGGCATGGAGAATTCCTGCTGGTCTGCCCACCCTTGGCCATATTCGATCGCGCGACGTCCAGCGGTGATGATCCCATCAACTTCTTAATCTCCCCATAGGTCTTTGGGATCGGTTTGCCTTCTGATTGGAGCTGTTCGAGCTTTTTCTGAGCCCCCTTCGCCCACAAAAACTTCGATAACGTATTCTCAACGTCCAATATAGTGCAGTTGCACTGCTTCGCCGCCTCCTGCTTGTGACTGGGTTGAATGTTGTCTCCCGTGGGATCAACGCCGCCGAGGTATCGAATAATCGCCTCCTGCTTCTCGAACGCATCGCCGAAAGTCGCCTCGCTGCCCCGCCCCACCACGTACTGCTTCAATTTACCCAATTTCCTCGCTTGGCTCATCTGATTCGCGAAATGGAGAAGTGTGAACGATTCGCCGGAGGCGCTGTCGTCGCCGGCGGATTCCTGGCCGGTGATCATTCCTTTTATCTTGCTCATCCATGAGAGATGCGCCGCCGGAGTGAGGCTGTGCGGAAGAGACGGAGTGAGAGTGTTGCGGCGGCGATGGGCTGAGAGAAGTAATCTGAGCATTTTGATTAGGGCTCACAATTTGGAAATCCCCAAATCCTGATTTGTTAATATCATTGTCATCGTTCTCTTTTCCAGAGTTTTCTTTTGGGCCGAAACTATACAAGCCCAATATAGATAGTTCCTTTCCATTCTTGGGCTTTAGGAGCCCAATATAAAATTAATCAAAGATATAAGATAAAAGTGACAATCCTTTCTAATCTTGGGCTTTAGTACCATCGAGTGCAGTTTAAGGGGTTTGACACTATTCAAACTTAATTAGAGGTTTCAAGTTCAAGCCTTGAAAATGTAGCTACCATTGGTACGGAGGGTTTTACACCTGAGTGGTTCGATCGACTCGAGCCATCAAAATGGGCTAAAAAAAAATAATTGGGGTTTAGAAGCCCAATGTACAAATAAAAGTGAATAATTTTTAATGTGTAAAGTTGTGAATAAAGATGAATTGTTGCAATCATGTTTGCTTGTGAATGAGGCAACAGTGTATGCGTGTGTGTATGTCAAGACGGACCTTATAAGTTATAAGTGAACTCAAATAATTGCTGCTTTCTCGCATGAATTATTTAATATTCATTACTTTTCACGTATGCATAAAAGTGTTAAAGAGTTGTGATGATCTATTGTGTAGGCAGTAGGCTACACCAAAATTGTGCACTCGGGACACTCCCAAAAAGATTGGCTTTCTTGTTATATTGGACCACAAACTATTTGACAAACTTATTGGTGGAAAAGATAGGTAATTTAATAGTTTCCAAAGAATAAATAGATAATTTCAAACAAAATAGTAAGTACTAAAAAAGATTTAGTTGTTTCTATAGATGGACGAATTTTACACGTTAGTGGTCTGATCACTGAGGGCTTAATGCTGTGAAGCTCCCATAAATTGGGATTTTGCTAATATTTTCAAATTTAAATATACACATGAAAGAAAGGGAAGAAGATGAATAGCACTCCACCAACCATGTGTTCTTTTTTTTCCTTAAATTTATAATTAATTGGAGCTCATTACCAAACACATGTTCCTAAGATCCCACAAAGGACTTTGAACTTCATCACCAACAATTAAGTCAAATCAATACACATATTTTAACAAAATAACAATCCACAATTCTTACTTTATATTTAAGCTACCTTTCCTATGGCTTACTTACTTTGATAACATTACCATACCGTGACGACTGATTCCACTAAACCCTAAAAAGTAAAAAGAGTCCAAATTTGTTAATTACTTGATAAAATAAGAAAGATTTAACACTTAATAAAATAACTTGTCGATTTCCCCCAACTCCTTCCGGACACGTGGCGGTGTCTCAGTGGACCAATATGGAAGCTCGAGAGACCTCACCTATAATGCACCCCAAATAAAGATGTTTCTTTACTCACCACCTAATTAAAAGAAGTCAAGTGGGTAATGGGTTAGGCAACTTTTCCTTAATTATCTTAATGAAAAAAGATCAATAGATAATTAAAGGGCGTTTGACGATAATTATTAAGGAACACAACATAATAATGTCGTTGTCCTAATGGTTTCACATGCCACTACTCAATGCCCAAGGACTTCTCCTCCTTGTGAACTTGCTTTACTTTTGTTCATCATATGTACAAAAAAAAGAGAAAGAAAAACAGACAATCTTTATGCTCTAAAACACAGAGAGAGAGAGGTTTGATCTTGGTGATCATGGCGAACTCGTTTGATGAGGACTGTGATTATCTGTTCAAGGCGGTTCTGATAGGGGATTCGGCGGTGGGGAAGTCGAATTTGCTGTCGAGGTTTGCGAAAGACGAGTTCTCCTTGGATTCGAAGCCCACCATCGGAGTCGAGTTTGCGTACCGGAATGTTAGGGTGGGGGATAAGCTCATCAAGGCTCAGATATGGGATACTGCAGGCCAAGAAAGGTATGTTCATCAGTATTTTGAGATGATCATGGATGGTATTTGTTTGTATTGAGTTGAAAATATGATCAGAGTCTTGTCATTTATTGGCACTTTCTGGTTAATGTTACCAAACGAAAAATACAATGAATTAAATTAGAGGAGAACATTTGCTTGTGATTGGATTGGTGTGAATGTGATAAGAAGCAAGGAAAATTAATCTGATGATGATCTTTATTAAAACATGAAAACATAGTATAACTAGTGATGTAACGTGTGTTTCCCTTTCGGCTTATGTTTACATTGAGTGAAATTGCGTCTTGACCTGATTCCGTTGAACTCAATTAATTAGAGTTCTAACTAATTATATGTATAAATGTATTATATATTTGCATTTTGATTGATTATTTATAAAAAGTCATAAAACTAGCTAGATGGTTATCCAAAATTGGCAGCTTTGCAATTAGGTCGTATTCCCACTTCAAATTATTTCCCAACTAATTTTAGTTGGAAATATTATTGTAAACGTGTGCTCCCATAATTAATTTATTCGTGGTTGAACTAATAATTCGGTAGGATAGTTATCCTTAAAGAGTGTGAGTGGACCATATAGTTAAGGATATATTTATAGGGCAATTTACATCTGGGTGCCATGAGGTTTGGCGTAATTATAAATTAATCCCTGTACTTCCAGAAATTACATACAACTACCATGCTGTTTCCTTCCGTTAGAGATCCCTGAACGCCGTTATAGTTTCGTCCAAATCTGGGTATTCTTGAGGGCTCGTTTTGTAACATTTTGTAAAATATAGGGACTTTTTTGTAATATTCAGGATAATTTTTTGGATGGAACTATAACGGCGTCCACGGGCCTCTAACGGAAGGAAACAGTAAGGTAGTTGTATGTAATTTCTAGAAGTGCAGGGATTAATTTGTAATTACGCCAAATCTCAGGGGACCCAGATGTAAATTGCCCTTTATTTATATATACACGTACCCTATTTCCAAATTTTCAAAATTATCTCCTTAATATAATAATTATAAAAATCTTTAATAATCTCTACAAAGTTTATATATATTCCCCCCCAAATTAATTTAATGTCTAATGCAGATTTCGGGCCATCACGAGTTCGTACTACCGCGGGGCACTCGGTGCCCTACTAGTGTACGACATAACAAGACGATCGACGTTTGAAAGTTTGAGAAAGTGGTTGAAGGAGTTGAGGGAATTCGGCAGTCCCGAAATGGTGGTGGTTTTGGTTGGAAACAAATCGGATTTGACCCAATCGAGGGAGGTTAACCCGGAGGACGGACAGAGTCTGGCCCAACTCGAAGACGTTTCGTTCATGGAGACTTCGGCGAAGGAGAATCTGAACGTTGAGGAGGCATTTCTGCAGATGATCAATAGGATTTATCAACGCACTTGTCACAAAAGCTTGGAGGCTAAGATGAGTGATCAAGAAACCAAGACAATTGTTCAAACGCTGCAAGGGAACAAGGAGATTATATGTATTGATGAAGTTTCGGCAACGAAACAAACTAGCCGTTGTTGTTCGTATTGAAATTATTCGCTCATAGAGATTATTTGGGGTTCTTTTTTATTGGTAATTTTGGTTTTCGTGTGTTAATATTATTTTCTTGGCAATTAAATTGCGTCCGGCATACATTACAAGAAAATAGGTAAATTCTGAGCGGCTTGATGTTCTTTTGAAATTTATAGGGACTTGAGGTTCTGAAGAGATTTAGGGGAGTTTGCAAAGTAAAAATTTCAAATAATGATACCATGAAAACCAAACTTTTTGATGTCATAAAGGATTATTCACTTAATTACCTTACGCCTTTTATGATTTTTTTTAAAATTTTGAGGAGGGAAAATTTTCCTTTTTTAGGTAAATTTTCTCTGAATATGAACATTTTAGCTGCTTTGTTTTATTATTAATTTCTTTGGGGAAATTGGTGGATCTCAACAAATTTGAAATGTATTTGTATTGTTAATTGTTATTAGTTGTTAAGAATAAATTGAGGGACTTTTTCTTAGAAAAATTAGGGAATATATTTTTGATTTGGAGTTTCAATGTTTGTAAGGATTTTTTTTTTTTTAAACACACACCCAAGCGATCAAAGGGATTAGAAACCGAGTCATTACTTTAAAGAAAGAACATCAGATCACTTGGCTAACCCCTGTTGGCTTAACGTTTCTAAGAATGTTTGAGGGAAAGTTCAGAATATGAAAATATATTTATTTAAAAATATATTTTCTTGTTTTGAATAATTATAAGAATAAATCATAATTTTAATTAAAACGAATTCAATTGGTATACATAAGTATATGATCTAGCCATTGTAGTTCATGTTTATTAATTTGGTTGATATACATACTTATCATCATGCCCAATTCTTATTGTATTAAAAAAATTTAGAAAAAAAAATTACACTCAAAATTTATATTAAATTCTGAGGAATTACGAGTTAAACCTTAATTTTTTTTTAAAGAGCAAACTAGTTAGAAATATCACAAACTTTTTAAAACTTGAAAAATAAATAAAACATGTTTTAGTTCAGCTGAAACACAGAAGCCCTCTCTCAAAACTCCGCCACCCCTCGCTGCCGCCACCGCCACCGCCACCGCCACCGTTATCACCATCACCGGCGGCAATCGCTGCCAGTTTCTGCAATCACCACCTTCTCTACCTCCGTCACGCTTAATTCCTCTCTTCCGCAGTCACTCATCTCTCTCAAACCCTCTTTCACTGATTCGCTGCTCGCCGCGCGCTGCTTTCAGTTTAGGTTTTCCTCCGAAATCTCTTTTCAAGGTAAGAAGCCGCACCTTTCACTTATGCAATTTGATTGGTTAATCTTTCAGTTTCTAGTAGATTAGATAAATCGTTTTCCTTCAGTATCCAGTTCGTGTCGAATAACATCCTTTCTCCCATGAATTGTTTGTGGCGGTTGTTTGCCATCTGCTCATCTCTGATTCTAATTTTGTTGTGATAATTTTTACCTGTAGCACATTTTCTTTTTAAGATTAAGTAAAATTTGGAAAAGAAATGAATTCTGTCTTTGATCTTTGATCATCAATCTTTGCAGGGACTGTTGGCGAAATAAGGATCTCGTTCCCTCCATTCTCATTTTGTTTGTGTTCCTGATTGCAACTCCATCAAAATCCAGCAAGAAGAAGCGCTAATTCTGGACATTCACTTCGAATTTCACCAACAATACTGGTTTCCTTTCTCAGAGAATTGAACTGTTAAATACTAAGTGCATATAATGAAGATGTAAGCATTATTAACTAGTCCTTTGTTACTGAAATTGTTAGTCTAATTTGTGCTATTCACTTATACCCCAGATAATTTACAATTTCATTATCCATTTTTCGTTACAGACTCGAAACAAGTGCTGGTGCTCTCACTAATTTTGAAGTTCTTGATCATATGAGATCAAGAGGAGCTGGAAACGATCCTACGCGTGTTATTGCCTCTGTGTCACCATCTGAGTTCAAGGTTGGAGCTTTTCGTTTGAAATTCATATTTCTTATAAAAGATGTAAGATTCTGTTTCCCAACTTCTTTGGATTTCTGCATAGGTTTTTGATTATTTAGAGCAAAGTGCTGCTTGCAATCAAACGAAGGAGATCGTCCATAAATTTGTTGATGAGTGTAAGAAATATGACCTTGCTAAAGCAGAGATTCTTAATGTCCTCAATATAAGGCCATCATCTGCAGTTGAGGTTTACACGGTACTTTCCATAATTTAGTTCAGTTCAGTAAAAGCATAAAGAAGATCGATGTTCTTTCATGTTTGCTAATTCATTCATTTTTTTGCTGGTTTCGGTTAGATCATAGAAGAATGTGAATTGCGTATGGGAGAGAATCTCGATGAGTTTGTAGAGATGATTGAACAGATTTTGCCGGCTCATCCGTCCTCCAATGCGGAAAGTGTTGAAGAAAAAGAAGAAGATGGTGCTCAGCAAGCACAAACTGAAAATGAAAAGGAAACAAAAGGAGAATCGAGTGAATTATGAGGGATATTGTGGCGAAGCAAAATTCTACTTTCCCTCGAGATTTAGCATAGTATATACCAAAAGAACATAGCACAATATTTGCTTAGTGGATTAAAAGCTCTGTTTATTTGTATTGTCGACTGCGAAGATGCAAAATTCAGGTATTCGAATGTGAGACTTTCGGTTGAAATAGTATTGTGAGACTTTCATCTTTCGATTGAAATTGTATTGCACCAAACAGTTGAATTATACTACTACATAGGTAGTTGGATCTGGCTTAGATATTGAGAAGTTATGATGCACGGATATATACATGGAGGTACGAACATAATACGAATACCGTGATATAGATATTTTTTTAGAACATCGAACATCAGAATTGAATAGCAACTTATAACGGCCATGGGTTCGTTCTTAGGGCAAGTCATGAGGTGCGAAATTACCAGAGGTCTCGCAAATATAATTACTGGAGCGGAGATGAGTACGTGTTGCTTTCTTATCGTTAATGATAATTATTACATGAATTAATTAGTTCTCCCACCAATGGTAACAAAGTAACCTTAATTCTCTTCATCACTCATTAAAGATAAATAAGTTTAGGAGGGGGGAAATTAAGATTGACGTTGATGGAATTCACATTCAAGAGTATGAATCATTTGAAGCTTTAGATTCAACGAGATTCCTCAGGTAATTTAGAATTCTTACCATATATAGTAAGTTGCAGATAAAAAGTACTTTTTGTTACATTTCAAAGATCTTGTATATCAAAAATGAACCCATTATGTATATATTTATATCAAAATTTTATAAGTTGTATGATACTAGATTACTAGTGTAAGTTAAAGTACCCCACTATCAAAGTTGAAGGTTGCAATTATCTACTTTTCGATTTATATATATCGTTTTTTAATTCGATATTGTTATAGTTTTTATAATTATAAAATACTTGATATTTTTTCGATTGATATCAAGAGATTGTATTTTCAAATAACATACAAAGACTCTTCTAACATAGAATCTATATCTCATGCTTATATTTTTTTTAATCGTTAATTCATTTTCAGGACAAAAACTTGATTTTAACCCTTTAATGACATGAACTCGGTAACAATATGTTTATACGTAATTGGAATTTCAATGTCGAAAAGTATGGGACAACGTTTAGTTATTTTATGGGTATTGATGTTGTAAAATACTAGATGGTACCACCAAATTACGTAACTTAACAATTCAATATTATGTTATTTTAATCAGAATCGTGGAGTTCTAGCCCCCCAAATACGCAATTACTATTTGTAGGGAGAATTTTACACTTTATTAATCCAAATTTAACTCCTATGGGGTATTTTGACTTATAGAAAAAAAAAATAAAGAAATACTTCCGACAAAATCTTCTACTAACCAACTAAATTCTTGCTTAGAAGAGAAGGTAACATACTAAAATAAAATGTATACAAAAATAATTTGAGTACAACTCTATAAACCTGTTTTTATTACCAAGATTATCCTTAATTAATCTGATAATTTATGCGTCACAGCCTCTCGTGCCCTAGTAAAACAACTCGTCACTTACAGGTGACATTAGCAATCACTCCTTTTGCAGGATCCCTCTTCATACACACACTCCGTACCAGCTGAAAACCAGAAGACATTTGCAGTCTCTGCGTCCCGATAAAATGCGCCGTTGGGTGATCGGTACTCATCTCGAGGGTTCGCAATAAGCTCTCACAATCTGACCGCTGACAATGGCTCACTGGATCTCTTCCAAGCTCAAGGCCGCTGAAACCCTACTCCAACAGGCAATTTCAATCGCCACTTTTCTGTTTCCTTTTATTTCCGTTTATGTGCGTGATTTGTTTCTAGGGTTTGTATTGCTTATTCTTTTGACCGTTGTTTGGGATCATTATAGAATTGAATAATTCTGAGTATTGGAACTGATAAAAAACGATTGAGAATTGGGATTGATGAGAGAAGCCTTACATTTTCTACAGCTATTCTATAGTCGTGGTTCGAATACTTGGAGCGGAATCATGAAAATTCGAAGTGAATGGAAAGATTCCGTTTTGACATTGCTTGAATGGCCAAGTATTTGGAGTATGAGAGTATTAAAATTGTTCATGAATGTAAAAGTAAATGGAAAATCGACATGTACTGATCGTCTGATCCGGAAGGAGGAGTATGTTTACATGATCATGTTAGTTATAGGCAATGTAAGAATTGTAGTTGTATTAACAATGTGTTACAATGTCTGTTGGTATAACTAAGTTATTAAAATGCTTTTATAAATTGGAGAGGATCTGCTTAGGTAATATTGAAAATTGTTCTAAGGTATGTGTAAGTCTGTTATGTACTCAGCATATCATCTTTCAACTTTATTTGGTGAATGCATATAAAAATGTACAAGACTGGATGGAAATTAGTTTATTCTGGTGTAGCTGGTTTTGAAAAACAGCAAAATTGCATCATATTCTCTTTGTGCAGAAGAATACTGAAAATTATTTCTGCATTATGCTAGACAGAAATTTGTGGTAACTAGAAAGAACCCATGATCATGTTACGAGTGAACATTTGTGGGAGCATATTAAGCAAAGAAGTTCATTACATTGTAAACAAATAGAAAACACAGCATTTGTTAATCAAATAATATGTCATTAGCGAGTTCCACATGGAAAACTATTACAAAGGAGCTTAAGAGTGTAATATAAGTTAGAAGAGTGGATGAAAACGACTATTGATTTACTTTGAATTGGCTCTGATGCTTTTCCTCGACCTAAAGTTCAGTTCTGTATTCTGTGTGGCTTTAGTTGGAGGGCTAAAATATTAATGTTCTTTTATCTGTTTTTAATTGGCTGGTTCAGATTGACCAGCAAGCTGCAGAACAACTAGGCAAGAATGAAAATTTGCTATTAGAAGATCAGTTAGGTGCTGAAAGTTCAGCAAGACCTGCTGAAACTAAGCCATTAATAAAGGATCAGCTGAAGAAGAAAGCTCCTGAAAATGCGGTTGACCGAAGTGCTGTGCAGGGTGATAACCGTAATTTGAAAGCTATGAGTAGAAATAATAGTGATGTTAAGCGGGATGAAGCTGGGGGATCACCAAAGTTGAATTTGAAGTTGGGTTTGAATAGCCGACCTACCGATAGTGATTGGACAGAGTTACTCAATGTGCCAGAAAAAAGGGGGGTGTCTGGGCTAGGGAGTCCAAGTGGGAGTGGTAATCGAATATCACCGATCCAGGGTCTGAAGAAAGATAGGAAGAAGGTGGTGAATTCTGGTCCAGCGTTGAATCTTTCTGGAATTGAAAAGGTTAGGGCTAATGGAGTTCTTAAAAGTTCAAGAAAATCAAATGTGGGGTCTGAGAATAATGGTGGTGCTGATAGCGATGGCAAGGCAGGTAGTGTTGGGCATTTGACACCAAGAACTTCAAACGTTCAGTCTCCAGGCAGTGGAGGTGAAGTGGATCAAATGGAAAGTAGTTCAACACCTGTGATGGATAATACTGATGTTACAAAGATTGGGAAAATTGATGAAATCAATGATGTTGTAGATGGGGAGAAATTGTATCTCTTAAATGATTCTGATCATTCTTCCAAGGCGGGGCAGAATGATGGGGAGAGGCTCAAGAGAGGAACTAGTGGGAGCAGTAAATCAACAGTGGGTTCCAGGCCTTCCAGTTCTATGAAGAAGGTTTCTACTTTACCGAAGGATGAAGAATCCAACTCTGAAACAGATACAACTTCATCATCAGATTCAGAGAGTGAAAGAGAAAGGGAGGAAAGGAGAAAGAGGAGGCAACAGCTCCTGGCTGAAAGAGCAGCTGCTAAAGCAATTGAGGCAATTAAAGAGCGCGAGAATTTGGTTGCTAGATTAGAGGGGGAGAAACAGAGTTTGGAGAAAATACTCGAAGAGCGAGCCAAGCAGCAAGTACAAGAGGTACTTTGTAGTGATCCATTGTCAAACTTGATACTTTTCCATGGATATGTTGCTTAAAGCCCATGTCTGCTAACCGTTTTTTGGCTCAATTAGTTGAAAAGAAGCAAAACTATGTAGTCTATTAGTTAACTACGAGTAATTTTTGTCCTTTTATTATCAGATTGTTTTCTTATTGTACTGCACTCTTCATGAGAGGATTTCCAGGTTTGCTATTTGACAATGTGGTTCATGAGTTGGGGGATAAGAAAAAAGTATTGGTACTGATGAAACTAATAATTATCCCATGAATTGTTTATTGATTCGAATTGATTTTTTGCAATTTAACTATGAAGTATTTCTCTTTATTTCAAATGTTGTGCTTGTCTGGCTGGTCCTCTGGTTTCCTAAGATCCTTTTGTCACGATTTTAGTAATAAATTGATGATTGTTTTTCAGGCTTCAGAATTACAGACGACAATGATTGAGACCATGGAAGCGGTTGAGCTAGAGAAGCAGAAACATAATAATACTCGAATGGAAGCCCTTGCACGATTAGCAAAACTTGAGGTGTTGTAATTCTGTGACTACTTGTTTTTAACTTTACATATAGGTTTATTGTGTATGTGATGATGTGGTTGATGCTTTATTTCTGAACTTTTATACATCACACCACCTTCTCTTTATGGTTATTGTCGTTATGTATAGTATTATGCTCCATCCTTTTACTTCAAAACACAACTTGTCAACTTCTGCATGCTGTTCTCATAAGAGTAGATTTAACCTATTTATCTCCTGTTTGATTTGACTTGAGCAGACTTAGTCTGTCATTGTTGTTTAGGAGCAGACGATTAGTTAGTGTCAATTTCTTATTTGGGAAATTTTTGTTGGTTTTTGTTGTTTTCTTCCATTTGTTTATGATAGATAATTCTTCTTAGGAAAATGTAGATTTCCAAATGTGCTTGCGTTATTTTGCAGAGTGCAAATGCTGATCTGGCAAGGTCTCTTGCCACTGTACAGAAGAATCTTCAAGTAGAGGTATTTAGCAACCCCTTTGCAATGTTTAACTTTTGTACTGGCCAGAATAACTTCTTTTCTTCCAAGCTTGAAATAGTTTGTAAGTTTGTTTTTCTAGTGTGCGCTTTCATTAATCATTATCTTGTGTATGTGTTTGCTGGACCAGGTCGATCACATAGCTGAACTTCGTGAACAAATTCATAGGAAAGAAGCAACTCATGAAGGTGAGATTACTGACTACGATCACGTCTTATGATAGGTAGAAGTTTCTCTGATGTATAATTTGTTTTACTGCAATATTCCCTGATATCTATGAACTTTGCCCTTACAACATTTGTTCACATACATGATCATTGACAGAATTCCATTTACAATATGAACCATTTCTTTTAGAAATTTGTCCTGTTTAAGTTGTACTGAAAAGGATGACATTCCTCTTTTTTTTTTTTTTTTAACCATACAGAAGTCCTGAACTAATTTTTATTTTCTTTTGGTAGAGTTGAGAAGGAAGATATCCAGTACACACCAAAATGGAGACAAAGTGAGTAAACATTGTGTGTTCTCTAAACAATAAATTTATCCGTCTTATTTACTAATTTTGCCTAAAAATTACTACAGTCGCGAGCTTCCAAAGGTGTAGAATTTGAACTGGAGATGCTTGAGGCAGAGTATTTCTTTGTGACAGGAAAAGTGGAAAGAATGCAGGACCAGGTGTGGGTGTGTGTGTGTGTCTGTGTCTGTGTCCCCCCCCCCCCCCCCCCCCCCCCCCTTCTCTCTCTCATGAACACGCTCACTGACATGGCAGTTACTACCCAGCCAAAAATACAAAGAAGATTTTTCAAAAGCCTAACATCTCCAACATGGAAACTTACTTGATTAGAAAACCTATATGATTTATTTGATATGCTGTCAGTCGAGAGTAATTTCCTCAAATAATGCAGGCCAAGACCCTAGAAACAAGCGTTGAAACAACTCGAAGAGAAATAGAAGATCCAACTGAAGTAGAAATTGAGCTCAAGCGAAGGCTTAGTCAATTGACTGACCATTTGATTCAGAAGCAAGCACAGGTCTGTTTCCCCATAACTGTTGGCCTGGTAGATGGACTTCTAGTTATACATATTGGAGATAAAACATAAATCATTTTTTATTTTTTTTAAAAAAAAGCAGGGAAGATTAAAATGATTTCAGATGTGCATGTTATTACTTTTAGTAGTTTGGTTTCCTTAATTAATATAGAAATTGTCTTTTATCAGGTTGAGACTCTAACCTCAGAGAAGGCTATGCTACTTCTTAGAATCGAGGTAAAACTCTGCCCTTGATCTAGAATCTTTATGGGGTGATTCTTATATGCTATCAGTTTGGGCCCCATATATGCCAAGTATATTCATACACAAAATGTGGCGCAATCTGAACTCTTTGATTTATATGCGGAGCCAAGAACCCACAAATATATGTACTTACCACTCCCAGCTGAATTATCTAATTATTTCATTAATTAATTTTCTGAAGTTCTCAATTAAACACCACAGGCAGTTTCACGAATGCTGGATGAGAACAAGTCGATGATTGATTCTGATTTTCCCGGTACCTCATCAAGAGACGATCTTGAATCAGGTGTTTGGCAACTCTCTAAGTCAAAGCTGAGGCCTATATTGAGAGAGAGAATGCAATCAGGGCAGAGGCATTTTGGATCACTGGTTCGACAATTGGACTCACTCTTTTGTGCCGGTGCTATATTTCTCAAAAGAAATTCAACAGCCAGAATTTGGGCAGTCGTCTACTTGATCTTCCTTCATCTCTGGGTTGTATACATTCTAAGGTCCCATTCTCCAGTGTCAGAAGAGGGTCGATCTGGTGCCGTCATCTCTCTGGAAAATATTAATAACACAGGAGGTGTCTGATCATATTTACTCCATGAATTTTTTCATTCATTAGCTATATACACTATACAAGAGGGCTGTATACAATTTTACCTGAGCCCGACATCGAACATAATGTGTAGCAAGTGTTGATTTGTTAAAGAGGCATTGTACTAACTGTAATTTGGTGTATATTGTAATTGTCTTCTGGCGATATAATTAGCAAAAAATGTTTCATTAATTTCGGGTTCTGGCATTGATAAATATCGAAATATACAGTATCTGATATCAACTATGGGAAAAAAGAAAGAAAAAAAGAACCACAGCATTGGAATAGATATCAGAATGCTCCATTGAAATGGAGAAACACAAGTTGGAGAGAATTGAAGCATCTTGAAATGGCTTTAACTAATCTTCTGTGCAGAGCTCTCCTGCTGACTTCTTTTATTCCTTGCAGGGTTAAGGAAATTTAGGAACTTCATAGATAAGGTTTAAGCTTTTACACTAAAGCAGCAAACATGCTAATATTGAACTCAATTATTCGATTATCCTCACCAGTTTTCGACTGGAAGACTGCGACTGTAGAGAGGAAACTCGAATAGCAATGTCGCTTTGAGCCAAGATGGCAATTTGCCGTAAATTGCAGGGGGGAGCAAGATCAGAGGACTGAAACACAAGAACTTGTTAAGCTTTACTTTCTTCAGAATATTGAAGTGGATGATAAGCACGGAAAAAGAAAGAAAAGAATTCGAACGGACCTCGTAGTTCTTTTATAGTGTCTGTACCCAGGAACATTGCCGTGCTTTTTGTCTGCAGATTCCTACATATGTAAGATATTCAGTGTAAGTGAACATTCAGATGGGCAAGATAACAATTTATTGAACTAGAGAAATAGTTAGCTGAAGCAAACCTCGAGAAGTGGCAGGCCACTGACGAAAAGCAGCAGTAGGGTAAGAAAAATTGGCCCAAGAATTACAAACCACTCTGCATTCTTTAAAACAGGTGTTGCAGACACGAAAATTCCCCACCATAGAAATATCTGACAGAAAACACATAAAGATCGTATTATTGAAGACGAAATACGAAGAAAATGACTGGTAAATGTTATGATTAATATATTTAGGACTAATTACACCGAAATGCCCTGAAATTTGTTGTAATTACACAAACTTCCCCTGAGGTTTGAGAAATTACAAAACTTCCTCTATCAAAGATTTATATTACTTGGGGATCGACAAATTTTGGTAACATCATCTCGAATTGTTAATGGATACCCTATTTTTCTTTGACACTAGTTAATATTTGACTTTAAATTCATTATTGCAATAGTACGAAGTTTTTGTAATTTCTCGAACTTCACAGGAAGTTTGTGGAATTAGGCAAAGCCCAATGGCGTGCCAATATAATTATCCAATATTTAATACCTCTCCAAAATAGTTGGGGTGACGGGAATATTTCCAAAGTCCGGCATTGCACCATTTTCCCCTGTTTTCTGGCGAATTTTTGAAAGTTAATTTTTGTTGGTCGGCAGTAGCTTCAACAAAGATGCCTATAGACCACATGATCCATCCAATGACATCCTCAGCTCGAAATGAAGGATCTCGATCACTTGCATTAACAATTGTAACAGGCAAACTTACAGTCCACACCCACACAGCCTGAGAAAGATCAAACAAGACAAGTTCAGCAACTTTCAATCACCAATCATAATCAAGGAAATGAATAAAACAGTGTTGTAAGAACCTGAAATATCCAAAAAACAGCCAGTTTAGCCAAATTTTGGCGCATTTCATCAAAGCGTCGATCCTCCCCCCACCGTATGATCCTGATAAGAGTTGAAAGCATATGGATGAGATCAAAGTTAGATATAATCACATAAAAGACATGTTCTTTTCTGAGACTGACCTCATTAATAGAAAGAGGCCTAGACGAAGGCCCCACACGACTACAAGCATGGACAATACAACCTGAAAAATAGTGCTTGAATATGAGTTTCCATATTTTTAAACAAGAACGATGTTACCAACGAGATATGGTCAGAATGAAAAGCTTGGACAGAAGCAATCACCTGTCTGAAGTACCATGATCCTTTTACAACCAGGGTCAATATCGCAAGAATGACAAAATTTGTGCTACCTACACAAGTTAAATGGAAGAAAACTACAATAAAGAACTCCAAAAATCATGTACACAAGCTTCCAATGTTCATTTGACATCCTACAAACTGAATGCATAACAAAAATTGCAATTTCTCTGCCATTCTAATCAGACCCATAAATCAAGAAAGCATGCTTCAACATGGAAATCTGCTGAAACTCGTTAAACAAATACACATAAAAGGCACCAAAAGAATGGACTGAGAGAAACACCTGCAAAGTCTGTGACTTTATCGAACTTTAGAAGCGCTGTGATCACAAAGAAGAAGAATTGATAAGCCACCTACAAAAACAACAAGAAAGCAACCAAATTTCAAGATGCCCACCACATAAAACCCACATATATAGGCCTATACATACCCTAAAGAACAGTGCTTTTGTCTATGCAACAGTGTGTGCCAAGGTTATCACAATTCACTTTCTGTGTAGTGAAATTATACATACAGTAACAATGGCGGTGAGGGCCAAGAAATGGGAGTCGATTACTGTCCCCATGAATGAATGATCTTCCAATTCAATCCAACAGCAGCAGCTTCGGCCTTAGGCAATCGAAATGCAGTTAGGCTGATGTTTTGTTTCTGTTTTTGACTTGTCACGGACTCGCATGTAGTTGTGGCAATTGGCAAAGAGCTTGAATTATTCTTTATATTTTTCCCTTTCCTTCTTTCTTGGTGGGTGCGTGGATATGTGGTTTGGATTGAAGAAGAGTTCGGAAGGCCTGTTGTACGAATCTCCACCTAGTCTTATCTCTTCACTTTTTCTCTGAAGAAGAAAGGAAGGAACCTTGGAAGATTAATGGGCCCTTTTCCTTTTCTTTTATTCTCCTTTATTTATTTGTTTTTGGTGACAATTTCCTTTTATAATTAGACTAAAATAACTACAGAATTAAATGAAGGATTCACATAAATCGTGTTTAGTCAAAGGTACCAATGCTTTTCAATTTTCATGCTTAATATTAGATAGAGATTATCGAACTATCAATTGATTGCAACCGCAAAGTGACCAAAAATGCATATATTTAATAAAATAATTATTATATATTTATGATATCGTACCGGTTTGACATGTGATTGAATTGGTTGATCAATAATCAGTAAAATTATTGATTTGAATCCGATTTGGAAAAAATTGAGTAGGATAGGATGATATACCAATCTATGTATATGACTTTGAACAAATTCTTTGTGTGTAGTTATGACTTCTGAACTAAGTTTTGTAGTATAAGGAGCATGTCAAGCTAAAGGTAAAAGGACCACAACAAATCAAATTAGCGATTCTCTAATTTGGCATCCATCGCCGTGTAAGTTTTGATTAGCACTGTAATCCGACGCCAAAGACAACTAATATTTCAAATAATTAATAAATAAATCTATATAAATAGAAGAGTTTTTTTTTTTACTTTCATTTCATGAACTTTTTTCTAAAGTTTAAATAGTATTTCAAATTTTTCTCAAAACTACTAATTATGTACACTCTATGTATGTGCAAATAAAAATTATTTTTATTTTTAATATATTAAATTATATTATTCATCCCAATATATATTTTACAATTAAATTTATAATAAATAAGTATTAATAAAAATAAAATTAATAGATAAATAAGTAATGAACACGTTATGGAACCGTGGGGTGGTGGAAAAAAACAATAATAATAAATCAAGAGTAAGAAAAAATAATTGGTAAAAGCTCAGGATCATTTGAGCGACAGTGAGTCTGATCAGGAGTTTGAGGTTGAAGAGCAGACTG
Organism: Lantana camara; assembly: GCA_037501455.1. Lineage (NCBI taxonomy): Eukaryota > Viridiplantae > Streptophyta > Magnoliopsida > Lamiales > Verbenaceae > Lantana > Lantana camara. Next base: position 94,441,422 of record CM074860.1, on the reverse strand, counting down.
TCAGGGAACTTGACAGTGATCAAGGTCAGGAACTCAGTATATAACTCAGAACATAACACTTTGGGACCTTACCCGACCCATTGAGGCACAATAGTCACTGTACATAACCTTTCCAGACATGCAAGAAGGCTTTAAATTGAAGTTAGGACTCATTCACTTGTTGCCAACCTTCCGTGGGTTGAAAAAGGAGGATCCAAACAAACATTTGAAGGAGTTTCATCTTGTGTACACATCCATGAAACCACACAATGGCACGAAGGACGCCCTGACACACGAGAAACGCACAATAGTACAGAAATTATCTTCTACTAATAATAAGGGTTAATTACATCTAGACCCCTTCCGAGTTTAGTATATTATAATTAGACCCCTGTTAGTCATTTGATTACAGTTTGACCCCTTCTAAAATTTCAAAATTACTAAACGGTGAAGAAAAGATACAATTTCGTTAAATATTTCACTTTATATTCCTAATAATTGTGTTACATTCCAAATAATTGTGAAATGACCATTATGTTTGGTTCTAAGATCATGTTTTATAAAAGTAGGAAAAAAAATCACGTCGTTTTAGAATAAATAAATGGTTAAACAAACAATTATTTTGAATATAATGGTTATTTCACAATTATTTGGAATATTCCGTGAAATATTTAACGAAATTGTATCTTTTCTTCACCGTTTAGTAATTTTGAAATTTTAAAAGAGGTCAAACTGTAATAAAATAACTAACAGGGGTCCAATTATAATATACTAAACTCGGAAGGGGTGTAGATGTAATTAACCCTAATAATATAGATAATCAGCCAACTATTGGATACTAATGAAGTCCGGGTGTTTCTTTGTAATTTTAATATGTTTTTCGTATTTAGAGTACAACTCAAGGATTAATGGTAATTGTTTCATATACATACGTACATATACTTAAAATTATAATAGTGACCGATTAGATTACCACATGCAAATTTTACATGATTATTTAAAAAGTTTTTAAAAGATCAGTACTTGGAAATCGTTAAAACATATTGTTGGGGAAACATTTCGAACCCAATTAAAGAAGGTTCAATTATTATAAAATAGAAACAAAAATTGCAAAAAATATATATATGATACAAATGATCATATAATGGCAATTATCTCATGCTGGTGCAATGGAAACTCTTTCAACCTCCACAACATATTCAAGCGTTGCAAATGGCGGAATTTGCAGACCTTCACCCAAATCAGCTCCTTCTTCTCCAAACCCTAATTTTGCTGGAATTATCACTCTCCTTTTCCCACCTGCTTTCATGCTTCTCAACACGTATTCTATCCCTTCACATATTCCCTTGCTGTAAGGCCTCGACCCCACTACCAGCGCCAATGGCTTCTTCTTCTCGCCTTCAAATGTGTTCACGAATACTTCTCCGCTGCCCTGAACTGTACCTTTTACATTCATCACCACCAGGTCGCCGGGCCGAGGGGTGGCGCCGCCTCCCACTCTCAGTTCGTAGTACCTTATGCCGTTGGGCAAAGCCACCTCCTCTTCCTTCTCAACGTCTCTGAGATCAATCAGTCGCCTCTGGTTTAGTGAATTGAATTTGAATTGGGGAAGGTTTTGTTGAAATTGGGGTGGGGATTGATTAGGAAATTGAATTACCTGGTGTTCGCTTCCTGTTGTGAGACTTCAAATCGAGTTTTGATTTGCTCGGAGACGACGCCGGCGGCGAGGAAGCCGACCCATGCTAGACCGGCGCCAATGCCGAAACGTCTGGTTAGGCCGGAGGCGATCCAATCGGTGGAGTCCGCGGTTGTTTTCGTGGCAGGCTTAGCGGACCTTTGCTCCGACACTTTGGCGGCGGAAAGTGGTTGTTGCAGCGGCGGCGGCGACGGCTCTGCGGAGTTTTGTGGCTGTTGATTTGGTGGCTGTGGAGGTGTGGCTTGTGAAGACGACATGTAAGTGCTTCTGGTTCTTGCTATGGGATGAGAAGATAGAAATGGTTGGGAGGGAAAGAAAGATGCCATTTTTTTCACATATGCAACAAATGTTGGCCTAAAAATTAAGATATGGGATGGAAGATAGATATTTATACTATCTATTGAGGGATAATGGTCCTACCTTATCTTTACATGTGATGTGTTTCTTGTTTCTAAGCTAACACTCGAAGTCCAAAAGCGTGATATTTCTAGATCAGAGCAACCACCGTCGAGTACGGTAAAATTATTCCATAGTCCCCTACTTGAAGCCGAAGATCGAAATCGAAATTATTCTGTTGCTCAACCACACCATTCTGATCATGCGGTTCTATTTGTAATACATCTTGCCTTGATGTTAATACATGGATCTTAGATCAACAAAAGTTACCACCAGAACTCTCTTACATCCAATGGAAACATGGAGATGAAAACACTAATTACAACAAATTCCTGTGAATGTACATACAAACTGCACAATTACGAGGAAGGTGGCATGACAAAGCCAAAAATACAAAAGGAAAAGAAGAAAAAAAGAAAAGGAAAAGGAATTTCTGATCATTGTCCAAATGTGTTTCTATCTGTTTGACAACATCTCTTTAAACAGAGTGGTTCAAAGCAACAATGCTGCAACAGGAAAGATCTCACTGGCTTTTTCTATCAGCTTGATTTTCCATGTCTATGGAAGAATGTCCCTTTTCAGGTCTCCGGCTTCCTGAAATTCCGGGTCTTGCCACTTGTGCGCTCGTAATTGGCTTCTGAAGTGGTTTTAGGGCAGCCATTATTTCAGCAAATGTAGGCCGTAAATTTGGATCTCTACACAACATTAAAAGGATATAGTTAGTGGATTCATTACACATATGTAGTCACAAAAACGAGGCCTATTTTCAGCTTGTATTTCCTCAGTTGAAAATGCTTCGATCATTTACATCAAAATTTCAAGAAAAACTGGTTTTAGCACATAAACTTTGTATTTATCCCCATCTATGAAGACCCCATCCCCCACGCAATCATCGATATTTAGACACAGCTGACAAAATTTATGAAGATATGCATAATGATCCACTGAAAAGTTCATTGAATTTGATGATGACATTGTTTCACTAAGTGTAATGAACCAAAGTGCTAACTGTAAGGTGGACATAAATTACAAGGGAGGGATGTGTAATTTTGAAACTAAGAGGGGGATCTGTGTAATTGCACATATAGGGGAGGACACTATGACCTTTTCTTTTCCTTCCTCTTCTTTCTCTTACCCCATTATATAACACAACATAATGTTTTAGCTTCCCATAACATTTTAGATGCAAAAACATTAGACAAAATATAAACGACTAATTTAAACTCACGTTTGCCAGCATTTCCTGATTATATCTCCAATGACTGGATCCATGTCTTCTGGTATATCAAGACGACGATGCTGAAACCCAACAGCACCAACAACTTGCATTGGGTTCATTCCTCCCCATGGTTGCTGCAAAGTACAAAGCTCCCACAATATCACGCCATAGCTATAAACATCGCATCTGCATTTCAAATCAATAATAACATTATAAAGATCACTTTTTTAGTTTGTACGATCCTATTATTATTATGTAAAAAGGAGTAAGTATATACTTCTCATTCGATGGTTCGTTTCTCAAAACTTCCGGTGCCATCCACTCTGCCTGAGAAGAATGTCATATCATTAGCGGAACTTATTCTCAAGAATTGCAGTAATGAAGCATCAATATCGATTGAATCTTGCCAGTTAAATTTCAAATTCAAACGGAAACACCATGGGCCAATAACGTGGTTGAGTAGAGTCGATCTGTTTGTGGAAGCACCAATTAATTTAAATATCTTCAACTTATGAACAATAACTAATGTCTTAACTCACTGATAAACTAGACCTAAACAGTGCAAGAATTAAGACACTAAGAGGTAGTCTAGTAAAATTTGAATTTATTTTTGAACCATGGATCACAGCAAACAACCTTTTTCTGAAGACGAAACTTGGCAATCAAACATCTCCCAAGGCCTGAGAGTAATAGAACCAACAGCAATTGAGCTATCCTCTACAAAATGGCTGATAATACAACGGACGCAACAAAAATTAGCTGTTTCGATGATTCAATCATCATGATGTTCTATGAAGGCAAAGGTAACACATAAGTGGGACAAGGAACGTCGAAAAGTTCAAAACAAAAAGCTAGAGAAAAGAAATATATACTCTAAATAGAATCATAGGATACAATGTAGCTCATTGGATACAATCCAGAACAGAAATCAAGTTTAAATACAAGAGACAAAAAGTAATTTTTATTAATTATGCAGCATCAGACAGATAATGATCCAAAAAGATAAGGAAAAGATACGAAACAAGCTTACCGTTCCAGCAGTAGATCTTGAAGAGAGAAATGTGCTGTGCTTCATTCTTGATAGCCCAAAATCGCACACCTGCCACATAAAATAAAAATGGGATTAAGATTAAAAATAATGTAGTAAAATCAAAATTTCTGCATCATAAGAAGATCACCTTGACAACCCAGTTTTTGTCAACAAGAAGGTTTGGGGATTTTAAATCTCGATGAACTATCACTGGAGTGGAATTATGCAAATAATTCATTCCTCGAGCCTGTATAAATATTAGGTATATTTGCATCAGCACCAACTAAAAGTTAAAAAATGGTAAAAAAGTTAAAAAGATAAGTAGCATACAGCATCAAGGGCCATCCTCAACCGTCTACGCTCATCTAGTTGGTTGTTTGGGCGATGAATTAATCTGTACAAACTACCTCTGCAAAACACAAAGTATTTATCTATGTAAACCAGATTTGTAACTTTAATGGTGCAACTCATTTAAGAAATAAAATGTTAGTGGAATATACAGAAACTAAACAGGATCAGCATCGCCTTGATACACTAAAGTTAGCTATCCAAGTCAATATGTGTATATATAGCATACCTAGGAAGAAATTCTGTAACGATTGAAAGATTTGGAGGACGAGTGATAGCTCCCATGAAGAGTACTACATTGGGATGTCTGACTCGTTTCATGATTCGAACCTTGCAAAATAACATAAATAAATCTATGCAGGTGGATCAAGAATAACATACTAAAAGGAATGAAAATTTTAATGATAAATTAACTAGAAGATGGAATGGCATTGGAACTGTAGGAACAAAAACTTAAGATGGATATTTGTACATAGTGAAGTGCAAAACATGACAAGTAAATTCAAGTTTTTAGCCAACCATTTTGAGAACCATAATGTGTCATTAAATGTTCCGAGGGAGTTGGATTGACTTAGAACATCAAACATCTTCAAAGCATATACCCTTACTACTTAGCAATAAATGTGAATGGTCCAATGTGGCAAAATAGACAACATGCAAAATCTGGCTCCAAATGCAAGAAAATGTGAAGCATGTCAGGAAAGAGTGATGTACCTCACTTCTGAATTCTTCAAGAGATTCACCAGTTATATCTTGGTCAAGGAACTTCTTGACAGCAACTTCCTAAAAGTTGGACATTGGAATTAAGATGTAAATATCCTTCGTCCAAATTACAATAAAAAGAACAGACATAGAATACGTAGATGTGAAAAATAATAACACAAACCATGAAAGTTTATTATATCCGAAAAAAATACATACATTTAAGAAAATTAAAATAAAAGCATTTTTTACTTCAAACTCATTAAAGGTATCTATCTTTATATATTTGCTGTCAATTTTATCTGTGGGTCAGAGCCTGTCTTGCAGTTCTGGTATCCACAAAAATAAACAGGACTCTAATAAACATAAGCTTTCAGAGACTCACAGTTCCATGCCAGTCTCCACGGTATACCTCCCCATAGGATCCTGCAATGAAAGGAATGCAAAAATAAAAGTAAAACATCAGTCATCTGAGTTAAGATCAACTATTTGTCATAAATAACTATGATTAGCTGAATATAATGCAGGATTAGTACCAAGCCCGATACGCTCACCCAAGGTGATATCCTCCCAAGGGATTTCACAATCCGCCACATCATCAAGTGTTACATCAGATTTTGAACTCTCATTCCCTGTCGACCTATCTGATATCCTCTCACCTTCCGAATTTGCTCCTGGGGCTTCATGGTCTCTATCAGCACTTCCTCGTTGTTGACCATAGACTGCCAGGTCAGTATCCCCATCACTTCTCACATACACTGCGGGGCTAAAAATGGCACCAGGGGAATCTGGTGAAGAATTAAGGGCAGATTCAAAGACCTCATACTGCTTGTTCACAGCTGCAGTAGTTGCCACCACAGCTGCAGCTGTTGCTGTAGCTGCTGCTGCCACAGGAAGTTGAAGTTTTGGATCACTGTTTGCTTTTGCAACAGCAACCACCATTGAAGAGGCAACAACAGCTGCAGCAGCTGCTGCTGCTGCAGCAACAGGAACATTTTGTGTGTATTTTGCAGGAGAATTGGAAACATCAGAATCTAAAGAACCATCATGTTCAGTTGCTTCCTTTAGATTATCTACATTGCCTCTAGAACGAAAACCATGATGAGGCAGTGGAGGGAGAAAACTTCTGTCCACATTGTTATTACCACCCTTGGTTTTTGGTTTTTCATCAGAACCATTCTTTTCCTTTTCTTGAGATGAGGGCTTGACATCTGGCATCTGCTCTGAGTACATTTCAGTGAACAAGTTAGGAGGTGCAACAACTCCACTTTCAAGTAGAACATCATGGAGCTTTTGAGCTAACTGTGGATTTTCTTTGGCCGCATCCATCATGTATAGTGAAACATCCTTCACTTTCATCCTTCTAACAGCTGGGGAACTAACCCCTTCTGTCCATGAAGGAGATCTTGCATGTGCATAAGGATGATTAGGCCTGCTAGAGATCGCTAGTGCTGGCTCATTCTTTACACCCCATGGCTTTTTTGAACCGTCGGATTCTCCATGAGCTTTGATCAGCCGATGCGAATGATCTCTTTGGTCCATTGATTGCTTTCCTAAAGGAATACTCTCCTTAAACTTGAACTGTTTGTCGGCTGTTTCAAAATCTGGTGTGAGATTAGTTGAACTAGTTACACCACCACTGGTATAAGGAATGAAGGTTTTAGGAACAGGGGCGGTAGAAAGAAAGGAGTCTCTGTGGTCCACAGAGGCCCCGGCTGCATCAGATGGAATAAGCGTGCCAGGGTCTGCCATCAAATCAACAATATACTCCCTGAAACATATTGTTCAGCTTTTCAGGTAAGTGGATAAAATTATCCTCAAGGAGCAGTCATCAAGAATATTCATGAGTGTAATTTGCAATAGCATTTCACATGCTGTAAACTTTCAAGACAATTCTTGAATAAGCAGCCAAGTTTGGAAATTTTTAAAGCAAATAATCCAAAACAAACTTAAAGATTTTAATTATAAAGCAGCAAATATGGGCTGTGGCCCCTGATACTAATTGGACATAAATATGCATCTTCTCACAAAACCTCTTCAGCAAACCAGAAGTTCTTTATTGATTCACTTAATTTAACATCACTAAGTCCTTACTGAAATAGTGATTAAATCTATTGTGCAAAATCAAAAAAGAGATGGCAGGGCACCAGAAGGAAAAACAGTTACAAGTCAACCACTTGTTGGAAAAATAGCTTATGAACACCAAAGAAATGGCACATACCTTCCAGCATTAATTTTAACAAAGTTCATTGCCACGTCATCAGAACCCGTAAACTGTTGTCCTTTGACCAAACGGCAAGGGATGCCCAGACTATCAGCCAAAACCTTCACAACCATGCCAAACATTTCAGGGTGATTATTTATCAGATCATTAGCAGAAAGAAAAGGAACCATACAGCAGAACGCACAAAATATGCTCAACAGAAATGAGCATTTTCTAACCTTGAATAACAAAGCCCGATGACGAGACAATCCAACATTCAAAGAACCAAGAGGCAGAACCATGCTCCCAAGGTTTGCCTTCAAAGTATGACACATATTTTTCCACGCTATGAACATGCGCTCAGGATCACCAACTGGACCCCCCATGTGGTCAGATACTAAAGCAGCAAGCTTCTGCACCATGGTGTGGGTTACAAAATCAACAGAATGTGACCTTAACCTGAAAGCCATCTCTAAGGCATTCTGCTCAAGGCTCAACAACTTGGTGTCAGCTGCTCTGTTGACAAGAACAGCTTCCCAACTAATATCATCAGATACAGGTGTCCCTTGCAAATCAACTAGGGAAGGCATTTGAGATGAGGGGGACTCAGTCAAGACGCCATAAAGATCATAGAAACCATCCAGAATCTTGTCGTCATAACTAAGAGCATTATAATTCTGTGAAGAATGGATAAATCTAGAATATGAGATATGTTAGAAAGGAACTAATGAGGATCATGCATACGAAAAGAGCAACTTTCTTTATTGTAAGTCAAAAACTAATGCATATTTTAGAAACATGTATAGTGATGCACAATATTGATGAACAGAAAAGTCAAAATTAGCATCTTTACGAATATACAATTGGAGAAGGTTACTTGAAGATTGTTACTTGCAAATGAACTACATGTGAATTCAAGTCGAATGGTTACTCCAGTAAGTTGTGTCCCATATGTCTTTGAAAGGGAAAAGAAAGTTGGGCATTTGTTGGTGGAGCAAACAAACAAAGCTGGTTAGGGTTTCATCATAAGCAAATTTTACAGTTGGAGGGAATAAACAAGCACAGAGTATCTGGCACAAGGTGCCGTCAAGTGTAAATGGGCATGGCATGCTAGTAGGCTGAGTTCAAGAACTTAAAACTCCACAGCACCGAATCGAATAACCTTTTTTGGTTATAAATGAACTAGAATCCTTATGCGCTTATTTTCAGCTACTCTGTGTTCATAAAGTTGAGATCCAAAAAGAGTTCTTTCAAATCCTTTTACCTCAAATCAAATTCTCAAATACAACCAAAAGGTATGTAAGCTTCAAAATAAAGATTTATCTTGCATATAGTTACCTCACTGCCCAATTTATTCAAAGTTTTAGCTAACCTCCCTTTTATAAGTATAACTATACAAGCTCAAGCGAATCATCACCCCAAATTAGTAAAAGGTTCCTCCTTAAAATTTCTCTAACAATCTTAACGTGGCAATTAAATCTCTTAATATTAGCAATAAGTGTAGGAACATACTTTCTCAGAATTCAACAGTGGTGTAAACAAAAATTCATCCAAAGTTAATAGATTAAAACCAATTATTCATTTCATTAAAATGCAAAGATGATTATGCATTCAAACAATATCCTCAAAACCAAGGTCACTAAGCCAAGATCATGAGAATAAAAACACGGGTGAAAAACTTACCCAATATCTATATGCCAGAACCTCAGCTGGAGTATTTTCAGGGGGACAAGAGCCTAAACTAATCTGCTTCACAGCTTCAATCTGAACAGCCTCAGGATCCTCCTTAGCACTCAACTCCAAAGCCAATTGGATTTGATACTCTTCCTCTATATCATGATCCCTAGAGTTGCTAGACCCCGAATCACGTCTTACGGCATCCAAAGCAGCATCCAAGCTACTACTTCCAGCAGAATCAGAAGGTTCCATTCTCTCTCCTCTTGTCACATTAGACGAAGACGGGGGACTCGGGCTATGCCTATTCGTAACAGAATTCAACCAACCTGAAATAGTGGAAAAAGGTTTATTCTCTGATTTAGAGTGAGAAAGCCTTTCTGACGGTGGACCATCACTCAACCTGTTGCTGTTAGCCTTTGATGATGATGAAGCCGAATCTTCAGAATGATTGGATCCTCTATGAAGCCTTTTAAGAAAATTTTTCATTTCTTTGGGACTAATAATCTAAAATCGCCAATGCTAAAGGAGAGAGAATGCCGCCATAATCCTCCCCATTTTGCCAATCCAAGCATGAATACCAATTCAAAACAATAAAAAAACTGCATACAAATCAAGCTCCCTCTATAAACCCTCCAGCCAATATCCCAATAACTTCCAAGTAAAACCCTCCAATAAAAAATTAGATTCAACACCAATTCAAGCTGACTTTTCAACACAACAATACTCAGAATCCCACCTCTCTGACCCACCTCCCTCAAAGCAGACCAAAACCCATATCATCAACAATATAATACAAGGAGAAGAATCATCAAACTTCTAGACTAGTCCTATAAACAAAAGAATCAAACCTGCACACCTGAAAGTAGACTAACAACTATATTTTCACTTAACCACACAAATATGCCTCCTTTCTAGCCTCAGACTTATATTTCTAAGAATCAACTCAAGGGTTTTAGAGAGAGAGAGAGGAGTCAAATGAAAGTAGTGTCTATTAGTACCTTGAATTGTGTGAACTGTGAAGATAGAGAAACAAGAGAGAAGGTGGAGATATGGAGGAGGAAAGTGTGAAAAAATATAGTAGAAAATGAGAGAGAGGAGTGCTATTGGTCAGTTTGGAAAAAGAGCCAAAATGAAGCTGCACAGACAGCAAAGACCAACAAGTGGGATGTAGAGTAGGACCTTCAATTAACTAATTAATTAATTGACCCACTTGTATTATTAAATAACAAATTTAAATCTTTTTCTTTTCCTTTTTTCTTTTAATGCCTTTTTAAAAGAAAAAAAAAATACAACTTCTACTTGTCCTCTACTCTCTCTCTATCGAAAAAACACAACTATTTTAATATTTAAATAATTATCAATTCAGAAGTCGTCAATTTATCACCAATTCAAAAAGGGATCGTGTTTATATGAAAACCAAATACTTATTAGGGTAAATTACACCAAGGTCCCCTGAGGTTTGGTATAATTATAAATTAGTCCCTTCATTTCTAGAAATTACGGATTAGTCCCTTTAAATACTGTTTCAATTGAGGTCCTAGACGCCGTTAGAGTTCCGTTAATTTTGACAGGACTACATTGTTGATGTGATTTAGTTAAGGGGTCGTTTTGTAAGAAAATTCAGAGACTTTTTTGTAATGTTTTTCGAAAATTCAAATGTCAAAATTAACGGAATCCTAACGGCGTTTAGGGACCTCAATTAAAACAGTATTTATAGGGAGTAATACGTAATTTCCAGAAGTGAAAGGATTAATTTGTAATTATGTCAAACCTCAAGGGACCTTGGTGTAATTTGCCCTACTTATTATAGAGTTTACGTCCTCTTTTAATTCTGCAGAAGCAATATAAATTAGGGGAAGTTATTAAAGAGACCAAATATTCTCAAAAGTTATTCTAAACCCCCCAATTTGAAATTTTTTCATTTGTGATCACCATTAGAACACATATTTTTTGTAAACCCTCCAAACACCTGAAAAGACTGTTTTGCCCTCAAGTTTTACTCTAAAATTGATACACACACGATTCGGATTCATCACCTTGTAACTAAATTCCCTCATCTTCTTCCCGTGATTCTGAGTCCACCGTCGCCGCCGTCTCAGCCATAATCTTATTAGCATAGCACCCCCAATTGTTCCTGTTGTTTTTCTGATTCGATAACCGAAGAGGACACCACTTGTTTGATATGAAATCTAGAAAATCCACTCTGTTAAGATGGATTCCGGCAGCTTGGTGACTAATTCGATATGGTGTAGTGTATTTTTTGAAGGCGATAATCATGTCTTTCAACTTCGGGAGAGCGATACGCTTGCAAAAGTGATTTCGGAGATTGAGACCCATTGGCCTGATTTCGATTGTGATGCATATGTGGTGCAGTATAAGGCTGCCCATACGGAAGATGAATCATGGATTAGTTTGTAGAAAGATAAAGATGTTGAGAGTATGGTGGCAGTGAATGGTCTAGCAAAACAACACATTGCAAAATTGAGAACAATTTAACCCCCTTCAAGTTCATCTCAGAGAATGTAAGTCCCGATATTTTAATTTGCTCTGTTTTTTTCTTGTGGTTTTTATATGTTTGTAATGCGTTATTCGTTCGGTACGTGTTTTATTTGAAAAGGGATGACCAGTGAATGACATCGACAAGTCAAGCCCTACTCGTTCACTCAACCAATAACAATGAATCCAGGAGTCGTTACATCCGTCGCATTGGCCAAACCTTTAAGGGTGCTAATGACTGCAGGGTTCATTTAAAAAATTATCATATTGTTGTGAATCGAAAGTTTAAATATTTGAAGAATGATACTGATAAGATTATAGCTATTTGCACGGATCAGAACTGTAACTGGAGGTTATATACCTCTTACTGTAGGAGAGATGGTGATCAGTTTGCCATCAAAAAGTTAAATCTTGATCATGTTTGTGGTTTGGAAACTGTTACGAATAAAAGGTCACACCCCAATGCCGATTCAAATTGAGTTGCGAGTGTAATAAAGGCTCATATCCAGGCAAATCCTAAATACAGACCGAAAGATATAGTTTCTTATATCCATAAGGAGCACAGTGTGGAAATTACATACCATACTGCGTGGATGGAGAAGGAGATAGGATCGCATGAAATCCACAGTTCTGATGTTGGGTCCTATAACCGACTCCATTGGTATGTGGATACTGTGAGACGATCGAATCCCAACAGCATCTGTGATTTGGAGACAAAACAACCGGATAACAGGTTTAACCGCTTGTTTATGACTTTAAATGCTTGTTTGGTAGGATTTCTTAGATGATGTAGGAAAATAGTTTTCCTTGATGGCACTCATATCAAGAGCAAATTTAAAGGTCATTTGCTTTGTGCGACAACAAAGGATGGGAACAATCAGTTGTTTACAATAGAATATGTTGTCGTTGACTCGGAGAATGATGAGAATTGGGAATGGTTTTGTCAAAAGTTGAGACATGTCCTTGAAAGTCAGCCTGTGCTTTGTGATTTTAGACAGTACACATTCTTCTCCGACAGGCACCTGGGACTTGTTACGCATGTGCCACGGGTATTTCCAGGCTCCCAACATGCCTTCTGCCTCAGACATTTGGTGGATAACTTCAGAACTCAGGTATTTGTTTACTGATTAGTGTGATGAGTTGATATGTCCGCTCATTTTCTTAATAATAAAGTGGTTGTTGGTTGTCAATATCGCAGGTCCTTAGGAAACATATCCCAAACTGAACAAAAAACATTGGACCAATGTATTCAATGCAGCATATGCTTCTACTAGGGCCGAGTACTCCCTGCACATCAACAAAATCCTTAAAGCAATACCTTTGGCCGCAGATTTCATAAATAGCTCCTCTCCTGGAAGCTGGACCAATTCATTATTTACCGGTAATCGTTGGTATTATCAACAACAACATTGCAGAGTGTTGGAACAGTTGGGTGAAGGATGCGAGATCCCTTCCAATTGTTGCTTTGATTGACCGGTTTAGGCAGTAGATAATGGTCATGATGTGCAATAGAAGGGAGCAAAGTCATGAATGGCAAACGCACCTTTGTATGGATATAGAGGTGATGGTCAAGGCTGAATTTGAAGTAGGGAGGAGCTTGGATGTTATGCGAGCCAACTTAGTGACATTTGAGGTGAATGAAGGGAAATTCTGATACACAGTAGACCTTGGCAAACAAGAATGTTCTTGTAATTACTGGCAGGTCTTAAAGCTCCCCTGCAAGCATGCTTGTACATGCATTGACAAGAAAGGATGGTCGGTATACGATTTTTGTGATGATGCTTATTCTCTTGAAACGTATAAAAAAGTATATGAGAATATTATTTTCCCTGTACCAAATGCTGATATGGACTCAAATGTCGAGGTTCAGATTAGGCCTCCCGATGTGAGACCTCAGTCTGGTCGACCGAAGAGGACTAGGTTCCCATCGCAGATCGTCAAAGCTGTTACAGTATGCTTATCATGTAAAAGGCCTGGGCATAACAAGAGAACATGCAGGGGACCTGTGTCAAATTGACTGTTTATATGTTGTTGGGTATATTGTTGAATTCTGGATTCTAATCACGTTTATATGTTTTGTTTTCGCACAGAAACTGAAGATTGGCCGAGATTTCAGTGGAGGCATGACAGTTTGGGTTGATGATGGACCTGGCAGGATGCTCTGTCTTTGGAAGAGGTCTATTTTGTCTTTGTATTTTTTATTCTATGGTGTAAATGACTGTTCTTTAAATAATGCGTAATTGGATGAGTGCTTTGTCCAGTGAAAGGGTAATAATGCGTAATTGGATGGTTGCTAATGTCCAGTGAAACTGTAATAATGCGTAATTGGATGGGTGCTCTGACCAGTGAAACTGTAATAAACCGTAATTGGATGGGTGCTTTGTCCAGTGAATGGGTAATAATGCGTAATTGGATGGGTACTTTATCCAGTGAAACTGTAATAATGCGTAATTAGATGGGTGCTTTGTCCAGTGAAAGGGAAATAATGCGTAATTGGATGGGTGCTTTGTCCAGTGAAACTGTAATAATGCGTAATTGGATGGATTCTTTGTCCAGTGAAACCGTAATAATGCGTAATTAGATGGATGTTTTGTCCAGTGAAAGGGAAATCAATAAATCAATAATCAATAAAGTACCCACAACATGTAATGGATAATTAATAAATCTTGAGTATCATTATTGTAATGTTGTGGATAATCAATAAATCAATAAAGTACTCACAACATGTAATGGATAGTAATCAATAAACCTTGAGTATCATTACTGTAATGTTGTGGAAAATCAATAAACCTTGAGTATCATTATTGTAATGGATAGTAATCAATAAACCTTGAGTATCATTACTGTAATGTTGTGGATAATCAATAAATCAATAAAGTACCATTACAGTTTCACTAGACAAAGCAACAATCCAATTACGCATTATTACCCTTTCACTGGACAAAACACCCATCCAATTACGCATTATTACAGTTTCATTGGATAAAGTACCCATCCAATTACGCATTATTTCTCTTTCACTGGACAAAGCACCCATCCAATTATGCATTATTATAGTTTCACTGGACAAAGCAACCATCCAATTACTCATTATTACCCTTTCACTAGACAAAGCAACCATCCAATTACGCATTATTACAGTTTCACTAGACAAAGCAACCATCCAATTACTCATTATTACCCTTTCATTGGACAAAGCAACCATCTAATTACGCATTATTATTGTTTCACTGGACAGAGCACCCATCCAATCACGCATTATTACAGTTTCACTAGACAAAGCACACATCCAATTATGCATTATTTTCCTTTCACTGGACAAAGCACCCATCCATTAATTACGCATTATTACTGTTTCACTGGACAAAGCAACCATCCAATTATGCATTATTTCCCTTTCACTGGACAAATCACCCATCCAATTACGCATTATTACAGTTTCACTGGACAAAGCACCCATCCAATTACGCATTATTTCCCTTCCACTGGACAAAGCACCCATCCAATTACGCATTATTACAGTTTCACTGGACAAAAACACCCATCCAATTATGCATTATTACTCTTTCACAGGACAAAGCACCCATCCAATTACGCATTATTTCCCTTTCACTTGACAAAACACTTTTTGGACACTAAAATTCGTAAAAGATATCCAAAAACAATAAATAACAATCCAATTATAGTTTCAATTATACAGATGAACCAGATTGTTTTCCTAGAAAAACATTGGCTAACTTAAAACGGTATTCAACGATGCTGCACGTCTCGGCATATGTCTTGAACTCGTCAGTCTCTCGAACAAGCATCTCACCATACAGACACATTAATACGCCACAATCATTGTTCCCCTTATCCTGAATTCTCATTACTGCCCGCACCAATTCCCTCTCTTTGGAACTCCTGACAACATTGTTCTTAATCCACAACTTCAAGAGGAAATCTGAGTATACTGCGACATCGGTGGCAGCTTCTTCTATATGCATTGAGTTATAGTGACTGAAACGTTTGTGCTCGGTCTCATACACCAACATATGCCAATGAGAATTTGTCATTAGAGGGAAAATAACACAACGACATGAGAACATAACGGCTGAAGACACATCGTTCAGGGTCATGGCGTAGTCACTTTTCACCCGGTGCATCATGAACTCGTTGATTTTGGATGGAAAAATATAAGGGACAGTCTTCTTCTTTGTCTTTCCTGTGGCGCTGTCCTTCAATTTTGTCACAAACTCAACTGACACATGAGGGTTGACAAAATGTACATCGTGGAATTTGGGCACAAGGTATTAGCAGGTCGTAATAGGACATAATAACATTGTCATTGGTCTCTTTCCCCAAAATTAGATCTCGTAGATCGTACACGAAGACAAAACTCGACTTACTTGTATACACAACATCATGGCTGCAAAAGATTATAATAAAACAATCAACACGCTTCTGTCAACTAAACTCATTGAATTAAGTAAGAACACTTACTTTTGCGCCTCCGTGTAGCTCATAATCAAGTTAAATGCCCTAGTCCGTTGCTCCTCAGTGACCACCTCACAGTCTGGGGCCTCCTTAGGCCTACTGTCCACGTGAGCTCCAGCAAACACAACCTAATACATAAGTATCCAATGACAAATCAAAAACACACACATAAACAAAAGACATTGTAATATTAAATCTTGTATAAAATATTTTCTCACTGTTTCTTCCACACGCCCCCTCACATCATTCTTCCGCTTCGATCTAACCTCATCTCGTTCGGAATCAATGTCACCTTCGCCATCCCGATCACCTTCCCCATCCTCAATCAAATCCACTTGAACTCCTACATCGACACATTCAGGTGCCTCTTCCACACAAACCGTTTGAACTCCTTGATTGACACATTCAGGTGCCTCTTCCGCACAAACCCCTCCGTCAACAAAAATTTCTTCATCCGCTCTGGACAGACATCTCTCCGTTTTGTTAGCCGCTCGTAAGGGAACAATCTGCGTATTTTTAAATCAACAGACTTTGTTACAAATCAGTTGAATAAAATATGCATATTAGTTTAAATTTGAAAGATTATGGACTTACATCTGATCGGCAAATACTTTCCAGTGCCTTATTTGCATTCTCTTTCGTATTAGGCAGTGCACTCCCCTTCTATTTGAACAACCGAGGGAATGTTGTCAACCTTCTCGAGATGCCAAACTTCTAAATTCTTTCATGAAACTATGCCTGACATAAAAAATAACTTAAGTACGTGTATATATAGGTATAAACGACACAATCTAAAAAACCAAGTCAACGACTTACCAACAAACCCATAGTACAACCATCGAGAAAATCATGTTTATCCACAACATGCTTCTTGATACCTTGGATCAAAAACATATGAGCCGCCGTGCCCCACGCGCATTGTCCAATCCTGGACAAATCATCAACATACCAAATAAGCGCAGCAGACACACGTACACTGCTACGCGGGAACAACAAACAATTAAAAACGTATAAAATGTACATCCGTACAAAATCGCCAATGCCCTTGTCATCAGTCCTTCCGATGAATTCGTGCAGTTTACTCTCGATGTTAGCTCGGGAGACATTGTTTCCCTTATTGCAAAAATTCTTGATTAAGGTGTTGGATTTACTCTTGCCCACTACCACGATAGGATGACCGGAATGCCGCATACCAATAACAATGCTGGATTCCTTCTCACAAAATAAAACTTCTTGGCTTCCAAATTTAAATGTATTGGTGCTGCAGTTGTAGTAATCGAGCAAGAACCCAACTCTGCTAATGCTCCCCTTTTGAACAGACGTTCCCACAAAATAACCGAACGACGATTTCTTAACTGCATTGAGTTGGCCAGGAGACATTTGGTCATGAATTTTAGAGAGGAACTCACTGAATCTCTCCAACACGCACTGATGCAAAATCGAAAACACCCACTTCTTCGAAAGCGGGTCCTCATCAGCCTCATGGATGTTTATCTCTAATATTTTTCTCTTTCCCCTGCTTGTTTCAGCCGGGGAAGGAACAATCATCAAAGGCGTCGTCGACATTGAGCGAACCATCTATCGAATAAAAATCGATTCAATATTCATTATTTAACAAACTACTAAAACCCTTACTTGTTGAGTTAAAATCATCAAATACCAAGTAGAAACTGGAATAGGGTGGAAAAAAATTGAATTTCTCACCATTTATGGAAGAAAACTAACATCGACATGTTGGGTGCGACGTACCTTCCTCTCAGACCTTACCATTTCAAGCGACGAGCTAAACCCAAGTGTGCATCGTAGGGGAGTGGTTGGTAGCTTGTAGGGGTTTCTCCTCTAACGTGGGTGTGTCAGCCGTGGACTCTCCAATTACTTCTTCTACACTTGTCGGCGGTGGTGTGCGGCGTTGAGCGGTGGCGGGCGGTGGTGGGAGATGGTGAAGAATGTGAGATTCCCGCCGATGAAGCAGGGAGTTTGATGCTTGGTATGGATTGTGATTATTCAATTTTAGCAGGGATAATTTGGTAATTTTACACGATTTAGGGAGTTTTGAAAAAATATGTAGTGTATTGGGGATGTAAAATAGTTGGATTTCAAATTGGGGGGTTTATGATAACATTGTTGCCTTATTAGAGATTGTTCAATAATTTGCCATATAAATTAATCGGTTAACAGCAAGAATGACGGAGTTTAACCGTTCAATTTTTTGCAGTGAAGATTTTGAGTTTAGAAGGTATTGATAATTTTCTTGATTTCAATATTTTCAAATAATCATGAAATCCTATTTTTAATCATAAAGAACTAACGGGGGAGTTTTATATTTTAATAATCACGAATGATTCGAAACTGCATATATTTATAGTCGTATGTGTGTATTTTGTGACTGAATAAGTTAAAACCTGATAATTGATGGTCGAAACAAACAATTTCCTGGAGTGGCTTTGAAGTTTTCTTCCTTGGATCTTATTTACCTAAAAGTTGAGAGATTGATTTCAGTTTCTTTCTGCACCACTTGTATATTTCAGGAAAATGTCACCTTAATGAAATGCACAAAGAAAATGAAATCCAACACATGCATATATATATATATATATATATATAATTCAATTTTTGCAATCTAATTTAGATTTTGAACAAAGTATTAATTAATTAAATTACATTTATGACTTAAGCTGGAAGCAACATAGATAAAAGTCTGAATTCAAGGCTCTCATTGGATCTTGGCAATGATTTCGTACACACTTTAAAGGCCTTTATTTATTGAAGCTCATTCGTGCCAATCATTTTCCAAGCACCACCACTCTCTTCGGCTGCTGCTTATATCCATAACCGCATTTTCAGATACTCAAATACGAAATTTTTTATGAAATATATCATTAAATTATATTATTTAGTGGTATAATTTTTTCCCATTAACGACCGTGTGCAGTTCAAATTTCACAATATATTCTACTTATTATGAATAATTATTCTTAAAAAATGTTAAAAAGGAAAGGCTGCTGTGGATAATCAAACTGCATCATCCCAAATTTGCAAGAGAATAATAAAGCATTATCTTTCAGGACATTCGATGCCTTTATTGAAAGGGAGATGAGAAATCCCATTGTCCTAACATTTTCTTTTATTATTTTTTTAAATTCTTTGTCCTAACATTTTCTTTCTTCTTAATTTTTTGCTTTCATGTGAGGATGAAAACAAACGTGGCCCTAGTCTTAGACTTATGTTGGGTCAAAAATGGCCAGTTTTTATTAATTCTCAGAAATCCTTTTATGTTGTAGACGAGTTTAGTCGAGCTTGAGTCCATCCAACCCCCCCCCCCCCCCCCCCCCCCCCCCAGAAATTGTGAGCAATTAAACACAAAATATAGGGGAAAAAACCCAAAAAATACACCGTTACAAGTTGTTCGATCGAAAGCAACTAATTATATTATTTATACAAATTGTTGTTTAGTGGGGTGTTTTTTGCATGGGGAGTGTGTTAAATTAAACAAAGGCCTACATTGACATGTGATTTTGTTGAATATGTTATGCATATATATATATATTAGTTGTTGGAGAATTAATATATATATGATTAGTTGTTGAAGGATTAATATAAACAGCTTCATCCCTCACCTGAAGAAAAAAACAAAACTCACCTGAATTCTGGCAAATTGCTATTGTCCGAATTCATAATTTCCAGCTTGACATACATCCTAAAAGTAAATCGTCTGCAACCTTTAGCAAACTCAGAGAGTAGGGGCGATTAACACTTTAAGGACAGGGACTACCTGTGTCATTCTGATCTCATTCCTCCCATTTTCTCAACAGATTTAAATTGAAGGAGTTGGTCCTGAGTCCTAGTGGACTGGAAAGATTTAATTCATTACATTAAAATTGATGGGATAATGTGTGAATGACAACTACTCTCCATTAACATTAAAAAGAAAAAGTCTAATAATAATGGTGGTAGTTGAAATCTAACGTGTTGTTGGGCGGTCTCCCTTGTACTCTAATATCCACGCCTCAAATATTCTAAGTTTTATACTACTATAATTTTAATTGTTTTATATGGTAACCATATATATATATATATATATATTTGTGTTAGGTATTTCTGGAAAAAGAAAGATTTTGTCTCAATAAATTGAACATTCCTTCGACTAATCAATAGTTTGATTTTGACGAACATGTATGAAACAAAGATGAGGGTTAAGTTCATTTTTTCGAAATTATGATGCATGTACATTTTTAAAAATATTATTTTTTCGTATCGTATTGGATATCGTGTCCAATACTTCTCACGTATCTGTATCGCAACTGTATCACAATGTTTATATCCGTGCATTATAACCCCCGAAAGAAGGGTATGGACAAAATTAAGCCTACATTCATATGACAATGGGTCTCAAGCTCGTAAACTTTTATTTTAAATTTATCATATAACAAGTATCAAATATAACAAGAAACACCAGATCAAACTATAAAGTTATAAAAATTTTCTTATCGACATAGACGTATCAAGGGATTCAACTACAAAAACTTTAATTAAAGTAGAATAATATCGAATAGTTAAATTACATCATTGCCGAAATGCTAAATAATTCTGATCAAACTATATTATAGCGTTAAATCATTAAGCTATACGGACATGAATCCATCCACTAACCCCTCCATTCAAATGATTCTATATGATACATTATTGAAGAGAATTGACCCAATATATCCCGAAGCTTGAGACCCATCAAATCTCATTAGCAAACAAGATTCACAACTTTCCTACCGATATTTAAAAAGAGAAGAATTTCAAAGTATAAATATACAAAATCGAGAGCATAAGCAAAAGGGTTGACTCGGGAGCCGCTACCTAAATTACACCCAACAAACTCAACCTCATTGACATTGTTAATTACAACGCATGCATGCCTATCAACACGGTCGGTCCAAGTGATTAAAAAAATTCTCTCTTCAAGCCAATGCGATTGATCCAAGTGGTTAAAAGATTCTTTCATCAGACCAATGTCCCGAGTTCAAATTCCTCTAATCACTTGGCGTGTGCATGTTAAAAAAAAAAAAAAAGTATGTATGTATGTATGCATGTATTTATGGGAATCAACTCAAACATCAACTTTAGAAAGGCCAAAAGTGAAATCTAAAGTTAAATGGTGGGATATGTCAAAGCTGATAACAAGAGTAACAGAGTACGACACTTGTGCATCAAGTGACTTTGCAGTTAACATACAGAAGAAAATAGCACCAACATTTATCACAGTCAAATCATCTTTCTCTAAATATGAAAACCTAAATAAGATACAACGACGACCAACGACGGATTCATGTCCAGTGAAGCCACCTTACCCCTGTATAGATGATGCTTTGTGTCTTCTTCACCCATAAATTACAATTCCTGTTCCCTAAACAACTCAAATCCTAAATGGCTAAAGTACCCCAATAGTCAGCACTAATCTTTACTCCGCCTCTGCCGGTTAACAACAAATCTAAATCAGGGTCTGAGGCTGGAGAGCGGGAGCGGGAGCGGGGGCGGGGGCAGGTGGGGATGGGGGTAGTTCTTGCTGAGGCTGCTGGTTTTGAGCATTTGGAGGATTGTTGACATTCATTGCTAGGAGCTCAAGCTCTTGAACTGCATTAATGGCGGCTTCATGGTTCAAGAATGGCCTTACGAAGGTGGTTGTTTGCTTCACTCTTGATTGCTGGAAGCGTGTTTGGAAGGGTATATTCATTAGTGCATCATATAGAGAATGCAGAAATAAAGAGAAAATACAAAAAGCATTTACAATTTACCAGATTTTCGAGTTTTGCTTTGAGATCAAGATAGGCCACTAGGAGCTGGGAGTCCGGAGTTCGACTGACAATTGCAGATGATGCAGTCTAGCAAAGCAAATGAAACAGAATGAAAATATGGAACTAATGCAGAAGCAAATTTATTTCCACAACGAATAAACATTAGTAAGGGGATAAGTATAATGTTACTTCATCATAGCACGCCTTTCAACAACTTAAATTCCAGGCACAATTAGCAATGCAACTAACGATTGATGAAAATCAAGAAGACATAGTCGGTCCAACAGATTCATCAAAAACTTATTGCCCATTCATATATTGGGAGAGTTTGTAACCCAAACAGCAAAAGATCTATGTTAGTGTTGTTTTTTATGAATAAATATCCATAATAGTGAAAATTAATAAACAGGAGATGATCACATTTATTCTCTTCTTATGGTTAAAATTCGCAACATAATTTGATATCGACATTTTACGAAAAACTAACGGGCAGTAATTTTTGTTGCAAAACATAAACTTGATATGGAATAAAGAAGATAAATTGAGTTAAATATAGGTCCTTCACTATACTTTTTAGATCAAAGGCCACCCCAAGACATGATCAAACTTAGCTTAATATTCAAAATTTTCTCGCCTTAAAGTTGCATAACATAATTTTTAAGGACATAATTTGCCTTAGCTTATACCAAGTCTTGGATCACTAGCATGTAACATTGAAATTCAAAGGCAGGTTTAAGTAAGCAATTCCAAAACTGCAATAGAATAAAGAAAAGAAAGTGAAATTTTTTCCATAAACTATTATAAACTTTTAAAAGAAACATTACTAATCTCTCATAATAATTCCAGAGCAATGGTTTTTATATTTAATTAAGAGAAATGCACTTTTTGTTTTCTAGAAATAAAGATTCTCTACGAATATGACACCACTGCACTTTCATTTTGTATCTATAACACTGGAAACAAAATGGAAAATCTAAAAAAGCATAAGAATTTATGAATTTATTGATAATTCATCACAGAATTGACAAAGTAAGGACTTGGTTCACACTAAAATATTTAGCCCCTGACCTTTTCATTGTTGCATGTACACTGACTGTTTTATATACAAAAACACTCGAGAGAATTTGGTTTATGTATTGCTTCATTTGAAAGCTTACTAAGATTGATAACATTAATTTCATAGAAAAACCAATAATGCTTGCTCTTTTCATTCTAAGATTTCTTTAGCACTACTTTTCCTATAATCTTCAGGATGAGTATTATTCTAATACATGTACATCATAACCTTGTCCGATTCTGCCACTGTTTCCTTGATTTCTCTCTATCATCACAATTTTGGCTGCTATGTCTGAGTTGCTACAACGACAACATGATTTCAGTCTAAATCGTTCCATGACGAAGTTGAGACAACTCTCCTGTGATTTCATTTACTCTGTCTACCATGGAGAATGAGATGTTCACAAAATGTTTACTCCTCTACTTTTCACTTTCAAATCCTCTGCCTTGGATGTAATTCCTCCCTGCTAGGAGTTCTCTAAGGATGCTCGTTTGAAGGATATGTTGGAATATGTTAAATATAAGGTGTAATATTTTTTTTCTTTTTTATCTTTTCTGTGTAGGTATTCCTATAGCATACGGAGAATGATTGATAGACATGCTAAAAGTCAGCAACTTTGTTAGAGATACATGTACCTCAGTTCACCTTGTGTTACAAGTCCTAGGTACATAATATATATGGGGTCGGGTTCTCAAATATTCAATGGCTAATGCATATACACAATCTAGGTAATACATAAGTTAGGCTTGTGTGCTAGCATACAGTTTCCAATCTACAGATATACCAGCTCCTTAAACCGTCTTATATGTATGATTATTCCAACAAATAAATCAACAAACACTTTCTAATCTAATATAAAATTTTCCTCACTTGTATAAAATCTTAAATTTGCTTTTACTACCTAATACTCTAAATTGATAATTCCTCCAAAAAAAAAATAATTCAAGTTTATTATCAACCATGCCAAGTAAATTATTTTCTCTTCTCATGGAATGCTCCGAATTCTAGTCTCATCCACCAGATTTTCAGACTTCCATCTCTATCTAGACAAGTACTCGTATTGTATTCTCTACACCGATTTTCTTTACACTAGATGTCAATAGGCTCCTTAAACTTACAAGTTTGTTCCAAACGTCTGGTGATTATTTTAGCAAGTGAACTCTAAAAATAAGATGCTGAGCTTATAATAATCTCATAAAAGAAAAGTGTCCCTTGACTTACATTTAAACATGGATATCCTTGATTCTATCTCAATATAAAATTTCTATCATCCCCCAAAAACTTTGTTTATGTTAAGTTTATTTTATAATTCATCATTATTTAGCTAAAAATAACACATGAGCTCTCATTTTTACCAAACACAACATATATGCTATTTTTAACTTACTTTGTACAACACCAGTATGACTTATTTATAAAATAAGATCCATGAGTTCCAAAAACATCTTACAAGCTCCAACACATAAGCTATTAGATCTTATTTTGTCCTAACACTGGTTCAACTTATTTTCAAAAAAAGATATAGGAGATTCTAAGTTCTAAAACATGTTATAGTCTAGGAGATTTATAATGGTGTTGTAAAGGAAAAACCGTACTTGACACAATTAAGCTGTAGCATATATGAAAATGATGTTGTTACTAGTAAAACATACTAAAACTTTATGAACCAAATTTACACTTATCATCCACGTATCCACCTAACATTACCTCTTACCATAAGTCAGAAGAAACAAATTGCTCACTTTGTACTTTACAACCAAAAAATTAGCTAAACAAACAGTAAGCAAGTTCCAGAAAGAGTTTTTAGTGAAACTCAAATACTTGAATCATCAAAGAATTTTTGTTGCAACAATCCCAGCTAGTTTGCAACCTAATAAAAATGAAATAATCTACACCGAATCTCTAATGCATGAGTTTCTTCTTCCCAGAGACCCACAAATTATAGGTCAAACTAGAGTAAATTTGCCAAACTACCTTGTCTCTGCATAACTAGTCATTGGACAAATAAAATATCCACCGAAACAAACCACACACACATTACCAGACTACTGAAACAATAAATTTTGCACAATTTTTCAACCAGGACAATGCTACATAACTCTTTGTTTTCACATTTGGCAAAATATTCAAATTGTATCTAGTCTCAGTTGTAGTTCTCACCTAAAATTACTATTATTGTCCACTTCATAATTTCTAAATCTAGTTCATAATATAGTAGCAACTAGCAATAATTCCATCAAAGAACTAAAATTCCTTACCCAAGATAACACAACAGGAAAACAGAATGGAGAAAAAAATGGGATTGCATTTCAACAATAACCAGTTCCTTACCTTTTTTGGCCGGCCCAAAGGCTTACCGGAAAGCTTCCTCGGCTTTCTAGGCTGCACTATCTTCGGTTTCTTCGCCACACTACCTGCCTTTGGCGGTCGCCCTCTGCGCTTCCTCATCCCAGGTCCACCTCCACCGCCAACAACAGGCACAGCAGCAACAGGCACCGTCCCAACTCCACCACCAACCGCTGTCCCTGGAGCAAACCCTTCCACCACGTTAATGGGCTTAGGCGGCCTGCCACGTGGCCTTCCCGGTCCCTTCTCTCGAGGAGGTAGGGCTACTACATTTCTCTTAGGCCTTCCCCTGCCTCTCCCCGACCCCCCACCACCACCAACACCACCGCCACTAGCCCCACTACTCGGCGGACGCCCACGTCCCCGCTTAAGCCCACTCTGCTTCGGCGGACGCCCACGTCCTCTAACGGGCGTAACAGGCGGCCCGTTAATAGCGTCAGCAGCAACATTAGCAGTTCCAGGGCCCATATTCAAGTTCTCCGTCTGATAAACAGCCGGAACCACAGGCTGCACAGAGTTCACGTTCGCCGGAGGAGCGAAAACGGGAACGGCAGCTTGAACGGAGTCGGGCTTGGGCTTGGGAGGCCTTCCGGGGCGTCGTTTGGCCACCGAAGAAGGGGGATCGGAAGCGACGGCTTCAACAGCGCCGTTGGAGGCAGCAGGCGCAGATCCAGGAAGCTTGTAGGAGTACTTGACCATGAGAAGCTGTCCGTTGGCCTTCAGCCGCTTGAGGTGGTGAGTCAACAGCGCCGAGTGCGTCGGCGGGAGGCTCGAGTAGTGCGTCTCGATGTACTTAGCTATGGCCCTCTTGCTCGACCCGTCACGCTCGTTCAGCGCCGCGACTGCAGCCGTTATCATCTGCACACACACACAGAAACTCCAGCAACATCAACAACACAGAAAAAATTAAACCACAAAAATGGAAAAAAATCATGAGAGAGAATTAGGGGTTTTTGCTTGTGGGTCAGTTGGAGTAGCAGTAGAGTACCTCAGAGTAAGGTGGGTGGTTGTGTGCGGGAGATTGAGTAGGGGTGGGGTTCGCCGCCGCAACGGCGGTGGCGGAAAGCACCGCCGTGGGTTGGGCGGCAGGCGGTGGTGGATCCAAGGCGGGGTCCATGTATGCAGTCGATTTAAAAAAATATCTGAATTGAAGAGAGAGAGATAGATAGAGAGAGAAAGTAGAGAGAGAAAGGGAGTGTTTGTGTGTGTTGTGTGAGAAAGGATAGAGATGAAAAAGGCGCTGTGGGTGAGGTGGATTAGACCGTTGGAGCCTCTGTGTCACTACCTTTCATCTCTAAATATTGCTGCTCTAAATCCGTCTTTTTCTGCCCTATATTTTATTCCCTTGCTTTTTATTTTATTTCAAATATTAATAATGAAAAAGGCAACAAGATAGGGTTTTCATTTAATAACACGTATACCATTTGGTGCCTATATTCATTTAAATTTCAAAAACTTGCAGCCTGAAATCCACCTCAAAATTTGCACAATTTTTTTTTAAAAAAATATCATCTTTATCCAATCATATTGAATATCGTGTATTAACAAAATAATTGAAAGAAAAAATTAATATCATTCTGTTCGTACTATTATTTTTGTAGTGTTACCGCAAATTCAATTTATATTTCAAAAACAACAATATTTTACTCTTTAATTATACTATGACAAATTCAAAAAATAATTACTCTTTAATTAGTCCCAAGTGCCTTAATGTTCTCACTTTTTGATAAAACACATATTTTCATACTATTTATTTTTGGGCTAATTTCAAACATCCCTATCCTCTGGGCTTAGTGCGTTTTGCCTCTTACCTTTTGAATTGGTTCGATTGACTCCCTAATCTTTGAAAAATATCACATTTAACCCTTTTATCGAACTAGATTTCAAATATGTTGATATTACATATCAAATTGAAACTCTCGATGCAATGAACACAATAATGGTCTCGAAACCAAAATCCGACAACCGACGAAGTAGAAATCCTAGTTAAAGACGACGCTCGACGGACTAAGCATTGATGCGGCTTTTGGCGGCTGATAGGATCGACTGGGATGTGTGCTTTGTTCGCCTTGGAGAGACGAACACGATAACAGTGGTTTTGAAGCTTGAGTCAAAGTTTATTAAAAGGGATTAAGTGTGATGTTTTTCAAAAATTAGGAAAAAAATCGCACCGTCCCAAAGGCCGAGGGGTATTTGAAATTAACCCTTTATTTTTTAAAGAACCATTTAATTTGTGCGACAGTTATTATTTAGTGATTGTATACAAAACTAGAATTAAGTCAAATTATTACAAGCAATTGTTGTCTGATAGCTATTAATATATTCATTCAATCAGACAATTTGCAGTTTGACTAATTCCCTATATTATTATGTTTAAATAGTAATGTTAAGATCTTTTAATTATTCACATTAGCCCATTAAATTGGGTCTCTTTTCAACAAATATATATATATATTTATTTAAATTGGGTCTCCGATCTATTCTGGATTCATATAATTTGGGCCCAATTAAAAGGATTACAAACTTTGCTAACGTAACCCAAAAAGGTTCGTCATACACTTCCATTATACATATATTTTTTTGGAATTATTGTGCTTAAATATTATGTAGTAAAAATTTATAGTTTAGTTGGTTACAACTATCATAATTGGATATTTTTTACTTACATGTCAACTAGAATAACATGCTTGCAAATGCACAAGTAATATTATTTTTAAATTATTTTGTAAAATAATTAGAATATAATAATAAACTCTCAACTTATATATTTTTCCAATGGAAATTATACGTGGAAATTGAAAACATCCAATAGTGAATTAATAATTTTTAGAATCATCTAAAAATATTTGTATTTAATTTTATTTGGGAATATTTACATGTATTGTAATTTTAGATTTTTCTCGTATATTTTACGAAATACTAATTGATATGGCATAAAATGGCCGAGCCACGTGATCACATCGCCACCTCAAGCATTCCGAGATCCCAACCCGCCTCCGAGGTCATGGGAGATCGAACCGGTTGGGATCGGTCAAAAGTTCGATCCCCTTCCGTCAAAGGGGACCGCTATGGTTGGTCACCTTAGGGGATCGAGCCCGATCCGCACGCGCCAAAGGGATCGAACCCGATGGGATCGAACCGATCCCTATGCGAGAAAGGGATCGAATTCGATCCCTATCCGGCCATGGGATCGAATCGATCCCTACCCGCCAATGGGATCGAATTCGATCCCTATCCGCCCAAGTGGTTCGTGATGGCGCTAAGCCCTTCCGGATCGACATCGATCCCGGAATCTGCTAACGGGATCGCGCTTGAGCGTGGGAACTATGTTGGCTTCTCAAGCCAGGCACCCCGATCGGATCGAGCTCAATCCCCCCATAGCGTGTCACCCTCGATCCCATCCTTGTCCCGCACAGGAACCAAGCCTGAAGCATTCTTGTCCCGCTCAAGGCGTGGGATCGAAGTCGATCCCACTAACAGGTTCCCTATTGCGGACATGATGAATCACGATTTGCTTGATCTCTACCTCTCGGATCGAGATCCTACGTCACCTGGCAGCAAGGTGCCATAAAGCATCTTTGTCGGGACACGTGTAGCTCCCTTATTCACCACGACTAGACGCGCTACAGTGCATTTAATGCCCCCAGTACGTGTCTATGCCAAAAAGGGAAACAAGGTACACTCGACCTCAAGTCACCTGCTCAGGCGTCCGACAAATGGACAGATCGACTGCAGAGCAATTAATGCATAGTCGCGGTACACGCACTACTGTGTTAATTGCTCTTGACTATAAATACCTATGCCTTGAACAGTGTTCGGTAAGCAATTTAAGAGCATTTATTTCGCTTCCTCAGCATTTATTTCTCTCTCTAAGAATCCTCCGCAGACTTGAGCGTCGGAGAGTCAACCTTAGGCAAAACTCCAAGTCCCCAAGTTGGTCCTTTAGCTCACGTTTGTTGTTGTTTCCAGATCGATAAGAGCCCACGTATACAAATTCTTGACTAATCGACCCGACATTGCCAGCTAGACCCCCAACTCAGCTAAACCAATTTTGAGCCGGATCACTAATTATTTTAGATTTTCAATTACAATTTTCTACATTAGTTTAAATTTTTCTAAAATATTTTGTTATTATTTCTCAAAATGAAAAATAATTTATTAATATAATAGATCATAAAGAACGAATTGAACCAATAAATCTATAGTACTAAATCTCAAATATAAATGAAATATTGTAAATAAAAAATTCTTTTAAATTAATTAATTTTTAAATTGTGCCACAGATTTTTTAACCAAGTTGAATTTGAAAAAATAGCCAAACTTAATTATATAATATCATTAATTACTTTATCTTTCATTAAGTTTTTTTTTTTTATTTTTAAACACACACTCCTGATCAGGGGATTCAAACCCGGATCATTGCCTTCGAGAAAAAACCCTCAAACCACTTGACCAACCACCGTTGACTTATCTTTCGTTAAGTTATTGTCTATTTTATATTATGGTAATAAAATAAACTGTAATGAATATCTAAAAATCTGGAAAATATAAAAGAAGCATAAAAGAGAGTATACTAACTCATAAAAATAAAATAGCATCACAAAAAAATAATAAAAAGATATTCAAAATAGAAGTAAAATCACTATATTTGGGTCCAAGAAATCAATTTAAAATAAATGATGTCGAAAAGAAAAGGGACAATTACTTTTAAATAACTCGGAGTGTATAGAATTTTAATTTGAACCGCAAAATAGTTTGTCTTAGTACTAACTCACCAAATATTAAATTTACTGTAATGCCCTTCATTGTATATTTCTCTGCAGTTTCTGTTTTTTCTTATCTAATTTCTATGTCATTCAAGTAAATTAATATATTATCAACAGTGGTTGTTCAAGTGGTTAATGGGTTCATTTTCTAGGGCAAGGTCGCGAGTTCAAATCTCACTTGGGGGTGTGCGAGTTAAAAAAAAAAAAAGTAAATTAATTACCTTATATTCTCAGTTCAATACCTTATTTTGAAAATCGAATATCTTAATATTCATATGTTATACCCAATACCTTATGTTTTCAATTCAATATCTTATTTTGAACTATTCAATACCATTCAATCTTCATTCAATACCTTATTTTGAATCATTCAATATCTTATATTAAGGTATTGAGTACTTTAATTTTCATATGTTATACACAATACTTTATGTTCTTAACTTAATACCTTATTTTGAAAATTGAGAACCTTAATATTCATATGTTATGCCCAATATTTTATCCACACCCAATTTTAGTTATCTCTCCTAGTATAAATCTTTTAGTACTAAATACACCTTTGGAAAACTAAATTTTTATCCAAACTTTATTTTAAATAAAATTACTCAATAACCCTAAGAGAAAATTATAAAAACTCACATCACCAACTATTGCAATTTCACTTTCAATATAAAGAAAGAGAATTTCTACAACAAAAAACTTTTTGAAAGAGAGAGACGACAAAGAGAGAAAGAGTAAAGATTGAGAAGATGAAAATTTAGTGGAGAGACGAAAAAGATTTAGTTGCGACCTCACAAACGGAAAGAGAAAGATTGACATAAGAATATTAACATATAATATTAAGGTACTCAATTTTTAAAATAAAGTATTGAATGATTCAAAATAAGGTATTCAATTGAGATTGAAATGTATTATATGGTTCAAAATAATGTATTGAATATTGAAAAAATAAGGTATTGAGTATAATATATGAATATTATGGTTATCAATTTTCAGAATAAAATATTGAACGGAGAATATAAGGTACTAACATAACAAATCAATATTTTGAAAGAAGTTTTCAAAATAAGTTATTATGAAAGAAGATGTATAATAACGTATTAATTCACTTGAATGACAGAGAAATTAAATAAAAAAAAATAAAAACTGCGGAGAAATAAACAATGAAGGGCATTACAATGAATTTAGTATCTGGGGAGTTAGTACTAAGACAAACTATTTTGTGGTGCAATTTAAAATTCTCTATATTACGAGTTACTTAAAATTAATTGCCCTATAAAAAAAATAAAGATTACAAATATATACAATTTTGTTAAAATTAGACCAATTATGGTCAAAGACACACTTTTTATGTACTAGTGAAATGAACATACGTTGCACGTTTAATTAACATTTAATTTATTTAAATCAGTTTAGCTATTATGTTTATTAAATAAATAAAGTTATTAAAAGTATTTGTCACTATATTTCTCACTCAAAACGTTTTTAATCCAAGCTTCTCAGGGTCTATGGAGTATATTTCATTGGTCTAGTACGGTTGAGTGAGTTAGCTTGATCTTTGCTAATTGGCTGACATTGTTCTTACCGTATATTGTTATAAAGCATATCTCTATATTTAAAATACTTCTTTGAGTAAGATCTTATATTATCTTTTCCAAGAGCCCTCTATCACCGGGAGCCCGAAGGACATGTTGAATAGCCTCTAAAAGGAGAACTGGCTAAGGCTAACGAAGCCTAACTTGTTTAGGTCCTGCCATTCTTACCTATCTATCACTGGGCAACCCGGAAATTAGCTAGACCCCACTTTATCTTTCAAATGAATTCGCTGGTTTATGAGGTCACTCGGCCGGAAGACAACGCTATACCTCTTTCCATGGGGTGTTCTTCAATATCATTCACTATAATCTATTTTACCACGGTTTTTGAATCAATCTCCACATTAATTTTCGAAAGGCGTCTCTCTCAAACTAGTGTTAATCCCTCATGTAAGCTCAATAACTCTGTCATATTTATTGGAACTCTACCAAAATTCATAGTGTATCGTAGCACCCATCTTTCGTTGTCATCTCAAATGACGATTCTTGCCAAAGCATTGTTGGCGTGGTTATAAAAGTTTTCATCCTAGTTTAGTTTCACCTATCCCTTCTCGAGTTTATTCCATGACAACTTAGCAGATTTTCTTTTGCCTGTATTTTTTGTCCTCACCGATTAGTACTAAGATCTCAAATAACTCTTTTACATGGCGAAAAGTAATGCTTTTAGGCTTCATAGCATTCGGATATCTCCATCTGTTTCGTACTTTCCAAAAATTCTAAATCGCTAAGATAAAGACAAACGCAAGCCACGAAGATTTCAATCAGTCTATGCATGAACAATCTTTTCCCAAACTTGGAGTGCGAACGAACAACTCCTCATCACGTGGTCCATATTTTCACGTCTTGTACAACAACGTGTACATATATCACATTCTCCAACTTTTCTGTGATACTTCAGTATATTCATGAGTAGTCTATCATGTTTGTAAAGTCACAAGAAAATCTTGAACTTTTAGGGGCAAGTTAATTTCTAAGCCCATTTCGAATTTTCTCGGATGATTCATCCAATACCATAAGTAGACTATAGGCCGTTTTATATGAGAATTTATCGTTAGTTGACCCGATTCAGACTCCCTTATCTCCGTTATCATGCTGCACGATTAGGACGCTAAGTATCTCAGTCCCTACCTTTTTTAGCAGTACTATTGTCAACTTATCCAGGTTTTAGTTTTTATCTGTGCCAATGACACCCCTTCACCGTTTCCAATCCTCCATTTGTAAAATGGTTCCACCATCCGAGTGTTTCTAATTATCCCCTTTCATGCTCAAGAAAACATAAGTTAAGGTTAATGTTCAAGAATGTCCTCTCATTTTCAATATTTTTTCTTATTTATCTCGCTCCACACCATCGTTTCCTCGTTAGATATTCTCCATCCCATTTTAGCGAGCATCACTATATTGCTTTTCAGAGCTTCTCTAAGACCTAATTCACCTTCCCGTTTCTTTTCTAGCCATATGTTTCCACCCTACAAGATGAGTTCGTTTCTTTGTTATATTAGTTTCCTAAAGAAAACTGTGATTGAAGAGCTAATTCATGTGCATGTGGTGGATGAGGATCGAGCTCGTGATAGACTGATAAGTGTCATTCATCTGGTAAGATTTAGCATTTTGGCTTTCCATCCCAAGAGGTGTTTTTCGAGATTCTCAATCACATTTGAGACAAGCTTACTATAGTTTTAGCCAAAGTTCATCTGCACCCGCAAATAATTCCTTAAGTTGTTTGTACTTTCCATGCTCAAAATTCTAGTAATCTATTTGCTTTAAATCATTTGACAAATAAGGTGCGAACAATATACATGATTTTCTGA
Source organism: Lantana camara (assembly GCA_037501455.1). NCBI lineage: Eukaryota > Viridiplantae > Streptophyta > Magnoliopsida > Lamiales > Verbenaceae > Lantana > Lantana camara. The sequence goes on along the minus strand of CM074860.1, from coordinate 94,407,845 downwards.
AGTTAAATTTTAGGCTTGACACCTTGCAAAACGCCTCAACCACACTTCGAATGCACATAGCTCCCTCTACTGTAAGTTTGGCTCTCAATATTATGTCATCCACAACAAGCAAGTGTGAGATGTAAGGGTCTCTCTGACATAGCATAATTAGCTTCTAGTGTTCGACCGAAATGACCTTATCAATCATATACATTAGTCGTTCCATGCAGAGCACATATAAATAAGGCGAGAGTGGGTTGTCTTATCTAATGTCACACGTTATCCGTAAAGCCTTCATCGGTTCACCCTTCCATAGAATCTCTGATTGTATCATCTTTCATCCGCTGATAATGATATTGATTATTCTCATTGGGAATTTGAACTAAAAAAAAAAAGAATTTCACTTATAAAATCCCACCGGCTTTTGTTATACGCCTTTACAACATCCAATATTAGCACCATGCCATTTTTTTATCTTTGGAGTGATGTAGTATGTGTAACACTTCTTGAGCATCAAGATATTATCATTGGTGCTTTGACCAGAAACGAAGTTATTCTGATTGGGTCTCTCAATTTATTTGATATATGGATTAAGAAGAGTATAATCATCTTAGGGATCATTTTGAGTAATATATTACACAACGTAATCGGTTGAAACTCACTTATTTTTTCTGGATTGGGAGTTAGGCGAATAAACACCCAACAAGCTTTCTAGAGAATTGATTTTCTCTCCATGCAATTATTGATGAATTTCACCACCGAATCTCCTACTATATCCCAATAGATTTGAAAACAGTAAGCTCGGAAACCATCTGCTCCCGACACTGTGTATGGGTGCATGCTCTTCACTATGCACAAGATTTTTTCATTTGAGGTCGTTTTTGCTAAGTTATCTTTCTATTCCCAACTCAGTGTTTGTTGGTGCAAGCTAATACCAAGATTTGTAACCTATTCCATGGTATTTCTACTCAATAGTTTGATATAGTACTCTCAAATATGCTGCTTCAGTTGGTCATTATCGGTTACCTATGCATCGCCTATTTAGACACCATTTATCTCATTTCTTCTTCTTATCGTTATGATTGAGAAATGAAAGAAACGTGCATGTTTATTCCCGAATTGGAGTCAATTAATTCTTGACTTTTACAATTAAATAATCTCTTTTTATTTCAGTAGTTCGTTATATTCCACTATCAATTATTTCTTCAAATCTCTTCAATATTTACATTTCTTGTCTCATACATAATGCTTCGGAAATTCTTTGTAAAAAAAAAAAAGTCTTGCTTTTTTTGCTTTTCAATCACATTGAAAAGTGTTAATTAATCATTGTTTAGCGTAATGATCCCAAGTTAAAATCTCCTTCAAGTTTTGATTCACATATTGCTGCTTTAGAAGATTTAGATCTAAATTAATAACTTCTTGGTCAATTTCATTCAAATTAAATTAAAAAAATTCTCCATATTGCTTCTTGAGCTGAAACTCAATCTAACATCTTGAAATTGTTTAATCTCATCTATTGAGTTTTGTTTAACATTGTACGCGATATTATTTCTCACTTTTTTATACCCTTTGTAAATATATTTATAAAGATGTTTATCAGTTGTCACTCTAGAAAAGATCATGACGTTAATGTGAGAATTATATGTTAATAAGAGATATGAGTTATAAGGTACTACATACTGGTTATAAAGTTATGCATTGCAAACTTGAACCATCTGTCTAATTCTTCTCCTTCTATAGATCGGATATCCATCTTTACCTTGTATGGTGCTTTCACAATATGGAAATGTGTAGTAATATTTTGCATTCTCAATCCGCCATATAAGAAATATTTACATTCTTTTATTCACATGGTTCATGCATCATGTATTTTATAACAACTCACAAAGTTTGGGATTCTTTTCTTAATCAGAAAATTCGACACATATGAACTGATCAAGTTGATTGTAACGCCCGAGCGCGAGACGTCACATCCCCCGCACCATGACCCGACCCGCATATGAAATGAAAAAAAATCCATACACGAGCCAAACCAAGGCGAACGGGGACACAACACACTCAATACGCTAGGCGGGAGCTAACCTTTAACCAATTGGACATTAATGATACCATGAGTAAAATAAGCATAAGAGGGAAGCATATCAAGGTTCGTACTTTTTGGAAAACACGAATCAGAAAGCAGCGGAATTTAAAAAATTTTCCCAACAAAAGGATCTTGGACTCGCAATCGTGTATCCAAATTCGTAGAGATAGAAAACTTACTTTTCTTTTATTCTTTCTTGAAGCGTTTCAAGCCACCCAAGAACGCTCTTCTCGCGGCTTGATCCCCTCTCCTTTGGTAAAGCTCGAATCTTCAAACTTCTAACTTGAAGTCTCTAGAGAAAGTCCACCAACTTGATCACAATCTAACTAGTAAGGATGTTAGTTCTCTAGTTAGTGTTTAGGCTTAACCTAGGGTTTTATTTAATCTTGGAGAAAGGAAGGTGTTCAACACATGAACCAAAAGAATTGTCAATTAGCTCTAAAGGGGAGCATGAGCTCCCCTATATATAGGTAAGGGAGAGGGACGGCCGAACCTATTCCTTGTTGGGCAAGGATTTGGTCCCTCTCTCTCCTATTACTTGATCATCAAGTAATTTCCAACTTTGACTTTGAATTCTAATTCAAATCAACTTTCAAGAGAGCTAAAATATCCAAACTATTTTTTGGATAATTTTATACTTTATTTATTTAAAATAAATAACTTATTTTATCCATAATTAATTAACTAGATTATTTTTCTCCAAAATTAGACTTTCTTTTTAATTCAAAATTAAACCAAATTCTATTAAATAATTAACACATTTAATTATTTAATATATATATTCACACGTGTGGGACACGTGTCACTCACGTGACCCACACGTGTGGTTTCACACGTGTGGAACCCTCTAGGCCCGATTAACTCGTTTAATCATTTTTAAGCCTCAACTCATGTAACCAAGTTGTTGTGTGTGACCCTCTAGGTTCTCAATTCAATTAGCAGTGACCCTAATTAATTAATTCACTAATTAATTAATCAGTCCACAGATTAAACGACCATAGTCTAGCAACAGGTGTTTAACCCCTAGCTGAATTGGAATGTTCGGATTCGACAGAACCTTTAAGTCATTGATTCATGTGAGATACAATCCTCCTACTTACTATCTCTCAACCAAGATCTAGGGTAAGGGAATAATCAGAACCCTAATAATCCGGTCTTAAAGCTAAGTTCATTTCATATCCATTTGATCTCAATCCAAGAAACCCTTTTCTTGATGTCTTGATCTACTGCCTTGGCCAAGGACTCCATATGGCATATGAATGACTTACACAATAAGAGATCACCTTGCAAATGCAAGTGTAGGTCCTTTCTTGATTCTCATTCACTTTCATGAATCACTTGTGCAGCCCCAGCATAAGCCTTGAATCAGTTGTCTAAGGCGACACCCTTTAAAGCTTATACCTAAGACTACAGAGTTAACTCATAAAGTGACAAGGAACCTCAAGTTTTAAGGATCAATTAATCACATCACTGACTCGTGAGATATTTCCTAATCTGGAAGTTTCCATTTCCTGAAATAGAAACTTCTTTTCCCATTTAGGAATGTTCTCACATGGGGCACCTCAGTGAACTTACTTATTAAAGTAAGCACCCTCATGTATCACGCACGTACCAACTATACACTTTGCACCTCCATGAAACAAGGTGGTCCTTCTTAAGGGCGTGATCCCACAAGCAAGCCTTAGAGGAGTCAGGTTGACACTCCCACTGTCTGTAGGACTCATCGGCTTGGAGCATTTTACTAATCATGACTTATGTGATATAGGGCTCGTTTCATGAACCATTTCACCTAAATGGTAGAGTCCTAAAGTCATCAGGATTAGGGGAGTTCTCATACATGCACAGATAAAGTAAACGCATACCAAACAAGAGCATATACAGAAGTGTTACCTCAATTCGTTATTTCATTCAAAGATTGTCTGTGATTACAATAAGGAAAAGCACAAAGCGGATATACAATCGGCTTTCTAGGGCACTATTCCTAACAATCTCCCACTTGCCCGTCAAAGCCATTCTAAAGCTACTCTAAGTCCCATCTTCTGAAGATGACCTTGGAAAGCTTCTCGACTAAGGGGTTTAGTAAGTGGATCTGCCACGTTCTCTGCTGATGTGACCCTCTCAATTAGCACATCTCCTCTTTTGATAATATCACGGATTAGGTGATACTTCCTTATAATGTGCTTGGTCCGTTGGTGAGATCTTGGTTCTCTTGCTTGAGCAACCGCCCTAGTGTTGTCACGAAACACAGTAATGGGGTCTTTCATGCTAGGAACAACATTCAACTCTTGAATGAAGTTTCTAATCCAAACACCTTCCTTAGCTGCATCATTTGCAGTTAAGTATTCGGCCTCAGTGGTCGAATCTGCAGTGGTAGTTTGCTTGGAACTCTTCCAACTCACTGCTCCGCCGTTTAGGCAGAAAATGTATCCTGACATTGACTTAAAATCATCTAAGTCAGATGCAAAGCTTGCATCGCAGTATCCTTCGACATTAAGATCTTTCTGACCTCCGTAAACTAAGAATAAATCTTTAGTATTTTTCAAGTACTTAAGAATATTCTTCACGGCAGCCCAGTGACCATCTCCAGGGTCAGATTGGAAACGACTCGTCACACTAAGTGCGTAAGCCACATCCGGTCGAGTACATAACATTGCATACATTATGCTACCTATTGCTGATGCATAAGGTGTATGAGTCATTCTTTCATTCTCAAGGTTAGTCTTAGGACACATCTTCTTTGAAAGACATGTTCCTACACTCATAGGAAGCTTCTTAACCTTTGCTGACTCCATATTGAATCTCTTCAATACTTTGTCAATGTACATCGACTGTGATAGTCCTATTAACCTTCTAGATCTATCTCTATAGATTTTAATTCCAAGGATATAGGACGCATCACCAAGATCTTTCATCTCGAATTGGTTCGATAACCATAACTTAGTCACTTTCATGTCATCCTTCGAATACCCAATAAGAAGGATGTCATCAACATAAAGTACTAAGAATTGCACTGAGGTCTCCAATTCCTTTCTATACACATAGGACTCATTCGAAATTTGAATGAAGTCAAACGATTTGACTGATTCATCAAATCGAATGTTCCATTTCCTAGAAGCCTGTTTCAATCCATAGATTGATCTTTGGAGTTTGCAAACCTTTTGCTCACTCCCACTGAATGTGAAACCTATGGGTTGCTCCATATAAATATCTTTGTCAATGTCACCATTGAGAAAGGCAGTTTTCACATCCATTTGCCATATCTCATAGTCATAATATGCAGCAATGGAAAGCATGATCCGAATAGACTTTTGCATTGCAACTGGCGAAAAAGTTTCATCAAAGTCCACGCCGGGTCTTTGAGTGAATCCTTTTGCAACCAGTCTTGCTTTGTAGGCTGCAATGCTTCCATCAACTCCAAGCTTTCTCTTAAAGATCCATTTGCAACCTATGGGTTTGACCCCATCAGGCAAATCTACCAAGGTCCAAACTTTGTTGGAGTTCATGGAGTCCATTTCGGATTTCATGGCTTCTATCCACTGTTCAGAGTCAGAATCTGAAAATGCCTCCTCATATGTTAAAGGATCATTATCCTTTTGAGAGATTTCATGGAAGAATCCATACCATCTCTCCGGCTGTCTAGAAGTGCGTTCAGAACGCCTCAGAGGAGGATTTACGTGTGTATCGAAATTCGTGATTGGTTGTAGTTGATCAGAAGGGGACGTTTCTTCAGTGGGTAGCGTGGGGTCACTTTGTACTTCTTCTAATTCTATGATCTTGCCTTTCTTTTCTTTAAGGAACGGTTCCTCAAGAAAAGTGGCATTTCTTGAAACAAACACCTTTTGCTCAGATTGATCATAGAAGTAGTATCCTATGGATTCCTTAGGATAACCTACAAAGTAGCATAAGTTAGAACGAGATTCTAACTTATCTCCCATTATCCTCTTCACGTAAGCAGGACAACCCCAAATTCTTTAGTAAGAATAACTAGGGATTTTACTATACCACATTTCATAGGGCGTTTTAGAGACTGACTTAGAGGGAACTAGATTCAAAATCTTTGCCGCACTTTCTAGGGCATAACCCCAGAAAGAAGGTGGTAAGTCAGTGAAACTCATCATGGAACGAACCATATCAAGTAGGGTTCGATTCCTTCTCTCAGAAACTCCATTAAGCTGAGGAGTTCCCGGAGGAGTCCACTGAGAGATAATCCCATTATCTTTGAGATGATTAAGGAATTCTTCACTAAGATACTCGCCTCCTCGATCAGATCGAAGTGCTTTGATCTTGTGACCAGTTTGGTTCTCAACCTTCTTTTGAAATTCTAAGAATTTCTCAAAAGCTTCAGATTTATACTTCATTAAGTATACATAACCATACCGACTAAAGTCATCAGTAAAGGTTATGAAATACTGATGATTGTTTCTAGTGCTTACACTAAGCGGTCCACAAACATCAGTATGGATCAAATCCAAAACCTTAGTAGCACGTTCCACAGTTCCTTTAAAAGGGACTTTGGACATTTTTCCTTTGAGACAGGATTCGCAAGAAGTTAACTCCTTAAGATCATTTTCAGAGAATGATCCTAAAGTGTTTATCTTGCTAATTCTGTTCTTGGAAATGTGTCCTAATCTAGCGTGCCGTAAGGGAGCTGAAACTTTGTCATCTCTCTTACGCTTCGTTTCTCGTTGTATATTCATAATTTTGATATTTTGAGTTAGGTAAAGTCCATTACTTAGAGTACCGATGTGAACGGAAGAGTTGTTCCGTTTGATAAAGTATTTACCATTCTTAATATAAGTTTCATAACCTTCACAATCTAATATTGGAACTGAAATTATATTACGAATAATGCTCGGTACATAAAGGACTTTATTTAAGACTAACTCAAAACTACCTAAATCTAATCTAATTGTGCCTAAAGCTCGAGCTTCAACGTTTGAGCCATCGCCGATCTTCAAGACACATTCTCCTTCTTTGAGTTGTTGGACTTCACTTAGCATCTGTACATTATTACAGATATGAGTTCCACAACCGGTATCAAGTACCCAAGAACTAGAATTAATAGAAAGATTTACTTCAACGAGAAAGATACCTTTCTTTAGAGTAGCCTTGTACTCTGGGCAGTTTCTCCTCCAATGTCCCGCTTTGCCACAATAGAAGCAAACATCCTCTTTCTGATCACGCTTCTTCTTTTGGGCCTTCCCCTTCGAAATGCCACCAGTGGGCCTAAGGGGTTTCTTCTTCTTCTTTTTGGGCTTTCTTGCCCTTACCTTTAGAAGGCCCAGAAGAGGAAGATGGAGCATTCACCATCAAAACCTTATTGTCCTTCTTGATCGTGCTTTCAGCAGTCACAAGCTGACTAATCAGCTCAGCTACAGTAGCACTAGCATGATTCATATTGAAGTTAAGGACAAATGGGTTGAATGATGGTGGGAGCGAAGCTAGCAACAAATCCACTGAAAGCTCATCTTTCAGTGGCATGTCCATGGAAGCAAGTTTCTCAGTAAGGGCAAGAAACTTGAGTCCATATTCATGGACACTTGAACCTTCCCTCATTCTTAAGTGGAACAATTCCTTTGAAGTGTTATACCTTGTAACACGTTCATGAGGGCGGTAAAGTTGCTCTAAGTGGTCGTAAATCTCCCAAGAAAATTCCATGGCCTCATGTTGCCTTTGCAAGTCCGGAGATATGTTAGCCAACATAAGGCAACGGGCTTGGAGATTATCATCCTTCCACTTCTGAATCGCATCCCGCTCGGCCCGAGTGGGAGCCTCCCCTTCGGGACTAGGCTCCCCTTCGAAGAGAACATAAGTTCTCTTCTCAGAATCTAAAATGATTTTTAGATTCCTCAGCCAATCAGAATAGTTGGGACCAGTCAACTTGTTTGACTCGAGGATCGATACAAGAGGGTTTTTGGTTGCCATTTCAAAACACATAGAGAATCACAGAATCTACGACCTAAATGGTAAAACAGAGAACTAGTGAGCATGCTGAATTATAACGATATACAAAAGATAAGGTCTTTAATCTAATGTAGCTCCCACTGTTTTTCAAAGATCTATAATTCCCAAAGATCTAAGAGGAACACGTTTCCCAATGGGTACTAAGATCCTAGGCATTTTACCTCGAACCCACGACTCGCGGACATTCTAAGTAAGAACCCTAGGTATGTACAACTTACCAATTCTAACACCTTTAGAACTCTTAGTAATTGTTTTTGCATCACCTATCTTTCAATATGGACCCACGACTCGTGCGACATCCATATTTACTTAGGCGTTAAGCTAAACCCATCAATCATAAGATCATGACCAAAACTTAGTTCGAACGACCCACGACTCGCGGACATCGCCCTTGCCAAAATTGATCACGAAATATTGACCATTTAAAATGATCAATTAGGTAACTAAGAACTAATAAGCTTCACTAGCTATCCCACGACTCGCGGACAATAACTAGCTTCACTTACTAAACTTAAAACCTATTGATGGAATGCTAGGAATTTAATTCAAAATTTGCATCTCGAATTTAAATACCTATTTGTTCGAAATGAGCTTAATATTTAATGGGAATTTTCGAATCAACCGGAGAGTTATCCTGTTCGACCTCACCAACATATATGTTATCCAATTTTATTTGCCTTGATTAATGCAAGTACACTTAAATGCATTTCAAACAAGCACATAAACAGATAACATGTCCTAGCATGATACTAACATGTAATGATCATGAGTTCTACCTATCTTATGCGTGATATGTGGGAGCCACTCCACAATCACAAGTTCTAACATACATGCCACATAAACAGTTTAAATCACATAAGGGAAAGCGGTAACAAAATACGAGCCCTATCTCTATTACATTTAACAATTGAGATTCCCCTCCCTAACATTTTGAGGGGTCTTCACTTATGGCCTCCTTGTTACTTGAATGTGGTCCATCTTACTCCATGGGTGCATTGTCTCCAAAATGAAAATAAAACCTCACCACCTATCTCTACTCTCAAATTACAATAAAAAGAAAAAGACATAAAGTAATAAGGCTCAATCTTCATATTGGTCTTAGACAATTACACGGGGCATACCCCGACCTCAAAAACAGTAATATGGAAAGCCACATAATAAATCACAAAACAGTACGCACATAAGTGAGGCTCCAACCTCAATTGAAAAACGCAACTATAGGGCTCCAACCCCAATTTAAACCATCCATGTGCATAAATGAAAACCATACATAAGTCTAAACCCATGATCACCTAACATGCTTTTGCAAGAATTTAAATTTAACCAATAAATTAAAATTCTCGCCTTAAGCTCTAATAGCTTAAAACACGACTTAGATGCAATTCTTGTTCAAGAGCCTTTTCTATAAAACCCGAAAAACAATGAACTAATAAAATTCCAATTAATTTCTGAAAATTAATAATTTTATTCTTTCAATATTTTCAGAAAATAAAGATTGTAATTTTTCCAAAGTTTAAATCGCTTAAATTTCTAAAATCCCAATTTAAACAATTATTTCAAAAATAATTCAAATTTAATAAATAAAATTTTTCAGAAAAATTAAATCGGGATTGGATTGGACTAAACACGAAAATCAAGATCGCGAAACGAAGGGCCCGGAACGGACTGCACGCCCGGCAGACGCGCAACATCGCTGCCAGCCCCCGCGCGCATGTCGCGCATCCTCGCTCGCGTCGCGCGCATCAGCTGGGCGGGGACGGGCGGGCGTGACCGGCAGGCTCCCGCGCGGTTGCGGGAGGGATGTGCGGGCATGCCTAGGCGCTGGCGGACGGCAGCGGCGGGCAGTCCCGCGCGGTTTCGGGACTGCTGGGCGGGCGGGCGCGCGAGCCTGGGCGTGCTACGCCTTAGCACGTCCAGGCTCGTGTTTTCGTAAGCGATTTCGTGTTTCGTACTTTTAGTTCAAAAAACCAACAACAATCCAAAATTCAAAAAAAAGATTTAAACATATTTCAATCTAAACAGTTTTCAAAAAACAGTTTCAGAAATTTAAGAAAAATTACAGTTTCGTATTTCAGGCTTTCTAAAAGAACTCATGAATACCTAATTCGCATCTAAGCCTAAGAATTTCTACCAAATTCAGAATAATTGAGACGAATCAGAAACACGATTAACGAGGTGGCTCTGATACCACTTGTTGGAAAACACGAATCAGAAAGCAGCGGAATTTAAAAAATTTTCCCAACAAAAGGATCTTGGACTCGCAATCGTGTATCCAAATTCGTAGAGATAGAAAACTTACTTTTCTTTTATTCTTTCTTGAAGCGTTTCAAGCCACCCAAGAACGCTCTTCTCGCGGCTTGATCCCCTCTCCTTTGGTAAAGCTCGAATCTTCAAACTTCTAACTTGAAGTCTCTAGAGAAAGTCCACCAACTTGATCACAATCTAACTAGTAAGGATGCTAGTTCTCTAGTTAGTGTTTAGGCTTAACCTAGGGTTTTATTTAATCTTGGAGAAAGGAAGGTGTTCAACACATGAACCAAAAGAATTGTCAATTAGCTCTAAAGGGGAGTATGAGCTCCCCTATATATAGGTAAGGGATAGGGACGGCCGAACCTATTCCTTGTTGGGCAAGGATTTGGTCCCTCTCTCTCCTATTACTTGATCATCAAGTAATTTCCAACTTTGACTTTGAATTCTAATTCAAATCAACTTTCAAGAGAGCTAAAATATCCAAACTATTTTTTGGATAATTTTATACTTTATTTATTTAAAATAAATAACTTATTTTATCCATAATTAATTAACTAGATTATTTTTCTCCAAAATTAGACTTTTTTTTTAATTCAAAATTAAACCAAAGTCTATTAAATAATTAACACATTTAATTATTTAATATATATATTCACACGTGCGGGACACGTGTCACTCACGTGACCCACACGTGTGGTTTCACACGTGTGGAACCCTCTAGGCCCGATTAACTCGTTTAATCATTTTTAAGCCTCAACTCATGTAACCAAGTTGTTGTGTGTGACCCTCGAGGTTCTCAATTCAATTAGCAGTGACCTTAATTAATTAATTCACTAATTAATTAATCAGTCCACAGATTAAACGACCATAGTCTAGCAACAGGTGTTTAACCCCTAGCTGAATTGGAATGTTCGGATTCGACAGAACCTTTAAGTCATTGATTCATGTGAGATACAATCCTCCTACTTATTATCTCTCAACCAAGATCTAGGGTAAGTGAATAATCAGAACCCTAATAATCCGGTCTTAAAGCTAAGTTCATTTCATATCCATTTGATCTCAATCCAAGAAACCCTTTTCTTGATGTCTTGATCTACTGCCTTGGCCAAGGACTCCATATGGCATATGAATGACTTACACAATAAGAGATCACCTTGCAAATGCAAGTGTAGGTCCTTTCTTGATTCTCATTCACTTTCATGAATCACTTGTGCAGCCCCAGCATAAGCCTTGAATCAGTTGTCTAAGGCGACACCCTTTAAAGCTTATACCTAAGACTACAGAGTTAACTCATAAAGTGACAAGGAACCTCAAGTTTTAAGGATCAATTAATCACATCACTGACTCGTGAGATATTTCCTAATCTGGAAGTTTCCATTTCCTGAAATAGAAACTTCTTTTCCCATTTAGGAATGTTCTCACACGGGGCACCTCAGTGAACTTACTTATTAAAGTAAGCACCCTCATGTATCACGCACGTATCAACTATACACTTTGCACCTCCATGAAACAAGGTGGTCCTTCTTAAGGGCGTGATCCCACAAGCAAGCCTTAGAGGAGTCAGGTTGACACTCCCACTGTCTGTAGGACTCATCGGCTTGGAGTATTTTACTAATCATGACTTATGTGATATAGGGCTCGTTTCATGAACCATTTCACCTAAATGGTAGAGTCCTAAAGTCATTAGGATTAGGGGAGTTCTCATACATGCACAGATAAAGTAAACGCATACCAAACAAAAGCATATAAAGAAGTGTTCCCTCAATTCGTTATTTCATTCAAAGATTGTCTGTGATTACAATAAGGAAAAGCACAAAGCGGATATACAATCGGCTTTCTAGGGCACTATTCCTAATAGTATTATCATTAACGAGTTTACTCATCCCTTTTCCACAAGATATACAATAAGTTTCGAATGTTCATAGCCACGCGACCTTTTATAATCAAATTGCGCTCCAAACGTTCCTAGACCAAAATAGAAATCATAGAGTATGGGTGTACGTGCGAAATAATGACTAGACTCCAACACAAGACTCCAAAAGACTTTGATTCCTGCCTAGCTCTCCATTCCTGCAAAGAGAACTGAAAGCCGGGTTCAGTCTTTAAGAGACTGATGGGTATAAAACAGAGCTTATACAATAATAATACCGAATTTAAACACCCTCATATGTAGCCTATAATCCCCCGTACGTGGTTGTGAAACATTTCCCAAGTGGGTGAAAACAAAGCAAACAACGCTCGGGACTATAACCACCAATTTCTTTATTCATTACATTCACGAGGTCATTACGTGAGCCCGGCGAGTGGGCGGATTCTCTAACCTTCTCCTTGTGTGTGTATTATCTGTTCATTCATTCATTTCAATAGTGATCACACAATATTCATTCATTCGTTCATAATCATTCGTTCATAATCGTTCATTCATAATCATTCGTTCATAATCACTTACTCCTTTTTCCTCCGGTTAGTGGACAGGTTTGCAAGGCCAGGCTACCCATTCATTGTAGCTAAAGAGGTTTATGAAGCCCCAAAAGCCCGGTTCCCGACCCTCGCTAATCTCCTAGCGAGGGCTGGTATCACCGTCATTGTTTGTCGGAACTAGTGCACGGAGATCACTGTCATCCCAAGCTTCCCCGGATAGCTACGTACACTTAGTCTCAGGGCCCCCATTCATTGTGATCAATCATTTCTCTCCAAAACGTTTGGTAGGGATTCATAAGGTAAGGCTCTACTGTAAAGCCCCAGTTTTTCAGTGGTTTAAGCATGACGTATGTGTTTACCAATATGTGCAATTAAATTAATTATATATGATTTTATTATGGATTCTTTTATTAGTTTTATTGTTTGAATATGAATTCTTGAACGTTTATGCATATATGCTTATGTTTAAGTATCGTTCTTATTCGATTTGATTTTCTTTTTTCGTGAAAACTTGGCATGAGTGAATTATGTGTCTTATGATTATGTTTATTTTCTTGTTTCATGACTTCGTTCTCGCATCTGTGAGTTTTGTGTTCGTTTGTGTGATCGGAACCGAAAAGGGAGCTAAAGAGCATTTAGCGTACCTTGTGTTCCGGGCGGCATATCTTGAGCTCGGGAACTCGGAATCGAGTTCCGTCACCTCCATTGGATTTGTATCGACGATTCGGAGACAATGGGTCAAGCATCATATTTTTTCTAATACCATTTGGACCCCCGAATTTCAACCGAAATGAGCAACTCGCGTCTAAAATGACTATTCATGACTCTACCTAAGCTACGAACCTAAATTAACACACCTATGACCTACCCATTGACCCCAACCCCACTTGCACACTCTATCTCTCTCCCTATCAGCCTTCACACGAAATACCACCCCCGAAAACAAGATATTTTCAGCCAAAAGAAAGAAGAGAAGGAAGAAAGGAAGAGAAAGAAGAACCCTTTTACCCCATTTGAGATTTTGAGCTCATCTCACATCCATTTCTTCTCCAATTTGAAAGGTAAGCTTATTTTTATGTTGTGTATCTTCTTGTAGTTATTTTAAGTCCCATTTTGCATGATTTTACCATGTTTTGAGTTAGGATTGGAGAAGATGATGAATAGTAAGGGTTTGTGAAATTTTGATGGTTCTTGCATGAGATCTTGTGAATTCTTGTAGTATGAAGCATGTATTTTGTTCCTAAGACATCATTTGTGATATGTATGACCTTGGTTTAGGTGGTGGATTAGGATTCATGATTTTACCATTAATGAAATTTGGAGGTTTTGCATGAACTTGTTCTTTCTTCTTTCCTAGCATGAGTTGTTGCAACTTTGGACCATTAATTGGCTTGAAATACATGAATTCTTGCTACCTTAACTTACCTATATGTGTTAGTTTGATGTTTATGTGGTTTGGCATGAGTTTTGCCCTGCTTGTTGTGTGTTTTTCGCCACTGACCTAAATCCACGAAAGGAAAAATCCACGGGGGTGGATTTGAGTCAGTAGTGTTTCTGACCAGAATCCATGGGGGTGGATTTTTCCCCATGGGGATGGATTCTGCCCTGCCAATTTTTGTTACTCCGGTTCCGTTTTTCTTCGCTCGTTTGATCTTCCTCCACCTCTTTTATGACTTCTATGCTATGCTAACATGTTTTATCTTGTGTGTTATGAAGTTTTATGATTTTTTTTGTGGAATATTACGAGTTATGCCTCAACGTGTCATCATTGCTCCTAATATGCGCATGCATGGATCTTGGCTCTCAATGTGCACCCTAATTGCTTTTGTAACTCTTATTTTATGAATTGTATGATATGTACACATGTTATATCATGTGTTATGATTATTATTTGAATTTATCGGATTTATTTGGTATGAAATATGGAAGTATGAACTCGAACGGATATGAACGTCTCTTGGAATGAATGAATGACTTGTTTACATGACTTTAAGTAATGAATTGTGCATATGAATGTTTCCATGATACTATATCATCTCTTATGCATTCATATCATAATCATTACATTGTCGTGCGTCGTATTTGGTTCATTTGGAGTCTTGAGTCTCACGTGTACACTATTTTGTCCTTTGTACAGTTTTCTCCAGGGTGGAGACTTGTCGGGTTCTTAGGACACTTCCAAGTCCTCTTGTTTCTTCTGAGTGTTGGTTGGTTAGCTAAGGACAGGTGGGTTTCTCTACTATTTAGTTAAACAGCCCTATATACTTTCAATGTGCAAAGATTTTGACCAAAAATTAATATATGTATATAGAGTCGTTTTCAAGAGTAAATGATTTCAACGTAAAACCTTTCTTTTATGAATCTACCCAATGTTTTGGCGAGAAAAGAATGAATGTTATGCACAGAATGGGGCCCAGGGACTTGGTGTGAGTGGTGACCCGAGGAGGTATGGGCTGACGGTGAACCCTCACACTAGTCCCACCAATGAACAGCGTAACCGGACCTCATTAGGAGTTAGCGAAGAATGGACGCTGAGTGCCATCTGGGGAGTCATGTTCCCCTTTTGGTCAATGAATGGATGGTTCGGGCCGATCACCCGGCCATCACCCGGAGGAAGAAGGCGTAAATGTTCATGAACGTGCACAAAAGAATGTTATGCATGAATGAAAGAAAGAAAGAAAGAATGTTTAATGAACTACACGAGGTGTTGGTTGGAGATAATACACGCCCATTCGCCGGGCCACAAACGACCTAATGAAAAATGAACGTTATAATCCCTTTTGATGACTTATTTATTTCACCCACTTGGGAAATGCTCTAAAAACCTCATTTGGGATTATAACTTGCATGTGAATGTTTAAATATTGTTGTATATGCTACTTATGCCTCATTTTATAACCACCAGTCTCCTATAGACTGAACCCGGTTTGTTTTCAGTTTTCTTGCAGGTTTGGAGTGCTAGGCGGGAAGTCGAGTTTGTTAAGTCTTTCGGTCAAGTTAGAGTCTGTTCTTATGCATAGTGTATCATGATTTGTTTAAATTATGAAGAATATATGATTTGTATTGATTATTGCTACCATCATGAATTCTGAATAAGCTTATAGGAACTGAAAGAATCCGTAATTGATGTTTTGTGATTTTATTAAATTTCGGGATTAGGTATCTATGTTAGTTGAACCCGTTACTCTTTGTTATCTTGTTATTTATCAATGTACTTTGCTTCCGCACTGGTATTATTTCTATTGTAATGTTTCTTTGGTTGCGAAAGTTAGTTCCCGCCTAGCTTAGTGAGTGTGTGTGTCCCCGTTCGTCGTGATTTAGCTCGGGTATGGATTGTCCATTTCATATTCGGGTCGGGTCTCAGTGCGGGGGATGTGGTACCTTGCGCTCGGGTGCTACATCTACATTGAAAATATTGACTCGTTAAAAGACCCGATATATACCTACATATATCTATGGCTGAAATCTTGCACACTAGGGTATCTCGGGTCATATTTTAACTAATAGAAGAGAAAGCCACCTGATTTACTAAAAGAAAGGTACAAAGACCCTACTGTCTGGCCTGGTCTCCCACCTAACCAGGATCTGTGTAACAAAAGTGGTGTGAGACTCAATATGACCATAATGACCGACGATAATGCAATAAACGTGATATGAAGTGCATGAATAAGAGAATCATGTTATGGAGATATGCATATGTGCAATTAAGGTCACATAAACGCATAATCAAATTATTCATCCAATTCACGAAGAATTGATACTCATTCATGTCATTTATGATTCGATTCGTACGTTAACTCATAATCCAAGAATCAATTTCATACAATTGCATAAGGATTCACATAACATTCACTATTCTTAAATGTAGCCCAAAAAATACGAAAAACGGCCATGCAATTCAACACATAAACAAGCTATACACATTCAAGAAAACAGGGAAGACACGGGCGTGTCTCCCTCGCAGTACAAAAGGGGAACATGGCCATGTCTCAGTACAGGGGCCAAATCCCCTGTTCTGATACAGGGGTGTCTCATCCGTAGTTAAAAGTGAGACATGCCCGTGTCTCGGTACAGAGAGCTTTCCTTCGCGAAAATGCTAAGTGACACGGGCGTGTCACATTCCATGCATAGAATCCGACACGCCCGTGTCGCACACCAGCACCATCATCTTATTCGAATTTCAGCTGCAACACACACAAACACCTTGCACCCTTATTTCGTAGCAGCAGCAACAACACTAACATATACATATCTTGACTCAAACATTCATCCCAAAACTTAGGAAAAACATGTATTTCATTCTCTCAAACAAGAATTCATACATATAAATTGAATTCCTCCATTAAAATGTCAAGTTTCATGCATGGAGCTTGAAACTCCTTTAATGGCAACTTTCACATCATGCAACCAACACTTGATCCATGCTTGTAAAAATGATAAGGGAGCTAGATAGAGCATGTTTCATGCATAAAAACACAAATTAAGCCATGGATAGATATGAAACAAGAATCAAGCTTTCATCTTCACTATTCATGTTCATCACTAACCTTCATGGATCTCTAACTTAAATCATGCTTCTCTTGGATGAAAATATGCATGAAGATGAGTAGATTTATGGGGGATCAAAAATGGAGATTTTCTTGGAGCTTCTCTTTTCCTTATCTTGGATGATGATGATCGATGATTATGAAAGAAAGGAAAAGAAGATCAGCTCTTAAGGATACTAACCGGGTCGAGAAATGGGTCGAATCATATCCGAAATGAGTAAGAATGGTTTGTTATGTCATAAGGTTTAAGTTGGCTGAAATTTGCTTCGTCGGAGATTCAAACGATATCGAAAAGGTGAGAGGGTACGTTTATGGCTAGGATTCATCGAAACAAGTTCTACACCGAAGACGGATCTCGAATCCGAGATCCCGAGCTCAATATATTCGAAAAACCGTTTAGGGTGGCCTATTATTCAAATAGGTCCCTAAAGTTTCAAAAAGTGACAATTAAGCCCAAGGCTTACTTTCAATTAAATCCATAACTTTCAAATAAGTTGCAATTATACCCTCGACATGAATAAATAATACAATTTCATAAAATCAACATAGGATTCACGAAATTCATAATTTTGCGAGTCTGATCATATATTCAAATTCCAAATTGGTCCACAATCACATTTTTAAGCAAATATTTCAAATCACATAAATTAATTCAAGACATATAAATGAAACTAAATTCATATAAACGTAAAATAAAATACACGTGTCGTATACCTGTACGCACGAAAACGTGGGGCATTACATGGACCTTGTGTTGTAATTTTATATTATGATTTCAAGATTATTAAATTATGAGCATGTAGTATCCGTCTCTTTTAAAACTCGATTACATGGACATGTATGACCACATTTCCAAATATCTCGTTATTAAATAATTGATATTTCAAATCTTGTAACTTTCCTCGAAAAACTCTTGAGTTTTAAAATTTCTCTTTCAAATCATGAACGATAAAATGATACAATTGATAACAGATCACTAAGTAAAATATAATAAGATCAATAAATACATGCATTCTTCTTCATGTGAAAGAACCTTATTAGCAAACGAGAATTTTGACATCATCATTATTGAATCAAATAAAAAAATTATTTGGTGTGTTTTTTAATTTTGGTATGAGTGAGTGTCAAGTAATTATTTCTTTTAACAAATTTTCTTTTATCTCTTTTTTATTTATCTCTTTATCATTTGATCTTGCATTCTATTTTTTTAATTTATATTCCCTTAAATATATTATTTAAGATTTATGTTAGTTTTCTTATTATTGATTTTATATATGTAGTAGAAATAATAAAAAGAGTATATTTATATAAGATTTTCAAGGAATGTTAAATTGAAGACTATAAAAAAATTAATTGTAAAATTAGATTATATCTTATTTTTATATGCGCACGCATTGAGGCTCCTTAGAATTCTTAATTTAATATAATTTTGGTCTGATGACCCGCAATTCTGAATTATGGTATATTCTTTTCAATTAGTAATGATTTTCAAACATTTGCTCAAGCTTTATCTATTATATTAACTCTGATATCTCATTTGACTATTTAAGCATGTATTTTTTTCTTTTGTTTTCTCAAATTTTATCCGTATTTACAAAATTTATCTTTTATTTTCCACACTCTCTAAAAGTTTCATATATTTTCTCTTCTTCTTTAATTGTACAATTAAATGATACCGTTTTTATGTATTAATAAATAAAAATATTCATATATATATTTTTTCCTTTAATTGTTTAATTAAATGACATCCTTTTTATTTATTAATAAATAAAAATAAATTTTGATTGTAAAAATATACAATATAGCACAAATTACATTTTTGGTCCCATTGGATTAGGCCTTTTGCAATTTTAGTCTCATATCTTTGAAATTATACATATTTAGTCCCATTACTTTCAAAAAGTTGCAATTCTGGTCCCATCCGTCAAATAATGGCAGAAAAATACATTTTTTCCGTTAAGTGCAATCTGGGGGGAAAGGTTACTGTTTATTAAGTTGTTTTTTGTGGGGGTTTGCTTATTAATACCTCATTTTATCACCCTTAATCGATTTTGAAGCATTACTCTGAATCACTCTCATTAAGGTAATATGGTGCTAAAATGAAGTATTAATTAGCAAACTCCCACAAAAATAACCTAATGAACAATAACTTTTTCCCCAAATTGCACTTGAAGGCAAAACGATACATTTTCCATCGATTATTTGATGGATGGACCAAAATTGCAACTTTTTGAAAGCAATATGACTAAATATGTCTAATTTCAAAGAAATGAGACTAAAATTGTAAAAGACCTAATCTTATGGGACCAAAAATGTAATTTACTCTACAATATAAGAGTACGATCAATTCCAATTAGAAATATTATAACAGATTATTTCAATGTTTCACCTTCACAAAATATAAAAGCAGTTCATACAGGGGGAAAGATGAAAGTGAAAAATAAAAAGATTGCATTGAGTTTGCATATTTTTCTACTTGTTTAAATACAAGGGTATATCTTATTAGCACCTTCTCATCAATCATGTAGAATTGTGCCAAACTATTTTATATGCAATATTTATTTTCTCATCAATCATATTTTGATAGTTATCCTAAAACAAAGGAAGCACCAAGCTAAAAAAAACACATGTTTAACAATATTGATGCGCGATAAATCACAACACCACTAAACTTAATTAAGTAAATTATAGAATTATAAACAAAACGTAGAGATATGTGAATGAGAATAAGGAATTTAGACTGAGTTGAAAGAAAGAGCGTTGTTGCTGTTTTGAAAGGAGATTACAGATAATTCCGCGAGAAAAAAAGTGTCTGGTCTTCTGTAGAAGACGTTTATTTAAAAGAAGAAGCAAACCCTAGATGTCTTAACTTCCTCCTAAAAATAAGGAATCCCAAGTTTGTAGGGAACAACTCCTCACTCTTTGGAATATGGCTGCAAACGACTTATTCAAATTCGTTCTCATCCTTCTCTCTCTCTTTCTCCACTAATTACGAGTTTTCTCTTCCCATTTCTCTTCAAATTGGATCAACTCCTCTTGGTGAGCTGACCTACCTGCTAGGTTGAGCTGCTCATCAGGCCTGCTGGTAGGATTGAGCCACGGGCTGGACTAGTTTGCTAAGCTGGGACACTTGTGAGCCTGCAATTATATGGGCTAGAATAAGTCGGACTATGTTTTGGGCCCAGAGATGACATTAACCCATTTATAAGATTTGTGGTGGCATCAAATATAAAAATAAAAATACAAGGAATACCTAAATATAAATATATAAATACAGTATATATAAATATATAGTGTTGATCAATCCTAATGTAATTAGCTTGGATTGATTTATTGAAAGTTATCTTATATAACTCACTCAATTTAAATAATATTTTATTTTATATAATTACCAAAATTTATTAAAAGTTATAAATTGAATCAATTTGTTGTCTTCCAATTTATTAGATATCTCTTATTATAATATTTCAAATTATAAAACACTATACAATTATAATCTTATAAGCTTTTAAATAAATTAATTCTAATATTATTATAATATTATGTCTTGTATGTTTAGGAAAAGAAAAACCGTGCAAGTTGGATATGATATAATTATATAGTGTTTCCTTCTCCTAAACATACAAGTCATAATATTAGAATTAATTTATTCAAAAGCTTATAAGAGTATAATTATATAGTATTTTATAATTAGAGAAAAACTTATACAATTATATTTTGATTAGAATTACATGAAGATAATTGAGAGTTTGATTAGATTAAAATATCCTGAAAAAGAATATTTATATATTAAATTTATATTTTACAAAATTACTCTTAACTATATTTGTATTTGTATTAGATAATTGAGTGTATTTTGGCCGATCACAAAGTTTCAAGAAATCAAAAACTCAATTAGTACTTTTATAATATATACAGATTATAGTATAGAAGTATTCAAATTGATTATACATGTACGGATAAATGATTCAATCCATGCCGTTTGTGATTTAAATCGTAATCAGCTCTCTTTCACAAATGCAATTTCAATCTTAATATTACACCACAATTTCATTAATAAATTAATAAAGACCGTTCGATTGGTTGTGGTTTCGGTTATTTTTAAAACTAACATATTGTAAAATGCAATGATATAAATCTAAAAAATGTATGAAAAGATATTAAAACTCGAGATATTTTCAGTTGAAAAATGAAAGACAATGAAAGGGAACGTCACGGAAATTAGGAATAAAGCAATATATTGAATTTTGACCAAGGAAAAGTCCAAAAAATCAGAAATTTTAAATAAAAAGGCTGCAGCTGCATTGGTTATGGGCCAACGCCAATCTTTATATTTCCAGTTTACAGGCAATCATAAACACGCTCCAGCCTGTAACTCTGATTCTGAAAGCTACACCCACATTTGGGTTGTGACTAATTAATAAATTAATGCTAATTACAACCTTTTTTTTTTCCTTAAAAGAAACATAATGTAACTAATAAATTAAGGTTGTGTTCATATTGAATTAACATACTTATCTATTTTAATTAACTCCTAAAATAATTAATTTTTAATTGTATGTATTGAGTTTGAATTGGACCATTAAAATGTAAATATTTTTCTATTTTGCACATTTAAAGATTGGAAAATAAGATTTAATTAAATTAATTTCGTACTAAACCATTAAATCGTATCATTTGATAGTATGCTTTTAAATAATATCATTTAATAATGAAATTAGATCGAAAGCAATGACAGGGCATATACCCAAAAATGAATTTTTGTACATTTACCGAAATAATTTTGAAGTTAATAGATCATCCATTATATCTCAAATTTTTATATGGTTGTGTCACCGGATTCATATGCGTAATATTTTTGTGCTACTTTAATGAATTATGAAGACATTTATTTAATTATAACTTAGGAGAAATGTAACAAATTTATTAGTCACTCAAGGTAATTTAGACGAAATAGACATTAGGTAACAATAACATCCACTACGCGATACTTAATGTTGAACAAGCATAGTAATTAGCTAACTCCGACTTCTTATGTCTCTTTCTCGTCTGTTGTGCTTAATTAATTTATTCAACTATTTTAAATTATTATATTGCTAGGAATGAATAATGATCTCATTGATATTTCTTGCCAGATTTTATTGCCTAAATTAATACAATTAAAAAAAGTATTTTAGGTTAATTATTGTACCGATACATATTATTTGATATAAATAAACAGTCTAAAGTATCATGGGAGAAAGAGGCAATAATTGTAGACGCGGCAAAAGAAATATTAAAAAAAACATTATGATAAATAATAAATAATAAATAATAAACTTTATTATAAATGTGATGTTTGAGTTCTAACATCGTCGGAATGGGGACTTCGCCTCCAAAACCAAAAGTCCAAAGTTGAAAACTTCTCTCTCCTCCGCAGAGAAACACAGAGAGAAACACACGCAGAGAGAGAGAGAGAGAGAGAGAGAGAGAGACATTGTGTGAGTGGAAGAGAGACGAGAATCGAATCGAGAGAGTAGGAGAAAAAGGAGGGAAAAAGGAGAGGCCTTTGCTGTTATAGTTATATGGGGGGAGGGACATTCGTGGACGGGGTTCGTCGATGGTTTCAACGTCGCTCAACATCTGTCACGCATACTTCTTTTGCTTCTTCCAATTTTAGTGATAGCAATGAGCAAAACCCGGATGTAGTTTCGACGGGTAAACAAGAAGACGGCCTTACGATTATTGAGGATTTTGATATTTCGGGACTCAAGTTAATCAAAGTCCCTAAGCGGGATTATTTTGTCACTCCAATTTCGTCAATGGATCACAAAAAGGTTGCGTTTTTAGTTTTTACGTTTCCCCTTTTCGGATTTCCTTTTCTGGGCGGTTTCGTCTTTCCATTTCTTTTTTCCTTTTTTGAAAATGAAAGATTAATCTTTTTGCTTTTCTGTTCTGGGCATTGCGTAGATCTGTGATTGTTCTTGAACTCGAGTGATTGTGGGTTATGATCTGAACTTGTGATTACTTGGTTGATGGGTTCTTCATTCATATATGATTTATGAAATTTGGTGTTCTGGATGTGATTATAACTCATCGTGTAGAAATTTTTGAATTTCAATTTCGTTTACGATTTGTTTGTTAACAAGAGAAAGGACAAAAAAGTATGGTAAGGATGAGAATTGGCCCCATTTGACAGTTCATACAAACCGGGCTTTCATATTTTCTGATTTTACCATTATATTTGTAGATGTTAAGTAAATTTGGGATTTTTTTTTTATAACAATTCAAATTGTTAATTTTTTTGACAGAATAATCTGGAAACTGAATTCTTCACGGAGTATGGAGAGGCGAGTAGGTATCAGATTCAAGAAGTAGTTGGCAAAGGTAGCTATGGTGTTGTAGGCTCTGCCATTGATTCTCATACTGGAGAAAGAGTTGCAATAAAAAAGATCAATGATGTATTTGAGCATGTGTCTGATGCCACAAGAATCCTCAGAGAAATCAAGCTCCTTCGACTGCTTCGCCATCCTGATATAGTTGAGATAAAGCATATCATGCTCCCCCCTTCAAGGAGAGAATTTCGTGATATCTATGTTGTTTTTGAATTGATGGAATCTGATCTTCATCAAGTAATTAAAGCAAATGATGACTTAACACCTGAGCATTATCAATTTTTCCTTTACCAGCTTCTGCGTGGCTTGAAGTATATTCACACAGGTCATCTCGCGTTCTTGAGCTAACATTCGTATTCCTTCCTTGATTCATATTCACATTTTTATTTTGTTTCTTTTCAGCAAATGTGTTTCATCGGGATTTGAAACCGAAGAATATACTTGCTAACGCTGACTGCAAGTTGAAGATTTGTGATTTTGGTCTGGCTCGTGTCTCATTTAATGATGCCCCATCAGCAATATTTTGGACTGTAAGTATTACTTTATGGAGTATATGGTGTTTATTGTAGTATCTGTTTGAGTTTTAGTATTCCCTTTCCTAACATTTTTATATTTTATATTTTTAAAGGATTATGTGGCAACCCGGTGGTATCGTGCTCCTGAGTTATGCGGTTCGTTTTTCTCTAAAGTAAGCAATATTTTCTTGACTGTCATGCATACATTTCCTGAGTTATGGGAGTTTGCTGGCTTTATTCATGACAATGTATATTTACACATATATTTTGTACATATGTCAATGGTTTTAATAGTATTTCTTGTTTTCAGTACACACCTGCTATAGATATTTGGAGCATTGGATGCATATTTGCTGAGGTTCTCACTGGAAAGCCATTATTCCCTGGCAAAAACGTGGTGCACCAGTTAGATTTAATGACTGATTTGCTTGGCACTCCTCCTCCTGAAACAATTGCAAGGGTTAGTTAATGTTATCCAGTTTCCTTACATATTTATTTATTGATTCCTTAGTCATTACCTTTGTAAACAGAGTTTTCTTGAAAATATAATGGCAGATCAGAAATGAAAAGGCGAGGAGATATCTCAGCAGTATGAGGAAGAAGCCACCTGTTCCATTTGCACAGAAATTTCCTAATGTCGATCCTTTGGCTCTTCGCTTAGTCGAACGGCTTCTTGCATTTGATCCTAAAGATAGACCTACAGCTGAAGAGGTAATTATATAATTGTAATGGCCATACATGTAAGTTTATCACTTTGTAGGGTGAAATCTAATAAGGAATTTTCTGAATCGTTTATGTCTGCAGGCATTGGCTGATCCTTACTTTCATGGTTTGGCAAATGTGGATCGAGAACCATCGACTCAACCCATATCAAAGCTTGAATTTGAATTTGAGAGGAGAAAACTGACTAAAGATGATGTTAGAGAGCTAATTTATAGAGAGGTACAGACTTTGCTTCCTGATTTCATTTTTTCATATTTTTTCTTTCAATTCTTTCTTTTAGTTTCTAATGAATGTCAAACAAACAGATCCTAGAGTATCATCCTCAAATGCTTCAGGAATATTTGCGCGGTGGAGATCAGACTAGTGGCTTTATGTACCCAAGGTTAGCCCTGATTTTGCATGTTAGATAGATATTCAACTAAATTGCTGCTCCTATTTTAACCTGCAACATTTTTGTTACATTTACTTATCTTTTTTTTTTTAAAATATGTTTTAGTGGGGTTGATCGTTTCAAGCGACAATTTGCCCATCTTGAAGAGCACTATGGTAAAGGTGAAAGAAGCACTCCCCTTCAAAGGCAGCATGCTTCGTTACCCAGGTATTATCTCATTTTTCATTTGTCTGTTCGAAATCTTAGTGAGCCCATCATTTGTTCGAGACATATGGATATATTTGTGGAATTACTGTAGTTCGGAATATAGTTTTCTTTTGACACTCTGGTGTGCATTACAGAGAGCGAGTCCCTGCACCCAAAGATGAAGCTAACAATGAAGAAGAATTTGAAAAGAGAACTGCTGCTGCTGTTGCTACTACTCTCGAAAGTCCTCCTCAAGGATCAGAAAATTCTAACTTTAATTCCCGCAGCTTGCTAAAGAGTGCAAGTATCAGTGCTTCTAAATGTGTTGGTGTTAATAAAGACAAGAAAGATACAGAGGTAATTCACTAATTTATTGCGTTTATAGACTACGTTTAATTACATTTGGATCTCTTAAAATATCTATGTTACGAGCTGGTACCCCTCTACTATGAAAATGAGGTGGAGTTCAGAATTTCATACTCCTCAACCCCTATTAGTGCGAGTAAGTCTCCGTTAGAGGGGTACAATTGGTAATATATGTTTTCAGGTGGCGGATAGCTGAACGTTTTATGCATTATTATTTGCAATTAACTTGAAATTGTTTGTTCTCCAGGACGATCCGATTGAAGAGCATAGCGAGGAGGTTGATGGGTTGACAGAGAAAGTTGCTGCTCTTCGTGCTTGATTCTTGTAGTCCGATTAGTTGGGTTGTGTTTAACTACCGTTGCGCAGGGATGTTTTAAGATCCTCTTTTTTTGCATTAGGTCAGAGCGGTCGACCCTCACCGAAACTATATACAGTAGTAGTATCCATAGATTAGGAAGGAAGAGTTGCTTTTCTATCTCATTTGGATTGGTTGGTGGAGCAGATGTACCATCTCTTTGTTCCATCTTAATCTTAAAAGTATTTAATGATATGTTCTGTTTTGTACAAATGTGATTACTATCTTTTCTTCAATTTGTAAGATGTTTGCTTGTTTCAAAGCTCTTGATTTTTGCAATGGTGGAATAATTGGTTTGATCCATGGCTTCTTGACTAAGAGTAATTTATGAACTCAGATAGTAATTTCACTTCTGGAAAGTAGTATAACTGTTGATTGTAACTCCACCTGGGGCAATTAAACAAAGTTGAAAATCCCCTAAATTTATTCATCATCACCAATAATCTCCACAATTACATAAACCCCCCTCGAAGTGGTGAAAACGGTTAGGATCGCGCAAGATGATCAACCTCCCCACAATCTTAGCCACATGTTTGATTGCTGTGTGACAATCCTCGCAAACCCGTAAGTTCTTGAAAACACGAACCGGTCTCCCCTTCGGTATCTTCATGATCCCATAGGCAACAGCTAATCTCTCACTATGATACCTAAGCATATGTTGTTTCTCCTCTTCTTCAACATCATGCAGAACCAATTTCGTAGCTGAAACATAACCATCACCTTTCATTCTCAGATCCAACTCTTCCAAGAAAGCATATATTCCATCACTCTCTTCGTGGGTCATGTCTCCAACAGAAAAAGTATGAATTTTGTTCTGCACTTCGACCCAACTGTACCCTGGTACTTTGCTAACACCACTATCCCTCATCTTCAATCTCATTTTATTAACATCTACCCATCTTCCGGATGCTGCATATAAGTTGGAAAGAAGAACATACATACCGGCATTCCATGGTTCTAAAGCAAAGATCATTTCAGCAGCCTTTTCTCCTAATTCTGTATTTCCATGAATCCTGCTGGCACCAAGAAGAGCACCCCATGTTGCTGCATCGGGCTTGAAAGGCATACTTTTCATTAGATTTTGAGCATCATTTAATCGCCCTGCTCGACCTAGAAGATCAATCATGCAAGTATAATGCTTTGAATTTGCTGCTATGCCAAAATCTTGGCTCATCGAATCGAAGTAATATCTGCCCCTCTCTACCAAGCCGGTATGACTGCATGCTGATAAAACACCAACCTAATTGGAACGAAATATGAATAAAATCAAAAGAAAAACAACACAGGAAATCAATGAAACAAAGAAAATGCATAAGAGGGTGTTTGTTTAAGCTCATTGTTAATAGTTTATAAGCTCCTAAAACTTATAAGATGTTTTTTTACTAGTTTACAGGCTCCTGCATCTTTGAAAATAAGTTGTCAAAGTGTCTGGATAAAACTTTAAGATCTATAAAAATGTTGTAGAAGATACCTATTTTTTTAAGAGCTTATGGGCATCAAAAAGTTTCTTTTTTTAAAGAGATTATAAGCTTCAAAAAATTACCAACACTTTGGAGGGGCTCATAAGTACTCAAACAGTATATAAGTTCTTTTAAGGAGCTTATATAAGCTAAGCCAAACACCCTCAAAGAAGTAAAATTTACCATGGTAACTTCATCAGGTTTAATACATGCCCGTTTCATGGATTCAAAATGGTCAAGAGCTTCTTTTCCAAAACCATGCCTTGCATAACCAATGATGATTGTGTTCCATGAAACAACATCCTTATCCTCGATCCTCTTGAACACTTCATAAGCCTCGTTGATGCTTCCACACCTACAATACATAGCAAGAAGGGCATTTCCCACATAGCAACCAAACTCATATCCTGCTTTAACAACACGTCCATGTATTTGCTTGCCAAGCTCGAAAGCAGCAATATCAGCACATGTACTTAATACACAAGTAAATGGAGATCTGTTTAACTTCTCCCCAGCCCTTGTCATCTCAATAAACATTCGCAACGCCTCTTCGCTATCACCACTCTGGGCATAGCCAGCTATGATAGCTGCCCACGAGATACAGTCCCGATCACGCATTTTATCAAATAGGCTTCTAGCGCGAACAATATCTCCATTTTGAGCATAACCGGTTATCATCGTGTTCCAAGAACTAATATTCCTACATGGCATTGCTTCAAACAACTCTCCAGCCAAATCCATGTTCTTGCTTTGCACATACCCTGCAATCATAGCATTCCATGAAACAGGATTCTTCTCTGGCATCTTGTCAAAAAAGCTCCTAGCATCGTGCAACTTCCCATTTTGTATGTAACCCGACACCATTGCCGTCCACGTATAGACATCCTTAACTGGGGACTCCTCAAACAACTTTTTTGCATCTTCCATTCTCCCATTCTGAGCATAACATGTAATGATCGTATTCCAAGATACCTCATCCCTAACAGTCATGCAGTCGAAAATCTGCCTTGCCTCGACCAACCTCTTCTTCTTCAGATACCCAGCCATCAAACAATTCCAAGAAACCAGAGCCCAATGCTCTTTACTCTCAAACAACCTCCTTGCCTCCTCAATCTTCCCATTTTGAACATAAGCAGCAAGAATCCCATTCCAGGATATCTCATTCTTCTCTGGCATCATATCAAAAACTCTCCTTGCCTCATCCATGAACCCATTCTGTGCATATCCCGACAATATCGCGTTCCACGAAACAACATCCTTCACAGGCATTTCGTCGAACAACCGCCTGGCAGCACCCAGGTTCTTGTTCCTTATATGCCCAGTTATCATAACATTCCAAGTGACCAAGTCCTTCTGCGGCATTTCATCAAATAGCTTCTGGGCCAGACTAAACTTGCCGTTCGACAAGTACCCAGATATCATAGTGTTGTAAGACACCGAAGTTCTGCGGGGCATTGAGTTGAACAAGCGCAATGCGGGGTCGCATTGGCCGTTGCGCATGTGATCGGTGATGGCAATGTTGCATTTCACTATGTCTGAGTCCGAAAAGTTGTTGCTTCTGGGATTTGGGAGAGATTTATCGAGGAAGACGCTAGTATCCTCATGGCCATGGATTCTTGTTCTCTTACGCAGTGAACGTAAGGTGGTGGTATGTAGCTGTCTGAAATGCATGGATTCAGAATTGAGACTTTCATTTCACGCATGAACGGACTTGAAATTAGAAAACATGGTGTAAGTAGCGTATATTGCCACATTTCCCATAATTTTTTAATTTATGGGAGAAAAAAAAAAAAGATATGGGTATCAAACGACACGACAATATTGATAGGCAATAATGGTGCACGTGGTATGCATTATTAAGTGTACCATTCACCAAGTATTGAAGTTCTTGCACTGAAATAATTCGGCTGCCTACTTGATTCTTTAGTTGAGATTTTCTCGCTTTGTACCGCTACGGTTCGATATTACCATTTTTGATAGTCATCTTAGTTCCAGTGTTATTTCCTAACATATCTTAAATTAATTACCACATTCACTTTCGGGCTTTGGAATTAAAAACAACCCTAAGTTTCTTGCCATGAAGCGGTTGTCTATTCAAGCTTAGAAGACTGGTTTTGTGCTCCAAGCAAGCTCTTATCCGACAACATGGAGAACAGGTTTTACCATTTCCTTAACCTCCTTAGACATAGCAACATATTATCCGAAGCAAAGATCTTAAACTCTTTATTTGAAATTCGAAAGTTGAGCTCCTATTCCCTTAGCAAATAACACGGCGGATATTTGATACAGAAAAGAATCAAGGTCGTCATCCCTTGCGAGTAACTCAACAAGTACACTTGTATAGAAACCAAAGAAATCGGGTCCTAGCGAAATGTCTTCCTTATAGGATTCTCATCTTTGATCAAAGTATGCTCAATCGACTAATAAAAGTCGTTTGTCTCTCCCATTCCTGTTGTTAACACTTGATTCAAAATTAACAACCTTTGTAACTCTACTTACTTGATTATTCACTTTCAACTTCTACTTTCCACTTTCTTCCCTTCCATTTATTGTAGACATTCCGGTAGGAATATTCATCATATTGGTGCCTACTCATTGGCCTTGATAGAGAACTCCTGCTAGCATATATTTCGTTAATGAGAGGAATTAAGATTCAAGATTTACCATCCAAATTTAGCCAGATCGGATCTCTTCTCCCATTTACTAAGTCAAATGATATTCTGAGACTATCAGAGGATTATAAACGGTGTATCCACATCCTTGAGAAGAGTGATAAAGCGAAGATACTGTCGATGATGAGATTTTTCTTTGTGTAAGGGGAAAGAAAGATTTCCTTTACATGATTCTGATAGAGAACTCTAGAAAGAATCGGTTTTCTTGAAATTCCACCTCCCTCGAATGAGGTTTAACTTCCGGTTTTAGTTATTCCCCGGCCGTCTCTCCCCCTTAAGAAAATAAAACTGTCTAACTCCTTGAGCTCGTTTACCATTCCTTAATTT
Organism: Lantana camara; assembly: GCA_037501455.1. Classification (NCBI taxonomy): domain Eukaryota; kingdom Viridiplantae; phylum Streptophyta; class Magnoliopsida; order Lamiales; family Verbenaceae; genus Lantana; species Lantana camara. Next base: position 94,377,232 of record CM074860.1, on the reverse strand, counting down.
CCAACTATATCACCAATCTGATCTGATATCTGTAATTTTCCTACATCCCAATAATCTTCCTAATAATACTCGAAAATAATTTCTTCCAATCTCTTGATTCAATATAATCTTAATCGAGACGATAATTGAAATATAATTGGAGAGAGAACCGAACCTATCATAGTAAACACTAAATAATGCATGCCGGTTAAAATGTTAATACACATATTACACTTACAACCAATTTAGAATACAACAAGTTAGAACAATTATATTAATTTAAGATATGCATATAACAAAGAAACTTGACTAATTTAAACAAGATACAAATCACTCATGCGATTTCAACAACAATAATTATAGTAATAAATATAAATGAGAGACAAGTTAAATTAATACAATATATGATGCACGTGTGTATGAATGCATTGAAGAACCTGTCACCGTAGTAGGGGTAGTTTTATCCCGACACCTTTCCTTGATTGTTGTTATAAACTTGTCTCAGATTGTTGATTATTTCTTGTTTACCCACAGTTTTCTAAATCTTCGAATTTTCCAGCTTTAACTTAGACCCTTCCATGACTTGGTTAAAATTTCTTGAACCCAACTCCATCTCGATTATTATTGCCCAACAATTTCCGAACCCTTTTCCATAATTTATTCCTTGGTCCAAAATTTCTTGGTAGGCCTTTCGGTAACTTTAGAATCCGAAGTGGTACTTCTTGGATTCAATTGCTTCTATTCTCACGCCATCGATATCTCGACATTTTCCAAGGATTTAATCTCTAATGGTGATCCCGACATTCATCCTCACCATCACCTTGCCGTTCTTTATTGTTTCCATTTGTTGCTCCATATCTTCCAGTTCAACCATATCATAATTGGTAATCTTTGAAGCCACTTCATTCTTAACTCCCCGAGAATGCCTCTTCCTTGTTGCTAGAATTTCCGGCCTAAGCATCTTCGTTATATTTTTTTCCAACCTCTCGGATCTAGTAAATGATTTCCCACGCTTAATTCTTCTTTTCCGGATCCCATCACTTCAATTTTCAACCTAATAGAAAGAATGATGACTCCTAAATCCTCATACAAATTTCCGGCACGCTTTCTTACCCTTCCCAAGTTAGAGAGGTAGTCTTGTGATAAACGGAAATCATCGCACGATTGGCCGTGGGTTGATATCATTTTCAGAACCTGTCACTCACAACTGATCTTGCAAATAAATGCATGTGGGTAAGGCGTACTCATGTCACATAGTTGTCACATAATTGATGCCGATAACGAGAATTTAATATAAAATGCAACAAGTAATTCATCAATGTTTAAGATAAGACACGTGGATCACATAGATTTCAAACAATTTAAAATCAATCAATTGACACTTAATAGCATAAATCAATGCAATATACAAGTAGTCAAATAATTCAATTGATCCTAATAAATTCATGTAAGTTCAAGTAGATCAAGGAATTCAAATAATATGCAAGATTCTCAAATTATCAAGTAATTCCTATGCCGTACGACCTAGACTTGACTTGACACGACACTAGAACCTCGGTTTTGCAACCGGGCTCTGATACCACTTAAAATGTAGCACCCCTACACGTGGAGATGCCACACCCCCGCACTATAGGTCGATCCACGCACGAAACGGGTAATCTGTACATGAACTAACCTATAGCGAACGGGTGACAATGCAATAAAACGACAAGTTAGGCGGGACTAACTCATACATGCAACAGAATAGAGCGGAAGCATAATTGATCAACTTGCAATTATAATTATTAAACATGCTATGACATTGATTATTCATCACATAACTCGTATACTAGGTCACGTATCAATACATTATCATCTCCGAATATATAACAATTAATTGTAATAATAACTCTAAGGCAACAATAAACAATATGCACCGTGCTTGACTCGACTACAAGGACTGGACTCGACACACTTCCCACCTAGCGTGCACCTGCAATAACCTGAAAGGTGGAGGCGTCAGTCTGTGAAGACCGAGTAAGGGGTTTAAATAGATATTTGCTGTAACGCCCCAGTTTTTCAGTTTTAATAATATGACGTATTTGTTTATAAATTGCGCAATTTAATTATTTATTTATATGATTAATTGTTAATAAATGATTATATTTGATTTAAACTAGAAACTATGGTTATTTTAAATTATTTCATTTTACTCTACTTTGATATTTTGTGTTTAATTTCTTAATTGAGGTTTCACGTTACCTTAACTGTTACGGTAATTTCTTTAATTAATTACAACATGTTATTAGTTGGTTTTAATTTAATTAATGTGGAATTTAGGTTTAGTAAATTATTTATAACAATATAAATTCGTTCATGCGCATGAGTGTTCTAATTGTGCTTCGTTTATATATGTAATGATATCGGATTGGTGTGGAAATTTAGTATGTCGTATATATGTGTGTTATGAACGTGCCTATGTGCTCGGTTTATGTTTTCGGATTCAATTGACGTGTTTATGAATTTAATTTTGATTGTGGAACCAAATCGGGGGCTAACGAGCAATTAGCGCACCCTTGGTTCCGTGCGTGATATCTTGAGCTCGAGAATTCGGATTCGAATTCCGTCAACTCCGTTGCCTTCGTATCGACGATTCGGAGACAATGGAACCAGCCTCATACCTTTTTGAAATCATTAAGACCTCCGAAATCCAACCGTAACGGACAACTCGTGCAAGAAGAGCTCTTCATGTTGACTATTCTCCTTGGTGGGACCCTTTTTACTTAACCAAACTTAACCAAAGATTAACCATGACTTACCTACCTTGAGTTAAGCCTTTCTCTCCTCTTTAGCTCTGAAAACCGAACCATATACCTTCATTTCCAGCTGCAACTGATCGAGAGAAGGGAGAAGAGGAGAAAGGAAGAAAATCTTGGCCATCCTTTGTGATTTTGAGCTCAAATCACCATTTTTCTTCACCAAAACTTCAAGGTATGAATATTTATGTCTTCTCTACTCAATTATGTTTGATTTCATCTACTTAAATCATGTTTTGGATCAGATTTGGTTAGGGTTTGGGCTAAGAGCATGAATAGGGTTTTTGGGAGAATTTGCTCTTATGACCTTGTTTGCTTGTGTAGCTGATTCTCTTGCTTATATGTGATCATATGAACTTGCTTCTTGACCCATTTATTTCCCAACTGATAGTATATGATGTTAGGAGGATTTCATCTCTTGCTCCTTTTATGAAATTATGAGATATGGAGCTCCAAACTTGATGATCAAATTACTTCCCCTGTTTTCGAACTGCTGTGTGAAATCTTGTGTTGATGCTTGATCAAATGGTCTCCATTTCGTGTGAAAATGCATGGAATTGATGTACACTCATTGTTCTATATGTTAGCATTCATGCTTTAAGTATTTGGTTCCATTTGAAGCCTCAAAACCGAAATACATGGCCTGTTTCTATGCATGCACCATGACAGATTTGTTGCTGTTGCCTATGTGTGGTTGTTGGTCATCCTAATGTGCTTTAAATGGTACCATTTTGCATATATATGATGTATATTAGTTGTTTAGTATGTTAGCATGCATTCCCCAAAGTTTCAGATCCAAACTCAACCTCTAAGTACTTGATCAAGGCATGATAGAGTCATTAGGGCTCATATGTGCGATTTTGGCGACCCAGTTTTGTTGCATGGATTCGATGATCTTAACGTGTGATTTAGCCTTTGTACTCTAAATTAAAAATGTTCATAACATGCCAAATATGTTGCATATTAAATTTCAGAGCATTTGGAGTTCATTTGGTATGTTTTTGGATTGAGTTTGTAAGGGATCAGTTTTGCCGGAAAAATTTCAAGTGTGATTAAGTTCTGTACCGTGACACCCCCGTGTCTCATTTACTCATAAGAGGGAGACACGGGCGTGTCACACCCTCTGGGAAGCTCTGTACTGAGCCACGCCCGTGGCTCAGTTGGGCAAGGGTTGGTGACACCCCCGTGTCACTTCCCATGCGCAGTCTTCGTTACTTCCTCTTCGGGTTTTGATTTGTTTCACCTCCTTAATGACTTTATCTCCTTTTGTGTTAAACTATGAACTTGTTTTGCTATGTGTTAGGAGTATTGTGATTCAATTTCGTGGCATTTGGATGAGTTATAGGTATGATTTTGCTTATTGCCGTTTATGTGTGTTTATATGTCGTTTATGAATCGCATCACTTATTTCTGTATCATATGACTTCTTCTTGTTGTCAAACCTTGGATATATGCTATGTTATGTAATATGAAGTATATGGTAACATTATGGAAGAGCTTGAACATGTTCTGTGCCCTTATTTGGATTCTTGAATTATTGGATTGGAAGTATGAATTGAATGATTTATGATTGAACAAGTGAATAAATTGGTTATATGATTTTCATGACTTAATATGATCTTTATGCCTTCATAGCATGTTTGAGCATTGCCGTGCGTCATATGTGGTTCATATAGAGTCTTGAGTCTCACGAACACGTCTTGTGGTCTTTTGTACAGTTTGTCTCCAGGGTGGAGAGCTTTTGATCGTCAGGCACTTGATGCTCGATCCTTGTTTCTTCACGGTTAAGGTGAGGGTGGTTTTTGTTTTAGCTATGTAACAAACCCTACAACCCTTATGTGAAAAGCTTTGGCCAAAACCTTATGATTATATATATATGGTTTTCAAATGAGTTATCGAGTAAATTCTTCTGAATTATACGTACGAGCATATATAAGCTTAAAAATGGTTTTGTAATGAGGCTATGCTCCAAACCGTGTGTCTTCATGCTAGCTATGGATTAGGATGACACGGAGAGGTACGTATATAGCATATGCCGAGTTACACGGTAAGGTATGATTTCTTATAGTATGTATCATATGTATGTATGGACATGTTTTGGCGAGACACATTTATTACTTATTACAGAACGGGCCCCGGGACTTAGTATATGTGGCTAACCGAGGAAGCAAGGGCTGACGGGGATCCCATATACTAGTCCCACTATTAAACAGCGGTACTGGACCTCGTCAGGAGATTGGCGGGGAAAGGGAGCTGAGTGCCATCTGGGGAGTCATGTAACCCCTTTTGGTCAAAGACAGGGTGGTCGGGCCTTGCAAACCCACCACCAACCCGGAGGAAGAAGGTTGGAACTTATTTATAATTGAAATGATTGATTGACTGATTGATTATTGATTGATAGGCACTGTGCGGGAAGGCCGGGAATCGGATTGCCCAAACAAATATATTTAGGATATGACATGATTTATGGTCTGCCTGTATTATGATATCTTGCATGATTGCCTAATCAATATATTATTGATAATTGTCGTACACGGTCGGAGTTTGGATAGAGGTTGTGCACGCTCCCTCGCCGAGCCTTATATTTATGTATGATTTATGAATGAAATGAATTTAATATGAAGTAGTCGTAAAAGTCGAGCATTGTTTATCTATTTTCTTGCCCTTTTTGGGAATTAAATTCAAATAAAACCTTGCTCGGTATTTATGACTTGCATGTGCATGTTTTATATATATATATCGCTCCTGCTCACACAGTCTTCTAGAGACTGACCCTCTCCCTCTCCAATCTTTTTAGTATGCAGGTTTGATTGTGGAATTTCGAGCTAGGCGGAGGTGTTGGGAGTCTTTAGTTGGGTCGAGTTAAGTTAGGGGAGTCTCTGCACTCACTCTTGTATTGAATTTATGTTTGTTTCAATTCTGCAGTATCTTGGCACTTGGATAATTATGTAATTGTTATTGAAATTGTTTGTTGGACTGTATTTATGAGTTTAAAAGAGGCCTGAAGAGCCCAAATTCCGTTTATAATTGGTATGATTGAATTTTGGCTTTTCTGCATTATATTGTGTGGATTGGTTTTCGTTGCAGGGTCTAGTTCCGCCTGGCTTAGGAAAGTTTTTATGTTTGTCTCCCGTTCGCTAGGGTTTGATACGGGTGCGGATTTACTATTTCGTTACTCGTGTTGAGCCTTAGTGCGGGGGATGTGGTGCCTCACGTGCGGGGTGCTACATTTGCGCAGTTAACATGCAAGCTATATTCTCGGGTAAAGTTTTATAAAAGATAAATGTATAAGTTCAATAATAAGGTATCTTCGCCCGAGAATACAACTATCAATATTAAATACTTGATCATTTTCATGCATTCAATTCATGGCCCCGACGAGTGAGGGCGGTCTCCAACCTTACTCCAAATGTACATGAAACATGCTTGCGTTGTTAATCAATAGGTGATCATGCAATTCAATTATCGTGCAATCGTGCGATAGTGTAATCAACTAACACATTCATGGAATGGAAAACATGCAATAACCCGAGGACAATCCGTGGTGCCAGACCCGTCCCCAGTCTCCTTCTCCCTCCAATGATGGGAAGGTAGCTAGCCTTCGCCATCCACGACGTGTTGAGTAGAGGGTACATGAATCCCTAAGCCCGGAACTCCTTCCTCCACTAATCTCCTAGCGGACTCAGGGGTCATCCCAATGTGGTGAGGATAGCGCGAGAGTTACCCGTCAGCCCTTGCTTTCCTGGTTGGCTCAAGCCACTACCCTCGGGCCCAACGTGAACGGTCATGCTTACTCGCCTAACATGCTTGATTCATGACAATAACATGGCTTGCTTGCTTGCTTTTCATGAACATGACTTGCACGAAATTATAAGTGATTTCATGTAAAACTATAGATATAAATACCTTTTGGCCAAAAGATCACATAAGGGAATACGAGTTCTATATAACTAGCAATTAAACCTCACCTGACAGGCGACACGACGACTCATGGTTGCGTGAACATGCTCATGATCAATAATCTCCGCCCTGGAGAATAACTGGACAAGAAACGGGACAATGTATGTGCATAAGACCACAATTCAAGAATATTACCACATATAAGACGTACGGCGTGATCAAGTAACGAGACATCATGCAATGAACAATGTAGCATGTAAATATCATGTTTTGGCATGTAATTAATCATATAATCATAATTTGGGGTCAAATAAACCATTGGAGTTAAATTCCAAAACTCCATTTTTATGCAGAAAGTTTCTGCACCTCCAAAGGCCTGGGAACGGCCGTTCCAGCCCTTAGTTCAAAATGGGAAGGGCCGTTCCTAGCTCCCCGAAGTTGCTCCCCGAAGATGGGAACGGCCGTTCCGGCTTACAAGCCAAAACGGGAAGGGCCGTTCCCGTCCTCGCCGCCATGCACACAATTCGAATACATGGGAACGGCCGTTCCCCAAATACAAAGGGAACGGGAAGGGTCGTTCCCGTTACGCAGGAAGAACAGAAACAGGGGAGAAGAACAGGGGAGCTATGAACCAAGCTCCAAATCATCCCAATCACTTATAATTCAATCCCTACTTGCATAATTCATAAAAAAAAATGTTAGCATACCTAAAACACAATAATATCCAACTTAAACACTCATATCATCGTACTCCCAATCATCATAATCATCATATCAAGCTCATATATCAACTTAACATATAACTCCATGATCCTTACAATTTATGCATGAATTTCAAATCTAGAGCTTAGAATCATGCTTTTAATAATTAAAACACAAGTTAGCAAGCTTAACTTCGAACCCTAGCTTCAAGAAACATAATCAAGAGCTCACATATATACCTTGAGATGGAAGTATATGGAAGAAGGTAATAGAAATGGAAGATGGAGCTTCAACTCCCAATTTTCTTGGAAACTTGATGAGATTGATGAAACCTTTCCTACCTTTCTTGGAGGTTTTTGGCTCGGTGGAAAAGAGCAAAGATGGATGATGATTTTGATGAAAAATGAAAGGGAGATGGTGGAAGAGATGTATATATCGATATATCTCTTGAAGAGATATAGTTTTTGCAATTAAATCCTCTAAAGATATAAGTTCATGCAATTGAGTATGTCAAGTTTGAAAAATGATCAATTTAGTCCAAAAGGTTTCCATGCAATTGGGTCCTCTAATTTAAGTAAATGATCAATTAGGGCAATCAAACAATTAAATCACGTTAGGCAATTAATCCATGTATCAAGTAAATTCAATATGTAAAACGATTCTCATGTTGGCATTTAGTTCATATATTTCATGTAATCGTGTTGAAACACAATTTATAAAATTTATAGAACACATATATAATTTGAATAACCAAAATAATAAAATAAATCCTGACGCTCGAAACTCACACGTGTCGAGCGTACCTGACTGCCTGGAAATTGGGGCGTTACAATGGTGGTGTACAATTGGTGGCGGGTATCCGGCGGGTGTTGTGGGCAATGGTGGTGTACCGCGGTTGTTGTGGTATCTGGTGTGCAGGTTGTGGCAAGATGGCAGTGGTCGGCGACTCGGCGGTGTTGTGGGATGGTAGTGCATGTGGCGGCGGTGGTCGGCGGTGTTGTGGGATGGCGGTGGCCGGCGGCTATGAGCCGATGATAGGGTGCGGCAATGGTGTAGGTTGGAAAGGGTGGGAAATAACAACAAAGTATAGACAAAATAAAATGATAAAATGAAAAGAGAAAACTAATAATCATTATAATAATTTTTAAATATAAATTTGCATATTATTTTCATATTTTAATATGTCAAATAATCTACACCATTAAGTTCTTATAAAAGAGATCCAACGGTCCAGATTTTAATAGGCATATAACATTTAATCTAAATATAAAGGGTATAATAGTCTTTTTACCCACCATTACGAAAGAAAATTGCATTCTTAGTCACAAGTGGAGCGCACGAAATAACAAACATGTTTTCAGGGTTTTCTGTGTTAATTAATTTAATTCATGAGGTTTTCGTTCAGATATTTTATTTCACAGGGTTCAACTTGTTCATTAGGCATTTCACACGGGTATCCATGCAAAAAAACCCGAACTTTTGTTGATTACTCGTTTTTATTTTCAGATCTTTTGCGTTTATAGATTATTTAGTCGTACTCCATTAGACTCATAATTTATTTCTTACAATAAATTTGGAAATAGAATAAGAAATCATCACAAATTAGAGAAATAAGTTTAATGTGAAACTAATTTAGTGACGGAAATTATATGTAATTTGGATGAAATATTCATTTCGTTTACCGGTAGTTTATTTTTATGACTACAGACCAAAATTTAGAAGACATTGAGAACAAATTGCACAAATTAAAAAGTTAAAGTACGGTACACACAAAATCTTCAACTTTTGGGAAGTCAATCAAGATTGGTTTAAATAATTAAATAGTTCTTTTTTTTAAGAAAATAACGCGAGTTTGACTCCTTTAATTATCTGGAGATGTATGGGAGTGTTCACTAAAAGTTCAAAGAAGAAAATTGATGAAATGCTGAGTTATACTTGTGTCTGCATACGAAATGCTTGGTTATTCTTATGTGTCAGGATGACATATAGATAATTTAGTAATAAATATTTATATTTCGGATGAAAATTACTTAATAATAAATATCTGTACCTATAAACAAATAGAATACAGAACAAATAGAGAACTTAGTAATAAACATCTTTACCTATTACCAAATAAATTACAGGACAAGCCGATAACTTAACAAACAGATTGTGGAACATAACAGATGACTTGGTGACGAAACAAGTAGATGACTTAGTACAAATAGATTATGGGACAAACAGATGACTTAACAAATAGATTACGGGACAAGCAGATAACTTAGTGACGAGTCCCATTAAAAGTAGTTGGAGAACCAACAATAAACCTCTACAAATAGATTATCCCATTTTGAGTAGTTGAAGAACCAACAATAATTCTCTACAAATATATTACATATTAAAATTCCATTGAGAATAATTAGAAACCAACGATCACCCTTTTACTTTTTTGGTTTCGTTGCTGTTGTCATTTGATTTTGTATATTCCTTTTTTTTTTTTTTTTTTGACACGATTTGATTTTGTATATTCATCTACGTACTTATGCCGAGACACAACGAGTAAATCATTTGTAATTGTATGCTTGAACAATTGGATTTGTACATCACCTGTCTACTCTGCTAGCAAGTATTTTGGATCTCTCCACTATTTTGGTTCATAAATGAAGTCGATCTTAAACTAAAATGAGATGAAACTCTTCTCCAGAACATAGTCTTCATCTCTCATGTGGCCAAAAACCATTAACAGTAAATCATAAATATCATCAATTTCTGGATGTATTTGATCAGCAACAACAAAACTATGAATCGTTTTCTCAATCTCGATCCAACTTACTCCAGCCTCTTTTGAAATCCCCTTTTCCTTCATTTTCTTAATCGTCGTTGCTCTTTCTTTCCACCTCCCTCTACGCGAGTAAATATTGGCCAAGGAAATAAACGGCACAGCACTATTAGGTGCCGCCTCAGCTAGCTGCTCCGCTGCATACTTTCCCGTATTAATATCACCATAAATACCACAAGCACCAAGTAGTGCTTGCCAAATAAGTGCATCAGGCTTCACTGGTAGTGCCTCGATATAATCCTTGGCTTCTTTCAACCGCCCTGCGCGTCCAAGCATGTCTACTATACTAGCATAATGTTCCATCCTTGGACACATTCCATAATCTTTCTCCATAGATTCTAAGAATTCCATACCCTTTTGTAGCAATCCCACATGACTACAAGCATGAACCAGAGATAAAAATGTAACATCTGTGGGTTGAACACCTTTCCGTCTCATTTTTTCATAAAACTCTATTGCTTTGAACCCATCGCCATGACGGGCAAAAGCTGCAATGATGGAGTTCCATGAAACTTGATTTCTTTCGGGCATCCAATCAAAGACTTTAACAGATGCTTGCAATTGTCCACATTTGGAGTACATATTGATCAAGCTGTTGCTAATGAAGACATTAGATGTGAACCCTTTTTTGATAACAAATGAGTGAATTTGTACACCTAGACCTTGAGAAATATCGATGTCAAATACCCCTAGAACGGCAGAAATCATGTCTGGGTCGATATTGGTTCCTGTATTCATCATATTAACAAACATATGTATAGCTTCTTTCTCAAACCCGTTCTGTGCTAGGCTGGAGAGTATAACAGTTATAGACACCTCATCAAAATCCTCCATTGACTCAAATATACGCCACACATCCTCCACACAACCACATTTTGAGTACATATCCATTAGTGCACTTTGGATGCATAAATCTGACTCAATACCCGACTTCCAAACAATACTGTGAATTTGAGCACCCTCTTTAAGGGCTTGCAGTCCAGAGCATGCGGAAAGCGCACTCAAATAGGTCAAACAATTGGGAGACACCATACTATGGTACATTTCCTCAAATAACTTCAAGCTTTCACCAAAAACCTTATTTTGTGCCAGGCCTGAAATTACAGCTGTCCAAGTAACAACATTTCTCTCTACCATCTCATTGAAAACGCGCATGCCGGACTCAAAAGACTGGCATTTAATATAAGTCGTTGTTAATGCATTCCCCACTGTTATATACTTCTCATAACCGTTTAAAATAGCCAAAGCATGTATCATCTTTACGGTTCCAAGCGACCCATCTCCGCCACAAGCTGATAGAAGTGAAGTTAGGCTCGCATGATCAAACCGATACACACAAGATTTAAACAACAATTTGAAATGCCCATATCCCTGTTGAAAGTCCCCGCGCTTCAAGAAACCTGAAATCAGCGAGTTCCATGAAACAGTGTCTTTAAGCGGCATATCGTCGAACAGTTTAACTGCATCACTAATCTCACCGCACTTGCAGTACACATTTAGTAAACAGTTGTAAGTTAGTTGCAAATGACCATCCCGTGATTTTCTCTGACCAAAAACTGGTAGGGTCTTGACAATCCAGGCATGGAAGCATAAACCTAAAAGAAGATTGCCTTCTCTTCCACAAGAGTTGAGGAGGAAGCCAACGTCCGACTCGGTGATGTGTGTAAATGTCACCGAGGATGAGCTTTGCGAAGAAAAAGAGATAGGGTAAGTTGATGAACATCGCCATGAAGGGAGCAGAGGTAGTAACGGAGGAAACGAGAGCTTTGGGAAGACGCATCTGACAGTATTCATGCATCAAAACGGAGTAACGAAACTTAGCACATCACAACAGCTCGAAGGGGTTTTCTATTGATAAGACATTTCAAGTTTTTATTTGAAGTATAGGGATAATTACGAACAATTTGATGAAATTACAGATTAGTCCCTAAAGTTTGAGAAATTATGAATTTTTCTCTAATTTTCACTGTCACAAATTTCACCTACCGCTAATCATACCGTTTAAACTCATTTATATTCCAAAAACACCCTTAAGGGGTATTTTGTAATTTTACTAAGAATTTAATGATATAATTGTAATATTAGTTAATTTTGGATTTTTTGTATTTAAAAAGTTGTTATTTAATTTAATATTTTATTTATAAGTATAAATTAAATTAGATATTCCATGCATATTTATTTTTATGAAATATGATAGAAAGTTATAAATTCCCTTTTGTATTTATATCTTAGTTTTAAATATATTTTGTACAAGTTCATTTAAAGTTGATTTAAAATATATAATTTATTTGCAATCATAACGATTTTTCCCTCAAAATAAAAATTCATATAAAAAAGGGAAAATTACATCCAACTACCCTATAGTTAGGCCTAATTACAATCCAGTCCAACATTATCGCGAAATTACAAATAAGTCCCTATATTTCAAGTTCTCGACTAAGGGGTTTAGTAAGTGGATCTGCCACGTTCTCTGCTGATGTGACCCTCTCGATTAGCACATCTCCTATTTTGATAATATCACGGATTAGGTGATACTTCCTCATAATGTGCTTGGTCAATTGGTGAGATCTTGGTTCTCTTGCTTGAGCAACCGCCCCAGTGTTGTCACAAAACACAGTAATGGGGTCTTTCATGCTAGGAACAACATTCAACTCTTGAATGAAGTTTCTAATCCAAACACCTTCCTTAGCTGCATCATTTGCAGCTAAGTATTCGGCCTCAGTGGTCGAATCTGCAGTGGTAGTTTGCTTGGAACTCTTCCAACTCACTGCTCCGCCGTTTAGGCAGAAAATGTATCCTGACATTGACTTAAAATCATCTAAGTCAGATGCAAAGCTTGCATCGCAGTATCCTTCGACAGTAAGATCTTTCTGACCTCCATAAACTAAGAATAAATCTTTAGTACTTTTCAAGTACTTAAGAATATTCTTCACGGCAGCCCAGTGACCATCTCCAGGGTCAGTTTGGAAATGACTTGTCACACTAAGTGCATAAGCCACATCCGGTCGAGTACATAACATTGCATACATTATGCTACCTATTGCTGACGCATAAGGTGTATGAGTCATTCTTTCCTTCTCAAGGTTAGTCTTAGGACACATCTTCTTTGAAAGACATGTTCCTACACTCATAGGAAGGTTCTTAACCTTTGCTGACTCCATATTGAATCTCTTCAATACTTTGTCAATGTACATCAACTGTGATAGTCCTATTAACCTTCTAGATCTATCTCTATAGATTTTAATTCCAAGGATATAGGACGCATCACCAAGATCTTTCATCTCGAATTGGTTCGATAACCATAACTTAGTCACTTTCATGTCATACTTCGAATTCCCAATAAGAAGGATGTCATCAACATAAAGTACTAAGAATTGCACTGAGGTCTCCAATTCCTTTCTATACACACATGATTCATTCGAAATTTGGATGAAGCCAAACGCTTTGACCGATTCATCAAATCGAATGTTCCAATTCCTAGAAGCCTGTTTCAATCCATAGATTGATCTTTGGAGTTTGCAAACCTTTTGCTCACTCCCACTGAATGTGAAACCTATGGGTTGCTCCATATAAATGTCTTTGTCAATGTCACCATTGAGAAAGGCAGTTTTCACATCCATTTGCCATATCTCATAGTCATAATATGCAGCAATGGCAAGCATGATTCGAATGGACTTTTGCATTGCAACTGGTGAAAATGTTTCGTCAAAGTCCACGCCGGGTCTTTGAGTGAATCCTTTTGCAACCAGTCTTGCTTTGTAGGCTGCAATGCTTCCATCAACTCCAAGCTTTCTCTTAAAGATCCATTTGCAACCTATGGGTTTGACCCCATCAAGCAAATCTACCAAGGTCCAAATTGGTTGGAGTTCATGGAGTCCATTTCGGATTTCATGGCTTCTATCCACTGTTCAGAGTCAGAATCTGAAAGTGCCTCCTCATATGTTGAAGGATCATTATCCTTTTGAGAGATTTCATGGAGGAATCCATACCATCTCTCCGGCTGTCAAGGAGTGCGTTCAGAACGCCTTAGAGGAGGATTTACATGTGTATCAAAATTCGTGATTGGTTGTGGTTGATCAGTAGGGGACGTTTCTTCAGTAGGTGGCGTGGGGTTACTTTGTACTTCTTCTAATTCTATGATCTTTCCTTTCTTTTCTTTAAGGAACGGTTCCTCAAGAAAAGTGGCATTTCTGGAAACAAACACCTTTTGCTCAGATTGATCATAGAAGTAGTATCCTATGGATTCCTTAGGATAACCTACAAAGTAGCATAAGTTAGAACGAGATTCTAACTTATCTCCCACTGTCTTCTTCACGTAAGCAGGACAACCCCAAATTCTTAAGTAAGAATAACTAGGGATTTTACCATGCCACATTTCATAGGCGTCTTGGGGACTGACTTAGAGGGAACTAGATTCAGAATCTTTGCTGCACTTTCTAGGGCATAACCCCAGAAAGAAGGTGGTAAGTCAGTGAAACTCATCATGGAACGAACCATATCAAGTAGGGTTCGATTCCTTCTCTCAGAAACTCCATTAAGCTGAGGAGTTCCCGGAGAAGTCCACTGAGAGATAATCCCATTATCTTTGAGATGATTAAGGAATTCTTCACTAAGATACTCGCCTCCTCGATCAGATCGAAGTGCTTTGATCTTGTGACCAGTTTGGTTCTCAACCTCCTTTTGAAATTCCAAGAATTTCTCAAAAGCTTCAGATTTATACTTCATTAAGTATACATAACCATACCGACTAAAGTCATCAGTAAAGGTTATGAAATACTGATGATTGTTTCTAGTGCTTACACTAAGCGGTCCACAAACATCAGTATGGATCAAATCCAAAACCTTAGTGGCACGTTCCACAGTTCCTTTAAAAGGGACTTTGGACATTTTTCCTTTGAGACAGGATTCGCAAGAAGTTAACTCTTTGAGATCATTTTCAGAGAATGATCCTAAAGTGTTTATCTTGCTAATTCTGTTCTTGGAAATGTGTCCTAATCTAGCGTGCCATAAGGGAGCTGAAACTTTGTCATCTCTCTTACGCTTTGTTTCTCGTTGTATATTCATAATATTGATGTTTTGAGTTAGGTAAAGTCCATTACTTAGAGTACCGATATGAACGGAAGAGTTGTTCCGTTTGATAAAGTATTTACCATTCTTAATATAAGTTTCATAACCTTCACAATCTAATATTGGAACTGAAATTATATTACGAATAATGCTCGGTACATAAAGGACTTTATTTAATACTAACTCAAAACTACCTAAATCTAATCTAATTGTGCCTAAAGCTCGAGCTTCAACGTTTGAGCCATCGCCGATCTTCAAGACACATTCTCCTTCTTTGAGTTGTTGGACTTCACTTAGCATCTGTACATCATTACAGATATGAGTTCCACAACCGGTATCAAGTACCCAAGAACTAGAATTAATAGAAAGATTTACTTCAACGAGAAAGATACCTTTCTTTAGAGTAGCCTTGTACTCTGGGCAGTTTCTCCTCCAATGTCCCTCTTTGCCACAATGGAAGCAAACATCCTCTTTCTGATCACGCTTCTTCTTTTGGGCCTTCCCCTTCGAAATGCCACCAGTGGGCCTAAGGGGTTTCTTCTTCTTCTTTTGGGCTTTCTTGCCCTTACCTTTAGAAGGCCCAGAAGAGGAAGATGGAGCATTCACCATCAAAACCTTATTGTCCTTCTTGATCGTGCTTTCAGCAGTCACAAGCTGACTAATCAGCTCAGCTACAGTAGCACCAGCATGATTCATGTTGAAGTTAAGGACAAATGGGTTGAATGATGGTGGGAGCGAAGCTAGCAACAAATCCACTGAAAGCTCATCTTTCAGTGGCATGTCCATGGAAGCAAGTTTCTCAGTAAGGGCAAGAAACTTGAGTCCATATTCATGGACACTTGAACCTTCCCTCATTCTCAAGTGGAACAATTCCTTTGATGTGTTATACCTTGTAACACGTTCATGAGGGCGGTAAAGTTGCTCTAAGTGGTCGTAAATCTCCCAAGCCAATTCCATGGCCTCATGTTGTCTTTGCAAGTCCGGAGACATGTTAGCCAACATAAGGCAACGGGCTTGGAGATTATCATCGTTCCACTTCTGAATCGCGTCCCGCTCAGCCCGAGTGGGAGCCTCCCCTTCGGGACTGGGCTCCCCTTCGAAGAGAACATAAGTTCTCTTCTCAGAATCTAAAATGATTTTTAGATTCCTCAGCCAATCAGAATAGTTGGGACCAGTCAACTTGTTTGACTCGAGGATCGATACAAGAGGGTTTTTGGTTGCCATTTCAAAACACGTAGAGAATCACATAATCTACGACCTAAATGGTAAAACAGAGAACTAGTGAGCATGCTGAATTATAACGATATACAAAAGATAAGGTCTTTAATCTAATGTAGCTCCCACTGTTTTTCAAAGATCTAGAATTCCCAAAGATCTAAGAGGAACACGCTTCCCAATGGGTACTAAGATCCTAGGCATTTTACCTCGAACCCACGACTCGCGGACATTCTAAGTAAGAACCCTAGGTAGGTAC
Source organism: Lantana camara (assembly GCA_037501455.1). NCBI lineage: Eukaryota > Viridiplantae > Streptophyta > Magnoliopsida > Lamiales > Verbenaceae > Lantana > Lantana camara. The sequence goes on along the minus strand of CM074860.1, from coordinate 94,360,494 downwards.
AACTTACCAATTCTAACACCTTTAGAACTCTTAGTAATTGTTTTTGCATCACCTATCTTTCAATATGGACCCACGACTCGTGCGACATCCATATTGACTTAGGCGTTAAGCTAGACCCATCAATCATAAGATCATAACCAAAACTTAGTTCGAACGACCCACGACTCGCGGACATCGCCCTTGCTAAAATTGACCACGAAATATTGATCATTTAAAATGATTAATTAGGTAACTAAGAACTAATAAGCTCCACTAGCTATCCCACGACTCGCGGACAATAACTAGCTTTACTTACTAAACTTAAAACCTATTGATGGAATGCTAGGAATTTAATTCAAAATTTGCATCTCGAATTAAATACCTATTTGTTCGAAATTAGCTTAATATTTAATGGGAATTTTCGAATCAACCGGAGAGTTGTCCGGTTCGACCTCACCAACATATATGTTATCCAATTTTATTAGTCTTGATTAATGCAAGTACACTTAAATGCATATCAAACAAGCACATAAACAGATAACATGTCCTAGCATGATACTAACATGTAATGATCATGGGTTCTACCTATCTTATGCGTGATATGTGGGAGCCACTCCACAATCACAAGTTCTAACATACATGCCACATAAACAGTTTAAATCACATAAGGGAAAGAGGTAACAAAATACGAGCCCTATCTCTATTACATTTAACAATTGAGATTCCCCTCCCTAACATTTTGAGGGGTCTTCACTTATGGCCTCCTTGTTACTTGAATGTGGTCCATCTTACTCCATGGGTGCATTGTCTCCAAAATGAAAATAAAACCTCACCACCTATCTCTACTCTCAAATTACAATAAAAGGAAAAAGACATAAAGTAATAAGGCTCAATCTTCATATTGGCCTTAGACAATTACACGGGGCATACCCCGGCCTCAAAACAGTAATATGGAAAGCCACATAATAAATCACATAACAGTACGCACATAAGTGAGGCTCCAACCTCAATTGAAAAACGCAACTATAGGGCTCCAACCCCAATTTAAACCATCCATGTACATAAATTAAAACCATACATAGATCTAAACCCATGATCACCTAACATGCTTTTGCGAGATTTTAAATTTAGCCAATAAATTAAAATTCTCGTTTCAAGTCCTAATGACTTAAAACACGACTTAGATGCAATTCTTGTTCAAGAGCCTTTTCAATAAAACCAGAAAAACAATAAACCAATAAAATTTCAATTAATTTCCAAAATTAATAATTTTATTCTTTCATTATTTTCAGAAAATAAAATTCATAATTTTCCCAAAATCCAAATAGCTTTAATTTCTCAAAAATCCCAATTTAATCAAAATTTTAAAATAATTTTATTTTATCAAAACTGATTTTAAAAGATAAAATTAAAATAAAATTAAATCGGGATTTTTCGGACCGAAAAACACGAAACACGAAACCACGAAAACACGGGCCCGGGATGACCCGGGATCGCCCGCCCGCCACGCAGAAGGCGCGCCCTTGCGCGCAGACGTGCGCGCGCGGGCAGGCAGTCCCCCCATCCCTGGGCGGGCGCTCCCGCGCGGTTGAGGGAGGAGCAGGCGGCTGTCCCGCACGGTTGCGGGACAGGCGAGCAAGGCGCCTCGGCGGGCGAGAGGCCTCCCGCGCGGATGCGGGAGGGCTGGGCGCCCTGATGGGGCTTGGGCGTACGACGTGCTAGCACGCCCAGGCCCGTTCTTTTCGTGTCCCGTTTCGTATTTTTGGGTTTCTCCAAAACCCGGTTCAATCCAAAATTAAAAAATTCGATTTTGATAAATTTCAACTAAAATGATTTTTCAAAAACAGTTTTAGAAATTCAGGAAAAATTACAGTTTCGTATTTCAGGCTTTCTAAAAGAACTCATGAATACCTAATTCGCATCTAAGCCTAAGAATTTCTACCAAATTCAGAATAATTGAGACGAATCAGAAACACGATTAACGAGGTGGCTCTGATACCACTTGTTGGAAAACACGAATCAGAAAGCAGCGGAATTTAAAAAATTTTCCCAACAAAAGGACCTTGGACTCGCAATCGTGTAACCAAATTCGTAAAGATAGAAAACTTACTTTTCTTTTGTTCTTTCTTGAAGCGTTTCAAGCCACCCAAGAACGCTCTTCTCGTGGCTTGATCCCCTCTCCTTTGGTAAAGCTCGAATCTTCAAACTTCTAACTTGAAGTCTCTAGAGAAAGTCCACCAACTTGATCACAATCTAACTAGTAAGGATGCTAGTTCTCTAGTTAGTGTTTAGGCTTAACCTAGGGTTTAATTTAATCTTGGAGAAAGGAAGGTGTTCAACACATGAACCAAAAGAATTGCCAATTAGCTCTAAAGGGGAGCATGAGCTCCCCTATATATAGGAAAGGGAGAGAGGCGCCGATCCTAATCCTTGTTGGGCAAGGATTCGGTTCCTCTCTCTCCTATTACTTGATCATCAAGTATTTTCCAACTTTGACTTTGAATTCTAATTCAAGTCAACTTTTAAGAGAGCTAAAAATATCCAAACTATTTTTGGATAATTTTATACTTTATTTATTATAAAATAAATAACTTATTTTTATCTAATTAATTAATTCGTAATTAATTAACTAGATTATTTTCTCCAAAATAAGACTTTCTTTTTAATTCAAAATTAAACCAAAGTCTATTAAATAATTAACACATTTAATTATTTAATACATATATATAATATATATATATCCACACGTGTCACAGTGACACGTGTCACTCACGTGAGCCACACGTGTGATTTCACACGTGTGGAACCCTCTTGGCCCGATTAACTCGTTTAATCATTTTCAAGCCTCAACTCATGTAACCAAGTTGTTGTGTGTGACCCTCTAGGTTCTCAATTCAATTAGCAGTGACCCTAATTAATTAATTCACTAATTAATTAATCAGTCCACAGATTAAACGACTATAGTCTAGCAACAGGTGTTTAACCCCTAGCTGAATTGGAATGTTCGGATTCGACAGAACCTTTAAGTCATTGATTCATGTGAGATACAATCCTCCTACTTACTATCTCTCAACCAAGATCTAGGGCAAGGGAATAATCAGAACCCTAATAATCCGGTCTTAAAGCTAAGTGCATTTCATATCCATTTGATCTCAATCCAAGAAACCCTTTTCTTGATGTCTTGATCTACTGCCTTGGCCAAGGACTCCATATGGCATATGAATGACTTACACAATAAGAGATCACCTTGCAAATGCAAGTGTAGGTCCTATCTTGATTCTCATTCACTTTCATGAGTCACTTGTGCAGCCCCAACATAAGCCTTGAATCAGTTGTCTAAGGCGACACCCTTTAAAGCTTATACCTAAGACTACAGAGTTAACTCATAAAGTGACAAGGAACCTCAAGTCTAAGGATCAATTAATCACATCAATGACTCGTGAGATATTTCCTAATCTGGAAGTTTCCATTTCCTGAAATAGAAACTTCCTTTCTCATTTAGGAGTGTTCTCACACGGGGCACCTCAGTGAACTTACTTATTAAAGTAAGCACCCTCATGTATCACGCACGTATCAACTATACACTTTGCACCTCCATGAAACAAGGTGGTCCTTCTTAAGGGCGTGATCCCACAAGCAAGCCTTAGAGGAGTCAGGTTGACACTCCCACTGTCTGTAGGACTCATCGGCTTGGAGTATTTTACTAATCATGACTTATGTGATATAGGGCTCGTTTCATGAACCATTTCACCTAAATGGTAGAGTCCTAAAGTCATCAGGATTAGGGGAGTTCTCATACATGCACAGCTAAAGTAAACGCATACCAAACAAGAGCATATAAAGAAGTGTTGCCTCAATTCGTTATTTCATTCAAAGATTGTCTGTGATTACAATAAGGAAAAGCACAAAGCGGATATATAATCGGCTTTCTAGGGCACTATTCCTAACATTCAGGGGGCATCCCAAGGTTTGTGAGGATAGTGCAAGAGTTACCCGTCAGCCCTTGCTTCCTCGGTTGGCTCAATACACTACCCTCAGGCCCAAAGTGAACATGTTTACTCGCCAAAACAATCAATCAATTAGTTCGTTCCATGAAACCAGTTGAAAATCAAGAGAGTTTGGAAAACTATAGATATATAGATACATTTTGGCTTAAATCATCACATAGGGTTATATGGGTTCTATATATCTAGAATTAAACCTCACCTGACGAGCGACGGAACAAGACAAGGATATAAGAAAGGCCCAACCGATCAGTGATCTCCGCCCTGGAGAAAAACTGGACAAGAAAGGGAATAGTGGAAACTCATGCGACATGACTCAATATGAAACCAAGTATGACGCACGGCAATGCTCATGTAAATAAATAAAACCCAAGCAATCAATTAACACTAAGCATGTATAAACACCAATTAACACCTAAGAGGTGAAATTAATATCAAGAAATCATGTATTCATATTATTCAATTATTTCAAGTTCAATTCAAATAAGGCATGAAGTCACATAATAACGTTTGAGCAATTAAGTACTAAGAAGTGTCAAGTAGGAGCATAATTATCAATTAATCAAGTATATATATCATATAAATCACATATGGGAGCCAAGGGAGTGAAAGGAATGCAATAAGGAAGGTTTTGTTGAAGTAAGACAAAAACGGGCAATTTTCGAAAATGCACACGTTGTAGGAAAACTGGAATATCTTGAGATATGGAAGTTGGAATTAAGTTTTTCTTATTGAGTATGAAACTATACATAAAGAACTTTCCGAGGATATATGGCTCATAATTTAGTTCAAAGTGAGGAGAAAATGGCGTAAGCTTGAAGTTGGATGATTGCAATTTGTCGGTAAAGTAGTGACACCAAAAAGAATTGATAATATCTTACAAATGAGAAAAGATATTGAGGTGATTCCGATTGGATGTTGTTCTAGACTTCAAGAGCTTTCCTTCGGTTCAAGAATCAGGTCAATCGGAGTTCGTATGAGGGAGAACGAAGCAAAACAAACTCAGGTTGAAAATAGAGGAAGATCCACGGCCGTGGATTTTTCCATGCACAAAAATCCACGCCCGTGGATTCTCTTACCGAAACTCCCAAGTTTTTAGACGAAAATCCACGGCCGTGGGTCAAAATCCACGCCCGTGGATCACTCTCCAGCAGCAAATACGAAGGGAAAATAGGGCATAGGCACGGGATTTGGCTCCCAAGGCATATAAACACCAAATCAATGCAAGAATCAACTCAAAACTAGCATATATCATGCATATAACTCATATATATCAAGTTGGCATCAAGTAATCCATCCAAGCTTTCTCAAATCATCAAGAATTAACCAACCAAACCCTATAATTCCTCATGCCATCAACTTCCATATAACTCATTCTTTCATGCAAGAATCCAACTTTAATGACCATAATCATGCTCTTAACCTCAAATAAACAAGAAAGCATCACATAAACATCAAACCCTACTCATATAACATTCAAGAGTTCAAAGCAATTCATCCATTTATACCTTGAATGAAAGAAGATAGAATGGAATGATAAGATGGGTATGATGCCTTCACTTATGCAATTTATCTTCCTTGAATTTAGCTTGATAAATGATGAAATCCTTCCCTTCCCTTCTCTTGGTGATTTGATCGATATTTAGTGGGTGTGTGTGTGTGTATCTTGTATGAAAGGGATGAATGAAATGTGGGAGAGATATGATATGTATAAGATATAATATATGTCTTCCACTATAATGCATGAGTCACCATATTTTGCTATTTAGTTCCTCATTTATGTGAATGGATGCAAACAAGTATTGTCTCATGGAAAATGTTCAATTAATTCCAATTTATGATATGCAATTGAGTCCATGAATATGTGAAATGATCAAGTAAGGTCACATATAAACAATTAGACACGTTAACAATTAATTCATGTAAATTTTACGTTAATGGTAATTCATATAAATACATGGAGATATATTACATATAAGATCATGAAATGTAGATAAATTATCACATAATGCATAAATTGAAAACGGGGCGTTACAAAATGCATTAGTAAATTCACATAAATATCTTTTAAAGTTATTTAAACAATTATTTCAAACATCGAACATGCATGATCAATATGTATAGAAAAATATTAAGCATCCATAAACTCTAGGTATGAAATCAGTTTATCATAAAAATATTAAAATATCATTAAGTAATATTCATTGGGAAAAAAAAAAATGATAGGTAGATACAAAACTCAAGTATTTATATCAAACCTCCTAAAAATTTCGGTCCTTGCATTAAACCCCTTACCTTTGGGCTCTTTATTACATATATCGCTCTGAGTTTTAGCATACTAAGGGAAAAATAATAAATTTCACACATTCCGTTAAATTTAACGGAGGAGATAACGGGCCAAGGAGGAGAGTTCGTAATTTTTCAAACCTCAGAGGGTAATCTGTAATTTCGCCAAATCGCAGGTTCGTAATTATCCCTAAAGTATATAATATATATAGAATTATAACTTGTACCAAAAATATATATATATATATATATAGAGAGAGAGAGAGAATTAACAATTATTAAATTTAAACAAACGATTATCTTACTCAATTCACTCATAATACTTATAATTGTTATGGGTTATATACTTATATCAAAAGTCAATAAGTTATTATAATATTCATTAATTTTTACAAAATTATTACATTTAATACATATTATATATGGTTATCGTAAATTCGAGGGAATTCCTAACTGTAGCACCCACAGATAGGGTCACATCCCCCGCATTAGAATCCAAACCCGAATACGAAATGGAAAGTCCGTACCCGGATCCAAATCATAGCGAACGGGAGACCAACACTTTCACTAGGCTAGGCGGAGCTAAACAAAAACCAGAGTAAGCGGAAGCGAATAAACTAAATCCAACAAGTAGAAGATGCATCACATAGATATGTATAGGTACCATCACATATATATACATATTATATTTATATATAGGTACCAACATTTAATTCCTGTACAAATGCCCTCATGGCTCAAAACAAAACATAAGTGTTTAAACCCTCAAGTTATAACTATATCTATACAAAATGATATAAAGTGCATGGAAGCAAATGCACCTAACAAGACCTAGACTGACAAGTGCAAGGGTGGGCACACTTCTCCGCCTAGCTCAAGTCCAAAACCTGCAACTAAAAGAATAAACGAGGGGCCAGTAAACTGACTGAGTGAGGGGGCTAACGCACACCCACACCCTATATATATAAAGCAAAGCACATAACAAAAGGGTGAACTTATGAACCGGAATAGGTTTTACAAACCAAACTTTCAAAACAAACATATATACTTAAAATCCTTTCCATAAACTCTATCCCGATTCATACTTCCCAGAACATAACATATCGCATGCTCGACGAGAACGAGCTTCCAACCTTTACTCCTCAGAACAAATCAAAACATAAATCATAACATATCCATCCACTACTCCGATGATGGAAGAGCCACCGGCGGCCCTAACCATCCATAACATATACAAACTTACGAGGGGTAATTAACCCACAAAGTGCCCTTCCCGGTTTTCACACCAAAGGCATCGAAATATCACACCTTCCCTAGCTCCCAGGGTTGCGTGTGATACATCGGATGGAGACTATGTACAGGCTTTACCTCGACGGTCCAAAACTGTCCCGAGGGCTCCTTAACCATAGCTCCTTGGATCCACATTCACATACACATAACATTCATACCAAATTTTTCATGGCAAATCCCGCTAAACTTGAACAGAAAAGACTTTCCAAAAGTAGCTTACATACGCTTATTTAATAACTTTCCAAAATCAAACTTGTTCACAAGATCATAAACATATTCTATTCAACATGTATTTATCTATATACATAATATATAATCGCATGAGCGGCTCGAAAACATCACATAAGGCTTTAGGTCTTTAACTATACAAAATTCCTAAACCTCACCTTGTGCTTGACAAAAATGAGTGGAAGTGAACAAACTATGCCTCGGGCTCGTCAACGGGAACCTCCTCTGAAAAGAAAACACCAAAAGCCCAAGACTTAGACTCCATATGAACTAAAGAAGACGCTCTGCAAAATGCGTGATTCATGCTTGAATGCGAAATGTTATCAAATATGTCATATAATTCACAAATTATAGCATAACACAATTATTTACAATGTAACAAGCAATTAAAATCAAGTTATAACATCTAACGTGCAAAAGATTAACAATTAAAGGCATAAAAGTGCATAATTAAACATTTAAGAAGTAGTAGCAGCTCCCAGGTTTCGGGAAGGTTGGGAACGGCCTTGCACTGTAGCGAACGGTCGTTCCCGTTCTCGCTAAAAACTTTTTGGAAGATGGGAACGGTCGTTTCGGGCTGAAGAAGGAAATGGGAACAGTCGTTCCCAACTACCCGATTGCTCATCGCGTATCTGTAAGTTTTTACAAAATTTTAGCCCTTGGGAACGACCCTTCCCATTCCCAGTACAAACTGGAAATGGTCGTTCCCGTTTTCGGAAAAAGGTACTGTTGACCTGCGAACGGCCCTTCCCAGTTCAAAGCTAGGGCGGGAACGGCCGTTCCGGTCTGGTTCGGAGGGCAGAAGCAGAGCAGACATTACAGAAACAGGGGAAGCTTTCAAACATGGCTAAAAATGGCCAAAACCAACACCAAGAAGCTGCAACAACTTACCAAAATGTGCAAATAATTCATATAAATCATGTTTGTCATATTGGCACTCATATATATCTCAAGAAAAACAGAAATTAAAGTCATTGATCCATGAATACAATTTCAAGCTAAAAAATCATGAACACATTAAATGCTCAATTAATACCTGATATTTTGCAATAAATATAACATATGTAACATGTACAACTCATATATAAAGCTAGAATTCAAATATATCAACTAGAGATCACATATTCCTCAATTTTAGCCAAACCCTTACTATTCACGTAGGGAAACAAAAGCATACAAATATCACTCCAAATTCAGAATTGATTCATAGAAACGAAAAGCATAACGAGGGGATTCCGGAACATACTCAAGTTCGAGGAAAGGTGAAGAATTGAGGGAGATCTTGGCTTTTGAAGTTGGTTGATCAAACTTGGGGCTTGGCTTTCTCTTGGATATGGAATGCTGCTGTTGTTTCACGTAAATGAGGGAAGGAATAAATGATTCAGCCTTTAAGGGCTGAACCGGTTCGGTTCAAGGTTTCCGGTTTAAGTTAGTTCGGTCCAAAAAATCACGGGTTCAACCAAGGCAAAATTCAATTATTCAAATAATTCATGTATACAATTAGTTCAAATAAAATTCATATAATTCAAATAAAATTCATATAATTCAAATACAATTAATTAAAACGCAAATAATAATAAATCACATAATTTACCTGTACCGACTGTAAGTTGGGGTGTCACACTAACTCTTCTCAGAATTCACTCGGTTTTTCCTCGTAATTTATTTTATATATATATATATATATATTGATTTCTCAAGTCGAGTCGAGTCCAAGCCTTGTTCGAGTCGAGCTCGTTCTATTTTAGGCTTAGACTAAACTCATTTACATCCCTACTAAAGAAGTAACAAAAATCCCCTAATATATATTATATATATATAAATCAAGTTGTGTATCATATTAAAAGAATATCAAACTTATATGGATTTTCAAAGAATATATTTTCATAAGTTCAAAAGTTATTCACATAACAGTCTAAGCTTAAAAGCAGCCCCAATGATGATTCCAAATATCAATACCATTTATAATCATCAAATTTAATATTTTCACAAGAAGAAATTGCAGGCTCTACATTAAGTGAATTCAAAGTTGATGTACCAAGAAGTGAGGATTACGGCATGATTGGTATGCATGAATGGAATGAGGCAGGAAAAGAATGAACTTTGTAATTGAATGAACAAAGGAATGGAATGACTTTATTATGGCATTGCTATGATTGGTACGTCAAGTAATAAAGTTAAGAATGAAATAAAAATTTTAAACTTATTTCATTAATAATAATAATAATAATAAATATTTTTATATTAAATATATATTTTAAATTTTTTATTTTGAGTAAGTATATATTTTCATATATAAATATATTATTACTATTTTATATCAAACGTGTTATATATTTGACATTTATTATATGTACTATATATATGTGAGTGTGAGTTATATATATATATATATATATACTATTTCTCTGTTCATGCATAAATTATGTATTAATTATTTATTGTATTTAATATATTTTTTGACATTTAAAGATAAATTTTAATATAAATATCAAAATTCGTTCTTTATAAAATATTTGAATTTATAAAATTTTATAAATAAAATAATATTTTCAACATGTTTTTTAAATATATAATATATTTATATTTACATATATTTAATATAATTTATTAAATTTTCAACGTGATTAATAGTATTTAATTTTTATTTATGAAAATAATAAAATATAATATGTATTTAACAAATATGTGACGACAATATAAAAAAATATATAAATTTTAAACATTGGGAATGACTAATACCATAGGGGACCAAAGGAATGGGTAATCTCATGTTTGTGGGAATTGGCATTACCGCGGGAATGAGCATTCCTAATCATGTTTTTGTACCAATCATTTTTTTAAATTTTTTATGTTTTGGTACCAATCATGGGTTTAGGAATGGACGTGGTAATGCTTATTTCATTCCCACCCCATTCCATCATACCAATCATGCCGTAAATGACTAAGCATTTGATTGAAAAATAATGAATAGAAAGACGTAAAGAATTATATGGAAAAAAATGTACAAGTGTGGCAATCAAATAGTACGTTGGTCATACTTGTAGTCCAAATGTGTTAAGTGTGACTTTTGATATCAAATACCTACGTAGAATGTCAAGAAACTTGATCACCATATTTCCATATGTTGAATTAGATTTTGAATTTTTGATAAACATTACATATATACGTCAAACCAGCCACTTGATCGTGTTGAATTTCTGAAAGAATACTCGAGATGAAATTCGGTGGACCATTTTAAAATTTATATTTGAGAAAAACTGCTTGACCTGTAATTTGGCTGTGAAAAAGAGACAATATAATGTAGATTGTAGACTATAAACCAACCTAGGACAAGATGGTTGTGGATTTATGGTCACTACTCTGACGCTCAAATCAGTATCTCGAATATAAGAAGATGTATTCGAGCTGAAAGACATGTTTAATGTGTGTCTATCAACGTTAATAAAGGAATATTTACACCCTAGCGTTTGGAATGATGCGCACGGTGGCTGAAAAACATTTAATGTTCCGGCGACTACGTAGGACCCACTTCCGTACCTACTGTTAGGAGCCAAGATGGCTGGGTTTAATGGCCTATAATGTTCGACCATGACCCAAATATTCAGAGGGACTAAATCGAGGGTCGAGGCTCGTTCCCTAGCCGGACAGAGTGCGGTTATGCTCCCCTTTACTGGTTGCCTGGATCGGAAGACGGTTCTACGGTTCTGGTCGACCAACAGGTCAACGTACAAACACCCGACTTGGATCATCGCTAGGTCACGTTACGAAATCAATCGGGGCACGTATCAACTCAAAGCAAGGTGTTTTGACTAATTAATATGATATTTTCAAAGATATTCTGAAATTATGCATACCATTTTATGTTTTTCTATTTAAGTCGGCCGAACGAATAATTGCAAAGGGAACCACAAGTCCGACTTGAAAAGATTGCAGTTTAATCTCTACCAACTCCCAAGTATAACTTCCAATTTCCTTTTTAAAAATTTTCTTATTTAATTCAGTCACACGAGTTTGCTTTTGCCGGCTGTCCTCCCTACCGTTTTGAATACATTTTCTCTTTGTTTTCTACGTAGAAGTCAAGCTTTATATAATTCATGCTCAAATTAAAAAGACTTCATCAAGATTCTAAAATACTTTAGGACACTTTTACACATTATTCTTATTTTTTTAAATATTCATTAGCACAAACCAAACCTTTTTTATCCTCGTTTCTTATTTGATTTTTCTCGAATTTAAATACGGTAAAGATAATATGGAATGACTCTCTCAAGTTATGTACATTCAAACTATTTGAATATAATGACTTGTGAGTTGTTTCTTAATGCATATATATATGCATAATATGTAGACGTTATATACGCATCATGGTAACTCCTAAAACTTTATATTTTAATAGAAAATGCAGTATGGAGGAAAAAAGGAATGAGTGATTAAAAATTATAATAAATTTTAATATATAGTGTGAATTAATAATTGTCATCGAGTGCGATAGTAATATTAGCTAGATTTGGAATCATATATCAATCCCGCTTATGCCTACCCTAAGGGATCAAAATGTGAGACAAAATGATCGATTCCTTGCACCGGTCTCTCCTAATAGTGACAACTAAATTGGAAAGGCCAATACTTATGCTTAATTATTAATTTGTTGAGCGCTTCTAATTGGCTTATTGCAAAACTTTATGTGATTTAGGGTCCAATAGAAATATTAGGTTTGAAATGATGAAATTTAGTGTTTATATATATACATATATATGTATAATTATATATTGTTACTGCGAAATAGCGTAACTTATCGATTTGTGAATTTTATACCTAAATGGTTCGACCTGATTTATTTAAAAATAATCACTTATTCGTCCTATACCATTAGTCCATCGGTTGGGGTCTCTGATCTCTTATCGGTGTAGCTGGGTAATTATAGCACACGTAATTGTATTACACAAAAATTATTTTAAAAAACCCATTATAATGATAATGGTTTAATTGTATTATATATGTGTGTACGTATGTGTGACAAAAAGATGCCAGTACTCCCTATATAAATATGAGAGCCTTGGCAAGATGGTTAGTGAGAGAAGCTACAGCCATTACAAAGAATTAAAGCTCGACAAAAATGGAGGGCTTCTGCTTATTTCACCACCAGCTTCTGCTCATACTTGTGATCACATTGCAAGTGCTTTCTTCCTCATCACCATCTTCTTCCAATACGAAGCATTTCCATTTCAACGTAAGCTGTATATATCTATATATATATATCAGTCTTTTGAAGTTTGAACACGCACAGACACTGATGCGTGTACGTGTGTGTGTTTCTCTGGTGGATATTGCAGGTCGAGTGGAAGAGCGTAACGAGACTCTGCCACAGAAAGCCTGTTTTGACAGTGAACGGGGAATATCCAGGGCCAAATATTGGTGTTCATGAAGGGGATAATGTCCTCGTCAGGGTTACCAACAGGGTTGCAAGAAACACTACCATTCATTGGTGAGTGCATTCTTAACTTCTTATTTTTTTTCTAAATTTTAGTTGTGATTATATTAAGTTTAGAAATTTTCGTGATTTGGGTTTATAATTGAAATATTTTGCATGGGTTTTGTATGAAACGAATTTACTGGGTAAATTTTGTTCTAATTTAATTGTATCTTTATTGAATATTATTATTTTATGAATTATGATCACTTAAATCGAATTAAACATAATTTGTGTAGCTTCTTTCGGTTCTATTTTCATTTCCTTCTTTTCTTTTTTCTTTTTGAGAATATATATAGTGTGTATCATCATGTCGTGCCATCATTCTCCTCCTTTAATTAATTTTAATAGTTTCAGTTTCAAGAGAAGGAACCACTTGGGGCTGGTGGCTAAATCTTGGTCGTTTTTTAAAAAAATCAATTAATTTTTAATTATTCCAATATTAGTGCATATAAATTTAAAATCGATCTTTATAATTTTGCCCCTTTCTAATAAAATATCGATTCTATTCCTGCCTAGACTTATATTCATTAACCAAAGATGGATTGATCTAATGGAATGAAACACTAATTAAATCTCTTAACTTTTTGAAGGGACGAATTAAATTGAAAAGATCGCTTTTATATTGAACCTCTGTAGTTTTCGAATTTTAAATATTATTATTGGGTGAGAAACTGAAAAGAAAATTAAAGAAATATCGACATATCAAATATCATTTGTAAAAGATTAGGGTTCGAAATCTACTTATTGAAAAAAATCTTTGGAGGAACCCAATTAAATAAAATATATAAAAAAAATTATATATATGTTATTTGCAGACAATTAAGTCATTAATAATTATTAAAGTCAATACACGAAAAAAGTTGATTGTCTTTCTGGAAATATAAACAGTACTGGAGGAATGTTGCTGGGATCTGAATCACAATCATGCTTATTGGTCCTACAATGTATGGTACTTAATAAATAATCTAATTCAGGTGACAAATATTTTTATTTATTTTATTTAATTAGTATATGATAAAACCAAATCAAATTTTTGGATACAAGCTTGTAGCGCGACAAAAACAAGGAATTTTATTTAAACAAAAAATTGATAATAATTAAATCAACAATTATTTGATGTTTATAATATGGAAATGGAACTATTTTGTGCGTCGTTTCTTGCCCAAAACATGTCATCTATATTGAACCTGATACGCTTATTCAATATATTTTAACATATATTTATAGTCTTCAAGATTTCATTCAGAAACCTTTGTCCTATGTCTCAAACTCATTCACTAATAGTCTAATAATATTACCCTAAATCCAATAATAGATTTAATTTCCATTAAATCATCACTCATCGTGATGATCCAAAAAAAGTCATCCCTAATATATATATATATATATATATTTTTAAAAATATTATTTCATGGTATTTTGATCAATGCATCTGTCCTAGTAAATATTGTGTCAAAAATACATATTATATATATAATAATTTTAAAAAAGATATATTCATATGCATATTGTATCTAGTCAGTATAGAGTTTAATCTAACAGAAGTGCTACAAGTTTTATGTTTAGTTTACGAAATTAAAAGAGAATTACTTTTGCAGAACGGAAATTACAAGCTAAAATTGTAAAATTAAAATAATAAAAGTGATTAGGGTTCTTAAAACAAAAAATAACTAGCATTTGAAGAGAATAATTAAAAGCTGGATATTATTTTTAAATTCCAACAGCCCATAATAATAATAATAATAATAATAAATATCTCTCTATATATAATAGTAATTGCATGTTAAAAAACTCAGAATAAAAATCTTCAATTTTTTTAAGATATATATATATAGAAGCGAGATTTGAATCTAGGTTGAATCAATTCCTGTTGGTATTTTCTTTAGGATAATGATCGGGTTGAAATTTTTATTTAAAAAAAAAAAAAAAAAACTACAAAAAGCTTCCCCGTTTGAATTTTGAACCATCTTCTTAGAATTATTTTTTCCTTACCCTAAATCGGTCAAAGCAAAAAAGTAAAAACAGTATAAAACAATCACACAGCAAAAGCTTTGGATCGAAAAGGCAATCTTCGTATGTAGTGTAGCAACTCTGTGATCACATGGAAGCTTTTCGACACTATATAGTATATACATACAAATGATGAAGTGTTTGTGTGTATACGGACACGAGCAGGCATGGAGTGCGTCAGCTACGAACAGGGTGGGCAGATGGCCCCGCATACATAACGCAGTGCCCCATTGGAGCAGGCAAGACCTACACTTACAACTTCACTGTAGTTGATCAGAGGGGTACGCTTTGGTGGCATGCTCATTTCGCTTGGCAACGTGCTTCTGTTTATGGCGCTTTCATCATTTACCCTCGCATGCCTTTTCCATTCTCCGCTGCTCCAGTCCAAGCTGAAGTTCCTGTCATCTTTGGTAATCATTCTTGATTCTTTTCTTTTCTGCTTTTGGGATTGATGATTGATTGTGTGTGCGCGCCCATGTATTTGCTTTGGTGAATTGTCTGTATCGTCCAAGAAAGGTGTTTGATGAAATGATCAGAAGGGCCACGAAAGGTGTTCGATGAAATGACCAACAGGGGGTGTGGCTCAGAATGTCTCCATGTGCTGGGCTTTTTATTTTTCTATGTTGAAAAATGAACAATGTCTTAAGGGCACGTGATAAATTTCTGATTTTTATGGTGAAATTTGTTCTAAATGACCAAAGTATTTTCATTGGTGTCTTAATTTGCCAACATGGATTTCAGGAAAACTAATAGGCAATTCCATTCAGCCCCAAGAAAAAATTGCAGTTTGTTGATATTCTTGATCTAAATATATGAAAAATGCAGGAGAATGGTGGAATGGAGATGTTGAAGCAGTAGAAAGTGAAATGATGCTATATGGTGGTGGACCTAAGTCTTCAGATGCCTACACCATCAATGGCTTACCAGGGCCCTTATACCCTTGCTCCAGCCAAGGTAAAGAGAAACAAAGAACATGGCATCATTCTAGTTAATAACTAATATAATATTTTTGTTTCCTCTTAAAATCCCTATAATTTTTTTGCAGATGCTTTCATCCAAACGGTCGAACCAGGCAAAACCTACCTCCTAAGAATCATAAATGCTGCTCTGAACGATGAGCTCTTCTTCGCAATAGCTAACCACACTTTAACAGTGGTTGAAATCGATGCTGTTTACACAAAACCCTTCAACACAACAGCCATAATGATCGCACCTGGCCAAACCACAAACGTGTTAATCACGGCTGATCAAATCCCCGGCACGTTTGTTATGGCAGCAAGGCCTTATCTCACTTCAGTTTTCCCATTCGACAATTCCACCACTATCGGCTTCTTGAAATACCAATCTACCGATAATACCCCTCCAATCATTCCACCTTACTACACTTTACCTCAGAATCTACCTTCATTGCAAGACACCCCATTTGCCACACAGTTCTCTAACAGCCTCAAAAGCCTTGACTCAAAAGATTACCCATGCAAAGTCCCTAAAAAGATCGATAAACAGGTTTTTATCACCATTGGCCTAAACCTCGAAGATTGCCCTGTTAATCAAACATGTAAAGGATACCTAAATAAGCGCTTTTATGCCTCGATGAACAATCAATCCTTTATTCGTCCTCCAAACTCTATCCTCGAGTCACATTATAATAATCCCAATACGGGGTTGCTTTCCTATGATTTCCCTGAGAATCCACCCTTTGTATTCAACTACACAGGTGTCGACCCTGTGACAGAAAACATGAACACCGAATTCGGCACTAAATTACTCCAAGTGCCATTCGGCACGAAACTCGAGATTATCCTACAAGATACCAACTTCTTGAATCCAGAAAACCACCCAATTCATATTCATGGGCACAACTTCTTCATTTTGGGGAGAGGATTTGGGAATTTTGATGCCGCGAAAGATCCTTTAGGTTACAACATGGTGGACCCACCGGAGAGGAACACGGTGGCGGTGCCAATGGGTGGATGGGCGGCGCTACGGCTGACTGCCGATAATCCAGGAGTTTGGTTCATACATTGTCATCTTGAAGAACATACTTCATGGGGTTTGGCTTTGGGATTTGTTGTCAAAGGTGGAAAGGAACCCTCTCAGCATTTGGTGCCGCCTCCAAATGATCTACCAAAATGTTGAGATTTTTCTCTCTTTTTTTTGATAGATTACAGTCTTATAGGTGTTTATGAGATTTTATTTTTGTTCAGAGTTTATTTGAGTTCTTCTTTTTAGTTCTTGGCGAAGTAGTTTTAAGCTATGGTCGTGTAATTCTTGATGAAGAGGGGTCAAATTTGTTGTAGTCACTTGTAATGGAACAATAATGTTGTGTATATATATATTGAAGTGGATTTTGAGTTTTTTGTTTAGTGTTCATTAATATTATCATGTCAAGAACAAATTAGCTTCGCCCAGGAATGGTCAATGAATTATGAACTATTGAGAAATCAAATAAAATTAGGGCCGCCACCTGAGTTTGTCCAAGTGGTGGTTAATGGGTTTATTCTCTATAGCAATGTCGGTTAATGGTTTTATTCTTTATATCAATGTTTCGTGTTCGAATTCCGCTTTGGTTTATATATTAAAATAAATTAGGCCTGGGTTTGGGCGGCCCAAATAGCTGGATCTAGCCCAACAATGCAAAATGTTAAAAACCTGTAATGAGATTGTGGAGTTAGGTGCATTATTGCTTGGGAAATAATAATTTTCTTATTCAAAATTGGATTTTTCCATTGGTTTATTTGGAACTCCAGCAGATATTTTACTCGAACTAATGTTGGGGTTTGATTGGTTAGAATTTTCCAACAAAGCAACCTGACACCAACCAACACCTTTTAACTAAGTTGACCATAATATTTTCTTACAAAGAAGGTTAAGTCATAAGTAAAAATTTTATCAAAGCCAAATGGGGGGAAATGCCTACCAACTAGTTTCCATTATAGATGTATACGAATTCGAGTTGGGTCCAACGAGTCGAGACATCGCTCTCGATATATAATCTTAGCCGAATTCGGGCTTAATAATGAATTTATTTTGACCCATAATAGCAATGTTTTTATGGTTATTATCTTTTAAAAGTATCGGGGTTAGGCTCGTTTTACTCTTTCTTCAATATAATAAACCAGATTTTTTAAAATGTGCCAAATGGAAATGTAAGCAATAAAATCTAACCTAAAGTATAATTATTAGATGTATATTTTAGACATAATAAATATGAATTTAATATAAAAAGAAAACATATGAAATTATTATTCTTTCTAAAATTGAATTTTGACAGGCATGTCACGGGGCATTGTTTGTGAGGAAGAAGGTCCATATTTATGAAAGTTGTGATTGTGATATATACGTGGAAAGTGGGGTAAGATAGGGAGAAGAATGAATAATAATCCAATTTATGGCACATGTGATATGTTATCAATGTCCCTAGCTAGCTCAAATTAATATCATACAAAATTGAACTGTTGATTAATTACTACCATGGTACTTGCTTTGCTAGTTCACGTATTTCTTGTGACATGCATGCTAGATTGCTAGTTAATTATTTTTATAAATAAAATGTTTTACAGGTCTAGTATTTCGAACTTAAACATTTTGGAAAAAGTTTCAACTTTCAAAAGATAGTTATCCAATATCTTGATAAATGATAGCGATATTTTGAATCGAGACAGTTATTCGAACTAATCGGATGTTGAATTGCTAAGTTATATCACTTGATAATATAACATCGTTACGTTTAATTCTCGTATACATTGAAAATAGAATTCGTTTTTTTATTTTTTTTTGTTATTTCAATATTTCTTTGTCACTTGATAAATTAATATATTTTATGGGGACAGATAAGATAAGATTGAGTGTTTGTATCACTAAAAATCCGCGATATTTGAATTCGTGACAAATGTGTACAGCCTTATATTTAGAGGGGAAAAAAAACAGAGGAAAATACAGAAGATGGCACTATTTATGAATGTAGCCCATCCATATGAATGGTGCTGCCAAGATAATTCAGAGGTTGCAGCCACAAGACATTGTAAATGTTATTATTGAGGGCTAATATTGTCCTTTCACTAAGTTGCCATGGCATTACTTGATGTCTTCTTCTGAGATCACAACTCTTTCAAAATTTATAAACTGGCGTAGAAGTTCTCCAATCTCCTAAGATACAAAGTTTCTCGTAAATGATAACTACATTTCGCAAAAATTTGGACTACAATCCATCTACAACCATCTCACTAACACATTTTCGTTGGGCGTAATTATTAATTACTCAACTAAAACGAATTAACAGTCAGAAACACACTTATTATCAACAGTAAAATATAACCACCACTTCAGTGTAAAGTCCTAATCCAACTTCACCAAATTAACATTACCAATTCCCACACTTCCTTAATTAAACTAATGCAATTGTTCTAATCCACTGTTCCAGATGTCTTCCAACCAAGTTACAAACAAACAATGCACAAGTACCCACAAGACCATGTATTCATAACTTGCATTATATTATTCTTATCTTAATAAATTACAACATAACCTTAATTCTTACATTACAAGTACATTAAACAAAAGTATCCCAAATTCAAGAATCATTTATTTCATAAACACCCATTTTAGCAAACTCCCAAGTTATATATATCCTTAAAAAAGAGTACCAAACAACAAACTTTATCAAACCCCATTACCCCACATTAGCCTTATAGAGTTATAGCCCTTCTCATTTCATCTTCCCCAATGCCAACTTTACCATAATTCCTTCTCAAAAAGCATTCCACACTCTCCATCACTCTCTCTCTCTCTCTCAGTCATCACATTCTACACCCCAAAACATTCTCACCTCTCTCATTCAACACAGATTTTGCCCAGAAGCATTCATTCTTGGCAGCTATGTCACAAGCTGGTTTCACCGTATTCTTCTTCGTTTTCCTCTTCCCCTTACTCCATTTGCCGCCACAGCTGCCCGCGCTGCCCGTTTTGCCCGACCCGGATCCGGCCAGCGTCCAGACGCAGATCCTCCAACGCCCGCCGCCGGCGACCCCGCCCGCCACCATCCCCGCTTTCCCGGAGCAATCCGCCGCCGCCGGCTGCCCCCTCGACCTCCCCGAAGATCTCTTCCGCGGCGTTAAATCGGCGTGCGGCGCCAAACACCACCGTAACCCCGATCAGGACTCGTACTCCGATCACCTCCACCGCACGCGGTGCTGCCCGGTTCTCGCCGCCTGGCTCTACTCCGCCTACTCCAAAACCGGATTGCGCGCCGCCGCGAAGTCCTCGCCGAAGACGGCGGCGTACGACATGCCCGTGCTCCCCGACGACTCCGAGACCTGCGTGGATACTCTGGAGAAGGAATTGGGGAACAGGGGCATAAATTTAGGCAGGCCAAATGAGACCTGCGACGTGTTTTACTGCTACTGCGGGATCAGATTGCACCCTTTCAGTTGCCCGGAATCGTTCTGGGTTAATTCACGCGGGAAATTGGTCGGCGGCGACGCCGTGAGGAAGCTGGAGAGAGATTGCTTCAATGGCGGAAATGGTGGTGGGCTTGGGGGGTGCTCAAAATGCCTAAACAGCCTTTATTTGGTGCGTACGCTTTGATTCCTTCCTCTCGATTCTTTCTTGACACACACAACACGCACTGAAATTGTTTGGAAATATGCGAAAGTGGCTTGTTTCTGCTTTTAGCTTTTAGCTTTTGCACTGCGGAGTCACATGCTCGTCCTCTTCTGAAAAGCACCCGCTTTTGGCTTTTTCTGTTCCCGTAATCATTTTATTTTGTGCGTAATCATTTCTTTCTTCATATTTAATTTCTTCTTTTTATCAAGATTAAGAAGCTGATATTTTAATTACAGATGCTAAACATATAAAGCTAATTGTCGTGACTGCTTTTCCAATTATTTTTCTGCTACGTTTCTTATAATTATGTCAATATCCGTAAACAAGAAAAACATTTATGGTTTATTATTGCATTTATAAAAGTAGTTATAAGTTCAAGATATATTGATGAACTGCATCCACTACTGAGCTTCTGGTTGGGAGAGTATTAATTGTGTGCCCAAGGAACCGAATTTCTAATCCAGACAAGTATATTACATTTGTTATTTGATCCGTCGCTTTCGAAAACTTTACACTAACCACACGTAAAACATTCTCACTCGTTACACCAGTCCGAACTAGGATTTCCCTTGTCGATTTGAGCAGTATATCTCTTCCTTATATGATGTATTGTTCCTTAAAAACACATAATTGACTTGATGTTGTTTGCACATATAATGCAGCTTAATGGGGAGAGAAGTGGAAGAAGCAACAGAAGTGAAAGGACGAGCAAAATGCATAATCAGGACTGCGAACTAATGGGACTGTCTTGGCTCCTAAACAAGGACCGTGCTGCTTATATCCACACCGTTTCTGCCGTTTTGAGGGCCCTAATGACGAATGCGGACGATGATTCTTCTGATCCAACGTTTTGCAGTCTTAACAGCGACGGAATGCCGCTTGCCGTTGATTCCTCTCAGATCAATAATCAGTCTTCTTCCATGATTCTGCAGATATGCATTTATCAGTATCTGCTGCCACTTTCTTTGTTATGTATGAGCTTTCTTTTCTTCTTCACTTGGGGTTAGTATTTGGAGTTTTTTGTAATGTGGATGTTTGTTAACCCGATTCATTGCTTAGTGTTGGGGCAAGAATGCTTTTGGTGTACTTTCTTGATTTAGCTTTAGTGTATTTGTTGTTTTTTGGCCGGTGTAAATAAACCATTTGATCAAGCGTTCTAATTTTCTTTCTTTCAAGTGTTTTATATTTCAACCTCTAATTTGCCGGATTTAGATACTGTAGAGGCACAATATGAGTATTTAATCGCCTACGAGCTCGTTCGTTTACATTGAAATACCGAGTTGGATACTTCATTTTGACCTATAGAAAGTTCAAGACTGACATTTTTTTGAATTTTTGCATGAAAAATCAATAATTTTTCTTGGGATAGGTTTAAAATTGGAGTAGATTTTCCATCCGACCTCTTTTTATCATGCAATGTATTTCATTAGTTTGATCATTGATGGAAGACACTTGCAGCATGGAATACAATGATAGTTATATGTACCTGTCACCACATTTATGAGTAAAATCCGCAAGGTAGAAGTAGAACACAAGATTTGGTCCCGTTTTAAATAGTTCAACCAATCACCAATTTTGTACACTTTCGTATTTGTTGGGCCAAAAAAATCTTATACGCGAACTAATTCTATCCCATGATTTCATCCACAACGTGAACTTAATGTTTTTTTTTTGAAACAAACGTGAACTTAATGTTGTAAATATAAATTAATCCCATCCTTCACCTAATCATGTTCTCATTTATATACAAACACTTATAAAAATATTATTTTATCATGTCCTACTGTGTTAGATACCGTGTCCGAAATTACTCACGTGAAAAATTAAAAACAAATCCATATTATCGTGTGTTCGTGCATAATAGGTAATAAAAGCCCCGCAACAGATATGGGTTGACAGGCCCATTCCAGCTTCACGAAAAAGCCCTCAATAAGGAAAATGGGCCATTGGGCTGATATTAGCTTCACCAAATATGACCTGATTTTACAATTGGGCTTTACAATCTGATTGATGATGAAGGGTATTTTACTTATTTATTTATTTTTACTTAAACACTCAAGTGAGATTCGAACCTAAATCATTGCTTCGAAACCTGGGTCATTACCTTAAAGAATAGACCCATTAACCACTTGGACCAATGACCGTTGGCAAGGGTGTTTATAATTCTACTTTGCGTGTAATAGATTTATTTTTTTTACCCAGAATTGTGATATATTTAGATTTTCAGGTATATTATTTAGTTTATTTTGGTATACTCGGTGATAATATCCCTATGGGATCAGAATTTAGGTGCCCAAGATTTTAATATCAGAAGAAATTTAGCCGTATTCGGCTACTGGGCCATGACCATCACGTGAACTCCCTTCTTTAAAGGGATGGACCTAATTGAATGGACCTCCTATACTTGAGTCTTGAGCCAACAACCATCTCTTATTTTCCGTATATTAAATGCAATAATTTCTATAATTTTTCCACATACACAAGTTTTTCACCCACTTTAATTTAAGAATCTACCTTAAATAATGCTTCTTTCTCTCAATCATGGTTGCTACCATGATCCCCAGATGGGTTCCCTCGTTAAGTTGACTTGACGACATCTTATTGGGTGGGAGTGGGACTATGGGTAAGCACGGGACGAGAAATTTAGAATCGAAAATTTCGATATTGGAGTGAGAATTTGTTTATTTAGTGACATTTCTTATTATTTTTTCGAGGTTCATGGATGTGCAAAAATAGGAAGTGACCCTTGATATCTGCTTTATTTGCGGCATGTAGCAGGCTGGGACAATAACTAGAGTCAGTTTAGATAAAATTAGTTAAGATAGATATGAACACTGATTTTCCTAATATATATGAGCTAATACAATCTCGTCACTACGGTTTTATACATGTCATCTACATCTAGTACATACTAACACATTAAATAGATCAACATGGCTTCCTAAATCTCGTATTTTTAGTTTAGCCATGCTTTTTTTTTTTTAAATATGTATTATTCAGTATTTATTTTGCAGGTCTCCAAATTTGTTGATAAAGATACCCTCACATTATAGATACATGACATAAAAAGTAAACAATGTTGTAATGTAACAATTTAGTGTCTTACCAAATTAATCTGTTAGATTGAGAAATTCCAATCCTGATTTTGGGTAATAAAACCTCACACTCAAACCCCTAACTTTAATTTTGCTTCGAGTTTCAAAATTGACGGTTTGACCCTATGGCTACACCAAAGGTACAACCCTTTAAAGCATGGGTGCATGGACCCCAAATGCTGGAAAACCAATCGCAATTATTACATTGTAACTTTGTAAAGTACTAAATGAGAATTTATCGGAGAAAAAAAAATATTTTATATTTATTATGTGATCGGTGAGAATTTTAGGAAGAATAACCGATAATACTTACTCTTTTAATTGATTGGATTCATGCGAATTGAATTTGGGTAGTGTTTCCCGTACTTAAATACTCCTCTCTCTCTATAAATAGAAAGGTTCCTCTCACTACTTGAGAGTTCACACTATAGTCTTAATTCATAAGATGGGTAAAAAAGCCCCATGGCTCTTCTTTCTTCTCTGCACTTTATCCTTAGCACCATGCTTTTCTGCTGATCATGAAAACAACAACGCCTCGCCGGAAACCGCCGTGGGCCTGGACACCGGAGGGCTGAGCAGAGCCACCTTCCCCAAGAACTTCGTGTTTGGCACGGCGGCGTCCGCCTACCAAGTGGAAGGAATGGCCAGCAAGGGCGGCCGTGGACCCAGCATTTGGGATACCTTCATCAAAGTACCAGGTTATTACTTAGTAGTTAGCTTGAATTATATATATTATGTTTTTAATGTATTTTGAATTATATTATATAGCGTTAGTTAGTTGGTGAATTATTGTGGAGTTGATGATAACAATTAACAGGACTTGAGCCAAACAATGCCTCCGGAGAAGTGTCAGTGGACCAGTATCACAAATACAAAGTGAGTTCTTTGTTTTCTATTTAAACAAACACACAACATCTATTCAAGTTTTTACGAAAATAATGTATAACAACTAATTCTAATACGAAACTAGTGTGAGATGGGATGAGTATTCTACGTTTGTTATATAAATGATAACAAAATTAAGAAAGTAATAAATTAAATGATTACTGATTAGTAGAATTTGATTTGAATTATAATTTTAAAACTCTCTTAATAGTCTTTTTTTCAAATGGAAAAAATAGGGCTCCAACCACTATAAAACCAAATGAGTTTAACAGTTGGACATCAATTATATTATTTTAATTAGAAATTTTAAATATATTTTGAGTGTGTGACTGTGTGTCTATGTCAGAACATGTTTTCTTGGTGTATTTTATGTATTAATAGTTCCACTCAATTGAAATTCATAATAATGCTTTCCAGTCAATTCCCTTTCTCTTGCATTTCTTTTTTCCTTTTCTCATTCATTAAATTTTGAACTTAGAATCCTTTTCACATTATTCACCCGACATTTGTTTTTATCCCTTTTGTTAGATATCTTGCCCTTAAACCTTATTCTTTTATATCTTTTTAGTGCATATTTCTTCCTTCTTTCGGATTCTCCTTATTTTCGATAAGGATCCTTTTTTATCGATTATATCTTATAACAATCAAAAAGGATATCCATATATATATATATATATATGTATAATCTTACTTTTCTTTTTAAATTGAAGTTTCCAATTTACTTTACACAATTTACTGTTTTATAAAATTTTAATACCGGATGAATTTTTTAGTAGGTGAAATTTATATAATTTTAAATGCATGGGTTTTTTGGTGGATATTTCCGGGCAGAGTTAGGGGGTGGGGACCCCCTATTTACATTTACTTTTCTTTATTTTACATCATCTCTTATAGGGCGCCCCACTAATATTTCATTGAGAATTTTCTGAGAAAGACCTAAAGGATTGATGAAATTTCAACAATCTTTGATATTTCAGCAACTTCATCCACGTTTTGTCATTGTAATATACAACAAAAACATATGGATCCCAAGCTATGAAAATAATGGAATATTGGACCATCTAATTATTCCATGAATACTATTCTTTTATTTATTAATTCTAGTTTACTATATATATATATATGTGACTAATTAAACTAAATTAAAGTTTAAAATCTTTATTGCACAGGAGGACATTGATCTCATGGCAAAGATAAACTTTGATGCCTACAGGTTTTCAATTTCATGGTCCAGAATATTTCCAAGTAAATATTTTTATTATCAAATACAATTTCAATTTCCCTCAAAATAATTAATTAATTGTCATATTTTTACATGTAATAAATCCCATTATTATCATTTTTTCCATAATTCTTGTGCAAAATGCAGATGGAACTGGAAAGGTGAACAAGAAGGGAGTTGCTTATTATAACAAGTTAATCAATTACATGCTCAAAAAAGGTAAAAAAAAAAAAAAAGGAGCAAAATTCATGTTTTCATGAATCATTATCCTCCAAAACATGTAGTAATTATACTATAAATAGCATTTAATTATGTAAATATTTTGCAGGAATCACTCCTTACCCTAATCTGAATCACTATGATCTTCCTCAAGCCCTTCAGGATAGATATAATGGCTGGCTCGGCCGAGAAGTAGTGTACATATCATACTCGATACGCTCTAAAAGTTTAAGCTGTTAGAGACGAAATAGTTAGTGTTTACTAATGTTGAGCCTTTGTCTTTTTAATAATGCAGGAAAGATTTTGCTGATTATGCTGAGTTCTGTTTCAAGACATTTGGGGACAGAGTGAAGAACTGGCAAACATTCAATGAGCCTAGAGTTGTAGCAGCCCTCGGATACGATGACGGGTTTTTTGCACCGGGGAGATGCTCCAAAGCATATGGCAACTGCACTGAGGGCAATTCCGGAACCGAGCCTTATATTGTCGCTCATAATCTTATTTTATGCCATGCAGCTGCTGCTCAGAGATACCGCCAAAAATATCAGGTTTGAACAAGAAACAATCTTCTTTCTCCAAACAGCAAAAGATCAGCAATTTTTTGAATTTGTTTTGGTGTTTCAGGAGAAGCAAAAGGGTAGGATTGGAATTCTGTTGGATTTTGTTTGGTATGAACCTCATACAAGGTCCAAAGCAGATCAGTATGCAGCTCAGAGAGCAAGAGACTTTCACATTGGATGGTAAAAGTATTTTCACCAAAAAGAATATGCAATTTTCAACTTCCAAAACTATCCCTTGAAATGAAGTTTTTTTCGGGTTTTTGTAGGTTTATGCATCCTCTCGTGTATGGAGAATATCCGAAAACAATGCAGAATATAGTCGGGAAAAGGCTGCCGAAGTTCACAAAAGAAGAGGTGAAGATGGTGAAAGGGTCATTTGATTTTGTGGGCATAAATCAGTACACTGCGTACTACATGTATGATGTAAATCAAACTAATACAAAGGGCTTGAGCTACCAGCAAGACTGGCATTGTGGATTTGCTTGTAAGGAGCACTTCACTTGAGTCATAAATTTATATATAAAGATTAATGACTCTTAATTCTAACTTTTGTTTAATAATTCTTGTAGATGAACGCCATGGAGTGCCGATTGGTCCAAGGGTAAGTTCGTGTTTGTCAAACAGTACAAATTAAGGAAATTAGTAATGGATGAAGTTGTTTTCTGCTCATATAGCTAATTGGTTTCTGATCTTATGCATGGTGCTGCAGGCACACTCTTACTGGCTCTACATCGTGCCGTGGGGACTGTACAAAGCCGTGAACTACATCAAAGAAAAATACGGAAACCCTACCATGATTTTAGCTGAAAATGGTACGTATTGTGTTTGCTAAAACTCAAAAAAGTGTTTTTGAACGTTAAACTGGTTTATCTATCGTAGCTGAAAAATGTTTAAGCTGAAAACACCTCCAACCTAAATTCTGCAGCTTCTAACTTCTAACAGTCTGTTGGAATGAAGTACTTTTAAAAATGGACATTGGCATACCTTGAGATTTGACTAATTACACAAACTTCCCATCAAATTTGGAAAATTACAAGAAACTTCCCCTCAAAATTGAAAAATTACAAGAACTTCCCCTCAAAAGTGAAAAATTACAAGAACTTCCCTTATAAATAGTGAAAGAAACCTCTATACTTCAACCTAGCTTAACACGTTCGGCCTAAATTTCACAGGAATGGACCAACCTGGTAACCTCACACTTCCCAAGGTGTTGCACGACACGATAAGGATCGACTACTACAAGAGCTACATAACCCAACTAAAGAAGGCAATGGACGATGGGGCCAACGTGGAAGGCTATTTCCAATGGACGTTCGTGGACAATTTTGAATGGAGGCTAGGTTACACATCCAGGTTCGGAATTGTCTACGTTGATTTCAAGACTCTGAAGAGGTACCCAAAGATGTCTGCCTACTGGTTTCAGAAGCTTCAGCAGAGGGATAAGCATTAAACATGCATCGCAACAAACATTTGTCTATGTTGTTTTGTTTCAATGTTTTCAAGTTCACTAGTTGTCTTCATAGGGAGATGCAGTCCTTCAGGGAAAATGATCAATAAGCTTTAGCTGGAGATTTGAGAAAGCAATGCTTTTCCTCTCCTTTTGTATCTGCCTGTCACATTTTCACTTAAATCTAGTGTTTGTTTTTTGGAAAATTTTAAGCAAATTTCATGTATAGTGGACAGGGCTGCTAAAAAGAAAACGAAAACAGAAAACCACCACCACTTAGTGTAGTTTAGCAGTTCGATACTATACTAACTTAACTAGAGGTCTCAAGTTCTAATCCCTAGAAACGCAGTTGCCATTGGTTAGAGAGAGTTTTACACCCTAAGTGGTCCGTTAGGAAATCGAAACAAATCTATATTTATCCAATTTTCAAAATTTTAAATTTAGTTTTTTTTTTTTTATTATTTTTTATTTTGAATCAAATCAAAATTCAAATATATTTCAATCAAACCGATCCATCGAAAAACGAACAACAAAAACTAAGAAAAATATGTATGTATATAACTTATTCTAAAATCTAAAGTTTGAATGGACAAAGTGAACATAGAGTTTTACTTAAATCTATTTTTAACAGGAGTTCTGTTTTCTAATAAATATTTCCAAAATTAAAAAGAAAAAGTTTGGGTTGAAACAAAACCTAATAGGATTTAAGTGAAACTACAAGTATGAAAGTACAGTAAATATGACAACAAAAGTATTCGATTTGATACTGTTTGACGATATTTGTTGCGATTTTACATAACAAATGAGGTAGTTCAATTGATTGGAGCTATAAGAGATTATAAATTCGAAACTCCATTTTTTCATATATTTAAAGTACCAAAAATTCCGATCCTATGTCATAACAATTTGAAGAGATTAATATAAATTAACATAATACTAATTTCAACACAAGTAAATTAATTTGAGTCTCTCTCTAGAAATTTCCTACCGTTTTTGATTTTATTTTGGTTTCATGTTATGCTATATAACATACATGACAACATAAGAACATTACCGCCAACGTTCAATTTTCATCTTCCTTAATTAATAAACCCTAACCCCTTCACATTCACATTCGCCGAAGGGCACTGTTCTCCGACATCGTCGAGATGCCTCCCTTTAAGGAAGAATTCTCCGATACCGATTCCGACGATGGGTTCGATGAAGATATGGAGGCGCTTAAAAGGGCTTGCCAAATAACCGGAGAGGATCCTATGGAAAACCAGCTTGAAATGCCCTCCACCTCAGGCGGAGCCACCGCCGCCAGTGGTGGTGCGTCGTCGGAGGGGGAATCGGATGGAGAGGGAGAGGATGACCTTCGATTTTTGCGCAATGTAGAGAAACGCTTTGCGGATGAGGCTCTGAGTACCAAACCTTTGTGTGTGCTGCCGCCTGATTGGTCTGATAGCGATGATTGTGAGGATGATTACGACACTATTCGAGCTATTCAGCGGCGTTTTGCCGCCTATAGTGACGGTATATGCTGTCCTCTGCCCCCGTTTTCTTCAATCGCAATGAGTTATTAATATGTTCTCTTTGATTCTGTGTTTGGTTGTTGGGATTTGGAGTTTGATTACAATTTGTGTCTGTGTTAGTTTATATTCTTTAGCTCGAATGATATAGCTTCCGAATGCAAGATTTAATTTTGATTCCATGACGAAAAGTAAATTTCCTGTATATATCCTATAAATTCTCAGGAAAACTATTACAGTTGGAAATATTGTGCTCCGGTTTAAATCGTGTTCCTAACATTTGGAAAATATTCATGGCCCTTTTTTCTTTATCGTGTGGAGAATTTGTTGGGATATATATGATTGTAACTTGTAGCAATTTCATTTTGCGCAATTGGGTACAGGTGGCTTAAAAGACAATGTGGAGGTGTTTCCTCATAGACCTGTGCAGGTGGGTGCTACTATCATAGATTCAGAAAAGGAAACTTCCAATAGCTTTGTTGAGAGAACTAATGCTCGAGAAGGATTTCTCAATTGTGTAGATTCAAGTGAGGCAAGTGGCACATGTCAAGCTTTAGTCGAATGGACTGGACCAGGTGCTGATGAAGCAACTGAGACGACACTCCAAAACTTTCACTTCCCAAAGTCAGCGCTGGCTTTTGTTGATGCTATCAAGAAGAATAGATCGTCCCAGAAATTTATAAGAAGTAAAATGATGCAAATGGAATCTAGGATTGAAGAACTCAACCAGCTGATTGAACGTGTCAAAATCCTGAAAGACTTTCAGGTTGATTGTAAAAAGAGGACTGGGCGAGCATTGTCCCAGAAAAAGGATGCTCGTGTACAGTTAATATCAGTACGAAAAGTGAGGCCAAACATGAAGGTTTTCCTTTTCTCTCTACTTCTCATTGAAGCTTCATATGCACTGCAATCTTCTTGTTTAGGGTATTATTGCTTCCTTGGGTTTCATTTTTCTTTCAAGCTTGGAATGGGCTAATTTTGCTCATCAGCTCATGGATTTGTGCATGTGCCTGCCTGCCTGGTTACTCAATCTATAAAGTTCACTGAAATCAACCTATGAAGTTCACTGAAGATCAAAATTTTAAATATTTTCAGATATTCTGAAAATGTTGTTACTATTATTTCATTTGATGCTGAAACAATATTGTGACTCATGCAGTTCAATGAGAAAAAGATTCCTGCTGTGTGTAAGGGACCACCGGAGAATTCACGTGTTTCTAGTTACAAGGAGGCAATGGCAGCATTTGCTGTCTCAGCTAGTGGCGGGAAGTGGTCAAAAGAAGAGAGAGAAAATATTTTGAAGGGTGTGAAACAACAGTTTCAGGAAATGTTGCTTCAGCATTCTGTTCTACTCAGGTATTATTTTTCTTGAAGTGTTTTGGATAATTTGCAAAGGGGGAACATCAGCATGTTTATTTATATGTCATGCATTTACCACTGTAATTTAATGATTGGAGGCCGTAGTACTACAGGAAACAATGCTTGATTTATTTATGTAATGTTCTCCTATAAGCGTATCATATTGGCAAAAAATCTTATATAATCTAAAAGACTACCAAAGCTCGTAAAAGATTATCTAACAACAAATGCTGTATGTTTGGAAATTAGTGTTTAATCAACAGGGCTTATGTTCCTGCTTTTCTGTCAAATACTTAAGATGTAATACATCAAAGCATAACTCATGGGGCATGGAGCATGTCTTAAGCTCTATGAAAATTTTGTGGAACCAAAACATTTTTTTTGCATTTTCCTCCCTGTTTATTTGTACACATTTCGCAGCTTGTAGTACCTTAGCCTTGTTTAATGTTATTCTCCACCTATATGTATATTTAGCCTGATGACATCTTAGATTTGGGAATCTAGTTTATGCAATTTCATATGAACTCATAATAGAAAATTTTGAGTTGGTGAAAATGGGCCTAAACATTTTAATTTTAATAATAGTTGCCCTAGTGTCTGCCCTCGCCAGTTTTGGCTTTCTCGTGGCATCTAATATCTTTCTTGAAGATGGTATACCGCACTTTTAACGTATTGGATGCAACCTTATCCATTTTGTTGTTTATTTCTCAGTGAGGGAGATGGAGATTATGATTCTAGTAATGTTGACAGCATAATTGTATCCATTAAAGACGTTGACATAACTCCTGAGAAGATAAGACAATTCTTGCCTAAAGTCAATTGGGATAAGCTGGCTGCTATGTATGTTCCTAATCGCTCTGGTGCTGAATGTCAATCAAGGTAAGTTGAGTTTGTTTCTTAAATGAATGGTGCTTTTTTGTTTCAAAGATTGTCATTATCTTGTTTAAACTATACTTGAATGGAACGCATATAGGTGAATGCTAAACTCTTATTTGATAAATTTTGATGACGTAACAGGATTAATCTTCAAAATGGATTTGTTTTTTGTTAATTATATGTTTAAGTGTAAGTTATTGTAATGTTTTGTATGCATTATCCACATATAGTGATACTAGTGGGGTGTTCTGTCAGTTTTATCTGTTACATATCTGACTTGCAGGTTTCTAAACTGTGAAGACCCCTTGATAAATGACAATCCTTGGACTGCAATGGAGGACAAGAATCTTTTGCATATTATACAACAGAAGGGACTAAGTAACTGGATAGATATTGCTGCATCACTGGAAACAAATAGGACACCTTTTCAGTGCCTCGCACGCTATCAAAGAAGCCTTAATGCTTCAATACTCAAAAGAGAGTGGACCAAGGAGGAAGATAACCAACTTCGTGTTGCCGTAGAAACTTATGGTGAGAGTAATTGGCAAGTTGTGGCTTCTGTGATGGAGGGACGAACAGGTACCCAGTGCTCTAATAGGTCAGTTAACATTCTAACCTTTTATTTCTGATTCTTAAGCTTCTGTCGATTGCTAAATTTCAACTTTTTTGATTGTTGAAATTTTGATACATAGTTTGTGTAACTTGAAAATGTTTGACTAATTTGAATTTCCTGTTCATCCCACTACTTTAGGCAGAGACATAACTTTCGTTTCTGCTTTACACATATTGTGATTAAATACTTGAACATGTATAACATCATCTTAATCTGAAAGTTTAGAACATATATTATTACCTCGATTGTTTGTCAAAAACATAATGAAAATTTTTTATGCTAGTTTTTACTTAGAACTTTTTACTAATTTTGTCAACTTCATGGTGAGAATGAAGATGGTTGAAGACTCTCCATCCAGCCAGGCAAAGGGTTGGAAAATGGACTGCTGAGGAAGACAAACGTTTGAAAGTAGCTGTCACACTTTTTGGGCCAAAAACATGGAAAAAGGTAGCTAACTGTGTCCCTGGGCGAACACAGGTGCAGTGCAGAGAAAGGTATCTTTCAATTTCTATGTAAATTCCTGTCTGTTTATCTCTGTAATATATGCAAAAGCTGCAATTTTACAATTATGAGTTACTGCAGATGGGTTAATTGCTTAGATCCTTCGCTGAATACGGCTGAATGGACTGTAGAAGAAGATTCAAAATTGGAAGCAGCTATTGCAGAACATGGTTATTGCTGGTCTAAGGTTGCTTCGTGTATTCCTCGCCGTACTGATAATCAATGTTGGAGGTATGAATATCTTACGACTAGAGTGATTCACCATTTTTCTGTCTGGTTTTGTCATTTTTAAATTTATTTAATCATAATTTTGTAGGAGATGGAAGGTGTTGTTCCCAGATGACGTTCCCCGGCTTCAAGCAGCTAGAAAGATACAAAGGGCTGCTCTAATATCAAACTTTGTTGATAGGGAGTCTGAAAGATCTACCCTTGGGCCTAATGACTTTCTTCCCCCTCCTGAAATACACCGTATTACTGGACCTGAAAATGTGGATCTTTCTAATAAGAGAAAAAAGAGAAAATCAAGGTATGACATCCTTTTTGTGTTTTTCCTCTTTGTAGCAACTAGCAAATTTCTTGTTTCTATCTCACGAATTTAAAATTGTTTTCCACTGTAGTGAGATTTCTTCAGATAAAATTCTGAGGCTAACAGATGACAGTGAGGTTGGGAAATCGCAAGGTAGAATCAAGCGCACGAAAGGAAAGGGTAAGAGTTTGGATCCAACAAATAAGGAGACTGATCCTTCGTGCAGCCAGTCTTCACCATATCCTCATGACATATCCAATGATGAAGAAATCAGGAGAACGCATGTGAATAATGGTTGTAGCAAGCGAAAACCTCGCTCGCAAAGAAATAGATCAGGGTACATTGCGTTAGTTCTGTATATATTTCTTAAATTAATTGTCTGGTTTTATTTTTTCTTACATGACTGTCCGACAATGTTTTTGTTTGCAGTGCAAAATCAAAATCTGTGGACAGACCACATTCAGAGGAATTAGAACACTCTAATCCAGACAAAGAATGTTCCTTACTTGCTCTTACATGTTCAAATATGATTGTACCCGAGGAAGTGCCAGAGACGGTATCTGAAGTGGACCATACATCCCTTTTCCCCGACTCAATGCCTTTGATGGAAGCTATTCATGGCATTAAAGCTAGAAAAAGGAGGAGGATCACTCAAGAAACTTGTCCAAATAGTGAATCTGGATCTCCGGCTGTTGATAATGGAAGCGTGATACTTTTGGGCGATAAATCATCTGAAAGTGCGATATCGGTAAATTCAGAGGTTAATGAAGCTTCAAGAGATCAGGCATCAGAAGCAGAATCTGGAGAAGATGATACAATTCTTGCTCATTTCTTTGACAAATTAAAGAGTAGACGAAGATGTAGCAACAATTCGTGAGGATTTCTTCTAAAATTGAGATGTATAGTGCAGTTCTTGCAAAGGGCTTTTGCAGATCAGGTGGTGGAAATAGAAAATTGATTAGATAGATTTTCCGCGTATGTATCTATTCTGAACTGGAGTTATGATAAGTGATCATATGCTCTGTTTTTGTAGTTGTAATCGATTTTGAGGTTCACCTGATTTGGTGTGCTTGAATTGTAAGAAAGAATATATGATGCCATGAGAATATAATTTTTTTTGGTCGAAGAACAACAGACAAAAACAAAAAATGATATGCAGTTTTACGGGTTTCTATATTAACAGGGCTCTCAACTTTCGCAATGAGCATACAATACGTGCATGATGATAATTTTCTTTAAATTTAGTTAGCATGTGATAATAAAATAATATTTTTAAAAACTTTCATACATTTTAGGTAATTTTTCAAATTTTGATTTACAAACGTATCAAGATATACTAAATTGATATGTGTAATTCCCTTTTTTTGACTATATAATTATTTATCTATACTCTTATAGTGAGTGAAAGGGTTAAGGGTTTTTTTTTCCATTGTTTATTTTTTAAAGTGAAAGAACTAAAGTTGATCTCTTTTGACTCTTCATTTTCATTTTCATTTTTTAATTTTATTTGATTAAAAAAAAAAAAAAAAACTCATCCATATACAACAATGATGTTCTCAAATTGTTTTCATGGACTTTATATTTTTACCACACTAACCGTTCTCAAATAATTTTCTTGAACTTTCCATTTTTTTAAAATTGTATTCGATTAAAAAAACATTCACCATACAGCACTTAACGATCTCAACATATACTATGCTGAGTCGAATGAGACTACTAAAATGTAATATAGATCCTAAGAGTTTTATAGTGTTAATTGAATTAAATAAACGGCAAATTAATGAACACTCCCTAGTATGGTTGAAGACTTTTGCTAAACCCCCCAATTCAATAAATAGATATATTTCATCCCTATTATCCTTTCCATTTTTTGTAAACCCCCCAAATCTTGTAAAAATACCATAATACCCTTAATAAATTGAAGAAGAACATAGATGTCTATTGTCTTCTTCCCGCGTCTGATCTTTGCTTCTTCTTCCCGCGTCTGATCTTTCCGGCTACTCTATTCCGGCAACCAATTCCCGGCGAGTCTTTCCGAATGCCCTTTCCGGGGACTGTTTTTTGAAACGGGTTTCCGGCAACTCTGTTTCGAAACCCTATTTTATAATTTCTGGAATTATTTTTCTTTAACTAGACAAACAGGCCTTTCAATAACTAATAAAATGAATATTTACACTACAAACTTAATAGATTATTATGCATTCCCGATGAGACGCTTGAATTAAATGAAAGGCTGCCTGCACGCTTTCCCGGAATTTGGACTGGCCAATCAACTTTACAATGCGACGAAGGGTGCGACGGTTGGTTTACGGTCCAATCACCTTTATTAGTATCTTCAATCCTGCCCTGTACACAGACATCTGCAAATTTTTCATCCCCAAACATTCACCTGCAAGAAGCCCTGCTTCTTTTTCTCTCCCAAATCTCAATCCTTGACAAACAAAGCCATGAATCCCCTTCCGAGACCTATTCTGGCATGGGTGGAAGCATACATAGTTGAACGTCTCCCGATATATACCGGAGACAACGAAATCGATCGGCTAGAAGTCTTCGACACAGTGCTGTTTAATGTGGTGCGTGATTTGACTCAGCGATTCAAAACAAAATTCTGGACCCGAGATGTTGTAGCAGCGGTGAAAGAACTGCGAATAAAATTTTACGAATTCCGTAGATTTTTTGCGTGTCCTGGTGTTAAAATAGGTGCTAATCGTATTCACGCCGAAATTGAGACCCTAGTATATTTTGAAGTGAATACCATTGAGGTAAGTCGAATTCATCCGTGTCCCCTTCTTTTTTTTTTTTGGAATTGTTCATTATTCAATGTTTAATTTTACGTAGGTTATTCGTCGGGATTCCAACGCCAGGGCATTTGGATGCCGTTATTACGACGACCTTAGGTATATCTTCAAAGTACGGCGGGCACACCTTTTGGAGGGCGAAGAGGAGCATCTCCACGCATACTACATTGACGATAGGGACTCGGACCCCGAGTCCTTTCACAACGCGGATTACCCAGGCTATGAACACTCTGAGGAAAGTGTTAATTCTAACATCCCTCAGGAAGATGAGGATGAGGTTAATCAGTTTCCTCCCCCATGATATAGACAGCGCTTCTCCAAAATTTGTTGTTTGTGGATTGTTTATAGTAGTTTAAATGTTATTGTTAGTTGATTGTAGCGTATATTTTTTGTTCTCTAATGAAATGTTTAGAGTTGGTTGTTTATTGTTGTTTGATTCTAGTATATATCCTGCAAGGAAGTTTGTTTTAGTTGGAATAATAAGAGTTAGTTTGATAAACTGATGAACTATATGACAGTTATATATGAAAACAGAGAAACTGATGAACCATATGAAATATATGACAGTTATATATATGAAGACAGATAAACTGATGAAATATATAGAACCAAAAGTGCAGATTGTTGAGTATTGGTGTGGTCATCCGTAATTAAAAGAAGACTTTGCCCAGTGAAATATTAGAAATGCGTAATTAAAAGAAAACTTTGTCCAGTGAAACGTTAAGAATGCGTGATTAAATGAAGAATTTGTCCAGTGAAACGTTAGAAATGCGTGATTAAAAGAGGACTTTGTCCAGTGAAACGTTAGAAATGCGTAATTAAAAGAACGCTTTGTCCAGTGAAACGTTAAGAATGCATTATTCAAAGAAGACTTTGTCCAGTGAAACGTTAAGAATGCGTAATTAAAACTATGTTTTGTCCAGTGAAATGTTAGAATAGAGTGAATCAAGATTTATTGAATCATGAACACAACATTACAATAGAGTGAATCAAGGTTTAGTGAATCATGAACACAACATTACAATAGAGTGAATCAAGATTTATTGAATCATAAACACAACATTATTGAATCATGAACACAACATTACAATAGAGTGAATCAAGATTTATTGAATCATGACCACAACATTACAATAGAGTGAATCAAGATTTATTGAATCATGAACACAACATTACAATAGAGTTAAACGTTAAGATTTATTGAATCATGACCACATCATTACAATAGAGAGAATCAAGATTTATTGAATCATGACCACCTTTAATTACGTAATTCTAACGTTTTAACTGGACAAATTCTTCATTTAATCACGCATTTCTAACGTTTCACTGGACAAAGTCTTCTTTTAATCACGCATTTCTAACGCTTCACTGGACAAAGTCTTCTTTTAATCATGCATTTCTAACGTTTCATTGGACAAACTCCTCATGTAATCACGCATTCTTAAACTTTCACTAGACAAACCTAACCTTCAATTACGCATTTATAACATTTCACTGGATAAAGTCTTCTTTTAATCACACATTTCTAACATTTCACTGGACAAAGTCTTCATTTAATCACGCATTTCTAACGTTTCACTGGACAAACTCTTCATTTAATCACGCATTCTTAAACTTTCACTGGACAAACCCAACCTTCAATTACGCATTTATAACATTTCACTGGACAAAGTCTTCTTTTAATCACGCATTTCTAACGTTTTAACTGGACAAAGTCTTCTTTTAATCACGCATTTCTAACGTTTCACTGGACAAAGTCTTCTGTTAATTAAGCATTTCTAACGTTTCCATTAGATCAAATTGAGAAAACAGCATCAAGCAATTTATGGACGTAGTTTCAAACAAATAGAAACAATCATAAAAGGGTGTATACGATTACAACAACAAATAAGGTTCCTTAACAAAGAGTGAATAAAATCAATCCTCAACTCCAGAACACGCAGTGGATCTGATCAATCCTCAACCTCAGAACGAATAGTGGCCAAGCATGAACCATCAGCGTAGGGGTTATATCTTCTCTTCCTGACATAGAATGAGATTACTGACCAGAAATTAATAAATATAGTGTTAATACAGAAACGAATAAATTAGATGTCCCATACCTTCTCTTCGATGCTTGCTTCCCACCTAAATAGGCAGGAGGCCGAATCGCCCTCATCTCAACAATGTTGAGTTTGACAAGTTCATGCAGTTGGATCATAGTCGGAATCTGCCCGTCGCGTCGCAAACTAACCCACAAACCTTTTTTATGGGGTGCGAGGTATTGTACTACGTAAGTATCAGAGTTGAAGTCTGACCACTCTTCACCTATTTGCGCGTGAATCTCTTCCACTGACGCACTCCGCGGAATTGGAAATACCGTAATTTAGCCATTAAACCAACAACTTCCTAGGATTTGCTTATCTTGAGCTTCGTCACCGGCCAACGCCATCTTCAGAATACCAATTTGAAGTATCAGTTTGCAGAGGATCAACAATTCGAGTCGATACAAAATATTAGCAATTCAATTCGATACAAATTATCAGTTAATTATACTGTCTATTTCACATAATTAACATTCAATCAACGCCAGGAATACATTCAATTAACGCCAGGAATACATTCAATTAACATTCACATGCTGAGAATACCTTATAGCAGTACAGGAAATAGGCCACGATAACTAAATCGACCCCCGTTGCCGCCGCTTATCAAGATCCTGCTGTCTTCGTTGCCGTTGCCGCCGCCTACCTTTATCCTGTTGTCGTCGCGGTTAGATCTCGTTGCCGACGAAGTGGAAATGTGGTTTGCAGATTATGAGATTAATCTTTCCTAAAATGAGAATCCATTTTTTCGGCGAGGGGAAAAAAGGGGAAAAAAAACATGAAAAAGTGGGGGCAAAACAGACTTTTCAGGGTCATGGGGGGTTTAGAAAAAATAACTTCTGTATTGGTAACCTAAAACATACATTTTCCAAACTAGGGGGTTTAAGATAACTTTTGAGGATATTTGGTCCTTTTAAATAACTCCCCCAATAATAAATAATGCCAAAATAATTTAAGTTAAATCACTGTAAGTATTTTAATTCATAACTTCAAAATTTTCCTTTATCTTCTCAATACAAGGGGAATTTTTGTAAATACCATTTCATGCCATTGTCCAATTTTTTTCACTTTTTAAAATTATTAAACATATATATTGAAATAAGACCATATTTATTTAATATATTTTTTATAGTTTTAACTAGTGAAGAGTGCAAGTAATACCCAAGTCCAACCCAAGAACCCAACCCAAGTCTCCAAAACCCTAAATTCCCGTATATATATAACCCCTTTATTGTCCTTTAGGGCTTCCTATTAGCTCCACCTCCGCCTCTCCTCTTCTCCAAACCCTCCTTCCGCCGCCGTCACAACAGCATTCAACAATGGCGCAAGAGCAGCTCATCCTCCGCGGCACCATGCGCGCCCACACCGATTGGGTCACCGCCATCGCCACCCCAATCGACAACTCCGACATGATTGTCACCTCTTCCCGTGACAAATCCATCATCGTCTGGTCCCTCACCAAGGAGGACCGCACCTACGGCGTCGCCCGCCGCCGCCTCACCGGCCACTCTCACTTCGTTCAGGACGTCGTCCTCTCCTCCGACGGCCAGTTCGCCCTCTCCGGCTCCTGGGACGGCGAGCTCCGCCTCTGGGACTTGCAGGCCGGCACCACCGCCCGCCGCTTCGTCGGACACACCAAGGACGTCCTCTCCGTCGCTTTCTCCGTCGACAACCGTCAGATCGTGTCGGCGTCGCGCGACAAGACTATCAAACTCTGGAACACCCTCGGGGAGTGCAAGTACACTATCCAGGATCAGGATGCTCACTCCGATTGGGTGTCGTGCGTGAGATTCTCGCCCAACATGCTGCAGCCGACCATTGTGTCTGGTTCGTGGGATAGGACTGTTAAGATTTGGAATTTGAGCAACTGCAAACTGAGGGCTACTTTGGCCGGGCACGCTGGATATGTGAACACAGCCGCCGTGTCGCCTGATGGTTCCTTGTGCGCCAGTGGCGGTAAAGACGGCGTGATTCTGCTGTGGGATTTGGCAGAGGGGAAGAAGCTGTATTCGTTGGATGCTGGTTCTATTATTCATTCTCTTTGCTTCAGCCCGAACAGGTACTGGCTCTGTGCTGCGACTGAGTCTAGCATCAAGATTTGGGATTTGGAGAGCAAGAGCGTTGTTGTGGACCTTAAGGTGGATCTGAAGCAAGAGAGCGAGATGGATGCCGATAGCACCCAAACCGCTGCTGGGAAGACGAAGGTATTTGCTTTCACTTCACTATATATAACTTGTTACTTTACTGATGCTCTTTTATTGGATTGTTGTTGTTTTGGGTATATCTGTATTCTTGATATTCTTGATGCTCTACTTCGTTGTTGTTATTGATTGCTAATTGATGATTCCTGATAACACTTGTCTTTGTTATCTTAATTGCATTTGCTATCTTTTGTATCATCCATGTAAATGTATAAGAATTAGTTCACTTGGATAATAAGGCCTTCAAGTTATACTAGCAGTTTCAAAATCTTGAAGGACTTCAATATCCAATCTCTGTAGAAACCACATTTTTATCCTCTCTTGTTGGTAGACATGCTTCAAAGGTACATATGTATATATGTACATTTTACATTGTCCAAATGCCTCAACTGAGCAAATTGGATCCTTAAATAAGCTTGTCTATGATAATGCCTTTGTTGCCATTTCATCATATACAATGTTGATGCTTAAAACCACAATGCTGAAACCCGAAAGGATTCATAGTTTTATTCCTGAATTACAGAGATGAATAGCTTTCTTTCTTTCATTATTTCCAAGTTTCTTGATTTTTGGCGTTGTGAAGTGATCGGAATTGTGTGGTGTTGTTGCAGATCATATACTGCACCTGCTTGAACTGGAGCGCGGATGGAAGCACCCTTTTCAGTGGTTATACAGACGGTGTGGTTCGAGTTTGGGGTATTGGACGTTACTAGGAAAAGGCACACCTTTTTGCCTGAGTTTTTACAGTGGTTTTAATTTACTTCTAGATTTTAAGTCGTCAAAAAAGGATGGAAGAAGGATATTTGGATTCTCTGTGTTTTAATGTGGTTTTTGAGCTTAATTTTTGACTATTTTATGTTGGTACGACTCTTTTTTCTTTATATCCTTTAAATCATTTTCTTGCTCTCCCTATCTCTATATCTCTATATATATTAAGCTTGAACTGGATTGATGACCAGGGAAATACACGTTTATTATCCCATGTATATAATTAAATAATCATTATAAATGTGCAAGCTCCTTAATTATTTTTGTCAAAGACAGAACGACAGAACTTGAATGAGTGGATGATTTTTAGTTTCTTAGTTATAAATGTTTTTACATTTGTATGTTTGTCTTCCAGGCTTTAAACAAAACGTCAATTATTTATTTTCATTATAGTCTATGTTAACTGTTAAGTCAATTAATAATAAGGTTTATCTGCATATAATGATGTTGATAAAAGTGAAATTAATAAAATATTACATTTTTAGTTAAAATGAATTTAGTTGAAATGTTATGTAGAAAGTTGGGAAAGTGTATTACGGGGATGTTTGCAAATTCCACTTAATGAGTAGAAGTGAGCACCATGCCGAATCTCCCTACTATTTTCTTCTCTTCCACTTTGGCCAATATGAGTTCACCTGGTACTAACAGTTTTATCGGGGAATTCCTCATCTTAGTAGGAGCTTTCCAAAGAAATAGCTGTAGCGACATTAGCAGTGCTTGCGATGATGTTAGGCGCGGTCTATTCCCTTTGGCTATATAATCGTGCGGTTTCTGGGAATTTAAAACCCGATTTCCTCCATAAATTCTCCGATCCAAATGGCAGAAAAGTTTCCATATTTATACCTTTTCAAAGTAGGCAGGTGATAAGTAGAAAAATAATTAATCGAGTATTTGCTAAAAAAAAGTTGATAAATACTTTTAATTTGTATGAAATTACTAATTTAACTTAAAATATTTTGAAATATTTTTGGCATTATAATATTATTTAAGTATTATATTAATATAAAAATTATTATAATTCTATAAGTTTACTTATAATTAACCAAATAAAAAATTATTCTATATATACCTTTATTTATAAATTTATAAAAATTAAGAATAGAGAAAAGATATATCTCATAATTGTAGATTTTTAGTTTTGAGTTTGTTTTGAAATTAAAAAATTTTGATCTGAGGAAAAAAAGAAAGGATATAAAGAACAGAACAGAAAAGAAAAAAGTGTAATAAACTTATAAAAACCTTAGAGTTGTATTTGTATATAAAAGGTTAATTTAGGAATATTATTGTTTTAATAAGGATATTATTGATCTAAAAAATCGTATAAGCAAAATCCAATTGGCTGTTTCTAAATTCTGGCTTATTTCTGCTTAAACGATGTTGATTTTCCAAACACTCCAAAACTGTTGAAAATAAGCACTTATCTCATAAATGCTTATTTTTAAAATTTGCAAATACTCCCTGGGGATATTAAGATAATTAGGTTAAGAGAAATGTACTTTATTTAATGGTACCTATAAATCCAAATAATTATGAAATTTAGAGGTCTCAAAAATGATCAAAATCACAACAAAAGTATATGAGTTTTCAACCCTAAAGCTATATATATATATTGATATATTTTTTTGACAGAGTAGGTTCACTAATTTTTGAAGAAATAAAATTCAATTGTTTAGAAAATTAGGTAAAATGCACCGCAATACCAAGATCCGTGCATAAGTATTTTGTTTTTGGATGCAATGGATTGGTCACTCTAAATTAAGGGGAAATCTTTGAATAGTATCAAAAAGTTGAAAAAATTCCTTTTAGGTCGCTAGTTTTGAAAAAGTTCCCATTCAATCCCCAATTGAAAAACAAAATTCCTTTTAGGTCCCCACAAACAGTACATGTTCGTACATTGTCTTTAGGAATTGCGTACATTTTTTAGGAAATTGCATATAAAAATCTCAAAATGTCGTATATACGAGATTCCGGGATTTTTATACGCAATTCCCTAAAAAATGTACGCAATTCCTGAATTATTATACAACCTTGGGGAGTGAAAAGGAATTTTGTTTTTCAATTGGGGAGTGAACAAGAACTTTTTCAAAATTGGAGAGTGAAAAGGAAATTCAGTTTACACTTGGGGATTTTTGAGGAATTATCCGCTAAATTAATTATGGGGCAACATAAAGGAATAATAAAAGGGAAAGAGAAAGGCGAAACTCGAAAGAGAGAAAAATCCTCCAAGATTCTTTTATTTTCACAAAAGCCCTCGAAGACTTCCTTTATTATTGACATATAGCCCTCCAAGACTTCAACACAGTGATAGATTCCGAAGAGTGAGGTTAAAAATCGTTAATTTGCCTCGAAAATTTCACTGAACCATAAACACTCTTGAATTCAATAAAGGCAGAAACCCTCTCTGCACTGTCACTTTGCTGGCTTGGCTTGTGAGTTTTTCTGCAACCAGAAGAAAGAGGTGCAGCCCCGGCCATTTGTAGGGCCGGTGATAAGGCGAACAAACCATCCAAAAGAAGAACAGAGAAAAAAGTTTGAATGTGGTTCGTCGATTTCTTTTGCTTGCTTGGTTTTTCTTCCTTTTAGTTCCTGCAAAGAATCCAGTATTTCAGTATAATATGGGCTTCAGCTCTTCAGTGTTCGATTTTAGGTCGTTTAAAGTATGGCTTATCCTCAATTATGAATACAAAGAGCGATCTTTTTAGTAATTAACTGTTTTTTGTTTCTCAAATTCATGTTTACTCTAATGGGTTCGTAGTGTTTGTCAATTTTCCCAACTGGGCGTTTCTTCTGGACAGCGCTGTAGCTCTTATATTCAA
This sequence comes from Lantana camara, assembly GCA_037501455.1. NCBI lineage: Eukaryota > Viridiplantae > Streptophyta > Magnoliopsida > Lamiales > Verbenaceae > Lantana > Lantana camara. The sequence goes on along the minus strand of CM074860.1, from coordinate 94,316,133 downwards.
GGGTTTATTTGGTTGGTATTCACTGTGTTAGTTTTTTGATCTTTGAATGTCGTATCTTTTGTTTTATTGATAGGGAGTTTTGGAGGAGGCATAAAAGGAAAGTGTATGTTGCACTTGGAGCATTTGGCAGTGGATATCTACTGTACAAGCTCTATGATGCTAGAAAACTTACCCTCCGTGATATTGAGAAACAACTCGCGGATGAGAGGGAAAGTGAGAAACTCATTAAAGACCAGTTAAGCTTAAAGAACCCTCATAATGTGCTTTTACTTGTGCTATTATTGGATAACTCAAAGCTCATGCTTTTCTCTTTTTGTTGGCTGATTTATAGAATTCAAGCTCATTTTGAGAGCGTTCAGAGGATAGCTGATTCAACAACACTTCCTCACGTGATGCATTTCTTGGATACTCGACTGGCAGAAAGCTTGGATCTTATGCACTTGACAGAGAGATTGAATCAAGGAAAGAACCAACCAAATACTCTATCTAAAATGGAGAAACTTGAAATATGGGATAGACTCAAAGTTCTAAGTATGGATCTGTTATTTTCGTTCTTTTTGTAGTGCATGATATTTTCTTGGACATTCTTGATTACTATATCATGTTTTGTCCTAATGGGTTGTGCTGTTTTCAGGTTTTACGAAAATGGTGACATCTCTTTGGGCTATGACTATGCTCAACCTCTATGTTAGGGTTCAAGTCAACATATTAGGGAGACATTTATACATTGATACAGCACGAGGTCTTGGAAGTTCTCATTTGCTCGTAAGAATGATTTCATCTGTAGAATCAATTTGACAGAAATAGTTATTAATATGTCCATATGTTAGTAATTAAGCTTCTGATCTGGTCATAGTATTTAAAAGATAGCTTTGCGTTTGCATTCTTGGAATATATATATATATAGATATAACTGAAACATGTTTCATCTATGTCATACAGGATGAAGCTGAACTCATTGACAAAAATGATGAACAGCAGTTTTTGAACTGTGCTGATTACCTTTCTAATTATGGTCTTGTTGCCTTAATATCTGATACAGAGGCAGCGGCATCAGAAGTCCTCAAGGGGTAAGTTTAACAGTGCTCTACATATTCATGAAGGTTTCTTTTGTCTAATTTGCTGTAATATAGGTTTGGTTCTTCATATGCTTTTATTACCGTGCTACCACATCTCTGCAAAGATGCTTCTCTCAGCTCAAGTGATTATTTTCATGTAGTTAGTGTTAATGTGATTGTGTGTACATTTAGGGGCGGTTCTCTGAGTTTTAAAATGCCCCTGAAAACTTGGATAATTTAGTTTCCTTGCATACTAGATATAGTTTTTATTCAATCATTTATTTAACCCTTAAATTGTTTTTCCATGACTTACGACACCTTTTCTCGAAACAAGATAGAGATGCCAACTGCCGTTTTCTCTTACAGCACATTATTATTATCTTAACATAGCAAAATTATTTAATTATGTGCTTTATTAGTTCATTTCTTTGGAGGCCCATAAAGGATTTTATCAGTACATGACTAGTCAAAATTTCATAGTTCTATTCTCAACGCTCGTTTATGAGTGAGCTCATCGTGCCTGAGGAGTAATATATTTCTGAGTCTGGAAAGAGTTTCTTTTTCATTTGTTTTTAAGGTTTTACATTTTTCCCATTATCAACTGATGGAGTCTGCAGTGGATATTATTGTTTCCACTTCAGAAATTTTGTATTTGTCATTAATCAGGGTTACATGAACTTGTATAGCTGATGTGGTATTTTAGAGTTTGTAATATTACATGATTCAATCCCAAGTAACACTCAATTCATAGTTGTGATGGTTTTCCCACTACCGTTGTGGCTAGAAATCAAATTGTGATTCGCTATAGTGGATATTGAAATTATAAAAATTTCCAAGTTCTACTTGTTCCAATTGAATCCGTTCTTTCTGAATCTTTATCCCTGATGTTAAGCAAAGAAAACTTTACTTATGTTGAGTGTCATGTGTATCTTTTAATACCAAACTCTGTCTAACTATTAGCTTCTCGCATTCAGAAAACAACTGAACGAACTCTTCAATATTTCTGTACTTCGTGATACGATTATTCACATATTGGACATTTTAATGACCACTGGAAGTCCTCATCATTGGGTAAGTTATTTAATGCCTGAAGATGCTGGTGTTTACAAAGTTGCTGCTCCCTCAACCAGCAATGCCTCAGATCTTTCACAATCCAGAAAGTTCGAATTACTTATGGCTGAAACACGTGCGGTATTATTGAGGTATAATTAATTGTCTCTAATTTACGGCTGATTACTAAAAGTGCTTTCTTAGAAATCAAATTAAGATCAAAATGTCTTCTTACAATTAATTACATGCAGCCCCCTCGTAAATGTGATATATATATATATATTTAAATGTGATATTACTAGTTGTACTTTTGACTGTGCTACTCATAGATTTCAAGAATGTGTGATACTAAAAATCTTAAGTGTGATCTATAGTACCAGAGTCGTAGTAACTACATCGAGTCATTTAAAATAAATTAAATTGACAAAGTTAACCTTAAAATTAGTTTTTCTTTTTATCTATTATTTTCATCCGTCGCTCACTATTATTCTACAGTTTTTTCCTTTGCTTTCGCAATCTCTCTTCTCGTCATTTCCTATTCTGTATTCTATGCTCCTTTTAATAATTATTTGATATATTGATGTTTTTACGATATAAGTTTCATCTAATATATGTTAATACTTAAATTTAGTTTTCTTTTCACTCAGCATTAATTTATGTTGAAGAACTTAATGAACAACTGACAATTTCTTTGTACAGTGCTGAATTTACCAATGTTGTCGATGCATCACTTAGAGCGGTTGTGAATGTCGCATTGGAAGATGTAAGCATCGTTTGTGGAGAAAACAATCTGATGTCCGGCATGCCACTCGCTAAACTTGTGGCGAGGATAGCAGCTCATATGGATCAGCTTCTTCTCACAGAATCCAATAGAAGTAAATACATCGAAATGATTCGAAGCATACCAGAAGTTGAATTATTCTTCACACTCCTATACTCAAGCACACCACCCTCATAGTGTAGAGTTTATTGTTGTAGTTTTCATCATCTTAGACCAAATGTAAACTCTGTTTTCATGGTTGATATCCAAGGGCTTAAGGAGAATAAGGGAGATTAAGAGCTTTGTGCTGTTGTAATCTTATTGTCCAAATATTATTCATTCTGTTTCTGATTTTGATTCAGTTCAGTTTCTTGGAAGGGGGGTTGTTGGATTCAGATCTTGTAAAAGGTTTTACCATTTGGTTGTGGTTTTTGTGTGTCTGTGCAGTGTTATTTTTATCATTTTTGCTCTTTGAATTTTGGGTTTGATATATAGAGCAGTTTTGACTTGTTAATTGCAGAATTAGTAAATGGTTTTTGGTAAACTAATATTTGATTGCATCTACAAATCTTCAATTAATTAACCCTCTGAAGATTGTTCTGATCAAAATCAGCGGTTCAGATATTTCAACACATTAAAACTTGAAAATAGATACTATTTTATTATGTTACCATAATATAAAATGAACTGGAAATGATATAATATTTATATAGTAATATAATAAATAAATATATATATATATATAGAATGATAATTTATAGAATGATATTATTCACTAATTGCTATGTTATTTTTTATAAACGATATATAAATGGTATAACTTAAGGTATATATATTGATAGTATAGTATCATATATTTTACTAATTATAAATAATATTGTATAAAAATATAATAGTTTTTAACTATTTTTTATATTAGTTTATTATTCAAATTATATTATATAATCAAAATGATTTAAAATTTTTTAGGATAAAGTAATAACTTAATAAAAATTAAACGTGATTCTTAGTTTTTTCTATGTAAGCACTCACATTTTTATTTTATTATTTTCATTTTTTTTAAAACACTTACTGTTTCTACTACTGCAAACTTTTATAATTTCAACTTTTCCTTTAGTTTTTGCCTAAGTAGAAGAATTTGCACACTCTCTCTAAGAACTAAGAAAATATTTGCTAACGGTAAAATAAAATGATTATGGGATAAGCACTTATTTTCAACTGTTTTGAAGTGCTTTGACTTATTTTAAACAAAAATAAACAAAAATTTGGAAGCTTCTCGATTCTACTTATAAATTATACATTTTTCTTTAATTAATTAAAATTCTAGTTAGACCGTAACATCTTTATTAAAATATTAATATTCTTTTATTAACCTTTTACAAACACATATAGTAATATAATTAATTTATAAATTTATATATTAGATTATAATTATATATAAATATAATAATTTATATTATTTTTTATTCATATAATAAATATATGATATTTATTTAGAATGATAGTATTTCCTATGTTATTATTTTTATAAACGAAAAATAAATAGTATAACTAAAGGTATATATATATATATATATAATATAGTATAATATATTTTACTAATTATAAATAATATTATATAGAAATATAATAAATTTTAACTAATTTTTGTATTAATATACTAATTAAATTATATTATAATAACCAAAATCATTTACATAATTTCATGGATAATTTAGTTAACCTGATAAAAATTAAATGTGATTCTCAATCTTTATTTTTATATACTCATGCCGATTGTTTTTTTGTTTTTTTTTCCAAACTCACTGTTTTTCTATACTAAGTTTTAACAATTTTAAATTTTGTTTTAATTTTCACTTATGAAGTAGAATTTGTAAATATCATTAGAATTTAAATAATTAATTGCTCTTTTTGGTTTCTTGTGCCTACTATTTAGGCAGAATGCCGTCACCCCTTTTTACTCAAAAACCGGGCCAAGCCACAAAAATGAGAAAAAAAAGAGCGGGAAGCTGCTAAGGAAGTTAAGGAAAGAGAGGAAGATGAGGAAAGTGCCTTTTCTCACCTTTACCGGGGCCAGCATATTAGACTGACTTGATTTTACGCACCACCCTTTAGTACACTTGGGGGAAAATCACCCAAGAAAGACAAATCAAAACGTCTCCTCTAAGCCTTGTGAATGCTAGCTCCGCAACAAGAGTCTGTAGATCTGTTCTAATTCTACGCTATTCATTTGATTTTTATCTGCTTAGAACCATTTATTGTTTATTTTGTTTTTAGGGGCGATGTAGGTTACAAAGGGGTCGGTCAACTTTTCTCTGACTGAGAAATATGATTGGAACAAAGTGAGCCTCAATAGGGGTAGATCGCCGCACGAGGAGCGAAGTTGGTAATTATTCGTAAGGGTGGATCGCATAAAACGAACTACCTGTCAAATATTTTATAGTTCAGACTATATAATTTAAATGACTAGTAAAACATTTTATAGTTTAGAGTTCAGATAATAAGTTATAAATTTAGGTATGATTGGAGGAGCAAACTATTTTTTCCACTGTTTATTATTTGTGTATCTACTAAAATACCTTTTTTTGATGAGGTACCAATAGTCAAACGTAAATGTAAAATGCAAATGCCACTTCTTTCTATTCTTAAACAAATGTAGTTTATGCATTCAATTATTATTTCAAAAAAATAATGATCAACTTAACTAAACTTAATATATTCGCACACGCTAACTTTATGCAGCTTTATTATTAGGCGGCCTATAATACGATATTTCTTAGTTGCAGATGTCGACGTGGTAATTTCATATACACAAACAAAAGTTGAAAAGTATTGGATGTGAAAAACCTAACATATAATAATAAGGGAAAATTTTTTTTTCCTTTTTTGCTATGCCAATTTTATCTCTTTTATAATTTATAATCTCAACAAATTTTTATTATATATTATTATTTAATATTTATATTTATGATGTATTTTTTAAGTTTTTAATAATTTTATTATTTAAATTAAAAAATAATTGAAAAACATTTTTAAATAACATTATATCATAAATACAAACATTTTATAATGGTATTCTGCGAAATAAATTGCAAAAAATGATAAATTTTGGATGTAAAATTTTTCTTTCCCCCTAATAATAATCCTATCCTGCATATTTACATAGGGTCGCCCTAAAAATACTCGATGCCATTAAGACCAGTGTTTTGAAAACCGGACCGGACCGGCCGGTCGGACCGGTTCAACCGGTGACCGGAGGCCTGTCCGGTCCGGCAGGGCTTCCAAAACCGGCGAGATTCGGACCGGTGTGGAACCGGAAAAACCGGCCGGTTAACCGCCGGTTCTTGTAATAAAAACCGGACCGGACCGGCGGTTTTTGGATTAAAGCCCTTTTTTTTTTTTTTTTCTTTTTTTCCCTCTCTTACCTTACCTTCTTCCATTTGGCACCCTTTTCGGTTTTTCCATCTCAGGCAAGATAGAATAACTTTTCTCTTCCAGCAGTATTTAGGGGTAGAGATTGATAGAAAACATGATTATTTGATGAAATCATAACTAATTGTTTCTAAAAAAAATAGAATTAATTATTAGAAGAAGATGATGGAAGGAAGAAACATCAAAAAAAAAAAAAAAAAAATAGAATTAATTCTCGGAAGAAGATGATAGACGAAGAACGGTGCGGCATCATAGAAGAAGAAAGAAACTCTTCCAGAATTTCATAGTAGTGGCTGCGAATTGATCTCATAGGGTTTACAAAGTTTTTTTTATATTTCTTTTTTGGGCCTTGGGCCTTATGGGGCTTGGTTTTTAGATGGGTAACGTTATTTTTTCTTTTTTTTTTTTTTTTTAATCACTTATTTTGAAACATTATAGATTTTATGCAAAAATAAATATTAGTATTATCCAAAAGAATATAATTTTGTGTCTTGTAATGTATTTTATTAGATATTGTGGAAAAAAAATATTATTTTGTTTTTTAAATATTAAAAATTATAAGTTTATTTTATATATTTATGATATATATCCTATATTTTAATTAACAAAATCATATTTATTTATTTATTACGTCATACCGGTTGAACCAGTGGTTGAACCGGTCGAACCGGTCAAACCGATAACCAGTAAGCCTGCCGGTTCGCCCTCCGGTCCGGTTTTAAAAACATTGATTAAGACATGTAATAAACTCACCATCTCTTTCGGACCCTACCTACGAACCTACTCTTGAAAATATCGTCTCAAATTTTGACCAAATTAAACAAAAATCAATGCTGTAATAGTCGGCTAATTATTAATTATAAATAATCAAATACTAATTATACCATCTGTTTTCCCTTTGATTAAGTTTAGTTTCTTGGAATTCCTAGACGTTACATTTTAACTTGCGCAACAGCTCATCTTATACAAAAAGATATTAAATTTTTGTTTGATAATAAATAGAAATAACGTATTTATTTACTTGTTTATTACATTAACGAGTGTATAAATTTTTATTAATGTACTGGCCTACCGCCTATCTCTATTAAGAATCATTAATGAATACTTGTACTAGAGTAACGTACCGAATTATTCGAATTAATTCTAATATAAAATATTATATGTTACTAAATTAAATCTTTCTTTTACAACATAAATTTTATAAAGTTCATATTTACTTTAAAAAAACACAGAAGTAAATATATAAATGCAATAATTTTATTTCCTTAATTACATAAAATTCAGAATGAAGCCCAGGAAACCTATACTACACAAGAAGACAAAAAAGCAAAGAATAAAAATCAAATCTATCAACAAATCTATGGTGGTTTTCAACACAGTTAAAAGGCAGCAAATCTAGCATTTTTCCAGGTTTATCTGCAGCAAGAAACTTTGTCCCAGTAATCCTGTTGAGGCCCTGAAACAATCAGTTAAACCAAAACAAAGAAAATCTCCAAAATAGTTAGGTTTAAAAGCATTCACACAGCATTTGACCTCGCACTCAAACTAAATATAGCAAACAAAATCTATACAAAAGATTTCAACACTAAACTTGGATCTTTTTTCCAGTTCTCCATGCAAATATGACAGATTTAAAGGATAGGGCATAATTACATAAAACTCCAAAAGAATAGGAGAATCCAAGGAATAAACAGACAAGAAAACAACAATTTCTTGGAAATTAAGAAGTTTAAAGGATGTTATTCAGAAAGCAAATTAAAACTTGTTGAAGATTTTATGAGGGCAAGAGTGTAGAGCTCCCTTCAATCCAAAGAAGGCTCTAACATGGGGGAAATGCAAGCTCCTGACATATGCAAGCCACAAAACTATCCAGTTTATTTTTCCAAGTATGGATAGCTCTGAGGAGACCATATATCAGCAGCTTATTCTTCCCAGCAAGATCCTCTATTGGACTTCAAGGAGCTCCACTCCCAAACCCTAGATGAACAACAATTGAACTGTTAACAAATAAAAACCCTAAAACAAGAATCTTTAATAAAGCTGAAAAACCAGGGAAAAGAAGCTAAAAAGTCAAACCCACAAAAATTTGGATCCAAAACCTGAAAACAAGGGAAAAAATCCAGTGATCTGGTAAGAACTTTTCCAAGATACTCCAGATCTAATTAAAACCATAACAGAAGAAGAAAGCTTTAAGACTGTATGAGCTTGCTTAATCCCTGTTGTGTTATAAACACAAACACGAAACAAGGAGAGAAACAAAACCAATCCCTAAGCATAGAGCATCAACCACTATTACACCTGACCAAAGAAGAAGTTGAAACCCTAGGAAAAAGAAGAGAGACCTGGAGATGAAAGGAAGATGAAGATTGAGAGGAGAATATATAGAGGGGAGAGATTGCTGATAAGAAATGGTAAGATGGGGAGAAAATGGTAAGTGGGATGGGGGGCCGGGGCCCCCATGGTTGTTTTCTTGCATCTATTGTATTTAATTTACCATGCTGAAAAAAAAAGTCTTATTGGGAAGCGTCTTCTGCTTAATTGATTAGATTCCCTTCAAAATCACATGCGTTTGTCATCAAAACGATGCCCACAAGAAAAAAGTGAGACTTCCCCACCTGCACTCTATTTTTTAACCTTTCTCTTTTTTTAACGTTAGCTTTGACCCGGATTAGGGTTTTAGTTTTGCCTTTTTTTTCAAATTTCTTTTAAGGGTACAGTACAAGAAATTTTTAGGGAAGATCCATTTTAGTACTTCTATTTCTAAATATGATTAATTTTTTAAATTTTGCTGAGATTCGATGCGTTAGTATTGATATAATGTACAATAATTAGATGTTATAAGTGTGTATTTACAAAATGTTGGGAAATTGATAAAAGATTCAACTTTTTGTATGAATATATTGAAAAAAAGGTAGTTTTAAATATTTCTTGGATTTTTTTCTTGCAGAAAAGGCGTGGCTTGAAAATGGGATATGCATAAATTAATGAATGGATAATAATTAATATCGTTTTCAACAATTAATGTGAAGTATTAATTCCCGAAAATTACGATTAAATAGTCTGTCAAAGAATAGGGAATGGGGAAAGTGCATTTGGTGCCAATGCCCCTTTCCAACTGTATCTCGTTGTCTGAATGCTTTTTGTGTTTAAAGAAGGATTATTTGACAGACACCGCTTCAGGCGCTCTCTTCAATGCTCGGACTTCAAACTTTCTTTTACTCATGTATTTCTGTTTCATTATATAACTTCAATTTTTCTGCATATGTATAGTTTATGTATTATACATGTCTATGTACATAAACACACAAATACGATATGATTATATAGATATAACGATCAATATATAATGTGGAATATAACTGATACAATATGGTATAGTAAAACGAGATTTTTAGATAAACAGGAGAATCATTATAATTTTATGGATAAATATATATAGTCATTCAAGTTTTAACTTTGAATTATCTTCATCTTCAATATTCTAAAAGTAGTATTTGAGTTTCTAAAGTTAATAATTCATCTCATTTAAATCATTTATAATGAATTATTAGGATCATACCTAGCCCCATGATGCACTAAACTACACGTATTACGTGGTGCACTCCGACAGACAACATTCGAATTCTTCTAAATCGAAGTGGTGAGATCGATTTTGTCCATAATATTCCGATCGGAAAGATTGGTCTGCCCGAACATGTAGGTCAAGATGTAGGTCAAAAATCCGCATTACATGCGGAAGATCTTCTAATAAAATATAGTCAAGTGAATCATGTCTATAACGGTCAATTCTACGGGTACATTTAATGTACCTTGAGTATGTGTACTTTGAGTACGCACAAAGACCCATCACTAAAAAATACTCTTGACATTTATTTCATGTAGAAGTACATTAAAAATTCTCGAGTTCTTTCACATACTTTCTATAGTGTTTCGAGTAGTATTTGCTAACTTTAAGCACGATAGGGTGAGCTTCGGGGCCACCCAAGCTAATTCACTTTATCATTCCAGTAGGAGTTTTATTTATTTATTTTAGATAAAATTAGTAAATTAAGTAAAAGTATTGATTTTAAGAACTTAAATGAAGACGAATTATTAATTTTATAATATTGAGAACAAAAATGATACAAATTCAAAATTTTAATAACTATAATTCACTTGAATTTTGTTTGAAAGAGTTAAGTAAAATAAATTATTAATTTTAGGGATTCAAATTTCACTTTTAAAACATTGGGAATGAAATTGATACAAACCTTAAACTTAAGGAATTAAATACAACATTTGCTCTAATTTTATTACCATTTAACGGAAATTACTTATATATATACATATAGTAGGGGGAATTATTAAAGAGGACCAAATATGTTAAAATTTTTTCCTAAACTCCCTAATTTGAAAAATATATGTTTGAGGTCACCAATACACAACATATTTTTCCTAAACCCCTTAATCATTTAAAAAGACTGTTATGCCCATACTTTTTTCCTGTTTCCACTCCAATTTTGCTTATTCCAAACCTGTACTTTATCTAATCTCACCTGCCATCACCAGAGTCTTCTTCTTCACTTTTCTTTGCGCGATTGGTGCCCTAATTCTGTTCTGGCGTCGGAGAGCAGGACTGTAAAGCATTTCAGCAGCAATGTATGAAACCTTTTGTCGTACAAAATTCATCAATGTTGTATTATGTCGTGATATGGGTGTGCTTAATTTTTTTGGTTTGTTATGTTGTATTTCATTTTCAATCTAATATCTTTGCAATGTTTTTCCCTGAAATGGCTCTGAGTTTGTTTTATCGTGTTTTGTTTCTTTTGTTTCTTTATGCGAACTAAGGCTTCGATGGTTGTTAATGGACAGATCACATTGTCAATATGTTTCCTGCAACTTCGTCGGCGCAGGTTGAGTCGAGCCCGTTCTGTTATTGTGGTGTTGCTGCCCGTGTTTTCACTTCTAAGACTCCCGAAAATCCTCATCGGAGGTTTGCTAAATGTCGCAAGAGAAATTGTAGGATGTGGGTGTGGCTTGATCCAGAACCGACCCCTGAAATGAGATTACTGATCTCCAGCTATAGCAAAAAGGTCGCTGAAATCAGAGTTCTGAAGATGAAGTGTAATTTTTTGGCAGCTCTTCTTCTTGTCTCTTGGCTAGCCTTCCTAGCACTACGCTTTATTTGATTCTTATTTGTGTAAGATTATGGGTGATTCTTCAATTTTGGTAATATATTCACCCTCGGTTGTAATCCTTCATTTAAACAAGCATGTAAATATTGTATTTTGCAGTGTACATTGCGTTGTTTATCATCTCGCCTTGAATATTTGGAGTTAAAAGCTGGGTTTGTAGAGTCACACCTTTAATAGTTGGCGTTAAAAGCTGGGTTTGTAGAGTCACGCCTTGAATATTTGGAGTTGAAAGCTGGGTTTGTAATGTCTACTTTCTTAGGCATTTCGTCGAACAAGTTGCGAGCACTTCTTACATTGCATTTCTTGAAAGGGTAATGTAATATTAGCAGATCAATATAATTATCATGCTTTTGCAAAAACGACAATTTAATTATTGAACATCATCAACGTACTCTAGCATTCATCATATCAAACCTATCGCAAACAACGACTCAACATTCACCCCCTATTGATTCAACCTTCACCGAACTAGGCCTAGATTCATTTAAGTGTGCTTAGCTCGCACCGATCTGTGCATTGCAAATTTGCCCATCTGAGAAAGTGGGAGCGTGAAATATGCGTAATTGAATCCAGAGTTTGTACAGTGGGGAGTGAAATATGCGTAATTAAATCCAAAGTTTGTAGAGTGATGCGTGAAATATGCGTAATTGAATCCAGGAATTGTAGAGTGGGGCGTGAAATATGCGTAATTGAATCCAGAGTTTATAGAGTGGGGCGTGAAATATGCGTAATTAAATCCAGAGTTTGTAGAGTGGGGCGTGAAATATGCGTAATCGAATCCAGAGTTTGTAGAGTGGGGACTGAAATATGCGTAATTGAATCCAGAGTTTGTTGAGTGATGCGTCAAATATGCGTAATCGAATCCAGGAATTGTAGAGTGGGGCGTGACATATGCGTAATTGAATCCAGAGTTTATAGAGTGGGGCGTGAAATATGCGTAATTAAATCCAGAGTTTGTAGAGTGATGCGTGAAATATGCGTAATCGAATCCAGAGTTTGTAGAGTGGGGCGTGAAATATGCGTAATTAAATCCAGAATCCAGAGTTTGTAGAGTGGGGCGTGAAATATGCATAATTAAATCCAGAGTTTGTAGAGTGGGGAGTGAAATATGCGTAATTAAATCCAGAGTAGACTTCAATGTTAGACTTGATTAATATTACATAAACATATTAGACTTCAATGTTAGACTTGAAAAATATTACATAAACATATTATACTTCAATGTTAGACTTGAATAATTTTTACATGAACATGTATGACTTCAATGTTAGTTGTATAATATTATATGAATATGTATGACTTCAATGTTAGACTTATATAATATTGTATGAACATGTATGACTTCAATGTTAGACTTGTGTAATATTTCACTCCCCACTCTACAAACTCTGGATTCAATTACGCATATTTCTACAAACTTTGGATTCGATTACGCATATTTCACGGATCACTCTACAAACTCTGGATTCGATTACGCATATTTCACGCCCCACTCTACAATTCCTGGATTCAATTACGCATATTTCACGCCCCACTCTACAAACTCTGGATTCAATTACGCATATTTCACGCCCCACTCTACAAACTCTGGATTCAATTACACATGCATATTTCATGCCCCACTCTACAAACTCTGAATTCGATTACGCATATTTCACGCATCACTCAACAAACTCTGGATTCGATTACGCATATTTCACGCCCCACTCTATAATTCCTGGATTCAATTACGCATATTTCACGTCCTCACTCAACAAATGCAGCTTTTAATTACGCATATTGTACTCATCATTCAACAAATACAGGAAATGGAATTCCACATAAACAAAGAAAGAGAACAATTAAAATGTAAGAAATTATTTGTTTCTTTGTTCAAGCCGGAAGTAACCATATTTCAATAAAACGTGAGCGATGTGCACACGGTAATCAGCGATGGGGACTGCGTAAGCAAACTCTTGGAAATCTGTGGACTGCTTTGCAAGTAACTCCACGTAAAGACAAATAAAGGCCCCACAGTCCAAGCTATCTGTTGCTTGAGTACGAAAATGAACGAGTTCAGGGTACTTGTCTGCTGCTCGAAATACCGAATATCCCTTATATTCCCAATAAGATTTCATGAAACAACCCCATACCTTCTCCATGTGACGTGATCTAGCCGAAGGCATGGAGTTGTATGATGCGAACTTCATCTCCCTGGTATCGTACATAACACAACCAAGTGTGTAACATCCCGGATTTTGGGGTCAAGAAGAATTCCTTCTAAAGTCCGTAGTCACTATTCATTCCTAAACGTAGAAATTGCCACCTTTACCTATCCAATATTGGGCTCAAATGAATCCTTACAAAATTTTATGAATTTTGATATCATTCCCAAACCTTAATTCTCATCGTAACTCCCGCAGTAACCAAAACCGGTCATAAAACCCTAGTTTTGCCCAATTGAGGGATTTCCGAATTCTAACATTTTCCTTATACAATATTATAGTTAAAACGATCCTTGAATTATTTTATGAATTTTCATGCATTTACCAAAACTTGATTCCAACCGTAGCATATTTTATAAATATTTTCCCTTTTAAAAATTATTATTTTATTTTAAACAATTAGCTTTTATTCAATATTCAAAATTATACTTAAAACGTTTCTTGAATTTTTCTCTAAGCTATGATAATTTTTCCAACCTTTAAACTTCGTCATAGCTTCGTTTATATAATTTTACCATGATTTTTATCATCTTTAACGTTCATGACTTGTAAACGAAAAACCTAAATATTCCACATTTATAATCATAACGAAACTTATTTTTCACTCATTCTTTCATTATTTTTACCACTTACAGTTCTCGTTTCTCGACTCTTGAATAAATTTCACATTAATTTATATTTATTTTTATTTACCATGACATCATTCATGACCTAACTTTCCTAAAATAGAATTTCTAAAAATAGAAAGTTTAGAGATGTGAATTTAATTCTTCCACATCTCTTACAAGAATTCCATACAATTGTGCAAGTTAAGGTTTTTCCACATTTCCTACAAGAATACCATATACTTGTATGAATTAGAAATATTCCACATTTCTTACTAAAAAACCATACAAATATGTGGGTTAAAAATCTTCCACATCTCTCATAAATTTTTAGAAATTGCTATAAGACCCCTTATTCCTACCCATAAATACCCTTCATATGAGCCATTTCTAACTCACAAAATCAACACAAAAATCACTCTTCTCTCTCTCCCCTAAACCCACGAAAATTCCCCCCTCCAAATCCCTCAAGGTTAGTTTATTTTATACTTTAAATTATGCTTTAATTTATGCTTTATTTTATATTTAAATTATTCAATTTAATTTATATTTCATATGTTTTGAATTATGTTAGAAATTTTTGTTAGAGAATTATGCTTTAGGAATTTACTTTTCATGAAATAAAGTTAGGGAATTAAATTAGAAAATGCAAGTTTATTATATGAATTTATTTAAATATGTGTTTGAATATTCGTGATCACGTTCTTGAATGTTAGAACAAATGCATGTTTAGAGAATTTAATTATGAATTAATTTTCATAGAGAATTTATATACTTTGCTATATTATGCTTCAAATTCTATGTTACAAATATGAATATGATCAAGTATGTTACACACCTCCTTTGAATATTCAAATAGACTTAAGAATATATTCTTGATGTTCTTGGATCAATGTGTGGACCGTGTGCTAGTGTGTATGTGTGTGAGATTGATTTTATGTTATAAAGTGTTTAATTCCTAAGAATTTGAATAGTAAATGTTTTAAATAGTAATTTTGACTTTTTGGTCAACCCATAAGCTGCATATTTTGAAAATATTATTAAAATAATTATAAAATTAGTTTTGGAATTTTTAAATAACGATTTTATCCGAATTTTCCAAAAAATCGGTAAATTGTGAATTATTTTCAAAATATAACCTACATTGTCAAATTAAATTCTAAATTTCATCTCTAATGTTCTAATTAGGATTATAATGTGATTAATAAATATTTGATTAATTAAAGAATTCATGAAACCTGATTAATTACTTAATTTCCCTTAAACGGTTAAAATTAGAGTTTACCGAAAATCCTCTAACATGATATAGTTTATGTGTTTACTTGATTAGAATAATGTGTAATCCTTTTATGCATGAACATTATGTGTTTTATGTGCTTATTTGATTAAAATAAGGAACCTAGTTCTAAACCTATAGTAGTTAATACTTTCAGGCGCAGTGGAATCCACATTACAATGTCTGACTACTGGTATAGGTGAGGGTTAAAATGTTTTCAACTGGAATCATGCTATACATATGTATCTATATTATATAAAAACTATTTCCAAGCCTACCTATCATTTTGATTTACTACCCTATATACATATTATTGTACTACAATGTTCCTCTTAAGGGAAAAATACTTTCATGTCGTAATCAACATTTTACTAGGACATTATATATTTTAAGTCCACTTTATCAAAATGTTGACTCCGGGTTATGCAAGCAAAATATTGTTCTTAATTCATGTTATGGGCCCCGGCTGTATCCGTAGCGAGCAATTACCCGAAAGGTATCGGGCCGAGGGTATTGTTGGTGCTGTGGACTGCCACCACCTCTTGGTAGTGGTTTAACTGGAGGTTAGTTACTCCATGCCAAGGGATGAGAGAGAGATAGCTGCCTCTCGAATCGTGTTCATGGTCTCTAGGGTTTGATTCCCTATTGACATCAAGGAGTAGTGGGGTTAATATTGTTCTGGGTTTTATTGAAGTATCGGTGCCTTGATCAGCCCGATACTGTTTTACCAATTATTTAAGGGGTTACGGATGGAGGGCCTAGCTTACGGGCAATAAAGTTCTTGTTACAAACGGTTCATATTTCTACAAAGATTCCCAATTACCCCTATCCCTATTTTAACAATTATTATGAACCGTTTCCTATTTGTTATATCCTAATGCTATTATTTTGGATCAAGATCTTCAAGATCATATAAAAATATATACATATACATGTATCTATAAACTACTATACCCCCTTTACTTAGTCACTTTGACTAACCCTCTCGCCTATTTTAAAATGCATGATTTCAGGAATCAATGAACGACAATTAGAGGTATCTTGAAGCATTACGACCGCAGGTTGGATCCGATCCTAAGAGTACACTGTCTTGAGCCTACTCTCTGCAGAAACAAACTATCTCATACTTTGTCCTTGCATGTTAACCTGTAGTACTCTTTTACGAACTACTTTGATCAATAATGATAATCCTGTTAGGAATAGTGCCCTAGAAAGCCGATTATATATCCGCTTTGTACTTTTCCTTATTGTGATCACAGACAATCTTTGAATAAAATAACGAATTAAGGCAACACTTCTTTATATGTTCTTGTTTGGTATGCGTTTACTTTAGCTGTGCATGTATGAGAACCCCCCTAATCCTGATGACTTTAGGACTCTACCATTTAGGTGAAATGGTTCATCAAACGAGCCCTATATCACATAAGTCATTATTAGTAAAATGCTCCAAACCGATGAGTCCTACAGACAGTGGGAGTGTCAACCTGACTCCTCTAAGGCTTGCTTGTGGGATCACGCCCTTAAGAAGGACCACCTTGTTTCATGGAGGTGCAAAGTGTATAGTTGATACGTGCGTGATACATGAGGGTGCTTACTTCCATAAGTAAGTTCACTGAGGTGCCCCGTGTGAGAAGATTCCTAAATAGAAACTTCCAGATTATGAAATATCTCACGAGTCATTGATATGATCAATTGATCCTTAGACTTGAGGTTCCATGTCACTTTATGAGTTAACTCTGTAGTCTTAGGTATAAGCTTTAAAGGGTGTCGCCTTAGACAACTGATTCAAGGCTTATGCTGGGGCTGCACAAGTGACTCATGAAAGTGAATGAGAATCAAGATAGGACCTGCACTTGCATTTGCAAGGTGATCTTGTTGGGATTAGTGCCCTGAAAATCTAATTATATTGTAAATATTTTGGATTAATAAAACTGAAATTACAACAAGTTATGAGTATTTTACAAATTTAATAATTAATGACGTGTGATGATATTTTTATATGAAATGTGTTTCATAGGAAAAGACTTTAAATACCAAGAATCACGTGTCATTAAAGTTCTAGTCAGTATGATAAGAAGATGTTCTTATCAAGACTATAATGTGTTATATAAGATGATTAGTCTTTCGTCATAGGGAAATGGAGTTTCCAATTATGACACATAGATGATTTTCAATGAGATTGGAAACATCGAACTGGGCCACTGAGATTGTTCATTTTATACTGCTATCTAAAATGAACAAAATCTCGGAAGCATTAGACTCTTAATCCTGGAGATGTTTCTACTTTAGGCATGTAGTGTCAATCACTGTGATGTACTCAGAAGTGAGGTCTCGGTAACGGGTGGCCAAAATACTTTGTACGTTCGGTGATTGCATGAAATGTGCTAAAGAGAAATATTGATCGAGGAATCTGTAGCCTTGCTGAAAGGTTAAAAGATATCCCTGAAATAGATTTGCAAAAGTTCGAATTAAATCTTTGGCCAAAGTACTTCGTGTGTGCGTCACCGAAGTTGTATGTTGAATGTGTTTCACATACAGGGAATTTGGACTTAAGGCGAATCAAGAATTTCAAATTTGAAGTGAAAATAAATGATAGTAGTATTGATTTATTTTTCATGGATATCTGTACAGAGGAGTAAAATGCAAAATTATTCTAGATCGAGAAATTCGTGAATAATTTAATTAATTTTAGAGCTCAGCAATATTTATTTAGTGGAATTAAATATTGTTAAACGGTAATCAATTATTATCATGGGATGATAATAGATTGACCCGTTTGGAGCTAAGATTAATTAGTCCTGCAGGTCCCCTCGCAAGCCCCAACGAAGATCAAAGAGAAAATATTAAAAGGAGAGAGAGAAATGATTTTTCAAAGAGTTTGAAAAAGGCCAAGGAATTTATTTTGAGAAAATAAATTAAGTTCCAAAGAGTCGGAAATGCCCGAAATTTTAATTTGGAGAAAATAATTTTTTTCCAAAAAAAATAATAAAAAAAATATGATGACGTGGCGAGGTGCTGACGTGACAGGTGACGTGTCATGCCACATCAGCGAGTCAGCGTCGCGTGGCATGCCACATGGCGCGATACGTGGACGGCGGAGATCTCGCTGCGCCATGGCGCGCGGATGGTCCAGATTTGTTCTGGAAATGGGTCGGCTCAACGGGCCGGGTCGGATAGGGTCGGTCACGGTTTGACCTACCCGAACACGTGGACAAATGAGATTTCGCTACGTGTCCCCTGGTCCAGACCAAGTTGAACCGACCGGTTCACTGGTAAACCGGTCTGGGGTCTGAACCGCCCGGTTGGACAGGACCGGTTCGACACGTGGCAGCTGCTCGTGCTGCCGTGAGCAGCACACGCGCCAGCCACACAGCCGCCACACGAGCGGCGCGTGCGGCGGGCGTTTGGCGCATGCTCGTGGCGGCGTGATCTTCCACGTGGCAGTCACGGATTCGCCATCTGAACTTGGAGTTCACGTCAATTTTCATTTTTTTGGACGAAAATATCCCTTAAATGGCCCTATAAATATGGGGTTGATGCTGTTCATTTGATGTACAAAAAATTTCCAGCCTTTCCTTTCGTTTTGAATAGCTTCCCAAATCTCTCCATAATATTTAATTAATCCTTAATTAAGGATTAATTAATTACTTAATTAGGTGGTTATATAATTAATATATAATCCACTTAATTAATAGAAAATAGGGATTTTCTAGTTTTAGAAAAAAAGGGTTTTTCTAAGAAAATATTTTCTCAAGTATTTAGCGAAATACTGCAGGAGTCCACACTCCAATTTCTTAATCGGGGATATTGCGGGGAAGCTCTGTCGGTTTCACGATAAGATATCGAGGTGCTGGAAAAGTGCCGTTGATAACCAATTTTGCAGTACGGTAATACCGTTATGCTGCCAAAATTATTTGCATATTGTGATTATATGCTAGATGATTAAAAATGTTATCGATGCCTGTATATATTAGAGTTATGCTGCCCGATTTGTTCCGCTGCTTTATTAAAATAGTTTAGAAATATTTTGATAACGAGGTTATGGCGAAATTTTTTGAATATTACGCTATACCGTCACTCTGCTTCGGGCCCGCCACACCAACAACTGGTATCAGAGCGAGACTCTGATTATATACTCGCATTGATAAAGCATAAGATGCATAATTTTAAATCTGATACTGTGCACGTAAATTCTGTCTAAGGAGGCTGGGTTTTAAGTGGGACCGTTGTGACCCCTCCAGTGTTTCCTGGGAATTTGCGTGGAATGGTAATTTTCTAGGAATCGATTTCAATAATCTTCCTGGTTAATTGCCGAATCAGTAAATATGATTTAAATTATGTGATAATTTAAAACATATTTATTTAAGGGGCCATTAAAAATTTAAAGCGTGATAATTATTTGCAAGCATGCTTTTAATTTTAAAAATGGCATGATAATATGTGATATTATGTTATTTCAATTATGCATGATTTATTTAATATGATTAGATAAATAATGTTTAATAGAGATTAAATACGATGCATAATTGGATTAATATTTTTTGGCTTAAATTAATAAAGAGTTATTAAAGCTTTAGAATATTATTAGGATTATTTAATAATCCTAGTGGGAGCTTATTAATTAGATTAATTACTTCAAAAAAATTAATAAGACGCCAAAAGTGATTATTTAATAATCAAAGATAATCTACAAATTCTATAAAATTCAAGTAGGGGCGAGATGAAAAGAGTTGGATTCTCACGGCCTCCATTACCCGTCTATAGTATAGTGGATATATACTACTCCCTTCGGCGGGTATGTATTCGCGGTATACAAGATTAAACTTTTTCGGATAGAATGAAGTACGGGGAAATTCAGCTCGACCACGCCTCTGTGGAATGTCTGATCTACTCGTACGAATTTCTAGGTAATGGTGTACGCTTGACTAAGTGATGTATTAACCTCCCTTCGGAGCTATGTTACATTCACTTAGAGGCTAAAGGTTAACGTGGTGGATTAACATAGTTTGGTAAGAGTTACCTAGATGGCATGTTAATTAAGATTAATTCTTGCTTTTCTAATCGGTTTTCGACCTCGCTTTCGGGGAGTCAACTGCGGTTAGATAAGTCACCATTGTGTAAACCAAAAATGTTTACGTGGATTTCATTTATTGGTTAGACACAAAAGAAGTAAAATACAGAATCATAACTTACACCTTTTTAAAATATTTCAGTTTTAAAGCAATGACGACCGCTAGCCCGCTTCAATCGATCTTAAAGGAAAATAGGCTTGAAGGGTCTAATTACGCTGACTAGAAAATGAATCTTGAGATCGTGTTTGGTCACGAGAATCTGAAACAAGTGCTCACTGAACCTTGTCCGTGGGTACCGGAAACTACAGCCAATCAGGATATGAGAAATGTTTATGCCAATTGGATCAAGTCCAATGATTTGGCTAGGTCATATATCCTGGCTTCTGTCTCCAATGTTCTTAAGCATCAAATGCACGAGATGCCAACTGCTAAGAATATGATGGATCATCTCCATCAGATGTTTGGAGGACAGAATCGAGCCAAGAGGCTTGAATTGATGTGGAGGTTGTTAGTTACCAAGATGTCTGAAGGATCACCTGTTCAGGATCATGTTATGAACATGATGGCTTGCCTGAATGAAATTGAAAGCCTTGGTGCTAAATTTGATGATCTCAACAAACAGGATATGATCCCATGCTCTCTGCCAAAGTCGTTCGACATATTCAGGCAAAATTATTCTATGAACAAATTGGTTTTTTCTCTGCCTGAATTGATGAACGAACTTAAAGTGGCAGAGGGAGTGATGAAAGCTAAGGGAACGGTTCTCCTGGCTCAGACATCGACTTCCACGGCTCCAAAAGCCAATAAGTGGAAAAAGGGAAAGGGAAAGGTTTTCAATCCCAAGAAAAAGGTTCAGAAGAAGAAGGGTAAACCTAGCAAAGGAAAATGTTTCCACTGCGGAGAAAATAGGCACTGGAAGAGGAATTGTCCAAAATACTTAGCAAGTCTTCTTGCTAAGCCATCTAGACAAGGTATATTGATATCTTGTTTGATTGAATTATGTTTAGTTGGAAGTCCACCAGATTCCTGGTGTGTGGACTCGGGTTCAACTAATCATATCTGTAATTCGTTACAGGGTTCAAGCTAACCAGAAAGCTTGAAGATGGTGAGATGCAGCTACTGTTCGGAGATAATACAAGTATATCTGTACTAGCAGTAGGGACTGTAAATTTGTATTTTGGCGATAGGGTTTTGGTACTGAAAGACATTCTGTATATACCGTGTGTTCGCAGAAATCTGATTTCTGTGAGTTGTCTAATAAATAATGGTTTCAATGTTTGTTTTGAACAAAATTTTACCATTAAGCAAAATAAAAATTTTATTTGCTCTGGCACGGTAAAAGATGGTCTTTTCTTGTTATACCCCGATAAAAACCCTAATTCCAAACTTAACACTACTGCGCTTGACTTCCATCCAAAAGAAAAACTCATATGCCTAACGTGGCTTACAAGTGGCATTTACGCCTTGGTCATATTAATCCAAAAAGGATCCAAAGACTAATATCAGACGAATTGTTGAGTCCCTTGGACTTAACAGAACTACCAGTCTGTGAATCCTGCTCGGAAGGTAAAATGACCAAGAGATCTTTTAAATCTAAAGGTAATCGAGCCACAGAATTGCTTGAGTTAATTCATACGGATGTGTGTGGTCCTATGAGTATTCAAGCAAGAGGAGGATTTGAGTATTTCATCACTTTTACGGATGATTACTCCAGATACGAATACGTTTATTTGATGAGATATAAGTCAGAATCTTTTGAAAAGTTCAAAGAATTCAAGGCTGAAGTTGAAAATAAAACCGAAAAACGTATCAAAGCACTTCGATCAGATCGTGGTGGTGAGTATCTGTCTACAGAGTTTCTAGAATTTCTCACTGCAAATAGGATTAGATCTCAATTATCTGCACCAGGTACACCCCAGCAGAATGGTGTTGCAGAAAGGAGAAATAAAACTCTGATGGAAATGGTAAGATCTATGATGAGTCATGCTACCCTACCAAGTTCGTTTTGGGGCTTTGCACTCGAAACGTCGGCACACATATTAAACCTTGTTCCATCCAAGTCAATTCCTAAAACACCAATGGAACTGTGGCGAGGGCAAAAGCCCAGTGTCTCCTATCTTCGGATATGGGGAACCCCAGCTCATGTGTTAAGGAAAGATCCTGACAAGTTGGAATCAAGAACAGAGGTTTGCCTATTCATAGGTTATCCTAAAGGAACAAGAGGTAGTATATTTTACGATCCGAGAGATCACAAAGTGTTTGTGAGCACTAATGCTAAATATCTCGAAGATGATTTCGTAAATGACCACAAGGGTAGAAGCAAAATTGTGTTAGAAGAAATGATAACATCAGATTCTGAATTCCAAGAACCCATAGTAACTGAAAATGTGTTAGATACATATGATGTACCAGATACAACATATGATGTAGGGACGAGTACACAACAGTCTTGTGGTAGTGGGAGGATTGTCAGGGCACCTGATAGATACCTAGGATTAACCCAAGTGGTTGAATCTGAAGTATCTGATCCTGTCACATATGATGAAGCTATAAAGGATATAGACGCTGACCGTTGGGTCAGAGCCATGGAATCTGAATTAGATTCAATATATTCCAATAAAGTCTGGGAACTTGTAGAGGCGCCTGAGGGCATTAAACCTATTGGATGCAAATGGGTCTACAAGAGAAAAAGGGGAGTGGATGGAAAGGTTGAGACCTTTAAAGCAAGGCTTGTGGCAAAGGGTTATACCCAGAAAGAAGGTATTGATTATGATGAAACCTTCTCGCCTGTAGCAATGCTTAAGTCCATACGAATTCTCCTATCCATTGCTGCTCATTTTGATTATGAGATTTGGCAAATGAATGTAAAGAGTGCCTTCTTGAATGGGCACCTTCAAGAAGAGTTATACATGGCTCAGGCTGAAGGCTTTATAGCCAGAAATCAGGAGCATATGGTACGCAAGCTTGATAGATCAATTTATGGTCTTAAGCAAGCGTCTAGATCATGGAACATCAGATTTAATGAAGTAATTAAATCCTTTGGATTTATACAATTGCCTGATGAACCATGTCTGTACAAGAGACATCATGATAGTGTTGTAACATTTTTAGTTTTATACGTTGATGATATTCTGCTCATTGGGAATGACACGGGAATATTGTCAGCAGTCAAGATTTGGTTATCAAATCAGTTTAACATGAAAGAACTAGGTGAAGCCAGTTATATTCTAGGGATCAGACTTTGTCGTGATCGAAAGAATAAAATGATTGGTTTATCACAAGCAGCATATATAGATGTTGGCAAGATATAATATGGCGAATTCCAAGAAAGGATCGTTACCTTTCAGACATGAAGTTCATATGTCTCGGGATTAGTGTCCTAAGAACCCAAAAGAGACAGAAGAAATGAAAGATGTTCCGTATGCTTCGACAGTCGGAAGCCTCATGTATGCCATGTTATGTACAAGGCCAGATATCTGTTATGCTGTAGGTCTAGTCAGCAAATATCAATCAAACCCTGGACCCCAACACTGGATAGCTGTAAAGCATATATTAAAGTACTTGAGAAGGACTCAGGATTATATGCTTGTCGATCGCAGTGATGAGCTCATTCCTATAGGGTACACGGATTCGGATTTTCGATCTGATTTGGATTCTAGGCGTTCGACGTCTGGATATGTATTTACTCTATGAGGAGCAGCCGTTAGTTGGAGGAGTATTAAGCAAACTTGTATTGCTGACTCCACCATGGAAGCCAAATACGTGGCAGCTTCGGAAGCAGCCAAAGAAGCGTATTGGTTGCGGAATTTCCTAATGGATCTAGAAGTCGTCAAGGACGGACTTACACCGATCACATTGTACTGTGACAATGCTGGAGCGGTGGCCAACTCCAAGGAACCTCGAATTCATAAACGTGCGAAGCACATTGAGAGGAAGTTTCACATTATACGTGATTATGTGGAACGCGGAGAAGTGGCAGTGGTGAAAATTGCCTCAGTAAACAATCTGGCAGATCCCTTCACTAAGACTTTGGCGCAAAAGAGTTTTGACACTCATGTAGAAGGGATGGACCTTAGATATGTAGCCAATTGGATTTAGGGCAAGTGGGAGATTGTTGGGATTAGTGCCCTGAAAATCCAATTATATTGTAAATATTTTGGATTAATAAAACCGAAATTACAACAAGTTATGAGTATTTTATAAATTTAATAATTAATGACGTGTGATGGTATTTTTATATGAAATGTGTTTCATAGGAAAAGACTTTAAATACCAAGAATCACGTGTCATTAAAGTTCTAGTCAGTATGATAAGAAGATGTTCTTATCAAGACTATAATGTGTTATATAAGATGATTAGTCTTTCGTCATAGGGAAATGGAGTTTCCAATTATGACACATAGATGATTTTCAATGAGATTGGAAACATCGAACTGGGCCACTGAGATTGTTCATTTTATACTGCTATCTAAAATGAACAAAATCTCGGAAGCATTAGACTCTTAATCCTGGAGATGTTTCTACTTTAGGCATGTAGTGTCAATCACTGTGATGTACTCAGAAGTGAGGTCTCGGTAACGGGTGGCCAAAATACTTTGTACGTTCGGTGATTGCATGAAATGTGCTAAAGAGAAATATTGATCGAGGAATCTGTAGCCTTGCTGGAAGGTTAAAAGATATCCCTGAAATAGATTTGCAAAAGTTCGAATTAAATCTTTGGCCAAAGTACTTCGTGTGTGCGTCACCGAAGTTGTATGTTGAATGTGTTTCACATACAGGGAATTTGGACTTAAGGCGAATCAAGAATTTCAAATTTGAAGTGAAAAATAAATGATAGTAGTATTGATTTATTTTTCATGGATATCTGTACAGAGGAGTAAAATGCAAAATTATTCTAGATCGAGAAATTCGTGAATAATTTAATTAATTTTAGAGCTCAGCAATATTTATTTAGTGGAATTAAATATTGTTAAACGGTAATCAATTATTATCATGGGATGATAATAGATTGACCCGTTTGGAGCTAAGATTAATTAGTCCTGCAGGTCCCCTCGCAAGCCCCATCGAAGATCAAAGAGAAAATATTAAAAGGAGAGAGAGAAATGATTTTTCAAAGAGTTTGAAAAAGGCCAAGGAATTTATTTTGAGAAAATAAATTAAGTTCCAAAGAGTTGGAAATGCCCGAAATTTTAATTTGGAGAAAATAATTTTTTTCCGAAAAAAATAATAAAAAAAATATGATGACGTGGCGAAGTGCTGACGTGACAGGTGACGTGGCATGCCACATGGCGCGACACGTGGACGGCGGAGATCTCGCTGCGCCATGGCGCGCGGATGGTCCAGATTTGTTCTGGAAATGGGTCGGCTCAACGGGCCGGGTCGGATAGGGTCGGTCACGGTTTGACCGACCCGGACACGTGGACAAATGAGATTTCGCTACGTGTCCCCGGGTCCAGACCAAGTTGAACCGACCGGTCTGGGGTCTGAACCGCCCGGTTGGACCGGACCAGTTCGACACGTGGCAGCTGCTCGTGCTGCCGTAAGCAACACACGCGCCAGCCACACAACCGCCACACGAGCGGCGCGTGCAGCTGGCGTTTGGCGCGTGCTCGACGCCGCCGTGCTCGTGGCAGCGTGATCTTCCACGTGGCAGTCTCGGATTCGCCATCTGAACTTGGAGTTCACGGCAATTTTCATTTTTTTTGGACGAAAATATCCCTTAAATGGCCCTATAAATATGGGGTGGATGTTGTTCGTTTGATGTACAAAAAATTTCCAGCCTTTCCTTTCGTTTTGAATAGCTTCCGAAATCTCTCTCCATAATATTTAATTAATCCTTAATTAAGGATTAATTAATTACTTAATTAGGTGGTTATATAATTAATATATAATCCACTTAATTAATAGAAAATAGGGATTTTCTAGTTTTAGAAAAAAAGGGTTTTTCTAAGAAAATATTTTCTCAAGTATTTAGCGAAATACTGCCGGAGCCCACACTCCAATTTCTTAATCGGGGATATTACGGGGAAGCTCTGCCGGTTTCACGAGAAGATATCGAGGTGCTGGAAAAGTGCCGTTGATAGCCAATTTTGCAGTACGGTAATACCGTTATGCTGCCAAAATTATTTGCATATTGTGATTATATGCTAGATGATTTAAAATTATGTTATTGATGTCTGTATATATTAGAGTTATGCTGCCCGATTTGTTCCGCTGTTTTATTAAAATATTTTAGAAATATTTTGATAACGAGGTTATGGCGAAAATTTTTGAATATTACGCTATACCGTCACTCTGCTTTGGGCCCACCACACCAACAAATCTCTTATTGTGTAAGTCATTCTTATGCCATATGGAGTCCTTGGTCAAGGCAGTAGATCAAGACATGAAGAAAAGGGTTTCTTGGATTGAGATCAAATAGATATGAAATGCACTTAGCTTTAAGACCGGATTATTAGGGTTCTGATTATTCGCTTACCCTAGATCTTGGTTGAGAGATAGTAAGTAGGAGGATTGTATCTCACATGAATCAATGACTTAAAGGTTCTGTCGAGTCGAGACATTCCAATT
The DNA here is from genome assembly GCA_037501455.1 of Lantana camara. NCBI lineage: Eukaryota > Viridiplantae > Streptophyta > Magnoliopsida > Lamiales > Verbenaceae > Lantana > Lantana camara. The sequence goes on along the minus strand of CM074860.1, from coordinate 94,288,933 downwards.
CAGCTAGGGGTTAAACACCTGTTGCTAGACTATGGTCGTTTAATCTGCGGACTGATTAATTAATTAGTGAATTAATTAATTAGGGTCACTGCTAATTGAATTGAGAACCTAGAGGGTCACACACAACAACTTGGTTACATGAGTTTAGGCTTTGAAATGATTAAACGAGTTAATCGAGCCGAGAGGGTTCCACACGTGTGAAACCACACGTGTGGGTCACGTGAGTAACACGTGTGGGTCACGTCACGTGAGTAGCACGTGTCCTTGGGACACGTGTCTCACACGTGTATATATATATATATATATATATATATATTGTATATATATATTAAATAATTAATTTGTTAATCATTTAATAGACTTTGGTTTAATTTTGAATTAAAAAGAAAATCTTATTTTGGAGAAAAATAATCTATTTAATTAATTACGAATTAATTAATTAGATAAACAAGTTATTTATTTATTAATAAATAAAGTATAATATTATCCAAAAGGGTTTGGATATTTTAGCTCTCTTAAAAGTTGATTTGAATTAGAATTCAAAGTCAAAGTTGGAAATTACTTGATGATCAAGTAATAAGAGAGAGGGACCAAATCCTTAGTCCATAAGGACTAGTATTTCGGCCGCTCCTCTCTACTTATATATAGGGGAGCTCGAGCTACCCATAGAGAGTAATTGCGAATTCTTTTGGTTCATGTGTTGAACACCATCCTTTCTCCAAGATCAAATAAACCCTAGGTCAAGCCTAAACACTAACTAGAGAACTAGTATCCTTACTAGTTAGATTGTAGTCAAGTTGGTGGACTATCTCTAGAGAGCTTCAAGTTAGAAGTTTTGAAGATTTGAGCTTTACCAAGGAGAGGAGATCAAGCCGCGAGAAGAGCGTTCTTGGGTGGCTTGAAATGCTTCAAGAAAGATTATTGAAAAGTAAGTTTCAAATCTCTACGAATTCGGATTCACGATTGCGAGTTTCGATTCTTTTTGTTGGAAAATTTTTAAATTTCCGCTGCTTTCTGATTCCTGTTTTCCAACAAATCCTTGCTCATTGTACGTTATCCTCCCCGTTCATTGGTAAAGTTGAATCTCTTTATCTTCCGCTGCACTGTGACATATACTCCATTCATATATTATCCTGACCGTTCGCCGTAGTATTTCCTGAGTGTTGGGTCTAACCTCCACTCAGGGAGTATTGCGGTGCGGGGTTGTAGTGCTGGGGAGGCACTACAAAGTGCCAGTGATGTCCAGTGTGCAATGGGAATATGATATATTTGCAATTGTTCCTGACACTGTAGTCGAGACTTTCCAGTTGTAGCAAGTAATAATTCCTCAACTCCGGTTTCTCAAGAAATTTGCCCTTATTCCTCACCGACATATAACGGCTCGCCTCTGATCTTTTCAATATAGCCATTATATGTTGCGTAAGAAACGAGAAAACGCAATGGATGTTGTGTGGTTTTTTAGGAATGTAGTCATCACCGATCAAAATATCAAAATAAGCCTCATACACCCGCTGATTCATTGATTGTCCCCATAGCAACCTCATAATATCACTAACAAACACCCTTGTTTCATCGCCGCATACAAATACCACTTTATCACTGGCAAAAAAATAAGGTAAAATTACGCATTGATACAAAACTGAATTACAAATCCCTAAAATAATTATGCAACAAAATCAACTTACTTGAATGTCTCAGTGTAGTTATGAATCACCCCATCAATCATTGCAAGGGCTTCCTCATTCAAAGATGCACGCCCATCGAAGTCCTTTCTACCCACAAACGACTTTAATTCATTGGGAACAAAAGGTATGTTGTCATCATCATCATCATTCAACAAAACATGATGAACTGCTTCATAAGGGAGTTCAGCAGCATCTTGATGAACAAGCACCACCGCAAGTCGCTCAACCTTATCAACAGCAGCAACACCCTTATCTTCATCAGTCCCACCAATAGCAGCATCCTTCTCCTCTTCTTCATCCCCCCATCCTCTTCATTCTTCTCCTTCTCTTCATCCATCTCATCCACTCCATCCTTCTCATCGTCTCCAGTCTTCTCCTCCTCATCAGCCTTCACCTCTTCTTCCTTCTCCTCCTCCTTAGACACCTCATCAGCATCACCTTTCTTTTTTCTTTTACTAGACTTTGCTGGCTGCTTCACTTTTTTCCTCTTACCACTCTTCTCCTCTGCTACGCCCTGTTCTTCACCTTCAGAATCACACCTATCAACATCATCATCAACCTCATTTTGGAATGTACACTCTGGTATATGATCTACACATTCCAGCAACCTAAGCTCATTCTTATCAGCAGGTTTAATTGGATGCAGCTGCAAGCAAGTTTAATATGAGCATCTAGTTTCGAATAATCCATGCATACATAAGGTTTTCAATCATAATGTGTGCTTACGTCGGAGATTCTCAGCTCGCTGAAACTCTTTTCAATTGCTTTTTCCTGTGCAGGCAAGATAGTTTTCTTTCACTTCAAAAAACGTGGAAAACTTGCACCACCACGGCTTGCCCACATGTGGAAAAATGCTCATGGAACCAGGCCTGAGTGTAGAACATGATACGGGGACTAAAAAGACAAACACTACACAGCTTACATGTAAATATAAAATAACAGAATGTATAAATTCTTACCATCAACTCCATGCTACATCCATCAAAGAACTGTCTGTCCCCAGCTTTAAATGTCTCCATTGACAACAACAAAAAGTTATAAACAGCAGCGCCCCAAGCGAATCGGTTGATATACTCTAACTCATCTATATAGCATATCAGACCAATTGGCAGCTTAAGGGTGCTGTGTGGAAACAACATTGTAGAAAAAACAAACAAAATGAACATTCTTGCAAAATCATCGATGCCTTCGGCATCACTCATAGAAGCCAATTTCTGTAAACTGACTAATATGTTCTAACGTGTCACCCTACCGTTTTTGTTATCAAAATACAGGCGATAACATCGTGAATTCACTCTAACAAAAGGGTCAACGGGATAACCCTCACATTGTAGACTCAACACAATGGAGAGCTCCTCAACGGTAAAGGGTACTCTGACATTCCCGAAGTTGAATGCCCACTGGTTGAAGTGAAAACGTTGTAGAAGGAAACCAACGCGTTTGTTTGTAGCTTGAAATCCAGGCATGTGAACGAAAAACCGAAAAGGGGTTGCTCGTATACTTTTCCTTTGGGCATCAGTTAGGGGACCAAGCTCGCCCAATTTTTCTGTGAAATATGTGGGAGAACAGCGGCAGACTATGTCATCGCGTCGCTTAGTTTTGCTGTAGCTAGATTCTTTTCCAGGTGTGGATTTCGTTCATTTTTTCTTCAATCGCGTCATACTTGACAATGGAGGCTGTAAAATAGATTGTGTAATTGAACAGCCCTAATGTCGAATTGAAAATCTGTAATGAAGAATAAAAAACATAAATTGCCGAATCACAAATTTTACACATACCAGGGGTGGATTCTTCAACGACGAATGTCTTCTTCAAGGACGACGGCCGAAATATGATTGGAAGCGGGATCGGCAGCGGGGGTGAAGAAGAGGAAATTTGATCAATCACAACTGAACTCAGATTCTTGAACTCTGATTGTTGAACTCAACAAGGCAATGGCATTACAGTCTTTTTACACGATGTAGGGGGTTTAGGAAAAGTATATTGAATATTGAAGATCTAAAATAGTGGCATTTCAAATTAGGGGGTTTTGAAAAAATCTTCAGTCTTACTAGGGACCATTCATTAATTTGCTGTATATAATACTTGCCAGTAACTAAAAAATGTGTAATTTAAATGAATAATGATCATCTATATTATCATTTAAACAAGAGAAACAAGTAGAAATAGCTTCGATATCTTGGTTTCTTCATTTTTTTTTTCTTTTTATTTAATTATTTATATTTTTTTCATTTATTTTATTCTTTTATATTCTTTTATTTATTTCATTTTTTTTTTCCTATCATTCTAACATGTCATGTTATAAACTTTTCTTTTCTTTCACCATATTTTAATTCTTTTTTTGATATTAATAAATTCTCCACACTCTCGATGCGTGTACAAATAAAATAATAATTATTACTTAAATATAAATTAAATTAAATTATTCATGTTAATATTTATTTAATAATTATTTTTAGTATAATTATAAATTTATGATAAATATATGAATAATTTAATAAAACAATATCAGATTAATATAAAATAATAATTAAAATAAAAAAATATATATGAAAAAAAAGAAAAAAATTAATAGAAAAAAGGTTGGATTGAGGTTAGAGAAAAAAAATGAGTTGATTCCACTATTTCCCGAAAATCCTAACCTACAAGATTGGAAATGGTGAGAAAACACAAATATATAAATATATATATATATATATATATATATTGGAGTGAATAGAATTTGATTAATGAAGTAGTGAAAAAAAAAATAAAAAAAAATATTTTTAGAGTTCAAGAAACTATATCTGAATCTCTCTTTTAATAATATAGAGAATTTTAATCTCTTTTTTTTTTTCATATTTTCAATTTTTTTACCTAATATAACATTATCTTATATTATTTATTCATTTAGTTATCATAATTTAATAATTATAGAATATACATTAATATAAAAATTCATTATAATTTTTTATTTGCTCACAAAGAAAATGCGTGAGAATCACTCGTCTATTTTATTATTTAATTAATATCATACCATTTATTGTATAAAGAATAAAAAATATCACACATACATTTATATTTTTATGTATATATATATATAAAATAAAATATTTCATATTAATTTATCTAAACTTAAATTGAATTCTTACGACGTATTATAATATTTATATTTATAATTAATATTTTCTTAAAACTTAATTTTAAAATATAATCTACAATTTTTGTGAGCTTATAATTTATTTTTGAGATTTTTACCAATGAAATATAAATTGATTGAGGTAATTCAGTTGGTAAATGTACCCTCCTTCTAAGCTCTACCTTTAAGGTTGCGCGGTTGAATCCCACTGGCTCATTAAATTTGGTTTTAAATTTTTGAAAAAACAAAGTTCGGGCCAAACGACTCGTTCGCACTAGATTTTTAGTTGGGTTTGGATTAGTTCTCAACCGACTAAATTGGTCTATGGATGGATTAGTTTTAGGGGCTTATGTGGACCGGACAGGCCACTAATCCGTCCCATTTTTCAAAACATAAGAACTAAATCAATCGATTCAATTGTAAAGAAAAAAGAAATTTGTGAATGTTGTTTTAAATAAACTTTCACCTTCTATCAATAATATATTTTGAACAGTATTGTTAGTTTTGCTTCATTGATATATCACTTCCGATGTAAAAAACTCATAAAAAAATTTTCACCCTCTATCAATAATGCATTTTGAACAGTATTTATTCCTGCAGCTTGCTAGATTGATATATCACTTCTGAAATTAAGCTATGAAAAAACTTATAAATAAACTTTCACCCTCTATAAAGAATGCATTTTGAATAGTATTGCTGTAGTTTTGCTTCATTGCTATATCACTTCCGATAATTGAATATGCAAAAAACTCAAACAATTTGAATGCATAACTTTGCTTCATTGATATATCACTTCCAATAATACAACAAACAATATTACTGCAGCTTTGCTACATTGATGTATCACTTCCACTAACGTAGTACGACCGTAGCTTTGGTGCATTGATATATTATTTTTAAAAAAACCTGCCAAAATGGATAAAATAAACTTCCACTAAATTCGGATAAAGACATAAAGCATTGAAATTTAATAATTCTTTACCAAAGTTTCTTTGATATTATTAGGGTGTTTAACGTAAGTAATTATATAAAAAGAAACCCTGAACGGGAAATGCCTCCAAAGATGGAAATTCTAAGAATTATCTTTTTCTCCTTTTCATATTTTATATTATTTTATTTGTTTGAGGTGAATTGGATGGTTTAAATAATTTATTATCATTATTTTTATAAACAACAGTTATTTTTGATGAGTTTTAATACAAAATTTTTAATAAAAATAATATATTTTTTTATTTTTAACACACACCTTTAAGTGGTCAAACGGATTCAAACTGGTAAAATATAAAAGGTTGAACTGCTTTGGAAGGTGAATGAAGTTTTAATTGTTTTTAGTATAATGACTATTCGTAAGCCTTTTTCTCATTTTCTTTAGGCAACGCTGGCAACTCAATTTAATTATTTTGATAAAGTAGAATAAATTAAAAAACATGAGTATATTTTCTATTTATTTATTTATTATTATTATTTTTTTTGAAGGAAGTATCCTTTTTATTCTGAGAGGGTTCATTGAAAAATAATAAAAGAATTGAAATGAAATCAAAAGAAAGAAACAGAGAAAGAAAATAGAAAATAACAAATAAATAAAAAAAAGGTTGAAGATAAAATGATATTTCTGGTAGTGTGTGTTGTGTGCACTGCCAAAAAAAATGAAGTCCCAACAGTGAACAAACCCAAGCATGCCAACGGTAAATGAACAACAGAAATGGCTGCTTCTCTCCCCTCTTGCTTCGTTGCAGCACCTCATGCTTTTCCTTCTCGCTCCTCTCGCGCACCTTCTCACAAACCTTTCACCAATAAACCCTTTGAATCTCCTCTAATTCCTCTTCTCCTCAAAAGAAGAACTCTAGAATTCTCCTCTGTACGGACCAGAGCTGCTCTTGATGACGGTAGCGAAATCTCTACCACCCCATCAGTTCTTGTTGAGGAAAAAGAACAGCCCAACAAGGTATTAGTGCTTCAACTTCCTCATTATCTGCAAAAGTTGTGTTTTTGGCTTAAAATCGGTTGTTTTCAAATGTCATGTTTCTTTGGTTTGGGAGTCTGGTTATTTGTTGCATTTGTTTCTAATTACATGTCTCTCCGAAGAATTCTGTTGCTAAATTGCAGAAATTCCAAATGATGAATTGCTGAAAATCATGAAAATGGACCAAGTATGCTGCAATTCAGTTTGAACTTTGAAAAACTCAGTTTTACCCTTTGCTTAGACATGCAAAGATAGTGCTCATGTCATGTCCAAATTTATTTACAAATTCGTGGATTTTTCTAAAATTCTTGCTAGCTGTGTGAGTACTGAGTAGTTCGGATGAAAATCGTTGTTAGGAAGTTGAAGAGTGTGTAAGAGTGCTCAAGAATGCAGCAAAGACGAGGAAAGTTCCGCAAGAAGAAATTCTGCGGGCTTTTTCCGTGATCGAGAAGGCAAAGATTGATCCCTCTGGATTTCTTGAAACTCTTGGAGGAACTGAATCACCTGGAAGAACTTGGATGCTTATTTTTACTGCACAGGTTCATGTCCTGATTCCCATATACTTGTGCTCTTGTTAAGCCCGTGTTTGCTTTAGTTGCTTAGATTCATTCTCATTTCTTATCTTGCAGAAAAAGTTGGAACGGGGTAAATATTTCCCAATTACCGCCGTTCAGAGGTTTGATGCTGCTGTAAGTTTCCTCACTCTTTAGCTTATTTATGCTAACAAACAAAGATATATATAATATTAGGGAGAATTACACCAACATATCCTGACGATTTTGCCTAATTACATATACTTCCTCTGTGTTTTGAAAAATTACTGAAACTTCCCTTCACATACTCTAAGATTTGGCCTAACGAATGCTATGTTAGTCATGAATTTAAAATCTCATATTGATCAATAAGATTAATTGTCAAGGGCAAAGTAAGGTATTCACAAAAAAATTAGAAATGATGCAATGAAAAATTGTCAATCCAGCTATAATATAAGTTCTTTGGTAGGGAAGTTTGTGTAACTTCTCAAACCTCTGCACAAGCTTGTGTAATTAGTCCAAACCTTAGGGAATGTCAGTGTAATTATCCCTGTTAAGTAGTTTCGCTTTTTTCTTGTTATTTTAGGGAAAGAGAATTGAAAACGGTGTTTATCTTGGGCCACTTGGAAGCTTGACATTTGAAGGTAGACTTTCATGGAAGAAAAGAATACTTGCATTCATATTCGAGCGAATTAGGATAAAAATTGGTCCTCTCGACCCATTTGAGTTTAGTATCAAAGGAAAAGACGACAGGGAACCAAGCAATAAGGACCCATTTTTCATCTGGTTCTACATTGATGAGGAAATAGCTGTTGCTCGTGGCAGAAGTGGAGGAACTGCATTTTGGGTTCGCTGCAAACGTATTGGCCAATAATGTCTGTTTTATCCTTTGTATTTATACTTGAACATGTATAGATATGCGTATATATGTATGATGAGAAATGTATATACGTGAGAACGCGCAAAACATGTGTTCGACAATTTGGATGCTGTGGAAGTCTTAAAGGGGTTCAGAAATATTCATTCTCACTTAAACATACACACAGTGAACTGTGTTTATTACATATAGAAGTCTTACTAATAACCACACACAATCACACAACACAAGATTTATTGTTTTGTGGCAGCCAAAGAGCGGAGGTAGCTGAGTCCGGCTTGGAAATAGTTGACAATGTTTTCCTTTGGTGGGAGGCTTTCATGGATGACTGGAACCTGGACGAAGTTGTGAGTCCACTCACTGAGTTCTGGGAATTTTTCCGAGTCAAGCAGTTTTATTCCTCCTATCTCTTCCATGGCAGCCAGCCAGAGACTCATCCAACCAACCACTAGATCCAGGTAACCTATCTGATCTCCCCCGAAAAACTTCTTTCCTTGAATCTGCTTCTCGAGAAATTCTAGTTTTTCTTGTGTGGAGAGAATGGCTGCCTCCTGTTCTTGCCCTTCTGATCTCATAGCTTCCCATGCACTTAGAACACACTGTAATAAAAAATCGTGGGGAGTTAACAAACACTGTGTCCTAAGAAGAGATACTTGAATGGACTTAAAGTTAGTTCTTTCTGAGGTTTTTGTTTAATGAAGGTGCGTTAATGAATCAAATTGAGCTGATGAACAAGTTACTGATCACAGAACCTTGACCATAGAACTAATATTAGTGAGGAGGCAACTTGATGTTACCTTTGATCATAATAGAGCTTACCGAGTGATACTGCAACAAGTGCTTAGAGTATAGATCAATGGAATATGTACCTTTTCATCAACAAATTTAGCCCAGAAACGAGCCATGGCTCTATCATACGGATCTTGAGGCATCAAGGGGTTGTTTTCCCAGGTCTCGTCGATATATTCAAGAATGATTAACGACTCGCACACAGGCTTTCCATTGTGTATGAGCACAGGAACTTTCTTGTAGACAGGATTCATCTCCAGGAGAAGAGCGCTCTTGTTGATCAAGCTTTCCTCGACGAATTCGTACTCCACGCCCTTCAGTTTCAGAGCCCACACTACTCTTGCAACCGGGAAGCTTGTGTGAGTGCCCAGCAACTTCACTTCTGCCATTGTTGGATTGAGTCAATCTCCTTGTGAATCAGCTATTTATGAATGTTTATGGAAGTTTGTTGGTTTCTTGGATATGCATCGATTGATATTGGAGATAAGTCTCAACTCTGAAGGCCTTTGTTTCCTGGAAAGCGATGTTTTTGATTTGGTAAAACCAATAAGAAAACAGAACAATTGAATATTGAATATGACTGCCTTGGTATGAGGACTTTGGCTTTGAAAACAATATTATGGTCTATGGACAATTGAATATATTACAAAACAAACGACCCTTTCTAATAACGGATGGAGTCTGAGTAGGAATGACAATGACTCGGGTTTGAGTTTGGCTTTGGGTCGATTCAAGAATGGAAACCTTCGTCTTAAAAATATGGGACAATTAGGAACGCCCCTGAGGTATGGCGAAATTATAGATTACACCCTGGTTGGAGAAATTATGAGCATCCTCTGACACCTTATCTTATCTGTTAAAATTAATAAAATATGTGATTTTACTAGTTTACCTTTCATATTCGAAAACTTAGGGGCTATATGTAATAAAAGTCCAAAACTAAGGAGGTAAATTCTTGGGGGGTTTGATATAAGTAATTGAATTTTATATTTATCTAGCATTTTTTCTTTTTCTTTTTTAATTCTTTTTGATTTAGCAAAAAATGCTATTTAATGATATTTTGACGTTTTAAAAATGCATTAATTTCATTCCTAAAGTTTATAGATACCAAATATTTTTTTGAAAAAAATAATTAGGCATGCATATGTTTATATTGGAATGTTATTCGTATTTAAAGTACATGTATTAGAAATCACAAATGTTTGAAATCTCTTTTTCATTGAAAAAATTTATTACAAATTTAACCAACATTACAAATATATCCTTACAATTTCAATAGTATTACAAAATATCCCTCAAAGTGTCAATAGAATTACAAAATACATCCAAAGTTTTAATATTATTACAATATACCCCCAAGGATAGGATTGTAATTTTTAAAAATAATATTGTTGACGTCATCAAAACTTAACACCATTAATAACGGTTAGAAAAATTTGTGAGAGAGAATGTAAACCTCAAAGGGGTGTTCATAATTTCTCAAACCTCAGATAATCTATAATTTTATCATAACTCGGGGGTGGTTCGTAATTATCCCTAAAAATATATACTTTTTCGGGATAATTACATACAAATTATGACTTTTGGGTCATCTACAACATCCTTAAATACTTAAAAATGGTGCGAGTTTCTTTAATTTTTCAATTTGTGCGTCTGTTCAATGTAGAACTAAAGATCAATCCGAATCACTTTTGGCAACATATTATTCTCATTTCCATTTTCAAAGTTTCTTGTACTTATAGATTATCCACCTCATTATTATGATGCACGGATATAACGATACAAAAATGATATGATATGAATATAATAATATAAAAATTTTTTTGCCCCGAAATTTCTCATATAACAAGTGTCTAAAACTATACGATAAAACGAAATAATATTTTTAAAGGTGTACCTGCATTAAAACCTTATGGGACTCTTTGAAATATTTTTTTATGAGTTTTGAACTTGTTTCGTTCGCAAAAGAAATGTACAATGTAACATTTTTTTTTCTTTGAATTTTTACATAAATGTTCAAATCATGGAAGTTGTGTTTTAGATTTTGTAGAATATATTATGGATGGATAACCTGTATGTGTAAAACATTAGAAAATGAGGATAAAAGTGATCGAGAATTTATCAAAGTAAACTAAACACAAAAATAATTTGAACAGAAAACTCATTTTATTCCACATAAAGTACTTCTTATCCCAAATATATGCTAATAAAATCATATACATATAAAAAAAACATTTACCGGCGTTAGTTTAACAAGAGATCTTGAGTTCGAGTTATTAGGGAAACAACTACCATTAGTCCATTATTATGAAAAACTTTGTACCCTAAATGGTTTTTCTCGATTCGACCCATGAAGAACAAAAAACCAAAAAAAATAAAAAATGGAGAACATAATATAAAAAACGGCTAATGTGGGATAAATATCTAATTAGACATCATATTTTTACTTTAACTCCCCATTTTGACAAAATATCGTATACTTTTCATATAATGTAGTATTTAAAATATTTCTCAAAATATGTTGTATATTTTTCACAAAATGTAGTACTAAAACATTCTAATATAGTATTTATATCCTATTATATTGTATAATTTTATGGGGAGTAAAGTAAAAATATTACAAACTCATAGGGAGTTATTTCAAAGTGTCCCTTTCGAAAACTAATATTATTTATTCACAAAAGGAAAAAGATAAAGAAATTAATTAATTTATCTTAAATTGATATATTATAAAATATTTCGGAAGAGTTATAATAATAATCCCACTCCAAACCCTTTTAATTGAGTTGAAACTAAATCAAAAAGCAGGTGGAGGCCAGTACGCTCCCTCATCCAGCCCACGCTTTCTTCTTCCCAAACAATTTATATATTATTTCTCTGTTTTTTTTTTTGATTCACAACTGCTATATACGCGAAATCGAAGAACCTCGCCCAAATTCGTGAGGGTTCTCTTGTTAATTCTTGTAGAAGAATGAAAATTTACAGTTTTTGAGGGCTTAACTGCTTCGCGAAGAACTGAATCCTGAAAAAAGATTAAAAAAGAGGAAAAATATTAAATTAAAGAGGAATGCCGGAGATGGATCAGCTACTTAGTAAGAAAGTAGCGGATCGTTACCTGAAGCGCGAGGTTTTGGGTGAAGGGACGTACGGTGTCGTTTACAAAGCCATCGATACGAAGGTAGAATCTCCTCCGTCTGCCTGTTTATTAAGCGTATTTGTTTGTGGGTGTTCGAGGGTTTTTGCTATTTTTGTTGAATTGAAGATTTGGGAGTTTAGAATGTTTAATCGAAACTTGGAAGTGTTGGGAATTGTTCAGTTGTTTGGGTGCGGTAATAGGTTATAACATCGTTACTCCTGCTTTGCTTTGTGTTTGGACTGTAATTTCAGGTACTGGAATGATTGAAATTGTTTTAAAGTTTTCGATGCTTGTAGTACTCTGGATTCAGTTGTATAATTAAATACATTACCTTTTAAGCGGCTTATTGATGGCATTTCAGCTTAGATGCAGAAATGGGAATGCTGTAGTTTTTTTTTTTTTTCCTTCTTCTATCATTTGGATAAATATTGTTCGATGGTTGGGGTTTATGCAGACAGGGCAGACAGTTGCCATCAAGAAAATTCGACTTGGGAAGCAGAAGGAAGGGGTGAATTTCACTGCTTTGAGAGAAATTAAGTTGCTCAAGGAGCTCAAGGACCCTAATATAATTGAATTGATTGATGCATTTCCTCATAAAGGGAATTTGCACCTTGTGTTTGAATTCATGGAGACAGACCTAGAAGCTGTTATTCGTGATAGAAACATTGTTCTTTCTCCGGCTGATACAAAGTCGTATATGCAAATGACACTAAAGGGTCTGGCATTCTGCCACAGGAAATATGTCTTGCATAGGTGCGTTTCTGTTCAGTGCCTTATTAGCAGGTCTTCTACTTGCTTCAGCTTTTGGTTTTTCAAGTTTCTTATATTTTTATTTACTTATATGGAACAGGGATATGAAACCAAACAACTTGCTGATTGGACCTAGTGGGCAGCTTAAACTTGCTGATTTTGGTTTAGCTCGTTTATTTGGTAGCCCAGATCGGAGGTTTACACACCAGGTTTGTTCTCTCTCTTTGCACCGAGCCCTAAGGTTGTAGTTAGATTCATGTACTCGTAATTAAGGATTTCATATATTATAATGAATCCATTCAATTTTTGTGATAATCAGCAAAGAAGAGAGTTAAAGTTGTTGTATTACTCTTTGAATCATTGTGGTGAATTTCAAATTCACAATTTCTCTCTTAAACTCGGGCAATCTTAAACAACTTTGAAATTCATTAAATCAAGCTGCTACTTGGTCATTAGATAGAAAATTGATATCCATCTCATCTCATACTTGCTGCATGTAACAAGTATGAATTATGATCTATTATTCAACATCATGGAATTTCCAATTTTGAACTTACATTATTCCTCGACTGACTACTGCTGGATTACTGGAGTTGGAAAATCTTTTACGTCCTGTATTTATGTGAAGTTCAGTAATTTTCTGAGGATTTTCTTGAGAATTTTAGTAAGAAGTATTAATGGACTAATATAGGATTTTCTTTGGAGGATTCTGTGAAAGATAGATTAGATTTTATATGAAAGTTCAATTCTTTTTCATCTTATAACTGAGAGCACTCAATTTGAGCTGGCAACTCTTTACGTATGTTGCCTCTATGCGGTTTAACCTATTATTCTTTCTGGACCTGTCCTTTTCAATTGTTTTTCTTCAATGATTTGCCTGGTAAAACCCCCTATTCAACTTTCTATTATTAGGTTTTTGCTAGATGGTACAGAGCGCCAGAGCTACTATTTGGTGCCAAGCAATATGGTGCAGGGGTAGATGTGTGGGCTGCAGCTTGTATATTTGCCGAACTACTTCTACGCAAACCTTTCCTCACGGTGAATCTCAATCTCGTTGTGGCTCTCTGGTTCTCAATTACTTAACAATAATTGCTTTTAGTTTTTCTTCAGGAATTATTCGAATGTGATTTTGAGTTCTATATGAAATTTTTGTTATAGGTGGTTCTATTTATTAGAAAGCTTTCACTTTCACTAAGCCCAAAGCTTGAAAGAGACACATAAGACCCATATCAATTTTTTTTGAGTGGCTGGCTGATTCAATTCAAATTTCATAGCTTTTGGATGTTCAGTCCATATGGTGGGAAATTGTCTCAATGGAGATCTTGAACTTATATGCATCAACAGTAATCGTAAAGTGATCTAACCATAAAAGTTAATGCTCTTTGCACTTGGCAGTTGGCCCTATATGCAATCAGCACAAACAAGAAATCTGTGTCATTACGTTTCTCCTTTTCTTTTCTTGCTGTTGATAAACTTTTGGTCTACCATCCAATCATTGTGAGTAGGAGGTTTCCCTGGTTTCTCTAGTTAACAAATACTCTGTACTTTACAAATTTTTTTAATATCTTAAAATTTCTGTGAGTTAATTTTGGAGGAACTAAATCTTTCAGGGACAGAGTGACATCGATCAACTAGGGAAGATTTTTGCTGCTTTTGGGACACCAAAGCCTTCGCAATGGCCGGATATGGTCTACCTTCCTGATTATGTGGAATACCAATATGTTCCTGGTCAATCATTCCGTACATTGTTCCCCATGGCTAGTGATGATTGCTTGGACCTTCTGGCAAAGATGTTTGCATATGATCCAAAAGCTAGAATTTCAGCACAGCAGGCGCTAGAGCATCGGTATGTTCACAAATATATTTTAATTCTTAGTTTAAAACTTGGAGATTAATAAGATTTTGCATTAGGTATTTTTCCTCCATACCTCTACCTACAGAACCTGCTGCGCTCCCAAGGCCTCCCCCCAAAAGGGAACCCACCAATTCTAAGGTCACAGACTTCAATCCCCAGGATGGTCCAACAGTATTGTCTCCTCCAAGAAAGTTGAGAAGAGTGATGCCTAATCGAGAAGGGTTTGATGCAAATGCGCAACAGATGGATCAGAAAGATGCTCATGGAAATGAGATTAGGCAAGCAGCTGGAGAGAAGAGTGGACATGCGCCAATGTCTCTTGACTTTTCAGTTTTTGGAATGAAGCCACCTATTAGACCAACAATTAACAGGTATGCCTATGCAGTATGTATTTGACATGCACATTTGGTACTATTTTTGGGTTTCAAGATGTTTATCTAAGCTTTGTGCTAATCATTTCAATATAATGGATCACTAAGTGGTGTATTCGGTATTTCTATGACCTACCACTAGACCAACTCACTTCGCTTTGCAACTAATTTTCTGGATAGTTTGTAAATTGCTTGATTCCAAACTAATTTCCAGTGTGTGCACATTCATGTATGATGTTTTGATAATAACACAAAGATGGTGAATGATCTTGGAGAGATTTTGCGTTTGCACTTGTTATCATGATAGTGTATATCCTAACTTTATAAATTTCTCTGACGAGCTTGTCCTGTAGGCATGAGGTCTTTTGCCTGCCTATATTTCTAACTGGCTTAAACGATGAAATTCTTCTGATCTTGTAATCTGTGAAGGTTAACTTGATTTCCATTTTGATCATGGTGTCTTACTTATTCTGAGCTTGACTTCCATTTGCTGATCTATGAGAACCCCTCCAGTTGTGTTACAGAAATCATATTATGATTTTGAAACTTGAAAGAGAAGGGGAACATAGCATCACTGATATAAAGATTACGGGATTCCTTAAACTTCCTGATTTCTGATGTTATGTTTATCTGAACTTCAACTGTATCTTCGAGGGAATTAAGTATATTAGCAAGATAAAATTCAGAATTAATGCATCTCTTTATTTAATTTGAGATAGTCATTGATTGCACTAACTTCTGTTTTTTGTTATTCTGAGAATTCGCGAGTAGGTAAAGATATACTTATGAATTCATCATGTAAACTCTGAATATGTTACCCTCTATTGCAGCGCTGACAGATCACATTTGAAAAGAAAACTAGATCTTGAGTTTCAACTTCCGGAAGAAGAATAACTCTTCTTGACAATAGTGTCGAGGGCTTTCAAAATTTATGCTGAAGAGCCATAGCTATCAGAGGTTTGTGAAGCACTCTCTCAATGATTTTCATTTTAACTCGAGATCAAGGTCGATTTTCTGATTTCATGGCGAATCTTTAGTGGTTATGTTTGTCCGTTCCCAGGATTGCTGAGACTGAGTTTGTTCCAAGACTGAAGCTACTAGCTGAAATTGATGTTAACCAACAGAAAATATATCTCCCATAAATAATTTGATAAAAAATGTGTAAAATAGACCGATGACTGCCAAAATTTATTGTAGTCTATTGTCATTGATTGTTTATTGACGGCCCGGATCTTGGATTTTTGTATCCAACATTATAGTTCTTTATCTTGTATTTGAAAGTGTCATGTATTCTTGTAATTTCAGTTCTGAGTTTTCAGAGGAATATCAATCTCACAAGTGCAATGAAAGCACAACATTCAATTTGGATTTGTTACTTCAAATGGATGCATATGAATGAAAATTTAGCCGTAAGCGTCACCTTTCTTAACTCTCACCCCATATTGTTCTTTTTCGTAAGGGATAATTACGAATACAGTTCGAGGTTAAACATTATCATTTTCTGCAAGTTCTAAATTTGGGATCATTACTGATACTCCTATAAAGTTTAATCTAATTGCGAGGAAAAACTCTCAATTCTGAGCTTTATGTAGCGCTTGTAAGATCCAGGACATCCCAAACTCTTTGACTACCCTTAATATATGACGAGTAGTTGTACAGTAATCTCTTCGTAAAAATTTCTGGAATTTTCACTATTCCTCATTCCATATGTAGCTCATCTTCATGACAATATCTCCACAGGAATGGTGGTGTCATACACTCTCTCTTTGGCTTTCTTTGCCTGAAACACAACAGTAGAATTATCAGATACATGGCAAACAAGAAAATACATAAAACATCAACAACTTGAATGTCGGAATGGGTTCATGGGCTCCTGATAGGGGCGGCCACCACCCATGTCACCCCTCCGAGCCATATTTTATATATATATATGTCCCCTCTCCTCTCTTCGAAGATGAAAATTTCCGACTGTGTCTCTAACGTAGAGGAAACAAGAACTACATTGTCGATACGAAACTTACTTCGGTTTCCCAATTAGTGCGTAGCATGATGGTAAAAAGCAACACCACTTGCACCAACAGCGCGCACACGATACCTAACCAAAGACCCTACGAGATACCACAAGTCAAATTTCGTTGTCGTGCAGGGAAACCAACAAGCTATTTTGGGGGGAAAAAAAACAAAAAAAGTTAAAATCTGAGATATGTCATTTCTTTAAGTATTTTACCTGTCCTCCTATATGTAGAAAAAAAGCCAACAAGATAGCCACTGGAATGCCCACAAGATAATATGATCCAAGGTTGATAAAGGCTCCTATCTTCTGCCAACCACATCCTCTAACAGTTCCTAAACACAACAATTCTCCATTATTACATACAAAAATACAATTATTAATACATATTTACAAACAAGATTAAGTCTAACCATGAATACCTGAAAGAACACATTGAAGCCCATCAATGAAGTTGGATGTAGCAAGAATTGGCATCATTTTTGCGACATATTTGACCACCTCTATTTCATTGCTGTAAGCATATCCCCATATGTTCTTTATCAGTAAAAGAACAACCCCTACTAACACTCCTTCAGCGATAGCCATCACTAAGACCACAACCACAGCTAGCCGTGCTGCTCGAGGATGCCCTGCTCCCAATTCGTTCGAAACCCGTGTGCTAAATTTAAAAATAATAATAAGTTATGAACATATAAGAATTTTGTGTTCTTCTGTTTCCTGAGAGATTCTTGATTGTATGAAATGGTTCAATACCTCACAGCACAGCTGAGTCCAAACGGGATCATCCATACCGTTGCAGCTGTATTAAGGCTGCACATAAAATCCCACTTAAGTTATTATCAACACTAACAAAAGCACAAGTTCTATGTTAAAAGAAATTAATCAGCAAAGAAAAGCAACAAAAAGCCACAAAAATCTAACCAGATGGAAAGAACAGAGGTTTCTAGAGTCGGGTTCGGAAGAAGACCAGAAAGCAGAACCATCATTTCAAAGGACCAATTCTCCAAGCTGTTAAGATTTTACCAAGAAAACAGAAACTAATTAAGAATACCTCAAAATCATACTGATATAGCCAAAATAGAGGCCTAAAAGAATCTTACCAAACCATGACTGCTGAAGGAATAGCAAGTTTAATAAAGCTGAACACATTATGCAAAGCTTCTTTTGAGATCCCTGTCCAGGTTTTCGAACAAGAAGAAGAAAACTTGATGTAAACAGACAACAGCAAAACATTAATCCAATAAGAGATCGAATTCGCCACAGCAGCCCCCCTACTACCGAGCCTGGATTTGAAGACAAGAGCCCAACACAGTAAGAAGTGTAACAATGTCGTAAATCCAGAACATATCATCATTGGAAAGACATTATTCTGTGTTTGCAAGAATTTGACTTGGCATTGTAGTATGGCGTAGGCAAAGATACTAGGAATCAAGAAAAGGGCATAGTGTCCAGCTTCTCTTGATATATGAGGATCCTGGCCTAATAACATTAGAATGGAACCGGTTTTTGCCCATATGATGGCGAGGGGTACACAAACGAGTAAAAGAACAACCATAGCCCTCTGCATGTGGATGCCCATCATGTGATACTGCTTAGCTCCATAGCATTGGCCACATAATGTGTCTAACGCGCTCCCCATTCCCATCTGGTCAAGATTCAAGAACCACCACAGTGGCAAAATGGTAAGCCTATGAGATTAAGGAGATGGAGCAAGTTAAGTTTTCTTGATCTTTTAGTAAACAAAGAGTGTTCAGGGGAAAGGCACAATGATTCCCATTTGCTAGATAGTTTATGAAGCTAATTACGTGCTAACGATTTCATGTAAAAGCTAATCCATTCACAATCACATAAACAATTGCTTAAACAGAAGATAAAGAACTCATCACTTATTAAAATTCAACTTCTGAAACTCCCATAGAGTTGTAATAACGCAAAAACAACAAGATTTAACATAATCACACACACAAACACAGCCCGCATGAGCAATAAATTTCTTGGTTTTTTGAGGGTTTGAAGCAAAAGTGATTACCAACAAGCTGAAGCCGGTGACAGATGCAAAGGAGGTGGCCATTGAAGCACCAGAGAGAGCCAATTCTCCCAAATGACCAACAAGCATAACTGAAATAAGCTGCAAACAGAACTGCAGCAGAGAAACCAAAATCAAGGGCCCTGCTAGCCATAGCTGCTTTCTCAGTTCCTCAAAAATCGTTTCTTTTTCATAAGAAAATAAATCATTTTCACCATCTACGATCTTCTCCTTTTCAACCAGTGGTGTGTTGAGAGAAGACGACGACGAATTCTCTTCATCTCTCTCCATTTCTCGCTAAGAACAGCTCACACCAATCCCACGTTCAAGATTGTCAACATAAACATGTAACTCTCTCTCCCCTCTCTCTCTCTATGTGCGATATTTGTTTGTATTTCAAATCAAAGAAACTCTTACGGAAGCATCCCAGAATCCAGATACGGACGTACGTATTAATTGGAGTTGGTGCATGTCAGTTTTTTGACACGCATAAAAGTGATAAAACCAGAAATGGCCCAAATTGTGAAAAAAAGAAAAAAGAAGTGCATGTGAATGAAATTTAAAACTGTTTGAGATTTGTAGCAGAGAATCGTGGCAGGCATATTTCTTGAATGCTGAATATTCAACTTTCTTTAATTCATTGACCACAGCTTGTAGCATCAATCTCGGGCCCAACTTTTCGTCTTTTTTTGGACCGGATGGTCAATTTTGTTAATTTTCAAAATTAGTAACATTTATCAGTTCTTGGTGTAGGGTCATTTACAGTTAAATTTCATATTATCAGTACTTACGTGACGCGACCACATACTGCCCCAGCCCTAAGTAAGGTTATAAATGAATATCTAAAAAATCGATATCCGTTTGCATTCGAATCCATTTAAAGAGAATAGTAACAATATCGAATAATAGATATTTAAATAATAAATAAATAAGGATATGATAATCACACACCCAATTCACGTAAATATCTAATATATATGTTATCCGATTTATTCGTAATCCGTATTCGATAAATAATATATAATATTAAAAAGTATATATAAACACACACACATTTTTGCTTAATATAAATATACATATGTGTGTATATATGTATATTATATTATTATTTCTCCTTGTGTTAACAAAATAATATAAGTTACAATATAGTATATATTAATTAAATAATGATATTTCAAATCATTTATATAAAAAAAATTTATAATCACTCCATATCTCCATGTTTACTGAAAAAACGAATATATAGAGAAAAATATATTTATTATTTCTCCCTTTATCTATATAATTATTAAATAATTTATACTATAAATTAATAGTTAAAAATTCAATATTCGTACGAATCCGTTTTATATCCATATAAAGAGGATATTATTCGAATCCGTTTGACTTACAAACGAATAAAAATATGATAATCATACATCCGATCCGTTTAAAATTCGTTTATATCTCTAACCCTATGTCTGCCCCTCATTCGACCCGAGAGTCAAACAGTAGTCGAGCCAAACAAGGCCAACATTAAATACGGATCCTACAAGTTTAATGGATCCTACAAGTTGATCCATATTCTACGCTCCAAGTTGTCGGTCGCTATTGCTGTAAAGGTATTAAATATGCATTATGATTTATCTTTAGTATTATATGGGTCTTGATGTATTTTACATAAATAAAGGACTGTACTACATAGATCACCGGCATTAACTCTAGTAGACTGAACACAATTATTATATTCTTGAAATCGAGTATATACTTAACCTGAGCGATATATTGACGCGAATCTATACTATTATATATTTCATAACAACATTTGACTTTTCAACTGTGCAATTTCGATGACATGAAATTTTGTGGTTTTTTTAAAGTTTTTAATTACATATAAAAATGTGATTGGCTTATCTTTATTGAGTATATTATTTTAGTATGAAAATAAGTAGTAACTAAGGAAAATAATTATATTTAGCAAGTTTGACTAAATGATATTTTATGTTTTTTTTTTTTAGATTTTCAATTAAATAAAAAAATGTGATTGCCTTATCTTTATGTTGTATATTCTTTTATTAAGAAAATAAATAGTAATTAAGAAAAATAATTATTTTGACAAGATTCATAATATACTTTTTATTTGTATTTTTTTCTAAATGATGAGATTTTAGAATTCTGAATCTATACTATTATATATTTGCGAACCATGTTTGACTTTTTTTGTGTATTTTTTATGATGTGTAATTTTATTTTATTTTTTTAGGTTTTAAATTAGATAGAAAAAATGTGATTGGTTGATCTTTATTTTGTAAAATATTTTATTATGAAAATAAATAGTACCTAAAGAAAATAATTATATTTGTCAAGATTCATAATATAATTTCCATGTAAGAATTTTTTAAATAATATATATTTTTTTTATCAATATAAATAAATGTTATTAATTTGATTATTAAAAATATATAAATGTTCAGAAAGGAATATATAAATGTTATATTTGTTTGCACCCACAATTAAGGAGACTTAATTGACATCCACCCCATAATTGGGTTGGTATTTAATATTATTATTATAATTAACGAAAACTTACGTTAATAAAGTTTAGGTTGAGAACTTTTGTATATTCAGTAGGTCATCCATTCTATAGTTTAAGAAATCTTTATCACTATTATTAATTAGATTAAAAAGATATCCATAAAAAGAAAAAAAAAAACTATAACAAAACTTATAGAATGTTAAATTGTAATTCATGTTCTTGATGAGACTTTTCAAGTTTGAAATCTCTGAAGTGGCTGAGGAAGTTCAAAAGATTTTGTGATTTCTGACTCAATATCTTAAGGTACGGATTATTTTTATTTTCATAAATTATCATATTTGAGATTTTAAAAATATGGGTATGCAATAAACGAATTAATTCAAAGTTTAATTATATTATTTGAATCTTACATTTTGAATTAATTATTTTTAGGATATCAAGTAGCAATTTAATTCATTGATGGAACTGACGAAGTTTGAAAATCTATACGAGATTAACGAGGTTTAAAGAACTTTCAAAATTTTCGGATCAATTTCATAAGGTACGAGTTGTTTTTGTTTTTGTTTAATTGTATAGATTTAATCTTATATTTTGACTTCATTAGTTTTTGAATATTTTGACTAAGTTTGAATTAATTCATTTTAAAATATCAAGATACAATCCGATTTTGTATTGATATTATTAGAATATATTATTGTTAATGCCATGTTGATGTGAAAATGTTGATGCCACTGTTATGCGAAAATGTTGATTAAGGTTATAGTAACCGCTTTCTTTTATGTTTATGAGGTTGATGCCATGATTAAGGTTTATAGGCTAGAATTGTATTAATTTTAAACTGAAAATAATTTATCAAATTATGAACTAATAGTTGAACTAAATTGAATTCCAAACAAATTTAGTACCATTATAAAATGTTATAATCTGACAAAAAAAAAAAAAAAGAAGAAAATATTGTAATTATAATTACATCACAAATGACACGACAACTTTCTTTCATGCTTATGCGATGCAAATCGTTATGAAAAGTGATATTTTTGTAATAACTAATTTAGGTCAAATAAATTCAACTATCTTTTTTATTTTTATTTTGTGCAGGGATAAAATGAACAACAATCAAATCAGTTACAAGCTTGCACGATTGAATAGAAAGAAGGACTTATATATTAAACGGCATAGCGGAGTAAATGATGGTTTAGTGGCCGAACATTTAGCACGATTACAGATAGAATATTAATTTTTGTTCGGACTCCATAATAACTCTCCAAATGAAGTACGAGATTCTAATATCTATAGCCCACCATCAAGAGGCAGATGAGCTGCCCGAGGAACATCGACACGTTCGAGACGAGGGTCATCATCTCACACAACTAATTTAATGCATGATGGTTACATTATTTCGAATGATATGCTCCCATTAATATTTTACATATATGTTGGTATATATTTATCGAATTTTGATATATATGTTATTGAATTGTGATTACATCTTTTGTCATACATCATAATATTTATATTTATTCAATATAGGGGAAGTACAAGCTGGTGGTGGTGGTCATGACCAATTCAATTCACAAGAACTCTGTTCTGTTCCTATTTTACTCGGTATAATTTAGTTGTTTAGGCATTGATCATATTATTTAGTTATATATGTTCACTTATTTTGTAAATGTATACTATTATATCCATAGATCACATTATTGATGAGCATAGAATTATTACAGATCAAGGTCAAGTTGATGCAAGAGTGTAACACCCGAAGCGCAAAGGTGTCACATCCCCCGCACTAGAACCCAGTCCACATATGAAATGTACAATCCATACATGAACTGAGCCATAGCGGACGGGTGACAAGAAAATAAATGCTATCTAGCTAGGCGGGACTAACCCCAAACCAATTATCACAATAGGAAATAAACCGAAGTGCGTTAATAACAAGTCTTTACAAGCAAACCATTTCTAATTTCCTATCAATACATTATCATCTCTTAAATACATAACATTATATAAAACCGTAGATAACAATACATATGCAACAAGGTAGAATGGACACGTGCTAGACCCAAAAAGAAAGACTTGACTCGACACCAATCCCGCCTAGCACACAACCTGCAAAACTGAAAGGTGAGGTGTCAGTCTACCACAGACTGAGCGAGGGGCATAATAGATATAAGCGCAGATAACATGCAAATCATAATCTCGGGTAAGGTTTTATAACCGAAAACAATCTAAGTTCAATAACAACATAAAGCTCGCCCGAGATTACAATTATCAGATTTAACAATCAATCATTTTCAATCAATCAATCAGTGGCCCGGTGAGTGAGGGCAATTCTCCAACCTTACTCCGACAGTGTACAATCACGATACTTTTAATTAATTAATTAAGTGATCACGCAATCAATTACAGTGCACACGTAGCAGTTTCAATGACTCCTTCTTCCTCCAATGATGGTGGGTTTGCAAGGCCCGATCCATCCACGGTAAACACGGTGTACGTCGGGAACATGACTCCCACGCACGGGACTCCTTCCTCCACCAAACCTCCTGGTGGATTCAGGGTTCATCCCCACGGTTGAGAGGAGTGTAAGAGTTACCCGTCAGCCCATGCTTTCCCGGTTGGCTCAAACACTAACTCTCGGGCCCACAGTGCACGGTACAATATACTCGCCCAAAACACGATCAATCAATACAATACAATTCAGTAAATCAGTTGCAATTCAATAGAGTTTGGAAAACTATAGATATATATACCTTTTGGCTTAAAACATCACATAGGGTTGTAATGGTTCTAGATATCTAGCAATTAAATCTCACCTGTATCGACAAAATAACGAGAAAGACACGGCCTAAGAAGCCCACTCCACGTCACTGGCGTGCCGGTCTGTGCAACAAAGACAAGTGTACATAAGACACAACTCAAAATGTACCAAATAGGACGAACGGCGAAAATGCAACGAGACGACGAGTATGATGCAATGTACCATGAAAATATCCTGTTTCACTTCATTTTAGATCATATAATATCAAATCGGGGTCAAAGAAGCCGTCGGATCGAGGTGTTAAAAATGCACTTTTATGCAGAATATTTTGTTCTGTCAGACACACGGGAACGGCTGTTCCGGATTCCCTTTGAAAATGGGAAGGGCCGTTCCCATGGCCCTTCAGAAACGCCCCAGCGTTTTAAAAAGGGTAAAACGTTTTAGCTGGGAACGGCCCTTCCGGCATACAGGCCAAAATGGGAACGGCCGTTCCCAGTCTCGTTGGCCTTGCTGACTCAGAATCATGGGAACGACCTTTCTAGTTTTAAACTGAGGCTGGGAAGGGCCGTTCCCAAAATACGAGAGCAGCAGAAGATGCAGAACAGAAACAGAGCAGCCACGAAACAACAACAAAATGATCCAAATCAAGCTCAAATGCATACAAAACATGATATACACATACTAGCATACATAACGTTCAATAATACCTCAAATAAACACTTAAATCCATGCTTAATCATCAAGAATCAACAAGATCAAACCCATAAATGAACTCATGCTCCAAGCTTATAACCTTCATAATATATGCACCAAATCCAAGCTAGAACCATGTAATCATGCTTCCAATAACTCAAACATAAATTACCAAGCTCAACACATAACCCTAGCTCCCATATAAATATTCATGTATTTCCCCAACTAAGCTCATACCTTGAATGAATGAAAAGAAGGAAAAGAGAGGATGTTGTGATGATGATTATGCTTCAAAGTATGAAATTTCCCCTCAAAACCAAGCTTGAAATGGTGAACTCCACTTCTTCTTCTTGGGGATTTTTGAATCGGTAAAAGGAAGGAAGCAAGGAGTGTAGTGATAGCATGAAATGAGCTCATGGAAGAATATATGCTAGATATTATAAGTCTAGGCACAAATTGCAATTTAATCCCTTAAAACATAAGTCATTCAATTAAGTCCTAAATCTCATGGAAAAAGATCAATTAAGTCCAAGACTATTTCATGCAATTAAGTCCCTAAGCTTATGAAGTGATCAATTAAGTAATTAAGCAATTAGGTCATATTTGGGAATTAATTCACATATTGCATAATTGAAAGATTGGGGCGTTACAAAGAGGATATGTGGAAACTACAAATCGTAATATTTCTTCTTTTATATATAATTTTTATTTTAATTTCAACCTTTTATTTTGTTGATTTAATGATTTTTTTATGTATATTAGGTGTTGATCAAAATATTGTAGGTCAAAAATCCCATATTATTGATATTCCATGCACACAATCAATTAGTTATAACCGGTACATCTATTTATGAGCATGGTTGTACAAATATAGCTCAGACACATGTGAATCGACATGAGTAGCATGACTCTAACTTACAGAGTATGTATCTTATGTTAATTTGCCACAATTCATTTTTTATTTTAAATTAAAGCACTTTCATGTATCTATCATGACATTACGTACTATCAATTAGGGGGTCAATGAATTTTCGGAGTTAGAAGATGAAGTTTTTGTACCCAGTACATTTCCATCGAGAAACAACAATAATCTCGGGCCTCCAATATCTGTATGTGTTTCAATGAAGTAAGGTATTGTAATCCAAAACTTTTTTTTACCATTTGCATATTTTATGAATATATTATTTTGTATATTTATTCATGGATTTCATGTATTCAATTATTTTTTGAGATTTTGGTATTTTAGTCTTTATTTTGAATTATTTATAGCATGCTCTATAAGTACCCTTATTCCTTTGTGAACCGCAAGATAGGATATTCGAATCATTAGGGAGGATTATTAGTAATTTTTATATTGTTAGGAATTGTTAGTTGCCCAATATTATTTTTTATAGGTTAAAAACTTCATTGAATTTATTGTCTAAGATTAAGTTGTATTTATATATAAGCATTCAACATACAATATCGTGTTTAATAATTGCGTCTCTAAAAAAGATTTCAATAAGTTATAGTTAATATTATGTTAGATATGTTAGATTTCAATGAGTTATAATTAATATTATGTATTTCTTGTGAAAAAACCAATCATAAAAATATGATAATATTAAAATAAAGAAAATATTCAAAAGTGGAGCAATGTATTAAAAATAATCCAAAATTCTTATTGATAGTATTAGAACTGATTAGTTATTACGAAAGAAAAAAATGATGTTGGATTTTGTCGGTATTAGAAAAATCAACAACCACAAAAAATGGAGCAATGTAGATAGGAAAAATGACAAAAAATTAGATCACAAAAGGCAATAAAATTATGAAAATAAATATTGAAAAAATAAAAGAAAGGAGAAAAAATTAATAAATAGAACAAGTGACAAAATCATAATTCAAATATCTGTGATGTAAAAGAAAAATTGTTAGATTAAAAAAAGTTTCGTACAAAAAAATCATATACATGGAAATCTAAATTGTGTGATTGAGAATAAAATCTAAATTGGTGATAATAATAAATTGTAATATTATAGTATCGCTCACAAAAAATATTAAGCACTAAAATTACTATGGGGTGAATCTCCAAAAATAAAGAAGATTAAGAAAGAAAGAAACGAATTTAACTCATTAAAAATTAAGAAATGTTTAAAAGAATTATAAAAGCTACACAAACTAAAGACAATAAAATTATAAAGAAATGTCCTTGAATTCAGAAAAGAAAACTAATTTCATTATAAAGTTGTAACGACATGATTGGTACGATGGAATGGGGTGAGAATGAAATGAGCATTCTCACATCCATTTTCAAATCCTTGATTGGTACAAAATATAATTGGAAATGATCATTACTAAGGTAATGTTCATTCCTACAAATTTGAGTTTATCCATTCCTTAGGTACCCCATAGTATTAATAATTTTCAATCTTCAAAATTTATTTATTTTTTATATAATCGTCATATAGTTGTTAAATTTATATTATATTATAATTTTTTATTATTACGAATATATAATAACGTTAAAAATTTAATAAATTGTATTAGATATAGGTATAAATACAAATATAAATATATTATATATTATATAAATAAAAATACATGTTGAATATATTGTTTTATTTACTTATAAATTTATAGATATTCATAAAAAATTAAGATATTCTATAAAAATTAAATTTGATACTTATATTAAATTTATTTTTAAATATCATGCATTATATTAAATATAGTAAAATCTCATAATCTATGTATGAATATAAAATTAGTAATATATTTTATAATAATTATATGTATTTATAAATCACTCTGGATATATTTATATTCACAGTATTAAATTTACAAAAAATGCCATACTTTAGGAGTATAACTAATATTTAATTTTGCTAATATTAAAGAGTAATTTGTTTTGGGGGTAATATGGGATAAATCCCCAATTGAGCATCATATTTTTACTTAACTTCCTATTTGGGCAAAATATCGTATGATTTTCACATAATGTAGTACTTAAAATACTTCTCAAAATATGTTGTATAATTTTCACAAAATGTAGTACTAAAACGTTCTAATGTCGTATTTATATCCTATTATGTAGTATAATTTTAGGGAGAGTTAAGTAAAAATATTCCAAACTGATAGGGAGTTATTTCAAACTGTCCATTTGTTTTGCATATTTTGTAGGCTACCAAGAGTAATTGGATTGCATATTTTGTAGGTTGACCCAAGTTATTGAATTGTAGTTTATACATTCACGAATTTGTGATTTTTTAAAACTCTGTATCTCATTCATTTGAAATTTTTGTTTATTTCATTTTCAATTTGAATTGATCACTCCGTGCGTAGCACGGGATATATACTAGTATAAAAAATAATGCTCAATCAACATCATATTCCCATATTAGTTTGAACAACTTTCCCTTGTACAATTTGTTTTTTAAGTAGTTGGGCGAGTTTAATGTCATCGCAACAATTAGGATTCGTGTGCACGATCCAATACATAATAATTTAATATTAAGAGAAAAACATAAATATTTTTTAAACACGTAAAGTATTCCAAGATGTTGAAATTTATCTTATCTTTGAAATAATATCTCAATTTGACTTAGTGAGACAATTGTCAGTGGTTACATAGGGACTAGGTTAATAATTGGACGAGAGACCCATAATATTACATGGCAAATTGAATTCCAACTCTATTAAATCATTAGGGTGTTTGGCTAAAATAAAAATAATTACCAATAATATGCAATATTAGACAGTTGTTGAGTCGAAGACTGCATTCTAAATTCATGATAACTCTATTGTGATATATGTCAAGTTGAAGTAAATTCTCAACTATATTAAAAACAAGTTAAAAAAAAATAAAAAATAAATACATTTCCCCTTAAAAGTGTTATATTTTGATTCTTTTGACCTTTGAAATTTGTGATTTTCAATCTCGGAAAATTCTAGCCCAGACCAGGCTCGGCCGAACCCCAACCAATTAAAGAGCAAGTGTGTTACACTTGCCATTTGATTGGTCACTTTCCCTAAATTTTCCACCAACCACAGGACAAGTGTAAAACACTCACCCCCTCATTACACCGGTTTGGCCGAGCCAGGCTCGGGCTAGAATTTCCCACTCCATTAAAATTCTATTTTGCAGGAGAAAATTTGCATTGACTAATAATCTTTGACATTAGGATACTATGGATACTCACTAGATGTTTAATCTAATTACCAAAATTTTCATACTTCAGAAATGATGAGAACCACTTTCAGATTTTTTTTTTTTTTTTAAGAAGAAGAAAAGTCACGAGACCAAGCTTATAGCAAATCCTCCAAAACAGTATCGACAACAAAATCGGGGATATCATCCGAACCAACGCAAGCCGAGGTCGCACTCTGAGTTAACTTGTGAGCCACTCTATTGGCATCACGTCTAACAGCAGAAAAAACACAACCCACAAAAAGGGAGCAAATAAATTTAATATCATGGAAGATGTTTCCAAGCTCTGATGAATCATCCTCTTGTGATTGAAGTTTGTTTATCACGTTGATATTATCTCCCTCCAAAATGATATGGCTCCAACCAAAATCTCTAGCGAGTTTTGCTGCAGAAAGGGCTGCTAAGGTTTCGGCAACCATGGGGTCCGAAGTATGCCTTTTCCTATCTGTTTCCCAGCCGATGCACAATCCATCTCTAGTTCTTGCCACAACAGCTATCCCAATAGCATGCTCTTCCCGGAAAACTGCTCCATCAAAGTTTACCTTAATCCAATGGGGTCTTGGTTTCGTCCAGTGTACCACCGGGCTCTCCTCCACTGTCCTGTCCTCGCCTTCAGTACTGGAGTTGCTGCGTGGGTCAAATTGCAGAGCAAGGTGCACAATATCATGTGGGGGCAAAAACTTACCCTCTGACAAACGTATATTCCTGCCCCACCATAAGTACCAAAGAAGGGTTGCCACCTTTCTGAACCCATCGTTATCTGTGTTCGACATTGCTTCTAGCAACCCATTCCTGACGTCAGATGCAATTCTAACAATCATGTTCCAGCTGATATTAGCGAGCGCCCACACTTGCCTAACTATTGGGCAGAAAAAAAGAATGTGACCCGTATCCTTCCCCTGAGCCCCACACTGCGCGCATTGTCCCTCTACCCGGCCCACACTGCCTTCGCAAAAGGTTGCTCCTTGTCGGCAAAATATCGTGGCACAGTCACCAGAGGAACATATGTATCTTGGGTGATGTAACACCCCAAACGGAGGATGCCACATCCCCCGTACTGTGACCCAGACCCGGTCATGAAATGGAAGTCCATGCCTGAATCCGAATCAGAGCGAACGGGAGACAAACGCACACGCCATGCTAGGCGGAACTAACTCGACAAAACTCAGAGCGCGGAAGCAACTCAAACATTTAAATAAGATAGCGGAAGCATTTAAATCAACATTCAAACAAGTGACGGGTTCAACTAGCATAGATACCTAGTCCCGAATATCAACAATAAGCATAACAGGTGACGAGTTCAACTAGCATAGATCCCTAGTCCCGAATATCAGATCAACACAACGTAATAATCATCAAGTGCCACAAGGGGCCGAATAAGAGTGCCACGCAGGGCTACGGAATAGTAAAGTATAATCTCGCGTCTATAAGTCAAAACATAAATAAAGTGTATGAAAGGCAAATGCAACTAGAAAGGCTAGACCGACGAAGTGCAACTCAAAGGACTCACTCCCACCTAGCAAACGCCAACAAACCTGCAACTAAAAGTGTAAATGAGGGGTCAGTCAACTTGACCGAGTGAGGGGGCTAACGCACAACCACAGTATATATATATAGAGCATAGCACATATCAGAAAGGATGGACTCATGAACCGGAGATAGGTGTTGCATACCAAATACATTTCCAAAAGTACCCAAAAGATAGTTATATAAGATTTAGAAAACATTTTAGAAACTCTATCTCGATTCATGATTCCTAGATAGACAGATCACATGCTCGGCGAGTACGAGCTTCCAACCTTTACTCCACAGAACATATCAAAACATAAAATACAAAATCAAATCCAACCGTCACACCAATGATGGAGGGGATGTGCCGTCCCCAGACCATCCAGAACAGACATACCCTCAAGGGGTAGCGAACCCACAAGAGTCCTCCCCGGCCTTAGCCGAAGGCTCAAGATACCACACCTTCCCTACAGCACGGGTCGCGTGAAGATATCTCAAATGGAACTACGCACAGGTATATCCCCGACGACCCTAACCGTCCCGGGGACTCTTTACCCATAGCTCCTCGGATCCACATACATACATACATACAGATGCCAATATTTCATGGCCAACTCGCTATAGAAACATAACATAACATACTTTTCAAAACAGCTTACATATGCTTTCATATCTAATTTTCCAAAACAGCGTTGATTCACAAGGTCATAAACATATCATATCCAACACATACGTATACATAATAGATATACTCGCATGCAAGGGTTGAAATCAACATATTAAGGCCATAGGTCGCATAACTATACAAAATCCTAAACCTCACCTCGTAGTGGTAGAGTCTGAGAGTGTGAAGGGCCAAACACTCTAAACCTCGGGCTCACCGACACCACCAAACTCTGTGACAAGACATACAAAAGCCCAAACTTAGACTCTACATGAACCAAGCAAGACGCACGGCTTACCAAGTATGAATGACATGCGAAATGGAATGATGTTTATCAAGTTGGTCACAAGGGTTAATTCAAATATTCAAGTAAATCATGTAAGTAATAAAGTATTAAGGTTCAGAGATGCATTCCAAGTCATATCGGATCATACAAGTTAAGTACCAACTCAAACAAATCAAATACGCACGAAAAAGCAAGTAGAAAGGGGTACAGACGCATAGGGGTGCAAACAAGCCGAGCCAGCTTGCGAGCTTCACGAGTCGATCTCGAGTTGGCTCGGCTTGAAATCGTGTTTGGACGAGCTCGATCCGAGCTCCGTCGATCCCGAGCCCTTTGTGCCTAGGCTCGCGGCTTGCGAGCTAGCTCGCGAGCCTAGGTACACATATTTTAAAAATTATATATATATATGTATATTAGATTTTATATTATATATACATATAAGATATATATAATATATATTTAGTTTATAATATTTTAAATATATTTTTATGGCTTTATATTTAAATAATATAATAAATACATATCATATATTATATATACAATTTTATTAATTATATATATATATATGGTCCGACATTAGATAATGTAAATGTACATTTATATAATATATATATATTTTAAAATTTTAAAATATATAATTCACCAATGTATATAATGACAAGATAATATCAATTATGCATTGCGTATGTTTCCCTTAGTAATATATGAATTAATAATGTATTTGATTTAATATATCTCTTTAATTCTTTATAGGTTAGATCAATATTATTTATGTGTACATTTGTTTTTAAACATGGACTAAATATATTTCATATACTTGTGTCTTAAATGCTTAATTGTATAGTTTATTAACTTGTATGGTACTATGGTTTGATAATATAATATGTTATTATGTATCATATATTATAAAAAAAATATGCATGTGTTTTAATAATATATGAGCTAATAATGTATTTTTTTAAAATTTTAATAATATTTAATTTATTGATGCCTTAAATTTTAATAAGAGCTAATAATAAACATTATGCCTTAAATTTTAATAATATTTTGTTTCTTGATACATATATATTATGATATATAAGATAATATAAAATATATGATAATTCCTTGGTTTTAATTGGACTCCTTACAAGTGAGTCACCCCTCACTTACGAAATTATAAAAGATCTCCTTGGACTCCTGACGTATACGAAGGAGTGCAATTCACTCGAGAAATTCGTATCTCTCTATCTATCTCTGAGATGTTTGGATTTTTCAAAATTATAATAGGTTTATGTTATATTATATTATATCTGGTTTTAATAATGCACAAACCACCAAATATATATCTTATATTTTTGTGTAATTAAATTTTAATACATGTTCTTTAATAATATAAACTATATATACATATATAGTAATGGACCAAATACATTACATAAATTATATATGCATGTGTCTGAAATTCTTAATTATATAATTTACATGTTTAGTATTACGGTTTAATAAGATAATATGTATGATTAATATAAATTATGTCTTAATAATATATAGTTTACTAATGGATGTACATTTTTTTTTTTTTTTTGTTGAAACTTATTGATGTATATGATCTAATATATAATACATAAGGTATATCATTATAATATAATAGGTTTATATTATATACATGTATGGTTTAATGATACAAACACACCTCCATACTTATATAGTTAATAAATTTTATTTTTTACATTTAATACTGAATATATCTATAAGATAAAGTAAAATATATTATATATTATAACAGATTTATGTTATATTACATAGTTCTTTCTCGCCACTTGCATTCTTTTTCTTTTATGTTTTATATAATTACTAATATGATATTATCTTAAGCTATATGTTCATTTATCAATCATAATTTAATGATTATAATTTAAATAATCATAGAATATATATTTTAAAAAAATTTAATTTTAATATTTTTACAATAATTATTTTCTATTTACACATGTATGGAATGTGCAGAGTTTGCTAATATAATAGTATAAGGATGTCTTAATAATATATATGATAGATATATATTATGTCTTAATAACATATGGTTCATTAATATATATGATCAAATAATCCAATATATATGATATATTATAATAAGTTAATGTTATATTATATTAATACATGTGTGGTTTTAATAATCCACTAAATATGTTTTATATATTATATTATGTTCAATATTATAATAATATGTACTATTAAAGCACATATTAAATATTATGAATGCATATTAATGTCTTATAATCCATTAAGATCCCACCGACTGAAAAATAAAAAAAGAGAAATATAACCCACTAACTTAAATTTGAGTTATGATTTATGAAACCCTACCATTCACAAATCAAAATCTTCACCCGCCTCAGACGTCCCAGCCACCCCAATCATTCACCACACACCATCGTCTTCATCGGCAGATCCTCCGCCTTTACCCATCGCGATTGGAGCTCTCAAACTCGTCTCTTGCACCGCCACCCACCACCCACCACCGCCATCCTTCAAAGCTATGCCGCTTCTTGCACCACCACCTACCGCCGCCAGCCTTCAAAGCTTTTCAACTTCGCCACGCTCTGTCTTTTGGGTAGTCTTCAATCTCTAAACTTCTGTCACGCCGGCCATCAATCCAACTAACAGAACTATGCCTCTTCTTGCTTCTCTGGTATATGTAAGATTTTTCGTTTTTTCCCCTCATTTCTTTTCCCTTTTCCTTTTCGTCGATGGAGATCTGAATTGGAGATGGCTGATAGAGATCTAAGATTTCCCTTTTTTTTTTTTTTTTTTTTTACGCATCTCATTTCTCCCCTTTCCTTTTCGCCGGCGGTGATCTGCATAGAAGAAGGGTGTTCTGAGCAGCAAAAAGTTCAAGCCAACTCAAGCCGAGTCGAGTCAAGCTCGAGTTTTGTTCAAGCCGAGTTCAAGCTCAAAAGAATTCGGCTTGTCAATCTCAAGCCCGATCCCGAGCCAGATCTTTACCTTTCAATCTCAAGCCCGATCCTAAAATTTTTAAGAAAACTCGCTTCGGCTCGGCTCGTTTGTAGCCCTACAGAC
This sequence comes from Lantana camara, assembly GCA_037501455.1. Lineage (NCBI taxonomy): Eukaryota > Viridiplantae > Streptophyta > Magnoliopsida > Lamiales > Verbenaceae > Lantana > Lantana camara. The sequence goes on along the minus strand of CM074860.1, from coordinate 94,254,139 downwards.
GCATGGGAATGGCCATTCCCATGCCCAACATAGCATGGGAACGGGCCTTCCCACGCCCAAAGCCAGCAAGACTGGGAACGGCTGTTCCCAGTCCAAGCATACATGGGAACGGGCGTTCCCATGTTCGCCGCCAAAACTCAAACCCTAGCCCGGAAGGGCCGTTCCGGGCTTAAAGCACAAACGGGAACGGCCGTTCCGGCCATAGATCTGGAGCAGAAACTGGACAGTTTCGGGAAGAACAAGGGGAACACCAAAAATCATCAAACCAACACGAAATCTACCATAAAACATCACGAAATTCAAGTATATCATCATATAAATCATGCTTAGCATCAAAACATCAATTAATCCAAGTTTAGGAAAGTTTTGCCCAAAATCTCAAACACCCATTTTCATGAATTTCAAGCTTAAACATGAAGATATGAATCCCTAGTCTTCCATACACGAATTTCCAGCAATTGAGACACATAAGGAGCATTCAAATCATCAAAGCTTGCTCAAGGAATTGAAGATCTTATCATTCAAGTTCATACTAACAATTTCATGCTCCAATCCAAGAATATAAATGAAATACTCATCAAAAGAGATCCAAAGCTTACCTTGTCTTGTGGGGGAAATGAGGAATCAAGGAATATGAGCTCTTAGAATGAAAGATGGTTCAAGTCTTGATCTTCTCTTGAAATTTCTCCATGATTCTCTTGGAAGCTAACATGTGTGGTTTGAAATGAAATGAAAAGGGAATAAAGCTATGGTGGCTAATAGTTTTAGGTCAAGGTTAGGGTTTCCGAGATATAATATGAGGCTAAAGACTTAAATAGGATTTGGGCTCAAATAAATGACTTTCGGTCCAATAAGTCAAGATTAAAAGGTTTAGGGGTCTAAACGGTTTCCGAAAAATATAAAGTAAATTCCGTTGGACCGAATCACCGATTCAAGTCCAATGGTGGTGTCGGAATTCGAATTCGAATTCGAATTCCCGAGCTCATATTGGTCCCGAATGACCCAAACTCACATAATTCCAAGTTAGGCCCAAACACAACAATAGGTCCAAGTCCTATTTAAATTCAACTCCAACAATTAATTTAAGTTCATCCAAGTTCCATTCCCAAGTTTTCATGCAAGAATTCTGATAAGGGGAAAATCGGGGAGTCTGACTAAGCACCTGATGTCATTGCCAAGGGGCAGCCTATGCCGCGTGAGCTCTCCGCGACCGAGCCGCTTGGTCAATCATCGACCCAACACTTCGCCAAAAACCTCGAAGTCCTAGTCTGTCGGTAGTCTCCCGCGACCTAGGGTCTCCTTTCGACCCAGAGAGAGGTGCGACCCAGCGGAGCTCCGACCCAGTCTCTATCGGACAACCGCATTTAATGCAAGCACCACCTACAGCCCGCCTCATTAATTGCAGCCGCGTCCGGTACAGTATCAGGTATCTTGGCAGGAGCAGGCAAGCAGTGCTTTAGCTGGAAAAGCACTGTTCCAGCTAGGGGCGTCGCTTTCCTCTCCAAACCAGATCCACACTTTCGGGGAGGTGTACTTGCACCCACGGAGTCCATCTCCACCCTATAAAAAGCCTCCCTTCTGGACCGTTAAAGGTAAGCTTTCCTACACGCACAGAAAACTCTTTCAGTCTTTTGGCGACCCAGAGCCTTTTGCTGACTTGAGCGTCGGAGTGCCAAAAAGGGTCCAACCCCCTCCTTCCCTGTCTTGGCCTTTGAGCTCACGTTTGTTTCATCCTTTCAGTGAGGGAAAGCATCAGAGTCTTCCTAATTGACTGTCCAGCACATAGCCCGGATTTTGACACCATCATCTTGGCGCCGTCTGTGGGAAGCTCTGAACAAAAGCCTTATCTTCTTATCACTACTATTTAACTTTCCATTGAAGATGGTCCAAACACGTCATGGACGACGCGTCTACGGCGAAAATGGTGAAGAGATCTTCCCGGATCTCAACACCACAGGGGGAAACTTCCAACCCCCCGTAGTGGGAGTCGTCGCTGCGGATGCCGGTCCTAGTGCTCCCAGCCGTTTAATACTCTCCGAAGCAGACTTAGCTGCTTACGTGGAGCAATGCAGGGCAGAGGCGTTAGCTGTTGCAAGAGAAAACAGGGAACCGGTCATGCCTGCTCCCCCAAGAGGAAGTCCTCTGGCTTTACTCCTCAGAATGTCGCATACCCCACGGTTCAAGGGCCCTCTGCCCCAATGGCTACGTGCAGCTTCAGACCATCTACATTGCTCCGGCCCCAGGAGCCCAACACCCAGTCCACCTGGGTACGCACATTGAGGAGGGTTTCGTTGACAATGAAAACCCGTCCCGCCGCCGGGAGCCAGATAGAAGAAGAAATGATCAGGATAAGGAACGCCAATCGCAGCTTTTACGCAACATAAGGGAAAATGATAGGGGCGCGCGTCACATTGCAGGGACGGCAAGCAAAATGAATAGGGGCGCCCCCGCCCCTAGAAATGTGCCTGTTTTCGATCGCCTGGGGGCTAGGGTCCATCCCGATGCCTGCCACAGAGCCAACCGAGGACATTGGGTTGGCCAGGGCGATCTCCGAAATAATCTCCCCCGGAGACAGCAACAACAACAACAGCAGCAGCCTTATTTACCCGACCCAGCGCAAGGGTCGGAGTATTTTGATCCACAAGAGGAAGTGTCATCACACTTCCCCCAAGGGCAAGCCCCCGAAGTAAGGGCACCTGCCCACCGCTACGATCACCTCCCCCCTCGTCAGGGGAGGATGTACCGCAGCGAAAGGGAGGCGAGGTCCCCTTTTTGCGACGAAATCATCGACGCCAAGGTGGTGGATAGAGTCCCCACCAATTTGCCAATTTATCACGGGAACACCGACCCCGTGAAGCATTGCTCCAAATTCGAGGTGCAAGTCAACCTCTACGGTCATTCCAAACTCATTTGGGCCAAGATCTTCGAAACCACGCTCGAGGGTCCAGCCCAAGACTGGTTTGAGCGGCTAGCTCCTCATAGCATCCACGACTATGATCATTTGGCCAGAAAATTCAAGGCTCACTTCTCCTCCATGACGGGGGTCAAGCTCCCGTCCACCTATCTGTATAGCATCGTGCAGGAGGAAGGTGAGACCTTGAGGAGTTTCTTTTCACGCTTCAACGAGGCATTTGTCAAGGTGGAGCACTTGGACATTGATATCCTGACCCAGACCCTCCACAAAGCCATCCGCCACACGGAATGCGCCGACGAAATTATCCTCCAGTCTCCCCAGAATATGGAGGAAATAATATCCATCGCGCGTCGTTTTATGCGATTGGAGGAGGTCAAGTCCACAACTCGCGCGTTGAGGCGCAGAAGCGACCGCCGGACGAACGACCCAGCTCCCGATCGATTCCCCAGATCCAACCCACCTTGGTCGGAGCCTCCTAGGCTCTCCAGCAGAATGGAACAGAGGCTTAAGCGAGAAATGCCCTCAGCGAGCGGGGTCAGGAAGGGATACACTCCTTTGGTTTGCCCCATCGAGGAAATTTACGAAGTCATGGATCGGGGGCTTCTTGAAAAGCTAAAACAGCTGAAAGAAACCAAGAAAGCTAAGGAGTTTGGGAAGCGCTGCGCTTACCACATGCAGCCCGGTCATTGGACTTCAGAATGCATCGCTTTAAGGGAAAAGGTGGAACGACTGATTCAAGGTGGCCACCTGATGGAATTCGTCAAAAAACTGGACGAGCGGGCTCGACAAGCTTTCGACCCAAGGGAGTCGCCCCCGCCCAGGAGGGGGCGCAAGCCACCATTGGAGAAGCCTGAGGAGGCTAACCCCCATAACATGCCCACCAACGAAATCTTCATGATTGCGGGCGGCCCCGCTGGGGTAGACTCCAAGACAGCACGCAAACGGTCGAGGCGACAGGTGGGTCGGGAACTTTATGCGCCCAGAGAGATCATGCAAGTAGAGCAAGGGCAAGAATGGCGCGAGCAAGAAATCTCGTTTAGTGATAGGGACTTTGTACCAGTAATGCCACGGGACGTTGGAATGCCAAGTTGCCCGATGGTCGTTACCTTAGATTTAGCGAATTGTGCTGTACATAAGATCCTTGTTGACAGTGGGAGCTCCGCCAACATTATCTTTTACTCCACCTTGCAAAAGATGAACATCCATAATTCCCTCGAATACGAACCTATTAAAACACCATTGACAGGTTTTGGAGGCTCGGAGGTCTATTCCAAAGGAAGAGTCAAGCTCGTTACCTCCATGGGAAAGCTGCCGAAACGGGCCACACAATTATTGGAGTACTTGGTGGTGGAGGGCCCCTCTGCTTACAACATCATCGTGGGACGCCCCGCTTTGATCAGCTTTAGTGCAGTGATCTCTACTTACCATCAAACCATCAAGCTGCCAACTCCGCACGGGATAGGGGAGCTCCGTTGCAACATACCGGAATCGTGGGAGTGCTACTCCATCTCCATGGAAAAGGTACAACTTCCGAACAAAGCTATCGTTCCTTTGATAAACGTTGACGATTTCCTGGATACGGAGCTCGCCGACCCAGACGACCCCACCGCAGAGATGTGTTCTAAGCAAATGACCTCCACCATAGCAAGGAAGAAGCGTAAGCTTGATGACGGCAAAATAGAGGCAGCAGGAGCCCTTGTCCCGGTTACACTGGTTCCAGACGATCCAGAGAAAACCACCCACATTGGAGCTAGCCTCAAAGGTAAACAGCAATGTATGCTCATTCAATTCCTGCGAGAGAATGCAGACGTTTTTGCCTGGAAATCCTCAAAATCATTGAACATCACCTGAATGTCGACCCAAGCTTTCGACCTATCAAGCAGCGCCTGAGGGCCCAGAGCGATGAGCGGAACGAGATAATCGAACAGGAAGTCAACAAACTGCTAGACGCTGGGTATATCACCCCGGCAAAGTACGTTGACTGGCTTTGCAATGTCGTCTCGGTCGCGAAAACAGGGGGAAAATGGCGAATGTGCAACGACTTCACCGATTTGAACAAAGCCTGCCCCAAAGATCCTTATCCACTCCCGCGCATTGATCAGTTGGTCGACTCTACAGCCGGGTGCGAGCTTTTGAGCATGATGGACGCCTTCCAGGCATACTATCAAATCTTTATGGCTCAGGAAGACAAGAAAAAGACCGCATTCATTGTGGTGAAGGGGATCTACTGTTTCGAGGTCATGCCTTTCGGATTGAAAAACGCAAGCGCAACCTATCAAAGGCTGGTCAACAAGGTTTTCGCGGACGAGATCGGCAAAACGATGGAGGTGTATGTCGACGACATGATCGTCAAAAGCGAGAGGGCGGAGATGCACTTAACTGATTTGGGTAGGACTTTCGACCTGCTCCGCAAGTACAGAATGAAGCTGAATCCCAACAAATGCTCTTTCGGCGTAGAAGGAGGAAAATTCCTCGGTTACATAGTCAGCCAGAGAAGAATCGAGGCTAACCCAGAAAGATCTTAGCTCTCAAAAGCATCAACAGACCCCACAACGTGAAGGACGTCCAGCGTCTCGTCGGTCGAATCATTTCTCTAAACAGGTTCATCTCCCGCTCCTCTGAGAAAAATCTCCCGTTCTTTAAGATTTTACGCAGTATTAAAAAGTTCGAGTGGATTAATGAATGTGATGGGGCCTTTGAAAGGCTCAAAGAATATCTGGCTTCCCCTCCCTTGCTTGCTAAACCTGTTGCAGGGGAAACTATGTATCTTTATCTGGCGGTTACGGAGGAGGCCGTGAGCTCAGTGCTAGTGGCCGTGCGCGAAAGGAGGCACATGCCGGTATATTACGTGAGCAAGATACTCCACGGCGCGGAAACGCGCTATTTGGAGATCGAAAAATTCGCCCTAGCCCTCGTGCACGCCTCCAGGAAGCTAAGGCCCTACTTCCAATCCCATTCCATCATCGTCCTCACAGACCAAGGCTTAAGCCAAGTCTTGGAGAAACCGGAAGCATCGGGAAGAATTGTAAAATGGGCCATTGAGTTGAGCCAGTTCGATATCAGCTACCAGCCCAGAGCTGCATATCAAGCCCAGATCCTGGCAGATTTCATCATCGAAAAGAACGATCCATGTAAGGAAACCCCGCGCTCGATGCTATGGACCATGTCGGTCGATGGCTCCTGCACCTCTCAAGGAGGCGGCGTGGGGATCTCCCTAATGAGCACGGGGAGCCAGACGCTTGATTTTGCCATCTCCCTTGACTTCCCAGTCACCAACAATGAAGCAGAGTACGAAGCGCTCATCGCTGGCCTCAAAATCGTAAAGGAGCATGGGATCGAAAGGATCGCCGTAACAACAGATTCCCAGCTGGTGGCGAGCGAGTTTCAGGGCTCCTATGAAGCGCGTGAAGAGACAATCATTAAGTACCTTGCTAAGGTCAAATCCTTGGCATCCCAATTCAAAGAATTCACGCTACAGCAAGTCCCCAGGGAAGAGAACACGCGAGCAGACGCGTTATCAAAGTTCGCAAACGGAATGAGAGGCACCAAGGACCAGAATATCACTTACTTGTCAAGCAAGGGGAGGGTGATTGATTGCGAGGCAGAGATGATATGGTCCATCGACCCAGCCGAACCATGCTGGGTCGACGAATTCATACTTTACCTCAGAGATGGAGTGTTGCCTGCCGACCAAAATGCTGCGAGATGCCTCAAATACAAGGCCGCGGGTTACTCCTTAGATTCTGAAGGGAGATTGTACACCTCACCCCCTTGTCACAACAAGGACGAAGTCGCGGAAGCGAGTCTAAAGGCCAAAGAGTCATCTTTGAAGCCACGAATTAGCCCTTACTCATGAGGGCATTCATGGGGCCAACCAAACGGTGCCTACGCCCCTCGCAGGCTTTGGACGTTTTGGAAGAAATACACAGCGGGCAGTGTGGAAATCATGGGGGCGATCGATCCTTGCCCAAGAAAGTTTCTAGAAGTGGGTTCTACTGTCCCACTCTAAACGAGGATGCTAAGGAATACGCCTGTAGGTGTGTCAATTGCCAGAAACATGCCAACATCCCGCACCAACACCCAGCAGAAATGGTCCCTGTAGACATTTGCTGGCCCTTTGATCAGTGGGGCATTGATATCGTCGGGCCACTGCCGCTCGCGACGGGTCAGCAACAATACCTGTTGGTCGTGGTGGAGTACTTCTCTAAATGGGTCGAAGCCCAACCCGTTGCAAAAATCACGGACAAGGTTATCCAAAAATTTTTATGGCGCAACATCATTTGCAGATTCGGGATCCCCAGGGTCCTAATCTGTGACAACGGAACTCAATTTCAAAGCGCCAGCACTAGATCCTACTGTACAAACATAGGGATCAGCCAACGCTTCGCATCGGTCGGCCATCACCAAGCGAATGGCTAGGTCGAAGTAATTAATCGGATCATTATCCAGAACCTCCAAACCAGGCTGGAGGCTAAGAAGGGAGCCTGGGTCGACGAACTTGATGGGGTCCTATGGGCTTACCGTATAACTCCCAGAACCGCGACAGGGCTAACCCCCTTCTCGATGGTTTACGGGTCGGAGGCCATGATCCCCGCGGAGCTTCTACATCGAACAGCGAGGGTGTCCAACTACCAGCTTGCTAAAAACGCAGAAGACCGAGCGCATGAGCTCGACACCGTTGAAGAAACTCGACAGAAGGGATTCCAACGCATGCAGCAGTATCGAGCCACAGTGGCTCGAAGCTATAACAAAGGGGTCAAGCCTCGCGCTTTTCAAATCGGCGACCTGGTTCTCAAAAAAGTCGAAGTGACAAAACACGTGGGCAAGTTACAACCCAACTTGGAAGGCCCGTACCGCATTGCTGAGGTGGGGCGCAACAAAGCTTATCACCTGGAGGATATGGAGGGAAACACCATTCCCAGATCTTGGAATACGCATAACCTCAAGAAGTTTTATGTTTAAAAATTTCTCCAAGTTGCAAGCACCGTTTTGTACTCTTCCTAGTTCGTCTTCAAACAATGAAAAGTACCTTCAGTCCATCTGAATTGTCTTTTATTTTCAGTTAATCTGAATGTTGTAACATACCCGTTAATCGGGGTTTACGCTTAGAATTTGAAAGATCCTAAGGCATACGTAAAGCTCATTCGATATACTATCAATACCCAGAGAAGGGTATGAACCCCCTTCTACCCGGCAAACGAAAACCCGATAAACGAGAATCAAGGAAATCCTAAGTAGTAGCTCATGACGACTCGCGATGTAAGTTCCCAGCGAGCCAGCTTTGGCTCGCAAGGGTGATTTTCTCCGACCCACAGCATGAGCACTTTCCGAGCCAGCACTTGCCAACAAGACCAATGTTTTGGGAAAACAACGTTAAAATGATACAGAGTCAGAAGCAAATATGCGGTTCTCATTCATAAGAAAGGGGGTCAGGCCCCAGATATTTATAAAGGAATTGCAGAAAAGAAAATACAAGTTCCGTGCACCCTCAAGAGCTGGTAGCAGGAAGGTCAACAACTTCAGTAGCAAGTTCCGGGGCCAGAGTTGGAGGATTAGGCTGAGTCGTTGAGAGAATCTCTTCAATGGCGGGGGGGAGTGATGCCAGCGGAGGGATCGCCAAAGCAGGACCACCTGGGTTCTCGACCGAGAGGCCATCCTCTTTCGACCAACTACTTGACGGAACATAAGTGGCCAGCAAAGTTTCTTTCGCCCCCTCTATATCCACAGGGCCCGGCAGTACCACCGCCTCGGACTGCTTGTCGAGCTGAGATTCGGCCCACTCCACAGCCCAGTCGTAAGTCACTTTGTTCCAATCCGGCTCCTCATCGTCTTCCTCGCCGTTTGCTGCCTCCAGGTTCGCCCGCTCCTCAAAATCAACGCGAGCCATGAATTCTTCCGGCAGTGTATTGGGAACATACCCGTTCGCCGCATTGAGCTTGCGTGGGTCGTTAAGGAGTGCATGGGGGATTGGGTGGTGAAGATGGATCTGCGATAGGGCTCTCATGAAGCCGTTCTCTATGTCTGATGCCCCCAGTGTGCCCGAGACGGTGTCAAACACCTTGGACTGAAGAAACTCCACCACTGCACTATCCTTTATCTGCGGCACTAGTTTCTCGACCGTCCAGAAGGTCATTTTGGTCCCATCCTTCTGCCCCTCGACAAAGCCGGCTTTCCACCCATCCTGCTTGCCTTTGGCGTAGGCAGCCTCAGTCTTTCGCTCCGCTGCATCCAACAGACTTTGCCGCGTAGCCACGTCGGTTTGCAGCGTTTCGTTCTCTGCCTTAAGATCCCCCAACTCCTTCTCTAAGGCAGACCTCTCCTGGAGGGAATCCTTTACCAGCTTGTCCATTTTATCAAGCTTCACATTATATGCCTTCTGGGCATCTTCCAGCGCCTTGGACAGCCTCGCCGCTTCGTCCCTCCAACTTTTTCCTGCAATACCTCAGCCCTCTCCCCCAGCAGTTTGCGGCGGGCTTCATCGGCCAACTCCAGACGCATGGCGAACTGGTGCTCTCTCACTATCAACTGAGAAAGGGAAATAGAGAGGTGAGTCAAATGCAAAGTAATGAGAGGAGCGATCCAAGAGAAAAGATAGTGCGAGGGGCCTTATCGCGTTCAGGAAAGCAATTTTGTTGAAGGAGAGGGTCGCATTGCTCTCCTTGGCCAGCTCCCGGTGGTCACTAGCGGTTTGGAGGGAATAGTAATTGGCCTCCAATACGTCCTGATTGACCTCTCCGGTCGCGATCCTCCTTTCTGATCCGTCCGCCTTAAGCTCAGAGACTCCAAAAGGATATTTGGGCCCCTCGAACCTGGGGACATTGATTATTCGCTTGTAATCCCCCCTCAACATAGAAAACTCGGAGGTGGATCCCGGTCGAAGGATGGGGGGAACCCAGCCGCCCGATGGCCGGAACGAAGTATCCCCCCGTTCCGCAGTCCTCTCGGAGGCTCCAGCCCCAGGGTCGTCCCCCCGTTTAGCAGTTTTCTTGGGGGTCCCACCCTCTGGGTCGTCTCTTTCCCGCATTTTCTGTGTACGTCGGCCCTTGGGCACTTCTGAAAGAAACGACCCAGAGTTAGCCTCTGAGTCCGTATCTGGCCGCCCAGCAAATATAACCACCCTTGCGCTTCGGAGGGCGAACGTTTTGATCTTCAGGGGGAGCCCCAGAGGCCCCCTGCGCATCCGCCCCCTCCCCCGCCGTGGGCATAGGGGTGTCAGCCCATCTTTGCCCGGCTGCCCTCTCTACAGCCGCGATCTTTGCGAGGGAGTCAGCCTCCGTGAGGCCCTCCTCTTGTGCTATTTCTTGGACGGAGGGAGTGGGGCCAGACGCTTCCTCCCCAGTAATCTTCTTGGCCCTCTCGGCCTGCTTCTTCTTCAGGAGACGGTCTAAAGCCTTGGCTCGTCCGGCCACTATTATCGACCCTACACAAAAGAAGAGGAGGAATAATTAGTCCGGCGGGCAGGATTAGAGTCCAGTGCAGAAAACAAGAGATGAAGTCAGGGAAGGGAACGTGCTTGGCCTAAGGGTGTTGAGGGTATAGTTACCCAATTTGAAATCTATATGCCTTCGTGTATCCGGAGCCAACCCCAGGTTTATCAGCAAATGGGTGTTTTGTAAAGACCCCTGTATCTAGCGGGTGCACCTCCCTCAGAGCGGCTAGCAGGGTGTTAGGCCAACGAACCGGGCCCCTCTCCAACCTAACCTGGGCAACGTCATTCCAGGAAGTGTGTTCTAGACCATTCCACCCGTCTATGTGCTTCAAGAAGACAAATTTCTTCTTCCAATCCACGCCATGGGAGGACTTTTCTGTATCAAAGATCTTACTCCCTGACCGAGATTGTAGCTTCACGAACCCCCTCCTATTGGGGGAAGCAGCTGAGTCAACAGAAGCTACGAATAATTCCGCGAAGTGCTCCACACACTCTACTTGACCCAGGATTTTCATCAGGGACCTAAATGCCGTTATCATCGCATGACCGTTTGGGAGCAGTTGAATGGGGCTGATCTGGAGATGATTAAACAGAGCTACTTGGAAGGGGGAGAGAGGGAGCCGGAATCCGTACTCAATGGCCTGTAGAGACATGGCGATACACCCTTCCGGCGGTGCCCCCATGTGCTCGTTAGTATTAGGAGTGAAAACTTCGCAACGGTCGTCCAAATCCCTCCACCCGGTCAATCTCTTGGGCGGTGGTCCTATCCGACCCATACACCTCAGCCCTAAATTCATAGTAGTACTTCGGGCATTTTTGCTGCCCTTTCTTCCTCTTCTTCCCCTTTTGTGGTTTCGGCTCCGCATCCAAGGCCACGGCACCCCTTCCTGTACCGCGAGTTTCATCCTCCAAAGACATCTCTTCTATTTTGGCAGCCGTATCATCCACCGCCGCACTATCAACTCCTGGTTCCCCCTCTTCGCTCAGAGATACACTGGGGCTTCCCCTGGCCGCGCCATCAAAGGAAGGACCTGCGACTTCCCCATCTATAGTGAGGACGTACGTCTCGGCCTCAGGGTCTTCCCATCTATCCTTACCCAGTCGTTTAACCCCTATGCATTCAACGGACACCTCCGGATCTGACGGGATGTCTCGGGGTCCATAATTCCTAGGTTGCTTACCCTTGGGTGGGCTTTCGGGGAACACAGAGACATTCCTTTTGGGAGCCATTTCCAGTGAGTGGGTGAGAAAGGAAGAAATGAGAGATCTGGGATGGAAAAGCGTACTTCTAGAGTGGGCTTGAGAGTTCTCCCGGAGTGCGTTTTTAGCAGAGTACGGCGGAGGGCAAAAGTCTCTCTGAAATCTAGGGTTTGTTCTTGTGGAAGGCGTGAAAGGGGGAAAAAACTGCCTAAGTCCCCAATTTATAGCAGCGGTTTCAACTAAGCGTGGTTATCCTTCTCCACGTGTTGACAGACTAGTTTACTTGGGGAAGAACGTGGCCCGTTACCCCCAAAACGGCTGCCTGTAACCACTCCTCAGAACCCGCGCTAGCCCCCCAAATTTCAAAAAATGTAATCATGACTCTGACAAAGGAAGTTTCTAGGGTTTCCCGCCCGGTGGAACACAGCTAGCATGCGCGAAGGAAGTTGGCTCGCCGCTTTGGCTCGTCGTAGTTTGGCCCGAACAGCTTTCCGAACGACCCAAATTATCACAAGATAATCGCGACCCAGGCCTCCCCTCTCTTCCTCAGTCGCAAAGCCTTCCTCAAGATCAGGCACCACTCTCTTAGTGGCACCCAATCGGGGGGGGGGGGAGATGATAAGGGGAAAATCGGGGAGTCTGACTAAGCACCTGATGTCATTGCCAAGGGGCAGCCTATGCCGCGTGAGCTTTCTACGACCGAGCCACTTGGTCAATCATTGACCCAGCACTTGGCCAAAAACCTCGAAGTCCTAGCCTGGCGGTAGTCTCCCGCGACCTAGGGTCTCCTTTCGACCCAGAGAGAGGTGCGACCCAGTGGAGCTCCGACCCAGTCGCTACCGGACAACCGCATTTAATGCAAGCACCACCTACAGCCTGCCTCATTAATTGCAGCCGCATCCGGTACAGTGTCAGGTATCTTGGCAGGAGCAGACAAGCAGTGCTTTAGCTGGAAAAGCACTGTTCCGGCCAGGGGCGTCGCTTTCCTCTCCAAACCAGATCCACACTTTCGGGGAGGTGTACTTGCACCCACGGAGTCCATCTCCACCCTATAAAAAGCCTCCCTTCTGGACCGTTAAAGGTAAGCTTTCTTACACGCACAGAAAACTCTTTCAGTCTTTTGGCGACCCAGAGCCTTTTTCTGATTTGAGAGTCGGAGTGCCAAAACGGGTCCAACCCCCCCTCCCCGTCTTGGCTTTTGAGCTCACGTTTGTTTCATCCTTTCAGTGAGGGAAAGCATCAGAGTCTTCCTCACCATACAAATATCTTGGGTGATTGGGAGTCCTAATCGGCCGTCCAGCACATAGCCCGGATTTTGACACCATCAAATTCATATTTTACCATTTTGGATTTTAGTCAATTAAGTCACATTTTCAATCAAAGTTGGAATTAAACACATAAAAAGGAAATTAAATCACATAAGTGCGTAAGATAAACTCTCTCGTGGCGCACACCTGTACGATCTATCGGACGGGGTGTCACAGGTTGCATATCCGAGGCCCAGATTTTGTTCCAAACCTTGTGGCTCTCGAGATTTGCCGATGAGGCCCTGTTTGAATCTGTCAAGCTCTTAGCCAAGTGGTATGCGCTGCGGACTGTAAATTGGCCATTAGTAGACGGTTGCCAGATAATGCAATCATCCCTTCTGAACAGCCCCAATTGAATTCCCAGGATGGTGTTTGTGTCCTCCTCGTTGAAACAGTTACTCACCAATTCTTCATTCCACTTGAACACCCCCTGTTCCATTAAATCAGCTACCCATTCCGGTTGGATTAAGGCGTTCGGGCGAAACCTAGGTCGAAATAATGAGCCTTTAGGTAGCCATCGGTCGCGCCATACATGTGTCCGCTCCTCCGTTCCAACTCTCCATCGTATGCTAGCGGCAAGTAAATAACGGAACTGCATAAGGCTTGTCCAAGCAAAGGAAGGGGAACGACCCAACCTCACGTTCCATAAGTCCGAGTCTGGGAAGTATTTTGCTTTATAGATGCGGCTCAGGAGGCTGTTAGGGGATCGAAACAGTCTCCGCACCAGCTTCGCCAACATCGCTAAATTGAACAACTTCAAGTCACGAAATCCTAATCCTCCCACCCTCTTTCTCGAACACATTTTCCCCCATGCTAACCAGTGAATTTTCTTCTTGTTTCTATTGTTCCACCAAAAGCCTTTGATAGTAGATTCAATCTCATGCAGAATATTATCCAGAAGGAGAAAACAGTTCATCGTGTAGGCCGGGATGGCCTGAAGGACTGATTTAATAAGAATTTCCTTTCCTGCCGTCGAAAGGAATTTCTCCGAGTATCTATTGACCCACCGCCTCACCTTCTCCACAATGTCAGAGAAAGCCTCTTTTTTGGATAACCCAACAACCGAGGGCAAGCCTAAATAGCGGTCCAATTTCTCCACCCTTTGCACCCCCAGACAATCTGCTAGGCTACGTTGCATATCCCCATCAAGATTTCTACTAAACGCAATGCTCGATTTCTGTGGATTCATCGTTTGGCCCGATACTCGAGCATAGGTATCCAACACCCTCTTAATACAGCTCATCGATTCCCTTGTAGCTTCCCCACAAATTAACGTGTCGTCTACGAAGAGTAAGTGCGTCACTGGCGGGGCGTTACGACATACTGCAATGCCTTTTAGGGCCCCCACGCGTTGTTGTTCCTGTAGTAGCAATGAAAGTACCTCTGCGCAGAGAAGGAACAAATAGGGGGACAGAGGGTCTCCTTGACGAATCCTTTTCTCCGGGACAAGAGAGCCAAATTCGAACCCGTTCAGCAAGAAAGAGAATGAGACAGTAGTAATGCATTTCATAATTCGCTCAATGAATGACAATGGAAAGCCTAAGCGGACCAGAAGACGTTCGAGGAACCGCCATTCAACACGGTCATAAGCCTTGCTCATATCAAGTTTCAAGTTGAAGAAACCTTTCTTCCCTGTATTCTTGCACTTAATGAAATGATTGATCTCATGGGCAACTAGAATATTATCGCTGATAAGATGATTCGAGATGAAGGCAGATTGGTTCAGGGAGATAAGATTATCAAGATGGGGTTTCAGTCTGGTAGCTAAGGCTTTCGAAGCTATTTTATATACGACATTGCAAAGACTTATAGGGCGGAATTGGGTTATAACATCTGGCGATTTGCACTTGGGAATGAGAACAACATGGGTAAAGTTCAGACGTTTGTCAAAGTTTCCATGATTTAAGAAATCGAGTACACATTTAATCACATCCCTGCCCACAATATTCCAATATTTCTAAAGAAAAAAGGGGGAAGACCATCAGGGTTGGGGGATTTCAAAGGGTACATGTGCTTAAGTGCACGAGTTACCTCCTCTGGCGAGAATGGAAATAGCAGCTGGGCACTCATATTCTCATCCACCTTTTTCGGAACAGCCTGGAGGACGGATTCCAATTCGCCCGGATTGCACTGAGCCGAGGAGAAAAGATCGCCAAAATACCGCTGGATAATATTTCTAATTCCCAATTCCGAAGTACAGAATTCGCCTCTGTCCTTCAATGTGGTTATTCTTTGCCCTCTGTGATGCCTTTTGATGGAAGAACTTAGTATTTCTGTCTCCCTCCTTTAGCCAATGCTCTTTGGCCCGTTGTCGCCATCGAGTCTCTTCCGAAGTCAATATACTATCCAAAAGTCCCCGGAGCTGAGACTCCTCAGCCTTAGATTGATCAGTTACAAAGCCTTCGCGCAGTTCGGTGAGCCTTTTTTCTTTGTCCTCTGTGTTAAGGTTCTCATCTTGTCGGTGCGCTTTTCTCCACTTAATTAAGTCTATCTTGCAGTTCTCGATACTATGGAGAATATTCACGGTGGAGTTTTTAGTGGGGCCCCCGTCCCAGGACTCTTCTAGGATTTTCCTGCAATCTTCCTTCTTTGCCCAAAGTGCTTCAAATCTAAATGGCCTATGGCCCTTCTTAAACCTCTTCTCCTATTGCTTGGCTATTGTGATGATTGGAGTATGCTCCGAACAAGACGATTTCAAGTGCACCACCTTAGTGTCCGGGAATAACCTCCGCTATTCATCGTTGGTGACCGAACGGTCCAACCGGGCTCTCATAGAATCTGCCACTACACTGTTTCTAAACCAAGTGAATTGGTAGCCTTCGAACCCCAGATCCAACAGTCCTGCTCTGTTCAGTGCATCCTGGAATGCATTCATTCTACCGAAACCCCGAGTTATTCCGCCTTCTTTCTCATCCCTGTGTAGTATGTCTTTAAAATCTCCACTCACGAGCCAGGGCCTTACTGACTGTTGACTCAGCCTATATAAAGTATTCCAAGCTAATTCTTTGTGCTGAACTTCCGGCGCTCCATAGAAGCCTGTAAACCTCCAACTCCCACCGAGTCCAGCATCCTTGACCATCACATCTATATGGTATTTTGACAGGCTCTGAAGCGTGACATCTACATCACGTCGCTAAAGCAACGCCAGTCCTCTTTCTTTACCTTGGGAGTCCACACTAACACCATTCATACTGAGTGCATTTTTTAGAGATTCTATCTTCCTATTCTTACATCTAGTTTCCGAAAGGAAGATGATTTGGGGGTTGTGGTCCTTAATGATGGACCTAAGGTTATGAACTCGCCTAGGGCCCCCCAACCCTTGGCAGTTCCAGCTTAGGCAACTCATTGGCTTCGGCGGGGTTACATTGCAACCTCCGCCGATGATATAAGAGTATCATCCACAGTCTGAGAGGAGGATGGGGTAGTTGAGTTAAGTTAAGTAGCAGTGGGAAAGGTAGGGGATTTGTTTGAGGATGTTCGTTTGAATTTGCGTGGTTTTATTGGTTTAGCTATTGTGTGTTGTGGAAGGGTAAAGGTTAGGGGGATATGAATGAGCTGGTTCTGTAGCTGGAGAGGGGATTGAAGCGAGCTTTGGTGGTTATTGGTGTATTGCAATGGCGGCTGTGGAGATTGGTTTTCTTGTCCAGGGTGAGAAAGTTTTGTTCTTTGAAGTGAAGGGCTTTGGTTAACATCAGGTTGTCTTGAGTGGGTGGTTTTTCAATTGCTCAGCGGGTTGGTGGTAGTCTGGAAGTGTTGAGCCTCGTACTCCTTCCCTTAGAAGGGAAGTAAAATGCCCGTGCTTTGGTTAATGGCTTCCGAAGTGACTAATCGTAGCCAACTTATTAAATTAAAGATGTATGCTTGCTTTCTCTTATTAGAAATAATATGTATGTGATTGCTTTATATAAGAGATGAAAGAAGTCGACGAAAAAATAGAGATGAGAGAAGCGAGACTGAAAAGGGGAGTCCGTTTTTTCGAGTTATGACAAACGTCCTGATTAATTAAAAGGAGTTAATTACAGACACCTTTCATCATTTGATCTCCAGTGCACTTTGCTTCCTAAATTTTAAATCAGTGTAATTATCTCCATAACCTTTAAAAAATGTTATATTTAACCATTTTTAATGAACTTTGACCGTCGATTTATCTTTCGTCTCTCTAAAACGTACAAAGCCCATACCCCAGCCGATCCCTATTGGCCGCCAGAAGCCGCTGCAAAGCTTCGTCGCACATCGTACGTGATCTTTGACCGGTGATTTTTCCTTCGTTGGTTGTCAAATTTAGGTTTCGAGACCACTATCCCGTTCCTTGTATCGAGAGCTTTGATTTGACATATAATATCAATGCATTTGAAATCAGCTCTATACAAATTTACTCTGCTAAGATGGGTTAAATGTAATATTTTTGAAAGTTAGAGGAACAATCGCACTAATTCAAAATTTTGGAGACAAAACGCACTAAGGGTCAAAGGATGAGGGGATGTTTGGAAATAACCCAATTAAAAATAACATTTTAATTAGTGTTCTATATGATTTCTCAAACTATGAGGATTTCTTGCGTGGTTGAAATTAAACCTCAACGGGGTATTCCTAATTATTCCTCGAAATTATTCAGCAGCCAACTTTGAACTTTGCAATGGTCTTAGCTGAAATCATCCTTACAAAGTACGAAGTAAACAACCATCCCCACCTAAAGGTAGTGATTACTAAAGCAACCTGATGATTATTTTCAACTAAAAGTTCTCCTAAACTTCCCAACACCATTGACCCACATATATGGTAATCATGCATCTTCAGGACTCCAAAACCTGTTAACTAACTAACTAACTAATGATGATAGCTTCAATTCGTGGTCTTATAATAACTCCTCCTAACGAGTTTTGTTGGATTCTTGAATCTTTATATATCAAGCAAACTGCAATGACAAATTCTGAAGAGCAGATTAATTGTTGCTTAAATCAGCTTACTAGTAAATATGTATGATTACAATCCCATCTTTGCGAAGAGCTTTAGCCGATACGAGCGCAGAAGGCTTGGATGTTGTGCTGTGTTGTTGTGCTTTGTTGTTGCATTGAGCGTTCCTTCTACCTTGAAGCCTTGTTTGGATCGCGTATCTACGTGTAGGTCTCCTACTTTTCTCGCCATTGATGTGTACGTATAGTCTATAATCAGAAGAAGTGTGCGTAAATGTTTCTGGAATTCTTTCTCCTTATTGCAGTTGGTCATTACGCTGCCAATTTGCCGTTGCACTCCATTGATGATGCTCAAGACATGCTTGTGATAGATGATGAGGTTGAAGACGACGACCCAACAACGGGTAATGCGGGGTGAATAAGTTGATTAGTAAGGGGATTAGGTGTAAATTTTGAAACAAAGAGGGGATATACGTGTAATTGTCTAAAGTTATAGGAGATGGATGATATGATGACTACTGTTTGCATTATACTGTAGTATAATCTACACATTTATTTTCTAACTACTCGTCCCCATCTTCATCTTTGTTGCAGTTCACGTTAATGCTGCTGAGGACTTTCAATTGCCCAGCAATCTTGGTGAAAATATAGAGGTTGGTCAAGCAAGTTTGAGGGTCTCCAAAAAAATAGGTATGTACACACACACACACATATATATTGATACGCCCTTCAAGTGCGTATCCTCTTGATCCGACGTACAAGTCCACTAGCCGCTGGACCTAGCCTCGTATCTATCATTCAAAGTATAGTAAACATTTCTACATTGTATCATACATGTACCGGCATATATGCGATTTGATATAATTACACAAACTTCCCTTCGCAAATTAAGGATAGGCCAACCCATGTTGTTATAGTAGTAAATTTTACATAATATCTAGCAAGTGTTATGATCACGAAATAAAGATTCATTGATCGAAACCTCTGACGAGGAAAGTATACATTTTTCAAATTTTAAAGGAAAATTGTATTATGATATCCAAAAAATAGCGAAATTCAATCTGAAAATTGTTGTCATCATCTCCAGCAACCGAAACCAAGAACGTGGCAGAGCCAATATGCAGAGCTTCAAATGCAGGAGGAGACTACTGCGAAATTGAAGGTGATATCAGAATTCAGCCCAATTCCTCCACAATAACTGTCCTAACGCCTCATCAAACATCCTCAAATCCAACCAATTCTTGGACCATAAATCCTTATCCCAGAAAGCACATTTCCAATGTCAGAAACTGGACAATAAACATAGTACAGTCACAAAACATCGTACCAGAATGCACCAAAAATCACACCAATCCAGCAATCCTCTTCTCACTTGGTGGATTTTCAGGAAACTATTTCCATGATTTTGCAGACATATTATTCCCGTTGTACTCCTCCACTTCCCACCTCCAAAAACGAATCCATTTCCTCGCAACCGATCACAAACCGTGGTGGATAAACAAATACAGACGGATCCTCAACAAACTAACAAAACACGAAATCATCAACGTCAACAGGGAAAATCAACAGGTTTATTGTTTCGACAATATCATCATCGGCCTCAAATTTCACAAAGAACTCATCCAAACTCCATCAGGGCCGTCAATGCACGCCTTCAGGCACCTCCTCAGGCAGACATTTTCCCTGGAACGGAAGAAAGCGGTCAGATTGAGAGTATCAGGGAAAGGGCCGCTGAAAAAACCCCGACTCATGATCATATCCAGGAAAAGAACACGAACACTCACAAATGAAGCTGATGTCGTCGCTCTTGCCAAGAATCTCGGCTACGAGGTCGTCCTGGCCGAGGCGAGCTTGGCAACCGACATTTCAAGATTCGCTCGAACAGTGAACTCGTGCGATGTTTTGCTAGGAGTACATGGGGCCGGGTTGACAAACATGGTTTTCTTGCCGGATCATGCTGTTCTGATACAGATTGTCCCCTTCGGAGAGATTGATGAATTTGCAAAGCTTGATTTCGAAAACCCTCGTCGTGGTATGAATTTAAGGTACATGGAGTACAAGGTATCCATGGAGGAAAGCTCTTTGAGCAAAGAGTATCCAGTTGATCATCCAGTTTTGAAAGATCCCGAGTCTTACAGGAGAAAGGGATGGGGCGCAATTTGGTCAATTTACCTGGATAAACAGAACGTGAGTGTTGATTTGCAGAGGTTGGAAGGAACACTGGTCAAGGCTTTCAAGGTCTTGCAACGTTGATTGACAATGGCGTTCTCAAGGTTATGGAAAGATGGTATAATAGTTTCCATATTTAATTATTTGAAAATAAACACATTGATATATGTATATTAATCAGGGGATCTTGAGTTTTATGGAAATATGAGATATGTTCCACATTTATATTATTTGAAAATTGAAATCTGATAATTGAGTAATATGTTAGTCAATTCCCTAAAAGGGAAGTTTGTGTTAAATAAACCTTATTTATTTATATGTTGCTCTGCCTCTGATAGTGAACTAAGGCTCTGCCTCTGAGAATTCCAGGTTAAGGTTTGCACCAATTCTTGATTTTTAATGAAAATTGCCTTGATGTATGTTGGGTTATTGCAGTGATCTGTTTGGTTATGCCAAGATCTGGATCACTAACGTACAACAAGAAATGGAGGAATTTCAGTGATTTATGTGGTTAATTATGATTAAATCTTGAAGGAATTAAGGTTGTAGAAACACATAATAGGGAGATTAAGATGGCAAAAAATAATATATTGGCGAGAAGTTTCAATCGGCACGAGCAGAAAAAGCTGGGATATGGAGCAATTCTTGGTGGCCTCGTTATGTTGCTGATAATCCACACAGTTCTCGAGCCCTACTTGGACCTTATATATCTGGGTAAAGCGTAAAGATTACTTCTATAATCTTTAACTAAGTAAATAATTAGAATTTCTTGCATACGGAGATGTTGGCATTTGTTGATATGAATGATTATATAACTATGGAGAGACTGGTTTTTCGTGCAGAAAGTCGGATGCTGTCGATGAGTATTTCGAGCCTCAAGATGTTGTTCGCGGAAGAGACAATTGTTGATCCACCACCATGTAAGCAAGGCTTAATCTGTTTTCATGATATTGTTCTTATGAGCTCATGTTTGTGATGAAATGAGGAAACTTTGCAGTTTTCGTCCCGTAAGCTCGATCGAGATTCGATCTTGATCTCCTTATGTCGATTTTGGTCGTTGCTTGAATAGTTTTAAATCTGGCAATTCTATTCTTAACGTTTGGACCAAACATTCTGGTCTGAAGCTGATGATTCTTATTACGTTGTCTTTGTCCAGATAATATTACAGAAAATATTCTCAACCTCACCAACTTCAGATCACAAGTCTACGACCTCAACGGCGACATCAGGATCCACGGCCGATCAGCCACCATCTTCGTAGCTTCATCGCACTCTCAAAACGAGTCTTTTAATTTCACGACAGAACCCTACCCACGGCAAGTCGACGGGGTCGGAAACGTCAGAAGTTTCAGAATTATCAATCAACCCCTTGAAGATACAGTATTCCCACATTGCACCCGGAATTCCAGTTCGCCGGCGATCGTCTTCTCCGTCGGGGGACACACCGGAAACCACTTCCACGACTTCAGCGAAGTGCTGATCCCGCTTTACATAACATCCCGGCAGTTCAAATCCACAGTTCTCTTCCTCGTTACAGACATCGGATCGTGGTGGATCAAGAAATACAAACCAATCCTCGAAAATCTCTCCCGATACGGAATAATCGACATCGACAACGAGAGCGAAGTCCTCTGTTTTCCCAGAGTAATCGTCGGCCTCAGAGCCCACAGGGATCTCAGCATCGACCCATCAGAACCCCCATACTATTTCCCCACCGATTTCCCCAAATTCCTCCGAACCACGTACTCATTGCACCGTGAATTCATCAACAGCTTAAAATCCTCCAATCCCGATCGACGGCGGCCGCGACTGCTCCTGATTTCCAGGGCAAAAACCCGCCACGTGAGGAACGAAGCAGCGGCGGCGGACATGGCGAGGAGCCTCGGATTCGACGTCGACGTGAGAGAAATGTGGTCGAGCATGCCTCAAGTTGCGAGATTCGTGAACACATTCGATGTGATGATGGGAGTACACGGGGCTGGGTTAACGAACATGGTTTTCCTCCCGGAGCGCGCCGTCGTCGTCCAGATAATACCGATCGGATTGGATTGTTTCGGGGATTTATACTTCGGGACGTCTGCGAAGAACATGAATCTGAGGTACATGGAGTACAGAGTGAGCCCTCAAGAAAGTTCGTTAACGGAGAAATACCCGCTTGATAGTGAAGTGTTGAGAGATCCAGAAGGAGTATTTCACAGGGATTATAAGGGTTTTCACTCCATTTATTTGGATAATCAAGATGTTAATCTCGATTTGGGGAGGTTTAGGAAAGCACTTCTTCAAGTATTGGAGCTGCTTGAATCTTGATTCCTGGCTTTCTTGGGGCTCTTCTTTGATCTTTCCCATGTTATATTTCACCTGAAATGAAGTTTGGGTTTGGGCCGTGCTTTAATAATATTAATTTGTATATTTTGGATTTATAGTTGCTTGTTTGGGCCGGTTTATGGCCGTGTCTTGTGAATTGGTCAGTTTAAATGTCTAATATTAAGCCAAATTAAATTTTTTTAATTTAATCGGGCCGATGACGTACTAGAGAACCTTACCAACTTTTTTGGAAGATAAAGAATTTGTTATGATTAGTGGAGGCTAATTTCATAATAAGCTAGTTCGGTTTTGATTAGGTTTGTACAACGTGCACGTAGTGGAGGAATTTTTTTCTTTTTCTTTTTATGATTAAAATAATATCATAGACCGAGAAGGGATCGAAATTATAAAATTCAAATTAAACCTAGGATACCGAAATCATAATTTTAACCGATATGGAATCAATTCTGATCGTGCCAAAATCTCTGCTTGATGGTCGATTGAGAGATCCGACGCGGTCACCCTATTTGTTGATGGGGGAAACGGCCGCCTGACTGCTCGAACTCTGCAAGGGTCGACAAACGTGAGCTCCGAGGCCAACTCGGAGAAGATGGGTGGGAGACCCGGGTTGGCCCTCCGACGCTCAAGTCAGGATCGGTAAAGATGGCCGAAAAGATTGAGTGGTGAAAAGTGTTAGGTGGGAAAAACTTACCGTGCAATAAATGAGGAGGGGGTATTTATATAGAGAGGACAGAGAAGTTACCGCATCGACGTGGCGGCATGGGGAGCTGACAGGTGCCCCATTAAGGCCTTGCATTAAATGCTCGGTCGGCCACTACGCTAGTGGAATAATGCGCTGGTCGATCGGAGATTGTGGGTCGATCCAACAGATGCGATTAATCCGAGCATTTGGGTCGATACTCCTATGAGGTGATTCTCGCGGGCTAAAAGGGGCTCTGAGTAAAACGGTCGAAAGGTGATCTCCGAGCGAGATCTGACCACCGATCGTCCACGTGGGGCAAGGTGATTGGCTTAGACCGACAGCGGGTACGTGCCACGTCATAAGCCCCCCGAAACGTCATCTGCTAGGGCTGACGTGGCAGAGGCGTTTCAAATCCCAAGAGTGGGACCCGCTGTAATCATTACGCCGTTTCACCTTCTCGATTCCCGCCCATTTTTATCCTTATAAATAGTTCCCTCTGTAAATCCATTTGTTACTTTGGTGACAGAGAATTGAAGAGAGTTCCGAGCCATTTTCGATCGATAAAGAGTCCTTTGTGTGTTGAATTTCGGGGTCGATCGCTTTATAAGAGGACCGGTCGGATTTTCAGAAAACAAAAGGTAATATTTCCGATCTGTTGTTCGATTTTCTTTCTCTATGCTCTTTATTTTTCTTTTCGATTGCCTCGAGGGAGAGGTGTATCACTTCCCTCTTCGAAGGCTTCCTCTCCCTCGATTTGTTCGTATCCGAGCTACATCATGAAAATGAGGTTTTTGTCCTGTAGGATGTCAACAAATCGAGTGGAGACTGGCCCCGGAGGGGAGGGAGTGGCGACCGCGAGTGAGAGGTCGAGTTCGGACACATCAGGGTCGAGTTCGACATCGGACTCCGGAGAGACCATGGAGACGAGATCGACGAATCCTCAGGGGAGGGATGAGTTCGTCGAGGTCGTGGAGGTTTCGGAGCCCTTGTCCGAGGATGAGACAACAGAGGTGGCAGTACCTCGGGAGTCAGGAGAGGTGACGTCGACTTCAGGTCGACTAGAAGAGGAGGAGGAGATGGAGAATTTAGAGCCAGAGGGTTGGCTACAAAACGACCCTCGAGCCATTACCTGTTCGATATCCGAGGACAAACTTGGAGAGGTCCAGAAATGGTTATTTGGGGGGGCTCCGGAGTATGGGGGTTATCGAGTGATTAGGCCCCAGTCAGGAGATCGCATGACCGACCCGCCGCCCAACTGTATCGCAATCAACTATTTGGCGGTCAAAAATGGGTTTAGGGTGCCCATTCCCGAGGAGATGGTCTACTTCTTTAATACCCTTAGGATTAGTCCATTGCAGTTGATGCCCAATTCTTACGCCATGGTAAACGGATTGAGGGCTTTGTTGAGGTGCTTGGGAATGAAGGTCAACATCTACTGCCTTTCCGAGATTTTCCAAGCCGGATTGACGACCGAGACCTCGAAGTCTGGCCCGGGGTATATCCAACTGCAGTCGAAGAGTAATTATCGGATCGTTAGGTCGCCTACTTCGTCGAACGGCAAGGGATGGAAACAGAGATTTGTTTTCATCGAGAGTGAAAAGGGTTGGCCCGGCCTAAAATATCCGGGATGGAGCTGGGTTGCTCGATCGGACCTTCCGAGGGGGCATCCGGGTTGGCCAAACACTTTGATGGCGGCCTTGCGGAGGATGGGAAGTGTGGAGTCGGAGGACATGGTGGCTCCTCAATCATTAGTCGAGCTGGGGCTCGCGCCGGGAGTCAGGAAGTACTTCGACCCTGGTATTCCGAACGAAACCCTCGAGACATCTCTGCCATTTGTTTGTCGTTGTTTTCCCCCTTGTTTGGTTTTTTCCCCCTTTTTTTTTTTTTAATTAAGTGTCCTTTCTTTCTGTGCAGAGCAATACATTATGTCGGCTGCGTTGAACGCCAGAAGGAAGGAGATGGCCGAGCTAAAGAAGGCGGCCGAGAAGAAGAAGATGCCCCCTCCTACCCAAACCGAGACGTCTGCGTCGACCGATGCGACGGTCGAGGCTCTTCCGGAGGTTCTTGCAATGAGGACCAAGGACGCTCCCGAGAAGAGGGGTCGGGGCTCTTCCACCGATAAGGACCACGGAGCCCCCCAGTCAAAAAAGCAAAAGACCAAGGGCCAGGCCGGGGCCGATAAGAATGTGGGTCGAGAGAAGAGCCCCTTACTCCCCATGCCACCGGCGCTTGGGCCGATCGTGGAAGTCCAGGTAGGGGCCTATTCGACCCCTCCGAACCAAGGTCGAGGGGCAATAGTGCCTCGAAACGTGGCCAGCATTCTGGCGGGGGTGCAAAGGCCTGGAGCGGGACCTTCGAGTGCGGTGCAGTGGAAGTCGAGCGAGGAAGAAAAGAAATTGTTCTTCGACTACCCGATCCTCGAGGAACCTCACTTCCCGTGCGGCCTCGCAAGTGTCAATGATAGAGGCGAGCCCAGACGGGTCGGAACTGCCCCGAAAGACTACCAGGCGCTCGGAGCTTTGTACAGTTCGATCCAGACAACGGTCGATCATAAGGAGAGGATGGCGCTCTCCGACGACGAGATCGAGGCGTCTTGGGTCCAGAAATATTTTGCGGTAAGTGCCTGTAGAAACTATTACTGTAGAAATTATATCCTGTGTATGGTCGAAGTTTTTGATGATCGATGATGTCTTGCAGATGGGCCAGGACTTCTTTCAAGTGGCTCGAAGAGGGTGGGTTCACCGACAGTTGAGGGCGAAGGCCGAGCGGCAGGTTGAGGTGATGAGGGTCGAGCTGGAAGAGAAGGATAAGAAGCTGGCCGAGGCCACCAAGGACAAGGAGAAACTCGACCGTGAACTCTTGGATGCCATAACGAATCTCTCGGAGGTCGAGAAAAAGCTGAAGGTGGCTGAGGATCGGGTGGCTAGGTCAATCCAGGAAGAGGCTGAGGCGCGAAACCGTGGCTTGATCGAGGGAGAGAGGAAAGGCGCCAAGCTAGCCCTGGATCGATGCAAAAGGGGTCTGGCTGAATCCGTGAACGACCTCGAGCGTCGAGGCGTTTATAGATTCATGAAGTCCAAGGCCTACGAGAAGGCCGTGTCAATCGCGAGCTTCAAAGATGTTGAGGAGGGCTTCAACTTGTGCTTGGCTCAAGTGCAGGCGGCTAAGTATCTTCCGCTCGACTATGACCAAGAGAAGGTCGGCCTATTTCAAGATGATCCTCGTCCAGTTGATCCGGTCACCCGACCTCCTACTCCCGAGCCAAACTGGGACAACGATGAATTTGGCTTTGCTGTGAAGTTGGCTCGGTCTAGAGCGGCGGGGGAACCAGACAACATAGCCACGGAAGAGCTCGACCTTGATGCCTCCTTCGACCCTAAGGATATGTGCCCAGAGTACTTTGGGGAGGGGGCCATCGTTCCAATCGAGGAAGGGACCGGATCTTGAGCGGTCGAGAATGGAGTCGGAGAGAATGGACTAGCCCTATCTTCGTACTCGGCGGATTGTGGTCAAGGGGAATCCAATTTTCAAAGTCCCGACTGTTGGGGTCAGACTTTAGTAGTTGCTGGCTCGGGATTCATGTGTAAATAGGTAGGAATCCGAGCGTTTGTTGCTCCCGTTTGTAAAATCCAAATTTGTTAGGTCATGATCGAAGAGTTGTGATCGATGTAAACTTCCTTGTTTTAAATATGTTATGCAAGTTCTCTTCTTTCTTGTTTTATACGTGTTTTTTCGAGCATGTTGGCGTTTAACTTTTTTATGTTAATCGAAGATAATGATCGAGAAGATGTCAAGGCAAGCTGCTTTTAATCTTTCGAAGTATACAAGAAATTAGTACGGGCATCGTATAATTACAAGTATGTGATCGAATAACATGGTTGCTAAAAGGCAAGAGAATGCTTTATCAATTAATCGACTAGGGAATTTACATAGAGTGTTTAATTGACCGAAAGAAATTACAACGATTAATCACAAGTAATATTTCTTTAAGTTGTGAGCATTCCATGATCGAGGCAGCGGTAGTCCATCGAGGTCCTCGAGGTGGTACGCCCGATTTTTACCTATTTTGACGACACGGTAGGGTCCTTCCCAATTAGCATCGAGCTTTCCTACGTGTTTGGTAACTTCGACCCTTCTGAGGACCAAATCCCCGACTTGAAAGTGGAGAGGCCTCAGGTTTTTATTGTAAGCCCGAGCAGTCGTGGCTCGATACTGCTGCATCTTCATGTCTCCTTTTCCTCGAATTTCGTCTATTGTGTCAAGATCGAAAGCCCTTAGTTCATTATTCTGACCATGCTGGAAGTGAGCCACTCGGGGAGATTGATATATGACCTCAGCCGGAATCATGGCCTCCGAGCCATATACCATGGCGAAAGGTGTTTGTCCCGTGGGGACTCGAGGGGTGGTTCGATATGCCCAAAGGACGCCTTCAAGTTCATCGACCCAATGGCTCTTCTTCGCTTCGAGTCGCGTACACAGATTCTGTATGATGGTCCGGTTGGTGATCTCAACCTGACCGTTGGCTTGGGGATGTCCGACTGAGGTGAATCTTTGATCGATCTTAAAGTCGGAGCAATAGGCTCTAAATCTTGAACTCCGGAACTGTGGTCCGTTATCGCATACTATGATTCGAGGTACTCCAAATCTAGTGATGATGTGCTTCCAGAGGAAGTCCTGTAAGGAGTAGAAAGTAATTTTTGCGACTGCCAAAGCCTCGACCCATTTAGAAAAGTAATCGATCGCCACAATGATGAACTGCCTTTGTCGAGTTGCTATCGGAAAGGGTCCAATTATGTCGATTCCCCATTGCTCGAAAGGCCAGCATGACTCGATCGGAATCATGTGTGAGGGGTGCTGATGGGTCAAATTGGCATGCCTCTGGCAACGATCGCATTTCCTCACAAATTCGAATGCATCCTTGCGCAGGTTAGGCCAGAAGAATCCAGATCGAGATACCTTTAGGGCTAGAGATCGCCCCCCAGCATGATTCCCACAGGATCCCTCATGGATTTCGGCTAAAACTTCTTGACCTTGGGATGGTCGGAGGCACCGTTTAGTTGGGCCGATGAATGAATGCTTGTACAGACGACCCTCCTGGTCCAGCGTATAGCTCAACGCGCGTTGCTTGAGTCTCCTCGCTTCGGTCAAATCCTCGGGTAGGGTGCCATCTTGAAGATACAGGACGATGTCATCGAGCCAACATGGCTCAGTTGCGTCGATTGAGTTGACTTCGAATGGAATGAGATCTATCGACCGAGTTGGTGAGGTCATGAAGGTGATGGTCCGATCTTGGGTGCCGAGCGAACCACTGGCGAATCTAGAGAGAGCGTCGGCTCAACCGTTTTCTTCTCGAGGGATTTGGGAAATTTCGAATTCATCAAATTCAGTGATTGCCCTTCTGGCCAAGGCGAGATATTTGATCATAGACTCCTCTCGAGCCTCGTATTCGCCCTTGACCTGGCTAGCAACCAATTAGGAGTCGGTTAGAGCTCGAAGTTTTTTTATGTTCTGCATCTTCGCAATTCTCAAACCCGCTAAAAGAGCTTCGTACTCAGCCTCATTGTTTGTTGCAGGATACTCGAGGGCGATGGCGTATTCGACCTGTTGGCCGTTTGTACCAATTATGGATATCCCGGCACCCCCCTCCAGAAGAGGTGGAGGAGCCGTCGACCGAAAGGGTCCAAACGGTTGGATCACCCTTTACCGTGGAGTGCGGGCCTTTCTCAACCAAGAAATCAGCTAATATCTGTGCCTGGTATGCCACCCTGGGTCGATATGTAACTTCAAATTGTCCGAGCTCGATTGTCCACTTTGTGAGTCGACCTGAGACTTCCGGTTTGTCCATGACGGTCCTTAATGGCTGATCGGTGAGAACCACGATCGGATGCGCTTGGAAGTACGGTCGGAGTTTACGGGAAGCATGAACTACTGCGAGAGCAAACTTTTCGATCTCGAGGTATCGTACCTCCGGGCCGTGGAGAACCTTACTTACATAATACACGGGGAGATGCTTCCGATCTCGAATGGTGACAAGTACCGAGCTGATGGTTTCGTTTGACACAGCTAGATACAGATATAAGGTCTCCCCGTCGATGGGTTTTGCAAGCAGAGGGGGGGAGGCGAGATACTTTTTTAGGTCTTCAAGAGCTTGGTTGCACTCTGGAGTCCATTCGAAATTCTTGATGTCGCGCAAGATTTTGAAGAAGGGCAAGTTCTTTTCCGACGATCGGGCTATGAAGCGGTTAAGGGATATGATCCGACCCACCAGTCTCTGTACGTCGCGGATCGAGTTGGGGGCCGGCAAAAATTGGATAGCTTTTATCTTTGAGGGGTTGGCCTCGATCCCTCTCTGGCTGACCATGTATCCGAGGAACCTGCCCCCGTCGACCCCAAAGGTGCATTTGGCAGGGTTAAGTTTTAAGTTGTACTTTCGAAGGAGGTTGAAAGCTCTTTTCAAGTGGTCCAGGTGGTCGGCGGCTTTTTCACTTTTGACCAACATATCATCGACGTATACTTCGATGGTATCCCCGATCTCAGACTCGAAAACTTTGTTCATCATTCTCTGGTACGTAGCACCCGCATTTTTGAGTCCGAACGGCATAACTTTGAAGCAGTAAATGCCATTGAATACTATGAAAGCGGTTTTGGGCTGATCCTCGAGGGCCATGAAGATTTGGTAGTATCCTTGAAAGGCGTCCATCATGCTCAATCGTTCGCATCCAGCCGTGGAGTCGACCAGTTGGTCGATTCGGGGTAACGGATAGGGATCCATCGGGCACGCCTTGTTCAAGTCAGTGAAGTCATTACACATTCGCCATTTGCCTCCCGGTTTGGGTACAAGGACGACATTGCACAGCCATTCGACGTATTGGATCGGCAGGATATACCGGGCGTCCAGGAGTTTGTTGACTTCAGCCTCGATGATGGCATTTCGGGAGTCGCTTTGAGAGCGTAGCTTTTGCTTGACTGGTTTGTAGGAGGGATCAACATTCAAGTGATGTTCGATCACTTTCCTGTCCACTCCCACTAGATCAGAAGCACTCCACGCGAAAACGTCGAGATTGTCACGCAGGAACTGAATGAGCATGCACTGTTCTTTTCCTTTTCGACCAGCGCCAATATGAGTGATTTTTTCTGTTTGCCCGGGGATTAGTTGAATTTCTTCGAGTTCTTCTGTGGGCTCGAGCTTTTTGTCTTCCTGCTTCTTTCTTTTTGCCGCATGGGAAGAACTCATTTTCCGTGAATTCTCAGGGTCGATGGCCCCCGGGTCCACGAATTCATCCTCGATGAAAGGATCGTCGATTAACAGAGGGACGTGCTTCTCCGAAGAGGGCTTGGGTTTGTCTAACGAGATAGAGTAGCAACTCCAGGCGGTTGGTATGTCGCACCTCAATTCGCCGACTCCGGCCGGAGTGGGTAGCTTGACCATTTGATGATAGGTGGATATAGCCGCTCGGAAATCGATGAGTCCCGGTCGACCAAAGATAATGTTATATGCAGAGGGCATTTCGACGACAAGATATTCGATCTCGCGAGTTGCCCGTTGGGGCAGAGTGCCCATGGATGTGATTAGCCGTACTCGACCTTTGGTGTATACTTCTGCACCTCCGAATCCTATGAGAGGGGTTCGAATGGGATCTAGGAGCAATTTATCGTGTAAATTCATGCGAACAAGAGTCGAATAAAGGATAATATTGCTCGAGCTTCCATTATCGATTAAAGTGCGAGATACAGCAAAGTTGGCGACGTCGAGCGTGACAACCATAGGACAACTAGGTGTTTCGCTCGAGCGTCCCGGTAGATCTATTACATCATTCTCATTAAACACTATATCTCTGTTGACCCAGGCGTCTTCTGGACGAATATTCATCACTTCTCGGGGACTACAGAATCCTTGAGTAGCGGCCCGTCGCGTCTTTTTTCGAGCGGACCTTGAATCTCCACCTGAAGGTCCTCCTGAAATCATGTCGATCCGACCGAGGCATGGCCGGTTGTGAGGGTCTCTTTCTGTTGGCGGCTTGGCCTGCCGTTGTTTGGGAGGCAACCTGTCGGGGTGATCTCGGTTTCGAGCATGGTCGTCCATTTTTTTCACGAACTCCTGGAGGAGGCCTCCTTTGATCAGTCGCTCGACCTCATCCCGCAAAGCATTACATTCAGAGGTGTTGTGGCCCTTCAGCTGGTGGAAATTACAAAATTTGCTGCTCTCTCGATTCTTGGGAGTGTCCCGCATCGGCTTAGGCTTCTTCAGCAAGGCAGGATCGATAACATTGTAGATCTCATCGAGCGGGCGCGTCAGCTGGGTGTAATGTTTTCGGGTGGTAGGCCCAGTCGGAACCTCTGGCTTAGGTCAGGCGTCCTGTTTAATTGATCGATGGATATCTGTCTTTCGATTGGGTACCGGGCTCCTTTGAGAACTCTCCAATTCTTCGAGTTGCATCCAGTCGCAAGCAGCTGCTTGGATGTCCGCCAAATTCTTTGGTTTCTGCAGGAAGATGTACCGAGCAGCTTCGATGTTGACCAGAGCCTTGTGAACAATAGGTCTCAAAAGATCGATGCTCGGTTCTTCTGTTTTGACCACAGCTTGCGAGAAACGAGTGAAGAAATCTCGCAGCGATTCACCAGGAGCCTGTTTAACGGTGTACAAGTAGGTCGGCGGAAGCTTATCTCCCTTCATGGAAGAGAATTGAGCCTTGAATCGATCGACGAGTATCTTGTAGGAGGTTATCGATCGAGGGGGGAGCCTTGAAAACCATTCAAGAGCGGGGCCGTCCAGAGTGGTAACAAAGATCTTAGCCCAGATATTAGGCGAGTGTCCAAACATGCTGAGCTGCATTTCGAGGCGCGACACATGCTTTTCCGGGTCGGTCGATCCGTTATATATGGGTAGTTCGGTGGGGATCTTCTCATCAGTAGTAGACTCGATGATCGAATCACAAAATGGAGACTGAGCTTCTCTCTCACTGCGATATCTCCATTGGCGGCCATGCCTTGGGCCCGGCAGTGTACGCCGGGGTGATCTAGAACGTTCACGCCTAACTGAGTGTGATCGGTGGGGCGAACGGCTGAGTGATCCCTGACTTTCATTTCTCTGTCGGTTATCATGTCGACCGGAACGTGGAGGTATCTGGTTTCGAAGGTCATTCGACCTCACGATACGACCCCTGTTCGATCTTCTGATCTGATTAACCCGACCGTGAGGTCCGAGTCGATTGAAGACTCCCGTCGATTCATGCGGAAGTGAGTCACGTTGAGTGGAGCTTCGTTCTCTTTGGGATCCAGACAATCTACGCTCGCTATTCCTTCCCCCAGGATGAGACGACCGAGATCTTAGTTGTGATATGTCCGCTACACGCCGATTATCACCCCGATGTATTCTGGTGTCAGTCGGGGTTCTAGAATCGACCTCATCCTCGGGTTGAACTGATAACCTGTCTTGAACGGACTTCCGCATATTTCTTTGAGAAGGTAACGGTTGTTGCTGGGGAAGCTGAGGCTGTGCATTTGGCCCAATTCCAGCCCAATATGTGCCGGGCGGGGGATACTGGACTGGTCGCATATATCCCGGATGAGCTATCGGGGGTTGGACGATCTCTATCGGTCGAGCCTCCGGGCATTCTGGCATGCGGGGTTCTCTCCCTTCCGCAACCGCTGCAACAGCCTCATCGCGACAAGCTTTCAAGTATTTCTCTATCTCGGGCGTCGAGTAGACTAGCTGTGTCGGAAGGGAGGTGGGAATAACGACCTGTAAGGGAACTTGAGGAATGACCTCCCGACCGTGTTCGTCGAATAGGCGATTGCTTACAACGTTTCGAGTAGTCATGTTCGATGGCTTCCTGTTGCGTTTCCCACAGACGGCGCCAAATGATCGTGCCAAAATCTCTGCTTGATGGTCGATTGAGAGATCCGACGCGGTCACCCTATTTGTTGATGGGGGAAACGGCCGCCTGACTGCTCGAACTCTGCAAGGGTCGACAAACGTGAGCTCCGAGGCCAACTCGGAGAAGATGGGTGGGAGACCCGGGTTGGCCCTCCGACGCTCAAGTCAGGATCGGTAAAGATGGCCGAAAAGATTGAGTGGTGAAAAGTGTTAGGTGGGAAAAACTTACCGTGCAATAAATGAGGAGGGGGTATTTATATAGAGAGGACAGAGAAGTTACCGCATCGACGTGGCGGCATGGGGAGCTGACAGGTGCCCCATTAAGGCCTTGCATTAAATGCTCGGTCGGCCACTACGCTAGTGGAATAATGCGCTGGTCGATCGGAGATTGTGGGTCGATCCAACAGATGCGATTAATCCGAGCATTTGGGTCGATACTCCTATGAGGTGATTCTCGCGGGGTAAAAGGGGCTCTGAGTAAAACGGTCGAAAGGTGATCTCCGAGTGAGATCTGACCACCGATCGTCCACGTGGGGCAAGGTGATTGGCTTAGACCGACAGCGGGTACGTGCCACGTCAAATTCCATTGACATCACTTTGAAAAAAATAGTTTAGAATTCTTAAAATTTTT
Organism: Lantana camara; assembly: GCA_037501455.1. Taxonomy (NCBI): domain Eukaryota; kingdom Viridiplantae; phylum Streptophyta; class Magnoliopsida; order Lamiales; family Verbenaceae; genus Lantana; species Lantana camara. The sequence goes on along the minus strand of CM074860.1, from coordinate 94,220,692 downwards.
GATACGAGATATATTAATTCATATTTGAGCTTCTTCAAATAAATGCTTAAAATTTTGGGCACCAGCCTTTCTCGGGAAGATTGATCAAATATGTAGATTTGAAGAACTAGGAAATTGGAAAAGAGAAGAGATGTCAAAAAATACGGGGTCTAAAATGTTAATCGAGTAAAAATTGGGGGACAAACTTAAAAAACTAATAGAGCATGGGAAGAGTCAGCTGCGACGTCGTTTTCATTTCAACCAACAGAAATTTGGCAAAAGACGCGGGAGAATAGTCATCATCATCAGCAGTAATCGTGGATAGCACAAACACTAATAAGGAAACAACATCTTCCATTTCTTACAACAAAATCTCAGTCCCACTAAAGCCGGCCCTTCCCCTAACTACTAATCTCTCTCTCTATATGTATACATGCATATATATATATATGTATGTATATATATATATATATATAGTTCCTTTCCAGTTTGTGAATAAGTTCTTGAAGGAACTGATTAAGCTACGATCGAGTGCTTAATTAGAATTGAGATCAGTTATGACATACGATAGTATTCTGGCGAGAAGTTTCAGTCGGCACGAGCAGAAAAAGCTCGGATATGGCGCATTTCTTGCTTGCCTGGTTATGGCATTTACATTCTGCTTGATATGCAAGCCCCGTCTTGGCCACAAACATGATCCTTGTAAGTATGACTTAATTTTACATATTTTTAATTACTTCATTAATCACTTCCGGCAAACTTAGACAAGTAGTGTATGTGTAGCCTAGCAGTTCAGTCGCAGTTGTGTTAGCTTAATCAGGTGTCTCATACTCGAATACATAGATATGCAGGCAGTTAGCATATATTAGCATGTAATTGATATGTATTTGTATGGTATTTTCTCTGCAGTGACTCCCGGGCTGTCTGTGAGTTCAAGTCTCAAAATGTTGGTGACCATGGAAGAAAGAATTAGCAAAGCGCAACTATCATGTATGTTATGTTATGACTTGCTCTATTTTCGTTACGTTTATTATGAAATTATATCTATTGTGAATCATAATATCAAGAACTCATCTTTCTCCAGATACTCAGCCACGGAGTGCTGCAAAACCAATTCTTCTCAATCTAACGAACTCGAAATCGCAAGCCTACGAAATCAGTGGCGATGTCAGAATCCAGGGCAAATCGTCCACGGTTTTCATAGCTTCAACGCAGCACCAAAACACGAGCTACGATTTTACAACAAAACCGTACGCAAGACAAGGAGACAGGACCGCGATGGGAAACGTCAGAAGTTTCATAATTACCAATCAAGCCCATGATAATAGAATCACCCCACATTGCACCAGAAATCTCACTGAGCCAGCAATCGTTTTCTCCACCGGAGGATATGCCGGAAACCACTTCCACGACTTCACCGACGTGCTCATCCCTCTCTACCTCACTTCCAGACAGTTTAACAGGAAAGTTCGCTTCCTTGTAACAGACAAACACTCGTGGTGGATCTCAAAGTACAAATCAACCCTCCAAAATCTCTCCAAATACGAGGTAATCGACATAGACAACAACAATGAAATCCTCTGTTTCTCCAGAGTCATTGTCGGCCTCAGAGCCCACAAGGAGCTGAGCATTGATCCATCTCAATCTCCACATTACTCAACACCAGACTTCACAAAATTTCTCCGAAGCACGTATTCACTGCGCAGGAAATCCTTACACAAATCAAAATCGTTTACCCGCCATCACCGGCCACGACTACTCATCATTTCAAGGAAAAAAACCCGTCGTCTAACGAACGAAGCAGAGGTAGCCGACATCGCAAGAAACCTTGGATTCGTTGTGGACATGAGGGAAATGGGGTGGCAAGTGTCAAAAGTTGCGAAATTTGTGAATACTTTCGATGTAATGGTTGGAGTGCACGGCGCCGGTTTCACGAACATGGTTTTCCTCCCGGAAAATGCAGTTGTCATTCAGATAGTCCCGATTGGACTGGGTTTTTTGAGCAAGGCTGACTTTGAGGTACCTGCGAAAGATATGAATTTGAGGTATTTGGAGTATAACGTGAGTTGTAATGAGAGTTCGCTGTCGGAGAAATATCCAGTTGATAGTCAAGTGTTTACAGATGCCTATGGTATTCATAGCAAGGGATGGAATGGCTTTCGTTCTATTTATTTGGATAATCAAGATGTAAATATTGATTTGGGAAGGTTTAGGACTTCTTTACTCAAAGCATTGGAGCTTCTTAGTTCCTAGTTTTGTAATTTTGTTAATTAGCATATGTATATTTGCCTCGGATGTCCTGTTTCGATTCTACATTTCAAAACCGTCCGTCATAATATAGTTGCTTTTCGACAAGTCTCTTTTACTTTTTTTTTTTTTTTTAACAATTCTAAGGGACTTTGTACGGAATCTTGTTATAAAGAACTTAGATTTTGTCATTCGAGGATATTATAAATTGGGATAACTCACATAAAATGTTGGATTAAGTTAAAAACGTGATCAAATTCATTAGTCTATTGATGAGACTATTATATTCTAAACAACTTAGGTCATCACTATTTACAGTTAAAATCTTGAGTTTATGGAAAGATGCGATATCTTCCATGTTTGGTTATTTGATATCTGAAAAGGATTGAGTAATATGTTATTTATGTGCTGCTTTTCTCCCCCATTGATTATGATAAGATCTCCATTGCTAAAGAGCATAAGAAGAACATGGAAGAGTGATTATTTCTCGAGGGAATTTCACTGTTCCCTTTGGTTATGATCAAACTTCTAAGCTACGAGTACAAAGTAGGGAGATTGATGAGGACAAATGACAAAATTTTCGCAAGAAGTTTTAACAGGCCCGAGCTTAAAAGACTGGCATACGGGGTATTCGTCTGTTGCTTTGTTATGGTACTCATAATGCGAACTGTTTTCCAGGCCGATTATGGCAATCTACCTATGGGTAAGTGTTACTTTTACAATTTACCGATTACTCTTACAGAGTGAGATGACGAATGTTTTATCCTTGTAATGTTGTAGTACCTTATGTTTCTCGAGACAATATTTCCGAGAGTATTCTGAATCACAGCAACTCAAGATCCCGAGTCCACGAGATCAATGGTGATATCAGGATTCACGGAAGATCATCCACGATTTACGTAGCTTCAAACCACCCACAAAACACGACCACTTATAACTTCACAACAAAACCCTACGCACGTCAACAAGATGGCATCGCATTGGCAATGGTCACAAGTTTCAAGATTATGAAACTGCCCCACGAAGACAAGATGATCCCACATTGCACCCGGAATCTTACCGTGCCGGCGATCGTCTTCTCCACCGGAGGCCACGCCGGAAACCACTTCCACGACTTCACCGACGTGCTCATCCCGCTCTACCTCACATCACAACAGTTCAACTGCGCAGTTCTCTTCCTCGTAGCAGACAAGCTTCCGGAGTGGATCCGGAAGTACAAATCAATCCTCGACAATCTCTCCAAACACGAGGTGATCGACATCGACAACGACGATGAAATCCTCTGTTTTCCCAGAGCAATCGTCGGCCTCAAAGCTAACAAGGAGATGAGCATCGATCGGTCTCAACCCCCACACTATTCCCTCACCGATTTCACAAGATTCCTCCGAACAGCCTACTCATTGGATCGAAATTCCGTAAACAGTAACTTAAGTTCGGGACATCGGCCGAGGTTGCTCATCGTTTCCAGGGAAACCAGCCGTCACGTGACGAACGAAGCAGCGGTGGCCGACATGGCTAGAAGCCTCGGATTCGAAGTTGATGCGAGAGAAATGGGGGACAACTTGCTGGAAATTTCCAGGTTTGTGAATACATTTGATGTAATGATGGGAGTGCATGGAGCTGGTTTCACAAACATGGTGTTTCTCCCTGAGAATGCAGTTGTCATTCTAATAGATCCAATTGGAATGGATGTTTTGAGTGAATCATTCTTCCAAGCACCTGCCATGGATATGAATCTGAAGTTTCTTGGGTATAAAGTGAGCCCTAATGAAAGCTCATTGATGGAGAGATATCCAGTAGATAGTGAAGTGTTTAGAGATCCTCAAGGCATCCGTTACAAGGGGTGGATTGGTTTTCGATCTATTTATTTGGATAATCAAGATCTTAATCTGGATTTGGGTAGGTTTAACAAGACCTTAGTGAAAGCGTTGGAGCTTCTTGATTCCTAGTTTTGTTTATTTGAAGATTAGTGGTTCATGTTCAATAAATAAAAATTGTATTTTTTTTTAAAAAATTTTGAGGAGTGTAAGATAAAGTGAGACTGCTCATGAGCTCGATAAGTCAAATTGAAGGAAGTTCAAACTCGTCCAACTTGAGATTTCTCGTGAACCAAACTTTAATCCAAAATTATTTATTCATAAGCTCTTGAGCACGTAATGTTGGCTCTTGATGTTTTCCTTTTAATATACAAATTTTTTATAAAAGTTTCTCTTCTATGTTACTAATTTTAAGAATTAAAATTAAGATCTTCATCATATTTATATAAGTGTAGGGTGAAGTTCAAGCTCGAATGTGCTTACATATAAAAGTCAAGTTTGAACTAGGAAACTCTAAATGAGCTTGAATTTGAGCTAAATATTTAGAGCTCAATAAATCCAGGATCAAGTTCAAACTCAACCTTTTTCAGATAAATTAGAAATTGAGTATAAGATTTTCTAAAAGCTCAACTCCTTTATGCCCCTAGTTGAGAATGTAAAGGTAGAAAACTAAATCCATCTTTCTCAATGAATTAGCCAAAATAGAAAACTAAACCTTCATTCCTCAATGAGAATTACCAAAATAACAAGAGCAATGAATAGAGAACTAAACCCTCATTCCACAATGAGTTACCGGAATAACAAAAGTTTAGGAGAAATTAATTGAGAAATCGAATTATCTGATGATATTGTTATGTCTCGAAGGGTCCGTTCATTATTATCTAACTTCTTCATTTTCTTTGTTCTCACAACTCTCCAAGTCGCCCGCCTTGCTCGCCTCTAAGCGTCATAAGTTCAATTATTCTAGTTCGCTAATCAGCGTGATCAGCAATTTGCTTCTAGCGAACTTGCCTATTCATCTTATATTATCAATTTGGTAATTTAGACTATAACCTTATTCACGTATTAGGCTGAATTAATCTTGAGGTAGATGAGAAACACCGTCAAGAAGTATGATTAGATTTAATTGATGTGGCTAGGCCGAATTATGAACAATCTGCACCATGTCCTAAAGTTTAGGAAAGAGGAATATTGTGTACGTATTAAGTTGTTGTGCTTAAATTAATTAGGCTAATCCCAGACACCCCCATCTTTTGAGGTTTAGTGCACTTTGCCCTCTAACTTTTGAATCGGTGTGATTATTCTTCAAACCTTTGAAAAATTTCACATTCAACCCTTTTAACAAAGTAAATCTATACAAAATAGATTTAAATGTGTTGATATTACATATCAAATTGAAGCGCTCGACGCAAGGAACACAACAATGGTCTCGAAACCAAAATTCGACAACCGATTAAACAGAAATCACCGGTCAAAGACGGTGCACGTTGGACGAAGCATTGTAGCGGCTTTCGGCTGCTAATAGGATCGACTAAGGTATGGGCTTTGTTCACCTTGGAGAGACGAACATGATGACGGTGGCCTTGAATTTTGGGTCGTCGTGACGGAGGAAAAATCGACGGTCAAATTTTGTTAAAAGGGGTTAAGTATGATATTTTTCAAAAGTTAGGGGAAAAATCGCTCTGATTCAAAGGTTAAGGGGCAAAGCGTACTAAGCCCCAAAGGATAGGGGATGTATGGAATTAGCCCAATTAATTATTCCATTTGATATAAATGTATAGTTGGTGATTATTTAGTCATGCATCTGTCCTTCAGAAAACAAGTAGCTAGTGTATTTTAGTTGCATTTAGGAATACATAATTTCCAACAAAAAAAAAAAAAAAAAAGAATACATAATTTGAATTGAAATATTGATGTAACAGTTCCAAAAGTATTTCATCATTATTCTATAAATATATATTAACAGATAAATTGGTAACCCTTCCTGTATTGTTTGAAAATATAAATCAACATTATTTAAGTTAAAAAAGCTAAAGAATAAAAAGAAATAAAAAAATCTAATCAAAACTCCCCTTAATCAAATCTAATTAATCATATAGATACATGTAGTATATTAGTTATTTGATTAGTCACTAATCTCAAATTTTACGTCAATTACACGAGTAAAATATTCTCTTCATTGTTACACTAATTAGATCGAACCAAATTTTATATATATATATATATATATACACACTCACTACTCAGAATTTGTTATTACTCAGAATTTGTTATAAAACATTATTTTGAAAACAATTATTCACAAGCAAAGAAAATTCTTTTTTCTAGCACTATTTTAAACAGAATAACGGTCCACAAAATTTTAATTTTAAATTGTTTTGATCACACTGTGATTGTGTTAACCTTAAAAAATGTAAAGAATTTTAGAAAATCTTGAGTTTATGGAAAGAAGACATATCTTCCCCATCTGAAAATTTTTGAGTAATTATTTTTAATGCTTTATTTCTCTATAAAAGGAATTTATGATATTTATTTATATATATATGATGTTTTCCTCCCCATTAATCTCTGAATTCAAGACCCTGGATGCGGACGATTTTTAGCATAACGGTAAGTTCATTATACTTTGTCCAGGTTTCCACTCTATATACATATTTACACAAATAATTAATATTTATTAAAATTAAATATAAAGATCTGCAAATATATTTCTGGAAGTTGGCTCATGAAATATTTGGGATATGGAGCATTATTCATTGGTTGCTTCATTACGACACTCACAGTTTTCCAGCGGCCCCATCTCCATTTCACCCTGGGTAAGTATTACTTCCACTCCAGCCTTTTGTTTTGGCGACTCCTCATGTGAAATGCCTAATAGTCGAACCAGAATGTAGGACTTTCGATACGATTTTTTATACGATAGGATTTGAAGTCGAATAAATTATTATGCCTGATTTACATTTATTGTACGTATTTTGTATTTAATGACTCTTATCAGTACTCTACTATTTGAACTGGAGTATCATCGTCTGATTATGTTGTCATAATTTGAATGTACATAGTTCTTTATTAGGATAGTTGGATAATAGGTTTATATATCCAGTATCCTTAAGTAATGCCATGTATTATTGATATGTACGTCAGTACGTGCAACTGTGAATGTGAACAGATCAGTCACGGGTTTGAGTTTTATTAGGGATAATTAGGAACGACGATCCTCTTTAAAAATAAGGGAAACAAGTATTATTGATATGGAAATTTACAAATTTTTGAAGGAAAATATATGAAAATAAAAAAATTATTTGTTTGGTTGGTGTTTGTTGTGCAGTGAATTTGGGGGTGTCAATAGGGAACAATTACTTGATGGACCGAAACTATCATGTATGTAAATTTACGATTTCAATAATGAATAATTATTAAAATCAATATAAAAGACAAATTAATTAGAGTTCTTCATATTATATGTGTAAGTGGACCGAAAAAAAAATATATTATATTTGTAATAATTACCTTATCTTTGTCCAGATAATATTTCTGAAAATATTCTAAATCTGACCAACTCAAAATCGCAAGTCTACGAAGAGAAAGGCGACCTCAGAATTCAGGCCAAGTCATCCACGATTTACGTTGGTTCATCACAGCAACAAAACGGGGTTTTTTGCAAGGAAACCCCTTGTGTCATGTGAAATGATTAAAAAAGACCCCATGAAAAATAAATTCTCATATAAAACCCTATGTTTTCAAATTTTTGCAGAAAAAACCCTGAGACGTGTTTTTGAATCACACGCGCGTTTACTGCGTGTGATATTGTATTTTTCTTCACTTTTCCGCGTAAAATGACAAATTTACCCCAACATTATATTTGGGTTTTTTGCAAGGAACCCCTTGTGTCATGTGAAATGATAAAAAAAGACCCCGTGAAAAAAAACTATCATATAAAACCCTATGTTTTCAAATTTTTGCAGAAAAAACCCTGAGGCGCGTTTTTGAAATTTCGGCGGAAGAAATCCTATCAACTTTTTTTTTTTTTTTTGAAATTTCTTTTATATGTATATATATGTATGTATTATATAGTATATTATATATATACATGTATATGTATAAAATTACTAATGTACTATATGTATTAAATATTATTTATAAATTTATTTATTTATTTTTTTGTAGAATTTGTAAATTTATTGAATATACATACAATATATATATATATATATATATATATATATATATATATATATATATATATTCAATAAATTTACAAATTCTAAAAAAAATAAAATAATAAATTTATAAATAATTATATATATTAAATATTATTTATAAATTTATTTATTTATTTGTAGAATTTGTAAATTTATTGAATATACATACAATATATATATATATATATATATATATATATATATATATATATATATATATATATAATTATAATTATTGTACTATACATATAAATAATATTTAATATGTATATATGTAATGTCTTTTTTTTCCTTTTGAAATTTCTTTTATATGTATGTATTATATAATATATTATATATATACATGCATATGTACAAAATATTAAAATTACTAATGTACTATATGTATTAAATATTATTTATAAATTTATTTAATATACATATATATATATATATATATATATATATATATATATATATATATATAATTATAATTATTTTACAATACATATAAATAATATTTAATATGTATATATATATAATGTATATAAATATATAAATTATATTATATATTTATTAAAAATCTAATAAATAAATATATATATAATATTATAATGAAAATATATATGTATTGTACACTAATTATAATTATATATATACAATTAATATTTTATTTATTGCATATATTTACATATATATATATATATATATTATAATTTTTGGACTATTTAATTTTTTACAGGGTTTTTTTTTTGCTCATTTCATAAAACACAGGGTTGTGGGTGCATATAGTTCTTTAAGAATGTATTGTAATGAAAGAAGGGCAATTTTGACAAAACACGTCGGTTATTTGACTAAATGGTGTAAAGGGGTGGTTTGCAAAAAATAAAAAATATAGCGTTTATTTTACTAATTTTTTTTTTACAGGGTTTTTTTTGCTCATTTCATAAAACACAGGGTTGTGGGTGCATATAGTTCCAACAAAACGCGACTTTTAACTTCACAACGAAACCATACGCGCGGGAACAAGATGGGTTCGCATTGGAAATGGTCACAGCTTTCAAAATTACCAAACCACCCCCTGAAGATGAGATGATCCCACGTTGCACCCGGAATCACACCGTGCCGGCGATCGTCTTCTCCACCGGAGGATACGCCGGAAACATCTTCCACGACTTCACCGACGTGCTCATCCCTCTCTACCTCACTTCCAGGCAGTTTAACAGGAAGGTTCTTTTTCTCGTAACAGACAAACTGCCGTGGTGGATTCGGAAGTACAAATCAATCCTCCGAAATCTCTCCAAATACGAGGTCATCCGCATAGACGACGAAAATGAAATCCTCTGTTTTTCCAGAGTGATCGTCGGCCTCAAAGCACACAGGGAGCTGAGCATCGATACATCTCAATCTCCGCATTATTCAACAACGGATTTCACTAGCTTTCTCCGGAGCACCTATTCACTGAATAGGAATTTCCTAAACAATTCAAATTCGGTTTCCCGGCATAGAAACCGGCATATAAGGAACGAAGCAGCAGTGGCTGACCTCGCTAGGAGCCTCGGATACGATGTCCATGTGGGAGAATTGGGGCACTACCTGCCCGAAATTTCAAGATTTGTGAATGCATTTGACGTAATGATAGGAGTGCAGGGAGCTGGTTTCACAAACATGGTGTTTCTCCCTGAGAAAGCAGTCGTCATTTTAATAGATCCATTTGGACTGGATGTTTTGAGTGAATCTTACTTCCAAATACCTGCCAAGGATATGAATCTGAAGTTTCTTGAGTATAAAGTGAGCCCTAATGAAAGCTCATTGATGGAGAGATATCCAGTGGATAGTGAAGTGTTTAGAGATCCTCAAGGCATCCATGACAAGGGGTGGATGGGTTTTCGATCTATTTACTTGGATAATCAAGATGTTAATCTGGATTTGGGTAGGTTTAACAAGACCTTGTTGAAAGCCTTGAAGCTTCTTAATTCCTAGTTTTGTTAATTGTTGCTACTTTGGTTACATGTGTTGCGTGTACATTTGCATATGCATGGTTCATTTTCAATAAAAAGAAATTGTTATTCAAATTACGAAGAGAACTTTGTCTCTTTTCGCAATTTACCATCTCAATAAACTTTCATTCCAAACCACCATCCAATCTTTGCATTCGTAACATCCAACATCTAAACACTTCCTTTGTTGGTTTGGTGAAAATACAAAACATGCCACATGTCATGTTTTTTTAACCAAAACCACTAAAAAAAATTAGATGACGTTATGTTATAAATGCAAAGGTTGAGTGGCAGTTTGCAATGAAAGTTTATTAGGATAGCAAATTGCAAAAATACACAAAGTTCGGATGGGAAAAAATACTTTTCCCAATTACAAATATATCTTAGTTTGAACAATTAAAATCATATAAAAGCTAGGGCTGCTCATAAAAAGATTTAAGACAAGTGCACTGAAAGAGCAGAGACAAATCTGCCTTCTTATATAGACCAGAAAAGATAACTAATATATTCCTAAATTCGTATACCAAATGTCCAAATCATCCAGTACAATACTGCTAACTCTGTCGTTTCCATGAGTGCAAGCTGTTAAAAAACCACATTTCTGCATTCTTATACCTTTTACAAACGAAAATCCTCAAATAGTATACATAACCTTAAGGTGGTTAAATCATATAGAAGCCGCAATTCATGGCCAATTCACAATTGGGATGGACGCTTGAGATCAGAAGGCCCCGCAAATCACATACCTCAGTTCAATTGAATGAAAGAATCCGCTTATGATCTTCGAAATATCAACTTCACTGCATATTTTCTTCCCAAGTGGCAAATACTATATACAGACGATGCCGGCAGTCATGGACTGATAAGTCCGACTATGACCCCTCCACCCCCACCAGTGGTCACCGGTCATCGTGCCTGATTAATAAAAGCTGACCATTACTAATCTAGTCCGACCAAAATATGAATCCCAGAAACAGTTACCTCCACCTTGCAGGGGAATTTTGCTTTTTCTGACTTTTCTTGAGAATGGCGGACATGTAGTCAACTGTTGTTTCAGATGATTGGCTGTCGCCGGTCAACCATGTCAGGGCCTCTGAAGCTGCGTCTTTCTCTGCCTCTTTTTTACTACCACAGGTTTGACCGACAAAATCTAGTCCATTGAATATAACAGTGGATCTAAACTTGTTGTTTTTCAGCTGCTTTGTTTTGTAGGATGGCGGGGGGTGGCCTGCCCTATTGAGCAGTGTTTGGAGGTGAGATTTGGGATTATTGGCACCGGCATTTGCTAAAACTGTTTTAGTAGTAGTATCTTTGGGGGCTTTTTTGGAGGACGTTGGAAACTGACGACCAAACACAAATCTGCCTTCGCATTGGTCCTCTGAGACCAATAACCGCACTGCTTTTAAAAGTTCATCATGACTCCGCATGTCCAGCTTCGGATTCAAAAGCTGAAGTCAAGCAGATGGGGTTAGAAGAAGAAAAAAAAAGGTATCACGGTAAAATAAACAAATAATTTGGCACAGAGTGCAGCAGATATAGTGACTAACAAAAAACATAAAACATGTGAGAATAAGCACTTTATATGTACTAGTAGCCAGGAATCCAATTGATGTGGGAATCGGATGCATTATCGGTGTGATTAAATTTTAAAATAAAATCATCGAGTGAATATATATTGGTAATTTTTTTAATGTGGTTATTTAACAGCGAATAAGAAATAAAACAAAATTATGTAAGAAAAATGATAAATAGAAAATAGAATGTTAAAAATCTTGAAGGGATAGGAGAGAAGTGAGAACATAAAAGAACTGAGTTGATCGGAGGCAAAAGAGTAGCAGAAAGTTGTAAAGTGAGAGAGAGAACAATCCAAAGATGCCAAGGCACAAACACAGTTACTAAAGGGGCTAACATTCTATAACAGTACAGATAAAGCTTCCAAGAAACGGAACCCAAATATGTACCTTCGCCTGGATGAGTTCATCGAGCTCTCTCTTCATGTTCAAATATGTAGCAGCCAACTCAGGTTTCATAAAAAATTCCAAATATCCACCCAGCATTTTCATGTGACCATCCTATGAAATAATGAATAAAAAGAATTACTAAAAGCAAGTGGATCTAAAACTAAAGAAAGCCAACCGTGCATTTAACAATGTAATGTTTTTTGCTTTTTTGACGGGATTTAACAATGCACTATTGTGGTGGACAAAACTGTAACTTACTAGTGCGCCTCTCGAAACATTTCCTCCAAATAAGAGAACTACGGAATCGGAAACTCCCGTTGAGTCACGAAGGAATACAGCATTCACTTTTACTTTCTCATTAAAAACAATCCATGGGAATGGTATTCTAGCTTCTTGGGCATTCACAGAATTCTGGCAAAAAAAGTGGGGGGATATCATTAATACCAAAAGCCAAACAGAAAGCTAGTAGTATCAAAACCATAAATGCACCAAAGGCCTTGAGGAAGTGAGTCACTGGAATATCTCACCGAGTGCAAAAGGACTGCACCATCCTCCATCGTTTTTAATGATATAGACTTCTCCTTGTTCTGTATATAGATACTTTTTATTAGTATCACCATAACTGGTGCCAAGATAAAAACAAATTACCAATCTAAAATGAAGCAGACTGAATAAAGGAACAGCTTAGGATAATTACCACAACGGAGGAAATTCCTGGGAATAGACCCGCACATATAACAGCACGAATGAGATGTTCATCATGACTCCATGTGTTGCAACTCTCAACATTTTGAACTAGCCCAACGTCTTTCAGCAGATAAAGGAACTGTTTTTTCAGGGAATCAATGGCTTTTAGAGTTTGTGCAGAAAGAAAATTTCTCCAACAATATTCGTATCCAGACTGATTCTTTTCAGCATCTCTCCAACCATCAAAAGCTCGAACCAGAGCAAGATGATCGCTGAAGTCACGAGCAGAAAACTCGGCTTTTGCTGACTCAGCAAGCTGCAAGAAAGGAAAACAGATCACTGAAAACCTACTTATTCAACAGTTTCGGACTTAAAAACTGTGAATATCAGAGGACACTGAGGACGTCAACTGGGAAAAGCCAAATGAAAATAGTTGATTAGTAACAAACATAATTATAGTTGGATGGTGAAATCAAATCATGCATCCGCGTCGCTTGTCATTGTTGGATGGGTTGTAACAATCTAAGCTGTGTTTTTAATTTTAAACAAAACTCAGCTGAATTTCAAGGCAAAAGCAAACAGCAGTTAACTTGAATCAACTACTTCTCGTCGTCTAATGATACTTGATTTTCATTTTTCCGTGCCATACTACATAAATAAAAAAAGAAAGCAATCCACCAAATTAAAAGGCTTAAATTCCCTGGGCTACTTACATCCTTCTTGTCAAAAGGCATCAAGAATGGATCACGGACACTTAGCCCAGCAACAATAGTCATTATTGGATCTAAGCAGTTGAAAATAGCACCGTATATGAGCATTTTGCCAAGCTTTGGCTCAACAGGAAGCATAGATAAGTTGCGGCCTGCAAGCAATGGAAGTCATCAACATTACTTATTTTATAGTAACTATAAGATAGAACTTCCCAGGCAAAAACTATTGCTGAATTGTAAACCAAAACTTAAGACTTCGATATCTACCTAGCACTGTAAGATTTTCATATTCATCTAAAGCCCCAATGGTCTTTAGAAATTCGATAGCATTTTGAACCTGAGATTCAATATAGCACCATTAAACGAGGTTAAAGCTGCCAAAAGGGCAACGTGAGTTAGGAACAAAATGCAAGTGAACTGATAAGGTGATAATTACATATCAGTATAGGGGGTTCAATTTAGCTTACTGATAGAGGTTCGGGTGGTTGTAGGGCCTTAGATAAGAAATCAGAAATGGTTCCAAGTTGTAGACTTTTGATTTGCAAACATAGAGACTGTAAAGGTGTTCGAAGGAGTTCTGGCAATTGATATTCTGCAAAAGCATCATGCACGCATCTAGGATAGAGATGGTAGCACTCTCCAGGTTGAACACGACCAGCTCTACCTCTCCTCTGATAAACAACAGCAAAATTGTCAGGTTTTCATTAAACTACTACAAGTTTTTACGACATTTCTATAAATAAACTGAAAAGTAAAAATTTTCAGAAAAAAAGAATTACTTGGCGAGCAGAAGCCTTTGAAATCCAGGAAGGGAGCAAACAAGGAGTGTTGTTCAAAGCATCATAAGATGTCTCTTTCGCTTTCCCACAATCAACCACAAAAACCACATCATTTATGGTGATACTAGTTTCAGCCATATTTGTTGCCAGCACAATCTTCCTGACTCCATCTTCAGGTTTATCAAAAATCAATTTCTGTTTCAGGAGAAACAAAATGTAAAAATTGATCAAAATTAGAAACTAGGGGGATGTCTGTGTGTGTGAGTGAGAAAGAGAGAGAGAGAGGGAGGGAGAGGAGGGAGATGCCAAGTTGTATATAAAAGTGGAGTAACCAATGGGACAGGTACAGTAACTAATGCATGCTATGGCTAAAAGGATTTCACTTAAACAGGCATAAATTATCAGCAAATCCGTATATTTATGCCACAAATAAATTCCTTTCAAATAACATAACAATTACTACTAAGAAAAACCATGCTACAATTATAAGCCATAGTCACCTGCTCTGCACTGGCCATGGAACCATGGCATGCAAGCAGAAGAACTCTGCTTGGATCTCCCAACAGGGGATGAGCTTGAAGCTGGTTTTTCAAAGAATTAATGTCATCCCAACCAGTCATAAACACTAATATAGCACCAGGTCTTTCTTTGTGACAAATATGACAGAGAACATGCTCAATGAGGTTAAAGCCAATTGAATCAGGATTCCAGTAAGAAAGCGACTCCCGAGTTCGATGGCCGTAATCCTTAAAATCAGCAGCCATAAGAGCCTCCTGTCAAATCTCAAATATAAAGGAAAAAGAAATAAGAAAAGCACAAAGGTCAAAGAACACGAAATACAAATCAATCTTACATAGAACATACCTCAACAGATGAAGCTATCTGAGTTTTCCTTTTCCTAAGTGTCTGCTTCTGCATTTTCCACATCTTGTCTTGACCATAATTGTCAATTTGATTATATGGTGTCAACCTATACCCAGTCATTTCAAGAATATTTTCCAGAAAATGACTCCGAACAGGGTATGTAAAACCCTGAAAATAAGATGCAATACAACAGAATATACAGTTAGAAATTGAATCAGAAGTGAGGAAAAAATAAAACCAGGTCAGGTTGGAGCGGAAGCAACCACAAAAAGGTATAAAATGAATAAAATTAAATATTTTTTGGGGAAAAAAAGGAAGAGGCCACCTTTTCCTCCCTATACAATAGCAGGACCCTTCTAAAACTAAGAAGGTTTTTGCATTTTAAAGTTTTTCCTTCAACTGGCAAGGTTGAAGGAAATGCTTATAATAAAATTCTTACTTACAGGAATGTGAATTGTTGGAGCACCACCAAAATACGAAGAGAAAAGCTCAGCATTCAGGGTTGCACTCATCAAAATCAATTTCAACTCTGGTCGGCGAGGAAGAAGATCCTTCAGTACAATTAGAAGGAAGTCTGCGAGACATAAAAATGGCAGTAAGAACCAAGAAAGTAAAAACAAACTGAAAAACTTTTCAATTAAGAGAACCTTCATTCATCCCACGCTCATGAATCTCATCAACAATAACATGAGTTATGCCTTTCAAGCTTCTGTCAAGCAATAATCTCCTCAGAAGGATTCCAGTAGTACAAAAGAGAAGACGAGTATCTCTCCCTTTCATTCCCTCAAGACGAACTTTGTAACCGACCTTCAAACAGTAAACAGCAGCAAACAAGAAAATATATTTACATATACCCATGAGAAAGTTGATAGGAAAGAATAGTTTGAAGCAAAAACAGGAAAGAGACATACTGATTCGCCTATCTTCTCACCACGCTCTGCAGCAACTCTCTCAGAAACAGCCATAGCAGATATTCGTCTGGGTTGCGTGCAAATAATACTGCATGCAGCTCCCCGGTCAGCCTCAATTTCTGACTCTAAAATGTATTGTGGCAGTTGTGTAGTCTTTCCACATCCAGTTTCACCGGAGACAACAACTACCTAGAATAATACAACCACAACCAAGGTCACAATATGCCTAGCAGAAAACTGGAGACTTGCCTTAGAACTCGCTTTTTTTCATAAATTCGTCACAGATGAAAAAGAAATGCTACTATCATAATACAAGAGTGGAGACAAAAGCAGATGAAAATTTGAGGGTTAAATTTAACTACTCCAACCGTCACTTCCCCAAAGAAGTGGAGTCTCAACCAGTAAGGGCTTGCGAGAACGGAAAGTGAATTTTATAGGCGCAAGAATCCACAGTTGGAGATATGAGGTCCCGAAGTATCCTGTCAAACTTATACAGAGTTCTTTTGATATTCTCCTGATTAATGATAGTATTTTCCTTCAACGCTCCTTGATAAAGGAAATCCCAATCCTCTTCTACCCCACTGCTAAGATAAAATATGATTCGCTCTATTCTCAGCCGGTTCAGGAAAGAGGTCAAAGGGTAAAATCTCAATTATTAAGTCCTCCAGCCCAAAAACCCCATTAGTGACGACCTTATATTGATTAAAGACTCCTTTTATGTTGTGGGACATAGAAAGGGAAAACGAAATTTCGTATTCTGTAGTAACCGATGGAAGAGTACCTATATAAAGAAGTATAAGAGAGGAGAAAAGGTTTTTAATGCCGCCCCGCCCACCCCAACCCCCTAGCAGACCCCTTCTTCTCCGTTCACCTTATCACACTACAAAGATTTATGTGGATCATTTTAGGGGTGGGATCGCAGTGAAGGGCCATTGCTGAGATAGCTGTGACTGTAGTGATGGTTATGTGGCAGTAAAGGCAAACAAGAATCCAGTACGTGTTGATTCTTTTGTTTGGGTGGACAAAAGGATTAGTGACTGGATCTTGTCTTTCCATTGTTTCGTTGTTGGTTGCAACCAACTTTCAAATATATACCGCTAACTCGTTGTAAGGCAATAACAAGTAATAATATAATCACTCACTCTAACCTGAATACACATCTAAGTCAGTCCAAGACAACACATCTTTGAAAAAGAGTTAAGTAACACATAATCCCATCCATATTCCATAAATAAATAAGATGGTGCCTTCATGATGACCAGAACATATTAGAAAATAACGTATCATATATCTAAGTATGGTTACTGAATCCTTCTCCGGTAAAATGCAAATTAGACAATCAAAGGGAACGAAGCAGAAATGAAATGTGCAGCTATAATATATCAAGCAATCCACTAAGCACCTGATTTTGAGAAATGGTATCCAATAATCTGTCTCTCTCTTTATAAGACGGTAGATTTTTCCGAAATTCTAGCATCTTCTGGCCTTCTGGAGATTCCTGTCGAAAACAAATAACAAAAACATATGCCATGACTGATTTAAAGGTTTCGAAGGAACATATCCCAGGCACCTAGCAAAGTGTATTTACTTATATCAGCATTCTGAAGTCCATTATCTGACACTTAACAACCTTATTTTTCTTTTTTATGAATATTTCTCAGAGATTTCAGAGGTTGATGTTGAGAAAATTAAACATTTAATAACTCTCTTCTTTAATAGCTTGAGCTTTTAGTTGAGGTAGTCATTCAATAGTTTGCCAATATAAGGGAAAAGACACAAGGTCATCCAAAAAAACTGGTGTTTCCTTCCAGGCAAAGAATATAGAAGGGGCTAGGTACATTCAATCCAAGATTACACATAAGCTTGAGTAGAATCCAAAAATTACACTGTGGATCAATATACCCGTTAACCCATTAATTGCAATTATGGAAATTTATGACTAGAAAAATAGTGCAGGCAGTACTAGTAGTTACTCAAGTATGGGTAATACTTACCAGCCAATCTTGTTGCTTATTGCGCATTTGCAAGCTCCTCCGTTTAAAAATTCTCTCGGCCATAACAGTTTGGGTTGAGGACACCTCTCCATCATCAATTTCTTCATCAATCAACAGATTTTGACCTACTTTTGATTTTGAGAAGGCATCTTGTGCATAAGTTTCCCTGTTCGGATCTTTTCTGGAAAGGTGTGCCCTAAGATGAGAATCCACCAGCCTGTGCAGCCCATATGGCAACATCACCTGCAAATAAAAAATATTCATTTAAACCATAACCTGTGCAACCACAAAGCATTTTACATCCACATGATTCTTCCATGCATAAAATTTACTTCGATAATGATTAGAGTAGAGCTGAAGGAAACTACATTGTTTTTATTTACCATGATAGAGGAGAAAGGCAATCTGTCAAAAGACTAGAGAGAACGTTTATATAACTAGGTAATACCTCCCTTTGGGGCCGCTTGGTATCCAAGTCCGATCTATAATTTGGTAATGGGACTTTACTGAACACAACCACTTTCGCATACTGACGGCTGCAATGAAAGAGGGTTTAATACTTTAATTGTAAACAGTCTTAAGCAAGAAGATTGGATATCCTTCAAGTACCAATGCAGTCCCATTCTGTCTGCAAGCGCTGAAAGCTGCTCAAAATCACGTCGATCCTTTCTATCCATTGATACAATCTCTTTCTCATCTTTGCAGCGCATAAGCATGGTAAACTTCCACCTCCATTCTTCAACATTATCAAGCGTGGAAGCACCCTGCTAATTGTAAATCAGCTATGAGCAAAACTACAGGATATACAGGGTGGCAAAGATTACTCAAGTTCTGCCAAGCATGCTCCTTCATAAAACTTAGTAAACTTCTCAAGAAATAGCCTAATGAATCAGGAGAAGGCCAATATGACTAGCAAGTCCCAATCTACCCTTTCAAAGCCTACTACTGAATTTGTTTCTAAAAGATCAACTATAACAGTAGCTCCCTTCTTTTTTGCCAAGATACTGAATTTATGAGATTAAGATACAAACTTGACAGCAGCTGCCAAGACAGCAAGAATTATTAAGTTGTCAAATCTGAAAAGCTCAACGAAAGCAATTTCTCAAGCGGTAGGCTTCATTGATAAGAACCAATTAATATATTAGAGTAAATACATTATAGTTATCTTGGTAATAAGTATCACTAATAAGTTTCTAAACGTTTGGATAAAAATCAGAAATCGACAATTAAGAAGTTGCATATGATAGGACTACACAGAAATGCATTCATTCAAGTTAGGCTCCCTAGTAATTTAGAATAAGACTTCCTGGAGAATGGAGAACTTCCATATAGTGGAAAAGAATAAAGACTTGCATACATAAGTAAATGGAACTTAATTGTAAAAGATGCATAAGTAAATGAAAATCATTCCCGCAAAATATGAGAAAATTAAAGAACAAAAACTTAACTATTAATGCAATGCAACCTCCATACAGGATTGGAGGTAATAAGTGGCAAACTTCTGACACCATATCATCTCAATAAATGCTCAAATTAGCGGCACAAATGAAATGGCCACAGAGAAAGAACAGGATGATAAAACAAAGCCCGACTAAATAACAGCTACGGAAGAATAAATTTTTCAATACTTCTACAGATTATCATGAAAATAAATTCAAATTTTTCTCAAACAAACAACAGACAAACTATGATAAAAATTACAAAAGAAAACGAAAGAAAGAGAGGGGATGAGGGGAAGTAAACAAGCTTACCGATTGCTTGGAAGAAGACTGGTATTCAACATCAGACTCCTCCTCCGACATGTACTCATCATAAGCAAACCTTCCATACCCAAAATTCTGCTGATAAAAACGCGGCAATGGCAGCGAAGAGGAACCATTTCTATAGCGTCTAAGCGAAACATAGAATGAGGAAGAAGACGAAGAAGCGGAGCAAGCAAACGAAAACCCCCTTAGAATAACATTCCCATGAGATTGAACGCACAAATGGCGCCGCAATCTGTGCGTTGTGGCGACGGAGAACAAAGACTTAGGAGGGTATGTGAGATGAGCCAGAGACATCGCTCTGTGCCTGAGTTTCAAATAATTGTGTGCAGACATTGAAGATGAAGGCAAGGTTAATAACTGATGAACAGTGTGTGTAGCGTGTGAAAAACCATGGCCTTACTGGTTATGGAATTGTGGTTAGGGTTTAAGGAGGAGGGAAACAGGTGGTGGTTTGCTGCTCACTTGTCTGGCTTTACTTCATCGTTTGTTTTCCAATGTTTCTTTTCGGGTAAATATCACTTAACCCCCTTAAAATGTTTTATTTTCAAAATGACCCCTTTAAGAACAATAAAAAGGAGATTGACCCGCTGAAGTTGTTAAATTTGAGCATTTAGCACAGTTTTTTTTTTTTTTTTTTTTCTTGTCTTATATCTCATTTATTTGTGTTCGAGTAGGACAATAAGTAAAGTTCTTTCCAATATGCTATTTTTTTAATCTAAATTCTTGAATAAAAGTTGAGTTAAATCAAATCATGCATATTATAACTGCGGGGTTTTTAGTCATTATTGATCGATTTGCATGATATTTAAAATTTGAATTATGTAATTAGCTAGCAAATAAAAATAATTATTTTTCCCTTAAAATGTGTTCGCATTCTGATTTTTTAACGATTATTAAATTTATGTCAACGAAAAATATACCAAAATTTATGATGTGGTTGACTTGCTGCATTTATAGTGAGGGTTTTGAAATGAGAAATGAATTGAGTACTTTATAAATTATCTTTAACATTTTAAAAAGTGTATAAAATGTTGAACAATATAGGTGAATAATTATACATGTCTATTCATAATAAATTGGTGGGTAGAACAACCGTGTGGTAAGTTGAGAATATCGTGCAAATTATTCTCGACATAAAAAATAAAAATAATGAAATTTCATATCAACGCATTGAGAGAGTTAGTAAGATAAACAAAACCACCATGATCATCAACATGATGGAAATGCTCAAACGAGCCACATTATTAATTTGTTCTAAAGCAATTTAAGAGATATGAACATATTAGAAAATTGTTCGTTGAGAGTGTTTGTGAATTGATAGGTCGAATTGTAGTTCAGATTGTAAATTAAGTTATAATATTATTTGAAAGCATTTCGATATGACACAAAAAAATAAATTACAATAAACTAAAATGTTATAAAAATTAAAATATGTAAAATATTACATAAAATTAAGATTGATCTTGTAATTCTTTCAAATGATTACAATTAGTATTCAACCACTCTAATTTACCTAATTAAAACTTGTCTTAATTACTAATTGTGCCCTCTAATTTCATTATTTACCATATAATCCACAAAGTTCGTGCTCTCTTAGTAAAATTTCAAATTCATCAAGATTTATATCCTTGTGGACTGGTTCGTTAAAAATCATATCCATATGACTCTGTTTGTTAATATTTGTACCATTGAGGGACTATATTGTAATATATTTTCATTATTTGTTATTTACAATTTCCCAACAGATATAGCGCGATTAGTATCTCCACATTTTCGAAAAGCGTCTAGAAAACCCTACACTCGCTCACTCTTCCCAGTTCCCCCTCTCTCTAGGGTTTTACATTTCGAAATCTCTCCTTTCTCGTTAACGAACTCCGATCAATGGCGGCTCCGGCGGTGGCGAAGGCGAAATCGACGGAGACGTTCGTCGATAACAAGCGGAAGGATGACATCCGTATGGCCAACATAGCGGCCGCACAGGCGGTTGCGAACGCCGTGCGGACTAGTCTCGGCCCCAAGGGTATGGACAAGATGATCTCCACCGCGTCGGGAGAGGTCATAATTACGAATGACGGCGCCACAATCCTCAACAAGATGGAAGTACTCCAGCCGGCCGCCAAGTTCCTTGTTGAGCTCTCCAAATCTCAGGACGTCGTTGCTGGAGATGGAACCACAACTGTTGTCGTTATTGCGGGCGCACTTCTCAAGGCTTCATTTACGCTCTTGACATCCGGCATTCACCCCACCGTCGTTTCGGACTCGCTCCACAAGACTGAGATTAAAGCTATTGAGATTTTGTCTGCTATGGCGGTGCCTGTTGAGTTGTCAGATCGGGATTCGCTCGTCAAATCTGCGTCCACATCGCTTAATTCGAAGGTAGTCTCGCAGTACTCCACTCTTTTAGCTCCTTTAGCTGTTGACGCTGTGCTTTCTGTGGTGGATCCCGAGAAACCTGATCTGGTGGATTTGAAAGATATCAAAATCGTGAAGAAACTGGGTGGAACTGTTGACGATACTGAACTGATTAAAGGCCTAGTTTTTGATAAGAAGGTGAGTCATGCTGCTGGGGGGCCAACTAGAGTGGAGAATGCTAAGATAGGTGTGATACAGTTCCAGATTTCTCCCCCTAAAACTGATATAGAACAGAGCATTGTGGTGTCCGACTACTCACAGATGGATAGAATTTTAAAGGAAGAGAGAAATTATATCTTGGGCATGATTAAGAAGATCAAAGCCACAGGTTGTAATGTGTTGTTGATTCAGAAGAGTATCCTGAGGGATGCTGTCACTGACTTGTCTTTGCATTATCTTGCTAAGGCCAAGATTTTAGTCATTAAAGATGTTGAGAGGGATGAGATTGAGTTTATCACCAAGACATTGAACTGCTTGCCCATATCAAATATTGAACACTTCCGTGCGGAAAAATTAGGGTTTGCAGATTTGGTGGAAGAGGTGCCATTGGGTGATGGTGCCAAGATTGTGAAGGTTACTGGGATTAAAGACATGGGTAGGACCACTAGTGTACTGGTTAGGGGTTCAAACCATTTGGTGCTTGATGAGGCTGAGAGAAGTTTGCACGATGCGCTTTGTGTGGTAAGGTGTTTGGTGAACAAGAAGTTTCTGATTGCTGGTGGTGGGGCACCTGAGATTGAGCTCTCAAGACAGTTAGGTGCTTGGGCTAAGGTGCTGCAGGGAATGGAAGGGTATTGTGTGAAAGCATTTGCTGAAGCAATTGAGGTTATTCCATACACATTAGCTGAGAATGCAGGGTTGAACCCAATTTCTGTTGTCACTGAATTGAGGAATAGGCATGCACAAGGTGAGATCAATGCAGGGATCAATGTTAGGAAGGGACAAATCACTAACATTTTGGAGGAGAATGTTGTGCAGCCCCTTTTGGTGAGCACAAGTGCTGTTAGCTTGGCTACAGAGTGTGTCCGTATGATCTTGAAGATCGATGACATTGTTACTGTGAGGTAGAGTTGATAGAAACATTCCTTGTTGGCTATTTGGGGAACTGTTTTAGTACCTTATTGTCTTTGCTTTGTTGTGTGCTCTTACTCTGTTTAGTGGCTTTTGGGTATTTTTGTTGGCTAGACTTGTTTATTTTATAATGAATGATGGATGCCTTATTTTGTTGTTTTTTCATGTCAATGTTGCTCGTAAAGGCTCACATCTATGAGCTGAAAGCCGTTTCGTGCTGTTCTTATTTGATCGTTTTATGCTTGAGGGTTTTATATTGAAATTACATCATGTGTCATTCTTGTATGGTAGAAAACTATGCTGTTTCTAGGCCCGGATTATGGAGCTTTATCCTACACGACCCCGACCCCAAGTATGGTAATGGGATGTCTGGAACTTTTGAACTTATTTAATTTCTAATTCCATGGTGATATTACATCAAGAAGACAATGCCAGCATCACATAATAGTTATGAAGAGAGTCATGACAAACTACGGGATGAAATAAGCACCTGATAATATATTCGGCTGAGATGGTTGTTATTGTTCATTCAATAACAAATTTCAGTTGAAAAGTTTCAAGGTTTGACCTTGTTAAACATCTTTCGTGTACTTTACACAACAGCTCTAAGCTGTTTAATTGAAAGTTGTTCATAATAATAATGTACAATTTATGAGACGGTTTGTGCACGCTGCCTCTCGTCTTTGATCTGGTCTCTGTGCGCTTCCAGGCCAAAGGTAAAGTTCTGGCTATTCTAAGTTGATAATTGAGAAAATTCAAAGAAATACGGTGAAAATTAAAGTTCTAACATGCCAGTCGGACATTTTGTTGGAAATTCACCTATAGTCTTGAGCCTTTGATCAGAATATTATGCAATATCAGCTCCATCACGGCGCTCTGGATAGTCGTTGCTGTCCTGTAAAAGATGTTTCGTCAAAGTCTCTTCGGTTTCTCTGCTCTGATATCTTGTCTCTGTTGTTTTCCCCCATAAGACTAGATAGAGGCCAATCATGATTAGGACAGCTCCAATGACACTGCAGGAGTTGAAACAGATGAGAACCGAAAACTTCAATCGTGGTATAGTTTCTTTCAAGTTGTTACATTATTTGTTAATTTAATGTTTTTTACTTCAAGTTCAGCACATACCCTCCTGAGTATAGCTGATCACCAAGAACTACGAATGCCATGCCAGCAACTAACACAGTCTGAACTGGCTGGAAGCTCGCAACAAACACAGGACCTCCTTTCTGAATGCACCAGGTTTGTAGAGATATTACAAGACCTGAAGATATTATTCCCTGCACCCAGTATATGAAATTAGCTAAAAATGCCTTCATGTGAGAGAATTAGCTTATGATAAATGACGGGTTCGAGTTGGTTTTTGTAGTATTTACAGCGTATAAGATTGTAAATATCTCCTCCCCAGATTGGATTTGCCAATGCTTTGGATCCTGTTCTACAAAAGCTGCTATAAATAGGAACTGGATTAACCCAAAGAAGAACGTGAACGATGTGAGTGATAGTTTCGCTGGATACTTCTTCACTATAGGAGCCTGCATATTAACCCATAAGCATCGTTAGTCCTTGTTAATTTTTGGATAAAACATGCTAGGCTTGTCTAATCCTAGGAACCAAGGGATCATTTACTCACATAGTTTGCCTAATTACACAATCTTCCCCCTGAGGTTTGAAAAATTACAGAAATTTAAAACCCGGTTGCAGAATTTACTTTGCATCTGGATCAGGCCAAATCTTAGGGTATGTCATTGTAATTATCCGTGTCGTTTTCCTATCTTTACCAAGCAAGTACCGGTATAGGTTTACTACCTGAAGGACCATCCACCCAGCCCAGGATAAGCAGTGACCAAGAAGAAATACACAACCCCATGTCCAGCTCTGCACTATGTTACTTGGAGAAGAGATAACCATACCCTCCTGCAATGAATCAGTCCCTCGTGTGTCGTGCAAAATCGGAGGGCCTTTGTATAAGGTGATGATTGTTGCGCCCCCTACACTTGCTATGGTCCCAAGAACTTTAGCTAGTCCGTCTATCCTCGTGAAATTAACTTGCTCCATCCTTGAAAAGAAGGAAAAAAATAAGTAAATTCAGTGAGCCCTACTTGGATTAGTCACTTTCATCTACAAAATAGTTTCTCTGGGGCACATTATGCCAAACTTGCTGACGGGCTCTGCTCGTTGGTATGAGACGTGATACATACCTTAGAACAGATGCCATGACGAAAGTAATAGCCGGTACTGAGTTTTGCATTGCAGATGCAAAGGTTGGGGATGCATAGTATATACCTAGGATGTAAAATCCTTGGTTTGCAGTGATTCTGTGAAGTCAAAACAGTAATATGTGGTTAAAACAAGTATAAGCTAAAAACAAAATGTTGTTATTCAAGATTTTGGTATCTAAGCTCACCCCACTAATGCTAGAAGGAAAAACTGAGCCAGTAAGGAGAATGTAAGGGGTGGTCTTTCTTTCCTGCACATAAAAGACAATTGAGTTAGGTATATATGAAAGAATATATGTGCAAGAATCTAAGTCCCTTTTCTATATTTGATCCAAGTTTCAAGCCAAAAACTCACTTTTCCATGAAGTAGGCAAAGGGTCCCAACAATATCAATGCAATGATGTTTCTGTAAACAGGGTACACAACTTTGCTAACACCAATGTTTAGTGCCACTCTTGACACTATGTGAAATCCTGCATAGCATAACTGCAAAAGAAACAATGACATAAGAAGCTTTACTCTCTCAGACATCACTTGAGCCATAACTTGTTTATGATTCTATCTTGCTACTATTGTTCTTGTTTCAGATGGTGATTAGCATTGTCTGTATTTATATACATATCCATGTGAAGATATATATACATATATAATATATGTATAATTAAAGAACAAATTTAATAGTGTATTATTTGATCAAGAAAATGGTGGTTAAGCATATGCATAAGGAACAGTAATCATTCATCTCCTCATAATGAGAGATTCTCGTAATTTAATTAGTACAATGTATTAAGTGCATATTTTTGTTGTCGCATTTGAAGTTTTATCTAATTTGTTGACTTGAAAATTGAACTTTGTTAGGGAGACAAAGCAGCAGTTGTCCATGTTGGAGCAGGTGGTTAAGACATGGACTAATCTTGCATTTTCATATTATTGGCTGTATTATATGAACATTTTTGTCTACACATTAATCAATCATTTTGCAATCAGAAACTTTGGCCAGCAAAGGGAGTCTGTGTTTTCTTCCTCTTTTTTTTTCCCATTCTTTCCTTTTCATAATTTAAATTCATTTTTATGATTTTTTAACATAGGGATGATCATACGTAACGTACCCCGTGCCAACAGGGGTTAGTCTAAGTAGTTAATAGGTTCATTCTCCGTGGTAATGTTTCAAGTTCGAATCCCGTTTGGATATACGTGTGTTAATAAAATGTACTGTACCCCGTACGTGAGGTTTAATCAATTATTAAAAAAAAAAGAAAAAAAAGTCATACTTGAGAAATTACGTAAACCAACCTGAGCTGAGTGTTATTGTAATTTTTCGAAGTGTTTTTCGTATTCCTTATTCAGACTTGCAGTGATTTTTCATAATTTCTCAACTATTAAGAGTCATTTTCGTCATTCATGCCTTTTAAGTGAGCAACTATATTATTCTTTAAATTGTTGTTAAGTATCTAGACTTGGAGAAAGAAAAGTAGAACAGACAATAGAAATGGAAGTTTAACATTGTTTATACACAAACAAATATTCATGCATATACCAAGGTATATATTTAATTTGACTATACCTTTGAATTCTTATATTACTTGGATTATGGATATAGAGCCCACAAAGTGGAAGGGTACAGACAGCATGTGCCTCTTATGATTTGGGAATCTTACATTTAGAGAATCTCAATTTAAAATAAAATCATTAATAAATTTGACGAGAGAGACATGAATACCGTGGTACATGTACAATAATGAACAAAATTGAGATAGTATTTGATGCGTTCAGAAAATTGCACCACTTTATTTATAATAGACCTTGAAATATGATAATGAAATTACTTGTAAAATAATTCTAAAAGGAAAATAATACCGTGAAACAAAGATTAACAAAGAAAAGAGCCTGCAGAATAATAAAATAATAATAGTCATGGTGGTAAGTAGAATAATTAAGTAGATAATTCAGAGAATAAGAGAAATTAAAATTGTCTTTCCCAAATGAGATCTTGAAGATAAGTAGATTTCTGTGAATTTGAGAGAGAAAGAGAAAGAGAGTATTTTGTATTATTAATGTAATTCAACTGACTTACAATTCCTACTTTTCTATTTAAAGATACTTCTAGGGTTTTTTAATTGGTTGGGACTCTCCCTATTTTTAGGGGTTGAGGAGTTGTTGAGGAAAAGTGAGATAGGAGCGAGATATTTTCTCTCCATTATCCGTTACATCAGATAAAGCTTTAATACGAACGTGGGAGAATTCTCTCTAACGTGTTGAAACTAATCTGACCGAAATTCAAGGATTAAGACTCGGAAAAATTCACTCTTGATCAGGTCTTCTATTTCTGCAGGAATCCACTTGAGGTATGCTCTTTAGGAATCCACTTACTATGCGTTCCTCCCTCTGTCGTGCGTTCCTCCCTCTGTCATGCGTTCCTCCCTCTGTCATGCGTTCCTCAGGAATCAATGTGGGCTGTCTTCTCAAGACATTCGACTGAGTTAGTCTTCTTGTTGGGCTTGGGCATATGGATTGACCCAATCTTCTCAAGATCGCATTCTCTCGTTTTCTTGGTGGGCTTGCCTGCACATGAGCTGCGGTCCTAGTATGATGAAAATAGGATGCATCATAACTCCCCCCACTCTCTTAGTCAAAATGGAATTTGGGCTGAGAGAGTAGAGAAAATAATCTTCAAACAAAAGCTTTACGGGTTCCTTCCTCTTCAGGGATAAATAAAAACTTGGCGGCTTCCTTCCTCTGGCAAATCTTATAGGGTAGTTCCATAAGATTTTCATGCAAGGACATTGGTCCTATAAGATTTTCATGTAAGGACATTCGTACTATAAGATTTTTCATGTAAGGACGTTCGTCCTGTAAGATTTTTGAATAAGGATCTTCGTCCTGTAAGTTTTGTAAGGAGAACGTTCGTCTTGTGAGGAATGAGCTCATTGAGTTTGTATGTCGTCTTTGGATGATTACACCATCCTTCTTAGTGCTGGAGGAAACACGATTTGGATACCTGCACGAATAGTTATAAAGGAAAGAAACTTGCCATATAAGAGTGAGTATACTACCATATTTAATTCGTATTCATTTAGGGATTTAGATAAGCGGTGGAGATATGCAAGTGTATGATGAAATAAATGCGTGATGGAGTAAATACGTGATAAATTATTGATAAAGACAACAAGTAAAGTAATCCGGTAAAACTCCTAGGTGAGACACTTCTTCAAGTTTTGTATATTTCAGGAACGTGATAGTTTGTTTGCCATCCTGCTTTTAAAGTAGGCCAGAAGTAGCTGGCCTTTCGGGTTTTCCTGGCTAGCGTCATCCCTCCTGAGTGATATCAGTATCCTCCCTCGTGTGTTTTCTTGTCGCACTTGGTTTTCTTCCTCCCTTAGGAAGACTGTGTTGATGGCCTGTTGTGTCATAGATAGACGAGCATATAGCGACCCTCCTGTGAGTGGTTTCACCAAAAGCGGTATTCCTGGCAAGTACTTCTTGAGCTCCTCGAAGGCATCTCGATATTCCTGGTTCTATTAGAATTTGTTGGTCTTGCATAACACTTTGAAGAATAGGAGGCTTCTATGAGGAAGACGTGATGCAATCCTCCCTGTTAATTTCTGGACATCATTGATTGTGGAGGGTGTGTTGGGAATGGTGCCCTGAAAATTCAATTTGTTGAATTAATTAAACTGAATTTACAGCGAGTTGTGAGTATTTCACATATTAATAATTAATGACGTATGGTGGTATTCTTGTATGAAATGTGTTTCATAGGAAAAGACTTTGAATACCGAAATCACGTGCCATTAAAGTTCTAGTCGGTAAGATAAGAATATGTTCTTATCAAGACTATAACGTGGTTATATAAGATGATTAGTCTTTCGTCATAGGGAATGGTGATTCCAATTATAACACGTTGATGATTTTCAATAGAATTGGAAACATCGAACTGGACCACTGAGATTATTCATTTTATACTGCTATATAAAATGAATAAAATCTCAGGAAGCATTGTACTCTTAATCCTGATAATATTTCGGCTTTAGGTATGTAGTGTTAGTCACTATAACATACTCGAAGTGAGGTCTCGGTAACGGGTGGCCAAAATACTTTGTATGATTCGGTGACAACATGAAATGTGCTAAAGAGTTATATTGATCGATGAATCTGTGGCCTTGCTGGAAGGTAAGAGATATCCTTGAAATAGATTTGCAAAAGTTCGAATTAAGACTTTGGCCAAAGCACTTCGCGTGATAACGTCACCGAAGTTGTATGTTGAATGTGTTTCACATACAGAGAATTTGAACTTAAGGCGAATCAATAAATTTCAAATTAGAGATGAAAAATAAATGATAGTAGTTGCAATTTATTTTTTATGGATATCAACACGGAGGAGTAAAATGCGAAATTATTCTAGATCGAGAAATTCGTGAATAATTTAATTAATTTTAGAGTGCAACAATATTTATTTAGTGGAATTAAATATTGTTAAACGGTAATTAATTATTGTCATGAGATGATAATATATTAATCCGTTTGGAGCTAAAATTAATTAGTCCTGCAGGTCCCCCTGCAAGCCCCAATTGAAAACCCGAAGAGAAAATATTAAAAGGAGAAAGAAAAATGAATTTTCAAAGTGTTTGAAAATGGCCAAGGAATTTATTTTAAGAAATAAATTAAAGTTTCAAAGAGTTGGAAATGCCCGGAATTTTATTTTGGAGAAAATAAAATTTTCATCGGAAAAAATATATATATATATATATTTCGGTGATGACGAGGCAGCTGACGTGGCATGCCACATCAGCAAGGTGGGTCCAAGTGGGGCTGACTGGGAGGCCACGTGGCACGCCACGTGGACGTCCCAAATCGCGCCACGTCAGCGAGAGCAACGGTCCAGATTTGTCTGGACCGGGCGGTCAACGGTTCGGATACCGGGTCAACGGGCCGGGCAACAAACCAGATCTCGGGTAGGGTCGGACTGGGTCCGGTTCCGGGTCGGACCAGACCCGAACACGTGGCCGAATGAGAATCGGCCACATCAGTCCCAAACCCTAGCCGAGGGTACAATACACGCGCTGCCTTTAGGCGGCGCGTGAGGGCGCGTGAGATGTCAGACGGGCGCATGGCTGGCGGCGTTGGACACGTGGTGACGAGACCTTCAACGTAGTGTCCTCGGTTTTCGTGTACAAGTTGGCTACGCAAGTGGGGATGTGAAATGACCATTTTGCCCTTGCTTTTGTATCCAAAATGACCGTTTTGCCCTCATATATTTGCCTATAAATAGGCTGATACCCACCCCATTTTTCTCATTCAGTTTTGGGATGGTTTTGGCCAAATCTTGGCTTTGAAATCAAGTCCCATTTTCTTCTAGTTAATTCCGATTTATTTTGGAATTAATTTTAATTAGGTGTTTGTATAAAACGCCTAATTTCGGGAGAATAAACCCTGAAAAGGGTTTTCTAGTTTAAAGTTTTACTTTCTCTAAGTATTTAGAGAAATACTTTCGGAGCCCACACTCCGAGGGTGTCCCTGGGTTTATTGCAGGGAAGCTCTGTCGGTTTCACGAGGAGATCGGGTATCGGGTTCACGGGAGGTGAATTCGGGAGCTGAAAAAATATCGTTAGATAGCCATGTTTGCAGTACGGTAATAGTTTTCAGTTATTTTATTTTAAGCATGATAAATTATGTGCTCTTAAGTGTTAATTGCATGTTAGATATTTATCTGCTTAAGTGATTTAAAATTTATTATCAATTGCATGTATATACTTGAGTAGATCCGGCTAAGTCTTCCGCTTTGTATTAAAATGTTTTAGAAATATTTTAATACTTGTATTATAATAAAAATTTTAAAATGTGGTCCCGGACTGCTACTGTTCTGGGCCCGCCTCCCAGCAACTGGTATCAGAGCCGTGCTCTAGTTATATACATGCATTGATATGATGCATGCGATGCATAATTTTAAATTTGATGCTGTGCACGTAAATTCTGTCAAAGGATACTGGTTTTTAAGTGGGACCGTTTGTGACCCCTCCAGTGTTTCCTGGGAATTTACGTGGAACGGTAATTTTTTGGGAATCGATTTCAATAATCTTCCTGGTTAATTACCGAATCAGTAAACATTATTTAAATTATGAGATAATTTATTTATAACATGTTTACTTTATGTCATTTATTTTAAGCATGATAATTATGTGATAATTATACCAGCATGCTTAATTGATTTAATTTATGGCATACTTATTTTGTGTCATTTAAAATTTTAAGCATGATAATTATGTGATAATTATATGAAAGCATGCTTAATTTTTTTTGGCATGATCATGATAATATGAGATATTATGATATTTCAATTATGCATATTTTATTTAATGTGATTAAATAGTATTGTTTAATAGAGACTAGACACGATGCATAATTGAACTAATATTTTTCGGCCTAATTAATAAATAGTTATTAAATTGCCTTAAAATATTATTATTAGGATTTTAAATATGATTTAGTAATCCTAGTGGGAGGGTATTAATTAGATTAATCACTTCCAACAATAAGACGCCAAAAAGTGATTATGAGATAATCAACAGATAATCTACACCTTTAAAAAATTCAAGTGGGAGCGAGATGAAAAGAGTTGGATTCTCACGACCTCCAATACCCGTCTATAGTATAGTGAATACACACTACTCCCTTCGGCGGGTATGTATTCGCGGTATACAAGATTAAACTTCTACGGATAGAATGAAATACGGGAAAGTCAGCTTGACCACGCCTCCGTGGAGTGTCTTGACCGACTCGTACGGACTTCTAGGTAATGGTACACACTTGACTAAATGTAGCTAAGGGGTTGACGTGGTGAATCAACATTGTTTGGTAAGAGTTGTCTAGATGACATGTTAATTAAGAATAGTTCTTGCTTTTCTAAGCGGTTTTCGACCTCGCCTCCGGGGAGTCAACTGCAGTTAGTTAAGTCACCATTGCGTAAATCAAAATGCTTACGTGGATTTCATTTATTGGTTGGACGCAAAAGAAAGTGAAATACATAATCATAACTAGCATTTATTTATTTATTTCAATTTTATAATAATAACGATCTCTCTTAGCCCACTCCAAACTATATATCTATAGGGAAATAGGCTAGTAAGGGTTCAACTATGCTGACTAGAAAATAAATCTTGACATCGTGTTAAGATACGAAAGTTTACGTACTCACTGAACCTTATCCGAGAATTTCGAAACTACAACCAGTCAGGATTAGAAAGACGCTTATTCTAAATGGATCAAGTGTGATGATCTGGCTAGTCTTATAGCCTGACATCTGTCTTAAAAGTTCTTAAGCATCAGACGCACGAGATGTCTACTGATAAGAACATGTTTTGAAGACAGAATCGTACGAAGGTACGAGTCACGAAAAGGTTGTTAGTTAAAGATGTTTGAAGGATCACTGTTTCATAATCATATTATGGATATGATAACTAATCTGAACGAGATTGAAAGCCTCTGTGCTTAAAGAAACAATCTTAACAAATAGGATACGATCCTATACTCTCTGCCTAAGTCATTTGAACGTTCAAGATTATTTTTAAATTTTTTTAAAACCAATGAATGACCTCAATATGGCAGAAAGAGTGATATAGACTAAGGGAAAAGTTCTCTTTAATCAGACATCAATATCCATGGTCTAAAAAGCCAGTAAGTGGAAGAAAGAAAAAGGAAAAGTTCCTAATAGAAGGTTCAGAAATAGAAAGTCAAATCCGACAATGGAAAAGTGTTTCTATTTCGGTGGTAACGGGTATTGGAAAAGGAAATTATCCAAAATACTTAGTCTGTCTATTTGTTACGCCGTTTAGATAAGATATGAAGATATCTTACTCGTTGAGTATATGTTTAGTTGAAAATTCACCAGACTCCTGGTATGTGAACTTGAGATCAACTAACCGTATTTGCAAGTCGTTGCAAAGATTCAAACTAACCAGAAAGTTTAAAAAACGGCTAACACACAACTACTGCTCGGGGATAATACAAGTGTAATTGTATTAGCAGTAAAGACTATAAAGTTGTATTTTGGCAATAGGGTTTTAATATTATTGGTGCCATATATACAGAAATTTGATTTCTGTAAGTTATTTGATAATTAATGGTTTAACTGTTTGTTTTGAACAAACGGTTACCGTTAAGAAAAATAAAAGGTTTATTTGCTCTGGCACAATAAAAGATGGTCTTTTATACCTAAAAGAAAAACCCTAATTTAAGTTTAACATTAAGACGCTTGACTTACCATCTGAGAGGAAAAACTTCAACGTGGCAGCTATCTATTGGTCAATTGAATCTGAATAGGATCCAAAGACTGATTGTTGAGTCTTATTGACTTGAAAACAGTATCAATCTACGAATCCTATTTAGAAGGTTAAAATGACCAAAAAGAATCCTTTTGAGACAAAAGGTATTAAGCCATGAACTTGTTTAAGTTAGTTCATATGGACATATGATACTATGAATGTTCAAGTAAGAGAAAGTTTTTGGGTACTTCATCATTCATTTGAATGAATACTCTAGATACAGATATGTTTATTTGATGAGACTTAAGTCTGTAATTTTGAAGAGTTCAAAGAATATAAGACTGAAGTCAAAGAGTCAAATTAGAAAACATATCAAGGCACTTCGATTAGATCGAAGTAGTGATAAGTATCTAAGTTCAGAGTTAAATAGAATTTCTCAAATGAGATTAGATCTCAACCATATATATGAGATACGTCTTAGCAAAGATGTATTGCAGAAAGGAGAAATAGAACTCTGATAATGATGGTAAGATTCATGAAGAGTCATGCTACCCTATGAATTTCGTTTTGGGGTCTTGCACACAAAACGACAAACCTAGTTCTATCTAAGTCGGTTCCTAAGACACTGATGGATCTGTAGCTAGGGTGAAAACCCTGTATCTTTTATCTTCGGATTTAAGGTAGCCTGGTCCATGAGTTAAGGATGGATCCTGACAAGTTAGAATAAAGAACAAAGGTTTACCTGTTCTAAGGTTATCCTAGAAGAACAAGAGGTGGTATATTTTGTAATTTGAGAAATCACAAAAGATGTTTGTGAATATTTCAAAGATAATTACATAGATAACCACAAAGGGTGGAAGCAAAGTAGTGTTAAAAGAAATAATAGTATTAGATACTAATTTCCATAAACCCGTGATAATTGAAAATGTATGAGATACATGTGATGTACCAAATACAACATGTGATGTAGAGACGTGTACACGAGAGCATCATTGTAGTGGGAGGATTGTCAGGACACCTGACAAGATACCTAAGATTAACCCAAGTGGTTGAATCTAACATATCTGATCCTATCACGTGTAATGAAGATGTAGAAGATATAGACGCTGACCGTTTGGGCAATATCCATGGAATCTAAGTTAGAATATTTGTATTCTAACAAAGTCTTGAACTTGTAGAGGCGTCTGAAGGCATTAAACCCTATTTGATACAATTGGGTTCTACAAGACGATAAAAGGAGAAATGGACGAAAAAGTAGAGACTTTAGAGCAAACTTATAGCAAGGGATTTTACCCAGAAAGAAGAAATCATTTATGAGGTCTTCTCGCCTATAGAAATGCTTAAGTCCATTATCCTCTCCATTTTATCTCATTATTGATTATGAGATTACATAAATGGATGTAAAGACTATTGTAATAGCCCGGATCGGGGCCTGGTCGTAATCGGTAAGCCAAGGGTATCGTAAAAGCGTTTATAGACCCTGATCCATATTTAAAATACTTCATACATTGCATCTTTAAGTGAAATACGTGCTCTTTTCTGATATTATGATATTTCGAGGGAAAGTCGGCACCAAAACCCTAAAGTACTATTCATTTCCCGAAGCACTACTGCTCCGTTTTGTCAATTAAATTTTAAAGGATCAAAACTAATGATTTTTAATCATTCAAACTTGTTTTTCAAGTCCCGAGACCGTTTTAGGAATTTTTGAAGTAATTTAGGATTTTCTTTTAAAGTTACTATTCACCGCCGAAATGAACTTTTGATCGGTACACCGTTTACCCCTCAATATTATACTTAAAACGACCCTTAAATTATTTCATGAATTTTGATATGCTTTTCAAATTCTAATTTCGACCCTAGCTCGAGTAATAAACGAAAACGTTTAACGAATAAGTTACTATTCATTTCGCGAATTAGAACTTTTAAACTGTACGTCCGATTTTGACGTATGAATAGTCGTTTCGAAGGAAATTTTATTTCCCGAACTTTGAACACTTTTTCCACTCTTGCAGCTGCTCGTTTGAAGGTGAAATGACTTAAATACCCTTTTTCTACTATTTTATATTTAATTTTGAAGAAAAATTCTTTTACTTTGAATAATTATGCAAGATACCCCATGTAAGTCCCCAATGCAATTATTAATTGAATCCACCCCCTGATCACTCCTATAAATTAAGACCTTGGGGTTCATTTCTTTTCCTTGTTCAGTAGCTTCCGATTTTCCATTGTGAAAGGTGAGTTTTCCTTTTCTTTTCGTTTTAATTTATTTAATTTGTGTTTTAATTATTTTAGTTTTAGGTTTTATTTATGTTATGTTTTAAATTAATATATGCCTTATTTTGTGTACAAATTATGTGTTTATATCATGCCCTAATTTCATGCTAGATATATATAATTGTTTAAATTATAATATATGATCATATGTCACATGTTTCCCTAATCAATTGATATAAGTTATAGTATACATGTATAAAATACGTATACATATTAGTTTTCCTACGTATAATATGGTATGTATTTTTGTATAAATACCAAATGTATTTTAGAATAAATACTTAAAGTATTTTCGTATAAGTACCAAACGTATTTTCGTATTAATACTATATGTACCTTCGTACAAATACCGTATAAACAACGTATATGTGAACAGTACTTTGATGTGAACAGTACCTTTGACCGGAACAGTACCTTTGACCGAAACAGTAACTTTGACCGGAATAGTAACTTTGACCATTAACTTTGACTTTATATCAACGGACTCGTTTTGACGAGACGGATTCAACGGGAAAAGCCTTTTTCGCTAATTCTCAAAATCGGGGATCAAATTAAGCTTTTCAAACCAAACGCTAACTCGATTGAAGTTGTTTCAGAATTTTAAGTTTGATATTTGATTTTACGTTATAATCTTTCGTGTAAGATTAATCTCTTACCTGAATTCTTTTTCTGATATGGGTGATCCTTCTTGAGCAATGTTCTTTCTTATCAATTATGTGATTCATTACTTGAACTCGATCATGCTTTCATGATGTATTATGGTATTAATGATTATCAGATTTTACCATGAGATCTCGTTACATGTTATGACATGCTTCGATAAAGTTTTGTCCTGATCATATGATATCATTATGTGCTATTGAATGTTTTGAGGTGGTTTGAACGTGCTTCTGTGACTATATGGTTTAAGGATAGAAACTTATAGTTATTCACCACTTACAGGTGAAGTTTGGATACTGAGGCTCCGGTATTATTGCATAATACCATTTTCTGTAGGTGAGGTTTAAATCTATTTTCAACTGGAACCATGAAAATATGTATGTATGCGAAACGTTTGAAAACCATCCCTAAAGGTTTTAAAGATCTTAGTTTTCAAAGATAAACGTTTCCCTTCTTAGGGCACTGTTTCATTTTAAAGATACTCTGTTTTGTTTAAAGATAATATTTTCTGATATTTCATTTGTTTAAAGTTGTACTGTTTTGATTAACGAGTAATGAGTAATGTTTTGGAGTTCTGTTCTGATCAACGTTTAGTTCTGGATTTTGTGTGCTTTATGCACTTCTGAAATTTTGAGCAATGCAAGCTTTGGATATACTGTTCTGTTGGGCCCTGACGGTATGGTTGAGTAGTAGACCGGGAGGCGTGCGCCAATGGCTACTATGATACTGGCCGTCGTACAGACCTTGATGATGGTTTAATCGGAGGTTGGTTATTCCACATCGAAGGTCGGGAGAGGTGGATGTAATTCCTCCCATTCCTGTTTACGTCACCGCGGGGTAGCTCCCTGGGCGCGACAACTGGAGGAAGAAGGATGGTGCATGTGATTATGGGTATCGGGATCCTAACCGGTCTCGATACCAACTCTGTTAATGATTTTGGGAGTAAAGGTTGGAGAACGCCTAGCTTGCGGGCAAATTCTGTTTTTAAAGACTGGTTCATATTTTGAAAAATATACCCAATACCTTATTCCCGTTTTGTAAAGTATATATGAACCGGAAACTCTGATGTGTGCGCATGTGTGTGCTTTCTTGAAAATCCTGTTCTAAAGTAATGTTTTGAAGTTCCGTTCTGAAATAAAGTGTTAAAGTAAAGTTTTGAAATTCAGTATTAAAGTACCGTTTTGAAGTAAAACCTTTTCTGAAAAGTTTAAAGTTTTAAGTATTTATATGATTCCAAAGTTATGCCTCACTTAGTCCCTTTGACTAATACCTCTGCCCCGTTTTCTAACCTCATGGTTTCAGATTCTGCATTTGCTGGTTGGCTGGTACCTTGAAGCATAGGAAATCTTATGTTGTACTCTTTCGGTCAGGTTCTTTTGAACCATCTTAAATTCCACTCACTTGTTGTTATCATATTGTTTTGTTAGGCCTTAATCAGCTTAGTCTCTTGTATCCTTGTTATTGTTTCCAAAAGTTTTAAATTGCCCATATTTCTACTGCAATGTTTTCTTTTAGTACTCTGATCTTGTAATGTTTTGTCCGTTCGCCGGCGTGCTTCTTGGGTGCTAGGTCTCCTAGCTACTTGAGAGGTACGACGGTGCGGGGTTGTGGCCCCTTCGGGGTGCTACAGCTAAGGTGGTATCAGAGCCCCAGGTTGCGGAAATCTGGGGTTCATAGAGTCTCATAAGTATTCTCGTGTCTTTAGTGCTTAAATTGTGATCGATCACTGTTTGGGGCGGCCGACCAGCATGTGATTTGTTACAATTGTAGTACTGAAACCCTTCCTTAATCAAGTTAACAATCTAGTTTGATCTACATCAAAATTTCAAGTTTCATAGGGTCTTTCAGTATTTCTTGAAAATTTTCGATTCATTAGTGGTTACGGTTTTTAGATTGATATCTCATTCCTTCTTCTACTCACTCTCCCTACTTTTGAAAATTCTTTACTTACTTTTTCTAGTCTGTTCATGTCTCAAGTCTTAGAGTCGCTTCAAGATACCGACAAGGCCGATATATTACGTGTTTTATGTGCATAATCGGATGCTGATTATTTAAATATTGAATATTGTTGAATTATTGATTCAATGTTTTGACCTATACTAGCTAATTGTTAGTTGATGATCAAGGGAATACACTTGTTGCCTGAATATTGCTATACTCAATACTGATTGGTTGTTGTTCCCTACATTGATAAGTACTTGTTATTTGTTATTAATTGCTCAGTGATATGTATACTTGCTTCATGAATATCGCCTCTGTGACATTCTGTGAACCATTCTTAACCCACATGCATTACATTTTAATTGAGGTTCTTAACTTCAAAAGTACCTTCCTTGGAATGAAGTGGGAACTCGGATTTCATTGACATGACCAGAAGAACGGTAAACGCTTTTAACACACCAGTTAAGGTTCTATAGCCCTGGTGCCATGCATTAACTTCATCAAAACTTTATATGTGCATACTTGTTCTTGTTGAGTACTTGGGCATGCAAACATTGTGGTAAAATCTCTTTTGGGATTTGCTTTATTATGCAATTGGTATATAAACGCTACCCTATAAGAGTTGGCAATCAGTTTTATCCGACGGATCTTATCACACTTCTAATGACGAGATACGGAATCATACTGCGTATGGATTAAATTGGACTGTTTTAAAAAGGGAGTCATCTTAGGAAAAGATGAAAGTTGGATATCAGATGGAAAGGAAAAATAGTCATCGATGGTTCCTATAATAGAGGTGAGGAGGATGATTCGGAAGGGAGCCATAGGGTTCGTTGCCTATCTCTTGAACAGACCAAAAGATCAAATCAAATTGGAAGAAGTTGAGATTGTTAATGAGTTCTTGGAGGTGTTTCCTGAACACCTGGACTTGTTATCTCCAGACCCTGAATTAGAGTTCATGATTGAAACAGTTCCGGGAGCCGAACCATTTTCCGAGACACATATCAGATGGCACCTACTGAACTTCGAGAATTAAGAAGACAACTTGACGAGTTGATAGAAGTAGGTTATATTCGGCCGAGTACATCACCTTAGAGAGCACCTATATTATTTGTTAAGAATAAGGACGGATCCCTATGACTTTGTATCGACTATCGGGAGCTCAGCAGAATAACCATAAAGAATAAGTATCCTCTTCCTCATATTGAGAAGTTATTCGACATACTTCAAGGATCTCGAGTATACTCCAAGTTAGATTTGAGACAAGGATACTATCAATTGAAGGTGAGAGCGGAAGACATCTCCAAAACCGCTTTTAATAGTCGTTATGGATATTCTGAGTTTATGGTAATGCCATTTGGATTGACGAATACCCCAGCTATATTTATGGACATGATGCATCAGATTTTCCGACCATTCCTCGACAAGTTTGTCGTAATCTTCATAGATGATATTCTAGTCTTTTCCAAGACACCAGAGGAACATGCAAAGCATCTTCGATTGGTGCTAGGCACTTTGCTGGATCACAAGCTATACGCAAAATTCAGCGAATGTGAGTTTTGTTTAGAGAAAGTCACATTCTTGGGGCATATCATATCGGGTTCAGAGGTCGAGGTTGATCCCTCGAAGATTGAAATGATTATGGACTGGAAACAACCAAGGAATCCTTCAGAAGTGAGAAGCTTTTTGGGACTCATCGGCTACTATAGAAGATTCGTGCAAGATTTTCCAAGATAGCTGCACCACTTTCAAGATTAACAAAAAAAGAAGGGAAGTTCGAATGGACAGAAAAGTGCGAACAGAGTTTCCAGGAATTAAAGAAGAGGTTGACGACAGCACCAGTACTAGCGTTACCAGAAGAAAATGAAGGTTACACTGTCTATACTGATGCCTCAAAAGAAGGATTGGGTAGTGTTCCAATGCAACATGGGAAAGTGATAGCGTATGCCTCAAGGAAGCTTAAACCACATGAGGTTAACTACCCTACACACGATTTGGAGCTAGCAACGATTGTCTTCGCCTTGCCAAATGGAGACATTATCTTTATGGGGGTACATTTGAAGTCTTTATGGATCATAAGAGTTTGCGTTGTTTATTCACTCAAAAGGAGTTGAATATGCGATAAAGAAAATGGATGGAATTTCTTGAAGACTATGATTATATAATTCAGTACCATCCGGGAAAAGCTAATGTGGTAGCTGATGCACTAAGTTGAAAGGCTAGTTTAGCACTGATCACAGGAGATTTTACAAAGAGCAGAAGGGAACTTGTACAAGTGGTATCGAGGGCTAGATTGGCTAACATAGTCATCGTGTCACCACTAAAAGAGAAAGTTTTAGAGACACAGGCTACAGATGACTGAATTAAGAAATGTTTGAATTATAAGGAAAAAGATGACGAAACAAAATTCAAAAAGGGTGAAGACGAAATCTTGAGATACAAAGGTAGAGTTTGTGTGCCAACTGAAATTCGAAAGAAAATATTGGATGAGGCACATAAAACACGATATACGGTACATCCTGGAGGGACAAAGATGTATAAAGATCTCAAGGAGCATTTCTGGTGGAATGGAATGAAAAGAGACATCGCTGAATATGTTAAGAAATGCTTAACTTGTCAAAAGGTTAAAGCAGAACATCAAAAGCCAAGAGGAAAATTACAACCGTTGCCAATTCCCACATAGAAATGGTAGCAGATAACCATGGATTTTGTCACCGGGTTACCTAGGGTTAAAGGAGGACAAGATAACATTTGGGTCATAGTCGATAGATTGACTAAGTCAGCGCATTTTCTGCCGGTAAAAACCACGGATAAGGTTAACACCTTAGCGAAGTTATATCATCAGGAGATTGTGAGATTGCATGGGATACCAACTAGCATAGTATCTGATAGAGATCCAAAGTTTACATTGCAACTTTGGCAGAGTATTCAAGAATTGATGGGAACAAAGTTAAACTTCAGCACAACAGCACATCCTTACATAGATGCACAGTCAGAAAGATTGATTATGTACCTGAAAGATCTGCTAAGAGCATGCACGTTGGATTTCCTAGATAGTTGGAAGGACTGCCTGCCACTTGTGGAGTTTGTATACAATACAGTTGTCAAGCTTTGATTCAAGCCGCTCCGTATGAAGCTTTATATGGGAGGAAGTGTAGATCTCCATTATATTGGGATTTGGACGAAGCAAGATGGACCCCTGAGAAGACCAAAAGACCAAAAGTCTTTGAGTGGATAGAGAAAGCTACTGAAAAGATTAAGATTATTCAGCAAAGAATGAAGGCTGCGCAAGATAGACAGAAAAGTTATGCGGATAAAAGAAGGAGAGATATAGAGTTTACTGTTGGTGAGAAAGTGTTTTTGAAAGCATCACCAAGGAAAGGGTTCACGCGAATTGGGAAAGGTGGAAAATTGAACCCTAGATACATAGGACCCTTTGAGATATTGGAACGTGTGGGTCCAACAGCGTATCGCCTGGACTTACCAGCAAGCTTAACAGGAATCCACAATGTATTTCATATATCCCAACTCCGTAAGTATTTTACTAATGAGACACAGGTGGTAACCATAGAGGAACTCCTATTCGAACCTAATCTAACCTATGTGTTGAAACCAAAAGGATCTGGGATAGGAAATTCCAAGAGTTAAGAAATAAGAAGATTTTGTTGGTTAAGGTGTTATGGAAAGAACATGGTACTGAGGAAGCCACATGGGAAACTGAAGAAAAGATACAGAAACACTACCCGAGTTATTCACAGATCGAGAAAAGAATCTGAGGACAGATTCTTCTTAAGGAGGGGAGATTGTAATAGCCCGGATCGGGGCCTGGTCGTAATCGGTAAGCCAAGGGTATCGTAAAAGCGTTTATAGACCCTGATCCATATTTAAAATACTTCATACATTGCATCTTTAAGTGAAATACGTGCTCTTTTCTGATATTATGATATTTCGAGGGAAAGTCGACACCAAAACAAAAGTACTATTCATTTCCCGAAGCACTACTGCTCCGTTTTGTCAATTAAATTTTAAAGGATCAAAACTAATGATTTTTAATCATTCAAACTTGTTTTTCAAGTCCCGAGACCGTTTTAGGAATTTTTGAAGTAATTTAGGATTTTCTTTTAAAGTTACTATTCACCGCCGAAATGAACTTTTGATCGGTACACCGTTTACCCCTCAATATTATACTTAAAACGACCCTTAAATTATTTCATGAATTTTGATATGCTTTTCAAATTCTAATTTCGACCCTAGCTCGAGTAATAAACGAAAACGTTTAACGAATAAGTTACTATTCATTTCGCGAATTAGAACTTTTAAACTGTACGTCCGATTTTGACGTATGAATAGTCGTTTCGAAGGAAATTTTATTTCCCGAACTTTGAACACTTTTTCCACTCTTGCAGCTGCTCGTTTGAAGGTGAAATGACTTAAATACCCTTTTTCTACTATTTTATATTTAATTTTGAAGAAAAATTCTTTTACTTTGAATAATTATGCAAGATACCCCATGTAAGTCCCCAATGCAATTATTAATTGAATCCACCCCCTGATCACTCCTATAAATTAAGACCTTGGGGTTCATTTCTTTTCCTTGTTCAGTAGCTTCCGATTTTCCATTGTGAAAGGTGAGTTTTCCTTTTCTTTTCGTTTTAATTTATTTAATTTGTGTTTTAATTATTTTAGTTTTAGGTTTTATTTATGTTATGTTTTAAATTAATATATGCCTTATTTTGTGTACAAATTATGTGTTTATATCATGCCCTAATTTCATGCTAGATATATATAATTGTTTAAATTATAATATATGATCATATGTCACATGTTTCCCTAATCAATTGATATAAGTTATAGTATACATGTATAAAATACGTATACATATTAGTTTTCCTACGTATAATATGGTATGTATTTTTGTATAAATACCAAATGTATTTTAGAATAAATACTTAAAGTATTTTCGTATAAGTACCAAACGTATTTTCGTATTAATACTATATGTACCTTCGTACAAATACCGTATAAACAACGTATACGTGAACAGTACTTTGATGTGAACAGTACCTTTGACCGGAACAGTACCTTTGACCGAAACAGTAACTTTGACCGGAATAGTAACTTTGACCATTAACTTTGACTTTATATCAACGGACTCGTTTTGACGAGACGGATTCAACGGGAAAAGCCTTTTTCGCTAAT
Source organism: Lantana camara (assembly GCA_037501455.1). Classification (NCBI taxonomy): domain Eukaryota; kingdom Viridiplantae; phylum Streptophyta; class Magnoliopsida; order Lamiales; family Verbenaceae; genus Lantana; species Lantana camara. The sequence goes on along the minus strand of CM074860.1, from coordinate 94,176,762 downwards.
TCTCAAAATCGGGGATCAAATTAAGCTTTTCAAACCAAACGCTAACTCGATTGAAGTTGTTTCAGAATTTTAAGTTTGATATTTGATTTTACGTTATAATCTTTCGTGTAAGATTAATCTCTTACCTGAATTCTTTTTCTGATATGGGTGATCCTTCTTGAGCAATGTTCTTTCTTATCAATTATGTGATTCATTACTTGAACTCGATCATGCTTTCATGATGTATTATGGTATTAATGATTATCAGATTTTACCATGAGATCTCGTTACATGTTATGACATGCTTCGATAAAGTTTTGTCCTGATCATATGATATCATTATGTGCTATTGAATGTTTTGAGGTGGTTTGAACGTGCTTCTGTGACTATATGGTTTAAGGATAGAAACTTATAGTTATTCACCACTTACAGGTGAAGTTTGGATACTGAGGCTCCGGTATTATTGCATAATACCATTTTCTGTAGGTGAGGTTTAAATCTATTTTCAACTGGAACCATGAAAATATGTATGTATGCGAAACGTTTGAAAACCATCCCTAAAGGTTTTAAAGATCTTAGTTTTCAAAGATAAACGTTTCCCTTCTTAGGGCACTGTTTCATTTTAAAGATACTCTGTTTTGTTTAAAGATAATATTTTCTGATATTTCATTTGTTTAAAGTTGTACTGTTTTGATTAACGAGTAATGAGTAATGTTTTGGAGTTCTGTTCTGATCAACGTTTAGTTCTGGATTTTGTGTGCTTTATGCACTTCTGAAATTTTGAGCAATGCAAGCTTTGGATATACTGTTCTGTTGGGCCCTGACGGTATGGTTGAGTAGTAGACCGGGAGGCGTGCGCCAATGGCTACTATGATACTGGCCGTCGTACAGACCTTGATGATGGTTTAATCGGAGGTTGGTTATTCCACATCGAAGGTCGGGAGAGGTGGATGTAATTCCTCCCATTCCTGTTTACGTCACCGCGGGGTAGCTCCCTGGGCGCGACAACTGGAGGAAGAAGGATGGTGCATGTGATTATGGGTATCGGGATCCTAACCGGTCTCGATACCAACTCTGTTAATGATTTTGGGAGTAAAGGTTGGAGAACGCCTAGCTTGCGGGCAAATTCTGTTTTTAAAGACTGGTTCATATTTTGAAAAATATACCCAATACCTTATTCCCGTTTTGTAAAGTATATATGAACCGGAAACTCTGATGTGTGCGCATGTGTGTGCTTTCTTGAAAATCCTGTTCTAAAGTAATGTTTTGAAGTTCCGTTCTGAAATAAAGTGTTAAAGTAAAGTTTTGAAATTCAGTATTAAAGTACCGTTTTGAAGTAAAACCTTTTCTGAAAAGTTTAAAGTTTTAAGTATTTATATGATTCCAAAGTTATGCCTCACTTAGTCCCTTTGACTAATACCTCTGCCCCGTTTTCTAACCTCATGGTTTCAGATTCTGCATTTGCTGGTTGGCTGGTACCTTGAAGCATAGGAAATCTTATGTTGTACTCTTTCGGTCAGGTTCTTTTGAACCATCTTAAATTCCACTCACTTGTTGTTATCATATTGTTTTGTTAGGCCTTAATCAGCTTAGTCTCTTGTATCCTTGTTATTGTTTCCAAAAGTTTTAAATTGCCCATATTTCTACTGCAATGTTTTCTTTTAGTACTCTGATCTTGTAATGTTTTGTCCGTTCGCCGGCGTGCTTCTTGGGTGCTAGGTCTCCTAGCTACTTGAGAGGTACGACGGTGCGGGGTTGTGGCCCCTTCGGGGTGCTACAACTATGTTCTTGAACGGGCAACTTCAAGAAGAAGAGATACATGGTACAACCTGAAGGCTTCATAGCCAGAAATCAGGTGCATATAATGCAAGCTTGATAGATCGATTTATGATCCTAAGCAAGCGTCTAGATTATGGAGCATCAGAAATATAAGGCAATTTAGATTCTTTGGATTTGTATAATTGCCTGATGAACCATGAAGTGTACAAAATGACATCATGATAACGTTGTAACATTTTCACTTTGTACGTAATTAATATTCTGCTCATTGGGAATGATGCAAGAATTTTGTTAGTAGTCAAGATTCGGACGTCAAATCATTTTGACAAGAAAAGACCTATGTGAGACCAATGTTATTCCAAGGATCAGACTTTTTTCGTGATCATAGGAATAAGGAGATTGGTTTATCACAAGAAGCATATATGAATAAGATGTTGGCAAGGTAAAATATGACAAATTCCAAGAAAGGTTCGTTACCTTTTAGATATGGAATTTATCTATCTCGGGATCAGTGTCCTGAGACAACTGAAGAGATAGAAGACATGATTAGAGTTCTGCAGCGGAAGCTTTATGTATGTCATATTATGTACAGGGCCAGATGTCTATTATGAATTAGGTCTAAGTCAGCGGATATTAGTCAATCCCTAGAATCTGACACTGGGTAGTAGTGAAAGCATATAATGGAGTACTTGAGAAGGACTTGAGATTATATGCTTGTCTACCATAGTGGTGAGCTCGTTTCAATAGAGTGCACAGATTCGGATTTACAATCTGATTTGTATTCTAGATGTTTGACATCAGAATACGTGTTTACTCTAGAAAGAGCAACTGTTAATTGGAGAATGTTAAGTAGACTTGTATTGCTTACACTGCCATGGAAGTCAAATACATGGTAGCTTGAGAAGCAACCAGTTAGATGTATTGGATTCATGATTTCCTAGTAGTTGACTCAGAGAAACGTCTAAAAGATTCCTTCACTAAAGTATTGGCGTAAAAGAGTGCAAAACGAGTTTTGACACTCGTGTGAAAGGAATAAGACTTAGATGTATGTCCAAATTGAATTTAGGGCAAGTGGGAGATTGTTGGGAATGGTGCCCTGAAAATTCAATTTGTTGAATTAATTAAACTGAATTTACAGCGAGTTGTGAGTATTTCACATATTAATAATTAATGACGTATGGTGGTATTCTTGTATGAAATGTGTTTCATAGGAAAAGACTTTGAATACCGAAATCACGTGTCATTAAAGTTCTAGTCGGTAAGATAAGAATATGTTCTTATCAAGACTATAACGTGGTTATATAAGATGATTAGTCTTTCGTCATAGGGAATGGTGATTCCAATTATAACACATTGATGATTTTCAATAGAATTGGAAACATCGAACTGGACCACTGAGATTATTCATTTTATACTGCTATATAAAATGAATAAAATCTCAGGAAGCATTGTACTCTTAATCCTGATAATATTTCGGCTTTAGGTATGTAGTGTTAGTCACTATAACATACTCGAAGTGAGGTCTCGGTAACGGGTGGCCAAAATACTTTGTATGATTCGGTGACAACATGAAATGTGCTAAAGAGTTATATTGATCGATGAATCTGTGGCCTTGCTGGAAGGTAAGAGATATCCTTGAAATAGATTTGCAAAAGTTCGAATTAAGACTTTGGCCAAAGCACTTCGCGTGATAACGTCACCGAAGTTGTATGTTGAATGTGTTTCACATACAGAGAATTTGAACTTAAGGCGAATCAATAAATTTCAAATTAGAGATGAAAAATAAATGATAGTAGTTGCAATTTATTTTTTATGGATATCAACACGGAGGAGTAAAATGCGAAATTATTCTAGATCGAGAAATTCGTGAATAATTTAATTAATTTTAGAGTGCAACAATATTTATTTAGTGGAATTAAATATTGTTAAACGGTAATTAATTATTGTCATGAGATGATAATATATTAATCCGTTTGGAGCTAAAATTAATTAGTCCTGCAGGTCCCCGTGCAAGCCCCAATTGAAAATCCGAAGAGAAAATATTAAAAGGAGAAAGAAAAATGAATTTTCAAAGTGTTTGGAAATGGCCAAGGAATTTATTTTAAGAAAATAAATTAAAGTTCCAAAGAGTTGGAAATGCCCGGAATTTTATTTTGGAGAAAATAAAATTTTCATCGAAAAAAAAATAAAATTTCGGTGATGACGTGGCAGCTGACGTGGCATGCCACGTCAGCAAGATGGGTCCAAGTGCCGCTGACTGGGCGGCCGCGTGGCACGCCACGTGGACGTCCCAGATCGCGCCACGTCAGCGAGAGCAACGGTCCAGATTTGTCTGGACCGAGCGGTCAACGGTTCGGATACCGGGTTAACGGGCCAGGCAACAAACCAGATCTCGGGTAGGGTCGGACCGGGTCCGGTTCCAGGTCGGACCAGACCCAGACACGTGGTCGAATGAGAATCGGCCACGTCAGTCCCAAACCCTAGCCGAGGGTACAATACAAGCGCCGCCTTTAGGCGGCGCGTGAGGGCGCGTGAGACGTCAGACGGGCGCGTGGCTGGCGGCGTTGGACTCGTGGTGACGAGACCTTCAACGTAGTGTCCTTGGTTTTCGTGTACAAGTTGGCTACGCAAGTGGGGATGTGAAATGACCATTTTGCCCTTGCTTTTGTATCCAAAATGACCGTTTTGCCCTCATATATTTGCCTATAAATAGGCTGATACCCACCCCATTTTTCTCATTCAGTTTTGGGATGGTTTTGGCCAAATCTTGGCTTTGAAATCAAGTCCCATTTTCTCCTAGTTAATTCCGATTTATTTTGGAATTAATTTTAATTAGGTGTTTGTATAAAATGCCTAATTTCGGGAGAATAAACCCTGAAAAGGGTTTTCTAGTTTAAAGTTTTATTTTCTCTAAGTATTTAGAGAAATACTTTCGGAGCCCACACTCCGAGGGTGTCCCTGGGGTTATTGCAGGGAAGCTCTGCCGGTTTCACGAGGAGATCGGGTATCGGGTTCACGGGAGGTGAATTCGGGAGCTGGAAAAATGCCGTTAGATAGCCATGTTTGCAGTACGGTAATAGTTTTCAGTTATTTTATTTTAAGCATGATAAAATATGTGCTCTTAAGTGTTAATTGCATGTTAGATATTTATCTGCTTAAGTGATTTAAAATTTATTATCAATTGCATGTATATACTTGAGTAGATCCGGCTAAGTCTTCCGCTTTGTATTAAAATGATTTAGAAATATTTTAATACTTGTATTATAATAAAAAATTTAAAATGTGGTCCCGGACTGCTACTGTTCTGGGCCCGCCTCCCAGCAGGGTTTCCCCATGTCTAGGATGGCTTAAATTGTTAGGAATAGTGCCCTAGAAAGCCGATTCGACGTAATCTGCTTTGGGACTTTTCTTATATCACAGACAATCTTTGAATAATATACGATTGATTATAGGCAAACACTTCTTTATATGCCAATACGTGTTTTGTGTGTTTCCATTACGTGCGCATGTATGAGAACTCCCCTAATCCTGATGACTTTAGGACTCTACCATTTAGGTGAAATGGTTCATGAAACGAGCCCTATATCACATAAGTCATGATTAGTAAAATACTCCAAGCCGATGAGTCCTACAGACAGTGGGAGTGTCAACCTGACTCCTCTAAGGCTTGCTTGTGGGATCACGCCCTTAAGAAGGACCACCTTGTTTCATGGAGGTGCAAAGTGTATAGTTGATACGTGCGTGATACATGAGGGTGCTTACTTTAATAAGTAAGTTCACTGAGGTGCCCCGTGTGAGAACATTCCTAAATGGGAAAGGAAGTTTCTATTTCAGGAAATGGAAACTTCCAGATTAGGAAATATCTCACGAGTCATTGATGTGATTAATTGATCCTTAGACTTGAGGTTCCTTGTCACTTTATGAATTAACTCTGTAGTCTTTGGTATAAGCTTTAAAGGGTGTCGCCTTAGACAACAGATTCAAGGCTTATGCTGGGGCTGCACAAGTGATTCATGAAAGTGAATGAGAATCAAGAAAGGACCTACACTTGCATATGCAAGGTGATCTCTTATTGTGTAAGTCTTTGATATGCCATATGGAGTCCTTGGCCAAGGCAGTAGATCAAGACATCAAGAAAAGGGTTTCTTGGATTGAGATCAAATGGATATGAAATGCACTTAGCTTTAAGACCGGATTATTAGGGTTCTGATTATTCCCTTGCCCTAGATCTTGGTTGAGAGATAGTAAGTAGGAGGATTGTATCTCACATGAATCAATGACTTAAAGGTTCTGTCGAATCCGAACATTCCAATTCAGCTAGGGGTTAAACACCTGTTGCTAGACTATGGTCGTTTAATCTGTGGACTGATTAATTAATTAGTGAATTAATTAATTGGGGTCACTGCTAATTGAATTGAGAACCTAGAGGGTCACACACAACAACTTGGTTACATGAGTTGAGGCTTAAAAATGATTAAACGAGTTAATCGAGCCTAAGGGGTTCCACACGTGTGAAATCACACGTGTGGCTCACGTGATTGGACACGTGTCATTAAGACACGTGTGCCACACGTGATTATGTGATGTTAAATAATTAATGTGTTAATTATTTAATAGACTTTGGTTTAATTTTGAATTAAAAAGAAAGTCTAATTTTGGAGAAAATAATCTAGTTAATTAATTGTGAATTAATTAATTAGATAAAAATAAGTTATTTATTTTTATAATAAATAAAGTATAAAATTATCCAAAAATAGTTTGGATATTTTTAGCTCTCTTAAAAGTTGACTTGAAATAGAATTCAAAGTCAAAGTTGGAAAATACTTGATGATCAAGTAATAGGAGAGAGAGGGACCAAATCCTTTGTCCATTAGGACTAGGTTCGGCCGCCCCTCCCCTTTCCTATATATAGGGGAGCTCATGCTCCCCTTTAGAGCTAATAGACAATTCTTGGTTCATGTGTTGGACACCTTCCTTTCTCCAAGATTAAATAAAACCCTAGGTTAAGCCTAAACACTAACTAGAGAACTAGCATCCTTACTAGTTAGATTGTAGCCAAGTTGGTGGACTATCTCTAGAGACTTCAAGTTAGAAGTTTTGAAGATTCGAGCTTTACCAAAAGTGGGGATTAAGCAAAACGATCAGAAGGGATGATGAAACGATTCTGAACCCAACAGAAAACGAGTGAAAAAATCGAACCAAAGAAGATGGCGAAAACCGTTCGTCCATATCCTGAAAGATGAGTTTTTTCACGAGGGTTTTGTGGCTGGCAGATTTCTACTTTCGCAAAACTGGTTTTCGAAGGGAGTTTCAATCATGCCTTTCTCGCTTCATGTTTCTTTCTTTATGTTATATTGTTAAGAACTTCCCTAACATGATTTGAATCTAGGTTGGTGTGGATTGTTATCCCGACAATGGATTCTGAAGTAGAAAGAGACTTTCGAGGGACGGGTTGTCAAACCGCGAGAAGAGCGTTCTTGGGTGGCTTGAAACGCTTCAAGAAAGAATAAAAGAAAAGTAAGTTTTCTATCTCTACGAATTTGGTTACACGATTGCGAGTCCAAGATCCTTTTGTTGGAAAATTTTTTAAATTCCGCTGCTTTCTGATTCGTGTTTTCCAACATAAATCTCCCTACGAGTCTTTGGTATGTCCTCTGATTTAGCTCATTACATGGCAGTTGCGCTCCTCCTGCAGATCCTCTTCCGACATCCTGGTCTCCTATTTGTGTCCTTCAGGTATTGGCAACAGTGTTCCTGAATTGGGGGGATGCTCCTCGCAAGGCAGGGCTGTCACCATCCTCGGGGAGGAGATTAAAATCCCACGCTCGTCGTGGTAGGTGTTGGCAGGCTCGGATGACCAGTGACAAGGGCTCCTAGTTGGGGGATCCCCATAGGTACGTCTCCAGTGGGGCTAGTTGTTCGGACCGGCTCAGTTGCTTTGGGAGCAGATCCGACTCCCGCTTGGTTGGCTGTCAGAGCAGGTTCAGTAACCCCTGGGATAGGAATCCCTGCAAGTCCGCCTCCGGCCAGGTTGGATGTCAAAGCAAGTTCGGTAATTCCTAGGATAGGGATCCTTGCGGATCCTGGGCGTTGTCACGGGACATAGGCACTGTTACAGTATTTCCTGAGCTGGTTGAAGCCTCGATGTCGTTTCCTCCCCCGAGTGCCAGGATCGAATGCACAGGAACGGAGCGAAGGCTTCCTCCCGTAGCAAATTCGGAATTACCAGTTGTTGAAGTAGCCATGGAAGATCTGGATCTAATTTCCTCATGTCTATAGCCCAAAGTTCCCACAGACGGCGCCAGATGATGCGTTCAGAAAATTGCACCACCCTATTAATACGGGGACCTTGAACTATGATGATGAAATTACTTGTAAAATAATTCTGAAAGGAAAATAATCCTGTGAAACAATGATTAACAAAGAAAAGAGCCTGCAAAATAAAGATTAGTACGCGTGTAGTAAAATAATAATCGTCACGGTGGTAAGCAGAATAATTAAATAGATAATTCAGAGAATAAGAGGAAATAAAATTGCTGTTCCCAAAAGAGATCTTGAAGATAAGCAGATTTCTATGAATATTGAGAGAGAGAGAAGAGAGAAAGAGACTATTTTGTATTACTAAATAATTCATTTGACTTACAATTCCTACTTTTCTATTTAAAGATACTTCTAGCCTCTAGGGTTTTCTAATTGGTTGGTACTCTTCCTATTTTTAGGGGTTGAGTAGTTGTAGGGGGAAAAGTGGGATAGGAGAGAGATATTTTCTCTCCACTATCCGTTACAGCAGATAAAGCTTATAGTTTAAGTTAATACAAACGTGGGGGAATTCTCTCTAAAATGTTGAAACTAATCTGACAGAAATTCAAGGATTAAGACTCGGTAAAATTCACTCTTGATCAGGTCTTCTATTTCTGCAGGAATCCACTTGAGGTATGCTTTTCAGGAATCCACTTATTATGCGTTCCTCCCTCTGTCGTGCGTTCCTCAGGAATCAACGCGGGTTGTCTTCTCAAGACATTCGACTGAGTTAGTCTTCTTGTTGGACTTGGGCATATGGATTGACCCAATCTTCTCAGGATCGCATTCTCTCATTTTCTTAGTGGGCTTGTCTGCACATGGACTGCGATCCGAGTATGATGAAAATAGGATGCATCAATATTGGTGTTGTGCATTTAAAAAATGTCATTATTTTAAACTTACCAAAGAGAAATAAAAACCAACTTAATTCACATGTGATCTACATGAGCGGTAATGAGTGATTATTTCATTACTTCATTATAATTTATACGTGAATCATGATACTCTAACAACATAATATGCCAACTTGCACAATTACATTAATTTAAACCACAAAATGAAAAATAGAAGTTGTTACCACCACATGAATCGGAGGGAAATTCTTGTATGCATAGAGTTTGGACTTTATTTATGAACTTGAAAGATTAGATTATGATTCACTTTTAAAAAAATAAAAAAAGTCTACATACATACCCTCAAAAAATTTAAACCTTTAGATACATGAATAGGCCCAAAACCTAGGTTCATGCAAAAATATTCCTTATAAATTATAATTAAGTATTTCACAAAAGAACAATTTTGCTATCAAGTATTGTAGTTTAGTGGTTCGGCGCTATGCTAACTTAGTAAAATCAATGATAAATTAGATTTAAAATATGCAGACAAAGGCAAAACTTAAGTCCCTTTAACTTGCCGAGTTGATTAATAACACCATTGGTCATTTTACAGGGAAAATTTGTGATTTTTCATGAAATAATGGAGATAGTCAAAACTTGAGCCAATATTTTACATCATATGAATAAACAAGAACTTTAAAAGGAATTTATCTTTCTTCTTTTCATTTTCTCATACGCAGTTCGGGTACTGCAAAAATCCAATATAGGGACGACCCTTCAAACTAAATTGCTTCATTCACACTAAAATTTGAAACCGACAACCTAAACCCTAAAGGAAACTCATATCCCCAATATAAATAAGAAAGAGAAGTGAAACCTAAACTCACATTACACAACTTATATAAGGAATAAGATTTATGGTTCTGAGTGCGAGGTTAGATCGAAATTGAATGATACGTTCGTGGAACTATTTGCAGAAGTGTTTTGTTGTTTGTCTCTGGCTCATGTCATAAATGGGAAAGATTTTGTGGTTCATGGAGGCCTTTTTAGTGTTGATGGTGTAAAGCTCTGTGACATCAGAGCAATCAACCGCTTTTGTGAGCCTCAGATGAGGGTAAAAGCGGCACCCTGTATTTTATGTATGTTTTCTTATTTTTAGATGTTGAATGTAGCTTTTCTAGTTGTATTGCCTAACCTTCCCCTATAAGGTTTCTTATTTGTAAGTTAATCCAATCTTGAAGATGTGTCTTTAATATAGCTTGAAAATATTTATGCTAACCTACTACCAACTTGTTATTTTCAGTATTGAAGTAAAAAACAAGATGCACTCCACACCACAAAACAAAAACTAACCTCTGTACATCACATATCTCATCAACCACTCTGCATATATCCCGTATTAGGGATCAAAAACATCCAAGAATAGCACAAAGTACAGAAACATACTAGACTAGCCTTGTATATTTTAGGAAACTCTTGATAACACTTAGATTACTCTAGAGATGCTAGAATTGTATAGAATTGTCTAGAAGCAAATCCTAGTTGTTGGATCGAAAAGATCCTAGCAATCAATTTCTTTAGAGAGCCCTATAAATAGGAGGGGCCTCATTCATTTGCATCCATCCTGCAATTTGTGAGCATTCAAGCATTGTAAGCCTTTTGAGTTTGAGTGAACAAAGTTCTCTTCTTACACACTTTCTTCCTAGCCTTATTCTTTCATTCCTTCACACTTTTGTGGAAGATAAAGGCTGCTTAGCTAGCTTCGCTAGGGGCGAACGAGGGGCTAAGCTAAGGCAGTATGCGACCTTGTAAGGGACAAGTCCGTGACAAAGGGCCACCAAAGGCCCCCTTGGCTACGTCATTGGGATAACATGTATACGTTAATCAATAAAAAGAACAAATGACACTGACGTATTGCAAACCCCGACCAATTGCAAACCCACAAAAATAAAATAATAGGACCAGTCCATCAAGATCCAATTCTTAGAAACAGGGAAATAAAGAACTTCAAACATGCATTGTTTCTTAAATCGAGATGCAATTCCTAGAAACCAAGTAAAAGGAGTGGGAAACTGAACATTCAATTCACAAAAACAAGTAAAATAAATAGGAAATTGAACATCCAATTCGTAAAAATTACAAACACACCTCTCAAGTTTACATTCTCTCTCACAAACTGCCCTAATCGTTGATGACGGTATTAAATTTCGATGCAAAATTATTTTAAAAAATTCCAATTCTACCCTTATGGGGTATATTGTAATAATAGTGAAAGTGTGATGGTATATCTGTAATATTAGCTAAATTTATAGTTTTTAATTTGAAAATTTATAATTTAATATAAAATTTATTTTATCTATAGTATAAATCGAAATAAATATCTCATGAATATTTATTCCATGTCTCATATTTATGTTTTAGTTTTATGTATATTTTTCATAAGTTTATTTAAACTTATTCGTTTGAAATAACAAATATTTCCTTCGCATTGAAAAACTATAACAAACAAACCAATTTTTCAATCAATGCATTAGTAAATTTACATAAATATTCATCATAGTTATTTAAACAAATATTTCAAACTTTGATGATCTCTAATGCATTTGCCTTATATGCAAATAATAACATCCTAACATATACATAAACATGCATACCAATATAGAAAAATAAAAAGGGATAAATACCCCCCGCCCCCCGCCCCCCCAAAAAAAAAAAAAAAAAAAATCTTCGGAGGGTTATGCGCTTTGCCCTCTATACTTCAAATCGGTGCATTTAACCCCCTCACCTTTGAAAGTTGTTCACTTAACCCCTTTTCGGCGGAATATTCTAGGAATATTCCGTCGGACTTTATGAAAAAAAATTGGTGAAATTTCTAATGGTAAATTCATACAAATCATGTCAAATGTGTTGATCTTATACATCAAATCGAAAGTCTTGATGTAAAGAACACAATGATTGTTTCAAAATCAAAATCCGACAACCAACAAAGGAGAAATCATCAGTCAAAGATGGTGCATGACCGGCGAAACTTTGCAGGTGAATTCCGACGCTTCCGATGGCCAATAGAGCCGAATGGGGTATGTGTTTTGTTCGTCATGGAAAGAGGAACACGATGATAATGGTCTTGACTCTTGGGTCGCCGTGACGGAGGAGAAATCGACGGTCAAAGTTAATTTTGAACGTAATATTCTGTTGGAATAGTGTCAGAGAGGTAAAGTATTACGTTTTGTAAAGGTGAAAGGGGAATATGCACTGATTTGAAGTATAGGGGGCAAAGCGCCTGTATTTATCCCAAATAAAAATTAGCATTTCATAAACTTTAAGTATAAAATTAATTCATCATAAAAATATCATTAAGTAGAAATCCTTTCTTTAAAAAAGAAATATTAGATAATCACAAAATTCAAGCATTTCCATTAAACCCCCAAAAATTTCAGTACTTGCATTAACCACCTTATTTTTGGACTTTTATTACATATACTTCCCTTGAGTTTCAGCATATGAGAGTAAAATAATAAAATCGTACATTCTTTTAAATTTAATAAACTTTGTGCCAAGATAACTCATTGTTGCCAAAATAGAAAAAGTAACAGAAAGTTGTGCTTTAGCCATTAGTTTTGTAAAATCGATGATAAATTAGGTTTAAAATATGCAGACAAAGGCAAAAATTAAGTCCCTTAAACTTGTCGGGCTGATTAGTAACACCATCGGTCATATTAGGGGGAAAAATTACAATTTTTCTTGAAATAATGGGGATAGTCAAAACTTAAGCCAATATTTTACATCATATGAATAAACATAACTTTAAAAGGAGTTTGCCTTTCTTCTTCTCAATTTCTCATACGAAGTTCAGGTACTACAGAAATCTAATATAAAGACGATCCTTTCAACTCAATTGTTCCATTCAAAGCAAAGTTTAAAACCGACGACCTAAAGCCTAAAGGGAACTCATATTCCCAATATAAATAAGAAAGAGAGTGAAACCTACACTCACATTACACAACTTATATAAGGAATATTGTCATCATCTCATTTGATGCTGAAATTAACGTGCCAAGTTGCCAGCAAAAGATTCATGAATTAGGCCAAAACTATGTTTCTTCATATGCCACTACTAATTGTTTTATTGAGCAAAGTTTGTTGTTTCTCTCAAACAAGTTGAACTCACCAATACATAATTTCTTCCGTCAGATACATCCAACCTATCCGCAATATTTTTGAGGCTTCAAAATCTAAGGAATCTTGATTCAAACCTTGTTTCTTTTCTTTTCTTAAATCATGTTTGTCGTATGGGGTTCGAACCACATAGGTATAAATCTCTTTCTATCGGTAGCATTGCCGAGACCCTCATATTGGAGAGTCGAATTGGCTTACAAGATGCGCCATATTTAGGGATACAACAAAAATTACAAAATAATTTTTGACAACAAAATGCGCACGTGTGCATACCCTCACTTATATATGATAAAGCCGGCTACAATCGTATGTTTTCCGCGACGATGGATCAAGGTCAGTGAGTCATCGTCATTGTCATCATAATAACAAATTTGGAAAAAAGGGAAAAAATTTACATTTCAAAGTACTCTGGTTGGGGAGCCTCAACCGCGCTAGTGATGAAATAGTCGATGCAAATGTGAATACAGGCAATCAGATATTTAATCCTTCAAAGTAAAACAGAGCAACAACAGTACAGCAAACATTGCTAAAACAAAAATCACCACCTTAGTTTAGGCATGTGAAAATCCAGTAACTAGTTTTAGTCAGTGCTTCCTGAAAACAATGACAATTGCAGTGCAGTTATCTTTACACCTGCGTTCCCGGACAGCTTCTCGCACGAGCCGCCGGCTCACTGCTGTAACTGATAAGCCCTCCTGTCATACATGTTCAAATCAATATATTTTCACAAACTTCAACATGAAATCTTTCTTCATAAACTGTGTTAACTTATGGTAACATATGCTATATATTTGAGTTTTTCGATTCTGGTGGAGGTTGAGGGTTGACGTTTTCAAATATTGAGCATAATAAACATACAAAATTAACGAATGAATATGTATAAGCAAACCTTCAACAGATTCTGAACAAAGCCAACAGCGTCACTTGGGCCAAACACCTAAAAATTGGAAAGTAGTTCCTTCTTATTAGTCAATATTTATCGAACAAAGAAAAAAATGACATAAAGGGCTTTTCAATATAAGAAATGACCGCAAAGTTGATTAAAAATGGAGAAATACCCCCCACAAGCCATCGCATCCAAGAATTATAAAGTGATCTCTTTCAGTAAGGTCAAATGAATGAACATCAGGAACCGCAACAACGCCCACCTGAAATTCATTTTATCCATTTAGATAAGAAAAACATGTTGTATATGATGAAATACTCTTTAAAAGCATCTTTAGCGCCCTAAGCGTGTAAGAGAATAAAAAGAATATAGATAAAAATGAAAACATAATATATATGTTAAAGATAAACATAAAGATGTTATAAGAACCTTTTTGAATTGTCTATCTCCAAAAGCTCTAGAAACTTCAAGCCGTCCCTGCAATCGCCCATTTGAACTGACAGATCCTCCAGCCTAGTGAATTAAAAATGTTGAAAGTTCATATTTGTCAATCTAAGAAGATTAACTTTCAGTGTATTGTTATAACCAGGAATCAGCTTGAAAGGAAATTACCAATTTCTTTATAAAAATGACACGATTTACTTCGCGTATCTGAACTGAATCACTTTTACAAACAGAAGCTGTCGCTCTACTACTAGAACTAAGGAGAGTTGGAAATAAAAATAACTCTATTTTCACATATGTAGGTAATCACTAATGACTAAATGTATCCCGCAGCTTATGAGGTAAGTGTATGTTTTAGAAAAATCCCAGTGATGAAACCCTAGAGTCAACCGTTACTTGTCAGGGGGTTTTATAAGATTAAAAGTTTTATGAAATATCAGCCTTTGCACTTGAATATATGTGAGGGCACGATTGCAATGTGGAACTTCAATACTAGCTTTCTTTCCAGGAAGTAATCTCATGAAAAGGAAAATAAGCAGCAGGTTTATCCAAAATAGAGTGACCTTTAGTCATACTCCTGAAGAATCAAACATCACAATTACTGGTTCTATATGATACTCAACTAAGATTGCGAAAATTCATCACAACACATAATGGGGACCTTCTGAATGCGTGCACGTTCTGGTGGATATATGGCTTTGTGTTCCCTTGTCAAAACAATGGCCTTTAATGGAGTTGATCCGTCCGAACAATTCTGGGAACCATCTGCCGCAGATGATCTTGCTACCACAGCCTTTGCATCACCAATATTAGCAACAAACACCTGAATAACACATCAAAATGGGATTATATAGATTCACGAGTATACAACAGAATTACTTAATAGAACAAGTCAAACTTGAAGCTCTTATTAAATGGAAGGAAGAAAACAAAGGACGTGATAATCATCCAAAAAGCCAATATAAAACAAAAGAACTAAGATAGTTCAGTGATTTTATAGATTGATGAGTTATATAGATTTGCATGAAAACTAATCCAACGCATAATCTAATAATAAAATCAACGATATGCCAGCAATATATCAGTTCATGCATGAAGAACCATCCACAAAAATTTCTACAAGATAGAGGCTCACAACGATTATTAATTCCCTGCAGAATAAATGGTGTTCCCTAGCAAAAGAACTTAAGTCTCCCCCAAAATTGACTGGCTTCGCATGCTGATTCAAATTGACTGAAATAATCCCCCCAACTCACATTTTTTATCGATCCATCTATTTCCTTGATTCCCTGAATCAAGTTTCACTCTATAACATAGGCAACCAACCAGTGCTATCTAGTGCTTAGATAACATAGGCAGATGCTTCATCTCAACGAATGCATTTCGTTCTACTTAACCAGATTTTGATAGAGTATTCAATAGATAACATATGAATAAACACCAAAACGAGTGTTCAAGCTAATACATATATTACATGGCATATTGAATGAAAGCACACTTACTGTTTGGCCCAATACCCACAAACATACAGCTGTAGCACCATCATGCCATCCCCCTACCAAGAAACCAAAGTTGGAAGAAGAACCACTATGTGAATCACAAAAATTTAGAATAAATGTAACTACAAATTTTTCAGCCTCTGCATTTTATTGTGTATTGATTCAAAAGAAGGTAGGACTAAGAGACCTAAACATATCATGAAAGGTTTTAACTAGAGTAACTTTTTATCCAAATATAATACATAATCAATGGACTTCCACCTTCACATTGAAGCAAAATTTTTCACGCATAGCATCCAATTTATGACTCTAGAAGTCAATAATCAATTTTTATGAGACACGTGTGCACTCCACTCTCTCCAATATGAGTTTAAAGCGGATGATGATATTTTGATTTGGGAGATTAACCTTTTCACTTTGGGTCGTTTTTATAAAATAATCCAAGTTTGCAGTTTACTTCAAGGGCAAAAAAGAGGAGAAAGATAATACAAGAAGAGAACTGCCAGAGAACCTGCAGCACTTTCCTCCAGGAGAGCCTCATCTGTCTTCCGGAATCCTATCAGGAGAATAAATAAATAGGCAAAAAAATCACGAAACAGTATCATGTAAACCCAAATGAGAAATTGAAAATTCAAGGCCAATTATTCTCAGACTTCAACCAGTTATCCATATAAGTTCAAGAAAGCAAAAACAAAGTTAGATTACGAGCATACCATTAAGTATAGCCTTCTTCGCAGACTTAACATCCAGCTGTAATTTTCATAAGAGAAAAGAAAATAGACCAGGTTAACAGGAGAATCTCAAGCAAAAGATGAAACATAAATGCATTCACGAAACACTGAAATTTGAACAATAGATAAATGCTTAGACGAACAGACCAACTCACGTGGTAAGCCAGCAGAAAGCACATTCTTGTGCAAATGCTTCTGTGCATATTCTGCAGCTAACCGCCCGCCATGCCCGTCATAAATTGCAAAATGCGCACATCTATAAAGCATGAGACATATGAGCAGTGAAATAAAAGAGGGTGAACTTCCATTCAAAACAAAATGCAAAAACTGAAGAAACAAGGAAAGCCCACAAGTCCAAATTGAGTACAAAACAACAATCAATCGGACGACATTTGCGCATGAACACATCAAAGACTAGCCTGTTAAAATTAAAGATGATTTTTTGGATTATAACTCTAGAATAATCCAAGCCTAGATATTTTGGTAGTCTAGATATTTCTACCAAAATATCTCTCTAGATGATTCCACCATATTATCTCTATCCATTATTAGGGATCTAGAATTATCTTAGCAATTATTTATTAGGAAATCTAGAAATATCTTAGCATCTATAATTGTTTATTAGGAAATCTAGAATTATGTATCAAAATATTTAATAACTAGAATTCTCCTTTGAGTAGTATAAATAGGGGTGAGTATTTGCCATTTGTAACCAGCCAAGTTGTAAGTTAAAGTCCTCTAATAAAAGCCTTCTTTCCTACATATTTTCTCTTGAATCATTCCCTTTTATTTTTGAGGTTATTCTTCTTTGGTTGTTTTCATCCACCCTTTGGTTGTTCGATCTTGGGCCAGCAGGCTTTCTCTATTTCTTTCTGCTGTGTTATAATTTTACTTTTACATGGTATCAGAGCCATAGGGCTCTAGTATCGTGTGTCAAGATCCCTTGGTGGAAAAATCAACCGGTGCCTCAAAAATGGATTCAAGTGGTCGTAGTGGACTTGGTATCGAATTGTTAAACCAATCCAACTACAGGGTGTGGAGGACTTGTATGGAGTCTTATCTCATTGGTGAAGATTTATGGGATGTTGTTAATGGCAATAATACAACATCTCCCACGCATAAGCCAGAAAATGCCGATGCACTCAAGAAATGGAAGCAATTGAATGCAAAGGCGGAGTTCGTTTTGAAGCGGTCAATTTCTCAAGGCCTATTCGATCACATCATGAGGTGTAACTCAGCCCACGAGATTTGGCGGACTCTTGACAGACTCTTCAACAAAAAGGATGAAGCACGACTTCAAATTTTGGAGAATGAGCTCGCCAACACCACGCAGGGTAATCTTTCCATTTCTGAGTATTTCCTTAAAATTAAAAATCTTTGTTCGGAAATTTCCTTGTTAAATCCAGAAGAAGCAATTTCCGAAGCTCGAATAAGAAGAACTATTATTCGAGGATTGAAGCCCGAGTACATTCCCTATGTTACGTCGATACAAGGATGGGTTCAACAACCATCTTTGGAGGAGTTCGAGAATTTACTATCTTCACAAGAGTCACTAGCAAAACAAATGGCCGGTGTCTCTATTAAGGAGGAAGAAGGGAGTGCTCTTATGGCTAGAAGGAAATTCTTTAAGAGCAAAGGAAATCAAAATAGCCCGACCCTGCGTCAACAAGGGCAAAACAGCTCGAGCTCATATGGAGTTAGTGGTGAGTCTTCTAATAGTAACTCTAATAAGAAAACTTTCAAATGCTATCGGTGTGGCAGAACTGGGCATATCAAAAGATTTTGCCGAGCTAAATTACAAGAGAGTAACGTGGCCGACAAGGTTGTGGAGGAAGAAGACTGGGGAAAATGCTTCGTGGCAGAGACAAAAGCCGTAGATGCCTTGGCATCCATCAACTTTGAAAATGACTGGATCGTGGATTCTGGTTGCGGCCATCATCTGACTGGAGATCAATCCAAGTTTTTCAATCTCCAAGAGTATAGTGGAAATGATGCAATTGTGACGGCCGACAACACAGTCCATCCCGTGGAGAATGAAGGCACTGTTGTTATAAATGGAAAGCAAGAAGATTCCATTACACTTAAGAGTGTCTTCCACGTTCCAGGTATGAAGAAAAATCTTTTCTCAGTTGCAAATGCTGTTGATGCTGGAAATTTTGTGCTATTTGGTCCACGTGATGTGAAGTTTTTACGGAACATTAAGGAGCTCAAGGCGGATGTCGTCCACACCGGTAAGAGAGTAAATGACTTATTTGTTTTGTCGGCTTCAGGGTCATATATTGAGAAAATGAGTAACAATGAAAATGCATACTTATGGCATGCTAGACTCGGGCATCTTAGCATGGATAAATTAAAGGCTATGGTAAAATTAAAATTGGTAAATGGCCTGCCTAATTTATCAAGTTTTGGTGGAGGAGAAATGTGTGAAGGTTGTCAATTTGGAAAAGCACATCGGCTTCCTTTTGACAAATCCACTTCTCGAAGTAAGGCCCCATTAGAGCTTATTCATAGCGATTTGATGGGCCCAACAAGAACTCCCTCATTTTCTGGATACTCTTATATGTTGATTTTTATTGATGATTATAGTCGATTCACATGGGTGTACTTTGTTAAGCACAAATCAGAAGTGTTTAACAAATTTTTGGAGTTTAAGGAGCTGGTTGAAGGAGTGCTTGGTTCCAAAATCAAGCGGTTGCGGACAGATAACGGAGGTGAGTTTACTTCTGAAGAATTCCTAACTTTTTGCAGAAAACATGGCATCAAGAGAGAGCTCACTTGTGCCGAGACGCCGCAACAAAATGGAGTTGCAGAGAGAAAGATTGGGCATTTGACGGAAACTTGTAAAAGTTGGTTGCATGCGAAGAATTTGCCCAGAGCACTATGGGCGGAAGGTATGAAATGTGCAGCTTACGTGATTAATAGAATGCCTCTTTCTCCAATTAATATGAAGTCACCATACGAACTTATCTTTGGAGAAAAACCTAATGTTAAACATCTTAAAGTTTTTGGATCAGTTTGCTATGTCCATGTACCCGATTCACGAAGAACTAAACTTGATGCAAAGGCGAGAAAATGCATTTTTGTCGGGTATGATGAAAGGAAGAAAGGTTGGAAATGTATGGACCCAAAAACTCATCTTTTTGTTGTCTCCAGAGATGTTATCTTTGATGAAATTTCACTGTATTACGAAGGGAAGGTGACTAACCAAAGTGGGGCTAAAACCTCAAGCCCAGAAATCATAGAATTATCCGTAACAGAAAATCCTTCTGAGAACCACAGTGAAAGGGGGAGTTCAAACACTCAACAATCTGAAGGGCAACATCCAGGAGAATCCACCGATGCAACTAGATCCGAGAGGCCTCGAAGAAATGTTGTCAAACCTGCCCGGTACAGAGATGAAAATTTTATAAGCACATATTCTTGCTTCTTTGCAGGTCCCATTGATGATGAGGAACCTCGTTCCTTTGATGAAGCAAAAGGAAACAAAGAATGGGAGCTTGCAATGGCTACTGAAATGGAGGCACTCGAGAAAAATCAAACTTGGAGTCTTGTTCCGAAGCCAAAAGATGTGCAACCCGTTTCTTGTAAATGGGTATACAAAATCAAAAGGAAAACGGATGGGAGTGTCGAAAGATATAAAGCACGGTTGGTGGCTCGAGGTTTCTCTCAAAAATATGGAGAAGATTATGAAGAAACTTTCAGCCCCGTAGCCAAGATGATTTCAGTACGCATGGTATTAGCTCTGGCAGCATTCCATAATTGGAAATTATGGCAGCTTGATGTGAAGAATGCGTTCTTATACGGGGAGCTGGACAAAGACATCTACATGGAGCAACCTCCAGGTTATGTTTCTAACTCTCATCCTAATTATGTGTGCAAGCTTAAAAAGGCTCTCTACGGACTCAAACAAGCTCCACGAGCATGGTATGGTAAAATCTCTCAATATTTACAATTTTGTGGCTATCATGCTTCGGATTCAGACTCTAGCTTGTTTGTTAAAAAACAAGGAAGCTTGCATCTTGTAGTGTTGTTGTATGTGGATGATATGATAATCACAGGCAACGATGCAACTGAAGTTGAAAAACTTCAAGATGAGCTTGCTATCAGATTTGATATTAAGAAGTTGGGGGAGCTGCATCACTTTCTTGGCTTAGAGGTGACGAACTTGGCAAGTGGTATCTTTCTTTCTCAAGAAAGTTATGCCAAGAAGTTAGTTGAACGGTTTGGAGTAAATCAAAGCAAAAGGTGTTCAACTCCACTAGAGGCCAACATAAAGCTAAGGCGTGAAGAAGGATCACTTCTGGCCAATCCGCAGCCTTATCGTGCTCTTGTCGGTAGTCTTTTATATTTAACTATCACAAGACCCGATATTGCTTTTGCAGTTGGTTTGGTTAGCAGGTTTATGCAGACACCAAGAAAGCCTCACTTAGAAGCTGCAAAAAGGATTTTGAAATATGTCAACTCAACTCTGGATATGGGCCTACTTTACAAGAAGAAAGCTACCGCCTCTCTAGTTGGTTTCACGGATGCGGATTTTGGCGGAGACTTGGATGATCGAAGGTCCACTTCAGGATATGTTTTTCTCAGTGGTGGTACAGGTATTTCTTGGTGTAGCAAGAAACAAAATTCAGTTTCCTTATCAACGACAGAGGCGGAGTACAAAGCGGCTGCTCTTGCTGCTCAAGAATGCATTTGGCTTCAAAGACTTGCGGACGATCTACATTATCCTATAACTAAGCCAACTGCACTTTTTGGAGATAATCAGAGTGCTATCAAGCTCACAAATAATCCAGTATTTCATGCAAGAACCAAACATATTGAGATCGAGCATCACTTTGTTAGAGAAAAGGTTCTTGATGACACCATCGACGCTCTGGAAGTGCGAAGTAAGGATAACGTCGCCGACATTTTCACTAAGTCGCTTTCCAAGGCCTCCTTTGAATTCCTTCGTGAGAAGCTCGGGTTAATATCCAAAAAATCACTTTAAGGGGGAGTGTTAAAATTAAAGATGATTTTTTGGATTATAACTCTAGAATAATCCAAGCCTAGATATTTTGGTAGTCTAGATATTTCTACCAAAATATCTCTCTAGATGATTCCACCATATTATCTCTATCCATTATTAGGGATCTAGAATTATCTTAGCAATTATTTATTAGGAAATCTAGAAATATCTTAGCATCTATAATTGTTTATTAGGAAATCTAGAATTATGTATCAAAATATTTAATAACTAGAATTCTCCTTTGAGTAGTATAAATAGGGGTGAGTATTTGCCATTTGTAACCAGCCAAGTTGTAAGTTAAAGTCCTCTAATAAAAGCCTTCTTTCCTACATATTTTCTCTTGAATCATTCCCTTTTATTTTTGAGGTTATTCTTCTTTGGTTGTTTTCATCCACCCTTTGGTTGTTCGATCTTGGGCCAGCAGGCTTTCTCTATTTCTTTCTGCTGTGTTATAATTTTACTTTTACATAGCCAACAAACAAGAAATGCCGAAACCAAACAAATATAGTAAACCCATAAATAAATGGATCAGAAAAGAGAATGACTTGAGGAACCTCAAATTCCCGGGGGATTCCAAGGCGGCATCAAGAAGCACCACCCAAGCATCCTCCATACTGTGCCTGGATCCTTTATCTTCAGCTGCATCCGCTTCCAGCACAAAGAAACCCTTGTTCGCAGACCCGTTTGTACTCGACGCTTCCGCGCTAGTACTCTGGTTCTTCAATTCGTCCTCAGTCCTCAATCTTTTCTTGGGTGAGGAATTGGAGTCGCTCAATTCATTTGGGCGTTTGATTTCTGAAGACTCAGTGTTGGAATTGGATTCTGGAGCTGCCATTTTCGCGGAAATATGGTCGGAAAATCGAAGGAAAACGAAATTGAAACGCGGAAGGATGAACAATTTTAATTCTACGGCTATTTCTCTTCTTCAGTTGGTATCCTCAGTGTACGGGTAATTGCAGCTAGACAACTCTGCCCTAATGCCCTCTCAAAAAATAATAATAGCAAAACACACCCATAAATTGGCATAAACTTTATAAATTGCACCTTTTTTTGGGGGCGGCTATATCAAAGTTTTAAACATCAGAAGTTAAATGATATACTCTAAGGACCAACAATAACATTTGATCATCATATGTTATACTAAGTTAATTCCCTCTCTCTCTCTCTATATATATATATATATATTGTAACGTCCCGGTTCCGGATGAACAGGTAAGCACGCCACGTGTGAGACTTTGAGTGTATAATTTATTTTAATTCTTTTAAATTTCTATTTTCCTACGTGACATCACATAATTTTATAAAAGTTCATGATACATTATCTATGCGAAATATATGATATCATATCATTGGAAAATTATTTCGTGTCATGGAAAAATATTTATTACGTGAAATAATTACCGGGAGTTATTTAATTATGAAATTGTCCCTAGTTGTTTATTTTTCTAACTTTAGGGACTTAATTGCATGACCTTTCCAAGGATCTAATTGATTATATTTCAAAACCATTTATCCTCAATTGCATGACTTGAACTCTTGGAGGATTAAATTGCAATTAAAGCATTTCACACATTTCAAAAACCATGAATCACGGTATATAGCTTCTTCAAGCTTCCTTGATCAATTTCATCCAAAAATTTACCCAACATATTTGCTTCCCTCACTCTCGGTTCATTCAAGCAAAAAGGGAGAAGAGATTTTCATCATTTCATCCAAGAATTTCAAGAAATATTTGAAGCTTTGGAGCTTGATCATCCTTATCATCTTTCTTCTTCATTTCTTTTCATTTCAAGGTGGGTTTATGCATGAGTTGTGATTCTTGATCAATTTGTGTGTTAGCTAGGGTTTGAGAATTTATAGCATGAATGGATTAACGGTTGTTTGAGATGTGAATACGTGATTATAACATGATTTATGGCATGCATTCTTGGAAATTTAAGTTTGAATGATCAAGTTGAGCATGAACTTGAAACTTGGAATTCTTGGTAATTTTTCATGACTTGAGTGTTTAAATGAAGTGTTATTGCATCTTGGTAGGGTATGCATGTATAATTCCCAGAATTGTGGCTTTTGGTGGATCAAAACTTGGTTTTGTTGTTGCTTGGTTGTTGTCGTAGCTACTGCCCTGTTCTGCTCTGTTTTTTCAATTGCAGAAATGGGGAACGGCCCTTTCTGCCTCAAGGCCTTATGCGAACGGTCGTTCCCACGCTTTTGAATTAAAATAGGCGGCCGACCCTGGGAACAGTCGTTCCCATTTTGGCATGTGTGTCGGAAGGGCCGTTCCCAACTGAATCGCATTTTTAAAAGTGACGTTCTCGGAAGGCATGGGAACAGCCCTTCCCATTTTCAAAGGGAAGCCGGAACTGCCTTTCCCATACCGTCTGGCAGAGCAAAAGCTACTGCATAAAATTTCATTTTTGGGGTTTTGATCCAATGCATTCTTTGATCCCAAATTGCTATTATATGATTGAATACATGTCAAAACAAGATATTTTCATGCTACATTTCACATTGCTCGTCATCTCGTTGCATTTTCGTCGTTCATCCTATTTGGTCCATTTTGAGTCATGTCTCACGTATACACGTCGTGTTTGCACATGTCACGAGGTCGTGGACGAGGAGCAGGCTCCCTAGAGCATATCCTTGTTTATTTTGTAGCAAATGTGAGGTTTTGTTCTAGGTATTTAGAACCATTACCACCCTTATGTGTTGATTTCGGCCAAAATCTATTATATCTATAAAAGTTTTAAAAATATAAACATTTTCAAGCAAGCAAGCCATGATTGTTCATGATTTCAAGCATGTTTTGGCGAGTACATGATTGTACTTGGGCCCGAGGGTAGTTCTTGAGCCAACCGGGAAAGCAAGGGCTGACAAGTAACTCTTGAGCTATCCTCACCTCATTGGGATCACCCCCGAAGCCACTAGGAGATTGGTGGTGGAAGGAGTTCCGTGCGTGGGAGTCATGTTCCCAACGTACACCATGTCGTGGATAGTTAGGTCTTGCAAACCCACTGTCACCCGGAGGAAGAAGGAGACTGGGGATAGATCCGGCACCATGGATTATCCTCGGGTTATTGCATGTTTTAATCATGATTATGTCTACTTGAACACTAAATGAAATGTATGATCACGTATTGAATGAATCATGCAAGCACGTATTGTTCACAATTGGTTGAAAGGTTGGAGATTTGCCCTTACTCGCCGGGGCCACATGTTTCATGAAACGAACAAGTTAACATGTTAATTGAATAGTCGTAATCTCGGGCAAAGAACAATCTATTCTTGAACTTTATATTTATTTCATTTCCAAATCTTCACCCGAGGCTATGACTTGCATGTGACGTGTGCTATATATATATATATTGCCCTCACTCAGTCTTCGGTAGACTGATACTTCACTTTTCAGGTACTTTTGGTCGTGGTCATGCTAGGCCGGAGTTGAGTTAGGTCTTGCATTTCACCGAGTCTAGCATTGTATCTCCACGTATCGAACTTCTGATATATCATGTTATGGTCATTATTACTACATTTTGGTTACTTGGGCATGTATAACATATAAGAGATGATAATGTATTGATAGTTAATGTTGGTACCTACTATGTATATACTTTGGTAAATATGGTACCTATACGTATTAATTGAAATGCTTCCGCTTTTAATTTCATGTCTTGGTTTGTGTATGATGGGGAGTGTCCCGCCTAGCTCGTTATTTTCTTGATTGTCACCCGTTCGCTATATGTTCGGTTTATGTACGGATTGTCCATTTCGTATGTGGATCGGGCGATATTGCGGGAGATGTAGTGCCTTGGGGTTTAGGGTGCTACATCTACATATATAATTTGATATTATTACATAAATTTTATATAAGGGTTAATCACAGTCACCCCCTTATCCTTTGGGGGGTTTTTGCATTTTCCCCCGATACTTTGATTTTTAGCATTTACCCCCCTAACCTTTGAAAAATACCACACTTAATCCCTTGTAACAAACTTTAACAAAACAAATCTATACAAAGTTGATCTCAAATGTGTAGATATTATACATCAAATTAAAGCTCTCGATGCAAGAAACACAACAATAATCTCGAAATCAAAATCCGACAACCGACGAAGTAGAAATCATCGGTTAAAGACGACGTACGACAAATGAAGCTTTTGGCGGCCATTACGGTTGGCTGGGGTATGGGCTTTGTTCTCCTTGGAGAGACGAATACGATGGGAGTGGTCTTGAAACTTGGATCGCTATGACGGAGAAATCGATGGTCAAAGTTTTTTGAAGGGGTTAAGTATAATATTTTTCAAAGGTTTGGGGGGTAAATGCTAAAAATCAAAGTATAGAGGGAAAAGTACAAAACCCCCCAAAGGATAGGGGGGTGACTGTGATTAACCCTTTATATAAATTATGGGCAAATTACACCAAGGTCACCTGAGGTTTGGCATAATTACAAATTAATCCCTCCACTTTTAGAAATTACGGATTAGTCCCTATAAATACTGTTTCAATTGAGGTCCCTAGACGTCGTTAGGGTTCCGTTAATTTTGACATTTGAATTTTCGAAAAACATTACAAAAAAGTCCCTGAACTATGAATTTTCTTACAAAACGACCCCTTAACTAAATCACATCAACAATGTAGTCCTATCAAAATTAACGGAACCCTAACGGCGTCTAGGGACCTCAATTGAAACAGTATTTATAGGGACTAATCCGTAATTTCCAGAAGTGGAGGGATTAATTTGTAATTATGCCAAACCTCAGGGGACCTTGGTGTAATTTGCCCATAAATTATTTATGTTTTTTTAAAGTGACCGTCCATATAATTAGCTAACTTTTACCATCAAATTAGTTGGGACATTAATTTTTCTATTGCCAAAAATAGATCACATGGAATCATTATTGAGGTTGGTGTACTCTAAGTAGTGGGTAGATGTCAAAATAAAAAATCATTTTTTTTTTTTTTGTGATAAAAATAAAAAATCTTTGATAGTTGATATTCGAGAATAAAATATTTTAGATTACTCTTACATCTACGCTCCTTGCGATATTAAATAATTACAATTCATACCTACTTAAATTAAAATGTTACGTAACTATTATTTCAAGTTAAAAAAATTGTAAATAAATTCATTTTGGTAGGATTTTTTATTTTTTTATTTTTTTTGAATTGATTATATTTTACTACTAATTAGCTCTTTATCACTAATTCAATGGGAAAAATATCATTATGAATATCAATTTACAAGCGAATCAAGTATTGATCCTTAAAAAAATTTCGTAAATTACATGTTTATCATTTGAGAATGATGTGTGTTGTTATGAAAAATTAACTAACGGTGAGATATAGTCAATTCAATAATAATTTTGCAAAAAATCCAATAGGTATGGGTTTTTTTGTAATTTTTCAAACTTAAAAGGGTAGATTGTTTAATATTTTTATCTAAAAGGATACGAATTATAATTATCCAATCTTGTAAAGGATGTAGACGTAAACAACCCAATATTTTATATCAAAATTTTAATGTGTAATATCACAACCATCTCAATATCAGCACCGTGCCGCTAGTTTTATATTTTCAGTGGTAACAAAGAGTTTCTATAATTTTTAATAAAGTTCGATGGTTTTAATTGTTTGATATGAATAATCTTGAAAAGTTTCAAAGACGACAGTGGTATAGTGAAAAGTTAAATTTTTTAATTTAAATGTGGTAATAGTCTCATATTGATCTGTTTACTTCGTTTTGACACTACATTTAGAATTTTAAGGAAACAAGTTTAAATCCAAACAAAACCTTTTGAATGGAATATTTGTAATGCATAACAAACCTCAAGATCAAAATGTAATATTTAAAACTAAGCCAAATCAATGCATAAATTTATCTAAGTGTAGTCACTCAATGGTATTTTGTGGAACTTCAATCTTTTTCAGTATAAGATCACATTAAATGTGTACTTTTCATATTCATAAGTTCAACAATAATTAATCATTTTCAATCAAAAAACAAACACAAAAATGAACTTGGAAAAGCGCATACTACTATACTAGTGATGATGCATCAATCATTCACCGTAAACAAATAATTTTACCATCAACTTGTGACTAATTATTTAAAATATTTGCCTTGACAGAACCAAGAAAAAGGTTCTTACAACGTAAGCGACATTATCTTACATTAATTTAACACTGCTGATGATTCATTATCCAGAACGGACAACAATTGAATCTTCCAAACAGTCACAGACAGATGAACTCGTCTCAATGGATGTCTGATTAGTGATAGCCAAGTCCAAACACTTTAGTGCTCCTCACGATCTCCACTTCACCGGGACGCATTTCTGGAAATTGTTCATCTTCTGTTGCAGATTTATTAATTCCTGGAAATGGGCTGTGAAATTTCGAGGAGAAAAACGGGAGAATGATGGGGGAAGAGGCTCAGGTGTTGAATCTGAGGGATTTGTACGGATTTCTTGAGAAAGAAGGAATTGTGAAGATGATAGTGGAGGAAAAGCAGCTGGATTTGGTGTTGGTGCCTCTTGGGGTGGGAGTGCTGTTGGTGTACCATGTTTGGCTTCTCTTCACTATAAAGCGGAATCCGCGAAGAACTGTGATTGGGCTCAATGCTGAGAGCCGCCATAGATGGGTTTTCTGCTTGATGTCTGTTAGTATTCTCTACTTAACTTGATGATCTCCATTTTCACTGTCGGTGTGATCTGTGTGTGTGTGTGTGTGTGTGAAGGGCATGAAGGGTTTATTTGATCTTGTTTTCTTGTTGGGTACTTGATGGAAGTTGCTTCTTGACGATGAAATTGTGGGGTATTTGATGATGATTTCGTGATGTTTACATCAATGACTGTTCTTCAAATGATGAACTTGTTTTTGGTGTGGATATTACCTTTGTATGGGGGACTTTTACTAGCAATTTGGTCTAGAGTTTCTTGTTTTGAGAGTGATCAGACAGCCATAACCGTAAGCTTTTTAGAGCTTAAGTGATTATTGACACATTTTGTTTCTTGATTGAAGGATAACACAATACGTATGCTTCTTCCTAGGTTTGACTTCTGACGATATTTATGTGAGTGATTATTAAAACTAGCTAATGCTTATGGAATCTAACAGGATTCTGTGAGTAAAAGGCAAAAGCATACACGGGCTTCTCTTTTCAACCGTTGAAAGTCTTCTTAAAGGAAATCTTCTTCTCGTAACAACTCTGTTGCCATATTTAAACCCTTGGAAATATCTCTTTATATATTCCTTTTAACTCCTACCTTGGTTATCTATCAATTTATTTGGTTAGGGCATTTGAGATCATATGAAAGATGCCAGCTTTAATTTTTAAGAAAATATGTAGGAAGAATTACGTAGACATACCTTAAGCTTTGACTTAATTACACAAACTACCCTTGCTGTTTAAGAAATTATAAAAACTTCTCATGTCAATGAATCTACATTGCATCTGAATCAATTAATTTTGATGGGGTTATCTCCACTCTTTTTATGGATATTCTATTTGGCCCTTCACATTTACTGGCCAACATTTGACTTTAAATTGATGACTATAATAGAATGTGCTAGGCCAAACATCAGGGTATGTCATGGGAATTTCTTGTAATTTCTCAAATCTGAAGGGGAAGTTTGTGTAAGAACTCTAACCTAGTATGCCAGTATAATTATCCCAAAAACAAACTACATTAACTTTGCTAAAATTTCACAGGATCCACTAAAAAACGGCGTGCTGGCAATTCAAACGATACGCAACAACATAATGGCATCAACACTCTTAGCCACCACAGCCATCACTCTCAGTTCATTAATAAGTGTATACGTAAGCAACAAGTCGAGCTCGAGCTCTTCCTCAGGTTTGGAGTACGGTACAGAACATTCAGTCCTCCCTTCTGTGAAGTTCTTTGCCATATTGGTCTGCTTTCTTGTGGCCTTTCTCTGCAACCTGCTCTGCATTAGGTACTTTGCCCATAGCAGCTTTCTCGTCACCGTGCCTGCATTTAGGGACAGGAAAAATGCCATCGAGTATGTGGCAATGAATTTGAACAGAGGAGGCTTCTTTTGGTCGTTGGGGCTCCGAGCATTTTACTTGTCTTTTCCTCTCTTCTTTTGGGTTTTTGGGCCCGTGGCAATGTTCGGGTGTTGCTGTGTGATGACCTTTGTTCTGTATTTTCTTGATACGACCTCGGAGTTTACAAGGGAGATATACGGTACTGAAGATATGGAGACCATTGTTCAACAGACATGATTTGTGATGTTGATTTTGATCAAATATGTCTCTCTCTCTCTCTCTCTCTCTGTAATGGACTTGACTATCCCTTGGTTTTAATCAATTGGATACTGGGATTTAGTTTTGGGGGAGTTTTTGTGAAATAAACATCATTCTTTGTGTTTACCATATGCATTCTTGTCTCCTTTTCCCTCTGTTATACAAGGAGTGCACAAGTCTTTGTTTTTGTATTAGTTTACTCACTATTGCTTGAAGTACTTCCCTTGAGGACCATTTTTGTGTTTTTTGGTTTCCAACTTAGTTTTTTCCCGAGTAGAGTACTGCAAAAGTCCAATAAAAAGAACGACCCATTCGTCTATTGTCAAATATGTTCGCCTCTATTAAAATAGAGTTCCATTAATCTCGAAGAGTTGATAGTATACTCTTTAACTTTGAAAATAAAGTCGTTGGCCTCACTCTTAAATTTTTATCAAGAAATAAAAAAAAAATAAAAAGAAAAATTTGCCTCTTAAAGAGAATGGGAAACAAAATCAAATGTTGTACTGTATGCATATCAGTAGATGTCGACTCTACAATCATGAATTTCTTTCATTTTCGGAAATTTATGCCATTTTAATACAAAAGAATAAAAATCTTAATTATTGTGGTCCTCTTATTTTTTCCAGACATGGCAAGTGGTAACCACTTCTTCTCACAGCCATAAACATCCACAATCAAGGGGGTCCCACCTCTCCGGATTCTGAAAAAAAAAAAAAAAAACCCAATAAATACAATGATAATTTACAACATTTTCAATGCAATATTTATGTGTATATATGACTAACTTAGGAAAATTAGATTTAATTATGGTTGTTACATAACATATCAAGAAAAATTCACAGAAAATATGTATTTCCCAAATATATACACTATGTTTTTGTCAAAAATGGTGGAAAAAATCGATTTGTATATCTCCAGAATCGTTCTTGCCCCGTTCTTTTTTAAATGAAACTTTAATATCTAATGGGAGACGATAAATTTACCTTTTTCTTGAAGGATAGCATAAAATAATATTGTACCTATTCCAAGTTGGTACTAAGATAGGCTTATCCAAAATCCCACGACTTCGTCAAAGAAAACTGCAGGAGAAAAGCAACTAAATCAAACAGTGAAAGTGAACTAAGCATGATACCAAACCAAGCAACAAGTCCACTAACAATTAGACATTGGTATAATTAGCTAAAGCAAAACAAGATTAGATGTGATAAATCCTAGCATTACTCAAGAAAACCACCATCTCTAATTAGCTCTTTCGTGCTGTAGATGAAGAGGGATGGATCTAAAGGTAGTTTACAAGGTGCACTCAGCCCTTCCCAACCCTGTACGCAACCATTTATCTCGACCCCAGATAAAAATTTCTGACTCCGTCCCTGTATAGCTGCCCATAACTCCATACACAGCCACTTATCTTGACACCCCAGATAAAAATTTCTGACTCAGCTCGTGTATACCGGCCATTTGTGCACGTGTGACGATAGTAAGAACTAAGAAGATCAAGAGTAAGAAAAGGAGGAAATAGAGGGATACAAAGGTATTGAGGTGTGATGACAGAAGCCTAGAGAGCACAAAGGAGTGAGATGCAGATGAAGTGAAGAAGGTGATACATATATATGTGCATTTTCATCATCTGTGCTCTCTATCTTCTGTCAACAAAACTACCTTAATATATCCTCTCTAATCCCCCGCTCTAATCCTCTCTAATCCCCTCTAATATCCTCTCTAATCCCCTCTAATCTTCTATGGCTATGCATGTAAAACTATTCTACTTTTGGAAACTTATAGCAAATTGCAATAAATCAAGAATTGTATTGTGTATTTCTCCAAAGGACAATGTGAGTATGATAGGTACTACGGCAAATGTGGTATATTTATAGGAAGAGAAGGGTGGGTGGGGACAGGGGATATAAAATTTACAGAATATATACTGGTTGTAACGAGTTCTCAACAAACCCTAGGGTTTTTTTACACATTCAATATGCATGCCCTCCATTGAGAGTTTAAACAATTTTTTTTAATATAGTAATTGTTTATTTTGTATGTTATATTATTTTCTTTACATTAAATAAATAAGAATTAAACACAGTATTGTTGTGTTTTATTATAATTAATTTTGGTATAGCAAATGTCTCATTTTGGTACAAAATTTTTTTCGATGAAAAAATTAACCCACTGTTCCAAGAATTTGTAGTTTAATGTAATTTTTAATCGGAAATCACACCGATCCCCGCTGGAAAATACTATGTAACATTAAATTGCAAAAGTTGTCGGTTAGTTTTTTTTATCGGGGAAAAGGTTTGTACAAAAATTGCTAAAAGGGGTCGGTTGTTATATCAAAATTGTATTTTTCCCATTATAATTAATATTGAGCATAAGTTTAACATGGGTTCTATAGTCTTACGATTTTTCCCTAATAAATAATTAAACTATCAAATCAAATATTTATTAGTAATGTTGAAATTTATGATTAATGTTCATAATTATGGTTGAATATAAAGTCGTGGTTGGAGGTGTACGTGATAGCAATGAATGTGTGATCCTGATAGTTGATTGGGTGGTTGGGGGTTAGTTTTCATGTTGACTGCCCAGATATTCCATTTCTTTTTGGTATATCAATAATCTTGAATCTTGATTTTACATGAATCATTATTATTGTCCCAAAAATTTGATGTTTGTGTCACAATACTCTCTGATATCTCAAATTTGATATATAAATAACTAAAATTAAGAAATCGTCTCACTATAGTTTCCGAATACATTTTTGGGCATTTTCAGGCATGTTTGAGGTCGAGATAGTGAGCGTATGAACTGCATTTAGGATTTCAAAGGTTATTTCATCAATTTTATTTATTTGTTAAATTAAAAACACACAAAAGAGAGTAAATAAAGTGGGAGTTATGGGATTATATTGTTTGTTCTGTTCTTTAGGAACGAGTAACTTTAACTCGAATCTGATTTGAACAAATCCATCTAACAAGAAGATGAGTATTTTATATTTGTCATTATAATTGATTGAGTACAATTAAATCAGGTTTAAACTAAAATTTTCCTTAATAACAAACCTTCAGAGCTCTTAAGGATAAAATTAGGGTTCTTCCAAGTTGCTGCAGCACGGTTCCAATTGAGAAAGGAATTAAAACATGGCTGTCATTCTATTTAATTTGCCAAGAAACCGTAACGGTTCAAATGGAGAGTCTAAAGTAAGAGAATTCATCAACTTTAAAATAAAAATGACATTTGAATATTTGATCAAAACGATAATACTAATAGGGAGACATTGAGCTCCCTGGTGTTGTTATTGTTTATTTGACGAAAGTTGTTAGCAATATGTAGTTTCGCTTCTATCTCCTGTTTCAAAAATAATAATTAAAAAAATATATGTATAGTCTATGGGGATTTTTTTTTTTTTTTTTTGGGCGTGTGTTATACCATTTATTATAAAATTCTTCATACAGTTAGTAGCTATTTTTCAGTTATAACTTGAATGCGAAATTATTAATTAAACTAAGATAATACTTAACCAATAAATTATATGGTTTGGGCCTACATATAAAATGATATATGGAATTTATGTATTTGAATCCAAATGATAAAATTCGAGAAATTAAGCAGATCATAGTTTCACCTAGCCCATAGTCCAAAACCTAAAATAATTTTAAGTGAATGATTTTTCACTTAAATAAGAGGATTATTCTTGATTATCAACTATTTCAATGAGATTTGAACCCATAATTTATTATTTAGAGGTGTAGAAAATCACCAAGCCATCTGCTTGTCTCAATATTTCACTCAAATTTGAATGAAGAAAATTCGATAGGATTAAATAAAAAATCTATAACGATTATGAGATCGATATGGGAATTTCCAAAAGAAGATCAACATGTGTGGTCTAAAAATGCCGGCGAATGGAACTTTGTCAACTTATTCTAAAATTGAAGATTGCAAATTCCACAAACATTCTCAAATCTTCTTACTCATTTCCCAAATTGGCCATTTTTTTGGGTCCAATTTACTTTTAATATTCTCAAAGATTTTTTTGCATTGGTGCGACATTTATACTTAAATTGAGTGGTTGGGAGGCTTTGTACATGAATGATGATAAGGAAAATGATCTTGATTCTTAATTCCTCCCAATACATATACAACCCAAAGAAAACGACAGGGGCGATGTATATGACATATCTAGAAAAGGATTTGAATTTATCTAAGTAAGGTTTCGAATAAAAAATTTCTTTAAAAGAGGTCTCCGTGTAAAGCGTTTTTAGTACCTCGGCAAATTAGTTCCTCATTCTATTGGGTGGGAATACTCTGGGAGAACCAAAAATATATATATGATTTTTTTAAAATGAGTTAATTATATTTCCCCATCTAAAGTATCACTTTTTTTTACACTTTGTTAGCTCAACTTTTTAATGTTAACGATTGCTATCTGAAGTATGACAAGTATTGCAATTTAGTACCTGAAGTATTTTTCCTACCATTTTAATATTTTTCTTAAAAACAAAAGGTAATTAAACAACAGTTTTTGCCCAAAAAATAAATTTATAGAGATAAAATTAGGACATATGCAAATTAAGATCAAATTCTACATTAAAAGATCCAATTTTCGGCGAGAAAAGGTAATTTAACAACACTCTTTACCCAAAAAATAAAGTTATAGAGATAAAATTAGGTAGAGGCAAGTTAAGATAAAATTCTACTATTAAAATATTCATTTTTCTGGTGAAAAGTTGTTCATAATTGTTACTAAAATGGTCGGAAAAATACTTTAGATATTAAACTGCAATACTTGTTATACTTCAGGTAGCGATTGATAATATTAGAAAGTTAAAGTAGCAAAGTACAAAAAAGACAATACTCCGAATTAAAAAATACTAATAATTATGCACACTCTATGCGTGTGTAAAGAAAAATTATTATTATTTAAATATATTAAATTAAATTATTTATTTTAATGTAAGTCTAATAATTATATATTAATATAAAATAGTTAAAAAATAAGAAAAAAATAAAAAAATGAAAATGAAAATAGAAGTGGGATGAGAGAAAAATAGGAATAATGGATCAATAAACACGTTCCGCATATAATGGAGAAATAAATTAAATTAAATTAATAAAATTAGAGATCAAGTCCAAGAGACCACCTTTGTCTCTCGCGCTTAATAATAGAGTATAGATAATTAATACTTTTTAAACTAATCAACCTAAAATTTTTAATGGCCTCAATTTGCAACTTTAATTATCGATTTTGTCATAATCTATGATGTACGGACACGGCGACACGGACACGACACGACACGGATACGGCGACACGGATTTTTTTTTGAATTTCCCACGTAAGGAGTGTCGGACACGGTGTCCGACACGACACGGCATGACACGACACGACAAAATGATAATTTTAGAAGTGTCCGTGCATCATAGGTCATAATGTGCCATGTAAACATATATAGCAAATTACATTTTTGGTCCCATATGGTTAGCCTTTTACAATTTTAGTCTCATATTTTTAAAATTAGATACATTTAGTCCCATTATTTTCAAAAGGTTACAATTTTGGTCCCATCCGTTAAATAATGGACGGAAAAATGTATTTTTGTCATTAATTTGAGGGGTAAAGTTATGGTTCATTAGGTTGTTTTTACAGGAGTTTACTTATTAATACCCATTTTAACACCCTAAATCAGCTTTGAATCATTACTTTGAATCATTCTCATTACGGTAATATGGTGCTAAATGTGGTATTAATAAGCAAACTCCCACAAAAAAACCCTAATAAACAATAATTTTTCTCCCAAATTGCACTTAACAACAAAAAAATACATTTTTCGTCGATTATTTGATGACGGATGGGACCAAAATTGCAGTTTTTTTAAAAATAATGAGACTAAATGTGTCTAATTTAAAAAATACGAGACTAAAATTACTAAAGAGCTAATCCTATGAGACCAAAAATGTAATTTGCTCTAAAAATATATTATCTATACTATATTATTAAGCGCGAGAGGCAAAGGTGGTCTCTTGGTGTCCTCTTTTTTTTTTTTTTTTTTTTTACTTATATTTTATCCATCAGTTTTCTTCTCTTACGATTTTCTCTTTTCTTTTCTATTTATTTATCTTTTATCCGTTTTCTTCTCTCACATTTTCTTAACTTTTCTTTTCTCTCACCTTATTTCAATTTTTTTTTTCTTTTAAATTTTTTTTAAAGATAGTGTTGTTTGATATTTTATGCTTTTATGTTATTTTTGTATTAATTCAATAATTATATTAAAAATATTTATAAAATATATATTAATATAAAAATTAGTTTAAATATAAAAAAAAATTATAATTTGCACACGCAACGAGTGTGCCAAAATTACTAGTATAATATATTTGTTTTGGTTGAGTTCGTGCTCAAATTTCTTTAACTCAACATATTATGTGACATGTAAAAGATGCATGTCCACTTGTCACAACGTATATGAAATTAAATTGTAATTTGTAACAATCAGTTAGTTGAAATTATAAATTGAGAAAAAATTAATGGAGTAAATCTAAAATGTGTGTGATAGAAGGTGTTGTTGAAAAAAATTCCTCTAATTAGTGGTTGTTTTGTTAAATCTTATTTAAAAAGAAAATCAGTTCTCACACGTTGCAATTTCTGAACTTATAAGATTATAAATTTTATTCCAAAATTTATATTTTGTCAAATTTATATAATACATCATATGTTAAGATACTAAGATTAAACAATTATATAATAATTTTATTAAAAAAAAACAAATTGAAATAAGAAATTCTGTTAGATATAAAAACTAGAAACAAGAAGAATATTCAGTCTTAAGTGGGGCGGTGGAACAATCCCAAATTCCCTCGTTATCATCCAAGTATCCAACTTAACGTGTCGATGCCCCATTGCATCAATCATCCGACGACAGCTATTCTGTGCCCTCTAGATTCTTTCTTGATTAAATATTTTTATCTCAAAAATTATTAATCATAATATAAAATACGACCACAATAATATGAACTTTTTTTTAAAAAAACTCCATTAGAGAGTGTCCGACACCTTTAGTGCAAATGTGATGATAGAATATGATAAAAAAATATTTTAGAAGTATTGATACATTAGATGTTATAATATTTTCAAAAAAAAAAAAAAAGAAAAGAAAAAGAAAACATAACATAACCGATTAATAATTTGTATAGTGTTTCATTTTTTGATACAACGAGTAGGACGGAACATGATTTAAGATAAGGAACATGAAAATAAATATAAATAATATCAAGTGTAATGATTCTATAAATTTGTTTAAAGTGAAGGCATAAAACCTCTAAATTGAAAGAGCAATCTAAGGGAGGTGAACTCCGAAGATAAGGTGAAATCATTAGTAGCGAGCCTATATGTAGGTAGAAATTATTATATTTCTTGATCGATTAGAGTAAAAATTGTAGAGATACGAAATTTTATCTTTCATACATGATATTTCATTTCTATGTTCGTAGATCATAAAATAAGATTTCTTGGATCCACTTAGTGTTGGAATTTTGATAATTTTATTTATCAAAATTTAATAATTATTGAATGAAAAAATTAAACCTATAGTTAATAATTAATAAAGATAAATTTATATATAATATATGCAATGTTTTCCAAAAGACATGACCTTTCAGATTAATAATTGTGATGAATACTTGTCACTTTATTTGAAAAGGTGTCATGTAACATTGCATTGTTTTGGTAATAACCGAAAAGTTGTCTTATTAATTAATAATTAAAAATGAATAGGCAAACACCCTTTTGTAGAGGTACATCATAATCTATAAATAGACTCCACCATTATGCATTGCATTCAATCCAATCCAATTCTAGAATTACATACAAGTATACTTAGAAGCATTTAAGTTCTAAGAGAGTTCTAAACACTTAGAGTTCGTTGATCTCGTAATTTGTAGTGCTACTATTACGAGAAGTGGTCGTTGTATCTTGGGAGACGATTGCCGCTAATCCGTAAGCACCTGAGCGGGGCAATTTCGTCTTAAGGAAAGAGAGTTCAACTCTCGCCTCGACCTTTGCAATTGTCGTAGTAAAATCACGCCCTTTGTTGCTCAAAAATATCCAACAAGCTTAAGACGAAATTCTAGTTGATTTTACTATGGTCAGCACGAACTTCAATGTTGTTGCACTAATTGTCATATCGGTCATTGAGTCGGGTATAAAAGATAAATCAGAGAAATCATAAATTGATTTCAAACGGCGGTAACAATTGTTCGATTGAAACTCCACAAGGGATCATCCAAGTACGCATTTCATTTTAATTGTATGCTTCGAATATATATCTTAAGTAGATATATTTATTTGTTTGATTATTCTGCACAATTATGCATGATAGTTTTATGCTAACATATTAATGGCTTTATTTCGATTCGATTATATATGTGCAAAAATATAATCGATGCAAAAATATAATTGGTGATGTTCTTATATTATTTATAAAATAATATTTGAAAATAAAAAATATATATGAAACAATGTGTTAATTAAGATAATATGTTTATCTTAAAGAAATGTTGAGAGCATCCTTTCACTTAATTGAAGCACCCATTCGGTTATAATGAGACACTAAATTAATTAGAGATATCTGATATATCTTAATTAATGAGATCAAGACACCCCTTAAGATGCCAAGACACCCCTTCGACATTTGAGGGTGATTATCTCATTGAAAAGGTGCGAAGACATATATGAAAGGGTGGGAAAATTGTTTTGGCAATTATTTTAAATTGTGCATTGTATACATAAGTTGCAAAGATAATTTAATTATCTTTAATTAAGTTGGAAATGATTATCGAAAATGACAATTACATGAATGGTTGCATGCAGACACCATTTCATATGGCATGGATCAATATTAAATGCAATTGGTCAAAGAGTTCCATTCATTGGCCGAAAGTTGCGTTTAAAATTGAAAGAGACTTTGAGCAATTTTAATTATACATTTGCATCTGAAAAGTTGTGATTGTTTGATAACACCTTCTCGGTGATTGATGCGAAGAATTTCTTATGGAAAGACACATCATTCTCTATAAATAGAGAAATTGTCTCAAGTCTTCCATAAATAGTTTAAAATGTGGGGGGTGTTTGAACAAGTTTTCAAATGAGTGAGAAATGATACTCGAATCAAGAAATTTTGTATTTCTCGAGGATATACTTCTCTGTAAAGAAGAAAAGAAGAAAGTTCTAATAAAGAACTTGTGAAACTACAAGTGGTGATGATCAAATTGATGAAAGTTCAAGTAATGATCATCCAAATTGGCATAGTACTAAGGCATAGTACAAGAGTTAAAATGGCAAAACTCGTATCTTCAATAGTCATATATTGTGATAGTCAAGCGGCTATTGAATGAGTACTAGTAGTATGTATAATGGTAAGTCTCGCCATATAAGATGGAGATATAATATCATTAAGCAGTTGATCTCGAGTTAAAGTATATCGATTGACTATGTAAAGTCAAAAGAAAAACATAGTGGATCCATTGACAAAAGGCCTATCGAGAGATCAAACATACTGCTTGTCGAGGGGAATGAGATTAAAACCCACTAATTAAAGTCCAAGTAATGGTAACCCAACCTTGTTGACTGGAGATCCCAAGATCTTGGTTCAATGGGACAACTAAGTTACAAGGACTAGTTGAGCACTTAGGAAATTATTTCCAACTCATTCCCATGACAACAAAAGTGCAATTCAATCTAAGAATCTAGCCGCAAAAGTAATTTGAGATGAAATCTACAGGATACAATTGGTAGAGTATAGTGAAAACAAGTCGTTTGATACGAGAGAGGATGTCAGCTTCACGGATTCTAGCTTGTTCCATCACAATTTTATTTCTTGCTTCCCATAATGCGTAGATGGTGCAGCAAAAAGTGAGTCGAACAATCTTGGCCTTTGGTCTTGCTCCTGAGTAGAATCTGTTGATATTACGTGTAGAACTTTTAAGGGTGCTCATGCCGAAGGGGACACGCATCCAGTTTTTTGCATCACTCCAGATTTTTTTGGTGAAGTGACACTCAAAGAAGAGATGCCTTGAAGATTCAACACAGCTGCTGCACAAGGGGCAGTCACGGGGGATATCCAGATATTGCAGATTGTCTTTGGTAGGAAGACGTTCTTTGAAAGCTAGCCAAGAGATGAAGCTAAAATTCTGGAAAAGTCTATGATCTTCTTAGAAACAAAGGTACAAAGCAACCATGGATGCAACTGATATGGAAGTCTTATATTCCCCCAAAAGTTAGCTTCATCTCTTGGCTAGCTTTCAAAGAACGTCTTCCTACCAAAGACAATCTGCAATATCTGGATATCCCCCGTGACTGCCCCTTGTGCAACAGCTGTGTTGAATCTTCAAGGCATCTCTTCTTTGAATGTCACTTCACCAAAAAAATCTGGAGTGATGCAAAAAACTGGATGTGTGTCCCCTTCGGCATGAGCACCCTTAAAAGTTCTACACGTAATATCAACAGATTCTAATCAGGAGCAAGACCAAAGTCCAAGATTGTTCGACTCACTTTTTGCTGCACCATCTACGCATTATGGGAAGCAAGAAATAAAATTGTGATGGAACAAGCTAGAATCCGTGAAGCTGACATCCTCTCTCGTATCAAACGGCTTGTTTTCACTATACTCTACCAATTGTCTCCTGTAGATTTTATCTCAAATTACTTTTACGGCTAGATTCTTAGATTGAATTTCTTTCCCGGGTTTGGGCCACATGTAAGTATCGTACTCTTTTTCCTCCCTCGGGTTTTCTCCCTAAAGAGGGTTTTTTCGTTGGAGGTTTTAATGAGGCAATACGGCTCAAACCTTGTGGTCTTCGTTTCTATTGTTCTTTTAGTCTTCGTTTCTATTGTTCTTTTCTTCCTTCTTGTACATGTGTATCTTTTTCTTTTTGTGATTAATGCATTTTTACCTTTTCACCAAAAAAAAAAAAAAAGTGTTGCCTGCAAAGGGTAAGAGGTTAAGCTAATGCTTTTAATGATTCCTAGACCTATAAGATGGAGTATAGCAGGATACTCTTTATTAGGAGATCACCTAAGTAAGTGTGAACTTGGCCGGTTCAAATGTAAACACTTATGAATCCAAGATGGTGTCCAAGGCCGAAAAGGACACAATCATGAGAACCACAAGTGTTAGAATGATTATTGTGTGAGTATGATTGTCTTGGTCTACACTAACGGCTGAACAGTTCAAGACATCACGTTCACTGATTAGCCAAGTAGATCCGATTATACATCACTACGGAAGGTTCAAAGCCACAAGCTACCTATCCCGATGCAATAATTGTTCGCATGAACTCGCTTATGTGTCTGCATTAGTCATATGCATATCTTCGAAAGGGTAATTTTCTATTCATGTGGGGGATTGTTGGAATTTTGATAATTTTATTTATCAAAATTTAATAATTATTGAATGAGAAAATTAAACCTATAGTTAATAATTAATAAAGACAAATTTATATATAATATATGCAATGTTTTCCAAAAGACATGACCTTTCAGATTAATAATTGTGATGAATACTTGTCACTTTATTTGAAAAGGTGTCATGTAACATTTGAAAAGGTGTCATGTAACATTGTATTGTTTCGGTAATAACCGAAAATGTGTCTTATTAATTAATAACTAAAAATGAATAGGCAAACACCCTTTTGAAGAGGTACATCATAATCTATAAATAGACCCCACCATTATGCATTGCATTCAATCCAATCCAATTCTAGAATTACATACAAGTATACTTAGAAGCTAGCATTTAAGTTCTAAGAGAGTTCTAAACACTTAGAGTTCGTTGATCTCGTAATTTATAGTGCTACTATTACGAGAAGTGGTCGTTGTATCTTGGGAGACGATTGCCGCTAATCCGTAAGCACCTGAGCGGGGCAATTTCGTCTTAAGGAAAGAGAGTTCAACTCTCGCCTCGACCTTTGCAATTGTCGTAGTAAAATCACGCCCTTTGTTGCTCAAAAATATCCAACACTTAGAAACCGTCCTCACTTTAGGAAGAAGATTTTGATATCTCCAATTTCGCTTCGACTTGTAACACCGAAGCCAATCTTTTCTTTGGGAGTAATAGAGTTAGAACCTGTCTTCACTTTAGGAAGAAGAGATTTTGATCCAACAAATTTTTTGTTGTTGTTGTTGTTTTTTTTTTTTTTTTTTAAATCTGTTAAACTTTCTCCGCACTCAATTAAGTGATAAATTAATTTCTCAAGGTACCGAAACTGCTTTTCACGGAAACTTCTCCTAATATAGTTTTTTACATCCATAAGGTTTGAATTCGAAACTTACTTAGCTGAACTCAAATCTTTATCTACTTAAACCAACTGTCCATTAATAAACTTATTACTTTTCGATGTGACACTTACACTTCTGATAATTTTATGTATCCTT
The DNA here is from genome assembly GCA_037501455.1 of Lantana camara. Classification (NCBI taxonomy): domain Eukaryota; kingdom Viridiplantae; phylum Streptophyta; class Magnoliopsida; order Lamiales; family Verbenaceae; genus Lantana; species Lantana camara. The sequence continues at coordinate 94,134,434 of CM074860.1, read as the reverse complement.
CAATAAATTACAATTACCTCATATATTTTCAAACCTCTAAGTTCAAAAATGTTAATGATATACAAACCTAAATATTAATAATTTGCCAAAAAAGCATATCAAATATTCAAATGCACAACAAACTTTAGTTCTGAAACTCCAAATAATAGCTCTGAAAGTCTCATACCATTTTGACATGTCCCAAGTCCTCAGAATAGCCCTTCAACACACCTAATATTGCAATTTCAAATTACGATTCTTGCCTAAAATAAAATATTCAAAAATATTGACACTAAACACCCATAAACATACACTAATTACACATACGCCCGTTAAATATGAGAAGAAAAATCTTTTGTAATTACATCTAATTAATCTCTTTTTAAGACGTAAAAGAATTTACAAGTATATCTATGGTCCAAAACAATTTCTTAAAAAGGAAAAAAAAAGGACACATTACAACTACTGCAAACCTTACACAACTTTTAACCCCCGATCAATCTCATTTCTCTAATCGAAACCTTTTCCTATTTTCTTCTTTGGGCCGCAATCCCATAATATATATCCTACCCCACCCCAACAAAGGGACCGGAAAAGAAATATGCAAACCTTAAGGGTCAAAACTCAATATATATTTTTTTCTTTATCAAGTTCTCTCACCATTCTCCATAGCGTCGAAATTTGGTGTTTCGTCTCCAGCTTGTTGAGGATGTCGCGTATCCATACGTGTAGAATGGGACGAAGAGCCCATTTCTTGCATCATTTTATTGTAATCGTGAGTTCTCCAACCTAAGTATTAAGGATACAATTCGAAAAAATTACATTTTTAGTCCAATCACACAATAAATATAAAACACACTCATTTAGTTGAATACGATCGAAGCTTTAGAATTGTCGTAGTACCGTTTTTACAATTTGGCATCGGAAAGTATTGGAGGTAGCAAACCGCAGAAACCACAGTTCCTACAATTGAATCATACATAAGTTATACACAAGCATAAGTAACGGCATGATTGGTATGATGAAATGATGTAAGAATAGAATGATAACGTCGACGTAGCCGTCATTTTTAATATAATTAATGGTAAATTACCTATGATTGAACCAGCCAAAACGTCTGTCCAATGATGCCAATAATCATCGATACGAGAAATGCCCACCAGAGCAGCACACAAATATGGCAAAATAACCACACAAAGCTTTGCTGCGTGCCCTCTTTTATCAAACACTCTGATTTTCCCACATAGGTACCATGCAAGAAAACCAAGACCCGCAAATGACCCTGTAAACATATATATAAATCAAATACATTACTCATTCTCGTTAATTCTTTGTTCGAGACGGATCAAACCACTAATATAATTCTTGTGTAGCCCTTGTCAAAGGAAAAAAATCAAGAATTTCATTACATTTTGCCGTTTGATCCTTATAAATATATTTTCTCTACACAAAATCTCTCATGAAAAATAGAAACCTTAATAAATTTTACTTAATACGAGTTGTCAGCTGCAAAAATATAGTATAAATCAAATGAAAATTATAATAAAAGGAAATATCAAGAATATTTAATCGAAAATATTCAATATTTGTATATCATTTATGTAACTATTGGTACCTACATGAAGAATGTCCGCTTGGGAAACTTTTATATCCTTCTTTTATGAGCTTTGGATCTCCATGACACAGCACATTCCCATCAAGATCAAATGTCTGGAATTTATTTATTTTTTTGGGGAAAAAAATAAGTATTACTGACATTGCAATAAAAATAAAATCGAAAAAAAAAAACTACATATAGAAAAAAGATAATATTGATGGGGATACGTACTGCTAAACCACTAGGGAAGCACCTGTAGAAAAAATTAGGGCGCGGACGTCCGACGGCATCTTTTATCGAATCCGTTATCACGGCCGTTACAAGAACAGAATATGCAAGCCCTAGACAGAAATATATATAAGAAAAAAAGATTATGGGGTAATTCGTAATATTTAGAACATTAGAGTTTGAAGTCTTACCTAGGACGGCGTGGTGCAAGTCATAAACGTTCCTTTTGAAGATGTAATATACGAGGAAGATGACGATGGGCAAGACTACTGCATACATCTACCAAAACCGGATATCAATCACCAATGAAGTCTGAATTGGGACTCATATTTAAGAGAAAAAACGCAAATTTTATCGTGCAAGACAGGAGAATTCTAGCCAGGGGACCTGGTCGGGGTGAACCTAACAAATTATATCCACAAGTACATTATATTTGTTACTTTTCTTGAATTTTAAGTTAATCATAGAATAAGTGCTAAACAAGGCCCCTTAATGTATTAGTTTGGACGGATCAAGTTTAGGCTAGAATTAAGGGCGTGCGTAAGATCAATATGTATAAATGGTTACCGGGACAGCCCACATAGGGACGGTGTCTGGTATTTTCAAGGGGTACTTGAGGCCGGTCATCAAGTCGGCACTGACATAGCGATGAAAGGGTTCGATCAAATTGAGACCAAGATCGATTGCTCCGAGGAGTAGCAGAATCAACCAATCGTGCATATGTTCTCTCGCAAGCTTTGTCCCATGGGAACGCACCGTGTGCCTTGCTGCTAGATGACTCTCTTCCATGATGATCACCACAATCAGCACCTATATACAAATATTAATCACATTAATCCCATATTCATGAACATCCACACAAAACAACCCACATTAACGAGAAGTCAATAAATTCGAAGAGGATATCGTGTCCGTACCGTCGTGTTTGAAAAGAATCAGCAGGAGTCCGTGGTGAAATTGGATAGCACCAGCCTGCGCCCTAGACGAATACAGGCTGCAGCAGCTTGAGCTAGGCAACATATGCACGATAAATTCCGAAAGAAAAATTATGCAACTTCAGACACCAATGATTATATTGACCAAGTTTTGCCCTGTAAAAGGTCGGAATTGCTCCTCCATGCAAGAACACACACCGTTCAAATTATTGGTCTATCTTTTTTATTTCTTAATTAAGAGCTAGAGAGACGTACGGACCGTCAATAGGCATGCTTATATATATATATAATATTCTTCTTTTGGTGGATCACATGCATGCAATGCAAATGCAACTAAGATTTTTTTTTTACCCTATTTTAAGAATGTTTGATGCAGTGATGGGTGATGCCTAATATATAATGGGAAATTAATATGGTTTGAATTTAATTATTTAGTCGAGTAGTGCTGATTATTTAAAACCAATGATAAAATCGTGCAAAGTTTATGAAAACAAAAATAATTATAATGATTGTAAATGCATGTTAGGGAAATTTCAAATGTTAGTTGAAGGTGACCGTAAATAATAATTTGAGTCGGGGATATTTTGGGATTTGAGGAATTAATAATAATTTTAATTTAAGGTGAAATGTTAATTAAGCTTATAGTTCAAGCCCAAAAGGCGGCCCCAAGTCCAAGAAAGCCCATCTATAGCTTGAGCTTTGCTGGTTTTGAATTTCCAGTTTTAAGATTGTGTTTCATCTCCAAGATTACGAGAGATAAACGATTGTAATATGAAAAAAAATATAAAAAATCTCTCTCTTAGTTTGGGTTGCCTATTTATACACGGGACACATGTATGCAATTGAAAAGGGAAACGAAACACAATTTTGAAACAGGAGATCCGAAGCCATCTTTGCCCTCTACCAATGGAGTAAGAACATGTGTAGGCCTAAAGAAGGCTGAACACTATTCACTATAAATACCACACAATTTACTTTGAAAAAGGTAACTTATTCATTCTTGCTACATTTAGATTTCTGGCAATATAATCTTGTGATATATCGTGAGGGTAAGGAATCCTTGAGCTTGTCCTTCCAACAAGTTCAAGCGATTGGTGAAGAGGCAACGCCCACAACTCAAAAGAAGACGCGTGGGACGAATGACGTTACGATTCAAAATGTCATATCAGGAGCACAATAAGATCATGTTGGTGTAATTATCTAAAGTCATTTCACAAGCATACCTAAAACACCAGCAAAGGAACTTCCACTTCAATTTATTTCGTCCAAAAACCCAGGAAAGAAATGATTGTAAAAGCATGTAGGAAACTGTCAACCTCGGCCTAATTTGATCAAATGGTACCTAATAGGATTGTACGAATAATGTAATTTTTTTTTTCAAATTTACGTAAGACAAGCACAAAATTCTTCTCACCTAATTAAACAGATGAATATAGTGGAAATTCTAATTCAAACCCGACCTGATTGAATCCAAGCAATTATACTAAACTTATTGGGCCTAAAATTACTCCTATTTGTCACGCATATATCCCTTTCTCACCAAAATAAACTCTCTTGGGTTTCCACTTGGCCATTACACCAAACCTTAAGGATAACACAAAGCTAAAGTTTTATTCAAAACCAAGATGCTTCGGTTTTCCGCCACCCCAAAGTTCATGTATTTAATCTACACAAGTATTCCTAATTATCACTACGATCTTGCAAGAACGAAGACATCGAATTCAATTCCCTAAATTTACGAGAATTCCACGTGCAATTGTGCAATCCCAAATCTTAGCATCCCACAAATACATTTTCTAGTACAGAATTTATCTTATAAAATAGATACTATACTTATTTGCTTACATAAATAATAAATAATTCAATGTATATTCTTTAATACCTGTTCATCAGCTTTGCGTGTGATCTCTCTGATCTGGCATTGGTTCTTGAGGAGAGCACAGAAATCCAAGAGTCAACAATTAGTTAAAAAAGGCTACCTTTCTCCAAATCACACACTATTTGCAGGTTCTTTCTTGAATCTTGATAATTAAACAAATGCATCGTCACTAATCAGAGCTCAGAGTGGTAGCAGCAATGGATCCACCGCCGTCGTCTCAGTTTCCTCAGCCCCCTTACGCCAATAACCACCCCGACTCCGCCAATTCCTCGCCGCGCTCCCGCCCCGAAACCTGGGATGACACCTCCCTCGCGCAAATCCCCGGTGCCAAGCTCCGCTTCATGTGCAGCTATGGCGGCCACATCATCCCCCGCCCCCACGACAAATCCCTCTGTTACGTCGGCGGCGAAACCCGCATCGTGGTGGTTGAGCGCCACTCGACTCTGGCGGAGCTAAACTCCCGTCTCTCCCACACCCTCCTCAACGGCCGCCATTTCACCCTCAAGTACCAGCTCCCCACGGAGGATCTCGAGTCGCTGATCTCAGTCGCCACCGACGAGGACCTGGAGAACATGATCGACGAGTACGACCGGAGCACCGCCGCCTCGCCGCTGAAGCCGTCGCGGCTCCGCCTGTTTCTCTTCCCTTTGATGCCGGAAACGGCGGCGTCGATGGGTTCTTTGCTGGACGATGCGAAATCGGAGACGTGGTTCGTCGACGCGTTGAACGGCTCGGGTTTGCTCCCCAGAGGGCTGTCGGAGTCCGCCGGCATTGATTCCCTGTTGGAACTCAATCGCAGCGAATCGTGTAACGATCTTGAGGGACATAATGAAACTTCTTCTCTGGGGAATAACAACAAACAGGTGGTGGGCAAGGGTAACAACTCTCAAGAAGCCGTGGTACTTGATTTGCCGCCTGCGGTGGAAACAACCTCTTCGTTTGGGTCGAGCACCTCTTCCCCATCAATGGCGCATCTCCCCGCCATTAAGGTTAGAGTTGAAGATTATCAGATGGTTGGTTTGGACGAACAGTTCGCATCGCATGTCAGTATCGCTTCGCCGCCTCTTCCGGGTTTCAGTACTGTTGCGCCGCCGCCGAAACCAGTCGGAGGGATGAGCTATGCGGCAGCCCTTGGTGGGGAAAATCCGAGTCGCGTCGTTTGTGATGATGAGAAATCGGAGAAATCCGATCAAGGAACGGTGGCGCCAAGTGGGTTGCGGAAACCGCCGCTGCCATTGCAGCCGGTGCAGAGGAAGTTCGTCGACATTCACAATTTACCTTCGCCGGACTCAAAGCACGCCGGAGGTTACAATTTGCCGTCGCCCGATTCCGTCGAAAGGTACGTGATTCTTTTACGATCAAATCAATGTATAATAATTCTGATAATTACATTTTCATATATAATTACATTTTCTTCCCATAATATCAATTATTCTGCTGATCTGTCATTTCATATCTAAAGAATACATTATAAAAGTGACAGTAGTTTTTGTATATATCAAGATCTTGTTTGTCCCCACATCCCAATATTTTTCTGCCCATTTAATCAAAACTAGTCAATGTTAAACTTAGGGATAATTAAACTTAACATCCCTTAAGTATGGCCTAATCACCAAAGATTTTCTAAAACTAGATAAATTACAAAAATTTCTCATGACAATCTCCAAGACTTGTTAAAAGTATGTTGTTATCATTAACAATTACGGAGGAGATCATCAAAATGAATCTCAGGGGAAGTTTATGTAATATTGGCAAACCTCATGATACTTCAGGCATTTTGTAAGTTCATAAAGGTTCTTATTCAAACTAATATCTTTCCACAACAGTGATTGCAGCATCGCCTCAAACAATTCCCTCTCCAAACACACAATCTACCAAGACGCATCACAGCCCCCACAGTACCGCGACAACAGAGTCCCGTCCCCACAATCCGATCCGAAGCTCACCACCACCGTCACCCAAGATCATACCTCTCAAATCCCACCACCACGACAGCAGCAGCAGCAAAACCAGCCACAATTCATGCATCATCCAACCACACACTACATACACCACTCTCCGGTCCCCATGTCCACATCCTACTACCCCATATACACGCAGCAACCGCACGACCCACAACACTACCCCGTCTACTTGCTCCCCCAAACCCAGCAGCCCTGCTACGACACAACCCCCTCCATCGTGGCCTCGACCCGCCCCCCGGTTTACCCCCCCAAGCCCGAAATGGGAGGAAATGTGTACCCAAACGGGGGTGCGACCCCCACGCAGATGCTGGTTCAAGTACCTGCCCATGGCCATCAGTTTCAGCAGCAGTACAATGTTGGGATTTCTCAGATTCCGGCAACAACCCAGGGCGGTGGTGGTGGACCGGGTGGTTATGGATATGAATATAGTAATCATGTGCAGGATCAGGTTTACTATGCTCAGCATATGCAGGCGGCGCCGGCTCCGCCTCCGCCTCCGCCTCAGTACCAGACAATGACTGCAGCTACTGCGGTGATGTTGACTCAGGCTTCTGCTCAGCTACCTGCTGATGGTAATGGGCAGCAATGAGGGTGTGTGATATTGATGGAAAGTTGCTAAGAAGGTAATAAAGAGTTTGTTATGGGAGATTCTTGCATGTGCTGGTTTTGGGTCCGAATGTGTTTGAAACTGTCATATTTTTAGTTCACTTGAAAGAAAGATTAAAAGGCGTTTGTGATCATAAAATCTGGACCGTTTGATTGATGTGTTAAACCAAATACGTGACTCAGTGTAAGAATTTTCCCTTCATTGTTTTGAATATGGGATGCTTGAAGTTAGGTCTATAATCAACGTTGTTATATTGTATTGGGTTACTTTGTCTGTGTAATTGTCCTGTCCCATGAAATAACATGAAATGCATATCACATTTTCTTTTCTATATCTCATCATGATTCCGACTTTTGAGTGGAGTTAGATTACTGATGTATGCGATATTTCTAGTTAAACGGTTTTGAGTCGGGTTCAACGTTCAACCATTAAAATATATGAAATCTAGGATCAAGCTAGCCTAGGCATTTTATGATGGAGAAATTTGATGAAGAATTTTTTTTATGGCCTTATTTCTTCCCCTTCTCTTTGTGTTTGTGGCTTAAAAGGATTGACTATTGAGCATTATTACTAAATTTCAATACTGTTCACTTAATTTAGGTTTGTAAATGGATGAAACGTAACTCACCCTATTTAGGCCCACTAAAATTTTAACATACCCATTAAGAGTCATTAGCGAAGCCCACTAAATACACGAAGACTGAACCTTTACCCATTGAAAGAAGTTAAGAGTGGCCCAGAAATTTTCTTTTTCTTTGGTGGACTAAATTACTCTTCAGTCTTCACCACCTAAATATATATAACATTCTTGTTATGAAATTGATATTTTTCAATAATTAGAATGGCTTTGTACTATGTATTTATGATAATCCAACATGTAAATTGTTTGAGAATATTGTTTCAAGATTTCAAACATACAAATAATGAATGCCATATCCACCGAAAGCAATAAACATACACGTATTTAATGAATCTTGAATCCAAAACCCCTAAATTTGACCTCTCTCGTGAGCACAAGTTTAGGTGCTAATGGTTATAATAATATGGAAACATGCATACTAATCTTAAAAAGGTTAGATTAGGGGCTACTTTTGATTGCTTAACAAGTTGTTATGTCACATGATGATTAAAAACCTGCTTTTTAAGGCCAATAATGTCCTTAACATTAATGTGTTTGTTTGTTTGTAATCCCTATGCGTCATTAATGTTTGACCATAGATGATTTCTCATAATTCCATTTGGGGCCCAGAGCTAGCGCCGCGTTGTATGTATCGCTCTGTATGAGACAGATATTTTGTACAATGTACACTCCAGTCCTAATTTTTATAACATTAGGCTTGTTGTTGACTTTAGGAAAAGAGGACATGAGAAAAAGGGTTAGACTTGGGCCTTTATTGCACCGCTCATGAAAGCATGCTGCTCAATTGCTTGTCTCTTTATAATTAAAAAAACCCAAATAAAGTATTGGCAAATTTCAATCAACTATAAGGTAGTGCATAGGTGGAGGTATATCCGAAGCGGCTGGAGATACCCGACTCACCTACTTAAATATTAAGTTAGGATAGAAGGTTTTGGGATTCGAGTTGAATTGGATTGAACCCGAAACGAACCCGAAAAAATTTGCAGTTAGGATTGATGTTTTTGTATTCAATTGGGGCTCGGGTTATTATTATTTTTAATTATTATATTTCTATTAACGTGATATGGACTCACTTAACCATGTGGCCCATTGATCATTTGCCATGTGTCACCTAACGCGAGTCGATGCCTTTCCTAGTTACACGTCGACTAAGTTCCTTCGTCCCTCTTACCTCATGCTCCCTCGATCGGCCACGTCAAACTCAACACTCAGTTATGCACCTCGACCATCTCTCGAGCCTTAAGGCTACGTGGCCAGTAACGGTTCTTACAGAGAGTGACCGACCACACATTAAATATACCATCTTAGTGGGATAGCTGTCAGTTTGAGGCACTCACACGTCGCTCAAGCTCATCATTACTTTTACTCAGTATAAAGATCCTCATTTATACCACAGGTAACAACTTCCACTTACCTTATTGACTGCACTCACTTTCGACCTCATCGCTCGTATAATGACTTGAGCATCGGAGTACCAACTCGGATAACACCCCCACCAGTCCCGAGTTAGCCTTGAGCTCACCTTTTCTTTCTCCTCTCAAGATATCGACCTCGAAGCTGCTTTCCCCATCTACAAATTCTAAGCGGTCGACCCAGAAAAAAGTTCGAGCATCTCGACTCCATATCTTGGCTCGATCACCTATCCTATCCTACCCTCCCCAATCCAAATCCACCCGAATTGACACTTCCAGATGATCACCTCTTAATTTTCCGATATCGGAATAAGTGGAATTGTAGAATTAAGTATCAACTTTCAATTTAGTCCTTAAAAATATTTAAAATCTTAGAATATATATACTTTTTTTAACAATAACAAACATTTATAAATTATGTAAACAAATCAAGTATAGATATAAGATAATTGGCATAAGTCGAAATATTCGAAAATCTCACGCAAGTCGAAATTGCATCTTCTTTGTAAAGAAGCGAATGGGCTAAACAAGCCTCAAACCTCACACTGAATAAAAGTAAACACTCAACTTCCATACGAAAAAATGAAGACTAAATAAACTCTAAAAAAGACACCAAACTTTCATTTAAAAAACTGAAAAAAAAAAAAGATGTTGGGGTGTTACAAATTCTCTTTTGTAAGAAAAAATTATTGTCTTTTAAGTATACAATATACATATATATATATAACACTTTGGCTCATAAAAAAGATTGACAAAATAATTCTCGAGGAATTTGCAAATTTGGAACATTAAGTATCTCCGAATTGACATTTCATGCCACTGAGTGTTGCAGTTGTAATTTAAGGACTCCAAGTGGTGAAAAGTAATAATTTAAGGACAATTTTCCCCCAATTCCAAATCGAAGCCGGAACAAGTATGAAAACGCTGATGTGGTTCCGAAAAGTCTTGGTGGAATTTAATAATTGTCACGTAATAAAGAAAATGCCATAAAAACAAAATTATATATATATACTATTTTATTTGTTCTTTTTTTTTTTAATTATATTTTGAGTTCGAACTCGAAACCGAGCCGAGCCAAATTCGAACCATCGAATGAATTGAATTTAGAACAAAATATTTAGAATTGGTCAAACTCAAACCGGGCTGAATAAGTTCGAGCAGAACCTCGAGGAAAAAAAAAAAACAACAACAACAACAAAGTTTGGTTAGTAAACATCCCTACCCCAACACTAATACGAACCTCTGATCAGTCAAGTTTGATGATATTGTTGGCATTTCCATTCAGAAGATTTTGCATGCCAAGACAACTGTTGTTCTGCTGAGATCTTTTGCGGACTATTTTTTTTATGCGTGAGCCTAAGCACAGACGAACTTTTGTTTTGTTTTTATGACATTTTTTTTTATAACGTGGCAATTATTAAATTTCATCAAGACTTTTTCGGTGCCACATCAGCGTTCTCAAACTTGCTTTGGCGTCCATTTGAAATTGGGATAACATTTACTTTTGACCTCTTAGAGTCCTTAAATTACAACTGTAACATTTAATGTCATGAAATGTGAATTTGAGGATATTTAATATCCCAAATTTGCAATTTCCTCATGATTCTCTTTAGACTTTAATGCTGATATTTTCTATAATATTGGTTACATTAATAAATCATGTGAATGATGTATAAAAAAAAATAAAAAAAAAATCATGTGAATGACATCATTTGACTGAATTAGATTAATTTTCGATTAAAATATAATAAATCCCTAATATGCCATAAAATTTATCTTAAACCCTTCATTTCAAAATTCACATATTTTAGATCTTCATACATAATATATTTTTCCTGAATCTCCAAAACACGCAAAAATATTAGAATGCCCTTAATGAAATTGAAAAATTAGAACCATACTCCCCATTTCTTCTTCTATGATGCACGGACACTTCTAAAAATATTATTTTGCCGTGTCGTGTCGTGTCGTGTCGGACACTCGTGTCCGACACCGTGTCCGACACTCCTCATGTGGAAAATTCAAGAAAAAATCCGTGTCGCCGTGTCCGTATCCGTGCATCATAGTTCTTCTTCCTCATCTTCTTCTCTCTTAAAACCGGCAAGGTCTCCGGCGCCTTTTCGCCACTTTCTGGAGATGGGAGATTCGAGTTTTGACTCATTTCGACGAGACAACTTCATTGGTGGCAACCTCGTCTCTTGAAAATGGTTGGAGACGGCGGCGCGACGGTGGTGGCCGGCGCGACAGAAAATAGCATAGGTGGGGAGTCCGGCGGCGGCATTCCGTCAACATTTTCCGGCGACAAAAATATGGATCTTGAAGTTTTTGACACGGGTAAGCTTTTGCAAGTGACGATTCAATTTTTGATAAGCGGTTTGAGAGTAATTGAGATTTTTTTTTTTTTAAAATCTATAATTCTTAGATCTGAAATTGAGGACAAACGGTTTCGAATTTTGAAAAACTGATCGGAGATGTGGAATGAGCACGAGGAGTACATCCGGTGTGAATTTTTCGGGATTTTTTTTTGACCACCTCCGGCGGGGTGAAAAAATAGGACAAAATAAATTTTTTAGGACATTAGAGAATTCAGGAAAAATATATTATGTATTGGATATATAAAATTTAAAAAGGGATTTAAAATAAGTTTTAGAAATAATTATTTCTTATAATTTAGCGCCCCATTCATTTTTCTCAATTATTATTACTTATTAGCATAAGTACCCTCGGGACGAAACTAAAATTTTAATTCATCCTATGCAATTCTTTACTTTCCTCTTAAACTAATACATTTTCACTCCGATCTGGTTCAACTGCTCTCAAACTACTAAATAGTTAATTAATAAAACCATCATTTATTAATTCCGTGATAAAGAGGTTTAATTGACATTTTACCTAGATTACACCAATGTTAATTTTGACCAATAGTAACAACCCCAAATCATAATAATATTAACCCAATAAATGACTTCTAAAACCATGCCCTAAATAAAAGCATACTCCAAATTCGTGTACTAAAAATGCGAATAATATTTTACAACAATTATAAAAGAAGTATATATTAGTGAAAAATGGATGAGTTCATACTTTTTACGATAATATTTATAGTGTACGGATATTTCTAAAAAAATTATTTTGTCGCGTAGTATCATATCAATACTTATGTCCGGTACTGTATCTGACACTTATCACGTAAAAACTTAAAAAAAAAAAATCCATATCACCTCATTTATATCTTATTATATCCATATTATCGTGTTCGTATCTATATTTTATAGATAAATATAATATTTAAATGATCCATTTTACTCGGGCAGTGACCCATAAAAGAAGCAAGAAGACAAAGAAGAGCCCACCTCTACGACCAAACCGAGTAAATAAATAGGCTTCTTCTCCACATCTATCTTTACCAAATTCCAAAACCTACTCTCTCTTTCTTTTATTTTAACCTTACTTTATGGAAAAATCCCATTCCCACCAATTAGGCACACTTTTCTTTCTTTTTTGTCAGCCTCCCCTGCTTTTATTACATTTTGGCATACTTCTGCCACTGCCCTTTCACTTTCCATTATTATTTCGGATTCCCCATTTATTAATAAAAATTTATTATCGAGATAGTTGAAGACGCTTATTACGGGGATCTCTCCCAACGTAATTTTTTATATCCATAAGGTTCGAACCCGAGACATTGATTAAGTGAACTCAAGTCCCTATTCACTTGAGTCAACTGCCCATTGGTTTTCAGTTTTGTTAGTGATTAGATTGTATAGGTACTTATAAAAATATATATGTCAAACATAAAATATCACTATTAAAAACAATCCTTCTAAAAATATCAATTTCCCGTATCGTATGGTGTTAAATATTCGTATTCTCCAACATTTATACCTAAAAAATTTAAGAAAAAATTCTTATAATTCGTATTTATGTGTATTTTACCAATCTTGTTCTGTCTCACTCTCCCGGGAGTGTGTGTCACAGAGAGGCCCGCTAACATTGAACTTGTTTTCTAATTCACAAAATTCGGTTCTTGAAATTCCATCAACGCCCTCCCACCCTTCTTCCTTCTCCAACACCTGTTTTTTTCACACGCAATTGATTCTCTCCTTCTCTCTCTCTCTCTCTCACACACACAAGGAGAACTTCTTTTCTAATTCACAGAATTCTTTCTTGAAATTCCATCAACATCCCACTTCCCCCATTCTTCCATTACCTCTTCTTTTTCACTTCCTCTCTCTCTATCTATGCCAGTAGTGGTTGCAGAAGACGACTCAACAATGGCGGAGCATCTCCGCTACAGAAGGCCCAGAAATCCTCCACAGCCCAGCACCGACAGTCCGGACCCAGATCCGAATACAGCCCACTCCAAACCCACCATTTCCTCCATCCTTCTCTCCACCAGCCCAATCACCAACGAATCTTCCACAACCCCGAAGAAGAAGAACAACTTCTCCTCGGCGACATTCAGAGGACTGGGGTGTACTGCCTCCTCTCAGGTTTCCGTCCCTGCGGTTATAAGAACATCGGCCAATTGGGAGGCCAAGAAATTGAAGAAGAAGAGGCTCAAGACTAAGAAAATTAGCCACGACAAGATGCCCATTAACAACAATTCTTCGGCTTCTGCTTCTGCTTCTGCTTCGGCTTCGGCTTCGGCTTCGGCTTCTTCGGTTAATGCTAGCCCGTCGTCTCTTTCTTTGGCATTGTCGTCTAGCTGTGTGAGTGTGCCTGATGTTTGGTGCGGGCCGGGAATTGGGCTAATCACTGATGCAGCTTCTGTGGATTGTGTTGTTTCCAGAAGGCCTGGAAGGGGTAAGCTTGATGGGGCTGACAGAATTGTCCTGGGTCAGAGGGAGGTAATTGTAATTTTCTGCTAATTGTATATACTTTTAAGTTTCTGTGTGTAGATATAATATTCTGGGTATTTTGTCTTCATTTGCATTTTGTTTTTTGGGTATGGTTGTTTTGATCTTGATTGTGTGCTGGTAATTGATGCCATAGTTTTCTCGAAATGGAAATGTACATCTAATCCTTATTTTATCAGAAATTTGATTTCTTGTCAAACATATCTATATGCCATAAATAGATTAATTATTTACTTGTTCCAATACTTGTTGGATTAATTTCCTATGGTTTCCTTGTTTTATGATGAATCCCCATTTTGTAATGCTCTTGTTGTTAAGTGTTGAATTGAATCCCCATTTTGTTACTTTAGAATCAACATAATAAACCGGCCTCAATTCTTGTTCGTTTGATTGTCAGCGTCCGTATACCGTGAGGAGAATGGTTACTCCTGAAGAAAACCCTTTTCTTGAATCTGATACTCCTTTGGGGTTTCCTCGCATTCGTTCGGAAGCTTCCGGATCAAGACATAGTCGTCACATCAGACATGGTTATCGTGAAGGACTTGCTGAGGTTAGCTTAATTCTTGCTTCAGTTGAGGAGTTATCCTATGTTTTTCCGAGCCCTGATGATGTTTTAGCTCCAATTGGTTTTTTTTTTTTTTTTTTTTTTCAATATCAGTATCATGAATCTGAATATTGCATAAATTTCTGTGATGGTGCTGCCGTTAGAACCTATTCTTCAATCAGTGATTGATGTTTCTATGCATTTTCTGAAAAGATTTGGGATGACCAACTTACCATAAGCCAGTTACTTGATGAAATGTCCATGTCTCTCAACTATCTTTGGATAACTCATTTGAATCTATTAAGGATGCTTTGGCATTAGCACAATTTCCTAAGTGCTTCTCGTCTTTTAGTACAATATCTTGCTCGAAAACTTGCACTTTATTTTGTGAAGTATACCTTAGCTGAAAGTATGGACCTGATTGGTTTCTCGGATATCACCCGCCATAACATTTTCTTCCACACTGCTTTCTTGAAAAATATCAATACTCTTGGCTTCGTGTATGAATTAATCAAACTTACCTTATATGTTGGACTTATATGCATTATGTTGGGATGGCTAATATTGTAATGTCTCTTACATTGGACGAGATGGAAATTTTTTTGGGGGATACGATTCAAATAATCCCCATTTTTACTTTAACATGTATCCAAAAAAAAAATCAACCTTTACTTCTTTGAATATATTATATTATTTTAGAAATATTAACTTACTAAAGTTTTTTTAACATGATATCATCTTCTATTTATAAATAGATATTTGTCTACATGCAGGTCTGCTTATATTAAATATACATTAATATGCATTTATATTTATGTGTATACTAAAATAAAAATATGCACATTAATAAATATTTCAAGAAAAGAAATTAAAAGCTCAAATAAAAGCAATTAAAATACATATTATATCCAAGTAAAAGAGAATACAAGAAGACTCCTACGGAAACCAAATAATCACAGTCATATCTTTAAGGATCCCACTAGTTATAAAACTCTTGAGATATTCTGAACAAATTACTTATGAGCCATTACGGAATTATTGTTCGACATTATCAACTGAAGCATAGGTAACAAAATGTTTACTGATGCCAACTTCATTCACAGATTGTAATGCTCCAAAGTAGTCTGCTGATGGGGGGGAGATCCGAGGGGCTCGACAGATACCAGGATTGGAGGCTTGATATTGATAACATGACCTACGAGGTAATCTTTCAAATGCTTTGATGCATCCGACACTCGGAAAAAAAGCAATCTTGCAGTGTCGTCTCGTGTCGGACGCCTTGTAGAGTGGGGGCTTCCCTCCATTTTTGTGCCCTTGAAGTTCTCTTTGTTCTATTTTGTAAGACTATTCTGAGTTACAAAACTTAAAAGCTTGGTGTAAACCCCAACGAACGAAATTTTTAGTCCTTTTCAATCTCGGCCCTCCCCAAAAATGATGGCTGCATCCCTGGTTTTATGGGCTAAACTTTTAAAAGTAGTGCATGTGTCGTCGTATCGGTATCGGTGCTTCATAGATCAAAAAAAGAAGACCATTTTAAGTGTCTTTTCCACTTGATGTGTCTTGAACAGGAATTGCTGGAACTGGGTGACAGGATTGGGTATGTGAGCACCGGACTGAGAGAGGATGAGATAAGCCGCTGTCTGAGGAGGACTAAACTTGCTGGATTAGGAGATTTGTCCTTATATTTTGCTACAGAGGTCGAGAAGAAATGCAGTATATGCCAGGTTTGTCGCCGCAAATTTCGATGTTCTTGTTTCATTGTTGGATTAGGAACAACACATTTCAATGTGATAGTAATGCGGTGGGTAAATGTTATTATTGGTCTAGATAGATTTGCCATTAGTATCACTCTATGAACCTAATGATCCATAACTTTGAAAAGTTAGTTGAAAATGAACCGATCAAGTTTTGTTTTTGACTGAGCTTTTGCATTAAAACCGTAATTGCAGGAGGAATACGAGGTGGAAGATGAGACGGGGAAGCTAAACTGCGGGCACTTCTACCACATCCACTGCATAAAGCAGTGGCTTGCTCACAAGAAGGCCTGCCCGCTCTGTAAAACCGAGGCTGTTTCTCAAACCTAGCTGAAAATAGGTTACTTGCCTCATAAATCTTGCTGCTGCTGTGATTATATTTTCTGTATAGATTTCCATGTTCTCGAAAGAAAGATCATTCTTTGCTGTGGCAGTTTGCTTGGTTTCTATAACCCAAAAATATGCCATTTCTTTTTTGTTGTTGGCAACTCTGGTGTTGATTGATGACTCAAAAATGATCATTATATAAGGTGATGTTTCTTCTTTTTACAGGTTGGTTTCACTATAATAGAACAACTCGTTAGAAACACCCATCTCAGATTCTTTTTAAGGAAGGTAAACGGTTTAAATTTTGGCCTTGTGAAACGAGCAATTAAGTTGGGAAGATCATCCAAATAATGAGATTATCGATTATCCACCCGAGCCTGAAGAAAACTCCGATGGAAAACAAAAGAAATAAAAAATTATGCGGGTCATTTTTGTTTTCGAATTTATATCTAAATAAAGATGCTTTTTAAGGGAAATTTGGTAGTAAAAATTAATAAAAATTGTCATGTTTTGCCTTTCAAAAGGGCTTTAATCTGAAATCAGAAAAAAAAAAAAAAAAGGCTTTAATCTTTACCTTATTTATTAATTTGTTTTCTTGCATAAGTTTGAATGATTGTGGCAGCCTGTTTTATTTTACGTTTCATCTCTTATGTTATTTCATTCTAGCATCGTCTGTAACTTCTACAAAAAAAAAAAAAAAAAGTGAAAAAAGGAGATGTAATATGAATAGGAAATCCAGAACTGCAAATTAATACAGTGAGTAAAATAGGAGATGTAACTTTACAAAAAAAAAAAAAAAGTAAAAAACTGAGATGTAATATGAATTTGAAATAGGAAATCCAGAACTGCAAATTAATGCTAGATTAGGTGTTAATTGTTTTTGAGTTAAATCTCCGCAAGGTGATTGAAAATTGTACTCAACGGCAACACATATAATTGGGATATAGAACCCAAGAAAAAGAAGTTAGCAAAGTTACCAATTTATTGTTCATAATTAGGCAAAAAAATAAGAACAATTTACAGATAATCTTGCACATGGTTGTTGAACTCAAGAATTGTGACAGCATTGAAAACTAATCAAACGTCCTACTAAGTAGAAACAGGAAATGGAAAATTGATGGCTAATTATGATGTGTTTGTTTATATGCATCAAGCCATATAGAACATCCATTTTCTCAGTTATCAGCTCTGCTCCACTCTGCATCCACATTCGACATTACCAAGTGCGTGCAGAGGATTATGATCCAATGCTTAATAACAACTTACATTCAAGAGAAGCATGCAACTAAAATCAATTAAACTGGAAAACAAAATTAGCATTAAGAGCATACCATGCTATGGCGAAAACTGAACAATATGGAACTTGAAGGTCATCGTTCCCCAGGTCTCGTTGTTGCTCTCGAATACCCCATGCTGATGATTCTAAAGATGCATTGCTGGGCCCCAATTTTATCCTAATCAGTTGAAGAGTTGGAATATCTCCAATTCCAGAAGGGATCTCCTCTAATGCAATGCAGTAAGCAATATGAAGATGCTCAAGGCTAGGGATGTGAGTATGTTCTGCTCGCCAGTACTTGATATATCTTAACCTTTCAGCTTTAGGAATTCCCCTTCTAAGGGTTCCCATTCTTCTCCCAAAAATGCATTTCTTATTAGTCCGAGAACTTGCAGATTGGGCAAGGAGCCCACGACACTCATGTCTTTCCAAGGAAGTTTGCAACCGACTAGAGTCAACTTTATAAGAGTGGACGAAAAGGCAAAGTTCTCAGGTAAGGGTATTGCATTCCATGTGAAAATATCAGACCAAACATAGAGAGTCTCAAGTTGGTGCAAATGGACCAGAATGCTAAGCCCATGAGTGTTTCGTGGAAAAGCATTGGAATCCCAATTTCTTAAGGTTAGGAATCATTTCGACAGTATTACTGGTGAATCTGAAACATACTCCTCTCGAGAGTGTTTGTAGGCATCCTATGAGAGGAACTCCATCAATGATCCTGATTTCGTCGTAAGGAATCGGTGGCAATGATATTCCCTGTTTGGATGTAACATGCCTTAGGCGTGGCATTTTCCAAATTTCCAATGGTAATGATGCATGAGATCTAAAAATTATTGTTTGAAGATTCTGGAGGTGGAAAATACGTAAAGAAACAGGGATACCGTGTAATTGAAGGTTGAGGTACCTTAAATGGAATAGCTCTGTGAGTTTAGAATGTAATAGCGATTTTCTCAGAGCTAAAATGTAATAGCTCTAAGAAACCTGAGGAGCGGATCGAAGCTCTTGTATCCAATATCCTCAACAATTTACAACCAGATGCAACTGATAATGAGTCATCCTCACGACAATATTTGGGGGAACAATAGATAAGAGAACGAACATTTGAGCCATGTTTCTTTATATATTTGAGGATTTGGGAATATTCATTCAAAGTTTGAATGTAAACACGGTGTACACAGAGGAGTAAATTTTCATCACGAGCTTTTTGGGAGCACAAGTCTCTCAAAACATCATGAATGATGCAAAACTTGAATTTGCCATTGTACTTCTTTCTGGTGATCAAAACAAGATTTCTATAATTGATCGACGAGATCTTTCAAATACTCTTCTCCCACCTCTTCTAAGCTTTTAGATTCAATTGGTCTTAGAAATCCCTCTGCAACCCATAACTTAATGAGTTCAAATATACGGATTTCATGATCTTTCGGATAACCTCCCAAATATAAGAAACACGGTTTGAGATGAGAAGGCAAATGGTTATAACTCAAATTAAGATAGTATTGTCGACAAATGTTCATCATTCTTATGAATAGCAGTCAAGCTAACTTTTCTTGCAGTACTTTCCCAATCATGTGGTGCCCTTTTGACATTTGATAGAACTCCCGCAATCACCGCAATTAATGCAAGCGGAAGTCCACCACAATTCTTTGCAATCAACTTCCCAATAACCTCGACCTCTTTGGGGAAATGTTCTTGTGCAGCAAACACTTTCTCTCGAAGAAGGGTCCAACTCTGATCCTCATCTAAGAACTACATTTGATGAAAAAATTTTGAACTGCTAACATAATCAGCCATATCAGACAATCTAGTAGCTATCATTATCCTGCTTCCATTTGAATTATCCGGAAATATCCTTATAATATCATTCCAGAATTTTACCTCCCATACATCATCCATGACAATGAGATACCTCATTCCATACAAATTTTTGTATATATGTTGTTGCAAAAGCGTCTCGCAATTTGAATTTAATTTCTCCTTGTTGATATTCAGTGAGTTTACGATAACCAAAAGAATGGTTTTCAAATGATAATCTTGAGATACAGTAATCCAAGCACGACAATCAAAACGATCATGTGTAAGTTTATCATCAAAAATATTTCTAGCTAATGTAGTCTTACCGAGGCCCCCCATACCAGCAATTGAAATGACCTCAAGCTTGGACGATTCTCCACACAGCTGTGCTTTTATTGTTGTCAAGAGGTCTCCATCAAATACCAGCATCGTATTTTTAGCCACTCGATGCTTGTACTCTTGATGATTCTACAGAAATATAAGGGTTCGGCTGCAAATCTTCATGAACTGTGTTCATGAACTGCAAATATAAGAGTTAGGCTGCAAATCTTCCCATTTTATTCTCATCAGCTCTTCCAGAACGAAATAAACTTCTCTGTTCACCTTCTTCAAGTCTTGATCATATGTATCCTCATCAAGTTCATGTCGGGAAGTCGGATCCCACCAAAACCTGCGACGTGATCTCTCACCACTAGTTCTATTATCTAGCTGAATATGAGTAAATAAAGTTGTTGAAATGTGAGATTCAATAATATCCTGTGCACGACAAGCTGCACCTCTGATTCTCCTTTCAAGAATATCGTTCCATTCGTCTTTATGATCTTTTGGAGAATAATCATCCAACATATTCTGCAAAAGCTTGAAATTTTCATAGAGAGAAACGTGAACTAATTGCTGTTTGTCAATAAAAGGTTATGTCCTTGAGTAATTGAACAAGTGAAACAAGAGCAGCATAGTAAGCCATACTTGATAGTATCTCCTTCAACACACACACGAACCAGAAGAAATATTACATGAATATTTTCAGAAACTGCTCTTCAACTTCTGTAATAAACACTTAGGAAGTAACTATCACTTGTATTAGTTAATTAGTATCAGTTCATCTCTGATTGGATGAGTAAATTTCTCTTATAGCCTATAAGCCGGCTAACTTTGATTAGAGTGACACGCACAAATCTTTTTTCACACATACTTGTCACAAAGTTTAACGAAAGGCAGAAACTTTACTGGCACATTCTAATGAGATGTTCCCTAAACGCACATCATAATATTCATGAGTTTAAGACAAAATATTGATACGCAAGTGTCAAGCGAATTATATGATTTTTTCAAATCACAAGGGAAGTTTTCGTAATTAAGTCAAAATTCAAGATATGTTAATATATATAATTATTTCTTTTAGAAAAGCACGGGATCTTTCAAACACGGGACCTGAAGGGACTATTCAGCTAACTTATGTGAGGCAGCTGGTTCGGAGGGATAACTCTTGGGATGAAGAGCTCATTGGAATGTCGAAACTCGTTTGCAGCTCCGGATGTAGAGGCAATCCTCTCGATTCCACTTGAAAACTTGGATAGCATCTTTGGCACTACAATAAATCAGGCCGATGCTCTGTAAAGAGTGCATACAATGTGGCTAAATCTGATTTACTAGCAGCACGGGACACAGCTTTGACGTCAGAGGAAGTGGAGGACCATTGCTCGTTGTCCGTGGTGTTCAGAGTAAGTGGAGGACTCGAACACACGTTTCTTTGGTGCGACTTTGTTAGACAGATATGGGCGGTTTCGCATCTTCCATGGAGAGTTGTGTCGGTTTGTCAAAGGGATACTGCTGCTTGGGGTAGATATGTGGTCAGCAAGATTTTAAGAGAAGATGGACAGGTTTGCCATTATTGTATGGAGAAGAGGAAATGCTACTGAGAGGATCGGAGATTCAGGTTAGATTTCATTTGCTTAATTCTCCTTTTTCATTACTTTAAAAGTTTTAAGTGCAGCTCGGCTATGCTTAAAAGTTTATTCAGGTTAGCTTTCATTGCTTTGAAAGTTTAACCCAACGGTTAGATGGAAATGTCCGTAATTCGATTTCTTTTCAAGCATCTCCATATTCCATAAATATATTATTTGCTTACTTTGTTCCAATATATGTTATTATTTCCCATGCCTTCCTTGTTTTATGATGAGTCTCAGTATTCCTTTTATTTGATATTTCAAATCTCTTGTAATGCTGTTAAGGGTTGAATCCCCATTTTTTCAGCTTCCTTATACTGTTAGGAGAATGGTTACTCTTGAAGACAACCCATTTCTTGAATCTGACACTCCCTTGGAATTTTCTGGCATTCGATTATTGGAAGCCTCCAGATCAAGACATGGTTACCGTGAAGGACTTGCTGAGCTTAGCTGACTTCTTGCTTCAGTTGAGGAGTTATCCTATGTTTTTTGGGACCCTGCTGATGTTTTATCTCCAATTAGTTTTTATATCACAAATCTAAATATAATTGCAAAAGTAGTTTTTATATACTAGGAGCTCCTTTACTTCAGTGGAAAATAACGGGTTGGTTATGCTTCAGGGGTTTACCAGCCTTTTACTTCACTATTTAATTATTAGGACCTAAAACCGGAGCCCCAGGTTACCAATGGGAAATGATGGGTTATATACCCATTAAAAAAACTGTGGCTAAATAAGCTAGTTGAATTGGATAAGACGAATTGACAACTTTGTCCTTGCTTTTCAAAGAAAAATTACATACTTGCCAATACAGGACAAAATTGTTCAGTTCCCGATGCGGGGACAAAATTATAAATGTATACCTTTAATCTTGTTTAAAAACCAACAATGTAAAGAGTCCAACAATCTAGTGTATTTAAGAGCAATGTTTTCCAATTAAAGTAAAGAGGGCACCGGTTTATATAACCAAGAAAAAAATCATAAACAACTCATTCGCAATGGTTAGCCAACTAGAAAAGTAAAGGAGCTCTAGATGAGTAGTTTTAAGATTTTGAGATTATCCCTTTTAATTTACTTCTTTTTGTTTGTTCCAGAGATCCTTTCATATTTCTCGGATATGTACTATTATATATTAAAATTACGGTTACAAAACTAAAATGATATAGATATATCAATATATCTAAAATATAATAAATAATATGGATGCATGAAAATATTCTAATGATAAAATTTGATTCAACAAAGTTTGGTATAGATTTATTATTGTTATTATTATTTCGTTGCTGAGGTTCTCGCCTTCCACAAGTGTAACTACAAGTGTTGTCTTCTGATACTTTTTTTGTTTTTTTAAACACATACACCCTCAAGTGGTTAGAGAGATTCGAATCCAAGATCATTGTGGTGGACAATGATTCTTTAACCACTCGAACCAACCACTATTGCCTTGTTGTCTTCTGATACTTGTTATCCGTATTCTATAAAATTTGTTCTAGTGAAGATTACCTATTATACCATTGAGATTCTCCAGCCTCTACCCCATTTTACGTACTAATGTTGCTAGCTTCCTCGTTTGAACCAGATTAGTTGTCTAGTTGTGGTTTGGTAACCTGGTAGCTACCATTTGATGTTTATGTCAGACTAAACTCGTATGTAAAGTTTTGCTGAAATGATTTGGTAACCTTTGGTGTCTGGCTATCTGCCATTTGAAGCGACGGTGGCATTGGGTTTTCTAATATATATTATATAATTGCAATGAAGAACAATATTATATTTAATTAAAATTAGAAACAAGATTTTAAAATTAAAATACATTACAATAATATGACATATAATTTGATTTATTGTATATATAATGAATTGTTTAAAAAGTTTGTTATATTGGTAATCATATTTTGTTGGATTTTTTTAAGAGGATAAATTAAGTAAATAAGGTATAAGGATTTGTTAAGATTTAAAAAATTGATGTGAATTCTTTTAAGAGCATAATAAGGTTTATTAACTTAAAAATAATAATAAAAGCATAAATTTATTTTGTTGGATTTGGCAATTAAACTTATAATATAATTATAATAATTTTTAATGTATATTTAACATTAATTTTTAACTACATCATATTTAATTAGAATTAAAAATTAATATCATAATTGAAACTCATTGCAATAATATAACATATAATTTTTTTTTTATTATAAATACTTTTTTTTTTTTTTAAACACACATACCCCCTAAGTGACCAGAGGGATTCAAACCCGGGTATTATAATTATAAATACTTAATGTGCGTATAATAAACAGAATTAATTTGTCTTTTAGATGTAAAATCCTAATGGAGACTTAACAGCGTTGGGATTAAATTTATCGAAAAAAACAAAGGGTTACCATATTTTGAAAACTGTGGGAAAAAAAAAAAAAAAATCGATCAATAAATTACGGGGACCAAAACTACAATTATCTCTTTATTAAATGTTGACGCACTAAAAATATATTTTTGATGTACTTAATAATTTGATTAAAAACGTGCACATTTTTACTAGTATATCTATATGTATATACATATGCTTATATGAAAAAGAAATAAATGGCTGATGCAAAATTCGAAGAAACTGCCATGTTCACTCTATTTGTAATGTGCTTCATTGGTCTTTATTGTTGCTAGTCAAAATTTTCATGCATCCATGCCATACAAAATAGCCTAAATGGATCTTTCAGTTGAGAGTGAAAAATATTCCAATTCCTTTGATCATGATTGCATTTATTAATGTAGATCTTGTAATTTAGCACAAATTCTCCTCAAGTGTGTGTGTGTCTGTGAGAGTGAGAGTGAGAGTGAGAGAGAGAGAGAAACAAAGATGTAAGTTCACAGACATGACATGGAGTCATGGACCATAGTTTTTGCCTGTTGCCAACTTGCGACAATAATTGCAAACAAATTCCAACTTGTTAAAAAATTTCAAATTTCAAACTTGACAACTAAATAATTTGGACAATGAACTAAACAATCTTTTATATCTGCTTCGTAGCAACTCTCTCTCCTTATAACCTCCTCTTACTTCGATTTTTTTTTTTTTTGCCTGTTTGTGTGTGTGTGTGAAAGAAGATCAAGAACAGTCAACAGCTGCAGCTGTTTGTTTCTCTTGTTCAATTACTAGAGGAGATAAACCAAGAGCAGTTTGTAGCAATAATCCTCTAATATTTCTTCTGGTTCGGGGTGTGTCAGTGTTGAAAGAGATACGATCAAGTATGGCTTATTATGCTGCTCTTGTTTCACTTGTTCAATTACTTAAGGACATAACCCATTACGATCGATATTCAAACTCTTTTCTTGGCAAACAACAAGTTCACGTTTCTCTCTATGAAAAGTTCAAGCTTTTGCAGGAAATCTTGGATGATTATTCCCCGAAAGATCATAAAGACGAATCGAATGATATTCTTGAAAGGCGAATCAGAGATGCAGCTTGTCGTGCACAGGATATTATTGAATCTCACATTTCAACAACTTTATTAGCTCATTTTCAGCTGGAGAATAGAGCTGGTGGAGTTGACAGAGTTCGCAGGCACTTGGGTTCTACTTTCCGAAAGACACTTGATTACATCGCGGAAAAGAAATATAATCGAGACTTGGACAAGGTGAAGACAGAAGTTGACTCCATTGTGGAAGAACTGATAAGGATCAAAGTGGAATGCAACACGACTTACGAAGAGATGCAGTCAAACCCTTATTCTTCGGAACAAGCATCAAAAGTACAAGCACCGAGTGGCAGAAACACTATGTTAGTATTTGATAATCACCTCATCACAGCAATAAAAGCCCAGCTTTGTGGAGAATCATCCAAACTTGAGGTCATCTCAATTGCCGGTATGGGGGGTCTAGGTAAGACTACTTTAGCTAGAAATATTTTTGATGATAGACTTACATACGATCGTTTCGATTGTCGTGCTTGGGTTACTGTATCTCAAAATTATTGTTTGAAAACCATTCTTCTGGCTATTGTAAACTCACTGAATATCTACAAGGAGGAATTGAATCGAGATGGGGAGGAGGTATTGCAACAACATTTATACAAAAATTTGTTTGGAAGAAGGTATCTCATCGTCATGGATGATGTATGGGAGGCAAGATTCTGGGATGATATGAGAAGGATACTTCCAAATAATTCAAATGGAAGTAGGATAATGATAACTACTAGATTATCTGATGTGGCTGATTATGCTAGCAGTTCAAATTTTTTTCATCAGATGCAATTCTTAGATGAGGACCAGAGTTGGACCCTTCTTCGAGAGAAAGTGTTTGTTTCACAAGAATATTTCCCCAGAGAATTGGAAATTATTGGGAAGTTGATTGCAAAGAATTGCAAAGGACTTCCACTTGCGATTGTGGTGATTGCAGGAGTTCTCTCAAATCTCAAAACGGAACGACATGATTGGGAAAATATAGCAAGAAAAGTAAGTTCAACTGCTATTGATCAAAATGACCAACATTTGTCGATGATACTAACTTTGAGTTATAATCACTTGCCTCATCATCTCAAACCGTGTTTTCTATATTTGGGAGGCTATCCGGAAGATCATGAAATACGTATATCTAAGCTCATTAGGTTATGGGTTGCGGAAGGATTTCTAAAACCGATCGAATCTAAAAGCTTAGAAGAAGTGGGGGAAGAGTATTTCAACGATCTCGTCAATAGAAATCTTGTTTTGATCACCAGAAAGAACTCCAATAGCAAATTCAAGGCTTGCATCATTCATGATGTTTTGAGAGACTTGTGCTCCCAAAGAGCTCTTGATGAGAATTTTCATCTCTGCATGCAACGAGAAGATGACTTTCAGAGGGTATCCATCACGAATGTACGTCGTGTCTATGTTCAAAATTTGGAGAATTACTCCTCGATTTTCAAATATATAAAGAAACATGGCTCACATGTTCGTTCTCTTATCTGTTGTTCCCTCGAATTTTGTTACAACTATGACTCATCATCAGCTGCATCTGGTTGTAAATTGTTAAGGATATTGGATTCAGGAGCTGGGCTCTTCCACTCAGATTCTGATGGAATATTTGAGCTATTACATTTAAGGTACCTTAACGTTGTGTTAGCCCACGGTCCTGTTCCTTCACGCATATTCCACCTTCAAAATCTTCAAACATTAATTTTTTATTCACACGTATTGTTACCATTGGAAATTTGGAAAATGCCACAGCTAAGGCATGTTATTTCCAAAATGAAAGTAACATTGCCACCGATTCCTTATGATGCAATCAGGATTATTGATGAAGTTCCTCTCCTGGGAAGCCTACAAACACTCTCAAGAGTAGAGCATTTCAGATTCACCCGTGAGACCATTGAAATGTTTCCGAACCTTAAGAAATTGGGATTCCAAGGCCATTCCCAGGTACACCAAATTTGGGAGGATTATCTGCTCAGCAATCTGGTCCATTTGCACCAACTTGACACCCTCACTATTTCGTTTGGTAATTCCTCACGGGATGCAATACCCTTACCTGAGAACTTTGCCTTTTCGTCGACTCTCATAAAGTTGACTCTAGTTGGTTGCAAACTTCCTTGGAAAGACATGAGTGTTGTGGGTTCCTTGCCCATTCTACAAGTTCTCAAACTAAGAGAAAATGCATTTTTGGGAGAAGAATGGGAACCCATAGAAGGAGAATTCCTGAAGCTGAAATTCCTGAAAATGGACATGTTATATTATCTCAAGTACTGGCGAGCAGAAAATACTCACTTCCCTTGCCTTGAGCACCTTCATATCAGATACTGCAACGCATTAGATGAAATCCCTTCTGGAATTGGAGATATTCCAACTCTTCAACTGATTAAGTTGGAGTTGGAGTCCTTCTACAACAATTCAGCTTTGGAATCATCAGCATTGGAAATTCAGAAACAACAGCAGGACCTGGGGAATGATGGCCTTCAAGTTCGTGTCGTTCAGGATTGGTGTGATCTTGGTATGCTCTTAATGTAATGTTTGTTTTCCAGTTTAATTGATTTTAGCTGCATGCTCGTCTTAAATGTAAGCTGTTATGAGCCAGTTTATTGATTGAACCATAATCCTCTGCACAATTACTTGGTAATGTCAGATGTGGATGCAGAATGGAGCGGAGCTGATGACTGAAAATTGCTGTTCTATACGCCTTGATGCTGTAATTAGCCCTCAATTTTCCATTTCCCATTCCTATTTAACAGGACACCAGTTTAGTTTTCCATTGCTGTCATAATTCTTGAGTTCAACCTTGTGCAAGATTATTGGTGGATTGTTCCATTTTCTTGAAATAGAAATTAAAACAGAACAGTATTTCCTTGATCAATTTTCTTGAAACTAGTTAGCTATCTGCTAGCTTCCTTTGAACCCACTTATCATACTTAACAATTTTCAATTTCTCTTTACGTGCGTGTGTGTGGTTGAATTAAGATTAAGATCAAGATCAGGTATGGCTTATTATGCAGCTGTGATGAAACTAACATATGACCGTTGGAGGAAGGTCAATTCACAGCTGTTCAGTTAAAGCTAATCCTGGCCATTGGGATGTTTTAGAAGGGATTCAGGACGATGTCGTTGGAGCAAGTATAGAAAGATTGTGACTGTTGAAAGGAGGAGAGATGATCGTATGGCTGAGATTATATCATCTGCTGACAATCTAGCCGTTGCTATTATTCTAATGGATGGATTTCAGTTGATTGAACTCAAAGGTAGAATATCCACATTTTTTGAGTTTATTCTCTGGATACGTTATATGTTCGTATTGTCATATTCATGTGCATTCAGAATTGTTGGGGTTTCTGTGATTTGCCTGTCTGTAAGCATGCTGAGGTAACTGATGCAGTTTTCAGTGTAAATGTCTTTCAGCCAATTTCGTACATTTTTTATTCTTTTTTCTCTTCTCACTTCTTATTTTTGCCACTCTCAGGTCATTGCAGGTTGAAGGATCTTATATCAAACATTCACAGGAATATCCATGTCAGATGCAACTGCGAAGAAAGACCTGACGAAACCGGGACTCAGAAAGAAGACCTTCTGAAAAGCCTTTAGGAGCCTAAAGGGTAACTTAGCAGATCCAATTTAATCTAACATCACAGAGCTATTTAATGCTAGGCAGGTTTTGGGTGGACAAAATTTGAGAAGAAAGCAGAACACATAGTTTACCTTGCAGGATGGAAAGAGGAGAGAATGCATATTGTGTAATTTAACTGGAGTATCATTACATAATTTAACTGGATTACTGTTATCGGGTTGTTTACATGTGCACTCCTGCAGGATTGAGTAATTAGAACTCGTAGCTCTTAGATAAAAATATTACACAATCTATTTTTTCAAGTTTGAAAATTTGTAAATGAAGTCATCCCGGTTGGATTTTTTTTAAAAATCATTCTTGAATTTACTATATTTCACCACTAATTAATTTCTCACCGTTAATTGAGGAGAAAAAAAGTTATCATGAATATCAATCAATTTATAAACAAATCATGAGTTGATCTTCCAAAAATTTCATAAATTAATTGCCTTTCACTTGAAAATGATGTGTGAGAAATTAATTAGTGGTAAAATATAGTCAATTCAAAAAAAATTTCGTGGAAAATTCTATTGGAATTAATTCCTTTGTAATTTTTCAAATTTGAAACGGTAAATTGCTTAATATTTTCATCTAAGAGGGAACAAATTAAATTACCCAATTTAATAAGGGGTGTAGATGAAAAATACTCTTATTTTTTTATACGATTAAATTCCTACATGCTAACTTCGCGTCCTTGAACTTTTAAGGGTCTTTCTGAATATAAAGCTATGCAGAGAAGTAGACTTAAAATTAGTCATAAAATTATGAACTAACTTGTTGTAATTCTAATTAGTACAATATTGTGTTAACTTGGCAGACACTATGGTAGATAAAGTCTATGCATTTGAGATTTGGGAATGGAGATAAAACAGAGTGTTTTACGCATTAATTATCCAACCTCAAACCCATACTAAATAATATAAATATATGAAAATTAAATTTAAATTTAACAACTATTATAAGTACTTACCAAATCTAGTTAGTTTTGCACCTTATTTGTCTAAATTCTAACCCACACTAAATGGGACACGAAAAAATGATAAACTTTATAGGATTATTATAAATATTCACCAAAAATATTTATTACAGTAATAATATTATTTAACAACTATAATTAATACGAGCGAATATTGTGTAAATATAAAAGAAGATTTGCATGGATATTTAGAAGGAAAATAGCCGTTGGTTATTAATTAGGTAAAATAAAATAAGATTTGCATGGTTAATTTAGAAGGCAAATAGCCGTTAATTATTAATTAGCCAACTCTAAATGTCCTTAAAATAGAACAGGGAAGTCCTTAAAAAAATAATATAATTAATAAAAGAAAAGAAAAACCCCATTTATGGTTCGGGCCTTCAAAACCCCCACCATTATTTTTCGAATTCCCCCGCTCTCACAGTAGCACCGAGGTCGAAGAAGGGGGCGAACTCTGCAAAATGTACGGCGGAGGTGAGTATACCGGAGAACTCGTTCAATTCTTTTGGTATGTTTGTGTATGATTTCAGTTTGTTCGTGTAATTGAGCACAATTTACTGTTTATTGTCTTCGCTTCAGATGAAGTGTCGGCGATAGTGGTGGACTTAGGTTCGCACACCTGCAAAGCTGGTTACGCGGGTGAAGATGCGCCTAAAGCCGTTTTTCCATCCGTGAGTCCACTTAGCCTCTATGTTTTCTCTCTCTTTTATCAAAGCGTCTGTTGATTTGATTATTTTTTTGTTCTGTTTCGTATGTTGTGTTTTGCTTGCGAATTTTGTTAGTTCACGGGTTGTGGGTCTGGATTTTATTTTTGGCCTTTGGTTTTAGTTTAAGTTGATTGTTGTGTGTTTGTGCGTGAATTTCCTGCTTTGGAAATTATACTGATTTATGGAGAGTAGGGTTTGGTGGAGATTGGAAATATTGCTTCTAGGCGACTAGCACTAGTTATTTGAAGTGTTGAAGTGGACGTGATGAGTGTGTTGGAGGGGGCATGAGGGGAAAAGAAATAACAAATGTTTA
The DNA here is from genome assembly GCA_037501455.1 of Lantana camara. Lineage (NCBI taxonomy): Eukaryota > Viridiplantae > Streptophyta > Magnoliopsida > Lamiales > Verbenaceae > Lantana > Lantana camara. The sequence goes on along the minus strand of CM074860.1, from coordinate 94,103,640 downwards.
CAGTTGGTTTTTTCGGTTGATTAGAAGTTTCATATTTGCATTCGCATTCACCCCCTCCCCTCCCCATATATATATACTAAATTTGTGATTGTGTTCCCTCATCACTGTTTGTATCTCTTTGTCTGCAAATATCTCCAATTAGGTTGTCGGGTCAATTGACGAAATGGATGTTGATGATGCTGATAATTCAGACAAGAACTCGGGACCTGGCCAGGATTCTAAATCCAAGGGCAAGCGCAAATTATATGTAGGTTCACAAGACTTGGGGTTCCGCAGGGATCATATGGAGGTAAGTGCTGTCCATGCATTCTCCTGAGATTTGTCATTGCTTCACAGTCTGAACATGAAAATGATATCATCAGATCCTATCACCAATCAAGGATGGAATGATCGTTGACTGGGATATGGTTGAAAATATATGGGACCATTCCTTGAGGTAACCTTTTTGTAATTTGGTAAATCATTTGTTGAGTTAGCCAATGCCCTACATTCCACCTTTCAACATGACAACCTTAAGCCATGTCTGTATTTTCAGGAATCCCACATTTTTTAGTTCTCTTTTTTTCTTTAACATGTTTTCCAAAATTTCGGAACTGTATAAAATTTCACAATTACCATGCCCTTAATTCCAGGAAGTGCCTGTTGATTGATCCAAAGGAACACCCAATGCTTCTTGCTGAGTCGTGTTCTAACACTCAACAACAAAGAGAAAAGTAAGCTGAATTTCTAAACTAAGTTACTGATTCTGTTATTAATGTAAATGTCATCTGCATTTTACATGCACATCACGCAGTTTTATGTTGCAGATTACAGCTAATAACTAATAAGAAGTTACTTATGGATCTCTGAGACTGTGATTGCACTAGCAGTTTTTCTAGTATCGGTTCTTCATAGATTTCGATGCATTTACTTTTACTTTACTGAACCAAGCATCATCCAGACCTGGTACCTTTATTTTCTGCCTTGCACAGTAGGGAAATGAATGGCTGTTATTTGACAGTTTAGTTCTAGGAATAAGTATTGATGAATTCTTATTGAGCAATAGTTTCTCGAGTCACATCATCTACTTTATGTCAAGGTTACGTAATGATTGGCTGATAAACAGAGAATATGTTGTTAAGCTGGTATTATGATGCAAAGTGGGTGGGAAACTGGAACGGATTTTTATATTAGTAGTTTTTAGGTTCAGCAATGAATATGTACTAGTTAAGGTTGGCCGAAAGGTGAGGCAGAGCAATGCTTATGGGCCTGAGAAGAATTTGGAGTTAAGATACACTCGTGTAACTCATCTCTGCCTTTGTGCAGGGGCTTTTAATTGAGTATTTTAATTAAAGTAATTCCTTTCCGTTGTCGTTATCATACTTCAAGGAAAGGTTGGGGGTGGGGAGGGCGCTGGTCTAGGTAGGATGAAGTGTTGGTATGCTTATAACTGCTCATGTGTGAGGTCCTGCAAATATTATACACAGGTCATAGCTCAAGCACTTGAGAATCTTGAGTTGGAATGTCAAATGCCTCATGGATTTTGTTTGTTATTTGTATTAGTAAATGCAAACTTTTAGAGTCACAATTTCTCATAATTTTACTGTAACATGTCTTTTAGGGATCTTTTTATTGAATCCAAGCTGACTACCAAGTGATTTTCATCTCTAACAGGACAGCGGAGATTATGTTTGAAAAATATCAAGCCCCTGCATTATTTTTGGCCAAAAATGCTGTGAGTTTCTATTTCAGCATTCGTTTCCTATTTATAAACCATTGATCTGACCAGAGATTGGATCTGCATGACTGTTCTCATGTTATATATATATATATGCTATTTGGTAAGTCGTAATTGTTAGTTGTTTACTTATGCCAGGTGCTCACATCCTTTGCATCAGGACGTGCGACGTCTCTAGTCGTTGACTGGTAGGAACCTATAAGCTTCATGTACTGTTGGAGTCGTCTTTTTATTTGTGTGCACTTTTTTAGGATCATTAACCAGCCAATTTATTATCTTTGTTGCTTGATTCAGTGGTGGAGGATCAACTACTGTGGCTCCAGTACATGAAGGATATGTTCTTCAGAAGGTCTTTACCATTTATTTTAGCTTCATGTCCTGCTCAGTGTAATCCAAACATCAAAAAGTTGTGATCTGGGCAGTAACATATATAATCTTTAATGCCGATTTTCCTATTTAATGGTACTTCTATTTTTGTATGTTTCTTATAGGCTGTTGCAAATTCTTCTATTGGAGGTGAATTTCTCACTGATTGCTTGTTAAAAAGCCTGGAACACAAAGGAATTTCTGTGAGTTCTTTTATTTTCTTCCCCGTATAAATTTGCAATTAAACAAAATTTAATCTCGTAATCTGCATTTATTTAAATGTCTTCTTTGATTTCGTCTCATCTTATAATCCAAAATTGCAGATAAAACCTCGGTATGCATTCAAACGGAAGGAAATTCGTCCAGGAGAATTTCAGGTATCCTCTATTCAATGCAAAATAATTGGTCTTATTTTTCCATTACAACTAAAGAATGTCCCGCACCCCTTTGGTTCTCTTCTATTTTCACGGCTAATAGGCTGTGCCTGATATTGAAAACTTGTTTACGTGTTGGAGTAAGTCTAAGGAATTCATGCAAAACTCTAGTTTGTATTAACTATGTTGCAGTTTGCTTGAAAGTTCCAGTATAACCATCAAACCGTAGCAGCACTCTCTTCAACTGTTTAACAATACTATCTTCCTTTGAGCTAAAAGTAAAACCTTCTTAACAGCATATATTGGATCAGATCAAGTCTATAATCCATGTTTCAATGGAATGTTACATCTACCTAATCTCATCTGTGGTCTTTTTGTGAGAAAATGTTTCGGTTACCTGTCCTTAACTGCAATGCTGGTATCTTCTTTTCATAACCTGTGTTCCGTTATTTTGATTTTCACAGACAGTGGACATTGATGTGCCCAATACGACGGAAAGTTACAAACTCTATTGCCAGGTCACTGATTGATCACACTCATTACTCCCATGGTCCTTATTCTGTTACTAAATTTGTTCTGCAACAGCGGGTGATTGTTGGTGATATTAAAGAAAGTGTTTGTAGAGCATCGGACACCCCATATGATGGTTTGTTCTGTTCTTCTATTAAATAAATTAACAATATTGCTTTCTAATGCATTGAAATTTGCTCATGATTGGTTCCTCTATAGTGTTATCAGATATGTCGATTCCCTACATAGCAACTGTTGTACTTTTTGAGAAAATTATTAATTGATCATACCTAACTAAGAATGTTTTTAATTTATGAGTTAGATAACATAGTTTGGTTAATCCGTTCACTTTGTTGCATGATTGGAGAATATATTCTGACATTGTTTCTTTTGGTCAGAAACTTCATATTCAAACATCCCAATGACGTCTTATGAGCTCCCTGATGGACAGTAAGTCTTTCATTCTTGTCTAGTCATTATTTCGAAGAATCAGATTCTGACATATTAAAGAAATTATATCCACGTCATTGATTATTCACACAATGATTGATCACATCTGGTTGTCTTTTCCTGAAACCAGTATGCTTGGTCAGTGATGATATGTACCTGGTTATTGACTATCAATACAATATTTCTTTGTAATTAACTATATGTTGTGCATCATTGAATATTTTTATCTTAAGCTAGTCACTATCTTGTATCCTAATATGCTTTGTCTATTTTAATGTCATGATGTAGGACAATTGAAATTGGTGCTGACAGATTCAAGATTCCTGAAGTACTGTTTAATCCACCTGTAGCTCAGGTTTGTGTCTGGATAATGTTGCTTGTTTATCCTAGTGACTTTTATTGCTGAGATTCTTCTCAAGGTATGCATACTATTGGTCGTGTTTGTATGCATCATCGCTTGTAAGTTTTCAGCGATGCTGGATTTGATTTGGGCTTGCGAATATTGTTTGTCTTTCTTCTCAATGTGGAATCTTGGTGCTTTATGAATTTATACAAGATATAGGAGCAGTTTTAAGATTCTGAGATAGCTTTTTTCTTTCTTTTTTTTTCCTTTCTTTCTTTTTTTCCCCGTCCAGAGGTCCGATATATAGTGGATGCATGAAAATATTGTAATGATTAAATTTGATCATTCAAGTCTGGACCATTTTATATGATTCAACAAATTTTGGTATAGATTTATTATTGTTATTATTATTCGTTGCTGACATTCACGCCTTCCACAAGTGTAATTGGAAGTAATTTGGATCGCTATCGTTATAAAAATAAAACAAGCTGAATTGTGTTCTGAACAAATTTATTCTTTTTTCTTCTTCTTGTTACGGGTGCCTGTGGTAGATAACTCTATTTGTTAATCCTTGTGGTGCTATTATTGAAACATTTGCCTCTAAACCTCACTGTTGACTGTTTCATAGTGAACATATAAACTACGATGTACTTACAGTGTTGTCTTCTGATACTTGTTATTTGTATTCTATGATATTTGTTCTAGTGAAGATTATCTATTATACTATCGAGATATTCTCCAGCCTCTACCCTGTTTTACTAATGTTACTAGCTTTCTAGTTTGAACCAGATCAGTAGCCTAATTGTGATTTGGTAACCTGGTATCTTCCATTTCATGTTTATGTCAGACTATACCTGGTATGGAATTTTTTGCTGAAATGACATCATCTGCTCGGGGTCTGCCACAAATGGTGAATATATTCTCTTTAAACATGCTTAGCTCTGCACTCATATCTCATGTGGTGTTTTTTCTTTTCTTTTCCAAATACAAGTTAATTTGTTTACATATTTTTCAGGTCATTGATAGCATAAACAGATGTGATGTTGACATTCGAAGAGAACTGTTTAGCAGCATACTGGTAAGAAATTACTGTCAAGAAAAACATGCTCATGAAAGTTGTAGATTCCCCTATTTCACGCCCTTTTCAATAAATTATTGAGTCATTAATTAGTTGGCAATTTCTATTCGTGCAAGATCTTCAAAGTTTGTTTTCTATCCGCTAGCTTATGTTACTATTTACGCTGGTCTACATTTTCTTTTCTTTTACTGCTAACTTGGGTTCACCATAACAACATGCCAAACCCCAACCCCCACAGCACAGTCTCATCTCATAGGGGTTTATTCTGGTATCCATGCTGCAGGCTGGTACTCAAAAGATTTTTCCATATTTGCTCTTGAACGAATTTATGTAGCAAAGGTTATATAAATAATCAAAATCTGATAAGCCTTAACACATAAGGTTATAATACAAGCATGTAACTCGTGAATAAATTTTCATAGCTCGCTCCTGTTTAAATAGGTCCTTAAGCAGGTTAAATAGATGATCTATGCTTTAATCATTTCAACCTTCAATTGATTGTATCTATACGTGTAAATGTCTTCAACTATACTCAATTTTCTGAGGTCATATATTGATTGGTTCCAAAAAATCCTTCATCTTTATGTTCACTGAAAAATATGGAGAAACGATCACGGTTAGTTATTACAATCTTTACTATTTTGTTTTCTCATCCAATTTATGAAATCTTTGTTATAGACTTAAAAATGTATTGTAGCTTTTATAATACCAATATGATTGTATGCAGCTAGCTGGTGGCACAGCATCAATGCAACAATTGAAAGAACGACTTGAGAAAGATCTTCTGGAGGTTCTGTCATTACAATATCTGGCTTGCTTGATGAAATTATCTCTTGTTTATTTATCTTTAGAAGAGAATTCCAATGTGTGAGTTATATTTATATTGCTTTAGGAATCTCCTCAAGCAGCAAGGGTTAAAGTGTTAGCAAGTGGAAATGCTACTGAGAGGAGATTCAGGTTAGATTTCATTTGCTTAATTCCCCTTTCTCATTGCTTTGAAAGTTGAAGTGCAGCTCCGCTATGCTTATATATATTAGGAATTTATGTAACATTCACAATTGTACATAGAAAAAAAAGCCGTGATAGGGAGTAAGCTAGTTTATTTTGCTCGAGCTATCTGTCAAAAATGAAATAACTGAACCATTGATGTATTAAGAAGCAGAAAATTGAGCTTATAAAAAGAAAAAGGCAGTATTGAGTGCTTTTTATATGGGAAAAATGGTCATTCACACCAAGAAAGTGGACCTATGTTTGTGCACAAACTGATTTTGTAGTTTTGTGTCTTCCCGCTAATTCGCATCGGCATGTTCATTAGTAAATGCTAGTTCATGATTGCTTTTTTCTCCCCCTTTCTTTCTCATTCATATGGACATATAACATCCGGACAAAGCCAGGATTTGGTTGAAGGGACAAGATTAAAGAAAATTATAATAACTTTGGGGGCCGGGGGTTGGCAAAATTAAATTCCACCAAATTATACCCCCTCCCCCTGGTGCAACATGATTGTTATGTATTATATAGTAGAGCTGTACTGGTCTGAAGATTTAATTAATGAGCTGAGTTCGTTGTGTTTGATGCTGGTTACTAATGAGTGTAAATTCAGTGTCTGGATAGGAGGGAGTATACTGGCATCACTTGGTTCGTTTCAGCAAATGTGGTTCTCAAAGTCTGAGTAAGTTACACATTCCTCACCAACACTTTTTTTTATTTTTTTTTTAACTTCACACACATTCTTTTTTAGTCCCTGTAGAAATATAGTTTTAACTCATCTCGTTGCCTTTGTGAAAATTGTGCCACCTTGTGTGGTACGGACAGGTATGAGGAGCATGGAGCTTCTTATATTCAACGGAAATGCCCTTAAATCGAGCATTGCTTCTCAAGTAAAGCAGGAAAATGGGCTTCGGTTAAGATTATGGTTTGCTAAACATTCTGTACAATTTGCCTTGTACTAATCCCATATTTATTGACGCGTGAAGGAACACCGACTAACTAGGTAGGATGTAACTGTAGTGTCCGCTGTGCTACTTCCCTAGTTCGGAGCAACTATGGAGAGAATTGATGCGCTTTTAAGTAGAATGGAGATTGTCTTCAGATTCGTATTTCCATTTATTGAGATGGGGCTATTAATGGGGTTAAAAGCTTTTAATTTGGGAGAGATTATGCTTTGAAAGTAAGAAAAGAAGGAAAATTTCTCTCATCGCATCAAACACCAGTGCCTCTTTGTGTGGCTGAGCTCAGAGTAGAGGTACCACTTATCAATTGTGTGGCTGAGCTCAGAGTAAAGGTACCACTTTGATGAGGTAAAATTCAGAACCTTGAAAATTTATAGCCCTTGGATCTTGCGAAAAATTGAAAAAGGGTATTCCTAATGAAAACTAGGGGTGAAGTTTGATTCAAGCTCGAATTTTAGAGCTCAAGATCGTTAAGCTTGAATGCTTGTTTAAAGAGTTGGACGGAGTAAAGTTCGATACAAATTCGAAAATTTTAAGGCTCAAGCTTCTTGTTAAGTTTGAGCTTCTCTTTAATCCAAATGTAAGTTTAAGAATGCTTGTTTGAAGAGAGAGAGTAAAGTCCGATCAAACTCGGAAATTTTTATAAGCTTGAGCTTCTTTGCAATCCAAACTTAAAGTTCAAGAATGCTTGTTTACAAGCTCTTGAGTTGGTACACGGGGTTTTTTTTTTTGATCTTTTTCTTTGTATATGAATGCGTACGTGATATATTATTAATGTTGATATTATATATACTACAAAAATATCATGTATTAGAACTATTTTTGGTGACAATATAGTTAAATCATGCTAATAATAAAGTGGTATTTATCTGGCTCACCCCCACCCAGAAGAAAACGAAAAAGAAAAAAAGAGAGTTCAGCTCAGCTCAGCTCGCATTCATAAGCAATACTATAGAAAACATTACTTACAGCATATGTTAGTAACTATGCATCATACATTACAAGACCATCAGATACCTTTGGTAATCTGATCTAAACATAAAAGTGCAATGTTTTATTCATATGTTTTAAGAAAACATACAATCAACTCTCATAATACTCGTGTACAAGCATAAAAAGTAAGACGTGAAATGATTATAGAAGCGCTATCTTCTTCAAATTTGTTATCATTAACAAGTATTCTCAATTGAATTAATTATCGGCCATAGCCAAAAGGTAACCGCGTGGGATAGTGCCCACGTAGATATATATTGCCAGACAAACACCATGCCTACATGAAATCATACAAGTAGTGCACACAGCAGGATGTTCATACATGGTAATCAAATGTTGGATAAATGTCTTAAAAAAGTTAAAAACCATTGCATCGAAGATATTGTCCTATAGTGCTAAATTGCTAATAGAAATGCCACTCATTAGTACAAATCCAAGTAAATCATGATCATTGGGGAATATGTGAATTCCAACAAGCAATGCATAACAAGTTTTTCTTTTTTCTTTTTCAATATTGCTGGCTTTAAATGAATATAAATCGAGGGAAACCGCAAGGGGGAAAGCACAAGCTATAGAAAACACAAGTCAAGAATGGTTACCCGACAAATTTATTACCTGCATATCCCTATCACAGTAATATGGTGATCAAGATAGAATCCGTTCAGTCTCCAACTTTTATATTTACATATATATCCCGTGTCACAATACATGCAAACTCCCCAATTACAGTTTGATTACCTAAAAGCAAGTTGTTCTCAACAGCCGCCACTGGCAGGTTCAATGGAGCTCAAAAGGCCATTGCTTCTAAGCTGCATGCAGTGCTCTTCTGCGTCAGCTTGACCACATACTATCACAACAGACCGGCCATTGTAATGGGCTTCTTGCATAATATTCACAGCATCGTCAATAGTCATCCCAGGTATGACCTTCATCAGTACTTGCACAACATACTCCCTTTTGTTGTAGTCGTCGTTATGCAGCATTACACGATAAGGTGGGGATGTTTTCTTTGACTTCCTGGAAAAACAAAACAAAGACTGCTGTATACTTTCATGTTGATAACTCTTGAGTCTCGATTTATTTGATTCCTCATGCCAATAACATCATCGAATTTGAAAAGACACACTCTTAAGAGCTTGAGATGAACGTTTTATGAGGAAAGACAACAGATCAAAGGAGAAAAAACTAAAGACCAGATGAAAGGATCATCCAGGAGGGGCTCAACCATCCAAGCTACCAACCAAGGTTATCTCATCATATATCTTCGAAAATGCCAACTGAAACAATAAGGATAGAACAAACACTCTAATAGCTATATCCTAAGACATTGGCCATGTCATCTTAAAACTCAGAAATTTAATAATACTGGAAAAAATCTGAGTCACATAGCAAGTGCAGGCAAGAGGACAGAAGACCTGTCAAAATCATAATTCCATACCTCAAATCAAACTCAGATTCACGGCCTGGAGTTGTTTTTTCTATTACTGGTTTATCCAAAACTCCGCCACCTTTACCTAGAGCCCCAATTGGCATTGATGTCAATGAGCTTCGGTTTGTCCATTGTTTATGAAGTGGTTGTCTATCCCCTGCACAATCAGGATCATATCTCATCCAGAGCCACATTCTGAAGAATCAAGTGACAGACTATAACTACAGTAAACTACCTCTATTGAAAGTTGGAGTATGGAAATGATAACAGAAATTAAATTGTAGTCGTGAGTAGTCCCAAAAGATTGGCAGTGAATCAATTAATCATTAACCAATGGTCTGAATATCAAAACATAATTAAGGCATGCTAACATTTTTCTTGCCATCATAATTTTTCAAGAGGTCTGGGACATCCTAAACTTGTTCAGAAATCCTATGGCAGTCAAAATCCTTTGCTAGACTCGAGACTTGGCACGTCTCGCAGTATAAAACTAAAGCAAACTCATATATACATATATCTAACAACAGAGTATATATTAGGTGACAATTTCCAAATATCTAAATAAAGATCTAGTACTGGTTATCTCACTGACACACACAAAATTCACAACTTTATAAGAGCATATATATATGTTAATCATCACTTCCGTATTCAAGAGCATCATGAGTATATAAGCATTTCACGTCTTACTCATGGCCGAGTTGTGTACAAATTGTGTACTTAAATAAATAAAAGAAAAAAGCATGTGTTTCCTTTAAGAAAGACATCATATGTGAAGTTCTTCCACAGAAATTTATTAAGAACGTGTGAATCTAAATAACAGCTTAAGTTCAACAAAATGGAAAGGAACTTCAGTCTGATTACAACACTTAAAAGAAGCTTAATCCATTTTAAGATTGAAATATTTGAGAACTCTTGTTCTTTCACATCTAATGAACTAAACCATTGTGATAATTACATATTCCCTTCTTATACTTGAGAACGAATAAAATTAGCAGAATGAATCAAACTCCTATCTGTAAATCTTCAATAGTGCTTCTCCTGAAGTTGGATGTGGCTTTCTGTAGCAATTTTCTAGTATTTGCCTCAATTTTACAGCGCACATGGCATCAAGGCCAAAATTACAGCTTCATAAATCCAATCAAAAGTGAGACTTCACAAGTTAACTTCCAGTTCACGTCGAACATTTATTAACAAATGTACAGCAGGATTAAACACGAGACGGAGCTAAAGGAAGTAAACTTAAACGAACCAACACCTAAAACACCAGGAAATTTTTCCAGCAGCGACAATATCATCAAACAACAACTCCACAAAAAAATACAAAATTCCGAAAGAAAGGTAAAAACTGAACCGACAGATAGCAGAAATCAATTACCAGATGTTGGATTGAAGATTTGATTAGGGGGAAGAGCCACTCTTCCGCTAATGACAGACTCCATTAGCCTCATCGTTCTCGCACCACTCCTCCCCACACACACACTCGCACGCTAACTATGTGTATTGTCAATTGTGCTTCAAAAATGAGGGAATATTAATATTAATTAAATTAATAATAAAAATAAAAAGGGACGGTGCTCGTGAATAATAGCAACCATAAATAAATAGTGGGTATTATTATTACCCTTTTATTTATTTTTTTTTTGGTGCTAAATTATAATTACCTTATATTACTGAACTTCCTTATCAAATCTGTTCAAGTCTTCAAGAGAAACGTTCGCAGTCCTTAAGTCGTGGTTGTCACAATGCGTCTTCAAGAGAAACGTTCGCACGACATTTTCCACGATTTGTTGAAGAAGGTGAAGAATACAAGATCTTGTCAAAATTAATCAGAAATTCGTATGCAGGCGATCCAAGATGATTAGTTTGTGAATATGTTTGTCAAGATATGTTTCTTTACCTTTTTGTCTGGTGAAAGGAATATTATATTGATTTTCTAGTTCATAGTTGATGTACAAATTCATTGAGGAATTCGATGTAATATTGATTCTCTACCTTATATAGTTCATGTTTGAATATTCGATTATTATATGTACGGGAGAGATATATATCGATTATTATATATTCATAAATGGCTAAGGAGAAAGAGGTGTGTTATGAATTCCATGGCAGTTCACACCGGGAAGATCAATCTAGTGCATGGGATTATAAGTAATTTTCGTTCGTTCCATGGAAATAGGATCACATGTTGTGATTACTATGCATATTTGTTACAGGTAGTTCTACCCATCTAAAAGTTTTTAATAAAAAACAATTAAAATTTTGACAAATCTTGATTATTTTTGAATTTTTTCTTCAGATTCGTGGTACTATCCCATCGGTTTTACTGCATGGGGGGTCGTTTACTGCAACAATATATCGTTGACAATTATGTCAAGATAGAGACTCAAAAATTGCGATAGATAAGATTTCATCAAAATCAAATACGCGCGGAATTGTACGAGGGATTACAAAATTGTATGGATGCTGGTAAGTTTTAAATAAATTATATCTTAAAACTAATAAGTTTTTATCTACACTCTTTTATAGAAATAATAATGTTTCTATAAATACCCAATAAATTATTCTTAGGAAATGTCGGGCGACGTACAATCTTACCATCATCATTTGTTGGAAGTATTCGCGATATGTATCAGCGGTACCAGGATGCTATGGCAAAAGTACAAAAATTTGAAAAACCAGATATATTTATTACAATGACGTGTAACCCTTCATGGAAAGAGATAAAAAGAGAACTTCTCCCTGGACAAACGACACAAGACCGCCCTGATTTATTAACCAGAATTTTCCGGGCAAAAAGTGAAGAATTGAAAGAAGATAGTATTCATAAAGGAGTGATTGGGAAAGTTATTGCAAATGTACATGTCATTGAGTTTAAAAAACAAGGATTACCACATGTTGGTAATCTTCGACGAGGATGACAAGTTGAACAATCCTGATGATTATGATAATATAGCGCAAGCAGAAATTCCAAAACAAGATGAAGAGCCTGAGTTATATGCGCCTGTCCTTAAACACATGATACATGGACCATGTGGACATACTAAACCAAAAGCACCCTGCATGAAGAATGGGAGTTGTAAAAAAGGATTTCCTAAGCAATTTGCAGAACATAATAGAAAAGGTAATGACTCTTATCCAGTTATCAGTGTCGAAATGCTAATAGATCTATAGTTTTAGACGATGATGGGGACGTTGTTATTGATAATGGATGGGTGGTTCCATATAAACCATGGTGCTGCTCAAATATGATAGTCATATAAATATTGAGGAATGCAGTAGCTTTAAAAGTGCAAAGTATTTGTACAAATATGTATATAGAGGTCCAGACTGTGTAGTATTTGAGGTTCGCCCAGGACCTAATTATGATGAAATCAGCAAATATGTTGATGGAAGATGTATGTGTGCGCCGGAGGCTTTTTGGAGAGTGTTTAAGTTTCCAATGAGCAGGATATATCCCTCAGTTGTACGATTACAAGTGCATCTTCCTAACAGGCAACGAGTTCGATTTTATAGTCATCAATTGATTTCAGATGTCTTAGCTAATGATAGAAACTCAAGAACAATGTTAACTGAGTTTTTTAGAATATACAACGAGGGACGGGAGCCAAATAAGTATTTATACAGTGAGTTTCCAAAATACTACAGATGGCTTTCACACGAAAGAGTTTAGGTAAAGAGAAGGACTAGCCAAAAGGTGATTGGGCGAGTATATGCAGTATCACCAAATAAAGGAGAAATATTTTATTTGTGTCTATTGAACCATGTTAAGGGTCCAAAATCATTTGAGGATCTATTAACCGTTGATGGGGTTCATTATTTGACTTTTAAATAGGCAGCAGAAATATGAGGTCTGCTTCAAGAGGACAATAGCATTAGAGAGTGCTAGATTGAAGGTCAAAATTTCAGAATGCCATCAGCACTTCAAAGGTTGTTTGCCACGATTTTACTATACTGCGAACCGAGTGGAGTCAGAAGATTATGGGATAAAACTACTCATTTATGATTGAAGACTACCCATCTATAAGTAACACGAATCAGTTTTATGTTTTGAACAAACTTCTCCACGATATAAATGTTATTCACATGCAACATAAGAGAAGTGTAAATGAGTTTGACTTGCCACGAATATCTAAAGGATTTGAAGATTTGGGGAATATCACCGAGTTACTGAAACATGAACTCTCAATTCCTATATCAGATAGAGATGTTAACTCTGTTAATTTTCTTAATGAACGCCAGTTTATAGCATTTGATGTGATCAGTCGGGCCATAAGAAGAAAACATAGTGTAATATTTTTTGTGGATGGACCAAGTGGAACAGGTAAGACATTTTTGTAAAAAGCATTGCTTGCTAATTTTAGAAAAGATGCATGGGTTCATTATTCTTGCAACTGCAACATCAGGCATTGCAGCTAACCTGCTTCCAGGTGATCGGATTGCTCATTCAAAACTTAAAATACCAATCATCTTTGAACCTTTTCAATGTGTCGGTTCAGCAAGCAATCAGAGTTATCTACTTTGATAGAACGTGCATCGGCTATTATTTAGGATGAGGTGCCAGTGGCAAATAGAAAAGCATTTGAAGTATTGGATTGAACATTCAAAGACATGTTTTGTTTCGACCTACCATTTGGGGGCAAAGTGATGATTTTAGGAGGTGATTTTCGTCAAGTCCTTCCGGTTGTGATTGCAGGTACGGAATCACAAATTATAAATGCTAGCATAGTACAATCACCGCTTTGGTGTAATGTTAAACTTCTACACTTATCCGAGAATATGAGGGCACAAAATGATGTGAAACTTTTATGAATTTCTACTTCGTATTGGTAATGGTGATGAGCCGACGATAGAAGATGACATGATACGAATTCCTACCTCTATGTCAATACCTTGGGCTGGTGAACATTCTATTAAAGATTTAATCGATTTTGTTTTCCCAAAGTTAGGCTCACACACATATGATACGGAATACATGTCTAGCCGGACTTTATTAACTCCTCTGAATGATGATATGAATAAGTTAAACGAGCAAGTTCTAAATGTTTTTCACGGAGATGAAGTCACATACTATTCATTTGACTCGTTAGCCGATGATGTTTCATAATTTATACTTGCCTGAGTTTTTGAATTCTCGATCCCCGGGTAGTTTGCCACCTCATAAGTTGACTCTGAAAATAGGTGCTCCGGTGATGCTCTTGAGGAATATCGATCCGAAGATTGGTCTTTGTAATGGTACCAGGCTTATTTGCCATCGGTTTGGTAGAAACATTATTGAAGCAGAAAATTTGGGTAGGCAGTTCAAAGGATTGAGAGTACTTTTGCCACGAATTCCACTAAAGACTGCAGAAGATGCACATTTGCCTTTTGAATTGACAAGAAGATAATTCCCGATTCGATTAAGTTTTGCCCCAAGGATTAACAAATCTCAAGGACAAACAATTCCAATTGTGGGGATTTATCTGAGGAATCATGTTTTCAGTCACAACTAATTATATGTTACACTTTCATGAGGTATTTCTGAAAGAACGACTAAAGTTTTGGTGAAAAAGGGTTCCATCGATGGTCATGATGGAGTTTTCACAAGAAATGTGGTGTACAAGGAGATTTTTGATAAGTTAAGGAGCACTCTATCGAGGTATGGTACACATTACATATCTAATAAAATATTTCGATATTTGCAATTCGTAAAATTTTAATTGTTAATCGATTTTTTTACTATTTCATATATTTTTGCAGGTGAAAAACAAGTGGTCCATTGAGTAGATATAAGTGCACACTAGACATTTTTGCAGATGAAAAAACAAGTGGTCCATTTAAGTAGATTAACTTCATTTTTCTCTCACCTCACTTTTATTCTATTCTTTAATTTTTTTTTTCTCATATTTTTTAATTTATATTTTAACTATTTCTTATTAATATAAAAATTAAAAAATTTTATATTAAGATAAATAATTTAATTTAATATATTTAAATGATAAAAATTATTTTCTACCAATTTGGTTTGTTACTTTGATTTTTTTTCGTCTCAGCTTTCCTACTGGCTACGTTATTTTGTTTTTTTGTCTCGCTTTTCTATTGGCTACGTTCATAGTGGAACTTGCTCTGAGATTTGCAGGCTCTGTACTGCAATATGCAAGTCCGTTTAATGAAAAATGATTCTCTCTCTCGCCTTTCAGTGCTTTTTTCTTGCTCAAGACTAATTTTTTCCTTTTCACCACTATTGCATTTGTTGTTCTTTGCAATGTGAGTAGCAGATTCATTAGAATTTTTTTGGTGTGTCCTTCAACTTACACAATATATTCATTCAATTTCTACTGCTGAACATTTCTCCTCCTTCCTCGTCCGATTTCTCCAGCTTCTAAAAAATTCAACATTTCTCCTCCTTCCTCGTTTGATTTCTCCTGCTTCTCAAAAATTCAAGAATGGCTCTAGTAACTTTCACCTACAAAGAATTTGTGGCAATTACATCTACGCCATGTTTACGAAGCACTTCAACTAATCCGTTCCGAGAGGTAACCCACTGCTCCTGGGTATTCAAACCCATAGGAAGATCATGTGTCTTCATCAAAGATCCTACGTCAGACGATGTTGTCGCCGACAACGCCGAGCCATCCCAGGGCAGACGTTCCACTTTATATGCCTCTGCCACAAACGAGGCCTTGCCCCCAGCTAAGGACTTCTTGGAAGTCTACAAAGTCGTCGTCATATCGTCGGATTATCAACACATGAAGGTTGGTGACATTTTCTTGCTGGGATTTTGTATTAATGAAGCGAATGATGTTTCTATCAATTTCTTGAAGGGCTATTGAACCGAACAAATATGATTCCAATTCATAAAAATATTTTTGGAGTCAAATATAAACCTTTCACAAATAAAGGTTATCTATGTGCGTTCTTCCCGTTTATGGGACTTGGATCTTTGAAATGGATACTCAAAAGCAAGTTTAGAAATGGGATACCCGAGACATGCATTCTAATTATTCCGAAAGAAGTCCTAACCGCACTCAAAGCCATTCATGACTATGATTAAGTTTACGGGGAGATTTCAGCAGCTCATATCTATTTCTACGAAGAACCAAGCATCAAATTGGGCTTCAGAGCTTTTGTATTTGACTTAAATTGTGACAAGGACTCAGATGGCAGTCCAATACATGTTTTGGCGGCTGCATCGGAAGTCGTCGGGCCCGACCCCACTTACACTGCCAAATCGGACATTTGGGTAGTCGGAATTACAGCGGTCGAGCTCGCTTGTGGAGGAATGCAATTGACGGCAAGAGAAGCTTTAGAACTGGTTATCCATGAGCTTCGCACAGTAAAACAGATTCAGGTTCCTAATTCCCACGACTCCGGCCTTCCGACGATAATCAAGCGTTTTGAATCTTCTAAATTCTTCAAAATGATTATCAAGTGTCTTCAAACTGATCCGAATGAGAGGCCTACTATTGATAACCTTCTATGATAAATATCATTAAAAATTACATCAATCTAAAACAAGAGTAAAAATTTCGTTCTCGTTACATCAAAAGCCCGACCTACTTTCCCACTACAGCAGCAGTAGCCATCCAACACGCCAACACGGTGTTAAAAGTAATGGTGTCAATATATTCAGCCTTTTCATCTCAGTAATAAGTAGTACGTGCGTCGCATGTGTTATCCCATTTATTAATATTTTTCTTAGAAAAGGTTTTTATTAATTTTAGTTTGTGTTATATGTCTTTATTTTTCTGTTTTTTTCTTTATTTACAATTATTATTTTTACTATTTTTTAATTATTTAAACATGTTCTTTGATACATAAACTTGCAACTCGAGTTTCTCTTTCTTTATATATAAGAGTATTTCATACATGTATTTGAACTTGGGAATTGAAAACATGCATTTCTTATTGGTGTTTTCTAACATAAAAGGAGTATAGGTTAGTTTTTTCCTACTTCCCAATATATTTTGTCGGATACTTTTTCTTAAAAAATGCTACTATACTTTCATCATCTTTGTCTATGTTTTTATTCCCCCTAAAACTTGTACGCCATCATTGAATTTGTCGTTCGTTTCTCTTTTTGGAATAACTTTTGCTTTGTTTAATTCTTTATTTTACTTTGTCTCTTGTTCCTTTTATTTTTGTTTTCTCTTCTCACTATTATACCTCAATATCAAATTATTAAATTCATAGCATATTGATAATTTAGTACAGAAAATAGATTATAAGTAAATTACATAAATATAAAAAAAAAAAAAAATCTACTGAAGACACATACGATGTTACTAAAAGTTAGGATTAGTTTAACTTTCTTTGGTAAGAACTGTTGCACCTTAATATTGTGATTTGTTTTGCTCACCAATACTAAGTTGAAAACTAAAAAAAAAAAATTGTAACTTTTGAAAAGAGTTTCAAAATTGATGTAAAACACAAAAATTAGAGAATTCATATTA
Source organism: Lantana camara (assembly GCA_037501455.1). Taxonomy (NCBI): domain Eukaryota; kingdom Viridiplantae; phylum Streptophyta; class Magnoliopsida; order Lamiales; family Verbenaceae; genus Lantana; species Lantana camara. Next base: position 94,085,996 of record CM074860.1, on the reverse strand, counting down.
ATGAAAAAATAATTTATCCAAATAAAAAATATTAATAATTAATGTTAAATGAAAATATAAATAATGAAAAATTAAAAAGTTAAGACTATTCAATAACATAAATAAATTTGACTATTCTCTTATTTTCTCTTCTATTATTATAGGTTAATATCAAATTATTAAATTCATAGCATGTTGATAATTTAGTACAGAAAATTGATTATAAGTAAATTACATCAATATAAAAAAAATCTAGTGAAAACACATACGACTACTAAAAGTTAGGATTAGTTTAACTTTCTCTTGTACAAATTGTTGCAGCTTAATATCATGATTTGTTTCGCGCACCAAAACTAAGTCGAAAACTGAAGAAAAAAATTGATAACTGTTGAAGAGAGTTTCAAAATCTATGTAAAACACAAAAATGACAGAATTTATACTAATGAAAAAATAATTTATCCAAATAAAAAAAATGTTAGTAATTAACATTGAATGAAAATGTCAATAATGAAAAAATTGAAAAAGTTGAGACTATTCAATAACATCAAATTAAATAGTTAAATTGAACTAAAGACATATTGATTATTTAATTTTGGACTAAGTAAATTGAGTAGTTAAGTTTTAATGGGCAATTATTGTTGGAAAACAAACAGAGTTGTGTAGCGGAAGTTAATTGTTTTTTTCAAAAGCAGATCTGAAAACTTGCAATGTTCGTATCGTATCATAGGGTGTATCAAGAAACTCACATTAATTGACGCTTTCTTGTGATGTCGTTACCGCCTAACAAACACCTTTCAAGCGGAAAGTCTTTCGAACGGTCTTCGATTAGATCCCAAAGTAGGCAATCTTCCAAAGACAGTCCTAGAACACGATCACCCGAGTGAGAATGCTAGTTCTATGGTTTGTGTTAGGCTATGATAATTTTCTTTGAAAAACTTTTCTTTTTATTTTTCTCAAAAAACTTAACGCTTCAAAAACGTTGGTCTCGAGAGTAAGAGAAGCACCACCACTAGTATAAATACTGGTGGGTTCGAACCTACTAGGGCTTCTCTAAGCCTAGTGGACTTTGTTTTCTTGCTCACTAATTAACTAATTAATTATTAATTTAATTTGAATAATAAGTCATCAACTTATTCTCCAAGTCTTTGCAAGAACAACTTTCTCTCTCCTACAATAAGAAGTTGGACTTTTCAACTTTTTTAAAGTCAAAAGTTAATATTCAATAAATAATTTAATTCCTAATTAATTATTTATTGGGTTAAGTTTATTTGAGAATAGTCTTAACAATTAAAAGACTAAAATTAATTAATTACAATTTAATTAATTAATTCTAGAAAAGAATTCACGTGTAATATAATTACACGTTTGGAGCCACGTACGTGCCACGTGTGCGTGACACGTGGCAGCCACGCAGACTACGTGACCCGTGGCAATGCCCACGTGTTCTAGTCCCATTTTTTATCAACAATTTGATCCTTCGCTAATCATATTAACATCCTACCATAACCCTCGTATTCTGACATTTGTGTGTGACCCTTTATGTTCATTATTCGATTAGCAGTGACAATAATTAATTAATCACTTCACAGATCACACTACCGTAATCTAGCAATGGGTGTGTGACCCCTAGCCGAATAATGAAATGAATCGAAGAACCTTTCAGTCAATGACAATCAGTGAAATACGATCCTCCTACAACTCCATCTCTCAATTAAGAACTAAGGCATGAGAATATTCTCAGAGCCTTAATATTCTAGATCTTTAAAGTTAAGTTCGTTTCATATCCATTTAGATCTCAATCCAAAAAAACTCCATTCTCTTGATGTCTTGATCTTTTATCCAGCTTGGCCAAGGGTTTAATATTTAATGGACTACGAACAACTCAATCAGTAAGAGATCATTCTTGTTCTTAACAAGTGTAGGTACATTATCGTTTCTACTAATTCTACTTATGTCACTTGTGTAATCCCAACATAGGCCGTGGTTCAGGTGTCTATATGGCAACACTCTTTTGAGCCTATATCAAAGATTATGAGTTAGCTCATATGAGACATTACAAAATCTCAAGTCTAAGGATTATTAATCACGTCATTGACCTGTGAGATATTTCCTAATCTGGAAGTTTCTAGGAGACTTCCTTTCCCATTTAGGAATGTTCTCACGCGGGACATCTCAGTGATGAAGTTCTTGTAACAATCACCCTTATGTATTATGAACGCATCAACGTATGCAGTTATCATTCCATGAAACTGAATGATCCTTCAATATGACATAATCACATAAACAAGTCTCAACGGAGTCAAGGTCAACACTTCCACCGTCTATCGGACTCATCGACTTGGAGAAGTTTCTAATCCTCGCCTATGAAGTTAAGAACTTGTTTTATGTGTCGTTCCCATAAGGGTAAAGTTCTTAACGGCCTCATCGGATTAGGGGAGTTCAAAACATGCAAAACACAGTTAACCCAAACAGACATAAATAAACACATAAAGAAATGATTGCCTATGAATAAAATCATCTCGTTTATTATTCAAAGACTGTTTGTGGTTTTACAAGGAAATAGTAAAACATAAAAGCTGCTTTAAGGGCCCTATTCCTAACAATTATGTCAATTCACAATGAAAAGAAATATATCCACACTTTTATAATAGTATAGATTTACCAAAATTACAGAAAAACCCAGTTATTTTTTTTTTTCTGCAGAAACCATCCAAATGGAACTCACACTTACTAAATTGGGCTGCTTGTCTAACTCTTAAGGATGCCAGTAAGCCCTCAATGGCACTCTACCCTTCACCTGCTTTGCAGTTTGCATCAATCATGATAACATATGTGGCAAGGTCCTCAATCAGTGATCGAAAAAGCATACTACACATTTAGTTGTTTAGCTCCGGTTGTGCTGTGCAAAAGCTTCACTTATATGGCTGTTCCTGTACAATCCTTCCACAATAATAGAACGGGTGAATTTATCACGAGGTATTTGGTTCTCTTTCATGTTGGACAGTAACAAAGCAGCTCCATTAATATGTCCTGCCATGTATATCCAATGTATGAATGAATTACAAACGACAGAGTTAGGAAGCAAACCGCTTTCCAACTACGGGTTTCTTGAATACCCATCAACCAATGTTTACTAATGTCAAGTATAGCAAAAATCCCATATCAAGAACTATCCCTCTATTATCTAACTACACCAAAACCTATAGCTGCAAGAGGGTTCTCACTTTTCAATATCTGCATGCTAAATTTACACTTCTTGAGAACAACACTTCCCTTTCAAGAAAAAAGAAAGGAAAAAGCAGCACAGGCTTTTACACGAATTGGGTATTTGTTTTCAAAAAAAAAAAAAAAAAAAACATACCTACCATGGTTTAAGGTCTCCAACGGGGCCCACAGTCCAGTTCAAGATTTTCTCACTCGGTCTCAGGTAAAAGCTCTTATCACGGGGCAACTTTCGAGCCTACCCGTTCAAAATCTGGTGGAAATCATCTCTTTTTTAGCAGGTTGTGGGAATAACATAGCTTGCTTCTGTTAGATATTTTGGCAACAAAAGACGTGATTTTACTATGATAATTACAAAGTTCGAGGTGAGAGTTCAACTCTCTTTCCTTAAGATGAAATTGCCCCGCTCAGGTGCTTATAGATTAACGACAATCGTCTCCTAAGATACAATGACCACTTCTTGTAATAGTAGCACTAGAAATTATGAGAACAATGAACTCTAAGTGTTTAGAACTCTCTTAGACCTTAAATGCTTCTATGTGTATTTGTATGTAATTCTAGAGTTGAATGATTGGATGATTGAAAATGCATAATGATGGGGTCTATACATAGATGGCAATGTACCACTTCAAAAGGGCATTTACCTTTTCATTGCTGGTTCATAATTAATAAGACATCTTTTCGGTTACTACCGAAAAAATGCAATGTTATAACACATCTTTTCGAATAAAGTGATAACTATTCATCACAACTACTAATTGGAAAGGTCGTCTTTTGGAAACATTGCATATATTGAATACAAATATGTTCTTATTAATTATTAACTTTAATTTTAATTTTCACATTCAATAATTATTAGATTTTGATAAAATAAATATATCAAAATTCCAACAGCTTCATTGAAGGATTAGCCGATAATAGCTGTTTCCTTGGTATTTTTTCGATTGGAATCGATGTGAGTATTGTGTCCAGTTTAGGGACATCCTTTTCTGCTACAAAAACACCGATTGTTGTTCAAATGTTTGAACCAAGGTAGCACGTTGGACCAATAGAAGAGAAAACATAGTATCCTAAACAAATATTATGCACATACAAATATGGGTTCAATCATTCTTCTTAAAAGAGTGGAAGCTGTAGAAAACTTTCTACACTAAAGAAACAAGGACAACACATGATCACATCAAAATTAACAAAAAAATAAATATACAAAAGTTGAAATGTGCTTTGGCCTTACTCACCCCCATCACGTCCAGCGCCGCTAAATGTGGGACAAACTGGAGCGTGAACATTGCAGGAATAATATGCTTTGATCTTACTCACCCCCGTAACGCGCGGAATGCGGGACAAACTGGAGCGTGAAACATCTATCCGGTTGGTGTGAACATTGCAGGAATCGGAATATCTGCAAGCCAGGAATCAGAACATCTGGCCGGTTGGAGAGATAGGCACAGGTATCGAAACAACTTTGATACCATATTGAATAATGTACTTTGACCTTACTCACCCCCAAACGCTAGCTGTTGAGGGGAGGATTGTCAAGCCATTATATATTAAATACCACATCATTAATTATTCGATGTGGGACACTTAACACAAAATTTCTACTCCCTTATTGCTACACAGGGAAAATAAAAAAGGGACAAAGAAATAAAATGGTGATAATACAAGATAAGAGTAGGACAAGAATTATGTACATAGAGACATATATCTTGTCAGTTTCATTTGTTGCTATTTCTTCATAATCTGAGGAATCGTATAGGACGGCTTCCATCTGTTCGTGGCCTGGCACAGTTCGACCGAACCCACCCAATTTTTGCATTCACATTATCATATATAAATAGTAGACCGCGTAAGGATATATCTGCAAAGGTCGAAAAACATGCATCATTGAACACTAAGGAAAGGGAAAAAATATATATTTGATCTTACATTGTAACATTTTATTTACCTCCAAGTATAAAAGTAGATCCATCGTGTACTTTTCTTGCATTAAAGATGCCCAGACACACGTTACCCTTGCTCTGCAGCACGAGCGATATTTCGTTGAGTATTAAAGATATACTGGATCTTATACTAAACATATGTAAGAATATACTCACGATTGTCACCAAGTATCCTTTAAGAGAAATTTGAAGGTTCGTGGCCATAATCCACCGCTTGCTTCCGAAGTGAAGTTTCAGAGGTTTGAACATGTGTCTGACATCTTTCACAGATCTAAAAGAATAAACCATTCAATAGTCAATCTCTGCAAAACAAGATAGGAAAATGTATAAAACACAGCTCATGCTGTTAGAATTAAAAGCTCAACTTTCATTCTCTGTAACTATGTATAATCACACAAACTTCCCCTTTTAGATTGTCAAAATTTATTTACGATCATCAAGAAATTTAACAAAGATTAGAAAGGAGCATCATAATGGATTACTGTGACACCCCGCTCGCTCACGTGTACAGGTACGCGTCACGTGTGAGTTTATTTTCCGTAACTTAGTTGATTCCTTATTTAATTGATGACTTTATATGACGTGTGTTCTCACATTTTATTTCTCATATTAACTACTTGAATTATTTGTTAAGAATTTGCCCTAATTGAGCTCCTAATGTGAATATATGCAATTTGTGAAATTTACGATTTATGAATTAGAATCCCGAGTATGTCAACTTTGTGAACTATGTGAATTAGATGATTTTAGGACTTATTTGTATGTATTAACTTGCCTTGGACTTAATTGATTTTAGTTTGGACTCAATTGCACTTCATTTGAATTTTTGGGCCTTTTTGCAAATTGGCCACTCCTGAGTCCTTAATTTGTATCTTGAGCTAGGGAACTCGGATTCGAGTTCCGTCACCTCCATTGGACTCGAATCGACGATTTGGATTCAATGGGACAAGCCTCATCACCTTTTGACTTTGTTTTGACCTCCCGACGATGCAAACTCGCCCTACGTACCTAAAATGCCCCTAAATACCTACTTGGAGGCTAGCCCACTTGTCTCTTGTCCTTGCTTTGACTTTATTACACCCAAGACCCTCATTTCTCTCCCATTTTGATGCCAAAACCGAGCCCCCCTCAGCCCTAAGAAGAAATGAGAGACTCCATGGAAGGAACCTCCATTTTTTGCCCTTAAGCTCAAGATTTTCATCCTTTCTTGCTCCAATCTTTTAAGGTAAGTTAGGATTCTTGATTCTCTTGTTCTTGTGCTTCTTTCTCTCCATGAATTTCATGCTTTGATGTTGAGGATCTTTGTATATGCCAAACTTGATGAATAGTTAGGGTTCTTGGTAGATTTTGGATTCTATGTGCATTCTTTGGCTATTTGGAGTTTGATGGCTTATATGATGACCTAGGAGGCTTCTTTCTTGCTTATTTGTGATTCTTGTTGATGGTAGTTGCTTGGGGTAAGATTTACCATTTATGCTCTTTGGGGTTTTTGGGGGAAATGCATGAAACTCTTGCCTTTGTGCTCATCTAATTGAATTGGTTGAAGATAAGTACCTATGAGTGGATTTTTGACATGTTTTGGTGCATCTCTTGCTTTCTTGAAATTTTATGACTTGTATGTTGATCTTTGGAGCTTAATTATCTCATATCTTGAGCTTTACAACAAGGTAGTTGTTTGAGATTTAATTCACCATTAATGTTCATATGAGTTCTTGCAAGAAAAGGGATGAATACTTGTGCTTCTTTGATCCTTGCTTCCTTGAATGATTTGAATGAGTTTAGATTGGTATTTCCTCGAATTCTTTGCATTATATTATAGTATGTTTGTCCCTTTACCTTCCTTCATGTTGTAGATGTGATTTTGCTTGGTTTTGCTTTGGTTTGCAAGCTTTTTTTCGTTTTTTTTAGCCTCTGACCCAAATCCACCGGGGTGGATTTCTGCTTTGAAAATAATCCACCGGGGTGGATTTGAGGCAGAGAGCTGTCTGCCCTAAATCCATGGGGGTGGATTTCCCCTTTGGAAAAAATCCACCGGGGTGGATTTAGGGCAGTGGCTCCTTTTTGCTCCGAACTTTGTTTTCTTGTTTTTCTTCGCTTGTTTACTTTTCTCCCACCCCTAATATGATCCCTAAGCTTTGCTAACATGTAGTATTATGTGTTAATTTGATTTTATTAGATTTTTTAATTCATTTGATATGATTTTAAGGAGTTATGATTCGATATGCCTTAAGTGATATACGTGTAATATTTTCTTGTGTAGTTTGCCTCCTTTATGCATTTTAAACTCATGAATGCTTGTGGTATGCTATAATATGATACATTATGAGGTTATTTGATATGATATGAGTTTAATTCTTGAATCCTTATGTATTATTTTATTATTCGCTCCGGTATGCCTAAATATGAATTTATATGACATGCATTGCATCCACTTGCATTTGTATGCATCGCCGTGCGTCTAATTGGTTCATGATTGAGTCTAAGTCTCTGGTGTTGTGTTCCTTTGTTTCAGAGCCTCTTCCGAACGTCGTTGAACCCAAGGTTTAGGTGTTTGTTTGCACCTTTTTGGCCCCGGACTCTACCTACTTTTGCTACAAGGAGAGGTTTAGGATCTTTTCCTTTAGTTAATCGACCTATGGCCTAAATGTGATGATTTCTCACCCGCATGCGAATATACTATATATTTATATATTAGATATGTGTCATATGATATGTTTATGACCTTGTCATACGATTAAACGTTTTGAACTATAAGTATAAGCATATATAAGCTTGAAAATGTTTTGCAACGAGGCTATGCTCCAAACCGTGTGTTGTCAAGCAAGCTAGGATCTACCTCAACATCTTAATGTTAAGGAAGACACGTAGAGGTACGCGTATAGCATATGCCGAGTTGCAAGGTAAGGTATGCTCGATAAGGTACGTAAGTTATGTTTATTTATGTAGCGAGTTAAGTAAGTTTAATTGGATAAATGGTTGTTATTGGGCCCCGGAGACGTGGGTAAGGACGCCCGGGACGGCAAGGGCCGTCGGGTTAAGCCTGTTCACGGTCTCCATTTGGAGTACTCACGTGCGACTCTTGGAGGTTGAGGAGATGTGGTGCTTCAAGCACATTGCGGGTTAGCTACCCCATGTGCATTGGTAATTAGGTGGAGAGGGTTTGACTCCCGAAACACCGTGGTTGTTGGGGATGGATTGTTTATGTATTTATGGTTTTCTTGATTTTCTTGCGTTATAGAGGAGTAAGGGTTAAGTGCTCGTACTCGTCGAGCTTTTGTGTAACGCCCCGACTTTTCAAGTCGTTCAGGTATGAATTATGTGATAGTTATGTGCGCATTTAATTTATTTTAATTACGTTATTAATTGTTTTATTTTATATTATATGAAATTATGAAATAATTGAATTATTTGAAAATGTTTGAATTTGAATTTATATGAATTTTGAACGATTTGCGCTTGTATGAATTGTTGCTTGCCGTTTCTACGTGAAATGAATTCGGAATTTTGTGAAAATTTAATATGTTGGACTTATATGTGTTATGAATATGGATATATGATCGTTTCATAATTTCGGGTTCATTTGCATGAGTTATGAATTTATTTTGTTTTTGGAATCCAAATCGGGGGCTAACGAGCAATTAGCGCACCCTTGGTTCCGTATTTGTTATCTTGAGCTCGGGAATTCGGATTCGAATTCCGTCAACTCCGTTGCCTTCCAATCGACGATGCGGAGACAATGGAACAAGCCTCATACCTTTTTGAAATCATTAAGACCTCCGAAATCCAACCGTAACGGACAACTCGTGTAAGAAGAGCTCCTTTTGGTTGACTAGTCTTCATGGTGGGACCCTTAACACCTCTTAAACCTAACCATACCTTAACCATGGCTTGTGTACTTGAGTTAAACCCTTTCTCCTACCCTTTTAGCTCTGAAAACCGAACCAAACACTTCCCTTCTCAGCTGGAACTGATCGAGAGAGAGAGAGAGAAAGAAAGAAGAAGAAAACCTTGGCCCTTTTGTGATTTTGAGCTCAAATCACCATCTTCCTTCACCAAATCTTTAAGGTATGAATATCTATGTCTTCTCTACTCTATTATACTTGATTTCATCTACTTACAACATGTTTTGGATCAGAATTGATTAGGGTTTGGATTATGAGTTTGGTATGAACTTTTAGGGATTTTTGTTCTAGTGACCTATTTGCTTGTGTGGCTGATTTTCTTGCTTATACATGAGTATATGAGCTTGTTTCTTGGACAATTTCTTTCCCAACTGATAGTATATGATTTTAGGAGGATTTTATCTCTTGACCCTTTTATGAAATATTGAGATATGGAGCTCCAAACTTGATGATCAAACTACTTCCCCTGTTTTGTGACTGCTGTGTGAAATTATGTGTTGTTGCTTGATCATATGGCCTCCATTTCGTGTGAAATTGCATGGAGTTTATGTACACTCATTACTCTATATGTTAACATTCATGTTTCAAGTATTTGGATCCATTTTAAGCCTCAAAACCGAAAGACATGGCCTGTTGTTATGCATGCTTCATGACAGACTTGTTGCTGTTGCGTTTTGTAACTTGTTGGGCATTCTAATGTGCTTTAAATTATACCATTTTGCATATATATGAAGTACCTTAGTAGTTTAGTATGTTAGCATGCATTCCCCAAAGTTTCAGATCCAAATTCAAGCCCTAAGTACTTGATCAAGGCATGATTTAACCAATTGAGCCCATATGTGCGATTTTGGCGCCCCAGACTTGCTGCATGGTTTTGGTGCCCTTAACGTTTGTTTTGGCCTTAGCTTTCTAAATGAAATATGCTCCTAACATGCTAAATAGGTTGTATATCAAGTTTCATAAGATTTGGAGTTGATTTGGTATGCTATTGGATTTATTTGTTCCAGTTTCTTTCCTAGCATGAGTTGTTGCAACTTTGGACCATTAATTAGCTTGAAATGCATGAATTCTTGCTACCTTAACTTACCTATATGTGTTAGATTGATGTTTATTTGGTTTGGCATGAGTTTTGCCCTGCTTGTTGTATGTTTTTTCGCCACTGATGTAAATCCGCGAGGGTGGATTTTTCCCTTTGGAAAAATCCGCCGGGGTGGATTTGAGGCAGTGGGACTGGACCAAATCCATGGGGGTGGATTTTGTCCAGCCTGTTTTTTTTACTCCGATTCCATTTTTCTTCATTTGTTTGATATTCCTCCACCTCTTTTATGACTTCTATGCTATGCTAACATGTATTATCTTGAGTATTATGAAATTTTATGATTTTTCGTGGAATATTTTCCGAGATATGCTTCAACGTGTCTTCTTTGCTCCTAATGTGTGCATGCATGGATTTTGCTCTTAAGTTTGAACCCTAATTATTATGTATTTCTTATTTAATGACTTGTATGATACGTATACATGTTATACTACGTGTTATGATCGTTATTTGAATTTCTTGGACTAATTTAGTATGGTTTATGGAGATGTTGAACTTTAACAATTTAAACGCTTCATGGAAGGAATGAAATGAATGTTTATATGTCCTTAAGACATTAATAGTGCACATGAACGTGTTCATTACATAATATACTCTTTTATGCATTCATATCATGATCATCACATTGCCGAGCGTCTTATATGGTCATTTTGAGTCTCACTTCACCTTCCTTGCACAGATTTTGATCCCGTTGGAGACGAGGCCGGTCCGTGAGGCTTTTGTGCCCTTCTTTTGTCGTTTTAAGGTGGGTTTCTCTTCTATTTAGATAAAATGACCCAATATACCCTTATGTGCCAAGTTTTAGCCAAAGATATAATTATCTATTTATATATATATCGAGTCATTTTCGGGTAAATGATTTTAAACGTATAACCTTTCTTTTATGAATCCTACCTTATATTTTGGCGAGATATGATTGTTATGATTGCTATGAATTCACGGGCCCTGGAACTTAATACATGTGGCTATCCGGGGAGGCAAGGGCCGACGGTGATCCCATGTGTTAGTTCCCACCAACTACGGTGATACCGGACCTCGCTAGGAGATTAGCGGGGAATGGGAGCTGAGTGCTTTTGGGGGATTCATGTACCCCCTGTGGCCTATGTATGGACCGGTGGTCGGGTCCTGCAAACCCGTCCACCACTTGGAGGGAGAAGGTGTATATGTATGATTATGAATCGTATGATTGTGCACAAATATGTTATGTATGATAACCAATGAAATTATGAATATGAATACACAAGGTGTTGGTTGGAGATTATGCACGCTCACTCGCCGAGCTTGAAACCCTATGAATAATTAAGAATGAATATGAACGTTGTAAACCCGTAGATGTCCTTCTTTGTTTTACCCACTTGGGGAAACCTTCTAAAAACTTCATACGGGTTTATGGCTTGCATGTATATGTTAAATTCTGCGATATTTATATACTATGCCTATTTTTATACCCACCAGTCCCTTTTGGACTGAACCCGGTTTGTTTTCAATGGTTTTTGTGCAGGTTAAAGAGTGCTAGGCGGGAATACAAGTCGTCTAGGTCTTGCATTAGTGTTTAGCACTCTAATTTTGGTTACACTCGCCCTCATGATTTCCTTTTGTATAGGAACATGGTTATGGAACGTTATGTTGTTAGAACTTGAAATACTTGGTTGGATTTGTATATGAATCCTATTTTTGGAGCTTGAATGCTCATGGTATATATATATATGATTGTTATTGCTTCCGCTTTATTGTTGTTGCTCTGATTTATGGTTTAAGGGTTAGTCCCGCCTAGCCTAGAGAGTGTGTGTGTGTCCCCGTTCGCCGTGACTTAGCTCGTGTGTGGATTATTCATTTCATATGCGGGTCGGGTCTCGGTGCGGGGGATGTGGCACCTTGCGCTCGGGTGTTACATTTTGTATGATTCGTTGGTTATGAAACGGGATAGGAGCTTCCTGTAATTCTAGTATGTCTTGTTTTGATTATGAAATGTTTAAGTTTATCTTGAAAATTAGTTTGGTGTGCAAAACCCTATTCCCGGTTCATAATCCTTTGATTATTATGTGCTTTGTTCTATATTTATGTAGTGTGTGGGTGTGCGTTAGCCCCCCTCACTCAGTCAAGTTGTGGCTGACCCCTCTCCTTTTCCCTCCTCAGTTGCAGGTCTGTTCGAGCTAAGCGGGATAGTACGTGATCGTGTTGTGCTAGCTAGCTTGGGTCGAATCAGCATTTCATACTTGCATCTTTTGAATATTTTAATACGTATTTGAATTAAATTTTACTTTTGGAATTAACACTTCATGTATTATTGGATCTATTTTGGGCCGTGAGGCTACTTAAATATAGTAATGTATGTGCTTTTGTTGAGCTCTTATGGATACTGTTTGATGCTTCTGCCTTTTCTATGTTTGTTTTGCGCGCTCTGTTGTCGTCTTAGGCCCGCTTAGCCTAGTGTATGTGTGTAGGTCCCCGTTCGCTTAGGCTTGGGCTCATGCATGGACTTCCATTTCATATGTGGGTTTGGGTCTAGGTGCGGGGGATGTGATGGCTCGTCGCTCCGGGCGTCACAATTACTTGTTACTGTTATTATATAATTACTAAAGTAGCCTCCTTCTCGAGTGAAATAGCAAAATAAGAAAATAATGTTTTATTAGAACAATAGAAGCTTCCAATAGTTTAAACCAGAATAATTTTCTGCAGCCTCTAGTAATAATCGCCATCCTTAGGATTCTTGAAAACCAATAATAAATGTCGGACTAGATCATGTACCTAATTTTGCATTACTTATCGAGGAGCCCGATTTCTTATGCTAGATAGATTACGGTTTTAATGAACAATATTGGGAGGATGCAAGTCGAACATACACCAAATAAGCTAATTAAAACACTGCAAGGTAAGGTAAAGAAAGTCTCCAACAACAAAGTGATAAACTAAGATACTAGCTCATTCACATGGCTCTGTATCCCTTCCTGCAAAATGTGCAAACAATAATGATGTCAAAAAATAATATGAAAGAATATCTTGAAATCATGACACTGTTTCCTATAAAAAAGAAAAGCTAAATAAATGCGTCATCTATACTCATGTATCATAACTCTGAAGCATAGGAACCTCTAATGCATTGACACTTCTACAAATATCAATTTGTCGTGTCGTGTCGTGTCGTGTCATCTCGGACACCGTGTCATGATTTCAAGATATTCTCGTATCCAAATCTCCCACATAGTCAGAATCACAATATCCAACTATGTCTTGACCAAGTGCTTCATCCCGTTCGAACAATAAACTAATATATACAGTATCTTGAATATACCGCAGAATCCATTTCACAGCTTGCCAGTGAGCTTTTCCCTGGATCATGCATATATTTGCTCATAACGCCACTTGCTTATGAAATATCCGGTCTTGCACACACCATTGCATACATTAGGCTACAAACTGCATGAGACTTTTGCCATGTATTCTCGTTCTTCTTTCATCTTTGGAGATAGTTGGCTGCTAAGTTTCATGTGAGGGGCAAGTGGAGTACCTACAGGTTTTGTATCTTGACACATACCAAACTGCTGTAGTACTTTATTTAGATACTGCTTCTGAGTCAGCTAAAGCTTGCCTCTCTGCCGATCCCTGCTTATCTTCATTATGAGAATTTTTTTGACTTCTCTTAAATCTTTCATCTTGAACTCTTTACTCAATTGAGCCTTCAACTTGCCAATTTCATCTTAACTCTTTGATGCTATTAACATAACATCACATACAAGAGTAGGTAGATGTAGGTTCCATCTTATAGCTTGCGCAAATACACACAGTGGTTGTACTTACTCATTGTGTACCTTTGACCCAACATAAATTTATCAAGTCATTTGTACCATTGTCTCGGCGATTGCTTCAATCAGTACAACGATTTGTCTAGTTTGCAAACCCAAATTTTTTTTATCAGCAACTTTATATCCATCTGGCTGAGACATATAGGATTCCTCTTTCAAATCACCGTGTAGGAACGCGGTTTTCATATCGAGTTGAGCTAGCTCTAAATTTAACTGCGCTACCAAGGCCAACAAAATTATAATAGAGGAGTGCTTAACAACTGGAGAAAACACTTCATTGTAATCAACTTCCTCCTTCTGACCGTAGCCTTTAGCTACCAATCTTGCCTTGTAGCGAACATCATCTTTGTCAGGAAATCCTTCTTTCTTTGCAAATACCCATTTGCATCCAATTACCTTCGTGCCCTTTCATAGTTGTGCCAACTTCCACGTCTTGTTCTTCTGAAGAGATTGCATCTCTTCCTCTATTGTGTCTTTCCATCTGCTGTTTTCTGAGCTCCGGATAACTTTTGAAAATGTGAATGGAACATCATCAACTACATGAAGTGCATAGGCTACCATGTCGATAAAACGATGGTTTATGAATTTCTCATCTTATCCTTCTAATTGCAATTGGCTCTAGTTGTTGTTGAGGTTCTTGGATAGTAACCTCCTCCTCATCTGACTTTTCTTCTACCTTAGAAGAATCACTGATAATGTCTTTTGCTGAACTCACCATTATCTTTTCAAACTCCACCTGCTCTGGTGTATACTCCACATTCTTCGTTGTATGCTCCATTTGGTTCGAAATACCATTAGTAAGTTTTTGAGTTACCTTATTCAAAATGGCAGATTCATCGAAGGTAACATCCCTGCTTATTATAATCTTCTTTGCCTCTAGACACCAAAGATGGTATCCCTTAACCCCAACGTTGAAGCCCATAAAAAGTGTCTTCCTTACGGGATCCAACTTTGATTCATTTACGTGATAGTATGCGGTAGAACAAACGCAAAGAGTCATAATCTGTTTCAGGTTTTTCGGACCAAACCTCCAAAGGAGTCTTACCACCTATTGCAGATGATGGAAAACGATTGGCAAGATGTTGAGCGTATGTCACTGCCTTAGCCCAAAACTTCTTGTCTAATCTAGCATTAGACAACATATAACAAACTTTCTCCACTAATGCCCTATTCATACGCACTGATACCCAATTCTGTTGCGGTGTTTCTCTCGCTGTAAAGTGTCGAATTATGTCGTGTTCTTGGCATATCTTCTGGAATGAATCGCTCTTATATTCTCCACCGTTATCTGTTTGGAGAACTTTGATCTTTCTTCCAGTCTGGTTCTCAAATTGAGTTTTCCACTTAGAAAAACTCCAAGCATTTCACCTTTGTGCTTTATAGGAAACACCCAAAATCTTCTGGAAAAATCATCGATAAAGATGACAAAGTAGTGTCTGCCTCCAAGTTATCTCGAGAATCTCGAACTCCATCGGAAGCGATCCCAACAACATCAGCGCGAGATCCTCGTTTTCAAAAGCCATGTCCAAATTTAATAAATCAGCCACCAACTGATTAAATTAAGTGTTGTGCTTATTCATCGTGGTACAGGGAATATACGTGAAGGGAAACAGTCGTTTCTTCATATGCAGCTTGTTCTGACTGTTTTTCTTCAAGAATTTCTCTTCCAATGCCTTTCACAACTTGCTTGCAGAATTTTTTTTTGCAGAAAGTATACTTCTGTTCTCTGGAAAAGACACAATCGAATTATACCACATGCTAAACGGTTGATGATCTTCCAATCTTTGTCATCAACCTCTTCTGGTTTCTTCTCTTCAATGGCGAGATCTAAACCTTGTTTGAACAGAGCATCTAGAACTTCGCTTTGCCACATGCTGAAATGACGGGATCCATTGAAGATCTCCACCGCAATTCTCGTATTTGTCATTCCAGTCTTGCCAAGTTAAACGAGCTGAAAGCAGAGGTGGAAGCTGCCTTAGTTGCTTCTTCAGGCGAGATCTCATCTTTTGTCATTTCTGCTATACCTTTCTTTCAATAGCCACCAATGCGCAATGCCAACCGAGCCTGCTAATGCGCGGTGCCAACCGAGCTTGCCGATGCACGATGTCAACCGAGCATGTCGATGCGTGGTGCCAATCGAGCCTGCCGATGCGTGGTGCCAACTGAGCTTGCCGATGTGCGGTGCCAAGCCTGCCGATACGCGATGCCTGACGATGCTCGTCGATGCGCGATTCCCACCGAGCCCTCTTCGTCCGTTTCTGATGTGGAAGATCAGACTAAATTGCAACCACAGAGCATACTCGGACACCTTTGGCTCTTGATACCACTTATTGCGGAAGCATCGAACAATATTTAGAATTATAATACCTAAAATTACCAAAAGAAAAAGTCAGGCAAAATAATAAATTAAAGAGATAATGATTTTTTGCCATCCGAACTATAGGCCATTTTGCAATTCACCCTCCAAACTATTTCGACCCCAATACCACCATCTAAACTATTAATTCGTGATAAACCACCATCCCAACCCCTTTTTGAGCGGTTTACCCCCAAAACCAACACACCCGCGAGTCACACGTGATGAGGAGGAGGATATTTTTGATATTTCATCTTATATTGAATTTATGCTTTAAGTTAAGGGGGTTAATTGTATGATTCTAGTTGTGGAGGGGCTCGATTGCAATTTTTAGAATTGGGGTTAATATTCTCCCGAAACCCTAGCTGCTTCTCATTTCTTTTTTTTTTGCCCTTTCCGTTCTCAGCAGCGGCGCAGACACCCCTCCTCTGCCAGACGCCGCCCTGCCCAACCACTCCCTCACACCTCGCCGCCACTGGTCGTCTCCTCTGGCGACACACCACCGCCACTCTCTTCCCGAAACACCACCATCTCCCCTGCCTCTCTCTTGTTCCCGTAACCTATTCCATCCGAGAAAGGAATTCAAGCAGCAATAGCAGTCGCTTTCGGACAACCACCAGCACGTGCTGCCGTCTCCGCTTAAGTTCCAAATCTGGTGACCACTGTCTCCAACACACCACCACTTTAGTCATCCGGTCCCCTTCTCTACCTTAGATCTGGCCAAGACCGACCACCACTCTCAATCAGTCTCTCTCTCTCGGTTCTCTTTCTTGTCAATTTGGAGAAGGAACGAAACCCCTTTTCGTTGCCTTATTTTCGCCTTTGCCGGCATTCTACTGTTCGGCGCCACCTGGCCAAAACTCCGACGACCACCATGGATTCCGGTGATGGTGAGTTTCACCATCTCTAGTGTTATGAAGATGGCTGGAGATCATCATAACAAAGAGGCAGGAATACATGGCAGGAGCAATGTGCAGGGAAGAAAGAAAAGAAGATTACTTTTTATTAAAAACGTGTGGCTTTTGACTGATGTAATAGGAATGGCTTTTGTATACATTTTGCACCATTATGTTCCTGAATTTCAGTTGCGATTTGGGGTGGGAGTGGTTGCATGTTAAGCTTGCAGATTAGATGGTGAAGTGGTTAGCTTAGCTTGGGAAAACCATTCTTTTTAGGTGCTGGAAGTATGGCTTTGATCTAACTTTTAGAAATCAAAATCTCAATTCATCTCTCTCTCTTCTTCTCAATTCTCTGAATTCTCCCTCTGTTCTTCATTATCTTTCTTGTTGTTGCGTTTCTAATTCTATTGTGTTCTTGGATGTAACCATCGAGAACCACTACCTTCCAAAAATTACAGTTGAGCCGCTCCACAACTAGAATCATACAATTAGCCCCATAACTTAAAGCATAAATTCAATATAAGATGAAATGTCAAAAATACTCTCCCCCTTATCACGTGTGACTAGCGCATGTGCTGGTTTTGGGGTAAACCGCTCAAAAAGGAGTTGGGATGGTGGTTTGTCATGAATTAACAATTTAGATGGTGATATTGGGGTCGAAATAGTTTGGAGGGTGAATTGCAAAACAACCTATAGTTCGGATGGCAAAAAATCATTATCTCTAAATTAAATATAACCCAAAATAAGGCTATTAAAGGCGTAATAAAAAAAACACCAAATTTAACGAGGTTTAGCCAATTTAGCCTACGTCCTCGGGCGCTACTCAAAATATATTTCACTTAAGAAATATTACAAAGCGACGGAAATTTTGTTTGGATGCACTAAGTTAGAAAAGGGAAGAGCCTATTTATAGCATTAGCTCTTTCCCAAACTATTACAAAGTTCCTATGTGGGATATAAAACACTTATCCCAACCTAAGCTTTCAATGTAGGTTTTGCGCGTTGTATCGAATTAAACCACATGCTCCACCGCTTGTGCAGGCCCCGTCAATTCCTTTGAGTTTCGGTCTTGCGACCGTACTCCCGAGGCGGAGTGTTTCACGCGTTAGTTGGGCCCCTGATCCGCGTAGACCAAGGGCGAACACTCATCGTTTACGGCATGGACTATAGGGTATCTAATCCTGTTCACTCCCCATGCTTTCGTACCCCAGCGTGGGTAGGGACCCAGAGAGCTGCCTTCGCTTTTGGCATTCCTTCATAGATCTCCTGTTGGATACAAATTAGCCACAAACTAACAAAGAGAATGTCCCACAACGTTTCTTATAATTCCTTCACTGGCCAACTGAGAAGGCAAACTGATTTTTGCACTGCTAAGTCCAAGAATTCCATCTGTCTTTCCCAGTGAGTTTAAAAGTACACCTTGTTGCTCGTAAGCACAGCTGACATAATCAAAGGTTGTAAAAGATTAAGATCTGTAAGGACATAAAGCCAAAGCTATCCGCACCAAATGAGTACATATATATATATATATTATTACCCAAAAACAACTTTTGATTTAGCCAAAGATCCATTTGCAATGTTTAGATAAAGCTCGTCCCTTGCAGCACTCCCATGGAGGAACTATGATCTGCATATTCTATCTCATAATCACATTGGTGGGACGAATCATGGTCTTTCAACATTTGATTTCTTTGAATCTCAGTCCAGTAAGAATCCTTATGTTGTAGTCTATGATGCAACGGATACGGACACGACAACACAGATACGATACGATATGAATACATCGACACAAATTGTTTATCCAAATTTTCACGTGAGGAGTGTCGGACACGATGTATGAAACGAATATTTGACACGGCACGACAAAACACGAAAAAAAAAATATTTTTAGAAATATCGGTACATTAGAGGTCGTAGTTGTTTTATTTATAACTAGAAAATAGTTGTTTCATAGGGCTAATTTCGGACCCCCAATCTTTGGGGAATTTTGTATACTAACCCCTCAAATTTTCAATTTATGTGACTTTATATTCTTATGTTTTATATTTGTATGTTAGCACAGTTTGAGTCGGACCCACTTAGGTATAATATTAAAAATCATACACTAAGTTACACCACTTGGGTACAGCTAATATAATATCGAACGACTCAAAACGCTAAGTTACACCATTTAGTAGTTACATTTAAATTATTTTGACGGCAACTTATTCCTTCAGCTCCGATAATTCCTCTGTATGATTCATGTCATGCGCAATTAGCCCTAGGATATATAATGTTGATTTGTAGTATATAGATATATGGGTTCAATCATTCTTCTTAAAAAGAGTGGAAGCCGTAGAAAAACTTCTACAGTCTACACTAAAGAAACCAGGACAACACATGATCACATCAAAATTAACAGATAAACAACTATACAAAAGTTGAAACACAAAATTCCTACCCCCTTATTGCTACACAGGGAAAACCAAAAGGGGCCAAAGAAATAAAATGGTGATATTACAAGAAGATAAGAGTAGGACAAGAATTATGTACATAGAGACAGATATCTTGTGCAGTTTCATTTGTTGCTATTTCTTCATAATCTGAGGATTCGTTACAAAGGATGGCTTCCATCTGTTCGTGGCCTGGCACAATCCGATCGAACCCACCCGATTTTTGCATTCACATTATCATATACAAATAGTAGACCGCGTAAGGATATATCTGCAAAAGTCGGAAAATATGTATCATTGAACACTGAGGAAAGGGAAAAAATATATACTTAATCTTACATTGCGGCATTTTATTACCTCCAAGTATAAAAGTAGATCCATCGTGTACTTTTTTTGCATTAAGGATGCCCAGACACACGTTACCCTTGCTCTGCAGCACGAGCGATATTTCGTTGAGTTTTAAAGATATACTGGATTTTATAGCAACCATATGTAAGAATATACTCACGTTTGTCACCAAATATCCTTCAGGAGGAATTTGAAGCTTCGTGGCCACAATCCACCACTTGCTTCCGAAGTGAAGATACAGAGGTTTGAATATGTGTCTGACCTCTTTCACAGATCTAAAAGAATAAAACATTCAATAATCAATCTCAAAAATCAATAAGATAGAGAAATGCATAAAACACAGCTCATTTTGTTAGAATTAAAAGCCCAATTTTAATTCTCTGTAGCTATGTATAATCACACAAACTTTCCCTTTTAGATTGTCAAAATTTATTTATGATCATCAAGAAATTTAACAAAGATTGGAAAGGAGCGTCATTATGGATGAACCCATCCAAACATGTAACAACAATTCGAAAATTTTGCCAATTTTGGAATAAAAAATTGCTTACCTATGTGTAATGATGCAACTGTA
Source organism: Lantana camara (assembly GCA_037501455.1). NCBI lineage: Eukaryota > Viridiplantae > Streptophyta > Magnoliopsida > Lamiales > Verbenaceae > Lantana > Lantana camara. The sequence continues at coordinate 94,065,442 of CM074860.1, read as the reverse complement.
AAGTGGAACTTAGTTATAAAGTGTCCGTAATTTTAAAGTTATATAGGCAGAGCGTTGTGATTACTGCATAATTTAGTTTGGAGAAGTATAATACATCGAAACATGTTAGAATTTGATATTGCACCTTATGGGGGTTTTGGCTCGCCAGCAAATGGGTAATGAAGTATCAGACAGGTCACGGACAAGGCTCTCACTGGAAATATCATCAACCTGAAAATTATGTGTTAGTTGAAAGAGAAAAATATATATTTTCCAATATAATAACTACCTTAAACGACTTCATATACTTACTATAGTGAGCAAGTTATTATATGCTTGCTCTGTAAAGTAGGAGTAGGAGCTGCCGGTGTCAAAAACTAAGCGTCCTCGTCCACTCCCATTGCGTAGTCCAATTTGTCTGCTTCCATAACTCAACTTCAGCATTTCTGTCTGATAGGCATTCCTGGACATAAGATGCATTGCTTGTTACTGTTATTATATAATTACTCAAGTAGCCTCCTTGAGTGAAATAGCAAAATAAGAAAATAATGTTTTATTAGAACAATAAAAGCTTCCAATAGTTAAAACCAAAATAATTTTCTGCAGCCTCTAGTAATAATCACCATCCTTGGGATTCTTGAAAAACCATAATAAATGTCGGAATAGATCATGTACCTAAAATTTGCATTACTTATCGAAGAGCCCTATTTCTTATGCTAGATGGATTACGGTTCTAATGGACAAGAAACGAAGGATGCAAGTCGAACATACACTAAATAAGCTAATTAAAACAAAGTGATAAACTAAGACACTAGCTCATTCACATGGCCCTGTATCCCTTTCTGCAAAATATGCCCACAAATAATGATGACCAAAAATAATATGAAAGAATATCTTGAAATCATGACACTGTTTCCTATAAAAAAGAGAAGCTAAATAAAAGCGTCATTCTATACTCACGAATCATAACTCTGAAGCATAGGAACCCATGTCATCTGCTTGTGAGGCACAAGATCATCACCTAAGAACAAGTAACCGCCACCAACGGTTTCTATGGCAAGGCAATGTCCCACAACGTTTCTTATGATTCCTTTGCTAGCCAACTGAGAAGGCAAACTGATTTTCGCACTGCTAAGTCCAAGAATTCCATCTGTCTTTCCCAGTGAGTTTAAAAGTACACCTTGTTGGTCGTAAGCACAGCTGACATAATCAAAGGTTGTAAAGATCTGTAAGGACATAAAGCCAAAGCTATCCACACCAAATGAGTATGTACATAAAATTATTATTACCCAAAAACAACTTTTGATTTAGCCAAAGATCCATTTGCAATGTTTAGATAAAGTTCGTCCCTTGCAAGCACTCCCATGGAGGAACTATGATCTGCATATTCTATCTCATAATCACATTGGTGGGAAGAATCATGGTCTTTCAGCATTTGATCTCTTTGAATCTCAGTGCAGTAAGAATCCTTAGGTGGTAAAATATTAGCTTTCAGTGGCTTGTAAAAAGGATGAGCTCCCTGAAAAACATTTAATCACTTAACTCTTTATCACAATGTAAAGAGCATACATAAAGGGAAATTGCAAACAACTGCCAAATAAAGTGCAAACACTTTTCATAACTTCTATATTCGGAAAAATACCATTTGTTCAATGAAACAATCTGTTTTCTCAGAGACAATACCTTAATAGGGATAAAACAATAGAAATTACCTTAGCACAGCTAGTGCAAGGAGCATCACATTGAATCCATGTTAAGTCACTCCCAGTATCCATATCAAGAAAGTAAGGTCTTGGAGGATTCCCCAAGTGCATGTATGTATAATACAGCCTGCGGGAAAATGCAGCATGAAATTGTTATGCATCTTACTGTTAATCGTGATAAAAATGTCGAAACATACCATTTCATATCCATCAAACAGAAAAGAAACTAAAATATTACCCAGTTAACTTACATTAATTTCTGATAAAAGCAGATTAAGCAAGCAATTAACAAAGGTGAGGAAAGAACAAACCATACCCATCAGGATAAATGTTACCACCAACAGGCATCACACTGGTAGCATCAATTTTGGAAGCAGTAAAAAGCGATTTTCGATTAATTTCTCCACCTTTCATCGTTTGATCAAGTTTCTTCAAATCCGGAAGACGAGAACCGAAGCTCATAATTCTCCCTAGTTTGAGTTCAAAATCACCCACGTCGCTAACGGCCCTGAAAGGCTTCTGATACAAGGGGAACAGAAGTGTATGCTGGGACTTGTTCTTCCGATGATCGTCATCATTATTCCCATATTCATCACGCAATTGGAAAAACGCCTCACGAGAGACGGAGACCCAAAGACATAAGGCGATGAGAGAGATACCCAGAACCGGCAAAACGATTTTTGGGGTGTGGCGGATGAAGCTTCTGAAGGAAGATGCAGATTGTGGGGGACGATAGTGAGCAATAAACTGCGGCGGCGCTTGATCGGCTTGAGGAATAGGCGGCGGATGATCCTGGTGAGGAAGTTGACGAGTTGATCTCGGATGATCGGAGAGTGTATAAGCAGTAATTGTTTTGCCTAGAGAAGGGTTGTCCGGTGGAGGTAAAGTGATTATGACTATGCCTGTTAGCTGCGGCGATGGTTCATCGGAATTCTCCTCCTCCATAGCCTCTCTCTCTCTCTCTCTCTCTCTCAGTCTCTCTCTGGTGTGTTGCTTGCGATTTGCAGAAGAGAGGAGGAAGGAGCGAGGAAGGAGAAGAGAAGACTCTGTGCTTATTCAAAGTCAATGGAGAACATCTGTATTATTATTGTATTTATACTCGTTTCAAAAATATATATAGAGAGATGAATTGAGCGGGCAAATATAATATATTTAAGGGTATTTTGAGTCTTGTATTTGACTTGGTATTTTGGGATAATTGCAATTTCCCCCTCAACCTTTTCTTTATGTTCAATTTCATAGGGAGAGTCGGACAAGTGCGGTTGATCGGAAGATACTCGTTCGTCGTTAATTGATTATAAGGTGTTAATTTTTTTATTTTTAGTTTGAAATAATTTTAAGTATTTTAAATTTCTGTCCAATTATCCCATCATTCGATATACTTAATCATTAAAATTAATAAAAAATATTTAAATCTAAACACAAATAATAATAATGATAATGTATTTGGGTGGGTATAGGCGTATAGCTCTCCAATACCAATAGAATACATTGCAACAGCATTTTAAATTTTGTTCTTCATTCGTGATTTATTTTTAATGTATTTTTCCATATTGATAATCGTGAGTAAAACACCAATAATAAAAATTTATCACATTGCTAACCACTTTAATGATTGATTTGTTATTATATATTTTTTACCATTGAGTCATTATTGACCATTTTTCTTTACGTATAACATTAAATGTAGAGCATTGGAGAATGGTAACGATGATGTTATTAATTTTTATTTGTTAAACTAAGAAATAATGAATTCCAATATGATAACGAACAAATATATAAATAAGATTTTAACTCCCCACTTGCATTTTGCTAGCGAGTGTTCAATTCTACGCGACTGATATTGATTCGAATGTTACTACATCTTTTCCGCGAAGTTACTTCATTGTGCTGATCGTTGATTGAGTGATCATCGATCGTAGAATTCTAAGTCAAGAGTCATATATGAACATTATTATTAAGTATTGCGTTAAAATACTTAATTATCAACCAACCATATGTACATTTTAATTTTGAAATATTATAAAATATATCAGAAAATTTCAAATTTTAAGTTAGGGGAAAATAGTCAAATACTGTAGTGGTACCATAATGAGTGTGTTTGTTTGTAGTTTAAGATACGAGGGGAGGTATCTGTAAATACCACAATTTTAAAGGGGGCTAACTGAAATTAACCCTGGAAATGGTTAAAGTTAAACACGCAACACCAGCAGAGTTGACAGTACAGTTCTTACAGCTCCCGGCCAGGTTAAAGTAAAATTGCCTACTGCGAGCTCGCTCTAAGTCTCTCGTTTGCCGAACATCATACAGCTCTTCTCCATCAATCTCTTCCGAAGGCGACATTCAATTCAGTGATGATCTTCACCGATCTGACGATCGGTTTTTGTGCAGATCTGCAATAATTTAGTCCTCTTCTTTAATCTTACCGGTTGTAATCAATGGCCCGAATCTTCGAGTACTTCGTGGTGTGCGGAATCGGGCCTGAAATACGAACCCTCGATGGGAACAGGGGCTACCATGGCACGGGCACCATGTACTTGCCATCGCTGCTAGATCAATACCCTCCTCCCAATCACACTCTTTATCCTCCTCCTCCACCTCAACTCCCCACTTGCGTTTTGCCAGCTGGTGTTCAATTCTATGCGAAGGGCATTGATTCGAATGATCCTTCATCTTTTCCGCGAACTTACCCCATTGTGTTGACTGAGGGTGATGGGTCCAAGATATATGTGAGTTGCATTGCGTTTCGAGATCCTGTGTGCGAGGACATAGCTGAGGCATATCGGATGCCCGCCAATTCATTTGCTGATAAATGCATATGCTTTGTTTCGCGAGCGCCTGGTTTCCGCATTCTGCGCGATGCTTTGGAGGAAATATTCCAACTTTGTTATTCTTCTTCTGGAAGCAGGTACGTCTGGTGCTCGTGTTGTGTGAATATTAGACGCTTGTTGATGGAATGTTTGTGAAGAATTATGAGATGACTAATATGAATGTGCATGATACTCCTTGTCGGACCATGTCATATTTGTATCTCATATGCTTGTCTAATTCCCCATGTATAGTGGTTGAAATGACCGTCACTAAGGTCGTTCAATGTAAGGAGTACTCTAATGGATTAATCCATGTCCTTATGGCATTAGATAGCTGAGTTAAACATTTTATTTAGTCCTTCATTTGTCTGTGCTTGCACTATTGTGCTCCTCAATTTGTGTAACGCCCAATGAATGGTTGGCACTTGGCATTGTTATCATCTTTAGTCTTTCCCATCCCAGGAAAAGAGATGAAAGTTGTTGAGAACTAATTTTTCGAATAGCATCATAACCTTGTCCCCTCCAATTGATTGTAAAACCTTTCTACCTCCACAATATGTTCCATAACCTTCAGGTAAAATCTTGTACCCACCCAGGTGCACAGCAAAATTTCCTCGCTTTTCTTAGTGATCATTACCATGGTTGGTTTGAACGGCCTATTGGTTGATTGGAAAACATTATCACCTCAGGGAGGGGACTATATTGTATTGAATCAGAATTGCAATTGGGGAATCATGAAAAGTGGATGAGTTCCCATGGGTTATTCCACAGTGAACACTTTACAAAAGTCCTATATTGCCTAAATTCAGCTCTGATTGATTTAGAGGTGTCGCTAGAGCGAGGCACAGTTGGCAGTATAGTTTGAGCAATTTTGATTTTGGGATAGCATGTGGCTGCAGCATTACCTATATACGTATACACAAATACTTTTCTTCATTTACCTTTTTCGTATGATTTTTGGAGCTTCTCATTATTGTTTGAAGAGGTCATATAACGTGCTCAGGTTCAAAACTTTTTCAGCAAGCCACTTTGGGATGTCATAGCATATTTAGTCTCCAATGTACCTTTGCCTACTCCGGGAAAGGACCGAGTGTTGTTTGCTATTGAGAATAGCCTTCTTGCTGTAGAGCTTCCACCAAAGGATGAACTTCCACATGCTGACGTATGTAACCAACTATCTACTTTTTTTCCGTTTTTATTTAGAAAATGTTTTCTGTTTGTTTGTCTACACTGGTTTGTTGATAGTCATGGTCTATATCATGTCATTGCAGATATCATTCCAGCCTCTGGTCCAGTGTTTGGATGTTGACAATTTCATCAAACTATTTACAGCAGTGTTGCTTGAGAGGAGGATTTTACTCCGCTCGGACAAGTATTTTCCTTGGCCTTTTAAGGGAATTGTTGTGACTTATGTCATTTAAATAATTCTTTATGACTCTTAGTGTGTCTTTTAGTTCCATTTCTAAATGAGATGTCCCATTGGCTATTCTGCTCAGGGTTTTGTCCTTTCCAATGACTGTTTTAAGAATGTTAAGGTCTGAGGATAACTATACCCTAACACCACACTCTAACCCACACAGGCACCATCATCATAACTAAAGGCAAGTAACAGAAGATGGATAACCTTAGTTCTTCATCTTTGTTCTCTATAGAGTTATTATTAATTGAAAATATGCTTACATTTCAAACTTCTTCTATATCTTCACCACTCTTTTAGCATATATGTTCTCTCCTTATTATTTTCCTGTTTTGATATTTTCTTGTCTATGCTCAGGCTCCCATTTGTTTGGCAATTTCTCTTATTTATCTGGCTCCGTGTTTTAAACTAGAGGGCTGCTTAATATTATATATGTTGAATTTTCTGTATGAAGAACTACAATGCATGGTTATCATAACCTTGAGTTGATGGGCTCCCTATAAGTGTACTGTGACTACTGTCCTTAGTGAACAAGATTGTGGTATCCTTATTGTTTCCTTTTCATTGTTTCACGACATTATGTTTTACTTGCTTTTTATTTGCAGGTATTCTCTTTTAACCCTTGTATCGGAGGCCATATGCCATTTAATATATCCATTTCGTTGGCAGGTATAATTGTCTTTTTAACTATAACTGTTTAGAAAGTTTACTTTCACTAGTTTGAAACAAATTGTCCTCTTTTACAATAAGACTATTTTTCTTCGAATATTACTGGGATGCTTTCTGATCTTGTTATGTTTCTTGTGCTGAAGCATGTCTACATTCCATTGCTATTTTTCAGTGGAGTTGACTATATTGATGCTCCCACACCATATATGATGGGTCTTCATTCTGGTGTTGATACTTTTGGGCTAGTCATGGATGGCGTAAGTTCTTTCGTGGATTTAAATAAACTAAGTGCCCAGTTTTATCTTTCTTTCTCATTCTCCAATATTTGATCAGTTCTGTGGTCTTTATGATTTGGTAGTTTTGTTCTGCATTAGTAATCTTCTTCTTGAGTTCTCAACTGGAAGATACCTTAGGGTCTATAGTTCATCTGTTTAGGGGGTTAGCCTCATGATTTAAAACCTGTACGTCTGAGCAAATTCTTTGAATAGGTTGACTCCATGACCACGTGAGAATGGTATAAGGAAAATGTAACTATTGGTGCCATCAATCATAACCCAACTGAGATTGTTGTCAAAAGCTTAATCAATCTGCATGAGATTTGAATGAAGCAAATCAAATGCATCTGTGAGGTGATAAAGTGGTGGCAAGAACAATTGGAGTCTCAATTACCTGCTGTTTTGATCCTTTTTTTGTCACTGGACCATAGAAATGAAAAATGGGAAAAATTCTATGGAAGAAGGGGGATAGTTTCACTTCATGAAAATTTCCTAACTTCTACTCTCAAGTTCTAATGGATTTTGTTTCTGTGATTAATTTAACAGTTTTTCTTTACTTGCTGCTATCCTTGATGTTTTCTTGTCATATTCTTCAAAACTGAGATAGGCTTCTGAAACAAAAAGTATTACTATTGCGTTGCAAGTCATGCTGGATAACAGTCATTGAATGATTTTAACTATTTACGCTGTATATGGTAAATACTGACCTGACTCTTTTTTTTCTGAGAATTGGTAGTTTCTCAACTATTAAATTGCCAATATCTTGTTTATGCATTATAATCTGAGGAAATTCCTCCATTACATTGCAGGTAGTTGTAGTTGACCTTGAGCATAATCTCATCACCACTTCCGAGGAAATTCCTCCCATACCTGAGCCAGAGTATAGTTCTCTGCGAGGTGATATAATGAAACTTTTATATCCAAATGTTGTTGGCATAGACCAGATGAAGGGTGGTTCATTTTCTGAGCAATGCCCTAGTGGTGGGAATAGGCCCTGGGGAGAGGATCATGATTTCCAACTTAGGTGAATGTTGTTAACCTGTTTAAACTTTTATGATGTAATCATTTACTGGCTGATGTTTGATCCAAACAGAATGTAGATGGCTATAATTGTTTATTTCGTTCTAGAAATAACTAATAAGCAATTATATGTTTATGACTTCTCATGTGGTTAATGAACTCTTTGACATGCTAAAGTTTATGAATTCTGGATTGAGTATCACACAAATTTTGCCGAACAGCTTTGTCTTAAATACTTTATTACATGACCTATATGGTTTATTTTCATGGTTACATAGACTAGTTTAGTTGTAATTTTCTGGAAACTATGACCATATATCATTTTATTCTTTCTGCATGGGATTTAATTTTACTTGTGGCTCATGTGTTAATCATTGCTTCTTGCAGTCGCTTTTACCTTCTCAAGCCTATTAGACAGAGTCTCCTTTGTCATTTTGTTTGTCGGAATTCCTCATTGAACTGTGTATGCATATCGGGTCGATGTTCTTGCCCATGTGCAATGTGTACTGGGATCCTATTACACCGTGTACTTTGTAACTAGTACTAGAATTTCAAACCGCTCTATGTTTCATCAGTATATTGGTGCTCTACTCTTTCCTTCCCATCTAAGCAGTTATTGGCTTTTGGTATTAGTATGTTGAGAAACTTGCGCTTATGCTTTGTTTCTTGTACACCTCGTGTGTAGTTCAGAATAGAAGTTGATCAAATCTTAGTTCATGGGATAATATATGGACATGATTGTAACATATGGTCGGATGGATAAGAATTTAGTTTGTTAACTGCACTGATGTTAAAGGTCATTTTATACTCTTTTGTTGGTAGACGATGTTACTTGTTGCAATGTTAGTTTTTCCAACCTTCAGTTCTTCCACTTTTGTAGCGACTCTTCTTGATTGTTTGAGTCTAGTTAGCTGAAGATTGTGCTCTATTAATATCTCCTAGAAATAATTTTATGTTGTATAAATTGTCTTTCTCATCCATTAAATATCTTTTGGTTCTTGCAGGTTTATATTCTTAAAATTCTTTGCGTCGATCTTAGGTGGATATCGCAATTTTATAGTATGAAGCCCTTACCTCATTCTCCTTGTCTGTTCTGTAACTATGGTCTATGTAAAATTACCAGCTGACTTATAATTTTCAGGAAAATACAGCAACTCATATCTTCAACAACCAGGCTTTTTTGAAGAAGCGCTCTCGGTCAACTAATCAGCCTCCAGATCCTATGGTGAGTAATTCAGTTGTTATTAAGTGTCAAATAATTAGTAATTTCTTCTCAGGTTTTCTGAACTTTCTTCAAGTTGAAATACATAAATTCCTAATTTTTATTTCATTTTAAAGAAAATATAGATCCATGAATTTTACATTTGATGTGAACCCTTAACAGATAAGCCAGTTCATAGAGACCCAAGGTTTCTTAGATTATTTGGAGCGAGGTCTTGGTTCTGAAGGAAACGGGAACAATCTTCTAGATAAGTTACAAGATGCTATTGGCAGGGGACAAAATCCTTTTTCAATTCTTCCATCACCTTTGTCAGAGCCTGAGATTTTAACAATCTCTGATCCTGGATTTGGGATGTCAGGTAATTGCGAATAATATATTAAATAGATGCTGCCAGAATCAGATATGGTATACATGTTAAGAATTTCTTGAGGAACATCAATCTGGATTGTTACTAATGTTCTTTTATACATGTGGATAAAGGATCAGGTGCCAAATATTGCTATGACAGGTTTCCTGCAAATGTCCGAACAGAAGAGCAGGAAGAAAAGAGGAAGCAGGTTCTAGCAGCAGCCAGCGGAGCTCTTGAGTATTCTGGAAAACTCAATTTGAGGTATACTACTGAAGAAATCAACATAATCCTTTGTTTTATTACTATACGTATTTGTTTGCTTCTTAAAACTAAACATTTTTGTCTCTTTTCTCATGTAGTTCACCCTCAATGCGTAAAGATTCCAAATCTGAAAGCCTGAGTCCAAGGGAGAGGGCTGTGAGTATCATGTCTTCATAGCTCATGTGGTCTAATGAGCCAACTTCGATAGTTACTTAATCTAATGGGTATATATTTCTCACAGGCCGAAAGGGAGCGGATGGTTCTAGACATTAAAGTGAAGTTGCAGGTGCAATGTTTTTCTGTATAGTTTTGTTCTAGCTCAAAATATTGGTCGTCTATGTTTTCTTTAGATCTCTACCTTTTGGAATGTTGGAATCCTGTGTTTGGTAATTTTTGTCATAATTCTTTCTCTCTCTATAAAACTTGTTCTTTTGTAAATATCATATCTCTTTTATGTAATTCTTTCGATCTATTCTTTTCAGTAATTGGCCTTCATTAGATCTTTCCGGGTCTCACATTATTGACTGGAAATTTGCCTTTTAGGTGTTTTGAGTACTGTTTTGGTAATCATCCATCTGATTTTTGTTTTGTTAGAAAAGAGGAAGATGTCTATGATAATTTGAGTATCCTTTAAGTGATGCTATCTATTATGTAATGTTAGTCATGAGGTGTTCCCTCCAGCTCTGCTCAAAGGTCTCAGTTTTGAAATACACTCTCACTTCCTGGTTTATTCAGTCCATTGAGCATAGTTTATGTGCAACAATTTTGGTGAAGAAAACCAAAGAACTGATCCTGTGTTCCCTCATTTTAAGTGCAATTTGGTGCATTCTCTTTGTTGGAAATACGTATGTTGTTTTAGTAGTTCTGACAAATATTCTGATTATAAGCACAATGCTTCCTTATTGTTCTGATTATATCTGTTAAGATAGAAAAACTAAATTATGCTCCTCTGGACAGGGATTGTGGCTAAGGCTTCTGAAATTGGGACCAACTGATGACCCTCTTTCATCATTTGAGTATGGAACCATCCTTGGTATGATTTTGTGGACGGACCAAACTTTATCTCCATTTCTTTTCTGGACATGAATGGGTCTGTGAATTTATTGGCATTTGTTATTGCCTTATCAGCTTTAATTGAATCTGATGCTGAGGGAATTGGTGGTAGTGGTTTTGTTGAATGTATAAGGGAGCACATTCATTCGGTATGTTTCGATCTCAATAATCACTTTTAATTTTTAAATATCTCCTCAATCCTCATTTTGTGTTAAACCTCTGGTTTTCCACCCTTTACCCCCAAATAGGGTTGGACATGCCAATTGACGGAAGAGCAATTTATTGCAGTCAAAGAACTGGTACGTTAAGCTTTCACTTCTTGAAGCACCATGATTTGAATAATTTATTTTTATTGTACAATTTGAAGTTCTTCTGTTCTATTTTTCTTTGTCGTTTTATACTTGCTGTCTGACTTTTCATTCAACATGAAATAAAGGAGAAGTAATGTTAAGATTCTTTCAATTTCCAGCTAAGTTGCTACCTTTGACTTCACATGTTTAAACATAGAAAGAAAGCAGGAATGCATTAACAGGGTTTATGCTTGTCAGTAAATTTTTTAATAACTTTTAGGAATCCCAATAAGTTACTAATAAACTCCCTGGCCTCGACATTCCCGAACTATGAGATACTATGATCTGAGAAATGAAATTAGAGGCCACAAATCGGTCTGAGAAAGTGCAGAAACTATAAAACGCACAGGTCATAGGTTTTGGGTCCTGGATTTAGAAAATAAGTGTTCACTCCTTAATATTCTACCTGCATTCTGTTTATATTTATGAGCTCATGTATAAAATGGTAATTCTGGGGCCTTGGGTTTTGGTTCAGAACTTACGCATAATGCCTACTTTCAAAAGTAGGACGGAAACCAGAAATATTCTATAGATGTTACCAGTAAAGGTAATAGTACGTAAATTTGCAAACTATCCTATTGCCAGAAATTTCAGCAACAAATTATTTAGAAGGTACATAGCTGACCTGAAGGAGCATTTGTCAATTGGTTTTATAATGTAGTTATTTCTTGGGAATATACACAGCTCAAAACAGCCATCAGCCGTGCTACAGCTCGGAATGACATGGCGACTATTCGAGATGCCCTTGAAGTCTCTGCTGAAATGCACAAAAAGGATGTTAACAATGTTCCAGATTATATTCAGCGGCACCTTCGTTCTCTTTCCATCTGGGACGAATTACGGTACGCATATCTTCTTTGTATTGATTTGGCTTTTCTTTCTTTATCTTTTATAGTATCTTTAGGATTGTTTCCTCTGTAACTTTATTTGGTCTATGCATCATCTTTAATTTAAGAGTGATTTGTAGATGGTGAAAAAGCTGTAAGATCAGAAAATTTCAGGTATTGACACATAACTAGGGTAACAATTTGGTTGAATAACTGTTGATAAGAGGAAAGGGAAACATGAGAATAATATATCTAATAATTGAACTCAAAATTACCATCAGACTGGCTAAGACACTTCACCTTTAGCTGCAAGGGTGGTCTTGTCTTGCTTGTTATTCTATACTCCCATCCCATCCTACAGTAGCCCATGTAATCTGTTTACTACCTGTTCAAAGATGAATGCTTGATCCAAGGAAAGATCAGGTACATAAAAGAAAAGAAAAAATGATCGAGGACAAGAATACATTTTGAAGCCCACCTATACTCAAAACCAACAAAAATAGAGTTTTTGTAGATAATGGTTGAGAAAGGCTGGCTGCGTTAAAACTTTTAGTTAGCACTCCCTTGGCCCTTGAACTGGCACATGGTGGGATTCCGATTTAGGGAAAAAGAATAATACACTCTGCATAATTTTTCTTCAGAAGATAGAAGAAACATTTGATATTTTATTTTTCTTTTCATTTTTTGATGTATTGTTCACCTAATATGTTAGTCAAGTAATGGTGGATTTGAGTATTCTAAGATTTTGATTATCCTCTGCATGTTCTATTACAGTTTCTGGGAAGGATACTTCGACTATCTGCTTGATCACTTCTCTAACAAGTAAGGATATTATCACTGTTATATTATGTTTCAATTAATAGGAAAGGGCTATTCTTTTTGTTTCAAGCTGTAATAGTCTGTTACTGACACAGCATTAGGCCAGTTCATTATCTCCTTTGTATTGTCATGTAATATCTTTGTAACATGTTTGTCTTTTTAATTAAACTAAGCCACTAGATGAAGTTGATTTGAATTTGGAAATCATTCTTATAAGGCGTGTCCTTTTTCTTTTGGAAGGCCCGTACTTATCATCTTTTGTGATATTGTTCTGTTAGGTCAACCAATTATGCAACATTGGTGATGACACAACTAATCATTGTATCGACACATATGGTATTTCTTCGTTCTGATCTCAATCCTTTTCTCACTTTAACTTTGTTTTCATTCTCCTGATTGACAAATTCTCTTTCTTTTTGTAATGGAGGCGGGTTTGGGACTTCCTGATATTGATGCCTGGTACATGATTGAAACAATAGCGGGAAAGAACAACATTGGATATAAGCACATGGTAAGTTAAATTTATTTGTTATTTGTTTTATTTTTCTTGCATTGTTCGGTTAAAATGTTGATTACCTGAGATACTTTCTGTTTTTCTCCTTAAGTTCCTGTGTCCTTCATAAACTAAGGTGTCTGCTATGTTGGAAAACGTATAAGATTCTGCTGTTTCGACACTCATTACTCCTGTACAATTTGGCCCCCTATGGTAACTTTGTGGTACTTAATAATATAACTGATCTTTGTATTTATTTGATCCACCGTTAACTTTTTAGCATATATAGGGGTCATATGATGAATCCCAAAATTTAAATAATTGATGTTGGAAAGGAGAGACAAATGACCCAATTGGATTCTGTGTTGACCCTCCCTTGACTATGAACCTTCTAGGAATCGTGCTGCACTTATGTGTGACTAGTCAACCTTCTGTTCACTAGCTCATCTCTACTTTTTTCAGATGGTGCTCTATGACTATCTTCACTGTTCATTGCTCGCATCTATGCTTCACTATACTATCAATTTTTTCCTTTCAAATCTTTATTTGTCTTGTCATTGTTTTGACATTCCAAAGGTCATGTATCTATCTGATATTTTATACTCGTCCTTGACATTTAAACCACATCACCATCATAGCATAATAACTGAATGTTCCTTCGCTTGTCCCATTTATCAAAATTATAGCCGAACATTTTATAGCATCATTGTTAACCAAACTTCCTCGATTACCTATTGTTGGCTTTAGAGCGTAGTATGAATGCAGTATCCATTTAGCCATGTTTTATATCAGGCTACGTTGTGAAAGAATTTCATATTAGATTCCTAAAAGTGACTAAACCATACCCTTGTGGCTATCTGAAACCCATGCCCGAGTCCTTTCAATAATTTTGACAAAAAATGAGCAGCCTTTGAGTTGTCTTTTAAAATGTGACTTGACATGCTAGGGAATAATATCCAAATCCTTGGTGTCTGATCTTGATATACTCCAAGATTTGTCTTTATTGATGCAATTCGGTGAATTGTTCCTTTTATATGTCCAATTTTAAGGAATCTGAAGCCCTCATTGTGAATAATCTTTTGCATCTTTGCATTCTGCGTATCTTGTATCAGATAAAGATTAGGGGATTCCTGTCACACATCCGACAACTTTGCACTGGGTATTGGGGAATCTACTCTGGGAAACCTCAGTCTGTATCCTCATTTGGATTGGCTTCTCCACGTCCACAAGATTCTGCTGCTAGCACTGAGCAATCTTCTGAGGCATCTGTTGTTGGAAGGAGCTGGGTTCAGAGCATGTTTAGCCGGGATAGAGCCACCTCCTTTAGTCATGTCCGTGGCAGTTTAGGTACTAGACCTTGTTTTAGAGTGGATTACCGGTTACCTAAGTGCTGTTCTGATATAATGATGCATTATTGCTGATTCAGCTACAAACGAGAATGGGTCTCCTCGCAAGCAAGATGTGTCAGCGACTGGGCAGAAGAAAGTGCAGACAAATATACGCATGCTAAGAGGTCATAATGGAGCAGTCACTGCTTTACATTGTGTGACCAAAAGAGAAGTGTGGGATCTAGTTGGTGATCGTGAAGATGCAGGATTTTTTATCAGTGGAAGCACAGATTGCACAGTAAGTTAAAAATACTAGATTCAGAACTAAGTTCATGGTTGTTCTTTGCCAAATATTATATGATATTTATTAAAATTGCAGGTAAAGATATGGGACCCAAGTCTTCGTGGTTCAGAACTTCGGGCAACATTAAAGGGGCATACTAGGTATAAGCGAAGTGTGTGTGTGTGTGTGTCTTTTCAATGTACATGTGTCTCTTTGTGTGTGTTGAAATATGGGATGGGATGGGAATGGTTGATCTTAGCATGGGTGGATACAAAACAAGCTTGGGTGGTGATCTAATGTTAATGACAAATGCCTCAATAGCATCCACTTATTAAAGTATTCTCTCTCCCTCTCTGTGCAGAACTGTTCGAGCCATAAGCTCTGACAGAGGGAAGGTAGTATCCGGTTCGGATGACCAGTCTGTTCTAGTATGGGACAAACAGACTACTCAACTTCTAGAAGAGCTGAAGGGCCACGATGCACAGGTTTGGTTGGAGCATGACTGTTATGTTGCTTGAATGTTTCTTTTCCTTCCCCTTTTCTCTTTTTTGCTCCTTTGCATGAGTTGACTCTATCATGTTGGGATGCCTTTGACGGTTAAGCTAATCATTTCAGACTTCCTTGGTTTAATATCATTAGTACTGTTAATGCGTACTACCATTGACCACCTCTTTAATTCTCTAGTCGAAGAAGCGGATCAAATAATTGAGCAATTCAAAGGACTGTTGTGTTTCTGTTAGTATTGAATGTTTAGAAAGTGTACTTTTCTCTGACTTTTGAAAGATATATATTTGCTAAATAATCATCTGATAGTACTCTGTCACCACCATGCATCTGCTACTTTGAGATTATGAAGTCACTGTAGTTTAATTGGTGTTGTCCACTATTTCAGAGGCTCTGAATTCCATCAGTTAACTTTTACATGCCAGTTTGTTTCTTGCTGCTACGTAAATATTTCTGTCTCTTATCCAAATTTGGTAGGCAGTTTTATTTCCTAGATGTCTTTTTAAAAGGCATCATAATGTTGACTGTTATCATGCTCCCTTTTAGGTCAGCATTGTACGGATGCTCTCAGGTGAGCGTGTCCTCTCTGCTTCACACGATGGAACAGTGAAGATGTGGGATGTAAGGACAGATACCTGTGTTGCAACCGTAGGTCGTTGTTCAAGTGCAGTTCTTTGCATGGAGTACGATGATTCCAGCGGGATATTGGCGGCTGGAGGCAGAGATGCGTAAGCCTCTTAACTAAAATAGGACTGAAGAGAATATAAGTGCACTTAACTAACAATTGTATTTGGATTAGATATGTTAAGTAATACCGTACTAGAAATACAACTCAGCTAAATATTCTAACACTGATGAGGAGAGACTATTATTATCGTGGCCTCTGCAATTACTGATAGTTCTCATCATATCTGGGCTCATCTACCTAAAGCCTGACTTCTGCAGTTACTGATAGTTTTAATTTTTAGGGTTGCAAATATTTGGGACATTCGTTCTGGACGGCAAATGCACAAGCTTTCAGGGCATTCCCAATGGATTAGGTGAGTCATGGTAATTTGAATCAATAAATGTATGATAGTTTATTTGAACAAACAATGCTGAATTGAAGTTGTGTCTGAACACATTGTGGTGGATACACAGGTCTATCAGAATGGTTGGAGACACTGTAATAACAGGTAGTGATGATTGGACTGCCCGAATGTGGTCCGTATCTCAAGGAACCTGTGATGCTGTTCTAGCTTGTCACGATGGTCCTGTTCTATGCGTGGAATATTCTTTAGCCGATAAAGGAATTATTACAGGTTTGAATTATTATTTCTTCATTAGTTTGTAGTTGCTGAAGTTCAGATATGCAATAGATCTATTTAGCTAAACCTTTTCTTATACTCAGGATCAAATGATGGACTTCTTCGGTTTTGGGAAACTGATGATGGTAAGAGTGTTACAATTTAGTTTTATTACATATATAGAATTACACTCACATGACACCTTGAAAAATATCATCTAATCATAAAAACCGTACTGCAATTTGGAAACTTCTAGATAGCATTTTAATTAACTCTCTTGATTCTAATGTTTCTGAATATTTTCTTGACGCTTGAAGTGTTGATGCATGTGATTAATATTTCATATTTGTAGGCGGTATAAGATGTGCCAAGAATGTGACCATCCACAATTCATCAATATTGTCTATAAATGCTGGAGAAAACTGGTTAGGAATAGGAGCAGCTGATAATTCAATGTCCCTTTTCCATCGACCTCAAGAGAGACTGGTCTCCAGTACAGGTTCAAAAATGGCTGGCTGGCAACTCTATAGAACTCCACAAAAAGCAGTTGCTATGGTGAGGATTTTCTGACTGCTAATTTTATTAGTTTCAGTCTGTTTTAATTTATGATCTCTATATTCTGATGATCTTGTAATGTTTGCCGAGTCAAGACGTGCATGCTGTTCCTTCTTCTATTTCCTTCATTCCTTGAGAGTTGTGATCACTTTTGTCTAAGCTTTACGACAACTTCTTTCTGACTATATTTTAAAAGGATAATCACACTGGCAGCGTATCCTGACGTATGCCTAATTACACAAAAATTCCTTATGCTCTGAGATATTACAAAAACTTGCTCCTACATACCCTGAGAGGTTTGGCCTAATGAATGCTATTATAATCATAAACTTAAATGCAAATGTTGATTACTAAGTGTTGAGTGCAAAATGGGTATTCATAAAAAATTAGAGATGATATCATCAAAATTAATAGATCCAGATGTAATGTAATTATTCTTTGATTGGGGAAGTTCTTGTAATTATCTCGAACCTCAGGGAATTTTGTGTAATTAGGCCAAACCTCAGTGTAATCATCCCAATTTTAAATATCCGTGTCTGGTAAAAACTTTATTAAGAGATAACAAGTCTAATTCACTCTGAAATTCACTGTTGGTTTTACTAGATGGATGATTATAAGAAATAGGTGGAACTGTACAATAGGATAGTATAGTTCGGTGGTATACCTAGGACTGGAATTAAATTGGCATTTGGAGTGGTTACAAGGCTACTATTTCAGTTTACAATCGGGTGAATTGAGCTATACTCCTCGAGGTGTAGCATAATTACGAAGAGGTCCCTCTCGTTTTGGAAACTAACGTTACAGTAAAAAACTTGCAATTTCAGGTTAGGTGTGTGGCTTCTGACCTCGAAAGGAAGAGGATCTGCACCGGAGGTCGTAATGGGATGCTTAGGTTGTGGGATGCAACCATTAACATCTAAATTCTTTTGCGTAAGTTATACCGTAGACTCGGAAAACAATGCTTGTGTGTATCTATACGTCTTGTCCATAGATCATTTATATATTTGTCTGCTAATCGACATACTGTATAGGGGCAGTGTGATTTTGTATTTTTTTCCTGAACTTCATAGTTTGTCTTAATTTACTTGTATTGTATGCATCTTGTTTGTAATTGAAACGCAGCTTTGCACTGTATACTGCTGTCTGATTGGCTTGCTGTTTTGTAAAAGCAAAGAACTCCAGGGGATAATATTAGTTTGCCTTCTTATTTTTTTTATGCTATTTTTTAATCTTTATGTAGGATTTCAGATCCATCAAATATGAAGTGATTCTGTGGAGTTAAAGAATCTGAATTATGAGAAAATTGAATTTTATTTTATAATTTTTTTTTTTTTTTTTACATATAAAGATACTAATAAACATGAGCAAAGTTAAAAACTCGGAGAATTTCTAATTTTAGTGCCCTTTTTTTTTTATATTGTAATTTTGGTGTACTTTTTTTTTATATTGTAACTTTGGTGTAATCCTCTTTTCGAAAAAGCGGAATTACTGTAGTGAACAGTGAATCCGTTTTTTCAAAAAGAGGATTCAATACAAAATTTTATGAGTCTGTCAACACACTCATAAAATTTTGTATTGAATTCTCTTTTTGAAAAAGCGGATTCACTGTTCACTACAGTGATTCCGCTTTTTCAAAAAGAGGATTATACCAAAGTTACAATATAAAAAAAAAAGTACACCAAATTTGTAATATCAAAAAAAAAAGACACTCAAATTAGAAAAAAACCTAAAAACTCAGTATATGTAGGCATCATTAATTATTATTATTTTGAAATTTTGAATTTCATAGGATGAGTACAGGAAAAATAATGCATTATTTTCTAAATAGTATTTTTTGGAAGATATAATATGTTTTGGCTCAATTTTAATTTTATTTAATTCGAAATTTTTTATAATATTTAATGCTTGGTCAAGTTGGATTCTTTTATTTCATCAACATTCCGTAGAATTATAAATTGGAATTTGAATCCGACATTTCCAAATCCACTCCGTTGATAGGGCCCCTAATCGTGGTGATCAAGTTGACCCTCAGGCCTCAACAATATCCCAGAGCCTTTGCTACGAGCCTACGATCGAATATGCGTTAGAAAGGTCGACCCCTCCCCTATCACACCAAAAAACCGGGCCGAGTTTCTAAACAATCCGCCCGCTTCCATAGAACAATATCGTGGCAACATAGACCTAAGTGGTCATATTGAATCCTTGGGAATCATCACAATTCACAAGTACAGCCGGTCTATATTTGAACGAAAATGTCATGTCGTCCAGCGAAGCAAACTTATGAGAAAGATCCTATACTTCTAAAGGTCACTGATTCAATTGAACAAAACTAACTAGAAAATTGCCTAATTTTGTAAACTATTCCAAAATTTTAGTAATTTCAAAATAATTTAACAAAAAAGAGAGGGAAATTAAGGTGAAGGCCAACCCAAAACATTCTCAAAAGCCACGTTGTTTTCTTGACGATGCGCATTACAAATTCGTACAGACTACAGAGCCAATTACAAGCCAGTTTATTGAAGAAAAAAAACACTTAAGAATTATGGAGTAAACTAAGGACGTGAATAATGATAAACAGCACAAAATAAATAGAATGGTAAACTTGGATTAACTGTAATCACATCATCCTTTGCTGCATTGGAGGTGTCATACCAAACTGCTGCTGTTTCTGCAATCTGGCTACATTCCCCAAGTATCCTACAACAACAATAATATCATCAATAACTTATTAATATCAATTATCATAATCACAATTCAACTTATGGAGAATTACATATTAGTACTGCCCACAAGTTCAGGTAATTACGGATTAGTCCCTCTTGCCATTATTAATAATGAAAGCATCCTAATAGAAATTGCAATACTACAGTAATGCCTCCTACTAGAGGGACTTTTTTTTTTTTTTTTACAAAAGAAAACGAATATCAGAGATCCTAGTGTAATTAATAATACTGGAAGGACTAATTTGTAGTTATCCTTAAATTCTTGGATAGCATATGTAATCCGGCAATCCGCCCTTCACTTATATATAGAACATTGTGTTATTAGTCTTATACTTTCGGGATAATTACTGAAAACTCCTTAAGTTTTACTTCAAATTACAGAAACCCCCCCTATATTGCTTGGAATCACAAGTACCCTTCTTTTGCAACTGCACATTGAACTATTGTTGCTAACTTTCCATTCGTAAACCGAAAGTAAACCTCACAGCATTATAATTTCAATAAATGAAGGTTTCTATAATAATTAAACAAAGTTTAGTGAGAGCGGGGTACCGACCAATGGAGGGGTCAAGGCCCCTTTCCTTGAGCTCCCTGTATTCTTGACAGAGAGCACAGTATTCGCAGCAGCAATGAACCAAACAGTCGGCACAGGGAGATTCAACCAGCCCAAAACGACTCCGCATCTTGCTTCTGTAGGAGCATGATATTATGCATGGTATCCCCAGGCAGCATTGGATCAACCCGTACAACATCCCGCTCGTACCACAAGCTGTATATATAAATTACCAAACCAGAGGGATTAATGTGTAATTTTCGTAACCTGAGGGTAGTATATATGTAATATTTCTTACATGTACTGCCGGAGTCCAGTATTTCTGCAATCTGGCCGAAAGTGATGCATGGGAAGCACAACGTGATAATGGCTGAAAAACAATTATGAACAAATGAACGAAAACAAAACAAAACAAAGAAAGAACACGAATATTTTTATTTATGTACCGTTGGTTGGATCTTGACAGCAGTCGAAAAGATCAGTCTTCCAAGCCTGACTCGGAAGCTGCTGATTAACCATAAGCGGCACTGGGGACGACGAAGGCATCGCATTTCCAGTAAACGGAGTTCCTCCAACCATTGGAGGGTGATGAGCAAAACCACTCTGCTGCTGCTGATGATGATGCTGCGGAATGGTGTTAACAAATCCCATATCGACGTCTGGTTGCTGAGGAGGAGGGAAAACCTGAGTGCCTTCATCTTCTTCTTCTTCATGTTTGGGTGGGAATTGCTGCGTCTCTGGCTCTGAATAAGGCTTAACGTAATCGACTGGTGCCTCGTAAAGATCTTCGTGATGATGCATATTGCTGTTGCTGGTATCTGTTATATCAACACGTCCCATTTTTCTTTGTGTTTCTTAGAAAAATGGGGGGAAGATAGGGTGCTAATAGGGATTTATATTCCAATGGATTAATGATGAGCTCGAGTTTAGGTCATTGACCATATATTATTTTCGAGGGTGGAATTGGAGTAGTTATTAATGGAAAGAATATAACTAAAAGAATTGTGTTTGATTGATTAGTTTGTTATGATTATCGCCAACCATGGTCATTAATAAATAATACTAAGCTAGTTTAAGTTGTATTTAGGTTTAATAAATTAGGCTAGTCGAGAGCGATTCATATCGGCTCGTGTCATTTTGTGAAATGCTGTGAGTTTTTGTTGTAACCGGCCGTGGATATTCTAATCTAGATTAGAAAAGATAGTTATAATCAAGCAACAAGTATATTTGAGAATAGTTAAAAGAGTTTGCTATGCAAATACTCTGACATTAAACTTAACAAATCATCAGTATTTTACGGAGTATTTAATGATGGGGTAAAAATTCGGCCCTTTTTATATAAACCGCCCCTAAATGGGAAAATTACAAAAGTAGGTAGTCCACAAGACAAAGAGAATTAGACCTACGACTATACAAATTGGAATCCAAGCCCTCAAAACTCAGAAGTCAGAGCACCTATACAACAAATCAACGTTAGTGACGCCAAGATTATACGAACCACTTGTAGATGAGAACATGGACTTGAGAGCATGTATGATTTAGTGTGTGAATATAAAATACTAAATTATAATTCAAGTTACATTAAATTGGTTTATTTAAACTTTATGAATTAAAATTTCTCAATTTGAACCAAAGTGAGCTATCTTTTTCTCAAATGAAAATTAAAGATTACTGAAAGTTTGTCACTAGTTTATTTTTGTTTACCGAAAACCATGCATGTGGGACGATTGGCATTGGTTTATATCCAAATTCCCAAGTTTTAAGTTGATGATATATAATATAATAATAGGCCAACTTACATTATATATGGTATAAATCAATGCAAGAAAAGTTTTAAGGGGTAATTTTTGAAAACTCCCCATGGGTTTGAAAACTTCCTTTTAGCTCCCCATTTTCAAATACATCATTTGGGGTTTTAGATACGCGATTCTGAAATTTAGATACATGATTTTTTCCTTGTATTTCAAATACATCATTTGGGGTTTTAGATACGCGATTCTTGAGTTTTAATACATCATTTTTTAAAATGGGGAGCTAAAAGGAATTGGACTTATCATTTGGGGAGTTTTCGGGAATTCCCCGAAGTTTTAACAGATAAGAACACTTAATCTGCGGGAATTGAAGGAGTTGACTATTCGGAAAATGGGAAATAGTGCCGAGGATTGACTTTGACTTTTGCCCAAGTTGACTTTGCTTGGTCTTGAATGAGCTGGATTACAAGTTAGAGCAACTAAGGGTAGTCGTTGCTGCCATGTCTGCTTCACGTTGTAAGAGTTTTGATTGTTTCTTCCTCCAACATTCAATTAATTAATGAATTAAATTTTAGTTAATTATGTCTAAATGCCCCCTCAAAAAAGAAAGATCACAATTTGTACACCTAGTTTGTAAATTACAAATTACGCTTTCACCACTAATGATTTGCTATATGTTATAAACACCCCATTTGTTAGAGAAATAAGATATTTTCATTATAATTTTAACATGAATTTCACACTAGTTTTAACAAAAATAAACAGTCTCAACTCTCAATTGCATAATACTAACCATTTTGAAAGTCTTCAATAATTTCATTGATGCTATAAATATCATTTTGGAGTTGCAATATGATAAGTTATCAATATTACATATAATTATTTTATTGAATTAACATTAAAATTTATATACGGGCCTAACAAAAGGGGAGCTTGTAAGTGATTAACAAACTATTAGGGGTAAAATGTAATTTCTGAAACTAAGAGTGATCCCATGCAAAAATTACTCGACCACACAAACTGGTTGTAACCTAGCCTATTTTGTGCTACATGCTTCGCGAAAGTGCCAACAAAAACGAGACTTACGTACACAGAAGAAAGAAGAGATTAATACTACTGTAGTCCCCACATTAGAACATCAACACTAAGGAATCTCTTGATGCAAAACCTAATTTCCAAAAACCTATTTAGCTGCATTAATACAAGTTACAATCAGAGAGAGAGAAAAGTTGCAGCAAAAATTCTACTGTTAGCAGCATTCCTTTGAATGGTTAAGAGAGCTTCTTGCACCAGAGCCTATACAGCAACCGTTTTCGCCCCAACTTCCACCAGATTGGGACCTTTGCAGATCTCTTTGGCTTCTTCACCTCTGCATTTCAGTTTCAAATATATATATATCTCCATCAGAATCATCACACACAAAGAACGAGAAAATTCACTGAAACCATTGAAAGATATCATATTCTAACTCAAATGAAAGAGTCGAGGAAAGAAGTAAACTAACTTTTTTCCTGCAGGGCGTACCATCCCAATTCAGCTTGCAATTTTGTAAATTTTGATTGCAATGAAGGCCAAAAGTTTAACTGAATTTTCTGTACTTCAAGAACAGTTCGAAGTCCTGCTTTAGTGGGCATTACTTGTTCCACATTTTGTGATGGATTTTCACCTAGTAAGACCTGAATGAGCAGAGATGCGGGAAAAAGAAAACCCAGAGTTAATCCTTTACCTTCTCTGGAAAGTATCATTCATCAAATAAGAGATTGTTGCGAAATAAATGTTACCTTAATAACAGCAGTAGCAGAGGATGATATTGATCGAAGATTATACCTGCAAACGACAGAAATTTATGGCATAAGAAGAAACAGGTTTCCTGATAAATAAACTAGGGTGTCGAATATGAAAAATGTAGTGAAGGAGGAATGACAAGTTAAAAAACAAGGGACAAACAATATGATATTAAATGATATGAAATAACACGAATAAGTAACAAACCCCCCCTCAAGGATAACCAGTAGCTTTCCACCAGAGAGAGAGGAGCACATCTGTGTCATCTGTGCATAGCCAATAGGAGTGACCTACAAAAGTACAAACAAAATACAGGTTATAGTATAGTTTCATGCATCCTGGATGCCTTGCGTTTGACAATTAAATAATTCCTACTTGAGTTGTGTTGAGACTGTACATATGATTATACATCAAGTAACAACAATTAAAAGAATTTTAGGGGAAAGATAATTATATACATCACAGCAGCCTAGTGGATCACCCCGTGCAGCATCAAATCCAGCAGAAATTATGGTAAAATCCGGGTCAAACTCAGCAGCTGCATAAGAACCAACTTACAAGATCAGCACAGACAAGTTAATCATCATAGCATGCAATAATGCATGTTAACTACTATTTCCTGGGTATAAGATGCAATAGGAATGCCTTCACTTCTCTCATCTAAATTAGGATAGAAGAACACGCGTGCAAAATACAGGGGCAATAGAAGGACCAGAATTCTTAGTCTTGGCAACAATCACCAAACAAGAGCACATCAAAATTGCATCAGAAAAAATTTACCATATCAATTGCACAGCTTGCAACATGCCATGCCATCGCACTAGTAAAAAGTAGCCATTTCAAACTGCATCAGGCACAGTAATCTTAGACATGATGTAACAGTTTCTTTAATACTCTTTATAATACCCCCAATATGCACATATAAGAAGAATGAGCTATTTGAGTTGCATAACTATCTTCATAAAATATTGAAAGGTCCAATCCAAAACAGATCATTGGAGATGGCTATTTGACAATTACAAGAGGAGAAATAAGTTATCACCTATAGGAAGCACAACTTGCTGAAATGCAAAAACATAGTCATTATCGCCAACTCCTCCACAACTCCATGGAATATTCACACAATATCCTTCTGCACCCATTGTACCGATCTGCAAAAGTTACAGGTAAATGTGTTGAGCGCTCATGGATCTGAAAGAGTATAAGGTCTTGAAAAAAATATATGCTAAAACGAAGAAACTTGAGATAGCTAGTGGCCACATGCATGTAAGGGTAGGCAGCTTCATGGCACTCCTTTCTACAAACATGAAATCAAGTATATATGTTGCTTTCATAATCTGATAAATTTTAGTGCATTATTTATCCAAGAGCTTCAAGGTTTGCTTGGCTAAGGTAGTTGAGAACTCGTATCAAATTCAAACAGGCAAAACATCTGTTAAATAAATCTGTTCAATTAAATGGGTGGTACACCAATGTCACATTTTCAGTTACAACAAAATAAATTTTCTTTGATGTGTTTTATCTTATTAGAAGTTACAGAGACAAAACCAAGACTTACAATCAAGACCTCTTTATTGTTCTATCACTTTGGTGAAAGACACTCAAGCATGGAATAGTCAAGAAACCAAAGCGGAGAGCACATGCAAATGAACTTGAAACAGGAATTATGCAAACACATACTTTGGGGGGGCGGGGTGGTGTTAAAATACCTCATAAGCAGATCCAGTACCAGGATAAAACCTTCCACCCTCATGCCTGTGCAAAGATATATACAAAACCTACAAAATTTGTAGACTATCAGACTATTAGTATCAATAGGATATAGGAATCAAAAACAAAGAAAAGAAACAGAAAAGAATAAATGCAAATGCTCATCACATGAGACACAGTTCTTCTAATTTTCTAAAAGAATATGACATCATGATGGAGCATAGAGAAACTGAAATTACAGATCAACTAAATATTACTAGATCATATCCAGAAGTGTGTATCAGACAAGCAACTAATATGGTCAAAATCTGTCATTACATGAACTTGAGCTAAGCGCCTCTAGGCTTCAGCTGCTATATGATCAGCATACTATTGAATTACAAAAAAGTAATAACTCAAAATGAAGAACTTAAGACACCATGAAGGCGCACCGATTTATTTTTATCGAATATTTCCTGTGTGCCATTGCCATGATGTACGTCCTGTAAATAATATGTAATGGTAATAGTAAGAAAATAAACATTAAGAAACACCTCCATTAATAAGGAAACTTCTAGGCAGGATAGGTTTGCATAATTACCCAGTCAATTATTAAAACCTTCTTAGCTCCCGCAACCTGAGCTGCAGATGCAGCAACAGCTGCGTTGTTGTGAAGACAAAAACCCATGGCCTGTTTTACACCAGCATGATGACCAGGAGGACGAACCTGGCTCATTGGAGATGGAGGGGAAAAATGAGTTCACAAATATTCTTCCGTCCACCTATTATGATAGATTTTGTCTTATTTGAGAATTGTGTTCATAGTGGATCCTGAGAAACTTCTTAATGTTTTCTTACCAAAGCAAACCCATTTTTGGCCCTTCCGGAACATATAGCTCCAGCAAGATCAAAACATAACCCTGCAGCAAGCCTGGCAGCATGTGCTGAATGCTGATTCGCATATGTATCAGGTGTGAAATAGCTGTAGATATGGATAAAATGAACTTTGTTTCATTTTCCTTTAGAAAATCATAACACTATTGGGTCATGAGACATATAACCATAAAGACATGGCCCATTCACAACCATCACATGTAAATCAGTACAGCACAAATCCAGATAAAAAAGTTAAAGCAAAAGAGGCCTCTGGTAAGATGCCAGCAGGGATCATTTAGCATTTGACATACCTAGAGAGAATATGGCTAGTAAGTTCAACAGCTTCGACATTCTCAATGGAGTGGACCTAACATTTAAAAAAAATTCTATTATCAAAAGAGACATACATTCTGTTCCAACACACAGCACAAACATGATCACGCTACAAGCAAAACTTCTCAATCCAAAGATCAAATGACCAGCTGCTATTTTCCAGCCCAGATTACAATTTTCAAAATATTTAAACAGAAAGATGAATTTATTACTAAAATGCTGGTTTGGATAAGAAAGTTTAAGCATGGGATAAGAAATCACAGTATTAAGAATATGATTCTGACATAATTCAAAGTTGAGTGTGAACATAGCTGGTCCTTTTAGCTTACCATCAGGAGTTCTTCACGCGTAATTTCTCTTGCAGAGATTGGGTGGCACCTTCCCGGAAATATACCTAATATGTCAGGAGAGGTATTACAAGTTTCTCGTCAGTTAATCTCAAAAAGGAAATTAATAAGAGATGCATGTTCGTTTAAGAATTGCAACACGATATTTCCACATAGACTGCCCCTTTGAGCTAGAAGTGGATAGTGAATTAGTGTGTATCTATAGACAGGAGTAATTGTCTCAACCTGAAGCTGCAAGGCTAGCAGCAATAGCTCGAAGACGATCAGGTCTTTCTGGATGGGGATGAGTCTTCATCACAACCTTTTTCAGCCGAACAAACAACTCAGAGAAGTTTAACTCCAACAAAAACAAAGTAGCCAGGAATTTCTGAACTATCTGATTTAACTGTGTGCCACTTTTGATAGAAGGGGAAAGGATGGTACACACAAATTATTTACTTCATTATCTTAACAGTTCAACCACTCACAGAATAAGTTCAAAAATACTGAGGTAAAGTGGAAACAACTGAGAAAGTAAGTGTTTCAGAACTACCATACTTCTTCATGAAGCAGCATTCTCTCATCGAATCCTATGGCAGTAGGGCTGTCTGTTGCAATACTAGGCATGGAGAGATCTATACATGTTCAAGACCAAAGTAAATAATAAATTACAAGACCAATTTGAATTGACATGAAAATGGAATACAGATTACCATTTTCAAGTCATCGGCTAAGGTGCATGCGGGGCTGAACAATAGAAGCGATACATGTTGGAATTTTTAACAACTTTTGGGGAAGGTAATTAAAAAAATTAATTCATTTAAACAATTTACTCGATAACCTTTAATACACACACTTGTAAATAAATTTAATTCCAATGCACAATAAATGCTGATATCGGAGTCTTTAAAGACAGCTCACTGCAATTAATGCATAATATTCCGGAGTGGAACGTGTATGTTGAACCATGCTTAGTTTAGGTAAGAGAACATAATACGTAGGTACGAGAATGGGGGAAATTCCTTTGTTTCCTCAGGAAGGAAAGAGTGCAGTGAAGGGAAAACAATGGGGTGCCATGCTTCAAGCTCTTCAAGCTTATTTTTACCTCCACCAAAATAATAACTTGAGAAAATAGACCTTTCCCTACCCGCCAACAAATAAAACTTAAAGTTTAGCACGAGATTACAACCAAATAATTATTTTCTAATCCCAGTGTATCAAAAGTTTTATACGTGGCCATGCAAATTACTTAGTACACATTTAGGTTAATAAACCAAATACTTATGGTAACTTACAATTAAAACAACATGGAAAATGTTGAAGAACGCATACAGCGAAAACCATAACATGGGATTACAAGAATTTCATCAAATGGAACAGTATGGATGAACTCAAACCTGGGAGTCCATCAGCTGCATGTGAATCATTTTCATCGAGATCTTCTGCTCGACATAATGCCGAAGCCAGAAAACCACGTTTCAGGATTCCAGATTCTCTATGTTCACCACATATCTGTAACAAACGAATTGCATAATACACAGCTGCTTATACGTAAGAATTAAGAACACATCTTAATAATTACAACCATTTGCTAGAAATGACTACTTAGAAGAAAAGATACACCTACGTCGCAATGAGAGTCATCTCCAATGTTAACCATGGTGCAATTGAGGCAAAACCACTTCGGAATTTCAATAATATCATGACTCGGGAGGGTCGAAGGGTCCCAATCACTATCATCATCCTCATCATCTTCAAAATCATACTCCCCGTTGTACAATTCTTCCAGACTCATATCACTTTTCCTCTTCCCGTTTTTCTGCTACACCAAACCTCCCACCATCACATCAAACTAAAAGCGGACACCCCACCCAAACCCAGCAAGGAAATGAAGCAAAAACGGAAACTAATTCGAAAAATTCCACAAACCAAACAAAAAACGTAGAACTAAAGCACAGAAACATACTTCTTCCACCAAATGCTGCTGCTTGAAGAAGGATTTGCCAGCGGAAACATTAACAGCTTCTGACTGCACCTCGACACTGGAACTCTGCGCTGACTCTCCATTGGGGAAACGAGTTTCAGTCTCCCCTTCCTTTAACTGACCCATTTTTATGGGCAACCAGAAACGTCAAAGCCACTGAAAACGGGTTCAAACGTTGAGAGAGACTGAGAGTCGCAGAGCAGGAATTGGAGACGAGAAAGAGGGAGAATACCTAGGGAACAAAAGCACGGGTGTGTCTGTGTATATTACATTACATTATATTTGCTGTGGCGCCCTCCATTTTAGTGGAATTCTCGTTTTTCTACCCATATTTCTTCTCTTATTGACTTTTTACTCCATTTAGTAAGTTTCAAAATGTTTGGTTCGTTTCAAAAAGAAAAATGTTTGGTTAAAATTGTAAAGTTTTCAAACGATTTCATATAGGCAAAATTGCTAATTTGATCTTGTAAGTTTGTAATTTTGGTAATTTAATTCTGTTTGTTTCGAAATTTATAATTAAATACTATAAGTTTGTAATTTTGGCAATATAGTCCTGTTTGTTTCGAAATTTGCAATTAAGTCTTATAAGTTCTAAAATTTTGCAATTTATTTCTGAATTCAAACGGCGCAAGTCATGCCTGAATTCAGACCAAGCCAAACTCTTCTTTGTTTGAGCTGCTCTTACGCACGTAAAACGGAAGATCTCACTTGTTCTGGATTGGAACAAGTACGTAGAGATTTTCGTGAGACTGTAATCGTGCATCTTCGGTTTGTCGGCCGATAAGATCTATGAGATTGACCAACTAAATTGGTTCGTTTGATTATTTTTTTCTATTAAAAATGAATCAGCTGTATAAACGAGTCACTAGGCTCCGCTGGACGACATGATATTTTCGTTCAAATATAATTATATTTTTTATTTAAATTTTCTTTTAGTAAATACATTACATGTATAATACTTTTTTTATACAAGTCAGATATTTTTATCATGTCATCCCGCTAAATCAGCAAGGAAATGAGTCATGTGGCTAATTCCGACAACTAATAAATTTTCCTGCGAAAATGGATCATAAATTATAAAATTTTAAAACTTATAGAACTTAATTACAAACTTACATGATTTAGTTGTAAATTTTGAAACGAACAAGATTAAATTACCAAAATTGTAAATTTACATAATCAAATTTATATTTTTGTCTTTTATATAATATAATATACTTCCCAAAAAAACCCGGTCAAAAATATATTCTTACTTGGTGGTTTGGTTGATTATAAATGGTGGGAGCCTCTCTAAAACCCCACGGCTATGTACCAGTTTTTAAAAAAAAAAAATCATGTGCTGTTTAACTAACAATAATGCTTGAGCTAATTTAAATTGTTTAAGAACCATAAATTAATTCGTGATAATATTTTCTTCAATTAGTTATTTTTTTACTTTATAAATTAATAATAATATAGTTTTACAAACTTTTTCTTTAATATCACTACATCTACAAAACCTTGGGATCAAGCTCCCCCAATGAAGCGAACATAAATCCGATCCGAAATAAAAAAAAAAAGAAAAGGGACGAGCGCGCACGGGAAGGCCACGCAACTGACTTTCGCCAAACTACGACGAGAGTTTCGCCTTTTGTATTTTGTTATACCCTGCCAGAAAGTTCATCGTACCTGTCGTCCAATCGTTGGCACCAGCCATAGCCATCGTTACCATTGTTAGCACTCAACCTTCGGCCCTAAAAGCAGCCTTTCTCAACTATACGATAGCACTGTTGCCGCTATCGTATCGTGTCGGATATTCGTATCAAACACTTTATCCGACATTCCTCACGTAAAAAATTCAAGAAAAAAATTCATATCATATTGTATCCGTATCGCCGTGTCTGTATGTATGCCTAATAAATTAGCAAATTATAAGAGATGAAATGTGCGTTTTCAAACTAAGAAGAAATTTATATATGAATATGACTAGAAGATTTATCAGACAAGTCCCAGATCTCCATCAAATTACCAGACACAACTCAAGTGCAGCACACATGTTTGCAATAATGCCCAGACCACAACACCATAATTCATAAGCCAATAATTAGACAAGGATCATCCCTGGGCTAGGTACCTAGCTAGCTTTTTAATCAACATCCATATATATATATATATTCATAATTCATTCATAGTCTGAGTAAGTAAATGCTAAGTTCAGGTGCAGCATTGTTGTCAGGATTGACCATGTACAGCGCCTCTGAATCACTAGATCCCACCACCCTCTCAAACTTGGCCCTCATGTATATCACCTCCTCCTCTCCCTCCCCCTCCGCCGGCAGCACGCCCGCCCCCATCGATAT
Source organism: Lantana camara (assembly GCA_037501455.1). Lineage (NCBI taxonomy): Eukaryota > Viridiplantae > Streptophyta > Magnoliopsida > Lamiales > Verbenaceae > Lantana > Lantana camara. The sequence goes on along the minus strand of CM074860.1, from coordinate 94,033,880 downwards.
CGGCTCCACCGCCTTCAATATCTTCCGCTCCTTCTCCCCACACTGCAGCCTCGTCGCCTGCCCGCATTTCGTCCCATTGCAGTAAGTTCGCCACGACGCCTCTTCTATGAGGGGGACGGCCGGGTTTTTACCTTTCTTCTCGGTCTCCAACGCGATCCGGACCAGTCCCGATGACATCTCGCGAACCAATCCTGTGCATCATTTATATGTAGCTACGTCACTAACTATCATATCATGATTCGGGATTACTCGAAAGTCAATGAAGATAAAACTATTTATCATTATTAATTTGCAAAAATACTGTCACAACAAAATATTCCTTTTTGCCACATTTGATGAATAGTTAATACTTAATAATACATGCATTTCTCATTAACCTTATTCATCATCACTTACAACTGTTCATTAGCATGCTTTCTTTCTTCTATTCCTCATTCACTGTAAGCTCAAAAGGAGAGATGAAGGCATGAAGTTATGAACTTCAATGGAGTTTGTACCTGTAATTGGCGTTGCGAGTTGGATGAGCAATGTCGGCTGCGACTTGGCATCCTTCTGGAACGCAAAATGCACATACCCACGCTTGTTGCCGAAGAGCGTCCCCAGCACCACCCGCTGCTGCGACTGCGACTGCGACTGCTGCCGGATTCTCCCAAACGCCGTAATCAAAACCGATCGCAGCCGCGAAACCGCCTGCACTTTCTTCCTCGTCGAATTTTCCGCCGCCGCAGTCGCAGCAGCTGGCGGCGGAGGCGGTGCTTCTACTCTTCCACCGCTAATTCCATCAATTTTTTTCTCACTCGACGGCGGCGGCGGATTCGGCAACATCTCATCCCCACCACTTCTCTCTTTAACCTCGTTGCTACCACCTTCATCATCCTCATAACTATCCCCGACTCTCGTCGTCCACTGGAAATTATGCCTCTTCGACGACGATTGCTGCATTTCGCGGTTATTGCTGTTGCTATTGCTCACGCTCTTCGCCATGAAAGCAATGCCCCCTTCCAGAAAACAGGTGAAATCAAAATGGGATTTTATCACAAACGACGAAGACCCCTTTATCCCAAAGAAAGCCCACAAATACACAGCACATTTATTCTGCTCTTCTTTTTTATGTTATCTGCTTCCTTTTCCTGCACCCAGAAATCGAAAGATTCAGGAAAAAGAGGACGACAAGAGCCCCACCGCAAGCAGACTCTGTGTGTGATTTTTGAAAATAGAGGAAGGAAGGAAAGCAGGGGAGGGAGACAAAGGAAGTGTTGTTTCACTTTCTTGTGGGGTATAGTGGCCAAAGCAAGCTTCTTTGGAGCAGGGGAAATCAAATTCAAAGGTATTTCCTTGACTCCCACCACTTTTTTGACCTGAACAGGCATTTCTTTGGGATATATAACGGACAAAAAGGGATGACGAGTGCGGTTTGATTAAGGAATTCTTGATGAATTTGATGATTGGCTTTGGTTTTAATACACACTGTGCTTTCTGGGATAGTGTTTCTGCTTTTACAGTTTATTCTTGTCTTGCAAATCCCAAATCCGGTCTTCCTTTTTTGTTTGGAATAATTACGTTTGGACCCCCTATAATGTGCCTTATTTACCTATTTTTCCCTTTAACCATTTGGGTATACCTATTTTCCCCTTTAATCATTTGGGTATAATTGATGTCCCATCAATTGTAAAATTTCATGAGTTCTTGATAAATAGCAAAGGGGGATCATGTTCTGAATTTTTGATGCGGTTCATATCTCATATTTATTTTAGTTGCGGATATTCATTAATAGGGGAGGTTTTCGTAATTTTAAGAAGATGGAGGGTAAGCTGATAATTTGATATTTTAAAAGGGGTCTCAATGTAATTAAACGCTTCTCTCTAATCAAAAGTGTTATGGGACTTGTGGCTGCTTTAACATGAAAAAGAAACAGCCGAAATATTTATAAAAGCACGATCTTACACAGTCAGAATCCATTTATCTTACAAAAATCAAAGTTATAAACTGTTTAAATTGAATCAAACCATGTTAAAACTGCTGCATCTATATAATGCACATGCACATTCCTGTCAAATACCATATTCGACACTCTTTACGTAAAAATTTTTTTAAAAAAATCCATATTACTATATCCACATTTTGTCCGTGCATCGTACAACAGCATAAACCCAAAAATATTGACAAGGCTCTGAATCTCACTATTTTATATTCCCCCAACCACCCATAAACATCCACCAAAATACCACTTTTAGTAATTGAATAATGAATGCATGATCCCGCAGTTCAACATTTCAACAATACCCAAATATTTTTAAACAAACTCCATCATTATAAGGTGCACTGAAAAACTAGTCCATTATAAACACAGTGCACTACATGAGTGCAATGGTCTTTCTTTTCGCTTAAAAGAAACTAAATTAGCTCCCAGAATCATAATGGAGCAACAAAGACATATACATATGGAAGATATTGAGATAACTTTTTTTAATTACAGATATATCTGTATACCGATATAGTACATGGAGAACGAAGACTGCTTAAGTTAAAGTAGTAGCCACAACATTACGCAAGAGTAAATTTTTGTACAAAATACAAGAACGAACCAGGCGCGAGTCAAGAGTACTATCCTAAAGAGAAGATTTCGCGAAACTAAAAGAGATAAGTTAGCTGTTCGAACTTGGCTGTGGCTGCAGCTGTGGCTGTGGCTGTGGCTGTGGCTGGGGCTGGGGCTGGGGCTGGGGCTGGGGCTGGGGCTGGGGCTCAGATTCCGACTGCTTAGGGGCTTGGGCCCCTCCATTCATCCTAGCACGTGCCTCTGCAAACATCCTCTGTTGTTCTGCCAATGCTTCTTCTTCAGTCATTTCAGCTCCGTTGCTCCATTTCCCACTCCTCATGGTGTCCTGTGCCAAACAATTTGATAGCATTGTTTTATGATCTCAATTTAGCCTACAAAAGCATAAATGTACATATTCCAACCATATATATGTATTTTACTATCGGCATGAAGCCGCATGCGTGCAAGAGAAAGAGAGAGAGTACTGCTTACCACAGTCTCAAGCCTGTGCTGCTCGTATGCAGCATAAACTTCTTCAATATATTCCCCAAATCCAAGCACCTGATAAACCACAGTAAAGCAAATCCTGAGTTCGCAATCGTCATAACCACAAAAGAGAAGAAATGAACAAACAAGGTGTGGACAGTAATTTGGGCTGGATTCTTTATCAACAAATGAAAATAACAAAATGAAAAAAAAAAAAAAAAGGTGTGGACAGTAATAGCTGTATGCTCAAACTTGCACCGTAAACCTCTGGAAGACACAAAATGACTTAGTGTTACTAGGATACTTGATAATGCAATAGCAGCAAAGCACATAGCACAATGAGACTTATTGATGAGTTAATGCTATAAATAGCACCAGCATGGCAGAGATAAAGTTTAACAGGACACTAATAAACAAAGTAAAACACCATGAAAGATCAAATCAAGTTCATGTTCAACACCAGGATCCACGAGGTTCTTCACAGATTGCTAAATCTTGCTGGATAAAAATAATTAGACACATAGAGTATTCTGATAAAGGATATCATATGGATCAACTACAAAAGTTAATCAGGTCATGCTAAAAACAAAGTAAAACAATAATAACGCACTCCAACAAAGAAGAGACAAAAGATAATATTATGTTGGGATCAGAAACCTCTAAGGCCTTGAGTACATGCTCTGGTGCAATTGTTCTTTTCTCTTCCCTGTTACAGACTTCATTGGATTCCGATGAAATGAGATTAATAAATTCTGCAAGAGAAAGAAACATATAAATTGTTTGGCCATCAAATATTGAAACAGAAGCTCATGCAAAGAACAGGCAAAGATGTTGAGAGATTTTAGCATAACAATATCTAATTTGATAGAAGACTGATCGTAGAAGTTACATCACCTAGATAAGAACAGCAAAAAAAAAAAAAAAATTCAAACCACCATCTTCACATAACCAATCGACCACCGCTACCAAGAGTCCAGGAAGATCTTCAGCCCCCATCCCCATCCCCACCCACAACACACACACACACACACACCAAAAAAATAAAAGAGTTAAAGAAAAAACCCACCGATTGCAAATATGTACAAGGCATACAATATTAACTATTAACATCTAATTAAGATTTTCAGTATAAAACCAGTAAAACCCACCATACTACCTAAACATACTCAACTAAGCTTCTAGATTGAGTCAGAGTTTTATGCTTCTATGCACCAAGTGTCAAGCACTAGAAAATTCATAGACAAACCATTACAACATGCATGATCAGAACACTAGAAAATCCGCAGGCTAACAAATTAAAACTGAAGAAGTGAAATTTAATAATGTTAAAAGTACACTGCCTAGTTTCAATCTAATTCAAATAAGACAACAATGAATTTAAAATCTAAAATATAACACAAGCAAGATCAATTACCAAATACCCACCTACGCAACACTCAATCAAAAGATCTTGAGCATCTCTTGCAACACGAACATCCGGAGGAAGCATCTCTTTGATGATTTTTGTCATAGTCGCTGAAAGGGAGAAAACATTGTCAAATATCACTTACAAATGTTTGAATCCATATTATAATTCATACACTCTCATTTAAAAACCACAAGAAAACTGCCATGAGAAGCATCCAGTCACGCTTTTATCAAGAAATTGTGCTAAATTGCAGATTACTTCATTAACATCATGAATGGCAATCAGTAACTCTATTTGCACATTACGGATGGTAATTCATAGTTATATCTTCCCAATTCCTACATGATTATGCAATAACTTAATCAAGGATGCAAGCCAACATGATTGCCAACGGTTAGATAAGCTGTTCTAAACCATGACGCACGAACATGACATGACGCAACAAAATGATATTATTTTTAGAAGTGCCCGACAGATATTCTAAATGAGGACTGCAATCCCTCCCCTGACGTGTGAATCCCCAATTAATAATAATTACACAACAATCTCACATACTATCACTGATCAACAACTCTATCGAGTGATAACCCTCAATTTCAAGTCATTAACAATCACTGCATAAACTAAATGTCACTCACTGACTTACTCCACAGTAATTTTTTTGGAAATAATTACTTATTAGTTTCAGATTTAGGCACGAGTTTGACTTTCGACATCTTTCCAACGAAAACCCCCCTGAAAACCTAAAATTGACAAAAGAAAATCGAAAGGAGGAGAATACCTTTAGGGAGGGAGGCATCCTCCTTCGTCCGGCCAACAATATCCATAGGTTCCATTTCTACCTTCAAAACCGAGCAAATTCAAAAATTAATCACGCAAAAATCATACGCTTTGGTGGAACAATAACAAAATTGAAAAAAAAAAAAAGAGTATAAAATTCGAGTTACCTTACAATCTCACTGTTTTTAATCACAGAGATCAGATAAAACAATAAGAGCAAGAGTAATTAACCGATTGAGAGATGAAGCGTTGGCGGTCGGAGTCGCAGGCGGTGGTTCATGGTCGATTTGAGGGAGAGAGAGAAGGGTAGAGAGAGAAAGAGAATTGGCTCCTGGCAGCAGGCGACTAGGGCAAAGATTTCACCAAAGCGACTCGATCACGCGCTAATACTCACGTGAACTGGTGACTGCCAATTAACGCAAAGGAGTGGGGCGGTGAGGGGCACGCTCACGGGCGTCGCGTGGGAGGGGGATATGGGATATGACAAAAATAAAGTGTATATGGTGGCTAAATTACATGGAACATTTGGAAACCTGATTTATTTTGAGATAAATTAGTTAAAAAGTTCAAGGGATAAACTTTTTTCTCCTTGGGTGTTTTATATTTTAGTACCCAATTTTTAAAATTTGTTGCACTTAAATGTCCCCGATCAATAAGAAAATGATATATGTATCCAACCAACCAATAAGAAAATAACACGTCTGATATTGGACACTTAAGTGCAACAAAATTCAAAAATTGGGTACTAAAGCGTAAAAATTTAATGATTGAATACTAAAGTGCAAACATCCCAAACGTTGGGGTGCAAAAATAGTTTAACCAACGTTTAATTATAGACTAAGTACCTACGCACACTTTGATGTGTGCCAAAAATCAAAATATTATTCTTAAAATAGATTAAAATTAAAATTTTTATATTAATAATTATTAAATTATAATAAATAAATTTGATATATAATATCATATTAGTAAAAAAAAATAATAATAAGAATATATAAAAGTTATTAAAAGAAAAAGATTATCTAAATGTGAGAAAAAATAAAGTTTAGAGATAATACGAACAATAGTAAAATAAATAAATAAAGAATTTAAAAGACAAAACAGTGGTAGAAAAAAAAAAATTTAAAGTGGAGGGACAGAAAAGAAAGTGTCTAAAACACCAAAAACGGTTTTTATCTGTCCCTCCTCTCACTAGTATAGATAATTATTTTTTTAAGAGAAAAATACTAGATAACTCTAAAATTAAGTTTTATAATTCATTAAATTATTTTGTAATCTTCATGAAATTTATGCCTTTAATATATTGATATGGTGTTCCATATATGATGACTTGATAATTGTATTTAATTTTTGGGGTGAATTAATCAATTAAATTTTTTAATGTTGTTATCAACTTATTTTTTAATGGCATCTCAATCCAAGATAGAACTAAAAAACACTTATAAAATATTTACATTATATCTAAGATAATGAAATTTTGAACCGCAATGTTGCCAGGATCAAATATTATTATGTTCTACTTGATTGATCAACGTATATGGGTTCTATGTTGTTATCTATAGTTTTATTTCTATTGACTATATTTTCCTTTTTCAAAGGAAGAATCTCGTTTAATTAAAGACACACAAATCCAATCGAAGAAATACTCCACGATACGTTTAGTTTGAGTGATTGACTGAAGATTTTGATTGGATGTTTGATGTAAACATGTTTGATATTGTAGGAGAAGTTTGATTAGAAGACAACGAAAAGTCGAATATTCAACATTTTACCAACAAAGATCATATGACTATATGAGATTCAACATTTGAGTCTAACTCATGTGTCATATACAAGATTCATTGTACCTTTAAAAGCATTGGTTAGTGTTAATTATTATATATTATTTATTATGCCTTCGAGTTAGATTAACATATAAACTATTTCGTTCAATAATAATCCATACTCAGATACTCGAACAACATACCTCTAATAACCACATACGTACAACAGACTCGACACCAAACTTCTAAAGGATGCGTCTCTCTATTACATCTCACAAAAGAGAACATTTAAGTGGGCATAGTTAAGTAGGACAAAGAATAAGAATCTCAAATAAAAAATAAGCTCGAACCATACTTTACACTCACTACAATGTAACAGAGTAGGGAAAAAAATGCCATGAAAAAGAGATGTACATACAAAAGAAAAACTATCAGCCTCAATAACAATAACATCACACTATTTACCTACCTTCATCCATGGACGAACAAGACATCGAATTTCTCGAAAACTCCTCAACAAAAATACTACTGGTAGAAACCTTAGTCGTAGCACCGGTTTGTGTGCTGGTCGGGTTTGTATTGTTAGTAAAAGGGGCAGAACTCGTCGTTGTCAATTTGCCTACACGGCCATGAAGTCCGGGTTTTCCAGGTTTGGGTAAAGTAAATGAATCACTTGATAGCATGAGGTGAATAGAATTCATATCTGGTCTATCTGTAACACTAGCTTGACAGCATAACAAACCCAATTGAATGCATATTGTTGCTTCGTCAAGAATATAGTTATCGAGGCTCGCATCAACAACATCCGCTGCATTACCTTCCTGAAATGATTTCCATGCCTGTAAAAATTAGCATCACTCAATAAGGTTCAAATACAGGTTTAAAGACGAGGCCAGTAAGTTTTAAGTTGATAAGCAGCAATAACAGCATAGTGTTAATCTCAGGGGTGCACCAAGTTGGAGAAGGTATCAGTGCTATAAGCCTATGTTGGGTGACGAGACTAGGAATTAAGTTCGGAGGTTGGAGTGGAAAATATATAATATATCAAAGATAAATCCGTATGATACTTACATCATGTAACAGGTCAGCCTTTTCGGGACCAAAAGACCTATCGTAATTTTTCCTTCCACTAACTATCTCCAGAACCAAGATCCCAAAACTAAAGACATCGGTCTTCACAGACAAATATCCGTGTATTGCATACTCAGGAGCCATATAACCACTGCATTCAATAGAACACCAGTTTTTTTATAAATATTTGAGCGAGATGTCGAAGGGAAATAACTTAAGAAAATAAAGAGATGACAGCTAATTGCTTACTAAGTTCCAGAAATCCTAAATGTATTTAAATGAGTCTCGTCCTCTGGAAACAACCTCGCCAAACCAAAATCTGATATTTTTGGATTTAGCTGATCATCAAGCAAAATATTGCTGGCTTTAATGTCTCGATGGATTATCTTTACAGGGGCTTCTTCATGCAAATAGTGAAGACCTCTCGCAATACCTTTTACTATTCTGAACCGTCTTCTCCAATCGAGCAGTGGAGACTTCTTTTTGTCTGAAAATGTGAAACATGGCTATTAATATCAAGTTTCTTATGTCTGTCTGTGTATGGATAAAAAGAAAATACAGAACGAAGTACCAAAAAGAAAGTAGTCGAGGCTCCCATTGGGTAAATACTCGTAGACAAGCATCTTTTCAGGTCCTTCAGCACAGCATCCCAGCAGCATGACTAAGTTCTTATGCTGAACCCTGAGCAACATTCTGACCTCATTTGTAAATTCTTTAAGGCCTTGTCTTGAATTTAAGGATAACTTCTTCACAGCTACTTCTTGACCATTTGACATCAACCCCTGATAGAAAAGAATTGAGTGTGGGTTGCGTTACTACAAATTAATAATTGACTACTTGTGAAGGATTACTGAATGAAAAAAAGAAGAAGAAGCTATTCGATTATTCAAAATTAGATTTTGGAAGCAGGATATCTTCAAAATGATCACAAATAATTATGTAATAATTATGTACGGAAGCATCCCTTCCACAAAGCATCTTGACCAAGAAATTTTTATCAGACACATTATGCATAAATTTTTCTTCTACATGATGCTAATCTCAAAGTTAACAAGATTTGCTGTTGCTATTCTTTTTTCAGAGTTATATCCCATTATTGGTTCAAGTAGGGCCAAAATTGCTATTTTGTGACCATTGTGAGGCAACATTTCGTTAGTTTTTTCCCTATTACCGTGTTGCATCAAGGACACTTGGCTAAAACATGAGCCCGAAATTAGACTTTTACTGAGTCTTGTATCGAGCCCTTAGTGACATAGAAGGTTTTAAATTCCACCATAAGTTTTTCCTCATCTGCATCTCGCTTGTATCGCCATTATCAACATCCATAATCGGCAAATCACAATTTCACAAATCACAATTTCAACTTAACATTGCACTATGCAAATGAAACAAGCATAGTCAAAATTTAATTCCGGCATAAAACCACAGGCAACCCTCTGAAAGACCACACTTATCACTCCTGCTCTTGCTCCATGAACAAAAATAACAAGGTTATACCTGGCTACACCTGATTACGTGCTCTTAATCTACAGAAACATTATCTTAAACTCTAACCTCATTGAATCTCAATAATGTCAGTAAGAATTGTGCTTTGGACGCAGTATAAGTAGCCCCAAGTCTCCAACATTGGGCAGAAAATTAGAAATCACAAATTACTAATTTAAATCTGTGTATATAATATTGTATATGCCAAGCTGATATGAGAAACACAATGCAGCTAAGATAATATTGCGAGTTATTTTATTCAGTTTTATATTAGTTTCTCTGCCGGCCGAGCAGTCCCTATTCTAATATTCTCACCATATTCACATTAAATAATACTGAAAGCACATACTGACTTTGGGAAATTTCTAGCCCAACTATTGACCCTGACTTTTTCTTCGTTAACAGATACTATTCCTGCGAACTCACAACCTCTGGTGCTAGAGACAAAATCGAGTCCGGCTGGTGGAAATAATGATCAATCTTCAAACATATTTCACATTGTTTTATACTAATGAATTAGAATAGAAGATCGAATTCATTATCCAAAACAGGAGATCGATAAATATCAAAACAATTAAACTCACAGACAGCGAATTAGTGTAGTTCTAATGGACCTGGAGGCAATAATGATAGTATAGAAGCTTACCTTGTAGACCGGCCCAAAGCCGCCGTGACCCAGCTGGTTCAATTCGGAGAAGAAATTAGTCGCAATCTGCAACGCCTCGAGCTTGAAGAACAAATCGGGCGAGTCGTCCTCGTCCTCGTCTCCGTTGGCGGCGCCACCGTCAGCAGCTCTCAGCCGCCTCAAGCAGCCGCAGATATCGGAAAATAATCCCATCGATGCATCAACCAGATTGCGGCGGCTTTCCCGAAATAGAAGGTTGAAATCCAGGTTGAATGTTCTCCAACAGAAATCGAAGATATGCTACGAGACGACCTGCCTTCATTGGATCATTCGTTGAAATTCTCCATTTCTGGAGAGGAAAACATGTAGTGTACGGTTCTCGCTGGAGAGTTTGGCTTTTGTGAAAATTGACCTGTGTTAAAAAGAGGAAACCACTGCCACGACTCGAAGGAAGTCAGTCGTCAACAAACTTGCTTGTAAACTTCAACCCACAATTAAAGAAAAGAAAACAGTTGAACATCACCTTCTAATATTAATAATCTTGTCAAAAAAAACATATTAATTAAAATATTTAATTAATACTAAAGATTAGACATAATACCGATATAGGTATGGACTAATTTCATAAACCTATTGTCCTCTAGACTTAAATGCTTTAGAGAGTCTTTACTTCATAAGAATTGAGAATTTGAGATGGCTGGCTATTTACTCACCCCTTTTCTTGGCTTTATTTTGATAGGTTGGCAATGAGGCATTTTCCCGGAGGCCCGGGAAAAAGCAAGAAAATGGGTGGCTTTTTAGCCACTCAAAAATGCTATTGTTAAATGTCCTTTATCTTGTTTCATAATTTACAAAATATGCCCCCAAAACTGGTAAGGAATTATTCCCACCATTTTTTCAGCTCTTCCCGCTACTATTTCTGGAACAATAGAGTACATAGAAGCCCTAAATTATCAATTAAGCACTTTATTGGGAATTGGCGATAATTTTCTATCGCGGCGAGGTGTTTCATCGGTGCGCGATGCCCGTGTTTATTTATTTGTTTGGTTTATTTCTTGGTTCCGTATATCGAGTAGCCAATATGGCCAGCTCCGTTTCATCTTGTTTATTTCTTGTAATTGCAGGTGGGTGTGCAAGAGTCTAGGGTGTCTCATCTCAAGGTCTGCGGTTTTCCTTGTTTGGATTTTACAAGGTAAATTTATCATTCTTTAGTAATGAATGTGTTGGGTAGTTCCTGGCTAATTGTCGTTTGTTATAATAATTCAATGACTGGGATTTGTTATAATAATTTGCCATGTTTGATGCGGCACGAAGATTTAATGACTTACCCGAGGCCAATTTTTCTCAATTCAGTGGGGTTTGTTACTAATAATTTCAACTTCAAAGGGGGACTCTGTTCTGGACCCCCATTTTGTGTGTGTGTGTGTGTGTGTGTGTTTGGCATGTGTTAAATGACAGTGATAGTAGTAGTTCTTCAAAAGTGGTATTAACAATATTAGAATTTATGAACTTGACTAATTTTCTGTATGATACACAGTACCGGGGATAAGATGGATTCTAAGAAAGCTCTCCTAATAATAGAGCTGATTAAGTTCGTGTTGCTTGGCATGTTAATGGACACTATGCTACTCACACAGACTGCAACCCGCCCCCCGATTGCAGCAAACAACTTTGAGATCAAACCAGCTATATCAATTTGCTGCAGAACAATCCGTTTTCAGGGTTACCATTGGAGGATCCAACATCACATCTTAAGTTCTTTCTCGAGGTGTGTGATACTTTCAAGATCCACAATGTCACACCCGATGCCATCTGAGTCAGGCTTTTCCCCTTGTCACTAAGGGAACGAGCTAAAGCATGGTTGAGTACTGTACCAAATGAATCCTTTCAGAGATAGGACGCACTTTCTCAGGCTTTCCTAGCCAAGTTCTTCCAGCTTAGCAAAACCACGAAGTACAGGAATGATATTCAAGGCTTCAGACAATTGGATGGGGAGTCCTTCTATGAGGTTTGGGAGAGGTTTAAGGTTTTGCAGAAGAAGTGCCCGCATCATGGCATTCCTGGTTGGATACTGATTCAGACGTTCTACAATGGGATGTCCCCAACTTTCAGAAGGGCGATGGATGCTGCAGCTGTCGGAGCATTTTTGTCAAAGTCTGAAACGGTCGCCATTGAGCTGTTAGATAACATGTCACAAAATGATGTTTTTGTGCATGAAAGGAGCCATTCCCAACCAACCAAGGTGACAGCAGGAGTCTCAGAGCTAGATGGCCTAACCGTCATCAATGCCAAATTCGAGGCTCTTAACAAAAAATTGGACCAACTTTCTGTGAATGCAGTTGGGACACAGGCCCAACCAGTTTAGGTAACTTGTGAAATTTGTAGTGGTCCACATGCATTTAACGTGTGTCCTTATACCAATGCAGGTGAACAGGTACAAAAGCAAGTGAACTATGCAAATAACTCCAAACCGGTAAATGATCCTTACTCAAATACCTACAATCCAGGATGGAAGAACCATCCCCACTTTTCTTGGTCTAACAATCAGAATGTACAACAACCACCACCTCAACCTAGACCATAGTTTTAGCCTAGGCTACAATTTCCACCTAGGCAACAAGGCCAGTTTCAGGGCCAACAACAATATCTACCACCTCCTCCTCAAAATTAGTCTCAACAGGAACAAAAACAGGGATGAGAAGCAGCTCTTGAGAAATTTATAAGTGTCTCTACGGATAGATATCAGAAATTGGAAACTCAAGTAGAACAGGTGGTGAATCAGAACAGGGATTTGGAGACTCAGATTGGTTAGATTGCCCAATCCTTTAATATGAGAGGCCCAAGAATGCTGCCAAGTCAAACTGAAAATAATCCTAAGGAGCATTGCAAGGCCATCACCCTAAGAAGTGATAAGGAGTACGAAGGTCCAAAGTTGCCAACAGATTCTGATGTAGACAATACTGTTGGTGAGAAAGTTGAGGAGGTAGTTGAGACTGAGAAGGGAAACATAGATGCTAAAAAGGGAGAGTTCCCTTCAAAGCCAAAAGTGAATGTGGCACCCAAGGACTGTGTGCCACGGGTTCCTCCCCCTTAGAGATTACAAAAGAAGAACATGGAAAAGCAATTCGAAATTTTTTTCAATGCGTTCAAATAGCTTCACATTAACATCCCATTTGCAGAGGCATTAGCTCAGATGCCCACATACTTGAAATTCCTGAAGGATTTGGTTTCGGGGAAAAGGAAGCCTGAAGAATTCGCCACTGAAGAGTGTAGTGCCATCATTCAGGAGAGGCTTCCTCCAAAACTCAAGAATCCCGGGAGTTTTTCTATCCCTCTAACTATTGGTTCTTTACAATTTCATAATGTTTTATGTGATTTAGGAGCCAGTGTAAGTCTAATCCCTTTATCTACTTGTAGGAAATTGGGAGTGAAGGAGCTCATCAATATGACGCTCCTTCTAGCTGACAGATCGGTAAAACAGCCAATAGAAATTCTTGAGGATGTGTTGGTAAAATTTGGTAAATTCTACATCCCTAATGACTTTGTGGTTCTTGACGTCGAGAACGATGAGAGTATACCATTGATTCTTGGGAGGCCATTTCTAGCTACGGCCGGAGCGAATATTGATGTTAAAAATGGACTTCTCATGTTCAACACAGGGGAGGAAAGAATGGAGTTTAAAATTTTCAGTTCCAGGAAGCCGCCACCGATTCCGGATGAGTGTTGCAAGATCGGGGCTATCATTGAGACTCCAGTACGAATGGTACAAATCCAAGAGAAATTAGATCCAGTTGAAAGGGGGAGATAACCGAAGTGTCGACATTCAAGAAGAGAGGATGTGTTGGAATTAGATACGTGGAAATCAAGATCCGGTGTTGTGGGTAGTAAGAACGAGGCCACGCTATGTGACTCGTCATGTCTGGATTTTTTATCTCTAATCCGGATTCCAAAGTCAAGCTAACGACTATAACTTAGAACTATTTTCCTTTCCCTTCTCTTCTTTGTTTTCTTTTCTTCCGTTCTCACTTTTCTCGTGTTAATTTTGGTTATCTCTCTCATTTTGCAGGTTAGTTGAGGCGTTGTGAGGAGTTTGAAGTTAGAATGGCTGCAAGAACTGTGATTCGAGCTTTAATGTCGACATTGAGGTCTATTTACTTTGTTCATGTGTTTGTGCATGAGATTGATTTGCTTGTGTGGAGAATGAATTGATGCGGTTTATTGCAATATGTGTTACGAGATGTTATGTGTTTTCGAGATGGGTGCACTACGGTTTGAGTGAATTTTATGAGTTAATTTGTGTTCATTAACGTGATTAAGCACCCTCCGTGTAACGCCCCAACTTTTCGGACGTAAAGGTACGACGTATGTGTTTACCAATTTGCGCAAATTAATTGTTTTTACGTGTTTTATATTTAATTATATTATAATTGTTATTATTTTATTTTATTATATTTTATTTTAATTTATTATTATTTTTATATATTTCGTATTATAATATATATATTTCGTATTTAAGAATATATATATATATATATATATATATATATATATATATATATATGTTTAATTATTTTATTATTAATTTAATGATTATGCTAATTATATGTTATGTTAATTAATCCTGTTTTAGTTAATTAATTACGTGACTTTAATTAATTTATTTAATATTAGATTTAATTTATTTATTTAAAATTTACGCATGGAAATTATAATTTTTGCATGGAATTTGTAAAATATGCATGAATTGCATGAATGAGCTTTGTTATTCATTTTGTGCATTGTTCTTATATGAAATGATATCGAAATGCCATGAATTTGTAGTATGTCGTAAATATTTGTGTTATGAACATGCTTATGTGCTCGGTTTATGTTTTCGTATTCATTTGATATGTCAACGAATTTAATTTGATTCGAGGAACCAAATCGGGGGCTAACGAGCACTTAGCGTACCCTTGGTTCCGAATTTTATATCTTGAGCTCGGGAACTCGGATTAGAGTTCCGTCAACTCCGCTGAACTCGTAACGAAAATTCGAGTTTAGTAAACTTAGCCTTACATTTTTCCTAAGTCATTTGAACCTCCGAAATCCAACCGAAAAACGAATCGGCGACCAATTTGACCTTGTTGTACAAAGTTAGCCGTATCTCATCCAAACTATAACCAAATTAACCATGGTTTGATTCTTTAGAACCCTAACTCAACCACCTATCATGACATATCAAGCCCTAACCAAGCTAAACCTCACACAATCCCCAAAACTCAGCCAAAGCTACTGCTCTTTATTCCAGTCCCGTAACCCTTCACCCCTTGGAGATTTTGGAGCTCAAATCTCATCCAAACTTCTTCCAATCAACAAGGTAAGTTTAGGATTGTATTATATGTTTATTTTTGATCATTTTCATCCTTTCATTCATGAATTTGAGCATGGTTTCATCATTCTGGGCGGTTTTTTCCGAAAATGGAGTAATTTTGGGCATTTCTTGATCTCCTTCGATTTTTCATGGTTTTGATTGATTTCAAGATTGAGATTGGTTATTTTGACATCCTCATATCATTTATGGTCATTGATTTCTTGGTGGTTGAGATATTTATGAGATATCATTTATGACATTTTGAGAAATTTCACTTGAAGGTCACGTATGCCTTTTCCTCTCGTTTGAGCTTGTTTGGAACTGAATTATGTGTTGGATTTATGATGTTTTGCTGCAAATTTGATGGCCTTATGGACCTGAACTGAGTCGGATTATTTGAGTGTAGGCATACCCTGTTTTTCTTCAAGCTTGGCCCTGTTTTTCAAGCTGTTTTGGTTGCTGTCAACTGCCATAATTTCTTCCTTCTTTTGCTGTCATGTTCGTAGCTTTGTGGTGTGTGTTGTGACTGAGTTTTTTTGCTGCAATTCATACCTTGTTTAGCTGCCTTTGTTGCCTTCTTTCTTGCTGGAATAGCTGCTCTGCTTCTGCGGATTTTTGCTGTCTGTTACAGGGGTTGCTGGTGCGTGGCACGGGGGTGCCATTTTTTGCCGTTCCGACGAGGAACGGGGGTGCAATCTGGGCCTGGGATTTCTGTACCGAGACACGGGGGTGTCTCGGTCTAGGCTTGGGAGGTGACACGGGGGTGTCACCCCGTTTTTCTTGATCTGTTTTGCTGTGCTCCTGGGACTGCTGCTACTGCTGTTTTTGTATGCATGGCTGCTGTGGGTGTGTGTTGCGTGTGTTTGTGTTCTTGCATGCATGTGTGTGGCTGTATAATTGTATATATATATATTATGTATTTGTGTTTGTGTATGTACGTGCATGCATGCGTGAGTTATATATATATTTATATATTATATATACTATATGTTATTATATAATTAGTATATATTTGTTATATTATATATGTCTATTATATATTATATATATTTATTATATATTTTAAATATTATTTAATTTAATTCAATTTTTGAAATTAATTGATTTTCATTTCGCGTATTTAATTACCGACTATTGATTGAACGTTTTAATTATTTATTTTATCCCTAATTGTGAATATGAATATTACTTGCTATGATTATTAAATGAAGTTTTAGATTAATTGATATGCAATATGAATGTTATGAATGTTTATGAATTTATGAAATTGAATGAAATATATGAACGAATGATTTGATTATATGTTTTAAATTTATTAATAGTGCACATGAACATTTTTATGATATAACATGATCATTTATGCATTCATAACATATTCACTTCATTGCCGAGCATCATATGTGGTCATTGAGTCTCATACCTTTTGTTTTGCACAGATTCGGGTTTGGTCGGAGACGAGGGCGAGCATTGAGACGCTTGTGCCTTTCCTTTGCTTTGTAAAAGGTGGGGTTTTTCTTCTACTAGTTAAAACAACCCGATATATCCCTTATGTGAAAGGTTTTAAGCCAAAATAGTATATTTATATAAATCGAGTCATTTCGGGTAAATGATTTCAAACATATGACCCCGTTTATTTATGAAACCCTACCTTATGTTTGGCGAGATATTTATGATTATGATTGCACGGGCCCCGGGACTTAGTATATGTGGCTAACCGAGGAAGCAAGGGCTGACGGGGATCCCATATACTAGTCCCAACCAAACTACGGTGATACCGACCCTAGCTAGGAGGTTTAGCGAGGAATGGGAGCTGAGTGCCCTTGGGGGATTCATGTACCCCCATTGGCCTATGTATGAACCGGTGGCCGGGTCTTGCAAGCCCGTCCACCACCCGGAGGAAGAAGGTGTATATGAATGATTATGATCATGTATTTATGAGCACAAAAGATTTATGTATGATAATGAATGATTGAACAATTGATTATGATTACACGAGGAGTAGGTTGGAGATTGTGCACGCCCACTCGCCGGGCCATAAACCCTTATGAACAATTATGAATGAAAATGAACGTCGTAATGCCGTTGATGCCTTTCTTTTGTTTTAACCACTTGGTAAATTCTTATCAAACTTCACATGGGATTAGGGCTTGCATGTATGTGTTTAATTTATGCGATATTATATCTTATGCCCCGTTTTTATACCCACCAGTCTCTTTTAGACTGAACCCGGTTGTTTTCAGTTGTTTTGTGCAGGTATAGGAGTGCTAGGCGGGAATACAAGTCGTCTAGGTCTTGCATTTATGTTTAGCACTTCTTTTCAGTCTCATATGTTCATACTCTCATTGCTATTTTGTATTTGATTATAGTATAGCTTGAAGCGTTATGATTTTTGTAGGCCATGAGCGCCGTTGAATATTGGAATACTTTTGTATATCTATTTTTGGAGCTTGGTGACTCATTGTATATATGCTATGTTATTCTTGCTTCCGCGTATCATTTTAACTCTGATTTTATGTTTCTTGAGTTGATTGGTTTAAGGGTTAGTCCCGCATAGCATAGCGTGTGTGTTGTGTCCCCGTTCCGCCGTGGATTTGGCACGTGTATGGACTTCCATTTCATATACGGGTCGGGTCTCGGTGCGGGGGATGTGGTACCTTACGCTCGGGTGCTACATCCTTATGTGGTATCAGAGCTTAGGGTTGCAAAACCCGGGCTCTAGTGTCGTGTTGAGTCAGTTAGGTCGTTCGGCTTTAGGAACAACTTGTCAATGTGTTGCATATGCATTGTTTACGTGCTTGTGTGCTTTGAATCTTGAATTTTGATTGAATTAATTGCACTTGCATGCATGGACTAAAATTAGCATGCATTTCAGTGTTTCTTGAACAGGATGCCTCCACGTAGACACCGTGAGAGATCTCCAGTGCACCGTCGTCATCATGATCGATCTCCTACGCCTCCACCCCAACCACAAGCACCACCAATGGATATGGGGAATTTTATGGAAGCGATTTTTAACTATGTTGAGCGTAGGAGGGCTCAAGCTCCCCCACCACAACAAGCAGAACAACCGGCGCCTCCACCTAATCATAATAATAATAGAGACCCTCATGGGGTGTTTCTGAGCTACAACCCCCTTCGGTTTTCTGGTTTTATCGATGATGCGGTCTCGGAGGGTTGGTTGATTCGTTTGGAGAGGATATCTGGAGTCCGACAGTTTACTACGCAAGAGGAGGAATTCAAGAAGAAGGATTCGATTTTTAGAGCTCCTATGGGAAAAGGTTCCGGATCGAATTCGGGAAAGAGACCGATGATTCAAGCTACTCCCCCTCCTAAGGGTCCGTTTAAGAAGCCAAGAATGGGAGGACCAACTCCACCGGTTCCAAAAGCTTTGCCTGCACCAACGAGGGATCGACAAGGTCCGAGTGAGGCGAGATTGGCTCAAGCTCCTTGTACACATTGTGGAGGACCAACTCACAATTTTTATAATTGTCGGAGGAGGTTGAAATTGTGCCTTATATGCGGAAAAGGCGACCATATGGCGAAGACATGTCCCTACAAGAACCCCGAATTTCAAAGACGAGTTCAAAGGCCAATGATCCCGGCTCGTGCTTACGCCCTCGAGGGTGAGGAGCAAGATGCAAAGATTGATCCCACAACTGTGGTAGAAGGTACCCTATGCATACATAACATGAGCATTCATGCACTCTTTGATCCGGGTGCCACGCATTCCTTTATTTCTTGTGATATAGTTGCCACTCTGTGCTTCCCTGTTATTTGTCTTTCTTCTTGTTATTTGGTGAGTTCGCCACTTGGTGGGAGTCTTCAGACAGATCAGTTGGTTCGGGAGTGTTCAGTTCTGATTGAAGGGAAAGAGTATCCGGCGGATTTAATTGTTATGCCTATGAAGAGGTATGAAGTTATCTTGGGTATGGACTGGTTGTCCAGGCATCGGGCCAATGTTGATTGTTTTGCGGAGAAGGTGATTTTGGGTAATGAATTGGTGATTGGTAGTGGATCAAGAACGGTATCTCTCTTGTCTTATATGGAAGCTCACAAGTTAATGAGAGAAGGAGCAATGGGATTTATTGCTTACCTTCTGAATAGGCCGAAAGATCAAGTTAAGTTGGAGGATACCGCGGTTGTTAAGGATTTCTCCGATGTGTTTCCA
The DNA here is from genome assembly GCA_037501455.1 of Lantana camara. Taxonomy (NCBI): domain Eukaryota; kingdom Viridiplantae; phylum Streptophyta; class Magnoliopsida; order Lamiales; family Verbenaceae; genus Lantana; species Lantana camara. The sequence continues at coordinate 94,014,208 of CM074860.1, read as the reverse complement.
GAGAATCTGAGTTCTTTACCACCAGACCGTGAGATCGAGTTTGTTATTGACTTACATCCCGGATCCACACCGTATTCTAAGACTCCGTATCGGATGGCACCGGCCGAACTGAAAGAGTTAAAGATTCAATTAGAAGAATTACTCAAAGTTGGATATATACGGCCAAGTTCGTCACCTTGGGGTGCTCCGGTTCTCTTTGTTAAGAAAAAGGATGGAACCTTAAGAATGTGTATAGATTACCGGGAGCTTAATCGGATGACCGTAAAGAATAAGTATCCTTTGCCCCATATTGAGGATTTATTCGATATGTTACAAGGTTCGGGGGTATATTCAAAATTGGACTTGAGACAAGGATACTATCAATTGAAGATCCGGGAAGAGGACATTCCGAAGACGGGATTTAACACCCGGTATGGACACTACGAGTTCGTAGTGATGCCTTTTGGATTGACTAATGCTCCGGCTGCTTTTATGGATATGATGCATCGAATTTTCCGGCCCTATTTGGATAAGTTTGTGGTAATATTCATCGATGACATCTTGGTTTATTCAAGAACTCCGGAGGATCATGCCAAGCACCTCAAAATTGTGTTGGACACCTTAAGAGAACATCGGTTGTATGCTAAGTTTAGCAAATGCGAGTTTTGGATTGATCGGGTAGCATTTTTGGGCCATATTATTTCAAGGAAAGGTTTGGAAGTAGACCCTTCTAAGATTGAGACGGTTCTTCAATGGCAAAGCCCGAAAAATGTTTCAGAAGTAAGGAGTTTCTTGGGTTTGGCAGGCTACTATCGGAGATTCGTTCAAGATTTTTCGAAGATTGCGGCTCCTTTAACCCGATTGACTAAGAAAGCGGTTAAGTTTGAGTGGGACGAGGCATGTGAGGCTAGCTTTCAACTTTTAAAGGAAAAGTTGACTACCGCTCCTGTATTAGCACTTCCCGAAGGTACAGAAGGATATACAGTTTATACGGACGCCTCAAAGGAAGGTTTGGGATGTGTGTTGATGCGAAATGGAAGAGTAATCGCCTATGCCTCAAGGAAATTGAAAGAGCATGAACAGAACTACCCCACTCACGATTTGGAATTAGCGGCAGTGATCTTTGCTTTGGGTAAGTGGAGACACTATCTTTATGGAATTTCGTTTGAGGTCTTTTCCGATCACAAGAGTCTCCAATACTTATTCTCACAAAAGGAATTGAATAAGAGACAACGGCGTTGGATGGAACTTTTGGCGGATTATGAGTGTACAATCCGATACCATCCCGGCAAAGCCAATTTGGTCGCGGATGCGCTTAGTCGGAAAGCTAGCGTGTCCAATGTGAAAGTGGAAATTGGAGATGAGAATGAGTTGTTCAGACTGAGGGCTAGTGTTCGGAATATCACGGTTCAACCAGATCTTAAACCGAGATTATTTGATGCTCAGAGGATTGATCCCGAGGTTCAGAATTAGCTGAGAAAGCTCGAGCTGATTCAGAGTGTCCGTTTGGGTTTGATGATACGGGACTTCTAAGATTCAAGAATAGAGTTGTTATCCCGGAAGAGTTAAAAAGGATTATTCTTGAGGAAGCCCATCGGTCAGGATATTCGATACATCCCGGAGGGAACAAAATGTATAAGGATCTTAAGCAATTCTATTGGTGGAATGGATTGAAACGGGATGTTATCAACTTCGTGAAGCACTGTATGACTTGTCAAGTGGTAAAGGCAGAACATCAAAAGCCATCGGGGCTACTTCAACCATTGCCTATCCCGAAATGGAAATGGGAACAAATAACTATGGATTTTGTTTCGGGATTACCAAGAGTGAGAGGAGGTTTCGATGGAATTGGGTTATTGTGGACAGATTGACAAAATCAGCTCATTTTCTGGCTATCAGAATGTCCGATAAAGTGAGTAAGTTGGCTAAGAGATACAATGATGAGATTGTCCGGCTTCATGGAGTACCTGTTAGTATTATCTTGGATCGGGATCCCAGATTTACTTCACGGTTATGGCAAGAATTACAGAAGTGTTTGGGAACAAGGCTTCAATTCAGCACAGCTTTTCATCCTCAGACCGACGGACAATCAGAAAGGTTGATTAAGTATCTGGAGGACCTGTTGAGAGCTTGTGCATTGGACTTTCAAAGTTCTTGGAATGAACAGTTGCCGTTAATCGAGTTTGCTTACAACAATAGCTATCAAGCCTCGATTGAAATGGCCCCTTATGAAGCTCTTTTTGGATGTAAATGTCGATCACCGTTGTTCTTTGACTTGGAGGAATGGAATTGGACCAAGCAAGAAGGGATTAAAAGAGGGGAAAAGAAGGAAAAACCCTCTAAGGCTGTACAAGAGGCTATTGATAAGGTCCAGATAATTAGACAACGGATGAAGGCCACTCAGGATCGACAAAAGAGTTATGCAGATCTTCGGAGAAAGAATTTGGAGTTTGAGATTGGAGATAGGGTTTTCTTAAAGGCTTCTCCACGAAAAGGGTTCTCAAGGATTGGACGAGGAGGAAAATTAAACCCTCGGTATATGGGACCATATGAGATTCTAGAGAAGATTGGGGATACGGCCTATCGATTGGACTTGCCTCCGAGTTTGACTGGAATCCATAACGTATTTCATGTTTCACAGCTCCGAAAATATTATCGAGACGAGTCCGAGGTTCTACCGGTTGAAGAAGTGGAATTAGAACCGGATCTTACCTTCGTTCAGAAGCCGATTAAGATATTGGATCGAAAATTTCAAGAACTTCCAAATCGGCGTATTCCACTAGTCAAGGTTCTTTGGAGAAGTGATAAAACCGAAGAGGCTACGTGGGAGACGGAGGAAAAGATGAGAAAGTTTCACCCCTAGTTGTTTCCGAGCGAGCAGTGAATCCGAGGACGGATTCTTTTAAGGGGGAGAGATTGTAACGCCCCGACTTTTCGGACGTAAAGGTACGACGTATGTGTTTACCAATTTGCGCAAATTAATGGTTTTTACGTGTTTTATATTTAATTATATTATAATTGTTATTATTTTATTTTATTATATTTTATTTTAATTTATTATTATTTTTATATATTTCGTATTATAATATATATATTTCGTATTTAAGAATATATATATATATATATATATATATATATATATATATATATATATGTTTAATTATTTTATTATTAATTTAATGATTATGCTAATTATATGTTATGTTAATTAATCCTGTTTTAGTTAATTAATTACGTGACTTTAATTAATTTATTTAATATTAGATTTAATTTATTTATTTAAAATTTACGCATGGAAATTATAATTTTTGCATGGAATTTGTAAAATATGCATGAATTGCATGAATGAGCTTTGTTATTCATTTTGTGCATTGTTCTTATATGAAATGATATCGAAATGCCATGAATTTGTAGTATGTCGTAAATATTTGTGTTATGAACATGCTTATGTGCTCGGTTTATGTTTTCGTATTCATTTGATATGTCAACGAATTTAATTTGATTCGAGGAACCAAATCGGGGGCTAACGAGCACTTAGCGTACCCTTGGTTCCGAATTTTATATCTTGAGCTCGGGAACTCGGATTAGAGTTCCGTCAACTCCGCTGAACTCGTAACGAAAATTCGAGTTTAGTAAACTTAGCCTTACATTTTTCCTAAGTCATTTGAACCTCCGAAATCCAACCGAAAAACGAATCGGCGACCAATTTGACCTTGTTGTACAAAGTTAGCCATATCTCATCCAAACTATAACCAAATTAACCATGGTTTGATTCTTTAGAACCCTAACTCAACCACCTATCATGACATATCAAGCCCTAACCAAGCTAAACCTCACACAATCCCCAAAACTCAGCCAAAGCTACTGCTCTTCATTCCAGTCCCGTAACCCTTCACCCCTTGGAGATTTTGGAGCTCAAATCTCATCCAAACTTCTTCCAATCAACAAGGTAAGTTTAGGATTGTATTATATGTTTATTTCTGATCATTTTCATCCTTTCATTCATGAATTTGGGCATGGTTTCATCATTCTGGGCGGTTTTTTTCGAAAATGGAGTAATTTTGGGCATTTCTTGATCTCCTTCGATTTTTCTTGGTTTTGATTGATTTCAAGCTTGAGATTGGTTATTTTGACATCCTCATATCATTTATGGTCATTGATTTCTTGGTGGTTGAGATATTTATGAGATATCATTTATGACATTTTGAGAAATTTCACTTGAAGGTCACGTATGCCTTCTCCTCTCGTTTGAGCTTGTTTGGAACTGAATTATGTGTTGGATTTATGATGTTTTGCTGCAAATTTGATGGCCTTATGGACCTGAACTGAGTCGGATTATTTGAGTGTAGGCATACCCTGTTTTTCTTCAAGCTTGGCCCTGTTTTTCAAGCTGTTTTGGTTGCTGTCAACTGCCATAATTTCTTCCTTCTTTTGCTGTCATGTTCGTAGCTTTGTGGTGTGTGTTGTGACTGAGTTTTTTTGCTGCAATTCATACCTTGTTTAGCTGCCTTTGTTGCCTTCTTTCTTGCTGGAATAGCTGCTCTGCTTCTGCGGATTTTTGCTGTCTGTTACAGGGGTTGCTGGTGCGTGGCACGGGGGTGCCATTTTTTGCCGTTCCGACGAGGAACGGGGGTGCAATCTGGGCCTGGGATTTCTGTACCGAGACACGGGGGTGTCTCGGTCTAGGCTTGGGAGGTGACACGGGGGTGTCACCCCGTTTTTCTTGATCTGTTTTGCTGTGCTCCTGGGACTGCTGCTACTGCTGTTTTTGTATGCATGGCTGCTGTGGGTGTGTGCTGCGTGTGTTTGTGTTCTTGCATGCATGTGTGTGGCTGTATAATTGTATATATATATATTATGTATTTGTGTTTGTGTATGTACGTGCATGCATGCGTGAGTTATATATATATTTATATATTATATATACTATATGTTATTATATAATTAGTATATATTTGTTATATTATATATGTTTATTATATATTATATATATTTATTATATATTTTAAGTATTATTTAATTTAATTCAATTTTTGAAATTAATTGATTTCCATTTCGCGTATTTAATTACCGACTATTGATTGAACGTTTTAATTATTTATTTTATCCCTAATTGTGAATATGAATATTACTTGCTATGATTATTAAATGAAGTTTTAGATTAATTGATATGCAATATGAATGTTATGAATGTTTATGAATTTATGAAATTGAATGAAATATATGAACGAATGATTTGATTATATGTTTTAAATTTATTAATAGTGCACATGAACATTTTTATGATATAACATGATCATTTATGCATTCATAACATATTCACTTCATTTTCGAGCATCATATGTGGTCATTGAGTCTCATACCTTTTGTTTTGCACAGATTCGGGTTTGGTCGGAGACGAGGGCGAGCATTGAGACGCTTGTGCCTTTCCTTTGCTTTGTAAAAGGTGGGGTTTTTCTTCTACTAGTTAAAACAACCCGATATATCCCTTATGTGAAAGGTTTTAAGCCAAAATAGTATATTTATATAAATCGAGTCATTTCGGGTAAATGATTTCAAACGTATGACCCCGTTTATTTATGAAACCCTACCTTATGTTTGGCGAGATATTTATGATTATGATTGCACGGGCCCCGGGACTTAGTATATGTGGCTAACCGAGGAAGCAAGGGCTGACGGGGATCCCATATACTAGTCCCAACCAAACTACGGTGATACCGGCCCTCGCTAGGAGGTTTAGCGAGGAATGGGAGCTGAGTGCCCTTGGGGGATTCATGTACCCCCATTGGCCTATGTATGAATCGGTGGCTGGGTCTTGCAAGCCCGTCCACCACCCGGAGGAAGAAGGTGTATATGAATGATTATGATCATGTATTTATGAGCACAAAAGATTTATGTATGATAATGAATGATTGAACAATTGATTATGATTACACGAGGAGTAGGTTGGAGATTGTGCACGCCCACTCGCCGGGCCATAAACCCTTATGAACAATTATGAATGAAAATGAACGTCGTAATCCCGTTGATGCCTTTCTTTTGTTTTAACCACTTGGTAAATTCTTATCAAACTTCACACGGGATTAGGGCTTGCATGTATGTGTTTAATTTATGCGATATTATATCTTATGCCCCGTTTTTATACCCACCAGTCTCTTTTAGACTGAACCCGGTTGTTTTCAGTTGTTTTGTGCAGGTATAGGAGTGCTAGGCGGGAATACAAGTCGTCTAGGTCTTGCATTTATGTTTAGCACTTCTTTTCAGTCTCATATGTTCATACTCTCATTGCTATTTTGTATTTGATTATAGTATAGCTTGAAGCGTTATGATTTGTTAGGCCATGAGCGCCGTTGAATATTGGAATACTTTTGTATATCTATTTTTGGAGCTTGGTGGCTCATTGTATATATGCTATGTTATTCTTGCTTCCGCGTATCATTTTAACTCTGATTTTATGTTTCTTGAGTTGATTGGTTTAAGGGTTAGTCCCGCCTAGCATAGCGTGTGTGTTGTGTCCCAGTTCGCCGTGGATTTGGCACGTGTATGGACTTCCATTTCATATACGGGTCGGGTCTCGGTGCGGGGGATGTGGTACCTTACGCTCGGGTGCTACAGTCCGAATTGTGTTTGTGTCATAATTGAGCTTTTGGGCGAGATTACGAGAAACGGGCGTTACCCCACTCTCGGCATTTCTAGGCAACACCCGTTAATGAAGTGAGGAGTTGTGGGCGTAGTTTGTAACGGGCGTTACCCCCTCTCAGGGTATTTTCAGTAACGCCCATTAATAGATACAGGCTAACAGAACAGGACGAGTAACGGGCGTTACTCCTAGGGCGTATTAATCCAGTAACGCCCATTACCAGGTGAAATCGCGGTTTTGAGAGAGTAGAGTTAACACGTCTTTAGGCGTTAAATTCCCAATTTAAAAAAATCGGTCTCTCCCTCTTCACAAACCCCCAAAACACACGAGACACCCATAGAGCAGCAACAGAAGTTTTTCTCTCGCAACTCACCACGCGCCGCCGTCGTTTTCTTTCCATCGAGTCCCACACCACACACACGCACACTCTTCTCCTTTTGATACTTGGTAAGCTATCTCCCTCTCTTAGTATGACTTTTGAATTAATTTTTCCAATCTAAGAATTGAACCATAGGATTAACATTGCAAATTTAGGATGAATATTGGGATGAAATTGATGAATATGGAGAGGTTATGCATGCCAGAGTTAGGGTGAATGAATTGGGGTGAATTTAACTTGAATTTAGTTGAATTTCTAGGTAACCTTAATCTTTAGTTGTCCCTTGTTAGTTGTGTCAGAATTTTGGGGTTAGATGTGGAGAATTTTGAGCTTGATGCGTGATAATGTAGGGTAATGTTGATTTGAGTTGGGAAGTTGACGAATTTTAGCAAAAAATCTTACCCTAGGACCATGCACACAAGGTGTTTGATAATTTGTCTGAGTGAATTGTGATTGATATTTGTGTGCTTTGCTTTGGTATATTCCGTTTTTAGGTAAGATGGGGCATTCAAAGCATGTTCGACCCAACGAGGCCTTCACTTCCTCAGCCTCCGTGGGCTGTCAACCGCGGGAGTCGGTTAATGTAACTGTGAATGATTTGGGTAATCCGTATGGAAGGAATTTGATAAGGAATATCATACCCACTCGGTTCTTTAGGAAAGCATTGTTGGAGTGACTCGGGGTTTAGGAGGAGGTGAAGAGGCTTTTTAACAACATTGGTTGGTTGCCTTTTCTCACTAAAACGGATATCACATATGCGGAGTTGACCGCCGCCTTCTTCACTACTATGGTCTTTGATCCGGTGGACAACAAGTTGATCTTTTCTTTTGATGGTCGGGTGACTCATACTATAAGGGAAATCCTATGTTTTTCGGGTCATGCCTCTTCTTCATTGCCTAAGTGGGATAAGGCTCAGAGAGAGACGGTGTGGAGGTCTTTCCCACCGCGTGAAGGTGCCCCAAACTACTCCACTCGAAACACAAAGGATAGCTACTTAGATTTTTTGGCTTGGAGGATTGTGCATAGGATTTTGTGCCTGGCACGAGAGTGACAACCACATCAATGAGATGGAGCTGGGGATCATGTCCATGATGAAGAATAACACTGAATTCGATGGCACGAATGAGTTCCTCTGGAGGCTAAGAGAGATTGCATGGAGAGTTACGGGGACGATAGCCTATGTAGCTTATGTGACTATGTTTGCCCGTCAGGTGGGATGGAGGCCCAAGGATCAGTTGCCTATTGATCTAGGTGTATATCTTGATGCGCAGCCCTTCTTGGATTTGGGTGTGGCCATCAAATGGGAATCGGGAAGACTCAGGAAGCGAGTCTTACCTTGGTGGCCGATCAAAGACAGGGATAGGTTCATGCAGATGTATAATTGGGGCATTGCGCGATTTAAGGATCTCTCTGATGTGCAGAAGGAGCTTTTGACTCAGATTCCCCACCAGCCGGACAATGAGTTTCAGGTCGGCCGTCGTGTTGCGCCGGTTGTTGATGATGATGATGATGAGGATACCCCGGCAAGTTTGAGGGGTCTTAGCACGGAATTGGCTAGGTTAAGAGCGGATGTGATCGCTATGCATACGAGATTGGAAGATTTGGAGCAATATGTGGATGAGAGATTTGAGGCATGGCAAACTCATGTTGATGTACAGTTTGAGGAGCTCTACACCCGTCTTGATCAGTATGTCCGAGGCCCCCAGCATCCCCCTGAGCCTTGATTCTGCCACCTTATTTCTCTTGCTTTATTTGACTTTATATTTGGGCCTGTACTTATTGATATAATCTGATATTTTTGCTACTTATTTCTTTGCTTCTGTCTTTTGAACTCCTTGAATTGTTAGGTAATGTGCCCTTTATTTGCTTAAATTTGCGACTTGTGTGTTACTTGTTGGATGCATCTTGATTGTCATTTGCTTTTGCACTTGATCCGTGTTTTAATAGTCACTTGTTCAGGTTCTGGAGGCCTTGCTAGCACGTTGTCGGGTCTTCGATTCTTATGGGAGTTTTCTTGAACTTTAACTCTTTCATTTGCATGAGGACATTGCAACGAATAAGTGTCGAGGAAGTGCGTGGGTGATATAGATATGATTGTCAGTTTGTATTGCGAGCATTGTGAGAAACTGTGAGAATTTTGAAAATTTTCCCCCGTTTTGAACTTTTTCTTCGAAGTTTGATCATTGAGCTTTTGCTAGAATGAGTTAGGCTATTCGAATTGAGAAAAATTTGCATGAGATTGGATAACGTAGTGTGTTAGTATGCCCTGACATTTTGAGCGCTTTTGAATGTGATACTGTACTTTGCTTAGAAAGGTGAATTGATGATTTTCAAATAAGTCTAATAATTGATTATGATGCACTTCAGTCCTATTGAGGCGAAATTTTGAGTTGATGAAAGATTAGGGAAGTGAAATAGGTATTCGTTGTCGGAGGATATAAGCCTTTCTTTTAGCTATTTTCCACTAAATAACGTGATCTTATTGACCCCTCTGAGCCTAATTGTTGTGCAAAGATTTTTGTAGCCAGATTATACGCCTAATGCACAACAAAGTATAACCCACCTTGTTAATTTTACACCAAGGCTTGCTCGTTTGATCTTATAGTGAATATCTATCTTTGGACCCCTTTTGATTGTTCTTATGATTGAAATTTAGAGATGTATGAAAAGAGAGACAAAGAATGAGATAAAGATGTGAAAAAAAAAGAAGAAAAGATATGGAAAAAAAATGAAGAAAGAGCAAAAAGAAAAGAAAAGAGAAAATTTTGCGAAGTATAAAATTGAAAGAGTGGGATGTAAATGTCTAAGTGTGGGGGGAATTGTTTAGTGTCCAATTGAAAGTGCCGCGTGTGTAAAGATTCAATGATGTAAGCTTGGTAAGTAGTCACTTGATCCAAAAAATTCCATAACCTTACCCAAAGCCTACATTACAAGCCCGAAAGACCTACCGATCCTGAGTCTTGATTTAACTCCATTAGTGGAGATAGGTGCGAAGAGTGTATTCTGAAGTTGATTATTGGAACTTAGGCGGAAATTGTGAATTTTTTCATTCTAGTCTTTGTACATTGTTTCGCTCGAAATCACACACTATATAAGGGTATACTTTTCAGACTATTTTTGATGATCTTGTGTTTACGAGTACTTAATTTGATGAGCTAGACTTGTTTAAACGAAGGTTCGATGATTGCTTTAAAGCGGAGGTTTGATGGGGATGTGTTTTTTTTATTTTAGTATTTCTCGAGGACGAGCAATAAGCAAGTGTGGGGGTATTTGTTGACTATAAACTTCGCATGAAGTTGAGCGTTAATTAGAGTATATTTTTGTGCCGTTTGATGCGTTTATGTGTTTATTTTGCTCCATTTAGGTGTTTAGGAACTTGAAGTTGAGAAACGGTGATACGAGGCAAATTCACGCATTTTTGAAGGAAATTAGAGTAACCCTCGTTACTCCTTGGAAGAACAATTTTGTTAACCCCCATCAACAGACCCAGAAGCATCAGCTTTGGCAAATGAAGGGGTTAACGCCCGTTACTCCCTGGAAGAAGAACTCTGGTAACGCCCGTTACCAGCAGCAGTAGGCGAGTAACTTTGGCGCAGAAGGGGTAACGGCCGTTACCCCTGGGTAGAGTAAAAGTGGTAATGCCCGTTACCACTCAGAAAAACGCAAACACGATTTTGGCCTATAACGGGCGTTAATGAAGATTGGGCATGGAAGGGTAACGCCCGTTACCTAGGGCGGCGAGAGGATTTCGCTTCAGCTATTTATATGCGCAATTTGGAGTATTTTGGGACTTTCTTTCGGAGTTTGTAACCTAGCTTTGTGAGAGAGATACGAAGCTTTGGGAAGAGTCTTTGAGAGAGTTTCGAGAAGACGAAAGGATCGAATTCTTCAAACAATTTTAGTTTTTTCGGTTTTATTTATTTCTTTAATCATCAAACTAATTCCTCTAAGTTTTGTTTTCATCCGTTTTGCATGGTTAGATTTGTTTTTCCCAGAATTAATGAATGTTTATAGTTTCGTTTTTGAGAGTTTGTTTTGACCTGATGAGCATGAATTTCTTTAATGCAATTTCCTTTAGTTTTATGAGTTTTGAATTAATTATGAGTAGCTAAACCCCTAGGGCTAGGGGAGTGATGATGAATGCATGCTAAGTGTTTGATATAATACTTGATGACTTGTGTTAATTCTTAGTTTTGAAAACGTAGTTGGAACTGAATTGCGCGGCCTGATCAACCTTAGCATAATCTAGGATTACCTAATTATCGGAAGATTAATGGTAATTGAGATTGTTTTCATAACAAGTAGATTTAGAACTCAAAGAGATTTGTTTCTTAACCTATATAACTTGTAAATCTTATTCCATGCCATGCCGCTAGAACTTGATTTGCACTAGTCTTGATCATATTGGTTTAATTAATTATTAATGATTGTGAGAACAACGTTGAAATTAGTTGAACACTCGGTTATACCTTGAAAAAGGATAATATGAATCTGAGTGACTAGGTTGTAGAATTGCACTTGTCAACGAGTATTATATTGAATCATGAATGCATAATTATTACTCCCAGTCTAATTAGTCCATTGAATTTAATCCACGTGTGCTAAGGGGTTAATTGCGTTTTATTCTAGTTAATTATTCAGTGTCGTTTAGTAGATTAATAACCAACTTGAATTCGTCCGGTCTTTAGATTAGAAAGAGATATTGAGTAGTGATTGATTTCCCTTTCCTGTGGGTACGATCCTGTTGTGCTACGCTTATATCTTTAGTGTACACTTGCACGATTGGTTTAACTTAAAATCACAACAGCCGGTCCTGGGCTGGTTTTTTTTTAAATAGGGGTGACCCAGCTCGGCCCACAAACCCACTAAGGATGGGTTGGGCCGGGCCTGGGCCGGTTTCTAACAAATTTGGCTTATTATTTTTGGGCTTGACTAGTGGGCCTAGTTTTTACTTTTTTCAAATTTTTGTCATATTAAAATTTAATATATTTTTGTTTTATATTAATAATAATTTATCTTTTTATTATTATAAACTTTAGCATTCTTTATTTCCTAAGTTATTGTTTCAGTCAACGTTGTAAGTAAAATTTAACATTATATTTCAATAAACTTTTTAAGTTGTTGTTAGATATACGGGTGCACTAGACATTATTATTTCTAAATAATGAAAAATATCTTCAAACATTGTGACGTGGCACGTACCCGCTGTCGATCTAAGCCAATCACCTTGCCCCACGTGTCTGATCGGAGGTCGAATCTCGCCCGGAGATCATCTTTCGACCGTCCTACTCAGAGGCTCATTTACCCTGCGAGAATTACCGCACTGAGATGTCGACCCAAATGATCGACCCATAATCTCCGATTGACCAGCGCATTATTCCACTAGCGTAGTGGCCGACCGAGCATTTAATGCACGACCTTAATGGGGCACCTGTCAGCTCCACACGCCACCACGTCGAGGCGGTAACTTCTCTCCCCTCTCTGTATAAATACCTCCGCCTCATTTATTGCACGGTAAGTTTTTCCACCTAACGCTTTTCACCATTCAATCTTTTCGGTCATCTTTACCGATCCTGACTTGAGCGTCGGAGTGCCAACCCGGGTCTCCCACCCATCTTCCCCGAGTTGGCCTCGGAGCTCACGTTCGTCGACCCTCGTAGAATTCGAGCAGTCAGGCGGCCGTTTCCCCCATCAACAAATAGAGTGACCGCGTCGGATCTCTCGATCGACCATCAAGCAGAGATTTAGGCACGATCATTTGGCGCCGTCTGTGGGAAACGCAACAGGAAGCCATTGAACATGACTACTCGAAACGTTGTAAGCAACAGCCTATTCGACGAAAACGGTCGGGAGGTCATTCCTCAAGTACCCTTACAGGTCGTTATTCCCACCTCCCTTCCGACACAGCTAGTCTACTCGACGCCCGAGATAGAGAAATACTTGAAAGCCTGTCGCGATGAGGCTGTTGCAGCGGCTGCGGAGGGGAGAGAACCTCGTATGCCAGAATGCCCGGAGGCTCGACCAATAGAGATCGTCCAACCCCCGATAGCTCATCCGGGATATATGCGACCAGTTCAGTATCCCCCGCCCGGCACATATTGGGCTGAAATTGGGCAAAATGCACAGCCTCAGCTTCCCCAGCAACAACCGTTACCTTCTCAAGGAAATATGCGGAAGTCCGTTCAAGACAGGTTATCAGTTCAACCCGAGGATGAGGTCGACTCTAGAACCCCAACTGACACCAGAATACATCGGGGTGATAATCGGCGTGTGGCGGACGTATCACAACTGAGATCTCGGTCGTCTCATCCTGGGGGAAGGAATAGCGATCGTAGATTGTCTGGATCCCAAAGAGAACGAAGCTCCACTCAACGTGACTCACCTCCGCATGAATCGACGGGAGTCTTCAATCGACTCGGACCATACGGTCGGGTTAATCAGATCAGAAGATCGAACAGGGGTCGTATCGTGAGGTCGAATGACCTTCGAAACCAAATACCTCCACGTTCCGGTCGACATGATAACCGTCAGAGGAACGAAAGTCAGGGATCACTCAGCCGTTCGCCCCACCGATCACACTCCGTTAGGCGTGAACGTTCTAGATCACCCCGGCGTACACCGCCGGGCCCAAGGCATGTCCGCCAATGGAGATATCGCAGTGAGAGAGAAGCTCAGTCTCCATTTTGTGACTCGATCATTGAGTCTACTACCAATGAGAAGATCCCCACCGGACTACCCACATATAACGGATCGACTGACCCGGAAAAGCATGTGTCGGGCCTCGAAATGCAGCTCAGCATGTTCGGACACTCGCCTAATATCTGGGCTAAGATCTTTGTTACCACTCTGGATGGCCCCGCTCTTGAATGGTTTTCGAGGCTCCCCCCTCGATCGATAACCTCCTACAAGACACTCGTCGATCGATTCAAAGCTCAATTCTCTTCCATGAAGGGAGATAAGCTTCCGCCGACCTACCTGTACACCATTAAACAAGCTCCTAATGAATCGCTTCGAGATTTCTTCACTCGTTTCTCGCAAGCTGTGGTCAAAACAGAAGAACCGAGCATCGACCTTTTGAGACCTATTGTTCACAAGGCACTGGTCAACATCGAGGCCGCTCGGTACATCTTCTTACAGAAACCCAAGAATTTGGCGGACATCCAAGCAGCTGCTTGCGATTGGATGCAACTCGAAGAATTGGAGAGTTCTCAGAGGAGCCCGGTACCCAGTCGAAAGGCAGATATCCATCGACTAATTAAACAAGACGCACGACCCAAGCCAGAGGGACCCGCAGGGCCTACCCCTCGAAAGCATTACACCCAGCTGACGCGCCCGCTCGATGAAATCTACAATGTTATCGATCCTGCCCTACTGAAAAAGCCTAAGCCGATGCGGGACACTCCCAAGAACCGAGAGAGCAATAAATTTTGTAACTTTCACCAGCAAAAGGGTCACAACACCTCTGAATGTAATGCCTTACGAGATGAGGTCGAACGATTGATCAAAGGAGGCCTCCTCCAGGAGTTCGTGAAAAAAATGGACGACCACGCTCGGAACCGAGATCACCCGGACAGGTCACCTCCCAAACAACGGCTGGCTAAGCCTCCAACAGAACGAGACCCTCATAACCAACCATGCCTCGGTCGGATTGACATGATTTCAGGAGGACCTTCAGGTGGAGATTCAAGGTCCGCACGGAAAAAGACGCGACGGACCGCTACTCAAGGATTCTGTAGTCCCCGAGAAGTGATGCATATTCGACCAGAAGACGCCTGGGTCAACAGAGATATAGTGTTTAATGAGAATGATGTAATAGATCTACCGGGACGCTCGAGCGAAACACCTAGTTGTCCTATGGTTGTCACGCTCGACGTCGCCATATTATCCTTTATTCGATTCTTGTTCGCATGAATTTACACGATAAATTGCTTCTAGATCCCATTCGAACCCCTCTCACAGGATTCGGAGGTGCAGAAGTGTACACCAAGGGTCGAGTACGGCTAATCACATCCATGGGCACTCTGCCCCGACGGGCAACACGCGAGATCGAATATCTTGTGGTCGAAATGCCCTCTGCATATAATATTATCTTTGGTCGACCGGGACTCATCGATTTCCGAGCGGTTATATCCACTTACCATCAAATGATCAAGCTACCCACTCCGGCCGGAGTCGGCGAATTAAGGTGCGACATACCAACCGCCTGGAGTTGCTACTCTATCTCGTTAGACAAACCCAAGCCTTCTTCGGAGAAGCACGTCCCTCTGTTAATCGATGATCCTCTCATCGAGGATGAATTCGTGGACCCGGGGGCCATCGACCCTGAGAATTCACGGAAAATGAGTTCTTCCCATGCGGCAAAAAGAAAGAAGCAGGAAGACAAAAAGCTCGAGCCCACAGAAGAACTCGAAGAAATTCAACTAATCCCGGGGCAAACAGAAAAAATCACTCATATTGGGGCTGGTCGAAAGGGAAAAGAACAGTGCATGCTCATTCAGTTCTTGCGTGACAATCTCGACGTTTTCGCGTGGAGTGCTTCTGATCTGGTGGGAGTAGACAGGAAAGTGATCGAACACCACTTAAATGTTGATCCCTCCTACAAGCCAATCAAGCAAAAGCTACGCTCTCAAAGTGATTCCCGAAATGCCATCATCGAGGCTGAAGTCAACAAACTCCTGGACGCCCAGTATATCATGCCGATCCAATACGTCGAATGGCTGTGCAATGTCGTCCTCGTACCCAAACCAGGAGGAAAATGGCGAATGTGTAATGATTTCACTGACCTGAACAAGGCGTGCCCGATGGATCCCTATCCATTACCTCGAATCGACCAACTGGTCGACTCCACGGCCGGGTGCGAACGATTAAGCATGATGGACGCCTTTCAAGGATACTATCAAATCTTCATGGCCCTCGAGGATCAGCCCAAAACCGCTTTCATAGTCTTCAATGGCATTTACTGCTTCAAAGTTATGCCGTTCGGACTCAAAAATGCGGGTGCCACATACCAGAGAATGATGAACAAAGTTTTCGAGTCTGAGATCGGGGATATCATCGAAGTATACGTCGACGACATGCTAGTCAAAAGTGAAAAAGCCGCCGACCATCTGGACCACTTGAAAAGAGCTTTCAACCTCCTTCGAAAGTAAAACTTAAAACTCAACCCGGCTAAATGCACCTTTGGGGTCGACGATGGTAAGTTCCTCGGATATATGGTCAGCCAGAGAGGGATCGAGGCCAACCCCGCAAAGATAAAAGCTATCCAACTTTTGCCGGTCCCCAACTCGATCCATGATGTACAGAGACTGGTGGGTCGGATCATATCCCTTAACCGCTTCATAGCCCGATCGTCGGAAAAGAACTTGCCCTTCTTCAAAATCTTGCGCGACATCAAGAATTTCGAATGGACTCCAGAATGCAGCCAAGCTCTTGAAGACCTAAAAAAATACCTCACCTCCCCACCTCTGCTTGCGAAACCCATCGACGGGGAAACCTTATATCTGTATCTAGCCGTGTCAGACGAGACCATCAGCTCGGTACTTGTCACCATTCGAGATCGGAAACATCTCCCCGTGTATTACGTGAGTAAGGTTCTCCATGGCCCGGAGATACGATATCTCGAGATCGAAAAGTTCGCTCTCGCAGTAGTCCATGCTTCCCGTAAACTTCGGCCCTATTTCCAAGCGCATCCCATCGTAGTACTCACCGATCAGCCATTAAAGACCGTCATGGACAAACCAGAAGTCTCTGGTCGACTCACGAAGTGGACCATCGAGCTCGGACAATTCGAGGTAACATACCGCCCCCGGGTGGCATACCAGGCACAGATCTTAGCCGATTTCTTGGTTGAGAAAGGCCCGCACTCGACGGCAACTGGTGACCCAACCGTTTGGACCCTTTCGGTCGATGGCTCCTCAACCGCTTCCGGGGGGGTGCCGGGGTATCCCTAGTCAGCACAAATGGCCAGCAGGTCGAATACGCCATCGCCCTCGAGTATCCGGCAACAAACAATGAGGCTGAGTACGAAGCTCTTTTAGCGGGTTTGAGAATTGCGAAAATGCAGAACATAAAAAAACTTCGAGCTTTAACCGACTCACAACTGGTGGCTAGCCAAGTCAAGGGCGAATACGAGGCTCGAGAGGAGTCTATGATCAAATATCTCGCCTTGGCCAGAAGAGCAATCGCTGAATTTGATGAATTCGAGATCTCCCAAATTCCTCGAGAAGAAAACGGTCGAGCCGACGCCCTTTCTAGATTCGCCAGTGGTTCGCTCGGCACCCAAGATCGGACCATCACCTTCATGACCTCATCAACTCGGTCAATAGACGATGAGCCCCCCGAAGTCAACTCTATCGATGCAACTGAGCCGTGTTGGCTCGATAACATCGTCTTGTATCTTCAAAATGGCATCTTACCCGAGGATTTGACCGAAGCGAGGAGACTCAAGCAACGCGTGCTGAGCTATACGCTGGACCAGGAGGGTCGTCTGTACAAACGTTCATTCACCGGACCGACTAAACGGTGCCTCCGACCATCCCAGGGTCAAGAAGTTTTAGCCGAAATCCATGAGGGATCCTGTGGGAATCATGCTGGGGGGCGGTCTCTAGCCCTAAAGGTATCTCGATCTGGATTCTTCTGGCCTAACCTACGCAAGGATGCACTCGAATTTGTGAGGAAATGCGATCGTTGCCAGAGGCATGCTAATTTGACCCATCAGCACCCCGCACACATGATTCCGATCGAGTCATGCTGGCCCTTTGAGCAATGGGGAATCGACATAATTGGGCCCTTTCCGATATCAACTCGACAAAGGCAGTTCATCATTGTGGCGATCGATTATTTTTCTAAATGGGTCGAGGCTTTGGCAGTCGCAAAGATTACTTTCCATTCCTTACAGGATTTCCTCTGGAAGCACATCATCACTAGATTTGGAGTACCTCGAGTCATAGTATGCGATAATGGACCACAGTTCCGAAGCTCAAGATTTAGGGCCTATTGCTCCGACTTTAAGATCGACCAAAGATTCACTTCAGTCGGACATCCCCAGGCCAACGGTCAGGTCGAGGTTACCAATCGAACCATCATACAGAATCTGTGTACGCGACTCGAAGCAAAGAAGAGCCATTGGGTCGATGAACTTGAAGGCGTCCTTTGGGCTTATCGAACCACCCCTCGAATCCCCACGGGACAAACACCTTTCGCCATGGTATATGGCTCGGAGGCCATGATTCCGGCTGAGGTTATACATCAATCTCCCCGAGTGGCTCACTTCCAGCAGAGTCGGAATAATGAACTAAGGGCTTTCGACCTTGACACGATAAACGAAACCCGAGAAAAGGGAAACATGAAGATGCAGCAGTATCGAGCCACGACTGCTCGGGCATACAATAAAAACCTACGACCTCTCCACTTTCAAGTCGGGGATTTGGTCCTCAAAAGGGTTGAAGTTACTAAGCACGTAGGAAAGCTTGATGCTAATTGGGAAGGCCCCTACCGTGTCGCCGAAATAGGCAAAAATTGGGCATACCATCTCGAGGATCTCGATGGGCTACCGCTACCTCGATCATGGAATGCTCACAACTTGAAGAAATATTACTTGTGATTAATCGTTGTAATTTCTTTCGGTCAATTAAACACCATATGTAAATTCTCTGGTCGATTAATCGATAAAGCATTCTCTTGCCTTTTAGCAACCATATTATTCGATCATATACTTGTGATTATACGACGCCCGTACTAATTTCTTGTATACTTCGAAAGATTAAAAGCAGCTTGCCTTGACATCTTCTCGATCATTATTTTCGATTAACATAAAAAGTTAAACGCCAAAAAGCTCGAAAAAACACGTATAAAACCCAGAAGAGAACTTGCATAACGTATTTAAAACAAGAAGGTCTACATCGATCACAATTCTTCGATCATGACCTTACAAATTTGGATTTTACAAACGGGAGCAACAAACGCTCGGATTCCTACCTATTTACACATGAATCCCGAGCCAACAACTACTAAAGTCCGACCCCAACAGTCGGGACTTTGAAAATTGGATTCCCCTTGACCACAGTCCTCCGAGTACGAAGATAGGGCTAGTCCATTCTCTCCGACTCAATCCTCGACCGCTCACGATCCGGTCCCTTCCTCGATTGGAACAATGGCCCCCTCCCCAAAGTACTCTGGGCACATATCCTTAGGGTCGAAGGAGGCATCAAGGTCGAGCTCTTCCGTAGCTATGTTGTCTGGTTCCCCCGCCGCTCTGGACCGAGCCAACTTCACGGCAAAGCCAAATTCGTCGTCGTCCCAGTTTGGCTCGGGAGTAGGAGGTCGGGTGACCGGCTCAACTGGACGAGGATCATCTTGATATAGGCCGACCTTTTCTTGGTCATAGTCGAGCGAAAGATACTTAGCCGCTTGCACTTGAGCCAAGCACAAGTTGAAGCCCTCCTCGACGTCTTTGAAGCTCGCGATCGACACGGCCTTCTCGTAAGCCTTAGACTTCATGAATCTGTAAACGCCTCGACGCTCGAGGTCGTTCACGGATTCAGCAAGACCCCTCTTGCATCGATCCAGGGCTAGCTTGGCGCCTTTCCTCTCTCCCTCCATCAAGCCGCGGGTTCACGCTTCGGCCTCTTCCTGGATCGACCTCTCCACCCGATCCTCAGCCACCTTCAGCTTTTTCTCGACCTCCGAGAGATTCGTTATGGCATCCAAGAGTTCATGGTCGAGTTTCTCCTTGTCCTTGGTGGCCTCGGCCAGCTTCTTATCCTTCTCCTCCAGCTCGAGCCTCATCGTCTCAACCTGCCGCTCGGCCTTCGCCCTCAACTGCCGATGAACCCACCCTCTTCGAGCCACTTGAAAGAAGTCCTGGCCCATCTGCAAGACATCATCGATCATCAAAAACTTCGACCATACACAGAAAATAATTTCTACAGTAATAATTTCTATAGGCACTCACCGCAAAATATTTCTGGACCCAAGACGCCTCGATCTCGTCGTCGGAGAGCGCCATCCTCTCCTTATGATCGACCGTTGTCTGGAT
This sequence comes from Lantana camara, assembly GCA_037501455.1. Classification (NCBI taxonomy): domain Eukaryota; kingdom Viridiplantae; phylum Streptophyta; class Magnoliopsida; order Lamiales; family Verbenaceae; genus Lantana; species Lantana camara. The sequence continues at coordinate 93,994,174 of CM074860.1, read as the reverse complement.
CGAACTGTACAGAGCTCCGAGTGCCTGGTAATCTTTAGGGGCAGTTCCGACCCGTCGGGGCTCGCCTCTCTCGTTGACACTTACAAGGCCGCACGGGAAGTGGGGTTCCTCGAGGATCGGGTAGTCGAAGAACAACTTCTTTTCTTCCTCGCTCGATTTCCACGGCACCGCGCTCGAGGGTCCCGCGCCAGGCCTTCGCACCCCCGCCAGAATGCTGGCCATGTTTCGAGGCACTATTGTCCCTCGACCTTGGTTCGGAGGGGTCGAGTAGGCTCCTACCTGGACTTCTACAATCGGCCCAAGCGCCGGTGGCATGGGGAGTAAGGGGCTCTTCTCTCGACCCATATTCTTATCGGCCCCTGCCCCAGATTTCGCCTGGCCCTTAGTTTTTTGCTTTTTTGCCTGGGGGGCTCCGCGGTCCTCATCGATGGAAGAGCCTCGACCCCTCTTCTCGGGAGCGTCCTTGGTCCTCATCGCAAGAACCTCCGAAAGAGCCTCGACCGTCGCATCGGTCGATGCAGCAGTCTCTGCTTGGGAAGGAGGGGGCATTTTCTTCTTCTCGGCCGCTTTCTTCAGCTCGGCCATCTCCTTCCTTCTTGCGTTCAAAGCAGCCGACATAATGTATTGCTCTGCACAGAAAAGACACTCGATTATAACCAAACAAGGAGAAAAACAACAACAAACAAATGGTCGAGATGCCTCGAGGGATTCGTTCGGAATACCAGGGTCGAAATGCTTTCTAACTCCCGGCGCGAGCCCCAGCTCGGTTAGGGATTGCGGAGCAACCATGTCATCCGACTCCACACTTCCCATCCTCCTCAGGGTCGCCATCAAAGTGTTTGGCCAACCCGGATGCCCCCTCGGAAGGTCCGACCGGGGAACCCAACTCCATCCCGGATATTTTAGGCCGGGCCAACCCTTTTCACTCTCGATGAAAACAAATCTCTGCTTCCATCCCTTGCCGTTCGACGAAGTGGGCGACCTAATGATCCGATAATTACTCTTTGATTGCAGTTGAATATACCCTGGGCCAGACTTCGAGGTCTCGGTCGTCAATCCGGCTTGGAAGATCTCGGAAATGCAATAAACGTTGACCTTCATCCCCAAACACCTCAACAAAGCCCTCAATCCGTTTACCATGGCTTAAGAATTGGGCATCAACTGCAATGGACTAATCCTAAGGGTGTTAAAGAAGTAAACCATCTCCTCGGGAATGGGCACCCTAAACCCATTTTTGACCGCCAAGTAGTTGATCGCGATACAGTTAGGCGGCGGGTCGGTCATACGATCTCCTGACCGGGGCCTTATCACTCGATAACCCCCGTACTCCGGAGCCCCCCCAAACAACCATTTCTGGACCTCTCCCAGTTTGTCCTCGGATATCGAACAAGTAATGGCTCGAGGGTCGTTCTGTAGCCAACCCTCTGGCTCCAAATTCTCCACCTCCTCTTCCTCTTCTTCCTCCTCTAGTCGACCTGAAGTCGACGTCACCTCTCCTGGCTCCCGAGGAACTACCACCTCCGTTGTCTCATCCTCGGACAAAGGCTCCGAAACCTCTACGACCTCGACGAACTCATCCCTCCCCTGAGGATTCGTCGACCTAGTCTCCACGGTCTCTCCAGAATCCGATGTCGAACTCGACCCTGATGTGTCCGAACTCGACCTCTCACTCGCGGTCGCCACTCCCTCCCCTCTGGGGCCGGTCTCCGCTCGATTTGTCGACATCCTACTGGACAAAAACCTCGTTTTCATGGTATAGCTCGGATACGAACAAATCGAGGGAGAGGAAGCCTTCGAAGAGGGAAGTGGTACACCTCTCCCTCGAAGCAATCGGAAACAAAAATAAAAAGCACAGAGAAAGAAAATCGAACAACAGATCGAAAATATTACCTTTTTGTTTTCCGAAGATTCGAACAATCCTCTTCTAAAAGCGAGCGACCCTGAAATTCGACACACAGAGGGCTCTTTATCGATCGAGAATGGCTCGAAACTCTCTCCAATCCGCTTTCGCAAAAGTAACAAATGGATTTACAGAGGGAACTATTTATAGAGATAAAAAATGGGTGGGAATCGAGAAGATGAAACGGCGTGATGATTGCAGCGGGTCCCACTCTCGGGATTTGAAACGCCACTGCCACGTCAGCCCTAGCAGATGACGTTTCGGGGGGCTTATGACGTGGCATGTACCCGCTGTCGATCTAAGCCAATCACCTTGCCCCACGTGTCTGATCGGAGGTCGAATCTCGCCCGGAGATCATCTTTCGACCGTCCTACTCAGAGGCTCATTTACCCCGCGAGAATTACCGCACTGAGATGTCGACCCAAATGATCGACCCATAATCTCCGATTGACCAGCGCATTATTCCACTAGCGTAGTGGCCGACCGAGCATTTAATGCACGGCCTTAATGGGGCACCTGTCAGCTCCACACGCCACCACGTCTAGGCGGTAACTTCTCTCCCCTCTCTGTATAAATACCTCCGCCTCATTTATTGCACGGTAAGTTTTTCCACCTAACGCTTTTCACCATTCAATCTTTTCGGTCATCTTTACCGATCCTGACTTGAGCGTCGGAGTGCCAACCCGGGTCTCCCACCCATCTTCCCCGAGTTGGCCTCGGAGCTCACGTTCGTCGACCCTCGCAGAATTCGAGCAGTCAGGCGGCCGTTTCCCCCATCAACAAATAGAGTGACCGCGTCGGATCTCTCGATCGACCATCAAGCAGAGATTTAGGCACGATCACATTGGTACTTCATTTATTTTACAAATTTGAATAATTTCATTGTACATATAATTAGGGTTGTAAACGGATACTAAACGGAGCGGATGTGCATTATCCATATCCGAATCCGTTTAACATATCCTCTATCCGAATTCGAATCCGTTATCCAATGGATAATTAAAATATTATCCGTATCCTTATCCGTTGGATATTTTCCGGATATCGGATTATCCGAATCCGCGAAGGTATCCGATAAATGAGTTATCCGATATCCGACATTCGAATCCGTTTACCTGTTTCAATTTTTACTAAAAATAAAAACTAAAAATTCAACATCACAATTCACTATCAAATATTAAATCCATACACATATTAATACAAATTCCCAATCAAATATTAAATTCATACAAAGATTCATAAAAACTCATACAAATATCAAAGATTCATAAGTTTAAAATCAACATCAAATGTTATCAAAGGTTCATAAGTGAAAAATCAACATCATTCAAACATCAAATGTCAAAGGTCTTTCTTTCTTCCATCCAAGCTCTTCCATTCCATTTTGCTTCCATCAACTGTATTTCAAAGATTAGGAAACACCACCATGAAAGCATTAATGTGCATGACTTTATATTAATTGATATATAAAAAAGAGAGAGACAATATATATACATACCTTTATAAATCGGGCATCCAATCTTTCACACAAAGTAAAGCCTCCACCGTCTCCGAATTTAGTGATGCACGAGTAACATCAATAACTCTACGGGCTTGACTAAAAGTCGATTCCGACGGTACTGTGGTACATGGAATAACTAAGATATCTTGGGCCATCTTTGAAAGTGTAGGAAATCTAACTCCATTATGCTTCCACCAATTTAAAAGATCAAACATGTTATCCGGCTCGGTGGATAGTACCAATCCCTCTTCTAAATACATCTCAATCTCACTTTTTTTTGGAACAGAAGTTGTTGTGGTTTGATTTGCAGCAAGTTCTTTAAACCTTGCACTAAGAGGAAACATATCATCAAAAATCAAGCCTTCAACACGACTAGATGGACATCCACCTACATTTTCATCAACTGTCGACTTATCTTCATACTCTAAAAATAAATCTTCCAAAAAATGTCGTACTTTTCTTACAAAAAAAGCTTCAGAATCATCATTTTTGTTGCTAAAGGCAGCCTCTACAAGTGTCATTTTATATCTAGGATCAAGAACTGCAGCAACCGTCAAAACCATCAACAACAAGATCCACAGATTTTCCAATAAAAGCTTGTCTTATATCAGAAGTACCCTTAAGTGGACATACCTTTAGATGGTTTCTCAAATGAGTAGTTCCCTTTGCACTAGATCCGTCAAACTTTCTCTTACACCCTTTGCAAACGGCAGTGTATTTGCCTTGACCACCTATGTCTTCTCTTGTAAAGTGTTCCCAAACATCTGAAGTGAGTTTTCTCTTTTTAACTACAAGTATGATCTCGACTTGCTCCGCATCGGCAGTTGTTGAAGGTGTGTTATTAATACTTTCAGCATTTACACTAGAGGTCAAATTTGGTTGCGAAGAAGCCGTATCGACATACTCAGACATACTGAAATAGCAAACAAATAGGACTTGAGAACATTCAGAAATACAGATTCGATTTTTGGAAAAATATACTAAATACAGATTCGATTCAACAAAAATGCCAACAATCTAAATACACATTCGATTCAACAAAAATGCCAACAATCTAAATACACATTCGATTCAACAAAAATGACCTAACAAAATAAGCTGAAACAGATTCTCTTTTCCCTCAACAAAATAGGTTGCAGTTGGTACCTGTAGCTTCACGGAGAAGAGCTGCGACGCTGCGGATTTGGAAATGGACAAGGGTTGCGTCCTTGCAGATCTGGAATGGGGAAGGGTTGCAGCTTCACGATAAGTTCAGATCTGGAACGGAGAATGAAACAACTTGCGCCGATTCAGATCTGGGAAAAAGATTTGATTTTTGGAGTTCATGCTGCTTCAGATCTTTGATTTGTTAGGGTTCTTCAACGATTTTGAGTGCTGCTGCTGCTTCAGATCTTGGAATTTTTTTTTTGGATCTTCAACGATTTTGAGTGCTGCTGCTTCAGATCTTGGATTTAAGTGCTCATGCTGCTATAGATCTTGGATTTGTTTTTTGGATCTTCAACGATTTTGAGTGCTCCTGCTTCACATCTTGGATTTGTTCTTTGGGAAGAAAAGGAGGAAAGGGAACTTTTATGGGGCTGTCGGTAAATGGGTATTCAATTTTGGCAATATTATATATTAAAGTGTATGATTATAGAGTGTATGATTATATATATATATAATAGGCTTATTATTTCATTTAATATATTTTGTATCATATAATATATATATTTCATTTAATATATTTTGTATCATATAATATAATATATATATATATATATATATATATATATATATATATATATATATATATATAATATTAGTTAATATGGGTTAATGAAATATTTTAGCTAACCCCTTAATTATTCTCAAATGACCTAATTATCTTTTATTTAACCATATTGTCAAATAACACGACAATTTCTCAAAATTTAGATATAATGTAAAGAAAAGTTCTTTATTTAATAACCGATGTTTGTACAAAACAAGTTCTTCATTTAACATGATTGGTTGATATTAATTTTTATAACTCTAAGATAATTATCTGATGCTTATCTTAGCTATGAGCCTATGATTAACAACTATGTATAGTTATATTACTTTTATTTATTAAATTAAATAGTTGGATAATTCATAGATAATATATTATTAAGTTTGTCAACATACCCCCACAAACTAAATAAATTAGGAAAGGTGTACACTCATAAGTATAAGATATAATTCATAATATATGTTTAATGTTATTACTTATTAATGAAATATTATTAATAATATAATATTTGTTCATTGTTATTATTTTTTTATAATTTTCAAATGATTATACAATTCTTAAACTAATATTTATTTTATCAAATGTAAAATAATATATATGTGAAAAAATATATAAATATATATATATATATATATATATATATATATATATATATTATTGAATACGGATTACGGATAATTCGGATAACGGATATGTTTATCGGATATACAACGGATCGGATGTTAAACGGATCGGATGTCTGATTACCGTATCCTTATCCATTTATATTCGGATGTCTATAATCGAATTCGGATAATATCCTCTTTGAACGGATGCGGATAATATCCTCTCTAAACGGATTCGAATGCGAACGGATATCGGATTTTCGGATATCCATTTACAGCCCTACATATAATGATCAACAAATATAATCTAATAATTCTATATTCTAGTCTACATATAAAATTAATCCGAAATCATTTGCCAATCGTACATTGGCATAAAATAACTTCCATATGGGTACTCCACATTTTATGGGAAGTACATACGTTCAGAATCAAGTTCTTCACAAATTGTTGAAGAATTATCGGGAATGGTGGTTGTTTCAAATGCGGTCTCATCGTCTGAAGGATAGTTTTGCGGTGGTATCCATCTTTCTCCCAAACGGTGCAATTCAGCTTGTCTGTATTGTTGATCTAACCAATCCTTCCATAATATGCAAAATTTGATGGATTTTGGGCTTAATCTGCTCCTTCTATCGGTAATAGTTTTTTCATCTGCACTAAAAGCACTTTCAGAAGCTACAGTAGACATTTGAGATGTTAGTAGATCACGTGCAATCGAAGAAAGAATCAAAAAATTCTTTTGTTCCATTTTCCACCATTCTAAAATGTCGAATTCATCCCAAACATTGTCTAATAATGGAAGTTGCAAGTAATGTGTTAATTCATATGTTTGTCTATTAGATGTAGTTCTATTTTTTTTGATTGAACTTAATAAAGAAAATACGGATCCACCGGATTTGATTGATGTCGCTTGTGTAGAAGATGTTTCATATTGTGCTATATATGAACTCTTAGAATACATATCAACTAATGCATAAACCATCGAACTAACTTCATTTGTTTCTTCCCCTATATTTATTGAATCACAATTAAGATAAGAATAATATTTTTTCATCAAAAAAATGCAACCTTCTAATTTACATCGAGGATAAAAAACACAAGATAAAACATATATTTTGGGAAGTTTTGTATAATACTTGCACCACTTTTCTTCCATAATTTTAATAATTTTGGCAACATAATCATCATTTCTATGATCATTAAATAATTTAACAATTCTAACTAAATTAGGCAACATAATATTAGATGTAGGATAATATGTTCCGGACATAACATTAGTAACGTCAAGAAATACTTGAAGTAAAGGTGCAATAACATGAATAATATCCCAATCGATTTAGGTAATAAATTCACCACAAAATTAATTTAACACAAATTTAAAATCATCCAGACACTCCAAAGCAATTCCAGGAGTGGAGGAGAAAAAACTTAATTATTGCAAGCAGGTGGCCCAACGTAAAAAGTTTACTTCATCAAAACAGGGGTATCAATGGAAGCAGTGACATCTATGAAGTATCACTTTATTTTTGGTATGGTAATAGCGTCAAACTGTACAGTCTAGCTAAACCATGGAAGATATTGGAGGTATATAACTCAGAGGAGGATTGATTTGAACTCAATCGGGAGGACATCGACATGTGCTATTGAGTACAATGGTGTACTAAATACTCTTCCCCTCCCAGACACTCCCAGTGCGGACAGGGACTTAACTGTCGTTATCAACGTATTGTCCGGAGCTGGTATCAACCCTATCCCCTTTGTCGTAAAACAGAAAGTGATCTAGTCATTTTTGGTGTAGAAACTATAATGAACATATTAGACAGATTGTGCACTATCGTGTTCCCCTATATGGGTGTCGTAGAATTTTTTAATCTTTTTTTTTTTTTTTTGGAGAAAAAGAAGTATCCGATTGTATGCAAACTTTTGTTATGAATCATCCCTTTGTTTGACATTGGATTTGCATGCAGTATGTCATACTTTGTTAGTCTGTTTACTTGGTAGGATAAAGATGGATTAGATTAATCCTAATACTTTTGCAAAGATTAGGATAAAGTTATCAATGGAAGCAAAGATGGATTAGATAAATCCTAATACTTTGTAATTAAAGTTATTCTCCTTTAGTCCCCCCACTTTTCAATTTAACAAGAATGGTCACTGAACTATCATATTTTTTTCAAAATTGGTCCCGCCGTCAGCATTGGCATTAAATCAGACGTAACACTAATTTCTGGCCTCTTTTGGCACCGTTTTTTGCCTTTTCCGTCATTCTTCTACCTGCTGCAGCTGAGAAGTTCTCCAAGGTCACCATGTCAAGCGGTTTAACTGTTCTCCCACCACCTCTACCTCCTGTGTATGAAAATAGGGCAGGAAGGCCTAAAAAGGCAAGGAAAAGATAAGCAGATGAGCCTCCAATCCCAACAAAATGAGAAGATTTAACACTAAAATAAAGTGTAGAAGTTGTGAGGTGTAGGAGCATAATTCTAGGACTTGTAAGGAAAAAGGCAAAGGAAAATATGTGGAAGTGAACCTAGACCAAATCCTAAATGGTGATTCTCATGCACCTGAAGTTTTAAGGACTAAGTCAGTCAAGCAAACTACAACATCCACAACTAAATCAACCACTTCAAAGAGTGAAAAATTGCCAGCAAGTGTAAAATTTTAGTTTCAATTTCTTAGTGTTCTAATTGTACTAAATTGTTCTAATTTAAATTGTTTAGGTAAAGAGTTCAAGAAAGACTACAGGAAATAAGATTAGTGGTGCCTCAAACAAAATAAAATTAGTCAACATAAGTTACAAGATATTCTTACACATATTGTTTTTTTCCTTGGTTATCTTATGGTATATTCTTCTAAACAATTTTTTTTTTTTTGTTTTTTTTTTAAACTCACTCAAAACTCCACATCAAGCACACCGGTGAGAGTATGCGGAGGTGTAAATTTCATCATAGTGCCTAACCTCCAAAAAGGAATCCAAAAGGGAAAAAGAAAGGCAACAAAGTAGGAGTGGCTGAAAGGAATGTTCTGTTATTGCACCCATTTTGTCTACAGTGCCTGATGGGTTTTTATGTATTGAATCAATGGTGTTTGGTGTTAACTTTGAAGACATGTAATTTGAAGATCTGTTGTTTTATGTTGTTGCCCTGTTCTTTTCTGTTAGATTGTCAGGATTTCAATGGCTTGAAAAAAACAGACTGTCATGTTTTATCTTAAACCATGATGTCTTAAACAGGTTGTTGTACTGTTTGTTATTCAGATAATTTCTTGCAATGTTCCTATTGCATACATGTTGGCATTATTAGTTTGCTTGATCCATTTTGAATTTCAATTTAGTATAGAGCTAAAAAAACAATTTGTTATAACATATATTTTATTACACAACAACAACAAACAACAACATGATGTTCATAAGATTACATCCGAGCATATGCTACTAGTTATATCCCGCTAATTAGCAAGAAACAACAACAAAAACATCATAAAAACACATTCACTCTTGAACAAAGAGCACCATCTACTTGGCTTCTTGGACCCTTTCAACTCATTCCGATAATTTTCAACTAAATTCTCCAACTCAGCTTCGCGTTCCATCGCTTCATACAACTCGGGTTCCAGATTTTTCTTATCCCGATGCAATCGTAGGATAACTTCTTTGGCTTAACTACAAAAAATTGGATCCAACCACCTATAAAAACCGCAAAATCCTTCTTGAACTTGGAATAAAAATAAAAGCAAAGAACATAATTTTATAACACAGAATTACATGTATAATCAAGGATTGAGAGAAAATTCTAAATACCCCATAATTCGGATATGCCCAAAATCTTCTACCGGAATTCAAATCGATTCATGATGTTCTCAATGATACTTCATAGCCACATTTGCAAAAAAGTCGCTCAACAGGGAAATTTTGTCTTTGTGAACTCCAAGCAGTGGAGCCGCTTGGTATGGTGACCTTGGAGAACTTCTCAGTTGCAGCAGGTAGAAGAATTGAGGGAAAAGGGAAAAAACGGTGCCAAAATAGGCCAGAAATTAGGGTTCCGTCTGATTTAACGCCAATGTTGACGACGGGACCAACTTTGAAAAAAATATAGTAGTTCAGTGACCATTCTTGTTAAATTGGAAAGTGGTATAGTTGGATGACCAAAATTATAATATTCCCCTTCAAAAAACTTCAAACTTCAATGGTTGGTGAAAATGTCAGCAATTTGATCTTGTGATTTCACAATTCCAACTAACTTGAAATCTTGATAAAATGAATATGAAATTCCATAATCAAGTGTACCTTTGATGTAACGAAGTATTCTTTTGACTATCTTCAAGTGAGAAATAGTAGGATTCTCCATGTAGCGACCAACAAGTCCAATCACCACTAGAAAACATAGATTTAGCAACCGAGTATTTGCAACCGAAATTTTGGTTGCAAATTTGACCTATTCGACAATCGAATTTGCAACTGACTACCAAAATTTGCCTATTTGGCTTTGCAACCGAATATTCAGTTGCTAAATTGGTTGCAAAAATAAGTTGAATGGTCAACATTTTTAATATCTTTGCAACAGAAAATTCGGTTGTTAATTCGGTTGCAAATAGTTTGCAATCGAGTTTCGGTTGCTAATTCGGTTGAGAAAAGAATGAAAATAGTCAAACCTGATCAAAATGTTTGCAACCGAAAATTCAGTTGTAAAATTGGTTGGGCAAAATTCCAACCAAAATGCAACCGAAATTTCAACTGCAAAATAATTAAAAATAATTTCAAAAATATTTTTGCAATCGAAATTTCGGCTGTAAAATTTCGAACGAAACTAATTATTTTTATGTAAAATTTGAAACCGAGATTCGGTTGCAAAATTTTAATGCAATCACTTTGCAACCGAATTTCGGTTGTAATAGTTTTTATTTATTTATTAATATTTATAAAAATAAAATAAGTGATAATTTTTTAAAAAAATGTGTTGCTATGTGGTTGTAAAATTAGTTGTAATTTTTTTTAATTTTATTATATATAATATTTACATAATAACATAACAATTATTAATTGCTTTTCTCCTTATAAGTCTTAAATCCTTTAATCATCATTGTGTAATATAAGTTTTTTAATTAAAGTGACAATAAATGTTATAGCATATAATATGTATGTAAAGTGAAAACAAATTAGTTAATTATAATTACTTATATATGATCATATTATTGTAGTGTTATTAATAATAATTATTATATTGTTGTAATTACTATAAATTATGTAATAAGTTTAAAAGTTATGTTTCGTTTATGATGGGTCTGAATTTAGAGGACCAGATTCCGATCACTTTAGAACTTGTAGATGTGAGGAAACCAGTTGATGATCACCGGAAAAGATGGGGGTTCTACCTGCTAGGGCAAACACCAAAACAAAGTCAGAAGGCCAAGGTGGGGGAACTGGGGGTGATTCCCAGTTTGGCTCTCCGACGCTCAAGTCAGATGATGATCTGAAAGGGAAAGCAAAGAAATTGCAAAGTTGCAATAATGGAGATTGCTTACAGAGATGGAGATGAAGTCCAGTATTTATAGTTAAGGGTCAGGGACCCTTTGGTAATTGGTCCCTTTGTGGTCCTGCCCTAATGTCGCCCTTACACGTGGTGCCATGAGGAGAAACCTAGGAGGAAAGGTGGTGCAAAAGGTGGTGCGGGCAACATTGGTTGGTGCGCGGACATGTACGGGGTGTCAGAGAGTCGCTTTGAGTTGGTAACTAGGGCCATGAGCGCGCTCTCGTCAATCATGAGCCTGATGGGCTAGCGGATTCGATGGTCCCTTGGTTTGCTTACATGTGGAAGTTCATCCAAGGGAAATGAGCGCTCGAGGGTCAATCCCTTGGCGAAATCAATGCATGCTGGGAAGCCAAAATGAGGCTCGTAATTGAGCGGCCATGAGAACCACATGTCTCGCGATGGTAACGACACGTGTCACGCGGGACTTAGCAACCGAGGGGGGGATGATGCTCGGGGGAAAGCCTATATGGTGGAATGAGAGGCCACGCGTCATTCACTGGTGGCGCTACGTGTCAAAACGTGGGCCAAACGTATTTTGACCCCATCATTTTGCCTCCCCAATTCTGTAATCCTTAGCATGAGGGCTGTAGAATTCAAATTCATCAAACAATCCGAGGGCAGCGCTTGGGAGGAGAGGTGGCTTGATGGGAAATCTTCTTCTGAATTAAGCATTAAATGCTTGTCCCATCAACTGGCGGCTTACGTCATTCCGTTTTTAATGCTGATAGGGAGGTGGGTGCGACTTTCCAGAAAACGGCGCGTGAATCTTGTGATGTGGGTGACGGTTTTCGAAAGTGGGCGGTTATCTAGGCGGGAAATGATTACCTTTTGAAATTAAATGTCAGAAACGTACCAACCCCTTCCCCTATAAATAAGGGAACTTAAATCATTCTAATCTTTTACGCATCCAAAACTTTTACAGCATATCACCATGCTTCCAAAGCAATCTGCAGAGAAATCCACAGCAACAAGACTTCCCCAAGAACTTTCTCGCCGTAAGTATTCTTTCTCATCTTCTAACTTCTTCCCGCTAACCCTAGAGTAGTAGGATCAATCTTTTCTGTGAATTTTCCTCCTCCCAAAATCCCCATATTTCCTTCAATCTACCAAAAACCATGTCGAGGGATTATGTTGAAGAATTCCCTCGTGAGGTTGAGAAGATGGCTACCCATAGTTCATCACATCTTGATTTCCCCGGGGATGAAGAATTGGATGCGGCAGTTTCCACCATGGAAGAGAGGAATCCGGAAGGTGTGGAGCATATTTTTGAAGAGATGAACCTGGTGTTGGAGGCGGAAAGGCAAGGGGTGACTTTGCCAATTACTGAGAGCGCAATTCACCCTCATCGTCATACGGTGACAGTAGCCCTACCGCTGCAGGCCCTCGATGAGGAGGCCGCGGGACCATCAGAACAACCACCAGCCAAGCGCAAGAAAAAGTCCAAGAGAGCCAAGAAAACCAAAGGATTGACCGAGGGCGAGGGCCCGGGTATGCAGGCCACCGAGAGGCCCCCTGAGGAAACTCCCAGCACCATCACCGTAGGGGAGATAACCTCTATGATGGTCCCAATATATTGGGACGAGCATTTCAGTTGGAGAATCCTGGCCCCTCCACGAGCGGGCTAACAACCCTCCACCCGGAGAGATGGCTGTTTACAAAGACTCAGTGACGTTTGGGGGTTTGAGATTCCCTATTCCTGTCCCAATGGCCAGTATACTCAATGATCTTAACTTGAGCCCCTCGCAGATCGTTCCCAATGGCCTGGCGCTCATAACCACCTTCATTATTCTCATGAAGTGCACCGAAAACTAGCCCTCCATGCGTAATTTTAATGCTTTGTTCCAAGTTGCCCGTTCGCCTCGTCCGAGGGCGGGTTTCTTTTACATTCAAGCGAAGGCTAGCTTGAGGCTGATCAATTCCCCTTCATCAACCTATGGAGTGGAATGGAAAGAAAAAATTTTCTTTGTGAGGGCTCCGCAAGATGACGATTTTGGGGTCCCATGAAAGTGGATTTCGCATGGGGAGGGTCCCCTCGTGAGGCACCATTTGGAACCCACCTTCCCTGAAAACTGGGCTCAAGACTTAGCGGGTGCCCTGAGGGACGAGGGCTGGTTAATACAAGCAAAGGATTTGATAGATGACGCAGAGGTCATGTTCCTTTGTGGACTTACAAATGACCCCCATTTCCTCAGCAACCCTCCCGCTCAGAACTTGAAGAGAGATGGTTAGATCTTAGGGCACTAACTCTAGATAGGGCTGCTAACTCTATAATTGTACTTGTATTTTGTGAATTTTATACAAATAGCTTAACCCTTGTCTTCTTTCCTTTTCCAGGAGCAAATATCATAATGGCAGGAGGAAACATGTGCAATGTTGCCAACTTTGTCAATGCACGCAACCGCCAACAACGCCCGCAACCCCAAGGCAACCAACAAAACCCACGCGGCCGATGGTCTGGTCGCGGGGGCCATCAAGGGGCAAGTTCAAGCACTACCCAACAACCCAGAGGCCATGGAGAAAATCGAGCGGCCAACACTGAAATGAGGATCGTTTCCAGGCTGGCAGACACCACCGATCAGAGGGGAGCCACTCCTCCTGCCACAGAAACAATGAGGCCACGCTCGAATATGGTCATCCGGGAGCACCAAGGGGATGGTGCCCAAGCCTCCCGCAAAAGGAAAAGGATGCCCGATGCTATCCCCATAATGGGCAAGGGCAAACAAGTAGTCGAGGGCACACGAGGGGACGGTGACACTTCGTCTTCCGAGGAAGACTATTTGTGGAGCTTTGAGCGCACCGGGGATAGGTATTTCGAGTGCCTACCCAACGAGGGCCCCATCCTCCTGAGCGAGCGTACACCCTCAAGGTCTATCACCCATGGGCTCTACGATAGGGTCCAGTTCACAGGGGACCACCAAGCGCTATTTTCCCAGAACACAGAAAAGGTGGCCGGGGACATGATCCATGCCCTCATTTCCGTAAGTCTTCTTATTTTCCCTTTATTCAAACATTTCCTTATGCTCTTAAAAAGATGCTAAGTATGGAATGGCTTCTTCTTTTGAAAAATGCAGCAAGTGCTCCCGAGGGCCAAAAATCTTCAGATACGCGCCACTATCTATTCCGAGCGCAAAGCAAAATATAAGAAGATAGCGCCCTCGAATGACCCAGCTCAGATCCAAGAGAAGCTGGATGTGGAGAAGGCCAAGTTTTTATCTCTCCAAACCGAACATGACAAAATACAGGCATACGTGAAGAAGCTGGAGGATGATCTTAAGAAGTCGGAGTCCGCTCGGAAGAAATACCGCACAGACTACAATACCCTCAACGAGAATCACAAGAAGTTGATGGATGACCAGAACGGGTGGGTCACAAAGTCTAACGCAGCTGAGAAGAAGTATGCGGACATAATCACACAGCTTCTCGAGCACATCGAGAAGGCAGGCAAGAAGGCCATCATCAAATTCTGCCATTCCAAGGAATTCTCCTTTGCTGCGTCGCTCCACTGTTTTGACGAGACTCAGAAGGCCTTCAACTTGGCCATTGAGCAGCTGATCCACTTAGGCTTGACGGCTGCTACTTCAAGAGGGAGGAAGGATATGGGGCTAGCCCTCGATGAGCATTGCACCGTGCACTAAGAGGGGGTAGATGATCCAGAGGCCAATATTAGTGAGCCTGAGTACAACTACATAGTTGAACTCCTTCAAGACGAGTATATGGCCACTTATCCAGTGGAGAAAGAGCCCCTAGTGGAACAAAATGAGGGGAGTGACAATGCCATAATCGTTCCTGAGGACCCTCAGGGAAACATGCCCCAAACGCCAACGGTTGAAGACACTCCTGCTCTGGCCAGTGATAATACTCCCGCACCAGCGATTGAGGCCACTGGGTCACCAAGTCTGCCACCTCCCCTGCTCAAGATTCGAATGAGCCAGTCCCTCAAGCGCAAGAACCAGTTGCCCCTGTTCAAAATGAGCCTGCCCCTCAAGTGGTGAATCTAGAAGAGGATGCCGCTGCTGCTGCTTAATATTCCCTTCTATTTCTCAAGAAAATTCCCTTGTACTTTCTTTGCTTTTTGATAAATCCCAAGGGCCATGGTGCCCTTGTTTTATAGCCTTGTAGGCTTTGCTCTTTATCAATGAAAGTTTCTTTTTAATAATTGGGTATCTTTTACCTTTTGTAATGTTATGCCATGAATTCTTACTTTGCGCTTGTTTTATCAAAATCTTGTAATGTTATGATTTCAAGTAATAAGCTAATTAAAAACTGACACAAAACTTTGAAAATTTTGCTAAGTCTTTAAGTAAACACAAGGGTCTTATTTTGAGAATGCCCTGATTCAAGACTTGTGAAAATTTTTCTAAGTAGGGTAAAAGGGTCTGTGGTGAGCCCTTGTCTAAAGCGAGGGTCCTTCTTTGAGGGTACCCCGGTTAGGGACTTGCAGAAACTTGTCTAAAAGAATTTTCCCTTATAGGATGTAGCCTGACCAAGGTACGCAGCGAGTCCCAATTTCAAGCACTGGGTGCTTGTTTGGTAAGCAACCCGGGCCTACTAGGGCATTCGCATATGCACATTAGGTTCTTTACCACTTTTACCAAGCGCTGTACAAGCACGCTCGTGAGCTGGTTGCGAATTGTTGGTCACTTAGGAATTTTAACAAGTCATCGCAGATGTAAGGGTCTAGACTTGTGAAAACTTGTCTAAAAGTTTTCTATCCCAACGCTTGAATGCAAGGGATTTCTGCTACGAGGGTCCTATTTTCGAGGGAGCCCTGGTCAAGATTTGTGGAAACTTGTCTAAAAGTTTCCTCCCAAGTGTTGTAGTGTGCGAGCGCTAACTGGCAGCGAGATCCAGTTAGGCTCGTTCTTCGCCTACTGGCCATCGCTTGATTACTTCCCAAAGAGGGTGGATCTCTAGGTGGGATCTTGCCACTTTTGATAGGCGTATTTCACCCTCGAGAGGGGGATTCGCGTGCCTCGGACCTATGTGGCGATTGCCTAGGTTTCCGAGGGGGAATCATTTACCATCCTCAAAAGACATTTTCACACATAGAAATCGCTACAATAGATAATGCTTGTAAACAGGAAATACATAGAGCCCAATAATGGGTTTTTTACAAAATTATAACTAATTAAACATAAAACCTTCGTAGGTTGCATGCATTCCATGGACGCGGGAGACGTTCGCCCTGGAGTGTATCGAGCGTGTATGTGTTTTTAGCTCTGATGTGTATAACTTTGTAAGGTCCTTACCAGTTGGGGTCCAACTTGCCTACATGCTTTGAGACTTCAACCTTCTTCAAAACCAAGTCTCATAACTGGAAAGTTCTTTCTCTAACCCGCATGTTATACTGCCGAGTGATGGATGCTTTGTACTCATGAATTCATGCCCATGCCTTGTCCCTTTTCTCTTACACAAGATCCAATTCCAGGGCCCTGTTATCCTCGTTTGCTCTGGGCTCGAAATATGCCACTCTAGCGGATTCATGTGCAACTTCTGCTGGTATCATCGCTTCTGAGCTATAGACAAGTGAGTAAGGGGTTTCTCCAGTGGCCGTTCGTGGGGTGGTGCGATAAGCCCATAAAGCCCCTTGTAACTCCTCGGCCCACTCGCTCTTTTTACTCTCAAGCATGGTTTTTAGATGTTGTAAAATGATCATGTTGGTGACTTCTGCTTGACTGTTGGCTTGAGGGTGGCCCACGGAGGTGAAGCGTTGCTCAATGCCCAACTCCGAGCACCATTCCCGGGTATCAGCCGCTATGAATTGGGATCCGTTGTCCGAAATAAGCACCCTCGGAATGCCATACCTGCAAATAATGTTTTTTCATATGAAATCCCGTACCACTCTAAAGGTGATTTTTGCAACAGCCTCGGCCTCAGCCCACTTGGTGAAGTAATCAACGGCTAGGATGACAAACTTTTTCTGTCCGACCACCATAGGCAGGGGGCCAACAATATCAATACTCCACTGATCAAAAGGCCACGAGACGTCTATGGGGATCATTTGAGCTGCTGGCAATTAGGGAACATTAGAGTGAAATTGGCACTTAGGGCATTTCCTGGAAAATGCTATGGAATCCTTGAGGACTGTGGGCCAGTAGAATCTACTTCTCAGTATCTTTTTTGCAAGAATGCGCCCCCCAGAATGATTCCCACAACTTTCTCAGTGAACGTGCTCGAGGGTCTCTTTGGCCTGCGAGGGCCTCAAACATCTCATTGGCGGGCCTTGGAAGGATTTCTTGAAGAGTTTGCCCTCGTTGTTCAGAGAGAAACGAGGGGCCTTGTTCCGAATTTTCCGTGCCTCCGTTTTGTCGGTCGGACAAGTACCATCTTTAAGGAATCTGACAATGTCATCGAGCCAACAGGGCTCGGTGGGATCAATCATATCTACCTCTCGGATGGGTTCTTTCCTCTGAATTAGTAGCTTCTCCGTTCTGAGAAACGTGATAGAACGTTCACAGGATCCCTCGAGGGCAGAAGCAAATTTGGATAGAGCGTCTGCACGTTCGTTTTCTGCTCAGGGGACTTGGAGCAAGTGAAATTCCTTGAACTTTCCGATTATCTCTTTTGTTTTTCCCAAGTATTGCACCATGGTGGCTTCTCGAGCCTCATACGTTCCTTTAATTTGACTTGAAATCAATTGCGAATCAACATAAGCCATGACCCTGGAGGCTCCGCTCTGGAAAGCAATTCTCAACCCTTATATGAGAGCCTCGTACTCTGCTTCATTATTCGTAACTTGGAAATCCAACCTGATTGCAAAGTCGATTTCAACTCCGTTGGGATCTCTGAGGGTCACTCCTGTCCCTCCCTCTTGAGAGGTCGAGGAGCCATCTGTGTGCAGGACCCAGAGACCATCGCTTTCAAGAACAGTAGGCTCTAAACCAAAGCGTTCAACTAGTAAATCCGCAACTACCTGCGCTTGTATGGCCGTTCTGGGCTTGAAGCTTAGGTCAAATTGGCTCAGTTCAATGGCCCATTTTATCAACCTCCCGGAGACATCCGGCTTGGATAGGACTTGCTTCAAAGGTTGATCTGTAAGGACGGTGAATGAGTGCGCTTGGAAATAAGGCCTCAGCCTCCTTGATCCATTAATGAGGGCAAAAGTGAACTTTTCGATTTCCAAATACTTCTTTTCAGCGTCTTGCAATGTCTTACTCAAGTAATAGACAGGTAGATGTTTGCGCTCGCGCACGGCTACCAAAACTGCGCTCGTGGCCTCAGTGGAGACGAAAAGGTATACGAATAAGTTTTCACCTGCCACGGGTTTTGTCAGGAGGGGAGCGCTCGAAAGGTAAGCTTTCATATCTTGCAAGGCATTTTCACATTCTTCAGTCCAAGAGAAATTTCGAGCGTTGAATAGAATTTTGAAGAAAGGGAGATTCCTGTCTGCTGAGCGGGAGATGAATCGGTTCAAAGAGATTATCTTTCCCACTAGCACTTGTACTTCCCTGAGGTTGCGAGGGGATTGAATATCCAAGATAGCCTTGATCTTCTCAGGATTAGTTTCAATTCCACGTTGGCTAACCATATAGCCCAAGAATTTTCCCCCTCGTACTCCGAAAGTACACTTGGAGGGATTTAACTTCATGCTGTACTGGCGCAAAATGGCAAATGTGCGCTTGAGATCCTCTAGATGCGAGCCTTGGCGCACGCTCTTGACAATCATGTCGTCCACGTATACCTCCATGGACCCTCCTATTTCTTTTTCAAATATCCGATTGACGAGGCTTTGATACGTGGCACCTGTATTCTTGAGCCCAAAAGACATGACTAGAAAACAATACACTCCCATGTGCACAACAAATGAGGTCTTGGGGCGGTCAACAGGGGCCATGAAGATTTGGTAATACCCATGAAAAGCATCCATCATGCTCATTAACTCACACCCCGCAGTTGAATCCACCAGCTGATCAATTCGGGGCAAGGGGTAGGGATCCTTGGGGCATGCTTTGTTGAGATCAGTGAAATCGTTGCACATGCGCCATTTGTTGGCGCTCTTAGGTACCAGCACCACATTGCAAAGCCATTCAGGGTACAGTATGGGCTCAATGTACTGGACCTCGAGGATCTTATTAACTTCCTCTTGAATAACCTTCTTTCGAAAACCGTGCATATCCCTCTTCTTTTGTTTGATTGGTTTGAAGGCGGGGTCCACGTTGAGCCTGTGGACTATGATGCCTGGGTCAATCCCGGTCAAATCAGATGCTTTCCATGCAAAAATATCAATGTTTTCTCTAAGAAAGTCTATCATCATGATCTGCGAGGGTCCTGAGAGATTGGACCCAATTTGAGTGGTTTTATCCTTGTTCCCCGGTTCCAACTCAATGGTGAGAAATTTCCCCGTGGGCTCGATTCGTACCACAGGGCGGGGGAGTTCGAGCGCCCTTTTCTTTCCAGTCAGACGGTCGTTGGCAATTTCTTACTCACCCTCATTTGCTTCTCCCTCCGAGGAGGATTCCCAGACCGCTTCGAGCGGGACGCCCTCGGGGTTACTCCCAGTGCCAAGATCTTTCCTCTTGTTTTTCTTTTTGTTCATTTTGGCCCTTTTAAGCACGGGGTCATCTTCATCCAAATTGGGAAAATCTACAGACTTATTGGTGGATCCAATCTGGAATGCTTTCTCTGCTTTAGGCTTCTTGAGAGACAACATATAGCTTTCCCACGCCTCTCGGACGTTGCACAGAACTTCTCCAACCCCGTCGGGGGTGGGGAACTTGATTTTCTGAAGGTAAGTGGAAATGATGGCCTTGAAATCTACGAGGGCTGGACGCCCAATGATGATGTTGTATGGGATTTCGATTTCCACCACCGCGTAGGTGACCATGAGCGTTTTTCGTTGTGGGGCGCAACCAAATGAGGTGGCCAAGCGAATCTGTTCTCGAGGGACAACCTCAGAGCCCCCAATGCCAATGAGGGCTGTTTTGAGGGGCTCAAGCGGGATGATGGTAATATTCATCTTTTGGAACGTGGTATAAGGCAAAACATTAACAGAGCTTCCACTATCAACCAAAACCCTCTTTACAACATGATTATGGACATCTAGGCAAACCACCATGGGCAGTCAGAGGTTTCACCGACCCCATGGGGTGTTACAATGTGCGCTAGGTCCCTATCACTAAACCCAACGACCTCATCCTCCCTGGAATGGTGGTCGCTTTCCTTGATAGCGTAGATTTGCTTGGGCGCCGAGGGGCGTTGATCGTAGCTCCTAACATATCGACGGCGGGAAGCGCTAGAATCTCCCCCAGAGGATCCACCAGCGATCATGTTGATGACCGCGAAGGGGGCGTTCTCTTATTCTGACGCCTTTTGCTTGCCGCGGTGGCTGCTCTCTGGGGGACCTCGCCCTCGCGGACTCCTTGAGCGTGACGGGCTTCTCCTTCTTTCCCTTGAACGCTCGTTACAACGCTCATCATAACGCTCCAACATCTTCACAAATTCTTTCAAGTTTCCCCCCGCGGTGAGCCTTTGAATTTCAGTTTCCAACTGGCAGCATTCATCCGTGTCATACCCCTTTTGTTTGAGGAAGGCGCAATACTTGTTCGAGCGCCTTAACGCCTCTGTATCCTTCATTTTCTAGGGCCTCTTGAAGAGCTTTTTGTCTGACAGAGCATAGACCTCTGAATTGGGCCTGTTGAGAGGAATGCGCCCGAGCCTTCGTGGGGGAAATGGTGATTTACGTCATTCCCTGTGAGGCTCTTCTCGTCCCCGTTCGCTCTTAATGGGCCCGGAATGCCTGGGAGCATTCGACCCATACATGTCTTCGAGCGTGAAGTAGGGCTCGGTAATTTCTCTCATGGTCATGAGGGACGAGGGGCGCTTTTTCACGATAGAATCCGCAAACTTCTTGCTCACATACTGTTTGTGATTGCAAGCCTTGAAAAGTACATGTATCAAAAAATCCATTTATGGCCTCTCCACCAAGAGCACCTCCTTGTTGAAACGAGCGAAAAAGGACCGAAGGGATTCATGCTTGCCTTGGATCAAATTGTACAGAGCAGTGGGTGCAGTGACAGGTGCCTTCAATGAGTTGAAATGATTGAGGAAAGCATTGGTGAGTTTGTCGTATAAGTGGATCGAGCTGGGCGGCAGCCACTTATACCACTCCTGAGCCATTCCCACAAGGGAAGTGATAAAGACCTTAGCCCAATAATGGCTGAAATGCTCGTACAAATGCATTAAATACAGGAAATAATCTAGGTGCTCCGCTGGATCAGTGGTTCCATCGTAGCGGTTGATGGAGGAAGGAACTTTGCCCATGCCGGCTTGGGCCATTAGAATTTCCTCCACGAGGGGAGAACCTCTTGCGAGCGGATGGCGGTCGTAACTCTCATAGTTTTCATCCTGTTCCAGATGACGAAGGACCTGCTGCTGGCGGGCGTGGCAACGAGCGTCTCTGGCATTGGCTCGTTCGTCTCCAGCATGGGGGACTTGAGACCGAGCTCGAGAGAGCTGCCCCACCAACTCCTAAAACCCCTGCAGCTGGTCTTGCACAGCCGCAAGGAGGTTGGGGTCTTTCTTTCTTGCTTGAATCCCTCGCTGGGAGGCTTGTGGCCCTTGTTTTGATACTTGGGAGTGGGCTTCCTCATCAATATTGATCCTTTCGACGGGCTCTTTGCCCTTGTCGGCTTGGGGTCGTTCTTCTCCTCCTTGTGCGGGGACTTCCTTCTCCTTAGCAGGCGGAGGCAGTGGTTGGGCCCTCAAGACGGCCTGTGCCGCCATGAGGGGGTGCGCTTGCAATCCCCCCAAGGGAGTGTTAAGTTGTATTTTTGTACTCCGTTAAGACTTAACTTCTATATTTTTACCCCGAATTATAGGAATTTATTAGGTGTTTATCCTCGTTTCAGGCATTTTTACCACGCGAGAAGTTATCGGGGTGAAACGGAGAAAACACAACTCAATTTAAGCTAAAACGTGGATCTACCCGCCCGGGTAGAATTAGAGAAGTAAATCTCCCCGCCCGGGGGAGATTATGGCAGTAGGTTTCTGCATCAGGGTACCCGGCCGGGTACCCCTCTAGTTGTTTATCTCCCCGCCCGGGGAGACAGTCCCGACACATTCTGTAACAAGACTACCCGGCCGGGTAGTTTGCCGTTATAATTTTACCCGGCCGGGTAGATGCTAAGTCGCTGATACGTTTCTGTTTTACTTTACCCGTCCGGGGGAACTTTTGTTCTTGTTCTTGCCCGGTCGGGTAGACCTCCCGAGTGCGTTTTTCCCTTTGTATATAAACCTTCATTCGGGTTTTTCTCGAGGTATCAATCATTTAACCTAATTGGGAGGTCTGGAGGCAGCTGGGAGGAGTCTTGGGAAGGCCACCTTTCCTTTCAAGGAGTGATGAAGATTTGACAGAAATAGTTTGCTTTCAATTTCTTTAAATGCTTTCTTAGTTTTAATTAAGTAATTTCCATTCTTAGTTTAGTTAGTAAGATTTATCCATTGTATGAATTTTTAACCCTTGATATTATTTGAATCCTAGTTTATGAGTATGGTTTATTTTCAGAAAGATTCTTCTTATTCTTGGGTTAAATTTATGGATATGAGTGGCTAGATCTTAAGAGCTAGGGGAATGACACAAAATGAGGATTAGGTGTTTGATAAAATGTCCAAGTGAATGAGTTTAGTTCTTATGTTGGGAAAATGGTTTTAAAGCTTGTATGAGTGTGGCCTACTCATACTCGATCCTCAATTCACCTTCTAATTGAGAAATTGTTTGTGAATTCGGTAATATTTTCCTAAACACTTAAAGTCTAGATCCAAAGAGATTTAATCTAGCTTTGAGCAATTGAATCATTGATTAATAATGCCAAGCCGTTAATTAGTTAGTGATACTAATCTTGAGTTTTTGGCCTAATCTTTGTTTCATTGATCACGAGAGTGGCTTTGTCTTAGGTTAGGTACGCGCACTTGTCTTTGAGAAAAGCTAGTGTATATAATTAAGTGATTGGAATTGTAGGAACCATCTTATTTATTGAAGCATTGAGTCTTCACCGAAGCTTTATGAATGTGTTATTCCCCCGGCTCTCCTTAAATTACTTGAGTTTCATTTATTAGTTTAATCACTTGTTTACTTTTGTTTGCTTGTGTTTATCTTTCTCGTTTTCTTAGTTGCTAGTTCGTTTCCACTAATTCCTTCCGGTCTATAGATTAACAAAAGCACTTTACAATTGACCTTGATTTCCCCTTCCCTAGGGATTTGACACCCTTTTGCTACATTGATTTATTGATGCTTGCACTTGGGCTCTATTAAAACAAGATTTTGATAACAAGTTTTTGGCGCCGTTGCCGGGGAAGGCGTTTGAAATCACTCTTGTTCAAGTGTTAGTAGTTAGTGATTTAGACCTTTAATATTATTAGTATTAAACTCTTCTTTATCTCTTGTAGGTATATGCGAAGGGCCCGGAGTTGGGAGAATCTCAAACATTACCCCGAGATTGAAAAGAAACTTCGTGCTCTAAGGAAAGAAAGGAGACAAGAAGAGTTAGCTTTACCGTTTCCTCTTGAGATGGAGGACGATCAAAGGCGTGGCAACTTGCCACAACACCAACCGTTTCCACCCGCTCAACCTAACCAACCACTTCAAAGGCAAATTAGGGAGTATGCCATGCCAAGTATGGAAAACATCCAACAAAACTTTGGAAGACCGGGAGTGGGGGCGAACCACTTTGAAATTAAGCCGGCCTATATTTCTCTCCTCCAACAAAATCTATTCACCGGTTTAGCTATGGAAGATCCCATTTCACATGTGAACTGGTTCATTGAGGTTTGTGACACATTCAAACTCAACAATGTGCCCGAGGAAGCTATTAGGATTCGACTCTTTCCATTCACCTTGAGGGATAGGGCGAAAGCTTGGCATAGTCCTCTTCCGTATGAGACTAAGGGATCGTGGCCTCTATTGTCTCAAGCATTCTTGGATAAGTTCTTCCCGCACGCTAAAACGGTTAAGCTCCGGAATGAAATCACTTCATTTCGGCAATATGAAGGAGAAAGCCTATACGAAGCTTGGGAACGGTTTAAGGATATACAAAGGAAATGTTCTCACAATGGATGCGAAGATTGGAAGCTTGTCCAATCATTCTACGGAGGAATTTTCCAAGCTTTGAAGGTCATGATTGACTCCGCCGGGGAGGTGCTATAATGACCATGTACGAAGCCGATGCAATACAATTGTTGAAGAGAATGGCGGCTAACAATTCTTGGGCAAATGAAAGGGCTACCACACCAATCCCCGAGGCCTTCAAGCTCGACGCCCGGCATGTTACAAGTTGGAGAATATACCGCCATGCAAGCAAAGATTGAGGCTTTGGAAATGCAAGTGGAGCAGTTTAAAGTTAATGTTGTGTCAAATCAACCCCCTCCTATGCAACAATCGACTTGTGAGATGTGTAGCGGGCCACATAATTATGATTCATGCCCTTATGCCTCTCAAGAAAATCCATCAAATCCATCTCCAAGTCCCGAACAAAGGCCACAATACAACCCTTATTCCAACACATAGAATCCCGGACTACGCAACCACCCTAATTTTTCTTGGTCCAACACCAAAAACGCACAAAATGCCCCAAGACCACCACCACAACCTAGAAACCCCGGAAATTTCCGACAACCTCCTCATTTCCCTCAACAACAAGCCCATTACCAAACTCCCCAAACTCAATATCAAGCACCACCTCCACCACAACCCCAAAAGCAAGGTTGGGAAGGCCATTTCTAGCTACGACCGGAGCGTTGATTGATGTAAAAAATGGGCACCTTACCCTACAAGTCGGTGAAGACAAGGTTGAATTCAACTTATACAAGGCCATGAAGAGTCCCATCGTGGAAGAAAAATGTTTTTGAGTTGAAGTTGTAGAGGATCACCGCATGTTTAAGTTGCACAACAAGGATCCGTTAGAGCTTTGTTTAGGAGGCTTTGAGAAGATTGAGGGAGAAGAGGAGATCGTTGAAGAGCTTGAGTCGTATGTGAAGGCATTGGAGGCCACACCCTTCGTTCCCTTCCAAAGGAGGTACCATTTTGAGGAATTGGGGAGTGGTAAACCCCTTCCTCCCCCTTCTTGTGTTAAAGCTCCCATACTTGATTTGAAACCCCTCCCCTCTCATTTAAAATATGCGTATCTTGGTGATAATGAGAGTTTTCCGGTTATTGTGTTTTCGGATCTAAATGATGTGCAATTAGATGCCTTATTGCGTGTTTTAAGAATGCATGTAAAAGCTTTAGGATGGTCAATTTAGGATATCAAGGGAATTAGTCCCTCAATTTGCATGCATAAAATCTTGATGGAAGATAACCATAAACCTTCTATTGAGCATCAACATAGGTTAAACCCGAATATGAAAGAAGTTGTGAGAGCCGAGGTGTTAAAATTGTTAGATGCGGGTATAATCTACCCGATTTCGGATAGCTCTTGGGTTAGCCCTGTACAAGTTGTACCAAAAAAGGGAGGGATGACGGTTATTAGAAATGAGAATAATGAACTTATCCCTACACGTACGGTTACGGGATGGAGAGTGTGCATAGATTATAGAAAATGGAACAATGCAACCCGCAAGGACCATTTCCCATTACCTTTCATTGATCAAATGTTAGAGAGATTAGCCGGGCATGAGTACTATTGTTTTCTAGATGGATATTCAGGTTATAATCAAATTGCCATAGCACCCGAGGATCAAGAAAAATGCACTTTTACTTGCCTTTATGGCACTTTTGCTTTTAGAAGAATGCCATTTGGTCTTTGTAATGCGCCAGCTACGTTCCAACGTTGCATGATGGCAATTTTCTCGGATTTTATTGAGCGAACAATGGAAATCTTTATGGATGATTTTTCGGTGTTTGGGTCTTCTTTTGATGCATGCCTTGATAATCTTACTAATGTGTTGAAACGTTGTGAAGATACTAATTTGGTGCTAAATTGGGAGAAGGGCCACTTCATGGTGCGTGAAGGAATTGTCCTAGGCCATCGTATTTTGGCTAAGGGAATTGAAGTGGACCGAGCTAAGATTGAAGTCATTGCTAAATTGCCACCACCCGCCAATGTTAAGGGAGTTAGGAGTTTTCTTGGTCATGCCGGATTTTATCACCGGTTTATCAAGGATTTCTCAAAAATTACCTTGCCTCTTTGCAAGCTTTTACAAAAGGATGCTGAATTTGTGTTTGATAATGATTGTTTGCTTGCTTTTGATAGGTTGAAGAAGGAGCTTACTTCAGCCCCGATTATGGTGGCTCCGGACTGGACATTACCTTTTGAGCTAATGTGTGGTGCAAGTGACTTGGCTATAGGAGTTGTTCTTGGCCAAAAAAGGGAGACACATTTAAACGTTATAGCATATTCTAGCAAGACACTTAATGATGCACAATTAAACTATGCCACCACTGAAAAAGAATTACTTTCAATTGTGCATGCATTTGATAAATTTCGTTCGTATTTGATAGGATCGAAGACGGTGGTTTACACGGATCACGCAGCTATCAAATACTTATTGTCAAAGAAGGATTCCAAACCTCGTCTCATTAGATGGATCTTGCTACTTCAAGAATTTGATCTTGAGATCCGAGATAAGAAGGGAACGGAGAATGTGGTAGCAGACCAGTTATCTCGTTTGGAGCTTGAAGAGAATGAGGAAGAACGTAAGATGAACATTGCTGAAAATTTTCCGGATGAACAGCTTTTTGAAGTAGTTTCTGAAGTTCCATGGTACGCGGATTTCGTGAATTACCTAGTGAGTAGGATCATACCACCCGATTTGAGCTTCCACCAAAGAAGGAAATTTCTTTCCGATGCAAAGTATTATTTTTGGGAGGAGCCGTTACTTTACAAAAATTGCTCGGATGGATTGGTGAGAAGATGTGTACCCGAAGATGAAGTTGACAAGATTTTGAATGGTTATCATGCAAGCCCCTATAGAGGCCACTCGAGTTCAAGAAAGACAGTGGCAAAAGTTCTACAATCGGGTTTTTGGTGGCCCTCTTTATTTAAAGATGCTCATAAGTTCGTGGAGAGATGTGACTCTTGTCAAAGAACGGGGAACATAGGAAGGAGAGATGAGATGCCTTTGCGGTATATTTTGGAGATAGAGTTGTTTGATGTATGAGGCATCGACTTTATGGGCCCGTTTCCGTCGTCCCATGGTAATCAATACATCCTAGTAGGCGTTGATTACGTGTCTAAATGGGTAGAGGCCGTGATGAGTCCCACGAATGATTCGAAGGTTGTATTGAAGTTTTTAAAGAAGAACATTTTCACTAGATTTGGAGTCCCAAGGGCTCTCATAAGCGATGGAGGGTCCTATTTTTGCAACAAACCTTTGGAAATTCTCTTAAAAAAGTATGGAGTTCACCACCGGGTGGCAACTCCATATCACCCGCAATCGAGCGGACAAGTCGAAATTTCCAACAGAGAAATTAAGCACATCCTTGAAAAGACCGTGAGTAGCTCAAGGAAGGATTGGGCAATCAAATTGGATGATGTATTGTGGGCGTACCGGATAGCTTTCAAGACACCTATTGGAACATCGCCATATATGTTGGTTTATGGCAAGGCTTGCCATCTTCCGGTCGAGCTTGAGCACAAAGCGTATTGGGTCATCCGAGCCATTAATTTCGATCTTAAGCAAGCAGGGGAGAATAGGGCTCTACAACTTCATGAGCTCGAGGAATTTAGGCTAAACGTCTATGAGAATGCCAAGTTATACAAAGAAAGGACAAAGAGATGGCATGACAAGCACATTCGGGTGATGGGGTTCAACGTGGGACAACTAGTGTTGCTGTTCAATTCAAGATTGAAATTATTTCCCGGAAAGCTGAAATCGAGATGGTCGGGTCCTTTTCGAGTCGTTAAAATTCTTGATAATAGAGCTGTGGAGATTGGAAACGAAAAGGCTGGCACTTTCCTCTGTCAATGGGCAGCGTTTGAAGCCTTATTTTGTGGGGGAGCCCATTGAGAAGAGCACCTCGTGTGTGCTTACAATCCCGACCATCTAATTTGGTGACAGAGTCGAGCTAGCGACTATAAACTTAGAACTACTTTTCTCTCTCTTACCTTTTTCTTTCTTTCCCTCTCTCTTTTAGGTGGTCTTTAATCGTTTCTTTGTATTTTTATCTCCTTGTGTGTAGGTTGTTGATTTGAAGCAAAGAAAAGCTACCTCCGTGAAGTAATTGCAAGTTTCGACACCCCGTATGGGGTTGAGGTCCTTTTATCTTCTTATATTCTTGCACTCGAGATGTTTGATGCATGTGCTTGATAATGAGATTACTTGCCTTTATTCTCTTGTGTGTTGAGTTAGAGTGCTGCGCGGGTTGCAAAGTGGTTGGTGAGTGATGAATTTGGGGTATAAACTGGTATACTATGGTGTGCGTGGCATATTTGTGGCTTGAATTCAAATTCTTGCGCCTTTAAATACCGTGTTTTTGTTGATTGAAGTTACTCGTTAGTTAGAAAAAAGGGTAGGTTGAGGTTTTAAGTGTTGCCGGGTTATTTCATCTTGCTTTGATCATTAGTTGTTTTAACTTAGTGAAATTTCGGAGGATGAATGTTTCAAATATTACACTTACCTCCTTTCCCTGTTTCGGCTTCAATTGAGTGACCTTCTGTTCTTAACTACCCACCCGGGTAGTTTCCTTACCCAAATTTTACCCGTCCGGGTAGAGCTTACAGAGGCTTATTGCACCTAACTACCCGCCCGGGTTGTTTTACCCTTGAAAATCTCCCCACCCTGGGAGTGTCTTCGCAGAAACTGTCTGTTCCTCAAGTACCCGGCCGGGTACTTTCCAGTTCAATTTTTACCCGGCCGGGTAGTCCTGCTTTGTAAACCCGTTTTTAGTGTTATGGGTGAAACGCGTTTTCAATTAAAACATCAATCAACCATCCGTTCGCTCCTCTCTCTTGCTTTATTTCTGCTTTACAAGACTCTTTGCACACAACTACACTTTCAAACCCTACTCTCTCATTTTCTCTCCCGGGCAGGCAATCCAAGACAGCAGAATTCTGGCCAAGATTCAGTTTTTCCGGCACTTCTTCTCCTCTCTTATTTTCATCTCCCTTGGTAAGCTTCTTGCACTCTCTTTTTTCTGAAATTTCGGGTATAAAGTTGAAGTTTTTCTCACTCCTTTCCCCCTTAAATCAGAAACCCTAGTTCTTGTTGGTGATTTTCTTGGAATACTTATTAAATCTTGAAGAAATGGTTGCTTCCATGGAATATTTGCTTAGGGTTGCTTGTATTTTCGAATTTCTTGTTCTTTTATGAACAACTTGGTTGTTTTGTGACATTTGAAGCTTTCTTGTCCAATTTAAGTATGCACATTGTATTATTGCTGGTTTTTCTTTGTTTAGAAACATGAGTGTGTGCTTAAAATGTCTAAATCTGAGGAGAGTTGAGTTCTTTGTTGTAACATGTCAGATTTTGAAACCCTAGGTGCAAAAATTACTCATTTGATGCTCGTTTACTTGTGCTATGGTGAAGTCTTAATTGGTTGGAGTAGTAATTCTTGTATAGTTGTTAAGATTTCTGAATTCCATGGTGATTTTGACATGTTTGAACATCTTGAACCCTAGGTTAAGTTTCGCGCAAGCATTCTTGAATTCTTAGATTTATTTGATAATTGTTGAGTTATTCTTGATACATCTTTTGCTTTTGAGTTTGTTACATTGACCACACACTTGAGTTTTGTTGAAATCCACACTCATTCTTTGGTGCACACAAGGTGTTTGATGGAAGTTCTATGAGAATTATTTGGTGCATATTTGTTGCTAATGCTTAGTTAGCCGGTTCTTAATACAGCAATGGCACCAAAGAAGAGGTCCACGACAGGAGAAGCTTCTTCTTCCAAGAAAAGCAAGGCTTCTTCGTCCACTCCCGCAGACTTGCCTAATCCGTTCAATCGCCCCCAACAACGCTATCTGTCTCCTACACCGTTTATGGATCCCGCTATGATGATTACTTTAGGTATTTGGGCTGAAGTTAAGGAATTAATGGAGGGAATTGGATGGACTGAATTCTTCTTAAAGCATGAGAATACTTACCCGAGGATAGCGGTGGCTTTTGTCTATACAATGGATTGGTTCGATGCTAAGCTGAATGTTACTTATTGCAGGCAGAAACACATTGTTTCTCATTCGCGGCTGCGTTCCATTTTCGCATTTCCTAAGGTTAATGACATTCAGCTACCTGCATAGACCTTTGACCGTCGAGAAGAGATTTGGAGAAGCTTCGCTACTGCTCCCGGTACTCCAAACTATGATGTTAGCCATTCCAAGGCCACGTGCATTGACTCTCTCGTGTGGCGAGTTATTCACCGCATACTTTCAGCCACCATTTGTGCACGTTATGATTGGGGAAATGTCAATGGCACGGAGTTGGGCATTATGTATTGCATGAGGGAGAAGATTAAGGTGGATGGAACCTACATTCTCATGGGAAACATGCTGCGAGCTGCAAATAAGAAACAAGGTGCCTTTGCTTATGGTGGTTTCGTTACCATGATTGCAAAAGAGGCAGGAGGCTTTCGTGAAGACTTTGAGCCAATGGACGACGATCCGTTTATTTCATTTGAGCTTATAACTAGGTGGGGTCCTCCTTTGTACAAGTGGGTTGGTTATTGGGCTATCCGAGACCGATATAAATTTGATCAAATGTATGCATGGGGGAATCGAGAAGTATGAGAATTTGTCTCCAGAGTAGCGGGCGTACATTGAGAATATGACCATTCCGGTTGAGCACTTCTAACCCCAACAGGTTGAGAGCGACGAGCCTCCTTATGTGCAGCGTTTAATGGATAGGATGGAGGCTTTGCAGGTGCACGTTGATCATAGGATTGACGCTCTAAGGACTGAGATGCAGAACCACTTTCGTGGCGAGGCTCCCGACGCTGATGTTTGATGACTGGCTCAAGTTCTCCCTTTCCCTTTCTCCTTTTATCTCATTTTTCCTGTGCTAAACTACTGCTGAATTAATCCTGGCACTTACTTTTATTCACCCCGTCTGTGGGGTTTGTGTGTGGTTTGTTAAACTGATTACTTATATTCACTCCGTCTGTGGGGTTTGTGTGTGGTGGTGTCAACTATGTTAACTCTAGGATGATGTAACTATGCCACTCTTTAACCTATTTGTGTCTAAGTTGTGTTTATGACTTGTTCTTGCTTGCTATTTGCATGTTGATTGTCATTTGCCACCGAGGCTCTTGATCCATGTTATAAAGTCATTGTTTTGCAGGAATAGGTTTCTTTTACTCATCGCCCAATTGCCGGCTTTTCATCTTATTAAGAGAGTTTTCTTCATCTCTATACTTTTGCATGGGGACCATGTTTCAATTCAAGTGTGGGAGGGGTGGCTGTAGAGTAGAATTCCTTGAACTTGCTTTTCCTCTTAAGATTGAAGATGATTATATGAATTGACTCCAATTTTTTCGAAAATTTTTGCTTAGGACGATTTAAAGGTTGTTACGAGATTGAGTAGGCTAGTCGATTATGTGAATACTTGCATGAATGGAAATGAGTTTAGTATGATAGCATGCCTTCATTTTTGCGCACCTTTTTAAACGAATTTATGTGTTTTGAATAAGCCTAAATATGAATTTGAGTGCATTTGAGTGTTTATTGAGGCGAAATAATTAGTTGGGAAATGACTTAGGCCATCGTTGTCGGAGTATTCCCCTTTTGGCTATGTCCATTTACTAAATAACGTAATCCGTTTGACCCCATTGAGTTTCATTGTTGTGCATAAATTTTGTTCTTAGCCACATTACAAGCCAAAGCACAACAATAATACATCTTACCTTTTATTTCATCACACCAAGCTTGCTCGTTTGGGTTTATTATTGGGTTGAGAGTTCGAATTCTTGAATGACGAGAGAATTGCTAGAGAAAGCAATCATAGTGCAAAGAATTGAGAATAGAGATTCAAAAGAGAAAAAATGAGCAAGAAAAGAAATGATTTGCAAATGAGAAAAAGTGTTGAAGCTAAAGCGAAGCTGTATTTAAACATCCAAGTGTGGGGGAAAATAATGAAATGATTAAGTAAAAAAAAGGGTTGAGTGTATTGTAAAAGAATGATGTAAGTTTGGTGTTTAGTCACTTTTAAGCCAAAATTTCCATAACCATGACCCAAACCTACATTACAAGCTACGAAAAGACCTTCCGATCCCAACTCTTTTATTAACTACATTAGTGGAGATAGGCATGAAAGTGTAACTCCAAAAACATATTAAGTGCTTAGGAGAAAGCCATAAATTAATCCGAGTGATAATTGTGCATTTGTTCGTTTAATTCACACACCTACACGAAGGTATGCTATTTGCACTCTTCTTGTCAAAGTTTGTGTTTTTTAGTAACGCTTTTGATAGGCTAACTCTCTTATGACGACTTAACTATTGTCCAGGGCAAGAGTATTTGAAATTTGGATTGACTTTTCAAGTGATTGACGGATTACTCGAGGACGAGTAATGTTTAAGTGTGGGGGAGTTGTTGAGTTGTATTTTTGTACTCCGTTAAGACTTAACTTCTATATTTTTACCCCGAATTATAGGAATTTATTAGGTGTTTATGCTCGTTTCAGGCATTTTTACCACACGAGAAGTTATCGGGACGAAACGGAGAAAACAAAACTCAATTTAAGCTAAAACGTGGATCTACCCACCCGGGTAGAATTAGAGAAGTAAATCTCCCTGCCCGGGGGAGATTATGGCAGTAAGTTTCTGCATCAGGGTACCCGGTCGGGTACCCCTCTAGTTGTTTATCTCCCCGCCCGGGGAGACAGGCCCGACACATTCTGTAACAAAACTACCCGGCCGGGTAGTTTGCCTTTATAATTTTACCCGGTCGGGTAGATGCTAAGTGGCTGATACGTTTCTGTTTTACTTTACCCGCCCAGGGGAACTTTTGTTCTTGTTCTTACCCGGCCGGGTAGACCTCCCGAGTGCGTTTTTCCCTTTGTATATAAACCTTCATTCGGGTTTTTCCTATGATGCACGGACACTTCTAAAAATATCATTTTGCCGTGTCGTGTCGTGTCGGACACTCGTGTCCGACACCGTGTCCGACACTCCTCACGTGGGAAATTCAAGAAAAAATCCGTGTCGCCGTATCCGTGTCGTGTCGTGTCCGTGTCGCCGTGTCCGTATCCGTGCATCATAGGGTTTTTCTCGAGGTATCAATCATTTAACCTAATTGGGAGGTCTGGAGGCAGCTGGGAGGAGTCTTAGGAAGGCCACCTTTCCTTTCAAGGAGTGATGAAGATTTGACAGAAATAGTTTGCTTTCAATTTCTTTAAATGCTTTCTTAGTTTTAATTAAGTAATTTCAATTCTTAGTTTAGTTAGTAAGATTTATCCATTGTATGAATTTTTAACCCTTGATATTATTTAAATCCTAGTTTATGAGTATGGTTTATTTTCAGAAAGATTCTTCTTATTCTTGGGTTGAATTTATGGATATGAGTGGCTAGATCTTAAGAGCTAGGGGAATGACACAAAATGAGGATTAGGTGTTTGATAAAATGTCCAAGTGAATGAGTTTAGTTCTTATGTTGGGAAAATGGTTTTAAAGCTTGTATGAGTGTGGCCTACTCGTACTCGATCCTCAATTCACCTTCTAATTGAGAAATTATTTGTGAATTCGGTAATATTTTCCTAAACACTTAAAGTCTAGATCCAAAGAGATTTAATCTAGCTTTGAGCAATTGAATCATTGATTAATAATGCCAAGCCGCTAATTAGTTAGTGATACTAATCTTGAGTTTTTGGCCTAATCCTTATTTCATTGATCACGAGAGTGGCTTTGTCTTAGGGTAGGTACGCGCACTTATCTTTGAGAAAAGCTAGTGTATATAATTAAGTGATTGGAATTGTGGGAACCATCTTATTTATTGAAGCATTGAGTCTTCACCGAAGCCTTATGAATGTGTTATTCCCCCGGCTCTCCTTAAATTACTTGAGTTTCATTTATTAGTTTAATCACTTGTTTACTTTTGTTTGCTTGTGTTTATCTTTCTCGTTTTCTTAATTGCTAGTTCATTTCCACTAATTCCTTCCGGTCTATAGATTAACAAAAGCACTTTACAATTGACCTTGATTTTCTCCTCCCTAGGGATTCGACACCCTTTTGCTACATTGATTTATTGATGCTTGCACTTGGGCTCTATTAAAACAAGATTTTGATAACAGGGAGGGGCAATCTGAGCGGCCTACCCAGAGGAAAAATACTTGGAAGTAAAATTTTTTGAGCCACCCTGGGCCGCCTGGACCTCACACTGTGTGTAGATAGCATGTAGCTGCTGCTAGGTCATGGGGGGTAACTCCACCTCTTCAATCTCCTTAGGAACCACCACTGGCAGCTGGAGCTGCCCGGCGTGGTATGGCTGAATAGTTGGCATCATGACACTAGGGGTGAGCGTGTATCCAGGGGGTGGCATCATATAGGGGTGCCCTCCTGGGTTAACTTGGGCGGTAGGCCACTAACTCTAGTGGAGGTTAGGTTAAATGGAAAGCCCAGAGCCTCCAACTGCGGCGGTGGAGGGCTGCTCAGATGCGAGCTCCGTTGAGGGCACTACTGGCTCCGTGGGGGGTGGTGCACCTCCAACGGACGGCGCTCCGCCAGTCACGGCCGGTGGAAGGGTATTGATGTTGGCATCGCGGGGAAGGTCATCTCCTCCCCCCACTGCACCGGATCTGGTAGCAACCATGATTTAAGAGGCAAGTGGTGTTTGTTTCTCAACTAGCGAAAAGAAGAAAGGATTGGAAGTGGTTTCCCACAGACGGCGCCAAAAATGATGGGTCTGAATTTAGAGGATCAGATTTCGATCACTTTAGAATTTGCAGAGGTGAGGAAACCAGTTGATGATCACCAGAAAAGATGGGGGTTATACCTGCTAGGACAAACACCAAAACAAAGTCAGAACGCCAAGCTGGGGGAACTGGGGGTGATTCACAGTTTGGCTCTCCGACGCTCAAGTCAGATGATGATCTGAAAGAGAAAGCAAAGAAATTACAAAGTTGCAATAATGGAAATTGCTTACAGAGATGGAGATGAAGTCTAGTATTTATAGTTG
Organism: Lantana camara; assembly: GCA_037501455.1. Lineage (NCBI taxonomy): Eukaryota > Viridiplantae > Streptophyta > Magnoliopsida > Lamiales > Verbenaceae > Lantana > Lantana camara. The sequence continues at coordinate 93,958,855 of CM074860.1, read as the reverse complement.
AGGGTCAGGGACCCTTTGGTAATTGGCCCCTTTGTGGTCCTGCCCTAATGTCCCCCTTACACGTGGTGCAATGAGGAGAAACCTATGAGGAATCTCCTACAAAAGGTGGTGCGGGCAACAGTGGTTGGTGCGCGGACATGTACGAGGTGTCAGAGAGTCGTTTGGGGTTGGTAATGAGGGCCATAAGCGTGCTCACGTCAATCATGAGCCTAATGGGCTAGCGGATTTGAGGGTGGATCCGGGCCAAGGCTGTGAGATGGGGGAGGGGGAGGGGGAGCTTGGTCCCTTGGTTTGCTTACATGCGGAAGTTCATCCGAGGGGAATGAGCGCTCGAGGGTCAATCCCTTGGCGGAATCAAGGCATACTGGGAAGCCAGAATGACGCTCGTAATTAAGCGGCCATGAGAACCACATGTCTCGCGATGGTAACGATATGTGTCACACGGGACTTAGCAACCGAGGGGGGGATGACGCTCGGGGGAAAGCCTATATGGGGGAATGAGAGGCCACGCGCCATTCACTGGTGGCGCTACGTGTCAAAACGTGGGCCAAGCGTGTTTTGACCCCATCACGTTAGATATAATATACATTATAAATTATTAAAATGTTATACTTGTATAGTAATATGATATCATATAACATATAAGATATTTTGAGTATTTATATAACGTGTAATATTATATATGATGTGCAGATCGAAGTAATTTCTACAAGCGATAGATATAATAGATATTAAATGATATAATAGATAACTATATATCTGTTAAATAATATAATATAAAAATATTTACATTTATGATAGATGTTATGTAACATTGAATATATAATTAGATAAAAATATTTTATAATAATTTCTCCAAAATGATTATATATGTTATAAAATATAATATATATATATATGTAATTCTAAAGTGAAAACAAGAAAATTAATTATAATATTATTAATTATAATTACTTATATGATCATATTGTGGTAGTATTAATTAATAATTATTGATATATTGTTGTAACTATTGAAAACTTTGTAATAAAATTTAAAGATTATTTTTCAAGATATAATATAAATTATGAATCATTAAGGTGTTATACTTGTATAGTGATATCATATTATATATCATTGGGTCTGTTAGAAGAAGTGGAGGAAAGGGGGGATTCAAATTTAAAGTAGGGATAACCTCCCCCCACTTTTCTCTCCAACTAAACCATTTAGCTGGGCCAGCAGGTCCACTGCCAGCAGGACCGTCACTAGCAGCTGGTACCTGCTAGTAGGGGTGGCAAATGGGTTAAGAACCATTGGGTTAGACCCAATTTAATAGTCTTGGGCTGGTTTGGTTTTTAATAAATTTACATTGGGTTGGTGTTGGGTTGGGCCAATAACGGGTTCGGAATATAATGGGCTAATAATGGGTTCTGTTGGGCTGTTTCTGGGTTTTTAAATGGTTCCTTAATGGGTCAGCCCGTTTCTTCAATTTTAATATAAAATTACTACCTTCCCCTCCTTAATGGGCTGCTTCTGGTATGTTGGTGGTTTGCTTTTGTATTATGCACGGCTGCCGGCCTGCTTCATCTATATGTGTGACAAACCAAAATTTGATTTTAAATTGACAATAATTAATTAAATTAAATTAAATAATAATGCATGATAATAATAATAATAATAATAATAATAATAATAATATTATTATTATTATTATTATTATTATTATTATTTTATTTTATTTTTATTATTATCATGCATTAATTTAAAATTCTAATATACTTTGAAACCGTGCAGAAGCAATGAGAATGATCATTAACATTAAGTAGTATGGTTTAGTAGTTGATTACTATACTATTTTAATTAGAGATCACGTATTTGAATCTATAGAAACATGATTATTATTAATAATAATAAATTATACTTAGTTTGACGCATATCGACCTTAAATAAATAAATTATAGCATCAAAGAAATTGTAAGAATTAATCTCATTGTACGTTAATACACTTTAAACACTAAAAATAAAAGTTAAAAAGTAGTTGGTATTTACTATTTGTACGGAGATATTTGGCAGGCAAAATTCCATTTTATAAAAATAGCATTTTGTGTTCCTCTGTGTATAGCTTTGTAATTCCTTGTAGCAGATGGTATGTAGCTAACTTTATATTATTGAGTTATATCAGAATTAGTATTGATAAGATATTCATAATATACATTATAGCAGCTAGAATTGTTATTTCAATTGTTTATGATTAAACATATTTTGGAAGAATGTTCTATGAATTGTTATATCCTACAAGTTTATAAAAATTGACCAATACTTTGAAAAATCAATAATGCATCTTGACAGCAATTATTAAAGAAGACAATAATGATCAGAATAATAAGTTTCACAATAGCAATATGGTTTCGTTGTATAATACAATCAATAAATTTAATAATTCATTGTTTAAAAAGGATCGAACGGGTCGAAAAAATGTCGAGAGGTTGAAAAACGGATAAAACGAGTCAAATGAGTTCAAAATAGGTCGAAAAGAACGAAAAACGAGCTAAACGAATAAAAAATGGACCAAATGGGTGAAAATGTGTTAAATTTGCCAAAAATGAATTAAATATGTTAGGGAAGGATATTTTGGACATTTTAGCATTAAGGTTAAATATAAACCCATCTAGAACTCATTGTTGAACCAATTAATAGCCCGCTAAAACCCATTACAAACCGTCTAAAAACCATTTATAGCCCAACCCAATAAGAACCCACTAGTGTTTGAACCATTTTGAGCCCAAACCATTTTAAGCCCAGCCCATATTGGCCCAACCCAAAACCAGCCCAAACTGCCCATTTGCCACCCCTACCTGCTAGTGAGCATATTAGTATAAAGAGATGATGGAAAACAAGAAGGGTGGATAACGAAACATAGCCAATATGATGACTGAGATGAAGAAAGGAACTCAGGAGGGCAAAACTTCAGAATCTGGAAACATGAATAGCAAGATCCAGGAGATGATACAACAAGAATTCCAAAAGTTCTTAAAAAGGAAGCAGGTTGCAGACAACAACATGATGAATATGGCATACCTCGATGATGATTTTGCAGGTAACATACAAAATGATTCAGGTAATATCTTGTATAACTATAGTTTTAGTACTCAACTTGTTATTGAACCTGGTAGTTGGATTAGACACGGAGGCCTCAAATCATATGTATGGTAACCTGAAATTGTTGAAAAATCCTAAAACTGTTAACAGTATCATTCCTGTTCACCTGCCTAATGGATCGACTAAGTTAGTTCACCACATTGGTAATGTTAGAATTAATGATAAAATAACTTTAATTGATGTCTTTCATGTGCCATCATTCCAGTATAATTTGCTTTCAGTGAATAAATTGTGTAAAACAGGAACTATAAAATTTATTTTCTGTCCAACTTTTTGTTTATTGCAGGACCTGAAAACTGATAAGATGTTAGTTGTTGGTAAAGTGGTTGGAAGGCTATATATATTGATTAATAAAGATGAAAAACTTGCTTTGAATTCTTCATGTATTTTTCCCTTTAAAAATAATTATTTTGATTCTAGTGTTACACACTGTTATAGTTCTCATGTTAGTGATTTCTATACTCTTTGGCATAAGAGACTCGAACATGCATCCTCCTCTGTTATGAGTCATTTGAATTTTGTTGATAATAAAAGTGATCTTGTTTTGCCACAATGTGATATTTGTCCTCTAGCCAAACAGCATAGGCTTTCATTTTCTTTGAGTAAAAACTATGTCAAAAAATATTTTTTATCTTTTGCATCTTGATGTTTGGGGTCCTTATAAACAAAAATCCACTAATGGTAGCCAATTTTTCCTCACTATTGTTGATGATCACAGTAGGGCTACTTGGACTTACTCAGTGAGTCACAAAAGTCAAGTGCCTCACATTCTTAAAAGGTTCTTTAAAATGATTGATACTCAATTTAATGTTAAAGTGAAAGCGATTAGGTCTGATAATGGCCTAGAGTTTGTGTCTGATGAATGTCAATTTATTCTACAAGAGTTAGGGATTTTGCACCAACAATCATCTCCATGTACACCCCACAGAATGGGGTGGTGGAGAGGAAGCACAGACACATTTTGCAGCTAGTCAGAGCACTACTATTTCAATCTTCTCTTCCTTTGAGGTTTTTGGGGAGAATATGTTTTATGGCTACCTATGTGATTAATAAACTACCATCTTCAATTTTACATTGGAAAACACCTTATGAAATTCTATATGGCCATAAACCAGATTACTCTAACTTTAAAGTTTTCGGTTGCTTATGTTTTGCAATAAATACTATACCACAAAAAGGTAAGTTTGATCTTAGAGCACTCAAATGTATTTTTCTTGGATATTATCCTGGAGAAAAAAATTACGAAGTCTATGATCCAAAGACAAATAAGATCTTTGCTTCTAGGGATGTGGTGTTTCATAAGGATATTTTTCCTTTTCAAAGTGACAAAACAGATTCAATACCTTTACCAATTCCTTGTTTAGACACTTGTTCTAACAATGATGCTTCAGAGTCAAATGATACTCTTTGTGATGAGCCTAATGAAGTGCCAGAAAGAGCATTAAGTCAAAGCACTAGACACAAAACGAAGCCAGCTTGGCTTAATGATTTTATCTCCTCCGTTGTGTATACCACCACACCTACACCACATCAAAGTCGGCAATTGGCCAGTTCAAATGGGGCTTATCCTATTTCTTCTTTTCCATACTCTTTATCTTCTAGTTTTTCTGAATCTTATATGAGTTTTGTGGCAAATTTGCATGAAGAGTCTGAACCTACTACTTATAAACAGGCATGTACCAATAAACATTGGACACAAGCCATGCAAGATGAATGAAGCGCTTTAGAGAAAAATAATACTTGGAAAATGACAGAGCTACCAAAAGGAAAGAAAGCCATTGGGTGTCGATGGGTATATAAAATTAAGAGCTAGGTTGCCTAATGGATCTATTGATAGATACAAGGCCAGACTTGTAGCTAAAGGCTTCAATCAAATAGAAGGAACAAATTACATGAAATCCTTTTCTCCAGTAGCAAAGTTGGTGACTTTTACGATTTTAATTACTTTGGCCACTACAAAACAGTGGGGAATCCACCAACTTGATATTAACAATGCCTTCCTCCATGGCACTTTGCAAGAGGAGGTTTACATGATGCCACCTGAGGATTATACTTCCTACAAACCAGGCCAGGTATGTCATTTAATTAGATCTTTATATGGGCTTAAGCAAGCCTCGAGGGAATGGAATCTTGAATTTTCATCTAAACTTCATGACATTAGATTTGATCAATCTACACATGATCATTCTCTTTACGAAAACTGATGGTTTTGTTTTTTTTGGTTTTGTTAGTATACGTTGATGATGTTCTTTTGACTGGTAATAATGAAAAATCTATCCAAGAAGTTAAAGATTTTCTGCACAAGCAATTCACTATTAAAGATTTGGGATATGCTACTTTCATGGTATAGAAATTGCAAGATCAAAGGAAGGTACTTATCTTAACCAAAGAAAATATATTTTAGATATTTTGGATGATGTTGGTTTAACAGGAGCAAAGCTAGTGAATACACCCATTGCCAAAGGGATTAAAATTGCTGGAAAATGATGGTTCACCACTCTCAGATCCCAAACAACATAGACATCTTGTTGGACGATTGCTTTATTTAAACATGACACGCCCTAATCTTACATATGCTATGCAACAACTTAGCCAATTTTTGAACTCTCCATGTAAGTCACACTGGAATGCTGCCTTGCATGTTTTACGTTATTTAAAATCATCTCCTTCTACTGGTCTTTTTTTTTCCTGCTTCCTCTACTTTTCAGTTGCAGGCTTTTTAGCGATGCTGATTAGGCAGCCTGTCCCGACATAAGGAGATCAATTACTGGATTTTGTGTCTTCTTAGGAAACTATCTTGTTTTTTGGAATTCAAAAAAACAAGTCACCGTATCTCGTTCAAGTGTCGAGGCGGAATATAGTATGGCATCAACTGTGTGTGAGTTGTAATGGATTCCATACGTTCTTAAAGATTTGAGAGTTCCGGTACAACTTCTCATTCTACTATATTGCGATAATCGTGCAGCACTCCACATTACTTCTAAACCAAACTTTTATTTTTCAAATGAATGTTATAATTTTTCTCCAATAATTGTCTTAAACTTAATATGTTACTTTCATTTTAGGCACATAGAAAACATTGGAGATAAATTGATGACTTCCATCTTTCAATTTGATTAAAATGGTACCTTTTCCTTTTACTTGTACCCAAGAGGAATATCCAAAAGTGATGTTGCCTCTATATGTTTCATCAAGCTCCATGAAAAGATTTTTCTTTCCACAAGCATGGTTGTTTGCACCGAAATTAAGATACCACAAGTTTTATTCTTAATTATCTTCGCCTTTGCATGCGAAAAGTAAAGTGGGACTTCCTTCTTCATTATTGCTCTCCACAAAGTTTGTTTTTTCTTCTACTTCGTTTGTGCATTCCCAATGATAATATCCAAAATTATTACAATTATAACATTGGACATTTTATTTATCATACTGTTTGCACTAAAAATTCGCGTTTATTGATTTTTAGTCAATACCGAACAGATAATACAAATTATTTGAAAATTCAAGTGAAAGTAGGTCTTCGATCTTCAGCCTGATCCTCTGATTCTTCCTTCGAGTTTAAAGTTGTTGAATCTTCAAACGCTCTTTGATGGATTTGGTGGTTTGATCTTCTTCAACTTCAAATGTAGCTTTAAATAACGTTAATCCGTAGGTCCTTCGACTTGTTTATGAATCAAACGCCGGATTTTGGAGAATTCCGCCAAGAACGCCGATGAACTCGTCGGTAATTCCGTGAATTTAGCTTGAATATAACGCCGATTTGCAGGTATAATGTCTTGATAACGGATCAAACGCCTAGATTTTATAATTTCGGGGAAGAAAGGTTTTCAGCCTTTCTTGCACTTGTAGAGAGGTTTTTAGCCTCTTGAACTTGTAGAGAGGTTTTTAGTCTTTCTTGAATTCGTAGAGAGGTTTTTAGCCTTTCTTGAGTTCGTGTTGTGTGTTGAATGAACAACTCATGTGTAGCACCCCGGACACGTGGAGGTACCACACCCCCGCACTATAGGCCGATCCACATACGAAATGGGCAATCCGTACATGAACTAACCTATAGCGAACGGGTGACCAAGAACAGAAAAGACGAGCTAGGCGGGACTAAACCCCAAGACAATACAAAATCACGACATAACAATTAAAAACGGAAGCATTAATTCATATATATACATATAGGTACCATATTTATCAGATAGATACATATAGATACCAAACTAATTATCAATACCTTAGCCTCTCTTATACATGATCAAGTATTCCAAATGTGATAACAATAGACATGACATGAGACGTAGTAAAATATATATACATGATGGTGCACTGCTAAACCCGTGACAATGCAAGACTGGACCAGACTCCCGCCTAGCACGACCGGCTCTCAAGTACCTGAAAGGTGAAGTATCAGTCTACCGAAGACTGGGTGAGGGGCATAAATATATATTAGCGCAATCACATGCAAGTTATAACCTCGGGTAAGGTTTTATAATTAAAACATTATACGTTCACAATAATAGAGACTCGCCCGAGATTACAACTACCAATATTAATTACTGGATCGTTTCATGCAATCAATCAATACATGGCCCCGGCGAGTGAGGGCGATCTCCAACCTTACTCCAAATGTACATGAACATGCTTGCTTGTTTAATATTCAATAGGTGATCATGCAATTCAATTATTGTGCGATCGTGCGATAGTGTATTCATATAACACATTCATGAAATGACAATCATGCAATAACCCGAGGCGCATCCGTGGTGCCGGACTCGTCCCCAGTCTCCTTTTCCCTCCGGTTTGATGAAGGGATTGCAAGGCCCCAACATCCAATCTCATTGAGCAGAGGGTACATGAATCCCTAAGCCCGGAGCTCCTTCCTCCACTAATCTCCTAGTGGATTCAGGGGTGACCCCTAGTGTGGTGAGGATAGCGCCAGAGTTACCCGTCAGCCCTTGCTTTCCCGGTTGGCTCTAGTCACTACCCTCGGGCCCAAACGTAACCGTCATGCGACTCGCCTAAACATGCATGAAACAATACCTGACTTGCTTGCTTGCTTGCTTACTTGAACCTGGCTTGGAAATGATCAATGATTTATAGAAAATATAACCGTAAATACTATTTTGGCCAAAGTATCACATAAGGGGTATACGGGTTCTATGTAACTAACAATGAAACCTCACCTATACCGATAAAGACAAGTAGGCACGGCCTACGGGGCTTGCTCCTCGTCCCTACCCTCGTGACCTGTGCAAACACGATACTTATACATGAGACATGACCTAAAATGCCCAAAAAGTGACGAACGGCGGAAATGTATCGAGATGACCACGAAAATGCAATGTGGTATGATAACATGTTGTTTCACATCATATTAGCACATATTACAGCAATTCGGGGTCAAAGAAGTCGTTGGATCGAGGGGCTAAAAATGTAATTTTACGCAGAATATTTTGTTCTGCATTTCAGGTGGGAACGGCCGTTCCGGGTTCCCTTTGTAAATGGGAACGGTCGTTCCCATTACCCCAAAAGCGCGCCAACGATTTCCCCTTTTTAAAATGCGCGGAAGCTGGGAACGGCCCTTCCGGCACAAGGCCAAACTGGGAACGGCCGTTCCCATGCTCGGCCGCCCATATTATTTGAAAAGGTGGGAACGCCCGTTCCCACAATGCCTTGAGGCTGGGAACGGCCGTTCCCTGCTTCTGCAAATGTGAAGAACAGAGAAAAACAGAGTATGGCTACGGGAAAGCATAACAAAGCACCCAAAATCCATTTTCAATCCACCAAGTTATGTTTTGCTGGAAATATGATGCCTATAGGTTCAAGAAATAGTATCCTAACACTTAAACACTCAAAACACACAAGATCATCAAGAATTCATGATTTCACACTCATGATCATACTTGATCAATCAAGCTCAATTCTCAACCAATTCATGCATAAATCATGCTATAATTCATGATATAATCACATATTCATGCTTCCAACTTCAATTAACTCATCTAACATATAAATCCCAAACCCTAGCTCAATCATACATGCTCAAGAATCAAGAGTTCATGCACAACCAACCTTGGAAATGAAAGAAAGGAAGAAGATGGATGAAGGTGATGATCAAGCTTCCCAAACTTGGATTAATACTTGAAATTCTTGGTGAAATGGATGAAAATCACTTCCTTTCCTTTTCTTCTTAATACCGAGAGAGAGAGGAAGCAAATATGTTGAAGAATTTGGAAGCCAAAATGATTGAAGAAGCTTGGAGATGATATACCGTGATATTTTGGGAAAATATGAATATTTGCAATTAAACCCTCCAAGTTATTTAAGTTAAGCAATTAAGGATATTAAGTTTGAAAAGTGATCAATTGAGTCCTCAAAGGTTTCATGCAATTGGGTCCCTAAATTTAAAAGAATGCACATATAGGGCCAAGTTGACAATTAAATCATTTTCGGTAATTAATTCACGAAATAAACATTTTCAAGTTTTGAGATAAATTATAAGTTTAATATGAATTTCATGAAAATATTATAAATTATAATTTATAAAATTATTTGAGGCATAAGATATTAATAAATAAAAACCGGGGCGTTACATCATGGCCTCTTTATATAGGCATAAAATTCAAGACTTGTTGCTCAAGTCAAAGTTTATTTAATAATTATCTCTTTATATTTTTATTTTTTAAAGAGATAATATCAAATAAGACTTGAATTTGACTGGTCGGTGTGATGCAATACGCCACATGCCACCATATGATTTGTCTTGGCTTTCTTTGACTGCAAGACTTGATTTGATTGGTCAAAACATGTCACTTTGACACATGTCATCACTTGATTTGTTGATAAAATAAACATTATAATATCAATTTAATTTTAACTATTTAACTTTGAAATTAAATTTAGGATAATTTTAAAATATTAAATAGCAAATTAAATTAATAATCTAAAATTTATTTATCCGTCTACACATACCTTCTCGAATTTGTCTTCCAATTACTTCTTCCCGACCGCGTCCGCGACCTCTTTCTTGAATGAAATTTTGATTCTTCTCCTCTGTGTACATAGCTACCTCTTCCTCTTCCACGAGCAGCTTGTCCACGTCCTCGACCCCTTTGGAACGTGCTACCCTTTTCTTATTTTTCTTTGAAAGAAAGTTTTGCTTGCAAAACTTGCTCCACCAATTCTTGATTTGGTTTCTTTAGTCTCTCTTCGTGGGCTTGCAAAGATCCGGCTAATTCTTCAACGGTCATAGTGTCCAAATCTTTGGACTCGTCAATTACCACAATAACATAATTAAATTTTGAATCCAAGGATCGTAAAATCTTTCCAACGACCCGATCATCCTTCAAGTCTTCTCCATATCTTCTCATTTGGTTAACCACCACCATTATTCGTGAAATATAATCCGAAATGGTTTCGGATTCCTTCATGTGTAGAGGTTCAAATTTTCCTCTTAAGGTTTGGAGACGAACTTTCTTTACTTTATCAACTCCTTTGAATGAGACTTGGAGAATATCCCAAGCTTGCTTGGAGGTAGTCGCACTAGCAACTTTCTCAAACATATTCTCATCCAAACTTTGATGGATAAGAGTGAGCGCCTTTTGATCTTTCTTCACTGCAGCGGCATCGGTGGCTTCAACACCGTTCTCGATAGGTTCCCAAGCATCATAAGCTCCAAGTAAAGTTTTCATACGAATACACCAATTTTCGTAGTGTTCTTTTACGAGTTGTAGAACTTGGAAAGGGGGAACACTCGTCATTTTTGCGTTGTCTCCAAACAAAATTGGCTCTAGATACCGCTTTGTTAGAAATTTGGAGAGCAAAATACACACTCAACACTCAAACTCACAAAACAAGTGTGGAGAAATGAAGTGACTCTATTTCACTTAATAAAATGACTTGATTAACTTGAAAAAAAATGACTAGTACATTCTAGACATGAACTTAAGCTTAGTTCATGTATTACAATTAATAAGACCCTTGAAATCCTATGCATGAATGTACTAATTCATGTACTAACTAAAGATAATGAATAATAGAAAATGCATGTACTAAATAATTAAAGCCCTATCTAGAAAATAAATCTAGATTAATATCTTGTAAACTTATCAATTTTCAACACTGGATGTATCAGTTTAATATTGTTTTTTGAAGAAACGTAACAATTTCTGCTTATTTCCATAGCAATTTTGTTAAGTTAGTATTACACTTCCTAGGCAGAAATGGTAAATTTTATAATCCCATAAAATTTTCAGAAACCTCAATAGCAAACAATTCATGCAAAATCTGGGAAAATATCTACATCCAATTCTTGGAGATGAAATTCTCAACATTAACAGACAATCGATGACAGATGCGCAGATATATATTGATGTCAATATTCACTGTTCATTATCTCAGGCATTTGGCCTTCAAGTTGTAGATACAAAATGTCTGAACTATATCTATCAACCCCGAATGAAGCAAAAAACGCTTATTTCCCGAAATGTTGCAGATCAATTTCCCAGGCTGATGCCAACTGCATTATTAGATGGTCTGGAGCTGATCCTTCCCAGTCCTCAGGTAGTTCTACTGATGAAGACACTTCGTGTAAATTCAGTAAAATCTCGCGTTTTACTTCCATCGGATGCCAACAGCATCAGGACCATTTTCAGTAACTATATCCGCCAACTGGAAAAGGGATCAAAACATGCAAAGCTAAATTAAACCAAGCAGAACAAAAGATGAATTTCGCGATGAAGACAACAGAGAACAGACAACAAATTATTATTATGGCCGTGGAAGACAAGAATTCAACAATCTAGCTTCGATTAACATTTTTTTCCGAAAGAGATGCCAATTGATGCACCAAGAATTCTAGTTAATTGCGGCCAGCCCCTTTGTTATGCCTAGATTGCATAAGAGGAACCTGTGATAAAAAGAATTTCAGAAAAAAACCTGCAGAACCTGTTCACAGCCACTTTTGACTTGTTCAAGAAAAAACTGTAACTCACCAATTTTACCCTTTGAACCATAAGAAAATATGTTGCATGTATTTTGCAGAGTAACGTGTGTGATGGAGCGAGATAAACAAGGATTTTTCATGCATTTTTTTAATTTCAAAAAGGTTTAAAGGATTTTACTTTCGTCAAAAGTTTCTATGATCATTAGCTAATAAAACTGGGGTTGTGCCATAAAACCAACATACAACATTATATTCTGCTTTTATGACATGGCAACATACCTGCTGAACTCAGTACAAACACATATCAAACAAATTCTGCACCATAATCAACTGTGAAACTGCATGCACAACTTCACATGCCACCTCATTAGAGAGTTGATCCAACACAGGCCCCGCTTTGTCCGTGAGTTTCACAAGCAAGAGATCATCCCCAGCTGCCAAAACTTCAGCAAAAGCTGAATCCACATCACCAACATGAAGAGCATCCATCGCGTTGGTCCAAGAATTCCAAACTGGATCCCGCTCTGGCACCGCCCCATCATCTCCCAATGCTTCAGAGTGTCATTTCCGGCAAAGCTGCTACTCTAGGATTTCGAGCCACTCCATTATCTTCACCGGCTACTCTAATGGCCTCCAGAGTAGCTTCATCCTTTGAAGCTTGCCAAACACTACTTGCAGAAGGCCCTTCACCGAATCTAACGGGCCCGGGCCCACTTCCTTTTTCCCAAGCTCTCCTGCTTTCGCCCTCGTTTTGTTCTGATTTCTTCCTCGGACCCATTTGCCCGTTTTTAGAATATAAATGGAAGTCCCAGGAATCTGATGGGTCAGATCTCGAAGATGGGCCCCGCCCCGTATATCTATCTCCAAAGTGGAGGCACCCATAATCCGGTATGTTACTGTACTGCTGAACGGCCTGTTCGAAGATCCTTCAAATCCTGGAATGACATTATTACCACTCCTGTTTGTGGATAATGACAAATCTCTAGCCATGTCTTCAACCACTCGCTCGAGCCCCCCTTACTCGGATTTCTAGGGTCATCATACTATCATGAGATCCACCCATGAAATCCTGCAGTGACATGCAAAATTGTCTGTGAGATGCAAATCCAAGAATAATGTCTCAAACCCAAATGAAAATAGAGGGTGTCTAAGCTTATCAAGCTCCTAGAGTTTATTCTGAATTAAGTTGTTAAAGTGTTGGGATAAAATAAGATATAACTAGCTTATTAGATGGGTTTGCACCTTATAAGTTGTGTGGGAGCTAACATGTTATATGGTAAATTGTTTCATAAAATAAAAAATAACAAAAAATCATATAACTAATTATTATTTTAGATGAGAGAAAATTTAAGGATGTTCATGTTATTTTAATATTCGGATTAGGACAGCTTATAAATAGTGAGTTGGTTGAAGCTTGCTTTCTTTTTAAGAGCTTATTGTCTCAAAAGTCAAAACAATTTATTTTCAAGCTTACAAGATTGCTTACTAAAAAAATCACCAAATATGTAAGAGGAGATATTATAAGCTGTTTGAGAGCTTATACACTCAGCCAAACACCCTCTAAGTATTACCTGCAACATGTTCATGAGATGAGCCTGTTGCCTCTCCAGCTGTAATAATTGCTTCTGGATAGCTAACCAATTTCCTTTACTGTTCAGCAATCCATCAGACTGACCGGAACTTCTAGAAATATTATTTTCCCCATAAATGCCGGATGGCTCTCTTTGACTTGAATCACTCTTATCACTGACATTTTCCCTCTGGGTGCCGTTTGAATCTGGATTTTCCTCGCTCCGGGAACTTGAAGGATTAGCATATCAGCGAGGGACAACCACTTCGACAGGCAAATCATCTGAACCTCTTGTTTCTAAGTTTCTGGAAGAACTCAGGGTTCACTTTGTCTGTTAATGCTGGTAGCTTCTTTCTTAGTATCCCAACTGCCTTGTCAGAAATGTTGTTTTCCTTGCTTTTGGCGTTGGAATCAATTGGAGATGATCCATTAGATGAATTCTTCCCCAATTTTTTAGTTCCTCTCTCATCAAGATTCGGGAGATCCTTCCTATCAGGTAAGCTGATTCAGAAACCTCACCATAAGTTGGGCATAAAAAGAAATCATGTAACGGATAAATAAAAAACTATTGCTAAATTATGTGAATTGAAATGATGAGCATTAGTTTGATGCTTACCATGAGATGAAGCTTTATGTTCATCAGGCGACTCATCACCTTTCCCCGCAATTTTCTTCCAATGCTGCAAAGCTTCTGTCATGCTTTCTCTGACAGGTCTTATCTGAAAAAGAAATAACTTGATTTGAGTATAAAAGAAGATTAAAGTGAATATCTGAGACATCAAGTGTCCTTGGGAGATATCATATAAATGAAGAGAACCTTGCTCTAACACATATAGCAAAAAAAAAAAAAATTTGCACTTGAACATTAACACTTTCAGTTAAGTAATGTGAATCTTGCATGCCAAATGTATGAGCTTATCAAAAGTAAGTCAGTTAAGAATTTTCATACCAAGAGAAAAGAGGAAACATAAGGCTAGTGGTAAACCTTCAGGAATCAATTAGTGTCATATTTAAGGCATAGTATGCAGTCAATGAGTAAGAGGGTGCTTGGCTAAACTAATTAAAACATCTTATTCTGGTTGAAGCAAGAAATTGGGTTACAATTAAAGAAGTTCGATTACAATTTTAAAAATAAGTGATAACTCCTTACTTTTTCTGAAAGTGCTTTTATGTTCCTGAAAACTTAGTTTAGGAGCCTACAAGCTCCTTGTGAAAAAAATTTACGAACAATTTCTGATCTCTCTTCAGCTATGTTTTAGAAGGACTTATAAGCTCACTTGAACACTGTCCAAGTCATGAATATTTTCAATTACAAAACTCAGGAAGGTTAATAGGGAGAAGTGTAACTTGCTCGAAATATATCATTTAAGAAATCAGTTGGATGATGAATATGAGTAAGCATCTAATAACAACAAAATTCGGAAAAAACAAAATTCTAGCTTATAACTCAAAAATATGTCGAGCAAGAAGATATCCAATCTCCCATTAATTTAAACAGCAGAAATTAATATTTGATTCTTTTTCAGGAAAAATGTTTCTTTTTATATATATACCTTGTCAAATCGACAAGCCTTGAGCACATGCACAGTGGAAGCAGCTCCTTCTGGAGTTATGTTGTTCACATTCAAAGATAAGGCAGTTAATGCATCAGCAGCAGCCTTGCGAGTTGCCCAATCTGAACTGCCGAGACTCTCATGAATACTCTGCAGCAATGACTCCAAATTTTGTGGAGCAATTGCTCCCACCTGATATCAAGAAATAGGGGATTGAGATCATAGCCAGAAACGAATAATAAAGTCGGTTTTCTTGTTTTGCTTTCCACCAGAATTGCCAATGAACTGCTTAAATGAAAAATAATTACTGGTTCGAAAACGTGCTAACTCAGACAATATTTAATTTCAGAATGTCACTCAAGAGCTATCCAGTTATCTGCAAATTACAAGGGCATTGCTGGAAATTTTTTAACTATGGATGATTTTCAGGTAGCATTATTAGGCGGTAAGAAGAAAGATCTAATATTGTATGGAAGGAAAGTCAAAAACTCCAAAGGATCACAGAGAGCAAGCTTTAGAAGCATAACTCATTTAGTATAGAAACTAATAAAGTAACACCAGTCAAATTAAATAAAGCCTTTGAGGGCAAAGATCCTAATCATATCAATCTTATACCATTAATAATTTAAGCCATACTGATACTAGCATTGACTTCCATTTGCAGAACCCAATACTGCAAAGAATCAGATTCCACTTCCCTTCTCTAAGTGTTGCAGCATCAACATATCAAATATGCCAAATGATATCATCAAAGGTGCCATGAATTCTAACTAAAATCAAGCAAAAAGGCTCCGAGGCACATTCCACCATCTTAGACAAACACATTGACGCCCCGGCTTGCGCAGTCTTGTTGTTCTCACTCATCAACTCAAACAAAGGTTTCACAAAGAGTGAAACGACGCCGTCTCCACCATTACTGCCCTTCAGAGAGAGCCAATGTCCCTAACCTGGGAATCAGCGTCCTTGAGCCTCTTGACAATGTGGCCAATTATTTTGGTGAGATGGGTGGCGGCGTCGGTGGTGTGGGCGGCGCAAAGTGTAGCCGGGAAACGGATGCTCTCCTTCTTGACGGCGTCGTAGAGGCAGCTGAGGAACATCGATACGCCGTCGTTTGAGAGGGTTTGCATAATCTTCTCGAGGTCTTCAACGGCGATCAGATGCGTGTCGCGGTCGGCGAGTTTGGAGAGTGAAGTGAGGATTCGCTGCTTAGATTCAACCATGGCTAAATGAGATGACAGGGAGGAAGAAGATGATGAAGAAGCAGAGGATGCTCTTCCTGGGGTGGTTTGTTTTGTAGGTTTTGTGGGTTTTGCAGGTCTCTGCGAACTCATTTTGCTCTAGAATTTTCTCCGGCAATGGCCACTCGAACTTGCAGAAATGGAGAATTTTGAATTGAGAGAAAGAGGGAGAAAGAATGCGAAAAATATGCAGGGATTTTTTAGGGAAAAGGGTGAGAATCAAGGTGTGGATAATCTATCCATGGGGGATTTGGAAAGCAAAATGTGGAGCTGAATTGGGAAGATCCGTGGCTCTCAGTTCACTCTCAGAACTGAATTCGCACTATTCATTCTCTTTTTTCTTTTTAATCTTTGTATGTGCAGTATAGTATACGTTAGATCTTGATTTCATTAGTTTAGTCTAATTAGGTAAAATTATTTCATTAATTTAGTCTAATCAGGTAAAATTAACTTAAAATCGTACTCAAGGTGGTGTAAATTGAACTGTATAATATAGACAATAATATGTTCATAAGCAGAGATCATTTGGTGTCATGGACTCTCTTTTCTCTTTTTTTTTCTTTTTCTTTATGTTTTTAACATAAATTCTAGTCACACACTTTTACAATTTTCTACTTAAGATCTTTTATATTTACGTGTTTAACATCTTTTATATTTACGTGGCCTTAATCTTTAGGAGTTGTTTGTAAACTCTATTGCGTAAGCAGAAGTATAAGTTATAAAAATTTGTAGTAATAAGAGTAGTGAGTGTTTGGAAAAAAAAAAAAAAAAAAGTGAAAAACAGTAAATATAATCAGTTAAGGGAGTGTTTGCAAACTCTAAAATTAAGTAATTATATGATAAACGATTATTTTAAGCGGTTTTTGAGTGTTTGGAAAACCAATTTCTAATTATTTTAAGTAGAAATAAGTTAGAATCGAGAAGCAGCCTAATGCATACTTCTGGATTCTGCTTTGATTATGAGAATTTGTATATTTTATTTAGATAATAATATCCTTATTAAAATATTAATAATACATAATTAACTTTTTAAACACAAATAAAAGTTCAGGATAATACAATCATCATATCTTTTTCTTTCCTATTTCCATTAGAATTTTAAAATCTCAAAAATCTCCAATAAAATCTCAAGCAGAAAATTTTCGATTAAATTCTCAATTTCAAAAATCTCGATTAAACACTCAAAAATCTAACCTCAATTGAATTCTCAAGTTTAGAAATCTCCATTGAAATCTCATAACTAAAAAATATGCAATTACTAGGTAAATATTTCTCTTTTATCATTTTTTAGTTTTACTATAATTTTTTTTGATTATTTATTTTTGTGAAGATTTAAATTTTTTATTATAATCGAAGATCAAGATATATAGATAATCACCCAAACGATTAGCAAATTCAAAAATGATAAAAGAGAAATACTTACCTAGTAATTGCATATTTTTTTGTTATGAGATTTTAATGGAGATTTCTAAACTAGAGAATTCAATTGAGGTTAGATTTTTTAGTGTTCAATCGATATATAAGATTTTTCTGTAGTGGAGATTTTTTAAATTTTCAAATTCTAATGGAAATAGGAAGGAAAAGATATGATGATTGTATAAATCCTAAATTTTTATTTGCGTCTAAAAAGTTAATTATGTAATATTAAATTTTTATTTATGTTTAAAAAGTTAATTATGTAATATTAATATTTTAACGACGGCTAAAAATAATCAGAAGTTAGTTTTCCAAACACTCAAAAATCGCTTAAAATAATCGCTTATCACATAATCACTTAATTTTAGAGTTTGCAGACACTCCCTTAGTTCTGTTTTCCTCAATTTGATTTTATCTTATTTAATTTATTTATCATAAAAGTATATCATATTAAAAATAATTATAAATTAAGTAATAACATGAAAATTCTAATTTAATAATTTTCTTTTGCACACACATCGGGTGTGCAGGGTTGCTAGTTATCTCCAAAAAATAATTTCGTTTCTTGGACTCTAAAAATAATTTATTTTTTATCTATACTGTATTATTGAGCGCGAGACCCAACTATGATCTCATGGACTTGGTCTCTTTTTTTTATTTTTATTTAATTAGTTTATTTTTCTTCAATATACAGAGAACGTGTAACAATTGATTACTTATCTATTAACGTCACTTTTATTTAACCTCATTTTATTATTTTTTTAAATATATATTTTTTTATTTTTCTTTCTTATAATTTTTAATTTATATTTTAAATATTTCCAATTAATATATAATTATTATTAAACTTATAATAAGATTAATAATTTAATTTAATATATTTAAATAATAATTTTTTTTCTTGCACACGAATCGAGTGTGCAGAATTACTAGTTTATTTATTAATTTATTTCATCCGATTTTTATCTCATGGCTGTTTCTTTTTTTTTTTTTTCTCCCGAAGAAAACGAGGCCCGCAGGCCGAACTTAACTCAAATCAGTAATAACAGAGTTCGAAACAAACGAAGAAAAATCGGAAGAACCAATGCAGGCCGAAACCGCATTACGAGCTAACAAATGGGCGATAACATTCGCACCACGGCGAATACTAGAAAAACTGCACCTAGCAAAGCAAGAGGAAATACGCGTAATATCAGAAAAGATGTTGCCAAGCGAAGAGAGGTCCTCCTCAACTTTCTGCATCTGTTGGATCACATTAACATTATCCCCTTCCAAAATCACATGTTGCCAACTGAAGTCCCGTGCTAGTTTGACTGCTGAGAGGGCAGCATAGGTTTTTGCGAGCTTCGGATCAACAACATTCCATTTTCGATCAGTCTCCCAACCCACAACCGCTCCATTATCATATCATGACGGTTTCTTAACTTCTCTTTTATATATATAATTTTAATCACTTTTCACTTTCCACTTATTTTTTAAAATTTTATAATTACTAAAATGATATTATCTTATGCTACATATTCATTTATTTATCATATAGAATATATATTTAATTGAAATTTTTAATTTTAATATATTTATATAATAATAATTTTTTATTTGCACATAAATTGAATATGCAGAATCACTAATTATATTAAGTGAGAGAACCTTATAGTAACCGATTTGGTCTCTTGGACTCTAAAATTTTTTGTTCTATTTTTTCTATCACACTCTCAACATATTATTTTGTATTTATCTTTTAACTTCTTTTTTTTTCCCCCCTCTCACCTTACTCCCATTTTCTTTATTATATATTTATTTTATTTTCCCATATTTTTTAATTTCTATTTTGTATTATTTTTTAAATTTATAATCATATTCAAAATAATTTTAAAATAAATATTAATATAAAATTTTAATTTAATATATATTTAAAATAAATATATATTAAATTACTAGTAATTTAATATATATTACGAGTAATTACGAGTGTGCCAAAGTTACTAGTAATTTTATTATTTGCACACGTACGGTGCAAGAATTATTAGTTATTATTATTATCTGTGTTAAATGTGCCTAGTTTTAGTTTTGGACCTCTAACGCGGACTTAGGCAATATGACTTATTTTGGGCCTCTGTAAAGGAATATCTTATTGGGCCACATTATAGTTAAACACTAGTCCGGCCCAACCCGGTGTACATTAACATATATGAATCAATGAGTCGGATTTTAAACCGAATTCGATCTGAATCCGATCCGATTATTTGTATATTTGACCGATAAAAAAGTTCGATGGATCATATCCGATTATAAATATCCATTATTCGAAATAAATGGAGCGAATATGAAATTAAAGAATCTGATTCGTTAAAGATCCGAATCCAACTATTTATAATATTTTATTATATTAATTATTTTATTAATAAAGAATACTAATAAAAATAATTAAAATTAAACTTCCAATGGATTTATCATTGCATTAATAATATATCTTTTAATATTTATCTTAAAATAATATGTAATCTTTCTTTAATAATCTTAAAGTAACAAATGTTACATGAATACATGTAGAAATAATAACTAACTAATTAAATAATAATTATTATATGTTTATATTATATATATATATATATATTTCCTAAAAAAAATTTAAATTTATTATTAATCGGGTCGGATCTTTTATCGGAACCAATCCGACCCGATTTTATGTGGGCTCAACATTCATATATCGGATATCTTTATCGGATTCGAATCCGGAATTTTCAAATCCTATCCGGATCCAACCCTTTGACAGCCCTATATGATAGCGTACGCCAGAAATGAAGCATAAGTTAATTTTTTTTTATGTGAAATAAAACTAGTCGTTATTTGTATGTATACGTGAGATAATTTTCAATATATTTAGTTTATTTGTAGTGAAGTGACGAAAGGTCACTTGGTACCTTTAGTCATTAACTCATTATCCATAAGGTCTTAAAATATATTTCTCATAATCTATGTTTTCTGAACGAGTTTCATAATTTCACAATAAAATCCATATACTTATATAATATTGTCTTAATGTTGAGATGTTTTTGATTAGAAAGGATCAATTATAGTATCTCCTATTCCACAAATAATAATTATAATTTTCCAAATGTAGAGGGAATTTAAGAAATATAATAGTGCATATATTGAAGTTTTTTTGAGAGTTTTAAAATATAAAAGATAGAGTACAATTAACGATCGATGAATACAATTATTAATTAGAGCTCCTCTGACGACAATTTTTATAGCCCGAATGTTTGGGTGCCGAGGCAAATGAATGGTCCGTTATAGTCGAAGTGTTATTTTTAGTTTAATCTATATATGAGGGTGGAGCCTCGTTGACATATATATATATATATATATATATATATATATATATATATATATATATATATATATATATGAAATTATTAAGAAATTTAGAAAATTATAAGAAATTTAGAAAATTATAAGTAACTCGAGTTCGTGGACAATATAATATTTACATATTACATGTTAAATATAGTACGAGATGATATTTTAAACAAAATATTGAAAATCAGAATAAATTAGTAGGAGTTGAAAAACAAATTAATAAAATATATTAGCACATTTAATTTTGTAGTTCATATAAATTTAGAGCGTAATTAATTTGAAGAGTGCAAATAACAATGCTCATATTATATTCATACCTAATATGCTAAACAGCATGATTTGGTATATGTTAGATAATAATATTTGTAAGTTATGATTTTATAAGAATTAATATATGAGTTTATATATATTTGTAACGAACTAATATTTGATTATCATGTCGTCATAAATATATGTTTCTTTTTCCGTTAGTTTCATGGTAAGTAATTACTTATATATAACAAAAATCATATAACACTAGTAATTTTTGTATAGTCAATATGTAAATAAAAAAATATTATTATTAAAAATATATCGATTAAATATAAAATTTTGAAGTTTGTAAAACTTTATTTTAAAATCAAATAACTTAAAAAAAAAAAAAAAAAAAGAAACGTGTTTGAGATATATTTTTTAGAATTTCAAGTATGACATGAAATATTTTTTAGGGAAAATTGTCAATTTGGGATAGTAACATAATATGATTTGCATTTTTGAACTTTAAATTGGTATTTCCGATTTGAGGGATAGTAACTCTAAAAAATTTTCAATTTTAACCAACTCTCAACCGGAAACCTAATTCTACACCGGAAAAACCACACGTGATCGCCTAAAACCTGTTGAAGTCATGCGTGGCAAAATAACCTATCGAGAAAATTGCAAATTTGGGATAGTAACATACCCCAATTTGCATTTTTGGATTTTAGTTTGACATTTTCGATTTTAGAGACAATAACTCTAATTATTTCGCAATTTCAGTCAAATCTCAATCGAAAACCTAATTCTGTACCAAAAACTCGCACGTGATCGCCTAAAATCGATTGAAGTCATGCGTGAAAAAACAGCCTAGCCACATAAGCAAAACAAAGTCATGTCAATTAAATCATAATTTCACATGTTGCATAAGGACTTAAAATTAAAAACGCAAAACTGACAAAAAGAAAAAAGGGTCTTGTTCTTTCCACTATGTATTTAAATTTCACACGGAAAAAAATAATTGGCTTATCAAATTCTCTATCGAACCATCAAAAATATAAATCTACTATTTGTTTTATGTCAAGCAACATGTGGCGTAACTCCCGATAGAGCAGTAAAAGCAAGACGTGTAAGTGGATCGACTCATTAAGTTCCCATTGAAATAAGATCCACACAAGGAAAAACACTTACCATTCACTGGTTATTAGCGGCATCCCGAAAATGTCCGGATCAAAATATGACTTTCAAATTAAGTTTCGAATTGGTGGATGCTACCTAAGGAAGTGGGGATGTCATACGAAAAAGGAAGAGACTCATAAAATGGCAGAGACAATTTTTAAATAAATAGGGGAAAGAACAAGACTTTTTTTTTTGGTTAGTTTTGCATTTTTAATTTAAAGTTTTTATGCCACATGTGAAATTATGTTTTAATTAATATGGCTTTCTTTTGCTTATGTGGCCCACACTATTTTTCCACGCATGACTTCAACCGATTTCAGGCGATCACGTGCGGTTTTCCTGTGTAAAATTAGATTTCTGGTTGAGATTTGGCTGATTGAGAAATTTTTAGAGTTACTATCCCTAAAATCGAAAATGTCAAATTAAAATCTAAAAATACAAATTGAGGTATGTTACTATCCCAAATTTGAAAATTTTCTGATAGGTTGTTTTTCCACGCATGATTTCAACCGGTTTCAGACGATCATGTGCGGTTTCCGGTGCAGAGTTAGGTTTCCGGTTGAGATTTGGCTGAAAAATTGCAAAATTTTAGAGTTACTATCCCTAAAATCAGAAATACCAAATTAAAGTTTAAAAATACAAATTGCGCTATGTTACTATCCCAAATTTGTAATTTTTTCTATTTTTTAAAACAAATAAAATAAAATTCAAAAGTGACGTATTTGAGATTGATTAGCATTTCACGTGGGATAAGACTTTTCTTAAATCAAATAAGTTAAAATAAATTTGAAAAAAAAAGACCAAAAAACAGTTTCTATCTAAATCTCTCACTTATAAATTATTACATTAATAAAATATATATAGGCATACCCTACTAAATATAATTGTCATTATACAAATATACAATGAACATACAATTAATAGCAAAAGCCAAAATGTACGTATAGATTTTGACAATGATACGTGATGAAGGTGGTCCAACTATGTAAAATGATACATACTTTTATACTTATCCATATTGACAATTTAGACAAGATTAAAAAAACAAAAAGGGTTATTCTCCCGTGATTGATATTGATATTTTAAAAAGTATTATTATGATTCCTTTATTTCTTTTCAATCGAACAATTGATAAACGATCATTTTTCCTAAATTCTATTTATATTAATCAATTTGACAATATATACATGCCCCCTTTTATATGATTATTACACAAATAATATATATTAATATTAGCAATATACATACTAATTACTTATCTTTATTCTCATGTACTCTATAATATATCAAATTCCATGAATATAGGAATCACATCAAAAGGGAAGATATTAATGTGTGCACTAGATAGGACGATTCATCGAGAGTATCCAATTAGGGCCAATACCGTAATTATTGACTCGTCTGATAGTAATTTGAATTGTTGTTTAATTAGTGAAGGCATCAATCGTTTGGATATAGTGTATTTCATGAAACATGTTAGACACATCATACTGAAAGATTCTTTTGAGAGTTGATATAATAATCTATTGAGAGTATGAATCAGGAACAATCATCTAATAGTGATCTAAAATTATTTTTTGGTGAAAAATATCTATCCTTGGAGTTAGTTTCTATGTGCCATAAAGAAACCTTTAGTGTGATGTGCAATTGGCACAACATCAAAACTATATCCGAAAGACAAAGGCATAAATATAATTGATGTGTTTTTCCCCATGGCGTGGAAGATGATTCATCCCCTAAAAGACCAAGTTCAAATGTATCTGAGAAAGAGTGGGAGAAATATAGTACAATGGCATCATAATGATGGTTAAAAGCTGGTGATTCTTATCCTATTTACCCTTTGGTATTATCAAAGACCACCCAAAAAGTTGTAAGCGAGCTACCTCCCTCCAAACACTTTTTGTCCATTTGCTTTACTCTTTCAAGTGTGTTGTATAAGATTCTCACCATACATATATCAAACACAAAACATAGGCCAAAATACATTAAATCAACGCGGTTTATAGTCTTTGAGGTGCTCCCCATTGAGACGAGAAATCAGTCGCTATAAGTCGATTATAAATACTCTGATAAGCTAAGCAAAAAGACATAGATGAATTAACAAATTATGTCTGTTTTGTGGGTAGTTTTTGCTCTTATATAAAGCAAGATATGTCGTATATATGTAAAATGATATAGCGTGTAAAGTACTAAATCTTATATTAAAAACTTTATATTACCACCATAATTAGATTGATCATGTAAATATTTTATTGTTTATAATAATTAGCTATAAAATATAAACTAACAATTGTTTAGAACTTATCTGTTACTACATATAGGAAATTATGCGAAAAAATATCCCCTCTGGGGGCGGGGACCTGAAACCTGAAAGGCTGAAAGCATTAATTTACGAGATTTGTTATTTACTTATTTATTTTTTGACTTAATTACAGCCTACTGAGTAATTACAAGTGATATTGGGGCAATTTCAAATAACTCTCCATCAGTTTGAAGATTTTTACTGTACTTCCCGAAAATTTATACTACGATATAAATACTACATTAGAATATTTTAGTACTACATTATGTGAAAATTATACAACATGTTTTGATAGTGATGAAAATTTATATAACATAATAGGATATAAATACTGCATTATATCATATTCATACTACATGTGGAGAGTAAAATAAAATTTTGATGCCCAATTAGAGAGTTAAAGTAAAAATATGATGCCAAAATGAGGATATATCCGACATTACCCGAGTGATATTCCACTTTTAAATATAATTACATTTATATTCCTTTTATGAAATTTTAATTACACAACCTCGTAAATATATATCATTTTTTAAAGGGAAAAAAAAAAAGGATTTACCTGTAATTATATTTAAATTAGGGTTGACCGGTTTAATTAGGATATAAACTATAAAGTTGTGTAAATTTAGTAGGAAGCAGCAAGCTTGTATGGTAAATTGGTAATTGGTAGATGAACAGTTACAGTGTGTTCCACTGTTGTTTATAAAGATCTTTTAGTTCATAGTTATCTAATGAGAAAGCAAGGCGAGAAGGACGTCGGTCGGACCCATGTCATTTCCTCTGATATAAGAGCAGCTAGCATTTCGTGTGGTCCTGCTAATAATGGCGGTCTGATCAATATATATGCGTTGTGGTGGGCTGCCCATCCATCCATCCATCTCAATCTGGATTCTAGGGCTCGGATGAAAATGGAAGACAGAGAATGCTGCAATTGCGGCATGTATATATGGAAAGTGTTTCAAATTATTGAAGGTGGGAAAACAATGTACTACATCAGATATCAGTTCACTTGCAAAAAGCTAAGCTAAGCTACTACCGATGATGACTATTGGTGATAGAGAGAGGGCTTTCGATTGCCGAAAGGACTATTCCCAATTTCTTTCTTTGCTCTCAGACTCAGTATAGGGAATAGGGACGGATCACCCACAAACAGCACCATTATTCACAGAGAGAGTGTTTGTTTGAGAGGTGTGATTGGCTGGCTAGTGGCTAGGGTTTGAGGGGTGGTCTTGGTCGAGAACTGATGTATCGGTTTTATCACTCCGTCAGTGGCAAGTACAAAGCATGACTTCAATTGCCACCCTTTCTTGACTAATCAACACACAAAATTCACCCTACTTTTCATCTTTCCCCCAATTATGTCAGAAAACCCCTTTTGAATTCATCAAGAAATTAACCCCTTTTAGTTAGTGGGTTTTTTCCCTTCATCTACAGATGAGAGAAGCAATTAAAGACCTATCTCCCCTCATTAAACCCTGGGATACAATACATACAGATTACAGACACGGAGAGATTAGGTTTCTCTTTTTAGTGAAAGCGACACGTAGGTGGAAACTGGGTACGCAGTCAAAAGCGGATTAAGCAGAGACCAGGCCCTGCTACTGTTTATGCATATATACCATATAATTGTCCTTTCATAGTGAGGCTGTCCCACGTGGAATTGGAATTGGAATTTTTCAAAGGAACCCTAGATGGAATGATCTAGAGACAGATATATGTACAGGAAGAGAGACACTCAAGTTTAATTTTACTCACTCCAGTCACTGTAAATGAGGGAGGATGACGACCACATACACACACACAAATATCCATGCATATATATGGTTGAAATTAATACATAGATACATACATACAGGGAAATTCTTATATAAATCGGGTATAGGGCACTGTTCCCTACATCCGCCTCTAATACACAATAAAAAAAATTATTTTTTTATTTGGATATTAGAGGCGGGTATAGGGAACGGTATCTACACCCCACTCATACAAGAATTTCCCCATACATACATGTGTATATATATGAAGAAAGATTGATGAGGATAGGGGGAACAAATTACATTTTTTTGTCCGTCTTTTGTAATTTTAATCTCATTTATTTGAAATTTGGTAAATTTTATCTCATTATTTTTTAAACAGTTATAATTTTGGTTTCATCGTCAAATAATCTATGAGAAATGTAATTTTTTGCACTTAAGTGTAATTTGGGGAAAAAATTATTGTTCATTATGTTTCTTTTTGTAAGAGTTTGCTTATTGATACTTTATTTTAGTACCGTATTACCTTAATGGGAATGATTTAGAATAATATTTCAAAATTGATTTACAGTGCTAAAATAGGGTATTAATAAATGAATTCTCGCAAAAAAAAACTTAATAAACAGTATTTTTCTTCAAATTGTATTTAATGAAAAAAATATATTTTTTATCAATTATTTGATGGATAAGATTAGAATTGTAACTTTTTAAAAATAATAAGATTAAATATGTTTAATTTTAAAGATATAAAATTAAAATTATAAAAAATTTAAATCTTATACGACTAAAAATAGGGTGTGGGTAGGTTACTGGTATGATCACGTGAAGGAGTGCATTGTGTCCACTTATATATATATATATATATCAATTCCCAATTAAAATCCAGCTGCAAATGCAATCACTCTCGTCCTCCAAACACGAAGCTCTAGAATTTCTATTTCCTCCGATTGAGACCTCACTTAATTGCCTTTACGCCACTCACATTCACATATATCTATGTGCACCGAATTATTTCGCACACCATTTCTCTTTCTTCTTCTATTCTCATTTCTCAGGGACAAGGGACAAGTGACAACCCTCCAATTATACAATTTTTCCGTTTTTTAGAGGGGGTTTTCTTTGAATAGTATCCATAAATTAAAAAAATTCTTTTTAATTCTCCATTTTCAAAAAGTTCCCGTTTGTTCCCCAGATGACAGGCCAAATTCCCTTGAACTCCTCATTGTTATATAAAAACTTAAGAATCGAGTACTCAAATCCCCAAATCACGTAACTAAATCCCCAAATGATGTATTTGGCGATTCTTAAGTTTTTATACAACATGTCAAAAAAATGGGAAGTAAAAAGGAAGTTTGATTTTCATCTGGGGAGTTCAGAGGAATATTTTTTAAAGTGGAAAATAAAGAGGAATTTGAGTTTCCACTGGGGAGTTTTCGGGGAATTCTCCGTTTTCAGAACTACTCCTAATTAGTCATACATTTTAACTCAAATTTATAAGGACTTTTTTTTTTAAATTCTCAATGAGTTGAAAAAATTTTAGTTTGCTCTCCATGTTTAAAATTATTTTTGTTCACTCCCCAAATGAGAATCATAATTTTAGTTTGTTCCCCATTTTTTGCAACGCATACGACATATTGCGAAAAATATACAACATATTACGATTTGAGTAAAAAAACTCAAGAATCGCATACCTAAATCGTAATATGTTGTATATTTTTCGCCATATGTCGTATGTGTTGTAAAAAATGGGGAGCAAACTAAAATTATGATTCTCATCTGGGGAACGAACAAAAATAATTTTGAACATGGGGAACAAACTAAAAATTGATTCCACAATTGAGGATTTTTCTTTAATTCCCCAAATTTATAATCATATTGGATTTAAATTGGTTCAAAAAGGTGTATATTTAGGAATTAGCATGTACGGGTTCTTGGAATTGCCTGATTACAATTCATACCAAAATATTGCAAATTTCATCCTTAAAAAAATTTTAAAATTACAAATTATCTAACTGCATTAAAGTTGAGTTGATTTTATGAGTTAATTGACAAGACCTCAAGGTGATTTTCTAAAGTCTTTTTTTTTTTTGATATTATACTTTTGGTGTTTTTTTTTTTTTTTATTTTGTATTACAAGTTTGGTGTAATCCTCTTTTTGACACCCTCATAAAATTTTATATTGAATTCTCTTTTTGAAAAAACGGATTCACTGTACACTACAGTGAGTTCGCTTTTTCAAAAAGAGAATTCAATACAAAATTTTATGAGGGAGTCAAAAAGTACAGTGAATCCATTTTTTCAAAAAGATGATTATACCAAACTTACAATACAAAAAAAAAAAAAAAACACAAAAAGTACAATATAAAAAAAAAAAGACCCCAATTTTAAAAATTCTCCAGACCTGAACTTAAAATTTTCAAAATATTAAAACCATATTTAAAAGCTATTTATTTATGAAATACTCAAATCTAATTTAATTTTTAAACTTTTGAATACTTTTTTTAAATTAAGAATAAAACGATCAATTCACTTATTAATAATAGAATTAAACCTAACTGTAGGGATAAGGAACGTAATATATTCGTCTAAGAGAATACAAGTTGTAATTATGTAATTTATAAGGGGTACAGATGTAAAAGACCCTTAGGATTTACTGTTCAATAAATAATGGATATTACCTGCTGTAA
The DNA here is from genome assembly GCA_037501455.1 of Lantana camara. Classification (NCBI taxonomy): domain Eukaryota; kingdom Viridiplantae; phylum Streptophyta; class Magnoliopsida; order Lamiales; family Verbenaceae; genus Lantana; species Lantana camara. The sequence continues at coordinate 93,929,492 of CM074860.1, read as the reverse complement.
TTAACTTAACTAAAATCGGATTCAAGTATTTTAATTGTTCATACTTTACTGTGCTGCATTTTGTATTTTTTTTTTTTTTATTTCTGTTAAATTGTATTATTAATAACGAATGATGATATGATATATATTCTTTGTAAGAACGAAAACAGAATTAAGTAATCTATACTATTATATATTTGATAACGACGTTTGACTTTTCAACTATGCATTTTCGATAACATGGAATTTTGTGGTTTTTTTGAAGTTTTTAATTACATATAAAAATGTGATTGGCTTATCTTTATTGAGTATATTATTTTAGTATGAAAATAAGTAGTAACTAAGGAAAATAATTATATTTAGCAAGTTTGACTAAATGATATTTTATGTTTTTTTTTTAGATTTTCAATTAAATAAAAAAATGTGATTGCCTTATCTTTATGTTGTATATTATTTTATTAAGAAAATAAATAGTAATTAAGAAAAATAATTATTTTGACAAGATTTATAATATACTTTTTATTTGTATTTTTTCTAAATGATGAGATTTTAGAATTCTGAATCTATACTATTATATATTTGTGAACCATGTTTGACTTTTTTTGTGTATTTTTTATGATGTGTAATTTTATTTTATTTTTTTAGGTTTTAAATTAGATAGAAAAAATGTGATTGGTTGATCTTTATTTTGTAAAATATTTTATTATGAAAATAAATAGTACCTAAAGAAAATAATTATATTTGTCAAGATTCATAATATAATTTCCATGTAAGAATTTTTTAAATAATATATATATTTTTTTTATCAATATAAATAAATGTTATTAATTTGATTATTAAAAATATATAAATGTTCATAAAGGAATATATAAATGTTATATTTGTTTGCACCCACAATTAAGGAGACTTAATTGACATCCACCCCATAATTGGGTTGGTATTTAATATTATTATTATAATTAACGAAAACTTACGTTAATAAAGTTTAGGTTGAGAACTTTTGTATATTCAGTAGGTCATCCATTCTATAGTTTAAGAAATCTTTATCACTATTATTAATTAGATTAAAAAGATATCCATAAAAAGAAAAAAAAAACTATAACAAAATTTATAGAATGTTAAATTGTAATTCATGTTCTTGATGAGACTTTTCAAGTTTGAAATCTCTGAAGTGGCTGAGGAAGTTCAAAAGATTTTGTGATTTCTGACTCAATATCTTAAGGTACGGATTATTTTTATTTTCATAAATTATCATATTTGAGATTTTAAAAATATGGGTATGCAATAAACGAATTAATTCAAAGTTTAATTATATTATTTGAATCTTACATTTTGAATTAATTATTTTTAGGATATCAAGTAGCAATTTAATTCATTGATGGAACTGACGAAGTTTGAAAATCTATACGAGATTAACGAGGTTTAAAGAACTTTCAAAATTTTCGGATCAATTTCATAAGGTACGAGTTGTTTTTGTTTTTGTTTAATTGTATAGATTTAATCTTATATTTTGACTTCATTAGTTTTTGAATATTTTGACTAAGTTTGAATTAATTCATTTTAAAATATCAAGATACAATCCGATTTTGTATTGATATTATTAGAATATATTATTGTTAATGTCATGTTGATGTGAAAATGTTGATACCACTGTTATGCGAAAATGTTGATTAAGGTTATAGTAAACGCTTTCTTTTATGTTTATGAGGTTGATGCCATGATTAAGGTTTATAGGCTAGAATTGTATTAATTTTAAACTGAAAATAATTTATCAAATTATGAACTAATAGTTGAACTAAATTGAATTCCAAACAAATTTAGTACCATTATAAAATGTTATAATCTGACAAAAAAAAAAAAAAAAAGAAGAAAATATTGTAATTATAATTACATCACAAATGACACGACAACTTTCTTTCATGCTTATGCGATGCAAATCGTTATGAAAAGTGATATTTTTGTAATAACTAATTTAGGTCAAATAAATTCAATTATCTTTTTTATTTTTATTTTGTGCAGGGATAAAATGAACAACAATCAAATCAGTTACAAGCTTGCACGATTGAATAGAAAGAAGGACTTATATATTAAACGGCATAGCGGAGTAAATGATGGTTTAGTGGCCGAACATTTAGCACGATTACAGATAGAATATTAATTTTTGTCCGGACTCCATAATAACTCTCCAAATGAAGTACGAGATTCTAATATCTATAGCCCACCATCAAGAGGCAGATGAGCTGCCCGAGGAACATCGACACGTTCGAGACGAGGGTCATCATCTCACACAACTAATTTAATGCATGATGGTTACATTATTTCGAATGATATGCTCCCATTAATATTTTACATATATGTTGGTATATATTTATCGAATTTTGATATATATGTTATTGAATTGTGATTACATCTTTTGTCATACATCATAATATTTATATTTATTCAATATAGGGGAAGTACAAGCTGGTGGTGGTGGTCATGACCAATTCAATTCACAAGAACTCTGTTCTGTTCCTATTTTACTCGGTATAATTTAATTGTTTAGGCATTGATCATATTATTTAGTTATATATGTTCACTTATTTTGTAAATGTATACTATTATATCCATAGATCACATTATTGATGAGCATAGAATTATTACAGATCAAGGTCAAGTTGATGCAAGAGGATATGTGGAAACTACAAATCGTAATATTTCTTCTTTTATATATAATTTTTATTTTAATTTCAACTTTTTATTTTGTTGATTTAATGATTTTTTTATGTATATTAATTATTAGGTGTTGATCAAAATATTGTAGGTCAAAAATCCCATATTATTAATATTCCATGCACACAATCAATTAGTTATAACCGGTACATCTATTTATGAGCATGGTTGTACAAATATAGCTCAGACACATGTGAATCGACATGAGGAACATGACTCTAACTTAAAGAGTATGTATCTTATGTTAATTTGCCACAATTCATTTTTTATTTTAAATTAAAGCACTTTCATGTATCTATCATGACATTACGTACTATCAATTAGGGGGTCAATGAATTTTCGGAGTTAGAAGATGAAGTTTTTGTACCCAGTACGTTTCCATCGGGAAGCAACAATAATCTCGGGCCTCCAATATCTGTATGTGTTTCAATGAAGTAAGGTATTGTAATCCAAAACTTTTTTTTACCATTTGCATATTTTATGAATATATTATTTTGTATATTTATTCATGGATTTCATGTATTCAATTATTTTTTGAGATTTTGGTATTTTAGTCTTTATTTTGAATTATTTATAGCATGCTCTATAAGTACCCTTATTCCTTTGTGAACCGCAAGATAGGATATTCGAATCATTAGGGAGGATTATTAGTAATTTTTATATTGTTAGGAATTGTTAGTTGCCCAATATTATTTTTTATAGGTTAAAAACTTCATTGAATTTATTGTCTAAGATTAAGTTGTATTTATATATAAGCATTCAACATACAATATCGTGTTTAATAATTGCGTTTCTAAAAAAGATTTCAATAAGTTATAGTTAATATTATGTTAGATATGTTAGATTTCAATGACTTATAATTAATATTATGTATTTCTTGTGAAAAAACCAATCATAAAAATATGATAATATTAAAATAAAGAAAATATTCAAAAGTGGAGCAATGTATTAAAAATAATCCAAAATTCTTATTGATAGTATTAGAACTGATTAGTTATTACGAAAGAAAAAAATGATGTTGGATTTTGTCGGTATTAGAAAAATCAACAACCACAAAAAATGGAGCAATGTAGATAGGAAAAATGACAAAAAATTAGATCACAAAAGACAATAAAATTATGAAAATAAATATTGAAAAAATAAAAGAAAGGAGAAAAAATTAATAAATAGAACAAGTGACAAAATCATAATTCAAATATCTGTGATGTAAAAGAAAAATTGTTAGATTAAAAAAAGTTTCGTACAAAAAAATCATATACATGGAAATCTAAATTGTGTGATTGAGAATAAAATCTAAATTGGTGATAATAATAAATTGTAATATTATAGTATCGCTCACAAAAAATATTAAGCCCTAAAATTACTATGGGGTGAATCTCCAAAAATAAAGAAGATTAAGAAAGAAAGAAACGAATCTAACTCATTAAAAATTAAGAAATGTTTAAAAGAATTATAAAAGCTACACAAACTAAAGACAATAAAATTATAAAGAAATGTTCTTGAATTCAGAAAAGAAAACTAATTTCATTATAAAGTTGTAACGGCATGATTGGTACGATGGAATGGGGTGGAAATGAAATGAGCATTCTCACATCCATTTTCAAATCCTTGATTGGTATAAAATATAATTGGAAATGATCATTACTAAGGTAATGTTCATTCCTACAAATTTGAGTTTATCCATTCCTTAGGTACCCCACAGTATTAATAATTTTCAATCTTCATAATTTATTTATTTTTTATATAATCGTCATATAGTTGTTAAATTTATATTATATTATAATTTTTTTATTATTACGAATATATAATAACGTTAAAAATTTAATAAATTGTATTAGATATAGGTATAAATACAAATATAAATATATTATATATTATATAAATAAAAATACATGTTGAATATATTGTTTTATTTACTTATAAATTTATAGATATTCATAAAAAATTAAGATATTCTATAAAAATTAAATTTGATACTTATATTAAATTTATTTTTAAATATCATGCATTATATTAAATATAGTAAAATCTCATAATCTATGTATGAATATAAAATTATTAATATATTTTATAATAATTATATGTATTTATAAATCACTCTGGATATATTTATATTCACAGTATTAAATTTACAAAAAATGCCATACTTTAGGAGTATAACTAATATTTAATTTTGCTAATATTAAAAAGTAATTTGTTTTGGGGGTAATATGGGATAAATCCCCAATTGAGTATCATATTTTTACTTAACTTCCTATTTGGGCAAAATATCGTATGATTTTCACATAATGTAGTACTTAAAATACTTCTCAAAATATGTTGTATAATTTTCACAAAATGTAGTACTAAAACGTTCTAATGTCGTATTTATATCCTATTATGTAGTATAATTTTAGGGAGAGTTAAGTAAAAATATTCCAAATTGATAGGGAGTTATTTCAAACTGTCCCTTTATTTTGCATATTTTGTAGGCTACCAAGAGTAATTGGATTGCATATTTTGTAGGTTGACCCAAGTTATTTAATTGTAGTTTATACATTCACGAATTTGTGATTTTTTAAAACTCTGTATCTATAATAGTTACTCAATACTATGTATCTGTTAAAGCAAAGTTATATTCTGAATAGTAAGTTTTATTTGAGAATAGGGCTAGATATATATACTATAAATGACACATTAGGATATTATACATTAATTTAATTAGTAACATACATATTAAACGATAAATAGAATATACATTCATTAAGAAAATAAAAGACCACTTTTTATCCTTTTTCTTTGTCTTTGCCCTTTTGGTAACGAAGCGTAAAGTAGGATGAAAAGAAGATGGAAAGTGTAGAAGAAAATTTTGTTAACAATGTATATAAAAAGGATAATGAACCCATTTAATTTTGTTTAATGCATTTGCACCCCTCCTCATAGCCATGCACTATTCTTTTCATAATTTGGGCCTTTTCCGTCTACTTACGAATAGTACTCATTTAAATAAAAGTATTGGGATAATCGCTCGAAAATTTCTGTTAAATATCGAAAGTGTAAAATAAACCTTATATTTTAAAAAATAACATAAAAAATCCTATGTTTTATAAAAATCAATATAGAAAACCCTCAAAAAGAGCCGCATGCGCTAGAAAACTCAATTTTAAATATTAAAATTACAACAAAAATTAGACAAAAAACATTTAAAAATTTCTAAGAATTATGAAATAATATTTAAAAAAAAAATATTGGAGAGCATATATAAAAGAAATAAATGAAGAATATAAATTACATGTAAATTCATATTGGAAAGCAAAAATTGAAAAACGATGGTTTACGGAAAAAAATATCGCCAAAAGTGGGCAATATATATACTATCAAAAACAGAAACAAAGATTACATATTAAAATAAAGAGAAAATTACATTTTTAGTCCCACAGTTTATAGGTAAAAAAAATTTCATCCTGTACAATTTTTTGCGTTTCTGGAAGTTTAATTTCTGACCAATTTAGTCCAAAACACAAAAAAAAAATAATCCACTTTTGGTACCAAACGGAGTTAAAGAGCCGTTAATTTCTTTTTTTGATGGAAAATTTGAATGTGATGAGTATTTTTGGAAGAATTTGAGCACGTTTTCCAAAATATATCAGCTCATTCAAAGGTATATTAATTTTCTTTATTAATATATATATATATATATATTTATTTAAAATATAATATTTATGGATGGATAATAATGTAAAAAATAGTTTGTTAACTAGATTATTCGATATGAATTGTTAATTTTTTTGATTTATTTTAATAAAATAATTATAATTAAAATAAATTGAAAAAAATATATATTTATATTTTAAGATAATATTTATATAAAATAAAAATAAAAATTACGAAAAGGAAAACCCCCTCTCTAAGACTCACACAAATACTGTGATTTTATAATTTAAATATATATTTATATTAATTTATTCTTTATTTTGTATTTATTTAAAATACAATGTTTATGGATGGATAATAATGTGAAAAATAGTTTGTCAACTTGGTTTCTATATGAATTTTTAATATTTTTTTTGATTTATTTTAATATAATATTTATAATTAAATAAATCAAAAAAAAGTTTGTATTTATATTTTAATATAATATTTATATAAAACAAAATTAAAATTAAGAAAAGGAGCCCCCCACCATCACACATCGTGACTTTATAATATAAATATATATTTATATTAATTTATTCTTTATTAATATATTTATTTATTTAAAATATAATTTTTATGAATGGATAATAATGCAAAAAATAGTTTGTCAACTAGGTTATTCTATATGAATTTTTAATATTTTTTTTGATTTATTTTAATATAATATTTATAATTAAATAAATCAAAAGAAGTTTGTATTTATATTTTAATATAATATTTATATTAAAAAAAATTAAAATTAAGAAACGACCCCCCCCCCCCCCCCCCATTATGATTTTATAATTTAAATTAATATATTTACTTATTTAAAATATAATATTTATGAATGGATGATAATGTAAAAAATAGTTTGTTAACTAGGTCATTATATATGAATTTTTAATATTTTTTGATTTATTTTAATATTATATTTATAATTAAAATAAATCAAAAAAAGATTTCTATTTATATTTTAATATAATGTTTGTATAAAACAAAATTTTAAATTAAGAAAAGGAGCAAAACCCCCTCCCCCCAGATTTTATAACTGAAATATATATATATATTAATTTGTTATTTATTAATATATTCTTTCATTTAAAATATAATATTTATGGATGAATGATTATATAAAAAGTAGTTTGTTAACTAGATTATTCTATATGAATTTTTAATTTTTTTGATATATTTTTATATAATATTTATAATTAAAACAAATCAAGAAATTATATTTATATTTTAATTATAAATATTGTATTAAAATAAATCAAAAAAGTTATATAATATTGCAAATTTCCCACTAGAAAGAGAAACTAACTGCTCTTAACCCCGTGTGGTACCAAAAGTTAATTTTTTTTTGTTTGGAACTAAATTGGTCAAAAATTAAACGTGCAGGACCGTAAAAAATTGTACGGGACGAAAAAATTTGTTGCCTATAAATTGTGGGATTAAAAATATAATTTTCTCTAAAATAAAATATGTTAAGACCTATTTCAAAAATTCTATAAATAATGGGGTAAAAACTGAAATTATAGAAATTTAGAGACTATGCATATGAATAAAAAACAACCTATTTTAAAAAAAAAAATTCACACTACCAGCGCACATAATACAATTGCAGGTCATAAAATTTTTTGTGTAAAGTTTAGAAAATAAGAAATTTTCTATGAGATATTTTATAACACAAGGTTTTTTACGCTCATTTCAAATAATAAAAGGGGGTTGCGTCATGCGTGCATATAGTTCTAAAAATATTATATATTCTATTTCTATATATTTAAAAAAAAAAATAAATTGATTTATTCTATATCAGGATTTAAAACAAATTTATAAGTGAACTTACATTATAATCTCAATATAATAATATAAAAAAAGAAAGTTATTTTTTTGAAAACACCCAAAATTATTATTTAAAATAATTTACCATTTAATTAGTTTTTTAATATATATTGAGTTTTTATCTTTTACACATTAAGTTATAAAAATGAACTTACATTATAATCTCAACATAATAATATAAATAAAGAAAGTTATTTTTTTGAAAACACCCAAAGTTATTATTTAAAATAATTTACCATTTAATTAATTTTTAAATATATTTTGAGTTTTTATCTTTTACACATTAAGTTATAAAAATGTCAATTTACTCAAAATGAATTTAAACCCTACTAAAATGTACTTTGTAATTTTCTAAACTCATACGGACTATCGATCATATAATATTTTTATCTAATTTCATACTAGATGTAATTATTCACTGTTTTAATGTGTGTGAGAAGTGTAGGTGTAAATAGATATTTTATATCAAGACCTTAGACTTTTCTTCTTAATGGATTCCTTTGTGGAGCTCACATGTTACTTTTTCACTGCAAATTTATTATATCTAGTGGAAGTACATATACTACGTTGTCTTCCAAAGACTCAAGTTTTGATTTCTAACATAGTTAATGAGCTATACTACCCTTCACTTTGAATATATGTAAAGTTGAAAGTTGAATTCTGATGGTGTGGTTAAGTGGAAATGACTCATTCTTTTTAGCTAAAAGATATATATATTTCATTTTTTGAAATGCCTATAATTTAATGAGGGGATTAGACACTGTAACTGATCATTGATATTTTGATTTAGACCGGAAAGCTCGGATATAAAGTTGGATCCAATCCCTTAAAAGCAAACCACAACAAAATTGGACCATCACTACAAGAACACCAAAGCGATAATGAGTGGTTCATGTTTGAGCATGCATCAAACCACACTTTCATTATCCAAAGTGACATGAAAATATGTCACTCTTAAAGTAATGACATATACATTATAACTAGCCCTAGTTTCTTCCCTCCATGCCTGTCTCTCTCAAAAACCCCATTTCCTTTCTCACACATATACCTATACTATCCACCCACTCACTGCCAACAAAACACAATATTGCAAACAGAGACACCAATTTAAAAACATGACTCCACCTTATCATTCTAGTAAAGCTTTAAACAAACTGTCCTTTTCACCCAAAAGTTGCCATTTTATCAGTTTCTTAAAATGACCCCAAAATTAGGACAACCACTTGTGGATCATATTGTGTAAGAGTAGTGTGTATGTGTCTGTGTAAAGATATTAATTTTAGGGTTCATTCAAACTTAAAGAGTAAATTTAGCATGAACCCTAAACTCAAACTTCTTGTATGGATCAAATCTAGGGCACCATATTTGTAATTTGAAAAATTTTCAATTAGGGATTCTATTGATGTAGCACAATCCCTAGTTTTAATTAAAGTGGAGGGACCCTACCCTACATATTTAAATTGTACCGATTTTCATATAATTTACGTTGTTTTAAAAACCATAACATAATTTATATCATAGGTGCATATGTGGAATTTAAGAGTTCAACGTATATATATAGGATTTTTCTGTTTATAGTACCTATTCACTTTATCTTGACCCCACCACTAATAATTCAATATCGAGGACCGCATAACAACACGAATCATTATATAACTATAGGGGTATATGTGGAATTTAAGACTGACGTTGTATCATAAATTTTTTTGTATACCTAATCTTAACTTTAACACGGCTCCACCACTAACATTCTCACGATGATGCGGGAACTCAAACTCAAAGACCGCACAAGCCATTATATAGTTTCACATACCTATCACAATATCATCACACACCATAGATATAGAAATGGTTTCACACCATCTTTATATGCCTCAAAGTTGTACAAACTTAAGTTATCAGCAGAGTTAGTCTCACTCATAGCTTACTTAGCTGTATAGCAAGAATAAAGATGCAGCAGTACTACTGCTCAAACAGCACCAATCCTAACTACAATCCCCCTTTTCCAGAAAATGACATTAACATCAACAATTCTTCTATTTCTTCCAAGTTACAAGACCCCGTTTCCAATAATTTCTTGTTCAGTTTTCCCAATTCTCCACACATCCACCTCGAGTACGAGGATGCTTATAACCAATTCCTTCAGCTCTTTGACTACCAAAAATCAATGGAAAATCAAACCCCCGTTACTCATGACAACAACCCGAATCAAGAAACCGCCGCCGGGGGTGGATACCAGCCGCCGCCGCCAGCTAGGAAAAGATGCTGTAAGAAGGATAGACACAGCAAGATCAACACTGCCCGGGGACCGAGAGATAGGCGAATGAGATTGTCCCTGGAGGTTGCCCGGAAGTTCTTCGACCTTCAAGATTTGTTGGGGTACGACAAAGCGAGCAGAACCGTGGATTGGCTGATCAAGAACTCGACGGCGGCGATCAGGCGGCTGGAGAGGTCGAAAGGCGGCGGCGGAGGCAGCTGCAGCTTTAACATGGCAGCAACCGCGCACAGCGGATCAGCATCCGCTTCTTCCGACGGCTGCGAGGCCGTTTCGTCCCCCAACCACTCCACCACCACCACGGCGGCGGCCGCAGGCGCCGTCGCCGTCGAACCCCAGCAGCAGCTTCGTGCGAAGCCGAAAAGGAGGAAGACAATTAGAGCGGCGAGAGCCCCTGTGGAGAGAGAGTCGAGGAAAAGAGCGAGAGAGAGGGCCAGAGAGAGAACGAGTCAAAAAAGACGGCTGCTGCTGGATGGAAGTACGAATCAGCCAAAGATATTTAGCAAAAACTCGAGAGAATCTCCAATGGAGGCCAGCACTGAGTTCGATGACTTGAACTCGGAAACTCAGGTCAACCCGTTGCTCTACTCAGCAACATGGAATCCATCTGCCATGTATCAGAGCAATGCTGGAATTGTTTCCCACCATGTAAGTTCATCAAAAATCCTGCATAAAATGTAATTTCTTGAAAAAAGAATATATACTATTCTATTGAAAAAGTGGAATTATTCTATGTAAGTAGTGTATTATTTTTAATTCTTGTTATTATTTCGAACTTAATTAATTATATTTAATCTAACAGATTGCAGATCAGGAGTTTGATTGCGGCCAGGCATGGGAAGCTGCCTACAACAGTACTGCTTTTAATTGATCTGGATAATCATAAAATGTTGGTATGGATCGGAGGAGATTAATTAGATGGTTCATGATTGGAACAAGGATTAATTATTGGAAAAATCTTGGTAAGAGTGATCGATGTGCTTAGAATATCGAGTTAATTGTACATATTATTCTGCACTTAATTTTAATTTTTCCTTCTTAGTTTGTTTTTCCTCAATAAGAGAAATAATATATGATTCGATCCGAATCTGAAGGGAATTGAAGTATTGAAATGTGTTTATATATCTTGTCTATTGTCAATATTTTTTTCTTTCTTTTTTGTAGTGTATAAAAAAAAAAAAAAACTGTTTGATTTCTATTCATTTCATCAATTTTCCGTAGGAATATCCAATGTCAAAGACTTATAACAAGAGACGACATTCTGTTGGAAATTTCAATCGGGATTTCTGTCTATGTTTCATAATTTTTTTTTAGTGATTTTATATATTAATTCCTATATCGATTTTTCGTCGGAGTATCCAACGTCAAAGACTTGTACCAAGAGATGGCACCCTGTTGGAAATTTCAATTGGGGTTTCTGTGATTCTGTCTATGTTTCACAATTTTCTTTTAGTGATTTTATATAATTCATATATCGATTTTCCGTCGGAGTATCCAACGTCAAAGACTTATACCAAGAGACGACACTCTGTTGGAAATTTCAATCGGGGTTTCTGTCTATATTTCATAATTTTCTTTTAGTGATTTTATATAATTCCTATAGTTATGTTTGGTCCCTCACTTTAATTTGTTAGGGTTTTGTTAAGTTTTATCTATGATGTTTCTAAAGTAAAAGACAATCAAATGTAATTTTTTGAGTAATAATTGTATCGTAATTAAATTTAAATATAGGATATATAGTCTGATATTATTCTTCTTATTTATATATGAAAGTATAATTATATTTTGACCTAAAAAAATGACTATCAATAACAATTGTAATGGAACTGCAGTGGCTGAATAGAAACTTAGGATATAATTACTAGACTCTAAAAGTAAATAACGTATAACCTTAGTGTGTGTGTATAACTGTGCAACCGTATAGGTGTCTTATATTTATAATATAATGTCATTTAAACTTTTTTTTTAAACGATTTTGATTAAAAAATAATTGACGTGTATATTTTATAAACATATATCACGTTATGTTTTTTTTAACAAAATCATCAAAAAAAAGTTTAGATATTGACGGTATGTCTTATATAAATACAAATATTGGATGATGTTATTCAATGAAAGTTTATTGAAATGATAAATTGTAAAAATAAAATAAAATTTGAATGACAACATTTTTTTTCTAAAAACTTTGTAACTTGCGTTCAATTCATAGATATGTAATAAGGGAAGTTTATTCCTAGAAATTATATGTAGCTAATCCCCAATACTGTATATTTTATGTTATGCATTATGAAATTTTCTTTTAATACACGCTTTCTCAATGAAACTCGAATTCATGACCTAAAAATTTATAAGGGTATATACTTTCTATTAAACTATCTATTTATCCCATGTATGAACTTATACCCGCCGCTCCCCAAAAAAGAAAAATTGGAAAAAAAATTATTTTTAAATACGATTTTTGGAATATTTATAATTTACTCCTCAAATTAGAAATTTCAGCTTTTTTATTTTTAATATTTCAATTTTTATCCCTCTTTACACGTTAAATTCTTTCTCTATATAAGTATATATGAGATATGTGTACTAATTATCATATTTAAAAGGAGTATTAAATAAAGAATGGGAGAAAATAAAAATAATTTTTTTGAAGGGTGAGAAATAGATAATTCTAACTGGAGGAACATGATTAATAGTATATTTACTTTGGGAAGAAAAGGAATTAAGAAGCATATAACATCAGATCACTAAAAGAATCACGAACATAAGAACAATAATTAACTTAAAAAAAGTTTATAGTCATATTTGAAAGAATATATTAAATATCAATAACAGTTAAAAAGTCAGAATAAATACTAATTAATATGTTAATAAACTGAATTAGATTTCATTTCTTAATTTGTTAGGGTCCGTTAGGTTTGATATCTGATGTTCTCAAAATACTCTTTTTTTTTTTTTAATTTTGTGATTTTACCAAAATGCCCTAAGGGACTGAGTTGTTGAATTCATACTATATCTATGGGTCATTTTGTTAGAATATGTATGCATTAAGGATGATTTTATAATTTTATTATTATTTTTATATAATTCAAGCTACTACATATGGTGCATGCTAGGTCACATGTTGAGGATAAAATAAAATAATTTCATCATTTTATATTTTTCCAATGATTATATATGTCCAATCAAAAATTAAAATTCACATTTATATTTTTAAATGCAAGAATTAAGAAATATTAGGTCGTTTTAAAGTAAGAAATGCATACTAAGTCCAATGCAGAGAACTAAGTGTGAATGCATTGAGTATAATAGAAGGGTGATGTGATCTAGCTATGGTACATGTTTATGAACGTCACAATAATAGAAAATTTTCCTCTGATTACAATTGTTCTTCTCAAAATATTACAATTAAATCATCTCTAATTTATACATATTAAACGATCCTTACGTGTTAAGAATTCAACAATGCACTCCCTAGAATATTTTGAGAATGCTAGGAATAAAATCTAACGGAACCCTAATGAGAGTGGGGGATCACAAACAGAATATAATTGTAGAGTGTAATTTCCAAATAATTATAAACAGTATTATAATTAGATTTAAATGCATGATATTTAGATGTAAATTTCTCATTATAATATTAAGTATCATATAATTAAGGGAAGCATTACACACCTATAGAATAATGAAAATGGAAAATATTTAATAAAAAAAATTAATGAATATTCATCTTGAACTTTAAATACGAAAGATATTATTATAGTATCTTCATAATTTTTTATCTCTCAGAGTTTTCCCCCATCCAATTGAGTGAAGGACTAATCTCCCAAGGTAGCTGAAGACGCTTATTGCGGGGACCTCTCCCAACGTCCCATCCAATTGAGTGAAGGACTAATCTCCCAAGGTAGCTGAAGACGCTTATTGCGGGGACCTCTCCCAACGTAGTTTTTTACCTCTACAAGGTTCGAACCCGAGACCTTGCTTAAGTGAACTCAAGCCCCTATCCACTTGAGCCAACTACCCGTTGGTTATAGTATCTTCATAATGATTATGAATAAAGTAATCTGTTTTCAATGAATTAATTAGAAATAAATAAATAATAATGGGACAGTTTGAAATAACTCCCCATCAGTTTGGAATATTTTTACTTTACTCCCTCATAAAATTATACGACATAATAGGATATAAATACTACATTAGAATATTTTAGTACTACATTTTGTGAAAAATATACAACATATTTTGAGAGATATTTTAAGTACGACATTTTTCCAAAATGGGGAGTTAAGTAAAAATATGATGCACATTTGAGGATTTATTCCACATTACCCGAATAATTAATGCATATTAATTAAGCGGATTTCTGATTTAAACTTTAATGATTCAATTAGCAAGTTGATAGAATAAATTGAGATTGCCAATGGAAAATTTGTGAATAATCTACAAATAAAATAAATCCAAAGTTAAATATAAATAACTATTAAACTATTTTGCCAATTAAAAGAATTAACCTAAATTTTAAAATGGATCAAAATTTGATGAAGGAATGATTGATTTCGAAATGAATTAAATTAATGAATATAAATATATTAGTCTGATGAAATACAAAGTTGAACCAAATATACCTTAAAATTTCTCATATTAATGTGAAGATTATCAGTACCTTTTTCTAGCTGTTGGCTTGGTTAAATTGAAACATAATGTTGAAATTAAATTATTATGGAAGACACTCAATCGTTTTTAGGGCAAAAAATTTGTAAACTCGAGTATACTAATATTTTTAAAAATATTCTTTTTTCATGTTATACGTGTTTAAATACTCGTATCATATATTGTGTCTGATATTTTTCATGTGAGAAAATTCAAAAAAAATTATATTATTATATTCTCGTTGCATCTCTATCTTTATGCATAATAGTTTGTAAAGTATATTATATCTTAGTGAACTATTTTGCAACTTTTAAAGATTAATCCGGGACGGCGTACAGCTAGCTGTTACTAGTTTTATTAAAAAAAACTAAAAACTAATTGTAGTTATTTTATCATGATAGAATATTATATTTAACAATATAGTAGAAATTTTATTATTTTAGAATAAGTATGAGTAAATAGAAAGATAATGCACCACGAAATAATGTAATTTAACAATTCGACGCTATATTAGTTTAATCGGAAGTCTTGAGTAGAATATCTGGAACGCAGCTATATATCATTGGTAGGGATAGCTTTAAACTCTAAGTGATCTGTCCCTACTCGACCCACGAAAACGAGCTATGAAATTTGAAAAAAAAAAAAAAAGAGAAAAAGATAATGGGAAAACTCATTCAACCCAACAATTTGATATATCCAAATGTTTTCCGGATCGGATCGGATGGGATGGTCTGCCCGTTGGAACCGTCAATCGATCCAAAAAACGGCTCGCTCAACCCTCTAAAATGGGACTAATCTCAAAATCGTGATATTTTGAGAGAATCTTTTAAAATCATAGTTGAATCGCTTAAACTAACAAACCGTTCACGGGTCATATGGTCTGACCGGTTTAGGAAGTACCTTTTTTTTTTAGGTTTGTCTAGTAAATACTATTTAAAAATTGAATAAATAAACCCTAGTTAGTTTCTCTTATTTTCAACTTCTTTTTTGTTGTATTATGCAATTTCATGCATTGTACAATTTAATGTGTTGCAATTTCATATTTTGTAGAATAATCTTACATTAGCACATTAGATTTAAATATGAACTAAAAAATATAAAATTTAAATTTAAAAAATATATAATTTATTATTTTTAATATTTAATAATATTTATTAAATAATTATGATGTCACCGATCCGACCACGATTGACCCAATGATTGAACCATTAATCCTTCACTCAGATGATTTTTTATTTCACTTAACGGTTCAATCCATAAAACACTGATATATCCAATGAAATGAGATTTGTTTTGAAACAAAAGAGAAACATCAGAACCATAGTATATCTGTATATGTCGGTAACTGACTCTGTAGTTCAATGTTTACCGTTGTAATTTCAGGAATTGATCACACTCAAGTGCTCTAATTATCATCCAACAGTAAAAAATGAGCTACGTAATCAATTGGTTGTCTTAATTACTTCACTAGATAACAGTTTAATTAGATAGTAAACTGGGGGAGTAATACTTGCCTATTTGCCTTGTTTTGGTAACAAATATTTCACACTAGCGTTGTGGAAATAAATATCACTTCAAGATAACTTCCCTAACTGTTCATTTGAGAACGAAAATTCTAACCCACATCGGGTTCAATCGGACTTCAACCAATCAAATGGTAAATGTATTACACTTGGAATTTAATTGGTCAATCTTCCTAGATTTTCTACCAACCACACGACTAGTGTAAAACACTCGTCCCTCACTGCACCGATTTGGCCGAGTCAGACTCAGGCTAGAATTACCCGTTTGGGAAGAGATCAAAGGAAGAAATATAGAACTGTAAAATATCAATTGAAATGCAGCAACATGGATTCTGCAAATGCTCCCAAAACAAGACAAAGAGAGGAACAAAAGATGAAAATAGAAATCCCATTATTTGTGAAGTAACGACTTTTGTTTCAGTTATAAATGTTTACAGCTTGTTTTCTAGAGTTATATTTACTACATCATTGAAGAGAAGTAGAATTGTCAAATGAGAAGAATATGTGTATCGATTTTTGCTTGATCTCGGGTTTCATGGACTTCTCCCGGTTCTTGATGGCCTTGATCTCCAGATAATTGCAGATGGATCTGGACATATTTGGTATGGAATTTTCTGTGGAGAAACTTCTGGAAAACTGTAACACCATTCAACAAATGACATTGACATATCAAATGATGAGAATAAGTTATTACATCATCATCAATTTCCAAATACGAAGAAGCTACCATACAGTAGAAAGAAACTAGTTATTTTCTAAATACAAACGCACATTAACGAGAATTCGGATTGAGGTTCTAAGAGCTTCACCTAGCCCCGATGGCTAAGGTCTCATTTGCAACATCACATGAACATATTAGACTTAGTTATTGGTCTAATATTGAGTGAGATGATATATAAATCAATATCATAGTAACATCTGTATCAATTGCTCATTGTGGGTTATATGCTTCCTATATACGGGGGATTAGCAAAGGATCATTCAAAATTAGTTAAAGCAAAGAAATTAGCAAGTAAATCAATCACTTTCACCGATCAGGCCTCAGGGTAAAGTCTTCATGTTTGAACAGAAAAGGCCTTATATTAACAGGAGCAACTCTACAAGTTGTCAACAAAAGTGTACACACAAAAGGGGATATTATTGTACTCACCCACAAAAAAGTACAAGAAATCTCACCTAAGTGTGGATATTTCGATTTGTGAGAAGTCCATCGGACTTGAACAATTTTGTATTGAAATAGTTCTTGATGTCAAACTTGTTGGGTCCTTGATGGCAAGTATCTTGCAGTTTAAATCCCTCGTACTGTTTTGGGCCGTTATAAACCTGCATAATCAAATTAAACCACATTAGTTGGTTAAAAAGCAAAGAAAACTGATTTTATGACTGGTGATCTAAAACAAGTACAAATGTTAAGATACCAACAATGAAATAAAAATGTCATGGTGACCAGATTTCTATAGTCAAATATAAGTGTATGCAGAAATGTTATGAACGGAACCAAGTCCATAGTTGCTCATTTTACAGAAAAAGGAAATTCATACTGGTTTACTTCCTCATGATTATACACTTGATGCAACCTTATCAATTTCTTGCCTGCTTTTAAAAATTGGTTTAGTAAGGTTTTTTGAGTAACAGCGAATACAGACACCTCGTGTTTACAGTAAAGTTTAAATTTTTATATGGTCACAAACAAAACAGATGATTCAAAGGAGTGAAAGAGAACTTGATACAAGTTGAATGGGTTGATTTTCATAAAAACCCTGCCCCTATGATCAAGATTGGTTGGCATCCTATTGCATTCTTTTGTTGCAATGGCTGTTCCTAAAGATGATAACTTCACCAAATGAGCATAACAGCGTTTTCTCAAACTTAATACAGAATCACAAGATTATGGGTTAGCTCATTCTATTGACAATTTAATTTATTTACTTGGTTTATTTGGTGCTACCCAATTGGGTATATACCCAACTAGGTGTGAGACAATAGATCATGATTTTATGTTATTATTGGGTAAGATCTAACTGTCCACAGCCCAATCGATTCTGGGTAGCATCACACGAGTTCACAACTCCTGTTGATGTCTTCTTTCATGACCCATTGTTTCAGTGTCATTCAAACAATAACGTAACAAATGTTTACATAACATGATAATAAAATCAATATACAATCTATACTTTATGAAAATATATTCAAGATAATCAGGGCACAAGAACCATTTCACACGTCAAGAAGGTTGTCACTAAAGTTAAAATATTATTATCCCTAAAAACGACATAAGAATAAGTAATCACAATCACCTCAGCAGTCATTATAATAATCCAAATCAGAAGAGAATAGTTTAAAGACTAATTGAAACAAAGGAATAAATACACACACATTAAACGACAGAGGGGAAAGCTCTGCCAGGCAGAGGGCCCTTTACTTTAATTTCGCGTGTTCTTCTCCGGCAAAAGATGGGGTGTTGACCAACACTAAATGATGTAATAATGATCATCAACCAATAGTTTGAAGCCCAATTTCACGAAATGGATAACAAGAAAGGCTCAATTATTAAACGAAGCAGGTAAATAATCTCCGACTTTTACCACTAGAAAATTGAATTCAAAACACACACGCAATTTTCGAATTACCTGTACAGAAAGCTCCGATCATGAAGCCCCAATACTAGCGTGGACGCGCCGATCTCTCCGACGACGGCGGCAATCCTCCGCCCCTCCTGGTCGCCTTCCGTCACAACAATCTCAGTCTTCGCCTGTTAAACCTCATCAATCACCCCCAATATTCACAGACAGAGACAAAGAGAGAGAGAGAGAGAGAGAGAGAGAGAGGAAATCTTACTTACATTAGGAAAAGCGTTGCAGATATCTCTGAAGGAGAGAGCCAATTGAAATCCCCTGAGGCGCAACCGCCGCAGCTTCTTCTTGTTCCTGGATCTCGCGGCCGCCGTGGAATAAACGTGGAGGAGCGTGAGCACATCGCCGCAACGGAGGATGTTGCGGAGCGCCCATTCGAGGGCGGTCCTCGCGATTTCCACGTCTTCCACCACCACCACTATTTTCTCCATTTCTTCTTCCCTAATCGATCATCCAATTGGAAGATGTAGCTACTGCAAATTGGTTGACATCGCCATAATAATGGAGGTCAAGAGCTGAGGAATTCCAGGTTGGGGTGAGGGAGAGTGGTGCCGTCGTGACGGTTTTTTCAATGGGATTGGGTTTTTGTGACATGAGAGTCAAGACGGTTAGGCTGAACTGAAACTTTGACTTGGGTCCCTTCCTTCAAATTAAAAATGAGGACGGAATTATAGTATGAACCAAATTTGTATTTTGAATATTTTAATAAATTTTATAAATATATCAATTAATTACAATTTTCAAATAAATAGAAATGAATAGCTATTATCCTTGACATGGCATAATAGAGCGTGGCCACGTGGCACGCCCCAGAGGAGCCACGTGGACTGTCCTGGAAACCTGGACAGGCTAGACACAGTCCCGCACAGATCATCAGATCGATACAGGTTTTTAGATCATCAGATCTACACGGATCGGGTCGGCTCACACGTCGTCTAATCATCCGGTTATCCGATCGATCTACACTTCCGATCATCAGATCGTCAAATCCGCTAGAGCCCCAAGCAGGATTAAGGATCCCGGAAGGCGCATCGATCTCCAGATCGATGTTATACGTCATCGGACACCCGAATACTATAAAGCACTCCTGTCGGGACACGCGTATCTCTCTCATTCCCTGGAACAGGCGTACTACTGATCATTAATGATCGTCAGTCCCTGCTTTTACCCAAAGGGGAAAGAAGGTACCAACAACCCGCCTCAAGCCGGTTCCGTCGTCCGACACCCAGATCGACGACTGACAACGCCATTAATGCACACCTACAGTACACACATTACTGTGTTATTTGGCCATGACTATAAATACTCGCTCTTGGAACAGTAGTTGGTAAGCCTTTAATACGCATTCAATTGCATTTATTCTCTTTCTAAAGAGTCTTCTTACTGACTTGAGCGTCGGAGTGCCAAACTTGAGTAAAACCCCAAGTCCCCCAAGTTGTCTTCGAGCTCACGTTTGCTGGTGCTTTCAGGTCGATAAAGAACCCACTAAAACAAATTCTTGACTGATTGACCCAAATTTGACCCTTAGATCGTCCACCTCAGATCGACCGGATTTGGGCCAGGTCAATCCTAATAATTAAAAGAATTTATTTCACTGGTTAAATTTCCCAAATCCCGACCTCTATCAAAACGATCATATGTGCCGAAAATAGAAAAAATTATTTTATTTTTCCTTGTTTTGTTTTATTTGGCATCTTATTTATTCAGGTTCTACTGAGATATAAAAGTATTCTTATTAACTAGTAAATACTGCACACTCGTTGCGTGTGCAAGTAAAAATAATGTTATTATTTAAATATATTAAAATTAATTTTTCTATTGATATTTATTTTATAATTAATTTTAATATAATAATTAAATTATGATAAATAAAAATATGAAATATAAGGGAAGAAAAGATAAAAATTTTATATTAAAAAAATTAAAATAGGATGAGAGAAAATAAATAAAATAAAGATGTTGTTGAGGTGATAAAAGAAATAAATAAACAATAAAGAAAGAACAAAATGCAAGAGAACAAAATAGATTAAAAAAATTAATAAATAAAAAAAGAAAAGAAAAGAAAAGAAATAAACCAAACGGTTACAAAGGGAGTTAGGTAAATAAATAAACAGAAAAGAAAAAATTAAAAAGTCAGGGGCAGAAAAGGAAAGAGTCCAAGACACCACATCTGTCCCTCACGTTTAATAATATAGTATAGATAATAACGGTATTTTTCGCTTCAAAAAAAATAATAATAATAACTGTATTTTTAAAATTCAAACATAAAAACTTTTGTTTAATTTTGATTATGGACTTAAAGACACATGTTTCTCTTCTTTATTTTTCTTTATTAATTACAATGTACATGTTATTAGTCGGATTTGACCATTTACGTATAAAGCTCTTCTTTGCATTTTCAGGAGTTTAACTCGAAACTTTTGATTAAACTAGCATAACACCGAAACACTAAATTACATCACTTAGTGGTACACATGTTTCTCCTTTGATTCAACTAAAATACTTCCTAATTTGGTGGAAGTGAGTATTTTACATTTATCATGTGATTTATAAAAAATATAAATTAACTAACAAATATATTGCACTTGTAATTAAATTCAACTGAGAAAATGTCTAAACTAGAATTTTATCGGAGAGTGTACAGAGGAAAAAGTAAGTTCCTATTTTTTATAGTAATTTACCCAAAATTATTTACAAATTCCAATGAAGTTCATAAGAGCCAAGAATTGCAAAATTTGGGAACAATAAAGTCAACTTAAATAATAACAAGCAGCCTTCATCAATTCCTCATATAATTGTAAGAAAGTATAATTATTTAAAGATTTAAACATATACATAAATGATAAAAATAAAAGTTAAAAACTGCTAAAGCTTCTCCCTGGCTTCTCCTTATAATAGTTTCTAACACACCATACCTTTGGCCTATCTGAAAATCAATTCAACAAACAATAAACATAACTCTTTTCTTTTTACCCTCTGAATGCTGAAATTACACACAAGTCCAACAATTTATCATCTTCCAAATCCTTCTTCAACTGGTAAATTTTGTGATAAGCTTATCAACATGGATTATAATATCATCAATGCAAGGCCTGACTGTGGCTTGAGGCTGAAGCATCCATGTTACAAACTGGTGAAGTGCATCTGGATAGGGAGGATTCGGTCCTTTCGGCCACTTTATTTGACCATTTATAACGGCCAACTGCAAGCTTCCTCCAGATTCCCCGAGTGCATATTCAAAAGGAGACACACCGTACCTATTGAAATTTGAAAACAAGATTATAATAGCACTCTTAAAACTTGAAGCTTTTGTAGAAGCTAAAGTTGTGAAACAGTTCGATTAGTAAAGTTGAGGGTTAAAAAGAAAAGATTGTCGAAAGTTTGGGAAGAAAAAAGCTGAGAACCACCTTTACGACTTTAAAAAACGTCATTATGAAGATAACCTAGAACCTAAGTCGAAGTAAAAATAGGCCATCACGCCTATTTATGCTCATTCTTAAGCAGAAACTGATTTTCCAAGCACAAAAGTGCATTTTAGACTTTTTCCTAAGAGTTAGCAAACATTAGCATAGTTTTCGAAGTAATATAACACACTGATCAAGAATCTGCCAGAATAAGCAAGTAAAGTTCCATATGAAGTGGAGGAAACAGTTCTTACATGATTGCATACAAAGTGCACCCCAACGACCAAATATCAGATCTCTCATCTATATCTGCATGGCTTGGGCAATCCCAAAACTCAGGTGCTCGATATGGGGCTGAACAGTGCTCAGACGCCCACTCCTACAAAAGAGCATGCAAAGATCAAATACACAAGAAAGCAGATTTTTATATATCAAGAATAAAAAATATTAATATCATCCACATACAAGTTTATATGAACAGATAATGCATTCCAACATAACTGCAAAATGCTTATCCAAAGTATTTCAACACCTAAATTAGAAATATTGATGAACAATTGACTTTGTCTTTGGATGTCAGATTCAGGATGATTCCAATCACGGGCAGTACCAGAAATTTTTGCTTGGGATGCGAAATTAAAAATTTTGTTATTGGGCCAAATGATTTTTTTTTTGAGAGGGGCTGTAAACTGTTTTTGTTATATAAGTGATTAGTATACACACACACACACATATTGGTACTGCCTCAGACTGTAACAGACCCAGCAGCTGAACCCCAGGTTCATGACTAAAAGAATGTCTAAATTTGAAATAGTAACATCGAGATCATCAAAAAGCCATGATAATTTTAGATTAATAAAGAACCTGCAGCTGCAATGCTTCTGAACGATTTCGAATTTGCTTTCTTGCAGGACGGGCACTTCCGAAGTCCATCAATATTGCCAAAGGTGATTGTCCCTTCCTGTATGTTAGAAGGACATTGCCGGGTTTGACATCATTATGGGCATATGGAGGATCAAAACTGTGAATATGTTTAAGTCCTGCGCAAAGCTGTAGAGGAATAGGTTTTTTCAGCAAACTTGTTAGGACATCCTTTAGGCGAAATGGATATAAGAGGTACATTATTACATCTAAGCCAGTAAACAACCTCATTTATACAAGATTCACTACAGAGAACTGTATTCTGAACAGGTTCTGAGGAGAAAAGTGGACAAAAACAAATACAGGAATCTGGTAAATGACTTGAACATTAAGGTTATGATCTCTTCAGTATATACTGAGAACTTCCTCTTAGGTAGTTGGCAGGAAATACTTTTCCTATCTACCTGACGAAATATTTGAAGCACATCTGATGTTGAAAAGTACTCCTTCTTAGGACTCATAGCCTGTGCGTTGTCCAACAATGTTCCATCCAAATGAGCAGGAAACAACAGGTATGCTTCATGCTTCCAGGACTGATCTTGTGTACCCTGGTCAATGAACGAGTGTTTCTTGACAAACCAGTCTTCTGAGGATAAAGAATGAAATAAAAGGAAGCAATTTCTGGAAGGTTTTTGATCAAGTGAGAATAATAATGGTATCCATTTACTACTTTATTTCATGCAGTCTTCAAGAAGTATTTGCATATGAAATTATGTATGCCAAGGAACAATTTTTTTTTTTCATTTTATCACAAGTAGAGACAGTTCTCCTGCATCTTAGGTCTATGTATAAAAAATCTTATTTGTCACCAACTAAGACTAAAATGTTAGAGCAAAATGACTAAGAACAACAGCAACAGAGTATAAAGCAGGAAAAAGATAGAGCGGAGCTGGTTTTGTTCTTACATAGTTAGATCAATCTTAATATGCTAACATAGTTAGATCAATGTCATAATCCTTACCGGTAAGTAAATAACATATTAACAGTTCAAAAATCATTCCTCGTGGACGTAGATAACTACGTAGGACATTCTCAGCTTGCACCATCATTATTAAACAGAGCAATTTCCCTTTAGCATTTTACAGGCATTGGCCATAGTCATGTCTAAACCTCGTACCCAGATAATAGTCATAGATTACCCTGTACCCTTCACTCTCTCATTCGTACACATTGTTACTGGTATCAGTTAAAGGTAAGAGCGAAGAAAATGTAGAATTACCTTGACTGCAATGATTGCATGATCAAGAAGCGGAAGCAGATTGGGGTGGTTAAACTGAGACGAAACACGAATTTCCTCCCTCACTAACGCCAGCTGTTCATTATTTTGGATGAGAACTTTCTTCACGGCATATGTTCCATCCTCTGCATATCAATCCATCAAACATATAAACCTTTTCACTTCCCTTAGACTGATTTGGGCATGAATAACTCCGTAAACCACGCAGATCTAACAACTACTAAACTTTACAACCTTAAGCTTAATGCAAGTCCAGTCCACTCTTAAAAAAAGTCAATATCTGAATGCTTCCTTCACATCTGCTATTATATACTGAACATACCCATAATCTAAGGACTTCCAAAAGCCTAATGGGGTTTAAGATGTCAATTGTCGATAGCTTAAAATAGGAGCTTTCCTAAACCTCACATACTACTGCTAAAAAAATCAGTCTCCTCATTAATTGAAGCAGATGCTCTGGGATATCATGCAAGTGGTACCCAATCCTACCAGCAATGTAGACCAATAAGCACCATCATATGTAAGTAACAAAAATACAAAATGATTCGGGAAAGGGACTACGGTTTCCCCCAAAAACTAAACCCACGCTCAAAATTCTAACATTTTACCATGATAACCGCGAAACTCCATACATTCACAATCCACACCTTCATAACAACCGTCAATCCAGTTGTGACGTACTATAAGCTTTTGATCCAAAAATTCTCAATTTAATTGAAACCATGTAAACCCATCTCCCAAATCACAAATCAAAATGAAGTAAACAAAGTAACACATAATCAGGTTAAAGGAATTACGTGAGACGTGAGAAGAATCCTTAATTTTCTTGGAAATGCCAGCGTTTGAAGGATCAGAGGAGATCTCCTTGACGAGGAAGACATAGCTGAATCCACCTTCCCCAAGCTGCCTCACGATCCTGAAACGATTCTCATTGATCCAGACATCACCCCCACCGTTAACGGCGTCGTATAGGGCATTCAATCCCGAGAACGAGCAACCCATCACTGGAATCAATTCCGGTTCTCTCTCTTGTATATGGAATCGGAATAGAGAAACAGAGGTAGGCTCTGTTCCTACTCTCCAAGTCTACAGCTACCAAATAACATTACAGTAATTTCTACGCAGAATTGAGATGAGAGAGAGAGATCTCACTCTGTAACGTCAACGTGTGTTGCCTTATTCTTCAGGTTTTAATTAATTAAAATTAACTTGCCAAAATTGTTCCTAAAATTTTAGGGATTTGCCATGTATAAGCATAGAGCTATATTTTATGGTTTTTTACATCTACACATCCAATAAAATTGGATAATTAGGTTGGTATCTTCTTAATTAAAAATATTATATAACATACTATTTTAAATTTGAAATATAACAAATAAACTCATTTCAATAGGGTTCTATTAAAATTATTCTTGAATTAATTGTATTTCTCAATTAATTAATTTTTCACTGTTAATTGAAAATAAATAAAATCATCATGAATATTGATGTCCAAACACATAATGTGTTGGACCTGTTGGTCTTCCAAAAAAAACTTTATAAACTACTGATTTGTCACTTGAGAATAATGTATATATCGTTTTGGGGAACTAATTAGTGGGGAAATATAGTAATTTTAAGAATAATTTCAACTGAATTTGTAATTTGAAAACTTAAAAGGATAGATTTTATAATTTTTTCATCTAAGTAGGTATTTACCCAATTTCCGAGGTTGCATATATAAATCAATGTTAATGGAATTTTACTTATATTCTTTAATGTGCTTTTTTTTACTCATACATCCCCAAGTGGATCCGAACCCGAGACATTGTACTGAAGAATGAACCCATTAACCATTTAAATCAACTTCGTCGCCGTATTCTTTAATAATGTGCTTGTTTAGTCACTAAAACACAATATAATAATAATAATAATAATAATAATAATAATAATAATAATAATAATATTACTACTGTTATTATTATTTAAGTGATTTAACTAAACAACAACGAAGAACTATTATAAAAGGAATTAGTCAGATATAAACTTTGTATGTTGTAAATGAAATGTTAAATCTTTATTAGTTGCTGTGATTGAGTATTCTAATTATTCTCATTTATAACTATCCTGATAAAATTTCCACAAAATAGTCAAATTTAAATATGATACGACGCACATCTCCAATCAAATTCGGACATGAACATATAAAATTAAATTGAGTGCGACTTATCTTAATTTCATCCATGCTTTGATCTAAACTTCAAAATGTTTACGAATTGCGTATAGTTGAAGAAATTAGCTCAAATTGTCAACGCTCATCCTCGCAAATGCACATGGTATTCTGAGAATTCACAAGATATCCGTAGAGATCTTATAAACTAATTTAATATTTTGAAAGCGGGGTTAATACAAAAGTTAAAATCCATGAATACGAAAATACGAACACAATACGAAGAGATAAATTTTTTTTTAACTTTTTCACTTGAAAAGTGTCAGATACAGTGTTGAACACGAATATTCAAATTTCAATACGATACAATATATAAATTGATATTTTTAGAAATATTCATAAATCATAACGTGAGAGAGTTATAGCAATTATCATTCGATTAGGATATAAATAAATACTACCATATGCAACATAACAATATTAATTTAATCAGACATTTCGTATTTAAATATCCAACTACTATTGGCGGAAGAGTTTTTCATCTTATTAGCCCGATCCAACTCAAACTCATACCAAAATATAACACAATAAAAACACTATACAAACACTTAACTAGATGTCCCATGTTCGATTCCATATTTATCCTTTTATTAGTGGTAGGAAAAATTTTATATTACAATGATCGGACCCAAATCGAACTCATAATTAAAGGGTATGTTTTGAATAGTATCCATAAATTAAAAAAAATTGTTTTTGCTCCCCAATTTCAAAAAAGTTTGCGTTTGCTCCCCAGATAAGAATCAAAAGTTTCATTTACTTCTCATTTTTTACAAATGTGGTATAAAAACTCAAGGATCACGTAACTAAATCCTCAAATGATGTATAAATTTCGCAATATGATTCATATTGCGAAATTTATACATCATTTGAGGATTTAGTTACGTGATCCTTGAGTTTTTATACCACATTTGCAAAAAATGGGGAGCTAAAACAAATTATGATTTTCAATTGGGGAGTAAAGAGAAACTTTTTTAAAAATGGGGAGCTAAAGCAAATTTGACTCCCCATTTGGGGATTTTTCGGGAATTCCCCGCATAGTATTAACGAGAATAAGAAAAAATAAATATTACAAAATTTTGAACAATAAAAAATGAGAGAAACAAAACAAAGCCTTCGCAATAACATAAGAGGGCGCACATCTATCATTAAGCCACTCGAAAGAGAGATCTTATTATTTATTTTTTCTAAATCCACGTTTACATATATACAGTCATAAAGTAATTCTGGGGAAAAATAATGAAAAAAACACAAAGATGTACACACACTTTATTTATACATACCATTGCCATTACTTTTTCTTTTTATCTTCACTGACTCTTTGAAGATGGACAGGAGCTGCAGGTATGCTAAACCACCAATCTCTTAATCTTCTTGTCCATCTTTCAGTGCTGGCTCTTCTGAGTGGTGAATTTCTGGTAAATGTTTCCAAGAAAGCCAGGAGAACAATATATCTAACAGGTACAAAAGCCAGAAGCAGTGCCAGGACCACCAATGCAACTGCGATTCTCTCCGACGCCTGAACATCAAATACGTGGATTGATGGATATGATTTACTTGTTTTTTGTTATTTTGATATGATGGGTATAAGTTAAATAGTGTTTAATTAGTAGAAAAGATAAATAAATGATGTTGCATGAAAAATTCAAGAATAGCGTTTGTGGATATGATTAAATGAAAGGATTTGAACAGATTAGCTGCATTTTGGCTATCAATACTTATAGGCAAATAAAAAGAACTAAACCTCCGTGATTGTAGATATAATGCGTGCATCGTGCATCAACATTACGTTTGGTTCTAGGATTAACTAAGGAAAGAGAAGAGAAAAAAAGGAAATCCAAAATGCTCAACTCGTTTAGTTGTTAAAGAAAAAAGTGAAGAACCCTTTTCAAATTGAAAAAACTTTAAGAATTGATTGATAGAAGTGAAGTAGAATGGAAAAGTGGCAATGAGTTGTGAATGTGATATTATAAACATGAGAGTAAGCTTTTTCAAGTGTTCTGTCCCTTTTTCTCACCATTTCCTGAGGGAAAGGTGTCATAGTGCATGATTATGTCAATTTTCCTTTTCTTTCATTTCCTATTGTTTTTTTAGCAAGCAAATACAAAATATACTTTTCCTTATCAATTTATTTCCCTTTCCTCACTAAAATCCTAGAACCAACACAAGGTAAAAGTCCAAAATCAAAAATATCACAAGAGCAGAGCGAAGTACCTTTGGGAAAATGGATAGTAGTAACGCACGAGATTTGAGAAGAACAACGTTTCCATCCTGTATTATCTCTTCAGCTTGGGAAATTGCATTTTGAACAGCCAAAAGCTGCTCCATTGTGTTCATTGGAGGTGGTGCTGTTACCTTTAATTGATCAATAGGTCTTCCTTGGCCATAGAAACGGTTAAGTAACATGAAGAGTGCAAAAAAGAGGAGCAATGTTGCAAACGCATAGCCCATCCATCCTCTGCAAAAGATAGCAAGGAATTGATTCATAATTTTCAAAAAAAATAAAAATTAGGGACATAGATATACATTTCACATCATAGTATTAGAATTTGAAATTGCTATTGGGACGATGAACAGAATTAGGATTTGGATTACACGTTTAATAAGATACAGGGTAGCCTACATGTCCAACCTAAATTAATTTATTATTTTTAGGTGAGTTTTAAGTTTTAACTCATTTTCAAGTGACGGGCCATCTTTCTGATATATCAAGAATCGAGTAAAATAAAAGGAAAGCGAATACAATGTATTTACATAGATTTTGGATCTCAATAAAGCCCCGGTTATTTTTCCAGATCTAATAAAGTTAAGTTCCAATCTATCGATAAGAGAGCATAATGGTCTGTTAATTTTTAGGGCACAGAGTTTGAATGATGTTACAAGATTATTTTGTCTACCTTAAGTAAGAATATAGTTGGAAGAGAAGAGAGAAGACACATTTTATCCATAAATCTTTTATACAATGTGTCGTGGTCCCTCAAAGAGAATGTACTAACCTGTAGATAATATACGTGAAGGCCAAACAGAATGTCAAAGATCTGAAAGGGTCTTCCCAATGGAGAATAAAAAGAAGCCAATTCCAGGATTCTGTCACTGGAGAGAGCAGTTCCTGCAATTTCATTACATCTTAGGACAGCTGCGTTCGGAAAATTAGAGAATTCTGAAGAAATTAAAAGCTAACTCTGTTGGTCTACGCTTGTTTTCAGAGCTCATAAGGTGAAACTTATAAGCTCCAAGATCATAGTTTAAGAATAAATGATCAAAGCATTTGGATAAATAAGATCCAACTTACAAAACCTTAAAACATCTTCTGACAACTTATAAGCTGTAATTGTGTTTTAGAAATGAGGAAAGCTTAAGCTCCAAGCTCCAAAAATTGATCAGAAGAAGAGCTTATAAGCTTAGACAAGCAGGGCAACATAACCAAAATAATCGTTACCAAGTAGTTATCTTGTTAATCAATATCTTTGTCCTAAAGCATATTATATACTAAGACTAATCAGGAGGTTGATACCACATTTAGGAGTTGTATCAAAGAGCTGCAAAGGACATAAAATCTATCAACCTTCATATTACAGTGGAATATAAGAGATGATTATCAGATAAAAATACCTTCATCACAGCCAAATTGGTGTCAAGGCCGTCTACTTTAACTCCATCAACACTAGCTTGTGCAAGCACAACGTTCTCATAGCTGTTCCTAGCTTCTCTAACAGCTTTCTCCAACGGTGTCAATTCTCCAACAGCAATTTCACCAACCACCAGTCCACTGTCATTAGCCATGCCAGAAGAAGTACCAAAGACAAACCCCAAATTAGAAGCAAGAGACAAAGCAGAGATTGAATGCATCCCATTTCCAGGTTTCACTGTGTTTCTTCCAACTACGGTTAACATCTTTGCGAGCTTTTCAAGAATAAGATCCCCACGTGGAAGTGTATCACAAACATTGAACATAAGAAGAGACTCACAGCAAAGCAGTTCAATAGACGTCATTTCTTTAAGCGCTTGAACTCGCAGAATCCCAAATATAGCTTTTAGAAGCACTTCATCCCGCTCAACACCACTAATCTGGAACTTAAGCACAAATCTATGGGCATATAGAATTTCGCGAATAATAGCTAACCAATAGTCACGACGAGAATGACCTTTAAGCTCTGGGAACTCCATTATAATAGGCTCCAATCTACATAAAAATGCTAAAAAATTGATATGCTTTCCACAACATAAAAATGAAGTAAGCACGTCTCCTGCCTATTAATGATACACATGGCTTACAGTGTAGCTGATTTATAGAAGACAGCCTTGTCAAAAAGTCTGGTTCCCCATGGCCCTGTAAGCTCAGGTTTTACAACTTGCTGTAAATCATCAGCAAGATCATACATCTTTGGTTTATCATAAGAGACAACTTTAAGGGCTTCAAAGTATAGAGCGTGATCAGTCAAAATTAAACGACCTGCAATGACAAACATGTAACAAACTCTTTCAGAATAAGTATAACTCAGCCTACCAACTCTTGACTCCCATTATCAACTTAGTTCCTAACCTTTGTTAAATTTATATCAAGACTTACCAGGCCATGCAGAAATACCCACATGTTCAAGAACTGGCTGGGTTGTGACAGTACCATCAACTTCCAGAATTTTCTCCCCTCTCCTAGATCGTATGGAAGAAAGGAGAGAAGATTCAGACTGAGATTGCAACTTTTTTATTGCCCTGACAAACAGAAAAACAAAATGAAGATCAGGAACCAAATAATTGAAATTGGAGCATATTTCACTGGTACATGGCCGAAATATCGAACCTTGTAACAATTTGATTTACATACATGAGCCCAACATGTAATATAATACTCAGAAAAGGTGGGCTTTGCAGACATTTAATCCATCTGAAATAGAGAATTGACAAAATTAATCCACCGTGATGGTTTAGTACCTTTCCAATCGATTAAGGTACTTATCATAGACAGAGAAATGAAGCCGGCTATTAGTTGAAGCTGCAAGCACCTCAAAAATTTTATCACTCACAACTACGTTAGCAACAACTGGAACTGCTGGAGCAATCCGAGAGAAAGCCTCAATTCCGACGGTGGCATCATCATCCATCTGGTAATACAAGAAATAAACAATATTACGAGTTCCAAGTGAAAAGGCAAAAGTTATTTTGGACCAATTCCTGAGTACTAATATTATGCAAAAGTATTTCCTAAAAACTCAAAGATAAGGAGTTAAATAAGGGCACACGGAAACTGCATGTACTCAGATTTGGATCCTGCTACTTTGAACTTCAAAAACATACATTAGGAAATGGTTCACTAGCAGCTGCAGGAAACTCCCAAGCAAGCATCATGTCAAATGTAAGGCGCCGAAATTTGTGGTCATCCAGATAGCCAGTTACTTGTATAGATCGTGCAAGAGCCAAGAAGCAACAGTATTCCAAAAAGTTCCGGGCAAAGTTTGATTGATCCTTTAAAGGATCAGAAGCCTCTGCATTAAACTTTTCTCGAAGTTGGCATATAGAAAGATCAAGGATTCTGCAAGGTTTTTAAAGTAAACAACATAGTGAATATGAGAGCATGAAGGCAGAAAACAAAAAAGAAAGTTGTTTAAGACGACTTGTTTCGCTATTTATACTTTTGTAGTTGATAACTGTAAAAAAAAAAAAAAAGTGGTTTTCCATTGAAGAGTGATACATTGAACAGAAGTTATTGATAAGTGTTGCTCAATAACTAGGCTGAGCGGTGGTAAGCCATGTATGTGATTGCATATGTACTTATTTAATTCGATCAAAAACTGTGCTCAAACCAAGAGACATAAGTGAACTTCCCTTACAAAGAAATCCTTAAATTGTGTTTCTGGTTAACCGGAATTCATAGCTTTTTCAACCCCTTTCATTATATAATATGATCATGATCTTTGTGTAACCAAGAGACCACATCCTAATATGGGTTTGGGCCATCAGTTGTTTTGATTCTGGGTTCTCATCAATTATTCTGGGTCTACATGAGCTTCTATAATCATGTATATTAAGATAGGAGGGTACAATATGGATTATTATTGAGGAACATGTAGTGCAACGATTTAATGATTTCAGTCACCTTGAATAATTTCCTGTATAATACTGACTTCAGTACTGTGTGCTTCAACTAACGAGTTATATTCGTCCACGGTTTCAATCAACCAATTATCAACCCATGCAAGGTACCAATTATCATTCCAACCCAATACCTCATGCATATAATGAACAAACCCACTCGATATTCAAAATAATTGATTAAATCAACTAGCTGAACTATATGGTAATATAAATTTGCTCATGTTTTCTGGCATCAATACTAAACTACCCTATTTGAGAAAATATAAAATGAAAACCAATGGAAAACGGAAATAAGCAGCAGAATTGGGGCAGAAACAAACTTTGAGCATCTGCGGATAACAACATTCGCCGGAGGAGATAGCTCTGGCAGCCAGTTCTTCCCATCAGTTGGAGACTTCCCCATTTCCTCAATCTCCTCATCGAATAAACCTCGCTTCCTCGACCCCAGCCACTTGAATGATCCATCTTTCACTAAACCCTCGAACATATTACGGGTTTTCAAGGTCATAGCCATTTCAACCTACCCACCTTCCTTTAGACGCCGACTAACGAACGAGCTGCCCAATTAAAAAGCAACACCAAATTAGCTACTAAAATAATAACTTCCACAGCTCTAATCGGCACTGAACTTGTTAAATTAATCACCAAGAAAACTACCGGAGCCGAACATTGATAGGAAGAACACAACGAATTACCTGGTAAAACAATGAGAAGCATCTCCCAAACACGTCTATTTTTCACCTGCAGTTTCAGAACCCTATTTCGGGAAACTCCAAGATTGGATGTCGAAATGGTGCGATTATCAATAAACAAAGTGAAAATTGGATTGGCCCCCGCTAATTGAATGCTCCTGCTGGTTGCTTTTCTTCGAAGAGTTGGAGTAAATCTAGGATGATAGAGAGGGTTTTGGTTTGTGATTGAGGGAAGGAATGAGTGATGCGGTGACAGGAAAGAGGTGGGGCAGTCTTGCTCGCGGAATCGCATAACGTGTCGACGAGCTCCATGGACCATACTTTTTTCCTTTTCTTTTTGCTGAAATTTCATTTTTCTCCCCCTAACTATGCCCTCTCTGTCATTTTGCCCCACTACATTGCAAAGACGAACAATTTAACACATACATGAGTGATTCTTTTAAGTATTTCTAATATACCTAACAAAACTATAGTAAATAAAAGGAAAATTAATTTAAAATAGAATTAAATACAAATAAAAATATAACAAAATGAACTTAAAGATAAACAACAACTTCATCTTTAGTCTACGAAATAGTACGTCGTCAGTTGCTGGTGGAAAAATAAAGCATTTGTTATATAAAGTAATCATTTTTATCTTTTAATTAATGATAGTGACTTTGAGACTTCGAGGAGGGAGTTCCTCAACATTCGGTCTTTTCCTCAAGGTTTGGCCTCTCCATGAATCAATTAATCATATGAAAAATACTCAAGTTAGGGTTGTTCTTATGCCCACTTGAGAGGCTCCTACGCATTAGGGGTGTTTGTTCGGTCGGTTTGGGCCGAAATCGAACTTTCGGTTCGGTTAATCGAAAAATTCGGTTATGAAAAACCATACCGAAACCAAACCGAACCTCTTACGGTTCGGTTCGGTTTTAACCGAAAAAAAACAGTTCGGTTTCGGTTTTAAACCGAAAACCGAACAACAATAATGATTTAAAAAAAAAAAAAAAATTTGCAGCACAAAATTTACAGGCTTGCAATTTACAGATTACACCCCTGCGCAACTTACTTCCTGCCTACTGGAATGCAATAAATAACATCAGTCATCAACATTTCCAATTTCCACAATCTAATTCTAATGTCCAACTCCACACACTAATGCATTATCAAACACACATACGGTGAGTCATTGATACGTGCATAAGAAATACAAGAAATAAGGTTCCAGCTTCCAGCCTCCAAGCATCAACAGACATACATATATATTTTTAAAATACATATATAGGTTCGGTTCTGTTCGATTTACGGTTAACCGAGAAACCGAACCGAAAAAACCGAAAAACCGAAAACCTGTATGAGGGTAACCGAGAATCGAACCGAAACCCTTCGGTCGGTTCGGTTCGGTTCTCGATCGGTTTCGGCTCGGTTTTCGGTTTTCGGTTTTTCTGCACAGCCCTACTACGCATAAGTTGCTCTGGTGTGTTGCATTGTTTTTGGGGGGCACCTTGCGAGCTCGTATACTAGGTCAACAGACCCTTGGCCCCTCAACTCTTCTTTATGTACTTATACTCAATTCTAGGTCTCTTGCTCGACTTTTGGATAAAACACAAGGATCCACCTATATTTCTTTAGACAACACTTTTGAGGCATCAAAATACTACTTCATCTCATGTGGCTCTCAATTGACATGCGCGTATCTTAAATGTATTCGTGCCATGTCGGAAAATATTATAATTAATAAATAACTATTTTCCTTAAAATTTTAATTACATCCGGATTAACTATGAATGAACAATTATTCTTATATTAAAACATAAAAGTATAGAGGGTAATGTATCTCTTATATTTGAAAATTAAAAAAAAAAAAACTTCTACTTTAGTATTTCACATAAAAAAGTGCAAAACTAATAAAGTTTAACGAGAAGTACATATAAAAATAAATAGATATAAAAGAAAGGGTATGATACGTGAAAATAATGAGTTAATTGTATTATTTTAAAAGATTTGAAAATAATGATTTAGTGTAATAGATGTAATATTTTCTTAACCTTTAATCCATAAATTACATTTGGAACATCTCTCAAACATTAAATAGATCAAACATATGATTAACTTTATATAATTTAATTTACTAAAAAGAAAATTTTACCTTTAAATTAGCAAAGCTAAATCAAATATAATTATAATTAACTATATAAAACTAATGTAAAAAAAAGGAAATATTCTTAAAAAAAAAAAAAAAAAGGAGTGGAATGATATTTAATACATAATATTTGGACAGGAAAGTTAATTTTACAGTCTTTTTAGTCTTTTCCTTTTAAATATTAAATTATTTTCCCATTTTAAGATGTTGGCGTGACGGCTCTACTAAAATAGAGATAAACAGCTTCGCCTCTCTCTCTCTCTCTCTGTTCTTCCCTTTGTTGTCGCTGTTTGGCTGTTCTTTCTCAGATATTTGCCTTCGGCGGCTCAGATCTGGCTCAACTCGCTATCTCAGCTCCAACTCTTCTAATCAAACTTCAACCCTTCCCTCCATTTTTCACAACCCTCTCTCTCTCTTTCTCTCTCTCACACGCACACTCTGCGTTTGATTTCGATTTTCTTCCGATTAATTGTTACCGATCCACTTGAATCATTGAATGATGGAGTTGTGAATACGTGCTCTACGTGTTCGATCACAGCTGCATCCAAATACGCCGAGAAATTTTGACCCTGGGTTCACCTTCTGCGCATGAGTTTTCCGGTAGAAATCCCTCCCTCTTTCTTTCTCTTTTTCCTGATGTGAAGTTGAATGTCTGAATTTGATTATCTCGTTCTTTTCTTGATCGATAGACGGCAACAGCTAGTGGAATAGCTGCTGCAGCTGGAAATGTGATGGATTGGGGTGTCAACACTTCATACAATAGTCCGTCCCTAAAAGGTTCGCACTTTTCTTTTCTTGTTCCTTTTTCAGTCCTATTGTTGCTTCCCCATTCACATTGTAGTTTTCTCCATTGCTTTCATGAGTTTTTACTGTTTTCCTCCTCTCTACTGTTCTTAGTCGGCCGGTCATTTTTGGTTAGCCCCCAGTTGGATTTTCTTTAGACTGATGAAGATATTAATCGCCAATGCTGCTGACTAGGGTACTTGATTTTTCTCATGCTCTCAGTTAAGTAGTAATCTTGTGTAGGGTGTAAGTACGAGTGCCTGGATTTTGTTGATATCAACTATTCGATTTGTTTTGGAACGTGAGGAGAAGAATGTATAACATAGTCAGAGTGGTTTAAGGCTTGACACCCTACATCTCGGACCAAGGATGTTCAAGATAAGAAATTGTGTAATCGCATGTATATCTTGTCTATGCTCTAATCTGGTCTCTTAGACGAAAAATCTATTGAAAAGAGCCGTACCAGCAAGTACAAGAAGCTTAAGTGACAAAATAAATTGGTGTCCTGGAAAGTCTCTAAGTGCGATTAAATTATCCTAATATCGGTTTTTTACAACTCCAAAACGGCATTATTAGATCTACAGTTTGATAAAATATGATTCAACTTATAGTTATGGGATTTTTTTTCTCCTTGATGATGAAATTATTTCTCTTTGTTTGTAGTGGATATGGATCCCAAGTCAGTGACTGTAATGAATTCAATCGTTCCCCATATCGATCCAATAGATATTGGGCTGGGTTCCATGGAGAAGGCAAATTCTGTTCCTACCGCCAAACCCAGAAAAAAGACCATGACTTCGATATATCTCAAATTTTTTGAAACAGCAGTAGATGGGAAGAGTCGGAGGTGCAAATTTTGCGGGCAAAGCTATTCTATTGCCACTGCAACTGGTTATTCTCTCAACTGCATTTCTCTCCTTTTTTTCTTTTCCCTTTGCCTTTTGTGTAGTCCGCTGTTCCATTGGCAGTCCAAGCTAAATTATGTAATGGCATATTCATATGTAGAGGAAAAGTAAGACCAAGTCATTCTGATGTTGAAACTACAATTTTGCTTGTGGGAAGTTCCATTGTTGCTGTTTATATTGTGCCTATTACGTAATCCCACCAACAGATTTACTTGTTTTTTAGTTGAGCATTTAGCTAGAAATTTTATTAACTGACAACATTCCTTAACTTTTTTAAGGCAATTTGGGGAGGCATCTCAGCAATCGGCATCCAGGATATGATAAGATAGGGGATTCTTCTAACAGTCCTGCTGCGCAGCCCATTACAGTTGTTAAGAAACCTCAAACTCAAGTTAAGTTGCCTTCTGTGGAACTTGATCACTTAAACTGGTTGCTCATTAAGTGGATCCTTGTAGCAGCTCTTCCAACTTCTACTTTAGCAGAAGAGTGGCTGAAAAATGCATTTAAGTTCCTCAATCCATCAGCCGATCTTTGGAGTGGGGAAAAATTCCAAGCGGTGCTGCATGAAGTTTTTAGAAGCATGCAGGAAGTGGTGAGGCTGATTGTGGAGCAGGTTTCTTCAAAGGTTTCTGTTACACTTGATTTTTGGACTTCCTATGAACAAATTCTGTACCTGAGTGTTACATGTCAATGGATTGATGAGAACTGGTCCTTCCAGAAAGTTCTTCTTGATATTTGTCACATTCCGAGCCCTTGTGGGGGGTCTGAAATTTATTATGTTCTCTTGAAAGTCCTCAGGATGTACAATCTTCAGACTAAAATTCTCTCTTGTACTCATGATAATAGTCCAAATGCCTTGCATGCTTGTCATACACTGAAAGGTCATATGGATGGTCAGAAAATGACTGGCTTTTGTTATATTCCATGTGCTGCTCATACTCTGAACTCGATCATAAATGATGGATTAAGAACTTCAAAACCAGTGATTGTAAAGATCAGGGAGTTCGTGCTGGAAATGAATTCATCACCGGAAATCTCTGAGGATTTTGTGCAATTCACTACAGCATACCAAGAAGGAAATTGGAAGTTCCCACTTGATGCCTCAGCTCGGTGGAGTGGCAGCTACCAGATGCTTGATATTGCACGCAAGGTAGATCTCATCCTGCTAAATCAATTAACATTAATGTTAATAGCTTTTCAAATTGGATAACCTGAGAGTAAGAGTGTGCTCATTTTAGAGTTTGACTATAGTTCATTCTCCCTTTTTTTTTTTTTTTTTTTTTTGGCAGTTTGAAATGTTCGACTTTATTTATATGTTCAAATCACTCTTTGCTTATGTAGAATTATTCTGGCTTTTGAGAGCAAGCCCACAGGAACATGCCAATATTGACCTTCTAATCTAGGGTTGTAGAATTTGCAGAAATGGCCTTCAGTTTGTTGTTTTTTGAATCACTCTTATGCCTTTGATATCTCATAACTTTGTTAGGATTCTACACGTACTATAGCTCAAAAGTTAATTTGGCTGATGATTATTGGTGATTAAAAGAAGTTGATTTTTGTTGCTTTGTTAATTGGTGGCATTTAGCTCTGTGTGTATAGCTTCATGAACTTATGATACATCCAACTATCTGAGTATGTTTATGCCCGACATTGGAGAATGTTGATCCTACAACCGTTAGCCTGTAAAATCCTGAAAATTTTATAGCTTCTTGGAATATCCATTTGTATGCAATTTGATTTTCTTGAGGATTAATTCTCATTAATGGGTTATATTCTCTGCAGGCTGGTAAATCAATGGAAACTGTAATCAGGAAGTACGAGGAGCAATTGGGCAGTCGATTGCTGCTCAACTCAGGTGAGAAAAACGTGGTTAATATCATGCATAAATACCTGGAACCCTTCCACAAGACAATCAGCAACATGTGTACAAACAAAGTCCTCACAATTGGTATGGTTCTCTTCTTCATGGACCATATATCCGAAATCATTTCCGCATGCAAAGACTCCAGACAAACCCCAGACTGGCTCAAGACCGCTGCTGAAGAAATGTACAACAAATCCCAAACTTATTCCACACAGGTTTGCAATTCGTTCACATACATGACTGCTATTCTCGACCCACGCATAAAAGTCGAACTCATCCCTGAGTACCTCAACCTAGAAAGCTATTTAGAAGAGGCAAGAAACCATTTCATGAGAAACTACTCCACCACCTATTTTTCATACCCCGCCCAAGAAGTTGGGGACGTGGGCCCCACTTCTTTTGCAGAGGAAATTGCCCGTAAGAAACGAAGGGGAAGTGTATGTTCTGCAACAGACGAACTCACTCAGTATTTATCCGAGCCCCCCGCCCCAATGCCAACGGACATCCTCGATTGGTGGAGGGTGAACGGCTCCAGATACCCACGCCTGTCGATGATGGCTCGAGATTATTTAGCCGTGCAGTCGACGGCTGTGATGGCTGAAGATGTTTTCTGTGTCAAAGGCGACGACATTGATAGACAGCGGTTTGCCACACCACAGAATGATGCTCGGTATTTGCTCTGTGTGAAGGCGTGGACGCAGAGTGGGATCAAGATGAAGTACAAGTCCAGTGAGATCGACTGTGAACGAATGATGGAGTTGGCGGCGGAGAGCGGTGGCAGGAGTTTCGAGAAGAAGCACAAATGATGGGTTTTTGAAATGTGGCCGTGTTGGGGGGAAAGTGTAAGGGCGCCCTTAAGTTAGCTGTAACCTGTGGTGATATACTTAGTTTATTGATGAGGGGCTGTAGTCATTTGTTTCCCATGTAAATTTTTTTCGTGTATCTAAGTTGATCATGGATTAATTAAGGTGAAAAATATGTACAGGTTGGAGTAACCAGCACAGGTTAAAAACATGTTATTTTCTCATATAATGATAGTCATATAATTTATTTCACCTTTTATTTTTGATACTGTTAATTTAATAAATTTTTCAAAAGTTGTGGTCGTCCGTATGGGTGTAAATGGATCAGATGTGATTATCCGTTTATCATTCGAATTCGAATATCTATAATCGGATACGGATAATATATTCTTTAAACGAAATTAGTGCCGATGAAAACGGATTTTTGAATATCCATTTACAGCCTTAGTCGTAACATAAACATGTGTAGTTCAACGGCTGATATTTATCTTTTTTTTATTCTTTTTCTTTTTCCCCGAAATGGTTCTCAATTTTAGGCAGTATTTTAAACCATAATCGCATCAAATATACAATAAAAGCACACCACGTTTGTGGTGTTACTGCATGAGGGAGTAGATATTTCATGATTTGGGGGGCTTACGTATTTATTGCAAAATCAATTCAAACGTCGCGAGCTAACTTACCGTCAAAATTGGTTCCTTCTTTATCATTAGCATACCAACTAACATATTTATATCATATTTGTATGACTTTGTCTAAATTCTCGAATAAGGATAAAAGAAAAAAGACTTAAATTCGGTCAAGGGTCTTGAAAAATCTGAATAAAGGAATTGAAAGGAATTGAAGACTCATTAGGACCACCTTAGTTGAGAGCATCACCCTTGTGACGTACTCGTGAGTAATAATAATATAATTCACGATAATATACATACAAATACCGAGATATGCTGGTTGGTACATAGCAAATTTTTATATATTATTATTAACATCCACGGAATTCATATATAGATAAATAACAATTTCAGTTTGATTCTAGTTTGGTCAAATTAGTGTAACGAGGAGAAAATATTTTACACGTATAAAATAACTGATAGGAAATTTAGACAGTTTGGTTGAATTAATGTAACAAGAAGAAAGTGTTTTATACTTATCGAGTAAACGTATTTACGGATCAATGAGACTTGAATCCATAACTTATTTGTTCACAAATATTTACCACTAAATTGAATTCATAAGGAGACTTGAAAGTTGAAACATGTTTAACACTAAATCGAATTCATATCCTTTTGTTGTTTAGAGATGCAAATGTTCAAAACCTATTTGTTAAAGTATATAAAAGTTTGTCATTAAATTGAATTCATAACCTATACGTTCACGTATCCAAACATTTACCGCTATATCGAATTTATAAACTATCTACGGTTCAAAGATACAGATTATTACCAATGAGCCATGTATTTGTCTCAAAACAAACATATAGTCTTTTTTTTTTTTTTTAACACGCCAACTGTCAAAGAAATTCGAACCCAAAATTATTGCTATAGTGAAATTATTCTTGACCACGTCTAGTTTAACGGCAACCATATACACTTGTGAACTTTTAGCCCAGAATTTTATTAAAGGTAGAACCGTCGTCCAGCCACCGTATACTTTTGACAGCTCCTTTACTTGTCAATCACCGATTATTCTTAGTCAAACATATTTACATTCTATATTGGCAACAGCGACACCAATCCAACTTTCAACTCTACTCCAATTTCCATGATCAAATCCAACGCCTCCCCAATCTTCAATCCTTCTTTCCCCAAATGCAATCCCAATCAATCCTCCACTCCATCGCCTTCATCATCACGATTTCAATCCGATTACTCGGCGCCCATCAGGATGACGATCGGCAGCAATTCCTCAACTGCGACGGCCGTTTCTACTCCTGCGGCTCCTCCATCCGCGACGTAGGGTACCCGTTCTGGGGCGGCGACCGCCCCCGCGAGTGCGGCGACCACCTCTTCGAGCTCCGGTGCTCGCCGGAGAATCAAACCACCACCATCGACATCAACGGCACAGCTTTCCTCGTCCGCCGACTCAACACTGCCGGCAACTCGATGGGGCTAGCGCGGCTCGATTTGTTGGACGATTTATGCCCCGACAGATTCGAGAACACGATAGTGGATCCGCTGTTGAGGTACACGCGAGATGTTGAAGAACTGGCGCTGTTCTACGGCTGTCCACCCAACATCACCAACGTGAACATTTCCGAGTGGCAGTGGGAGAGGATGCGCTTCTGGTGCGGCGAAGGGAATAAATTGGGGTACGTCACGGACGGATCGTTTCTGCGGGTTCCGATGGTCCGGGAGATGTTGGAGGCTTGCGAAGCGAATATTACTGTTCCGGTGTTTAGCAGTGCGGCGGAGGAGTTCAGCAATAACCAGACGACGATGGAGGAAATGGTGACGCGGGGGTTTGAGGTGGAGTACCAGATGAACGGCGCGGATTGCGCCACGTGTGAGAGATCCGGTGGGCTGTGCTGGTCGATGGATGCTAATACGACGTGCCTGTGCCGTGACGGACGTCGTCGTTCTGAATGCCCTGATTCAGGTATGTACTGTCATTTATTTATTTGTTTTTGAAAATTCTTCGATTTTCTCATATAATTGTTTTCATTTTCTTAATACTAATTATTTTCGGAAATTTACAAAAACATACATGGTCGATTATAATGAGTGAATCGTCATTATCCTTTTTATTCCCGCTCATAAATATCGAAACTTGAATGCCATTTTTTTGGAAGTTGGATTGTAATTTCTAATTTTGATAACTGTTGAAAAGATTAGTCATGACAAAGATTTCAAAATACACAAAAATGAAAAATATCATCTTTGACTATTTGGCATTTGTTCAAACTTCAACCTAAATGCGTAAAACATTTAGGTTCAAATCTGAACGCATGTTGAATTTGAACTATGAAGTTGCATTTTGTGTTTGAAAATATAGTCCGGTCAAGTGTGCAAAGTTGAAAAGGAAAAGGATAGAAAATTTGAGATGCACAAAATAATTATACCACATCTGAGATGCACGTTGGAGCTAACCCATTCAAGTCTAATTGATATTGTACCAAAATAATTATGAACATAATAGTTTTTAGATTTGATTACATTTATTTTGAATTGTTTTTAATGTGAACTATATATGTAGCAATATTTATATTATCTAGTTAATTAGGCGAGTTGTGACCCCATGCATGCAAGAGTTTCGCAGGACAGAAACATATTTCTCAATTGATGGGGCTTCTACTATATGCTCTTTTATTTTTTAGGGTTAATTACATGTAGACCCCTTCCGAGTTTAGTATATTACAATTGGACCCCTATTAGTCATTTTATTACAGTTTGATCCCTTCTAAAATTTCGAAGTTACTAAACGGTGAAGAACAGGTACGATTCCGTTAAATATTTCACGTTATATTCCAAATAATTGCGTTATATTCCAAACAATTTTGAAATGACCATTATGTTTGGTTCTAAGATCATGTTTTATAAAAGTAGGAAAAAAAAAATCACTGTCTTTTTAGAATAAATAAACGGTTAAACAAACAATTATTTCACAATTATTTTGAATATAATGGTTATTTCACCATTATTTGGAACATTCCGTGAAATTTTAACGAAATTGTATCTTTTCTTCACTG
The DNA here is from genome assembly GCA_037501455.1 of Lantana camara. Lineage (NCBI taxonomy): Eukaryota > Viridiplantae > Streptophyta > Magnoliopsida > Lamiales > Verbenaceae > Lantana > Lantana camara. The sequence goes on along the minus strand of CM074860.1, from coordinate 93,885,512 downwards.
TTTAGTAATTTCGAAATTTTAAAAGGGATTAAATTGTAATAAAATGACTAATAGAGGCCCAATTGTAGTATACTAATCTCGGAAGGGGTCTAGATGTAATTAACCCTATTTTTTAATAACCTATTTTCATAAGTCGAGTTGGGTTGGACCACTTAGGCCATATATAAACTTACGCTTAGTAGTACACTAATTAAACGATATAATAAAATTGCACCAACTGTCAGATTTCATTATCTTGTATATAATATATCTTCATATATATATATATATTTTTACATCTCGTATTAATCCAGGTTGGGTTGGGTCGGACTAATTACTATTATTATTTTTTTAGCCAGATCGGACAACTTGTCTTCATATAATTGAGGGTAGGATAGAGAGCATTCATGTGGCCCAACAATTATTTTCCCAAAAACATGTGGGCTTCGTGTTGGTCATTCCTAAATAGCATGAATTACGGGAGTGGGTTTCTACCCAGTTTGAAGTTTTAAATATAACATCCAATACTATTGGGCTTAACCCTATCTTGACCCGGCCCATAATAACCACCCCTAGTTGGTTATTCAAAATAAATTAATATTATCCACCTATGTCTACAGTCTACCCATCTGTTTTGTTTTCAAGTTGCAATCCTAAGGGGGGAACTGTAATTATTTATTCTCTCAGAAACTTTTTGAGTTTTTTACCTTCTTTTGTAATTAAACAAATTAAAAATCTAAGCTTACGCTGTTCATCTTTCGGGGAAAAAAAGAAAAAAATTGTGGATTGCATTGTATAATGCCTAATGATCGTGAATAAATCATGTCGTCCTTACCGTTTGAAGTGCTTATAATTCAGTGATAAGATAAAAAAGAAAATTTTATGACTTCAACAATGAAGTCATCTTTAGGACGTGTGAGGTCAGTTTAGTGCATGCCTGTTTCTTAGAAAGAGTCGGTTTCTCTCCACTTGTAAAAGTTTAGCTACCAACCCCAACTCCAGACTTGCACTCCAATCTAACAAACATCAATCACTAGTTTTATCCCACCCAGTAGTCTCTCAAGTCAACTATTTTTGCTGATCTTCTGGGATCCATTTTCTTAAAGGCTTTCACACCTTTCTCATATTTGGACTTTTAAGACATCCCTAATTAAGACAAAGATTAGAATCTAATACTCTTTGTTTGTGTCCCTAAATCCAACTCAAAAATTCCACATTATGAGTCAAGAAAGACTAACCATTTCTCCTAGTAGGCAAGAAATGTCCCTATCGATGTTGCTTCAAGTTTGAAAGCAAATGACCAATTGTCAAACTTCCAATAATTAATCTCCAATAGTAACATAAAATATAGGATATTTCTGACTTCAAATCTATTTTTTGCCTCCAAATCGACCTCTTTAATCTCCTCACAGTTTTTGATACCAAACCTTATTCATCATCATCATATCTTGTACATGTGCAAGAACAAATCCATGTCTCCTATAATCACCCTCTTTTTCATCACTTGTTTGCTTCATGAATCCCTGTCCTTGTCCTCCTCCACAAGTTCTCAATCCTGCCGCCCTCAGGATTGTAATGGATTGATTATTAGAAAACCCTTTTGGATTCCTGGCCTACAAGAATCCCATTGTGGATCTCCAGGATTCAACATCACCTGTCTTCACCACAAGCCTGTAATCAAGATCAACGGTGATGATTTCATCATTAAAGATATATTCTACAAAAATGATTCATTTTTGTTATCTGGGAGAATTTTGTTTGATGATGATTCCAACTCGTCGTGTCCGACCCCTAAACGTAATTTCAGCACTGATGGGAGTCCGTTTAGCTATGGCCCTGCAACCACAGATCTTTTCTTCTTATACAACTGCACCACACCATATGATCGTGAGACGTATCCTCTTTATTGTGCTAGTACTGCTGGTCGCCATTCTTTTGCTGTTTTCCATCCTGAACTTCTCACTCGTTGGAAGTATCCGATTGAGTCGTGCCAGGATCCGGTTAATGCGGCTGTAGAGGCTGATGACCTTAACAAATTGTTGAAAATGAATTATACTGATATTCTCGAGAAGGGATTTGTTTTGCAATGGAATGGAAGGGATGAGGGTGGGATTTCTGCTTGATTGATTTCTGCTATTTTATTGATGAGCTTAGACTTTTCTTGATGCTTTTTTACACCATTCTTTAACTTTAATACAACTTAGCACTATGCAATAAATATTCAGTTCAGACTCTCTATTTGAAACAGTGTTACATCTACAGGATTAATTACAAGTAATCAATTACTTGTGATATGATCTATATGAGGTGATTTAGCAGAGGATGTAATACCTTTTGGAATACAGAATCCAAAATCCTTAATATCGTTGTGAATATCCATCTTTACATCATTTCATTCTAAAACTTCTTCTTTGTGTCACAGGCAGTCAATTAAATCTGGACAGGAAGATTGGCATAGGTACATCCTCATCACTCCTTTTCCAGTTCTAACTCATTTTTATATCAGGGAAAATTACACTAACCAACCTTTAGGTTTGGCCTAACTACAAAATCTTCCTGATGTACTCTAAGATTTGGCCTAATGCATGTCATTATAGTCGTCAATTCTGAAATTACATATTAATCGGTAAGTGCTTAGGGTAAAACAGGCTATTCAAGAAAATTTAGAGGTGATGATATCACTAAAATGGATGGAGACTAGGGAAGTTTTTGTATATTTTCAAACTCAGGGGAAGCTTGTGTAATTATGCTAAACCTCAGGGTATGTCGCTGTAATAACCCATTTTAGTTATTATCAAGTGCAAGTAACGATAGATGCATCACATTATTTTGCAGGTATAGGAGCAGCTGCATTGAGCGCTATTATAATGGGCATAATCTTCTACATCTATCACCGCCGGTACAAAAAACGTTACCATAGTTCCTCCATGTCCTATGGGTATTCTTCCCAATGTCCTTCTATAATAAAAGACCTCGAAAAAGCCGGGGTCCATATTTTCGAGTACCATGAGCTTGAGCAAGCCACAGATCATTTCAATCCCAAAAGAGAGCTCGGAGATGGTGGCTATGGCGCAGTCTACAAAGGCAAACTCCTAGACGGTCGTGTAGTAGCAGTCAAAAAACTATACGAACACCACTTCAAAAGGGTCGAACAGTTCATAAACGAAATCCAAATACTCACAAAACTAAAGCACCAGAACCTAGTCTCACTATATGGCTGCACCTCTCGGTACACCAAAGACCTCCTCCTCGTCTATGAATACATACCCAACGGAACCCTTGCGGACCACCTCCATGGGCCCCGTTCCAAACCCGGGAATCTGTCATGGATCACCCGTTTGAACATTGCTATTGAAACCGCCAGTGCTTTGGCCTATTTGCACGCCTCGGATGTTGTTCATAGAGATATTAAAAGTTCGAACATTCTTTTAGACAAAAATTTCACTGTCAAAGTGGCGGATTTCGGGCTCTCCCGTCTTCTTCCAGCCGATGCGACTCATGTCTCGACCGGTCCACAAGGCACCCCCGGGTATGTGGACCCTGAGTACAGTGAATGCTATCAGTTGACTGAGAAAAGTGATGTTTACAGTTTTGGTGTTGTCTTGATTGAGCTTATATCATCCATGCCGGCTTTGGATATCACTAGGTGTAGGAATGAGATAAATTTGTCGGCTCTGGCTATTTCTAAGATTCAAAACCATGCATTAGGTGAGCTTGTGGATCCGAGTCTCGGGTTCGGTTCAGATTATAAGGTGAGAGCAATGATCATTGCCGTGGCGGAGGTGGCGTTTCAGTGTTTGCAGAATAGGAGGGAGATGAGACCGCATATGGAGGATGTTTTGAGTGATTTGCAGTTGATTCAGAGTAGGGATTATAGTACAGATGTTGTGGATGTTCCTGCTGATGACATTATACTGTTGAAGAACAATTCAACACCAAACTCAAATGCAAGCGACTCCTGAAAGAATGTATGGTTATGGATAACATAGCTTGGTGTATTTACATGTCAAGTTTATGGTAATTGAAGCTTTTAAGGTTGTCAGCATTGTGGTTTTGCTTTACTTTTTGGGGCTCAATAGCTGTGGTAATTAAGGTGAATTTTTAATTTTAGTGCACTGTTCATGTGCATAGTTTAAAAATGGTGTATTTTTCCAGAATATTTTAATTCTGGTGTAAGACGCGTTTTGGAAAAACGTCTTCACTATTCATATGATGAAGACGTTTTTCAAGAAAACGTCTTCAATAGAATTTCTCGTTGACCAAATTATTTGGGCTCAGGGACGATAAATATTGAAGACGTTTTTCAAGAAAACGTCTTCACTAGTGAAGACGTTTTCTTGAAAAACGTCTTCATTAAACTGCGAAATTAATTACAGAGAGTCTGGGTTCTCTGCAACAGAGAACCCTAAATTCAAACACTGCGTGAGAAAGGGGATTAATGGGCGGATTTTTAGTGAAGGGAAGATAACGGATAAGATGGGTTTTGTGAAAAATTCGTTGGATAACTTATCTGAATAGGCCTTCATCTGAGTTTGGTTTAATTATCTTTAATATAATTAAAGTTTAAAAACTAATAAAAAATAAAAATTATAAAATATGAGAAAAAATATATATATATAATAAACCAAAGCGGTTAGTTTCTCACATAGAAAATAGTTAAAATATAAATTAAAAAATATTTGGTAAAAAAAAAAAAGAATATAAAAGAAGAGAATAGAATTATAAAAGTAAGTTGAGAGAAAAGTGGAGTTGAAACACGTTTTGGATGTGATGAAAAAATAAATATATATTTCGTAAATGATAATTTAGGGTTCTCTGCAGCAGAGAACCCAAACTCTCTGTAATTAATTTAGCCGTTTAATGAAGACGTTTTTCAAGAAAACGTCTTCACTAGTGAAGACGTTTTCTTGAAAAACGTCTTCAATATTTATAGTCCCTCAGCCCAAATAATTTGGTCAACGAGAAATTATATTGAAGACGTTTTCTTGAAAAACGTCTTCATCATATGAACAGTGAAGACGTTTTTCCAAAACGCGTCTTACACCAGAATTAAAATATTCTGAAAAAGTACACCATTTTTAAACTAGGCACATGAACAGTGCACTAAAATTAAAATTTCACCGGTAATTAATCTTGACGGGATCTGATGTGTGTGTGTATATATAAATATATAGGTAGAACTATATCACTATTGACAATACTGATTCATTTGTTCTTTAATTATTTTCTTGCGACTCCTTCGACAAGTAATTTCTAAATCTATCACAATTGTTGGAGGTGTTGGACATTGAGGCTTGAGCAGGGTAAATTGTGGAGAAAACATGCAATAGTCTGTGATGGATATTTCTAATAACATTATTTTACAGGACTTGTTATGTCAAATATCGTATTAGACACTTCTCATATTAGAAATTCAAATAATATTATTTATTGATCTTGTCATGCCAATCACCATATTAACACTTCTCACATAGGAAATTTAAAAAAAAATATATATCATCATATCCGATTATCCATATTTATACATGATAGCTACTAATGCTCCTTTGAACTGACATAAAAATTATATACATGAAAGGAATGATGATTTTTTACATGAATCCGTATGTATTGGGTGATAGGAAGTGATTATTATGAAATAAACATAACCCATGGTTTCAATTCACGTAATTCAATATGGTTGATTAAGCAAAACATACATTTTCTAGACAACTAATGTGCAACAAACTTTCACTTTCACAACCCATTCTATTCAGATCAAAACGATACAAAAGAATCGAGGGTCCCTATTAATAGGGCCTTCAAAAAAATATTGTAATAAGAATAAAAAATGATGCAGCCTTTGTGTGCACGTATATAATACACAAATATGTACGCATATATTCAGTTTAGACATATTCAAACCCCATAACCTTGGGGGCAAATCTCAGCAATCTATCCAAAGCGTTGATGGTAAATTTCCTGGCAAACATAAAACAAACATTTGTGGGCGCCCCGTTGTAGAAGCACCGGGAACCGTTCCTCATCCGGTTCAGCATTTCCGGCGAAATATCCGGCCGGATGAACTTTGAGGGGTGCGGCCCGCCCTTGGACCAGTCGACCCACGTGACGGTCCGATTTGCATTTCTCGAGGAGAAGTTCTTTGTGACGAATGTGGGAATATAGTGCTCGTCGGAGTAGCAGCCCGGCCTGCAGTATCTCTTGAATATAGGGAAGTATGTTTGGTCCGACACGATCTCGACCGCTAGATACCGGTCCATCTCGAACCACTGTGAGCCCTTGCGCCAGTCTTGGAGGTTGACGGTGGGCCTCATTCGTCGATCGTATCGGCCGCGGCCGACCGGGCCGGGCCGATCGTACGACTCGACGAATGAGGTGGTGGAATTGATGAGGTAGTTGTAGACGGTGGTGAAGTTGTGGAGAGGGATGCACGACTCTGATAACAGGACAAATCGCTGGTTTGATAAGTCTAAAAGCGCGGTGGCTAATAGCCGGCGCTCTGCTTCGACCATAGTGATTTTCCCCCACTGTACCTCCTGCTTATAAAATTATATATTTTCAAGAGTTCAGTATCAATAATAAGTTATCATTGCAACTAGATATGAAAAATGATATTTTAATAAGTATTCGTGCATCAAAGATGTAAAATATGAACAATAAAAAAAATGAGTAAAGTTGTACTATGTAGTAATACCACTTAGGTCAATAACTAAGTACTTAATCCCACTTATGTTTTGATGCTTCAAGAATGTTTAAAGGGAGCATGGATGCTTGCCACTTTTAGGTTATCCCGCTAACAAGTAAAGAGAAGAGAAAGAAGAAAGGAATTGCATAAAGTTGGATTGGTGTGCAATACTGCAATTAGAGTACCATCAAAGAAACAGGTACCAAAAAGCTTAAAAGCCATTCTTTACCATTACTATATGCTAACTTCTACATATTACCATTTTATATTATATATATGATAATTTCACTCTTTTTTTGGCATATATAAGTGAATTTTTATATTTATTATATAGTGATTAAGATTAATATGCATCACTAATTCCAATGGAGCAGAATTAAGACGGTGGATGGTTCCTATTAAGCACATGTACTCCACAAGCCACGGCAAGGTCCAAGGGTCAGTCTGACATATTTTTAAACCCACATGGGAGACCCATTGACCTTTTTTCTTTTCCTTAATGAGGGGATATTTCAGACATTTAATACATGACAGGGGTTTATGTACTTGAATCCTAAATATTTTTTCATTACTAGAAACCTTAAATTTCTGAAAATATAGGTCTGCAACAAAACTAGCACAGGAATAAGCAAGAAGATAACATGGAAGTAGAAGTGACATAGATAGATACCAAGAATGAAACACATAAAATCCAAAGATTTCAATAAAAACCTAAGTCCAAACCCAGAACACATATCCAACACTATGTATATCATTAAAGAAGAATTTAACCAAATCATAAGTTGGACCAGAAAAAAGAAAAGCAAAAAAAAAAGGAATCAACTAATACAAGTTTACCTGGCTGTGGATCCATCGGCCATGGAAAACTGAATCTTGAGGCACAGTTCCATCGTAAGGTGAATGCACATAAATGTTATACAACCCTTGATGCCCTTTGAAGAACATCTCCCACAAAGGAGCCAAAGGCAAATCCTTTTTAGCAAGAAACATGAAAGCAACTTTTGGTGTTAAATGGAATGTGTGATCAATAACCTTCGGTGTCATTGACGCTCTCCACAGCAATTCATCATCCCTCATCTCATTTGTCACATTTGCTGGTTTTAGACGTTCCTGAGGTGGTGGTGGTGGCGGTGGTGGTGGAGGTGGTGGTAGGGTGGAGGAGGAGGACTCAGAAGGAGGTGTTGGCAGCGACAGCTTTAGGGCTGGTGGAGATGGTGGTAGGATTGCAGCAGAGAATTGTTTCAGTCGTACGCTTGGAGTAATGTCTGTTAGGTTCAAATAGGAACTTAGTGTGATTCCTATGACTAAACCAGAGCTGAAACAGAGGAAGTATAGTATGATGTTTTGGAGGTAGGATTTAGTGTGGATGATTAGCTGTTGCTGGGCTTCTTGCTGTTTATCTCTCTTCATTTTTGAGAGAGAATGAGAGATAAGAGAGGGTTTAGTTTCCACAAGGGAAAACTATCTTGGGGCTGATATGATATATACTAAACAGGGATGTATCTGTGTGGGTGTGAAAGAAAGAGAGAGAGAGAGATTTGAGCAATTTAAAAAGAATGTACTGAGCTAGAGGAAGCTTGGGGCAGCCAGCCACCAAGATTCCAAGATTGAGCTGAGGGGAGTAGTGGTTTTTCTGCCAAACATGGGGGGTATAAGTGTCATTTCAGGAGCACCCTAGTAAATTTATGCAGCTGTCATGATGCCTCACACTAACATGGGATGATTTTCACCATTTGCTATGAAAATATTTCACCTTTGTTGGCAGTGGTGAGACTCCCATGCAACTCCATGCAAAAGTCAATTATCAGATTCAATGCATATATACTTGTTCCATCAACAAAACCAATTTCCTGCAGCAAAAAATATACCTGTAACATATATCATATCCCTCCAACTATATATATATATATATATATAATTTCAGTTTTGATTATAATATGTAAAATATGAAGAAGAAAAACATACCGAGGACGGGGTAGATTGCGATTGCGTCTTCTTCCCTTGATGAATTATTGTTATGGTGATGGAAATGAAGGATGATGTGCAGAAGAGGAAAGAGAGAGAAGAAGATTGAACAAAATGCCAAGTGGATTTCAAACGTCCAGAACTTAGGTAGGCCTCCTTATTTTCAGGAAATGGTTTCTGTTATAATTAGTTTTTCCTTTTGTCCTTGAGCAAAATATAATAGAAATTAGCATATTGCCTAATTATAGCACCTTTATATCATAATAATCTTGTGAAGCAAAATTAATCCAGAGATTAGCATATACTATTTTAGTAAGTATGTTATTTTTCTATATATTGGGAATAGATACATATAAATATATTAAAAAGGGTTTGATGAGATCTTAAACTAAAATTACCAAATCCACTCAAGAGTTTCATTTCAAATTCTGAAATCCAGGAAATTAGCATAAATAATAACAAATACTTGCATGCATAACAAAGCAAAAGCATCTCCAATTCTGAAACTATATTTTTCCCATTAGTGATCCAAACCAAAGAATCTGACTACAAACAAATCCGAGCAAGCAGCAAGTATAATTCTGAACATCAAAAAGTAAAACACTGAGCTTACTACAAAGAAGCAAAGACAAAACATTCTCTGATCTCTTGACAATTGGTCATTTTTAGTATTTTTACCATGCTACAGAAGAAAATCAGGAATTACTTGTGATTGTACAGCAACATCCTTCGCCCCATCTGCTCTTTGTCTAGATTTCTGCTTCCGATGTCTGCTCTCTCTCTTCTGCTTATCTTTCTCTTCACCTTCTTCCCTTTTTCTTTCTTTGCCATTTGTGGTCTGATGTTTTCTACTCGATTTTTTTGATGATTTACTTCTTGATGAAGAAGCTATAGCTTCTTCATTGCCTAAAAGCACTTCTTGCACAGCACCAGAGAGCAAATCACCACCAAGATCACGTTTCTCTGCAACATTTTCCAACCCATCTCCATCATCCAGTTTCACCACCACCGGCCTTGATCTTACTTGTTTTTTCTTGATAAAAAGTGATTTTTCAGTTAGCTTCACAAGATCATCTTCATCCTCGTTAATTTCCTTATCTGTAGCAGGTGGGTAGTCATTGGCTGCAACCCCTTTATTTTCTGAAGGCAGATAATATATCCCATGACGCTTACGATGCTCTTGAAGCAGAGATGTTGACTCAGTCGACGGTTCAGATTCTTCTGGTTCAGGAACACCAGCTGTATCCTTCTCTACTATTTGAGGCCGCACAAGAGTAAATGAAGTTGGTAATGGAAACTTAAAATCACCACAAATAGATTCCAACTCAGTAAGATTTTCTTTGAGCTCCAAACCATCAGGTACAGGTACCCTTTCTTGGGCATTATGCGGCACCGGACCAAGCTCCTCAGAAAACACATCAAATATCAACTTAATTTCATTTTCCTGACTTTGGTCCAACCCACCATGTAGCTTTGGCTTTATCAATTCAATCAAACCAAGTACGTTACTTGCCCTCTCCTGAATTTCTACTTCATCACTCCCGGCTAAAGGCCCCAAATTAGTCTCAACAAGATGTAATAGACCCATAATAGATTCTTTTGTTAAATGATGTTTTCTCGAAAAATCTAATCTATTCTCATTATCTTGTTCAGTATCAGAAAGTGAATCACTTGTTACATTTCCGAAACTCTTTCCGGGCAAATCCTTTTCAGATGTTGAAGGTCCGTCTCCATTTAACTTGACATACGAGTATATACAGAACGTAAGTACTTTAAATGCAGACTGAATATATACAGATCTTACTGATGGAGTAAGAAGACTAGTTCGTGGCTGTAAAAGTGCCTCCATAAGCTCAAAGGGGTTTCTTGAAAGCTCAACATACTCTCCAACAACCCAGGCAGCAGCAGATAAAACCCCATAAACAAATGGATTACCAAGTAATGCAGGATCAATAACCAGATCCCGAGAAACACGAACAAGCTCCGGTCTAGCATCCTTAACCCTCATACCAATATCAACAAGCTGGCCCTCAATCTCCACCCCTTTCTGGCAATGGGGGATCCTTGTCATTTCACCAAGAAATGATACGTACCAGTCAAAATCATAAATCACCTCATACAAATTTCTTGAACAGGCCGACAGGAGGAAACCAAGAATCTCGTTGCAAAACTCAGGGTCGGATTTCAGGGCATGACTGATCAAAATTCTACAAAGTTCCATCACATTATCCTCAGAGACCATAGACATCACAAGGCGCAAGGCCTCAAGTCTAATATTTACATCAACATCACTCAAGGCCTTAACCACCAAATCCTTATTCTCCAAAACAGCCCACATATGCTTCTCTGCCACAATGGCGAGTGCTTGCAATCCAAGATACTTTAGATTTGGATCATCATCTACCAAGAATTCCCTCATCTTTTTTACTGCAAGCTTAACTGCAGAATCATACTCACTTAAACTTGTCACAATCGTCTTCACACACTCAAACTCCAAAGATTTAGCTCCCGTCCTCTCCAAATGCTCACAAATTGGTTGCACCACTTTTTTCCCCAATCTGGGCTCTAATGGAGCCAACTTAGCAAAGATTTTCAGAACCTTGATTAAAACCCAATTATTCCTACAATCGACCAAAATCTTGTAAAACTCAGGAGCCAAGGGCAAATAAGATCTCGGTTCTTTAGCAGAAAGCTCACAGAACAACCCCACAACCGCAGATAAAACCCCCATATCAGTGTTCTCCAGATTCTCCACAACCCGTTTAAAACAAAGCCGAACTGCATCGGGGTACTGCTCAAATACCTTCAATACCGCCGCGATCGCCTTCTTCCTCACAAACAACTTACCACTACTCAGCAAAGTAAACAGCTCCGGCGTCAAATCACGAGACAAATCAGGGTTGCAGATAGCAGAGAGCGTAGAAAGAGCAATACCCACGTCGTGAACATTGGGCGAGGACAGATCCTTGCGCAGCTGGTGGGTCAGCAGGAGTATCACATCGGTGGTCGACGGATTAAAGGAGAGCGACGCCGCGAGGTAGGCGATGCGCTTGTGTGCGTGGGCGGCGGAGGACGAGAGCTCCACCGAGTGAAAGGCCGCCCACGACATGTCAACGCCGTGGAGCGAGTGGAGGTGGGTCAGCTTCTGGAGCGCGGTGGCTTTGGTCTGCGTGTCCGTCGATTTGATCTCACGGCGGATCTCGTCGACGGCTTTGGCGATGACTGTGGGCTCGGTGCCCGGCGGGCATAGGCGGAGGGCTTTGATTACGTCGTCTAGAGAGCGCTGGAAAAGGGAATCCATGAGTGAAGGACCCACCATTAGAACATCAGCAACCTCAATTTCGTGTCGATGATTGTTCAAGCTTGGGATACTACTGTGTCTGTGCAGTGGGCTTCCGCCATGCGAGAAATGGGAAGAGAATCGAAGGAAGCCGGCTGGATTACTTGCGCTATTATTGATTTGATCTGATCCCTTGTGGGATTCAATTCACAACTGATTTCATATTCAATTTTGGCCCTCTAAGTTCTGTTCATGTGCAATTTGGTCCTCGTGTTTTGAAGTCTTGTATGTACTAGTCCCTCCCCTTACCTTGTATTAATATGATTTTCCTTTTATTTTAAGTTAAATGCATGTCAATAGTTAGTTATTACACTCAATTGCTTCATAGTGGTTGCATTAAGTAGTTAATTTTTTTTTTTTTTTTTTATTCAAGTGGTTAATAGGTTTATTCTCTGAGATAAAATTTCATGTTTGAATTCCACCTAGGTGTGTGTGAGTTAAAACAAAGGAAAAAAAATAATTTTGATAATAATTTTAAATTCAAATCTTTCTCTTCACTTTAAGAGTATATAAAAAAATTAGGATTAAAATTTTTTTGCACCCCAACGTTTGCGGCGTTTTGCATTTTAGTACCCAACCTTCAAATTTTAAGGATTTCATATTCAACCTTTGATTTTTGTTCATTCTAGTGCCCAATTTCAGATTCCGATGGAATATTCCGGCCAAATTAAAATACACATGAGTTTTTAAGGGCAAATTGGTCATTTAAAATTTTCACACGTTAAAAAATTAAAAAACAAAAACAAAAACAAAAAAAAAGAAGATAAAAACATGATTTTTTGTGCACAGTTCATCAACTCTTTCTGTATTCTAACATCATCATCCAATACGCTTGAAATACTGCAAATCAAATATACCAACAAGTTCTTGAAATGCTCCAAATCAAATATATCAACAAATACATTGCAACAATCACAAGCAGCACACAACAAATTACAACAATTTCCTCCAAATTCTCTGAACCCATTTCAATCAAATTAAATAACATGAACATACATTAAAGACATTCTCATATGGTTAAAGATGAGGGAGAAAAAACACAAAATTGGTGTAAAGATCAAACCTTTCATCACCCAAATGACATTAACTTGCAATCAAGAATTCACAACAGTATCAAGAATCTGATCCTTTATTGTTTCATCCCTCCAGAAACAACCAACATCACTGCTTAATCCTGTCCTTCACCATCTCACCACTTTCCTTTCTATACCTTTCGTTGCCGATACCCCATCCCATTTGGCTGCTTCCAGAACTCACCCTTGGAATCACTTTCCTCCTCAGAAGTCATAACTCAACAACCCAGTTGAGATAAATGCCTTTTCTTGCGAAATAGAACACGGGTTATCTGGAAAAAGAGATTATCTTCAACAACATACGCAAAAAATATAATAGAAAAATCATGAAAACGAAAAATCTCGAACTCTTGAAGAAGAGCTGTGAGCTTCGAGGACGAACACACTTTTCTTGGGAGATTGCAGCAGAGAATCGAGTGGCGATTGCCACATGGAGTTGTTGCTGCCACATCTCCACCTTGCTCGGCCATTGAAGGTGGAACGTCGACCCCCACCACCTTTCTTAAATGTTTTTCTGTTTCATTTCTCCTCCGGCCACCACCACCACAGCCTTCGCAACCCGCCGGCGCCACCACCCACCTCCTTCAACAAGATCTAGATCTAATTTTTTCTTTTTCCTTTTTGTTTCTAGTTTTTTAATGTATAAAAAAATAAAATTACTAATTTGCCCTTAAAAACTCATGTGTATTTGAAATTGGTTAGAATATTCCATCAGAATCTGAAATTGGGGACTAGAATGAATAAAAATCAAAGGTTGGGTACTAAAGTGCAAAACGCCCCAAACATTAGGGTACAAAAAAAGTTTAACCCACAAAAATATTACACTCAAATTCATAAGGACAACAAATCCAAAAACAAAGGTCAAAAGAGACCAACCCAAAAGATACATGTCTTCACCTTTGGATTTAATTAAGCCAACACCAGTGGGAGAAGCTTCAATAATTAGTTAAAATAGGTTAACTATATTTCGACTCCTAAAAATATGTAAAATTACAGCTAGACCTTTATAAAATGTTCAATCCTTCTAAATGAAACATTTCATAGGTACAGATACAATTTTAATATGATGTTAATTAATAGGAGTCCTGTAGTAAATTCATATAGTCACAAGGATCCAATATAATTGTGTGTACACTTGTGAATTGCATTATATTTATGATCTAAGAAGATACATCAAAACAATCCTTATTTATCGTCTCATATTAGACCCCTCTCGCATGATAAATTTTTTATCATAAAGTTCGCATTGTGTTAGTTTTCTGTATTTCCGTATCCTTTCATCATAAGAGTTCATATTCGGCAGATTAAAGTGTTATTTTTCCTCAATTAATTATTCAATATATGTCGAAGATAAAATTTAGGAATAAAATTTGAAAATAGTGGCATAAATCAGATACCAATACACATGAATATTCAAGGAAATAGCACATAAAACATTTGCTCAAGTGAAGAGACACAATAGTTAATTGGTTTGTAACTCGTTTACACAGTCGCAAATGTCTGTTATTTTTACAAAAATAAAGAATTTAATACAATAAAATTACAGCAGATGCTGGGAAAATCAAGATTTACACCTTCCAGCTAGTAAAATGCACACAGATATCAACCTATAAAACTCCATTGATCATATCTGTATGATCATGAATGAGTGAATTTGAAATAATATGGAACAATGCAACTACAATCAACGTAGATCAATGACATCAAAGTTCAAACTAGGATTCATATAAACATCTGTACAATGTCTGTAAATGGGACTACCATCGGAAGGGGGTTCGTGCGAATGGAACCCGCGCCTTGGACATTGTCTGATTACTGTCATTCCACCAGATGTCAACCGAAAAATGCCATGTTTTCTGCACGAGGAAACAACAGAAGTTATTCCAAGTTTTCAACTATTAATGTACGAAAAGGTACCAAAATTTGGAAATGTTTTCTGGAGGAAGAAGCAAGAAATTACTTTGAACTGTCTTTTGGTGCCATGACAATGGCAATAGATTCTGGCAACATGATCTGTGGAAGAAATCGGAAAATCAGTGAAACCAGAAAAACAGTAAGAATGACTTGATTAAAAATTCCCAGATGCATAGATGAGATAAGGTTACCTGATAGGAGTAGTGCGTATGGACATCAATTGATGACATGAAACAAGACTGTGTAGGATGTGTCTGCAAAACATTAAGCAGATAAATTAATCCTCAACAAGATTTGAGAAAACCTACTACTTCAAATTACAAACCACAGAGAGAGCATGAGGGAATCCAAGATAGCCAATACTCTACATATCATTGGATCACATATTAGCTGATGCATAAGTACACACAAGTGTTTAAGTGAGGCATCCTGTGATTCATTTGCCTAGGTTTGGATTTGAAACACATTAATTAGTAACAAATGATCATTAAAAACAAGTTCACCAAACAAGTACACAAAAAAGAACACAAATACAGATTGTGAAAGTAAGACAAAAAGTGAGGGATGGGTGAAAGTGTCAACATTACAGTTATTCAGATCTAGAGCATGCAAAACATTTAACTAAAAACAAGGAACACAATTTGCAACTTTTACACATAATAATTGAATTAAGGTGATCTAATAATTAATTCAACTCAAGCATGGTTCTCGAAGCAGTATTCAGGGGCCCCGAGATCTTCGTATATTCATGGAACTCAACATCTAGGAATGTATTAGAAAATAGTTGAACATCTAAGAACAAAAGTGAATCTTCATTGCTCAAGTGCCTGAATTAGATATGCTCCTTATGTCCCAATTTATCAATTGTATTTGTAAAGGATACCCTAAATAAAGTTGGTTTGCAAAAGCATCCCTAGAATTAAGAAATGGCAGAAACCTGCCATCAAAAGGAGAATGATGTGCTTACATGAATCCATCCCAGAGGGAAAAGAGACTGCTTATCCTGCACGTCAAATATTTCTTCCTCATTTGTGGTTTGACACTGGTCAATAAGAATTATTTAGTGCCACATTTACAAAATAATAGTATAATGTATCGGTTTGCAGTTGAAGAATTCTGTCTTACAGAATCTGACGTTGATTCTTGCTTAGGAATAATCAGAGCTGTGATGTAGAATTTCCGATTTTTCTGTGACGAACAACAAATTTTCTTGAGAGAATGGGTAGAGAAATAACTCCATAACATCAACATAATGACAAATTTAATTCTAAAGTATCAGAAAGATCAAAACATTAGTGATACTTACAAGAGAACCGGCTAGGACGCCACATGTTTCCAAGTTTTTATTGGTGTTTGACTTAGCCAGCTTCATAAAACTGTCCATCAGTTGGGTTGACTGAAAAAAGAACAAGGAAAATGAGTGTGCATCAGTTTCTAACCTCTGGAAGCTTCAACAATGATTCAAAGTTTTTTAAGATAAATCTAGTTCAAGTAGGAAAGAGAAAGTTCTCAATGGAAATAAAACCATACTATGTGCAACTGCAGAGGGTCTTCAGAACATGCAGAAGCATCATTTAAAGCATTTTCAAACCCACTCTCTGTTGGAGTAGCTGGACTTGAGGTTGGGATCAAATCCTGTACATCCGCTAGTAGAGGAGGAGGAGATGGTTGTCTAATAATTTCGGGTTGTGGAGGACTTTCAACAGTTTCAAAAGAAATGAGAGAATCAGATTCTTGAATAGGGCTGGTATTTGGCTGAACAACAGATTCCAAACTTGATCTTTCCTGTTCTGGTCTGCAATCATCCTCTTTTGCCGTAGCTCCATTGTCATGGGATTGCTGAATGTGACTGTACAAAGAAATATCAGAAACACCACACACACAATGGAAAGAGAATGGAAGGCTATAACAATTTCTATACTAACTAGGTTTTACAATACAAGTTTCGTGTTTGTAATACCTTTACATGAAGCATAACTCTAAATTCCAAAATCAAGAAGTTGCTTTTTAGAAATTCAACATGAAAAATATGGTAAGAGTTATAGTTGTGATATTAGTTATACCTTTCGATCTGAAGAGGAGTGAAGTCTAAATTGCTTGGGTACTGAACCTGCAGTTCCAAAATAAAATCAAAACAACTCCAAGCTTTAATGAACTCGATATATAGCAGGAGATCGTTTTACCACCTTATAATTACTAGGAGGTTGCCATTGCCCACGAAGCCCATTTGGGCCCAAAATAGAATGTTTAGAAAGAGTTTCCTCCTTTGGACGGGGAATACTTAAGGATCTAGCGGAAAACAAAGCAAAGAAAGATGGAAAAAAGACTTGAGAAACATTGACATGATACATCCAATTCTTTATAAATGTTTGCTTTCGCTTTGTACATGAGAAAATGAACTATTAACATAAGAAAGTGACTCGCACGATAATATTAAAATATTTGCACAGGTTGTATGGTATTAACACACTGTCCACCAAAGCACAAAATATCAGCTGATAAAAACAAGTTGAAAGATATATTTGAATATCTCCTGTGATCTGAGTTAAAGCATAAAAGCACAGATCCAGTCCACATTACCAAATACTAGTACACAGGGTTGCAACTCAAATAAAAATAGTTATAGTTAATCACTCAATACCTGTATTCATTTCTTATCAATCTTTCTTTTGGGGATTGGCAGTTATAGACTCTTGTTCTCTCAAGATTATCTTTTCTCGCTAGTGACAGGCCCACAACTCATTAGTCATGACTCATGAAATCTACACAACTAATAAAAATTCAATGGGCCAAAGATCTCTGACAATTCTTGTTCAGGAACAGTAGAGAATACCAACAGGAGTGAAACATAATCGATTTACCTAAAATGTTATACCTTCTTTCAGATATGCTTACGTACTATACATGATGCGAATAACAATGACTTCTGACCAATTAAGCTAGGACAGATAAAGAAAGTGTATACAGGATGCCAACTGATACAATTTACAGTCAAGGAGAAAATTTAAAGGGGGACCAAACAAGAAGGATCAGGTAATGTTTTACAAGATGTGTTCTACTGTTCAAAACAGGTGCAGAGGACAAGAGGAAACAACTTACATTCTGTTCAGATGTCCTTCTATCGGTTTGGTAAGCGAAAGAGCCTTTGGACCTTGATATCCATATTTGCCGGTAACAGGCTGTAAACTCTGTCAGACGCAGAATAATGCAATAAGATTGTTTTACTTTATAAATTTTTCGTGGGATAAAGTTTATCAGTTGGTGGCCAAAGCAATGAACAGTTTATGGACGATACAGAATCCAGTTTAAGACATAGTAAGTACTCAGACAAGACATCACTTATTGGCTATATGTGCATTTAATCTACCTTGTTAGTATTATAATTGTTCCAGTTTTGTTTGATAGCAGGCTGCTCAGATGGAGCCTCGAGAGTGCCATTTTGCCAAGAATTTCGTTGCTTTTGATATGTTTGTTTGCCATGTAACTCCTCAAGTTTTGCTTGAACAGCTGGTTTCAGTTTCTCGAGCTCAGTAAGTGCAGTTATTAGTTTCTACGTAAAGAGAAAAGGACTTCATTAAAGTAACAATAACCAAAGTCATACCAATAACACCAACACAGGATTTTACAATGACATGAATATGGAGATCATCAGTAATTCTGAGTGGTTACCTTTTGGAGATAAAGTTTATTGCCTTGTGCAGATTTTCTATAGTCGCGATGGCAAGGTATTGTCTCCATAACCAAACTAAATAAAAGGCAAAATGCAGTATTTAAAGCCCAGTTTCATATTCCATGCTAACTGATATATTTTTTGTGAAAAAAGAGAAACTATAACTAAACTAAACAACAAACTGAGACATGTCATTCTTGCTCACCTCGAAAATCTAAGTAGCATCACATACAGGTCAATAATATTGTTTTCCCCACGAAAGATGTCAGCCTACATAGTCAACAAGGTAATTAAGTCATGAAATGATGAGAAACAAATGGTTGAGTCAATCATATGTGGCATCAGGTATAAACATCAGATGTATGCATGGTGTATGGGGTCAATGAAAATACTTCGGATTATCTGTATAATTAGTGGTTGAGCTCTTAAAATAGCTAATCAACCAGGGTAATACAGTAAATACTTATCCTCTAACTCTATTTTTAAAATTTGATAAAACAAAACCTAAGAAGTGTAATAACAGAGTTCAACACTTAGGAACAAATAAATCATTCCAGACCATCAGGCATCAAGATAGCACCACAACAGCAATTATCTTCAACGAATCTCACTTCAGCTTTTTCAAAATTTAAAAACATTACACACACACATATATTCATCTTCAAGAACCTTTCACACCCAAATGGCACCATTTTTAGATTCATCCCAAGTTTGGGAAAGTTCATTTTCATGGTAGCAGTTATTCAGGATAAGTTCTAGCTCTGTGGACAAACTTATCGAAAACTGTTTTTATAGAGCCAAAAAGTGGCCTTCCTAACTGAGAAACTTAAAACACCTGCAGGTGCAAATTCAGTTTAAGCATTTGGGTTTCTGGAATGTATTCACCCCCTAATTACACAGAATAAATTGCCAAATATTCGATCTGTGCTGGCCATAATCTCCATCCAACCAATATGGTCAATCCAATTTAGCATTTTAGCACATTGAATGATGATAAAAGGGACACGTGTCACTTGTCACCCTAGTAAAACAAGTGCTGCATCACATTACCCTCTTTTCACATGGGGGCTCACCCAAACTAAGTATGCTAGTACTACATTTGTCCTAAAGAATATGTTCCATGACTTTTCAAATACATCCACCAATAATGGTCATTTCTAAGGAAGTTCTTTGTTTCAAATGTAGCCTTCCGTATAACGTTATGAAAGTAATGATACAGTACACGTTATCTCCCAACCCCTGCTTCCAGGTTTAAAACTTAAAAACATTAAAAAGATCCAAAACTTTCATCTTTCAACTCTCATCTAACAATTCATATCAATT
This sequence comes from Lantana camara, assembly GCA_037501455.1. Classification (NCBI taxonomy): domain Eukaryota; kingdom Viridiplantae; phylum Streptophyta; class Magnoliopsida; order Lamiales; family Verbenaceae; genus Lantana; species Lantana camara. The sequence continues at coordinate 93,865,563 of CM074860.1, read as the reverse complement.
CAAGCATACATTTGATTATGATTGAGTAAGCATACATTTTGACATCACTTGTTATCTCTCTTCCCCAACTTGGACACACCACATGAACCCACCTCATGGAATGGTTTTTCAATGAGATGATAGTCTTAATTACTGATTATCATTCACCACAACAAAGCTCCCAGCATACATCAATTGGCTGTCAATTTTACCCATAAAACATTAGGTGCCCCATTATATATTTGTACAGCTGATCATAAGAATAAACGAAACACGAAACTACACCTAGTAAAACTCAACTAAGGGCTCCTATCATGACACACTATATGATACACAATGAGTTAAAAAACAATTATTCCACAACACTTCACTACAATACCCAATAACCTACGGATTTAATTTAACTTTTCTTTCCTGCCACAATTCTCATAAAATGTAGAGAGGAAGAGATAAAATCATGATTCTTGACATAATATAAACCCAGCAAATTCCATAAAACTGCGATGCATACGAAATATACTGCCAAAAATAAATTAGCCCAAATTGGGTCGTACCTGTTTGAGTATATTATCAGCGATCCGGTAATAAAAGAGCAGGGAAAATCGATTATCCACATCAATCTTCCTTGTAGTGGCGGAGATGTCAATTCTCCCCGCGGAAGAAGATCGAGTCAGCATCTTTAACGAGAGGCTTTGTTCCCGCTGTATCTTTTCCGACTTGTTTGCTTCGGAAGACTGAGGAGAACAGGGGAAGTATGAACCTTCAATGCGGAAACGCCAAGGTAGGGTTCAACTAATCAAACCCCAACAATGGAAAATACAGATTATTGCCCCTTTTGCACCACGCTGATTTTAAGATCGTTTGGTTTGATTTCGTCTTTAGATTTTTGGGTAAATTGTACTTCGGCCCCTGAAGTTTTATCACTTACCGTATTTGCCCCCAAAAAGTATTTTAATGGTCTTTCCTGTCATACTTTTTTAAAATTTATTAGAAAAAAAATTTATTAGGATTAAACTTTTTTTCACCCCAAATTATCTAAGTTGAAGTGTAAAAAAAATTTAACCCTATTTATTAACTAGGAATAAATATGTACCGTAAGAATTTAATCCTCGGTGATCTTTGAGTATACTCGTTTCTTATCAAACACCTTCCTTTTGTATGTACGTAACTAATACAACTCAACCACTGCACAAGGTAGATCTAAGTATCTAACAGAATACTGTTCTTATTCTTATTCAAAGATGCTAAGCTGGAATCCCTGCTACCAACATCCCAGATGCTAATCACCCCCTGCTGCCAAAGAACCTCTTGCTGCCCAACTCCCATCCCAATAACCCCCTGCTGCCCAACCCCCATCCCAAGCACCCTCTGCCGCACCCCCATCCCAAGCGCCCCCTGTCGCACAATAACCCCCTCTACCCCATGCCCTGACGGATCTTGAGTTTCAACCTCCTGCTCTACCTAGGGGTGAACATAAACCCGCACCACCTGCCCAAACCAAACCGAGCCGCCCGTAACCCGTCGGTTTTTTAATTTTATTTTTTTTGAACAATTTAAAAAACTGAAACCTGCAAAATTTTGGTCTGGTGGTGGGTCGTAAAGATTAAACCCGCCACACACCCGCCACGCCCGCTACCTATATATATATATATATATATATATATATATATATATATACACTCCATTAATTAAAACTTTACGTAATAGCCGGTGGAACATCCCTTAATTAAGTTCTTAATTATCCATTAATTAAGATTTAAGCTAATTAGGGTTAGCTTTTGTCGCTGTAGTCTGTACTATGACTTAATACTTATGAAAGGATTGAAATTCAAAATAATCAAATTTACAAGGATTGCACTTCCTAATTTTCTTAAAGAAAGAATACGAATAATATATTGTAAATTCCATATTCATTAAAACCAAATCAATCTCAAAATTAGTGTTTTCTTGGAGTTGAGGTTTAAGTTTTATATAAGTCTTTACGGCTTACTCCTTAGTTTTCCGGTGAACCGTGACAATCAACAAGGTTAGTACTTAAAAGTTTAAGTTTTTTTTTTCTTATTTTTTGGTTTTGTTATCTTCAATCTTTTTTGTCTATTTTATTTAAGTTTTTCTCGCTTTTGATGTATGCTGCAAATTTTCAATTTTCTCTTATTTTAGATTACACAAAGTTGTTAGTTAGGCTTGAAATTTTCAATTTTTTGTTGATGGCAATTTGTATTTAGAGAATGACAAAAATTGTAATTAAACTTTCTTGCAATTCATAGTAGCATTTTTTTCTAGCTAGTTTATACATTGTGTTTTACTTTATTTACAGATGGAGAATGAAGAAAATAGCACAACTCCTAATTTACCGTCAAAACCACCTGTACCTCCAGCAAAATGGAAGCCTAACACTTGTAGGAAACGGAAGAGAACAATATCGAATAATTCAACTCTAGCCAAAGACAAGACCGTAGAAGGTCCATCAATTGGCGCAAAAAGAAATTCATGGGTGTGGGACCATTTCACTAGATTTGAGGAAGATGGAAAACTAAGAGCGGCTTGTAATTATTGTGGACAAGATTATGCAGCACGTCCAAAGCTACATGGAACAGGTAATCTAATCAACCATTTACAAAATCAATGCAAGAAGTATCCTTGTAGATCTACCATTGATGGGAAGCAACAAACACTAGTGTTTGGTGCCAAAAAATCTGTCGATGGGCATACTTGTGTTACTCTTAAATCCGTGAGCTATAATTATGAGCATTGTAGAGTAGCATTGGTTGAAATGGTTATTATGGAAGAGTTGTCGTTTAAAATTGTGGAGGGTGAAGGTTTTAAAAGATACATGACATGTTTGCAACCAGAATTTAAACTACTAAGTCAATTAATTGTTACTAGGGATTGCTTGAAGCTATATTTTGATGAGAAAAAGATACTCAAAAAGCTTATTCTGTCCGAAAGAGTTTGTCTTGCTACGGGTAATTGGACTTCAATTCAGAACATGAATTACATGTGTCTTACTGCTCATTGGATTGATAAAGATTGACAGTTATAAAAGAGAATTTTTAAGTTTTTGTGTGATTCCTAACCATAAGGGTACTGTAGTGGGAAAAATGGTTGAGAATTGTTTGTCTGATTGGGGTATCTCTCGAATATTGACAATTACAGTTGATAATGCAAGTTCTATTGATGGTGCCATTAGTTATTTGAAAAGGAAGACTAAGTGTTGGCAAAGTACAATTTTTGATAATGAATTTTTGCATTTGAGATGTTACGCACATATTCTAAATCTTATTGTGAAAGATGGTTTAAAGCAACAAAATGAATCAATTCTTAAGATCCAAGATGCGATTAGATATGTGCGCTCTTCTCCATCAAGGCTTCAAGCATTTAAAAAATGTGCAGAGATAGAAAAAATAGATACCAAGAGTCTTGTTTGTCTTGACATTGAAATTAGGTGGAACTCAACTTACTTAATGTTGGAGGCTGTTGTGAAGTTTTAGAAGGCATTTGAAAGACTTAAAGAAGATGATTCAAGTTATGTTATGTATTTTTCTTCTGATGAAAAAGATAACAATGAAGATGACGAGACTGAGGTACTTGAGAAAAAGGGAATTGATGCTAATAGGAAAGGAAAAAGAAAGGATAGTAAATTTGTTGGTCCACCTGAAAAAGAAGATTGGGATGTTGCCAAGTCTTTCATAAATTTTTTGAAACTTTTTCATGATGCAATTGCAGTTTTCAGGGTCATTGCATATCACTTCTAATTTATTTTTCCTTGAGCTTGTGGTTGTTCAAACTCGATTAAAGTAATTGGCCAAGCATAAAGATGCAAAGGTATGTCTTATGACATTAAAAATGCAGAAAAAGTTTGCTAAATATTGGGACAACGTTGATAAGATTAATTTGTTGTTGTATGTGGCAATTGTTTTAGATCCACGCTACAAGTTAAGGTTTGTCAAGTTTTGTATCGATCAAGTTTATGAAAATGATAGTATCTTGGCTAGTTTCTTAAAAGGGAGTGTGCAAAATGTTTTGTGTCGCTTGCATGACTACTATAAACAGTATGATCCTAGATACGATACTAAGCATGTGCCTTCAAGCTCAAATCCAGCTTTTGATTCCATGACTATTGATGAGGAAGTGGATACTGTGAAGTTCTTATCATCTCAATTTGCAAAACATTTGGAGAAAAATGAATTCATTGATAGCATGTTTGAACTTACAAGATATTTGGAGGAAAATTGTGAAAAGGATGTAGAGACCTTTGATCTCTTACAATGGTGGAAGGTTAACTCTTCAAAGTCTCTTATTCTCTCTCAAATTGCGAGAGATGTTTTAGCTATTTCAGTCTCTATAGTGGCATCCGAATCGGCTTTTAGTACTAGTGGTCGTATTCTCAATCCATACAGAAGCTCACTCAATCCTGAAATGGTGGAAGCTCTTGTGTGTTGCCAAAATTAGTTACGGTCAAAGCCTGTTACAATTGACTTACAATAGTCTACGAAGGAAGTACCAATGGAAGAAGTACAAAAGTATGAACAAATTATTAAAGGTAATTATTTTCATAATATTTATGTTTCAGTTTTAAGATCTTAATTAACTTTATGATTGTTAATTTCTTAACCTTTCTTTCGATTCATAGAGTTTCAGATTTCTTCTACTGAAGCATAAATTGTTGAGAATTAGAGATTTTTAAGGCAAGCTAAGTTTTTATTTTCGTCTTTATTTTTTATAATTTCTATTATTTATTTTAATTGATAAACCATTTATAAAAAACTTACATTTGAACTTTTCTTACAGATGAGCATATTCATGAATTTCAGATAATTATCTTTTGAAGACTCTATTACATTTAGTATACACTTTTTGTTGGCTGATCAGTTTTTTAAATTGCAACTTGCAATGTATTATCAAAATTTTTGATACAGAGACTTGTTTGAGATTTTGAATAATGTTTTATATGTTTTGATTTAAAATAAAAAATTTAATAAAGTGTCAACCCGCCAAACCGACCATTAGATTTTCAAAACTGACTGACCCAAACCGCTCGGTTGACAATAAAATTTAAACCACAACGGTTTAAGCTATTAGGAACCCGCCGAAAATAGGTCAGGTAGATTTTATATACCTAAACCGACCGAAACTGGCCGCGTACAACCCTAGCTCTACCCCATCGCCTGGCGGATATTGAGCTTCAACCTCCGACTCTACCCTATCCTCTGTCGGATCATGAGCTTCAACCTCCAGCTCTATCCCATGCCCTTCTAGCTCCGGCGGATCTTCCCCTTCAACTCTCTGCTCATCCCTTTGCGCTTTAGCACCAAACCAAGCTCCAGCCAGGCCCCCTCCAATGTGGGGGTCTGACAATGTACCAAAACCCATTAGAAGGGACCAGTAGGTTGCCGTTGGGTAGAGTAACGATCCAGTTGGGCAAATATATTACGCCGTTGGGAAACAGGGTTACGCCATTAGAAAAACATATAAATCAACTATCACTAATCCTACAAAGGTGTTCCTTCTAAAATAACTATCACTAGTTGTGAATCGACTTGTTGAGAGTGCTCCTCCTAAATTAATTGTCACCAGTCCTACAAGGGTGGCTAAAAATGCATGTGTGGATCAACCTGTTGAGAGTGTTCCTTCTGTCAAAGTTACTAAAAAAAATAATAATCCCTAATACTCAATAGTCTTCAATCTTAACAAAGCCTCCATGGAGGCCAATTACACATGAAGTGTGGTTTTTAATAGGGAACATCATGCAACAGTCTACAAAGATAACATTCACGAAGGGAAGGAAGAAAAGGTGTAGACAACAACAGTTTGGCAAATTTGACACTTTTTTTATTGGTATGTTGATATTTTGTTGAAGGGATTTTTGTTATGTAATTATTGAGTACTAATTGCTATTTTTTGAATTTTTTGTTGTGTTGTAATTACACATGATGTATGGCAAACATTGGCCATTAGATTAGTACGTTTATGTCTATGTTTTGTTGAAGAGATTTTTGTTATATAATTACTGAACACTAGTTGCTCTTTTTTTTTGATATTTTGTTGTGTTGTAATTAATGACAAACATTGGTCACCAAATTGGTATGTTTATATCTGTTTGTAATGAATATTTGTGTTTAGTCTAATTTTTGGTTGTTAATGGGAAATGTAATGTTTATTGTTGTATTGTGTGTACATCTGATTCTTGTTATGTTGTGTTATGCTTCTGTAGACAGGGAAAAAAATGGTTGAGGAGATAATGGAAGTTTGAATCTGCGACCTTGTTAAGCTTAAACTATGTCATGTTTTACTTGGCTAACCTCATGGGTTTACATGTAATAGATAATGTTCCAAGAGATTATCAACGGCAGCCACAACCACTTCTCCGTTCTACTCACATTCTTCAAGTCAGACTCCAACATGCTCACATGCCGCATCAATATCGGAATACCTTACTTAGCCCCGTTGGTGGATCAGCCCAATTAAAATGAGTGCACCCATCATCTTGTTTTTAATGGAGAATTTTAAGAAAATTCATTAGATTAGGGTTTTGAGAGCAAAAGATTAAAAGGTTAGATAATTTGAAGAAATTTTCCTTCACCGGGTGAAATGGCGGCCAGCGTGTTCTTCTTTCCAATGAAGTCCGGACAGCGTGGAGACCACAACAAAAGTCCTCACCGCCCAAAGCCACTTCAACTATTTGGTGCCGTATCTATGGGATAAGAAAAAGATGAATGGGAGCATTGGAAAAAATATATGGATAATTTTGGAAATATAAAATTGTTCTTACTTAAATCATGTGAAAGTCACGTGTATTGTTTTCAGGCAATCAAAATCGCTTAATTCCTGTCGTAAATGATTAATTTGTTCAACTTGAAAAGTACATATGATGGTATGTAACAAAATTTAGTTAGGATGATAAATTGAAAAAATGGGGTATAGTTCAAATGACAAAAAAACTTATCATATTTAAAAAATCATTTTAGTTTTTTCTTTTCCCATATTTGGATTATTATGAGTTCAATTCGAGCTACATCAAATAATTAAGAAAGCCAAAAAAAAAAAAAAAGAATTTATTCTTTATTTAATTTAAAGTTTTTCAAACTTAGTGAAGTTCACATACAATATATACATATATTTTTTTTTTCACATTGGAAATTCAATAGATCTAGCACAAATTCTCAAAGTTCTTTTAACAAAAGATTCAACCAAAAAATTTAACAACATAATTCTTAACAAAAAATTCAAATGCAAACAACAGCAACTCACATCTCCAGGTCAAAGTGAGGAGGGAAATCTGAAATAGGAGTGGCAAGGCCAAGAGTGGCACCCGGAACAGGAATGACACCCGAAACAGGAGTGGCAGCTGGAACAAGAGGGATAGTCTGCTATCCGAAACTGGAGGGGAACCTAGAACAGGAATGACAGGTATAAGAGTAGCACGAGTGGCAGGGCCAGAAGTTAGGGGTGAACATAAACCCGCAGCGCCCGCCCAAACCGAACCGAGCCACCCGTAATCCGTCGGTTGTACTTCATCACCTCATCGTACAATACGTGACCCATCAGAGCAGATCCCATGGCCATACCTAGGTGGCTGGAGTTGGCCTTCTCCACGGCATCAATCGCCAAAAACCGGATTGTGTTGATCGATTTCTCGACGAGGTCGAAGGCGGCAGAGGCACTAACTAGAAAACGGGTCACGGCGGGAGCAGCAGGGCTACCAGCGGCATTAAAGGGGGTGGATTTGTGGCCGGAGAATGAGGGGATGAAAAGAGAGAGGAGCTTCTGGGTGGTGAGGCCATGGAGGCGGATGCGCGAGAGGATGGCCTGCGAGAGTTTGAGGGAAGAAAAAAGAGCCATGGGTCTCTCTAGTCTTAGGGTTTGTGAGGGAGACGATGGGAAGATAAATGAAAATATCACGTCTACCTTGTACAAGTGTATATATGTGAAAACTGAAAAGTGATGACTGATGAAGGTAAGACGTAAGGTGCAGGTGAGGGAGGGAACGCACAAGGCATGATCATGTAGCAAAACGTATCAGTTAAACCTTAATTTGAAATCTTATCCAATTACACTGATTATTACTAATTAGCATCAAAATACTCCAATTTACGTTCTTAATAAAATGCACATACTCTCATAATCAATTTCATTCTTGACAATAAAATGAGGATTAAATCCGACAATTAATTACATAATTAGCAAATAAAATAATTTAATCAACATTTTCTGTGATTTCTCAATTCTTATTTATTCTCGTTTTGTGTTCTTAAATTCATATTTTAGATAGCAATTTGTATCGTGGTTTCTTCAAAATCAACTATGTTTGATGGAAAGTCTAACAACAATAGAATATACATGCCAAATCAGGGCGAACAGAGATACAACGCACTCGCTATGCTAGGCGGGAGCTAACCCTTAAACCAATCAAGCACTAAAGATAATAAAATCAGAGCAAATACAAAATAGCGGAAGCATATCACATAGCCACAATATAAAGAGCTTACAAGCTCCAACTACCAAAATAATTACAATTATCCATGGCCATCACGGGCCATCATAACAAAATGCGCCCAAAGCGTTCATAAACATAATAATAACAAGTAATATGAGTGTATGTGAGTGTAAAAGAAATGCTAGACTCCAACACAAGACCCACAAAACTCGGGTTCCCGCCTAGCACTCCCGACCTGCAAAAGATAACTGAAAACAAAACGGGGTTCAGTCTAAAGGAGACTGGTGGGTATAAAAACAGGGCATAATATAATAAGTATCGCGGAATTTAAACACATACATGGAAGTTATAATTGCGTACGAGGTTTTTATAACATTTCCCAAGTTAGTAAAATAAAGAAAAAAACATCGAACGGGATTATAACAATTATATTCATTCATTAGGTCTTTGCGTGAGCCCGACGAGATGGCTAAGTCTCCAACCTTCACCTTGTGTAATCATTAACATTATTCATTAGGTTATCAAACATATAATCTCTTGTGCACATTCATTCGATCGTTCATTCAATCGTTCATATACACCTTTTTCCTCCAGTTGGTGGACAGGTTTGCAAGGTCCGGCCACCCATTCATTATGGCTTGTAAGGTATATGAATCCCCAAAAGTCTGATTCCCATTCCTCGCTAATCTCTTAGCGAGGGCCGGTAACATCGTAATTTTGGTAGAACTAGCATACGGGGTTCACCGTCAGCCCAAACTTCTTCGGATAACCACATACACTAAGTTCTAGGGCCCCCATTCATTGTGATCAATCAATTCTAGCCAAAAATATTGGGTAGGGATGCATTAAAGAAAAGGGTTTTACGTTGAAATCATTTACTCTTTAAAAGACTCGATATCTATATTATATAAAAAGCTAAGAGGGTTTTCTCTCACAAACGGCAGTTTTTTAGGTTGCAATACCAATTTTTTTGATTTTCCTAATATACCCTTTAAGCTTTTAGTGTTGGAACAGAATTTGAGGGTTGAACATGACATTTTATTAAGAAAATAATAACTCCCACTTCTCCCTCAAATGATATTTGATTAAAAAGATAATAACTCTCACTTCTCACGTTTCTATCTTATCTATTTTTTTCTCATCACTAATAACTTTCATTTTTTTTCAATCACATTTCTATTAGAAAAAATTATTTATAAAATGAGAAACCCCATGAAATACAACCAATACGATAAAAACAGAAAAAAAAATTTAAAATAGATAAAATTCTAATAATTTATATAATTTTTTTTTCATATTTCTTTTTTATTGACATCACAATTTATTCTAAATAATTAATTAGATTACTAATTTTTGGATATATCGGGTCAATTTATCTAATAGAAGAGAAACCCACCTTAGAAGCAAAAGAGACGGTTTCAAGAACCTCAAAGACCATCCTCGCCTACGTCCGTACCAAAATCTATGCATAAGAAGTAAAGTGAGACTCAATATGACCACATATAACGCACGACAATGCAGTGAACATGATATGAAATGCATAAGAGATAATAATATGTTATGAAGATGTTCATGTGCACAATTAATGCCTTAAAGACACATAAATGAGCAAAGTCATTCACAATGAAGAGATCATGTTCATTCACGTTCATAGATTTCATAATCATATCAATTTAATCCATAATCTTCATACAACAATCATAACAAATAGTTAAACAAGTTTACAATGCATATAAGTCATAAACGGGGCGAGAAAGGATAACAAGAAGCAACGGAACAATGAAAGAAACACCTCGAGGTTGCCATCTCATGGGACACGGCCGTGTCATGTTTTCAAAGGGTTTGGACACGGTGGTGTCCGAATTTCCAAAAATAAAAATCCAAGTTCTGAAAGATCAACACGGTCATGTCCATATTGCTTTACATTTGGACACTGCTGTGTCCGAATTTTTCAAGAAATTTGAACACACAACACGACCATGTCAATTACAAGGCAATACTCGACACGGCCGTATCGAGCTTCTTGCTAAAAAATGAGCAGCAACTACTGCTCTGTTTTTCGAAGGAAAAAACGGAAGAAAAGGATAGCTTCAGGGCATCTCTTTAGGCAGCCAATAAGGCACAAATTGATCATGAAAATGCTGCAAAAACCTTCACTCCATCATATATATTAATCGTGCAAAAGATGGAAAGAAATGGATGATCATATGTGCATCTTCATCTTCAAGAAATCAAACTTCATTAATGGTATATCAATAAATGCTCAACAACCATGAATCATGAGTTCATAAATGCAATATAGATGCAATAAAGATCAACAATCAAGCTTCAATCCAACAAATAACTCAAAGATATACATAGATTTAAGAATTTCATCAAAAACCTAACTATTCAATCACATCTTCATATCATACCCAAATCTCAAAGAAAATAAACAAATCTAGTTTGAAATGATGACAATGAAGTGGAGAATAAGAATCTATGCTCACATTTCGGATTGGATGAAAATTGAAGAAGATATGAGCTCAAATGTATAGAAGGTGAATAGTGATTGGAATGACTTTGTTCTTGGATTTGGCTGCACTTTTTCCTCCTCTCTTGTATGAAGGACGAAATGAGAGGCTAGCCAACTGATAGGGGGTCAAGTTGGGAGTATGTGGGTCCAAAGTTGGGGTTATTTGGTTGAGTAATAAGTGAGTTATGAACAAAATGGCTAAGGGTGGCAGTTTGTCGAACGGGCTTGTTTCGGAGGAATTTCGGATGTTCAAACAGGTTTAGAAAATTGTAAGGCTTATTCCATGTAACTTGAATCATCGAAACAAGTCCAAAGGTGATGATAGAATTCGAATCCGGATTCCCGAACTCAAGTCATGCCACCCGAAACCCAAGGTGCGCTAAATGCCCTTTAGCCCCTTTTTGGTCCCGTTCACAAAAACGATCCAAAAACCAAATCAAACGAATTCAAAATCATGCAACGAGCATAAAAACATATTCATAACACACAAATCTCATGCATATCAAGTTTTCACGAAAAATCGGAAATCAATTCGAAAGTAAACGAGGCACATTCATAATCATAAAACAATAACGTTCAATAATTCAAATTATAATTCATAACAAATATCCATAAATTCAAAAAATAACAATTAACATTATAATTTAAACATCTAATAACATAAATAATTAATTTAAATGCACAAATAATAAATACATAAATCATACCTGTACGGTCGGAAACTCGTGACGTCACATGGCACCCATAAAGGATTTGGATAATATTTTCGGGATTGTGTCTACACCGAAGTCAACTCATACTTTCTCCGAAATGTTTGTTAAATCTCAAAACATTACTCATTAAACTGTTGTGTTTAATAAATCATAGAAAACATTTAAGTTTGGTGGGAAGGTTGTTAGCTCATATCCAAATCCATTTTCTCCCATCGGTAACTTGCCTTGATTGTAAAGAATCATATATTGATTTGCACGAAATACGGCCAAACCTGCACATCCGCCTTCGCCCGATTGATAACTAGAGGCGTGCTTTTGATTTTCTGAATGATATTTTGCTTCAACATTTCAACATTTTAATTATTAAATTAAATATTTAAACATTTCAACAAGTAGAGTCGAGCCTTGGTATTTTTTTTTGCTTGAACTCGGCTCGAGCTAAATTGGGGGTATAATTTTTTAAATTAAAAAATATTTTTTTAGAATAATTAAATATATTTATGTATATAAATTAGTGTGTGTATATATATATATATAATATCATCATATATTAATTAAGTATTTATATATATATATAAATTAATATAGTATTTTTTATTTTAAAAAATAGGTTTGCAAGTTACGAGCCAGACTCAAAGGAGTTTGGGTTCGGCTTGTCAAGAACCGACTCGACTTATTTGCATCCCTAATTTCAACATCCTTTAATATTTTTCCTTATGTGTAAGGATAAATCCTCATATTTAATTATTAATATTGTAAATTTCTCAGCACTCCTTCATATTTAAATTTATCAAACTTCAAATGTAGGATAGTAGGAGTGCAGACCTGTACTTGATCATATTCTGATTAATAGTGAATAAGAAAATAAAATATTTTGATTAATAGTAATGGTAAAGATTCCATCACAATACCTTTTGTATTTGAATTCTGAGTTCTGACCCTTGTTTTTTTTGTTTTTTGGTTCTAAAACGGAGCAAAACCCACGTAAGGGTTACGAACCACTAACCAAACTCATCACTATCATCAAATCTAGGCATCTCCCAAAGAACCAATCTATCCTGTGACACCCCGACTTTCAAACCGTACAGGTATGACGTATGTGCGCGATTTAAATTATTTTAATTTTATATTCTTTATTCTTTTAATTTTTATTTTATAATTTCTCTTGAAATTTGAATTTTCTTATATGAATAAATATGCCCTTTTGTTGAAATTTGCTTCGTTTGTATTCGATTTGTGATCGAAATTTCGTGTCTTTCTGATATGTTGGAGTTGTATGAGTTATGAACTTGAATATATGCTCGTTATGTGTTTTCGGGTTTATATGTTGGGTTTTCGGGACTTGATTTTTTGGGTAAACCTAAAGGAGGCTAAAATGTACTTATCGCACCTTGGGTTCCGGGTAGTGTAACTTGAGCTCAGGAATTCGGATTCAAATTCTGTCACTTTCGTTGGACTCGTTTCGACGATTCGGGTTCGATGGACTAAGCCTTATATTTTTCTAAAACCATTTGATACTCCGAAATCAGCTCGTAACTTTATCTCGCGCCAAAATGACCATCTTTCACTAATTTGCACCTAAGTCCCTCATCTTTCAACCTACTTTCATCCCCCTCTCCTTCACACTGATCCACACAAGCCAAGGAAGAGAAAATGCAGCCATTTTTGGAGAAATTGACAGCAATCCCGTAACTATTCCCCAAGTGAGATTTTGAGCTCCAATCTCCATTTTCCTCCATCTTCTTCAAAGGGTAAGCTTATATTTGATATCTATATGCTTATGTGATCATTTTCATCCAAGAAATTCTGAATTTGAGCCTTGTTTGATTGAGATTTGCTTCATGACATGAATATTGGATTTTATGCCCTATTTTGAGTTATATGACTTCTCTTGGTGTTTTGCTTGAATTGGAGCTAGAATATTGATCACTTATGCTCCATTTATTGCTACTTAGACCTGACTTTGATGGTAGTTGTGATATGGGTGAGATACCATTAATGTTCTTGAGTTTTTGGAAGAGTTATACATGAGTTTTGCATCATTTTCCTTCCCTCTAGCCTGCTATTCGTTCTTGCCTTGATTGTTGGAGATTATGACCTGAATTGCTACCTTCTTTCATGCTTTATCATGCCTAGATGGAGTGGTATTTGTTTGGGATGGAATACAGGGCTGAACAGGGGCGGAATCACCATTTTTCGAGGCTGGACATGTCTCCCCGGCCGGGGAGATTTTGCCTTGAAAAGTACCCGGCCAGGTACTTCTATGCAGATTGGTTTCTGCATTTTATATGCAAAAACTCCCCGGGAGGGGAGTTGGGGGAACAAGGCTTTGATGGTTGTTTGTGGTTCCTTTTTGTTTTCATGTTATTCTTTGATTTATTAGGGTGCATGCATGCTACGTACTATACTCTTTTTCCTTGCATTTGTTTCCTGGATTGTTATGCAATGGTGCAGGTACGTGTATATGTATATATATAATATATGTTATATATATATTATGTTATATGTTTAACTAAATGAATTTAAGTGCTTAAAATTTGATGTTTTAAATTAAATGTGGTCCTATGGTTTTATATGAATTCTTATGCATGAAATGTGTATGACTTAAGTGGTATGAATATGCACCTCATTTGCATCCATTGCATCCATGAGCATTGCCGAGCGTATATATGGTTCATTATTGATTCTAAGTCTCGGGTCTTTTTTCTTTTGTTTCAGAGTCTCTTCCGAACGTGCAAGATCCCGGAGTTTAGGTGGTCATTCGCTCTTTTGCCGGTTTCACTCCTTTTTCGTTGTAAGGTGAGGTTAGGATCATTTATATTAGTTAAGCGACCTAAGACCTATTATGTGTTGTTTTCTTACCCCGTATGCGAATATATAAGCTTTACGTTTTTGAAATTGGTATAAGTATTGGCATAAGTAAGCTATGTTTTGAAATTCATTATTCGTATATGATATGTATGAGTGAGTTGTGCCCTGAAAGATGGGAATTTGGTTTGATTTGGTTTGTTGGGCCCCGGAGATATGGGTAAGGGATGTTAGGAATAGTGCCCTAGAAAGCCGATTAGTCATAATCCGTTTTGGGACTTTCCTAGTATCACAGACAATCTTTGAATAATATACGATTGATTAATATCATAGGCAAACACTTCTTTATATGCTCTTGTTTGGTATGCGTTTACTTTAGCTGTGCATGTATGAGAACTCCCCTAATCCTGATGACTTTGGGACTCTACCATTTAGGTGAAATGGTTCATGAAACGAGCCCTATATCACATAAGTCATGATTAGTAAAATACTCCAAGCCGATGAGTCCTACAGACAGTGGGAGTGTCAACCTGACTCCTCTAAGGCTTGTTTGTGGGATCACGCCCTTAAGAAGGACCACCTTGTTTCATGTAGGTGCAAAGTGTATAGTTGATACGTGCGTGATACATGAGGGTGCTTACTTCAATAAGTAAGTTCACTGAGGTGCCCCGTGTGAGAACATTCCTAAATGGGAAAGGAAGTTTATATTTCAGGAAATGGAAACTTCCAGATTAGGAAATATCTCACGAGTCATTGATGTGATTAATTGATCCTTAGACTTGAGGTTCCATGTCACTTTATGAGTTAACTTTGTAGTCTTTGGTATAAGCTTTAAAGGGTGTCGCCTTAGACAACTGATTCAAGGCTTATGCTGGGGCTGCACAAGTGATTCATGAAAGTGAATGAGAATCAAGAAAGGACCTACACTTGCATATGCAAGGTGATCTCTTATTGTGTAAGTCATTCATATGCCATATGGAGTCCTTGGCCAAGGCAGTAGATCAAGACATCAAGAAAAGGGTTTCTTGGATTGAGATCAAATGGATATGAAATGCACTTAGCTATAAGACCAGATTATTAGGGTTCTGATTATTCCCTTACCCTAGATCTTGGTTGAGAGATAGTAAGTAGGAGGATTGTATCTCACATGAATCAATGACTTAAAGGTTCTGTCGAATCCGAACATTCCAATTCAGCTAGGGGTTAAACACCTGTTGCTAGACTATGGTTGTTTAATCTGTGGACTGATTAATTAATTAGTGAATTAATTAATTAGGGTCACTGCTAATTGAATTGAGAACCTAGAGGGTCACACACAACAACTTGGTTACATGAGTTGAGGCTTTAAAATGATTAAACGAGTTAATCAAGCCTAGAGGGTTCCACACGTGTGGGTCACATGATTGGACACGTGTCATTGTGACACGTGTGCCATACGTGATTGTTTAATAATATATTAAATAATTAATTTGTTAATTATTTAATAGACTTTGGTTTAATTTTGAATTAAAAAGAAAGTCTTATTTTGGAGAAAAATAATCTAGTTAATTAATTATGAATTAATTAATTAGATAAAATAAGTTATTTATTTTAAATAAATAAAGTATAAAATTATCCAAAAATAGTTTGGATATTTTTAGCTCTCTTGAAAGTTGATTTGAATTAGAATTCAAAGTCAAAGTCAAAATTTACTTGATGATCAAGTAATAGGAGAGAGAGAGACCAAAATCCTAGCCCATTAAGGACTAGGAATTTCGGCACTCCCTTGCTTATAAATAGGGCAGCTCGAGCTCCCCTTAGAGCTAATCGAGAATTCTTTTGGTTCATGTGTTGAACACCATCCTTTCTCCAAGATAAATAAAAACCCTAGGTTAAGCCTAAACACTAACTAAAAAAACTAGCATCCTTACTAGTTAGATTGTAGCCAAGTTGGTGGACTATCTCTAGAGAGCTTCAAGTTAGAAGTTTTGAAGATTCGAGCTTTACCAAAAAGTGGGGATCAAGCAAAACGATCAGAAGGGATGATGAAACGATTCTGAACCCGACATGAAACGAATGAAAAAATCGAACCAAAGAAGATGGCGAAAACCGTTCGTCCATATCCTGAAGGATGAATTTTTTCACGAGGGTTTTGTGACTGGCAGTTTTCTACTTTCGCAAAACTGGTTTTCGAAGGGAGTTTCAATCCTGCTTTTCTCGTTTCATGTTTCTTTCTTTATGTTATATTGTTAAGAACATCCCTAACATGATTTGAATTGAAGATGGTGTGGATTGCTATCCCGACAATGGGTTCTGAAGTAGAAAGAGACTTTCGAGGGACGGGTTGTCAAGCCGCGAGAAGAGCGTTCTTGGGTGGCTTGAAACGCTTCAAGAAAGAATAAAAGAAAAGTAAGTTTTCTATCTCTACGAATTTGGTTACACGATTGCGAGTCCAAGGTCCTTTTGTTGGGAAAAATTTTTAAATTCCGCTGCTTTCTGATTCGTGTTTTCCAACAAGGGAGACCCGGGACGACCACGGGGTCGCCGGTTATGACCCCTGTACACGCTCTCATTTGAGATATTCACGTGCGACCTATGGAGGTTGGGAAGGCGTGGTATCTTGAACCCTCGGTAGATATCCGGGGAAGGCATATCGAGGGTTAGCTACCCCGTATGTGTTGGTAATGTAGGTGATAGGGTTTGATTCCCGATGCACCATGAATGTGGGGTTGGAATTGTGTTATGAATTCGATTTTATGTTAAGTTTGAAGGAGTAAGAGAATGTCCGTTTTCGCCGGACTTATGTTATGTTATGTTTTGTCCGATGGATTATGAATCAAGTTAGGATCTCTTTATGTATTATATGTTATGTTTAAACGTTTTGGTATGAAAAACTTAGCTCGGTTCATGACCATCACCTTTGTTAATTGCCCTGCTTATATGTATTTAGGTGTGGGTGTGCGTTTAGCCCCCTCACTCAGTCGAGTTTTGACTGACCCTCCTTTTCCCTACCTTCAGTTACAGGTTGTCTCGAGTTAGGCGGGGAAGTGCTTCGAGTCTTGTTATACTTCTAGTTTAGGTCGAGTTGCATTTCATATTTCCTACCTGTCGAATACTCTTCTTATGTATTTGGTATCTTGGTTTGTATCTTGGAGAATTATGAACTTTTGGATGTATATACTTGATCTTTTGGGCCGTGAGGCCATGTATATGATTTTATGCGTATATGTCGAGCTCTTTAGATCCTGTTTGTTGCTTCCGCATATTTATATGTTTGTTTTGCGCACTCTATCCGAGTTTTAGCCCTGTTTTGCCTAGGGAGTGAGTGTAGGTTCCCGTTCGCTTAGACTTGGACTCATGTATGGAAACCCGTTTCATATGTGGGTTCGGGTTTAGGTGCGGGGGATGTGGTGGCCCACCGCTCCGGGCGTCACATATCCACAACAGAGTGACCTCTTTTAGCAAGCTTATCAGTGCTCCCATTGCGCGTTCTCTTGATGTGTTTGAAAGTAATCTCTCACGGCCTTCTCAACAAAGAATGGTAATCCATAATCAGGTTCCGCATAGGGTGATCCTCTACACTGTCGTTGTTGATAAGTCTCACCAGTACTTCTGAGTCAACTTTAATTTCCATCTTATGAAAACGTCTTTCCCACGCGAACCGTAAACCTTCTCGCAAACCCAACAATTCTGCTATAGTGATAGAAACTTCACCTAGCTTCATAGAATAGGTGAATATGCAATCCCCCGTGCTATTCCGAATCAGACCCTCGGCAGCAGCCTGATTATTGAGACCGTAGAAACTTCCATCTGAATTCAATTTCACCCACCCTATTGATGGAGCGAGCCAAGACAACACCGGTTTCGGTCCAGCTAACTTAGGCAAATTTGCCCCCTTGTTTGTGACTATACATGATCACCTAAAACATAAATTAAAACTCTTAGAGAAGAGAATCATTACATATTTAAATATTTCAAGTTTCTAACATAAATTAATTTAAAAATTATTTGGCACAAGGATTTGATTATTATTATTATTCAACTATCTTGGAATATTAGTCCTTTATTTAATTGGGTGGGGATCCTCTCAGAGATAAAAATTTTTTTTATTAAAGTTCAATATGGGGTAATCCTTTTTCTTTAAAGGGTTTTCACTCTTGTATTAGTTTTTTTTTTTCCCATAGAAAGTGTTGAAAAAATGCATAACCTTCTTCATAAGCTAGATTATTTGTGAATACGGTAAAAATTGATTCTCCTATTTCAATTACTTCATTCATAATATTAAATTTTAAACTTTATTCAGAAATACTATGTGTGGTTTCACTAAACCAACTAAATAGTTGCTTGTTATTATATTGAAGGTATATTTAATCATGTCTACCACTTTTAGGAAAACTAAATTTGTAAGAATGAACCCTCAATTAATTTTCCATTTTATTATTATTATTATAATCCTTTTGAAGAAATTATTATTATTTTGAAAGGTTAAGTTTTGACTTGTTGAGCTGTATCAGTGTACATAACCACGTCGTTTTTCCGTCCGTTACATTGACGAGACGAAATAAACAACTCACGAGATTTCCACAATAAAAAAGACCCACGAGAAGATGAAACTAGCCGTTGCAGGTCCCAATTCAAAACCCCAAACCATCCGCTCAGACACGAATTAACCATCTTTATTATTGCTTTCCCCTTTCCATATCCGTCTCTCTCCCTATCTGGTGTTGATTTGCTTAGATCTGATAGAAGATCCCAAATCATCCAATTCTAAGGTAAGTTGCTGGAATTATCTGATTTTGTTTCTCTATTATTTTTTCTTGTTTTAAGTTCCTTAATTTGTGTTGATTTTCACTTCGTTTCGTTAAGAATTTCCCAATTTAGATCTTCGTTTTCATGGGTAAGGTACAATGGCTGTTGCGCAATGTAGATCTGATATTGTTGTTCAAAGCATGTTTGTACTCAATGAATCTTACTGAGGTGGTCTAGCTTTCAGTTTGTTTTCCATATCGAAATTTATGACCACGTAATTGACGAAAATTGTTCAGCAAAATTTTCTTCTAACCTGAAAATGTTGGAGTGGAAGTGGTCGTTGTACGTTTTTTCTAAACAATTAGCTAGGGTTTTGGATAATAAGAAAGAAAAGGATGATGGTTTTAGTTATTCAGGTCGATTTCTTCCAGATTGGCGTCTGTTTGTTACTATTGGTTGTTCAAATCTATATAAGCGTAACGGATGCAAGCTAAGTTTTTGGAAGACCGGGTTACCTTTTGGTGAGAGTTTTCTACATATTTTGCAGTCATAGAATGAGTAACTTCTGTTTGAAATTTTGAATCTTGAATTTTGACCTCAATTCCAATTATCTTTTTCTTATCTTATCTTGAAGTTATCACCTTACGAAACTTAATTTTTCTTATGGTGGCATTAGCTTACTCTTATCCCATATTTCTTTCTGCAGAATACTTGTTGGTGAATTTATATAATTTGGCGAGCATATTGGAGTACAACAAGTCTAGATCTGATAACTCCATTCCAGCCTCCCTGCTTGAGGGTTGTGCTTCGAAGGGTGTTCTTCTGTAGTAATCTTACTGTGAATTGAAGGATTACTGCTATTTGACCAAGATGACTGTCAGAGCTCCAAGTACACCCGCCTCAAAAATCGACAGGACACCATCAGCCACTCCAGGGAGGCACAAAGAAAGTGAAGAGAAAATTGTGGTAACAATAAGGTTACGGCCTTTGAACAAAAGGGAGCAATCCTCAAAAGACCAGGTCGCCTGGGAATGTCCTGATGATCATACCATTGTCTACAAACCTACACATGACCGGTCACCTCAACATACGGCTTTCGTGTTTGGTAATTACAAAATAACTGCAATCGTTTTGATATCATAAAATCTTGTGTTGATTAGTGAGGAACTAAGTGGCGTAGGCTTGTGTATTTTTCAGATAAAGTTTTTGGTCCTGATTCTTCAACTGAAGCTGTATATGAGGATGGAGTGAAGACTGTGGCCCTATCTGCTCTCATGGGAATCAATGGTAAATTTCTGTCATCAGTTACCAGTACCAAATCATTACATAAATCTCTTCATGCGAAATTCTGAAGTTAATCTTGTGTTTTGTTTGTTGTAGCCACCATATTTGCCTATGGACAAACCAGCAGTGGGAAAACTTACACAATGAGAGGAATTACAGAGAAAGCTGTTAATGATATATACACGCATATAATTAATGTAAGCCCTAGTCAGCATTTGCTTTCTTTATGAATGTTATGACATTCCTTATTTATCATATTTGCGCGCATATTAGTGGGAATATTAAAGAACTTAGCTGCGTATTCTTTCAGCTATGAATTGAAGCAAACACTGTTTGGACTTTGGAAATTTTACCCTATCCTGTTAATTTAAATTATTGTCCCACTGCTTATGTCCACATAGATTACATCCATCTCGTAGTTGAACAAGAAGCAGAACTCCGAACTGTAATAGGTACCAATGCAGAAAAGAAATATTCTTTTATTCGGGATCTAACCTCTTGTTAATCTGAATGCTTCACAGACTCCAGAACGAGACTTCAGAATAAAAATATCTGGCCTTGAAATCTATAATGAAAATGTGAGGGATCTACTGAACTCTGAATCTGGCCGCAGTCTTAAACTCCTTGATGATCCAGAGGTGAGAAACTCTCGTACTTCACCTAATTATACATGTTAAGACTTAGGCTTTTACCTAACTATTCATACTGGGCTTGATTTCTACTCATACTTCCAGAAAGGAACTGTGGTTGAGAAATTGGTGGAAGAGACAGCAAAGGATGACCAACACTTGAGACAATTAATCCACATTTGTGATGGTAAGCACTCAATCTTTGCCATGCAGTGGAAATGCTATTCTTTACGGATTAGAAGGAAGTGAATTATGACTACTCTATTTGCTGCTGCAGCTCAAAGACAAGTAGGTGAAACTTCTCTCAATGATACAAGCTCAAGATCACACCAAATAATAAGACTGGTCTGTTATCTTCTGAATATAGTGATGAATAGACAAGAAAAATTAGAAGGCAATTTTCTAACTCAAATTCTTTTGGTGGTCAAATGCAGACAATTGAAAGCACCCTTCGAGAGAACTCTGGTTGCGTGAGATCGTACGTTGCGAGCTTGGTAATAATCCAGTATCTTGGTTTGCCTAACTTTTAAACCCTGTTTGAAGTAGAAGTGATTTTATCATAATCTTTTCATTATTGTGTTGCACAGAACTTCGTTGATTTAGCTGGAAGTGAAAGGGCATCACAGACGAATGCAGAAGGTGCCAGGCTTAGGGAAGGCTGTCATATTAACCTCAGTTTGATGACCCTTACAACAGTAATTCGGAAGCTAAGGTAAGCAATCATTTGAAGATAAATCTTATAGACCTACTCAAGTTTGCCTCGTGTGTCTTGACACTTTTTCAGCCTCTGCCTTTTCTATCTATATAGTTGATGTCAACATGGATAATGAGGGGGTGGTTGTTGTGCTTCCACCCGTTCTCTTAATTATACTTTTCTGGCTTCCAAGTACTAGAGCATGTCTTAGTAATGCTGAAGTTAACTTGGTGTTATTTTAAAGTTGACAGAAGTGTGTGTTTCTGTAAAGTATTACAGTGCAAATGATTGTGAAAGAATTGTGGATGTTGAAAATAAAATATTTTGCCCAACCACCCTTTACTGTACTATTGCATATAACTCTCAATTTATTGTTCCGAATCATATTTGACTTTCTTTATTGTTGGTTTTGAAGTGTGGGGAAAAGAAGTGGTCACATACCCTATAGAGATTCAAAGCTTACACGCATATTGCAGCATTCATTGGGAGGAAATGCTCGCACTGCCATCATATGTACATTGAGTCCAGCATCAAGTCACGTTGAACAATCTCGTAATACTCTCTTCTTTGCTACCCGAGCAAAGGAAGTGACAAACAATGCTCAAGTGAACATGGTACACTTCTAACTATTGTATGTTTGTATAAACCACGTAGATAGAGATGTATGTAATTTTACAGAAGATATAGTTTGCTGATTCAGAAAATTTTGTTTCCATCAGGTAGTATCAGAAAAACAGCTTGTTAAACATTTGCAGAAGGAAGTTGCAAGGCTGGAAGCAGAGCTACGTACACCAGATCCAAAGCATGAGAAAGATGAAAAGATTCTGCAGGTTAGCATCCACTACATCAGTTTTGTCTCATAAATCTTTTCTAGTTATGAATAAAATTTCAGCAAGTTATATAATCATGTAAAAATGCTATGTGTACGTAGATGGAGAGAGAAATGGAAGAACTCCGGCATCAAAGAGATCTAGCACAGTCACAGGTGGATGAGTTGCGCAGAAAACTTGAAGAGGAGCAGGTACATTCTTTTATCCTTCTTTCTATCTGGACCAATCTCCCCAAATTGAAAATTTGAGAAATATCACACCATATGATCATGCATCAGAATTAATGAAATATATTATTAGAAATAATAATCAGATGCCTCACTTATAAATATCATCTCGCCTTAGTGAAAAATTACACATATCCCCTTCCAGTTTATCTCCATCTTTTAGTTCCTGTCTCTTGCGGATCGTTACATACTTAAATGATGATATTAAGCCCAGAAAAAGTTAACACTTTAATGTGTAATGCAGAGATTAAAGATATCTGAGTCACCTATTCCTGCTGCAAAGAAGTGTCTATCATTTTCAACAACTTTGTTACCAAAACTTGATGGGATGGAGCTAAGTCGCTGCAACAAAACAAGAAATGCACTTGGAAGGCAGTCCATGAGGCAATCGTCAACAGCTCCTTTCACTTTGATGCATGAAATTAGGAAACTCGAACATCTCCAAGAACAGTTGGGAGAAGAAGCCACTCGAGCTCTTGAGGTACTTCAGAAGGAGGTTCAATGTCACAGACAAGGCAATCAAGATGCAGCTGAGACTATTGCTAAGCTGCAGGCAGAAATAAGAGAAATGCGTACTATTGAACCTTCTCCCAAAGAAGTTGAAGTTGGAGATGTTGTCTCGGTCAACAAGAGTGTTAGTGCAAACCTGAAGGAAGAGATAACTAGACTTCATTCACAAGGAAGCACCATAGCTGATCTAGAAGAGAAACTAGAAAATGTTCAGAGGTCCATAGACAAACTAGTAATGTGTCTTCCAACCAACAATGACCAATCGACTAATAAAGATGAGAATCCAAAGGCCAAGAATTCTGCAAAAAAGAAGAAATTGCTTCCATTAGCTTCGAGTAACAGTCTCAATAGGCACAACTTTATAAAATCTCCATGTTCACCTTTATCTGCTTCTAAGCAAGTAATGAAGGATGATATTGAAAATAGGGCTCCCGTATATGATGATGCTGTGTCGAGTGATACCCATGCAGCTTCTGACAAGGATACTCCGACAAAGAGTGAAGGTGGAGATGTCTCTTCAAAGGAGAATACTCCTTATCGACGTTCTAGTTCTGTCAATATGAGGAAAATGCAGAAAATGTTTCAGAATGCAGCAGAAGAGAATGTCAGAAGTATTAAAGCATATGTTACTGAACTCAAAGAACGTGTCGCCAAGCTGCAATATCAGAAACAGCTTCTTGTATGCCAGGTAAGATGATTACTTAAAAAACAAGATCCTTCATTCAATCTGAAGAACATATTTGGTGCCACTTCTTTCTGTTCTTTAACGATCCTCATTACTGTGTTAAGGTTCTTGAGCTCGAAGCAAATGAAGCTAACGGGCACAATTTGGACGATGAGGAGAATATGCCTGAGATACAAGAATCACCAGCTTCATGGCTTTTAACTTTTAAAGATCAGAGGCAGCAGATCATTGAGTTATGGGATGTTTGCTATGTTTCCATTATTCACAGGACACAATTTTATCTACTATTTAAGGGAGACCCTGCGGATCAGATATATGTGGAAGTTGAGCTTAGGCGCCTGACATGGCTGCAACAACACCTAACAGAGATTGGGAATGCAAGCCCTGCTCGTGTGGGAAATGAGCCCGCAGTCTCTTTATCTTCAAGGTATGTGTTCTCTCTCCAGAAAAAAAAAATTATTTGTTTACTTGAAGGAAGATATTGTGTTTTTCTGCTATCAGAAATTGAGTGTTTTTATGTTATTGAGCGACATATTAAAATCTTATATGCACTCCTTTCAGAGAGAGTAAGACATCCCTATTCATCATACTTAAGATCTTGTTAAAATTACAATACTGTCATTGCTAAAATCTCAACAAACTCCTATTAGATACAAAATTTTCGTTACCATCTTTTTATAAGTTGTGTGATTACCTTGTTTAAC
Organism: Lantana camara; assembly: GCA_037501455.1. NCBI lineage: Eukaryota > Viridiplantae > Streptophyta > Magnoliopsida > Lamiales > Verbenaceae > Lantana > Lantana camara. The sequence goes on along the minus strand of CM074860.1, from coordinate 93,840,820 downwards.
CGTTACCTTCTTAAGCTAACCAACTTTCTCTCTGTAACTGTTCTTATTTAGTATCAGAGCACTTAAGCGGGAACGAGAGTTTCTTGCAAAGAGGTTGAGTACACGTTTGACACCAGAAGAAAGAGACGCACTGTACATGAAATGGGAAGTACCATTGGAAGGAAAACAAAGGAGAATACAGTTCATAAACAAGCTATGGACCAATCCCCACGACGAGAGGCATGTACACGAGAGCGCCGAGATTGTGGCAAAGCTCGTCGGTTTCTCTGAAGCAGGAAACATGTCGAAAGAGATGTTTGAGCTTAATTTTGTACTTCCATCCGACAGGCGGCACTGGTTTGTTGGCTGGAACCAGATCTCAGACCTTCTTCATCTGTGAGAACAATATATATAGCATTCTTTTGTTTATGTAAGTTTATGTTATGGTTCTTTTTCCAAGAGTTGTGAAGGCTCCCAAATCCTTGGAGCCTCTCTCTCCTTAAATTAACTGTGTTTATAGTTGGCTGATTGTGAACATTATTTTTATTATTTAAAGGGATACAGTTTTTTCTGATGTAGATGTTACTGTCTTAGTTTTCATTCCTTTGATTTCATGTTGAATTAGTAGTTTCTAATGAATTGTGATTCTGGGGAATAGCACTAATAGACACCGAAAATGCATCACCATGTGTGTTGTTCAGCTTAATGTTACGGCACTATGCTAACTTCACTACAAGTTTCGTATTCGAATCTCTGGATACGTTCAAAGAGCATTACACAGTTACAGTTAAATGTTCCGACCCTGTTCAAGCCCGTAATAAATGATACATATAATATAACAATTCAAAACACTAAAAATGCAATTCTCTGATATTTTTGCATCAAAATGCTACAATGCAAAGTGAACATTACCTAATTTTAACTGATTCTCACGTCGTACTAAGAACTAATTCAAGTAACCTATATATAATAACAGATCAATAAAAAGTGTCCCACAAATTTGGCATCACCTCAGAAACAAATTAGAAGGATAAAAGAATATGGGCCTAATGGAATAAAGTGATAACAGGAATGTGGTCGAAAATGACATTAAAACAAGAACTTTAATTGCACATTGACATGCTCAAGGCATACCTTTCTTATACCCAACTTACTTTGCATCCACGGTTTGAACATATGCTCTACATGATTATATACATAAATAAACATATACATGTATACATACACACACATTGTTATCTTGTTTTTCTGTAATAATTCTTGCATTATTATAATTCACTATGGATTCCGACAATGGTTCTATGCGACCTGGGAAGCTGTTTGGCAGACAAAGGCCGATACATGCTGTTTTAGGAGGAGGAAAAGGTATTACAAACTTTTAAAAATTAAGTTCATTTTGTACCTAACCTAAGTTTTCTCTCTTTATCTGTCTAGTTTTAGGGATTAATACTTTTTTATTATATTCCAATCATTTATTTTTTTGAATTCGGACCCGGTATGAAATTTGTTATTTATAACTTGGTGATCGGAATTTGTTAATTTATCAAGAATACTATACTTAAATTGCTTGTGCGGAACGAATTTATATCAGCATGTCCCAAAAGAAGCAAAAAAAAAATGAAATAGTTTCTAAATTTCACCTAAAATTCATATTAATTTGAGCCGAATTCTAAGTTCTTAAAAATTAGGACCCAAAAAAAAAAGTTCTTAAAAATATATATATTTTTGGAGCATATATATATATATGAATCAATTATAATTACAGTGGCTGACGCGCTGCTATGGAGGGACACAAAAGTTTCCGGTGCAATATTAATGGGAATTGCAGCAATTTGGTACCTTTTCGAAGTAGTTGAGTACAATTTCCTGACTCTTCTCTCACACCTCTCCATCACTACCATGCTCGTCATCTTCATTTGGTCTTCTTCTGCTCATTTTTTCAATTGGTAAGTTATTTTTATTTAAATTGTATATCAAACTTAGTTAGTTAGTTCCGTCAAAACAAAATAACAAACATATCTACGAATGGGATATTTCTAACTCGAGTTATAAAAGCAATCTACGTTAGTCCTTGACATCAAATTCAAATCACTTTTTTATCGAAAATTTGCACGTTTTGTCTGTGTATTGGTAAAATCTGAGCACGTGATTTGCACGTTTTGTTTGTGTATTGATTGTCGAAGTGGATTTAAGGTTGATTTTGCAAATGAGTTGGGGCAGACATAAAAATTACCTAAATTCGTTATTTGGAAATTACGTTAAAACACTTTTATTAACTTCACGTGTTGAAACGTGCAATTTGGGACACCAAAAGTTAAATAACATGCGAAATTTAAGCAACAAAAAAGCATTTGGCCTAAAATTAAATTAAATACGGTCTAAGAGTAATTTATAAATAAATTACTTTTTGTTTATATGTAACTTGGAAAATTAATTTGTTGATTTCAGGAATCCTCCCAACATTCCCAACATTATATTACAAGATTCAACTTCAAGACATGTAGCTTCAACATTTCACAGGAAATTTAACGACTTCTTGTCAAATTTTTTGTACGTTGCAAGTGGATCTGATCCAAAAAACTTTTTACTGGTAATAAATTCTCTTCTTTTTTTCTCTAATTTATGTGCAAAATGTTTATAAAATGCAAAAATCGATTTTGTTTTATTCTATTTGTTTATGGTGGCTGTTATTTGTTTTCCAGACTATTGTTTCCCTTTGGATAATCTCAGTTATTGGAAGCTCTATCAGTACCTTGAATCTTCTCTTCTTTGGTAAGTATCATCAAATATTCTTATCCAAATTTAATCACACACTTATAATTAAGGTTTTCATGATACAACACTAATTACGTATTCAAGTCAGGCGAGACAACTAATTATGTATTTTATATATTATGCAATTGATGAAAATTTAAATTAGAAAAATGATCGATTTTACAATAACCATAATATATTTGTCATTTGATTTGTTAGAACTCATTCAAACCGGACCAAAATTAGAATTTTTTTCTTTAGTCATCAATAATTAAAATTATTAATTTCTTGTATGTTAGGTCTTGTCTGCCTGGAAACTCTTCCATTCTTGTACGAGAGATATGAGGACGAATTTGACATTCTTGCTTACAGAGTCAACCGTTGGATGAAGAAAGTGTACAAGAAATTCGAGGCTGAATACTTGGTCAAAATTCCAAAGGGACCCATCAAAGACAAGAAATATTGAATATTTTCGTTGCATTACATATGTTTGGTAAAATAAGAAATTAAAAAAAAAAATGTTGAGTGACAAATGAAATATTATATATTTTGTCCCTATGTTTTATCCCCAAAAGGCAGAGTAATTACATAAATGACTCAAATTAAGAGTAATCTAATTATCAAAAAACTATTATAGAAGATAGAAAGATTAATATAAAACTAGAATCATATCTGCATTCACGAAAAATTCAGCCAAAAATATTATATTTGCAGAAACTTTGCTTAAGCAAAAAATTTAAATTTTATGAATAATGATATTTGTTACTTCTACTAATGGCTACTTGATGTATAATAGGACGATATTATGAAATTTTAAATTAATTTACGATTATATATAGTTAATTAACTTAATTTTGTTATATATATTTGGTGTAATAATTTAAAGAAATAAAAAAAAAATGTCATTCAAATTATGGACATTATTATACCTTCCTAATCAAATTAAGTACTACGCGTTTAAAAAATAAAAAATAAATTTATATCCGGTCAATTTTTGGTAGCCTACATAGTAAACACCGATACACATATGATTTTAGTAAAGGTAAATTTATCATTCCTAGACTTAGTGATGACAAATTTGTCCTTATTAAAAAGTCATGTTACTCATGTGTACATCAGGTATTTAATGTTCAAAATTTTCATACCATCAAAACCACTACTAATCAATTGGAGATGGTCTTTTGTGAAAAACAAAGAATATGAATAATGATATGCAATAAAATGCAAAATAGTAATAACGATATACAACAAAATTTAATTTGATACGAATTATTAAACATGCTTATACTTTAGATAAAAATATCTTTTTATCCTTAATTTAAATATAACCATGTCATCCACAAGATGCAATTGTTAATTAAATTGAATTAAACATGTGTTACAAATTCAAGATTGTGCTACGTATTTTATTTTAAAAAAATAATAATTCAATGCACATCATAATTAATAATTATAATAATTTGGACTTTGGGTTTGGTGCATACATAATTGGGGCAATCCATGCTACCCAAATTTAATGTCCAGATTATATGTCAAAACAAAAATATAATTATAACAGAAAAGATAAGATAATTAAATTTGTATAGTTAACGGTTGAAAAACTTTATTAAAAATATTACATTTAACCTCATATTAGTATAGTTAATTATAGTTAACCCCAAGGGTAATATTGAAATAAAAAACTGACCAAAATTAATGGAGTATATTTTGGGGTTTTTTATCATTTTGCTGAGGTCAGCAATTTTCAAACGAAAATGGGGGTTAAGTGTAGTTACTTATTTTTTGAAGAGTAGTTTCTGTAATTTAATCTGAAAATGGTGGTGAATTGTAATTACACCATCTAATTTGGGGGTTAGGTGTAACTAGCCCCTCTCTCTCTCTCTATATATATATATATATATATGATGGGTAGTGAATTGATGTGCCACACAACACCACTTAGAATTTGTATGAATAAGGAAAGCAACGGTGCTGAAACTCCGATGAGGGCATATGACTCTCCGATACTCAAGTCAGTGAAACAATTTTAGGTGAGTTAGAGAGAAAGTGATACAGAGCTTGTAAAGGAAAGCTTGTTTAATGAAGAAGACAATCTTCTGAGTATTTATACGTGAGGGTGAGGATCCTTTGGTAATTTACCCCTGTTTAGTTACCTTGAAAGTTGCCCTATACACATATTCCAATGAGGGAGGTCTGAGGAAAGGATCCTGTAGGCCTGCCAATTAGTAGTCGTAAAGGTGACTATGGTAAGCGTACGTGTATGCACTATTGTTAGAAAGCACTACTGGACTGTTATTGAGGGGTTAGCGCACTCGGTGTATGAAGGGAACAATATTCCCATAAAGCAGGTACCTCGTGATAGGAAAGGGATACACCGAAATCGAGTGCACGCAGTGGAAATTAAAACTCCTCTCCAAATGCCGAATAAACAATCATCCAAGTATGTCAACGGATAGAAAAATAATCAACCAAACAAGAATAGAGACACACAATTTTTAACGTGGAAAACTTCTTCAAAAGGAAGAGTAAAAACCACGAGGCCTACGAGACCCAAAAACAAATCCACTGTAATACGAGACAAAATTACAGCAGTTCAACACCAATAAATCTAACTCCAAACACGAACGAAACACCGATTCGATCAAAAATGAACTACAACCACAAAAGGAGAAAAAAACACAAAAACTAGTCAAAAATTTGAGCTGCTGTTCACGTGATCAAAACCCGACTTACAGTGCTCCAAATCCGATCTCCACCGTTCACTTTCAAGTTCAATGAGTTAGGAACCTGCTATTCAAATTTTAGCTCAATCGGACCACAAATGGCCTCCCGATCGTCCAATTGAAAAAGTTGTCGCAACCTCAAAAATCTGCTCAAAATTGCAGACAATATTTTTTCTCTTTTCACGCAAAAGCTGTTGCGTAAATTGATCTCCAAGCCAAACCTATTCTTAATTATTGTTTGAAAAAGGATTTTGATGGGCTTTAATCCTTGGGCCAACTAAAAATATAATTTGGGCTGGACCCAACCCGAGTGGGATCAAAGGGTACTTTATTCCCTGTCCCATGACGCTCGTCGCTCGGGCGCTCTAGTCATGAAAGCGGCCTCGAGGGTAGGGGATCAGCGTATAAGGCTCAGGTCTCCGAGAGGAGAGTTGTAGCCATTCAGGTATTTGATTATAACTTCTATCGTCCCTAAAAATCCCCGAGGGCAGTAGAGGAAGCTTTGGGATACACTTGACAAGTTTGAGTGAGACCTCGTGTCATGACGTGTCCTCGTAGAATTAGACCCCGGCCCATCATTTGCCTCCCAACTCCATAATCGCAAAATTGTGGCATGTGGAGTTAACTGATTCTCATGTCGTATTAAGAACTACTTCGAGTAAGCTACATATAATAACAGATCAATAAAAAGTGTCCGACGGCCACAAATTTGGCATCACGTCAGAAACAAAGAGAAGGATAAAGGATATTGTGGGCCTAATGGAATAAAGTGATAACAGGAATGTGGTCGAAAATGGCATTAAAATAAGAACTTTAATTGCACATTGACATGCTCAAGGCATACCTTTCTTATACCCAACTTACTTTGCATTGCATCCACGGTTTGAACATATGCAAATATGCTCGACATGATTACATATATACATATTGTATATATATACATGTCATGTGTTATCTTGTTTCTTTGTAATAATAATAACTGTTCTTGCATTATTATAATTCACTATGGATTCCGACAATGGTTCTATGCGACCTGCAACTGCGAGGCTGTTTGGCAGAGAAAGGCCGATACATACTGTTTTAGGAGGAGGAAAAGGTATTACCAACTTTTAAAAGTTAAGTTGGTTTTGTACCTAACCTAATTAAGTTTTCTCTATTTATCTGTTTAGTTTTAGGGATTAATTCTTCTTTATATATATATATATATATATATATATATATATATTCCATTCGATTATTTTTCTAAATTTGGGCACCGCAAAAACCCAGTATGAAGTTCGTTATTTATAATTCGGTGATCGTAATTTACTCGGAGAATGCAAAATAATAACCCGAGCAGTCTTCAACGAAAAGAAGGGAAAATGAGACATTTTTAATATCACATGCATGATGCATGCATTGCCTGTCCAATTTTTTCTCTCGTCTATTTAATTTGACATTTATATTTGGTTGGAATCGAATGAGAACTCTAAAATATAAAACATTTATTCTTTAAAAACTCGAACACAAGCATCTAGTTAAACTAGCTAGCATAGCGGGAAATCACTCACCTATGTTGTCCATGCTGTCAAATCTATATATATATATATATATATATATGCTATATCAACAAACCAGCAAACTTGAAAACCCTAAATTTTTATAATTTTCCATTAGTATAAACCAGTCTCAATTTATCAAGAATACTATACTTAAATTGCTTGTGTAGAACGAATTTATATCCAGTGACGGAGCATGGGGGGACTTGTGGTGGCCCCATCCCCCTAAATATTGAATTTTTTTAATTTCTATATGTATATTTTTTGATATATTTGTATTTTTATCCTTTAATTTTTCGCCCCCCTCCAAATTAAAGATTTTGCTCCTTCATTTTTGATATTTTAAACTTTTGTCCCCCCTCCCCCCAATAAATTCTAGCTCCGTCCCTGTTTATATCAACATGTCCCAAGAGAAGCAAAATAAAAAATCACATAGTTTCTAAATCTCACCTAAAATTCATACTAATTTGAGCCGAAACTATATGTATATGTAAGTTCTTAAAAATATATATTTGTGGAGAAAATATATATGAATCAATTATAATTAATTACAGTGGCTGACGTGCTGCTATGGAGGGACATAAGAGTTTCTGGAGCGGTATTAATGGGAATTGCAGCAATTTGGTACCTTTTTGAAGTAGTTGAGTATAATTTCCTGACTCTTCTCTCACACCTCTCCATCATTGCCATGCTCGTCGTCTTCCTTTGGTATCGTCTTGCTGATTTTTTCAATTGGTAAGTAATTTATTTAAATTATCAGACATAATTAACTCTCTCAAACAAAAATAGTAAACATATCCACCAACGGAATGTCTCAAAGTCAAGTTATAAAAGTAATCTAAGTAGGTTTATAACTTTCATAACTAGTTTAGGTCTTGAAACGTGCAGTTTGGAATATATATATATCAAACATGCAAACTTTATAGACAATTATATTAAATATGTGCTAAGAGTAATTTATAAATAAACTGCTTGAATTTTTTTTATTTATATGTAACTTGAAAATTAATTTGTTGATTTCAGGAGTCCTCCCAATCCTTTCATCATTATATTTGCAGATCCAAATTATTATTTACAAGAATCAACTTCAAGAGATATAGCAATACATATAGCTTCAACATTTAACAGGATATTTCACGACTTCTTGACAATGTTTTTGTTCATTGCAAGTGGATTTATGCTAGATCTCTTTTTAGTGGTAATAAATTCTCAATTTTTCAAAAAAAAATTTATGTGCAATATCTTTATAAAATGTATAAATCCATTTTGTTTTATTTTATTTGTTTTCCAGACGATTGTTTCCCTTTGGATAATCTCAGTTATCGGAAACTCTATCAGTATCTTGAATCTTCTCTTCTTTGGTAAGTAATATCAAATAATATTCTTAATCCCAATTTAATCACACACTTATAATTAAGGAAATATTCACACAAAAAGTGTGCATTTCCGCATTATACTTTTGTCTCTTTTAAAAAGTAATTTTTTTTCCCCATATAACACTAATTACATATTCAAGTTAGACCTGACGATAATCAAAATATAAAATTCGTTAGAATTTAATCAAATCAGATCAAAATTAGAATTTGCCTTTAGTCGTCAATAATTAAAATGGTGGTAGTTAATGCTAAATTAAAATTATTTTGTTGTATGTTAGGGTTTGTCTGCCTGGACACTCTTCCATTCTTGTACGAGAGATACGAGGAGGGAGTTGACATTCTTGCTTACAGAGTTAACTGTTGGATGAAGAAAATGTACCAGAAATTTAAGGCTGCATTCTTGGTCAAAATTCCAAAGGGACCCATCAAAGACAAGAAATATTGAATATTTTCGTTGCATCTATACTATTATATTAAGCGAGAGAGTCAGATAATAACCGTTCGATCTCTTGGACTCTTGATTTTTTTTTCCCTTTTTATTTATTTATTTTTTTCATCGATTGTATTCTCTTACATTCTTTTCTTTTTCTATTATTAATTTATTTATTTACCACTCCAATATTTTTCATAACTTCTCTTTTCTCTCACCTCACTTTAATTTTTTTTTTTTAATGTATAAATTTTATCTTTTTCTTCTCATTTATCTGCTTAGAAGTTTTATTCATGTATTTTATCAGTTATCAACTTAGGATTTTAATCTTAATCTTAATCTTTTTTAGATATTTTATGGATATTGATCATCTCTTTAAATTTAAAATTTTAATTTTATCTCTTTATACTTAAAATCTTAATTTCTTATTTGCACATAAAGATGTCAAACGGGCCGGGCCAGCCCACGAACCCGTGACCCAGCCCGGTTTCGAACCGGCCCAGGCCCAGCCCATGAATATTATGAGGCGGGCTGGGCTGGGTTTGGGGTATTAGGCTGGGCCCCTATTGGGTTTGATTCTAAAACCCAGCCCAGCCCGTGAACAGGCCCACTTAAACCCATAACCAGCCCGGACCAGCCCGTAACCCAGGCCCAGCTCAAGCCCAGCCCAGGCCCGGCCCAGGCCCGCTATTCCCTTAGCACAAAATCTCTCAATGTATATTCAATGTGTTCTTTTTTCTGTTTTTTCTTTTCTTGGCCCCATTCATACAAATCCAATATTTTAATTATAAAGTTACAAATACAAATTAAATAAGACAAGTCCAATCTATATAAATTTGGATTAGCTATTTCATTACACATTTGTAATAAAATTGAAACAATTATTATATTAATTATATATAATCATTAGGTTATTGTATATGTAATTAGAACTGTTTATTAAGAATATAGAATGAAGTATTAATGTCTCTTTAAATGTTTTTTTGGTATAGAAATATAACATAAACTTACATAGATAAATAATAACTTTGAGAAAATTTTAATAACAAAACAACAAAACAAAAGCAATCTTACAATTTTATAAATGTAATAAAATAAAAAATCATTAATATAAAGTAAAAAGAATCTTAAATTTTAATATAACAAAAGGATAAAAAAAAAATGAAAAGTTGACCCACAAATTTAGCCCATCAAAATTAATAGACGAAACCCACCAAACCCATTCGGCCCAGCTCGTCAGGAACCGGCCCAGGCCCGGCCCAGCCCATTATTTGTGGGTTCATGGGCTGAGCTGGGCCACTATAATTTAATTCAAACCCAGCCCGGCCCAGCCCAGCCCACTTCAAAGGTGGTCCCGGGCTAACCCAGCCCGTTACTGTAGCGGGCTTAGACGGGCTTGCCCAGCCCGGCCCAGTTGACATCTTTATTTGCACACACGTAGAGTGTGTAGAGTTGCTACTTATATATTATATATGTCTGGTAAATAAGAAATAATAAAATAAAATGTTATGTATATTTTTGATATATTTATGTTTTTGCACTTTAATTTTTTGATAATTTAACTTTTCACCCTTCCTAATTAAAAATTTTACCCTTCATTTTTGATATTTTAAATTTTCGCCTCACGTAACATTAAATTCGGGCTCCGTCCCTAGTTAAGAGTGACAAATGATGTATTATATATTTTACACTTATGTTTTACCCCACAAAAAAGCAGAGTATTAGATTAAGAGAATAAGAGTAATCTAATTATCAAAAAACTATTATAGAAGGTAGAAAGATTAATATAAAACTAGAATAATATCTTCTTCTTTTTTGTTAAAAAGAAAAAACTAGAATAATTTCTTTTATTCTAACATAAAATTAACATAATACCTCATATACACTATTTTATACTTTTATTTTGTATGTTAATATTTCAAAATATAATTTTCATACTTCATATGTAAATTTATTATTATTATTATTATTATTATTTTGGTATGTGTGTGTAGGTGGATGGTGAGATAAAAATTAATTGTTGATTTATATTTTGAAGTATTAATTCGAAAATATAAAGTATCTAGATTATAAAATAGAGTATTGAAAATTAAAATTATAAAATAAAGTGTCCAAATTATAAAACAGAGTATTATAAAGTTTTCGAATTATAAAACAGAGTATACAAATTATAAAATAGAGTATCCATATTTAAAAGTAGAGTATTATTTGTAAATGTTAAAGTACTCAGGTTTAAAATTGAAGTACGAGAAGGAAAATAAGAAAAAAAGAAAAAAGAGTATTGTTTGTAAAAATTAAAGTACTTACGTTTTAAAGTATTTAAATTTAAAAATAGAGTATTACTAGTCAAAGTTAAAGTACCGATTTTTTAAAAATAAAGTATGAAAAGAAAATTAAAGTACTCATGTTTTAAAATATTCAAATTTAAAAATAGAGTATTACTCGTCAAAGTTAAAGTACCCATTTTTAAAAATGAAGTATGAAAGGGAACACATCACTTTAGTGAGGACATATATATCATTCCATGATTTAGTGAGGGTAACTTCGTATTTATTAAAATAAAGATCACCAAAAGTCAAAACTACTACAAATCAAGTGGAAATGGTTTTTTGTGAAAAATGAAAAGTATAAATGATGATATACAACAAAAGGCGAAGCAGTAATAATAATATGCAATGAAATTTATTTTAATACGAAAGTGTAAACACACTTATAGTTAAGATGACAAAGGCTTTTTATCCTTAATTTAAATATAACCATCTCAATTGTTAAATTGAATTAAACATGTTTTACAAACTCAAGATTGTGCTACATATTTTACTTAAAAAACAATAATTCAATGCACATCATAATCAATAACTCTAATAATTTGGACTTTGGTGCATACATAATTGGGCAATATATGCTACCCAAATTTAATGGGCCAGATTGAGATTATATTATATGTCAAAACAAAAATATAACAGCGAAGATAAGATAGTTAAATGCTTCGCTGTACATGTACGGCTCACACAGTTGGAAAACGAAACACGCACTTACACACAGTCAGATTCCAGATCCGGCAACGGCAAGGCGTTGAGATCCAGAATTGCGCCGTTCTCCGCCCTCTTTCCGCCGCCTTCAGCGATCGACTTCAGCCTTTCCCTGCCTCCGCCGCCGCTGTTAGAAGCTTCCTTCTCGAAGTACTTGACGGCCATGCGCATCCTTCTCAGGATGGCGAAGAACTCCTCCACCTCATCATCCGTCGGCGGCGGCGGCGGCGGCGATTTCGCTGCTACCACTTTGCTCCTCACCGGAGCATCATCAGCTCTCACAGCCTCATTCGTCTTCTCCATCGTTTTCCGCCTCTTCCTCTCCATCTCCATTGTCTTCTCTCTCTTCCCTCTCTCTCTCTCTCTCTCTCTCTGATAGAGATTTTAGAGTAAATGCGGACTTGACTTTTTGGAATTCATTTCCGTCCATGATTAAATACATTAATAATGACTAATTGAAGACTGATTTTTTAGGTAATTTTACTGTTTCCATAGTACTCCAAATTTTATGTGAAATTTAAATTAGAAACATTTCAAAATTAATTAATTAGATACTTGGATTTTCTTGCAAAATTCTAAAATAATATATATTATCTTACTAGTTGGAAAATATATATATTAACGTGTGAACAACATTTAAGTATCAAATTGTGGGAAAAAGAAATAAAAGTTAAATGAAAAACAATTAAGTGTTTGGTGAAAATAAATTAAAAGGACTGTCAATATATTATTATGTTTTTATTTCTTGACGAAAATAATTTACTAAGTTAGAAGAAGAAAATTGGCTCGTAAAAAGCTTTTACTTTTTAGCCTTTACATGTTTAACATTCTATTTTTTATTACTTCCTTCTTAATTCTATCACATATATACATGCAAAGTTGTGCGTGAATCATCGACTATTCAACTCTAACAATTAGGAAAAAGCTAATAATTTAGGCATTAACAATATTAGAAAATCTAGATTTAATTTAATAAAAATTAGTATATTATAATGATTATTTAATTAATAACTCATTCTAAACTTTATATTAATCAAACTACGGCAGTTGAACACTCACACCTCAATATAAAAAGTCTAACCGGTCCAAAATTAAACACACCCCCCAAAATAATCTTTGAATTAAACAATTTAATTACTTGTATCGGCCCACCTTAAAGTTACCCATTTATACATGCAATTTTTTGTATTAATTATAATTCTTTTCTTAAAAAAAATATATATATAATTTGAATTATTGTAGCATTAGAAAGTGGACTTGTTCTAACGTGTAATGATAATGAATTGAAAGTCATTTTCAATCACCCACGACCTCCCTGCTGACGCAGCAGGATGACGCCCATCGCTAACGGTCATATAAAGACACCTGTTTTAGCATTTAATAATAATCTAATGCTCTCTTCCTAGACTATCATTATCATATTGTCTCTTATTACTATTTTTTTTCCCCCCTCTTGTGATGTTATAATTTTGTTTTCTACGAGGTTTTGATAAGACCGATATTTATAGAGAATATTTAATTTCAATCAGATGAATCCGGATTTCCCCCAAAATCAAACTACCCGATATAAAATTCTTCCTAATGATTTTTTTTTTTTTTTTCCACACACACCCCCAAAGTGATCGAAGGGATTCGAACCCGGGACCTTAGAATTCTCAGACCACTTGACTAACCTCTGTTGGTTAAAATTCTTCCTAATGGTAGTAGTTAGGTACTCAAATATATAAACCCCGAAAATTTAATTAAATTAGTATAACGTCAAACTGATGGACTATGCTATCGGATGGTTAAAGGAATAAGGAAAAAGACTTTTTACCATCCGAATTTTACCTTTTTTATAATTTATCATCCCAATAAACTTTTGTTACAAACCGTCATCTAATCTTTATATTTGTAACATACCGCTATCTAAACTTTTTTTTAGATGATTTTGGTAAGAATACAACTACCGTGTATGTTTTATAAACATGCCATGTTTTTTAGCCAAAACAAAACGAAAAAAAAAAAATTAGATGACGATATGTTACAAATGTAAAGATTGGATGACAAAAAAAAAAAATTCCCTTAAGGAATAACATATACTATCCTCTACAGAAATGCAATTAACCACAAAATATAAAGCTATTCTTGGCAAGAAAAATAATTTGTTACACACATACTTTCAGCTATAATCCGTTCTAAGATGCATTAAAAACCAGAGCTGGGCAGCAAAATATGGAAAGCAACAGTCTCAAACAAACCCTCTGTTTAATGACTACGTGAAATGGATATATATGTTTAACTACAAAAGCACTTGGTGATTAACCATTTGTAACCAAGATTTAGTACCTCACTTATGCATCTAAAGCCCTGAGTTTTCACACTCACTCCAGGCGCTCCATCTGCGAATTTGTGAAAAAAATTAGTGCTTAAATAAGGAATGCATGCATTTACCAGCTTATACAGAAGTGAAGAGGGGCGTAAAGAAGTGAATACCTTCCACAGGCCATCGTTGAGATAGTGCATATTATCCACACCAATTCCTTTGTTGATTGCTCGTCTGAAATCGAAAAACCATTGGCAGATAATAAGTGACTAAGACTTTCACATATGTGAAGGGAAATATAGTTTTGGTAATTTCTTGAAGTTCAATTATCACTTGAAAACAACTCAATCTGCATAGAGGGGAAAAAAAAAAAAAAAGATGTGTATGTCAAGAATGTATGATTCACTCACATTTCCTTAGCTGAAATTTTCGTGTATCCGATAGCCAGAGCATGTTGCTTCCCTTCAGCCATTATAGCCTGAAAAAATTGATATAGTAAACAATTTGGATAGAAGAACATTGTTTTCCCCGAAATGAAAGAAGAGAATAAGTTCAATATCATACTACTGGAGTCTCTGCCCCAACTTCATCATCCAATGCACCACCGGGAGAAGTAAGCCCTGGGCACATTATATTGGCACCAGCAAGTACATATTTGATTGCCCCTCTATCAACTTGCAGCTTTTTCATTATGTTCGGATCTGCCATAGAAAAGTACATACATACAGTGTCATCTTGGCTTCATAGCGCGGCCTTTATCAGAACAATTGTTATGTTTTCATAAAATTAATTTCCCAAAATTTTACTGTATTATTACACTTTTACAAGCATCTATACCAGCATAAGTACAACTACCAGAATTAGCACATTGAGTTTTTCAGTTTCTGAGTTGAAATACTTACACTGATGAAGGAGTCGTAGTGTTGGCATGTAAGGTCCATCACGTATGTTGAAGAAAAGTGGCACGTTGTTCACCAAAACCAAATTCAGATGATTCGGACTTCAAAAAACAAAAAGGTGTTATTAGGTCAGCAAACGGAATAAAAGGTTATTGGAGTACATAATCAAAACCAGCAATGATATTATTTTTTATTTGAGGTGAAGGACATACCATTTTGCAACAATAAGTGGTGACTTTTTTGGTAGCAAATCTTCCAAAACGGGTTCAAGTCCGGGATACTGCAAGGAAAGTAATAGTGAGTGATATTAAAAGTACATTCACAAGTTGAAAAAGGAAAACAAAAGGTGCTCCTCAATACAGATAAATTTAAAGAGAAGAGCTAGCATTTAGAACCTCCTCAGCAATACTTTGCCGAATTTTCCTTTGAACAGATGCCTTCACTTGATTCTGGGCAGAAACTTCTTCAGATGAGAACCTGAAAATTAAAGATAAAATGGGGTCATTAGAATTGCATATAAGTTCGTTGCAACACGACTATTTCTCTCACTATATATATATATAGAGAGAGAGAGAGAAAAGAAAAAAGAAAATAACAAATGGTGGTTACCCTTAGAAATAAAAAAAATCCATGCAATGAACCTTGACTTTAATTGTTATATGAATCAACAACCATCACAACAAATGAAGGTGTATGTTATAGTTTCCGACAAAAATACAGAAGAGACTGAAAGAAAACAACATATTTAGAAGTATTATGTAAATATTAAGTCCAGTTACCAGCTAACAAAAATAAAACTGAACTGCAGCATATGTCCCAATCTATTTCCTCATGGTTTTTAGTTAACTCTTCTATTATTTTCCCACGGGACACCCAAGATATATAACAAAAGAACAGACCATACGATTAAAATGCTACCATAACATCATCAACTACAGTTTCACTCAGTTGCATTGTGCATCATCCTAGACCAGTAATAACCACTTCAACAACCTCAACATGCAACACATCAAACAGAAGCTCTTTAAATCCAATCATCTTAGACATTGAAACAAATTTATATTAGGTGTCAAAGAGGTCAACTGTTTTCCAATCTAGCATTTCGTCTAATCATATTAGGTACCTTCTCCAGAAATTCATAACTTGCTCAATGCTATATTGAAAACAGCCAAGTTGATTGATCAACAATGCCAACCGGATATTCAATTATGGCCAAAGGGAGGACTAACTGATGCCTGGCAAAGAATATTATGCATTACTCTGCTGAAGAGCCCTAGTGTAATGCATATGCATCGGATAGAAATCCTAATGACAAACCACATTATTTGAATAATTCCACCCTGCGAAAATGTCTTCTGATTCTTTAAATCTAGGTCCATAACAGAGCATGGAGAGCAGCTCAAAGCAACATTTTACATATACTGCAGCAAGAATCAGAGACACTGAATTTTGAGACTTTCTCAAATATGTGTCAATTTTAGCTGATTGAGACCCTTTTACAAATACCTTGTCTGCAGCAAAGTTAATCACGCTAAAGAAGCAAACTCTCCAAACAAATTAATGGAAAGGAATAACACACATCACAACAAATAAATTGGAAAAACTGGAGCAAATACTTGTAATTCTTAACAGCAGCAAAACCCACTATTTAAACGCCGCTAAATCTCCTGCGAAGGAGGAAAATGTAAATTAAACACTAAATTTCCGATACTTTCTAAGTTCTCACATCAGATCAAAGCAACATACGAACACATAACAGAGCCCGACGGGAATTTTCATATCACATAAAAAGAATCAATAAATAAAAATTCCTAAAACCAAAAGTTCTTCGACAAGCACAAATACCAGTCGCAAGTTATGATGAACGAAAAATGTCAACAGAAACATGATTGAATTTCTACATTTTCATCTATAAATTCAATAGAAGGTTTCAGAGATGGATTCATCCCGAGTGTATGTAGAACTTACTTTTTGAACATTCTTGCGAGGGAGAGGGAGAGGGAGAGAGTTGGGTTTTGCCTATAGTGAGACGGAACAGGGATGAATCAGTTGGTTTGAACTCGATGAATGCGTTGTAATAAAGCCAAAATCTGAGCTCAATCGATCCCAATAATTTCCAAGCCCTAATTACCAATTTTAATAAATATATGACTCCTTGGTAATTATACAATATTTAATTATTGGGGGAATTTGAGAAAACTCCCAATGGGTTGAAAAATTTTTAGTTTGTTCCCCAGGTATAAAAAAATTTTAGTTCACTCCCCAATCCACATGCATAATTTGAGTTAGCTCCCCAATTTTGGGGGCAGATACCACATATGGCGATTTAGATACACCATATGACGATTTAGATACCACATATGGCGATTTAGATAAACTCAAGAATCGTATACCTAATTCGTCATATGGTGTATCTAAATCACCATATGTGGTATCTGCCCCCAAAATTGGGGAGCTAACTCAAATTATGCATGTGAATTGGGGAGTGAACTAAAATTTTTTTAGACATGGGGAGTAAACTAAAAATTGACTATACAATTGGGGAGTTTTCTCAAATTCCCCCTTAATTAAATTTATTTACTCTTTTTTTTTTTTTTTTTTTACACAAGCGCCCAAGTGGCATGAGGAGTTGATATGCAAAAAATAAATAAAAATATATTTATCACTAAACAATAAAGTAACGCGAATAATATTTTTGTACAATATGCTTTTAAGTTTTATCCGATATCAATCTACAATCATTCACAATTTGTTATATGTGGAGTTGTTCAGACTTCAAAGTTCGGGTATGATATAGATTAAATGTTGTTTCGATAGTTTGAGGGTCATAGACTATTCTTACTAAGATGAACACATGGTTAAGAGTGCTAAATTAAAATGAATAGGGTTGATTTAGTTTTGACTCTATGAAAATTAAGACAATAAATTTAATATGGAGATTTGATTGAATTAGAGAGAGAAAGTGATCATAATTGCTTACAAAATGTGACGAGTTTATTATAGTATTTATAGGAGGATATCGAGGACATATCCAGGTAATTTAACATCAATAGGATACCTGATGATGCCAGGCCTAGACATCCGACATCCGGTCCAATAAGGAGGCAACGAGATGTAGGTGACATCAACTTCACAGTATTAGTATAGTGGAAGCGTTCATACGAGAATGTACGAAGTGTCAAGGAAAGTATGTGCATTATGAGGGCCAACAACTCATAATGTGTCGCAACTAACCCTATCTTTTGAATAAGACTCTTATATTACGGTCCAAGGGTTGGACAGTGCCTCCCCAAGAGGAGTCGATTTCGAGGGGTGACTCGATATCCTTAGAATCTCATGAAGATGAAATTAAGCCTTCAGGGAGTTGTTAGCCATGGGGCTCCTTTCTATTCATCTAGGAATATTGAAGTGATATATTTTTATTGCATTATATTATACGTAAAATGAAAAAAGAAAATACATAAGATAAAATGACAATAAATAGTAACCAATTTACCATTGATCATTTTTATTCATAGCAACAACCTTTTTTTTAATAATTTTTCATGATTTCCGAATAACTCAAATTTAAATACCTTAAAGCGTTTTTTTTTTCCAAATATTTCTAATTATAAATTACTTTTCCATAACTAAATCAAACCCATAGATATATACAAATATCTTGCTACAAAATCCAGAATGTGTTCCCCAATATTTGCTAATCGGACTTGTTGTGATGATGATACATATGAATTATGATATATTTATTTATTTTTTTAGGAATTTGGGTGAGCTTATCTCTGGTTTTTATAGATGCTGCACATTTAATGCTATTAGGCCGACGAGAGGTATGGCTTTCCTTTTGATGCAGATTTGCTTGGGCACGAGATGGATGCTTGACATCAATTGGGTATGCTTTCGGCAGACAAATAGAAAGTTGGTAATTGATGGATCTAATCTAAATTACATGCAGCCGAATCAACCCCTCATGAAATCAATGCAAATTTGGAGGCGGGAAATCTTGATGCTGTGGACGCCTTCGATGTGATTGTGAATACGTGTTACAAGCTTGTTGTTACTCTAACACAAGCTACTGCCCGGATGACTGGGCGCCTTTTTAGGTCAGCTCGTGTTCCGTTTGAGTCGTTGTGTATGAGGGATTAGCTTTATATTTTTGCTTGTATGATCTTTATTCCGCCAGTGTATTCCGGATATTTTTGTTGCTCTTCTTTATGTGACGTGTGGATTTCTTCACACTTTATGTACAATTGGTTTTCGGCTGATTTACATATGAGGTGGGGGCCTCGGTACTCTTCCCACGGTCGTTTCTTGACCGATTTCCTCAAAAAAAAAAAATCTTGCTACAAAATGAATTAAGTTTAATCAAATTAGATTCAAATAAGAAGTATTCCGTTAAAATTCATGCAAATGGAATTCATCCGCTCATAAAAAAAAAAAGCATCAAGAATGCACAACCTATATCAAATTAATACAAAAGTTCAATCCATCCGATAAAACGATGTTTTCGATTGTTCAAGTAAAATTAGAATTTCGATTTTGCAAATGAAATAATTAGGAAAGGATCGTTTCATAATAAACCATTACATTTCTATACAAATAAAGAAAAAATAGAGAGAATTGCATTAATAATGGACCTCTGCAGTATCT
Organism: Lantana camara; assembly: GCA_037501455.1. Classification (NCBI taxonomy): domain Eukaryota; kingdom Viridiplantae; phylum Streptophyta; class Magnoliopsida; order Lamiales; family Verbenaceae; genus Lantana; species Lantana camara. Next base: position 93,821,137 of record CM074860.1, on the reverse strand, counting down.
AAGCCGGGGAATTTGGGTGCAATATCCAAAAAATAGTCAAAGTAACTATATATATAAATATATAAATAAATATGTATACGTATATATATATATACTCTCCCTAAGTTGACGGAAAACAAACAGGTTTTCAACCTTTGATAGAACCCCAACAGAACACGGAAGACCAACCATCCAATTCTTATGTATATACTTTTAGTAGAGAAAACGCACACACACATTCAACACTGGGCAAAACTGGTGCGCATTCTCAATTCCCAGAAAAATGTTCGATTAAGGGAAAATTAGCTCATAGGTTTCATTTCCTCGCAGCTTTCTTCAGGTTTGTTTTGTTGGCGCTCTCCCAATGTTTGCTTGAATGATTTCGCCCATTTGCTTGAATATTTGCGGCTTTAATTTCATTATACTGCGGAAATGGTATCTGGGCTGTTTTTTATTTTTCTGGAAATTGCATGGAGCAGCACGTGTGTTTGAGTATGATTGTGCATGGTGGTTAGCTGGGCTCGCTTCTGGTTTATCGATTTATGGGGTTTATTTGTTTGTTCATTTGAGTTGGTTGTGATTAATGGTTTGGGAGTATTGAGTCAGGGGTGGAAAATGATGCTTTTTGACGATGATATTGGGAAATTTAAACTTAAAATGGGTAAAAAAATTGGAATTAATTTGCAAATGAATAGTTGCAGGATAGGAAGACTCTTCATTTACCTTTGTTGGAGTTTCTAATTTTTCAACTGAGAAAGCTGCATGAATTCCAAGTTAGTTTTCTGATTCATGGGTTTATATGCAGGATCTTTTTCCCACTAGAAGGTGAAACTTTGGGGAAATTAATAGTTTCTTGATCAGATATTCACCTGCCTTAATGATTGAGTCTCAGGTTTGTGGATTCATACAAGTTCACAACACTTTGCTATCCTTTTTCTTGAATTCTCACGATTGATCTCGTTTTGAAAAAACGTGTAAATTCAGGAAAGATAAAGTTGAAAGTTTAAATTTGGAACACAAATTTCTTCTACTGAAATTGATAAAATTTACTGTTTGATTATCATCTTTGTCTCAAAAAGCTAATCTTCTTGTCCCCTTTTCGAGATACGTTTCATTAAAAGCTTGTTTCGATCGTTTTGGATTGTCTTTTTGGTTTTCATGACCTTTACATGCTATTACTTGAATTCATGCAGTATTTCAGTCTGTACTGTCACAATTTTCACCATGGATAAACCACCGAAAGGCTATGTTAGATCAAGGACTCCAAGTATTTCCAGCGATAGTGAAATTTTTGAACCAATAGCAAGTAGCCATGGTAATAATAAAAATAATGCAATCCTTTGTTTTTTCCCCTCTTCTAATGCCGATCGTGTAATTTGATTAATCTGATATATTATTAACTTTTTCTACAGCTAAGCATCGGGCAGCTTTGCTAGAATGGGTAAATAGCATTCTTCCTGAGCAAAGATTGCCAGTAAATATTTCAGATGAAGAATTGAGAGGATTCTTGGTTGATGGAACCATATTATGTCTGTTATTAAATAAACTAAAACCTGGTTCAATAACTGAGGTAGTGGGATTTTCCCTTAATTTTCTATTTAATTAACATTTGGAAAAAATGATTACGTATTGATGTATTTTATCTTTATTATTAGTCTGTTCGTTCTGTTTGTTCTCCAAAATCACAATTGGAAAATGTTCAAAAATTTCTGTCAGCAATGGATGAGATGGGGTTTCCATGTTTTCTGCCAGTAGAGCTGGAAAAGGTGATTAATTCCGATATATATATATATATATATTTATATATATAGATTTTTGTATCCTTTTCAAGTTAACTTTACTACACATTTTCTTGGTGTTGTCATATTCATGTAGGGATCTATGAAGATAGTTTTGGACTCTCTTTTCACTCTAAAAGCACATTTTACACTTAATAATGGAAGCAATGGCAGTTCAAGATCTACTTCACGGGAACAATCCTTTCGGGTGATTTCGTCACCCCCTTTTGGAGAAGACAGAAGAAAAGACTCGAAAGTGCAACGTGCATTGCATAGTCCTAAAGCTTCAGGTTTTTTAACTTTTGCTTCAAAGGATTTAACTTTGATAATTATACATATGAAAAGTAATTTTTTGTTTTCCTTTTTTGTGTGTGTGTTTGTATATAGAGCCACCAGCAGCTTCTTTGGTAAATAATGTTGGTCATAAGTTCCATGAAGTCTTTCAGCTAAAGCAAGGATCTTATACAGATCTTCCTGCTTCGAGGATTACAGAAATGATGAAATCTAATAGCTTGGATGTAAGTCTCTCATAAACACTTGTTAAGATTTCAGATTCTTAGAGTTAATAAAAAAGAAGAAGGATAATTAGGCTGACATACCCTAAAGTAAACAGGAAATTTTCCCGAGGTTTTTAAGACCTTAAGATTTGGCCTAGCACATGTTATTATAGTCATAAAGATAAAAAAAAGTATTGATCAGTAAGTGTCAATGCAAAAATGGGTCTTCATAAAAAATTAGAGATGATGTCACCAATATTCATGGATCCATATGTAATGTAAATTCTCAATTAGGGTACATTTTGGTAATTTCTCAAACATTAGGGGAAATTTGTGTAATTAGGGCTAACCTCAAAGTGTATAGGTGTAATTATCCCAAAAAAATTGAGGGAAAAGATTCTTGAATTCTGAGTAAGTTTTTATGCTTCATTCTTTGATTTTAAGAAATGTTTTTTTTATCGTGCAGAATGCTCCAACACAGTCACTGTTGAGTGTGGTCAATGGTATTTTAGATGAAAGCATTGAGCGGAAGATGGGAGAAATACCTCATGTACGAACATAAGCCATGCAAATATAATGATTTTCAAGCTTTTTTATTTAATAATCCAAAAAAAATTAAAATCTAAATAAAATGTGTCTTTCTGGTTTATGTTTTCCAGCGTGTTGCTTGCCTGTTAAGAAAAGTCGTGCAGGAGATAGAGCGACGTATATGTACTCAAACTGAGAATTTGCGAACGGTAATGTATTATGTGGGGTCCACATTGATGATCATATATTTTTAATTTGCAAAACCATTTCTCTGATCTGTGTTTTTGTTTGTTTACTTGCAGCAAAGTAATCTTTTTAAGGCACGTGAGGAGAAGTACCAATCAAGAATTAGAGTTCTAGAAGCCCTTGCAATGGGGACTAGTGAAGAGACACAGGTATAAACACATTCCTACTTTTTCTTTTAAAAATTTTGTATTCAATGTTTTAAGTTTTGTTCGAAATCAGACGCTCCTTTTACTCTCTTCTATTATTTTTTCTTGCAGATTGTTACGAACCAGCTCCAGCGTGTTAAGGTATAAATTATAATACAATGCTCAAGAATTCAATTAAGGCTTTGATCTTCTTTACAAATTTACTTTTTGCAATTGCAAAAGTATAGCAAACGTCATACTTAGAATTAATTTTCCTTTTTTACTATAAGAATGTCCTTTATGTGTCTAATCTATTTTAAAATCCGTGCTCATTTATTTGGCTTATAACTCTAAAATCTGCAGAATGAGAAGGATAAAACAGAAGAGAAAAAGAAGGTGGATGATAACGATATGGTGAGATTAATGAAAGAGAAAGACAACCTAAATCAAGAGTTAGCAAATCTGAGGCAGGAGCTAGAGAAAGCTACGAAACCTGGTGTACAAGAGATAGCAAATTTGAAAGAAGAGCTTGAAAGAGCTAGGAAATTTAGTGAAAAGCTATCCTTAAAACTGGAAGAGGAAGCCGAAGCTAGAGTGGAAGCCAGGGCCCTATCCTTAAAACTGGAAGAGGAAGCCGAAGCTAGAGCAGAAGCCAGGGCCGAAGCTAGAGCGGAAGCCAGGGCCGGAGCTGGAGCTGGAGCTGGAGCTGGAGCTGCAGCTAGAGCTGTAGCAGCAGAATCTCAGAAAGAGCTAGAGAATAAGCTTAAAGACGCAGGAGAAGTTCAAAAAGAGCTTGTGGATAAGTTAAAAGCAGCTGGAGAAGCTCAAATAGAGCTTGAGAATAAGCTGAAAGGAGCTGAAAAATTGCTAACAGAGTCAAGAAATAGAGTGAAGCAGCTTGAGGCGTCCTCTCAATCAAAATCTGACCAGTGGACTAAGAAAGAGCATATTTACCATATATTCGCAGAATTTCAGCTCGGCGCATTACGTGTATGCTATTATATGACCGCCATTATGTATTATTTTAATCAAATGATTGAATTTTAACCTGTTCTATTAATTTTTTACTCAATTTTATTTTTTCAGGAGCTAAAATTTTCTTCTCAGTCGATCCAGCAAGAAATTATGAAGACACAGAAAAGCTATTCAGAAGACTTCAGTACTTTAGGTCATTTTAATTTTTGAGACACACTTAGCTCATCATTTTCTTTTTTCTTTTTCTTTTTATTTTTAGGAATAAAATTATATTTCAATCTGAAAGTGGCACACTTAACTTGTCACAACAGGGTCAAGAATCAAGGCCCTAGATGATGCAGCAAAAAACTATTACTCAGTCCTTGCTGAAAATCGGAAGATGCATAATGAACTACAAGATCTAAAAGGTGCCACATTATTGATGATTTTCCAACTAGATCATGAAAAATGACTCATATTTGCTAAAAATTGATTTTACTAATTTTTTGTTTTAATAGGAAATATTAGGGTATACTGCAGGGTAAGGCCGTTTCTTCCGGGGCAAAAAGGGAAACAAACAATTGTTGAACATGTTGGTGACAATGGGGAGTTAGTGGTTTTGAATCCCTCCAAACAAGGGAAGGAAGCACGCCGTTCGTTTAAGTTTGATAAAGTGTATGGCCCAAAAGCAACACAAGGTTTTTATCTTTGTATTCGTGTCATCTCCATGCTGGTTACCTAGGGGGTTTGGCAAAGTTCATTTAAAACATGTTATAAGTTCCTACATCTTATGAGACACTCTTTGATCTTGGAAGAGAAATAAAATATGATCATCGAGCTTATTAGATGTTAATATTGATAATAAGCTCAACCAAACAGCCCCTTAGCTTATGTATATTATTGCTCATTCTAAACTATTGACATTACAATTTCGAATATCTGCAGCTCAAGTGTTTTCAGACACACAGCCACTGATACAATCTGTTTTGGATGGATATAACGTTTGTATTTTCGCTTATGGTCAGACTGGTTCGGGGAAAACCTATACAATGGTAAAACACTATGTTCCCGAAGTTATGTATGTGTATACATATATGTGTATATACTATATATATATTATGTAACTGGTTTTTCTTTTTTGTTTTCCTCAACTTACATTTTTGATGAATGATATGGTTTTTCTTTTTTGTTTTCCTCAACTTACATTTTTGATGAATGATATTGTCTCTCTCTCTCTCTCTCTCTCTCTAGACTGGTCCTGATGGAGCATCTGAAGAGGAATGGGGAGTCAACTACCGAGCTTTAAACGATCTTTTTCACATTTCAGGGAGTAGGGAGAGTGCCTTTAAATATGATATCTCTGTACAGATGGTGGAAATATATAACGAACAAGTCCGTGATTTGCTCTCAACAGATGGCACGCAGAAAAAATATCCTTTATACACTGTTTTTCTTAAGGTTAACTACACCACCCATTACAAAATTGACTTTTTTCAAAAATAAAAAATTGTGACTTGGCAGTAGTTCGGGCATTTTACATTTCTGATAATGGGCTTCTCAATTATGTATGCAAACTTTGAGGGGAGGTTAGTGTAATTGTGAAATCTATTGGGGCGGATTTGGTAATTTTAAAATCCAGTTAACTTATTTGATACAATATTCTATGTGCAAATTGATCAATTTCTCTTTTTGGTATCATTTGTTGATTATTTGTTGGATTACATATTTGTTTTCCTTGACTTGCACACACTCGGGATTGTGTCAAAAAGTCAATCGAACGGGTTGGCTGTACCGGATGCCAGCATTCGTGCAGTCAGCTCGACCTCAGATGTCTTGAAACTAATGGATATTGGACTAAAGAATAGAGCTAAAAGCTCCACTGCATTAAATGAAAGAAGCAGCAGATCACATAGGTACGTATATTTTTGCCGAAAAAGTGAACTGCTCTTTATTTTTGCGATAAATACAGTTTGCCAGTTGAATTATGACCATCTATTCTCTTACACTTGACCTCCTCAAGTCCATGAATTCTTACCTAGAAAATATTCACCAAAGAAACAAATAATTCCTCCAAAACATGTCTCCGAGGTGATGACATGTAAAAAATCATGATTTTTACATTTAAATTTTATGTGTCAAAATCGATAATCCAAACCAAAAATTAAGAATTTGGTCAAAAATGAAAATATGTATACAATGTTGATATGATGCAATCGGATACAGTGTCGTTTCGATCCATGCCCGGGGCTCTGATCTAAAGAATGGTTCTTCTCTACGAGGCAGTCTTCATTTAGTTGACCTTGCTGGGAGTGAGAGAGTTGACCGTTCTGAGGTAACAGGAGACAGACTTAAAGAAGCACAGCATATAAATAAATCACTTTCGGCTCTTGGAGATGTCATCTTTGCTTTGGCACAAAAGAGTTCTCATGTTCCTTATCGTAACAGCAAACTCACTCAAGTCCTCCAGAGCTCATTAGGTAACACACATACACACATACACATGTACACGCACATGCATGTGTATACAGGGAGGAAGGAAGGGGAGGGGGGGCCTCTATTAACTGAAATTTTAGCTCTGTACCTGTATATGAATTGATATTTATGTATTCAAACATTCGTGTTTTTCTGATGCTGCATAGGTGGTCAGGCAAAGACACTTATGTTTGTGCAGCTTAATCCCGACGCTATCTCCTATGGTGAATCCATAAGTACATTGAAATTTGCTGAAAGGGTATCTGGTGTTGAGCTTGGTGCAGCAAAAAGCAGCAAAGATGGTCGGGATGTAAGGGAATTGATGGAAGAGGTATGCCGTGTTTGCATACACAGTAGTTATTTTTGTCTATCACATTTTTACCGAGGTTTTGCTAGAAATGTATGAGCAACACATGGTAATGTGGAAATGTAGATGCTATAACTAAACTTCGTAAGAAAATATCTCGAATCTATGAAGAATTTTGGCTTGAATTTAATCTACTACTTTTGGATATTCCATCGTCTGGAATGCAGTTTGCTTTCTATTTTGCAAAACACAGGGGTCAAATTGTGTTTGTTGCAGTTCCCTTAAAACGTCAGCCCATGCTCTTTCCTGCATAGGTCACACCAAAAGCTGGAAAGATACGACACACACGACAATTTCACACCAATAAACTTTTTTTTTTTTTTTAATTTCTTGGGCATATATTCTGATGTGGCATCCGAAATTACAGTTGGCAACCCTCAAAGACACTTTGGCTAAGAAAGATGAGGAGATAGAATCACTGCAGCTGCTTAAGGATCCAACAAGACGTGCAAGCAGAGGGCATTGAGGTACATCATTTTATATTTCGCTCCATCATTATTCTTCGAACATTTAGGATTTAGTGTGAGAGACACCCTAATTATTCGTTATATACTTCTGATGATATATTGCTGTCTCTCTTATCTTATGGAACAGAAGCTGATCATGGCTCTACAAAAACCACCACCCCGTTCATGTTGAAGCAATGCATGCCGACGGTGTTGACAAGGGCTCGCTTACACACGGTACCTTCATACAATATATTCTACCGAGCTCGAGCTCACAGCCAGCTCATATACAGTTTGTTTTATTTTGTTTATTATTCTAAAAAGTATATAATTAATATGCAAAAAGCAAAATGGTTAGGAAAAAAGTTACATGCACCACCCCTAAGTTTAGGGGTAATTACAAACCAGTCCCTCTGGTATTATTAATTACACCAGACTCGGACATTGTATTTTTGGTGTAGAAACATCCCTAAAAGAAATCGCAATACAACAATAACACCGTTACTCAACATATTCTTTTACGCCGAAAATGAAATGCCACGGGCCCTAATGTAATTAATAATACCAAAAGGACCAATCGACAACAACCCCTAAATGCAGGGGTAGTAGATGTAATTTTTTCTAAAAATTAACTTTCTTTCTTATATTCCCAGCGATGTGAATAAGGCACTTTTAATGTGCTACTTGTTTCTATTATTTTCTCAGGTGTAAGAACTTCTCTCTTCGGAACAAATCCAGCAACCAAGCCTCCAACAAGGTGGCTTTTATTGAGATTACTTTTTTCATTTAATTATTTATTTTCAAATTTACATCCAGTTCCACTACCGCCACCCACCACCATCACCGGCACCACCGCCGCCGCCACCACGACCACCACTCTTTCAAGTTACTGTATATAAGGTTTCTTGAATTTTGAGTTTGTATAGTGATTGTACAGGTCCAGAAATTTTGTAATAGAGGGCATGCATATATTAGGGCCCAATTTCTTATTTGGGGTTGAGATTGAATAGGTCCAAAGTAATAATTACCAAAAAGATGGTCTATTCTTGAATTATAGCTAGATTTCTATTGTTTTCTTCAATTTTTTTGGTTTTTAGTATTGAATGTCTATTTGTGGGGTAAGTTACAAAAATTTGAAGGAATTAATTTGGATCACTAAAATCTATTATATCTTGATAAGTTATTGAGGCTTAGCTTGTGGAATCAACTTCAAGCCATGGATGATCTAAATTAATTCCCTTGGAATAGTACATAATGTGGTCTACTTATGTCCAAAATTGAATATCTATACTATTATATATTTGATAACGACGTTTGACTTTTCAACTGTGCATTTTCGATGACGTGGAATTTTATGGTTTTTTTGAAGTTTTTAATTACATATAAAAAATATGATTGGCTTATCTTTATTGAGTATATTATTTTATTATGAAAATAAGTAGTAACTAAGGAAAATAATTATCTTTAGCAAGTTTGACCAAATGATATTTTGTGTTTTTTATTAGATTTTCAATTAAATAAAAAAATGTGATTGCCTTATCTTTATGTTGTATATTATTTTATTAAGAAAATAAATAGTAATTAAGAAAAATAATTATTTTGACAAGATTCATAATATACTTTTTATTTGTATTTTTTTCTAAATGATGAGATTTTAGAATTCTGAATCTATACTATTATATATTTGTGAACCATGTTTGACTTTTTTTGTGTATTTTTTATGATGTGTAAATTTATTTTATTTTTTTAGGTTTTAAATTAGATAGAAAGAATGTGATTGGTTGATCTTTATTTAATATTTTATTATGAAAATAAATAGTACCTAAAGAAAATAATTATATTTGTCAAGATTCATAATATAGTTTCCATGTAAGAATTTTTTAAATAATATATATATATTTTTTATCAATATAAATAAATGTTATTAATTTGATTATTAAAATTATATAAATGTTCAGAAAGGAATATATAAATGTTATATTTGTTTGCACTCGGAGACTTAATTGACATCCACCCCATAATTGGGTTGGTATTTAATATTATTATTATAATTAACGAAAACTTACGTTAATAAAGTTTAGGTTGAGAACTTTTGTATATTCAGTAGGTCATCCATTCCATAGTTTGAGAGATCTTTATTACTATTATTAATTAGATTAAAAAGATATCCATAAAAAGAAAAAAAAAACTATAACAAAACTTATAGAATGTTAAATTGTAATTCATGTTCTTGATGAGACTTTTCAAGTTTGAAATCCCTGAAGTGGCTGAGGAAGTTCAAAAGATTTTGTGATTTATGACTCAATATCTTAAGGTACGGATTATTTTTATTTTCATAAATTATCATATTTGATATTTTAAAAATATGGGTATGCAATAAACGAATTAATTCAAAGTTTAATTATATTATGGGCTAAACCCATCGACCCCCCTATCCTTTCAGGGGTTTTGCACTTTCCCCCCTATCCTTTTTTTTTTTTTGGCATTAAACCCCCCAACCTTTGAAAAATCGCACACTTGACCCCTTTGACCAAGCTTTGACTGTCGATTTCTCCTCCGTCATGGCGATCCAAGCTCCAAGACCACCGCCATCGTGCTCGTCTCTCCAAGGAGAACAAAATCCATATCCCATCCGACCCTATTAGCCGCCAAACACTTCGTTTGTCGTGAGTCACCTTTGACCGATAATTTATTCTTCGTCCATTGTCGGATTTTGATTTCGAGACCATTGTTGTATTCCTTACGTCGAGAGCTTCAATTTGATATATCATATGAACACATTTGATATCAGCATCGTACAGATATGCTTTGTTAAAGTTTTTTAGAAGGGGTCAAGTGTGCGGTTTTTCAAAGGTTGGGGGGTTTAATGCAAAAAAAAAAGGACAGGGGGGAAAGTGCAAAACCCCTGAAAGGATAGGGGGGTCGATGGGTTTAGCCCTTATATTATTTGAATCTTACATTTTGAATTAATTATTTTTAGGATATCAAGTAGCAATTTAATTCATTGATGGAACTGACGAAGTTTGAAAATCTGGACGAGATTAACGAGGTTTAAAGAACTTTCAAATTTTTCGGATCAATTTCATAAGGTACGAGTTGTTTTTGTTTTTGTTTTTGTTTAATTGTATAGATTTAATCTTATATATTTTGACTTCATTAGTTTTAGAATATTTTGACTAAGTTTGAATTAATTCATTTTAAAATATCAAGATACAAGCCGATTTTGTATTGATATTATTAGAATATATTATTGTTGATGCCATGTTGTTGTGAAAATGTTGATGTCACTGTTATGCGAAAATGTTGATTAAGGTTATAGTAACCGATTTCTTTTATGTTTATGAGGTTGATGCCATGATTAAGGTTTATAGGGTAGAATTGTATTAATTTTAAATTGAAAATAATTTATCAAATTATGAACTAATAGTTGAACTAAATTGAATTCCAAACAAATTTAGTACCATTATAAAATGTTATAATCTGACAAAAAAAAAAGAAGAAAATATTGTAATTATAATTACATCACAAATGACACGACAACTTTCTTTCATGCTTATGCGATGCAAATCGTTATGAAAAGTGATATTTTTGTAATAACTAATTTAGGTCAAATAAATTCAACTATCTTTTTTATTTTTATTTTGTGCAGGGATAAAATGAACAACAATCAAATCAGTTACAAGCTTGCACGATTGAATAGAAAGAAGAACTTATATATTAAACGGCATAGCCGAGTAAATGATGGTTTAGTGGCCGAACGTTTAGCACGATTACAGATAGAATATTAATTTTTGTCCGGACTTCATAATAACTGTCCAAACGAGTACGGGATTCTAATATCTATAGCCCACCATCAAGAGGCAGATGAGCTGCCCGAGGAACATCGACACGTTCGAGACGAGGGTCATCATCTCACACAACTAATTTAATGCATGATGGTTACATTATTTCGAATGATATGCTCCCATTAATATTTTACATATATGTTGGTATATATTTATTGAATTTTGCTATATATGTTATTGAATTGTGATTACATCTTTTGGCATACATCATAATATTTATATTTATTCAATATAGGGGAAGTACAAGCTGGTGGTGGTGGTCATGACCAATTCAATTCACAAGAACTCTGCTTTGTTCCTATTTTACTCGGTATAATTTAATTGTTTAGGCATTGATCATATTATTTAGTTATATATGTTCACTTATTTTGTAAATGTATACTATTATATCCATAGATCACATTATCGATGAACATAGAATTATTACAGATCAAGGTAGGGATGCAAACGAGCCGAGCCTTGGCCTTTTTTTTTCTGGCTCGAGCTCGGCTCGAGCCAAATGAAAATATATTATTTTTAATTAAAAATTAGTTTTTTTAAAATAATTTAATATATTTTTATATATAATAATATATATTTATTAAATATATATAAATATATATTATAAATATATTAATTTTATATAAAAATCAATAAAAATATATATAATATTATATAAAAATAAAAATATTTATATATATAAAAATAAAAATATTATTTTTTAATTAAATATATTAGCTCGCGAGCCACGAGCCTAACTAAAAGGGGCTTGAGTTCGGGCTTGGCTCGAGCTTGCTCGCCAGGCTCGCGAGCCGGCTCGGCTCGTTTACATCCCTAGATCAAGGTCAAGTTGATGCAAGAGGCTATGTGGAAACTACAAATCGTAATATTTCTTCTTTTATATATAATTTTTATTTTAATTTCAACTTTTTATTTTGTTGATTTAATGATTTTTTTATGTACATTAGGTGTTGATCAAAATATTGTAGGTCAAAAATCTCATATTATTGATATTCCACACAATCAATTAGTTATAACCGGTACATCCATTTATGAGCATGGTTGTACAAATATAGCTCAGACACATGTGAATCGACCTGAGGAGCATGACTCGAACTTACAGAGTATGTATCTTATGTTAATTTGTCACAATTCATTTTTTATTTTAAATTAAAGCACTTTCATGTATCTATCATAACATTACGTACTATCAATTAGGGGGTCAATGAATTTTCGGAGTCAGAAGATGAAGTTTTTGTACCCAGTACGTTTCCATCAGGAAACAACAATAATATCGGGGCTCCAACATCTGTATGTGTTTCAATGATGTAAGGTATTGTAATCCAAAACTTTTTTTTACTATTTGCATATTTTATGAATATATTATTTTGTATATTTATTCATGGATTTCATGTATTCAATTATTTTTTGAGATTTTGGTATTTTAGTCTTTATTTTGAATTATTTATAGCATGCTCTATAAGTACCCTTATTCCTTTGTGAACCGCAAGATAGGATATTTGAATCATTAGGGAGGATTATTAGTAATTTTTATATTGTTAGGAATTGTTAGTCTTCCAATATTATTTTTTATAGGTTAAAAACTTCATTGAATTTATTGTCTAAGATTAAGTCGTATTTATATATAAGCATTCAACATACAATATCGTGTTTAATAATTGCGTTTCTAAAAAAGATTTCAATAAGTTATAGTTAATATTATGTTAGATATGTTAGATTTCAATGAGTTATAATTAATATTATGTATTTCTTGTGAAAAGACCGACCATAAAAATATGATAATATTAAAATAAAGAAAATATTCAAAAGTGGAGCAATGTATTAAAAATAATCCAAAATTCTTATTAATAGTATTTGAACTGATTAGTTATTACGAAAGAAAAAAATGATGTTGGATTTAGTCGGTATTAGAAAAATCAACAACCACAAAAAATGGAGCAATGTAGATAGGAAAAATGGCAAAAAATTAGATCACAAAAGGCAATAAAATTATGAAAATAGATATTGAAAAAATAAAAGAAAGGAGAAAAAATTAATAAATAGAACAAGTGACAAAATCATAATTCAAATATCTGTGATGTAAATGAAAAATTGTTAGATTAAAAAAAGTTTCGTACAAAAAAATCATATACACGGAAATCTAAATTGTGTAATTGAGAATAAAATCTAAATTGGTGATAAATAATAAATTGAAATATTATAGTATCGCTCACAAAAAATATTAAGCCCTAAAATCACTATGGGGTGAATCTCCAAAAATAAAGAAGATTAAGAAAGAAAGAAACGAATCTAACTCATTAAAAATTAAGAAATGTTTAAAAGAATTATAAAAGCTATACAAATTAAAGACAATAAAATTATAAAGAAATGTTCTTAAATTCAGAAAAGAAAACTAATTTTATTATAAAGTTATAACGACATGATTGGTACGATGGAAGGGGTGGGAATGAAATGAGCATTCTCACATCCATTTTCAAATCCTTGACTGGTACAAAATATAATTGGAAATGATCATTACTAAGGTAATGTTCATTACTACAAATTTGAGTTTATCCATTCCTTAGGTACCCCATAGTATTAATAATTTTCAATCTTCAAAATTTATTTATTTTTTACATAATCGTCATATAGTTGTTAAATTTATATTATATTATAATTTTTTTTATTATTATGAATATATAATAACGTTAAAAATTTAATAAATTGTATTAGATATAGGTATAAATACAAATATAAATATATTATATATTATATAAATAAAAATACATGTTGAATATATTATTTTATTTACTTATAAATTTATAGATATTCATAAAAAATTAAGGTATTCTATAAAAATTAAATTTGATACTTATATTAAATTTATTTTTAAATATCATGCATTATATTAAATATAGTAAAATCTCATAATTTGTGTATGAATATAAAATTATTAATATATTTTAGAATAATTATATGTATTTACAAATCACTCTGAATATATTTATATTCACAGTATTAAATTTACAAAAAATACCCTACTTTAGGAGTATAGCTAATATTTAATTTTGCTAATATTAAAGAGTAATTTGTTTTGGGTGTAATATGGGATAAATCCCCAATTGGGCATCATATTTTTACTTAACTTCCCATTTGGACAAAATATCGTTGATTTTCACATAATGTAGTACTTAAAATACTTATCAAAATATGTTGTATAATTTTCACAAAATGTAGTACTAAAACGTTCTAATGTCGTATTTATATCCTATTATGTAGTATAATTTTAGGGGAGTTAAGTAAAAATATTCCAAACTGATAGAGAGTTATTTCAAACTGCCCCTTTGTTTTGCATATTTTGTAGGCTACCAAGAGTAATTGGATTGCATATTTTGTAGGTTGAACCAAGTTATTGAATTGTAATTTATACATTCACAAATTTGTGATTTTTTAAAACTCTGTATCTCATTCATTTGAAATTTTTGTTCCTTCCATTTTCAATTTGAATTGATCACTCCGTACGTAGCACGGGATATATACTAGTTCCTTTTTATTGTACAACCTTTAAGGCTATTTAAATTTTATATATGTGGTATACAGCTACTTAATATTTATAAAAAAATTTGATTTGTAACTCAGAAATTTTATAGATGTTTTTATTTTATTTATGGCATAATTTAATTAGTTGTGTTTTGTTTTCATAATTGTAAAAGAAAAGGAGAAAATTAGTTCTACGATATTTAATGCTTATAGAATTTGCAACACTTCCTATCACCATCCTCAGAATTTGACAATTTGATCCATTTTCGACCCGTTTAATCATGTTGGATTCGTTGAACGGATTGAAAATGATCAAACTATTAAATCTAAAATGAGTTGGACGAGTAAAATACGAGTCAAATGGATAAAAAAATATAACAAACAAATTAAAATATAACAAAAAAATTAAAATTAGATAAACGGATTCAAAACGGGTCTTGGTCTAGACCCGGATCCAATGGATCTAGATTGGATTCGGATGCATTTATGCCTAACGGGTCTGGACCCAATCCAGACCCGATAAGGGTCAAGTTTGGACCTAACCCAAACCCAACCCATTGTCATCCCTAGATGAGATGGTAAATATGTTTTCAAGATTGAAATTCTGACCTCACTAATTTGAGCAATTGAATCGAGATTGATGGGTCACCTATAAATAAATTTTTATAGTATTTAAATTGAAAAACCGACTAGATTCATATTTATAAATTTCCAACTCAGTAGGTAAAGATGAAAACAAACCTTATTAATAATTTGAATTGGATCGAGAGATTCGTCTATAAATAAATCTTTGCAACATTCGAATTGGAAAATCGAACAAGTTCACATCGGTAATTTCCAATTCAAAAAACACTCAATATTCTCTTATGCTATTTCAATAAATTCATCCATCCTTCCTATATAACGTTACCAAAATATTGTTACATAGGAGTACAAAGAGAGTTATAGTTCACAAGAAACTTTCCATATTCGTAAGTTGACAAAAAAAGAAAAGAAATCCTCAAAAAGGGACTGCGATGCCCATTGCATTTGCACTTTTGCAGTATATGAACCTCAAAACACTTGCCCTGTGGTTGGTGGAAAATTTAGGGAAAGTGACCAATCAAATGGCAAGTATAACACACTTACTCTCTAATTGGTTGGGGTTCGGCCGAACCTGGTCTGGGCTAGAATTTTCCCTCAAAATTACACATTACCCCAAGATAATCCTACCGCCACGTGGCAATTTCAGACAATTGTGCATAGTGATAAGCCATCAATCCTTGTATGTGTGGTCACGAAGTGTAAATGTAGTGGCAGAGTCATATCCGACGGCCCACATCCACCGAATTCAAACAAGATAAATCCCCACCGTCGGATGCCAATCCCCACAAATCAACGGCGAAGAGGGTTTGCATGGCATTATAAAAAGGATGAAGTTGGTGTAAGACCTCCTCTTCATCGAGTGAGAGTGTGACTTCACTAGCTTCAACAACAAATAAAGAAAAGTTACGAAAAGAAAGAAAAAGAAAAGGGAGAATGGCTTCCACCTCAATGGCCTCCGCCGGCGCCACCACCGTCCGTCGCCGACTCAGGCGGTGCAAGCCAGTTTGGCTCCTTTCGTCGGCCTCAAGTCCGCCGCCGCCTTCCCCTTCAACCGCAAGGCCGTGCAAATCACCAAACTGGCCAACGGTGGCAGTAGAATCAAGTGCATGAAGGTACATTTATAGTTTCTTGTATCTTTTTGAGTCTGTATCTCATTAATCATGAGTTCGAGTCGAATGGATTATCTGATTAAACTAGCATAAATTCGAACATGGCATTATATTTGTTATACGTTGAATGTGAAAAAAGTGTTGTTAACTTGTAGTGTGTAATGTTATTGGTTATACGTGTGGCCCACACAAGGGTTGAAGAAGTTCAAGACATTGTCGTACCTTCCCGATTTGACGAGGGAGCAACTCCTTAAGGAAGTCGAATACCTTCTCCGACTTAAGCTCATTCCTTGCCTCGAGTTTGAGTTGAAGGTTCGTCTCAATATACTTAACGTGTGTGGATAAGTAAAACAGAAATGAAATCTATAATTGAAACAGGAAATAAGAAGTCATCCATGCATAGTAAAACAAACTATATATTGGATGAAGTCAAGAAGATTATCGTCAATTCCAATCCTTTTAGACATCTTCTTTAAAAAAAAAAGACATTCTTATATTGACAAGTTTGGACCACTCAATATATTAGTACAGAGATGGAGTCAGGATTTTGACGGAAAGGACATACTAAAAAGATAATTTTTTGATATATGTGTTGGAGGTGTATATATAACTATCAATGTACTTGCAAAGCGCATTCGTGTACCGTGAGAACGCGAGGTCACCTGGATACTACGATGGCCGGTACTGGACCATGTGGAAGCTGCCCATGTTCGGGTGCGCAGATGCGGTCCAAGTCTAGCATGTCAATTTGTAAAAGTAAAATTATAACACAGCAGAAAGAAATAGAGAAAGCCTGCTGGCCCAAGATCGAACAACCAAAGGGTGGATGAAAACAACCAAAGAAGAATAACCTCAAAAATAAAAGGGAATGATTCAAGAGAAAATATGTAGGAAAGAAGGCTTTTATTAGAGGACTTTAACTTACAACTTGGCTTGTTCCAAATGGCAAATACTCACCCCTATTTATACTACTCAAAGGAGAATTCTAGTTATTAGATATTTTGATACATAATTCTAGATTTCCTAATAAACAATTATAGATGCTAAGATATTTCTAGATTTCCTAATAAATAATTGCTAAGATAATTCTAGATCCCTAATAATGGATAGAGATAATATGGTGGAATCATCTAGAGAGATATTTTGGTAGAAATATCTAGACTACCAAAATATCTAGGCTTGGATTATTCTAGAGTTATAATCCAAAAAATCATCTTTAATTTTAACACTCCCCCTTAAAGTGATTTTTTGGATATTAACCCGAGCTTCTCACGAAGGAATTCAAAGGAGGCCTTGGAAAGCGACTTAGTGAAAATGTCGGCGACGTTATCCTTACTTCGCACTTCCAGAGCGTCGATGGTGTCATCAAGAACCTTTTCTCTAACAAAGTGATGCTCGATCTCAATATGTTTGGTTCTTGCATGAAATACTGGATTATTTGTGAGCTTGATAGCACTCTGATTATCTCCAAAAAGTGCAGTTGGCTTAGTTATAGGATAATGTAGATCGTCCGCAAGTCTTTGAAGCCAAATGCATTCTTGAGCAGCAAGAGCAGCCGCTTTGTACTCCGCCTCTGTCGTTGATAAGGAAACTGAATTTTGTTTCTTGCTACACCAAGAAATACCTGTACCACCACTGAGAAAAACATATCCTGAAGTGGACCTTCGATCATCCAAGTCTCCGCCAAAATCCGCATCCGTGAAACCAACTAGAGAGGCGGTAGCTTTCTTCTTGTAAAGTAGGCCCATATCCAGAGTTGAGTTGACATATTTCAAAATCCTTTTTGCAGCTTCTAAGTGAGGCTTTCTTGGTGTCTGCATAAACCTGCTAACCAAACCAACTGCAAAAGCAATATCGGGTCTTGTGATAGTTAAATATAAAAGACTACCGACAAGAGCACGATAAGGCTGCGGATTGGCCAGAAGTGATCCTTCTTCACGCCTTAGCTTTATGTTGGCCTCTAGTGGAGTTGAACACCTTTTGCTTTGATTTAATCCAAACCGTTCAACTAACTTCTTGGCATAACTTTCTTGAGAAAGAAAGATACCACTTGCCAAGTTCGTCACCTCTAAGCCAAGAAAGTGATGCAGCTCCCCCAACTTCTTAATATCAAATCTGATAGCAAGCTCATCTTGAAGTTTTTCAACTTCAGTTGCATCGTTGCCTGTGATTATCATATCATCCACATACAACAACACTACAAGATGCAAGCTTCCTTGTTTTTTAACAAACAAGCTAGAGTCTGAATCCGAAGCATGATAGCCACAAAATTGTAAATATTGAGAGATTTTACCATACCATGCTCGTGGAGCTTGTTTGAGTCCGTAGAGAGCCTTTTTAAGCTTGCACACATAATTAGGATGAGAGTTAGAAACATAACCTGGAGGTTGCTCCATGTAGATGTCTTTATCCAGCTCCCCGTATAAGAACGCATTCTTCACATCAAGCTGCCATAATTTCCAATTATGGAATGTTGCCAGAGCTAATACCATGTGTACTGAAATCATCTTGGCCATGTAGCACCCCAAGCGGTGGGGCACCACACCCCCGCACTATGACCCGACACGTGGTACGAAATGGAACGTCCGCACACGCACCAAGTCATAGCGAACGGGTGACATACGAAAATCCATCCTAAGCTAGGCGGTACCTAAACCCCGTGCAAGTAAAATATGCAAAACCTGTACGCGGAAGCGAATCCAAATATGAACTAACAAAAACTTTAATCAACAAAATACAGAAACGGGTTCAACTAATCCAAGCCCTGTCCTAACCTGTCCCGAAAATTCATATAATCAAAGCATAAACATAATCCTGTACAGAACATGCTACGTACATAATTATAAACGGATGCAGATCAGAGATTCTCAACTTAAACAAATGGATACAGGCTCAAAAGACACGGACTCAACAGACAAGACTCAAAGCCGCCTAGCTCGAACTCCAAGAACCTGAACCTGCAGACTGGAAACAAAGGTGGGGCGAGGGTCAGTCCACTGACTGAGCGAGGGGGCTGAACACACACCAACACATATATACGTATAGAGCAAAGCACGTATCAAAAGAAAGATTATGAACCGGGACTAGGGTTTTGCATACCAAAACCATTTTTAAACACAAACGTTTACTTATACTTATTTAAATCAAAACAGACTGAACAAACTCGTAACATATCGAAAGAGAAACCTCCTATCCCGTTTCATAATCGACATAACAAAACGTATCTTATACCCGGCGAGCACGGGTCTGCCTCTAACTCCTCAATTCTTAACATAAATCCAAATGGAAAGCATAAATCATAAACAATCCTTCCCCATCAGCGAAGTAGTTCGGGGATCAAACCCTTACTACACATTACCATTACCAAAAACACACGGGGTAGCTAATCCACGTTGTGCCTTCCCCGGTTATCCACCGAGGGCTCAAGATACCACGCCTTCCCAACCTCCAAGAGTCGCACGTGAATATCTCAAATGAGAACGGGCGCGGGGTCATAACCGGCGACCCCATGGTCGTCCCGGGTCCCCCTTATCCACGTCTCGGGGCCCAACATATCAAAACAGAGCATATCATAACTCGCTACAAAGCAAACTTATCATATCGTATCAAAATCATACTTACGTACCTTATCGGAGCATACCATACCTTGCAACTTAGCATATGCTATAAACGTACCTCTCCGTGTCATCCTAATCCGCAGCTGGTATGAAGACACACGGTTTGGAGCATAGCCTCGTTGCAAAACATTTTAAGCTTATATACGCCCATACGTATAATTTCAGAAGAATTCATATCAAATCGAATTAACAAAATTCATAACATACCGTAAGACACATATTTAATATACATATAGTATATATTCGCATGCGGGCTTGAAAACGAGCATATAGGGTTGTAGGTCGTTTTAACTAAAACAAAAATGCTAAAACCTCACCTTACACCGACGAGAACGAAAAACACAAGCCAAGACGTCCCACTGGATCCCAAACAGCTGACAGACACTCCCTGAAGAAACCCTGAACGACTGAACACACACAGAACACAAGACTCAGACTCTAAACACAACCACAAAGACGCACGGCCATGCTCACGAATATAATTGATGCACATCTAATCCATATCTATTCAATCAAGTCATTCAGAGCATATTATAATTCATATTCCATAACAAAAGATGCATAACTTATAAAATTCATAACATTAATTACATAACAATTTATATATAAATTACACATTGGCATACTTGATCAATTTATTCAAATTAAATACAACGTATCTTTTCATAATTCATTTCTTATGTTTCATACAACTTCATAATCAATTAGTTTCTAAAATTACACTAACATCCCCTTAAATAATAATTATTCTCAAGTAAATAGGCGTAATACGAGGCAAATAATTTCCATAAATCACGAATCAAGCTTTCATACATCATAACATATTTCCAAGTATCATACAATTCATAATTTCAATTTATAACACATACAAGATCGAATTGCACAATTAAAATCAATTAACGAATAAAATACAATAACTTCAAAAATTCATATAAAATCAACCGGACATCCGATTGATGAACGGAAAGTGGCGTTGGACTCATCACAAAGAAACAGACCTACTGTCCGAAAGTCGCCGGAATGCCGCCACCGTAGCCGGTCGAACAGCCACCGGCCGCCACCGGAACACGGCCTCCGGTGGTTGGAAAAATCCCCGGAAGGACAGAAACGTACGCCTCGGCCTGCTTGACAAAAGCCCTCAACCAATTTCAGAAAATTCCAAACACACGGGACTTCGTTGAAGAAAAACCGAACCAAATCCCAACGACGGAATCTGAAATTAAATACAAACCGCTAAACGAAAATGAAATCCGGGCATACCGTTGAAAAGCTTGTAACGAGCCCTACGAAAGCCCCCAAGCCAACCGCCGAAAAAGTCGACGAAAAATCGGACCGCCGGTCCAGACCGGTCCGCCACCGGTTCGCCGCCGCCGGCCGGTTCTCGGGTTGGGGCCAACGCCATCCGCTACGTTTCGATATTCTGAGCAACTTCCGTGAAGGAACCACCACCAAAAGCCCACCGGAAAATGGCTAAATCCGCCGCCAAACGTCCGCCGGTGCGCCACTCGCCGGAACCGCCACCTACGCCGCGATTCGTCCCAATCTGATGCCGGAAATGGATTCAGGAGGTCGAAAACGTCCGGAAACCACCAAACCCCGTCGGAAAAAGTCACCGGAAAGCGGCGAAACACGCCGCTACAGTAACCGCCGCCGCCGCCGCGAGCTTCAGGCGGCGCGTACGGCCTCCTCGCCGCCCCGTTGGCGGCGCCGTCTGTCCAGAAATTCACGCCGGGAGCTCCTTTACCTGGGTGGGTGGCGCGTGTCACCGAAAGTCAGCCGGAGACCGCCGCGAATGGGCGGCGAAGCCGCGTTCGCCACTCCCCTCCGCGCGCGACTGAAAATCGGCGATATCTCCTCCGTCGGTCATCGGTTGGCCGATTTATTGGTACGGTTGTGACCGCGTCGCCGAGCCCGTCGAAAAGCACTATTGGTTCGTCGAAATCCGTCGAGAAACGAGCGAGTTGGACGAGTGTGTGAAAACACCCCTCCGAGTGTGTGTGGGTAACGTGTATCGCGGGAGAGGGAGGAGAGAGAGAGAGCAGCTGAGTTATGGCACGAAAAACGATGAAGATAGATATTTATCCCGGTCCTCACGCGAAGAAACGATCGGTAGAAAGGGCTAACGAAGTCAGAATTGGGCAGACTCAGAGTCTACGGACTCGTTTCGCTGTCCTGAACGCGTTAAAGGGGTCAAAGAGGTCGAAATCTCGATCGAACGAGGAATGACCGAAAAACCCCTAAAAAGGGAAAATTGCAAACAAGCCCCTAAACTCTTAAAGAGTTCAAAATAGGGCCGTGCAAAGCACAAAATCACATAATTACACACATAAAAAGGTTTAAAAGTGACGTACCTCATTTATAGGACGAGCGGGATGTTACAGGCCACGGGGCTGAAAGTTTCTTCATAGTCTTCTCCATATTTTTGAGAGAAACCTCGAGCCACCAACCGTGCTTTATATCTTTCGACACTCCCATCCGTTTTCCTTTTGATTTTGTATACCCATTTACAAGAAACGGGTTGCACATCTTTTGGCTTCGGAACAAGACTCCAAGTTTGATTTTTCTCGAGTGCCTCCATTTCAGCATCCATTGCAAGCTCTCATTCTTTGTTTCCTTTTGCTTCATCAAAGGAACGAGGTTCCTCATCATCAATGGGACCTGCAAAGAAGCAAGAATATGTGCTTATAAAATTTTCATCTCTGTACTGGGCAGGTTTGACAACATTTCTTCGAGGCCTCTCGGATCTAGTTGCATCGGTGGATTCTCCTGGATGTTGCCCTTCAGATTGTTGAGTGTTTGAACTCCCCCTTTCACTGTGGTTCTCAGAAGGATTTTTTGTTACGGATAATTCTATGATTTCTGGGCTTGAGGTTTTAGCCCCACTTTGGTTAGTCACCTTCCCTTCGTAATACAGTGAAATTTCATCAAAGATAACATCTCTGGAGACAACAAAAAGATGAGTTTTTGGGTCCATACATTTCCAACCTTTCTTCCTTTCATCATACCCGATAAAAATGCATTTTCTCGCCTTTGCATCAAGTTTAGTTCTTCGGGAATCGGGTACATGGACATAGCAAACTGACCCAAAAACTTTAAGATGTTTAACATTAGGTTTTTCTCCAAAGATAAGTTCGTATGGTGACTTCATATTAATTGGAGAAAGAGGCATTCTATTAATCACGTAAGCTGCACATTTCATACCTTCCGCCCATAGTGCTCTGGGCAAATTCTTCGCATGCAACCAACTTTTACAAGTTTCCGTCAAATGCCTAATCTTTCTCTCTGCAACTCCATTTTGTTGCGGCGTCTCGGCACAAGTGAGCTCTCTCTTGATGCCATGTTTTCTGCAAAAAGTTAGGAATTCTTCAGAAGTAAACTCACCTCCGTTATCTGTCCGCAACCGCTTGATTTTGGAACCAAGCACTCCTTCAACCAGCTCCTTAAACTCCAAAAATTTGTTAAACACTTCTGATTTGTGCTTAACAAAGTACACCCATGTGAATCGGCTATAATCATCAATAAAAATCAACATATAAGAGTATCCAGAAAATGAGGGAGTTCTTGTTGGGCCCATCAAATCGCTATGAGTAAGCTCTAATGGGGCCTTACTTCGAGAAGTGGATTTGTCAAAAGGAAGCCGATGTGCTTTTCCAAATTGACAACCTTCACACACTTCTCCTCCACCAAAACTTGATAAATTAGGCAAGCCATTTACCAATTTTAATTTTACCATAGCCTTTAATTTATCCATGCTAAGATGCCCGAGTCTAGCATGCCATAAGTATGCATTTTCATTGTTACTCATTTTCTCAATATATGAACCGGAAGCCGACAAAACAAATAAGTCATTTACTCTCTTACCGGTGTGGACGACATCCGCCTTGAGCTCCTTAATGTTCCATAAAAACTTCACATCACGTGGACCAAATAGCACAAAATTTCCAGCATCAACAGCATTTGCAACTGAGAAAAGATTTTTCTTCATACCTGGAACGTGGAAGACACTCTTAAGTGTAATGGAATCTTCTTGCTTTCCATTTATAACAACAGTGCCTTCATTCTCCACGCGATGGACTGTGTTGTCGGCCGTCACAATTGCATCATTTCCACTATACTCTTGGAGATTGGAAAACTTGGATTGATCTCCAGTCAGATGATGGCCGCAACCAGAATCCACGATCCAGTCATTTTCAAAGTTGATGGATGCCAAGGCATCTACGGCTTTTGTCTCTGCCACGAAGCATTTTCCCCAGTCTTCTTCCTCCACAACCTTGTCGGCCACGTTACTCTCTTGTAATTTAGCTCGGCAAAATCTTTTGATATGCCCAGTTCTGCCACACCGATAGCATTTGAAAGTTTTATTATTAGAGTTACTATTAGAAGACTCACCACTAACTCCATATGAGCTCGAGCTGTTTTGCCCTTGTTGACGCAGGGTCGGGCTATTTTGATTTCCTTTGCTCTTAAAGAATTTCCTTCTAGCCAAAAGAGCATTCCCTTCTTCCTCCTTAATAGAGACACCGGCCATTTGTTTTGCTAGTGAGTAGTGACTCTTGTGAAGATAGTAAATTCTCGAACTCCTCCAAAGATGGTTGTTGAACCCATCCTTGTATCGACGTAACATAGGGAATGTACTCGGGCTTCAATCCTCGAATAATAGTTCTTCTTATTCGAGCTTCGGAAATTGCTTCTTCTGGATTTAACAAGGAAATTTCCGAACAAAGATTTTTAATTTTAAGGAAATACTCAGAAATGGAAAGATTACCCTGCGTGGTATTGGCGAGCTCATTCTCCAAAATTTGAAGTCGTGCTTCATCCTTTTTGTTGAAGAGTCTGTCAAGAGTCCGCCAAATCTCGTGGGCTGAGTTACACCTCATGATGTGATCGAATAGGCCTTGAGAAATTGACCGCTTCAAAACGAACTCCGCCTTTGCATTCAATTGCTTCCATTTCTTGAGTGCATCGGCATTTTCTGGCTTATCCGTGGGAGATGTTGTATTATTGCCATTAACAACATCCCATAAATCTTCACCAACGAGATAAGACTCCATACAAGTCCTCCACACCCTGTAGTTGGATTGGTTTAGCAATTCGATACCAAGTCCACTACGACCACTTGAATCCATTTTTGAGGCACCGGTTGATTTTTCCACCAAGGGATCTTGACACACGATACTAGAGCCCTATGGCTCTGATACCATGTAAAAGTAAAATTATAACACAGCAGAAAGAAATAGAGAAAGCCTGCTGGCCTAAGATCGAACAACCAAAGGGTGGATGAAAACAACCAAAGAAGAATAACCTCAAAAATAAAAGGGAATGATTCAAGAGAAAATATGTAGGAAAGAAGGCTTTTATTAGAGGACTTTAACTTACAACTTAGCTTGTTCCAAATGGCAAATACTCACCCCTATTTATACTACTCAAAGGAGAATTCTAGTTATTAGATATTTTGATACATAATTCTAGATTTCCTAATAAACAATTATAGATGCTAAGATATTTCTAGATTTCCTAATAAATAATTGCTAAGATAATTCTAGATCCCTAATAATGGATAGAGATAATATGGTGGAATCATCTAGAGAGATATTTTGGTAGAAATATCTAGACTACCAAAATATCTAGGCTTGGATTATTCTAGAGTTATAATCCAAAAAATCATCTTTAATTTTAACACTAAATGAGCTCGATGAGGCCGTCAAGACTTACCCCGATGCTCACGTTAGGATCATCGGATTCGACAACGTCCGCCAAGTCCAGTGCTGCAGCTTCATCGCCTACAAGCCTAAATAAGCTCATTCTTATGAATTATGATCATGTCTTGGGGTTCTTTCTTTCTTGCTTGCTTTCCTCTATACAATGGTGTGTATATCTACGACTACTAGCCATCGGATATCATGTTATCTCCGATCAAAAACGAATCGGATGTATTGTTGTATTGTGAGACACCACTTCGATCGATCTTAATAAACTAGTATAATGTTGATTTTTGTTTGCTAATTTCTTGACTTTGCATAAATTGTTCGTAATTTTCCATTTTAATTGTCCAAGTGTGTATGATAACTACACCAATGCAGTTTGATTTAATTACGCAAACTTCCCCTAAGATTTGAAAAATTACAAAAACTTCCCCTGGCAATAAGCATGCTTTAATATTTGGCCTAACGTATGCTATTATAGCGCTGGGTTTAAAGTAAAATAGAGTATTTATAAGAAAAATAGAGGTCAAATAATCAAATGGATATGTAGTTGGGCGATTGTTAGGGGAGTTTTGTGTAATTGTCCCTAGTTAATAAATGAAGTTGCATGGAAATTAGCTTGACTTGTATTTATATATTGAATAAGATAGCTAGGAAATCATGGAACCATCAACTGGAATGGACTGCTTGATTTGAACAGTTGAATTTTTGCTAGAAACCAAGAAGTCAAAGACAACAAAGTGGAACAAGTGTAAAGTAATTGCACTTGCGTATAAGTTCGTTCGTTTTTTTTTTTTTTTTCTAACGTAACTAGGACGTGTGGATATGAATATGACAATAAAGATACAATACAATATGAATATAACGATACAAATTTTTCTTTGAATTATCCATGAGGAAAGTGTCGAATGCAGTATCCAACACGACATGACATGATAAAATGATATTTTTAGAAGTGTCAGTACATTAGAGGTCCCCAAGTTATTATATTCGATTCCCTTTGATTTGGATCATATCAAAATAGAATTATTATCAAGTGGTGTAATTTAGTGGTTCAGTGCTATATTAGTTTAACTAAAAGTTTCTATTCGAGTTTTTAATTATACAGTTACTATTGATAGGAAGATATTTACACTTTAGTAATCCAACTCAACCCGACTCATAGAAATGGACTATAGAAGATAAAAAAAATATCAAAATAGAACCTCTAGGAAAAATAATTTCTCTGACATAAAAATGAAAACTTTGGGCCCCCTACATGGGGTTATTTTAGGAAGGCTCCAAACTAGCCCAACAGCCCAACTGGAATCTAGTGGGCTTGGGCCTCCGGAGGAAACAATTTATTTCACGAAAACAATTGTGATTTGTAGTTTTGTACAAGGATTGTTTTTCCACTAATCTAAGACGGAAAGGATTTATAGATAAATGGACAAAATATGGTAACAATAAGTGCTTAAAGAGATTTTTTTTTTTTTTTGGAAACTCAAACCCTCAAAGGGGAATATTATTGAACATCAAGAGAAACAATAACAAAATTACAAGGAATAACAGGAAAATTAACGCAGGCAGAAGCCGCAATTCCAACAGATTTGTGAGCTATTATATTAGCATTACGTTTAATAAAAGAAACAGGCTCCTTGAAGTTGAAGATCCGATCTGGGTGAAGTTCCACAGCCACCTTTTCTCCGGATTGAAAAGAACACTTTGGCCTACTTTGGCCTACAGCAGATAACTCGGCCAAAAAATTTCCTCGGAGAATCACAGAACATAATAAAAAAGAACATAAAGAAACTGACTAAACTTCCATACGGAAGGGACAAAACTTCCATACGGAAGAGATAAAGAACTTGAAATATCATATAACCTAAAGAAAAAAACACAAACCATATCGATGTAACAAATCTGAGAATCTGACAGCAGAATAGATCTGAATCAATCCGACGGTGGAGCATAGTATTCTCCACCGCCGGATCGAAGCTTCAATTGATTGATTGCTTTGTCTTGAGTTTGAAATATGTAGATGGGCGTAGCATAGTATTCTTATTTATTTCTCTTCTATAAGTGCTTAAAGAGATTAAGAATGAAAGAATACGAGACTATATAACTTAAAAAAATATAGTAATAACAAGTTCTCAAAGAGATTAAGAACGAAAAAATATGAGTAAATATGTTTGAAGAGTAAAATTGCAATTAGAACCCGAAGATATGAGTCATACGAGAAATTTGATACTACACCTCAAAATTTAACGAATATTTTGATAAAGAAGGGAATTTTTGTAATCCATTAGCAAAACTTAAAATTTTGATGGCAATTGTTTTAATTTCTGGCTGAGCCTAATGAAAAAAATATATAATCTATTAGCAAAACACAAGATATGAAAATATATTCTTTTCTAAAAAAGAAGAATCAAAGTGTAAAGATACCTAACTAAAAGGATTTAGGCATAATTTTTCTTTCTGTTTTTAATCCAAACCCCATTAAGCTGAAAAACTCGTCCTTTCATTTTTATCAAGCACCTAATCTACCCAACAACTTCTTAATAATTTAATCTCAAGACGAGATTAGAGAACTTATAGCTTCCCACCATGATTAACAATTTCATTCTTAAATTAAAAAAAATTACATTAAATATTTAAATCCTCTAACACGCTCCCTCACGTGCAATCAAAATTCTTCTTTTGTCTGCCTTACATGTGAAGGTATTTTATTTTTCTTGCAGTCAGGGTTCTTCTTTTGTTAGCCTTACATATGAAGGTATTTCATTTTTCTTTTTTGGTCGTCTTCGTGAAGATATTTTATTATTCTTTTTTCCATTGGTCTGATCTTTAATATCATACTAAATGACCAATTATTCTTTGCGACTTGAGCTCTCATATCATATTAAATAAAATATGATAACCACTTAATCTAATCTGAACTCTGGTATCATATTAAATGAATACTTAATCCAAAATTTCAACCCATTAAATATTTAAATTCTCAAATACACATAATTTTCAATTTTCAAAAGTATGATGGAATAAGTTGTTAATCTCCCACTATGATCCATAGACATTTCTAAAAATATCATGTTATATCATATCGTATCGAACATTCATGTTCGATATCGTATCCGACATTCTTTACGTGAAAAATTTAAAAAAAAATCCATATTATATCATGTTCATATCGGTGTATCATAGACGTCCCATCTCCAATTTTTGTATTGTTGAATTAAATGCCACTCTCATGAGTGGTGCAGAACGATTCCTATCAACAACGCTGACTAAGCATGCCCCTTCAAGTCATTATCACAACACACACAAAAAATAAATAAAAAAACAAGAAAAGAAGTAGACTCCTTCTAGGAAAGTGCACACTCCTAACTTTTCCGCCCCTCTTTATCACACACATCTCGCAATCCAGCCCAACCTTTCGACACAACAGTCAGCAACATTCATTTCTATAACTAAAATGAAATTCTTTAAAGAAAGATCAAGACATGTTACCCCACATTGAACTGACAATTCAACCATAAAACAAGCATTTATGTACAGACTTCGAAGGAGAAAACAAATTCATCCACGTAGTTTCCAACGTACGCCAATCACATGATGCCCCTGCAACTTGCCAAGAAACAATCTTGGCCCATCTTCTCTATACTTTAAGCCAAGAAAATCAGATGCCCACAAAGATAATTTGGTCGCACAATCTTTTCTTTCCATTATGGCGATGATGGCGCCACTCAGAGAAAAGTAGAAATTCCGTTCCAATGACTTTTAACAACAAAATACCATTACACATCTAGATTCCCCCATCTGCAGCCCTTCATGACAATTCTACAATGAAGGTTTGTTCAGGGTGACAAAACTTAAAATTACAAAGAAGAAACAAGATTTCATCTCGCTATGTCGAATGCAACAGAACGCAAAAAACCTAACAAACCCGAGAGAGGGATTAGCTCTCTTTTTTCCCCCTCTCCCGGTTTCTTATTCTACATATACAAGGAGGTCGACTGATGGACCGACCCGACGCGAACCAAGAAAAGATAAAAAAAAACTCAGCAACTCTTTTGTTTAGTTCTTTGGTATGTACATAAACCAAACAAATAGTTCCTCTCCCACAAAAATATCTCCTGTTGGTGTTGGTAATAGGTAGGTACCTCTAAGCTACTGCAGAAATGCCATGGCAGTTGAACCCTTCGATCCTCACGGGAGCTGGTTTGGATCCGAACCCAGCACGCACGCATCCTCCACTCTTGCGGGGGGTGGATGGTGCTTCGAGGATTGGGGAAAACGGGTTTCCGTTGTGGTTGCCAAACTGCACGTCTTGGATAACGGGGTTTGAAGCCCGGGTTGGTGGTGAGCCGGTGAAAAACGGTGGAGATGCGGCCACGTGAAGTGCGGACCTCTCAGAACCATAGTTTCCCTGATTAATAAAGAAGGCGAACTAATCAATAACTCAAGTTTAAGTAATTTTTAAATGATATAATAGATAAATCATTATAACATCCAAAGTAGATGAAATTTTTTCAAGAAATTTGGAGAAAAGTTACAGAACTGTAAGGAAAAGATGATTGAAACAAACTTGTGAAACTACAGTCAGGTTTCCTTGTGGTTTTTATGGAAAAAGATGAAAAGCCGATGGCGCATATACGGTGGATTTAACCAAAAACCAAGAGTAATTACAGCCAAAATTCTGAAATTGTTTAAGATGCAACAAGATGAGAGAAGAAATCCCTGAGATTCCTTAATTCTTCAATTTCTTAATCTAGCACCAATCTTTTTCCAGAAAAAGCACAAAAACCACCCACATAGAACCTATCAACTTCTGAATCGAGCGTCACAGAGAAAAAAAACAACAAATCATAAGCAGCTGGTGAAAAAACACAAGCAAAAAAGATTTACCTCCATCCGAATAATATCCAGAAGTTCCAATCCCGCTTTCGTATCACACGCCTCAGCGTGTTGATTGCTGTTATAAAATCCACAACAGTTAGGTTACAAAAAAAGGGCAAAATCGATAGAAACAATTCGATAACCAAAAAGGCATATCACACAACAAGCAAAGACAAAAGAATACCTGATATGGAGGTATCTCGAGGGAGGCCTCATGGGTTCGTGAAATTGAAGGGGTACGGCGACTCTACGAGGCTTGGGGCAAACGACGCCGTCCGTAACAAATCCCCCCGCCATGGCCTGCTGTTGGTATGCCCACCTGTTCATCTTTCGCCTCTTTTATTTCTCGACACACAGATCCAAAGCCTAATCGACGAAAAACACGAAAAATCCATTATAAGACCTCAAATTAAACAGGAAAAATCTGCCGTGCACGCTAGCGTTACATATTTGGACTATACAGGACAAAAACGCCATGAATAAGCACAAAGAAAAGAAAGCAACTGAGAGAGAGACAGAGGAAAGTGAAGTTACCTGGAGTGGTATGGGGTTGATGGGTGTTCTTCCAGGCCTGGAAGGAAGAGCGAGAGAGATACTGAAAGAGAGAACAAAATTTGGGGGAGAGAGAGGAAGAGAAGGATAACAACAGCGTTTGGAACGACTATTCATAGGATCAGGAGAGAGAGAGTGGCATGATGCACGTGCGGCTATCATCTACAGCCTAATCTGGCCTTTGGATTTTTTAATTAGGTATTATTATTATTATTATTGATATTATATTACTAAAAAATAGGAAAAATATCATTTTCCATCTTCTAAAGATCCTGTTCGATTTTGATCCTGATCTTTTTAATTTTTCTTACATTGTATCTATTTTTTATCCCATATTTTTCAATTTCAACCCTTTAACTAACGGACATTAAAAAGTTGACGAAAAAAGTCACGTGTGATTCATGCGCCACTCACATTTATTCAGGTCAATTGAGTGACAACTGACAAGTGACTTTTTCGTCAATTTTTTAACGTCCGTTCACTAAAGGGTTAAAATTGAG
Organism: Lantana camara; assembly: GCA_037501455.1. Classification (NCBI taxonomy): domain Eukaryota; kingdom Viridiplantae; phylum Streptophyta; class Magnoliopsida; order Lamiales; family Verbenaceae; genus Lantana; species Lantana camara. Next base: position 93,789,438 of record CM074860.1, on the reverse strand, counting down.
AAATGTGGAATAAAAAAGGTTGCAATGTGAGAAAAATTAGAAGATTAGGACCAAAATCGAACAAGGACATTTTTAGAGGATAAAAATGATATTTTATCTAAAAGATAATTTTGTGGGAAATTATTTAGAAGATTAATAATTTTCTAAAGAATAATATTTGATTTTGTGAATTTATGTTTTTTAACATATTCCATTAATATATTAAATAATTATAGCAATTATATGCCCTATATTTGGATGTAACTATGTGGATTTAAGTAAATAAATGTGTTGATCCAGTGGGCCTAGATTGGGCTACTTAGAAAAGAAGGCCATTATGATTGTAAAATAGGTTTAATAGGGCCATTGGCTCGGCCTAATTGGGCCACCAGACCACATGCATTCCCTAATCTTCAGAGGAATTTTCGAAAACAATATTTAATTTAAAACGGATTCGTAAAATGTTATTGAAAAAGAATGGGTTAATATTTTGTTATAGAACACCACATCATGTGACGTTCTTGTATTTTTTTAATATTTTTTTTAACGGGGTCGCCGAATAATACGGCGACCCAATCCACTTTTTTTTTTTTAATTAATATTTTAATTTTGGTCGCTGAATAATACGACGATCGAATTAAAAAACTTTTTTTTTTTTAATAATTTAATGAAGGTCGCCGAATAATACGGCGACCTTAATAAAATATTATTTTTTTAATTTTTTTTAATAGTTTAATAAAGGTCGCCGAATAATTTGTTTTTTCGGAGATCCAAATGATATCGAAAAAATACGAAGTTTATTTCGTTGGATCCGAATCGTCGAAACGAGTTCAACGAAAAAGATGGAATTCGAACCCAAATCTCATAACTCAAGTTATAGCTGAAAACCAAATCAAATGGGATAAATGGGTCATATGGACTAAAATTTGCTTCGTCGGAAGTCCAAACGACATCGAACAAATACGAAGTTTAGTTTATTAGATCAAAATCATCAAAACAAGTCCAACAAAAATGACAGAATTTGAATCCGAAAGCCGTAGCTCAAGTTATAGCTGAAAAACGAATCAAATAGGGTAAATGGGTCGTATTTTTTTTTTTGACCCATTTACCCGATTTGATTTGTTTTTTAACTAAAACTTGAGCTACGGGATCCGGATTCGAATTCTGTCTTTTTCGTTGGACTCATTTTGATGATTCAGATCCAATAAAACAAATCTCGTATCTTTTTGATGTCGTTTGGACCTCCGACGAAATAAATTTTAGTGCATAAGATCCATTTACCCTATTTGATTCGTTTTTCAGCTATAACTTGAGCTACTGGATTTGGATTCGGATTCCGTCTTTTTCGTTGGACTCATTTTGACGATTCAGATCCAATGGACTAAATTTCGTATTTTTTCGATGTCGTTTGGACCTCCGACGAAGTAAATATTAGTTCATATGACCCATTTACCCTATTTGATTCGTTTTTCAGCTATAACTTGAGCTACGGCATTCGGATTCAAATTCTGTCATTTTTGTTGGACTCGTTTTGATGATTTTGATCCAATAAACTAAATTTTGTATTTTTTCGATGTCGCTTGGACCTCCGACGAAGCAAATTTTAGTCCATATGACCCATTTATCCCATTTGATTTGGTTTTCAGCTATAACTTGAGTTATGGGATTTGGGTTAGAATTCCGTCTTTTTCGTTGAACTCGTTTCGACGATTCGGATCCAACGAAATAAACTTCGTATTTTTTCGATATCATTTGGATCTCTGAAAAAGCAAATTATTCGGCGACCTTTATTAAACTATTAAAAAAAATAATTTTTTATTAAGGTCGCCGTATTATTCGGCGACCTTCATTAAATTATTAAAAAAAAAATAGTTTTTTAATTCGGTCGCCGTATTATTCGGCGACCAAAATTAAAATATTAATTAAAAAAAAAAAAGTGGATTGGGTCGCCGTATTATTCAGCGACCCCGTTAAAAAAAATATTAAAAAAATACAAGAACGCCACATGATGTAGCGTTCTATAACAAAATATTAACCCATTCTTTTTCAATAACATTTTACGAATCCGTTTTAAATTAAATATTATTTTCGAAAATTCCTCCTAATCTTCAATAAAATTGCCCATGAAAGATTAGGTATTGTACCATAATTATAAAAGAAGAATTTGATATTTCTAATTAATTTTAAGGACTAATTTCAAAGGCCCTATATTATTTGGGCTTTTGATGTTTAGTACGATTTGTCCCTAAATTTTAAATAGATGCGATTATCTCTCTAATTTTTGTAAAATATAACACTTAATCCATTTTAGATAATTTTCGCAAAATATTATGAGAATATTCCGTTCAAGTTGAATTTTAAGCGTTATATTTTTTCACGACAACTTAAGAATCATGACTACTATCATTGCGTTCCTCTCTCCAATACGAGCAAAACTCATATCCTATTGACCGCCGGAATTCGCCTGAAAAGCCTGGTCGGCTGTGTGCCATCTTTGACCATGATTCTTAATTCCTTCTTTGATTGTCGAATTTTAATTTTGAAACTACCGTTGTCTTCCTTGCGTGTAGAGTTTCGATTTGATATATAGTATCAACACGTTTGAAATATGACTTCTACAAATTTGACCTTGTAAATCATGCCCAAAAAAAATTGAACGAGATATTCCATAAAATTCTATCGGAAAGAAGTTAAGTATTACATTTTACGAAAATTAGGAGATAAAATACACTAAGCCCCAAGGACAAAGAGTGCCTGAAATTTACACTAAATTTAATTAGGCCTGTGAATTTTTCTTATCGATCAAGTTTCACTAAACTGAATAAGTTGAAATTATATCAAACGTGACATATAATTTAGTTGTTAATATATCTATTGATCTAGGTTTGATTAGTTTGTACTTTTAATTTGCTTAAGTATTAAGCGCATTAAAGATTCTGTTGTCAACATTTATAAACTCAACAAGCTGTTTTTTATATATAATTCATTTATTTGAGGTTGGATTTTCTGGGAAATTATAAATTTAATATATTAATTTGACCAATTCAATATTTTTAGTATATTTTATTTTTTGGTGACAAAATAAGAATATATTTTTTTCTTTTAAGAGGGTTTTCCTATTACCCACAATAAAACTCGAATTTGTAACCTACCAGTTTTCAAGTGCAGATGCTTACGTAAACCATCTACTCCTCTTAAAATAGGACTATATCCTTAAAATCAAGCAATTTAATACATTTTTTTTTTTTTACTGTAAAGTAATTTTGCCAGTCGAAGTTTACACGTGTCAAACTAAGAGTTCGTCACGTGTAAAACCGGCTCAAATTTCCCGCCGACATAATCAGATTCCAGTAAAAAAATGCATTAAATTACTATTCTATTATAGGAAAATAAAATATACCAAAAATGCTGAATTAGTTAGATTAATATAATAAAATTGTAATTTACCCTTCGATTTTTAAAGCAATAGCATATATCTGTATTCCTAAAAATTCAAAACAAAATCTCTTGTTAAAGATAACACAAGGTCGGACAGCTAAAATTCACCAAATTGTAGTCATAGTCTCATAGACTTAATAGTGGTAATTACTAATTATAGTTTTAATATATATAGATCAACAACAATAAATGTGCATTACGTAAACTATTTTTTTTTTTTTTAATTTTTTTAACACACGAACCCCAAGTGGCCAGAGAGATTCGAACCCGGATCATTGTATTCGAGAATCAACCCTCAAACCACTTGGTCAACTACTGTTGACTTACGTAACCTATTATTTGTTTTCTAGCACGATATGATATATATTTTTTAATTTACAGTGCTAATTTAATTGGTGGCATTAAAAACAATCAAATATTTCCTAACTAGAATAAAAAAGGGCAAGAGAAATAAGGCCCTTTTCAGGTAGAAGAGTGGGGTAATATGCAAATTTCTCATCCAATTAAGTTGGTAAGGATAAGAATATAAATATTGCAAATTGAGATATAAATAAATATTTTTTTACCAAAGTCACATGGTAATAATAAATTACACTTACTTTCATTTTCTTTTTAGCAACTTTCATTGAATTTATTGGGTGCCCACTAGTCAATATATATATATATATGTATGTATATGTTGTGCTTTTTAATATATTAATAACCTTGCTAAGTTCCTTTATTCGAAAAATAATAAGTTATATTTATACTTTACAATATTTATTTCAAAAAAATTATTTTCCTAAATAATCATGTCTTATTGCTTTGACTCTTGTACTTAATTAATTGATTAAATTCTTTTACGAATTATGCTTGGTACACTATTGTGTTCGGATCATAATTTAGATTAAAAATTCGGTATAAATTACAATAATTTAAAGTACTCGAGCCAAAAATATTAATCCTTATAAAAATTATAGAAATTAACCAAAACCTAAAGTTAAGTCTATAATATTTCGAATATTTTGAAAATAAAAATTATAAAAATAAGAGAGATAGATAGAGGTTCTAGAAAGGTGATCAGTGTAGAAGGTGGTGCAGGCAGCAATGCAAGTACACAAAAGTTGTGGGTAGGATTGAAAAAAGGAAGCAGTGAAGAAGATGATATACATCGCAGCTTAATTTCCAAACAAGACTTATATGTGAAGATATTATGCATCAGAGATCTATTGCAGTCTTAGGGTTTGGTGAACATTTTAACCACTCTTCTTAACCTCCCTTCATATTTTAATGTATCTTTATATATTTATTAATTATCTATATTCTCTTTCACAATATTAAGGTGTGCGTTCAACTATGGTGTAATTTTAGTTTGGATTTAATTCGATCAGATCAGTATATATATGATAAGTCATGCCGGATTTGAGACGGGTATTTTCACATTCATATAAAGCAAGCGAACTATTTTGCTAAACAAGATTAGTAAATTTAAGTCGGAATTGATTCGGTCAAATCGATATAACGATTGGGAGGAAATTTTATATTTATTGAGCCTTGCACAAAATTTAAGAAGCATGACCTATGAGTGCAAGTATATATAATGCACTTAACATATATATAATTAATTGAAAATTTGGCTTAACGTGATATTTTAAATTTTTTTTTTTTTTTTTAACACACACACCCCAAGTGACCGAAGAGATTCGAACCCGAGGCCTTACCTTCGAGAAAGAACCCTCAGACCACTTGACCAACCTACTGTTGACTGACGTGATATTTTCATTTAATATTAATTGTCTCTGATTAATATTATATTGTACTAAAGACACTTATGCAAAGAGGACTCTACTATATATATAATTTTTTATTTAATTATATGTACTAACATATGTATGTGTAATGTGTACGTCGGTGGCGACGTGAAATCTCAAATGAAGCTACTAGGGTACATATAATTAATTAATAATTAATAGATACATATGCGACGCTATAGCTAGTAACATACAATTAATATATAGTAATGATTAGAGGTGTCCTAATTGACAATTTTTTAATAACGAGCAAAGAAATATTAGATAGTAGTAATGTTAAAGTTACCTTAATTTGTGGGTAAGCTATATATAAAATCAATAGTTAGTAGACAAATTTAATTTGTTTATTTTAATCATTTAACTTGCTTAGTTTAGTTTCTAATTACATACTCTAATACACGAAAACTTCTAAAAATATCATTTTACCGTATCATGTCGTGTCCGACATTCTTATAGGATAAGATATACTTGTCAGGTGAAAAATCTTGAAAAGAATTCATGTCTCTATGTTAAATCGCGTCGTGTTAGTGACGCCGTATCCGCTCCATGCGTCATATCATAGATCATACAAAATAAATCAATATTGCATGATTACATGTGTTGAGTGGAAAGTGGAAACTAAGGCCCTAAATAGCATCCTGGTTAAGCGAAATTACACACACATAAACAACGTAACTCGTACACGTATTGATGTTCAGCATGATCAGTCAATCATCAAATTAAAGACTGAATGTTTATAGTTTCCACATTAATCGGATAGGGTTTGTTCAACCAAATTTACCCTAATATAAACCTCCAAAAACCATCCCAATTACATACATATGATATATATGCCCTCAAATATTCCTATGTCTGTATATACTATATTAATTATGCGGATCCTTTAACTTAAGAAGTTGATATATATCACGTGTTTGAATTTTTATGATTGAAACAACACGTCCGTAAAACAATTATGAATTAACAGAGAAAGAAAATTGAAGGTCTAAATTTTGTACTGAATGAATATAATTGCTCATGAATTATCTCTAATGCTCTTATACATACACGAAAACTTTTAAAAATATTATTTTACTGTGTCGTATGGTATCGAACACTTCTCAGTTCTCACATGAATTTTTTTTTTAAGAAAATTCACATCACCACACGGATTTCCTTGTGTATCTTGCATTTAAAATAGTTTTCTTGAGTATTCAACACCTAGTGGCGGAGCCAGAAATATTATTTAGGGGGTCGACCAAAGCATAATATTAAAGAAAAATCCCATAAAACTTTTTTAATGTGGTCTCAATTATTAATAATTTATTATATTGATCCCCACTATTATTAATTATAACTTTGGTGAGGGGGGTCAATAACGAAAAATATCATAAAATTACATATACATATATCTATGTATCTATATATAATAATTAAAACACATAAAAATTGAGGGGGGTCAATTGTACTTCCTCACCACAAGGTGGCTCCGCCACTGTCAAACACCTTATTGGCTCACATATCAGTTAACATTAACAATAATGAGTTCTTAATTAGATTAATATAAGATAATTACCAATACCCCTAAAGTTTTATGCGATTATATATAAAAGACGAATAAAAACTCATAAGTCATAACTAAAAAATTACAAAAAAACACTCTGAAAATGGTATTATTTTTATAATTTTTGGGGATTATTTTGAAATTTTTTCCCGTTATTATCTATTTTTCCATAATTAAATCAAATTTCATGGAATATTTGTGATTATTCTTATATTAATTTCCCTTGTTATGGAAGAAGACAAAATAAAGGAAAAATAAAAAAAAAAAACTACTCACGTGTGTGCATGACTACTGGAAGTAGAATATTAGGGCAGAGACAAAGTGTTAATAGAATATTAAAAGATGAGGAGGCGTCTTTCCATTGGAGGATATATAGTCATGTTAGCCACAGTTTTGGTGAAATCGGTGAAGGTGGTTGGCTAATCTCTCTCTTCTAATTCACACTACTCGCCTACTATAACTTATTTCCATTTTTGCCCCTCACCTTTCACCAATATTATTACTCCCCATCACGACCTAGTCGTATACATTTTGAACCCGTAAAGAAGTATGTGTTCAGCCTTAAATATACGATACAATCTGCTCTGCTCTGCTCTGACACTTTGTATATAAGTATGATTAATTCAATCTAATTCACCTTAAAAATTGAAATGAGAATTGTCCAAGTTTTATAAGGTAATACATAATCTATTAATTATAATATATTCGAAGTGAGACAATTAAAAAACGTAGATAATGGTATTGGCCCTGCATATATACGATTTGGCACCAACCAAACCGTGTAACTTAACGTTCAACATTATGCAAAGTCTTGAAAGAACTTAACACGTTAACGACATCCAAAAATTACGATCTACCAATGGTATTCTCATTATAATCCGACTCGGGTCTTGAGATAAAACGATTTAATTCATTTCAATACAAATTTACCATCACTTTCCCAACACTCTGAGGGGCAAAATGGTAACTTCCCCACAACGCAACGTGGTTCCATGAAACCGCCGTATTATAATTTATATATAACACTTAACAGTGATTTAAGAAGGAAAAAAATAAATGGAGACTATCTTTGTCAAAGTGTTAGCTGTAATAATCAGAATAAAGAAAGACTTAAAGGGGAGGCAGCTTAGCTTGTGGTTGAAGGATAACAGGATCATGATATATATACGCCACCATTAATACCACCTCCGATCCTAGCTTGACGTAATACTCGGCCACACCTGGGCGTACTTTGTTCGTTTTGCTTCCCACTTATTGCCATCTTCATCAGATTAATTGATCAGTTGAGCAAAAATGGATGAAAACAACCTTCCTCCGGGATTCAGGTTCCACCCCACCGATGAAGAACTCATCACCTATTATCTGGGAAGCAAGGTCTCGGATTTCGACTTCACCACCAGGGCCGTTGCAGATGTTGATCTCAACAAATGCGAACCCTGGGATCTTCCAGGTAGTGTACTGATATATGTAGTTTTGGTTTTGTATTTGATTATGGGTTAGAGTCGGATCAAATTACTGTTGTTGTATAGCTACGTATCGAAGTAATTAAGTTAGCTTAGTCTGAAATATTGACGTTCTTGAATAATTAAACGGAGCTAAATGTTTTATGAAGTTTGTTTCATGTTGGTTGATTTCATCGATAGGCTGTCTGAATCCAGGTTCTTGAATAGTTATTGGGTGGGTTGGTTTTCAGATTTTATTCAAAGTGAGAAGGTTTTGAGAAGGGGGGACCGAGCGACGTATGAACTCTTCATGCACAAAATGGATTTTTTTTCCCCCAAAAAAGAAAGAGAGAAAAACTATGCATTTGATTTTTAGAAACGTGAAATTGTATGATGCACAGATACGGCAACACAATTGTTTTTTTTTCCACGAGAGAAGTATCGAACATAGTGTTTGATACGAGTGTTCAACTTGATAGCACGATATGATAAAATAATATTTTTAGAAGTGTTGGTGTATCATAAATGAAATTTTACTCAAAAATAGCCACAAAGTTAAAATTTTCAATGAAATTGATTCTCATGTAAGTTTATCTTTCTTATCATTGCTCACAATTTGACAATACTTTTTCACTCACGAAAAAGGGGTCAAAGAAAATATAGATTATGTTCGTCCATGACAGATTTCTCAATAATACCAGTCTACATTTCATTTATGAATTAACTAATTAGAAAATCTCTACTAACAAAATAAAGTTGGCTATAGAACCATATTTTATGTAGTTTTTTTTTTTTTGGTTCCATATTTCTACCTCCTGATGGGATAGTAGCTGCGTCCCCAGCTGCTGTGTTAATATGTATTCTATCAAACTTGTGCAGCGAAAGCAACTATGGGAGAAAAAGAATGGTACTTTTTCAGCCTGAGGGACCGAAAGTACCCGACCGGACTGAGAACGAATCGAGCGACAGAAGCAGGGTATTGGAAGACGACGGGCAAAGACAAGGAGATATTTCGTGGGAATGTATTGGTTGGCATGAAGAAAACCCTCGTCTTCTACAGGGGTAGAGCTCCAAAGGGTGAAAAGACTAATTGGGTTATGCATGAATACAGACTTGAAAACAAGCTTGCTTTCAAACCTACTAAGGTAATTACTAATCAACCATATTAATCATTTCTTTTGTACTATTTTATAGTATATATTCTCATGACTAAAGACTTGAAATTAGTAAAATTTACAAAAAGAAAAACAACAAAAGATTGTTCCAAAATATGGAATTTAAGCATTGTTAATTAGAACTTGGGTAAGATTAATGCCTTTTTGGATTGTAATTTATGTTACGAAATTTACATTAATCTTGGTAGTATATGTTAGCTTACTTTTACATAGATTACTTTAGGGAAAAATATAATTTTGGTATACCAACTAACTCATTTTAATAATTTTGATATATATATATTTTTTTTTTCTGATGAAAAATGTAAACCATAATTCCAGAAATTTATAATTTAATGCAACTTTTTTATCAGAAACAGCCGATTCCAACTAACAAAATCGGCTTACAAATTTGTAAGATTGTGGGTTATAATTTTTAGGGGAATTTACATCTGGATCCCCTGAGGTTTGGCGTAATTACAAATTAATCCATGCACTTCCAGAAATTACATACAACTATACCCTACTGTTTCCTTCCGTTAGAGGTCCCTGAACGCCGTTATAGTTCCGTCCAAAAAATTATCCTGAATATTACAAAAAAGTTACTGTATTTTACAAAATGTTACAAAACGAGCCCTCAAGAATACCCAGATTTGGACGGAACTATAACGGAGTCCAGGGACCTCTAACGGAAGGAAACAGTAGGGTAGTTGTATGTAATTTCTGAAAGTGCAGAGATTAATTTGTAATTACGCCAAACCTCAGGGGACCCAGATGTAAATTGCCTTAATTTTTATTGGAAAAAAATTTGTATCAAAATTGCTAGAATCGATTAGTTGGTATACCAAAATTACAATTTTTTCATACTATTTTAATTACTTTGGAGTATATATAACAAATAAGTAGGAAATTGTTTGAAACTTTGAAATCTAAATAAAAATTTCCAACTATATATATTTACAAGGTTCCTCCTAAGCCATTTACAAATAAACCTCCTCATGAACTTCTTCTTGCATGCATTCCCCACATCTGCAGGAAGAATGGGTGGTGTGTAGAGTATTCCAAAAGAGCTCCACCATCAAGAAGCCTCAACAAACACCGTCGTCGCCACCGTCACCCGACTCCCCCTGCGACACCGCCACCATGATCAACGACCTCGGCGACATCGACCTTCCTAACTTCACCAACAACATGCCCATAATCTCCCCACCATCATCCTCTTCATCAGCTCTAGATCACACCTTCAACACTAACATGATGATGATGAATAACTGGAACACCAACATCGCAGCAGCAGAAGCAGCAAACCCTAGTTCAGCACTAACTTCATGGCCGCCATTGCTGACCACCAACCTCTCCATGAACTCTCTGCTGCTCACGGCGCTGCACCTCCGCGGCCACCACCAGTCGAGATCGGGGGTGCCTGCGATCGCCAACGCTGCGGATCATCATCATCTTAATGCTAACTATAACTCTTTTAACGTGGCGCAAACTGGGAATAGTAATGTTATTTCGCAGTTTGGGAATGATTTCGGGTTGGGTGGAGGCGGGTCGACGTCGAACCAGGCGACGGCGGAGCAACCGTTTGATCTGGACGCCAATATTTGGTGATGGAGGTTGGTGTTAATGGTGGGGAATGGTGTAAATTAGGTGTATATGTAGGTGATGGGCGAAGTCCATTTCCAGAATAATGTATGATGGTATTTAGTTAGCAGCTAAGCTAGCCAAGAAAAATTGGGGGAAAAGAAGGGTTCGGTTGTAATATTCAGTTTATGTTTCTTGCATCTTTCGTATTTAGGGTTCTTATTAAGCTGCAAAACAAGCATATTTTAATGCAAATCGAAATTGTATCATATATATGTTAAGATTTATGTCATCCTAAATTTATTCACCATGACGTATTAATATTCTCACAATCATTAGCAAAATCCAAAAATCGAAGGCCTGACGTATTAATATTCTCATAATTGAAGAAACTTACACAGTGACAAGATTTTTTATATGTAAGTTATTTGATTTGATTTTCATCAAATAATTGAAGTAAAGAATTTGGATTCCCAAAAGTGGTGATATCTTGTATAACTCAAATTGATATCACCACCTTTTTTTCATGTGATATAGTAAAGAACTAAAGATCCATCTAAAGTACTATCTATGTTATTATGTAGGTATCTATATTTGCATGTTTGTATTTATTTATTTATTTTTTTTGGTCAAAATGTTTGTATTTATAGATCATAGTTAATAATTTAACCAAAATTTCTAAAACTCAAGAAATATTAATAAAATAAAACACCAAGCAAAATAAAATCTAAACATACTCTAGCCTAGCCCTCATAACAAGTAAATGAATGATCATACGACAATTAATTTTATTTTAAATGAAAATGAAAAATCTCATAATAAACATGAATGCACTAATCTGCGATAAAGGACTCTCGAATAAAAGACACAAACTCTCACAAAGAGAGACACAAAAAGTTATTAGATACTCAAAGTACTCTCAAACAAAAACAAAAGTAAGATCTGAAAAAAGCAGAAACAAATAATAATAGCTAACGACTATCAACACACGTGGAGATTACGAGATGAGAGTACAATATTAATGTATAGAGTGATGGTGTCAACTAATTATACTCACAATGGCAGCGAGAGAATTCCAATACTGTCAATCGATCAAATATTGCTACTTTGGAACTAGGATTAGGGAGAGAATTTTGAAGGGAATAACAAAATTTATTGATCCATTCAAAGTACTAAATATTTTAGTTTGAGAATAACTTCAAATATATAAATACAAAACGAAATTTGTCACTTAAACCGAATTAGACATTATGAAATCACTATGAGAAAGAAATAATATATTTAGAAAATACAAAGAAATTTTTAATTGGCAAGAAGAATCCAATCAATATAAGGAAGAATCCAACCAATAAGGAAGGAGATACGTTTTTTTCTTTTTTTGGAAAGAAAATAATAATAATAAAAGATTACTCACTAAGTTTACAACGGTCAAATTAATTAACCCTCGCTTGGCGCAATATAATCTCTATATTTCAGCCCCTACGAAGAAGAAAGGGAAAAGTTCAGAAACATTGGGGAAGAGTGCGAAAATCTCGTGAATCATTTACTTTTGATTTCTCCAGAACTTCAACAATCATTTACTTCAGCAGAAATCGGAAGCTTTACGGCGGGTTTTGAGGTTTGTTGACTGATTGTTGAAATTCCAGTGAGTTCTGATTTACTTTTGAAAACGCTTTTCCTGTATGATGCTTGCACTTGCTATTGATGTTCTTGATGAGAAACTGTGTTTATAGTCTCTTGAAATTGCAATTGAATACATTTCGATTTCAGTGAAGTGTTTGGAGAGGCGATTTCGTTTGGGTGGAATTTATGTGGTTCCCGCTGGCGGTTGTGTTTTTCCATTTTTGTCTGGTTCTTGTTATGGTTTGTGCATTTACTTTCGCTATTTGGTGTGTGATTGAATTTTGGAGGTTTAGGGTTCTTATGTTTTGGTGTCCTCGTGGGCTGGGGTTGTTATTTTTCTTGCACAATATTTAATACCTTTACTGTTTATCATTTTGTCGGAGAAATTACTGTGCTGCTGTCGAAATAATTGGCAAGAAATTGTTCGTTTCTCTGTTTTAAGTATTTATGTTGTATGAATAACTGAGAGGCGATAGTGAACTGTTCCCATGAATATGTTATCCTCATTGGGTAATTCTTCTTATACTTCTTGCTATGTTTGAAACTCGTAATTTGTTGAGGATTAAGCGAAGGGAAAAATGCTTATCCATTTGGTTTATTTTGTAGCTAAATAATCCTGTTTGAGATAACTGGTATTTAAATTTTTTCTATTAATTTTCTAGATACTCGACAATATTCAAGCAATTACATAGCATTCATTGTGTAGTTTTCAGTTTTTCCCATTAACTCCAATTTACTAACTTGGGACATTTCCCTAGCTTCAAGATGGCTCAGGACACTGTTCCTGGTGTTGACTCGCAAAGGAGACGATCAGGCCTATTAAGAGATCAAGTTCAATTAGTAAAGAGAAAAGATTCCAACCGTTATGAAATTGCTCAAATCCAAGATCCTTTGTCATTCGAGAAGGGTTTCTTTGCGGTTGTTCGTGCATGTCAGTTGTTGGCCCAGAAAAATGAAGGGATGATACTAGTTGGGGTTGCAGGCCCCTCGGGAGCTGGAAAAACAGTGTTCACAGAGAAGATTCTCACCTTTATGCCTAGCATTGCTATTATTAATATGGATAACTACAATGATGCATCCCGCATTATTGATGGCAACTTTGATGGTAAAATTGTGCTTCAAGTGTGTTTTCACTTTCATCCAAATGAGCTTTGTGTGCATGATCACGTTTTCTTTTTATGCTTAAGATCGTGTTTATTTTAAAATTGTAAGAATTTTAATTTATTAGTGATCATGTACTTCGTAGTTGACAAGAATGTGGTGTAGTTAATTAAGTTGGTGCTTAAATGACTCTGTTTCCCATCAATGTTCATTTTTATTTCTTATTATCTTTTCACCTGGCATGTGTATTCAATTCCCTTCTTTGTTCTTTTTCCTTCTTTATTGTTCGACGGATTTCACAATTTTATGATTTTTATATAATCAAGTTTGGCTTAAATGTAAACAGATCCGCGCTTGACAGACTATGACACTCTGCTTGAGAATATTTGTGGTCTAAAAGCAGGAAATGCTGTCCAAATTCCAATATATGATTTTAAGTCTAGCTCCCGCATAGGCTACAGGTTAATTACTCTTTTCTTTTTTCTTTCATCAATTCTTTTTCTTAAGCAAAATAGAGGACCAGCTACAGGGATTTTCTTAACTATTTTGTTGTATGTGTATTAAATTCATGCAGTTAAATTATTTGTTTTGCAGGACTCTGGAAGTACCCTCCTCCCGCATTGTTGTTATCGAAGGAATATATGCATTGAGTGAGAAATTGCGGCCTTTGTTAGATCTTCGTGTTTCTGTTACTGGAGGGGTCCACTTTGACCTTGTAAAACGAGTTCTCAGAGACATTCAACGAGCTGGACAAGAGCCTGAAGAGATCATTCATCAGATATCAGAAACAGTATATTCTTTCATATATATGCTTATATATATTGCCAACATGATATGAATCACAATGCGCTCATGGTATACTTCCATGCAGGTGTATCCTATGTACAAAGCTTTTATAGAGCCAGATCTACAAACAGCACATATAAAAATCATTAACAAATTTAATCCATTCACCGGATTTCAAAACCCGACATATATTTTAAAGGTGAGGTTTTGTTTGGGGTTTTTGCAGTTAAGTCTAATTAGTGTTGCTTGTGTCTCTTATGTTGACATCTCGTTTTTGACTTTCTTGCTTTAGTCAACAAGGTCAGTCACCGTGGATCAAATTAAGGCTGTCCTTTCTGATGATTATATAGAATCAACAGAGGAAACTTATGATATTTATCTTCTCCCACCTGGTGAAGATCCTGATGCATGCCAGTCGTATTTGAGAATGAGGAACAGGGATGGCAAGTACAATCTCATGTTTGAGGTTCGTTATTACAATTTTTTCTTAATTTCACCATGATGTTTTAGTTTTATTTTGTGTAAGGCGGCCAATTCAGTGGGTTGTTGCAAAAACTTTAGCTTGTGGAGAAGCTAAAGTTGTAAATTGGTCTGTGTTTGGAGAAGAAACTACAAAAACATTTTTTATTAATACAATAGAGAACCTAGGAGCAAAAAAAAAGTACCCCCAAAGTGATTCTTGCTTATTTTAAGCAGCCATAATTAAACAAAATACTCGATTTCTGTATTTCTTTTAAGTTAAAAGCAAGAAAACATTTTTTCAGACTCTTAGCCTTTCCAGATTTATGATTTTAAATTTATATTTAAGAATGTGTGTGTGCACGTGATGTGTGGTTTTCCTCTGTGTTTCTTCATTCTTGTGAAAATGATGTCCGTAAGCCCATAGATTCTGTAATTATTCAATGTTTTACTTTTTGATAAAGTGGTATTGAAATAATTATGAATATTGGGCAGTAATGTGAATTACTTCCAGGAATGGGTGACTGATAGCCCCTTCATTATATCACCAAGAATTACCTTTGAAGTAAGTGTGCGCCTTCTGGGTGGACTAATGGCATTAGGATATACAATTGCGTCCATCCTCAAACGAAGAAGCCATATTTTCTCCAACGATAGAATTACTGTCAAAACTGATTGGCTCGAGCAAATTAGTCGCAAGTATGTGCAGGTATGGTATCCGTCATATATATATATATGTGTATATATATATATATATCTTTCAAGTTTCATGTATTAAAAATATTTCCTTTGCTTCCCAAAAGTTACATAATATGGAACTTGAATTCATATGCACTAGAAAGCAAACATTTCATTTGGTTCAAGTTGGATGTAATACTTACCTACTGCTGACCAAGTACATATTTGTTTTTTATATTTTTGTCTTGTGTGATGCCAATGACTTGTTTGGCCCTTGTTATATTAATTTAAGCTACACATCTCGAATTTATAATTTTTTCTTCAGCTCAGGGATCTTGATATTTCCTGTGAAGCAAATTATTTATCTGATTGCTACTTTATTTAGCTTTTTTTTTTTTCACAGGTACAAGGAAGGGATCGTTTATACGTGAAGTATATTGCTGAGGAGCTGGGGTTGGATGGTTCCTATGTTCCTCGCACATACATAGAACAAATTCAGTTGGAGAAACTCATAAATGACGTTATGGTTTGACACCCTCGAAGTATTATTTATTTTAATATTTTTCTTATCTATACTATTTTGAGTCTCATCCCAAAATGCACAGGCACTACCTGCTGATCTGAAGTCAAAGCTGGACATAGATGATGAAATTGCTTCAAGTCCTAAAGAAGCCCTATCCCGGGCCTCTGCAGATAGGAGGGTGAAATTCCTCAATCGGTATCCATTTTCTTAGCAATTTATTTGTGCATCATTTTTCACAAATTTTTATCATGTTCTGACATATTGATTATTCACTATCTTCAGTGGGATCTCTCAGTCATACTCCACACAGCGTGACAAAAATCTAACGAAGCTGACAAAACTTGCTGTCAACACTAGGAGGCTTGATGCCAGGGCACCAGATTCACCAGCTTCACTTCCTAATCAGGTGAATATTAATCTTTATTGTTCTTTGTGGTGGATTGTTTGACAATGGAAGTTTCATCTTTGGCATTCTTGTTCATTTTTGTTTTAATTACTTTTTCTATATTCATATGCAAACCAAATTTGGCTAATTGTTTCAGGGCATTACTCAGCTATCTGAACAAATTTCCACACTGAATGAGAGAATGGATGAGTTTTCATCTCGTATTGAAGAACTAAACTCAAAATTTTCAGTAAGGAGTGTTTCTGCTAGTCAACAAAATTTAGCATTGCAAGCCGAAGCGTGCAATGGAACAGCACATCCGCCTCTACTTGGTGCAGTCAATGGACCACTTCTACCAAATTCCTCCTCATCTTCCCAACTGGCAAGAGAGTCACCTATCATGGAAGAGGTAATCCTGAAACCCAGTCTTTTACATTCCAATAGGGGAAAACAGAAAAGGAGGACAATGTAATTTTATAAGAATAACTGCAGTGCATTCCTAGTTTAAAGCTTACACATTACACATAGCTTTGTGACTTATTTCCGCTTCTGTGGGTTATCATGCACATACGGTGTTCCATTATTCAAGTTTTAGTTAACTCTTGAAACTTTCAGAGCCAACCAAATTTTTAGTATTACCCAAGTCTTCCAATCATTGTTTTTCCGTTTAATTATATCTTATAATCAAAAGGGGACATAATCTAGTCCAGTGTAAAGAAAAATTAATAAGCAATTTTACTTGGTGAACAGGTTTTACTGATTTCTCGTGGGCAACGCCAAATCATGCATCAGATTGACAATCTATGCAATCTCCTTCGTGAAAGGTCTCATCAAGGACGACGAAATCAGACCAGCGAAATAACGGTGGAAGGATCCTTCGGTGTAATTCCTGTACTTCTGACTTTGGCTGTTGGTGGTATAGGAATTGTGTTGCTCAAAACTATGTCATCACAAAAATAGACATGGGATCAGGTCATGCACACTCTGTTGGGCTTCTGTATATAAAGATCAATGTAGATAAACTGTATATCCAGAGATGTATCTCTGTTACGCTTTCTTGTACATATATACTTCCGATGTTTAGAGAGAGAGAGAGAAGTTTGTGGTATAAGAAAGTGGCGCATAACGTTGGAATGCTACAACATACAATGTAGGTTAATATTCCCCGGTATGACAGTAAATTGGACCTTTTTTTCCAAGGCCAAAAGTATACAAATTTCTCGCATATATCTTTGCATGAAGAAACTGTGCAAATGGCACCCATTTTGCCATTTACACAGAAACAAATGTTTCTTTCTATATATCTTATAAAAGCACGAATAGTTTCTTACAAAATACGGATCGCCTAAAATATCCTCACAATAATTACTTAAATAATTATTAGTCAAGGATAATGATGTAAATACATGTTATACATTATTAATTAATTATATTTAAAAAGCACATATTAACATAAAATAGGACTCTTTGTAGAAGTAAAATTTCTCCAACTTACCTAGAAAAGATATATAGTTCAACAAGCATTGTTTTAATATTACTATATTAATTAATTGTATTCAAATTTTATATTATAAGTTGTCTATTTTTTTTAATTTTAAGGCCTATAATTTAAAATGTTATAATAAGATATATCTAATGAATTGAAAAACAACAAATTGATTCACTTTATTTTAATAAATTTTTGTAATTATGTAAAATAAAATATTATTTAGATAAGTTACATAAAATAATTTTTAATAAATCAAGCATAATGTAAGTCTAATTATATAAGTCCATAGTTCTATTTATCTAAATCAATAAACTTTCTTAAAATATAATCATATTATAATTCTATAAATTTTTCTAATTAACAAAATAATATAATTTAATGATTTATATAAAATATTTTTCAATAAATTAATTAATCCTAATGTAATATTTTTAATTAACTAATACTAATATAATTTTAATTATTTAAATCTAATTAACCATATAATCTTATATAAGGGACTAAACTGGCACAGGAAATCGGATGTGATAGCATATGGATCGAAATTGATGCTCAAGCTGTGATTAATATTTTACGGCGAAAGCGTGCAGGCAATCTAAAAATCAATCAGCTCATCTTGGACTTCTATAAGATGGTGCGATCCATGAACGTATCTATTACCCACATCTACCGAGAGGGCAACCAAGCTGCTGACTATTTGGCGAAGAGAGGTGCAGACTCTCAAACCGATTGGCACTATCCTAATGCCCCCGTGGAAAGAGAGTTAAAAGGCATAATTACGGTGGAAAAATGGGGAATCCCGAACTTCAGATGCAAATAACTAATTTTGCTTTGTTAAAGGGTACTAATCATATTCTTGTAATGTTTACAGGTATTAATGACTGGGACGACTCCACGCGTTTTGCTGGAGACTTCGAAATTGACGGTTTACTTGTACATTTTGTCGGACATCTCCCAAAGCATTATTTTAGCCCTGAGGACGCGAGTGACGAAGATGCGAATGTGTATGGGCGCCTTCTAAGGAGATGCAGGGCTTTTGGTCCTGATTTGGGGAATTTTAATAAAGATAATGGTAGGCACATGGAGAGAAGAAGCAATTTGAGAGTTCAATTGGCTTCGCACCAGGCTAATATCGCCACTTGCTGTAACCTTTTAATTGTTCATTTCCATATGAAGAGGTCTCGGTATTCCGTTTTAAATAGGCATAATCACATTTTCACATTTGGCTTTGAGAAAGGTTGTGTGCTCTTGGTGTTACAGGTTTTTGAAGCCTCAAAGAATACCTCTCAGGACAACAACAATGATTTCGCGACGGTTTGGGGGCTAACATCCAGAAACACGTTGAAAATATGGCTTGTGAGTAAGCCAAAATATGATGCCAGGCCTATTCCCTACGTTGAATTTACTACTTGGTTTAATGTTGGGAATAAAATTTTATGGAGCAAGTATTGTAACCTTGATCGGATCTTGGCCGAGAACATTGTTTTTTGTAGGAACGATGCGAATAAGAAGAAGAGATCTGCTCAAAGACCCCTTTGTCCATTCCTTGGACAAGTCTGCAACTATGGATTTGACGGATCCTCTGTTCAAATTGTCCGACAACAACCTAATCACCTGTGTAGCCCTGAGGACGCGAGTGACGTAAATGAGAATTCTTGCCGCCAAATGGGTGTCACGCTGACGGCCATTGCCTTTGCCCGGATGTCTGGGCGCCTCTTCAAGAGGCCGGTGAGTTTTCCTAAAGTTTCACTTCGCATGAGGGGCAATCAAAACCACTCCGAAGCTTCGCTTTACGTGTACGGGGCTGACTTTATTTCGGATATTTTGTGGTGTAACTTGAGAGGTGCCATTTCTATCAATGTTGCTTACTTTCGTGGGCACCCTAACATGAACAGTTTAGCTGATCCTTGGATCATGCACCTTTGTAACTTTTAAGTTTGGGTTGTTTTATATATGAGGTGGAGGCCTCGTTAAAAACTCCACGTTTCCTTTAAAAAAAAAAAAAAAAAACCATATAATCTTCCTTTAGTTTATATGATAAAATATAAACTAAATACTTCAAAGCACGAATAGCGTTTTTGGTTTCTTAATTCTATAATTTTAATTAATTGTATTCAATTTTTATAATATAAGTTGTCTGTTTTTTAATTTTGAGGCCAATAATTTAAAATGTTATAATAAGATATATCTAATGAATTGAAAAACAACAAATTGATTCACTTTATAAAATTTTGTAATTATGTAAAATAAAATATTATTTAAATAAGTTACATAGAATAACTTTCAATAAATCAATCATAATGTAAGTCTAATTATATAAGTCCATAGTTCTAATTATCTAAATCCATATCTTAAATTATAATCATATTATAATTCTATAAACTTATCTAATTAACAAAATAACATAATTTATGATTTACATAAAATATTTTTCAATAAATTAATTAATCCTAATGTAATAATTTTTATAACTAATACTAATATAATTTTAATTATCTAAATCCAACTAACCATATAATCTTCCTTTAGTTTATATGATAAAATATAAACTAAATACTTCAAAACACGAATAACGTTTTTGGTTTCTTAATTCTACAATTTAGAATTGTAGGTTCTCAGACCAAAGTTACTTTAAATTAAGAATACGAAGAAAACCCAATATGTGTGCATATAAAAATAAGATATAAACTAATTTTATACATAATTTTGACAATATTAGATTAAACATTTATATAAATATACTCTTTTAATTATTTCTACTATACATATAAAATCAATTATAAAAAAATAAACATAAATCTGAAATAATACTCACTAGAAGATTACAAATAAAAAAAATATAATGCAAGATCAAATGACAAAGAGAATATAAAAAAGAGATAAATTAAATAAAAAAGAAATAAAGAATAGTTGGTTTAAAAAAAAAAAGAATTACTTGATTTTAATGTATATGCACATGCATACCAAAATTAAGAACGACTTGAAATATCTTCACAAATATATGCGAGAATTAATATAGCGTAATGGTAACAAAATTTCGAAAATTAGATTAAAAATTTCAAGATGTTAGATTGGTTGTCTTTCAAGAAAGATATGGAATTTTTTTTTAATTTAAACTAAATGAGATTGATCCAATAGTTACCAATTTATTTTTACATTCTCCAAAGTAGCAATATACAACTTATTCGCCGAATCTAAACTTGAAGGACATTTTGAATTGGGATCATTGCTCAGAAACAATGGTTCTTGAACAGTTTCCAATGTGCTCGAAAAGCAAAAAAATAAAACAAAAATACAAAGAATTTCTAAAGCATTATGCATGAGACAAACAAGGTAAATATTCAAATGATTTGGAAGAAGAATTGAGGGTAGAATATAACAAACTATGGCAACAAAAAGAGATTATTTGGCCTTAAGAGTTAAGAATTAATTGACCAAAATTTAGGGATAAACAAATAAGTTTCTTTTATCTGTCAGCCATAATGAGAAGAAGAAGGAATCAGATGAATGCTCTGAAAATAGACAATGAATAAGCAACCAACAAAGATTATCAGGTGTGTATTTGTCTAATTTCAAAAATTAACACTCTACAAAAAAAAAAAAAAAAAAAAAAAAAAAAAGAGTTTTAGCCCATTACGTTGTGCAACATATTGCTCAAATTAATACTCACTAGAAGAATACAAATAAAAAAATAGAATGCAAGATCAAATGACAAAGAGAATATAAAAAAAAGATAAATTAAATAAAAAAGAGATAAATAATAGTTGGTTAAAAAAAAGAATCACTTGATTTTAATGTATATGCACATGCATACCAAAATTAAGAACGACTGTGAAATATCTTTAGAAATATATGTGAGAATTAATAAAGCGTAATGGTAACAAAATTTTAAAGATTAGATTAAAAATTTCAAGATGTTAGATTTGGTGTGAGTTCAAGAAACGATATGGAAATTTTTTTAATTTAATCTAAATGAGATTGATCCAATAGTTATCAATTTATTTTTACATTCTCCAAAGTAGCAATTTACAAGTTATTGACCGAATCAAAATTTGAACGACATTTTGACTTGGGATCATTGCCCAGAAACAATGGTTCTTGAATAGTTTTCAATGTGTTCGAAAAGAAAAAAAAAAAAAAACAAAACAAAACAAAAATACAAAGAGTTTCTAAAGCATTATGCATGATACACACAAGGTAA
This sequence comes from Lantana camara, assembly GCA_037501455.1. Classification (NCBI taxonomy): domain Eukaryota; kingdom Viridiplantae; phylum Streptophyta; class Magnoliopsida; order Lamiales; family Verbenaceae; genus Lantana; species Lantana camara. The sequence goes on along the minus strand of CM074860.1, from coordinate 93,767,263 downwards.
ATATTCAAATGATTTGGAGGAAGAATTGAGGGCAGAATATAATAAACTATTGCAACAAAAAGAGATTATTTGGTTTAAGAGTTGAGAATTAATTGGCTCAAATTTAGGGATAAACAAACAAGTTTCTTTCATCTGTCAGCCATAATGAGAAGAAGAAGGAATTAGATGAATGCTCTGAAAATAGACAATGAATGAGCAACCAACAAAGATTATCGGGTGTTTATTTGTCTAATTTCAAAAATTAATGCTCGAAAAAAATAAACGAGTTTTAGCCAATTACGTTGTGCAGCATATTGCTCAAAATAATCACCAAGATGATTATACTTCGTTTAAACCGTATATTAAAAAAATTGTAGGATCGAACTAGAATAGCTTCATTCCCGATCAAGGCACATATTACAATATTTTGATGTCTGAATAAGTGTTACGAATGCTACATCACTCCAACGATAAAAAGGGGGCATGGTGCTGAAATTGAATATTAAAACAGCGTACGAAAAAACCCAGTGGAATTTCTAAAAGTCTATTATGAGCAGAATGTAGAGGATACAATCGGAGATTCTATAGAATGGTGAACCAACGGAGGTTGTACGGATGTGTGGCATTAGATAAGGTAATCACGTTCGTTTTATTTGTTTGTAATATGTATGGAACAACTTACATATATAACTAAAGAGACCATTTCGGCCGGACCTAGAAGCCAATTATGGTATATTAGAGAAGCTCTTACATGATCTCACACTTGCCTTTTGTGGACGACTTAATATTGGGAGTCAAACCTATCGTGGATGGAGCAAAGTGCATTAAAAGTGTGGTTGAGACGTTTTGCAAGGAGTTGGACCTCAAATTAAACTTATGCAAATCACATGTGTTGTTTGCACCTTATGCGACAAATGATTAAAAGCAGTAGGTTAGTAAAATTCTGGGCATGGAAAATACAGACAACTTAAGGAACTATTTGGGGGGTGCAAATGAACTTTAGTTGTAATTATAATGAGCATTTCCCGATTGTGATTAATAGAGTCGAAAAGCATCTCTTGGGATAGAAAGCCAAAATGACAAATATTTATTGACGAATGACACTTATTAAGTCCATCACGATCTCGATCTCCATCAACCACATGCACATAAATTGGCTCCCTAATCAGATGTACGATAAACTTGATGCACTCAAGCACAACTTTCTTTAGGCGATTAATATAACAAGGAACGGACCCATCTTGTAGAGTGAAAGAAGGTGACTGCAAAGAAGTAAGAATGTGGATTGGGTTTTAGAGAAGCCCAAAAGAAAATATAGTGATGCTAGCTAAAACGGGATGAAGAATGCTTAACAAGGAGATGGCGTTATACATCAAAAAAATATTTAAAAAGGGATAACATTCTTGATCGAATATAAGCCTCGACTTATGGGTTTCCCGAGCATGGAAGAGGATAGTTAAAAACACTTGGATGGTGGAACCATTTTGAAAATGGAGGATTGGGAACGGTGAAGGGACATCTTTATGGAATGATAGATGGTTATCACAAGGCAAACTGACGGGCATCTTTGGAGATAATATTCATGAGGAGGATAAAGATCTTATGGAATGTAATCTCATTGGAAAAGATAAAAATTGAAACCTAAATAAGTTGAAAACATCACCGTCCAAAGAGGTGGTGAATGAGGTACTTAGTGTCCCAACGCGCTGCATAATAATGGAGATAAGAGAGAATGAATTGTGTCAATTAAAGATAAATTCTCCTATAAAATGACTATACTCTACTTATGGCGTCGGATGAGACATGCAAGAAAAAACTTTAAATGAATTTGAAAATTACCTTACCCCAAAAATTCAAGATTTACCTGTGGCTTTGCCAATATGATAGCTTGCTTACAAATGTATTGGAGTATGATAGAAAATTTAGGAAAAACTTGCGAGTGTCGGATGGGCTCAAAGAGAGCTTTAATAGCAAAATACTGAGTAATATGTTCCTAAAATATCATGGGTGGGTTGTGTTGATCTTGACGCTCTAAAATTTTTGGAAAACATGGAACCGATAGAGCTATCAAAATGTTATGAAGTTTAGAAATGTTGTTATTCGCCACATAAAAGAGTTATCTACGACCTTAGTAATAATCAATAAGGAGACAAAACACAGGCAAAAGAAAATCTGCACTTAGTTGTCGTGAAATAAATTCGAGAAGTGATGGGTAAAACTAAAATCGGATTGAAGCTTTTATAACTACACCAACAGGGGCGTCATTCGAGATGGCAATTGGAGATGAATGCTAGGATATATATGTTATGAATCTTGGTATAGTTTCAATAATGTAGCAAAGTTATTGAACTTACCTAAAGGATTAAAACTAACTTTGGAGAGATACTTTTCAAAAATTAATGTGGAGATTGATTTGGAGACGGTCGTTAAATGAATAACAATGAAGGATACTCAAAAACAACTAATGAGAAATGTAATATTTGATTGGCGAAGGTTACTCCAAAAATTTTGAGTAACTTTGATTAAATAAATCTCGAGAGAAAGAAACATGATAATGGATAAATTGGCGAGGATAGGTCATAAGGTTCAAGATCGTTATTGCTGCTAGGATGTTCTCATTCTTGAACATAAACTTCCACTTATGGCTTCCCGAGCATGCAAGGGGATAGTTAGAACTAGTTGAATGGACGTCTCTATGGAATGATAGATGGTTATCACAAGCAAACTAGCGGACATCTTTGGAGATAAGATTCATGAGAAGGATAAAGATCTGATGGTATGTAATCCATTGCACAAATAAAAACTGAAACTTACATAAGTTGAAAACGTTATTGCCTAAGGAGGTGGTGGATGAGATACTTAATGTCCTAATTGCATTGCATGATAACGGAGATAAGAGAGTTTTGATTAGGTCAACTAATGACAAATTGTCCTATAAATCGGTTATAGTCTACTTATGGTGTCGGATGAGACATGGGAGAAAAATTGGAAATGAATTTGAAAATTACTTTGTCCCCAAAAGTTTAAGATTTTCTTGTGGCTTGCTAATATGATAGCTTGCTCATGAATGTACTGAAATATGACAGAAAATTTAGAAAAAGTGATGTATGTACACGCTGCTATATAGCACATGAATATGTGAACCACATGCTCAGAAGTTGTCCATTCGCACTCCGGGTGTCAGACAAGATTATTAATGCACAAACTGAACGAAATTTCCATGGCATGCGAGTGTCGAACGGTCTCAAATAGAGCTTTTATAACAAAATTCAGAGTAATATGTTATCTGATTATCATGCGTGGATTGTCTTGATCTTCACGCTTTAAAATATTTGAAAAATATGGAACCAATGGAGCTATCAAAATGTTATGAAACTCAGAAGTTTGACTCTTCGTCACATAAAAGAGTTAATGAAACCTCAACACTAATCAGTGTGGACAAAAAATACAGATAAAAGAAAAATATGCACTGAGTTATCGTGGAATAAACCCGAGAAAGGATTGGTGAAACTAAATTCTGAGGTGAACTTTTATAAACAGGGGAATCATTTGAGATGACAGGGGCGTCATTCTAGATGACAGCTGAATATGGGTGTTCGGATACGCTATGGATCTTAGTAGAGTTTAAATAATATAGTGGAGTTATTGAGCTTACGCGGAGTATTAACACTAACTTGGGAAAGACACTTTTCGATGACTAAAGTGGGTATTGATTTGAAGATGGTCACGAAATGGATAACAATGAAGGATATTGAAATGGAACAAATGAGAAATGTAATTTAATTGATAAAGTTTACTCCAAAGGCCATACGAAACTTGAATTAAATAAATCTCTAGAAAAAGAAACATGATGACCGATAAACTGATGAGAATAGGTCGTAAGTTTCAAGATGATTACTACGTTTAGGATGCTCCACGGGCAAAATTGGGTGATCTTTTAGGTTTTGTTCTATAATTTTTACATGTCTCTTCATTTTATTAAATATATTTGAAGGTTATAAACTATTACTTATGCTTAAAAGCTAGAATTATTTGGCCAAATTACTATACACTTAAATATATATATTTTTATATAATAACAAAATTTGAAATATTTTTATTACTTATTTATTTGGATGTTCTCTACTTCGAATTTCTACTTACCGTAGATGATTTGAAAGAGAAATCTCATATAAATATTTTTGTATGTGTATATTTATTTAATCAAAATAAATATTTTTAATATCTTAATTTGTTCAATAAATATAATAGCTAAATTTATTTTAAAAAATTAAATGATAAACGTGCAACGTACGTTCACCTCACTAGTTATTTCAAACGATCAGACAACAAAAACGAAAATGATTCACATAGTACATGTATGAATCAAAGGGACCTCAAACAATCTTTTATGAGTGTCAAGCCGGAGTTAGCAGAAGAAGCTCCCTCAAATCTCTCAAACAAGATGCCGTCGATTCGAGCTTGGATTTCATCAGAAGATGCCATCTCATACATCAAGTCTTTAACAACTTCATCCACTTCAACAAAGGTGTTCCCCATTTCCCTCAAAATTTCAAATGGCGATGGAGACGACCTTGACAGCTCAACAAGAGTCACCTGATATTTGACGAACACATTAAGAATATCAAAAGAGCATCTCCATAAATTTGGAAGAAATCCAATACATTTTTCCTTCCTTTTCTTTTTTTTGGGTTAATGTAAATGTAATGCTACTCAAATGTGAAAATATCAGATCATTACGGAAATATCTTGCGAAACATATTTAACATACAATCCAATTATTACACATATCTAAACAATTGAGAGCTCTATGTACCTGTTTCTCTAGTGGTATGTTAGCCTTTTGTTTTGCTATTGCTACAGCCCGAGAAAGCCCACCGATAGCATCAACTAGACCGAGTGAAGCTGCATCGTGACCAGCCCAAACTCTACCCTGCGCAGTCTCTTCCATCTTGTCCACCTGCCATAAGCTTGAATTTCAACAACACGCGAACATCTATTTCAAGTGGATGTATGCTATGTTAAATAACCTACAGTCATTGATCTTGAAGAGGCCGCTTTATCTCGAAATTGTTTGTACATATCCTGAGCTCTTTTGGCAAAAAGTTCTGCTTCATCCTCTCTGCAGATAGAATTTACATAATCTTGTGGAAGTCAACAAGACAACAGCTGTTTGTACACTATAAGCTGTCTAATTTGGCAAATTTGAAAATCTGGAGATAGAATGATCAAAAAAAATAATGGACAAAACAGCAAATATTGAGAACAAGATATGTCTATATTATGTTCCGGCAGGATACCTGAATGGTCGATGTTCAGCTGCAGCCAGTTCTGCATATCTTCCTCTTGATATGATTTCCTTGTTGAAGCCAATATACTCGTATAACTTTCCCAAATTGATCTTTCCTACAAGCAGGAGTAAACTAAATTCAGAATAATTGTGGCCACGAACATTGATATGCCACCCAACCCAGGAAACGAAAGAAAGTTCCAATTATTCATAACTTAAGGATGTTAAGATTTTAATATCTAATTTCATATCTTATTTAGGTACTGAATGGTACAGATACAAGAAATATAGCTTCATGACAGACCAGATAAAGTAAAAACAACCATCTTTTTGACAAAGTGGGACCATTTCGTTGCCCCCAGGGGTGAAAAAAAAAAAAAACGAAAAAACAATAGATGCAACATGCACAGAAGCAAAATGTTAGCTGATCTGCACACCATATGTTGGGCAAATTACATGGAATTTAGTCAAAGTAAACTAAAAAATGGTCAAAGTTCAGATACACCTTTTGCCTCCAAAAGTAAAATATATTCATCTGAGACGCCTGTCATATTGCTCAGCACTTTCTCTTCAATAATTGTGATTTCATACTATATCATAAATTTTGGAGTCCTAAAGTAATCTAGAGATGTTCACATTACATAGAAGAAATGCACAATTCTTCAATTCTACTGATTATTTCACACACTAACCTAGCTTCATTAAAATTTTGCAACTCTGATCGAAAGTAAGTTATCCAAACTATTTCACTGGTATAGAATAAGGAAAGAGAAACTAATTCTTTCAGCAAGTTCTCAGATTCAATCAACTTCAAGCCAAGGTTTTGTAAGAAACACAACACTTTCTGAGATTTCACCTGTCACAACTCCAATTGAACCAGTTAATGTAAGGTTCTCTGCAACTATAGTATCTGCAGCCATTGCCAGATAATACCCTCCACTAGCAGCTACATCAGACATTGATGCAATAACAGGTTTGGCAGCAGCCAGCAGTTTGATTTCCCTCCACATTCTGCAGATCGCAAAATAAATCAATAGATTGGTGAATGTTACTTGACCAGCATAGTAGCCTAAAAGTTTAAGCAACTGCCCATGACCCCAAGTCCCAACCAACCAAAGAAACTCCCCATGGGCCATCAGCATAAATTTATATCAGTTTAGGTGGAAAGAACAAATTAGCATTACAATTTATTATGGAAACATGCGACCAATAGATACAATTTATCCGAGTTGCTTGTTCCATAACATACAGAAAAATCACTAACCCAAATGTACACTTCGGCAATGTTACTACAAAAGATTAAAAGACACTTAAGAAGAAAATAAATCCAACCAGTTCAAGTTTAGTGATATTCACATTTTGGGGAAAACATTCTCTCATTAAATGTGATAAGACGTATGACATAACATATTCAGGCACACTCATTTAGGCAGTCCGAAGTGCAGGAAGCTTTTGGTATAGAAAAGAAAGTAGCCTCATTTTTTCAAAAGAAACCAGTCACAAGAATGACAGACAGCGATGCAAGTTATCTAGGCGATCTCCAGAAAATGCCTTGAATATGTGGTAAACAAGATTAGAGATTCGATACAATACAACCTGTCAAGAGCACTGGAACCTGTTTTCTTCAGGGACAGATGAACAAGATATAAGATTAGAGATTCGATACAATACAAAACAGTAATTTTTAATCTCATTACATGCTGGAAGAAATACTAAACTGCCCAAAAACCAAAGAGAGGAGACGATTAGAGAACAACTTACAAGTCAGAAGCAAGGGCATCTCCTCCGGGGCTATCAATTCGAATAATAACAGCTTTATATTTTTTTGACGCTGCAGAAAACTTTTAATAATAATCAGAGAGACTTGTAAAACATATAGCATTTGGCAGATCAATAGTGCTAAGGAAGGGAAGAATAAACTATAGGTATAAACTGTAAACCAGAATACAAGGTTTCAGAACAACATAATTTGAATGAACAACTTCCAATTCACTGACAGCCCACAAACAAACCAAACGAAAACTCTATTTGTTTTATATATTAATAAACCAATATAGAATCAAGTGGTAAACTATGATTTTCTCAGAAGGGTACAGCTATCTCTATTGTTCGCGCTACATAACATGGACGGTTCATCGAAAAACAAATTTACCTCTTAAACTGCGAATTTTCTCTATGAATTGCTCAGCAACAATCCTGTTGGGTGTCCTAATTCGGCCTTGTGTCCGGACAATGCTTCCAGTGGCTCTGATTATAGCTATCTGGTCTTTAAAGCCAGTCAAGCCTAGAGCCTGTCTCCGGACATTACAATACTTCCTGCATGCATAAAAATTTTAGCAAGCACCATCATTTTTTCTGGATACCATACCTCAAAGATTCTTTAGGAACACCCAAATGTAAAATATAAAACTGAAACCTGTGCTAAGATGTATATAGTGAATCAAAAGGCAAATCCAAAAGCAACAAAAATAGCAATGCATAAAATGCGGAGTTATTTGATTACATTTCATGATTATATATGCAAAAGGAATTTTCAATATGAGCTTTCACGGAGTTCTGATTTGTGTTTCCAAATATTTTCTGAGAATGCATTTAAAATGATGGAGAAGACAGCAAGCGAATAATCCAAAAGCCACAAATAGACACTTTACATGAAATTATCATCTACAGATATGCTGCTAAAAGCAATTCAAGGTTACCAGCAAACAAGTACCAATCTTACAATGGACTTCAACATCCAGAAGTTCATTTTGGAGTTTCCAGACACCCTCAAAACCAACAAAAAGTATAAAGACCCTCTACTGGGGAGGCAGGAGGGACTTTCAGGTATGTTTGACCGGACTAAGCATGGATGAGCTCAACAGATACCTGTAATCAACAGTAGGAAGTCTTTCCGTGCTTGGAATTCCCATACGTGTCCTCAACAATGACATAACCTGAAATTTAAGGACATACCACGAGGATGACCAACGATATAGAGTGAAAAGACATGCATGTTTACAAGGAATGTTAATCCCCATCCCATGGTAAGATAAAACTGAAAAAAGATGGGAGGGCTAGGTAGTTTTGTGAAGCTATACCAATCATTATAGAGAAAAAACTAACCATTAGGAAACACACCCGATCTATATATTTTACTATGACATCGACATAGAACAAAAAGGTGAAAACGTTACAATGACATTTTTTCTTTTCCCAAAGATGAGTGATAGGATCATAAGGCATTATATTTCTGGTCAGACATGGGTGTAGTTCTCCACTAAGTACATTTATATTTTTCACTATTGCAATCCTGTGCGGACTTCTGGTATCTTTTGCATGCCCCGTCTGTACCTTCATCTTTTTTTTTTTTATTGGCTCCCAATCAAAGCAATGATGTGACACCAATAACTCTCACCACTACTTTAAAGATAAGAGTGTGAGAACATACGAAAATTTATGCTCATCCAGCACTCATCTAAAATCTCCATGTTGTACATAAAAAGGGGGCCTATGGAATATATTCAAGTCTAAATTCTCTTATATGTTCACAAATGGAAATACATGTTATATTAAGGAGGAGCCTAATACAGCAGTATGATTAGAGCACTAATTACCAAGGTGCTAATTTAACACAACAATTTGTAATAGTTTGAGACTGCAAAAACATAATAACTGTAAACAATTTCCTATATGGCTGTGCTGCAACCTTCTCAATAAGAATTCTAAGGATTACCTCATCATCATACTTAATATCCGTTATCAGGCCTTCCTCTTTCATTCTATCAACTTGATACACTCCTTCATTGATAAACTTTTCAATATCTTCCTTTTTCTTTCCTGTCGAAATAGAAGATCAAATCATGCCCGTTATCGAGTACCAGACGAGATAACAATGGTAATATCACCTTTTGCAAGTGAAATTTTGTCTAACCAATGGCCATAAATGTTCTCGAGCACAGCGGTCAGCATCTCACGGTTCTCCTCTGACATATTTTTACGAGTGAGTTGATCTCCAACACTCTTGTATTTACCAATCCGCTCGACCTGTGCTTCAATTCCAACTTTCTCAAGCACACCTACAAAAATGAATTTTGATGTACACTGTTACAATTAAAGATGAGTGCAGCCCAAAAAAAAGATCATTCAGAGGCATGTTATCTTAGTTTCAGTTTCCCATCCTCGAACACAGCTTCATAATGCTGAAACTATTTGCCATTCACAAACTGTTGTCTATATGTTGAAAAGAATCCCTCTAATTAGTGAATTCATTATCAAAGAGTGACCTTGGATAAATCTCAAGTTCCAACCATGAGAATTTGAATCAATCATGCTATGCTATCAAGAGTTCAGGTACTTATACAAAACCAACCTTTAACAGGTCATTCTCGAATAATTCACATTCAAACTAGATAACTAAAAAGTAAATGTTTCGATTTATTGAATTCATATAAGATAAAAATTATCATAAAGAAATTCATCAGATAATTTCCATGCACTTTATGGCTCATAGTTACTCGGGCAAGAAATTTGGTTGGAATTGATCGATTACCAGCAAAACTTGGTGACCCCATTTGCAGATCTTCAAGAACAATACGTCACAATTAAGAACACTAGAGGATTTCATTTTCAATTTTGTGAATGTGAGCATGAATTTCACAGCTGAGCACCTATGACACTGAAACTAGATCCTACATCAGATCTTTGTTAGGTTTTCCCTTAAGTAAATGAAACTTTCCCACAGCATTTCTAATCAACTCACCTCCAAGAAATGATGCCTGAACAAGCAACCCGTACAACCCAACATAGGCACTTGGTGGAGCATAAAGTTCATCACAAGCAGAGCCAATATAATACTCTTTGACTCCACATGCGGGTAGATAGCCTGTGATGAACTTACCTACAAAATGCAACCTGCAAATTACAGGAAAAAACTTCCAGTGTCTGATTTCAGACAATTATTACTTCAAGAAAGTAAAAGAGGAAGCGGATATTGAAACAATGAAAGTAAATCATATAGAATATAGGAGAAAGTCTTTGGACAAAGGGATATAGGCTTTAACAAACAGGGTAAGAGCTTTTAGAAATTGCAGGAAACAGACATGCTATTACCCAGAATTTGGGGAACAGTGGAAAGGAAAGGCAACGAATCCAAATAGGGACATTTCCAGATTCACACTTCAGGAACAGAGTATTGAACAGATTAACCATAAAACATTAATATTTGAGAAGGTACCTGATTTCTTAAAATCCAACATGTGTCTCCGAATCTCTTCTAGCTTTCCCCACCCACAATTCAATGAATCAATATGGAGGTAAATACCCACTACACGAGGATCATAAGCCGCTTTTTCAAAGTTCTCACATATTTGAGGTAAAGATAGTACTTTGGAGAAGCTCTTTAGCTGATCAGATATCTGAGATAAGATGATACAGGTTTTCACTTCAAAAACTTAACAGCCAAAGCAGTATTACAAATCTCTCGAGCCAATTTTACAAAATCCAAACACCTCACATATACCTTTCGACTTTCGTACTAAAATGCGAACATGGAACACACAATTAAGTAAACTACGTGCCCAAAGAAAACCAGAAAAAGAAAAACCCCTTGAACACCAAAAACCCATAAAACCAAAGGCGTAAAAGGATCAACAAATTCACACCTGTCCGCGCAGTATAATCTTTAGAACACTCCCCTTCTGGAAGCGCTGCCACGGCGGAGCAAAGAAGAGTCTAGTCTTCACCAGAAAATTCTCCCACGCAGTGCGCTGCCTGAAAATAAATTCGCCGCTCGGATACTTGCCGTCATCATAGCCACTCCCAACACTACCATTACCACCAGCCCTTGCAGTCTCCCCTTTGGTTTCAGCATTGCCATCAGTTGAAAATGATCGGTAATGGTGGGTGATGAAAAAGGAGCGTCCGTAATTGGCGAGGTACGAATGATCAAGCGAGAGAGAATTCAACCGACGACTGTAACGAAGTAGAAGCTTCGACATTGCACTCTTGGAGAAGACGAAAGCACGATGTTCGCAGGGACTGTCTGGGTTTCCGACAGCCCAAAATCAAATTAACTCATTTTTTATCTTTTTTTTTTTTTTTTTTTTTTTTTTTGTTTATCTGTGACTGTGATTATAACGACATGTATAGCAGAAATGTCAAATGCTCATGGTACTAACATATTTTACGAGGGGAAAATTTGCAATATTCGCGACATAAATTTGACTTTTTTAACTTTGGTAGAATTCATTATAAAATTATTAAGGTTACCAAGTTTATATGTTGTTGGAAATATTAAGTTTTATGAAATTCAAATGATCACGCATCAAAAACAAAAGTTTAGAATATTTATCTTTAATCTTGATAATATTAGTGCACAAAAAATCTTAGATACTATTAAATGTAAATTAAGAAATAAAGGTGTAAATACATGGGGGAAAAAAAAAAAGGACGTCAAGCTCAAAAACATCAGAAATTATATATATAGTTAAAATACCGGATTAATTCAATGTAAAACAATAATTTATATCAATTTAAAAGGGGTGAACCAGATGTAGTTCCATATTCAAGCGGTAGATCTTCATGTTTGAGTGAAAGGATGATAAACCCAATTTAATGTTGAACCTAATTAAATCTTAATTTCAAAATGTTATATATGTTAAGACCTAATTCGATGTTCCATCTCATTAGATCTCAATTTCAAAGAGGTGTATTGTAAATTCTTTGCAAGTATTAATGTAGCAAATGAAGACAATATCGTGATATTTGCTCTTAACCCGCCCCTGCTTGGAACTTCCTTCCAGGCTTCTAATATGATTCAAATCCCATCTCATACTAGCAATCTTATCAATAATGGAGTCAGTAATTACAACCAGAAAAATAGTAAACATATCCATGAGTAGGGATGGCAATGGGCCGGGTCTGGGCCAGACCCGGCGGGTCCAGACCCGGCCCGTGACGGGTCCAGACCCAGCAGGTCCGGACCCGGTTGGTGGCGGGTCTGGACCCGGCCCAGACCCGGCGGACCCGATGGACCCGGTAGACCCGGCGGGTCTAATATTGGACCCGTTGGATCCGGGTCCAGATCCGGATCCGTTGGACCCGTTTATTAATTTTTGGTCCGTTTAATTCATTTTTTATCTGATTAATCCATTTTTGATACATTTAACCCGTTTTTGATATTATAATAGTTTTTCTTTTTAAATAATTTGCTGTGTAATATAATAATTTTTTAAAATTTATATATAATGCTCAAAATTCAAATGTAAATGCTTTATATTGAGACAAAAGTTCTTCTTTAAACATGAAACGTTTGTGTAACACAATAATTTCTCAATATGTAGGTATAGTTTTATAAATTTAAATATTTCAAAAAAAAATTTCTTTATTAAATATTTTATATTAAGATGAAAGTTCTTTATTCAATTATCCATTATTGTGCATTACAATAATTCTTCAATCAGAGCCTACGCAAATCTAAGCAGTATAGTTTTACGTATTTTTCCGTCGTTGGACCATACTTTCAAGGGCATCACACAGAGGGACCAATGTGAAATAAAAACAGTAAAGTAGACAGTGTTAAAACGTGCATCCCCGCTACCATCCCCTTGCATGTATTCTATAACTGTTGATTTAAAATTTTCAGTCATTAAATTTGTATTAATTATAAATTTAAAAATGTTTGGTGATTCAACATAAAACCATGAAATCTGTTGGAAGACGATGATAATGATAGTTTGATTTCTAGGCAATTAGCCAAATTGATTTTCTTCTTAGAAATAGTTACATAAAAACAACATTTAAAAGCGTGCACTTTGGAACCGTTCAAACATATAAATATATATCCAACCAACCATATAAATATCCAAAACATGGTAGTTTAAATCACTAACACAAACAATTAATTCAAAAAATCTTTACACAAATAAGTCTTTTCTTTAGTTTTGGTTAATTAATTATTAACTAAGTCAACTCCACTAAACCTAAATTAATCGTTTTGTACTAGAATTGGAAATCTTGGAATAATTAATAGATGGTAATCGAAGATCTCCTATTCGTTAGCTAAATATAATTATACTGCTTAAGGGAAATTAGGGTTGGGAGACAACTTGGGTTGAGTGATAAGGTATAATGTATCCCCATGAATATTTAAATAAATATGTAATAGCGTAAATTACTTTTAAAATATATAATTTAAAAAATATTAAATACAGTATTTTATATAAATATCTAACAAAGTACAATATAGTAAAATATTGATTTAAAAGAATTTTCGCATAATAATTAACTATAATAATTTTATGTAATTATGTCATTAAAAATAATTAATTTTTGGATTTTTTCTTTTTTTTTTTTTTTTAATTTAAGGGCCGGGTCTGGACCGGGTCCGGGTCCAGACCCGTTAAGGACCCGTTTCTCGCGGGTCCATTTTTCCGGGTCCAGACCCGACCCGGGACCCGATGGGGCGGGTCTGGAGCGGGTCTAGCGGGGCGGGTCCGGGTCCAGACCCGGCGGACCCGGCCCAATTGCCATCCCTATCCATGAGCATACTGAGAGTTTTATTGTTCAAGTTTTAGTTAACTCTTGAAATTTTCACAAACAACCAAATTTCAGCACGGATGATGTTATCCAAGTCTTTCAATCATTGTTTTTCCGTTTTGTTAAATCTTATAATCAAAAGGGAGCACCTGTATTTTTTCAAACTACGAGGGGAAGTTTGTGTAATTACACATGCTGAGTGTAGTTGGTAATGTAACTGTAAGAATATTGATTAATAGGAATGTGATGCTACTCAAATGTGAAACTATCTTGTGAAACATACTTAACATGCAATCCAATTATTAGACATTATCTAAACAATTGACAGCTTTATGTACCTGTTTCTCAAGTGGTATGTTAGCCTTTTGTTTTGCTATGGCTACAGCTTGAGAGAGCCCACCAATAGCATCGACTAAACCTCGAGAAGCTGCATCATTACATGTCCAAACTCTACCCTGCGCAGCCTCTTCCATCTTGTCCACCTGTCATATGGTTACTTAAATTTCAACAATGCATGAAGAGTACGACATCTATCTCATGTGGATGTACATTATGTTTAATAACCTACAGTGAACAGTCATTGATCTTGAAGAGGCCGCTTTATCTCAAAATTTTTTGTATAAATCCTGAGCTCTATTGGAGATAGAATTACATAAACATGTTGAAGTCATCAACTGTCCGTACAAATTGTTTAATAGTTCTTATGTTTCAAATGGGGAACTATTAAACAATTTTGTGGTGTAATCTGAACTTTTACCATTGTTTTAGCTTACTTTGACTAAATTCCATTTAATTCGATGAATTTTTTCCCAGAATATGGTGTGAACATCAGCTACCGATTTGCTTCTGTGTTTTTTTTTTTTTCATTTTATCTGGTCAGTCATGAAGCTATATTTCTTGTATCGCTTTAACTCTTAAGTTATGAATAATTGGAACTTTCTCTCATTTCCTGGGGTTTTTCTAAGTTCTTGGCCGCAATAATTCTGAGCTTAGTTTACTTCTGCTTGCAGGAAAGTTCAATCTGGGAAAGTTATATGAGTATGTTGGCTTGAAAAAGGAGATCATATCGATCAAGAGGAAGTTATGCAGAACTGGATGCAGCTGATCATCGACCATATATTCAGGTATCCCCCAGGAACATGATATATGGACATATCTTGTCCTCAAATATTTGCTGTTTTGTCTGTTATTCGTTTGATCATACTAACTACAGATTTCCAAATCTGCCAAATTAGACTGCTTAAAGTGTACGGACAGTTGTTGACTTCAACATGATTATGTAATTCTATCTCAGAGCGGATGAAGCTATCAAGGTAGTCTCTTTCCCCATTTGAAATTTTGTGGGGAACTAAAATTTTAAGCAACTGCCACATCACCCCCCAACCAACCCAAAGACAAGAACAAACAAAACACTCCCCAACAGCATAAAATTTCATATCAGTTTATGTGGAAAGAACAATTTAGCATTAAAATTTAATAAGGAAGCATGCAACCAACAGATTCAATTTATCCAAGTTGCTTGTTCCATAACATTCAGAAACATCACTAACCCAAATGCAGACTTTGGTAATGTTACTACAGAAGATTAAGAGACACTGAAGAAGAAAATAAATCCAACCCGTTCAAGTTTAGAGATATTCACATTTCGGGGAAAACATTCTCTCATTAAAGGCCACAGATGTACGAAATAACATATTCAGGCACACCCTTTTATGCAGGAGCTTTTGGTATGGAAAAGAAAGTAGCCTCATTTTTTCAAAAGAAACCAGTCACAAGAATGACAGGCAGGGATGCAAGTTATCTAGGTGATCTCCAGAAAATGGCTTGAATATGTGGCCAACAAGAAATTGACTACACCTATCTCAGAATAACGAAAATAAACCAAACAACTATACAGGACGTTTCTAATTCTTTTATGTCCTTAATATCCAACCAGTCAAGAGTGCAGGAAACTGTTTTCGTCAGGGACAGATTAACAAGATATAAAAATTAGAGATTCAATACCAAACAAAACAGTATTTTTTAATCTCACTATATGCAACACAAAGAAATACTAAACTGCCCAAAAACCAAAGAGAGGAGATGATTAGAGAACATCTTACAAATCAGAAGCAAGGGCATCTCCTCCAGGGCTATCAGTTAGAATAATAACAGCTTTATATCTTTTTGACTGTGCAGAAAATTTTCAATAATAATCAGAGAGACATGTTAAAATATATAGCATTAGGAGTTGAGATCAATAGTGTTATGGAAGGGAAGAACAAACTATAGGTTCGCAATCCAATTGAATACTACTCCCATGAAAACCAACAATAAACTGGAAAGCAGAATACAAGGTTGTTTCAGAATAACATTATTTGAATGGATAACTTTCAATTTACTGGCAGCCAACAAAACAGCCCTAGAAAGAAACTGTTTTGTGTTATGTATTCGGAAACCAATATAGAATCAAGTCGTAGACTAGATTTTCTCAGAAGGGTACAGCTATCTTTATTGTTCTCGCCATATAATATGAAGGTCATCAAAAAAAACAAATTTACCTCTTAAACTGCGAATCTTCTCTATGAATTGTTCGACGACAATCCTGTTAGGTGTCCTAAATCGGTCTTGTATCGGGACAATGCTTCCAGAGACTCTGATTATAGCTATCTGGTTTTTAAAACTAGTCAAGCCTAGAGTCTGTCTCCGGACTTTGCAATACTTCCTGCATGCATAAAAAATCTTAGCAGGCACCATCATTTTTCGGGGTATTATACCTCAACAATTATTTAGGAACACCCAAACGTAAAATATAACAGTGAAATCTGTGCTAAGACGTATACAGTAAATCGAAAGGCAAGTCTAAAAGCAATATAAATAACAATGCAAAAAAAAGCAGAGTTATTTGGTCATTTCTTGACTGCCAAGTCTATATACGAGAATGAATTTTAATATGAGCTTGTACCAAGTTCTTATTTGTATTTCCAAATATTTTCTGAGAATGCATTTAAAATGATGGAGCAGACAGCAAGCAAAGAATTCAAAAGCCACAAACAGACACTTTCCATAAATTATCATCTTCATACATGACTTGCTATTAAAAGCAATTCAAGGTTACCAGCAAACACGTAACAATCTTACAAATGAACCTCGATATCCAGAAGTGCACTTTGGAGTTTCTAGACATCCTCAAAACCAACTAAGTGTATAAAAACCCTCTATTGGAGAGGCAGGAGGAACTTCCAGGTATGTTTACCGGCCTAAGCATGGATGAGCTGAACAGATACCTGTAGTCAACAGTAGGAAGTGTTCTAGTGCTTGGAATTCCCAGACGTGTCCTTAACAATGACATTACCTGAAATCCAAGGATTTACTGAGTGCCAGGATGACCACTGATATAAAGTGAAGCAGAAATGCAGGTTTTCAAGGAATGTTAATCCCACCCCATGGTAATACGAAAGGCAGACAATGATGGTATAAAATGACAAAACCTAAAAAAGATGGAGAGACAGGTAGTCTTTTGAAGCTATACCAATCATTACAGTGAAGACTAATCATTAGCATCCAAGCTTTCGCATATTCATTATTGTCTTCATATATACTTAACTCTAGAGTAGTTATGCCAAAAAGAATTGTAATTTTTTAACAGACGTCAAACCATGATTTGTTTTATTTTTTGCATGAAGGTGAACTCCCTATTTATATATTTTAGAATGACATTGACATAGAACAAAAGGTGAAAATGTTACAATGACATTTTGCCTTTTCCCAGGGATTAGTAATAGGATCATAACACATTATATTTCTGGTCAGACATGGGTATAGATCTCCAGTAACTACAGTTATATCTTTCACTATTGCAACCCAGTGGCCAGTGCAGAGTTCAGGTATCCGTTTGCATGCCTGGTCTGTACATTTATACTTTTTTTTTTAGATCCCAATTAAAGCAATGATGTGACACCCATAACTCTCACCACTACTTTTAAAGATAATAATGTGAGTCTCCACATTATACCCAAAAAGGGTGCCTAGGGATCAAGTCTAAATTCGCTTATATGTTCACAAATGGAAATACACATTCTATTAACAAGAAGCCTATTGCAGCAGTATAGTTAGAGCACTAATTACCAAGCTGTTAATTTAACACAACAATTTGTAATAGCTTGAGACTGAAAAAACATAAGAACTATTGAACAATTTCCTATACGGCCATGCCGCAACCTTCTCAATAAGAATTCTAAGGATTACCTCATCATCATACTTAATATCCGTTATCAAGCCTTCCTCCTTCATTCTATAGACTTGATATACACCTTCATTGATAAACTTTTCAATATCTTCCTTTTTCTTTCCTGTAGAAATAGAAGATCAAATCATGCCGGACTTCGAGTACCAGATGAGGTAGTATTGGTAATATCACCTTTTGCAAGTGAAACTTTGTCTACCCAATAGCCATAGATGTTCTCGAGCACGGTGGTCAGCATCTCACGGTTTTCCTTGGACATACTTTTACGAGTGAGTTGATCTCCAGCACTCTTGTATTTACCAATACTTTGGACCTGTGCTTGAATTCCAACTTTCTCAAGCGTACCTACAAAAAAAGAACTTGTTATGCTATACGGTTACAATTCAAAGTGATTATATTGAAGCCCAAAAGATCATTCGGAGTCTTGTTATCTAAGCTTCATTTTCTCATCCAGCCATCCTCAAACACAGCTTCATAATGCTGAAACTATTTGCCGTGCACAATCTGTCGTATATATGTTGAAGAGAAATCCCTCTAATTAATGAATTCATTACTTCAAAACAGAGTGAAGTTGGATATATCTCAACATTCAAACATGAGGAATTTGAATATCAATCATGCGATGCTATCAAGAGTTGAGGTACTTATACAAGACCAACCTTTCACAGGCCATTCTCGAATAATTCATATTCGAGCTTGATAACTAAAAAGTAAACGTTTCCATCAACAGAATTCATATAAGATGAATGAAAATTATTGTAAAGAAAACTCATGTATACCAACCTTTCACAGGTCATTCTCGAATAATTCATATTCGAGCTTGATAACTAAAAAGTAAATGTTTCTATCAACAGAATTCATATAAGATGAAAATTATTGTAAAGAAAACTCATTAGTTAATCTTCACGCACTTCATAGCTTATAGTTACTCTGGCAAGATATTTGGTGGAAAATTGATCAATTACCAGAAAAATTTGGTGACCTCGTCACAGATCTTCAATAAAATTGCATCGCAATTCAGAACACTAGAGGATCTCGTTTTTCATGTTTGTGAATTTGAGCGTAAATTTCACAGCAGATCAGCACCTATGACATTGAAACTATATCCTACACCAGATCTTTGTTTGGTTTTTCCTTAAGTACATGGAACTTTTACTCAACATTTGTAATCACCTCACCTCCAAGAAATGATACCTGAACAAGCAACCCATACAACTCAACGTAGGCACTTGGTGGGGCATAAAGTTCATCACAAGCAGAGCCAATATAATACTCTTTGACTCCACATGCCGGCAGATAGCCCGTGATGAACTTACCTACAAAATGCAACCGGCAAATTAAGGGAAAGAACTGACAGTGTCTAATCTCAGACAATAAATACTTTAAGAAAGTAGAAGGGGAAGCCAATATCGAATCAAAGAGAACATCCTAAATCACATAAAATATTAGAGAAAAGTCTTTGGAAAATGGGATATAGACTTTAGCAAAGAGGGCAGGAGCTTTTAGAAATTGCCAGACATGCTATTACCCAGAAGTTGGGAAACAGTAGAAAGGAGAATGGCTATGAAACCGAATAGATAATCTCCAGATTCACGATTCAGAAACAGAGCATTGAACAGACTAAGCATAAAACAGAAGTATTTGAAGAAGGTACCTGATTTCTTGAAATCCAACATGTGTCTCCTAATCTCTTCTAGCTTTCCCCACCCACAATTCAACGTATCAACATGGACGTAAATACCCGCTACACGAGGATCATAAGCAGCTTTTTCAAAGTTGTCGCATATTTGAGGTAATGATAGTACTTTGGAGAAGCTCGTTAGCTGTTCAGTTATCTGAGATAAAATGATACAAGTTTCCACTTCAAAAACTAACAGACAAAGCAGTATTCTACAATTAGTTCCCAGCATATCTCTCGAACCAATCTTACACATCCAAACACCTCACACATACCTTTCGTACCACAATGCGAACAAGGAATAAACAATCAAGTAAAATGCATGCCCAAAGAAGACCAGGAAAAGAAAAACCTCCTTCTCTTGAACATCAAAAATCATAAAACCAAAGGCGTAAAAGGATCAACAAATTCACACCTGTCCGTGAAGTACAATATGTAGAACACTCCCGTTCTGGACGCGTCGCCATGGCGGAACAAAGAAGAGTCTAATCTTCAGCCGAAAGTCCTCCCACGCTGTGCGCTGCCTGAAAATAAATTCGCCGCTCGGATACTTGTCATCATTATAGCCACCCCCAACACTACCACCAGCCGTCGCCGTCTCCGCGTTGGTTTCAGCATTGCCGTCACCTGAAAATGATCGGTAATGTCGGTAACGGTGGGTGACGAAAAAGATGCTTCTGTAAGACATTGCTCTCTCTCTCTACTGTAGACTTGAAGAAGATGAAAGCAGCAACTTCGGAGGAACTGTCTGGGTTTTTCGATCTCCCACAGCCCAAAATCAAATCTCTCTCTGTAGAAATGCTACTGCTACTGCTACTGCTACTGCTACGGCTCTCTCTGAAGCTCATGCTACTGACACAAGTTTGATTTCTTTTGACTTTGGTGTAATTCATTATAAAATTATTTATTAACATTACCAAGTTTAGTTTATATATTGTTGGAAATGTTAAGTTTTATCAAATTCAAATGATCACACATCAAAAAATAAAATAAAAATATCACACATCAAAGGCAAAACTTTAGGATATCCATCTTTAATCTTGATAATAATAAATGTAGACTAAGAAATGAAGATACATGCACAAAAAGTACGCGTAAGTTTAGAACACTTGATTTCGGCCTTGAAATTGATTATACAACTTAACAATCTTTGGATTATAAATTACATTCTGACACCAATTTCCTTTAAAATATGACTCACGTAAGTAAAATTTTTAATGAAAATATGAAAATATCTTTCATTGACTTTAGTCAATTTTTTTATTCTCATGTCGCCCTTAACGGTTAATTGTAATCGACAATATTGATTTAAGTGTTAAGTGTAATATTTTTAATATAAATTTTCAACTATTATTTTTTTATCAAAATATAGTCGTTATGACGGCAATATTCCTCTTTTAGCTACAATTGACTGTATACTCATTCGTATTTCATTTGACTTTATATACTTAATTTGATTTATAAAAATCACTCATATTTTCTTTAAATTAAATAAGTTTTATTTTTTATTAATACATTATCGCAATTTAATTAAATTAGTTTTTTAAGGAATTTAATATTTCATAATAGATACTTAGCATTAACAAGATTTGAACTAATAAAAATATGAAAACTACAATTTGTAGCATGCAGTCAAAACTGTATATTGTCCTCAACAAATCAAAAAATTATAAATCACTCAAGTCAAATTAAATCTTATTGAAATAGTTTAATATTGTAAGTTTTACTAATTATATATCTGTAGAAAGGAAAAAAAATTATATTTAAATAAAAATTTTAACATATATATTATAAATCGAAAGTTTGTAACTTCAATTTATAATTAATTGATATTTAATAATTTATTAGCAATTAACTTATATCTATATAAAAATAATTTAATTTTTAATTTTTAATTAGTAAATTTTTATTAAGCTAAATAAATAAAAAAATTTAATAAAAAATCACCACAATTAATTGTATTTTTTAATTGATCTAAACGGTAATTAATTAGTTCTTATTAATTGCCTTAATATCAACGATAAAACAAATATTAATTCATATTAATAAATTATAATTGAATACAGTATATAGTTGTTATAGCAACTATATTTTCTCAAAAGATAACAGTTAGAAAGTTTTGTTAAAAATATTACACTTAACTCACTAAAATTAGTATAGTCAATTACACTCAATTCCCAAGGACAATATGGGAATAAAAAAAATGACCATATTCAACAGAATATATTTTTGAACTTTTATTAAAATTGTTGCTAACGTCTCCCATTTTTTAACGAAAAATGGAATTTAGTATAATTATTTATTTCCTAAAGAGTGGTGTCTATAATTTACTTTAAAAATAGTGACAAATTGTAATTACCCCATCTAATATGGGAATTAGATGTAATTAACCCTATATATTAAGATCCAATTTAATATTCGACTTGATTAGATCTAAATTCTTTGTAAATGCCCTTAAGCCCGAATTAATAAAGCATATGAAGATGATAAGTTTCGTATTAAAGTCTCGATTTTCATGATATTTACTCTTAATCCGCCCCTGCTTGAGGCTTGCTTTCAGCCTCAGGTCTTCTAATCCAAATCTCATCTCATACAACTTACAAGCAGTCCTATCAATATTTTACTATTCAAGTCATAGTTAACTCTCGAAATTTTCACAAACAACCGAATTTTAGTACGGATAATGTTATCCAAGTCTTTCTATCATTGTTTTTCCGCTTTGTTAAATCTTATAATCAAAAGGGGACACCTGTATTTTTTCAAACTACGAGGGGAAGTTTGTGTAATTACACATTCTTACAGGGAGGTAGGTGTAGTTGGCCAAGTATGTTATAATAGCTGTAAGCCTCTATTGCAGCCACAGTAAAGTTATAATCAAGTCCAGTGTAAATATAACGCTCGCTTCTCCAATCAATCGAATTAGAAAAACTAAAAAGTGATTTTACTGGGTGAACAGGTTTTACTAATTCCCTGTGGGCAACGCCAAATCATGCATCAGATTGACAATCTATGCAATCTCCTTCGTGAAAGTTCTCATCAAGGACGACGAAATCAGACAAGTGAAATAACAGTCGAGGGATCCATCGGTGTAATTCTTGTATCTGTATTTGGCTGTTGGTGGTATAGGAAACATGTTGCTCAAAACTGTCACAGTTCAATTCACTCATTTAGAAACTGCTCAAATGATACCCATCTTGCCGTTTACACCGAAAAAGAATGTTCCTTTACTTCAAATGATCAGACAAAAAACTAGAAATGGATTCACATAGGACATACATGAATCAACGGGACCTCAAACAATCTTTTATGAGCGTCAAGAAGGAGTTAGCAGAAGCAGCTCCCTCAGATCCCTCAAGAAAGATGTCATCCATTCTAGCTTCGATTTCATCGGAAGATTCCATCTCATCCATCAAATCTTTAACAACTTCATCTGCTTTAACAAAGGTGTTCCTCATCTTCTGTAAAATTCCAACTGGGGATGAGGACGACCTTGATATTTCAACAAGAGTAACCTGATATTTGACGAAACACGCTAAGAATATCAAAAGGCCATCTCCTAAAATTTGAATAAATCCTGTACCTTTTCTCTTTTGGTAAAGTAACTGTAAGAAAATATCAACTAATAGGAAATGTGATGCTACACGGATGTGGAAATATTTGATCATTGTGAAAGTATCTTAAAAAACATACTTGACATAAAACCCGTCTAAACAATTGAAAGCTTTATGTACCTGTCTCTCTTGTGGTATATTAGCCTTTTGTTTTGCTATTGCTACAGCCCGAGAGAGCCCACCAATAGCATCAACTAGACCGCGTGAAGCTGCGTCACGACCAGTCCAAGTTCTACCCTGTGCAGCCTCTTCCATCTTGTCCACCTGCCACATATGCTTGCTTGAATGAACAACACATGAAGGATATGGCATCTATCTCAAGTGGATGTATATTATGTTTAGTAACCTACAGTCATTGATCTTGAAGCGGCCGCTTTATCTCGAAACAGTTTGTAAACATGCTGAGTCCTCTTGGCAAAATGTTCTGCTTCATCATCTCTGCAGATAGAATTCCCATAATCATGTTGAAGTCAACAACTGTGTGTACACTTTTAAGAACTAGTTTACAAGAGTGGAAAATCGTTGGGTTAGGAGAGAAATCACCCAATTTCCAATGTTTAGTTCGCTGTGGATAGGGCCCTGGGTTAATGGGGAAGCCCGGTGTTTTAATGGAATTGCATATGCTATGTAACAAAAAAAAATTGTTGTTGTTAAATAACCCATTTCAAGTCCTTTGCCTTTATGTCCTTCATTACACCCAAAATATGTGAGATATGTAAAGGGTAAATAAGCAAAATTAGTGTAAAACAATGTGCTAAATATAACTAGTGAATGACCACCTAATCTAAAAGTTTAAACTGTTAGATAAGAGTATCATTCAATATTTAAATATCTCTAACACACCCCCTCACGTGCAGGCGGACTTCTTTTGTTCTAGCCTTGCACGTGAATTTTTCCCTTTTTTTTATTTAATTGGGTGACGGTGAGGATTTGACCTCACGACCTCTTTGGCGTGGCTCTGAATCTAAAAGCATTAGATGTTAGATATATCTAAATATCTCTTAACAATAACCAAGTAAACAAAATGAGATAACCACTCTACACTCTCCGATAGCCCAATAAAGTAAACATAAGATAGTCCAACAACAATCCAGTCCAATCAAAAAGCTACCCAGAAACGTAAACTAGTTCTAAACTGTCTAATAAAATAGGCAGATTTGAAAAGATATGTCCATATATTATGTTCTTGGGGGATACCTGAATGGTCGATGATCAGCTGCAGTCAGTTCTGCATATCGTCCTCTTGATATGATCTCCTTGTTGAAGCCAATATACTCACATAACTTTCCGAAATTGATCTTTCCTACAAGCAGAAGTAAACCAAACTCAGAATTATTGGGGCCAAGAACATAGGTATGCCACCCACCCCCAGGAAATGAAATCTTTACAAACTTAAACAAAAATACAAGAAAAAGGGAAATTGATTAATATTCATTTGCTAATATATATCTGAGGTTTCACCTGTCACAACTCCAATTGAACCAGTTAACGTAAGGTTCTCTGCAACTATAGCATGTGCAGCCATTGCCATATAGTATCCTCCACTAGCAGCTACATCAGACATTGATGCAATAACAGGTTTAGTAGCAGCCAGCAGTTTGATTTCCCTCCACATTCTGTAGATAACACAATAAATCAATAGATTCGAGAATGTTTCTTGACCAGTATATTAGCCTACAATTTTGAGCAACTGCCACACGACCCAAATGTAGACTTCGGTAATGTTACTACAGAAGTTTAATCACATTATTTGCTCTTAACAAATACCAAACAAAACAGTATTTTTAATCACATTATTTGCTATTTGCAATAGGAAGAAATACTAAACTACCCAAAAACCAAAGAGAGGAGATGATTAGAGAACATCTTACAAATCAGAAGCGAGGATATCTCCTCCAGGGCTATCAATTCGAATAATAACAGCTTTATATTTTTCTGACGCTGCAGAAAACTTTCAATAATAATAATCAGAGAGGTGTAAAATATATAGGAAGAACACACTATAGGTTTGCAATCCAATTGAAAACTACTCCCATGAAAATCAACAATAAACTGGAAACCAGAATACAAGGTTTCAGAACAACATTATTTGAAGAATCAAGTGGTAAACTATGATTTTGCAAGAAGGGTACAGCTCTCTCTATTGTTCGCACCGTCTAATATGGAAGGTCACTGAAAAACAAATATTTACCTCTTAAACTGCGAATCTTGTCAATGAATTGCTCAGCAACAATCCTGTTGGGTGTCCTAGATCGGCCTTGTGTCCGGACAATGCGTCCAGAGACTCTGATTATAGCTATCTGGTCTTTGAAACCAGTCAAGCCGAGAGTCTGTCTCCGGACATTACAATACTTCCTGCATGCATAGGAAATTTTAGCAAGCATCATCAGTTTTTCTGGATATTACAAGTCAACAATTATTTAGGAACAGCCAAATGTAAAATATAAAAATGAAACCTGTGCTAAGATGTATATAGTAAATCAAAATGCAATTCTTAAAGGAATATAAATAGCAACGCAGAAAATGAAGAGTTATTTGGTAGCATTTCTTGATTAACAAATCTATTATGGGAGGAACTTTTCGATATGAGCTTTCAGGAGGTTCTTATTTGTATTTCCAAAAATTTTCTGAGAATGCATTTAAAATGATGGAGCAGACAGCAAGCGAAGAATCCAAAATCCACAAATAGACACTTTCCATATTTATCATCTACAGATATGACTTGCTATTAAAAGCAATTCAAGGTTACTGGCAAACACGTAACGTTCTTATAAATGGACTTTGATATCCAGAAGACCATTTTGGAGTTCCCAGACACCCTCAAAACCAACTAAAAGTATAAAACCCTCTATCCGAAGGCAGGAAGATCTTTCAGGTATGTTTGACCGGCCTAAGCATGGATGAGGTGAACAGATACCTGTAGTCAACAGTATTAAGTCTTTTGGTCCTTGTGATTCCGAGACGTCTTATCAACAACCACCGCACCTGAAATTCAAGGATTTACTGAGTACCAGGATGACCATCGATAGAAAGTGAAGCAGATATGCAGGTTTACAAGGAATGTTAATCCCCACCCATGGTAATAGAAAAGGCAGAAATGGTGTAGCAAATGACAAAACCAAAAAAAGATGGAGTGCTAGGTAGTTTTGTGAAGCTATACCAATCATGAAAGAGAAAAGACTAACCATTAGCATGCAAGCTTTCCCAGATTCATTATTGTCTTCAAACATACTTACTTTTAGAGTTGTGAAGCCAAAAAAAAAATTGGAATTTTTTTAACTGAATTCGAACCATGATTTGTTTTATATTTTGCATGAAGGTGAACTCACGATTATGTAATTTAGTGTGACATTGACATAAAACAAAAGGTGAAAACTTTACAATGACATTTTACCTTATACCAAAGATGAGTAATAGGATCATAAGACATTATATTTCTGGTCAGTCATGGGTATAGTTCTCCACTAAGTACAGTTATATTCTTCACTATTGCAATCTGTGCAGACTTCAGTTATCCGTTTGAATGCCTGGTCTGTACCATTATCCTTCTCTCTTTAGCTCCCAATTAAAGCAGTGGTGAGACACCAATAACTCTGACCACTACTTTTCTAAAGATAATAGAGTAAAAACATACAAAAATTTACACTTCTCCAACAGTCATCTAAATCTCCACATTTACCGTAAAAGGGGCCTATGGAATATATTCAATTCTAAATTCACCTATATGTTCACGAATGGAAATACACATTCTATTAACAAGAAGCCTATTATAGCAATACAGTAGAGCACTAATTACCAAGCTGCTAATTTAACACAACGATCTGTCATAGCTTGAGACTGTGAAAATGTAAGAACTGTTAAACAATTGCCTATACAGCCATGTTGCAACCTTCTCAACAAGAATTATAAGGATTACCTGATCATCATACTTAATATCCGTTATCAAGCCTTCTTCTTTCATTCTATCAACTTGATACACTCCTTCATTGATAAACTTTTCAATTTCTTCCTTTTTCTTTCCTGTAGAAATAGAAGATCAAATCATGCCTGTCGTCGAGTAAGAGACAAGATCGTAATGGTAATATCACCTTTTGCAAGTGAAATTTTGTCTACCCAATGGCTATAGATGTTCTCAAGCACAGCAGTCAGCATCTCACGGTTCTCCTCGGACATACTTTTACGAGTGAGTCGATCTCCAGCACTCTTGTATTTACCAATCCGTTGGTCCTGTGCTTCAATTCCAACTTTCTGAAGCAAACCTACAAAAAATGAACTCATTATGCTATACAGTTACAATTGAAGGTGACTGATGCCCAAAAGATCATTCAGAGTTTTGTTATCTTAGCTTCAGTTTCGCATCCTCAAACACAACTTCATAATGCTGAAACTATTTGTCGTGCACAAACGGCCATATGTATGTTGAAAAGAAATCCCTCTAATTAATGAATTAATTACTTCAAAACAGAGTGAAGTTGGATATATCTGAACATTCAAACATGAGGAATTTGAATATCAATCATGCTATGCTATCGAGACTTGAGATACTTATACAAGTCCAAGCTTTTACAGGTCATCCTCGAATAATTCATATTCGAATTAGATAACTAAAAAGTAAGTGTTTCAATCGATCGAATTCATATAAGATGAAAATTATTGTGAAGAAAACTCATCAATTAATCTACATGCACTTTATATTTGGTGGAAAATTGATAATTTACCAGCAAAATTTGGTGACCTCATGAGTCATGACAGATCTTCCATAACATTACATCGCAATTCAGAACACTAGAGTATCTCATTTTTCATGTTTGTGAATTTGAGCGTAAATTTTACAGCAAAGCACCTATGACATTGAAACTAGATCCTACATCAGATCTTTGTTTGGTTTTTCCTCAAGTAAATGGAACTTTTCTGTAGAATTTGTAATCACCTCACCTCCAAGAAATGATGCCTCACGAAACATCCCGTACAACCGAACATTGGCACTTGGTGGAGCATAAAGTTCATCACAAGCAGAGCCTATATAATACTCTTTGACTCCACCTGCTGGTAGATAGCCTGTGATGAACTTACCTACAAAATGCAACCTGCAAATTACGGGAAAGAACTACCAGAGTCTAATTTCAGACAATAATACTTCAAGAATGTATCAGGGGAAGCGAATATCAAATCAAAGACAGCATTCACAATCACATAAAATATAGACAAAAATCTTTGGACAATGGAATATAGGCTAGAGCAAACAGGGCAGGAGCTTTTTGAAATTGCAGGAAAAAAAAATGCTATTAGCCTATTACCCAGAATTTGGGAAACAGTCCAAAGGAAAGGCAGTGAAACCGAATAGAGACTTTGCAGGTTCACAATTCAGAAACAGAATATTGAACAGATCAAGCATAAAACAGAAGGTACCTGATTTCTTAAAATCCAACATGTGTCTCCTAATCTCTTCTAGCTTTCCCCACCCACAGTTCAACGTATCAATATGGAGGTAAATACCCACAACACGAGGATCATAAGCAGCTTTCTCAAAGTTCTCGCATATTTGGGGTAATGATAGTACGTTCGTCGGCTGTTCAGATATCTGAGATAATACGATACAGGTTTCCACTTCAAAAACTAACAGCCAAAGCAGCATTCTACAAATAACACGCAGGATTTCTCTCCAACCAATTTTACAAAACAAACACCTCACAGCCAAATACAATGCATGCGGAAACATTAAAAACAAACAAAGGCGTAAAAGGATCATCAACAAATTCACACCTGTCCTCGCAGCATGATCCTTAAAACACTCCCGTTGGGGAAGCGTTGCCCTGGCGGAGCAAAGAAGAGTCTAATCTTCAAAAGAAAGTTCTCCCAGGCAGTGCGCGGCCTGAAAACAAATTCGCCGCTCGGATACTTGTCGTCATTATACTTATAACTACCATTACCAGTAGCACCAGCCCTCGCCGTCTGCGCTTTGGTTTCAGTTGAAAAGTGGGTGATGAAAAAGAAGCGCCCGTAATTGGCGGGGGACGAATGATGAATTGAGGGAGAATACAACCGACGACTGTAACCAAGTAAAAGCTTCGACATGGCGCTCTCTCCCTACCTCAAATTCAAACATCCTAGGCAAAAGTTTAGAATATTTGTTTATATTCACTCTTCAGTGTCGGAATTCTATAGACTCTTTTTTTACAGAACTCCTATAAAAACTCTCTTAATCCGTTGGACTCTTTTGCACAATAGAATTTCACGTGCTACAAAACTTCCTTTCTTTTATCTTCTTTTAAAAAATGAGTTATACATATACCCCTATTACGTGAAATACAGAAAAAAAAATCCTACATTACAATAATTAACACCAAAAATATGTGTTTTCAAAATATTTACATGGAGAACCTAAAAATTTTGGGGGAATTATTAAACAGGATCAATAATGTTAAAAAGTTATCCTAAACCCCCTAATTTGAAAATTCTTCATTTGTGATCACCAATATAGCACATATTTTTTGTAAACCCCCAAACACCTTAAAAGACTACTTTACCCTCAAGTTTTACTCTGATACACACACGATTGATTCATCACCTTGCAACTAAACTCCCTCTGATTCTTCCCACGATTCTGAGTCTGCCGCCGCCGCCGGCCCCGCCGTCGCAGCCATAAGCCTATTATCATAGCACCCCCAATTGTTGCTATTGGTATTTTGATTTGATAACCGAAACGGACACCACTTGTTTGATACGAAATCAAGAAAACCCAATCTGGGAAGATGGATTCCGGCAGCTTGGTGACTTGTTCGATTTGGTGTAGTGTATTTTTTGAAGGCGAAGATCATGTCTTTCAACTTCGGGAGAGCGATACGCTTGAAAGAGTGTTTTCGGAGATTGAGACCCATTGGCCTGCGTTCGATTGTGATACATATGTGGTGCAGTACAAGGCTGCCCATATGGAAGATGAATCATGGATTACTTTGAAGAAAGATCAAGATGTTGAGAGTATGGTGGCAGTGCATGGTCTAGCAAAACAACACATTGCAAAGTTGAGAGCAATTCAGCCCCCTTCAAGTTCATTTCAGAGAAGGTAGTCCCTGTATTTTAATTTGCTCTGTTATATGGCTGATTTGGGATTGCGATGCATATGTGATGCGTTATTCGTTCGGCTTGTGTCTTATTTGAAAAGGGATGACCAGGGAATGACCTCGACAAGTCAAGCCCTAGTCGTTCATAATTCCAACAACAATGAATCCTGGAGTCGTTGCATCCGTCGCGTTGGACAGGCCTTTAAGGATGCTAATGACTGTAGGGTTCATTTAAAAAATTATCACATTGCAGTGAATCGAAAGTTTAAATATATGAAGAATGATACTGATAAGATTATAGCTACTTACCCGGATGAGAACTGCAACTGGAGGTTTTATGCCTCTTATTGTAGGAGAGACGACGAGTTTGCTATAAGAAAGTTAAATGTTGACCATGTTTGTGGTTTGGAAACTGTTACGAATAAAAGGTCACACCCCAATGCCGATTCAAATTGGGTTGCGTGTGTGATGAAGGCCCATATCATGGCAAATCCTAAATACAAACCGAAAGATATAGTTTCTTATATCCGGAACGAGCACAATGTGGAAATTCCATACCATACTGCCTGGCTGGGCAAGGAGATAACACTGCATGAAATCCATGGTTCTGATGTTGGGTCTTATAACCGACTCCATTGGTATGTGGATGCTGTGAGATGTTCGAATCCCGACAGCATTTGTGATTTGGAGACAAAACAACCGGATAACAGGTTTAACCGCTTGTTTATGGCTTTGAATGCTTGTTTGGTAGGATTTCTTAGAGGTTGTAGGAAAATAGTTTTCCTTGACGACACTTATATCAAGAGCAAATTCAAAGGTCATTTGCTTTGTGCGACAGCGAAGGATGGGAACAATCAGTTGTTTACAATAGCAGAAAATGATGAGAATGATGAGAATTGGGAATGGTTTTGCCAAAAGTTGAGACATGCTCTTGAAAGTCAGCCTGTGCTTTGTGATTTTAGACAGTATACATTCTTCTCCGACAGGCACCTGGGACTTGTTACGCATGTGCCAAGGGTATTTCCAGGCTGCCAACATGCATTCTACCTCAGACATTTGGTGGATAACTTCAGAACTCGGGTATTTGTTTACCGATTAGTGTGATGAGTTGATACGTATGCTCCTTTTCTTGATAATAAAGTGGATGTTGGTTGTCATTATCGTAGGTCCTTAGGAAGCATTATCCCAAACTGAACAAAAAACATTGGACCAATGTGTTCAATGCAGCAACATATGCTCCTACCAGGGCTGAGTACTCCCTGCACATCAACAAAATCCTTAAAGCAATGCCATTGGCCGCAGATTTCTTAAATAACTCCGCTCCTGAAAACTGGGCTAATTCATTATTTACCGGTAATCGATTTAGTATCATCAACAACAATATTGCAGAGTGTTGGAACAGTTGGGTGAAGGATGCGAGATCCCTCCCAATTGTTGCTTTGATTGACCGGATTAGGCAGCAGATAATGACCATGATGTGCAATAGAAGGGAGCAAAGTCATGAATGGCAAACGCACCTTTGTATGGATATAGAGGTGATGGTCAAGGCTGAATTTGAAGTAGGGATGAGCTTGGATGTTGTGCGAGCCAACTCAGTGACATTTGAGGTGAACGAAGGGGAATTCCGACACACAATAGACCTTGGCAAGTGGGAATGTTCTTGTAATTACTGGCAGATCTTGAAGCTCCCCTGCAAACATGTTTGTGCATGCATTGACAAGAAAGGGTGGTCAGTATACGATTTTTGTGATGATGCTTATTCAGTTGAAACGTATAAAAAAGCATATGAGAACATTATTTTCCCTGTACCGAATGCTGATATGGTCTCAAATGTCGAGGTTCAGATCATGCCTCCCGATGTGAGGCCTCAACATGGTCGACCAAAGAGGAATAGGTTCCCATCGCAGGTCGTCAAAGCTGTTACTGTATGCTCATCATGTAAAAGGCCTGGGCATAACAAGAGAACATGCAGGGGGCCTGTGTCAAATTGACTGTTTGTATGTTGTTGGGTATGTTGTTTAATTCTGGATCCTAATCACGTTTATATGATTTGTTTTCGCACAGAAACTGAAGATTGGCCGAGATTTCAGTGGAGGCTTGCCATTTTGGCTTGATGATGGACATGGTGAATGACTTTTTTTTTAACTTTTTTCACTTGTCTTTGTATTTTTTGTTGTATGGTGAATGACTTTGTTATAATAATGAATAATTGAAAGGGTGAGTTGTCCAGTGAAACTGTAATAATGCGTAATTGCAAGGGTGAGTTGTCCAGTGAAATTGTAGTAATGCGTAATTGCAAGGGTGAGTTGTCCAGTGAAACTGTAATAATGCGTAATTGCAAGGGTGATTTGTCCAGTGAAAATGTAGTAATGTGTAATTGGAAGGGTGATTTGTCCAGTGAAACTGTAATAATGCGTAATCGGAAGGGTGATTTGTCCAGTGAAAATGTAGTAATGCGTAATTGGAAGGGTGATTTGTCCTGTGAAAATGTAGTAATGCGTAATTGGAAGGGTAATATGTCCAGTGAAACTGTAGTAATGCGTAATTGGAAAGGTGATTTGTCCAGTGAAAATGTAGTAATACGTAATTGGAAGGGTGATTTGTCCAGTGAAACTGTAGTAATGCGTAATTGGAAGGGTAATATGTCCAGTGAAACTGTAGTAATGCGTAATTGAAAGAGTGATTTGTCCAGGGACACTGTAATAATGTGTAATTGGAAGGGTGATTTGTCCAGTGAAACTGTAATAATGCGTAATTGGAAGGGTGATTTGTCCAGTGAAAATGTAGTAATGCGTAATTGGAAGGGTGATTTGTCCAGTGAAACTGTAGTAATGCGTAATTGCAAGGGTGATTTGTCCAGTGAAACTGTAGTAATGCGTAATTGGAAGGGTGATTTTTCCAGTGAAAATGTAGTAATGCATAATTGGAAGGGTAATTTGTCCACTGAAACTGTAGTAATGCGTAATTGGAAGGGTGATTTGTCCAGTGAAACTATAGTAATGGGTAATTGGAAAGGTGATTTATCCAGTGAAAATGTAGTAATGCGTAATTGGAAGGGTGATTTTTCCAGTGAAACTGTAGTAATGCCTAATTGCAAGGGTGATTTGTCCAGGGACACTGTAATAATTCGTAATTGGAAGGGTGATTTGTCCAGTGAAAATGTAGTAATGCGTAATTGGAAAGGTGATTTGTCCAGTGAAAATGTAATAATTCGTAATTGGAAGGGTGATTTGTCCAGTGAAAATGTAGTAATGCGTAATTGGAAAGGTGATTTGTCCAGTGAAAATGTAAATAAAACATTGCAACATTAACAAGATTGATCGAATGATGATCACATCATTACAATAATATAGTTATGAACAAGATTCTGAATAAAACATTGCAACATTAAGATTAATTGAATGATGATCACATCATTACAACAATATAGTTATGAACAAGATTCTGAATAAAACATTGCAACATTAACAAGTTTGATTGAATCATGCTCACATCATTACAATAATATACTTATGAACAAGATTCTGAATTGTAATGATGTGACCATGATTCAATCAATCTTGTTAATGTTGCAATGTTTTATTCAGAATCTTGTTCATAACTATATTGTTGTAATGATGTGATCATCATTCAATCAATCTTGTTAATGTTGCAATGTTTTAACTACATTTTCATTGGACAAATCACCCTTCCAATTACGCATTATTACAGTTTCACTGGACAAATCACCCTTCCAATTACACATTATTACAGTGTCCCTGGACAAATCACTCTTCCAATTACGCATTACTACATTTTCACTGGACAAATCACCCTTCCAATTACGCATTACTACAGTTTCACTGGACATATTACCCTTCCAATTACGCATTACTACATTTTCACAGGACAAATCACCCTTCCAATTACGCATTACTACATTTTCACTGGACAAATCACCCTTCCGATTACGCATTATTACAGTTTCACTGGACAAATCACCCTTCCAATTACACATTACTACATTTTCACTGGACAAATCACCCTTGCAATTACGCATTATTACAGTTTCACTGGACAACTCACCCTTGCAATTACGCATTACTACAATTTCACTGGACAACTCACCCTTGCAATTACGCATTATTACAGTTTCACTGGACAACTCACCCTTCCCATTACGTATTACTACAGTTTCACTGGACAAATCACCCTTCAAATTACGCATTACTACAGTTTCACCCTTCCAATTACGCATTACTACATTTTCACCCTTCCAATTACGCATTACTACATTTTCACCCTTCCAATTACGCATTACTACAGTTTTACCCTTCCAATTACACATTACTACATTTTCACTGGACAAATCACCCTGCCAATTACGCATTACTACAGTTTCACTGGATAAATTCCCCTTCCAATTATGCATTACTACAGTTTCACTGGGCAAATCACCCTTCCAATTACACATTACTACATTTTCACTGGACAAATCACCCTTCCAATTACGCATTACTACATTTTCACTGGACAAATTACCCTTCCAATTATGCATTACTATAGTTTCACTGGACAAATCACCCTTTCAATTACGCATTATTACATTTTCACTGGAAAAATAAATAACAATCTAATTGAAATTTCAATTATATAGATGAACCAGATTGTTTTTCTAGAAAGGCATTGGCTAACTTAAAGCGGTATCCGGCGATGTTGCATGTCTCGGCATATATCCTGAACTCGTCAGTCTCTCGAACAAGCATCTCACCATATAGACACATTAATACACCACAATCATTGCTCCCCCTATCCTGAATTCTCATTCGTCCCCGTCCCAATTCCCTCTCTTTGGAACTCTTGGCAACATTGTTCTTAATCCACAACTTCCAGAGGAAATCTGAGTATACTTCGACATCGGTGGTAGCTTCTTCTGTATGCATTGAGTTGTAGTGACTGAAACGTTTGTGCTCGGTCTGATACACCAACATATGCCAGTGAGAATTTGTCAGTAAAGGGAAAATAATATAACGACATGAGAACATAACTGTTGAAGACACCTCGTTCAGGATCATGACGTAGTCACTTTTCATCTGGTGCGTCATGAACTCGTTGATTGCAGATGGGACAATGTAAGGGACAGTCTTCTTCTTTGTCTTTCCTGTGCCCCTGTTCTTCAATTTCCCCACAAATTCAACTGACACATGAGGGTTAACAAAGTGTACATCGTGGAATTTCGGCACAAGGTAACCAGGACTTGTTAGCAGGTCGTAATAGGACAAAATAACATTGTCATTGGTCTCCTTCCCCAAAATTAGATCTTGTAGATCGTACACGAAGACAAAACTCGTCTTACTTGTATACACAACATCATGGCTGCAAAAGATTATAATGAAACAGTCAACAACATTCTGCCAACTAAACTCATTGAATTAAGTAAGAACACTTATTTTTGCTCCTCCGTGTAGCTCACAATCAAATTAAATGCCCTATTCCGTTGCTCCTCGGTGACGACCTCACATCCTGGGGCCTCCTTAGGCCTACTGTCCACTTGAGCTCCATCAAACACAATCACCTAATACATAATTATCCAATGACAAATCAAACACACGCGCATAGTTAAAAGACATTGTAATATTGAATCTTGTATGTAATATGTTCTCACATTTTCTTCCACACGCTCCCTCACATCGTTCTTCCTCTTCGATCTAACCTCAGCTCGTCCGGAATCACAATCACCTTCCCCATCCTCAATCAAATCAACTTGAACTCCTGCATCAACACATTCCGGTGCCTCTTCCACACAAACAGTTTTAACTCCTTCATCGACACATTCAGGTGCCTCTTCCACACAAACGGTTTGAACTCCTTGATCGACACCTTGCGCTTTTTCTGCTACGCAAACAACTTGATCCCCTTCGTCAACAAAAACTTTTTCCTCCGCTCTAGACAGACTTCTCTCCATTTTGTTAGCCGCTCGTAAGGGAACAATTTGCGTATTTTTAAATCAACAGGCTTTCTTACAAAACATTTGAATAAAATATGCATATTGGTTTAAATTACCAAAGATTACACTTACATCTGAGAGGCAAATACTTTTCAGTTCCTTCTTCGCATTCTCTTTCGTACTAGGCAGTGCACTCCCTTTCCATTTAAACAAACGAGGGAATGCTGCAACCTTCTTGAGATGCCAAACTTCTGGATTCGTTCATGAAACCATGCCTGACATAAACAATAACTTAAGTAGGTGTATATATAGGTATAAACGACACAATCTACAAAACCAAGCCGACGACTTACCAACAAACCCATAGTACATCCATCAAGAAAATCATGTTTATCCACAACATGCTTCCTAATACCTTGAATCAAAAACATATGAGCCGCCGTGCCCCACGCGTATTGTCCAATCCTGGACAAATCATCTACATACCAAATAAGCGCAGCAGGCACACGTACACTGCTACGTGGGAACAACAAACAATTAAAAACATATAAAATGTACATCCGTACAAAATCATCAATGCCATCGTCATCAGTCCTTCCGACGAATTCGTGCAGTTTACTCTCGATGTTAGTTCGGGAGACATTGTTTCCCTTATTGCCAAAATGCTTGATCAAGGTATTGGATTTACTCTTGCCCACAACCACGACAGGATGACCGAAATGCCGCATACCAATAACAATGCTGAATTCCTCCTCACAAAATAAAACTTCTTGGCTACCAAATTTAAATGTATTTGTGCTGCAGTTGTAGTAATCGAGCAACAACCCAACTCTGTTAATGCTCCCCTTCTGAACAGGCGCTCCCAAAAAACAACCAAACGGCGATTTCTTAACTGCATCGAGTTGATCAGGAGACATTTGGTCACGAATTTTATAGATAACCTCACTGAATCTCTCCAACACGCACTGATGCAAAATCGAATACACCCACTTCTTCGAAAGTGTGCCCTCATCAGTCTCATGGATGTCTACCTCTGATCTTTTTCTCTTTCCCCTGCTTGTTTCGGCCGAGGACGGAACAATCATCAACGGCGTCGTCGACATTGAGCGAACTATCTATCGAATAAAAATCGATTCAATGTTCCTTATTTAACAAACTCCTGAAACCCTTACTTGTTGAGTTAAAATCATCATTTACCAAAAACAAACTGGAATATGACGGAAAAAAATGGAATTTCTGACCATTTATGGAAGAAAACTAACCTCGACAGGTTGGGTTCGAGGTACCTTCCTCTCAGACCTTACCATTTCAAGCAACGACCTCAAAAAGAGTGTTCGTCGTGGGGGCGTGGTTGGTAGCTCGTAGGGGTTTCGCCTCTAACGTGGGTGTGTGGGCCGTTCAGTCTCCAATAACTTCTTCTACACTTGTCGGCGGTGGTGTGCGGCGGTCTGCAGCGGCGGGCGGTGGCGGGAGATGGTGAAGAATGACAAATTCCCGCTGATGGAGGAGGGATTGTGATGCTTGGTATGGATTGTGATTATTTAATTTTATCAGGGATACTTTTGGTAATTTTAGGCGATTTAGGGGGTTTTGAAAAAATATGTTGTGTATTGGGGATGTAAAATAGTATGATTTCAAATTGGGGGGTTTAGGATAACATTGTTGCCTTATCAGGGATTGTTCAATAATTTGCCGAAAAATTTTTGGTATTGGACAAGTGCTAAAAGCATGACTAGAACACTAATTTTCTCTATTTATTGGATGTGAAATGACTTATTTACGAGTTTATTGCACCAAAAACTCTGTGATATACCTAATTAGCACTCAAAACCCTTTGATTTGAAAATTCTCAAAGCGAACCCTGTAATTGTAATAAATTAGCACTCAGTTAAAATTTCAAACTTTACGGCCGTGGTTGTAGGGTTTTGAGTGCTAACTTTAATACAATCATAGGGTTTTCAGTGCTAATTTATATAATCACAGGGTTCTCTTTGAGAATTTTCAAATTATAGGGTTTGGAGTGCTAATTAGGCATAACACAGGGGGTATCCAAGCAAAAAATTCCTTATTTACCTTTTATATTCTGAAATATATCATTTCATCTCTCTCTATATACCCCTTTTTATACTTGTTTATATGGTTTTTCATGCAATTTTTATTTTAAACGGGTTCTCTATGCATATAAAAAAGTATTCAACATATACTTGTTTATAGGCTCTTCATGTAATTTTATTTTGTACAGAGTTTTGGTGCATATAAAAAGGTATTGGACAATATAGAGAGATTTGAGATGATGTATATCAAAATATAAAAGGATAAATTAGTCATTTTGCGTCCAATAAATAGAGAAAATTAGTGTTCTAATCCTGCTTTTAGCCCGTGTCCAACACCAGTATTTTTCAGGGTTCGCCATTCAAATATTTTGAAAACATAGAGTTTTTTGTGTAAATTTCTGTAACACATAGTTTTTTTTTCCCATTTTAATTTGCATAGGAGTGAAATATATAAATAACTCTTTAAAAAATTGCTCGCGATATTTCTAACACTCCTAATAAGACTAGACAGTGGGAGAAGATCAGCGTACACAGCAACTCGTACAGCCGCGCGAAAGATAGAAGAAGCCACAACGTGGGTGGGTGAAGATTACTTTCGACGGGGCGGTGTTTAATGATAGGAATTCAGTGGGAATCGGTGTCGTTGCATGCAATTCAAATGGCTACTGCATCGGGTGGGAGACAGATATCTGTAGGAACTCGGTGGACCCTGCGGTGGCGGAAACCCAGGCGGCACTTTTGGCGACGATCGTTGGGAGGGATTTCGGTTGGCGGAAAATTATCTTGGAAGGTGATTCTTTGAATTTGCTTAACAGCCTTCTTAAGGATGATGAAGATCTGTCGGAGGTGGGCAACATTGTTTCGGACATAAAGCATATTTGTAATTGTTTTGAAGAAGTCTGGTTCTCGTTTGTTAGACGTGATGCCAATTTAGTGGCTCATAAACTTGCTCGTAATGTGGCTTCGACCTGCGTTGGTTCGTCGGATTACCCGACTTTTGTTGAGGATGTTATTTTGGCGGACTTTGTTTAGTTAGCCGGTTTGGATGTTCGTCAAAAAAAAAAAAAAAAAAAAAAAAAAAAGACTAAACTCATGAGTTATCGATTAATCGGTGCAGATATTTATCATAAGTCATTTGTTTGTCCTTTTGGTTTTAATATCGTCTCAACCTTTCTTTCTTTTTTTCCTCTCTCACTGCATTTCAAATTTCATATATATATATATATATATATATATATATATATATATATATATATATATATATGATTTTTATATTTTTCTCTCATATTTTTAAAATTTTCAATTAATATGACATTATTTCATGTTGTTTATTATCATAATTTAGTAATTATATTAAAAATAATTATAAAAAAATTATTAATATAAAAATTAATTTTGATATATTTAAATAATAATAATTTATGAATTTTACCGATATATATTATTGCTATCCTTTTCCCTAATATTTTCTAACTTTTTTTTATTAAATTATTTCTTTTTACTAATATGGTATTATCTTTTATATATTTCTTTATTATAAAATTAATAATTATTAAAGATAATTATAAAATATATATTAATATGAATTTTTTAATTTCAACCTAAGACAGGCATCAAGTGTACCAAATCACTTATTTTTATTTAATCATATTTAATCGTCATCATCATCATCATCATCATCAAGAAGAAACAAGTTTACAAATACATGCACAAAACATATGTAAAATCAAAACAATGGAAATTGAAGATACAACTCTTAACAAACCTTGATTTGAATATTATTAGGCATTCTTTTAGATGAACAAATGTATATATATACATAAATATTACTATAATACGGAATTAATTCAATATAAAATAATGAGAACTTGAATAAAGAGTGTGATATCAATTCAAATGGCTAATCCCATTAAATTGGTTAGTGGTTAAGTGAGGCATGACAAACACAGTACACGACTCAATATTCAATCTGATTGCGTCTAAGTTTCAAAGAGGATATAATAAGTTTTTTTGTAAGTATTCATTAAACTAAAACTAATGAAAAATATAATAACAAGTTTCATATTTAAATTCTCCATTTTCGTGATACTTTTCTCTTAATCTGCCCCTGCTGGGGGCTCGCTTTTGGGTCTTCCAATAAGATCCAAATCCCACTTCATACAAGCAGTCCTATTAATGCTGGAACCAGTAATCCAAGACACAAACATAGTGAACATACCATGTTTTCACTTGAATGATTTATATATCCTTTACAATAAGTCTTGAACTTCATCCTTGGTAAAATTGATGAGAATTTTTGAAAAGGAGTGGTAGATCAAAACTAGTAGAAGCAATCTCTTATCAAAGTAAAAATCATATTTGCATAAGAAGCTCGTCCGTCCAGTTGCTCCAACATGATTCCATCCATACGAGCTTGAATACCTTCGGACGATGCCATAACCTGCAACAGCTCTTTGATTGCTCTGTCTGCTTCAGCAATCGAGCTGCCAAATCCACCCAAGAGTTCGGGTAGGGATGTTGAAGGCCTCGAAAGCTCAACAAGGGTCACCTGAATTTGTTTAACACCACATTAGAAAAGTCAAAAAGAAAAGTTTTAGATGTTTTACACATTCTTAAAGCACCACAACATGATCTGTTATGTAAACAATTTCAA
Organism: Lantana camara; assembly: GCA_037501455.1. Classification (NCBI taxonomy): domain Eukaryota; kingdom Viridiplantae; phylum Streptophyta; class Magnoliopsida; order Lamiales; family Verbenaceae; genus Lantana; species Lantana camara. The sequence goes on along the minus strand of CM074860.1, from coordinate 93,726,269 downwards.
CAAGGGATGATTATAGCTCGACTCTCTGAGGTTTTGGCATAAATATAGCCAGAACAACGAGTTTCGAAAAACTACACCTACACCCCTCACACTAACTTTCCAATATGAACTTCCTGTATTTGGAAAAAGAAATTTCACAGGGGCATAATAGGATTTTCGTTAAAATTTTATGATGGCGTTAGCAAATTTCTGTTAAAAACACTCAACGGCTAGAGTGTAGGGTAAAACATTTTCAAATCTTAGGGGGTGTGGATGTAATTTCCCATACCTCAAAGGTACGAGTTGCATTTGCATCTAACCAAATGGGGGTTTTGTTGTAATTACAAGCCTAGAATCAATAGAAATCCAAGGTAATAACCTGCTCGTCCAGCGGTAAATTAGCCTTCTGTTTTGCTATTGCTACAGCTCGAGAGAGCCCACCAATAGCATCGACTAAACCTCGAGAAGCTGCATCATTACCGGTCCAAACTCTTCCTTGAGCAACCTCCTCCATTTTGTCTACCTAAAAATCGAATACTTTAATATCAAGAAACTGGTGATATATTTTCTCACACCCTTTGATACCGTATTTGTTTTATATGTTAATGATTTTCATACAGTCATCGATCTAGAAGATGCTGCCTTGTCCCGGAAGCTTCTATATGCATTCTGTGCTGACTTTGCAAAGAGTTCTGCTTCATCAGCCCTGAAAACAACCAAGAAAGTACTCATAAAGTTCACCTCTGAAATTGAACCTTCTTTAATACTACACGATATTCAACATACCTGAATGGTCGCTGTTCAGCAGCAGTAAGCTCTGCATATCTTCCCCTTGATATGATCTCCTTATTGAAGCCAATTTTTTCATATAATTCCCCCACATTAAACTTCCCTAGGAGCAAAGTAGCAAAAATATCAATACAAACACTTAAGCCAAGTAACAGAGCTGAATAAACCCAACTTCAGTAATACCACCAGAAAACGTTCATCTAAATTCTTAAATGTAATGTCACAGCAGAAGCAAAATCCTATGGTCAAGTATCAACAAGATTAAGATGCAGTGTGAAGTTAATGGTGTCCAGAAAGCAGAGAGAATTGAAACACAACAAAAGATCGAAGGGGTACCTACAGTCTACAGAGAGGGAGATAAGAAACAATATCACACTTTATATATGTTCTATTCATGTTTTAGCGATATACACTTTATTCATGCATTCCTTGGAAAATGATTTGTAATTCAGCAACTTGTCCACGCCATGTTAATTTCCATGAACTTTACCCAGCATCAATCAAAGCCCACCCAAAAATTTTAGCGGACAAAAAGTAATAAAAGAGTTATAAGGGCTCACCTGTGACAACTCCAATTGAACCAGTTAGCGTAAGTTTTTCAGCAACTATAGCCTGTGCAGCCATGGCCATGTAATATCCGCCACTAGCAGCAACATCAGCCATTGATGCAACTACAGGTTTCGATGCAGACAAAAGCTTAATTTCTCTCCACATTCTGTTAAAACAAAAGAACATAAATTAACAAAATAGTTGCACCCTACCGATTAATCCTTTTCATTGAACCAAGATTGTTTTTTTGTTCCCCAATACACTTTTCTATATTTTAAACTTGTATAAACAGAAACAAGATTATGTAAAACAGAAAAAACGTGATAGGAAAACAATGGTAATAATGGCCCAATAAAAATATGTGATAGGAAAACCATGGTAACAGTGAACCAATAGATTATGTCACATCTAATCAAGAAAACTCGAAACAGATTTACAACAATACTTACAAATCAGAAGCAAGGGCATCTCCTCCAGGACTATCAATGCGAAGGACAACAGCCTTGTACCTTTTTGACTCTAAAAGAACCTTAAAAGTATAAATCAGATGAATAGACAAGTGCTTAATTGCACCAATTGTATGCTTTCTGCACAATAAGAGATAATATAAGGGCACAGTACCTCTTACAGTGCGGATCTTTTCAATGAACTGCTCAGCAACAATCCCCGAGCCAGATCTACTCAGTGGACCTCTTACACGACTAATGCTTCCAGAGGCTCTAATTATGGCTATTTTATCTTTATAACCAGTAAACCCTAAAGTCCATTTCTTAACACGGCTGTATTTGCTGCATGTATTAAGGGAGAAGATACTGTTATAAAGACGGCATTCTTTAGAAGACTACAGGAGTTGTATTGTACTTAGATCGAAACAATTTTCATGGCAAATGTGAACTTCTATGACAGGGAATGAGACAGTTTTCATGAACTCATTTAGAAAAAGATATGAACTTTGTTTATGGGAGTAAATAAGAAGGTTAAATTTACCAAAGGCTTGCAGAAACAAGAGTTCAAGATGGGATAGAGAAAGACTGATAGTACAGATAAAATCAATAAAAGAAATACCTATAACCAACTGTGGGAAGATCTTTATCACTAGGAATTCCCAAACGCTCTTTTAGCAGTGACTCAACCTGAAATATGGGAACTTACTAAAAAGATGTGAATGACCGGTATAATGAAGAATACTGAGACAGGGCACATATAAAATTTCTGAAATTTTAATAAGAAAATAAGAACGATTGATCAAACCACACCCCAGAGCAATCTGGTACATCACCAAGATCCTCACACTTAATTCAGAAATCTAAAACTCATGGTACCTCATCATCATATTTTATATCGGTTATCCAGCCATCTTCCTTCAGTCTTTCAATTTCAAATACTCCTTCGTTGATAAAGTTCTCAATATCTTCTTTTTTCTTTCCTACATACGTAAACAAGATGATAAGTACAATTGCTGCAACATAAATTAAGCAACCATTGGAAATTACCTTTAGCAAGTGAAATTTTTTCCACCCAATTCCCATAAATATTGTCAAGCAAAGCAGTCAGCATCTCACGATTTTCTTCGGAGATGTTTTTACGTGTAAGTTGATCCCCAGCACTTTTATATTTACCAATACGTTCAACCTGTGGTTCAATCCCGATTTTCTCCAGGACACCTACAAAACAATTGTTGATGCCAGTCCACTGCAGTTAAAAGGAGATCATAAGGATATGGAAAAGGCACATTCTAATTAAAATATCTTTAAAGTTTAATTGAATTCTTAAGAAGTTACTAGGATGTTTTATGTATAAAATCAATGGATTAATTACTTACCTTTCCGATGGAATCAATTTCAAGATGTAAAATCTCAAAGCACAAAAAGAAAATCATTATCTTGAATTGTGACTGACCCGATTTTAAATTGGGATAAAAAATTTTGACCATCCTGACCTATTGCGTTTTTTGAAGTTTGCAACCCACATTATAAAATATCTAAATTTGCAACCTCAACTATTGTTTTGTAACAAAGTGCAACGTGATTCCACTCATCGTGTGACATGTGGAAGAAATTTTGTGTACGTGTCACACAATGAGTGGAATCAGCTTGCAATTTGTTAAAAAACAATATTGAGGTTGCAAACTTAGACATTTTATAGTTCAGGTTGCAAACTCAAAAAAACGCAACAGTTCAGGATGTTACAAATAGTTATCCCTTTCAAATTTATGCATAAAATCAAACACTTCTTTCAACAAATCGATCACCTAGTTTGCGCCATTGCGGACTTGTTATTCCTGAGATATTTCAAAATCCCTTTTTCGTGGATGAACTATTCTAGCATGGATTTGGAATTCTGATGATCCAAAGTACCTTTCGTACATGGCAAGGGGGATTTAACCAAAACATAAAGAACTGTCAGCTCAAATTTTTAAATTTTGGTTGGAGTTGACAAGTTCGACTAATCAATACCACTTTCACAATGTTAAGATAGGAAATCACAACTCCACTTAGCTATATCTGGTTCCTTGTTAAGAATGAGCCTTTGTCTGTAACCACCAGAAACAACTCACCTCCAAGAAATGACGCCTGAACAGTCAACCCATACAGTTGAAAATAAGCACTTGGTGGGGCATAAAGCTCTTCACAAGCACTGCCAATATAGTACTCTTTCTCCCCACAAGCTGGTACATAGCCCACGATGAACTTCCCTGCACAAAGCAAATTCATTACTCATCATAAACTTCACTTTGAAATATTCATCCAATAAGTCATGCCTTTTTTGCCACTACATCACGTGAAGAAACTATCCACAACTTCATGCTACACAATGAATTTTCACATGTTTCTCATGAAAAATCAAAAGTTTAGGCATTGAAACGTTGAGATATTCAACTGTCCTAACAAGAAAACAAGCAATTAGTACATCACAGAGCTTCTTCCCTTACGATAGCCTGTGCAGCTAGGTGGAAAATGATTCGTAATTTCCTGATCTCACTCTAGGGCAAAATGAAAAGCTTTGGACTCAAGATTTTCGTTAGAAGTGGTAATATGTTATTCATTTAATGTAACATCCAGAGGTTTATGTCACTATGCCATTCCAAAAAGACAATGTCCATCAACTAAATTTGAAAATGCCTAGCCCAAACCCTCTTATCTTTTACTTGTATTACCTGATTTCTTGAAATCCAGCATGTGCCTGCGAATTTCTTCAACTTTCCCCCATCCGCAACTCAATGGTTCAATGTGGAGATAAATACCCGAAATGCGAGGATCATAAGCTGCTTTTATAAAATTTTCACAAATCTGAGGTAAAGATAATCCTGAGGAGAAACGGCTTTTCAGCTGATCGGATATCTGTTAAGAAACAGAAGACGTTTTCAATTTTTTTCACATAGCCATTTAACAAAAATCTTAAACAACAGCTAAAGATTGTATGTACATCAATGGCTCCTAGGAAGTCTTACCAACCAACACAATAACCCAGTAATAATTCATTACAACGACAAATAAAAGAAAATCATACAAATAACAATCTACCTCTCCGCGTATATTCATCGTGAGCACACTGCCCTTCTTGACACGCTCCCACGGCCACGCAATTAACATTTTAAACTTCACACCCAAACTCTCCCAAGGATCATACTCTCTGTAAACGAACTCACCATTGGGGTAATCGTCATCAGCGCCGCTAGAACTGAGGCTTCCATTATCACCCACCGACTCAGTTTCCCCTCCCACTTCCCCTCCAACCTTCTCACATTCATCGGACAATTTCTTATCGCTCTCCGTATCAGAAGCCCTGGTCAAAAAACCCCGAAAACTACGGTTTCCATGTAAGAAGCAACCCGGCTTCTTCGACTTCAAGTGAAACGGAGTAGGTGAAAAGTGTACTGAAAAAGAAGGCCGGCATTTAATCGAACAGGTGGTGCGCGGTTGAATTGAGCGCGCGAAGCGGGAAACAGGCGGAAGCTGAGCCATTCTCGAAACTGAGAAAAGCGCAGAAATCAAAGCTCGGCTTTAATGGCGGAGCAGATGAATAGTTTGGTAACGTGGAATGCAATTAGTCTTATGTTTTCTGCAGAGCTCACGTGTTAAAAGAGGATAGGAATCACAAGGCGTAGATTGAGCTTCGCGCTTAATTTATTTTTAGTAGTGATTATAAATTATGATTATTATAGGGAACGTATTGTAATAATAAATTATATTATTCTTCTCTTTCAATTACTTTCTTTTTTTTTTTTTTCCCCTACTTTCAAGTTTCAATTACCTTTTTTTTTTTTTTGGGCATTATGCAAGAAATTAAATATATATATATATATATATATATATATATATATATATATATATATATATTATTAAGCGTGTGTCATGGACTCTTACTCTCTTTTTCTTTTCTTTTTTTTATTTATATTATAATTCTCATTACTTCTTTTTTCTCTCCATTACTTCTAATATTTTCTTTCTTTTTTCTTTTATATAATTTTTATCTCTTTTTATTTTTATTTTTAATTATTAATATAACAGTATCTTATGCTATTTATTTATCGTAATTTAGTTATTATATTAAAAATAATTATAAAATATATATTCATAAAAAAATATTTTAATATATTTTAACTAATTTTTTATTTGCACATGTATCGAATGTGCGAAATTGCTAATATATCTATATATCTATATATATATATATATATAAAAAAGAGATGGTGAGGTTATTACGGTAGTCCTTAATTTCATATTCATTCCATATATTTCGAATAACGAATAATCATAATCGGATATGATCTATAAAATTTTTTATCGATCGAATATACGAAAATTCGGATGGTATTCAAATTAAAATCCGATTCATTGATGGCCTTAATTTGACTCTTCTAATGGGCCTAACAGCTTGCCCCCCCGCACGTCTATTTAGTGGGCCTGAATTCTCCTTTGGCCCTACAGCTGTAAATAGGCCCTAAACTTCTCCTGAGTGGGCCTGACATTGAATTATGCAATTGGGCCGTGTAGTTTCCTCTATCATCATCCATATAATTTATTGAAATACATTGGGTATATTAATATTTATTTAGAAGGGGAAAGGAGGTAGGAAAATATAAATAGAAAAAAGACTTAAAATTGATGGTAATTTTCCCACTCCAGCAGTGGCTAATTGGCTATGGCGGGAAAGAAATGGCGAATGTTCATTGTTAGAATTTGAAATATGTTTACTACTTCGCTCTTCACAAACAAACTCTCTCTCTCTCTCTAAGTCTCTCTTTCATCAAACACAGAAGCTGCAAACGAAGAAATGGAAGGAAGCGACAGCGAGGCGATATTCGAGTCCTTGAATCTCAGCCCACAACTCTTCATCAATGAAGTCCTCAACATCGTCTTCGATCTGCAAGACGAGGCTTTCAATTTCTTCCTCCAGTTAAATCCTCCCACCATTTTTTTTAAATTTTATATACCCTTTTTTCTCCAGCAGACCACGCGGTAGCATTTTCTAATTCCGAAATTTCGTTTAATTTTGAAAAATTCTCGCGTTTCGTGTAGGGAGGCTTCTGCGCTGCTGAAAACTGAGGGCACAGATCGAGAAGCTGAACTGAAGAAGGTTTGTTTTGTGATTTATTCGTGTTTCGTTTGTTGAAAACTTGTAATTTTGTGAGCTTGTTCTTGTCCTATTTCCCTTTTGAAATTAGGGTTTTATGGGTTTATTTCAATGGGCATTCCAATTTAGAGGAGCTTTTTGGCTTGAATCGACAGGGTGTTGCTCATATTCGGCATGTGATTCAATCGACGATTGACCAGCGAATGCAGAAGTGGGAAGAATATTGTCTTCGATTTTGTTTCCATGTACCTGAAGGATTTTCCCTGCCAAAAGCGGTATGTTTGCTAATGCGCGACAGAAAAAGCTTGTTCATTTTTGTGTTGTCCGTCTTGATAATCCGAATGGGACTAAATGTGTTGGTTGATCTCTTTGAAACTTTTTGTTGAGATGCCTAGTACCGTTTTCAAATGTTTCTGGTGTGTGTTCCTTGACAAGATGATGCCGTAATGAAAATATTGTGCTACTGCCAGAATAATTAAGTGTTATTTGCCATCAGGGGATCAATGGAGAAGAGTCATAGAGATGTCCAAATCATCAGATTTTGACATAGCTTGGAATGCAACTGTTCTGTTACCATTGTTGCACTTATATATAGTTGGAAATGACATATGCTTGGAATGAAATAAATGAATTCTTTTTCAAGTTTCACTTGGATGATGAGGGAATGTAACTTCCCCACCAACTCGCACTTCCAATTTTGTTCCACCGAACTTCCTCTCACAGTCTCAGATAAAAAATACTAATTCTTCCTTACTTTCCTAAGATGATCCATTCGTAGTTCTTAAGGGCAAACAAGTGGTGAGACATACACCTCGGTGGTGCAAGGCACAAGCCATGCTTTTAGGTTGAATTGCTGGATTTCAATAGGGCAGCCAAGAGACTGAAACCCCTAGAGCTCATATTTTCAATTTGTTGCTGTGCAAAAGAATAGAGCATCCTTAAAACAGGATAGGGTGATGAACTATTGTCTACAAAAATGAAATTACAAACTTAAAAATAGAGAAAGCCAGATATTCAACATGCCCATCTCTTCGTTGCTTCCACCTCCTGGTTCTAGTTACTTTTTGTTCTCTCATTTCTTCATTCCTTTTTTCCATTTGTCTTCCCTTTTTACGCTTTTCACATCTTCAACAAGGACCAGAGACAAATTTTTTCCCCTCATCATTTTTATGTCTTAGTTTATTTTCCCGCTGATTTCATTTATAATTTTCTTTGTAATCCAATAACATGCAATGAATCTACTAAAATTCATGAATATCCACGTATATGAAACACTCAGTTTTCTTCGTTTAGGTTCTAAAATTAGTTGAATGTTCCCAATTTAATAATAACTTGCCGAAGATTAGAAAAATATGCTTCGAATCTGCTCAATGTAAGGTATTGCTTTGTTAAGTGCCACACTGCCACTGATTGAATTTGCTGAATTTTTTTTTTAGTTAAGCGCCAAAATGCATAGAACAAATCTGTTTTAATCTTATTTACTGAAGTATTGAAATATTATTGATATATGCGGGACATGATGCAGTTTCCTCAAGCCAAAATTGAATCCCAGTTACTTCAGTGACATCTTTTGTTTTCTTAAAATAGCATATTATTTAGTTTAGTTTCTTGTATTTCATTGTAGAATGAATCGTCTGGAGATGATTTACCAGACCTTGATGCTCTTACTGATGCGGAGCTGGATGCACAATTGAATTCTATACGTGACAAACTTGCTTTGGTAACTGCTGTCCTTCACCCATCATAGTGCTGGGCAATACATTTATGTGCGGTTATCATCACTTATATTTATTTTTTCATTATGAACACACAGGTTGGGAAAGAATCTGCTGAACTTGGTAGAGAACTTCGTGCGTTGGAGAGGCTGTCTTTGTCGAGCAAGCAATCTGCAGGGTCAGTTGATGAGGCATTACAGTTGTACAATAAACTCGATCAAACTCAAATGTTCCAAGGTATGTACAGTTAAGTTTTTGATGACAAAGAATAATGAAAACCCTTCTAGTCATACAAGCAAGGCATACACTCCTGTTGCATGTTGCAAAAGTATTATTTATAAAAAAATATAGAAAATAATACAAAGTTACATTTAAGTCTTGTTGATGTAGGATTCCAAGTATATGTCATGATTGGATTTATTTATCTCTTTTATTTTTTTTATAATTATTAAGATGTTGATTCTTGGTTGTCACAGAACTGACAACAATGGCATCAGAATTTCGTGCAAAATTGAAGAATCTAAAAAGGCAGAGGGTAGAGAAAATCGAACGTGATAGAACAGATACGCAATCTGTAAGCCATTACGATATTCTCAGAGCGTCTCGTGGTCACGGCAGTGGTAACTGACTGCAACAAACCACACATATTATTGCTATTTGGGATGATTATGAAGAAGATTATACTCATTGTTCTTTCTGCTGATTTTGTAGGTCTGTTTGGGGCAACACTGGAACAAATTCAGGAGTTTCTGGATGAGATAGCCACATCCTAATAACTGTTTCAGAAATGTAGTTAACAAATCTGCAGAACAATTTGTATGTCTTTGTTAATATGTGTGATTGTTGAGTGTTTTTCTTTACTTCCAAATTAAAGGGGACTAGGATTTGCATCTTTGATTGATTTTGCTGTAAATGTAACAAATTACTTTTTGAGTATTTAAATCTTGAATATTACTAATGCTGGCACAAGTATGCATCATATGGATGTTTACCAACCATCAAAAGATATTCTATTTTCTCCGGCCTCTTTGGGATACTACCCTGCCGCCCTTCGAGCGGTTACTGCATTACTAGGCCGAAAACGTCTCCACGGATCACCTATGTCGTCTCAAAGGTTGGTCCCCACGCTCGGAGCCCCGCCGAGTGTTTGACGGAATTATATTCAACAATGAATTAGACTTGTTGGAGATCAGGTGGAAAGAACTTTACCCATATGTTGCTAAATTCGTCATCTTGGAATCAAACACAACCTTCACAGGTATCCCCAAACCACTCTACTTCGCTACCAATCACCACAGATTTGCCTTTGCCTTTAAAATGACTGCTTATAGTCATGCTGATAGAGTGCGGAGGAAAGACTTTTTGGAATATCCTAGGATTCAGAAATTAATATGTAGAGGAGATGATTTATTCGACATGTTGCCCGAAGAATATTCGTTTCAAGATTTGATTAAAAAGATGGGTTCCATTCCCAGGTCAGTTTCTGCTGTTCATCTTCCTGCTTATTTGATTCAGAATGCGGACAAGTTCAAGTTCCTTTTACCTGGAGGTTGTTTGCGTTCTCCTGGGTAAATGTAAGTGAGATAGCTTATTGCAATATGTTTGTATCCCAAGGAGGATGTATTATTCTTTAAAAAGCTTCCAAGAGGTTGAGACTTAAAAAAAAAAAAAGAAGATGGTAAATTAGATCAACATTATACTATGCATTATTGATATGATATTACTATTCTATTATTGGTCGGTTCAATATTATATTAGTTTCATGGGCAGTTTCGTGTTGGAGATTTGAGATTTTAGTTGCCATATTAAAAGGAATTTAATATTACTAATTATATTGAGCGGTTCAATATTATATTAGTTTCATGAGTTCATGTTTGAGCTCTCAGATTTTAGTTGTCATTATTATTTGAGACAAGAACCTCTCTTAACCTAATTTTTTACATCCATTCCAGAGCTTGTTTAAATGCACTCAAATTCTTATCCACTTAAGCCAATTTTTTACATCCGTTCGAGCCTTTATTTAAATGAACTCAAACTCTTATCCTCTTAAGCTAACCGACTGCTCGTTAGTAAAAGAATTTATACTTTGTCCATAATAATTGAGATATTAATATTGATATCAATTTTGGTAAATTACTATAATTATTATTATTATGGCCAATTTAAAATAATTTCCCATCAGTTTAGAATGTTTTTATTTAAACTCCCCATAAAATTATAATACATAATAAGATATAAATACTGTATTAGAACGTTTTATTACTAGATTTTGTAAAAATTATATGACAATATTTTGAGAGATAAGTACTATATTATGTGAAAATCATAGGATATTTTGACCAAATGGAGAGTTAATAAAAATATGATGATCAATTGAGGATTTATTCCACAACTTTTATTATGGTCCAAATAAATTATATTTTATGTAAAATTTGGAGATCTCAATAGGGCATAGAATCGAAGTATATTGAAAGGCAAGTAAGTGAGATAGATAAATCGATAACGTACATAGATTCTGGTAGCTGACAAATTGCGATAACAACTATATAGTTGCAGGAATGTGTGTGGGTCGAAGGCTTTTCACAATGGCGAAGAAGAAGAAGAGCTCCTCCACCATTCAAGCTCTCTACGACCTCTGCAAAGACACTTTTACGCCTTCCGCAGCATCGCCACCGCCTCCGCACGCCATTGATAAGATCTCCTCTTTGTTGGGTACTTTTCCTTTACCTTTCTTCGCCTTGTTTCCGATTGATTTTGAGCTTCTTTGGGAGTTTTCTGGCGATTCTGTCACGTGGGTTTTTCTTGTACGATGATTTTAATTGTGGGTTTTGGGATCAGTTCGGGAAATTCAAGAAATTGAGAGTTATGCTGGCTTCTTGGAGAAAATTTGTTTGATTCCGTCAGCTGACGTTGTTTGATTTTGATGGTTTTAAATGTGCGTTTTCTTGAATTTTCATCTCATATTCAGTATGGGAAACGAGTAAGGGGAGAAACTTTAATTGGAATTGGTTTGATATTTTGTTCTTAGGGAAGTGAAATTAAATCAATAGGCATGCTTAAAGAAGATCGTAGATGAAGGAAAAGTGCTTGCTATAGCAGTTCACACTTCTTCGAGCTAGTGATTGATTATTGTTTAAATCTTTTATATGTTTAAAGCTGGTTGTGCTGCCAGCATTTAATGGAAAAACATTTTTAAGTTTTTCATTTTGAATTGCTTTGATTATGTTGGTTGTTTTTGCTCATGCTCTCATCTTGATATGCTCTAGAAAGCCTGAATTTTTTACATGACATTGGCTCATTCATACGAGTTCTTGGGATTTGGACAAATCATTACTTGCCTACACATGGTGTTGGTTGCTTATCAATGATCAATGTTCTTTCTTCAAATCATGTCTAAAATAATATCAACCCTCCAAGTTAAAATGTTAAATCCTGCAACCATTGGTAGGGTGGCGGAAAAGTTTCAATCAGAATATAAAAGAATGCATATCTTGCAGATTCTGTTAATCCAGCTGATGTTGGTCTTAGTGATGCAAGCAAGGAGGATGACAGAGGTCATGGTCCTCTTGGAATCTTTTCATTCAACAGAGTAGATCGATGGGCTCAACCAATAACTTACGTGGATGTACACGAGGGAGAAGATTTCACAGTATGCCTTTCCTCCTTCTGGTTATGGTTTTTCTTTATAAAATTTTATTCAAATGTTTCTCAAATGATTTTTTACGTTTAACCTATCTTGTCATTGTCCCCAAGGATGGGGGGAGCGGGGTTGGTAGGGGCGCCCGCCCCATTCATTTTTTGCGGAGAGTGGAAATTTTTTAGAGTTTTTTTTTTTTTTATCCTTTATTATTATGTACAAGTTTGTAAAATTTTGTAATTTTGTGAACCCCTTCGTAAAAAAACAAAATAATAAATAATAATTATAAAAAAGCACTTTTTAATCTCGGACCCCTTCACCCAAATTTGGATGGTACCAATCGATACTATTCCAGGCCAATGATTAATCATGTGAATTTATTGCAGATGTGCATATTTTGCTTCCCTACTTCCTCTGTTATTCCACTGCACGACCATCCTGGTATGACTGTTTTGAGCAAAGTGTTATATGGTTCCTTGCATGTGAAAGCCTATGATTGGGTCGAGCCACCACGTATCCGGAAAATTGAAGGAACCAATTCTGAAGGTATGATTCTATATTCATGCAATTAATAGTCGATGTAAGTGATGATTGGAGAAAATGATGAACATATTAGTTGTCATTTCGTTTTCTTAAAACTATCTGATGAAATTCAGTTCCTTTATCAGTGAGGCTGGCTAGATTGGCAGTAGATAAAGTTTTGACCGCACCATGTGATACGTCAATTCTGTACCCAAAGAGTGGAGGGAATCTGCATTGTTTTACTGCAATCACTCCTTGTGCTGTTCTCGACATCCTTGCTCCTCCTTATGATGAATTTGCTGGTAGAAGATGTTCGTACTACCGTGATTATCCAAGTTCAACCCTCCGTAAGTAGCTTCTTAATCCTTACTTTTGTATGACTCTTCAAAGTTTTTGATTGTGGAATCAGATGCCATTCCCCCCTGCGAAGTACAAAATTGACAAAGCCACCCCCAGGAAAAACAATAGCAGAACACCTCCTTGTGTTTTCAGAGAAGTACAAGCAAAACGAGCGCAGTGCATACGTTAAGTTTACAGTAATTTAGGAAAACTTGTATAGACAAATGTTAATAAAAAGCTTTTGAAGAGATTGAGACAGAACAGATTGAGAAAACAAAGTGAATTTAATTAATCTTCTATTTACATTGTAAATGACACTCCAAAATAGTTGAGAGACGAACGGGTAGCTGCTACTTTGAGGGGGTGGGTGCTGGTCGACCGGAACCTGATATTGAGGGAAGGGCCCTTTTCTCGAGGGGCAATCTGTATTAATAGTTGCAGAAATTTGTAGGAGCCATGAATGACTTGTGAGTTTTTCTTGCAGCAATAGAAGACAGTGAAAAAGAAGAAGACTACGCCTGGCTTTCCGAGATAGACACACCTGATGACCTCTACATGCGCCCAGGAACATATACGGGTCCAAATATTGAGAAATGAGGAAGGTTCGTTCCATAAAAGATCTCTGTCGGTTACGATGACAGACACCACAATGAAACTGGAGAAACCTCGTTTCAGCAGGTACTGTAGAACCCCTCATTGTATAGCAGAACTTAGGATGTTAGAACGGTTTAGCCACGCTGCTTTGTTGTATCTGTATGCGTACAATATACAGTATATCTGTAGAGTTTTGTTCAAGGGATAGTTACAGACGCCCCACTTGGGTTTGGAGAATGCATGTACAATGATGAGTTTTTGTGATTCTACTGATATCGAATAATTTGACAACAAACATGAGTACTTTTGCAACTGTTACATATTTATTGAGCAATTATGAACTAATTTCTCAAAAACAATTGTCAGTTTGTAATTTCATCCATATTTTGGCAAATATTATTTCAATATAAAATAGGGTTAATTACATTTAGCACCCTTTGGAGTTTCTAAATATTACAATTGGTCAAATCTTATGACAAAATTTGTGACTTTTGACTTGGAGATCCTGAGAAATTGTTGGGATTCCAATCATTTTGGTCAAATCTCAATCACAAAATTCCATAAAAATCGCCAAATGTATGATCCTAATTTTCTTGAAATTTACTACAAAATGATCCATTAGTCCATCAAACACCCATTTTTGCCATCCCCTTTCTGCTCTCTTCCTCTCTGCAATTCCCCTTCAACACATATTAATTCAACATAAACAAATCATTCTAAGAAAAAGAAAACACACATACACACAGAGGGCATTCAAAGAAGTTCCCTAATCTCAGATCCTAGAGTGTTGTTCTTCCCCTCTAGTGATCTGAATCTCATCCAACAAAATCCATAAAAGAAGCAAAAATTTCAAAACAGAAACATGGCGCGCGTAAGCAACGGTATACTTACAGTGATCAATATCATCACCCTACTCATTTCGATCTTTGCGATCCTTGTATCCGTGTGGCTCTACGTAAAAGAGGGATCTCCGTGCGAGAGCTTCATCCGACTGCCGATCATGATCATCGGCGCTTGTCTAATGGTGGTTTCGATGATGGGCCTTCTGGGATCCTGCTGCCGCGTCTCCTTCTTCATGTGGCTTTATCTGATCACCCTATTCCTGATGATCTTGGGCTTGATGGCCCTCACGATATTCGCGGTGGTGGTGACGAATAAGTCCATTGGAGATGCGCTATCGGGGAAGAAAATTGGCGGGACTAGATTGGATAGTTACTCAGGGTGGCTGCAGAAGTTCGTGCAGAATGGCGATAATTGGGGCAAGATTAAGAGCTGTCTGGCTCATCACGCGAAGATATGCGAGAAAGTGGCGCCGGGTAAGGATATCGAATATTACTCGACGAAGTTGCCCATTCTTCAGGTACGTAATATTGTTCTAATCGTGACCCTCCAAACTTCAAAATTATTCCTATATATGTATAGTATTTGAATCTCAGACCAAGAAATGATCTTCTAACTCTGGGTGGGTCCTGACTCCGACGCCCGACTCCATGGACACAGTATTTGCATGATCATGGATCACGATTGATGCATGATTGCATGCGATATATATTTATAGAACTTAAATTGGTTTAAAGATATGATTATTGACTAATGTACGTGCATGCATGCATGCAGGCGGGTTGCTGCAAGCCACCAAACACATGTGGAATGGAGTTCAAGGATGCAACTACATGGATGATGCCGAATATTGGTCCGTCGGTGCCCGACCCCGACTGCAAGACGTGGAGCAATGACCCGTCGGAGCTGTGCATGAGCTGCGAGTCGTGCAAGGCGGCGTCCCTCGACAACATAAAGAAAGAATGGTGGATCCTGTCGATAGTTAACGGGTGCCTCATCTTTTTCATCTGCTTGATATATTCGATCTCGTGCTGTGCTCTGAGCAACAACGAAATGCATGGATACAGACAGCAGTATTACCACTGATCACATTAATCACTATACATTTGGTTTGTATTGTATTGGTATTTGAAGAGAGTAGCTATATATATAGATATATGTGTGTGTGTAGGGATCATTCTCGTCCCACTTACGATGATGATGAAAAAGATATAGGTAAGTAATTGTTGTAATATAGGATCTCTATTTGATTCTGGGATTTATTTGAGTTTTGGTTAATTATCTTGTATGTTTTTTTTTGAGTGGTGTAAGGGATTATTATTATTTTTCTTTAATTCTGAACACGATTTTCCGATGTTAATTAATGTTTGTTAAAATCGGCCCTGATAATGGGTTGAGAATATTTTATTTTATTTGACTGAATTCGGTATAAAGGCCGTTTATAGAAGGAAATAAAAGATTAATATAGTATGACATAATTTTAGAAGCTTATAACTAGAAGCTCATAACCGCTTTAATTTTATATGGCTAATTTATCATCTCTCTCATTCCAATTTATTAAATATGCATTATAATTATTTGTGTATGGATAAAATTTTAATGTCACATTAAGTTATGGGACTTGACATCCTATGGGACTTGACATCCTATAGAGATAGATGTTATGAAACAAGTTTTTATGGTGTGATCTAAATAAACTCCAAATCGAATTCTAACTAGTACGGGGATATTGACTTGACTTGTTTAAAATTTGCTCATATGACGTATCTTTAGAAAAGATTACTTTGTTTTAGTTTTGAATGTGAAGACATTCACATGCATATGTGGGTGCTTGTTAGAGAGCAAGTATACTGTGATCCCGACGGGAACACCTCAATTGGGTAAGGCTTGTACGCTTTAATAATGATGTGGGTTCCCTACTCATGGTAGTGTCTAAGTGTTCATTAAACTTGAAGCTCCATTAAAGCTCTGTGCATAACAAGGTGTCACGGGCTGACTCATTTGCATGCAGTGGCGGAGACAGAGATTTTATTCAGGGGGGTCGACCAAAGCATAATATTAAAGAAAAAATAACAAATGAAATTCAACTTTTTATTTAAAGCACTTACAAATTTGTATCTCACAAAAGTCCGCTTCGGTTACACATATTCTGAAAACGATGCATAATCAAAGCATTAGAAACACTATCAAACATATCCTTTTCAATATATGTAACCAAGCAATCATTCAGCCATTCGTTGCCCATCCTATTCCTCAACCGATTTTTGATGTATTTCATTGCAGAAAATGCTCTTTCCACTGTAGCTGTTGCAACTGGTAGAATTAAAGCCAACATATCTATACTCTAACCAACTACCATAAATATTAAACCACTCGGGATTAAAACGACGATGCATAACATTATCGATATTTCTTTGTGGAAACTTATGCTTGTGTGGTTGACAAGGTCCTCTTTGGAGGTAATCTCTTCTAATTTCATCTTGTTGATTTGGATCATATTCGGAAATTTTATTTCTTAATCCCGGATCACTTGGAAGATCACTCAATTCGATTCGTATCCTCTTGTTCTTTTGACTTTCTTGAGGAGGTGGAACTGATTGAATCGAATCCTTTGACTTTCTAATAAGAAACTTCTCCATATTGATAATTGATTAACAAACCCTAGTTCAAAGATTAAAAAAAAAAAAAGGTAAAATTAATTGTTGAAAGGAAAAAGAACCAAAATATATATAAGCCAAATAATACTTACGAAATTACCTTGATATTCCACTCAAATAATGGCCGAAATAAAGGGGAACTCCGAACTTCCAAAGAATGAAACAGGGGAATTGGGTTTTAGCTGTGGGCATTGCGTGGCTGTTGGCTGTTGCTATGGGGAACTTCTAATTTTCCAAGTAAAATTTGACTTTAATTAGTCCGATCATTCAACATTTCTTTTTTACCCCATTAGTCTATTAATTATTTATTCTTTGGGCCATTAGCTTTTTTTTTTCCTTTTGCTCCAGAACTTTGGGTCATTAATAGTTAGGCTTATATACATACATATATATATTTATATATACTTTGTGTATTTTTTTTGGGCCCATTAGCCTAGTGTTTGTGTATTTTTCTTTGGACATTGATCTTTGGGCATATATATATATATATATATATATAATATTATTTTTTTATCCCAATTATTATTAATATATTATATTGACCCTGACTAGTATTAATTTTAATTTTTATGAGGGGGGTCAATAATAAAAAACTCCAAAAAATTACATACGTAATAAGACAAATATATATATATATAATAAATTTTTTTTTTTTTTTGAGGGGGGTCACTTGTACCCCCTCAAATAGGCGTGTCTCCGCCAGTGTTTGCATGCACAGTGGAACATTTTTCGCCCGTGAGACTCCCATAGGTTCTCCAAAACCTTCAGTCCGCCTTCCATCTTCGAGTCTTTATGATGACCCTTGTTCTTTTTATCATCATTCGCGCACTAGCAATAGCTTCCGAATGCTTCTTCGTGCCGCGTTCCGTGCTAGCACTCGTTCATTCATGTTCTACAAGCTAGCATGTTTGCCATACATTCCACAATCTCGGTCCCAACGATGCATCTCTCGATGGCATGAGATCAGACGTGCCCCGTCTTGGTGTTAAGGATCGCTTGCGCGCCCAAAACGCAATACAAGTACTCGTTGCTCGCTCGGGACGCTTTGGTCTGAGAGCGTGCCTCGACGCCCTTCGCTTGCTTCTCGCCCGAGTAGGGCAACTCATAAGTCCAAGATTAATTCTCATTGCCATAATCCCACGATTGTCCCACATGAAGCTTAGGACTTACTTTCAAACTCATCGGCAACTTGCCGTCATGCCACAATGCATCGTTGCCATAGAACGTATACCTTAAGCCTACGAACCTGTGTCGTCTGTGAATCCTTCGTACTTATCCACGAGTTAGTTTATGGGACTTTGGAGAACTTGTCCTGATCACTCAATCGGCCTTGAGGTATTTCTCGGGTCAAGCAACGTTCAAAAGAGAGCCCGCACATAACCTCTAGGCCAAACTAATGCCCAACGCGGACCCCACCGTCCCATGCTGCTTGTTCGGTTCCCAGGCCGAAATGAAGATACTAAGTTCCCCTTTTGAATTCCTAGTGCCTGCCCATGTAGGAAGCCCTTGCCCACATGGTGCTCGTTTTGTGCCATCACAGCACGGGGAGGGCTGGCCGAAGCTCACCAAGCATGTCCCCTTATAGTACTCTTAAGAAAAAAAATCCATTTTTTCTCCTTACCAATCTTTGAACATAGCCGAACAACATGACTTTTATAAATATCGCTGTCCGACCTCCAAACCATCTGCCGTAATGAAGCCCTTGACCTGAATATCCATCCTTAGAATTTTCAGCCCTATTTGGAATTTCATCGTTCGAGAATTACCCCTGTAATATGTTGAATCTACCAAACTGCCCCTCAATGACATCAACCTATTGTTAAGGCTTGTTCTTAGCTCGATGTCAGAATGAGTTGAAACTTGACGGAGTCATTTCTAACACACGAGGGAAGCTGCCCATAAAATATCTCCACAAACAACTTTTGTTTGATCCCTCTTCTTGAATACTATTGGCTTGCCCAGTGCTGCCAATCGACTCCCGGTTGCCCTACAACTCCAATGCCCAAACAGAGACGGAATGAACCCAAACTTGGTGAAAATCATCTTCATGCATCAACGAATATGCCTGTAGAATAGTATTCTGATCCCACTTCATTAAGACCCTCTGCTCCTTATCGTAAAATGCTAACCAGCGGGACAACTTTCCCTTATCGTTCACAACTAACACCATCAAGTCGTGGGACCCATGACACAAGGTCCCTCTTCATGCACCCAAGTGTGACCCATGACACAAGGTCAACCTTTGATATGCACATGAATCTCGCTAAGGTTGTATTGTCATTGTTCGAATCATGTATGAGAGCATATGAGATGCCAATATATAATCTAGCACTTGTCTAGAAGAACGAATGAATCACTCACAAATTCTATTGCAACACATTTCACTTAAATCCTTGCACAAAGTAATAAGATCTAAACTAGGAAAGAGATTTCCTAAAATGTTAGATCGAGTGTGATGGGCGTCAAAACCACCAAAAATAATTCCCAAGTACCGAATACAAATAAATTGCAAATAGTGGTAAAAGGGGTCGATCCACGGAGAGATTGGATGATATTGTGACTTTCTATTAAACCAAGGAATGAAAACAAATAATTAAAAAGGTGGGGTTTAGAGATTTTTAACTAAGCTAACAACAATTTAACTTAAAATAAATAATTAACAATTAAACTAATAAGAACTAGGATTAAACTCGGATAAAATTCAATAGACAATAACTAGTCGGGACTTCCCTAGTCATGCATTAGACCACGATCATCGATTCAATTATTTTAACAAATTTAACGTTAGACTAGCTATGGTTGCCAACTACCTCTGGCTCCCTCGTTTCTTCTTATTTTTAGAACAATTAAAAGAAACTCCTAATAACCATTCCCTGGCTAATTGATAATCCTATCGGAAACTCCCTCAAAGATTCAATCAAATTAACCGCTTTAAGAGCTAAAGAAACACTAGCCCTAATTGGTTTAGAATGAACTCGTACTTCACCTAATTAGATCGAATTATTCCACAATACGAATTCAGACAAGCCTTATATCCTAGTGTTGATTGCTACGTCGTTAACTATCTAGCTAACACTGCCAAATAAATTAACTAGCTATATGCGTATTGACAATTCTAAGACTTGGCCAGAATCAAAGAATTAACTTAACACAGAATAACACGAAAATCGGGAATAAAAAGAATAACGTAAACTAATTAAATTAAAAGGGAATATCTCACAAGTCTATGCATCACATAGGAAAATCTCAACTAGAAAATAACTTAGCTACTCATAATGAAATTCAACAAACGAAACTGGAAAATCAACATAGTATATGAAATAAAAGAGTAAACTAAAGGGAAGAGATAAACTAGCTGCTGCTTCGTTTTTTTTCGTCTCTCAATTCTGCCGTGTTGCTTCTCTTTTTTAATGCAGTGGCGTGCTTTTAATTCTCCACTCCTGCTTCCCATGATCTTCCCCCACGTTCTGCTCCAATAAAAGGCCACCCTCTCAATAACGTGCTGCAGGAATAAATGACACTAACTCGCACGCTCTTAATGTCTTGTTCCCTAATTCTCCAATTGAAAACTCTAAAGAAATCCATGGGCCACCACGAATTAACCCCAAAGTTGACATCTCCTAATTGGGCTCTGATTAACAAATATCTTTTAATTCCAAAGTCCACCCAAGTAATTGAGATTGATGTTGCGTGCCGCTGATCCACCTGCTAGCCCATGTCACTCCACTTGAATTCCAAAAGGAATTGGAGTTAATGACCCAATTACGTGCTATGAATATTGCTTTAGATCATCCAAGAAGATTAGATTATTTCCCACATTCTTCGATCATGACACACTTTCGCCAGTAATCCACAATTTCTCCTACAATGCCTACAAATTATAATTTCCTGCACAAAAGCATAAAACTCAATTAATGATCCACCACTAATTCAAATTCTGGGGCAAAATATAACAATTCAAGTTTAATGATTTGACAATTATACGACATATCAGAGTGAAACTGCTATTAATTAGAATTAATTCATAGCTTTAAAACTAGTAGGGTCCTATCATTCATACACTAGTTTCTAACCTGAGGATTGAGCGATAGAAAGATCTTATGATCTCATGATATCCATGAGACTGAAAGGTTTACAACAAAATCTTCATCTATTGGATGAGTGGTCAAGAGCTTTCACTTGACATTGATCCTTATCTGTAGGTATTGATAAATTAAAAGGAGTTTTAATTCAACAACGATTAATTAAAGAAGCTCAATTGAATGAATAAGATAATTGATCATGTGAATACTACATTAAGAATGTGGTCCTACTGCTATTCATTGGTGGACCTAAGGAGTCACAAAATGACTCGAATTGAGTAAACATGAATATCAACAGATTAATGGAGACTGGTCAATAAATTAAATGAGTTTAATTTATAATATGAGAGAGTAATTAATTAATAATGATATTAATTAATTTATTGCTTAGTTGTTGAACAATTGTGATCAGATGTTAAAGAGCTAACATTAATTTAAATAAGTGTATTTAAATTATCTGAACTTAAAATTTAATCCTAAATAATTAATTTTTAAATCCACCGATTTAAAAATTATGTTAAACTTTTAATTTAATTAATAGTAATTAAAGTAAAGTCGACAACATTAACTAACTATAGGTTTTCTGACCTACTATATATGCCGTACTTGAATCAATAACGAATTTCTCCCATAAGGTATATATATTTTATTGTTATTAACATGTTTATTTTCGATCGGACAAGGTCGGATCACTAAATTGTAACATTCTTTATTTTCTATTAACGCGATAGCTGCATACGAAAAATTAAAATACGAAAATTTTGATTAAACTAGTATAATATTAAATCGTTAATCTGCTCCATTATTTCATTTCTATTCTTATTCTTAGAAGTTGCATTATAGTGTCAATGTTCTTACCTACCGCGCGCATAAATTCCAACCATAATTCGATTTTGAACCAATTGTGAATTGCACTAGAAAAAACTATCATCAACTATTTCTTACTTTAAATCATGCCCTATTGCCATCATCTAAAGAATCACAGTTTCCTTATTCCACGATGTTGTAATCAAAGTGGTATTGACAAACATTTGCTAATATATATATATATGTATATATTAAATTTTGTTTCAGTGTCTAGATGTATATATGTATAATCTCTTATATACATTATAGTTTTGATGAAAGAAATCAAGACTATAATCTATAGGCAATTGATGAGACATAACTATTGAACAGTACCATGCTATATAAGTACTTCTTGCATCTAATTGTGGTGATCCATTATAATAATTAGAACATCAAAGCTATATATAAAGAGTTGGAGCAAGTATCGTGGCAGAAGTGTCGAACATTATTTAGAATTATAATGCCTAAAATTACACAAAGGAAAAATTAGGCAAAAAATAAACTAAATGTAACCCAAAAAGGCTATTAAAAGGCGTAACGAAAAGAACACCAAATCTAACGAGGTTCGGCCAATTTAGCCTACGTCCTCGGGCACTGCTCAAAATATATTTCACTTAAGAAATATTACAAAGTAGAGAGAGACTTTGTTTGATGCACTAAGCTAGAAGGGGGAGGAGGCTATTTATAATGTTAGCTCCTCCCCAAACTATTCCAAAACTCCAATGTGGGACAAATAACAATTTCCCAATTCTAGGATTCCAATGTGGGATACAAATTATACCACAAACCAACAAATCTCCACCTTGGCACAATTTGTGGTCCCACCAGACACAAACGAACTTCATCTCTCCAAACAGATTGTAGTGCCTCCAAATGCGCCCGCAGGTGCCAACTCAAAAGTGTAGGATATTAACCAAGTCTAAACAATGTTTAAACTTGGCCTTTGCCACCACTTTGGTCATCATATCTGCAGGGTTCTCCATAGTCCGAATCTTCTGAAGAACAATCTGCTTTTCTTCGAGAATTTCCCGCACAAAGTGATAGCGAACATCAATATGCTAAGTCCTTGCATGAAAAGTTTGGTTCTTCGCTAAATGAATAGCAGTCTGACTGTCACAATACACAACGAGGTGTTTTTGACCAACTCCCAAATCTTCAAGTAATCCTTGAAGCCAAATTGCTTCCTTTACAGCCTCTGTAACGGCCATATATTCTGCCTCTGTTGTAGACAATGCCACCGTTGACTGTAAGGTTGACTTCCAACTAATTGATGCCTTGGCTAAAGTGAACAAGTAGCCAGTTGTAAATCTTCGCTTTATCCAAATCTCCAGCATAGTCAAAATCACAGTATCCAACTATGGTTTGACCAAGTGTTTCATCCTGCTCAAGCAATAAACCAACGTCTGCGGTATCTTGAATATACCACATAATCCATTTCACGGCTTGCCAGTGAACTTTTCCCGGATCATGCATGTATCTGCTCAGAACACCAACAACTTGTGAAATATCTAGTCTTGTACATACCATTGCATACATCAGGCTACCAACTGCATTCGCATATGGGACTTTTGCCATGTATTCTCGTTCTTCTTCTATCTTCGGAGATAACTGGCTGCTAAGCTTAAAATGAGGGGCAAGCGGAGTACCTACAGGTTTTGTATCTTGACATATACCAAACCGCTATAGTACTTTGTTCAAATAATGCTTCTGAGTCAGCCAAAGCTTGCCTCTCTGCCAATCCCTGGTTATCTCCATTCCGAGAATCTTCTTGACTTCTCCCAAATCCTTCATCTGAAAGTCTTTACTCAATTGAGCCTTCGACTTGTCAATTCAATCCTGGCTATTTGATGCTATCAGCATATCATCAACATATAAGAGTAGGTAGATGTAGGTTCCATCTTGTAGCCCACGCAAATACACACAGTGGTCGTATTTGCTCCTTGTGTACCTTTGACCTAACATAAACTTATCAAATCGTTTGTACCATTGTCTTGATGATTGCTTCAATCCGTACAACTATTTGTCTAGTTTGCAAACCCAATTTTCTTTACTAGCAACTTTATATCCATCTGGCTGAGACATACAGATTTCCTCTTCCAAATCACCGTGCAGGAACATGGTTTTCACATCGGCTTGAGCTAGCTCCGAATTCAACTGCGCTACCAAGGCCAACAAAAGTCTAATGGAGGAGTACTTAACAACTGGAGAAAACACTTCATTGTAATCAACTCCCTCATTGTGAGCGTAGCCTTTAGCTACCAATCTCGTCTTGAAGCGAACATCGTCTTTGTTAGGAAATCCTTCTTTCTTTGCAAATACCCATTTACATCCAATTGCCTTCTTGCACTTTGGTAGTTGTGCCAACTTCCATGTCTTGTTCTTCTGAAGAGATTGCATCTCTTCCTCTATTGCGGCTTTCCATCTATTGTTTTTTGAGCTCCGGACAGCTTCTGAAAATGTGGATGGAACATCATCAACTATGGGAAGTGCATAGGCTACCATGTCGACAAAACGAGCTGGTTTCTGAATTTCTCATCTTGTCCTTCTAACTGCAATTAGCTCTAGTTGCTGTTGAGGTTCTTGGCTAGTAACCTCCTCTTCATCCGACTCTTCTTCTGCCGTAGAAGAATTATTAATAGTGTCTTTTGCTGAACTCACCACTATCTTCTCAAACTCCACCTGCTCTGGTGTATACTCTACTTGCTCCGGTGCACGCTCCACCTGCTTCGGAGTACCATCGGTCCCTTCTTGAGTTACCTTGTTCAAAATGGTAGATTCGTCGAAGGTAACATCCCTGCTTATTATCGTCTTCTTTGCCTCTAGACACCAAAGACGATATCCCTTAACCCCAGCGTTGAAGCCCATAAAGAGCACCTTCCTTGCTCGAGGACCCAACTTTGATTCATTCACATGATTGTATGCGGTAGAACCAAACACACGCAAAGAGTTATAATCTGTTGCAGGCTTTTCGGACCAATCCTCCAAAAGAGTCTTCCCACCTATTGCAGATGATGGCAAACGATTGACGAGATGTTGAGCGTATGTCACTACCTCAGCCTAAAACTTCTTGTCTAATCCAGCATTAGACAACATCCAACGAACTTTCTCCACTAACGTCCTGTTCATAAGCTCTGACACCCCATTCTGCTGTGGTGTTTCTCTTACTGTGAAGTGATGAATTATGCCGTGTTCCAGGCATACCTTCTGGAATGGATCGCTCTTGTATTCGCCACCGTTGTTTGTTCGGAGAACTTTGATTTTTCTTTCAGTGTGGTTCTCAACTTGAGTTTTCCACTTTAGAAAAACTCTAAGCACTTCACCTTTGTGCTTCATAGGAAACACTCAAACTCTTCTGGAAAAATCATCGATAAAGGTGACAAAGTAGTGTCTACCTCCAAGTGATGCCGTTGTGGAAGGTCCCCATACATTAGAGTGCATATAGTCCAAAATACCCTCGGTATTGTGAATAGTTGTGTCGAATTTCACCCTTCTTTGCTTTCTCAAAACCAGGAAAGCACGGACATGCCTAAAAATGTGTCCGTGCAGTGTCTGACACGTGTCGGATACGGACACGCCTCAGACACGGCTCCGACACTAGTCGGACATGGCTGAAAAGTGTCTGAAATTTAAAAAAAAAAAAAAATAGGACACGGTGTCGGACATGGCGGGGTGAAGTGTCCGACACGACTGGGCAAATTTTATAATTATATAAAGTTTTTTATGCATTTTTTAATATTTTTAGAATTTTTTGTGGAGAAAACTGAAATAACAAAACTTATTCTAGTTTTTAATTATACATACTTTTTAAAAAAAATTATTTTACTTTGATAATACTTATAAAATAATTTTATTTTTCTATAAAATATATTTATTTATATAAAATATAGCTGTGTCGGAGCCGTATCGTGTCCTAAAATTTTTAAAAAATTTATGTCGCCGTGTCCTTGTCGTGTCGTGTCCGTGTCCGTGCAACATAGCTCAGAACACAATGCTCGCAAAACTCCAATTTGCAAGTCTTCGTACCTTTCAACAAACCTTGCTTGGCAAGAATTTGCAAGGAGTTTTCTCCAGCGTGACCCAAACGCATATGCCATAGCTTCGTTGCCTCAGCATCTTTTTTGCTGCTAGAAGTCGTTGCTGCTACTGCTGTCCCAACAACTGTATTACCTTGGTAGAAATACAAGTTGTTCTTTCTCTCACCCTTCAACATCACGAGTGCCCCCGAAGTCGCTTTAAGAATTCCATCTCGCACCGTCACAACTAGGCCTTTTGACTTCAAGACCCCCCCCTAATGAGATGAGATTCTTCTTCAAGCTGGGCACTAACCGAATATCTTTCAGAATTCTGGTGGATCCATCGTGATTCCGTAGCTTGATTGAGCCTATCCCAACTATTTTACATGTCTGATCATTTCCCATGTAAACAACTCCTCCATCGAATTCTTCAAGATCGAAGAACCACTCTCGAACGGGAGACATATGATAGGTGTAGCTCGAATCCAATATCCACTCATCTGGTGAAGCCACTAAGGAAACATCTGACTCTGCATTGCTTTTGCATTCGGCTACATTGGCGTCTTGTGGAGTTTTTTCTTTTTTTCAACTTTGGATAGTCTTTCTTCTAGTGTCCTTTGTCGTGACAAAAGACACATTCATCTTTGGTAACTCTACTCTTTGACTTTGATCTCCCTCTTCTCCCCTTTGACTGGCTTCACTGACGACCTCTCACAACTAGGGCTTCTGTTGCTCCACCAGTGCTTCCTTTCTTGCCCTTCCTCCTCAGTTCATAACTGTATAAGGCTGTACACACTTCGCTGAGCGAAACATCAACCTTTCCATGGAGTAGGGTTGTCTCGAGAAACTCGAACTCCTCCCGAAATGATCCCAACAACATCAGCGCGAGATCCTTGTCTTCAAAAGCCACCTCCAAATTTAATAAATCAGCCACCAACTGACTAAATTAAGTGATGTTTTCATTCATCGTGGTACCAGGAACATACGTGAAGCAAAACAGTCATTTTTTATATGCAGCTTGTTCTAACTGTTTTTCTTCAAGAATTTCTCATCCAATGCCTTGCACAACTTGCTTGCAGAAGTTTCCTTGCAGAAAGTATACTCTGTTCTCTGGAGAGATACGAGCGAATTGTACCACATGCCAAACGGTTGATGGTCTTCCAATCTTTGTTATCAACCTCTTCTGGTTCCTTCTCTTCAATGGCGAGATCTAAACCTTGCTGGAACAGAGCGTCTAGAACTTTGCTTTGCCACATGCTAAAATGACCTGATCCATCGAAGATCTCCACCGCGATTCTCGTATTTACCATTTCAGTCCTTACCAAGTCGAACGAGCTAGAAGTCGAGGTGGAAGCTGCGTTAGTTGCGTCTTTAGGCGTGATCTCTTCCTTTGTCATTTCTGCTACACCTTTCTTTCAATAGCCACCAATGCTCGATGCCAACCGAGCCTACCGATGTTCGTCGATACGCGATGCCTGTCGATGCTCGTCGATGCACGATGCCTGTTAATGCTCATCGATGCGCAGTGCCGACCGAGCCTGTAGATGCACGTGTCGTACAAGCCTGTCGATGCGCGGTGCCGATCGAGCCTACCGATGCCCAATGCCTGCCGAGTCTGCCGATGCTCGTCGATGCGTGATGCCCGTCGATACGCGATGCCCACTGAGCTCTCTTCCGACACCTTTGGCTCTTGAAACTACTTGTTGCAGAAGTGTCGAACAATATTTGGAACTATAATGCCTAAAATTACACAAAGGAAAAATTAGGCAAAAAATAAACTAAATATAACCCAAAAAGGCTATTAAAAGGCGTAATGAAAAGAACACCAAATTTAACGAGGTTCGGCCAATTTAACCTATGTCCTTGGGCACTACTCAAAATATATTTCACTTAAGAAATATTACAAAGTAGAGAGAGACTTTGTTTATGATGCACTATGCTAGAAGGGAGAGGAGACTATTTATAGTGTTAGCTCCTCTCCAAACTATTCCAAAACTCCTATGTGGGACAAATAACAATTGCCCTATTCTAGGATTTTAATGTGGGATACAAATTATGCCACGAACCAACAAGTATGTTACTTTGATATCAAACAATTATTTTGAGATATCAAATTATGCTAAATGAATCCCAAACTATTGCATCAGCAACCAGCAACGTATAAACAAATGAACAAGTAAAGGCAGCCCCACCACATTCATTAGATTCCAATTCATGGCCACTTTGATAGGTTCAAATTAAGTAGATTAAACAAACAAATGATTAGTGGGGAGAAGAAAAAATAAAGAAATTTACTTATTCACTCTTTCTTTGACTTCTTGGTGGGTTTAGGAAAAGAAAAGCCCATCCAAAATTCTCAGAAATTTCCATGAAAAAGGCCCTAAGTCCTGGGTCATTAGATATTCATTTCTGATTCTCTCTCAATTTCCAGAGATCTCGAGCAACTTATCGGTTTCTTTTGTGCAAAACCGCAAATCATTCCATTTCAGGTGAACCACTATTTTCTTGTTTTAGTATGGTGTCTTACTTATATGTTCTACAGTTTCTGTAATTTTCAAACCTGTTGTAGCTTTACATTCCTGGTCAAATTCTCAGACTATACTCTAATATTCTGTCATTTTAGCTCTAATATTAACTGCTTTGAATTTTCGTGTTTTAAGTGTAAGAGATAACTTTATTAGAAATAGACGTATTACTTATTTCACTTATCAATTTCCATGTTTACTAAAATATTGTAAGAGCCCTATGCTATTGGCAAAGCCGAAGAAAATATAAGAATATACTACGCTATTTAACAACTCTAAAAAGAAGTTTTTAATTAACTAGGATAATATATTGTAGTAAACAAATTAAATTGGGTATTTAATTAAATTTTAACATGATCATATTAAATCCAACTAGATAATAAACCAAGAAAGTAAACATTTTCTAAGAGTAATTTCGTTTTCTCCATTTAATAACATGAGAGTACAACGAAATACTGAAATCCTAACAACCTATACAATATCTTCTACTTAAATATACGAAGAGATAATTATAACCAAATATATTATAAATATAATTCTAACAGAATATATCTAAAGATAATAACAGAATAACAAATCATTACAAAAGATATACACAATATCTGTCAAATATACATAATATGAATATTAGGTTCACACTCCTACTCAAATATACATAATATGAATATTACATTCACACTCCCTGCAAGGTAGTCGGTACAAGACATAGAGCTTGATATGAATCTTTAGTCATGTAGAAGGAATTCTAGCAAGCTGGCGAAGTACCGATCCAACTTGTGGAACTTTCGGAGGACGCATCAGAGAAAGGACTTCCAGAGGACGCAGAAGTTTTAGATGAGATCCTGGTAGAACTACCAGAAAATGGACTTCCAGAGGACGCTGAAGTTTTAGACAAGATCCTGGTGGACCTACCAGAGAATGTTCCAGACTGACTTCCAGACGAAATACCAGATAGAACATCTAGAGGAGTAAAGGTCGACAGAGCGCAGAGGAGTGACGGTCGACAGAGTGCATAGGAGATGACGGTTGACAGAGCATCGCAAGAAGAAGATCTAGTGACGGTCGACAGAGCGTTATAGGAGGTGACGGTCGACAGACCATCACAAGAGGAAGATCCGATGACTGTCGACAAAGTATAGAGTTGACGGTCGACCATGCAAAAACCTCTGATACCATATGTAAGAGTAATTTCGTTTTCTCCCTTTAATAACATCAAATCCTAACAACCTATAGTACTATACAATATGTTCTACGTAAATATAGTAAGAGATAATTACAACTGTTAGAACATGGTAATTGGAGGAAGTGATCTGAATTGTATTCATGTTTTTTGTGTTTTTTTCTTGTGTACCCAACATACAAGAGGCATCTCATTATATAGCAAGCTACACAAATCTAATCCTTATAGAAAAAGGCTAATTACATTCAATTAGGGATTACGATCAAACCTACCTAATTTATACGAGATATCTAACACTCTCCCTCAAGTTAAGTGATGGAATCACCAATCCTTAACTTGCTTAGTGCTGTCTGAAATATCTGACTAGTGACTACCTTGGTGAGTATATCTGCTGGCTGATCCTCTGACCGGAAGAAGGGGATTGTGATGATCCCATTTTCTAGCTTCTCCTTTATGAAGTGTCGGTCCACTTCCATATGTTTGGTTTTATCATGCTGGACGGGGTTCTCTGAGATGCTGATTGCAGCTCTGTTGTCACACTTCAAGTTACTCGGGCCTTTAGGGTTTATGACAATCTTTGTCATCAACTTCCTCAGCCAAATGATTTTGATAACACCTTTGGCTATACCTCTGAATTCAGCTTCTGCACTAGATAGAGCCATAACCTTCTATTTTTTACTCGTCCAAGTTACCATATTTCCTCCGACTAGAGTAAAGAACCCGGTGGTTGACCTTCTGTCATTCGGGTTCCTGCCCAAGGTTCATCAGTGTAGGCCTCAATATCTAGATAGCCATGTCCCCTGAACATTATCCCATTCCCCACAGTGTCTTTCAGGTACCGGATGATCCGTACAACAACCTCCATGTGCTCCCTTTGGGGCTGGTGCAAGATTTGGCTAATAATTCTCACGGCATATGTAATATCTAGTCTCGTGTGGGATAAGTAAATCAGTTTTCCAACTAGCCATTGGTGCCATTCTTTTTCTGCTGGCTCCCCACCTCCTTCTATCTTGAGTTTGTGATTCGCCTGTATTGGAGTCTCGACTGGTTTGCAATCCAGCATACCAGTTTCTGCCAACAGATCAAGAATATATTTCTTTTGTGAGATGAATATTCCCCACTTAGACTGTAGGACTTCGATCCACAGAAAATACTTCAATCCTCCAAGTTCTTTCATCTCGAACACCTTGAAAAGGTTCTCTCGGAGTCAATCAATCTATTCTGTACTGCTCCTTGTTATAATCATGTCATCTACATAGATGATCAAACACGTGATCAAGAGTACTCCCCATCTTTTAAAAAACAATGTGTGATCTGAGTTGCTCTGTATACACTCGTGATGCTGCATCGCTACTGTAAACCTGCCAAACCATGCCCATGGTGACTGTTTTAACCCGTACAGAGATTTACGAAGTCTGTATACTTCACCTTGCTCAAAGTCCCCGGTAAATCCAGGAGGAGGCTCCATATATACCTCCTCAGTCAAATCACCATGCAGGAAGACATTCTTCACATGAAACTGGCGAAGTGGCCAATCCTCGTTAGCAGCTACAGAGAGTAACACTCTGACTGTGTCTAATTTTGCCATTGGAGAGAAGTTTTCGGAGTAATCAATTCCGAAAGTCTGAGTGTACCCCTTTGCAACTAGTCGGGCTTTATATCTCTCAACAGAGCCATCTGCTTTGTGTTTCACAGTGAACACCCACCTACATCTGACTGGTTTCTTCCCTTTAGGTAGTATACATTTCTCCCAAGTTTCATTCTTTCTCAGGACATCCATTTCAGTTCTCATGGCCTGCTCCCATTCTTTACTCTGTCTGGCTTCCTGTACAATTCTCGGGGTTTCTTCTTTATAGGGTTACCAAAAAAAAAAACCTTAGCAACATCAGACATGCTCCCCCTGACCATATTCTCTATGGGGTATCTAGAAGATCGGGAAGTCTGATTAGGAGAATATCTGTGGGGAAGGACTCCCCTGGTACTTCTCTGCGGTAGAGTATACCTGTGACCTACTGTATTCTCAGAAACAACATCAGCAGTACCTGTGGTATCAATACTATCATGAATATCAGGAAGGGAGTTCATTTCAGTTACCTTATTTTGAACATCGTTCGGAGGAGGATCATTGGGCATAGTGGTGGTGGTAATGAGGTCTTCGTTGTTTTGTGTCACAGGAAAAGGCTCTAATGTAGGCTCTAATGTCGGATCTGGATAACTTAACCAATACAGTGGTTTACTTGAACTCTTCCCCTGATCACGGGACTGGGTAAGAAAATAGTACTCAGTTTCCACAAAATCACAATCCATAGTGATGTGGATTCGCCTATTGATCGGGTTATAGCACCGATACCCTTTCTGATGGGGGCATATCCCACAAAAGCACACTTCACCACACAGGGATCCAGTTTGGTTCGGTCAGATTTTGGAACATGGACAAACACAGTGGACCCGAAAATCCAAGGTGGCAGGGTAAGGTGAGGTGGTACTTCAGTCTAGGTTTGTAGGATTGATAGTGGTGTCTTGTGGGTAAGGATTTTAGTGGGAATTCGGTTCGTGAGATAGGTTGCGATGGCAACAGCTTCGGGCCAGAAGTGATTTGGGATATTGACTTCGGTTAACATAGCCCTGGTCATTTCAAGTATGGTACAGTTCTTTCTTTTGGCTACCCCATTTTGTTGAGGGGTGTTAGAGTATATAGTTTGGTGGATAAAGCCATGCTCCTGAAAGAACCTATTCATTTCTTGATTAACATATTCTCGCCCATTATCTTAACGAAGTACCTTAATTTTGTGATTGAACTGAGTTTGCACCATTTTAAAGAAAGCAACGAACGTATCATATATTTCAAATTTGTAACGGAGAAAATACACCCATGTCATACGAGAATAATCATCAATAATTAGCACAAAGCACCGAAACTAGTTTTGATTTGTAACCGGGGTATGTCCCCAAACATATGAATGTACCAAAGAGAAAGCAGACTGATACCGTTATCATTGAGTTTATAAGAAGTCCTATGACTCTTAGCAGCAAGACAAGTTTGACAAGGTAAGTTTAAAGGCTGATTATTCTGGAAAAGAGTAGGGAATAACAGTCGTAAATACCCGAGTGAAGGATGATCAAGGCGTCTGTGCCAGAGTCAAATTTGTGTGCCTGTTGTACACGTTGAAAGAAGGGCTTTAGAGGGGATTTCAACTTCGTCAACACAATAGAGTCCTCCACAGTTAGTATCACGTCCAATGATCTCCTTCGTATGAATGTCTTGAATTAAGCAGAAACGAGGATATATTAGCACCACACAGTTCAGTTCATTCGTTATATGGCTCAAAGATAGCAATTTATAAGATAAAGAAGGAACACAAGGACAGTTTCTCAATTTCAGTTTCAGTGAGACAGAAATTGAGCCCTCATTTTCAAATACTACCAAGTCGCCATTTGCAGTTTGGATATGGGATTGGTTTGGGGTAACTGGGTTTAGTATATCGGATGGGTCAAAGGTCATTGTATCGGTTGCCCCACAGTCAATGATCCACCGGTACGATTTTTTCGATTGAGTTTGGGTATTGCTACGCAACAGGTTTGCAATCTGAGGTGAGTGTTTTGGGTTGGTATCGATTTGGGTTGTCATATTTGGTTCTGGCCTAATCTCGGCCACGGGTTTGGGATTGGAATGGGACGATGATGTTAAAGCTGAGTTCCAAGAATTCTAACACTACTCTGATACCATGTTAGAACATGGTAATTGGAGGATGTGATCTGAATTGTATTCATGTTTTCTGTGTTTTTTTCTTGTGTACCCAACATACAAGAGACACCTCATTATATAGCAAGCTACATAAATCTAATCCCTATAGAACAAGGCTAATTATAATCAATTACAATCAATTAGGGATTACGGTCAAACCTACCAAATTTATACGAGATATCTAACAACAATCAAATATATCCTAAATATAATTCTAACAGAATATAGCTAAAGATAATAACAAAATAACAAATCATATAAACAATATTTATCAAATATACATAATATGAATATTATTTTCACTAAGTTCGTATTTCATGTCCTATTTTACTCACCTACACTTGCCACGTATATTAATAGATGGTCCAGATTATAAGAGAGAAACTTTTAATTTTTTTCATATCTCAACCGTACATCAATACACTTAACTTATCTATATAAGTAAATAACAGATAATATATAAAATTGAAATAAGAAATTCAAACCCGGTATTAACATCTAAAAACCAAAGAATTTGCAGAATTCAGAATAGAATTGTATCAATTTCTTTCCGATTTATTTGAAAAGGTGGTAGCAACTACCATAAAAATAGTAGATCCGTGATCTGATTGAAATTGAGTAGAATAAAAAATTAAGCTTATATCATGGGTTAACGGTCAACTCCGGAGCAATCCAATTTTATTTTTATTTTTTATTTTTTTACACACGAACTCTCAGTGATCAGAGGGATTCGAACTCGGGTCATTACCTTCGAAAAGGAACCCTCAAACCACTTGACCAACCCTTATTGGTCGACAGAGCGTCATAGGAGGTGACGGTCGATAGACCATCACAAGAGGAAGATCCGATGACGGTCGACAAAGTATAGAGTTGACGGTCGACCAAGCAAAAACCTCTGATACCATATGTAAGAGTAATTTCGTTTTCTCTATTTAATAACATCAAATCCTAACAACCTATAGTCCTATACAATATGTTCTACGTAAATATAGTAAGAGATAATTACAACTGTTAGAACATGGTAATTGGAGGAAGTGATCTGAATTGTATTCATGTTTTTTGTGTTTTTTTCTTGTGTACCCAACATACAAGAGGCATCTCATTATATAGCAAGCTACACAAATCTAATCCTTATAGAAAAAGGCTAATTACATTCAATTAGGGATTACGATCAAACCTACCAAGTTTATACGAGATATCTAACACTCTCCCTCAAGTTAAGTGATGGAATCACCAATCCTTAACTTGTTTGGTGCTGTCTGAAATATCTGACTAGTGACTACCTTGGTGAGTATATCTGCTAGCTGATCCTCTGACCGGAAGAAGGGGATTGTGATGATCCCGTTTTCTAGCTTCTCCTTTATGAAGTGTCGGTCCACTTCCATATGTTTGGTTTTATCATGCTGGACGGGGTTCTCTGAGATGCTGATTGCAGCTCTGTTGTCACACTTCAAGTTACTCGGGCCTTTAGGGTTTATGACAATCTTTGTCATCAACTTCCTCAGCCAAATGATTTTGATAACACCTTTGGCTATACCTCTGAATTCAGCTTCTGCACTAGATAGAGCCATAACCTTCTATTTTTTACTCGTCCAAGTTACCATATTTCCTCCGACTAGAGTAAAGAACCCGGTGGTTGACCTTCTGTCATTCGGGTTCCTGCCCAAGGTTCATCAGTGTAGGCCTCAATATCTAGATAGCCATGTGTTAGCCAAAAACTCTACACCCAAAATGCAATTGATTCCGGCTTATGAGGCCGTCCGATCTTCGTTAAACCTCATCCGGGCAGAACAAGGCCTGGGAAGGTGTCAAATCGGAAAGGAATCTCAAGACATATTGAATGGTTGAATTTGTGGTAAAATGATTTAATTAACCCAAGTGCAAGTCATCTAATTGTAGTACACAAGGGGTCGATTCCACGAGGAGGAGTAAATCAATCAATTACCTAATGCATTTACCAATCTATAGACCAAATCGAGTTTCAGACTAAGTTATCTAAATAAGGAATTTAAAGTTAACTAAGATTGATCAAAAGAGAAATAGCAAGGAAACGAGTAAAGTAGCAAATAACCAATTAAAACAAGTGGCAAGGGTAAGTAATGATCATGCAAGGCTCGCGTTCAAATAGTGCTTCGGTGGGTTCATGCTTCTCACAATCCTAATCACTAAAGCATACACAAGCTCCTCTCGAAGTCACGTGCGTGTACTTAATCAAAGTCTAAAGCCTACTTTCGTGGTCATTAGCTCATTAATTAGATCAAACAAACAAGACTAGTGCAACAAAATAACTAGCGGCTTGGCCCGGTTACTCTATTACTCGATTGCTCAAGAATAGGCTAAATGTCTTTATACCTAAACTTAAGTGTTGTGAAACCTCTTCCAATTCACATACAACCTCTCGATTAGCATGCAAATCTCAAGTCATAATCAAGGTGATCAATCTTAATCATGCAATTAACTCAATTTCACAAGCATAAGAGCAATAACCCCACCTAGGCATTTCATCAAACACTTACCCTACATAATTCATCACCCCCCTTTGCCTAAAGATCTAGCCACTCATATTCATAATGTTTAAAGAACAAGAGAAGTAAGACTTAAATAAACTCATATTCATTAAAAAGGGTTTAATTCAAATATTCATGGACAATAGGTTCATAAAAGAGTTTAATCCATAAACAACTAAATTGGGAAAGTAAACTAGCATTAAACTAACTAAGAAAGCATTAAATGAAAGTAAAAACAAACTAAAACTTCAATGGATCTTCATTTCTTCCAAGAAAGGAGAAGTGGTGTTCCCAAGACTCCAATCAGCTGTTTCCGCCTCCAAAACTAGGTTAAAAATCGTCCCCCCTCGAATGCCCTCGAAAAATAGGTTATAAACTAGGAAAAACGCATTTCTGGAGAAAATCCACGGGGGTGGATTTTCATGGGCAAAGAAATCCACGGGGGTGGATTTCTAAAAACGTACTGACACTTCTTAAAGAAAATCCACGGGGGTGGATTTTTTGTACTGGGAAAATCCGCGGGGGTGGATTTTCAGGGAATGAACCCAAGCTACTGCCTCATATCCGCGAGGGTGGAAAATTTGTACTGCCAAAATCCGCGGGGGTGGATTTTGGCGAAATGAACCCAAGCTACTGCCTCATTTCCGCGAGGGTGGAAATTTTGCACTAACAAAATCCACGAGGGTGGATTTCCAAATTAAGGCAGCAAAATTTCAAAGTTCTCGAGATGTTCCTTTGTAAGCTCGGATTTTGGTCGTATTGCTCCATTTCGTCCCTTTAACTCGTCTTTTGTTAAAAACACCTACAAAGAGCATGAAACTCTACATAAGCCATCAAATTTGGGCAAAAATTACACAAAATAAACCTCAATGGAGCAAGAATTAACGTCTTAACAACTCCCCCACACTAAAATATTGCTCGTCCTCAAGAAATGATGTAAAACTCGAAAAGTCAATCCAACTCAATCAACCTCGCAATAATCAATTGACACACTATCACCTATTCGAGTCTAGCCTATCAAACATATTACACATGCATAAAGAATTCATCAAAATAGTGTAGTTAGCATACTTCAAATAATGTGCAATATTAAATGAGATATAGCACAACGACTTCCCGGATTGGTTTATATTTCCCTTGTAGAAACTAATTTACGGATTCGAGATCACCTTTCATGCCTATCTCCACTAATGGAATCGACTCGGATGTCGGGATCGAAAGGTCTTTCGAGCATGTAATGTAGGCTAAGGGTCATGGTTATGGAAATTTTTGGCCAAAAAGTGACTAGACACCAATGCTTACATCGTTTTACATTCCAATCTACCCTTCTATGCCTTTTAATCATAAAGTGCACCCACACTAGGATTCCTTATACTCAACTATCCCTCAATTCTTTTACATTTGCACAATCTTTCATTCCATTACTCTTTTGCTTTTGCTCAATTTTTCTTCTTGTTCTTCCAACTTTTCTCGATTTTTCTTTTTCTTTTTCAAGTGTTTCAAGATTCATCAATCAAATGTTGAAAGGCTATTACAACAATACAATTCTTATAACGAGCAAGCATGATGTAATTGATTATGAAGGTAAGGAGTAATTATGTCGTGTTTGGGCTTGTAATATGGCTAAGAAAAATTTTTCACGACAATTAGGCTCAATGGGGTCAACAAGAATATGTTATATAGTGCGAAAAGGCTAAAATTTAGAAGGTATTCCCGCCGACAACGAATGCCTAAGTCATTTCCCGAATCTTTTGCCAATTCAAAATTTCGCCTCGAAAGACACTAGAGCTTTCTCTAACCGTATTTTAGCTCTTAATGGGAAATATAAACTTCCTCTAAGAATTTGAAATCCATTGACTCATTTAAAATTGCACAAAATTTATAGCATGCTAACACACTATTCTTACCGAATTCATATACGCATTTTCATACATTCGATTAGCCTAACTCAAACTAGTAATTATATGTCATAAGATCAAAGCAATATTGAGAATCGGAGTCAATTCTTGTTTAATATCACTCTCTATTGATACGCATGCACAAGGACGAGCTCCTCAAGATAAATAATTTCAAATTAAACTCATAACCCCTCCCCCACACTAGCATCGAAGCATGGTCCCCATGCAAGAAAGAAAATAAAGGAGAAAAAGAAAACTCCCTCTAATTGATGAAAAACCGGCAATGGGGCACGCACAAAAATATACCTATCCCTGCAAAACAATGACTCATAACACGGATCAAGAGCCTCGGCGGCAAATGACAATCGACATGCATATTACAAGCAAAGAGGAGTCATGAAGAACAGGTCTTAAATAAGCAATCATCTTGGAGTTAATCATTAACAGAACCACATAAAACCCCACAGACGGGGCATCGAATGCCTAACAATAAACCTAACACAGAATTTCCACACAATTAGATACGAATAAAGTTCATGAAGTAAAGTCAAGCAGACAAAATAGCGAAAACAACAAGGCATGAAATTGGAAGCATGAGTTTAGAGAGTATCCCTTCACATCACATCACTCGCTCCACCTAGGAAGGGATCAAAGAGTAAGCATCACTCCGGAGGGTTATTCGGCCAACCACGGAAGTAAGAAGCCATGTTTGCATTCCAAGTCATGAAGTGGTCATTGAGAGCTTTGAAATTGGCCTCATTTGCCTCATTTGCTCGATCCTGCGACGCATGGAGAGCAGCCACTTCATCTCTAACACTTGTCAACCCCAGCTCCAAATTGCCCATCCTCTCCCACAATCCAGCCATATTCTGAGAACCCTCTGTATGAGGCACATCTTCTTGTGGTGCAGCTGGTGGTGCCTCGAGTGCTGGCAGTGGTGGCGAGTTATTTGAAGCAGTCATCGAATTCAAAAACTCCTTTTGTTCCGGGGTTAAATCCTTCCAAAATTCAACACCCCAATCATACATGATGTTGTAGACATTTCGCTTCTCCTTTGGCCAGTAGTTAACCCACTTGTTAAGCGGCGGTCCCCATAATGTTATCAATTCCATATGCGAAAGGTGCTTCTCATCTAAGAAGGGATTCATTTCCAAGGGCACCATGTCTTCCTCAGGCTCCCAACCAACACTAGTGGCAATCATCGTAACAAAACCACCAAAAGCGAATCTACCCTGCTTCCTGTTTGCAGCAGTGAACATCTTGTCCAAAAGCATATAAGTACCATCGATACTTATACCCTTACTCATGCAGTCCATGAGTGTAAGCTCTGCCACATTGACCGTGGTTTTGTTATTTGAACGAGCACAAAAACCCGCAGATAAGATACGGTGGATGACTCGCCAAGTGAGGGAATGAATGTTGGAAGACTTTGTATTGCTTTCATCATATGGTATTGCATCTGGAGCCAACGGGAAAGTCCTCCAAACTGCTTCTCGCTCCTCAACCTTCATCTTTGGGAGTTTGGTGAGAGGCCGCATCATCGAATTCCGGTTGGGGTCTGGAAATCCAAAAATCGCTCGCAAATCAGCCGCCCTAAGTGTGTGTCTCTCACCGTCAATTCGGAAAGACAACTCATCATTACTCCAATCCATTGTCAAGATGAACTCCCTAGTCAGAGCAGGGTAAGTTGGTGCCCACTTGTGGAGAAATTCAAGCCACTCAAGTCCTTTGGCAAAGCGTCGAACATACTTGTAAATTCCTAACGCTTCCAACATCGGTACATGCATAAAGTACGTCGGGTAAAGCTCCCGGTCCACTACACGCTCAAATGGATTGTAGGGTGGCATTGAATGAGATGTGGAACCCTTAGATTTCTTGGAAGTGGAGGCCTCATCTACGGTAGATCGCTTCTTTGGGGCCATTTCTGCATTTCAAGTGTATCTAACCCAGAGTTAACAACAGTTAAAGCATTAAAGTTCATTCAAGACTTTCATCAAACACCTTGTGTGCACCCAGAAAAAGGTGTGGTTTTACTCAATTTTGCAAAAATGGTGTATTCCAACAAGCTTAAAAGCAAGAATTTAACAACAAAATCATAGCAACAACACTTTACTCCAAGAATTTCAGAGAATTTCAGAACAATCGAGTCTAGGGTTCAAGAATTTAGCATGCTTCATAATCCCCTAGATCTCTACAAATCTTAGCATTCTTGCATAGCTTCATGCTCATATCAGAAATAAATCCAAGAATCAACTCGAAATGTCAACACAAATCGGAACAACATGCTTCTAGGGTTTCAAGATACAAAATTTTCACAAGATTTTGCAAGAAATTCAATATTTCAGCCCACTTGAAGCATGTAAAGCATGGATGTAACCAATGTAGCAAAAACCTCAAGGATTTTAACGAGAAAGAATAATATCACGAGTAGAACTTAGATTTGGAAAGGGGAGAGGGACAAAGCTTCAACTTAAACCAAAAATTTCAGAGAAAAGAAATGAGAATGAAGCTTACCACGTGAGAGAGGGAAAAGGGGAAGAAGAACACGAAAATTAGGAGCAGCCGCTGTCCTCGGTTCGCGTGCGCGGGAGAGAGGTGGTGTAGGGTTTGAATGTGTGTAATGTGTTGTGCGTTGTCTTTAGAAGAGAAGGAAGAAGAGACGGGTTGCTGGAAGTGAAAAAGGAGTGAAAAACGTGTTTCAACATTTAAGAGAAAAAACGGATTTTCTGAAAAATGGAAATCCACGGGGGTGGATTTCTGTAAGGGCAAAAATCCACGGGGGTGGATTCTTTACAGAAACTAGGGTCTGAAATGGAGAAATCCGCGATCGCGGATTTTTCTTTGAGAAAAATCCACGAGGGTGGATTCTTTACAGAGACTGGGGTGAATTCGACAGAAATCCGCGATCACGGATTTTCAAAGAAGGAAAAATCCACGGGGGTGGATTCTTTACAGAAGCTTGGGTGAATTCGCACAGAATCCGCGATCGCGGATTTTCTTGTACAGAAAATCCACGAGGGTGGATTTCCTACAGTAGCTCCAAAAATGGGAAGAATTCACTGAGGGAGGTAAGTGTAATTTTTCAAAAGATGAACAACCAAGAATTTCACAATAATGCACTCAACACTTGCACAAATAGTTCGAACCAAACTCGGAATTAACTTTACCTCAACCGGAGCACTTAATGACCCAAAAATGTAACATAATCAAGACAAACGGTATTTTCTCTCGCAAGAATCAAGAATTCAAGCAGCAAATATGCAATGCACACCATAGTATACCGGTTTGTACCCTAAACTCATCTCTTCATCTCAAGACACATAAGAATAAAGGCAATTCATCTCATCATCAACACATGCATCACCAACTCAAGAGCAAGAATTTAAAAGAAATTGGACCTCAACCCCACAAGGGGTGTCAAAACTTGCAATCACACATCCGAGTTAAATCTTCTTCCTCGAAATCAACAACCTACACACAAAGAGACAAAAGCAACAAGGAAACGATTAACAACCACCTAAAAGAGAGTGAAAGAAAGAAAAAGGTAAGGGAGAGAAAAGTAGTTCTAAGTTTATAGTCGCTAGCTCGACTTTGTCACCAAATTAGATGGTCGGATTGATGAGCACACACGAAGTGCTCTTCTCTATGGGCTCTCCCACAAAATAAGGTTTCAAACGCTGCCCATTAACGATGAAAGTACCGGAATTTTCATTTCCAACTTCCACAGCTCCATTCTCAAGAACTTTCACGACTCGAAAAGGGCCCGACCACCTCGACTTTAGCTTTCCGGGGAATAACTTCAATCTAGAATTGAACAATAAGACTAATTGCCCCACTTCGAATTCCTTCACCCTAATGTGTTTGTCATGCCATCTCTTTGTCTTTTCTTTGTAAACCTTTGCATTCTCGTATGCATTCAACCGGAATTCCTCAAGTTCGTGTAATTGTAAAGCTCTATTCTCACCGGCTTGTTTAAGGTCAAAGTTGATGGCTCTAATGGCCCAATAAGCTTTGTGTTCGATCTCAACCGGAAGATGGCATGCTTTTCCGTAAACCAACATAAATGGGGATGTTCCGATTGGTGTCTTAAAAGCCGTTCGATAAGCCCATAAAGCATCGTCCAATTTGGTTGCCCAATCTTTTCGTGAACGATTCACGGTCTTTTCAAGGATGTGTTTAATTTCACGGTTGGAAATTTCAACTTGACCGCTAGATTGTGGGTGATATGGAGTTGCCACCCGGTGGTGAACTCCATATTTCCTTAAAAGAGCTTCCAAAGGTTTGTTGCAAAAATGCGACCCTCCATCACTTATGAGAGCTCTCGGAACACCAAATCTAGTAAAGATATTCTTCTTCAAAAATTTCAGCACTACCTTTGAATCGTTTGTAGGGCTTGCTATGGCTTCGACCCATTTAGAAACATAATCAACTCCGACAAGAATATATTGGTTTCCATAGGAAGAAGGAAAAGGTCCCATAAAGTCTATTCCCCACACATCGAACAATTCTATCTCTAAGATATATCTCAAAGGCATTTCGTCTCTTTTCCCGATATTCCCGGTTCGTTGACATGAGTCACAACTTTCGACAAACTTATGTGCATCTTTGAATAAGGAAGGCCACCAAAAACCCGATTGGAGCACCTTTGCCGCCGTCTTTCTTGAACTTGAATGTCCTCCATAAGGACTAGCATGACAACGGTCTAAGATCTTCTCAATTTCATCTTCGGGGACACACCTCCTTACCAAGCCATCCGAGCAATTCTTGTAAAGCAACGGTTCTTCCCAAAAATAGAACTTGGCATCATGTAGAAATTTCCGTCGTTGGTGGAAATTCAAGTCGGGAGGTATAATTCTACTTGCTATGTAATTCGCAAAGTCCGCAAACCATGGTACTTTGGATTCCACCTTAAAGAGTTGTTCATCCGGGAAATTCTCCTTAATAGCTACTTCAAGATCCTCATTACTCCTTGCAATCTCCAAACGAGATAGATGATCCGCCACCAAATTTTCGGTCCCCTTTTTATCTCTAATCTCCAAGTCAAACTCTTGAAGTAGCAAAATCCATCTAATGAGACGAGGTTTGGAGTCCTTCTTTGACAACAAATATTTGATAGCTGCGTGGTCCGTGTAAACCACCGTCTTCGAACCTATCAAATACGAACGAAATTTGTCAAAAGCATGCACAATTGCTAAAAGTTCTTTTTCAGTGGTGGCATAGTTTAATTGTGCATCATTGAGTGTTTTGCTAGAGTAAGCGATAACGTGTAAACGTTTCTCCCTCTTTTGGCCAAGCACCGCTCCTATGGCCAAGTCACTTGCGTCACACATGAGCTCAAATGGTAAAGTCCAGTCCGGTGCCACCATAATTGGTGCTGAGGTAAGCTCCTTCTTTAACCTATCAAAAGCAAGCAAACAATCACTATCAAAAACAAATTCAACATCTTTTTGTAAAAGCTTGCAAAGAGGTAAAGTGATTTTGGAGAAATCCTTGATAAACCGGCGATAAAATCCGGCATGACCAAGGAAACTCCTAACTCCCTTAACATTGGTGGGTGGTGGCAATTTAGCAATGACTTCAATCTTAGCTCGATCCACTTCAATTCCCTTAGCCGAGATCCGATGGCCTAGGACAATTCCTTCACGCACCATGAAGTGGCACTTCTCCCAATTTAGCACCAAATTAGTATCTTCACAACGTTTCAACACATTAGTAAGATTAACAAGGCATGCATCAAAAGAAGACCCAAACACCGAAAAATCATCCATAAAGATTTCCATTGTTCGCTCAATAAAATCCGAGAAAATTGCCATCATGCAACGTTGGAAAGTAGCCGGGGCATTACAAAGACCAAATGGCATTCTTCTAAAAGCAAAAGTGCCATAGGGGCAAGTGAAAGTGCATTTTTCTTGATCCTCGGGTGCTATAGCAATTTGGTTGTAACCCGAGTATCCATCTAGAAAGCAATAGTACTCATGCCCGGCTAACCTTTCTAACATTTGATCAATGAAAGGCAATGGAAAATGGTCTTTACGGGTTGCATTGTTCAATTTCCTATAATCTATGCACACTCTCCATCCCGTAACCGTGCGTGTAGGGATAAGTTCATTGTTTTCATTTCTAATAACCGTCATCCCTCCCTTTTTCGGTACAACTTGTACCGGGCTAACCCAAGAGCTATCCGAAATCGGGTAAATTATACCCGCATCAAGCAATTTAAGAATTTCGGCTCTAACTACTTCTTTCATATTAGGGTTAAGCCGTCTTTGATGCTCTATTGATGTTTTATGGTTATCTTCCATCAAAATTCTATGCATGCAAATTGAGGGACTAATTCCCTTAATATCCGAAATTGACCATCCTAAAGCTTTTACATGCATTCTCAAAACACGCAATAAGGCATCCAATTGCACATCATCTAAATCCGAAGACACAATAACCGGCAAACTCTCATTATCACCAAGATATGCATATTTT
Organism: Lantana camara; assembly: GCA_037501455.1. Classification (NCBI taxonomy): domain Eukaryota; kingdom Viridiplantae; phylum Streptophyta; class Magnoliopsida; order Lamiales; family Verbenaceae; genus Lantana; species Lantana camara. The sequence continues at coordinate 93,681,795 of CM074860.1, read as the reverse complement.
AAATGAGAAGGAAGGGGTTTCAAATCAAGTACGGGAGCTTTAACACAAGAAGGGGGAGGAAGGGGTTTACCACTCCCCAATTCCTCAAAATGGTACCTCCTTTGGAATGAAACGAATGGTGTGGCCTCCAATGCCTTCACATATGACTCAAGCTCATCAAGGATCTCCTCTTCTCCCTCCATCTTTTCAACACCTCCTAAGCAAAGCTCTAACGGATCCTTGTTGTGCAACTCAAAAATACGGTGATCCTCTACAACTTCAACTCGAAAACACTTTTCTTCCATGGTGGGACTCTTCATGGCCTTGTATAAGTTGAATTCAACCTTTTCGTCGCCAACTTGTAAAGTGAGGCGTCCATTCTTGACATCAATCAATGCTCCGGCCGTAGCTAGGAACGGCCTTCCCAATATGAGAGACATACTCTCATCATCACCTATATCGAGGACAACTAAATCCACCGGGATGTAGCATTTTCCCACTTTGACTAGCACGTCATCAAGAACTCCCATTGGATACTTTAACGACCGATCCGCGAGTTGAAGAGTCATGTTAGTTGGCCTAAGCTCCTTCAAGCCCAATTTCCTACAAGTAGATAAAGAAATTAGACTTACACTCGCTCCCAAATCACATAAGGCATTATCAAAATGTAAAGGACCAATGGTGAGAGGGATAGAAAAACTCCCGGGATCCTTGAGTTTCGGTGGAAGCTTTCTTTGAATGATGGCACTACACTCCTCGGTGAGTGCAATAGTAGCAAAATTCTCCAACTTCTTCTTGTTAGATACTAGCTCCTTCAAGAACTTCAAATAGGATGGCATTTGAGCTAATGCCTCGGCAAATGGTATGTTGATATGAAGTTGTTTGAGCATAGTAAGGAACTTTTCAAATTGCTTCTCCTTCACTTGTGATTGAAGCCTTTGAGGGAATGGTACCGGTGGAACATACGGTTTAGGTGGGATGTAAACTTTTGGCTTCAAAGGGGGCTCTTGTTCTTTGTTACAATGTTCATCCATCTTTGACTTTTCCACTTCAATAATCTCGTCTTGTTCTCTTTCCTCATTCCCCTTCTTTTTCTCCGATTCTTCCATTTCATCGATCTTTGCTTTGCCCTTGTCAATATTCCCATCCGCCAATTTCTTTTGTTGATTCATACCACTCGAACCGGTCTCATACCGTGTAGGCAAAGGTGGCTCATCATAAACCTTCCCACTTCGAAGAGTAATAGCCTTGCAATGCTCCCTTGGATTTGTATCCGTCTTGCTAGGGAGCGTTCCTTGAGGTCTAGAATTGATGGCATTTGCAAGTTGCCCGATTTGGATCTCAATGTTCCGGTTTTGTGTGACCACTTGGTCTACTTGAGTTTCCAAGCTCTTGAAACGGTCCGAGGAAACATTAAGAAACTTCTCAAATGCGGCTTCCCATCCTTGCTTTTGGGGTTGTGGTGGAGGGTGTGGTTGATAGTGAGTTTGGGGAGTTTGGTAATGGGTTTGTTGTGGAGGGAAAGGAGGAGGTTGTTGGAAATTTCCGGGGTTTCTAGGTGGTGGTGATGGTCTTGGAGCATTTTGTGCGTTGTTGGGATTGGACCAAGAAAAGTTAGGGTGGTTGCGCAGTCCGGGATTGTATGTGTTGGAATGAGGGTTGTATTGTGGTCTTTGTTGGTTTAAAGCATTTACTTGTTCGGGACATGAAGGTGGGTTTGATGGATTTTCTTGAGAAGCATAAGGGCATGAATCATAGTTGTGTGGCCCACTACACATCTCACAAGTGGGTTGTTGCATAGGAGGGGAATTATTTGACACGGAATTAACCTTAAATTGTTCCACTTGCTTCTCTAAAGCCTCAAGTTTAGCTTGCATGGCGGTATATTCGCTAACTTGTAACATGCCGGGTGTTGAGCTTGAAGGTCTTGGGATTGGTGTGGTAGCTCTTTCATTTGCCCAAGAATTGTTAGCCGCCATCCTTTCCAACAATTGTATAGCATCGGTTTCGTACATGGTCATTATAGCGCCCCCCGCGGCGGAGTCAATCATGACCTTCAAAGCTTGGGAGATTCCTCCATAGAATGATTGGACTAGCTTCCAATTTTCGCATCCATGGTGAGGGCACTTTCTTTGTATTTCCTTAAACCGTTCCCACGCTTCGTATAAGGTTTCTCCTTCATATTGCCGAAATGAAGTGATTTCATTCCGGAGCTTAACCGTTTTAGCGTGCGGGAAAAACTTATCCAAAAAGGCTTGGGACAATAAAGACCATGATCCCTTAGTCTCATACGGAAGAGCACTATGCCAAGCCTTCGCCCTATCCCTTAGAGAGAAAGGAAATAAGCGAATTCTTATGGCGTCTTCGGGCACATTGTTGAGTTTGAACGTATCACACACCTCTACAAACCAATTAACGTGTGATATAGGGTCCTCCGTAGCAAATCCGTTGAATTGATTTTGTTGTAGAAGTGAGATGTAGGCCGGCTTGATTTCGAAATGATTTGCACCAACTCCCGGTCTTCCCATATTTTGTTGAATATGCTCCATGCTAGGCATGGCATACTCCCGAATTTGTCTTTGAGGTGGTTGTGGTGGTGGTCTTTGCTCTCTATTTGCCCCATTAAGGGCATCATTTGCATGAAAATCTTCCATTTGAATCGGGGTTGATGCCTCTTGTCTCCTTTCCTTCCTTAATGCACGAAGTTTCTTTTCGATGTCCGGATAATGTTTCAAATTCTCCCAACTTTTAGCTCTTCTCATGCACAAGAACCTACAAGAGACAAACAAGCATCAAAATCAAATAAAAATAAAGGTCTAATTCACTAGTTACTAACAATCGGTAAGGGTGATTTAAACGCCTCCCCGGCAACGGCGCCAAAAACTTGTTAGCCAAAAACTCTACACCCAAAATGCAATTGATTCCGGCTTATGAGGCCGTCCGATCTTCGTTAAACCTCATCCGGGCAGAACAAGGCCTGGGAAGGTGTCAAATCGGAAAGGAATCTCAAGACATATTGAATGGTTGAATTTGTGGTAAAATGATTTAATTAACCCAAGTGCAAGTCATCTAATTGTAGTACACAAGGGGTCGATTCCACGAGGAGGAGTAAATCAATCAATTACCTAATGCATTTACCAATCTATAGACCAAATCGAGTTTCAGACTAAGTTATCTAAATAAGGAATTTAAAGTTAACTAAGATTGATCAAAAGAGAAATAGCAAGGAAACGAGTAAAGTAGCAAATAACCAATTAAAACAAGTGGCAAGGGTAAGTAATGATCATGCAAGGCTCGCGTTCAAATAGTGCTTCGGTGGGTTCATGCTTCTCACAATCCTAATCACTAAAGCATACACAAGCTCCTCTCGAAGTCACGTGCGTGTACTTAATCAAAGTCTAAAGCCTACTTTCGTGGTCATTAGCTCATTAATTAGATCAAACAAACAAGACTAGTGCAACAAAATAACTAGCGGCTTGGCCCGGTTACTCTATTACTCGATTGCTCAAGAATAGGCTAAATGTCTTTATACCTAAACTTAAGTGTTGTGAAACCTCTTCCAATTCACATACAACCTCTCGATTAGCATGCAAATCTCAAGTCATAATCAAGGTGATCAATCTTAATCATGCAATTAACTCAATTTCACAAGCATAAGAGCAATAACCCCACCTAGGCATTTCATCAAACACTTACCCTACATAATTCATCACCCCCCTTTGCCTAAAGATCTAGCCACTCATATTCATAATGTTTAAAGAACAAGAGAAGTAAGACTTAAATAAACTCATATTCATTAAAAAGGGTTTAATTCAAATATTCATGGACAATAGGTTCATAAAAGAGTTTAATCCATAAACAACTAAATTGGGAAAGTAAACTAGCATTAAACTAACTAAGAAAGCATTAAATGAAAGTAAAAACAAACTAAAACTTCAATGGATCTTCATTTCTTCCAAGAAAGGAGAAGTGGTGTTCCCAAGACTCCAATCAGCTGTTTCCGCCTCCAAAACTAGGTTAAAAATCGTCCCCCCTCGAATGCCCTCGAAAAATAGGTTATAAACTAGGAAAAACGCATTTCTGGAGAAAATCCACGGGGGTGGATTTTCATGGGCAAAGAAATCCACGGGGGTGGATTTCTAAAAACGTACTGACACTTCTTAAAGAAAATCCACGGGGGTGGATTTTTTGTACTGGGAAAATCCGCGGGGGTGGATTTTCAGGGAATGAACCCAAGCTACTGCCTCATATCCGCGAGGGTGGAAAATTTGTACTGCCAAAATCCGCGGGGGTGGATTTTGGCGAAATGAACCCAAGCTACTGCCTCATTTCCGCGAGGGTGGAAATTTTGCACTAACAAAATCCACGAGGGTGGATTTCCAAATTAAGGCAGCAAAATTTCAAAGTTCTCGAGATGTTCCTTTGTAAGCTCGGATTTTGGTCGTATTGCTCCATTTCGTCCCTTTAACTCGTCTTTTGTTAAAAACACCTACAAAGAGCATGAAACTCTACATAAGCCATCAAATTTGGGCAAAAATTACACAAAATAAACCTCAATGGAGCAAGAATTAACGTCTTAACACCATGTCCCCTGAACATTATCCCGTTCCCCACAGTGTCTTTCAGGTACCGGATGATCCGTACAACAACCTCCATGTGCTCCCTTTGGGGCTGGTGCATGAATTGGCTAATAATTCTCACGGCATATGTAATATCTAGTCTCGTGTGGGATAAGTAAATCAGTTTTCCAACTAGACATTGGTGCCATTCTTTTTCTGCTGGCTCCCCACCTTCTTCTATCTTGAGTTTGTGATTCGCCTGTATTGGAGTCTCGACTGGTTTGCAATCCAGCATACCAGTTTCTGCCAACAGATCAAGAATATATTTCTTTTGTGAGATGAATATTCCCCACTTAGACTGTAGGACTTCGATCCCCAGAAAATACTTCAATCCTCCAAGTTCTTTCATCTCGAACACCTTGAAAAGGTTCTCTCGAAGTCAATCAATCTATTCTGTACTGCTCCTTGTTATAATCATGTCATCTACATAGATGATCAAACACGTGATCAAGAGTACTCCCCATCTTTTAAAAAACAATGTGTGATCTGAGTTGCTCTGTATACACCCGTGATGCTGCATCGCTACTGTAAACCTGCCAAACCATGCCCATGGTGACTGTTTTAACCCGTACAGAGATTTGCGAAGTCTGTATACTTCACCTTGCTCAAAGTCCCCGGTAAATCCAGGAGGAGGCTCCATATATACCTCTTCAGTCAAATCACCATGCAGGAAGACATTCTTCACATGAAACTGGCGAAGTGGCCAATCCTCGTTAGCAGCTACAGAGAGTAACACTCTGACTGTGTCTAATTTTGCCATTGGAGAGAAGTTTTCGGAGTAATCAATTCCGAAAGTCTGAGTGTACCCCTTTGCAACTAGTCGGGCTTTATATCTCTCAACAGAGCCATCTGCTTTGTGTTTCACAGTGAACACCCACCTACATCTGACTGGTTTCTTCCCTTTAGGTAGTATACATTTCTCCCAAGTTTCATTCTTTCTCAGGACATCCATTTCAGTTCTCATGGCCTGCTCCCATTCTTTACTCTGTCTGGCTTCCTGTACAATTCTCGGGGTTTCTTCTTTATAGGGTTACCAAAAAAAAAAACCTTAGCAACATCAGACATGCTCCCCCTGACCATATTCTCTATGGGGTATCTAGAAGATCGGGAAGTCTGATTAGGAGAATATCTGTGGGGAAGGACTCCCCTGGTACTTCTCTGTGGTAGAGTATACCTGTGACCTACTGTATTCTCAGAAACAACATCAGCAGTACCTGTGGTATCAATACTATCATGAATATCAGGAAGGGAGTTCATTTCAGTTACCTTATTTTGAACATCGTTCGGAGGAGGATCATTGGGCATAGTGGTGGTGGTAATGAGGTCTTCGTTGTTTTGTGTCACAGGAAAAGGCTCTAATGTAGGCTCTAATGTCGGATCTGGATAACTTAACCAATACAGTGGTTTACTTGAACTCTTCCCCTGATCACGGGACTGGGTAAGAAAATAGTACTCAGTTTCCACAAAATCACAATCCATAGTGACGTGGATTCGCTTATTGATCGGGTTATAGCACCGATACCCTTTCTGATGGGGGCATATCCCACAAAAACACACTTCACCACACAGGGATCCAGTTTGGTTCGGTCAGATTTTGGAACATGGACAAACACAGTGGACCCGAAAATCCAAGGTGGCAGGGTAAGGTGAGGTGGTACTTCAGTCTAGGTTTGTAGGATTGATAGTGGTGTCTTGTGGGTAAGGATTTTAGTGGGAATCCGGTTCGTGAGATAGGTTGCGATGGCAACAGCTTCAGGCCAGAAGTGATTTGGGATATTGACTTCGGTTAACATAGCCCTGGTCATTTCAAGTATGGTACAGTTCTTTCTTTTGGCTACCCCATTTTGTCTAGGGGTGTTAGAGTCTGTAGTTTGGTGGATAAAGCCATGCTCCTGAAAGAACCTATTCATTTCTTGATTAACATATTCTCGCCCATTATCTGACCGAAGTACCTTAATTTTGTGATTGAACTGAGTTTGCACCATTTTAAAGAAAGCAACGAACGTATCATATACTTCAAATTTGTGACGGAGAAAATACACCCATGTCATACGAGAATAATCATCAATAAATAGCACAAAGCACCGAAACTAGTTTTGATTTGTAACCGGGGTATGTCCCCAAACATATGAATGTACCAAAGAGAAAGCAGACTAATCCCGTTATCATTGAGTTTATAAGAAGTCCTATGACTCTTAGCAGCAAGACAAGTCTGACAAGGTAAGTTTAAAGGCTGATTATTCTGGAAAAGAGTAGGGAATAACAGTCGTAAATACCTGAGTGAAGGATGATCAAGGCGTCTGTGCCAGAGTCAAATTTGTGTGCCTGTTGTACACGTTGAAAGAAGGGCTTTAGAGGGGATTTCAACTTCGTCAACACAATAGAGTCCTCCACAGTTAGTATCACGCCCAATGATCTCCTTCGTATGAATGTCTTGAATCAAGCAGAAACGAGGATATATTAGCACCACACAGTTCAGTTCATTCGTTATATGGCTCAAATATAGCAATTTATAAGATAAAGAAGGAACACAAAGACAGTTTCTCAATTTCAGTTTCAGTGAGACAGAAATTGAGCCCTCATTTTCAAATACTACCAAGTCGCCATTTGCAGTTTGGATATGGGATTGGTTTGGGGTAACTGGGTTTAGTATATCGGATGGGTCAAAGGTCATTGTATCGGTTGTCCCACAGTCAATGATCCACTGGTACGATTTTTTCGATTGAGTTTGGGTATTGCTACTCAACAGGTTTGCAATCTGAGGTGAGTGTTTTGGGTTGGTATCGATTTGGGTTGCCATATTTGGTTCTGGCCTAATCTCGGCCACGGGTTTGGGATTGGAATGGGACGATGATGTTAAAGCTGAGTTCCAAGAATTCTAACACTACTCTGATACCATGTTAGAACATAGTAATTGGAGGATGTGATCTGAATTGTATTCATGTTTTCTGTGTTTTTTTCTTGTGTACCCAACATACAAGAGACACCTCATTATATAGCAAGCTACATAAATCTAATCCCTATAGAACAAGGCTAATTATAATCAATTACAATCAATTAGGGATTACGGTCAAACCTACCAAATTTATACGAGATATCTAACAACAATCAAATATATCCTAAATATAATTCTAACAGAATATAGCTAAAGATAATAACAAAATAACAAATCATATAAACAATATCTATCAAATATACATAATATGAATATTATTTTCACTAAGTTCAGAGACGAAGCCAGGATTTAAGATAAGGGGGGGCGAAAATTAAAATATACAAAATTTAAGGGGCGAAATTTTAATTTGGGGGGGGCGAAAATATAAAAATTTCAAAATATATATACAAATTTAAAAAAAAAAAAAAAATTAGGGGGGGCGGCCGCCCCCCCATGCCCCCCCCCTAGCTCCGCCCATGACTAAGTTCGTATTTCATGTCCTATTTTACTCACCTACACTTGCCAAGTATATTAATAGATGGTCCAGATTATAAGAGAGAAACTTTTAATTTTTTTCATATCTCAACCGTACATCAATACACTTAACTTATCTATATAAGTAAATAACAGATAAAATATAAAATTGAAATAAGAAATTCAAACCCGGTATTAACAACTAAAAACCAAAGAATTTGCAGAATTCAGAATAGAATTGTATCAATTTCTTTCCGATTTATTTGAAAAGGTGGTAGCAACTACCATAAAAATAGTAGATCCGTGATCTGATTGAAATTGAGTAGAATAAAAATTAAGCTTATATCATGGGTCAACGGTCAACTCCGGAGCAATCCAATTTTATTTTTATTTTTTATTTTTTTTACACACGAACTCTAAGTGATCAGAGGGATTCGAACTCGGGTCATTACCTTCGAAAAAGAACCCTCAAACCACTTGACCAACCCTTATTGGCTAGCAACCCAACCACTTCGAGTCAACTTTCTCAATTTTGATCGAAGAAATAATTATTTTAACTGAAAATTATAAATCACAACATTTTTAATGATAAAAAGTATATTCATAATCGCTCTAGCAATTAATCTTTATAATAAATATTTGCAATCTAAGCTTATTAAATAAAAATAAATAATATTGGTTATGATCGAGTCAAAATCCAAATCAAGAGACTCGAGTTGTAGATTGGTTTGATCACTTAGAATTTGTTAATTAGGGAAGACCGGTAGCTCAAAAGATGAAGAAATGTGAGCTCGAAGCTAACTTGGGATGAGACTTTACTCGGGGATAGCACTCCAACGCTACCTACCGAAGTAAAAGGGTGGGGGAGGGGGGATTTATACCTTTGGCCGCAATGGTGGTGGCGTCCACCGTGGGCGGTGCTGCATCTGTCAGCTGCCCTACTTCCATGATTTAATATTTGGTCGGCTACTATTTCTAGAAATCCTAAGTGGTCATGTGGCCACTAGGAGCAGGAGGGGTTGAATATGCATCCATATATCGATCGTGTGGTCGAGACTGCCTATATTACTCTGAAGACGGGGCGTGTTACTTGCTCGAGAACAGGTCGAATCAGACGCATAATTGACCGTTAGTACAGTGACATGTGTCAATAGGTGGACCCTGCCATGTCAGGTCAAAATAGTTTATCATATTGAAATATAATCCATCTTAATCCACAATATTTCTTAAAAGAGTTTTATAGTTGAGTAATCAAATCTCACTCAGAACCCGGAATAAATAGGCTATTAAACTTTAAAATCAGAAGAAAGAAAAATCAAAAAGTTTTTCATATATCTTTATCTAAAAGAATAGGAAAAAAAATATGTTTATACAGTCTGACTCTGGAAGCCATATAAATCTCACGAACAAAACACATCCCTAGGATTTGTACAAAAAATAAAAAAAATAAATAAATAAAAAAATAATAATAAAACACATCCCTAATCATCTACTGGACCAAGCACAAGATTTCGGATTCCCCAGTTATGCTAAATTTACAACTAATTTCAGAAATTTTATAAATAATTGTTTTGCCACGAAACTTCTATCAATTCTTTTTTGGCCCATTGACAACTTAAAAAATAATTTTATTTTAATTAATTAATAACATGAGATATTAATATGTATATAAGGGACATCACCCCCGAAAAAATATCAATACTAACTTCCCAGTTCAAATTTGTAATTTGATTTCACTCCAAATTTTTGGCGAAATTATCAAAATAGTCTTGAAGAAATATGAAATGACATAACATATCACTCTTCCCTCCCACACAAACCATTTTATTAACACAATTTTATACTTTTATTTTATATGTTAATACTTCAAATATAATTTTCGTACTTTATATGTAACAATTAATATATATATATATATATATATATATATATATATATATATATATATATATATATATATATATTTGTCTACGTGGATGATGGGGTCAAAATTAATTATTGATTTATATAAGCATCTTTTTATTATATAATAACACCTTAGTATTTAAAAAAAAATAAAATAGATATATAATCTAATAACTTAATTTTGTTAATAGTTTGTATGTAATCCTCTTCAAATCGAATTATGTATATGCACATATTTCTTTAACGTATATTTATAGTGATTATATATTTCTTTTAAGATTTACTTCATAAGTTTGTTATGTTTACAAGAATCCTAATAATTTAAATTAATTATTATTTTATTTTTTTAAGCTTATAAGTTTATTGAAACTTTTATGAGAATATTAATAATTAGAGTTCCACTTTATATAAGAGCTATTTGCACCCAAAACCCTGTATAATTCGAAAAGAGCAAAAACAATCCTGTAAAAAAAATTAGTTTAAAACACCTTATGTTATAAAACTTAAGCCTACCGCCTATTTTATTATTCGGTTAATTGAATGGTGTGTTTTTACTAAAATGTGCCTCCTCATTTCAGAAACACTCAACCAAAATCAAAGAGTTATATGCACCAAAAACCCTATGTTATGTGTAAAGAGGAAAAAAAAATCCAGACAAAAAAACTTATTTATTTACTTAGGGCGTGACTTTTGGGTAGATTTTTTCATTTATTATTTTATTTTTTGTTGAAAGGTAGGATTTTTATTAATACGTTAATAATTATATATTATTGAATTTTCTTTAAAAGTAAATAATGATAAAGTTCATAGATCTGTTAAGGTTAAAAAAATTTCTGCAATCTTTCTTACAACATAATAAGGTTTATTAAGTAAATAATAATAATACTAAAAATGTAAATAATATTTTATTGAATTTGACAACTATATTGTATTATAATAATAATAATAATTTTTTATATGTATTTTAAAAATAATGAATATAACATTAAGGAATTTGTATATTTTTTATTTATTAATATAATATTTAATAAAGTAAATAATTGATATATAATATATTTTAATATTTGTGTTAAAAAAAGAAAAATAAAATTAATTAGTAAATCATGTAACCTATTTTAATAAAATTTATATTATTTTTTTAATATAATAATATAACTAGAACTCATTGTAATAATAATCAAATAAATAAATAATTATTTAAATTAGAAGAGTTGTGTGGCAAGAATTTTCTTGAATTCTATCTGCAAGGTCTTTTTTTTGCACTTTTTAATAAATACAGGGTTTTTTGTGCATATTTCAACAATAGACTTATTTTCCTTCAATAAGGGTATAAATTTTATTACACATGTCAAAAAGGTGTCATAAGACTAAAAGAGTCGCAGTCAACGTGCTTGGGACTCAAACACTGGTCGCAGGGTTTTCCATGCAAAGAAAAAAAAAATAAGTTTTTTTTGGAGATTTTTTTTACAGGGTTTTTATTGCTCTTTTCGAATTACACAGGGTTTTGAGTGCAAATAATACCTTTATATAAATCACTATTTTTTCTTTAAGACATATAAATCACTACTTAAGAGAAGATAATTAATTATATGTAAAAAAAAAAAAAAATCTTACTGCTATTTGTAAATTAAAATAAATGTACCCAACTATTTGGAAATCTTACTTACGATTGTGTATTGTAGAACAGAATATGAAAGTAAGGGTAGGTTTCAAGAATACTATTTATATGAGTATGCACTTGCAACTATTACTTGTATAACATAAATGTGTTGGATTCTATTTCTGGATTGCGTATAGGAAATACAGTGGATGCAATGTTGGATAAAATTATCGATTTTGTTTTCTTTATGATATCGGAGAAGTTGATGGAATATGCACAAGATGACACTGTCAGGAGCATTAACTACAACTCAACTCTACAAACTCTGGAGAGAAACTTAACATCATTGAGTGCCAAAGCCACTGATGTTGAGGATGAAATCAAGAATGCAGAGCTATCTGGTCAAAAGAAAAGAAAAAGAGAAGTTGAGAACTGGTTGGAAGAGGTTAAAGAACTTGGAGATGAAATTCTTGCGTTGGGAGGTGAAGTCCAATCAGAAGTATTTATCAATAGGCTTTTAGGTGGAGATCGAGCAATAGAATTGAATGAAAAAGCTAATGAACTTGTTGAACAAAGTAAAAATTTCAGCGAGCTTGTACTTGATGCTCCGAAAATCACGGGGGAAACATTGTTGGCACATAGGTTGGTTGGTAAAGCGTTGGAAGAAAATTTGGAAAGAATTTGGGAGATGTTTGAGAGCTGATAACCTGACGAGCATCGAAATTTATGGGATGGGTGGTGCAGGAAAGACGACTTTGACAAAACACATCAACAACAGACTAGTAGAAAAAAAGACTCAAAAATGTGTTTTTTGGTCACTGTCTCTCAGGAGTTTAGCATAAGGATGTTGCAAGATAAAATAGCCCATGTCGTAGGATTCGATCTTTCAGATGAGAATAATGAGGACCAAAAAGCAGCTAGATTGTACCGAGCACTATCCTCCTTAAGGAAGAATTTTGTGCTGATATTGGATGATGTGTGGAAGAACATCAGTTTGGAAAAGGTGGGAATTCCGCTTCATGTGGAGGGCAGTAAATTGATTATAATGACTTGCTCGTTGCAAGTTTGTCGTCAAATTGGTCGCCAAAAGCTAATTCCAGTGAAAACACTTGCCCCGAATGAAGCATGGGAATTATTTAGTGAGACACTTGGACAAGAGGTGACAGTTTCTCCTCAAGTAGAACAAATTGCAAAGTCTATGACAAAGTTGTGTAATGGTTTGCCCTTGGGTACCATCACTTTAGCTGGAAGCATGAGAGGTGAGACTGGAATTCATGTATGGAGAAATGCATTGGAGGAACTACATATATAAATCTGTTATGGAGCATGCGAATATGGAGGATCATGTATTCAAAGTACTTAAGTATAGTTTTGATCTGCTGAATCCAAAACATCAAGAACAAGGAGAAAGGAATGGGGGATACACTAAACTACAACATTGTTTATTATATTGCTCTTTGTACCCAGAAGATTACAAGATACGTAAACATGATTTAGTGAGGAAATTCATTTCAGAGGAGTTGGTGGATAAAAGAAAGAATCGGGGAGCACAAGTTGAGCAAGTTCACACCATATTAGATAAATTGGTGAATGTTTGTTTACTTGAAAGTGCCAAAGATAGTACGGGATTTGATTATATGAAGATGCATGATCTAACAAGAGCTATGGTGCTAAAGTTGAGGGGAAAACATGGTATTAGCTGGATGCCTGTTGGAGGAAATTCCAAATGAAGCAAATATTGGACAAAAAATGTTGAGAAGATGTCCTTGATCCTCAATGACATAAAGGAAATTCCTGACGACATGTCTCCAAATTGTCCTAGGCTCTCCACATTGTTTTTGCAATGGAATGAATATTTGGAGTTTATAGAAGATTCATTTTTCTCGCTAATGCATGGCTTATGTTTGCTTGATTTGTCCTACTGTAGAGAAATTACGAAGTTGTCAAATTCTTTATCAGATTTGGAAAGCCTTAAGTCATTGCTTCTTGTAGGCTGTTTTAAACTCGTAAATATACCCTACTTGGGAAAGCTGAAAGGACCAAAGGAGATGGACTTATCACTTACAGCAATCAGGGAAGTGCCTGAAGGAATGGATGAACTTGTCAATCTCAAGTTTCTCTCAATGGCTGATGCGGACGCCTTGAAGATTCTACCTGCAGATTTGCTACTGAAATTCCAAAATCTTCAGTGTCTTCATCTTCCAACGCAAATTGAAGTGCCAATAATAGAAATCGAGAATTTGAGAAAACCGGAGGAGTTTAAGGGACGAGTGAAAGATGCTGTTAATTTTAATCGGTTGATTGGATGCAGATCACTTATTAGATATTATATCGGCCTGGGAGATACTTTTGAATATACCAATTATTATTTGTATAATCAAGTTCATGTGGTTGGATTCAACTTCCATATGGAGGATGAGACTGTGTTTGCGCACGACGCCCAACACGTGAAACTTAACCGATGCGAGGGTCTAAGTAAAAGCTTATTGGATGATTTCCCAAATTTTAACAATCCTAAATACCTCAAGACTCTGAAAATTGAAATTTGTAGAGGAGGAGAGTGCATTTTGGCGAAAAATAGAGAATTAGAATCTCATATCATTGCTCCACTCCGGACTCTCGAAGAAATTCAACTATTTTGTTTACAGGATTTTATGGAATCATCAAGCAGGAGGGAATTGCATTGCCTACACTTGTGTTGAAACATGGATGTGAGGAGAAGATTGAAATTTATTCATTATTGATGTTGTTTTATGTATATAATACAATCGGGAGACCTAAGATAAATAGAGAACTATATGAAACAAACTTCCTACAAATCAGGCCTAATTCTATTAGTTAGGGATTTGGTCAAACATTCCATAAACATGACTTGTTAACACTCCCCCTCAAGTTAAGTGATGGGGTTGCCGATCCTTAACTTGCTCAGAACTTCTCGAAACGTCTGGCCTGTGACTGCTTTGGTCAGTATATCAGCTAACTGGTCTTCGGACCTGACAAAGGGAATAGAGACAATCCCACTCTCTAGCTTCTCCTTTATAAAGTGACGATCTACCTCCACGTGTTTGGTTCTATCATGCTGTACGGGGTTTTCTGATATGCTGATCGCGACTCTGTTATCGCATTTCAGAGTACTTGGTCCGGAAGGGTTTATGCCAATCTCTGATGGTAGCTTCCTTACCCAGAGGATCTCGGTTACTCCCTTGGCTATGCCCCTGAACTCAGCCTCTGCGCTAGAAAGTGCTACCACCTTCTGTTTCTTACTTCTCCATGTCACTACATTGCCACCAGCTAGTGTAAAGAACCTCCTGTCATTTGGGTTTCCTGCCCAGTCTGCGTCTGTGTAGACTTCTATCTCTAGATGACCGTGTTTTCCAAGCATTATTCCGTTCCCAACAGTACCTTTCAAGTACCGGATAATCCGAACGACTGCTTCCATGTGTTCCCTCTGTGGCTGATACATAAACTGACTCACAACTCCCACTGCATAAGCAATATCCGGCCTAGTATGTGATAAATATATCAGTTTGCCAACTAGGCGCTGGTAACGTTCTTTCTCAGCCGGTTCCCCACTCTCATCTATCCTCAATTTATGATTGACCTGTATCGATGTCTCAATTGGCTTGCAGTCCAGCATTCTAGTTTCAGCGAGGAGATCAAGGATATACTTCTTTTGTGAGAGGAATATCCCTTTCTTCGACCTTAACACTTCAATTCCCAAAACGTACTTCAAACCCCCGAGATCCTTCATTTTGAATTCCTTAAATAGATTTTCCCGAAGTTGACCTATTTCTTCTGTATCACTCCCTGTTATGATCATGTCGTCCACATAAATAATCAGACATGTAATTAACTCCCCTCGTCGTTTCAGAAACAGGGTATGATCAGAGTTGCTTTGAATATATCCATAACGCAGCATAGCTAAGGTGAACCTGCCAAACCATGCTCATGGTGACTGCTTCAGCCCATATAACGCCTTGCGAAGCTTACACACTTCGCCTTTGTTAAAGTCACTCGCAAATCTGGGAGGAGGCTCCATATAGACTTCCTCGGACAAGTCCCCATGCAGAAAGTCATTTTTTACATCAAACTGGTGTAATAGCCAGTCTTGATTTGCCGCCACTGAGAGCAGAACTCGCACCGTATCCAACTTGGCCACTAGGGAGAACGTCTCGGAATAATCAATCCCGAAAGTCTGTGTATAGCCCTTCGCTACCAGACGAGCCTTATGTTAGGAATAGTGCCCTAGAAAGTCGATTAGTCATAATCCGTTTTGGGACTTTCCTAGTATCACAGACAATCTTTGAATAATATACGATTGATTAATGTCATAGGCAAACACTTCTTTATATGCTCTTGTTTGGTATGCGTTTACTTTAGCTGTGCATGTAAGAGAACTCCCCTAATCCTGATGACTTTAGGACTCTACCATTTAGGTGAAATGGTTCATGAAACGAGCCCTATATCACATAAGTCATGATTAGAAAAATACTCCAAGCCGATGAGTCCTACAGACAGTGGGAGTGTCAACCTGACTCCTCTAAGGCTTGCTTGTGGGATCACGCCCTTAAGAAGGACCACCTTGTTTCATGGAGGTGCAAAGTGTATAGTTGATACGTGCGTGATACATGAGGGTGCTTACTTTAATAAGTAAGTTCACTGAGGTGCCCCGTGTGAGAACATTCCTAAATGGGAAAGGAAGTTTCTATTTCAGGAAATGGAAACTTCCAGATTAGTAAATATCTCACGAGTCATTGATGTGATTAATTGATCCTTAAGACTTGAGGTTCCATGTTACTTTATGAGTTAACTCTGTAGTCTTTGGTATAAGCTTTAAAGGGTGTCGCCTTAGACAACTGATTCAAGGCTTATGCTGGGGCTGCACAAGTGACTCATGAAAGTGAAAGAGAATCAAGAAAGGACCTACACTTGCATATGCAAGGTGATCTCTTATTGTGTAAGTCATTCATATGCCATATGGAGTCCTTGGCCAAGGCAGTAGATCAAGACATCAAGAAAAGGGTTTCTTGGATTGAGATCAAATGGATATGAAATGCACTTAGCTTTAAGACCAGATTATTAGGGTTCTAATTATTCCCTTACCCTAGATCTTGGTTGAGAGATAGTAAGTAGGAGGATTGTATCTCACATAAATCAATGACTTAAAGGTTCTGTCGAATCCGAACATTCCAATTCAGCTAGGGGTTAAACACCTGTTGCTAGACTATGGTCGTTTAATCTGTGGACTGATTAATTAATTAGTGAATTAATTAATTAGGGTCACTGCTAATTGAATTGAGAACCTAGAGGGTCACACACAACAACTTGGTTACATGAGTTGAGGCTTTAAAATGATTAAACGAGTTAATCGAGCCTAGAGGGTTCCACACGTGTGAAACCACACGTGTGGGTCACGTGACTGGACACGTGTCATTATGACACGTGTGCCACACGTGATTGTTTAATAATATATTAAATAATTAATTTGTTAATTATTTAATAGACTTTGGTTTAATTTTGAATTAAAAAGAAAGTCTTATTTTGGAGAAAAATAATCTAGTTAATTAATTATGAATTAATTAATTAGATAAAATAAGTTATTTATTTTAAATAAATAAAGTATAAAATTATCCAAAAATAGTTTGGATATTTTTAGCTCTCTTGAAAGTTGATTTGAATTAGAATTCAAAGTCAAAGTCAAAAATTATTTGATGATCAAGTAATAGGAGAGAGAGAGAGACCAAAATCCTAGCCCATTAAGGACTAGGAATTTCGGCACTCCCTTGCTTATAAATAGGGGAGCTTAATCGAGAATTCTTTTGGTTCATGTGTTGAACACCATCCTTTCTCCAAGATAAATAAAAACCTTAGGTTAAGCCTAAACACTAACTAGAGAACTAGCATCCTTACTAGTTAGATTGTAGCCAAGTTGGTGGACTATCTCTAGAGAGCTTCAAGTTAGAAGTTTTGAAGATTCGAGCTTTACCAAAAAGTGGGGATCAAGCAAAACGATCAGAAAGGATGATGAAACGATTCTGAACCCGACATGAAACGAATGAAAAAATCGAACCAAAGAAGATGGCGAAAACCGTTCGTCCATATCCTGAAGGGTGAATTTTTTCACGAGGGTTTTGTGACTGGCAGTTTTCTACTTTCGCAAAACTGGTTTTCGAAGGGAGTTTCAATCCTGCTTTTCTCGTTTCATGTTTCTTTCTTTATGTTATATTGTTAAGAACTTCCCTAACATGAATTGAATCTAGGTTGGTGTGGATTGTTATCTCTACAATGGATTCTAAAGTAGAAAGAGACTTTCGAGGAACGGGTTGTCAAGCCGCGAGAAGAGCGTTCTTGGGTGGCTTGAAACGCTTCAAGAAAGAATAAAAGAAAAGTAATTTTTCTATCTCTACGAATTTGGTTACACGATTGCGAGTCCAAGGTCCTTTTGTTGGGAAATTTTTTTAAATTCCGCTGCTTTCTGATTCGTGTTTTCCAACACCTTATACCTTTCTACTGAGCCATCTGCATTGTGTTTCACAGTGAACACCCATCTGCATCCAACCGGCCTTTTACCCTCTGGTAATCTACATTTTTCCCAAGTTTCATTTTTTATTAGAGCATCCATCTATGTCTTCATTGCCTGTGCCCATTCCTCGCTCTGTTGGGCTTCTTGTGCTGTTCTTGGGATAACCTCGGAGCATAGGTTCCCAAAGAAGGCTTTGGCAACATCGGACATGCTCCCCCTGACCATGTTCCCTATAGGGTATCTGGTGGTGCGGGAATGATGATCAGGGGAGTATCTGTGTGGGGGAACACCTCTGTTACTTCGTTGGGGCAAAGAATACCTGTGGCTTATTGTGACATCTTCAGAGACAATGTTAGTAGCAACTGTGGTATCATTGTCATGAATGAAAACAGAGTCAGGGTTCACAGATGCATTTACCTCGTGTTGGACATCATTCGGAGGAGGGTCATTGGGTGCTGATGTGGTACTGAGAATTTCTGTAGTTGGTTCACTTGATCCTGGGTTTATATCATCTGGATAACTCAACCAGAACAGAGAATCATTCTGTCTCTCCCCCTGATCGCTGGAGTGGGTGAGGAAAACGTACTCAGTTTCTACGAAGTCACAATCCATAGTGACATGCATCCGCTGGGTAGTGGGATTATAGCATCGATACCCCTTCTGATGGGGGGCATACCCCACAAAGACACATTTGACTGCACAAGGGTTCAGTTTGGTCCGTTCAGCTTTGGGAATGTGAACGAATACGGTGGAGCCAAATATACGAGGTAGAAGGGTTAGGTGGGGAGGTATGTTGGTTTGGGTTTGGAGCACTGAGAGTGGGGTTTTATGGTCTAGGATTTTAGTGGGGAGACGGTTCATAAGGTAGGCTGCTGTGGCGACGGCCTCGGGCCAGAAGTGGTCTGGGACCCGTGATTCGGTGAGCATTGCTAAGGGTCATCTCGAGTAGGGTACGATTTTTTCTTTCTGAAACCCCATTTTGTTGAGGGGTATTGGGACAAGTGGTTTGGTGGACCAGACCATGTTGTTTGAAAAATCGGTGCATATCCTGGTTAATGAATTCTCGACCATTATCGGACCGAAAAATCTTAATCCTTCGATCAAACTGAGTTTCCACCATTTTATAGAAAGCCACAAATGTTTCATATACTTCAGACTTGTTTCTCAAAAAATATACCCATGTCATATGCGAAAAATCATCCACAAACAACAGAAAGTACCGAAACTGATTGTGAGTTGCAACGGGAGCTGGTCCCCAAACATCAGAGTGAACCAAGGAAAATGCAGTTGAAACACGTGTATTATTCTGCTTAATGGAAGTTCGGTGGCTCTTGGCCAAAAAACAAGTCTGACAATCTAAATTCACTGTCTGATTATTCTGAAACAAAGTAGGGAAAGGTAATCTCAAATACCCTAGAGAAGGGTGACCCAACCTCCTGTGCCACAACCAGATCTGAGTATTTGCCATGCCAATGGACAGAAGAGCTTTGGACTGATTTTCTACTTCATCCATATAGTAGTATAAGCCTCCGTTCTCAGTATCACGCCCAATGATCTCCTTCGTATGAATGTCCTGTAGCAAACAAAAATGGGAATAGATTAGAACAATGCAATTCAGTTCTTTCGTAATCTGACTTAGAGATAACAATTTGCAGGATAACGAAGGCACATAAAGACAATTGCTTAGTTTCAACTTAGGTGTAATCAACGCAGGACCCTCTTTTTCAACTACAGCTACTTCCCCGTTTGCTGTTTGAATATGTGATTGTTTCGGTTTAATAAGCCCAATTAGATCAGATAAATCAAATGTCATAGAGTCTGATGATGCTGAAAATTGGTTTCGCCGGAGATTGATTGGAATCGGCTCCAAACTTCCAACAAATCAGCCAAAGGTGGGTTCTTCGACCTGCTAAGATCAAATAAACGTAAGAATACCAGGCGGGAGGTGTTTCCCGCGTAGGCACTCCGACGCTCAAGACAATGAGTTTGCTTTAGGTGAGAGGTGACCGGAAATTTGGGCAGAGGTTCGGTATGTAAAAGTGTACCCCCCTTTGTTCTGAAGAAGAAATAGTATTTATACCTTAGACTTGGGTCAGAGTCGTGCCTGAATGGGCTTAGTGGGAGCGAATAATGCGGGGTCGTGCGCCGAGTGGTGGAGTGGCGTGTGAACGTGGGCAACCGCCACGCTTGGGACGGAGCGCGATAAGGTTGAGCGCTTAAGTTGAGCGCTAACCTTAGATTGAGCGCTAACTTAAGGTTGAGCACTAACCTTGAGGTTGAGCGCTAACCTTAGGTTGAGCGCTAAGGTTGGGCGCTTAGGGTCAGAGCGAAGGTGGGGCGCTAAGGGTGCACTAAGACGGAGGTGGAGCGCTAAGGTTGAGCGCAAAGGTGGAGTGCGAAGGTTGAACTCTTAGGTTGAGCGCAAAGGCGGAGCGCTAAGGTTGAGAGCGAAGGTGGAGCGCTAAAACTGAGCGCTTAGGTTGAGAGCGAAGGTGGAGCGCTAAGGCGGAGCGCAAACGTAGAGCGCTAAAGCTGAGCGCTTAGATGGAGCGCTAAGGTTGAGCGCTAAGCGGAGCATGAATGTGGAGCGCTAAAGCTGAGCGCTTAGATGGAGCGCGAAGGTTGAGCGCTTAGGTTGAGCGCTAAGGTGGAGCGCTAAGGTGGAGCGCTTAGGTTGAGAGTGAAGGTTGAGCGCAAAGGCGGAGCGCGAAGGTTGAACACGAAAGTGGAGCACGCTTGAGGTGGAACGCAAAGGAGCGGACCTCGAAAGGGTGGAGCTCAACACTTAGAAATATTTTAGCACTATCATGAACTCGTATAAGAGGGAACGCGCTTTAGAAATGAGCGGAGAGTGCTTGAGCACAAAACAGGGGAACGCGAGACTTGAGCTCCAAAAGGGGACGCTATGTTTGAGCACTAGAAGGGATCGCATGAATGGGGAGCCTAATGTTTGTGTGCCAAAGAGGGAACGGTCCTTAGTTTATTTTTTGGCACTATCATTTGCCCCCCCACTCCCCGAGTATCGAAAGATCGAGATGCTCGTGGAGTGATAGCGCGCTCCTGCTTTGGGATAGTCATTCGTTTGACATTATATGTCCGTTTCCTTTATCCATTTTATAAGATGCTTCGATATCGATCTATATGCTTGCATTCCTTTGTAGGATCCTTCTTGCTTCTTGTTATAATGAGCACATCGAGTGCCTCCAAGCCGAGAAGGAAGTCCTTCAGGGCGAGATCGACAAGGTTGCAGAGACTTGAGGAGAAGGGAAATATGCTTGAAGTGAGCGAGTAGGCTCGTGTTGAGTTGAGCGTGAAGAGTTCAAACGTGGCGCACCGAGCAGGACTCATGCTGAAGTGATCGAAGGGATTAAGCCCTTTATGAGAAGCCCGGTGTCCCAGGTCGTAAGTGCCCTCAGTAGTTATACTCAGATTCAGGAAACATTCGAACGCACTTATCATCAACTTGATCACATAGGGGCCATTCGCGAGGATGCGAATGTGGATGATATTAGCCTTAACAAGGATAGTGAGATGAGGCCTATACTTGGACATGAGAGCAAGTCAGAACCCGATCGTGATGATTTTGGTAACCATGAGTTCGAGCTCGCCATTAATGAGCTCTATGCCATAGTCGCTAATAAGCGGAGTGTTGGGGCCGAGGGTGATAGCGTATCGATCAGTGATGAGGCTCGAGAGGAGCACAATAAAAGTGTTCCCAAGGGATGGGATAGAGCCGTGGAGATAACTCCTGCGCTCGATACTCCAGTAGCGAACTGTAATGAGACTTAAGGCTAGCGTAAATGGAGTGGATGGAGCCGTGAAGATAGACTCTTGCGCTCAGCACTCCAGTAGCAAACGGTAATGAGGCTCAAGACGAGCGTGAACAGAGTGGATGGAGCCGTGAAGATAAACTCATACGCTCAACACTCCAGTAACGAATGGTGATGAGGCTCGAGACGAGCGTGAATGGAGTGGATGGAGCCGTGGAGAAACTCCTGCGCTTAACACTCCAGTGTCGGATGGAGCCGTGGCTCGAGATGAGCGTGAATAGAGTGGACAAATCCATGGAAATAAACTCTTGTGCTCAACGCACCAGTTGCAAGCTCGAGGCGAGCATAACTGGAGTGGATGGAGCCGTGGAGAAACTCCTGCGCTCAACACTCCAGTGTCAGATTGAGATGAGGCTCAAGGCTAGCGCAAATGGAGATGATGGAGCCATGGAGATAAACTCCTAGGCTCAACATTCTAGTTGCGAGCTCGAGGCGATGTTAAGAGGAACGACAATGATATTGAGCATGTATATGATGATGCGGTGATCTATATGTTGATATAGATGCTTAGCTTAGCATGTTTTGCTTTCCGATTCGCCATTTGATGTTTCTTGGAAATTCCTTAGCTTAGTTTGTTTTTGCTTCCGCTTCGAACCTTGAATCTTGACATGTAACTTATATTTGGACAGATTGACTAAGCGTTGTGTTTGAACTCCATAACATTGCGAGTAAATATAGGTGAAATTTTCTAAGTGTGTTGCTTGAACTTTGAGTGCTCTTTGGGATCACCCATACCATCATACCGAGGCACATTGGTCGGAACATTGGAGTTTCCTACTCGTGCCATCAATATCTCGTCGCTAAATGGTGAGGCTCACTATGTCAAGGTCATCTGTTCCTTCAAAGATGAGAGAGTTCATCGGGTCTCTCTGATCCCCATGGATCGTCCGATGCGGGGGCTTATCGACCACCCTATTCATCATGCCGAGCGAGTTTGTAGCGAGCTTCTCCTTGATCGCCCAACATAAGACTCATCCACAATCTTGCTCAGGGTGGCGTGCAAATTTTGGTTCTTCACTTCCAACAGCGTGAGTCGGTTATGATCTTCCCCTCCTGCTTGAGTTTCAACATGTTGAGCGGGATTGAGATAATTTGGTTCCTATTCGTCTCCCATCATGTGTTGTTTCCCATCGCGTTGCAGAAATGGGGCCTAGTCATCTTTAGCCGGAGGTTGGAGAGGATCGCGCACTCAACTCGGTCTCGCTAACATTGGATTCACCATGTTACGAACAAGTGTGGGATCTGTTCGAACGGATGGCACCCGATTGGCCGTGCGTTCCGCTTATCAGGATGGTAGTGCGAGGTGGAGCGACGGTGATTTGAACTCTTCCCATTTGAGCTTGTATTCTGTTACATTCGGGGCGGTAAGGTAGAGCTACGCTCGTCACGACTTCGTGTTTCAAATTTTCGATCATTTTCTAAGCAAAATAAGGAAAAGGATTTGAGAAAAGGTTGGGAAATCCGGAGGTTCCCACAGACGGCGCCAAACTGATGATGCTGAAAATTGGTTTCGCCGGAGATTGATTGGAATTGGCTCCAAACTTCCAACAAATCAGCCAAAGGTGGGTTCTTCGACCTGCTAAGATCAAATAAACGTAAGAATACCAGGCGGGAGGTGTTTCCCGCGTAGGCACTCCGACGCTCAAGACAATGAGTTTGCTTTAGGTGAGAGGTGACCGGAAATTTGGGCAGAGGTTCGGTATGTAAAAGTGTACCCCCCTTTGTTCTGAAGAAGAAATAGTATTTATACCTTAGACTTGGGTCAGAGTCGTGCCTGAATGGGCTTAGTGGGAGCGAATAATGTGGGGTCGTGCGCCGAGTGGTGGAGTGGCGTGTGAACGTGGGCAACCGCCACGCTTGGGACGGAGCGCGATAAGGTTGAGCGCTTAAGTTGAGCGGTAACCTTAGATTGAGCGCTAACTTAAGGTTGAGCACTAACCTTGAGGTTGAGCGCTAACCTTAGGTTGAGCGCTAAGGTTGGGCGCTTAGGGTCAGAGCGAAGGTGGGGCGCTAAGGGTGCACTAAGACGGAGGTGGAGCGCTAAGGTTGAGCGCAAAGGTGGAGTGCGAAGGTTGAACTCTTAGGTTGAGCGCAAAGGCGGAGCGCTAAGGTTGAGAGCGAAGGTGGAGCGCTAAAACTGAGCGCTTAGGTTGAGAGCGAAGGTGGAGTGCTAAGGCGGAGCGCAAACGTAGAGCGCTAAAGCTGAGCGCTTAGATGGAGCGCTAAGGTTGAGCGCTAAGCGGAGCATGAATGTGGAGCGCTAAAGCTGAGCGCTTAGATGGAGCGCGAAGGTTGAGCGTTTAGGTTGAGCGCAAAGGCGGAGCGCTAAGGTGGAGCGCTAAAGCTGAGCGCTTAGGTTGAGAGCGAAGGTTGAGCGCAAAGGCGGAGCGCGAAGGTTGAACGCGAAAGTGGAGCACACTTGAGGTGGAACGCAAAGGAGCGGACCTCGAAAGGGTGGAGCTCAACACTTAGAAATATTTTAGCACTATCATGAACTCGTATAAGAGGGAACGCGCTTTAGAAATGAGCGGAGAGTGCTTGAGCACAAAACAGGGGAACGCGAGACTTGAGCTCCAAAAGGGGACGCTATGTTTGAGCACTAGAAGGGATCGCATGAATGGGGAGCCTAATGTTTGTGTGCCAAAGAGGGAACGGTCCTTAGTTTATTTTTTGGCACTATCAGAGTCGGTAGCCCCACAATCAAATATCCACTTAGAAACCCAGGTTTGAGGCGTCTGGGTGTGAAATCCATACTTTGTAGAAATTTGGGGGCCCAGGTGTATTTTATCACAAATAGGGGGCACTTAGCAATTTCATGAGATGAATAAAAGAGGGGTTTAGGGTTTGGGTCACAAACCCCAAACCTGATCCGTCGTTGCCTTGAGAGAAACTACTGCTGCTTTAAGGAATTCCTCGCTGACGGCGAGGTATGCACGACTACCGTCCACCGTTGCTGGGGAGGCCGCTGCACTGGCATCTCCTCGGATGGTGTTTGTAGTGGCTTCCTCCGCCTTCGTCTCCCCTGCTCTGCCACTTACAACGAGATTAGCTCGCCGGCTTCCTCCTTTTGACGAGGCGGCGGGGTCATTTTTCCGGTGGCCCTCCCACCAATCCGGGTATCCGACGATTTCAAAGCATTCCTCAGTAGAATGTCTAGGCTTCCCACACTTACCATAGATGAGGTTGGTCCGATCTTCGCGTTGTGATGACCGGCGTCCGGCGGTGCCACCACCACGTCCGGTGCCATCTTAACGCCTGTTTCTCCCTGATCTCTCCTTTCTTGCCATGAGGCCTGACCCGATTGCTTGGGTCTCAATTGCTCTGTCACTGCCGGCGGCTGCTGTGAGTATTTGGAGGTGAGCCGCTTCTCTTCGTATTGCAGCGTAAGCGACTTCGAGAGAGGGCTTGGTTTCCTGCTTCAGCAAATCATTCCGGACACTGTTGTATTTTTCATCCACTCCTGTGAGGAATTGGTACAACCTCTGTTCTTGAGTAATTTGGTTGTACAATTTGATATTTTCTGCACATTTCATTAGATTAGGTTACCTTCGATCGATGGCTGTCCAGATGTTCTGGAGATTGTTCCAAAACTCTTCCAGGCTTTCGAGTCCTTGTTTTTGGGTATTGGCCCTTCGATGCAAATCGAAGAGTTGCAACGGGTCTCCGCCGCTTCCATAGGTGGTGGTGAGTCCATCCCACAGTGATTTAGCGGTTTGATATTGGAGAACGTTTGTGATAAGGCTGACCTCCATGTTCTGGACAATCCAGGTGAACACCTGTTGATCAATTTGTTCCCATTTGTCGTATTTTGGGTCTGATTCATCCGGTGCAGGTGGATTGCCAGTTATGTGCGAACGCCATCCTCTTCCTCCGATCGTCATCTTCATTAATCTAGCCCAAATCGGGAAATTGTCGTTGTTGAGTTTAATTCCAATCGACAAATTTTCAGAATTGGGCATGGTTGTTTGGGTGAGTTGTAGGGCTAGGGCTTGGTTGTCTTCGGATGGGGCTGACATTTTGTTATTGGCTGATTTAGGTTTTGAGAAAGGTTATGGACGATGATGAGATTAATTCTGAGTCCCTAAGATCTGAACCTGGCTCTGATACCATGTTGAAACATGGATGTGAGGACCTAAGATAAATAGAGAACTATATGAAACAAACTTCCTACAAATCAGGCCTAATTCTATTAGTTAGGGATTTGATCAAACATGACTTGTTAACAACTTGCACAAGCTGTATTTTCATTTCTTAGAAAACTGTTTATTTACGAGTGTAACAAGATGTTAGAAGCTATAAAGAAATAGAAGAGATAATAATAGAGCAAGGAGGTGTCATCTCTTTTCCCAAATTAAAAGTGTTGATTTTGTGTGACCTGCCAAAACTGAAGCATGTGGTTTGCCATTCCGTGGAGAATATTCACATAAGACAATGCCCAGCATTGAAGAAACTTTCTTTATGTTGTCCGGTTATTGATGGAGGAGAATCATCAAATGTTTCTTATTCCCCTCCACTAGCACTTGAAGAAATCTGGATAAGTAAGGAAATATGGGAATCATTGGAGTGGGAACATCCATCACAAAAACATCTCCTTCAACCCTTTCTTAAAAGATACATCATCTCATTTCTTTGTTTTTTCCTAAGAATTGTATACTTTCTTTTTTTCTTCAATTTGTCACAATTTAGAAAAACTAAAGACATTTTTTTTAGATGATGGCACTCATATTACGCCACACAATATTTCTTCCCCTTTATTTTTACTTTATATATGTAAATTAGAGTGATATAATATAGTTAGGTGTACCAACTCAACTTTTAAGTATTTTTTGTTCTTTTTATTTTTCGATTGCAAAATAGACCTGTATATTAAAAAATCAAGCATACATGCATATTTTAACAAAAACCGCTTTTCCTTGCCAGAAAACCGGCCCCGTCTTACACATGTCAACCAAAACCACTCGGTTTTCCAAAAAGAAAAAACGATCTTTTCATCTCCATTATTATTATTATTATTATTAATATTTCTCTAAGGGAAGGAGCCCGATACACTAATTTATTGCAAATCAGAAATCAAAGTTCAAAAATAGGTGGGAATAAATCGGAAAATCACTCAGACTGGCTGCAGAAGTTCGTGCTGAATAGCGAGATATAATTGGAGCAAGATTAAGAGCTGTTTTGTTCACGTGAAGATGTGCGGGAAAATGGCGCCGGGCCAGGGAAGCCGAATATTACTTGACGAAGTTGCCCCAAATTCAGGTACGTAATTTTTTAATCGTGATCGTCCAAACTTTAAAATTATCCATATATATATATTGATATATAATTTGAATTTTAGAATTTTAGACCAAGAAATAATTTTCTTACATTATATATACAGTATATTTGCATGATCATGGATCATGATGCATGCAATGTATATTTATAGAGCTGTACTCATAGCAATTCAGGTATATATGGACTATTATACGTGCGTGCATGCATGCAGTCGCGTTGCTGCAAGCCACCAAACGAATGTGAAATGGAGTTCAAGGATTCAACTACATGGATGGTGCCGGAAAAGGATTCAACTACATGGAGTTGCAAGCTGTGGAGTAACGACCCGTCCGAGCTGTGCCTGAACTGTGAGTCGTGCAGGGTGCCTTATATTTTTTTCATCTGCTTTATGTATTGGATCGGGTGCTGTGCTCTGAGGAACAACCTATATCATGGATACAAACAGCGGTATTACTACTGATCACATTAATCATTATCCATTTGGTTTGTATTGTTTTAATTTAACGAGAGTAGCTATATATAGTGATCTTTTTCGTCCCATTTATGATGATGGTGGACTGGTGGTGGTGATGGAAAAGGTATAGATTAGTGATTGTCGTATAGGTTTTCTATTTGATTCTGGGATTTATTTGATTTTTGTTTAAATTATCTTGTATGTTTTTTAAAGTGGTGTTAGCTAGGGTCTAGCTAGGGATTTTTTTTTTTTGTTCTTTAATTCTGATTTTATAACTTGGTGGTTTTGATTACTGTTAATTAAATTTCCGCATATTCATTGCGTGTGCAATCAAAAGAATATAGTATTAAAAAATATATTAAAATTAATTTTTATATTAATATATACTCTAGTCTCTATATTATTTTTTATATAATTATTAAATTATGATAGATAAATAGTATAAAAGAATATCATATTAAAGATTACGAAAATTAAAAAATGAGATGAAAACAATAAAAGTAATATAAAAAAAAAAGAAAAAGAAACGAAGGTGAGAGAAAAGAGAAGCTAAAAAACGTGGTTATAAAAAAAAAGGGAAAAGAATGCAAGAGATGGACAAAAACTAAAACTAAAAAGAAGAAAAAAAAAAACACCAAAACAGTAATATCTATATTTCTGGCTTAATATAGATTAGATGACATAATTTTAGAAGTTTATAACTTTGGTAAGAGGAAATTTTATGAACTAGTTTTGGTATTGATAATGCAGTAAATCATTTCTTTTTTTTTTTTTATAGTCGCAAATCATTTCTTGTTTTAGTTTGGTGTTATATCACATATTTTACTTCTATGCAAATACCTAGTATTGATAAATGGTTGAGATTAAGGAAAAAAAATTGTGATTTAAAAAAAAAAATCATTTTTTTTTTTTAATAATGTGGACGGCCTATTAGTACACTTGGCGCGTGAATGAGTGAAATAGAAAATGAAATACATAACTAAAATAGAAAACCCAAAGCCATGATACAATCTTGAGGGAGGCTTTTGATCAATTAATATGGAGAAGATGGAGAAGTTTTTGTAGGTACAATATGTGTAATATCTTATATACGTGATTATGGTTTTGATGAAAGAAACCAAGACTATAATCTATAGGCAATTGGATGAGAAATAACTTGAACAACAGTATCAATTAAGCTGAAGGTGTAGATGTTAACTTGTAACATTTTAACTATGGTGAAACTCGTGTAAGATGAGTTTTCGTGAATCCTATACGTACTTCTTGTATATATAATTTTTATCTTAATTGTGGTGATTATAATAATTAGAGCGCACCAAAGCTATAAAGAGTTGGAGCGAATATGTTACTTTGACATCAAACAATTATTTTGAGATATCAAATTATGCCAAATGAAGCCCACATTCATTGGATTCCAATTCATGGCCATTTTTGATCGATTCAACGCAGATAAAACAAACTATTAGTGGAGGAAAAGAACAATCATAATGAAATTAAACAAATTAAAAGAAAAAAAAAGGTAGATCAAACAAATTATTAGTGGAGAAGAAAACGAATAGAAGGAAATTAATTAGTTTATTAGTTTAATCATTGACTCTTAGTCTTGGGATGAAAAGAAAAGCACATCCAAAATTCTCATGAATTTACAGTAAAGTGCAAAGGGTACGTCGATCATAGATAGTCATTTCTTCTTTGTCTGGAGTAATTACATATCTGACATCTCAAATTGCAGAGATCTGTGTGCCTTCTGTTGTGCTAAGCAGTAAGCATTTGGTTTCAGGTGACTAAAGTATACTACTCCCTTTTCTACTTTCAGTATTGCTTTTTTCTTTTTTTGAAAATTTCAATTTTGGTCCGCTAAAAATGTCATTTTTAGATTTTGATCCTAACCTTTTAACTTTTTTTATATTGAATCATTTTTTATTCCAATTTCTCAATTTTAGTCCTTTGACTAACGGACATTAAAGAAATGACGAAAAAAATCACGTTCAATGCAGGTGGCCCCGTATTGGTAAATTTTGTCAGCCCATTTTGTTAGCAAATCAGTGGGAAAACTAACTAGTAAAAAAATTAGATGGAAAATTCGATTATCGAAAGGTTATTCCCTCACTTTTTTCCTCAAATATCCAAATTAGGGTTCTTAATCTCTTTTCTCTTTATTTCCATTGCTGCTGCAAATGGCAACGTAATGTGCTTCTGTGGTTGTGCTTATACATTGTGCACGTCGTGGAATCCCTCAAATCTTGGGAGAAGATTCTACACTTATAATAACATCGATGAGGCTTGTGGTTTCTTCGTTTGTAGGGGCGACTCTAGAATTGTCGGATAGTGGGATCAAAATAATTTAACGATTAATAGAAAGATATATTATTAAAAAATTAATAATTTTATTTAAAATATTTATTTTTAAACTGTTTTAAAATTTTAACTACTAATAAAAAATATATATTATTAAAGAAATAAAATATTTTATTTAAAATATTTATTTTATAATTATCCGTTACGATTTTTTGTTTGTACTAAATAAGTCCATCTTTAAGAGTGTTTGCAAAATCTATTTCATAAATAGAAATTAAAACATAAGTGAAACGTGTAAAAAATTGCATAGTAAAAGTAATGAGTTTGGAAAAAAAAAATTGATAAACAGAAAAATAATAAGTACAAACAAAAGTGGATAACCACTTTTAATTTTGTGAAGTAACTAATTTGCCCTGAAATACTTTGAAACATTTCTAGATATTATAATATGATTTAAGTCTTTTCAAAGAAAAAAAAATGAGACTTTTTGAAATTACTAAATTCTGATGAGAAGAGAAGAAAAAAAATATAAAGAATAGAAAAAGAAAAGGAACTATAAACCAGAGTTGTATTCTATGTGAAAAAGTAATTTAAAAATATTAATATTTTAATAAGGATATTATCGTTAAAATAGAATTTTAAATAAATTCAGACAAAACCATATAATCTATAAATAGAATATAAAAACATGTCCTGGATTCTAGCTAATTCCTTGGGGATTCTAACTTATTTCTCCTTAAGCAGAAATTGGTTTTTTAAATACTTTATAACTGTTGAAAATAATCACTTATCTTATAAGTACTTATTTTTAAAATTAACAAACCCTTGTTACGTTTCGAAATTGAAGAATTTTAATTATACTAATTTTAAATTTAAGGGTTCAATAAAAGTTTTTTCATTTTTATGTGGGGTCGAAAGAATTATTTGTAAAACAAAAAATGTAAAACATATAAACACATGACTATTTTTCTTTTTCTTTTTCAACAGGGTCAATTGACCACTTCTCCGAAGGTGGCATTGGCCTTGTTTGTTTGGGAAGATCCTCCTAATTTTATACTCTCTCATGA
The DNA here is from genome assembly GCA_037501455.1 of Lantana camara. NCBI lineage: Eukaryota > Viridiplantae > Streptophyta > Magnoliopsida > Lamiales > Verbenaceae > Lantana > Lantana camara. The sequence goes on along the minus strand of CM074860.1, from coordinate 93,650,837 downwards.
TGTTGGCCCTCTTTCTCTATTTCATCCACACCACCTTTGTTACAAGATAATCGTTCGAAAAAATAGAATGAAGAGTGTAAGAGATTTTTTGAAGTTTAAACCTAGGCAAGAACTTGGAGTTTTACTTTTCTGCCTTTGTAATTTAAGAATCGGGCTTTAACCGTGTACCTCTCATGTGCGATTTTCCCCCAAAACTCTATAGTTCAGGCCACATGTATTATACATAACTTTTTCCGTCCGCTTTTTAACGTCTGTTAGTCAAAAGACTAAACTTGAGGAAACGTGAAATAAAAAAGGATGTAATGTGAGAAAAACTAAAAAATAAGGCCCAAAATTGAAAAATGATATTTCTAAAGGACCAAAATTGAGAATTTCCCTTCTATATCTCATATCCCATTATATTGGGTTGGAGTCGGGGAACAAATAGAGTTTCTGTTTTATATCCCATATCCCATTCAATTGCGTTAGAGCTAGCCCGACAAGTAAAGCTTTCCGCATGAAATTTTTTTAACAAGTAGATTTTGTATTTAAATTTTTTAGGTTAGGAATAGATTTTTATCACACACAAAGAGATACATATATATTTTAATGTACGGAAAACTCTATGCTATTCATAATTGGCAAGTTGAACTTTGTGTTTTAAAAATTAGCATAAAAAATCTTGTATTTTCTAAAATATGCACCAGAAATCCTGAAAGCGCCGAGTTCTTTACACGTGCCAAAATTTTCTTCTTTAAACCAAAACTTAGCACACAAAAAAACCCTATATTTATAAAAACACGACTTAAATGAGTATATATATACCAAATAAATGAGTTAACACAAGAAATGCAAAAATTTGTAGAAACATTATCTAGCTGATACAATAAAATCATTATCTGAACAACTCCAAAATACAAATGAACAAATACATCAATTAGAAACAATTCTACTTACTAAAACAGTAGAAACTGATCATGAACTCGAACAACAATACATTCTAGATAACAAATTTTTCTCTAGTCCTCAGGAGTGGGGACAATATCCACATTTATTGTTAAATTAATTATACGGAAAGAGCAAGCTAGATATCACTATTTTTTTTTTTAAGCTCACACACACCCAATTGGGATTCGAACCCGGGACCTTGCCCTGGAGAATGAACCTATTAAACACTTGGACCAACCTCAGTTGGTAAGCTAGATATTGCCGACCTTGAAAGATATTTTGAAAGCAAAAATCTTAAACCATTTAAAATAGAACCTCTACGATTATAATGGAATTTTTTTTTAAACTAGAAGATAAAATTACACAATTACACACATTTAAAATAGAATCTTACAAAATTAAACAATTTAAAATAGAACCTCCACGATTATAATGAAAAGCCTCGTAAATACCATAAAGAAAGAATAGAATATGCGGAAAAAAAATTGAGATTTTATGAATAAATATAAAAACAACTTATAAATTATCAAAAATATTAAAAAAGAAATAAAAATATTTAGAAATATATTATAAAAAATTAGATTTCAATATTATAAATAGTCTTGAAAACAAAATAAAACTTTATAAAAAATATATAAAAAGATTACATAAATTATTAAAATATTAAACATTCTAAGACCTATTTAAAAGATTTTATAAACTCTGGGGTCAAAACTGAAAATATAAAAACTAAAAATTCATTTACAAAAAGACAAAAATAAAAAATTTCAATAAAAAATCGCACAACCTGCGCGCGAGGCATAATTGTCAGGCGGAGAGTTTTGCGTGCATCTATACTATATTATTAAGCACGAGAGGCAAAGGTGGTCTCTTGGTGTCCTCTTTTTATTTTTGTTTTTATTTACTTATCTTTTATCCATCAGTTTTCTTCTCTTACGATTTTCTCTCTTCTTTTCTATTTATTTATCTTTTATCCGTTTTCTTCTCTCACATTTTCTTATCTTTTCTTTTCTCTCACCTTATTTCAATTATTTTTTTTTCTTTTAAATTTTTTTTAAAGATAATGTTGTTTGCTATTTTATGCTTTTATGTTATTTTTGTATTAATTCAATAATTATATTAAAAATATTTATAAAATATATATTAATATAAAAATTAGTTTAAATATTAAAAAAAAATTATAATTTACACACGCAACGAGTGTGCTAAAATTACTAGTATATATGATTACATAGAGTGCCTTTTGAGATTTTTCAAAACTTAAGATCCAAATTTGAATATTACGCATTTCACGGGAATGCTCCTAAAAAAAAATTAAAAAGAACTCATAGTCCAAAAGGAAAAAAATAAGTCGAACTCATAGTCCAAAAGGAAAAAATAAGTAGTTAATGACTGCCTAAATATTAAACACACTAAAGAATATACACTTTCTAGTTTTGTTTGTTTGTTTGTTTTTTTTTTTTTTTTTTTTTTTTAATAAATTTCAAAAGGATGAAAAACTAAACCACGTGTTCTAGAGGACAAATGTAAAATAAATTCTGGCTGTTGCCACAAGCCAGGTGCAGCGTTTAAGAAGTCAGTTTAGTCTGACTCGTGTTAATCATGACTTTGTTTGGAGTAGCAGCAGAGTCGTTTTGACTGCTGCTAATATGCCGCATCGGTTATGTTTTTGGAACTTGGCTTTGTATGGCCTTATGCTGTTTTGTTTTGTGGTCCGTGGTTGGTCTTTTAGCTTAGGGTGCTTAGCGATGTACTTCTTCAATTTTCCCTTGTAGCTTTGCTGAGTTAATAAATGAGGTGGGTCCTCGGTAAAACCCCACGGGTCTTTTTTCTGGTTTAAAAAAAAATAAAATAAAAAATTGTAAAATAAATTCTTTAAATAAAGTATTTTATTTTTTAATAGTATATTTCTTCCTTACGAGTTAAGTTTTTTTTTGTTTTTGTTTTTTTGGTTAACTCTACTACCAACTGCTAGAAAAAAAAAAAGGAATAGAAGTATATGATAATAGGTCAAAAGACATCATGGGGTTGGAAAAATAAGCCACGTGTTAACACTTAAATGATCGAGATGATAATATGAAAAATTTTATAAATTACAGATAGCAACAATCTAAATTTTTTTATAAATTACCGATGATAATTTGAAACATTTAAAACTTCAGATAAAAAATTGAAAGAATGGTAGTTGTATAAAATAAATGGACCCAACTATTTGGAGCCTTACTTACGATTGAGTTTTGTAGAACACCATTGATAGGCAGCTTATATAGAGAGAGGAAGGTATCATCCAAAGTGCGGTATCAACACCATTGACGGCCGTTGTAAAATATGGGCAGCAAGTTCCAAGAATACTATTCATATGAGTAATGCACTTGCAACTATTAATTTTATAACATAAATGTGTTGTTTTTGCGTTTCGTATAGGAACACACCGGATGAAATGTTGCAGAAAATTATCGATTTTGTTTTCTCCATGATATCGGAGAAGTTGATGGAATATGCTCATGAGGACACTGTCAGGAGCATTAACCGCAACTCAACCCTACGAACTCTTGAGAGGAACTTTTTATCATTGAGCGCAAAAGCCACTGACGTTGAGAATGAAATCAAGAATGCGGAGCTATCGGGTCAAAAGAAAAGAAAAAGAGAAGTCGATAAATGGTTGAAAGAGGTTAAGAAACTTAGAACTGAAATTCATGCCTTGGGAGGTGGACTTGAACAAAGTAAAACTTTCAGTGAGCTTGTACTTGAGGCTCGGAAACCTATGGGGGTAACATTGTTGGCGCCAAGGTTGGTTGGTAAATCGTTCAAAGAAAATTTGGAAAGAATTTGGGAGTTGTTGAGAGCTGATAATGTGATGAGCATCGGGGATTTATGGGATGGGCGGTGTGGGAAAGACGATTTTGACAAAACAAATTAACAATAGACTCGTAGAAACGAGTCAGGAATGTGCTTTTTGGGTCACTGTCTCTCAGGAGTATAGTGTAAGGTTGTTGCAAGATAAAATAGCCCACGTCGTAGGAATCAATCTTTCAGATGAGTACGATGAGGACAAAAGAGCAACCAAATTGTACCGAGCACTATCCTCCTTAAGGAATAATTTTGTATTGATATTGGATGATGTGTGGAAAAACATAAGTTGGAAAAGGTGGGAATTCCTCTTTGTGTGGAGGGCAGCAGATTGATTATAACGACTCGCTCGTTACAAGTTTGTCGTCAAATTGGTTGCCAGAAAGTGATTCCAGTGAAAACACTCAACCCGCATGAAACATGGGAATTATTTAGATACACACTTGGACAAGAGGTGACACTTTCTTCTCAAGTAGAAGAAATTGCAAAGTCTATGACAAAGTTGTGTGATGGTCTGCCCTTGGGTATCACCACTTTAGCTGGAAGCATGAGAGGTGAGACTGCAATTCATGCGTGGAGAAATGCATTGGAGGAACTACAAAAATCTGTAATACAGCATGAGGATGTGGAGGATCATGTATTCAAAGTACTTAAGTATAGCTGTAACACAATTTCCGTGTTAATTAAATAATTAAACATAAGAAAATAATCACAAATGAATTTTATTGATTTATTTGAACTTGCGGGTACAATCTCTAATTTATTCCTCTGATTCTTCCTACAGGAATTTGCTGAAATTCGGAAGGTTTGAAACTCCTTCGTTGACTTCGGAGGTTCGATCTTCCGTTGAATTTGATTTGCTTCTGAAAACGTTAATCGCGGGTCTTTCGACTTAATCGCGAATTAAACGCCTTGATTTGATGAACACCGAAGAACACGCTGATGAACACCTTTGATGTTGATTTGAATTTATTGAGGAGCAACGCCGAAATCTGGATTTGATGCTTTGATTGCGGATTGAACGCCTCAGTTTGTTAACTTTCTCGAAGAACGCCGAAGAACATGCTTGGAGCACCTTAGAATTTGATTTGAAAAAAACACCGGATTCGCGGACTTAACACCTTGTTGCGGATCGGACGCTTCGATTTGGTTGATTTCCACGAAGAACACGCTTGATTCTTGCTTCGATCTTTGAGGAGAGCAACGCCGAAACACCACTTCGATGCCTTGATGCCGGATCAAACGCCGTTGATGCTGACTTCTACAAAGAAAACAGTAGGCTGGTGAAGAACACCAGAGAGCTTCTTTCTCCTTGCTTTGTGGCTTGCTCCTTCGTATCTCCAAGTTGTGAGAGTTGCTTGTAGAATGCCTCTATTTATAGGCGGAGGGTGGAGCTTTGTGATAATTATCCCTTAATTAATTTATTTATTTATTGAAGGGATAATATCAAACTTATTTATTTATTTATCACTTTAATATAGATTTATATTAAAAAAATAAACCGCATGTCTTTACTTGATTGGTCCACGTGTTGAAACTTGCCACGTGTCATCATTTAATTGATCATAACCAACTGAATTGCAAGGCTTGATTTGATTCGCCGGAACACTTCAATTTTGACACGTGTCGATCGTTGATTTGATGATAAAATAAATATTAAAATTATCAATTAAATCAATCTATTTAAATATTTTATGGATTTTGACTTAATATTTATCCAAAAAATATAAAAGTAGAGAGAACTTAATTTGACAATTAATATTCATTTATACGTGTCACACTTTAATTAGACGAAAATAATTCGTCTACAAATGTCCCCACTTCAAGGCTCGGCGAAGAAGATACCAAATATTTGGACGAAGGCGGGACTTTGAAGTAATTAATTTGGCATCTCAAACTTAGAGTTACCATGGCATGCACCTTCACGTGTAAACTTGGACTTGAAAATCACATGATTAACATGAGACTTTGGCAATTGATTAGTCCAATTGATTGGGGCAAAAGTAACAGCCCATCAAGCAACTAATTGCTCAACTCCTTGGACTTAAATAATCTTCATGTTTGTTCAAGAAATCACGGCCCAGCTCATTCATAACAAATGAACCCACCTTTGTCTCCAAATCAAATTAAGGTCCATTAATCCAAGTTCAATGGTGAACAAAATATCACGCCACCAGCGGACTTCCAGTCTTGGACAAACTCCATTTCTTTCGTCCCTATTTTTGTAATATCCCTTTTAAATATGGCGGTAAAAGAATGGGAGAAGGATAGCCGTTGGATTGCTTTATATCACAACCGTCGGATTAAGTTTAAAAAGGTTGAAAACGGTGGCGTTTTAACTAAAGCAGATCAAATCACAACCGTTCATGATATTGATGCTGATCCAAGGGTGTTAACTTGTTCGGAGTCTGGAGCTGCCATAGCCGTGGATCTGGGAACATCCAAGGGCCAATATTTGAGCTAGAGATAACGGTTTGGAGGGGACCAGTGGTGTGTTGATGGCGATGGAAGATTGTTGATTCTGTTACATTCCTTTGTTTGTTGGTTTGTGCTGAGCTGTGGAGGAGAGTGCACGTTTTTAGGGATTGAGTATAGTTTCTTTTCATTCAAGCAATTTGTGAAACTTGTTCTCTCTAGCATTCTTCTTTCTCTCCCTTCCCAGACTCTGTTTTTCTGTAATTCAGTTTGTGTTTACCATTGCAATTCCAGTTCCTTTATCATTCGTTCATTGATCAGCTTAATTGCTTATATTACTTAGAAAGGTCATTACATTTGGTATCCAGAGCCAGGCGACTCCTTACGGCCTGAGCATGGCGGATGGGTTACGATCGAAAGACTTGCAGGAATTAATTAAGAAGCAGGAAGGTTCACTGATTGAGGAGCGAGCCATGCGGATGGCTGCTGAGCAAAAGTTTGATGCGAGGTTTGATGATCTGACGGGAGCTTTAGAGAAATTAACAATGCAGATGGGGGCTATCGCTGATCAGGTTCATAATTATAACCGGAACAAGTCTGTGTTGGGTGATGGACTGTCAGCTTCATCTGGGAAAGGGGGTGGATCTGTTCCTCAACCACCTACTCACACCGAGATACATTCTCAAACCACTTATGGAGGTAACTCATCGTCTCATAAATACATTGATTTTCCCAGCTTTAATGGATCTAATCCGCGGGGATGGGTAAGGAAAGCACAACGTTATTTCCAATTGTTACCAACTGTGCCTGAGCATGAACGGGTTATTTTAGCTTCAATCTATTTTGCCGGGGTAGCAGAGACTTGGTTGCAGAATTTAATTGAAACTAAACCGAATATGGAGTGGGAACAGCTGATAGATGAAGTGCTAAAGAGGTTTGATGTGGGGGATAGACAGATGATAGTAGGAGAATTCCATAATCTGAAACAAACAGGTACTGTGGAGGAATATTTGGTTAGATTTGAGGAGTTGAAGTCACAATTGATTTTATTCTGTAAGAATTTGGATGAAGAATATTTCGTTGCTGCATTTATATGTGGGTTGAAGGAGGAGATAAAAGCGTCAGTGTTTGCCCATAAACCCCAACATTTGAGTGATGCTGTTAGCTTTGCAAAGAGCCATGAGGCTGCTGTGGAGGCATTATTGATCAGGGCTAATGTGGGCTTGAAACACCCAAATTCCTCCAAACACCAAGTAAAACAGGGCTTCCAAAGTAACCAATCAAAACCATGGAATGGGGGTAGCAAAGGGGCACTGTACAACAAGCCATCTTCAATACAGAGAAAGTTTCTCACAGCTTCTGAAATGAAGGCCAGAAGAGAGAAAAACCTCTGTTACAATTGTGATGAAGTTTATACCCCTGGACACAAGTGCACTCAAAAGCAAGTGTTCATTATAATTCCAGAAGAGGATTGGGAAAATGAAGAACCACCTGGAGAGGAAGAGGAAGGGTCAGATAATGAGGAGGTTACCATAGCTCTACATACTATATCATCCAAAAAGAGTTCACATATGTTTAAGATGGAAGGAACAATTGAGGGAATGGACATAAGAATGATGATTGATTGTGGGGCATCTTCTTGTTTTGTGGATGAACAGCTGGTTAAGAAATTGAAGTGCAAAAGAGAACCAGCTAAACCTGTGAGAGTGAGAATGGCAGATGGAAGGAAGATGGTCAGTGATAAGGTAATTCCAGAGTTGAAATGGAAGATGCAAGGCCATGAGTTTACTTTTCCTGTGAGAATATTGGATCTAGGAGGATATGGTATGTTACTAGGGGGGGATTGGCTCAATGAGCATACTCCAATACATCTGGATTACAAGGACAAGAGTGTTACTATATCTAAGGGTAAAGAGAGGGTCAAACTGCAGTCACTGGCAGGTAATGCTGAATTAAAGTATCTCACATCTGAGGAACTAAGTGAGTTGATGGGGGAAAACAGTGTTGGTATGTGTGAGGAAATATTCTCATTAACCATATCAGCTGTAGAAGAGGAAGTTCAGGATGAAAGATTACAAGAAGTGTTGGGACAATATCAGGAGGTGTTTGATGAACCAAAGTCTTTACCACCCAATAGACAGATTGAGCATCACATTGAGCTTAAACCAGATGTTGTACCTAAGAAACAGCTGCCATACAGGTATTCTCATACTCAGAAGGGTGAGATAGAGGAGTTAGTGAAGGGGATGTTGAAGGAAGGGATCATTCAGACTAGCCAAAGCCCTTTTGCCTCACCTGTGTTACTTGTCAAGAAAAAAGATGGTACATGGAGAATGTGTGTGGATTATAGATATTTAAACACTCTTACTGTCAAACACAATTTTCCCATACCTGTAATAGATGAATTATTGGATGAGCTATATGGTGCTAAGTATTTCTCTAAGATTGATCTAAGATCTGGGTACTTTCAGATTAGAATGAAAGAGAGTGACATTCCTAAAACTAGTTTTGTTACTCATAATGGCCATTATGAGTTTCTGGTAATGCCATTTGGCCTCTGTAATGCCCCTTCAACCTTCCAATCACTGATGAATCAGGTGTTTTTTCCACACTTAAGAAAGTACATTCTAGTCTTCTTTGATGACATCTTAATCTACAGCAAAAGTTGGGATGAGCATATTATACACCTGAAGTCTGTGTTAGAGATATTGAAACAGCATCAACTCTATGCAAAAAGAAGTAAGTGCAGCTTTGGTAAGGAAAGTGTGGAGTATCTAGGTCATATTATATCTGTAAAAGGGGTTTCTACTGATCCAGAGAAGATCAAAAGCATGATACAATGGCCTACTCCAAGGAATGTGAAGGAATTGAGAGGTTTTTTGGGACTTACTGGGTACTACAGAAAATTCATTCAGAATTATGGGTTGATCAGTAAGCCTTTAACTGATTTACTGAGGAAAGATAGCTTTAAGTGGAATGATGTAGCTAACAATGCTTTTGAGAAATTAAAACAAGCTGTGACTTCTGCACCTGTGTTGACATTACCAGACTTTAAGAAAACTTTTGTGCTGGAAACTGATGCTAGTAATGGAGGTATTGGAGCAGTTCTGATGCAGCAGGGCAGACCTATAGCTTATTTGAGCAAAGCTTTAGGGGAAAAGAACAAGGGGTTATCAGTGTATGAGAAGGAGTTCTTAGCTGTTTTGTTAGCTGTCAACAAATGGAAACACTATTTGCAGGGTAATCACTTTGTGATTAAGTCAGATCAACAAAGCTTAAAACATATGCTAGAGCAAAGGTTGGGGACTGCTTTACAACAGAGATGGATTTCAAAATTATTGGGCTATGATTATGAGGTTCAATACAAGAAAGGCTCTGATAACAAGGTGGCAGATGCTTTATCCAGAGTGGATCATTCAGGAGATGATTGTTGCTTGATTACTTCAGTAGTTCCAAGCTGGGTAACTGAGGTGAGTGAATCTTATATTAATGATCCTTTATTTGTTCAAATTCTGCAAGCTAAGTCTGTTGATAATCATGCCTTCCCTGAATACCAGTGGAGTGGAGGTCTATTAAGAAAGAAAGGCAAAATCTGTGTGGGAAATGACTTACAACTCAAACAAAGGATCATAAAAACATTACATGACACCTACCTAGGTGGACACTCTGGAATGATGGGAACTGTTCAAAGAGTTAAGTCAATGTTTTCATGGCCTAAACTCAAACTGGATGTGGAGACATGGGTTAAAGAATGTGATGTGTGTCAGAGGTCTAAACATGAAAACCTGAAGTATCCTGGATTACTTCAACCTCTGCCAATACCTGAACAGGCTTGGGTACACATTTCCATGGATTTTATTGAGGGACTTCCACAAGCTGAAGGAAAGAATGTTATTTTAGTGGTGGTGGACAGGTTCAGCAAGTATGCTCATTTTATGGCTTTATCTCACCCCTTTTCAGCTGAGAGTGTAGCAGGAATATTTATTGATAATATCTACAAGTTACATGGAATGCCACATTCAATTGTATCTGATAGGGATAAAGTCTTTACAAGTCTGTTTTGGAAGGAATTATGCAAGGTCTTAGGCATTAGTTTGGCTATGTCAACAGCTTATCACCCTCAATCAGATGGTCAAACAGAGAGAGTGAATCAGTGTTTGGAGACTTATCTGAGGTGCATGTGTCATCTTAAACCCAAGCTCTGGAAGAGGTGCTTACCTCTAGCTGAATACTGGTACAACACTAATTTCCATACCAGTTTGAAGGTAACTCCTTTTGAGGCCCTCTACGGGTGCACACCAGATAAAAACATTCTGGGGCCTTACAAGGAAAAGTTGAGTGCAGCTGTCAGTGAATTCTTAGAAGAAAGAGTGAAGTTCAATGCTATTCTTAAGGAAAATTTGGAATCTGCTCAGAATCGTATGAAACATTATGCAGATAGAAACAGAGTTGAAAGAAGTTTTGAGGTGGGAGATATGGTATATCTCAAATTGCAACCATACAGACAATCATCTATTGCTGTTAGAAGAAATTTGAAGCTGGCACCCAAGTACTATGGCCCTTATGCAGTCTTGGCTAAGGTGGGGAAGGTGGCATACAGACTTGATCTTCCACCTAGTAGTGCGATTCACCCAGTGTTCCACGTTTCCTTGTTAAAAAAGAAGGTGGGGTCTAGAAGTGTTACATGTATAGAGCTTCCAGAAGTAACAGAAGATGGATCATACAAAACCTATCCTGCTGCTGTTTTGGCAAGAAGAATAGTGCCCAGACACAACAAACCCGTGGCCCAGCTATTGATTCAGTGGATTCACTCAACACCAGAAGAAGCAACATGGGAAGACTACAATGCGATGTTGAAGAAGTTTCCAAACTTTGATCCTTGTGGACAAGGATCTCAATCAGGGGAGGGTAATGTAATATCCCTTTTAAATATGGCGGTAAAAGAATGGGAGAAGGATAGCCGTTGGATTGCTTTATATCACAACCGTCGGATTAAGTTTAAAAAGGTTGAAAACGGTGGCGTTTTAACTAAAGCAGATCAAATCACAACCGTTCATGATATTGATGCTGATCCAAGGGTGTTAACTTGTTCGGAGTCTGGAGCTGCCATAGCCGTGGATCTGGGAACATCCAAGGGCCAATATTTGAGCTAGAGATAACGGTTTGGAGGGGACCAGTGGTGTGTTGATGGCGATGGAAGATTGTTGATTCTGTTACATTCCTTTGTTTGTTGGTTTGTGCTGAGCTGTGGAGGAGAGTGCACGTTTTTAGGGATTGAGTATAGTTTCTTTTCATTCAAGCAATTTGTGAAACTTGTTCTCTCTAGCATTCTTCTTTCTCTCCCTTCCCAGACTCTGTTTTTCTGTAATTCAGTTTGTGTTTACCATTGCAATTCCAGTTCCTTTATCATTCGTTCATTGATCAGCTTAATTGCTTATATTACTTAGAAAGGTCATTACAATTTTCTCTTTTTTTTTTTTTTTTTTTATCACAAAGTAAGAATTACTTTATAATATGATTCCATCTTCAATTAAAGTCTCCCTAATTCGGATAAAAATTGGAACCATTTCTCCTCACGTGTCCATGGAATTCCATCACGCATGGGTCTCCCTTTTTTTTAATTAATAAAGTGCAATGACTTTAATGCATTGAAGAACTCTAATTATCACAGAATTCTACATATGCCTTGAATTTGAGCAGACACTAGACGTGTCCTTCTTCCAACACAATTCCTCATCTTCGTGCATGACAAATAGAGTTCCACTAGGGTTAGGATTTTGAATCCGTCATAACCCATGCCTATAAATAGTGGTGCTCCCCAGCCTCATAATCACACCTTGAGCAAAGCATCACAACACCAACGAAGAGATAGCATCCCAATAAGCATCGAGACGGAATTAATTCAAGGAACAGCAGGCAATAAATCAAGACCTACATGGAGCATTAATTTGGCGATTATTTGGAGCATTACTTTGGAAAGGGAATAGATCTCTGCGGCATTAATCCAAAACAACACCCAGCTTTCCGGCAGCTACAACTCGGCAACTAGGCAAGCGAATTCTCCCGTAGTTCATAGGTAACGTATTCGGTTTTGTTCTTTTGTTTACCCCTTTTTCTTCCATTTTTTTTTTCAGTTTTGATGAACTTTGCTTTTCCTCTGTTTCTACAGGGGTTGGGAATTCGTCGGAAACTGGCAGATTGGTATTGCTTCCTTGAGGGCTGATCAAATTTCATGTTGTTTTTTTGTTTGATTGCCAGAACGGACAGTATTTCCTTTGGTCAAAATTCTTTCCCTTTTCATTGATTCTCTGTTTCAAATCAACAATCTTGTGTTTTTGCACTCCAAACATGTCACCCAGGATGCACTCTTTGGCAAAATTTGAATGTCTTAACTTGGACCACCACTCCTTTTGGAATAAAAGAAAACTGATTTATTTATCTCTACTTGGTGCGCTGGAGTGCCAAAGAAAAATCATCCTTTTCCTTTTTTTTTTTTTTTTTTTTGATTAATTACACATATATACATATAAAATATAATGTATATATATGCATAGCATGCAAGCACGTGCCACATTGGGAAAATAATAACTGCAACTTGGTTGCACTTAATTAATTAAGCATCAACTTGCCCAGCATCATCAATTGTTTAATTATTTAAAGTCGCAACTTTTGCAATCCGACTAAGCCAAAAGATTGATCAGCTACATTGTATCATCATAATGCATACGGGATTTGCTATTCCGCCCCTTTTTTTATTTTTTATTTTTTTTTTCCCTTTTTATTTTTTATTTTTTTGCATATATTCATCGAAGTCAGCCTAACTCCGTGGTATCTTGTTGTGTTGATTCGTAGGGAGTCATGGTTCACTTCAAAGACATCACTCTAGCTTCCGGAGTTAAACAATTGGTGATCCTTGACGACAAGAAGCAAGAGCTTGAGACGGGCACGAAGTTGGCGGTTCATCCTTGTCTCACCGGACCATATGCGAGCGATCGGGGGAAGATGACGATGCCCTTTCGGGTCAAGGAGTGGTCATACCGAATGAAGTTGAGCAAAGTGTCGCACGTGTGGGTTCTGGAAGCAGGTCATCTTCAACACTCAAATGAACCGGCCCATCTACTGACGCTAGGGCAAAGCATCATCGAAGGCAATGTGAAGTGGAGAGACGACCTTCGGTTCAATGGCGAGTTCCACTATATTGCCGGATATTGGGAATGGACCGAGGACATACTCAGCCGGTGCAAGGACAAGCTGCAGTCAGCCCAAATATACAGCTCGGTGCGCGCCTCCTTGTTCATCTTTGACGGCAACTCGGAGATCATGAAGGCGTTCTACGAAGCGTGGTGTCCTGCAACCAACACTCTTTTGACGTCAAACGGCGAGTTGTCTATATCGCTTTGGGATTTGTATGCTCTGGCGGGTCTCCCAATGACGGGTCTTCTCTAAGATGAAGTGGTCCCCGATACAAAGGAGCTCACCGAGAAAGGCGAATTCGAAAGGAGATATGCCCCCTCTAGTTGCCAGTACTTGCTCCACGCCTATCCTCGGAGGCATTCCAAGCTTCATGAGGTCCGAAGTCACCAAGTGGGCGTTGTGTCGACTCGTAAGGGGACGGCTGGACATACTTCTTCGCCTTTTTGCACCAAAAGCTCAGCCAGGCCTCGATGGAAACTTGACCGCCATAAACATCCTTTCGCAGCAAGTGATAGGCGTGGAACAAGTACTGGCAACTAGAGGGGGCATATCTCCTTCCGAATTCGCCTTTCTCGGTGAGCTCCTTTGTATCGGGGACCACTTCATCATAGAGAAGACCCGTCATTGGGAGACCCGCCAGAGCATACAAATTCCAAAGCGATATGGACAACTCGCCGTTTAACGTCAAAAGAGTGTTGGTTGCAGGACACCACGCTTCGCAGAACGCTTTCATGATCTGCAAGTTGTTGTTGTAGATGAACAAAGAAGCGTGCACCGAGCGGTATATTTGGGCTGACTGCAGTGTGTCCTTGCACCGGCTGAGTATGTCCTCGGTCCATTCCCAATATCCGGCAGCATAATGGAACTCGCCATTGAACCGAAGATCGTCTCTCCACTTCACATTGCCTTCGATGATGCTTTGCCCTAGCATCGGTAGATGGGCCGGTTCATTTGAGTGTTGATGATGACCTGATTCCAGAACCCACACGTGCGATGCTTTGCTCAACTTCATTCGGTATGACCACTCCTTGACGCGAAAGGGCACCGTCATCTTCCCCCGATCGCTCGTATATGGTCCGGTGAGACAAGGATGAACCGCTAACTTCGTGCCCGTCTCAACCTCTTGCTTCTTGTCGTCAAGGATCACCAATTGTTTAACTCCGGAAGCTAGAGTGATGTCTTTTAAGTGAACCATGACTCCCTACGAATCAACACAACACAAAGAAGGCTAAAAACCTATTTACAAGTCCCAGAAGGCTAAAAACCTTCTCTACAAAGAAGGCTAAAAACCTTTCTACAAGTTCAAGACGGAGTTCTAAAACATTCAGAGGCGTTCATCGGCGTGTTCTTCGGTGTTCATCAAATCAAGGCGTTTAATTCGCGATTAATTCGAAAGACCTGCAATTAACGTTTAAAGAAACAAATCAAATCTAACGGAAGATCGAAGCTCCAAAGTCAACAAAGGCGTTTCAAACCTTCCGAACTTCAACAAATTCTTGTAGGAAGAATCAGAGGAATAAATGAGATTGTACCCGCAAGTTCAAATAAATCAATAAAATTCATTTGTGATCATTTTTCTTGTGTTTAATTATTTTAATTAACACGGAAATTAGGTTACAAATTTTGGCACGCCCAGTTGGAACGAGAAGTTCTGTTATACCGAATTCGTCTTTCTCGGTGAGCTCCTTTGTATCGGGAACCACTTCATCGGAGGATGAAGCTTGGAATGCCGCCGAGGAGAGATTGTTTGCTAGATTCGGACTCGTCGGGAACAAAAGGGAAGATACTTATTTGGCGGCGTTCATAGCTTGTTGGCTTTGTCTATTCATTCTTCCGACAGAAAGCATCGACTTGATATGCCCAAACACTTTCAAGATGGCTAGCGTCATAGCAAGCGTCTTCAAGGTTGATCTGGCTATTCCGGTCTTGGCAAGCATCTATCGTGGTTTGAACAAGATATCAGCATCCGCCCGACCGACTCAAGTTCATGCTCCATTTCCCGTCCACTTCGTCTATGGTTGGCTAGCACACTACTTCAAAACGCATCGCCAAGCTTATCAAGACATCCGTGGTCCGAAAATGATGCGGTTTTCCGGTGAGAGAGGGGCAAAGGATTATGATGCGAGGGAGGCCCGTAAGAAAATCCACAAGGCGGAGTTCGTGGCTTGGAATTGCAATGCGATGACGCTCCACGAGAAGTTATGTTATACCGATAATGGGGAAGGCTCAGAGGAGGAGCACAACTACTTTACGTTAATTCAATCTTGCTACCTGCCTTTGAGACAAGGGGATCGTTTCATCATCGAGCCATACAGTCCTCACTGTTTTGCTCGTCAGTTCGGGTTTTATCAAGTGGTGCCCGGAGTTCTCACGAATAACTTTCGTGATGCTTCTCTAAACGAGGGACTCAACCATTGGAGCGTGTGCACTTTATCGAATTCTATGGATGAAGTGGTCTTTCCCCCAATGACTGCGGCTGTTAAGAAGTTGTGTGCCAAGAGCTATGTGGAATGGTGGTCGAGAACTCACGGAAGCTTCTTTGATGACAACATCGTGAAGTTGATCAATGTGAAAGTCACCCCAATCCAAGTTGAGAAAGTTGATCCGATTGGAGGAGAAAAGAGAAAGACTCCCTCCGTCCCTTTGGCAAAGAGTGAAAGTGGTACTACAAATTGCCATTGGAAGAGGCCAAAGAAGTGTGATAAGCTTTCTGCTGACAAGCCTGGTGAAAAGGTAGTTTTCTCCCTCTTCTTTTCATTGTTCTTCAATACTTTTCTATTTCCAGCAAGTTTTCTCCCTCTTCTTTTCATCGCCACTCAAAAGCAACAAGTTGTCAGGATGATGTGGGGCAATCTCCTCCAGAAGATAGAGAGCGCTCCATTTGACTTCATTTCATCCCTCAAGGATGAGGTTCAATCGGTGTTGAATGATGTTAAAGGTTTTGACGAGCCGTTTGTTTCTGCTGTCAAGAAGTCATTGACGATTTTGTTTGCCAAGGCAGCTGCTTATGATGAGACAAGGTCTGCAGCTTCTGGAGAGACTTCAAAAGATTGGCTTTCTCAGCAGTTGAGCGAAGCAAGGGATCGACTTACCAGTGCCCAAGCAGAAGAAGCAGCTGGGGCGAATCAAGTTAAGACAACTGAGAAGAAGTTGAAGTCTGCCACGAAGAAACTTGCCAACTTGACGAAACAGAAGGAAGATTTGTCATTTTCATTGGAGCAACATCAACTCCTTTATCAAAATGCCCAATCTCTCGTTCAAACTATCAGCAAAGAGATTGAGGCCCTTGAGAAGACTCCTCCCTCAGATACCACAGTTGTCATCGAGGCATTCAAAGTTGTGGAAGATTCACAAGCACTTCTGAAGGTGGCGAAGGAAGACTTGAAGAATTTGAGCCCCTCCCCGTGATAGTTTATGATGCTTTTATTTTTTTTTCGTCGTTTTTTTTTTTCCCGATTCATTGTCTAGTTTAATGAACTTTATCAATTTTGAGATCATTTAATAGAGACTTTATTTGCTTTATTCCAATCTCGTATGCATTTTCTTCTGTTTCAGTAGTCCATAACTTCTTTGCACTTCTTTTGATTTGTTTAACTTGAAGAATAAAATTTTCAACAAGAAAAACATAACTTAACGGATAAAGTCCATAACTTCTTTGCACTTCTTTTGATTTGTTTAACTTGAAGAATAAAATCTTCAACAAGAAAAACATAACTTAACGGATAATCTTGACTGAATTTAGTTAATTTCTAAGCTGCCTACGTACCCAGTGAAAGGATCAAGTCATAACGTAGTTCAGGAGAAAACTTCTTTTGAGAAGATTAGAGAAGGGGGGGAGGGGGGAGGGGCGTTCACAGTTTATACTCATGCGGGTCAGGAGTACTCAAAGTTTAACCACCCTGAACAAGAGTGGGGAATTTCTGTTTGAGCCACACGAAATACCATCAGTGGAGTAACTTAGCAGTTTAGCCACTTGCTTTAACATTGGTGGGTACCGTGCACAGTTTATACTCATGCGGGTCAGGAGTGACATGCAGTTTAGGCTCGTATGTCAAGGAGCAATCTTCAACTTATTCGTAGTAGCGTTTCTAGAATTTCCCGTTTATGGGACCAATTCTCAGACCATCTTCGGCGATCAACCTGTAAGCGCCGCTTGTGTATACTTCTTTTACAACATATGGACCATCCCATTTGGAGACGAACTTATTCCCTGTTCGATGAGTAGTGATGATTGGTCTTCTTACAGCAAGCACCAAATCCACAACTTGGAACGAACGAGTCCTCACTTTTCTGTTGAATGACCTGGAGAGATGAGCTTGATAGCACTCGAGCCTTTGTTGAGCCTCCAACCTCTTCTCACCGAACGCCTCCAACTCTTCAAGTCGTAGGCGAGCATTTTCATCTTGGGTTAGATCTTCTTGAGTCGCTATCCTTAGCGATGGAATTTGTTGTTCAAGGGGAACAACGGCTTCGACACCATACACAAACGCATAAGGGGTCGCTTGGGTAGGTGTTCTATAGGTGGTTCGGTAAGCCCACAAAGCTTCTCCAATCCTTTCGTGCCAATCTCGTTTCGACTTGGAAACCACCTTTTTCAGCAAACTGCATAGAGTTTTGTTGAAAGCTTCTGTAAGACCTTTGGCAGCGACGTTGTACATTGAAGACTTTCTTTGCTTGAATCCGAACTTCAGGCAGAGTTTGTCTATTAGGCTATTGCTAAATGGCTTCCCATTATCCGTGATGATATAACGAGGCACGCCATAACGGAAGATGATGTTTATTCGGATGAAGTCAGCGACATTCTCCTTCTTTACTTCTTTTAGAGGAACTGCTTCCGCCCACTTAGAAAAGTAATCGGTCGCGGCCAAAATGTAGAGATGACCGGCAGAAGACTTCGTTATAGGGCCTACCACATCCAATCCCCAAGCATCGAAAGGCCACGAGACAACCGTCGGATGTAACGGTTCGGGCGGTTGGTGAATGAAGTTGGCATGAAACTGATAAGTTTAACATCGTTGCGCGTGTTCCATGGAGTCTTTCGCCATTGTTGGCCAATAGTATCCCATTCTTTTTATGCGAAAGTGCAGCTTTGGGCCCGACTGATGAGCACCGTAGACTCCGGAATACGCTTCTTTCATGGCTTGGTTTACTTCGTCTTCGCCCAAACACCTCAAGAAGACTCCATCGAACGAGCGTCGGTATAGTGTACCCTTAAAGTAGATGAATCGAGCTGAGTGTCGTCGTACATCAACTCTCTGTCACGAATCGTTGGGCAACTTTTCATATTTGAGATAATCAACAAGGGGTTGTCGCCAATCCTCCTTTTCGACTTCGAATACTTCAACAACGTGATTTTCTTCTTCTTCAAAGTCTTCATCATTGAAAATTGGAGGTATAACCCAATTCTTGCAAACCGACACTCGAGTTTCCTTCTCCGGCATCGCCAATGTAGAGGCAAGTTTGGCCAACGCATCCGCTTGCTTGTTCTCTTTTCTAGGCAAGTGTTCGATCGTCACATCTCCGAGCCATCCCATCAGCATTTGGGCATAGTTAACATAGGGGATCAATTCAGGTTTTTTGACGTCGTACGAGCCTTCCAATTGGTTGACCACCAGCTTTGAGTCTCCATATATTCTGAGATGCAACTGTTTTATGTCGACCGCCACTTCCAACCCGAGTATGAGGGCTTGATATTCGGCGACGTTGTTGGAACACTTCTGTGTTAAGGTGAAGGAATATGGTAGAACCTCCCCATCGGACGTGATGAATACAACTTCGGCACCGGCTCCTTCTCTATGTGAAGCTCCGTCAAAGAACATCTTCCAAGGGGGAGTGACCTCAACTAGAAGTGCGTCTTCATCCGGCAAGTCATCGGATAATTCCCATTCGGCGGGTATAGGGTGGTCTGCCAAGAAGTTAGCCATAACTTGTCCTTTCACCGTTTTTTGGGGGATATAAACGATCTCGAACTGCTGAAGTTGGAGATACCATCTTGCGAGTCTATCCGAAAGTAACGGTCTTGACATGACGTATTTTAGAGGGTTTGCCTTGGAGACGAGATGTACAGTATGTGCTTGGAAATAGTGCTTTAACTTTTGAATTGCAAAGATCAAGGCCAAATACATCTTCTCGATCGGAGAATACTTCAGCTCGTTTGGCATCATGGTTCTACTTAAGTAGTACAAAGAAATTTCCTTTCCCGCGTCATTTTCTTGGGTGAGTAAGGCTCCAACGGATCGTTCTTGAGTTGTGATGTAGAGAATCAATGGCCGTCCCGGAGTAGGTGCGACCAAGACAGGTGGCCTCATCAAGTACACCTTTATGCTTCCGAAGGCTTTATGGCACGCTTCATCCCATTCGAAGGGAACACCTTTCTTCATAAGCCGACTGAATGGTTGACACCGGCCGGCCATGTTCGAGATGAATCTTCGGATGTAAGCCAACTTTCCTTACAAACTCTTCAAGTTATGGATATCTCGAGGTGGCGGCATTTTTAAGATCGCGTCTATCTTTGTTTGTTCGATTTCAATACCTCGATGTCGGACTATGAACTTGAGGAACTTCCCTGAAGAAACTCCGACAGCACACTTGAGCGGATTCATCCGGAGTTGGTACCTTCTTAATCGTTCGAGAATCTTCCTTAAGTCTTGCAGATGATCTTCTCGCTTCTTGGATTTTACCAACACGTCGTCCACGTAGCATTCGATGTTCTTGTGAATCGAAGATTTTCTGCATCGCCCTTTGATACATGGCACCTGCGTTCTTTAAGCCAAAAGGCATCACTTTGTAGCAGTATATCCCTTTAGGGGTGCGAAATGCGGTTAATTCTTCATCTTCAGGTGCCATTCGTATTTGATTATACCCCGACGAGCCATCCATGAAGGAGAGAGCTTCGTGGCCTACGGTAGCATCGATCATGAGCTCGGTAAAATCATCCTTCGGGCAAGCGATATTTAAGTCTCTGAAGTCGACACATACCCTAATCTGGCCATTTTTCTTCCTCGCCGGCACTATGCTAGAGATCCATGTGGGATACTTCACTTCTTGAATGAACCCGACTTCGATGAGCTTGTTTACCTCGGCTTTGATTAAGGGAACTAAGTCCGGTCGGAATCATCGCTGAGTTTGCTTCACGGGACGAGCGCCTTTTTTCACGGAGAGGTGATGTACTGCAACTTTAGGATTTAGCCCCGACATTTCTTTGTAGGACCATGCAAACACGTCCCTGAATTCGAGCAAGAGTTCGATATATGTTTTCTCCTCGTCGTCGGTCAATAGGACACTGATATAGATCGGGCGAGAATCATCGGCGTTGCCTAAGTTAACTTCTTTGAGATCGTCCACGATTGTCTTAACTCCTTCTTCAAGATCAGGTGGTGCGTCTTCGGCATCCTCTTCAACTGAAACTTCTTCGACCGAAGTGATGTGGTAGGACGATGCCACGTTTTCTCTATCTTCTTCGTCTCCGATTTTATCACCTGTGAAGATGATCGTCTCCCACATAGCTTTCAACATTTTATCGCATGAGATGATCAAATTGGTACACCGTTTCATACGAGATGGGACTGCACTTTGAAGCTTTGGGAAACGTCGTGCCTTTTGTCTTCTCAACCAGTGACTAGCTTTGGCTCCCTTGGGCGGGCTGAGTCTATCGAAGACCGATTTCCGCCGAATCTTTCTTCCATTCTCATCAAAAGCATCTTCGGTTGATGAGAGTTCTTCAGATATATAGTTATTTGTTGCTCTGTTTATGGCGATTCGAACAGGGCCTTGCGCGGCAAACCCGAGTCCTACTCGCGAGTTTGGGGTGACATTGGCATCTTCTTTTGATGACCTCGACTTTGTTTCTTTTGCCTTTGCCATTGGAATGAGTTTTCCCAGCTTTTACTTCTCTTGTGGGTTGTACCCGGTTTTGACGAGAAGTTTATACGCTTTAGGATGATACTCCTTTGCATTTTGGAGTTTGGTTGCTTCCCCATGCTCTATTTTATTTCTTTGAATCGGACGAACGAATCCATTGAGTGGTGGAGAAGAAGGCTTCACAACATCTAGTTTGGTGAGGGGCAATGTGAGCCCTTCCAATGCCTCGGACTTTGTAAGTGATGATCCGCCCTTTTCTTGGCGACCGATCAAAGTTGAGGCTCCGATTTTGCTTTCACATTTACAATCATCTCGTGGATCAGAATCTTCTTTTCCTTTGCTTTCTTCTACTTCCTTGCGGTAGTACTTAGCGTCGGCGAAGTGGGCTTCTGCCTCGGTGAAAGGTTTGCTATCTCCAAGAACCTTCTTTATCACACCCTCCGGGCAGTACTTGAAACATTGATGCCAAGTAGATGGGACAACGCCATTTTCATGTAACCAGGGTCGTCCTAGAAGCATGTTGTATGAAGTTTTGGCATCTATGACATGAAATAGCGCGCTTGACGTCATGTCTTCTATCAACAGTTTTAGTCGAATGATACCGAGAGCTCTTTGTCCTCCCTGGTTGAAGCCTTGGATCATCAGACGGTTGTTTGCTAGTTCGTCCTTTGAAATTCCTAACTCGTTCATCACTCTTAAAGGCAAGATATTGACTGCGGAGCCTCCATCGACGAGCATTCTATTCACCTTTTGTTCGCGAGCATAACCTGCCACTAACAGTGGTCTGTTGTGAGGCTTTGAACCAAGTAGCAAATCTTCGTTTGAGAAGGTCATGGTTGTCATGCATTCATTGCCTTTGGAGTGAGTTTGCTTGGGAACTTCTTCTTCACTTATCATCAGGCAAGTTACAGCATTGGATGTCGCGCTAACATCTTCGAGTGCGATCTTTCCTTGTTGTGCCAACTGCATCACCTTATCCTTGAATATAAAGCAATCGTGGATTGGGTGTCCGAGCAAACAATGATACTTGCAATACTTTGGATCGTCAGTCTTTCCGGCTTCGTTGGGCCTCTTCATTTCGGGTAATTCGATAAGGTTCACCTTGAGCAGGTCATCGAAAATCCCAGACACATCAGAGTCTTTAAATGGGTATTCCTTGGCTTACATCTCTGCTAAGGATAATTTTCTGAATGTTCTTTCTTGGGGGACTTCCTTCCTTTGGTCTGTCTTGTCATTTGTCTTAGCCCGAAATTTGACAGGAATTGCATTCACCTCCATGGACTCTTTGGCTTGTGGTTTGGTGAAGGGTTTGCCCCCTTTCCTGAAATCTTGCTTTTCCCTAGGCCTGCGGAACTCTTGGACGGGCAGTCCTTCGACTCCATTAGCGATCATGCTCAACTTCATATCATGTGCCCGGGTAGTAAGCTCTTCGAACGACTTGGGCTGAATTCCTTGGAGAATGTAGCGGAGACCGCAATGCATCCCTTGAATGCACATTTCAATTGCTGAAGCCTTTGATAGTCGATCTTTATAATTTAGATTAAGGTTTCTCCACCGATTGATGTAGTCGACGACGGGCTCTTCTTTCCATTGTCGGGAGTTGGTGAGTTCGATCATGCTAACTCTCCGAAGAGTGCTGTAGAAGTGATTGAGGAATTCTTGCTTGAGTTGTCCCCAACTATCGATCGAGTCCGCTTTTAAGTCCGTGTACTAGTCAAAGGCATTTCCTTTTAGTGATCGAACGAATTTCTTGACTAGGTGATCCCCATAAGTTCCGGCATTGTTGCACGTCTCGATGAAGTGAGCTACGTGTTGCTTAGGATTGCCTTTACCGTCAAACTGCTGGAATTTGGGAGGTTGATAACCAATCGGCATCTTCAAGTTATCGATTCTTTGGGTGTAGGGCTTGGAGTAAATCAATGACGATTTGGAGCCTCCTTCTATCTTATCTTTGATTGTCCCCATGATGAACTCCTTCAATTGCTCTACCGGGATAAGTCCGTCCGATGAAACTTGAAATTCTTTAGCTGAAGGCTTCTCAGTTCCACTTGATTGAGCTTTTTCCGGAGTTTTCAGACTCTTCTTGCTCATCCGAACGCTTCCCCTTCACTTGGCTAGCGTTGTCACCGTCTACTCTGTCCATCAACTTTGAAATGCGAGAGTCTTGCTCTTAAACATGTTTGGAGAGTCCCTCGATGACCTTTGTCAGATTCGCAAGTTGCTCTTCTAGAGTTGTTGCACTTGTCGTCATGGCGGGCGCAAAACTTGAAAAACTTGAACGAGGGGTGGACGAGGCCGAGTCGTCTACTTCGCCTTCACTTTCGTAGGTGAGAAGTCGTGCGTTCTTTCCATCGCTTTGGAGGGATCGAGCTTTCCCGGAAGACGTCTGCTCTTTCTTAGACATACTTCTTGTTATAACGACGAAGCTTTCGACAACAAGTTTGGAAATGATAGCCTCGAGGTCGACGATCTTGTTGTTGGCCATTCCGTGCTTCAAGTTTGTTGAGTAGGAAGGGATGAGAGGTAGAGAGGTCCCACCGGGCGTGCCAAAATTTGTAACGCAATTTCCGTGTTAATTAAATAATTAAACACAAGAAAATAATCACAAATGAGTTTTATTGATTTACGCAACTGATGAACACCTTTGATGTTGATTTGAATTTGATTTGAATTTATTGAGGAGCAACGCCGAAATCTGGATTTGATGCTTTGATTGCGGATTGAACGCCTCAGTTTGTTGACTTTCTCGAAGAACGCCGAAGAACACGTTTAGAGCACCTTCGAATTTGATTTGAGAAAAACGCCGGATTCACGGACTTAACGCCTTGTTGCGGATCGGACGCTTCGATTTGGTTGATTTCCACGAAGAACGCGAAGAACACGCTTGAATCTTGCTTCGATCTTTGAGGAGAGCAACGCCGAAACACCACTTCGCTGCCTTGATAACGGATCAAACGCCGTTGATGCTGACTTCTACGAAGAAAACCGTTGAAGATGCCGAAGAACACCGAGGATGCTGAAGAACACCAGAGAGCTTCTTTCTCCTTGCTTTGTGGCTTGCTCCTTCGTATCTCCAAGTTGTGAGAGTTGTTTGTAGAATGCCTCTATTTATAGGCGGAGGGTGGAGCTTTGTGATAATTATCCCTTAATTAATTAATTAATTTATTAAAGGGATAATATCAAACTTATTTATTTATTTATCACTTTAATATAGATTTATATTAAAAAATAAATAAATAAACCACATGTCTTGACTTGATTGGTCCACTTGTTGAAACATGCCACGTGTCATCATTTGATTGATCATAACCAACTGAACTGCAAGGCTTGATTTGATTCGCCGGAACAATTCAATTTTGACACGTGTCGATAGTTGATTTGATGACAAAATAAATATTAAAATTATCAATTAAATCAATCTATTTAAATATTTTATGGATTTTGACTTAATATTTATCCAAAAAATATAAAAGTAGAGAGAACTTAATTTGACAATTAATATTCATTTATACGTGTCACACTTTAATTAGACGAAAATAATTTGTCTACAATAGCTTTGATCGCTTGAATCCAAAACGTCAAGAAGAAGGAGAAAGGAATGGGGGTTACACTGAACTACAATATTGTATTTTGTATTGTTCTTTGTACCCTGAAGATCACAAGATATGTAAACAGGATTTATTGAGGAAATTCATTTCAAAGGAATTGGTGGATAAAAGGAAGAGTCGGGGAGCACAAGTTGACCAAGTTCATACCATATTAGATAAATTGGTGAATGTTTGTTTACTTGAAAGTGCCAAAGATGATATGGGATTTGATTGTGTGAAGATGCATGATCTAATAAGAGCTATAGCGCTAAAGATTACTCGAGGAAAGAACATGGTATTAGCTGGGTGCCTGTCGGAAGAAATTCCAGATGAAGACGAATATTGGACAAAAGATGTTGAGAAGATATCCTTGATGTTCAATTACATGAAGGAAATTCCGGATGGAATGTCCCCAAATTGTCCTAAGCTCTCCTCATTGCTTTTGCAGGGGAATATGTTTTTGGAGTTTATAGGAGATTCATTTTTCTCAGAAATGCATGGCTTATGCATGCTTGATTTGTACGAATGTGAATTGCTTTCTAAGTTACCGAATACTTTATCAGATTTGGAAAGCCTTAAGTCATTGATTCTTGGACGTTGCCATAATCTCATAAATCTGCCATACTTGGGAAAGTTGAAAGCACTGAAGGAGCTGGACATGTCAAATACAGCAATCAGGGAAGTGCCGCAAGGGATGGACAAACTTGTCAAGCTCAAGTTTCTCTCAATGGATGAAGCCAATACCTTGCAGATTCTACCAGTGAATCTGCTACCAAAATTCCAAAATCTTCAATGTCTTCATCTTCCATATGAAATTGAAGTACCAATAATAGAAATCGAAAAATTGAGAAAGCTGGAAGAGTTTAAGGGACGAGTGACTGATGCTGCTGATTTCAACCAATTGATTGGATCTAAACCACTTCTTAAATATCATATCATCGTGTGGACTCCTGACCATAATAGTCCCAAGTTTGGGTTTGGTGAGTGTAATGGAATTACTGTGGTTAATTATCCAATGGAGGATGCTATTGTCTTGGCACACGACGCCCAACACCTTCGACTTGAGAAATGCGAGGGTCTAAGCAGAAGCTTATTCGATGATTTCCCAAAATTTAACAATCCCAAGTCTCTCGAGACTTTGGTGATTCGTTATACTGAAGGAATAGAGTGCATTTTGGCAAAAAATGGAGAGTTAGAATCCCATAGGGCTGCTCCACTCGGGGCTCTAAAAGAAATTAATCTATATTGTTTATCGGACTTTATGGGCATCATCCAAAAGCAGGATGCAGTGTTAGCTACACCTACACGAGTTGTATTTTCATCTCTTCGAAAATTGGATATCTATGAGTGTGACAAGATGAAGAATCTGGGATTGACGGGGTTGGAATTCCCAAACCTTGAATGGATCAGAGTTGAAGAGTGTTCAGAAATAGAAGAGATAATAGAGCAAGGAGGTGTATCTCTTTTCCTAAATTAAACAGGTTGATTTGTTCGATCTGCCAAAATTGAAGAATGTGGGAACAACAATTTGCGATTCCATCATGTATATTCGCAAAGTTGGATGTAGAGCATTGAAGAAACTACCTTTATATTTTCCTGTCATTGGCGGAGGAGGATCATCAAACTCTTCTTATTCCCCTCCACCAGCTCTCAAAGACATCTATCTGCATAAGGGGGAGCAAGAATGGTGGGAATCATTGGAATGGGAGCATCCATCACACAAACATCTCCTTCAACCATTCCTTACATTTTTCTAATAGACTCATTCATCCGATGTATGTCATATGGATGTAATTTCTGTTGGATTTTCTATTTAGTGGTCTCACATATTTAATTAAATTGTACATAGGCTATCTCATAATACGAGCCCAATTGAGTGATCTACTTAGGATTTATTTAATTATACGGGCTTATAGAAATATTGGTTGAAGTATGGGTCTATTATGTGTAGAAACCCATGGACACTTAATTATGATTGATGGGCCCATAATTAAGGTGCCCTACTTTTGGTTATATATTAGGGTTGTGGTCCCTAAGTCAGATACGTTCTTTTGTCTTCTTTTCTGCCCCATCCCAGAGAGAATTGAATTGACGGCGTATCAAGGCTTAGAAGATCACAACCTTGGATTGCTGGTCGATTACGGATTGCTATGGATCAAGGTACGCTTCCGCTTGTGTGTTCTCGATGATTTCGACATGTTTGTTTCGGTTTAGGGATTTTCCCTACAAGTGGTATCAGAGCCACTCTCATGTCGAAGGATTGAGATTTATTTTCGATTGATAACAAATAGATCGAAAATTGTTTGTGGTTATTCAGTATATCGAGACTTATTCAATACGGTGGTTTGGCTAATTTTGTGATTCATGTTTTAATTTTCGGGCTGATGCTATGTTCTGTTCATAAATGCGTGTATTTTGGGTGATTATGAATAAAGCCGATGATAGATTTGATATACAGAATGTGGTTCTCGTCTTATTTGATGCACATATGTACATATATGAATATAGCTGCTGCGTAATTGTTTATTATGCAATTATGAACTCCACTAATGCCTTAGTCATTTAGTTTAGAATTCTTGCTGACAAGGATTTGTTAGATGAGGCATTGAAACTTGTTTGAAATTCATAGACTCTGCATACACGCTTGGGATATAGTGAGTTCAAAATTTATGGAAATTACAGAGTATTTTGCACGTATTGTTTGTGTGGAATGGATTTTTTTTTTGATTGATCACTTTGTTAATTAAACTGAGATTAATTTTTCCTAGGCCATTGCCAATGAAGGTATACTTGCAGACTTTACTAATAGTTACAGAAATTTATCTTATTTGTGACTGGTTGCATGATTATTGTTTCGGTTCTATTGCATGGGATTATATGTGCAATTATATGTCTGTAATTACGAAAATTAATTAGATTGAACTAATATGTTGCCAAAGTAACCTCTATTAGGTAAGATTTAATTGATTTTCGTTAATTATCTTTAGTTATCTATGCGAAATAATCGGCCCAAAGGAAGATTATTTTGGCCAGATAATGATAGTCATGAATATGTGATACATTTGGTGTTAACATGCTTACAATGTGTCGGTCCAAAGAAAGGCATATTGTAAGGCCGTTTTTTTGTCATCAATATTTTTGACTATGTATAAGAGTACCACTTACAAATTGTTATTTCTGTCCAAAGACTAAATAATAATGTTGTGCTAGGTATCTTGAGATGGGCCCACCAATGCGTATATATTGTGATATTTGGTTTTGTCTTTATATATGCATGCTTCTATGTTTAATTAATTGTGAGCATATTATTTTCTTTTATAGTGTCTTCCATATCTGCCAACTTGAACAACATCCCTGAACTCAATGGTTCTAATTTCAAACAATGGAAGGAGCATGTTATGATTATGCTTGGCTGTGCGGATCTCGATCATGCATTAAGGTTTGATCGCCCCGCGGATCTCACTGATACTAGCACTGCTGTACAGAGATCCGCATACGAGAAGTGGGAGCGATCAAATCGCATGAGTTTGATGATCATGAGGCGCTCAATTCCGGAAGCCATAAGGGGTGGTATTCCCGATGAAGAAAATGCCAAAAGTTTCCTTGACCAAATAGCAAACCGATTCAAAACTAATGAAAAGGTTGAGACCAGCACTACTCTAAGTAAGCTGGTTTCTATGCGGTATAAAGGTAAAGGAAACATAAGGGAGTACATTATGGAGATGTCTAATCTTGTGACAAGACTTAAGGGCTTAAAGCTTGAGGTGTCGGATGACATACTTGTGCACTTGGTCTTGATCTCACTTCCTGCACAATTTAATCCATTTAAAATCTCCTATAATACTCAAAAGGAGAAATGGACTCTAAATGAGCTCATAGCTCAATGTGTACAAGAAGAGGAGAGACTGAAACAAGATAGGACTGAAAGTGCTCATTTGGCTATGACTTCTAAGGCTAGGGCTACCACCAATAAGAGGAAAAGGAATAAGGATAAGGAAACTGCAGAATTTGGGACAACCCAACCTAAGGTGCAAAACAAACAGAATTCGGCTATTTCCTGTTACTTTTGCAAGAAGCCTGATCACATAAAGAAGGATTGTCCCAAATACGCCTCCTGGCGTGAAAAGAAAGGTAGACTTCTCAACTTTGTTTGTTCAGAAGTTAATTTGACTTTAGTACCTAGTGACACTTGGTGGATAGATACGGGTGCAACTACTCACATAAGTGTCACAATGCAGGATTGCCTAAGGTGCCGAGTACCAACTGATGCTGAAAGATACATCTATGTGGGGAATGGCAATAAAGCTTTAGTAGAAGCTATTGGTGTTTTTAGAATTCATTTAGATACTGGTTTTTATTTGAATTTGGAAGAAACTTTCGTCGTACCGTCATTTAGACGGAACTTGATTTCTATTTCTTGTTTGGACAAATCTGGATATTCTTGTTCATTTGGGAATGGAAGTTGCGTTTTTTCTTTAAATTCAAATGTTATTGGTACTGGTACTCTAATTGATAATTTGTATAAATTGAACACTAAGGCTTCAACTGATATTGAAAATCTGCATTCAAGTAACTTTGGTACTAAACGTAAGTTAACAAATGAGAATTCATCAATGTTGTGGCATAAGCGTTTAGGACATATCTCTGAAAAGAGAATACAGAGGCTTATATCACAAGGAATTCTTGATTCCCTTGATTTTACAGACTTTAAAATCTGTATAGAATGTATAAAGGGAAAACAAACAAATATGAGGAAATTAGGTGTCAATAGGAGTAAAGAACCTTTAGAGTTGATACATACAGATATTTGTGGTCCATTCCCTACAGCTTCTTGGAATGGACAACGATACTTTATCAACTTTATTGATGATTACTCTCGTTATGGATATTTGTACCTAATTCATGAGAAGTCACAGTCTTTGGACGTGTTTAAGGATTTCAAAGCCGAAGTTGAGAATCAACTAGGCAAGAAAATTAAAGCTGTCAGATCTGACCGTGGTGGAGAATATTATGGCAGATATGACGGATCCGGTGAACAACGTCCAGGACCCTTCGCCAAATACTTAAGTGAGTGCGGGATTGTACCTCAGTACACCATGCCGGGGAGTCCAAACCAAAATGGTGTTTCTGAGAGACGAAACCGAACTCTTAAGGATATGGTAAGAAGTATGATTAATCATTCTTCATTGCCAGAATCACTTTGGGGCGAAGCACTAAAGACTGCAGTTTATATTTTAAATCGAGTTCCAAGCAAAGTAGTAGACAAAACCCCGTACGAGTTGTGGACAGGCAAGAAGCCTAGCATTAGGCACTTGCATGTCTGGGGATGTCCAGCTGAAGCTAGGCCCTATAAGCCTAACGAAAGGAAATTGGATTCAAGAACAATTAGCTGCTACTTTGTAGGTTACTCGGAAAGGTCGAGGGGATTTAAGTTTTATGACCCCTCAAACAAGTCCTTTTTCGAAACGGGAAATGCCAAATTCATTGAGGATGTTGATTACAGTGGGAGGGATCGAATTGGAAAGATTGTGTTTGATGAGGAATGTGTTAACATTCCCACTGTAGTTGCAGTTGAGAATGATTGGATAAATATTCCTATCACTCCTCAGCCTGCGAATCAAGTGAATTCAGAAAACACAATCACATTTGGGATTCCTACTGAATCAGTTACGGGTCCATCATTGACTCAAAATAGTGAGTTAGGACCCACTGAATCAGATCCAGAACCATCATCTATTCAGGATGATGTACCACAACAACCTCAAAATGAAGTGCCTGTACGGAGGTCCACTAGAGAAAAGAGGAAAGCGATTTCAGATGACTATGTCGTTTACCTCCATGAACATGAATTTGATATGGGATTGCAAGATGATCCTACATCTTTCAATCAAGTAAAGTTATGTTCAAACTCTAATGAATGGATCAAAGCCATGAATGAAGAGATGAAATCTATGATGGACAATGACGTTTGGGATCTTGTCGAGTTACCACAAGGAGTAAAACCAATTGGTTGTAAATGGATTTTTAAAACCAAACGGGATTCAAATGGTAACATCGAAAGATATAAAGCACGTCTTGTTGCCAAGGGTTTCACTCAAAGAGAAGGCATTGATTTTAAAGAGACTTTCTCTCCAGTTTCAACGAAAGACTCTTTTAGAATCATTATGGCACTTGTGGCTCATTATGATTTAGAGCTCCATCAAATGGACGTAAAGACAGCGTTTCTCAATGGAGACATTGAAGAAACTATATACATGGTGCAACCGGAGAACTTTGAGTCCAAAGATTCAAAGCACCTAGTATGTAAACTAAAGAAGTCCATTTATGGTCTAAAGCAGGCATCCCGTCAATGGTACCGGAAATTTGATAAGGTGATTTCCTCTTTTGGTTTTAAGGAAAACACTGTTGACCAATGCATATATCTCAAGGTCAGTGGGAGCAAATTTATCATCCTGGTGTTGTACGTAGATGATATTCTACTAGCAAGCAGCGATATAAGTCTATTGCGTGAAACCAAGAAATTTCTATCAAGTAAATTTGAGATGAAAGATCTTGGGGAGGCTTCATATGTTCTGGGTATACAGATCCATCGGGATCGTTTCAAAGGTATACTCGGTTTATCGCAAAAGGCCTATATCGATAAGGTGCTGAGCCGTTTTGGCATGCAGAACTGTGCACCAGGGGACACACCTGTGTCAAAAGGTGATAAATTTAGCTTGTTCCAATGTCCTAAGACGGACCTAGAGAAGAAAGAGATGGAGGAAATCCCTTATGCATCTGCAGTAGGGAGTCTCATGTATGCTCAAGTGTGTACGCGTCCGGATTTAGCGTACATAGTGGGGATGTTAGGCAGATATCTAAGTAACCCGGGAATAGATCATTGGAGGGCAGCAAAACGGGTTATGAGGTATCTACAAAAGACTAAGGATTACATGCTCACCTATCGGAGATCGGATCATTTGGAGATCATTGGATACTCCGATTCAGACTATGCTGGATGCCTTGACAGCAGAAGATCCACATCAGGTTATGTCTTCATGATGGCTGAAGGAGCTGTATCTTGGAAAAGTGTCAAACAGACACTAATAGCTTCTTCCACTATGGAGGCTGAATTTGTTGCATGCTTTGAGGCATCGAATCAGGGGATATGGCTCCGAAATTTTATCACTGGGCTGAAAATTGTCAATGGTATTGAAAGGCCATTGAGAATTAATTGTGATAATAAGGCTGCAGAGTTATATTCAAAGAACAACCGGAGTTCATCTAAATCTAAGCACATAGATATTAAGTATCTGGTTGTGAAGGAAAGAGTTCAGAGTCTTCAAGTGTCAATAGAGCATATAAAGTACAAACTCAATGCTAGCAGATCCACTTACTAAGGGATTGCCACCTAAAGTGTTTCATGGACATGTGGCTCATATGGGTGTCATCAAACTAGATGACATGTCTTAGTGGTGTGAGTTTGTGGTCTTTCCATCTTGCTTATTGACATGTTTTATGTTCTGTACAGACTAAGGTTTTATGAGACAAATGAAGTTTTATTTGATTGAATACTCTGATAATAACGATTTTGGCTTTCTATTGCGGTTTTGCATTAAGTATTTGAAAGTGCTTTGGGACTCTTTGAGTCATAAGGTAGGACCAGTTGGAAATAGGCATGACTAAGATCACATTACATGTAATTTCCATGCTACATGCCATACTTTTGATCTATGTCATTGATTGTGTTAGTATTGTGACCACTGTTCGGTTTAGTTACAAATTGTGTAACAAAAGCTGCTTTGATCCTATAATAACATAATTGATGGACCAGATTGTTTGGAAATATTTCGAAAGCAGAGATAGCATAAGGTTGCGCGCACTAAGGTTTAAAACTATGTACAATTATTTGGAACCATATGTGGACCAAGTGGGAGATTGTTGGATTTTCTATTTAGTGGTCTCACATATTTAATTAAATTGTACATAGGCTATCTCATAATACGAGCCCAATTGAGTGATCTACTTAGGATTTATTTAATTATACGGGCTTATAGAAATATTGGTTGAAGTATGGGTCTATTATGTGTAGAAACCCATGGACACTTAATTATGATTGATGGGCCCATAATTAAGGTGCCCTACTTTTGGTTATATATTAGGGTTGTGGTCCCTAAGTCAGATACGTTCTTTTGTCTTCTTTTCTGCCCCATCCCAGAGAGAATTGAATTGACGGCGTATCAAGGCTTAGAAGATCACAACCTTGGATTGCTGGTCGATTACGGATTGCTATGGATCAAGGTACGCTTCCGCTTGTGTGTTCTCGATGATTTCGACATGTTTGTTTCGGTTTAGGGATTTTCCCTACAATTTCTTTTTTGGTTCTTATATGGATGTAATTCAATTTACCCTTTTCAATTGAATCCAAAAACTTCAGAAGAACTCTGTAAAAATGGTTTAATTTGTTTTTTATTTTATTCTTATGGTAGAAAACTTATATTTCTATTTCAAAAAAGATAGCGTCTAGCCGGTAGCCAGACCACCTTCTTCCTGAACATTCATTGGTAATGGAGTATCCAGGTCAAATAAAAACCCGCAGAGTCATTACTGCAACCTGGAAAGAAACAATCAAAATATGCTGAAATCATTTCTTATTGTTTCGTATATCAGGATAGAAAATATCCCGATTTTATATATTTTTTATTTTAAGAAAAATTCAATTGTTGCAATTAGAAAGTGGGAATGAATTTGAATTAGTGCAGCAACGTCCATATTGTCAGTTTCATACGCATTAACCAAAATTGAAGCATGAGGCCGGAACAACAACCATTGAGGAATATCCACATAACAAGATGCCCAGCATCGAAAAAACAATCTTTATATTTTCAGGTGATGGTGGAGAATCATTGATGTTTTTTTTTTTGGGTCACACATGCACACCCAAGCAGAATTCAAACCCAAGACCTTGCCTTTGAAAAATGAACTCATTAACCACTTGGACCAACCCTTGTTGGCTCATCTAATGTTTCTTATTCGCATCTTAAATCCAGGTGGATAACTAAGGAAATATGGTAATCGCTGGAGTGGGACCATCCACTACACAAACATCTCATTAAAACCTTGCTTAAATGATATATCTGTACTGCCTGGGACATTGGGTCACACATCCCCGTACTAAGACCTGACTTGTATACGATCCGAAAAGTCCATATGCGTATCAAGTCATAGGAAACAGGTGAGGGGCATGAAGTCAACCTAAGCTAGGCGGTACCTAAACCATGTGCAATTTAACTTGTGCAAAAACATCATATTTTGCGGAAGCGTGAAGGACACGAAACAACAAAAACCATGTAACATACATCTAATACCATCATCATAATCATGTATCCAGTCTCCGGCACAACCTGTTCCATATCAATTACCATCACATATCAAAACATAGCCCACATGGCTCTAACCAGAACATAAATACGTGCAATGGCTATCAAGCCCAAAAATGTAAAGTAATGTATGGGCAAGTTCAAACTAGACTCTAAGCATACTCCAATCTAGACCCAAAAGCCGCATAACTTGACCTGTAACCTAAGAAACAAATGAGGTCGGTTCTACTTGACTGAGTGAGGGGGGTTACGCACGCACGTATATATTTATAACATGAAGCGAGCAAGAAATCAATTCAAAACAAGTTAAGTATAGGTTTTTGAAACAGGAATACTTGCACGAACAAGAAATAACAGGAAAATAACTATTCTTGGATCATAACACAGGAGCATGAAATAGTTTGGGAAGCTCGAGCAATTCTCTATCCTTATAACCCCCGAAAACAAACTTATCAAGAAAAAAACAAGTAAATCCAGTCTTATCCCTCCTTAGATGTTAGCAGGGAGCTACCCCATGCTAACCAAGTCGGGGAAAGAACATGATCGCCCTCCACCAGACATAAATGCATGATCATATTCTCCTTTAGTCGAGGCGCAAGATCATATTTTTATTAAGCTAGGAGCATAGAAGCACTTGCGATCATATTGTTATCTAAACACTTCAAAATCTTATTGTTTATCATCTTAAAATATGTCACTGCTTACAAATTCCTTAAAGTAAAAATAAATAAATAAAGTAAGCTTGGCCAAACACCCTTTCAATGAAATCTGAAATTTCAGACAGAAAACCTCAAAGCCAAAAGAGTCACATTATATGTATAAAAGTTGACAAAAAAACAAAGTCCCAGATCCAGAACCTTATTGCATGTCGAAGATCAAACACAGAGGGTAATTATCCATTAAAGGCTCAAACTTTACAAAAATCAGAACCTCATATCCTCATCAGCATTCATCATTACTTGGACAGCTTAATTCCAACAAAACCCAAATTTCAAAGGGGAAAAAAATACAGAGGGTACGGGAAAAAAATCTCGAACTCAATCAAACATGAATACTATGAAATCATACGCAACAAATATAGCTAAGAAAAATGAAAATAAATATAAGTCAACTCAATCTAAGACCTTGACAAGTACCAATTCACATACTCAAATGATAAAGATGCAAACATTGTAAGAAATCCCACCTGGAATTTCAAAAATTATAACAAGATAACAAAAGGATTAAATCGAAAAATAAACTTCACAGACACACACAACCAAGTTTGCTGTGTAACCAGTAACCACCCAACACTAGAAATTCCACT
This sequence comes from Lantana camara, assembly GCA_037501455.1. NCBI lineage: Eukaryota > Viridiplantae > Streptophyta > Magnoliopsida > Lamiales > Verbenaceae > Lantana > Lantana camara. The sequence continues at coordinate 93,615,339 of CM074860.1, read as the reverse complement.
CCATGACCCAAAAAGCTTCGCATCTACGAAATTAAACAATTGAAACTGAAGAATTAAACAGCGGTAACCTAATTCAGATGAGCCGAGTTTGCCATCACCAAGAATTAACGAGACAATTAGTGCCCAAGGGACGCCCAAGACTTATTTTAGGGATATAACCCTCAATTTCTTTTCCCTTTTTTTTATTCCCTATTATCTGACGTGGCTAATAATCACGTCATATCTTTCAAATTCAGATCTCCCACCCAAATCAAACCCTAGTTTCTTTTCTTCTTCGCCGTTTCTTCTTCTCTCCTTCTTTTTTGCTCTTCTTCTTCTTCTCTCCTTCAACGATGAAAAACAGAGATGGTCTTGTTGCCTGCACCTCTCCTTCTCACATTCTCTCATCGCGATTCGTCTTCTCACCTTCTCTCGCCGTCGATAATCGGGATGAATTCAGTTTTTCTTCTTCAACGATGAATCAGGATGAATCTCCTCTCCTTGTACAAGCATGACAAAGATAATCGGATGAATTTAAAAAATTATCAATAATATTTTTCTTCTTCTTCTTCTTCTTTTTTTTTGTCTCAATCTTCGAGAACTTGAATATATATGAAATCGCGTGAATTCTTTTGAAGATCGCGTGACTCGATCTTCAAAAGAAATCACGCGATTTCATAGAATTATGAAGTCGCTGCGCGATTATGATAGTCGAGCACGCGACTTCATAATTCTATGAAGTCGCGTGATTTCTCTTGAAGATCGCGTGACTCGATCTTCAAAAGAAATCACGCGACTTCATAGAATTATGAAGTCGCTGTGCGATTATGATAGTCGAGCACGCGACTTCATAATTCTATGAAGTCGCGTGAATTCCTTTGAAGATCGCGTGACTCGATCTTCAAGAGAAATCACGCGATTTCATAAATCTATGAAATCGCGTGATTTCTTTTGAAGATCGAGTCACGCGATTTCAAAAAATAATAAAAGAAAGAAAAAAAAAAATTGAAGAAGAATAAAAATAATTAAAAAAAATAAAGAAAATAAAAGAAAAAAAGAAAAGAAAAAAATCGAGTGAGCGATTTCTGAGATCGCCCACTCGATTTGTACACGTGGAAAATAATTATATTTAATATTTATTTTATTAGACAAAATTGAGAAAAGGGTTATATACCCAATTCTTTTAAAACTAGGGGTTACATAACTAAAAAAAGACTTAGGCGTCCCTTTTAACCGAATGCCCCTTTGATTTGGGTGGGAGATCTGATTTTGAAAGTTATGATGTGATTATTAACCACGTCAGATAATAGAGAATAAAAAAAAATGGAAAAGAAATTGAGGGTTATATCCCTAAAATAAGTCTTGGGCGTCCCTTGGGTCCTAATTGTCTCACCGGTGACTTTGAGGGAGAAAGGGCTTAGATCGAGATTTGCTCTGGCGGCAATTCTTCTTATATTCTTTTTTCTTTTTGGGATGGCTCAGGAGTCAGGACCGGGTCTGTATCCGACCCTTTAAGGACCCGGACATAGGCGGGTCACTCATTGGACCAGATCCTACTATTCCTACACGAGTCTGATGGGTTGGATTCGGATACTCATTGGACCCGACCCAATTGTCATCCCTATTGAGGTACTAGTTAATCTTATATACCGAAATATCTTTGACCAAAACCATCAAAATAATAGCTTGCACGTAATTAATACATATATTCAATAAATTTGCGAGGGATAAAAATGAAAACGAAGGCTTATACAATTCATATGTATGTTCAGTTATTTAATTGCTAACCGAATTTTACCTCAATTTATATTTATCACAGAAAGAGAATGTATGTGATGCCTACTCGACCTAATCCTGTTCAATTGGGGGATCACCTGTGTAAACGGGACATGACATGTGAACTCAAACTCAATCATGAACGAAGAAGCATCGTGTGCAAATGAATAATGTAATTGATGCATGTATGCAACGAATGATATGATATCATGCTTTACTTATGCTTAAAGTGCATGATCATGGGCAAAATGGGTAATTAATCACGTATTGATAGCAAATAACATCATATATGACATTTTAACACATAAAGTATCCAGTTAGATCATGTTTTAGGGTTAGATTGACATATATTAAGCATATATAACAAGTAAACAAGTTTAGAACAAATAAAAATAGTTTCAATTAAATCACACTTACACTCCCTGAAGGTGCAAGTACCTGAAGCATACATTGAAAAAGGGTCAAAGAAGACGAGCACAACATTTATCAATCACCGTCATACTATATCTAAAGAGCATGTATAAAGCTTAATAGTTGGGAAAGGGGCAGCTGAAAGCACATAAATGGACTAGGAAAAACACAATAACATCGTTCATTAAATATTCAAATAAAGCTTATTTGTGGAGAAACTTTCTGCACGCACACACGGTTGAAAATTCATCATACTTTTTGCTTGGAAGGGATCATGCGTAAAATTCCTAGTAAACAACACTACCCTATCTTTCAAATGAAATAGGCCTAAATTTCTAAATCTTTTTGTGTAAATACAGATTTCAGTTCAAAATTGACATAAAGTCGAAACATCGTTGCAGTAACACATTTCGAAGAAAATTACGTTTTCCATATCAAACGGTCGGATAAATCTAAAATTTTACACGCATATTATCAATATGTATATAAGTGTCCCTGTAAAACAGTTTCGTAAAATTTACCCTATGTAATAGTACGTTCTGATTTTTTCAGGTATCAAACAAACTCGGATGAATACTAAATTTGACAGAGATAAACTTAATATGTGAGTAATATCCAAGTAAAACAGTTTTGAAAAACGAGGTCGTATGAATTCGAAATTTAGGTTTGAAATCACTGCACGCATCATGAAGTACCATAATTCAATACTAAATTATACTTGTATCACTCCCAAACATTTAAATCAAACAAACCATCACAATTCAGGCTTTTTACCATTAAAATCATTAAAGTCCATCCCCAAATTCTCATATTTTTCATCTGCTTGATGTATTCGATCGGGTGCTGTGCTGTGAGGAACAACCAAATGTGTATGTGTAGTGATCATTGTCATCGCACTTATATGGTGGAGGTGATGGAAAAGGTATAGACAAGTAATTATGGTGTAGGTTTTCTATTTGATTCTGGGATTTATTTGATTTTTGGTTAATTATCTTGTATGTTTTTCTGAGTGGTGTTAGGGATTATTATGTTTTTGCTCTTTAATTCTGAACACGAATTTCCTGTGTTGATGTTGTGTTGAAATGGACCCTGATAATGGGTAGAGGGAGTTTTATAATTTGGTGGTTTTGATTTTGATTTGATTGAATTCTGTGTAAAGACAATTTTACAGAAGGAAAGAAAAGATTAATATAGTATGACATATATAAATTTAGAAACTTATAACTTTGGAAATTGATGTTGCAGCACTCTCATACAAACCTTGAGACTTGACAGAGCTTTTGACTAATATGGAGAAGATTAATACAGTACGTGGGAGCTCTAGTATCTTAATCGTGGTGATTATAATAATTAGAACATCAAAATTATAAGGAGTTGGAGCGAGTATGTTACATATAATTGATATCAGGCAATTATTTTGAGAGATCAATTTATGCCAAATGAAGCCCAAACTGTTGCATCAATAACCAGGAACCTACAAACAACAAACAAATGAATAAGTAGAGGCAGGCCCACATAACATTCATTGGATTCCCCTTTGGGGTCATCCAAAATTTCACGAACTGATTTAAATTAGCGGTTTGACACTATATTAATTTACCCGAATATCTTGTGGTCTAATTCTTGGTTGCACATCTACCATCGATAGAAAGTCTTTGGATATGGAATTACGGTCCAATTCGACCATATAAATGGGCACTAGAACCCAAAAACAAAGAAAAAAAGGGATTGCCCATCCAAAATTCTCAGAGATTTCCATGAGAAAGGCTCGTCGAAGTCGTCGGTCATTAGATACGATACTCAATTTCAATTTCTCTCCATTCATCCAAAATTCTCAGAAATTTCCATGAAAAAGGCACAAAATCGTGGGTCATTAGATTAGATACAGAGTTTCTGATTCTCTCTCGATTTGCAGATCAGATCTGTGCAACTTCTCGCCTTCTTTTGAGCTAAGCATTTGGTTTTGGGGGAATAAAGTGGTACGTACACCCTCCTCTTCTTTCAGTATGGTGTCTGTCTTACATGTTCTACATTTTCTGCAAATCTTCAAAGCTGCTGTAGCTTTACATTCCTGATTAATTTCTCAAACTACTTTAATCTCTCTCATTTTAGCTCTTAACAAAAAAGAATTTGCAGTATTAAGAATAAAATTGCATCAATTCCTTTAGGATTTATTTAAAGAAGTGGTAGCAGCTGCCAAAAAAATACTGGATCCGTGATCTGACTGAAAGTGGTCGAATCCAAAATTAATCTATAAAATAATGAGTTGAGTTGTTGGGGTTTACTGAGTTTGATTATTCAAATAATTCCAAACTTTCCTGGGTCAACGGTCAACTCGGAGCAACCCAACCCTCTTTCAATTTTGATCGGAGAAAAATAATTATTTTAACAGAAAATTATAAATTGCAACATTTTTAATGATAAATAAATATATTTGTAATGGCTCAAGCAATTAATCTTTATAATATTTTTACAATCTAACGTTATTAAATAAAAATAAATAATATTGGTTAAATTTGTTTATCATATTGAAATATAATCAATTAATATTTTTTAAGAGTTTTACGGTTGAGTAATCAAAAATTCCGTTCGACCCAAAATAAATAGGCTATTAAGAAAAATCAAAAAGTTTTTCGTATACCTTTATCTAAAAGAATATTTTGTCAATTTTATATTCAATAGGGAGTAACTTTTTTTTTGAAAAAGCAACAATAATATCATATAATTAAATCAGTTAGTACAACTAATGCGGGAAAAACCGGAATAATGCAAGGCGAAGGTGCAATGAACGGATACAAGTCGAAGTTGCAATTTTCAAAAGCAGGCTACACAGTTAGTCTCACCCTAAATAGACTTAACTTAAAATAAATGCACCCAACTATTTGGAGACCTTACTTATGAATTATGATTGTGTTTTGCAGAACACAATACTGAATGGTCGTTGTGAAGGGTAGCTCATAGCTGGTTTCAAGAATACTATTTATATGAGTACTACACTTGTAACTATTAGTTTATAACATAAATGTGTTGTATTCTATTTCTGCATTGCGTATAGGAAGCGTAGTGGATGCAATCATGGAGTCCGTCTTCTCTATCATATTGGAGAAGTTGGTGGAATATGTACAGGAGGACACCGTCAGGAGCATTAACTACAACAAAACCCTGCAAACTCTTGAGAGGAACTTTATATCACTGAGTGCAAAAGCCACTGATGTTGAGACTGAAATCAAGAATGTGGAGCTCTCGAGCCAAAAGAAAAGAAAGAGAGAAGTCGATAGATGGTTGAAAGAGGTTAAGAAACTTAGAACTGAGATTCGTGCATTGGGAGATGAAGTCCAATCGGAAGGGTTTGTCAGTAGGTTTATTGGCGGGGATCGAGCAGCAGATTTGAAGGAAAGAGTTGATGAACTTGTTGAACAAAGTAAAAATTTTGGCGAGGTTTTACTTGATGCTACGAAAACCATGGGGGAAACATTATTGGCGCCTAAGTTGGTCGGTAAAGTGTTCGAAGAAAATTTGGAAAGAATATGGGAGATGTTGAGAGCTGATAACGTGAAGAGCATTGGGATTTACGGGATGGGCGGTGTGGGAAAGACGACTTTGACAAAACACATCAACAACAGACTTGTAGAAAAAAAGACTCAAGAATGTGTTTTCTGGGTCACTGTCTCTCAGGAGTATAGCATAAGGATGTTGCAAGATAAAATAGCCCATGTCATAGGAGTTGATCTTTCACGAGAGTATGATGACGAGAAAAGAGCAGCCAGATTGTCCCAAGCACTATCCTCCTTGGGGAAGAATTTTGTACTGATATTGGACGACGTGTGGAAAAACATTAGTTTGGAAAAGGTGGGAATTCCGCTTCATGTGGAGGGCAGCAGAATGATTATAACGACTCGCTCGTTGCAAGTTTGTCGTCAAATTGGTTGCCAGAAACTAATTCCAGTGAGAACACTTGACCCGAATGAAGCATGGGAATTATTTAGTGACACACTCGGACAAGAGGTGACACTTTCTCTTCTAGTAGAAGAAATTGCAAAGTCTATGGCAAAGTTGTGTGATGGTCTGCCCCTGGGTATCATCACTTTAGCTGGAAGCATGAGAGGTGAGACTGCAATTCATGTATGGAGAAATGCATTGGAGGAACTACGAAAATCCGTAGTGGAGCATGAGGATATGGAGGAGCATGTATTCAAAGTACTTAAGTATAGTTTTGATCGGCTGAATCCAAAACATCAAGAACATGGAGAAAGGAGTGGGGGTTACACCGAGCTGCAATGTTGTTTTTTGTATTGCTCTTTGTATCCTGAAGATCACATGATACGGAAAGAGGAGCTAGTGAGGAAATTCATTTCAGCGGGGTTGGTGGATAAAAGAAAGAGTCGGGGAGCACAAGCTGACCAAGTTCATACCATATTAGATAAATTGGTGAATATTTGTTTACTTGAAAGTGCCAAAGATAGTTTTGGATATATGATTGTGTGAAGATGCATGATCTAGTAAGAGCTATGGTGCTAAAGATTACTCAAGGAAAGAATATAGTATTTGCTGGGTACCTATTGAAACAAATTCCAGATGAAGACGAATATTGGACAAAAGATGTTGAGAAGATGTCCTTGATGCGGAATGACATAAAGGAAATTCCAGATGGAATGTCTCCAAATTGTCCTAGGCTCTCCACATTGCTTTTGCAATGGAATAAGTCTTTGGAGTTTATAGCAGATTCATTTTTCTCACAAATGCAAGGCTTATGTGTGCTTGATTTGTCCAAATGTAAACGTCTTACTCAGTTGCCAAATTCTTTATCAGATTTGGAAAGCCTTGAGGCATTGCTTCTTGGAGGTTGTCGTGATCTTAGAAAAGTACCCTACTTGGGAAAGCTGAAAGCACTAAAGGAGCTGGACCTGTCATATACAGCAATCAGGGAAGTGTCTCAAGGGATGAATGAACTTGTCGATCTCAAGTTTCTCTCAATGGATCGTGCGAATGGCTTGGAGATTTTACCTACAGGTTTGTTACTAAATTTTCTACATCTGCAGAGCCTCCATCTTCCAAATCAAATTGAAGCACCAGTAATAGAAATGGAGAGCATGAGAAAGCTGGAGGAGTTTAAGGGACGAGCGAATGATGCTGCTGATTTTAATCGGTTGATTAGATGTAGACCACTTCTTAAATATTTTATCATTGTGGGGAGTAGTCCTGAACGTAATAGGTCCACTCACATGTTATTAGGCTTTGGTGAGCGTAATGTAGTTATTGTGGTTGGACGCAATTATCTAATGGAGGATGCGGCACTGTTGGCCCACGACGCCCAACACCTCCAACTTGAGAGGTGCAAGGGTCTAAGCAAAAGCTTTTTGGATGATTTCCCAAAATTTAACAATGAGTTTCAGTATTGGATATTGTGAAGGAATAGAGTGCATTTGGGCAAAAAATGGAGAGTTAGAATCTCATAGCGTTGCTCCACTCGGGACTCTGATAGAAATTCAATTATATTATTTATCGGATTTTATGGGCATCATCAAGAAGGAGGGATTAGCATTGCCTACACGTGCACAAGTTGTATTTTCATCTCTTACAGAATTGTATATTAGTGAGTGTAACAAGATGAAGAATCTGGGATTAACAGGGTTGAAATTCCCAAACCTTGAATGGCTTTATGTTGGAGAGTGTTCAGAAATAGAAGAGATAATAGAGGAAGGAGGTGTCGTCTCTTTTCCCAAATTAAAAAAGTTGTGGTTGAATGGTCTGCCAAAACTGAAGCATGTGGGAACAACAACCATTTGCGATTCCATTAAGGAGATCGACATAGGTAGATGTGGAGCACTGAAGAAACTACCTTTATTATGTCCGGTCAGAATTGATGGAGGAGAATCATCTAATGTTTCTTATTCCCCTCCACCTGCTCTTGATAGGATTCGTCTACTTAGAAGGGAGGAAGAATGGTGGGAATCATTGGAGTGGGAGCATCCATCACACAAACTTCTCCTTCAACCCTTCCTTGAATTTCATTGAGAAGACTCATCCGTTCCATGTATGTCATATGGATGTAATTTAATTTACCCTTTTCAATTGAATCAAATACTTCAGAAAAACTCGTTAAAAATGTTTTATATTTGTTCAATTTAATTTCTTCCTTTTTTTTTTTTTTCTTTTGTTCATAAATTTAATTTCTTTCTGAAAGGGAATAATCTATCCAATGTATCTTTCTATCTTTGTTTTATTTTTATTGTTTCCTCTTAAAGAACGAATCTTGTGATATTGGGGGGGAAAAAATGCACTTTTTGATATATGTATTATTAATTGTGTGAGCGTGTGTACCACTATTTTTACTTATCAAATTTTAATTCTAAAATATTTTAATGCCATACAATATTGATTTGAGCTACTTGCATTTAAAATCCCGTGTAATTTGAAAAGAGAAAGAAAAATTCTATTAAAAAAGTTAGTTTAAAATACCTTGTATTATAGAACTTAAGCCTACCGTCTCTTTTCATTATTCGATCAATTGTATAGTGCGTTTTGATTAAAAGGTCGTCCTCATTTTAAAAGTACTCTGACCAAAATTAAAGAGTTATACGCATAGAAACCCTGTGTTATTTATAAAGAGGAAAAAAAGGCAAAAAGTGGTGGGTCATTAGATTAGATAATTTCCGATTCTCTCTCGATTTGCAGATCTGATCTGCGCAACTTCTCGCCTTCTTTTGAGCTAAGCATTTGGTTTCAGGGGAATAAAGTGGTACGTACTCCCTCTTCTTCTCTCAGTATGGTGTCTGTCTTACTCTACACTTTCTGCAAATCTTCAAAGCTGCTGTAGCTAATTTACATTCCTGATTAATTTCTCAAATTACTTTAATATGCTGTCATTTTAGCTCTTAACAAAAAATTTTTTTGCAGTATTCAGAATAAAATTGCATCAATTCCTTTACGATTTATTTCAAAAAGTGGTAGCAGGTGCCATAAAAATAGTGGATCCGTGATCTGACTGACAGTGGTCGAATCCAAAATTAATCTATAAAATAAAATTTGCAGACATAATTTCTTATTGCTGTTTATATTACCATTGAAAATATTCCCTTTTTTTTTTTTTGGTTTAAAAAGATTCAATTGTTGTTCCAAACAGAAAGTGGGAATGAATTTGAATTTGAATTTGTGCTACAACTTACTTATTGTGAATTTCCAATTAATCTCCACGTTTTATTTTCATTCCAGTTATACACTTATACTCATGGTTCGCCGTCGCCGTCGCGGGGAACGGAACGGAGGCCACCGTTCCAGTTCCCGTTGCAATGAAGCGGAACGGTCGCGGCAAAATCGCGGCCGCTTTCTAAAAAATGTATAAAATTCCAAAAAAATGTTTAAAACTTATTAATTTATCAATTTAGGTAAACATTAGTTTGTATTATAGTTACATTTGTCAATTGCATTATATGTTTCATCCCGAATAGTGTTTAGTGTTGTTTCCTTTCGTTGTTTAATAATTTCTTTCTCAATTTTTAATCTTGAATGTGCTTCTTTATCATTTTTCGAATTTCATTTGGAACCTTTATGCAAGATTTCATATTTCCACTCACATGTGCAATATATTGTTTCAATCTTATGGTTCCTGTAATAATAGTTTTGTTGCAAAATCTACTTTTTACATTATTACGATCCTCACAAATATATCACGCTAAAATCCTAAATAATATGGCATTTTGGAGGCATTTAAAAAATAATTAATAACTAGTAACCGTACATACTCATTACGTGTACAAATAAAAATTAATTTTTTCATATTAATGTAATAATGTATATTATGTAATTATTTTTGTTATAATTATTAAATTATGATTAATGAATAAATAACATAAGGTGATATCATATTAGTTAAAAAGAAATTAAAATATAAGAGGGAAAAAATTAAAAATTATATTAAGAAAAAAAAAAGCATTCAAGTGATGTGAAACTAAAGAAAAATTAGGAGAACTTTATTGGAGTGATAAAAAATAAATAAATAAAAATAAAAAAAAAGAGAAAAAAAGAGTTCAAGAGACCAAAACAGTTATTATCTCTCTCTCTACCTTAATATAATAGTATAGATATTATATAATATAATATTATATCATATATATAACATTATTTAATTAAAATATATACTACAATCAAATAAAATTAGAGATAACAAAATGTATTTACAGATATATACCGGATCCTATAAAAAATATATTATAAATAAAAAATAAAATAAAATTATTGATTCAAAAATGGGTTCATTAAAATAGAATGTAGCCCATAACTCACTTTAATACATGAGGCCCATTAAGTTCTATTTATTAAATGAAAACCTATTCAGTATCTATCTATTCATCCTATTCTGCAGAAAGCCGCTGTTTTTATCTGTTTCCATCGTCTTCTTCCCCCATTCTTTCCAGTGCGTTCCGTTCCGGCCGTTATAACGCCGTGGAACGCCGTTCCATTACAGAGAAACGCCGTTCCAGGTCATCATACGTTCTACACCGGAACAGCGGAACGGAGGCTGCCGTTCCCGTTCCGCCCTTTCCAGTGCCGTTCCGGCGAACCATGCTTATACTTACACAAATCGTAACGTCCATATTGTTAGTTTCCTTGTAAAACCCCATAGGTTTCATGCATTCTCATACCATTTATGCTCTCAGTGCTCCAGGTTTTATACTCATCAACGCAAATGTTGTACTTAACTCACTTGTTCATGCCTAAATCTTCTTCTCTTTCAACAAAATGAAGATCTTCCAAAACCTTGAATTGGTCATCGTTGAAAGGTGTTAAGAAGTAGAAGAGATAATCCAAAAAGGAGGTTTCGTCTACTCGTCTCTTTTCGCAAATTAAAAAGGTTTGGATCTGTGGAATCTGCTGAAACTGAAGCATGCGGCCAGAACAATCACCATTTGCAATTCTATCGAGGATATTCACCATAGTTAGATGTGGAGCGTTGAAGAAACAATCTTTATGTTTTCCAGTCATTGATGCATGCCAGAAATACTTCATAATGGAAAAGGATAACAAAAAAGGTGTGACTGAGTGGAAAAAATTTATCCATCTTTAATCAAAGGTTGGAGGTTCGAATTCTGACTTTTGGTATAGAGCTCCTTATTTTATATTTGATACGAAATATTAGAATGACATTAGATTCAGATTGAAATAGGGCCCATTTACAGCCCCATCGAATTGTTCCCAATTCAACGAAAATTGACATGATTTCTGACATAGACGAGCAATGTAATGTATAATAGGTATATATAAGTCATAGATCTCCACAGCAATGATATTACACGAAGGATATAATCATGCAGATTTTATAAGTTACAACAGAGATAGCTCCGCCCACCTCAACTACTCCTTTTAAGTATAACCAAATGCAGATCATCCATTTCGTCATTGATATTTTTATCAGTTTATGTCAACTGGCAGCGTTGACAACTCGGTATCGACAGCATCTGCACCAAAAATAATCAACTGAGAAACAGGAATAAACATAATAACATCAACAATTACGAAGGAAAGTAGTATACTATATACACATTTCAGAGCATTGAAATTTGAAAACAAACCTCATCAATCAGAGCCAAAGCTATCACCTTTCTTGAATACAAATAGCTCAATAACAAATAGGACAAAGTACCAATCCATTCTCATTACAATCACAACATCTTACAACCACACTCTTCTTCCCCTGCTTCATTAATCCCACCACCATCTTACAGCTCCCATGGCAAGTGAAACACGGCAAGAATCCGACACCGCCACACCCCTCGCACATATCAACATACCCTCCTCTCAGTTTCGGACAACCCTGAATCAATTTAGCAATATACCCTTCCTCCACTATCTTCATTACCTCATCAACCCCACCTACGTACCTTCCTTTGACAAACAGCCTAGGAGGTATCATTAGCTCATTACTCCCTTTACCCTTCATCAATTCCCTTAATTCTTCCCTAAAACCTCGATCCATTGAGATATCCCTCTCGCAGACCATAATCCCAAGTCCCTGGATTGCGGATCTAACACTATTGCAATCCTCAAACGTTTTGCTCACTCCCCTTAAAGAAGTCGTGTACAGTACAACTTTATTCTCCCCGTTAGGCGGGCAGTTCTTTTCAAACCTCTCGAGAAAAGTAGTCAAATCTTGAGGAATTGATGATTGCTTCAAAAAGTTGGCGATATTAGGGCTTGCATTTTCATTGTTTTCTTGGTTGGATACAGGGGAGTCTGAGATCTTGGAAGGAAGAAAGCGAAAGCTGGGTACCTGGTCGGAATCGAGTCCCGACATGAGGTCCCATGAGTTTATGGTTTCGAGATTTTGGTACCTGAGAGAAGGAGGCTCCGAAAGTTGGCTAGGTAAGAGGGAGGCAAGAGTGATACGCTGCGGGGTCGTGGTGGGGGTGATGGAATCTTGCTGGGCTGGCCTCGGCGGCGGCGGTGGTGGTGGGCTGTGGACTGCAGCAGCGGCAGCAGTGGTGGGATCTTGCTTGGTGGGTGGGTCGAGCGTGAGCAAGCCGTAAGTGGTGGAGGTGAGGGAGACAATGTGGTGACTGAAGGCGGTAGAAGCGCCTATTTTGGAGAATTCTTCATCGTGGTTTAGCAGAGTGGAAGAAACACAACCCATGAGTGGTGACTGCTGTGGCCTGTGTGTAGATGATGAGAGACGAGGGTGAATGGTAGTTAGATATGGAGCTAGATTTAGAGGACTTTTGGAAAAGAGAACAATTAATTTGATTGGAGTTTGTTCATTCAAAATTTCAAATTAGAGTAAATGCAGTGTCGCCATGGGAGTGGGTGGTTTTTAGCGCTCAATGAGTTTACTTTATTTTGAATATACAGTTAAGAGTATAGGAGGACGAGCCTGCCTTTTTGCTATTTTACTTTTTCTTTTAATTTACTAGTAAATATTTTTAATATGATTTAAGAAAATTTTGTTATTTAAAAAATTAAATTTTATTGCTAATCAGTTCGAATCTTTTATCAACCCGATCCGACCTAATTATAAATAGATTCAAAACAAAAAATTCAAATCCTATAGAATTCGGATTCGAAACTGATTATTGAGGTTTCTTATTGGATTTGGATCTGAAATTTGCTTACCCAACCTGAATCCGACCAGTTCACAGCCCTAATAGAAGGTTGCCGTTGATACTAAACGCTATACATGGATTTCATTATTACAATAAGGGCTAGGCTGGCCCAAATATTCAGGGCCCGTTATACATTAGAGCCCATTATCGAGGCCCGTTGAAGTTGTGCTTAGTGATATTATCTCATTACTTGCGTACCACCGATAACCAAAAATAATGGAATGAAAAAAGAACCAAAAAATATCTATACTATATATTAAGTGAGAGTCCCTAGAATAACCGTTTTGGTCTCTTGGACTCTAAAATTATTTTCTTTTCCTATTTTTTAATTATTCTCTTAACATTTTGTCCGGTATTTATCTCATAACTTCTTCTTCTTTTTTTTTTCTCTCACCTTGATCTCATTCTTTATATAATATATTTTTATTTTTTTCCCATATTTTCTTATTTCTATTTTGTATTAGATTTTAAACTTTTAATTATATTAAAAACAATTATAAAATAAATATGGACATAATTATCTTAATTTAATGTATATTTAAATAATTATAATTTTATTATTTGCACACACATAGAGTGTGCCGGAGTTACTAGTATATATTATTTGCGTACCACCATCGTCACTTCTCTTCTTCATTGACTTATTAGAAAGAAAGCACAAAGTCGTCGGCCATAAGATAAGATAGTGGTTTCTTCTTTGCATAATTGCTCTCTCTCTCTCTCAATTTGCAGATCTCTGTGTGCAACTTCTTGATCGCTTTCTCTTGTGTTAAGCATTTTATTTCAGGTGAATCAACTCCCTCTTCTTTTTCTTCTTCTTCACGTTATTTCTGTTTTTTATGAACTTCATACTTACACATAAAAGCTAGTGTTAACTGTTAAGTCGTCTCGACTTTGCTGACGTTTACTTCGAAACTCACAATTTTTTTATAAATTTGTGAAGTCCAATTTGAGCTGCTTGAAATAAATTCATTAAAATTAAAAAATATTATGTCGATTATTGTGTAATAGGGATTGTTTAAGTTATTACACCCGCGGATTGTTGGTGTGCATTTGGCTTTAAATTGGTGCATTATATACAAGGTAGGGGTCTGTAAAATATCCCATGGTAAAAAACAGAAGTTATAAAACATAATTTTTTAAGATAATATTATCAATTAATAAGGTTGTCTTTTGTGATTTAAGAAAAGAAAGAAAAGAAACACATTAACCCCTAAAAGAGATTTTGCATTATCCAATAAGAATCATATTCATGTTCTGAGGAACGAGCCAGTACTCCTACTAAAATAGACTTCTGTTGGTGGAGTTTCAAGAATACTATTTATATGAAGATGCACTTGCAACTTTTAGTTGTTTAACATAAATCTGATGTATTCTGTTTTTGCATAGTATAGGAATTACAGCGGTCAACATGCTGAACATGATTGTTGAATCCTTCTTCTCTAAGATAGAGGAGAAGTTGTTCGAACTTGCAGCGGACAACACTGTGGGGGACGTTAACTACAGCTCAACTATGCGAACTCTGAAGAGAAACTTAGAAGCATTGAGTGCTCGAGCACTTGATGTAGAGGATGAAATCAAGAACGCGGAGCTATCCGGTCTAAAGAAAAGAAAAAGGGAAGTTGAGAATTGGTTGGAAGAGGCTATAGAACTTGAAACTGAAATTTCTAGATTGGAAGATGAAGTCCAATCAGAAGGGTTTGTCAGTAGGTTTCTAGGTGGAGATCGAGCAGCACAACTGAAGAAAAGAGTTGATGAACTTGTTGAGCAAAGTAACAATTTCGGCGAACTTGTACTTGATGCTCAGAAAACCGCAGGGGAAACATTGTTGGCGCCTAAGTTGGTCGGTAAAGCGTTCGAAGAAAATTTGGAAAGAATTTGGGAGTTGTTTAGAGCTGATAATGTGATGAGTATCGGGATTTACGGGATGGGCGGCGTGGGAAAGACGACTTTGACAAAACACATCAACAACAGACTTGTAGAAAAAAAAACTCAAGAATGTGTTTTTTGGGTCACTGTCTCTCAGGAGTCTAGCATAAGGATGTTGCAAGATAAAATAGCCCATGTCGTAGGAGTCGATCTTTCAAGAGAGTATGATGACGAGAAAAGAGCAGCCAGATTGTACCGAGCACTATCCTCCTTGTGTAAGACTTTTGTACTGATATTGGATGATGTGTGGAAAAACATCAGTTTGGACAAGGTAGGAATTCCACTTCATGTAGAGGGCAGCAGATTGATTATAACGACTCGCTCGTTGCAAGTTTGTCATCAAATTGGTTGCCAAAAACTAATTCCAGTGAGAACACTTGACCTGAATGAAGCATGGGAATTATTTAGGGACACATTCGGACAAGAGGTGACACTAACTCCACTAGTAGAAGAAATTGCAAAGTCTATGGCAAAGTTGTGTGATGGTTTGCCCTTGGGTGTCATCACTTTAGCAGGAAGTATGAGAGGTGAGACTGCAATTCATGTATGGAGAAATGCATTGGAGGAACTACAGAAATCTGTAGTGGAGCATGAGGATATGGAGGATCATGTATTTAGAGTACTAAAGCATAGTTTTGATCGGCTGAACCCAAAACATCAAGAACAAGGAGAAAGGAATGTGGGTTACAATGAGCTACAACATTGTTTTTTATATTGCTCTTTGTATCCTGAAGATCACCAGATACCTAAACGGGATTTAGTGAGGAAATTCATTTCAGAGGAGTTGGTAGATAAAAGAAAGATCAGGAGAGCACAAATTGACCAAGGTTATACCATATTGAATAGATTAGTGAATGTTTGTTTACTTGAAAGTTCTGGTAATAGTTGTGTGAAGATGCATGATATAATAAGAGCTATGGCACTAAAGATTACTAAAGGAAAGAATATGGTAAATGCTGGGTGCCTGTTGGAAGAAATTCCAAATGAAGACGAATATTGGACAGAAGATGTTGAGAAGATGTCCTTGATGGAGAACTTCATACAGGAAGTTCCTGATGGAATGCATCCAAATTGTCCTAACCTCTCCACGTTGCTTTTGCAGGGGAATAGGCATTTGAAGTTTATAGCAGATTCATTTTTCTTGCAAATGCATGGCTTATGTGTGCTTGATTTGTCCTACTGTGAAGAAATTACGAGGTTGCCAAATTCTTTATCAGATTTAGAAAGTCTTGAGGCATTGCTTCTTGGATGTTGTCGTAATCTTGCAAATGTGCCCTATTTGGGAAAGCTAAAAGTTCTAAAGGAGCTGGATCTGTCAGATACAAGAATCAGGGAAGTGCCTGAAGGGATGGATGAACTTGTCCATCTCAAGTTTCTCTCAATGGATAAAACAAAATACTTGAGGGTTTTACCTAGAGGTTTGTTTCTGAATTTTCAATATCTGCAATGCCTCCATCTTCCGGATCAAATTGAAGCACCAGTAATAGAAATGGAGAGTTTGAGAAAGCTGGAGGAGTTTAAGGGACGAGTAAAAAATGCTGCTGATTTTAATCGGTTGATCGGATGTAGACCACTTCTTAAATATGATATCATCGTGGGGAGTACTCTTGAATATACTGAGTATTATTGTTGGTATAATTCAGTTACTGTGGTTGGATTCAAATACCTTACAAAGGATGCGTTTATGTTAGCACACGACGCCCGACACCTTAGACTCGAGAAGTGCAATGGTCTAAGCAAAAGCCTATTGGATGATTTCCCAAAATTTAACAATCCCAAATCCCTAGAGACTTTGAAAATTAAAAATTGTGAAGGAGTGGAGTGCATTTTGGCAATAAATGGAGAGTTAGAAACCCATAGCGTTGCTCCACTCGGGACTCTAAAACGAATTCTACTATTTGGGTTGCCAGATTTCATGGGCATCATCGAGAAGAAGGACGTAGTGTTACCTACACCTGCACATGCTGTACTTTCATCTCTTAGAAAATTGGATATCTGTGGGTGTAACAAGATGAAGAATTTGGGATTAACAGGGTCGGAATTCCCAAACCTTGTATCGATCGGAGTCGAAATGTGTTCAGAAATAGAAGAGATAATAGAGGAAGGAGGTGCTGTTTCTTTTCCCAAATTAAAAGGGTTGACTCTGTGGAATCTGCCAAAACTGAAACAAGTGGGAACAACAACCATTTGTGATTCAATTGAGATTATTGGCATAAAAGGATGCCCAACATTGAAGAAGGTACCTTTATGTTTTCCGGTGATTGAAGGAGGAGAATCATCTAATGTTTCTTATTCCCCTCCACCTGCTCTTAAAGAGATTCATCTACTTGAAAGGGAGGAAGAATGGTGGGAAGCATTGGAGTGGGAGCATCCATCACACAAACATCTCCTTCAACCTTTCCTTAGCTTTCATTGAGAGAGACTCATCCATTTAATGTATGCCATATGGATGTAATTTTATTTACCCTTTTCAATTGAATCCAAAAACTTCAGAAAAACTCTGTAAAAATCATTTAAGAAAACAATTAATGCGATCTCCTAATAATGTATGCTAGCGTGAGTTCAAATTCAGTTCGAAAAAACTGACAAGAAGATCAATATTACATAGTTTAAAAAAGAAATTGAACTAAAATTAATAATGGGGCTATAATTAATAATGGATATAATATAATACACATTCACACACTCTACGCCCCCACTGTACTAAAATTGCTTGTTTCCCTGAGGTATTTATCAATTTTTGGAGTGGGAGGGAGCATCCACTACACAAGCATCACATTCATGATTCAACACAACCTTAAATGATATATCATCTCATTTCTTTGTTTTTTCTATGAAATTGTATACTTTTTCTTCAACTAGCAAGGTTTACGTGCGTTGCACGTGGTATTATTCTTATTTTTCTTGTTGAAAACTTTTGTTTTTTTAATTTATTTTATATAGTGGACTTTGTTTACACAAATTTTCGTTGGAATCTGCAATAAATGAATGCAAAATACAAGAAAATAGCGAAACATGAAATCTATTGATTTAATATTAAAAAAAAGTGTTACAATCTCTGTAAAATCATCTGATTCTTCTCTACTAATGGATTCGAAGGCTTGAGGCTTGATCTCCGATCAAACGTAGAACTTGGTAGAATTTGTAGAACTTGGCTAGAAGTGTTGGCTCGTTACACGGACAACACTTTGGGATTGCAAGTGGCAATGACTCGAAGATTTGAGAGCTTGAATGCCTTTCGTTCTTGAGAACTTTTGATGATTTGTGTTTGTGTTGTGATTTGTGACTTTTTGTTGTGACTTCTTGTCTTAACTTTGTGAACCTTGGAGCCTCTTTTATAGGCTTTCGGTTGTTCTCTTGGGCTTCATGGGATTGGGCTTGAACTTGAAGTTTGCTTCCTCAAAGTGGGCTTTTATTTCATTTAATGGATTATTTCTTTAATCCATTTAATTAATCCAAAGACATAATTCTTATCTTGAATTAAATATGTAAGCCCAAATTTATTGTGGACTTATAATCAAAATTAATAACTAATAGCCAATTTATTTGGATCATCAATTAATAATTTATCTTCAAATTTTTGGTGTCAACAGATGCCCCCACTTCAAGGTTCGACGAAGAGCATGCCAAGAGTTTGTGAAAGTCGGGCCTTGAAGTAATTGAATTTCTTTTTCTCTTTCGGCCTCTTTTACTTGGACGGGCCCACATTCATTTGAGATGGAGTTGCTAGAACTCGTATTTCCCCCAAGCAGGCAGCACCAACCATTTTTACGTGGCCCCATATTATTTAATTATTTTGGATAAACATCTCATCTTTGGGCTTTTGGAAACAACTTTCGGGCCACTACAATCCAATTATTATTTTTTGATTGGGCCGCCAACTAAGTCCAAGGGACAACGCCATCAATTTCAATTTCTTTTCATTGCATTTTTTTGCAGCAAATTGGGCCACCACCTTTAGGCTATTTTCGCATGAGGAACTTGACAGCAGCAAACAAAACTCATATCGGCGGCGAAATAGGCGCTGCAGATTACCCAATTTCTTTCCCAAATTTTGCTGGTTTGAGATTTTTTTTGTTTTTCCTTTTTTGATATCATTTACAATAAATTGAAGGTAACCACAAGCTCCGCCTTGATTCTTGGCAATCTTTGGTGCTTGCGCATCCCAAACTCACATCTATATATGAGTGACCCCAAGCTCTTCATTTCTGCAATTATTGGGTAACCAAAGATGACAGCAACGACGAGAGAGAGAGGCGGCAGCAACGTCAAGGAATTCCTTTCATTTTGGTGCACTGCAACCTCAGGCAACGAATTCTCCTACGGCGATGGCGGAATGACCAGCTTTGCCTTCTCCAGTACCAGGCTTTTCAACAATTCGCCCTTCAACCACTTTCTCAGTCTCCTTCACCACGGCTCAACCGCCTGCCCGAACATCGTATGTTTGCCGTAGAGCCACCCGTTTTCGCCGTGTAGATGAAGAATTCTGAGTCGATCTTCCTTGGTATGGTGTGCTTCTTGACAAATTCTCGTCCGTAGATTGATTCGTACTCGATGCCACTTCCGGTGGTGAAGTTGGCGATCACGCGGTGGAAAGCATAGACGGAGCTACTTGCTGGATTTGTCGGAGTGATTTGTTGCTTTGCCATCCAGCCGCTTGAATTTTGAGGGAGAAGAGGAATAGATTTCTGCCAAAACAAATTGTTTCAGGCGGTAGGGGAAATTGGGAAGAAAAAGTATCCTTCTTCTATTTTTAATAATAACAATTATTGTTATTATTATTATTTTTCTTTTAGGGGCTCTTTGGATATATAAAAATATATCCTCACAGTTCCAACAAAAGGCATCAGAGAACCAATTAACTTCTCTCGCCACATTCACATTTTTAAGGAATTTGGAAATGCATCGAGCTATTATCATGGAAACTAATATCTCAACCGCAATCTGAGTCCCAAAATACTTTCTTTGCCTAATATCTAATTGAACATCAATATGAATTCTTGCTTAAATTTTCGGTGCGCAACATCACAGAGACACGCAAATAATCTTTCCTCATTCGAGCCACTAGGATTTTCAACATGTGCGAGGACTCCTTCACGACGACTGGACAAGCACCAGAAAAATCTCATACCGCACTCACCACCAATCTCGTTGCAAACGAAAACTGATCAAGGATGTCCACTTCACAATGCCAACACATTCAAAGCTTTGTTTGCTCCGACAATCCGACATCATTGAAGTTCCAACCATCGCAGACACTTTGATCTTACTTCCGCCTCCATAGAGCCACCATACAAACTCCGAGAAAGACTTCTATCTTGCCACCATCTTCCCTTAACATCACGGGGATATTGACGAAATTTTGCTCCGGAAACACTGGCTCGTTATCAGTGATCCTCGCTTGAAGTTTTTAACTTAGGAAACAAAACAACCATCCACAGCTTGTGCGCGATCATCATCCAACATCACTTAGATTCTTGCAGTTGCAGAAAAGTGTAAGACTCTTGCCCCCGATCGAAACACCGTTGTTGCGGCGTTCTCCTTCCTCGGCATCGATGAGATCCTGACAGATTTGCTCTCGAACCTCGACTCTGAACCATGGAGGTCTTTCATTTACCACCATATGACACCATAGCATGCATCATCATTTCGGTATCAACGAAGATTTTGCTGAAGCCATCATTCTGACGCCCCATGGTAGTAGGATTGCATGCAATTTGCTCTACCATCTGGACCGTGTTTAGAAATCACGAACAATTCTACCCTTTCAAGCTTTGCAAGTCATATTTTTCATCGCCCAACGAAGTGAAAGAGTTGCGGAACATCCTTCAAACCTCCATCAAGTCAAAGTGTTGCAAATTATTGGTGACCATCAATCCTTCACATCATGGAGTTGCATCTCAAGCGGTAACGGTGATCAACAACTTTACGGCCTGCCGGATTCTATCAATCTTCCCAACGTGCCATCCATTTCTAAATGATTTTTTGTTGTGGAGACATCGCTATGATGGAATATGACGAAGTGGAAAAATTCAACTTGTCACGCCGGTTGCGTAGCATTTTCTTCTTAATGAAATCTTCTCTAGTTTTTTTGTTTCTCTCATTTTTGCAGGTGAAGGATGAAAAACGAGTTGAGGAATCAAATCATTAGAAGATCGAGACCTACCTGATCGCCCACAAGAGAAGTTCAAGATAGTTTTTGGCTCCGAAATGGAAGAAAGGTGAACCATCACTCCAAGAAAAGAGAATTTGTTGTGGCATCCCAAAAGACGTTGACTTTGCTGGACCACTCTGGCTGGAGACTAAGGTGTTGAAAGAATTGGAGACACCATATGGAGGATTTAGATAAAGTGTAGTAAATTTATCATTTTTGTACTCATTTTGCCAGTTTAATATAAAGGAATACCAATTTGTGGAATAAGATTTTCTTTCATATCTCTTCGTGTCATTTCTCTTTTAGGTGTATTTGTTCGCCATTCTTTGCTTTGATATTGATCTTGAATGACTTCGATGCATGCCCCCGGAGTTGGAATTTCACGAACTTGTTGAAACTCACGAAGGATTTAGATTTGTTTGAAGATATGACTGAACTTGAAAATTTAGTATTCAAGTTGCCTAAGTACCCCGAAAGGAGGATCAAGTCATGACGTAGTTCAAAGTTTTTTTTTTTTTTTTTTGTTTGTCACAGTTTATACTCATGCGAACTAGGAGTAACGTGCAGTTTAGGCTCGTGCATCAAGGAGCAAATTTCTTCATTTAGGATGGTTCTTTATGGGAATTTAACTTTCGGATGGTGATGCGTAACTTGGCTTTATCCATCGATTTGTTGGTTTTGTTCGGGAACACGTTGTCGGCTTCTCTAGGAAACGTAGGTGGAAAGAACTGTCCAAGAATTGCATGGTTTAACTTGCAAGTTCCTTTTGATTTCTTATGACTTGATTGATAATTCTTCAAACTTCTTAGTGGATTTTGTTTGCGGATCTTGGTTTGCTTTAGCTTTCCCTTTGAAACTGGTGGAAGAACTTGATCAACCCGCTGCTTTGGACTTTTTCGGCGAGTCACAAGAATCCATCTATCAGGATCAATCATCTTATTGGAAAGATTCGTCACTGGCTCAATTCCTCGATCAACAGGTAGGGTCCTTGCAAAGTTCGGGTCTAGACTTCCAAATTGAAACGTTATGGATGCCCCCGAGAGTGTAGATGGGGGAAAGACCACCTTAGGTGCCATGGATGCGTTTATGATGATGGATTTGAGATTTTCCTTAGGATGAAGAGATGAGAGGCAGAGAATGTCCCACTGGGCGTGTTAAAATTTGTTTACACAAATTTTTGTTGGAATCTGCAATAAATGAATACAAAATACAAGAAAATAGCGAAACATGAAATCTATTGATTTAATATTAAAAAAAAGTGTTACAATCTCTGTAAAATCCTCTGATTCTTCTCTACTAGTGGATTCGAAGGCTTGAGGCTTGATCTCCGATCAAACGTAGAACTTGGTAGAATTTGTAGAACTTGGCTAGAAGTGTTGGCTCGTTGCACGGACAACACTTTGGGATTGCAAGTGGCAATGACTCGAAGATTTGAGAGCTTGAATGCCTTTTGTTCTTGAGAACTTTTGATGATTTGTGTTTGTGTTGTGATTTGTGACTTTTTGTTGTGACTTCTTGCCTCAACTTTGTGAACCTTGGAGCCTCTTTTATAGGCTTTCGGTTGTTCTCTTGGGCTTTATGGGCTTGGGCTTGAACTTGAAGTTTGCTTCCTCAAAGTGGGCTTTTATTTCATTTAATGGATTATTTCTTTAATCCATTTAATTAATCCAAAGAATAAGAATAAAATCCATAATTCTTATCTTGAATTAAATATGTAAGCCTAAATTTGTTGTGGACTTATAATCAAAATTAATAACTAATAGCCAATTTATTTGGGCCATCAATCAATAATTTATCTTCAAATTTTTGGTGTTAACGGACTTTATTAGTATTTTTGTTTAATCTAATTATATTTATTATTTTATTTACTTTGAACCATGAAAGATTATAGTACGTGTTTCATGTGCGGGCAATTGTAGCTAGTATTGTTTTCTACTTTATTGAAAAATTAGTTTTTGAATTTTCTGCTTGAAACTGTAGATATTATCTTTTCTTACTTTTTCCAAAAGTAAGTTTTTGTTACATTCATATGAATATTGAAAATCAAAGGACGTAATACTGACTGTTCCTTTCTACCGTCGAAGAATGATTCCTTATTCATTTTCTTGTTTTATTATTTTCAATAATTTTGTTTTTTCATGGTTTTCCGTGTTTTAGTTTGAAAAATGGTGTCAGACTTTCATCATTTCTATTATTTTCTTGTTTGTTTCCTTCCTTTCTTTTACTATTGTCCGCTTTGGTTTTGTTTTCTCTCTAACTCTTTCACTTTGCTCTTCTTTCTCTGTTGATCTGTTTCTTTTGTCTTGTTCTTGTTATCTGTTTTTTTTTTTCCTTTCTATGTTGTTCCAATTTCTTCTTTATATTTGCTCATTTTTCGTATCATTTTTTTATAACTTCGAAAGCTTCTCCAACGACGGACAAAATCTCATTTCGTATTTTCAAATCTTTGTCAAGCTGGAAAAGAAAGTTGTATTGTTTCTCTATTGTTGCTCTAAAGCTTTGTCGTGAAGTGATATTCTTGTTTTTGCAAAGTTTTACACCTTATTAACTTTTTATTGGGTTATTTTATGTTGAGATTGATTGTTTCTCTTACCTCGCTGACAGGTATCCAATCCGTCAAAATAAATTGTAATCCGGTTCACAACTAAAATAGAGTATAGCGCAAACGGGTCGAATCCACAGAGATTGGAAGAAAATAATTGAAATTAATCATAGGAAAATTCACGAAAACTAACAAGTAAAGTCGGGGGTTTTAAGATCTTAATTAAATGAATTAAATTAACTAACAATTAAATTAAACTAGAGTAAAACAATAGATCAATTGAAAGTTGGTTTTGATAAATCAATGAGAAAACAATACCTAGCTAGGAATTATAATTCAGTTAGGACATCGATCATAGACGCAAAGATAAATTCAAATTGTTCAAGTAGATTAGCTATAGCAGATAGAGACACTCGACTCCGCCTCGTTTTCTCTTAAATCGTAGAATAATCTAGAGACACTCGACAATTATTTCCTGATCAATTCACAACCCCTGGAGACACTCGACAGGATTTAATGAATCGACAACATTAAGAATCAAGAAAACACTAATCCGAATTAACCTAATCACAGATTTAAATCCGATTATTAACTCCCTTAACAAGTTGAGAACTGCAACCAATCCTTCTCTTTAATGTACCACAAATATCAATCATGCATTAGATACACTTCACGCAATCATGAATGGCTTTATGCAATTAACCTACTTAGATGATTCGGCCGTAATCACTTAAGCAAATAAATCACAATAACACGACACTCGGAGAATTAATAAATACTTAAAATTAAATTGTTATAAAACAAATTCGGTCTCACGATGTCAAAACTAATTCATAAATTCCTAGCTAAGTACTTAGGAAATTAGCTACTCATAGTTCTAAAATACGAAAACATAAAATAAACGAAAAACATAAAAAGAACTCTAGATGAATGATTTTTGCTGCTCTCGGATGTCTCCAAGCCGCCGCTGCTGCGTGAAAGGAATTATGTGGAAAAGTGTTGTCCCAATAATCCAATTCCGCTCCCAATGCGTGATTATATAGCTTCCAAATCCCAATTCCTAGTCCATAAAGGACTCATTCTTCACGCATCAGACTTGTCCACCAAGTAGGCTTCAAATTGGGCTTTAATTAATTCACAATATTCACACATGGCCCTAGTCATCCAAGCCCAACTCCAATTAGAATCACGTCAGCCTCTCAATTCAAGTCCCAAAGTCAGCAACCTCTATATTTTCTTATGCATGCACGTGACCCAACTCCTCCAACAACAACCTCAATACTTCATAATTAGTCTTGGACCAACAGCAATAAAACTCCAAATTTCAGCCTAAGAACGTCCATAATTAAATAATAAAGCCCAACCTGCACTCATGAACGAAAACTTGATCAAAGCATCGCATTATATCTAATTTAAGCTCTAAAGTTCAGTCACGAACACACGGAAGATACAAGGTTTAAGCACATTATCACTCACTAATTGTCTCTATATATTAAGTTACCCAACATTCAATGTACGCACAACGACTTCATTTCGGGGATTTCCACATTTGTTGTCTTATTTTCTAGTTTATGTAACAATCATTCTTTTGTAATTGTTTGGTCATTCCAAAAATTAATTGTGATAGTGATGTGGACCTAATTTCCACATTATTTAATTAAGAAATATTAAGGAGAAAAGAGGAGTTGAGAAGAAGTGGTGAAGATCGGGTCAACATGGAAACGTGGCTAAGATTTAAATTTTGAAAGAGTTCCCCATGTGCCTAACTTTTGGGGAAGTCTCAACTAATTTCTGCAGAAGAAAAAAAGGCTGGAGAGAGAGAGAAAAGGAAAGATTCATTCACGTACTTTCACAGAAACCCTACAGTTTCTGTATTCTCTCAAGATTATCCACAGAGGAGTTCTACGCTGCTACCGTTTTCCTTCATTATTTTTTATTAATTCTCACAAGAATTCTCTCAGGATTGTCATAGAATTACCACTTATCACAATCTTTTAGATTTCTTTTCTGAATTATTATTGAATTATCATTTGTACGACTGAAGAAAGATTACAGAAGATCAGAAGACCATCACTGCTACATATTTTCTTGATTCAATCCTGATTTCCCAAATACAAATTGTGTTGGTATTTAGTTTATTTTTGGCAAATATCATCTGGTGCCGTCTGTGGCAAAGCAATTAAATCGAGCAAAAGGCGTGAGTTCTTGCGATTTCCCATGGCATCCAAGACCGAATCTAGCGGTGTATCAACTTCAGTCAACCCGTCTGCTCCGACAATGACGGGTGCTGAAAAAGCTATTGGGAGTGCTTTAAATCCGCTCTTCATCGGAAGTATCCCCGTGTTAACCGATTCCACCATTGTTACGATAACGGGAGGCACACCACTAACCAAGGACAACACAGATCTCTCGGAATCCAGCTTGACGGGAGGTTTGAGGAATCAGCGAAGCGAGAATCTCGAAATTGGGGGGTGCAGGCCTGCTGACTCCTTCGGGTGTAAGGGGCTCCTCACCTGGAAGGATGCTCCTGCCTGAAAGACTGAACCTACCCGTTGGAATAGGTGGGCAGACAGGCTACCAGCCATTTGCTGAAGAGCTGGAAGCATTGTTGAACCATACCTCCAACCCACTGCAGACTACCAGGGTGACTGATATACCTTGAGGGGTGTCGTCAGGGAGCAGCACCGCTGCCATACAGTTCCAGGATAAGAGAGCAGCTGACGGATCTGGTGGATTAGGAAGTGGCTTTTCACTGCCAGATGCGCCCATTCACCTTACAGCTAGGGAGTTTCAGAAATGGATTAACGCAGCTGTAGCCACTGCCACGGTGCAGCGAGACCAGCCGTCGGCCCAGGGGCACGGAATAGCCCTGCTGCCACATGTAACAGAATCGACCACATGAAGAGTGATACCCTCTTCAGCTGGAGAAGGCTTACCTCCAGTTAGGGACCCCTTTGGTGCTGCAAGGAGCTGGTGGGATCGGAAATTGGGCAGCAGGCAGAGCTACTTGGTAGCCAATGCCGCCACCGCCACCCATGGATTACCAGACGGGAAGAAGAAAACCAGGCTTCCCCGAGCAGCCTGACTAGGCTGCCAGGTTACAGCAGAGGCTGGAAGAGATGGAAAGACAAATGAGAGCAGGACCTGCCAGAGTAACCAGGAGGGGTGGACCTTTCAGCCAGAGGATCCTAGCTTATGAACTCCTTCCAGGTTGCAAGACATCCGGGCTGCCGGAGTACAATGGGGCAACGGACCCCTAAAAGCACCTGGATCGGTTCGAGAATTTAGTTCTTTTGTACCAGTACAGTGAAGGGGTGAAATGCAGTGTTCTTGACCACGTTTATGGACAAGACTGCCTGCTCCAGCTAAACGGATCAGAATACCTGAAAGGAGAGAGCACCTTTTAAGCCTTGGGCCCCGGTATGACCGGTATACCCCGCTGCGTACGACACTCGCTCAGACTCTCATGCAGATTCAAGGAACGAGGCTCCTCTATTGGCCCCGGAATGCGGAGAATGGGCCCCATAAGCCCCCTTCAGAGAGGTTTTGTCGGTTTTACAACGACTATAGCCATGATACGGACGAATATCGTCACCTGCGCGATGAAATCGAGAGATTAATTCAGGAAGACTACTTGCAGGAACTGATATGCCGAGATCGGGCGAAAGGCTGGGAGATGGTCGTAAGGAGGAACGCAGTAGGAGGGAGTTTACCTGCAAGAAATGTACCTGGAAGGAACGGACCTAGAAGGGGTGCACCAGGAAGGAGGACACCAGGAGGGAATCCCCCCAGGCAGAAGTACAGCAGAAGGGATCACCAACCAAGAGGGGGGGGATCAAAGAAGGCACTTCTCACCTCATAGGCCCTTGATTGATGACACCCCCTAGCAGAAGCAGGAAGAGCAAGAAGGCGCGAGCAGGAGGAAGCTCCCCAGCAGAAAGGGTTCATCCACATGATAATCATAGGACCGAAAAATGGGGACTCCCATCGGGCTAGGAGAGCACACTTGCAGGAGGCTGCATTTCACATGTAGGCAGCTCCATTTATCATGGAGGTTGGCCAGGCAGGACCGCAGCCCACGTTGCAATTTGGACGGAAGACATGGAGGGAATTCAGGCTCCACACAACGATGCCCTGGTCATAACAGCCAGCATTGCCAGCTATGACATGGGAAGGATCTTCATAGACAGCGGGAGTTCAGCGGACATCCTCTACCGAGAGGCATATGAGCAGATGGATTTGGGAAAAATTAAACTTGAACCTGTGAAGATCGCCTTGTTTAGATTTGGTGGAGAGGTTGTATGACCTATGGGGATGATTTCCCGGCCGGTTATGTTAGGAGCCAAGCCTAGGACGAGGACCCAGATGGTGAGGTTCCTGGTGGTGGATAGACCTTAAGCTTACAATGTCATACTGGAGAGACCAGCCATGAACGCTTTCCAGGCCGTTATATCCGCTTACCACATGAAGATTATGTTTCCTACACTGGAAGGAGCTGGAGAGGTGTCGGCGGATCAGCATTCCTCCAGGAAATGCTATGTCAAAGCTGTGCAGCAAGCAGACAGGAAGGAAGCTATGCAAGAGGGAGAAAAAAGAGATCGAAGTGACAAGAAGAGAAAGCTGAGAGAAACTGAGAAAGAAGATAGAGAAGATGTACCTCATCCAAAAATAGAGCCTACCGAAGAGCTCTTGAACATCGAGCTGATCCCCGGAGATCCCGAGAAGACGACCAAGATAGGATCGCAGCTAGACTCCAGCTTGAAAGAAGAGCTGACAGGTTTTCTTAGAAGAAATATGGATGTCTTCGCTTGGACGGACAATCAGCTGGAAGGAATTAACCCCTCCGTGGTGGTTCATAGGCTGAATGTGGATCCTAATATTTGTCCAGTAAAGCAAAAGAAGAGGACACATGGCACCGAGAGGGATAGAATCATACAAGACCAGGTGGATACGTTGCTAGCTTCCGGTCACATCAAGGAAATTCAGTTTCCCGAGTGGCTCTCAAACGTAGTCTTGGTCCCGAAGGAGAACAAGTGGCACATGTGCGTGGATTTCAGAAACTTGAACAACGCATGTCCCAAAGACTTCTATCCACTACCTAATATCGATCAGCTGGTGGATTCCACCTCCGGGTGTGAACTCCTCAGTATGATGGACGCCTCGCAAGGCTATCATCAAATCTCGATAGATCCGACGGATCAGAAGAGAGTGAGCTTCACCACAGCTGGGGGAATTTGATATATTATATTCCCCGAGAACAGCAATCGAAGCACAAGCCCTGACATACCTCATATCAGAGATGACCATGGCGCCTCAGCAGGAAGAGCGCAGGTGGCTGCTGCACGTTGAAGGTTCATCCACCAGCTTGGGAAGTGGAGCTAAAGTGGTGATAACCAGCCCCGAGGGAGACGAATTTGAATTTGCTATGAAATTCGATTTCAAAGCATCCAATAATGAAACAGAGTATGAGGCATTGATCGTGGGATTGAAGCTAGCCAAAGAAGCTGGAGCGCAGCACCTGGTGGTATATTCAGACTCCCAGCTGGTATCCTGCCAGGTGGAAGGAAAGTATGAAGCTCATGAAGAAAGGATGAGGGCCTACTTAGCTAAAGTGAGTGACATGAAGACAGAATTTGTGACCTTCTAGCTGGAGCAGATACCATGGGACGAAAACAAGAAAGCTGATCGGCTAGCCAAATGGCTAGCTCGCTGGAGGGTGTCCATACCAGGAAGATTACAGTTTTGACACTTCCTGCTGGAGCACTGGAGTAGGACGGAAATGCAAACCAGGAAGTGCTGATGGCACAGGAAGAACAGGACTGCAGGGAGGAGATCCTGGACTACCTGCTACATGATATACTTCCAGCTGACAGGAAGGAAGCGCAGTGCAGCAAAAAGCTGCCCGATTTGTGGTGATGCGAGGTTTTCTATATAGAATATCGATGACAATGCCCCTGCTCAAATGCTTGTCGTCGGAAGAAAGCCATTATGTACTGCTAGAAATACACGAAGGGAGCTGTGGAAGTCATTCCGGCTGGACCGCGCTGGCTGGAAAGGTGTTGAGAGCAGGATATTTTTGGCCAACTATTAAAGTGGATGCTAGGGAGTTCGTTCCAAAGTGCGAGCAAGGTCAGAAATACGCTCCCCTCCTGCACCAGCCAGCTGAACCTCTCACGGCAATGTATTCGCCATGCCCCTTCTCCAAATGGGGCATCGATATAGTTGGCCTGCTTTCCCCTGGAAAAGGGCAAACACGGTTCATGATAGTAGTCATGGATTACTTCAGCAAGCGGGTGGAAGCGGAAGCCTTAGTGAAGATCACGGAGAAAGAAGTGATAAAGCTCTTACAACAAAATGTCGTGTGCCGATTCGGAGTCCCGAGAGAGCTGGTCTCGGACAATGGTAGGCAGTTCAGAGGAGCTCAGCTAAAGGAATGGTGCCAGCAACTAGGGATCCGACAATGCTTCTCGGCAGTTTATCACCCACAAGCAAACGGGCAGGTGGAAGTAATGAATCGACTCATCTTACATGGCCTCAAAACTAGGGTGGAAGGAGCTAGAGGAAAGTGGGCCACCGAGCTGCCTGCAGTCTTGTGTGCCCACCGAACCACCTCTAGTGTGACCACGGGAGAAACGCCCTTCAGCTTGGTATACGGTGTTGAAGCGATCATTCCTGCTGAAGTAGGCATGCCCTCGCTACGAGTGGAAGCCTACAACGAAGAGGAAAATGAAGCATTAATGAAGGAGAGCTTGGATACTATAGAAGAGGTACGAGATCGAGCACTTATACGAATGGCGAGGTATAAGAACCAAATGATGGCAGCTTACAACAGGAAGGCGAAAGCGCGCGACTTCCAGGTGGGAGACTTGGTGCTCAAGAGGGCAGACGCCTTGAAACCTGTTGGTAAGCTGGGCCTCATCTGGAAAGGACCTTACAAGGTCGTAAAGATCGTGGAACGAGGAGCTTATGAGCTGGAGGATGCTGACGGAAAGAAGTTACCCCAACCCTGGAAAGTGCAAAACCTGAAAAGCTTCTTCTGCTAAGCAGGCACGCGGCCTGCACACCTGGAAGGAGAGCAGAAGGAGGAACGTATTATCAGAACTTCCAGGTTCCAACCAAAACCTGAAGAGGTTTTCCTGCTAAGCAGGCACGTGGCCCGTACACCTGGAAGGAGAGCAGAGGGAGGAACGTGTTATCAGAACTTCCAGGTTCCAACGTTTTTGTTCGCATGTTTGATAATTGTTTACATAAACTTTTCGATATTTTGATTCATGAGAAGGAAGGAGATTATGTCTTATGTTTATGCTTTATTAGAATGACTAACTTCATGAGATTTGTAAGAATGCATGATGATGAGAAAAGAACCAGCTCCTGCTATGCTCCAAATGCATATGCATTATGATTAAAAAAAAAAAAAAGTAATGTTGGGATACACTCTGAATGCTGATTATTATTATTGAATTAACACTTGAGACAGGCATATGTTAAGCCTCCGCGGCTACGCTACTGAAAATTTGAACATTTTCAATGATTGGTTACCCGGGATAAATGGGGCACACAAATAAGTCCCTCTTGGGAAGGAGCGTTGATTACGCATATGCGTTGGGAAGAGCTGGAAGAAAGGCTCTTGGGAGTGATTCTCCACCTGCTACCACTAGTCAGGTTGGCCACTTAGCTGGAAGGGAGCAGCTATTGCGGATCTGGCAGTTTCCCACCATAGATACCTGACAGGAAGGGCATGCTCCCAGCTAAACAGGAGAGCAGCAGGCAGGGCAAGGAGAGAGTCTTCACCAGAATCGTAGCAGAACCTCCTCCTTGGATTGCCTACTTCCTGCTAGCAGGACGAAAAGAAAATGAAAGAAGAGGAAGACTAGCACAAGCCAGATGCCCGCAAAATATAACAAGCATGTGCTAAAGAGAGAAAAATTAAGTGTCCAAGACATTCATGAGCGTCCGATGAAAATGAGCGAAAACAAACATTCAACGGGCAGCTTAAATAAACCGAGCTCAGCCTAGTAAACTAAATTAAAAAACAAACACAAGAGAAAATTTTTAATGTCTTTGCAGGTTCAGGAAATTCAAAGGAGCTTAAACCTCCCTCACGCTGCTGACTTTGCTGGAAAATTAGATGCTCCGGCAGATGGAAAGGAGTACTAGCTGAAAAAGTACCAGCAGGTGGGAGTCAAACCCTCTGCTTATAGCTGTCCAGCCTTATCCCTGCAGCTGCCCAACCTGCTCCTAAACCTGAAAGCCTCTACATGGAAGAAAGGCAAGACTAATCAAAAAGTAGGAAACCAGAAAGAGATGACTGAAAGAGCAGCCGGAGAATGTGTAGCTAGTTGGAAGTCTAACAAGTAGTTCAACGGGAGGAAACTCAGTAGGAAGAAATTTTAACCTCCTGCTGCTGAGTGGCTAATCCCAACCTCCTGCTGCTGATCCTAAGCACATATGCTCGCTGAAGAATGCTGGAAGGAACAACAACAATCATTTTCCAATGTGAAGCTAAGATTCAACCCAAATCATCATAAGGGTGCAAGACAACAAGATGGGAAGAAGATTTTGAAGCTAATTTCAATGTATCATCACCAAATACAAGTGCAGTAGAAGGAAGCAAACAAGTGTCATTTCCAACACAATCAGAGAGACGACTGAACAAAGTTTGTGCATAAAAGCCAACTCCAACACATTTTCATTACAAGGGGATAAAGCTCAAGATTTCTTTAGTACAAGAAAACAACGATTCAGTACGATACTCGGGAGTAAATACAAGAAAGAGAGCAAAATGCAAGAGAAAGGTGCAATCTTCATCCTCAAAATCTTCGTCCTCAAAGAAGCTGAAGAAATACCACAGGCGTATGAAGTCCTATCAACCCAATTGCAAACACTGTACCAACATCCAATCAAATAAACAAGAGAATCAAATTTCAGATTTTCGCTAAGAGAACCAAAGTAAGCAAGAAGCAGCAACTCAACGTTAGCTAAGAGAGAGAACTGCAAGAGAATATCAAAGTTCTACCTTTGGAAGTCGAAGTAGCTCAAAGCAAATCCCCAATTTAACCACAAGCAGCATCAACATGTCAACAAAGCAACAGAAAGTCGGAGAATCAGTTTCTTTCCAACACCAAGCCTGTCTAATACGTATCAGCAAATTCAATTCATCCCGAAACCAAAAAATTCCGCAACACTTACCGATTGGCGAGTTTTCTTAAACAGAGGCGAAGGGGATTAAAATAATGGACGGCATACCAACTTATGCTCTAGATCTGCAAGCAAAAACATCCGAATCTGAGGTCAAGATCCCAACATATGTCGGAAAATCTCTAAAAATAAAAGAGAAAAGAGTTGATATGAACAAGAAGGGGTGCGGCCGAACCCGCAACGGTACACTGCTGAGGTAACGGTAGCGCAACCCACTGTGCGGCAGCGACCGGCGTCGAGGGCAAGGCGAAGCCACCGAATCTGTACCTCGAATGTTGAAATAAAAAGGGAAAAAGGAAGAAAACAAGAAGGGGGCAGAAAACCCTTATCGGCGCAGAGGGAGTTGCGGTAGCGGACGACGACGCTACATTGGGACAACGGCGACGCTGCAAAAACAGGAAGAAGAAGTTCAGATCTATGGCCTTACGCCTCGATTCTAGGCGGAAATCGTCAAAAAAAAAGGAGAGAGAACAGGGTTTCTCGAAAGCCTTACCCGTGCAGTAAGGCCTGGCGATGGAACGGCGGCGCTGCGGTGGAGAGGCTCGGCGGTGCTGCTCTCGGCGGTGGCCCAAGCTCAGATCTGTGAAGAAAGAGGGAGATCAGTCCCCTTTAACCAAAAATCGAAAAAAAAGAATGGAAGAAGAAGGGAGGAGCTACGCGCCGGCAAGGCAACGACGGATGCGGCGCTGGCTTACACAGCAACAATAAACACGGCGGGCCAACGAGGAGAAGAGAGGCAGAAGTTTTGTTTCTCTTACCCAAAGAAAGAAAGAAGATGCCTGATGGTTGCGATGTCCCCTTTGTTGCTGGTCTCGTATGAATAGTAATGGAAATAGGAAGGGGACAGCCTTTTGAATTAACTTAGGACAAGGGAACCCTATTTGACACAACTCTTCAAAATTCCGGTCACATCCCTCCTCTTCTTTAGTTCATTTACTCTCATTCATGAGATTATTAGAATTTTATAATATTTCTAAGCTAAGTATTATTTAGTGAAATCTAAGAATTCTCTATATATTTAACGTGATTGGTCTATGGGAAGAATTATTTTGATAATTTTTAGAAATTAGCTTTACGATTTTGGGTTTGCTTAAAATTATTCCCTTGGAATTGAGAATCAATATAGTTTTCGTGATAAATTGTTCTGAGAATATTGGCGATAGTTTTCAGAAATTAAGATATGGTCATACCTAGAAAGATATTACATCTTGAGAATATGCATTACAGGAATTCCCGTTAAACTTTAGAGAAGAAAGAATACTTATAATTGAGCTGGCGGGAATGCAAAGCAGAAAGAGACATGGCAAGCAGGAAGAGAAAAGTAGAAAAAGAAAAGAAAAGCAGAAAGTAAAGAAAATCAGAAGGGAACTGAGTGATCTGGAAGAGAGAAGCAGAAAGGAAAAGCTGGAAGGAACTACTAGCTGGAAGAATAAAGACACTAAACAGAAAGTCAGGAAGATCTCGAGCAGAATGTTAAGCCAGCTACAAGAAGCGGAACCTCAAGTAAACCTTGGGTACGGGACGCAACGGTTGTACTCTTTTTACTCATGAGGGTTTTGTCCCACGTGGTTTTCCCGAGTGAGATTTTTAATGAGGTAATCACCGTACCCGAGAAGGGAGACCAACCTGTTAAAGACATCCGATATTTAGAGTTGTTCTCTAGGATTTCACTACTCTCACAGCCGTCCACACTGTTCGACTATAAGAGTAGGGGGGAGTGATGATGTGGGCCTAATTTCCACATTATTTAATTAAGAAATATTAAGGAGAAAAGAGGAGTTGAGAAGAAGTGGTGAAGATCGGGTCAACCAAAGATTCAATTCGAATATAGATACGTGTGGAATAGTATATGCTTATGACACGTAATTAGATTAATTAACACACACAAGATGCAAAAAGCAAGGACTAAAGCAACGACATTAAAAGTAGATCACATATAACAAATAATTTCTCGCAAGCAACAAATAACCATGAAAATTCAATGCAATGCACACATTAACAAGTTGTTCCTATGTCGTACGACCTAAACTGACTCAATCACGACACGAGAACCCCGGTTTCGCAACCTGGAGGCTCTGATACCACTTAAGGATGTAGCACCCCAAACGGAAGGCGCTACATCCCCCGCACTCAGACCCGACCCGTATATGAAATGGGAGATCCATAGACGTGCCAAATCAGAGCGAACGGGGACTCACTCACTCACTATGCTAGGCGGGAACTAAACCTTTGAAACCAATTAATCAATTTCAACATGATAAATGTAAATGCGGAAGCGGTATATATACTCACAATTAAATCAATCATAGTGACGGGTTCAACTAACATAGGTACCTAGTCCCAAAATTCAAACATAAACATAAGCTCAGCATTTATACATGTTTCAATGTGACTTAAACAAATTACAATGTGCGTGTGGAAAGACTCAGACTTAACCACAGGACTTGACAGACACAAAATCCCGCTTAGCACTCCAAAACCTGCAAAAGAACTGAAAACAAGGCCGGGTTCAGTCTAAAGGAGACTGGTGGGTATAAAACGGGACATAAGCATAATATAAGATAATATTTAAACATTTACATGCAAGTTATAATCCCAAGTGAGGTTTTCAAAGTATTTCCCAAGTAGGTGAGAGAAAGAAATCATCAAAGGGGATTATAACAACCAATTTCTATTAGGTCTTTCGTGGCCCGGCTAGTGGGTGTGCATTATCTCCAACCATTACCTTGTGTAGTTCATTAAACATTCATTCATTCTTTCTTTTCATGCATTACATTCTTTCTTTGTGCACATTCATGATCATTTACACCTTTTTCCTCTGATTGGTGGACAGGTTAGCAAGACCCGACCACCTCCTTCATTGATCAAAAGGGGTTACATGACTCCCCAGATGGCACTCAGCGTCCATTCCTTGCTAACTCCTAACGAGGTCCGGTTACGCCGTACACTGGTTGGAACTAGTGTGAGGGATCACCGTCGGCCCATGCCTCCCCGGATAGCTACTCACACTAAGTCCCTGGGCCCCATTCTGTGTGTTCATTCATTCTTTCTCGCCAAAACATTCGGTAGGGTTCATAAAAGAAAGGCTTTACGTTGAAATCATTGACTCTTGAAAACGTCTCTATAAACATATAATAATTTTGGCTAAAATCTTTACACATTGAGAGTATATAGGGTCATTTAACTAAATAGTAGAGAAACCCACCTGTACGCCTCTTACCGAACAATACCAAGAAGAAAAGGAGACTCGAAAGTAACTTATGAACCCCACACGTCTCTGCCCTGGAGAAAATTTTACAAAGGACAAAGTAGTGTACTCGTGAGACTCAGGACTCTAAATGAACCATATATGACGCACGACAATGTAATAATGTGATATGATATGTATAAGATATAACAATGTGCCATGAAAATGTTTCTATGCTCAATTAATGCCACTTAGACATGTAAACAAGCTATTCACTCATTACACGAATAAATCATGTCCGTTCATTATCATTCTGTCATTAATATCAATCAGTCATTCAATACTCAATTCATATCACGTCATAATGCAGGTTACAATGCACACGAATCATTTAGGTTAAAAAGGAATCCATTAACCACGTAGGGAATGCATTGGTTACAAGAAGAGTCACATTCGTACTTAAACTTTACACATCATATATTCATTAATTCATATCATAAAGTAACTTAAAGGCAAGAGAAACCACTTGGAGCACCAAATGAATGCAAGGGAAGCGTATAGTACGTTATGCGGTTGTACTTAAGCCATATATGTTGGTAGCTCAACAAAATCATATCGAATCAATCCATAAAATTCATATAATGGTCATAACACATATATTAACAAGTTAATAAAGCATGGGAATCATAAAAGAGGATATTATGTAATGAACACGTTCATGTGCACGATTAATATCTTAAAGACATATAACCTATCATTCCAATGCTTTCAAGAAAGGTTTAAATCTGTTCAAGTTCATAATTTCCATATTTCATAACACCCAAGATAATACATGTTAACATGACATAAAAGTCATAAAAGAGGTGGAGGAAGATCAAACAAGTGAAGAAAAATAAGAAAAACAAAACCGGAGTAACAAAAACCCCGCAGGATAGAATCCACCCCCATGGATTTCTGTCAGAAACTCTACTGACTCAAATCCACCCCGTGGATTTTTCCAAAGAGAAAAATCCACCCCCGTGGATTTGGGTCAGTAGCCAAAAAAACAGGAAACAAGACAAAGTCATGAGAAAGGGGCCAAAATGCATGAAACCAACTCAAAACTCAACCAAAATCATACAAATTCAGGCTATAAGTTCAATCATCAAATCTGTCACAAAGGAGGAAGGAATGCAGCAACCCATATTCTCCAAGATTGAGGCTAAAACAGGGGATAAAAGCTTGTAAACACATAGCTAACATGTAGAGCAACTCATATACTTCATGTACATGCAATTTCACACAAAATGGAGCCCAAGAAGTCATCAAACGAACCAAAATTCTGACAGCAATTCAAACCGGGAAGAGCAAATTATATTCTCACATTTGGAGCTGAAATGAAGCATGAAATCAAGGTAAAATAGAACATAATCATAGAGCAACATATGTAACACATAACCATGCATTAACACATGAAATTGGATGCAAGAATTCATCAAACAAACTTCAAAAAACATGACAGCAGTTCGGTCCAAAGAGAGCCGATTTGTAGCAGTTCGAACAATGAAGGAGAAGGGCATGAAAGTTCACCCAAAGCTCAACCAAAACACTTTAAATGCAAGGTAACATGTAGAGGGAGGTATGTATTTCGTAATCATGCAAAAAACACAAGAGATTTATACCAAAAATTCATGCATTTCAGTTCAAAAATATCACAACAGAAGCAGATCACGTACAACAGATTGTATGCCAAATTTCAGGCTCAAAACTCAATATTTCTTCTAAAGTTTTAATGGAAAATCATTCCTTACATAACCACCAAGTATTAAGCATAAAAAATGGAGCATAATAAGTTCATATGATCAGCTTTCATGCCTCAAATCTGTCACAACTCAAGCTAAACCATGGATGCAAGAATTCAAGTAACCCTAACTATTCATGCATATCCTCAAACCCTTATCAAATCTGATGCATTTCATGACTTTCATGGATTAAAACAAGTATAAAAGAGAGGAGAATACACAAATATACTGTAACACCCCAAGCGGTGGGGCATCACACCCCCGCACTATGACCCGACACGTGTACGAAATGGAAGGTCCGCACACGCACCAAGTCACAGCGAACGGGTGATAAACAAAAACACACGCACTAGCTAGGCGGTATCTAACCTTGTACAAAAGAAAATATGCAAAACATGACAGCGGAAGTAGCACGAAATGCCAACTTACAAAAACTTTTACACATCAAGCATACAACGCAGTACATACATCAGAATCAAATATACGGGTTCAACTAGTGCAGCAACCTGTCCTAACCTGTCCCGAGAAATCATATATTCACAACGGGTTCAACTAATCCGAGCACCTGTCCTAACTTGTCCCGAATCCTTAATTTCAAATCATAAATACAACCCTGCACAAACATATCTTAAATATCATTTACAAATCATAAACCAGAGCCAGAACTAAAAAAAAAACATAAGCAAACGGACACAGACTCGACAGACCCGACACACAGCCGCCTAGCACGAACTCTAACGACCTCCCAAGCAAAGCCTGCGAACTAAAACATAAAAGGGGAGGGGTCAGTCCAAAGACTGAGCGAGGGGCTAACACACGCACACTATACATAATATACATAGCAAAGCACGTAAAAAGAAGATGTTCATGAAGCCGGGAGTAGTTTTTGCACGCCAAAACATTTGCCCGTGATAATATATATACAGGGTGATTTAGCAAAATAAAACGAACGAAACTTAACTTATTTAATGCGTACGTTCTAAACATGCAGACTGAGCACACATATCGGAACATAACTTATTAGGTTAAAAGCAAAACAAATTTTATCTTACTTAAGAGTCTACTCCCGTTTCACGAACTTACAACCAACAAACATAACGAAACTCGGCGGGTACGAGTACACAAACGGACTGAACAAAACAAAACAAAACATACCAGGCGAATACATAGGGTGATGGAAGGGTTGTGCGACCCTAGCCATCCAGAAGCGGAAGAGGGGAGTGCTCAATGCTGCTCAAACCCTCGGACTCCATCCCCCACTTCCTCAGGTGGGTTCCGGTACATCCCTTACACGGAAACTGGGGCCCCACACTTACACTTACACTTATCACGAAAATCGGAAGCTTAAACCCGCTAGACTCACACTTATATACATAGCACATGCATATCGTACTTATCATATCGTACGTACATATCACGCCGACCTCAGAATCATAACAGAATCAAAGCTTAGCGTACATAGGCTTATACATAGCTTCATACTTGCAAACTTATGGCAAAGCCAACAAATACGTATTTCACACATATTTACATATACATAGAGGCTTATAAGTCGCATGCATACAAAAATCGGCACATTTCATTAGGGTATAACTATACCCTAACCTCACCTGGTACCAAACACAGCCGAACACAAAGCAGAAGGTCCACCCCGGAACCTGCACGACTCACTTGCCACCACCCCGGGTGCACCTGAACCAACCGAACACACAAACACAACACAGGGCTCAGACTCAAACTCAGACAACCACACAGAGACGCACGGCAATACTCAAGTACTTACGAAATGCAATCACACAAACAGGTTTCAAATTCATATCAATTACTTACAAAACAATTCATTATATAACTCAGAGAAATCATATTAATTTACATATCGCATAATAAATTCTAATTCAATCAAGTCATTTAGAGCATATTATAATTCATATTCCATATCAGAAGATGCATAACTTATAAAATTCATAACATTAATTACATAAAATAAAGTAGGACATTAAGAATTCAAATCATATCATGCACCAAGTTTCACGATATTCTAACAAATAGCATGCTTAAGCAATTCATTTAAATTATAAGGTTACATACTTAAATTCCAACTAAATCATAAAGAGCACAATTAACACAACCAGAAAGATAGGGAGACAAAGCAAATTCAGATTATTTCATTTTAATTCATATAAAACATACTAAATTCATATTTGTACGATTAAACTAATTTATACAATTAACTATTTTTAAGTACAACCGTTCCTAATTAAATCTCATAAGTTTCACATAAGTCATATATCAAATTCATTTGTCACACAACAATTCATTTATCACAAAACGGATTCAATTAACAAGGTCTACCTTATTAAATCAAATAAATTCATATCATATCCGAAATTACATATACACCTTTTCAAATTAGACACTTAGCTCAATTAGACCAAAATGGGATTCAAATTGCAAATTAAAATGTTCATATTTGTCACATTTCATATCACACATGATTTCATACATAACGGGATACATCTCAATCGGCAATTCAAGCATATAACAATTAATTCACATTTAAACAATTAATTCAAATAAGTCCCAAATACACAAATAAATACGCAGAAATTAAACCGAGTGTCTGATTGACGAACGGAAAGTGGTGATGGACTCACCACAACGAGGCGGACACGCTGTCCGAAAGTCGCCGGATCGCCGCTGCCGGAGCCACCAGAATAGTGACCGGCCGCCGTTCGGCCGCCGCCTGAACGTGCCGGAAAAATCCCGAAAAATCACCCGTGCGAAGATTCATCGTGCTCAATCCAATTCCTCGAACAATTTCTGCAAATTCCAAGCCAATCGTCACCAATTTAAAATCCAAGAATACGAAAACCCTAGAATCTTCAAACTTCAATTACTTTCAAACCGGTGAACCAAAATGCGATCCGAAAGAGGCATTGGCTTACCCATGACGGGCTTTACGAAAACCCTAAGCTCTCTTGCCGGAAAAATCCTCGGATGTGGCGCCACCGGTGCGCCGCCACTGTAGCTACCCCGAACCGCCGCCAAACGGCAAAATCTGGAGTCAAGCAAATGGGGTTCATTAGTTCTCGTCGTTCCGAACAACTTTCGTGAAGGGTCCGAGGCCAAAAGATGGCCGAAAAAGGCCCCCGTTGAGCTCCGAAGTTTCTGCCACCACCACGTCGTCGGAACCACCACTTACGGCTAAAATTGGGTGAAAACGATGCCGGAAATGGACTCAGGGGGTCAGAAAACCTTGGAAAACACTAACCTTGGTCGGAAAAAGTCGCCGGAGCGCCGCCGTGACACTGTTCACGCAGCGGCGGCGTGAACTTCAGGCGGCGCGTGCGCCGCCGTCCGGTGGCCGTTGGCCGCGCCGCCAACGTCATCCGCTGCGCCAGGAGCTCCTCTCACCGGCTGTGGGGCGCGTGTTGCCGGAGGGTCGCCGGAAGCCGCCGCGGGAGGCCGGCAAAGTGGCAGCTCCGCCACCTCCTACAGCCGCGACTGAAAATCACGAATATCTCCGTCGTCGGTCATCGGTTGGTCGAGTTCTTGGTACGGTTGCGACCGAGTCGTCGAGACAATCGAAATGGACTAGTGGTTCGTCGAAATCCGTCGAGAAACGAGCGAGTTTGAGTTGTGTGTGAAATTACATCGTGAGTGTGTGTGAACAGTGAAAATCGCGGGAGAGAAGAGAGAGAGAGCTGGAGCTGGAATTATGGCACGTAAAACGAGGATCCGGGTGTTATATCTCGGGTCCTCGTACACGAAAACAGTCGGAAGGAGGGGCTAACGACGTCAAAATAGGGCAAACTCAAAGTCTACGGACTCGTCTCGATGCCCCGAACGCGTTGAAGGGGTCAAAATGGTCAAAATCTCGTTCGAATGATAAATGACCGTAAACCCCCCAAAAAGAGAAAATTACAAAAAGGCCCCTAAACTCTTAAAGAGTTCAAAATAGGGCCACGAAAATTATAAAATCACATAATTAAACATATTAAAAGGTTGAAACGTGGTGTACCTTATAAATCGGTCGAGCGGGATGTTACATATACTTACCTTTAAGATTTGAAGAAGTATGGAGAAGATTTGGCTTCAAAATCTCAAGACATGGAAATGGCTTTTTTCTTCTTCTTCTTTCTTCTCTTTGGATCAGATTTTCTTCTTTCTTGGGGGGATGAGTTCGAATGGCTGAGAGTGAGGGGAGAAAAGACACTTAACTCAAGTATAAAAGTCATGGGTTAAGGCTTGGTTAGGTTAGGGTGGTCCCACAAGTGAAGACTAGTAAAAAAAGTGGGCTTTTAAGCGAAAGGTGCTCGTTTCGGTAGAATTTCAGAGGTCCAAATGGGTTTAGGAAAATATGAATCTTGATTCCTTGGCTTCCTTTCTTTGTTATGAGTCCAACACATCTTCCGGAATTTGAATCTGAATTCCCGAGCTCAAATTACGCCGTCCGGAACCAAAGGTGTGCCGAATGCCCTTAATCTCCCGACTTGGTCTCGTTCCCAAAATAAAATTCGTTAACACACCAAACAAGATCGAAAACATGAAACGAGCATGTGCACATGTTCATAACACATAAATCTACAACATGCTAAAATTACACAGAATTCCGAAATCAAAACAAGTAGGAACGACACTCGATCAAAACATATAAGTGCATAACATTCAAGAATTCATTTAAATTTCAAATATTCATAAAATAATTATAGATTTTAACGAAATTGTAACGCCCCCACCCGTGCCAGAACAAGAGGAGAGCGGCGTCTCAACCCCCGCACTGAAGCACCTCTCAGGTAATGGTGTGAGCCATCACTCAAGAAATACTCCAGCGAATGGCTGCCTATCAGAACTATACATGTACAACGATGTGGCTATGCAGCGGAAAATCAGAGTATTTTAAAACTTTTCAAAACATGTGCGTGATGGCATGTAACAAGCAAGAACATATTGATCGTGTAAGAGAGACTAGGCATATCAGAACATATAACATATTCACAAATAAGTACCGACATAGCAGTGTTCAAAGTATCGGTAACCGAGTAGCAGAAAGAGTATAACAAAGATACTCAAGTATTCAGGAACATAAAGTAATGCAGCCATAAAACATATGCAGGACACAAAAGAGAAAGTAATACTAAGTCCTGACTGAAACAAAAATGACAATCTAGAGCTTCAAGATACCTCTAGACTGCGGCTGCAAGACCTGAAACCACGAGGCAAGAAAACGGGAGAGGTATTAGTCAAAAGGACTAAGTGAGGGAATACTTTAAAGAAAATACTGAATGATAAAGAACTTGAAGTAATTCAAAACTGTCAATGCAAAGCTTTAAAGAAGAACTTGAAACAAGTTCAATTGATAAAACTGTTTGAATGCAATGCTATAAAAGTATGCACGTTTTAAAACACTTTCATGAATGCAATTCACACGCGCACACATATGCTGTAGATGGTTCATAATTCTTTCATAAAACGGGATACGGGTAAAGTGAACTTTTCCAAATATGAACCATCTTATATGAAATAGAATTTTGCCCGCAAGCTAGGCTCCTCCATCCTTACTCCAAAAAACATGATTTTGTAGAGTATCGGACCGAGGTCAACAATAACTCCACACACAGTAGAGTATCGGACCAAGGTCAACAATACCCCACTCGCATACAAGCATGCACCATCCTCCACCGGTTGTCACTTCGGGTAGCTAGCCCTAGGCGACCTGTAAACATGTAATGGGAACAGATTTGCTGTCCATTCCCAGACAGATTGTCCTGACTTAACAAACCTCCTGTTAAAAGTCGGTGTCAATAGTCTAAGTGTGGCGGCCGGTATTGGTGATGTCGTTGGCGCTCACCTCCCGAGCATCACCTCCACACATAACCGCCGAGCCCAAACTGTAAACTGTATGCTTACATTTAAGATTAGCAGTGACCAGAGTACCACTCCAGTAAGCTAACTATAACATGTGAAACTAAAACTGTAACATATGATGCTGTCTGTAAAACATATGATTCTGTCTGAAAACATGTGATTCTGTCTGTAAACTGTACTTTGAAAACATATGCAAAACATGTAACTATCTTTAAACAAGAATGCAGAACTTTGGAAAACATGTGCTGAAGATCAAGGTATACTATTAAAGTATGAATGATCCTTTCAGAAGAATGTCCCGATAAAAGGGATAGTTCAAAACAAGGTTTAGCTTTGAATTTCAAAACATATGATACGATAGTATAATCGTGGTTCCAGTTGGAAAACATTTATAACTTCACCTCACCTAATAGTAACAAAAGGTAGGTAGACAGATTACGCGGTGCCCTGGGGATCCCAGTGCTCAAGTTTAACTCCTGTAGATGGTGTACTAGAGTGAGCTTAAGAACTAAGACCCACTACTAACCAAGATGCATATGAAATGCATGAAACAATAAACAAGGAACATGTAAAGAACATGTAACACAAGAGAGTAATACCATTTAAGGTATTCAAGAAAGGTAACACACAAAGGAATATGTTAAAGTGAGTTACTCTTAACGCGAGACTATGATCT
Organism: Lantana camara; assembly: GCA_037501455.1. Classification (NCBI taxonomy): domain Eukaryota; kingdom Viridiplantae; phylum Streptophyta; class Magnoliopsida; order Lamiales; family Verbenaceae; genus Lantana; species Lantana camara. Next base: position 93,570,745 of record CM074860.1, on the reverse strand, counting down.
TACTATAACCGAGTAAGCTTTAGTCAAATTATGAATCCTATCGCAAACCTTAAGTTAAGAAACAAGTCCACGAAAGAAAACATATTTTGAAAACACATTTTAGACCCTGGATATGGAAACCTAGGTGCAAATGTCTATTAGGAAAGCACAAGTTTTATTTCATTTTTACTATTCAAAAGCACTATTCAAAAGTACTATTCAAGATTGCTATTCACGATTACTATTCGCAATTACTATTCACATGTCGGGTCAAAGGGTCGGGTCAAACCCTTACTATACACACACACCCACACACACGGTACATACACACACCATGCACGTACACACTCACACACACGGCATGCACACACACTTACACCCTAATTAAATTATGATCTTGATTATAACCTATAGTTTCAAGTTCATGTTAATATAATCAAGTGTGATCTAGGTTAAAGGTATAACCTATGGTTAAGAGATCCAATTAAGGCATAAGATCAAGTTATGAAACACTATTCTATCTTAGGTTATAACATGTGACACTATTAAAGTGTATAACATATGATCAAAGCTCTAAACCATTAATCCATATCATATCATAAGCTCAATTCATAATTCAAGAATCATATAACAATGTGACAACATGTCACAACATATATCATATCATATCATAAACCTTTAGGCATGTAACATGTAACAATTTAATTCAATACCAACATATAACAAGTTGTGACATAATTAATTGTAAATCACTATTCCATTAGCTAGCATGCATGAAAATAATTCAAATTCCCTAATCATGCATCAATTCTCATAATATAACAATCATATCACATGATCATAGCATATACTAGAGCAATTTATAACATAATCAAGCATATACTAAACAATTAAAACATATAAACATACATTCAAACATATCATGAAAACTATATAATAAATGCATAAAATAAAATCCTATATGGCTTAGGGAAGACCTTAAGACCCAACCTAAACATAATATAAACATACCATAACATAAAAACATAAACTAACTAAACATAACATAAACTAAAGCATAAAAATAAAACAAACCTAGCTCTAATGGGGGGGAGGCCGACGACAAGAAAATTAGCTTCGAAACGCATATTCATTCGTCGAAATCGGATTTGCCGTTTGAAAGATACATTAGTTTTAGTGAATGAAAGTTTTGAGCTCGAAACTCAACACGAGTGAAAAACGACTTTCTAGAATGATTTTCAAGTCCGGATTGTTTCCAAAATTCAAGAAATAAATCGAGAAGCGTTTTGAGTCCAATATCGACTATAAAACATTTCATCGTTAAAAAGTTGAAAACGTAGGATGAATAGTGAATTCTCACGTACGAACGTACGCTTCAAAATTTCAAGTTAGGGTTTGAATCAAGAGTTGTAAAATATCTTAAAAATCTTGAAATAGCTCAAGTAATACAAATCCGAAGAGAAAACATTTTCCGAATGAAAACCGTTCGTAGAAGGAATAGTGAACTAGGGTTTTCGAAAACATTTTCAATAAAACAAAGTTCCAGAATAGATTTCCAAGCCAAGAATGATTTCAAAAGACTCGTCACGACTCAAGGATCGATTCGACTGTAAACTTGGGTAGGTAAGGTATCAGAATCAAAAGCTCATTTTCTGATGAATAGTAACTTTGGTCGGTACGTTCCAAAAATACCCTTATGGTTCAAGAAAGACTCTCTGAGCTTGGGAAACAAGTTGAAACGATTGGGAAACATGTGTGATGAACCTCTAGGCTTTGAGTAACAATATGAACAAGGTAGGCTCTGGTTATGAATAGTAAACTGTATTAATGGTCAAGAATTCCCCCTTAAAACATGTCAGATCATATACGAGCACAAAGTTCATGTAAGAATGCAATGTATGATGATTTAAAAAGTTGGATCACGGTCTATAAACGCTTTACCAATGCCCTTAACTTACTGTTTTCATCCAGGCCCTGTTTTGGGCTGTTTCAATCACCCCTCCTTAAAGAGAATCTGTCCCTAGATTCTTCCGCTGTAACTGCAAATAACTCGGGGTGATGCTTCTGCATTTTCTCTTCTATCTCCCAGGTTGCCTCTTCTGTCCCATGTCCCTTCCAAAGGACTTTAACCAAAGGAATTTTCCTATTCCTCATCTCTTGAAACTTCCTCTATAGAATCTTAGTGGGCTTCAAAACATAAGTCAAATCTGGTTCCAACGGTATCTCCTCTACCGGCACAACCTCTGTCTCATCTGAGAAACACTTGCGAAGCTGAGATACATGAAATACGTTGTGGATTCCTGTAAGACCTACAGGCAAATCCAATCTATAAGCAGTCGGTCCGACTCTCTCCAGAATCTCATATGGTCCAACATATCTCGGGTTTAACTTTCCACCTTTCCCAATTCGGAAAAACCCTTTCCTTGGCGACGCCTTCAGAAATATCTTTTCGCCCACTGCGAATTCCAAATCCCTTCTTCGTCAATCAGCATAACTCTTCTGCCTGTCCTGGGCAGCTTTCATTCTCTGGCGAATGATCTGAATCTTTTCCGTCGCTTCTCTTATCCATTTAGCTGAATTCACTCTGATCGGTCCTTCCTCAGTACATCTTGTTTCATCCAAATCCCAGTATAACGGGGATCTACATTTTCTTCCATACAAGGCTTCATATGGAGCAGCTTTAATAGAGGCTTGATAACTATTATTGTATGCAAACTCCACAAGAGGTAAACACTCTTTCCAACTTTCCTGGAAGTCCAAAGCACAAGCTCTTAGCATATCTTCCAAGTACTTAATCATCCTTTCTGATTGTCCATCCATCTGAGGATGCGCTACAGTACTGAAGTTCAACTTTGTTCCCATCAAAGTCTGAATCTCTTTCCACAATTGCGACGTGAATTTCGGATCTCTATCCGATACTATACTGTTCGGAACTCCATGTAGTTTGACAATCTCTTGCTGATATAGCTTTGCCAACGTGCTAACCTTATCGGTCGTCTTTACTGGCAAAAAGTGTGCTGACTTCGTCAATCGATCAATGATCACCCAGATACTGTCTTGTCCTCCTCTGACTTTGGGTAATCCAGTGACAAAATCCATCGTGATTTGCTCCCATTTCCATGTCGGAATCGGTAATGGTTGCAACTTCCCACTCGGCTTCTGGTGCTCAGCTTTAACTTTCTGACAAGTTAAACACTTCTTGACATAGTTGGCTATGTCTCTCTTCATTCCATTCCACCAGAAATGCGTCTTAACATCTTGATACATCTTAGTGCCTCCAGGATGTATCGTGTACTTAGTCTTATGCGCTTCGTCAAGAATCTCTTTCCTCAAAACAGTTGGTACGTATACTCGAATTTTGTACCTCAATATTCCATGTTCATCAACCCTAAACTTGGTCTCATCATCTTTCTCCTTAGATTCAAGACATTTCTTGATCCAATTGTCATTTTTCTGAGCTTCCAACACTTGTTCTTTTAAAGGTGATATCATCACAACATTCGCGATTCGAGCTTTAGTTATCACCTCCATTCTCTCTCTTCGGTTAATCTCGGGATTGGCAGAAATCTGTGCCAAACTAACTTTCCTGCTCAGTGCATCGGCCACAACATTCGCCTTTCCTGGATGGTACTGAATAATGCAATCGTAGTCCTCCAGAAATTCCATCCATCTCCTCTGTCGTATATTCAACTCCTTCTGAGTGAATAGATATCGCAGGCTCTTATGATCAGTAAAGATCTCAAACGTAACTCCATACAGGTAATGTCTCCACTTTCCAAGAGCAAAAATTATCGCTGCTAACTCCAAATCATGTGTCGGGTAGTTGACTTCATGTGTCTTGAGTTTCCTTGATGCGTATGCAATTACCTTTCCACTCTGCATCAAAACTCCTCCTAGTCCTTCTTTCGAAGCATCGGTGTAAACAGTATAGTCTTCTTTTCCTTCTGGTAATGCTAACACGCGCGCAGTTGTTAGCATCTCCTTCAATCTTTGAAAACTTTGCTCACACTTCTCCGTCCATTCGAATTTCCCTTCTTTCTTTGTCAACTTAGTGAGAGGTGTAGCTATCTTCGAGAAATCTTTGACAAACCTCCGATAGTAGCCAGCTAATCCCAGAAAACTCCTCACTTCTGAAGGATTCTTCGGTGATTTCCAATCCATGATCGTTTCGATCTTCGAGGGGTCTACTTCGATTCCAGATCCTAATATGATGTGTCCGAGAAACGTAACTCTCTCAAGCCAGAACTCACATTTGCTGAACTTTGCATATAGCTTGTGATCCAGCAAAGTGCATAACACTATTCGAAGATGTTCAGCATGTTCCTCCGGTGTCTTTGAAAATACCAAAATATCGTCGATGAAGATTACTACAAACTTGTCGAGAAACGGCTTGAATATGCGGTGCATCATATCCATGAATGCAGTTGGTGCGTTCGTCAAACTAAACGGCATTACCACAAACTCATAATGTCCGTATCGGCTGTTGAAAGGGTTCTATTATTCCCATGCCCTAGGTCCTAATCGGGGATTGGACGATAGAAGGATCTTATCTCACGGTATCCATGAGACTGAAAGGTTCACAACATAAACTTCACCTGTTGGATGGGTGGTCATGAGCTTGTCACTACACATCGATCATGATCTGTAGGTACTGATTAATTAAAAGGAGTTTTAATTAAACAGTGATTAATTGAAAGAGTTTAATTGAATCAATAAGATAAATTGTTATCTAAAATACCACGTTAAGAATGTGGGCCTACTACTATTCATTGGTGAACCTAAGGGGTCACACAATGACTCAAATTGAACAACAAGATTGTCTAAAGATCAATAGAGATTGATTGATGAATTAAAAGAGTTTAATATATGAGAGAGTAATTAATTAATAATTGTATTAATTAATTTATGTTTAATTGTTAAGCTATTGAGAATAGATGCTAAAGAGTTAACATTAATTTAAATAAGTGTATTTAAATTAATTGGACTTGAAATTTAATTATGAGTAATTAATTTTTAAGTCCACAAATTTAATTAGATATTGAATTAATTATTTAATTAATGTAATTAAATTAAGTCCACTAATTAAAATGAATATTGGGTTTTTAATTTAATTAAGTAGTAGTTAAATATAAGCCCAAGACTGGCCCATAGGGTTTTTGACCTAGGGCTAAGTATTTAAGAAAGATAAGGGAGAGAAATCAAACGTCGTTGTTTTTCCTTCTTTTCTGCTTTCTCTCCAAGTCTCTCTCTTCTCTCTCTTTTCTCAATACAGTATTGAAAATGCTAATAGATAATCACTATCTAATTAGTGTTCTAGTGTGCTAATTGAATAGTTGTTCAATTACGGGTCGTGGACTACCTTAGAGGAATTCCGCATGGGATTCTTGGAAGAAGATCGGATAGAAGAGAAGCGCGTAGGTTTTGGAAAACCTTCTTGTCATCGTCATCAATTGGAAGCGAAAGAGGTATTTGATTCTTCTTCCGTTTAAATCGTAAATCTGAATCAAAGGTTGATCTTAATTGGAATTCCGATAAAACTTGTTTTATAATCCCTAAAACAATTTTAATTTCCGCTGCGTTAGGGTTGACGTTCCAATAAAAAGTTCATCCAAAAGAAGAAGAAGAAGAGAAAAGGAGAAAGAAGAGGACCACTGTTCAAAACCTTGGAGATTTGAGCTCATCTCCCTACCATTTCTCACCATCTCTTGAAGGTAAGCTTATATTTATGTAGGATATCTCCTTATGGTTCTTTTAACTCATATATTATATGATTTCACCAAGTTTTTATTGGGGTATGATGAAGATGATGAATAGTGAAGGGTTCTTGCATTTTGATGAATTAACTTGGTTCTCTTTGGTTTTCTTTCATACTCATGAGAGTTAGGTGATCACAAGACATGTATTTATGATTGTATGGACTTATTTTATATGGTAGTTAAAGGATTGGTTAGATTCCATTAATGAAACTTTTAAGAAATATCTTGACATGATCACATATGCACTCTCCTCAAGTTTGATCACTTTGGGAGCATGTTTAAGTGTTGTTTTAGAGTTGTTTTGTCACATACTTGTTGCCATTTCATAGTTGGGCATGTTGGTTATGGATTGGCCTGGAATCTACTCTCTTTGTGTGTTTTCGTTTTGGCTACCGAATCAAATACACAGGGGTGGATTTTTCCTGGAAAAATCCACGGGGTGGATTTGAGTCAGTAGAGCTGCTGTCAGGAATCCATGGGGGTGGATTTTTCCCTTTGGAAAAATCCATGGGGGTGGATTCTGCCCTACCTATTTTTGTTACTCCGGTTCCGTTTTTCTTCGCTCGTTTGATCTTCCTCCACCTCTTTTATGACTTCTATGATATATTAACATGTTTTATAATGTGTTACCTTGGATGTTATGAAATTTCATGGTCTGTTGTGAAATATTTTCCAAGTTATGCCTCAACGTGTCATCATTGCTCCTAATATGCGCATGCATAGATCTTTATTGTCAATATGAACCCTAATTGAGTATTTATCTCTTCTTTTATGATTCATATGAAATGTATACAAGTTAAAGCATATGTTAGGATCATTATATGAAATTCATGGATTGACTTAATATGGAATGTGAAAGTTATGAGCTCGAATGGATATGAACGCCACTTATAATGAATGAATTGCTTGTTTATATGCCTTAAAGGTATTAATCGTGCACATAAACAATTCCTTGACATAATATCACCTCTTATGCCTTCATAACCTATGTTATACTTGTCATATATAGTTTATGGCTCAATATGTCATCCTTGCTTCAATATGGTACATGCATGCATTAATGCTTCATGTTTGAACCCCAAATGATGTTGTGCTTGTTTTAACGATTGATATGAAGTGTTTACATGTTAGACTACGTGTGATGATCATTATTTGAATTTCTTAGATTTATTTGGTATAGAAATGAACGTCATGAACTCAAATGGATATGAACGTTTCTTGAAAGGAATGAATGGCTTGTATACATATCTTTAAGATATTAATTGTGCACAAGAATGTTTCTATGACATGATATCATATCTTATACTTTCATATCATATTCATTGCATTGCCGTGCGTCATATATGGTTCATTTGGAGTCTTGAGTCTTACGTGTACCCTCTAATGTCCTTTGTACAGTTTTTTCCAGGGCGGAGATTTATCGGGTTCTTAGGACACTTCCGAGTCCTCTTCTTTCTTCTTAGTGTTGGTTGGTAAGCTAAGGACAGATGGGTTTCTCTACTATTTAGTTAAACAGCCTTATATACTTTCAATGTGCAAAGATTTCGACCAAAAAAATTAATAAATGTATATAGAGTTGTTTTAAGAGTAAATGTTTGCAACGTAAAGCCCTTATTTTATAAACCCTACCAAATGTTTTGGCGAGAATGAATGAATGAATGAATGCACAGAATGGGGCCCAAGGACTTGGTGTGAGTGGCTATCCGGGGAGGCATGGGTCGACGGTGATCCCTCACACTAGTTTCAACTAATGAACGGCGTAACCGGACCTCGTTAGGAGTTTGCGAGGAATGGACGCTGAGTGCCATCTGGGGAGTCATGTTCCCCTTTTGGTCAATGAATGGGTGGTCGGGCCTTGTAATCCCACCACCAACCTGGAGGAAGAAGGTGTAAATGTTCATGACTGTGCACGAAAGAATGTAATGCATGAAAAAAAGAAAGAATGAATGAATGTTTAATGAATTACACAAGGTGTTGGTTGGACATAATACACGCCTACTCGACGGGGCACGAAAGACCTAAAGAATGAACATGAATGTTATAATCCCTTTTGATGATTCTTTCTCTCGCCCACTTGGGAAATACTTCGAAAACCTCACTTGGGATTATAACTTGCATGTGAATGTTTAAATATCATCTTATACTATACTTATGCCTCATTTTATACCCACCAGTCTCCTATAGACTGAACTCGCTTTGTTTTCAGTTTTCTTGCAAGTTTGGAGTGCTAGGCGGGAAGTCAAGTTTGTTAAGTCTTTCGGTCAAGTCAAAGTCTGTTCTTATGCATAGTGTATCATGATTTGTTTAAATTATGAAGAATATATGAATTGTATTGATTATTGCTACCATCATGAATTCTGAATAAGCTTATAGGAACAGAAAGAATCCGTAATTGATGTTTTGTGATTTTATTAAATTTCGGGATTAGGTATCTAAGTTAGTTGAACCCGTTACTCTTTGCTTACCTTGTTATTTATGAAAGTACTTTGTTTTCGCACCGGTATTATTTCTATTGTAATGTTTCTTTGGTTCAAAAGTTAGCTCCCGCCTAGCTTAGCGAGTGTGTGTGTCCCTGTTCACCGTGATTTAGCTCGAGTATGGATTGTCAATTTCATATTCGGGTCGGGTCTCGGTGCGGGGGATGTGGTACCTTGCGCTCGGGTGCTACACTTCCCCCCTGTTTTTCGCCCAGAATTGCTTCAACATGGCCGTGTCCACCTTTAGTTCATTTTCAACGCGGCCGTGTTAGAGGTTCAAGTTGGAATCTTTTTATTCCGACACGGTCGTGTTAACTTCCAGGCCAATATTGAAACGGCCTTGTTGACTCCGTTTGAGCTCCGATTGACTTGATTTTTGAACCGTTGGAAATCTCTTGAAGTCTAGAACAACCTCCAATTGGAATCACCACAATATCTTGTTCCATTTATGAGATATTATCAATTATTTTTGGTGTCGCTACTTTACCGACAAACTACAATCATCCAACTTCAAGTTTACGCCATTTCCTCCTCGCATTGAACTTGAAAACGAGCCATATATCCTTGAAAATACCTATGTGTCTAGTTTAATTTACAATAAACAAAACTCAATTCCAACTTCTACAACTCAAGATATTTCCATTTTCCTAAAGCTTGTGCGTTTCAGAAAACTGTCAACTTTTCTTAACTTTTGCTAAACTTCACCAAAACCTCTCTTATTGCTTTCCTTTCACTTCCTTGGCTCCTTTGTGTAACTTATATGAGTTATATACTTGATTTATTGATAATTATGCTCCTATTTGACACTTATTTATACTTTTATTTGGGAATTTAGACATATTCATGATACTTATTGATTGTAAAGGCATGATTGACATCACACTACTTTGCCGTTCGTCTTAAGTGGTTCATACGAGTTGACTCTCATGCACACTTGTCCTTGTACACAGATTACGGTTCCGGAGACGAAGAGCACACTCCATAGGGTGTTTTTTTTCTACTTTTGGTTGGTTGGTAAAGGTGAGGTTTAATTCTAGATATACAAAACCCTTACAACCTTATGTGATGTTTCCGGCCAAAAAAGTATTTATATATCTATAGTTTTCAAACCTTAATGATTTTTAACGGATTTCATGAAACGGAATGATTGATTGATTTGGCGAGTAAATTGTATTGCACTGAGGGCCCTAAAGTAGTGTATTGAGCCAACCGGGAAAGCAAGGGCTGACGGGTAACTCTTGCACTATCCTCAACATTTTGGGATCACCTCTGAATCCACCAGGAGGTTTGGTGAAGGAAGAAATCCCGTGTGTGGGAGTCATGTTCCCGACGTACACCATGATTGGATGGTTGGGTCTTGCAAGCCCACCATCACCCGGAGGAATAAGGGTTGATGAAACTGCTAATTGATCGCACTTAATGACTTGCGTGATCACTTAATAAATTGAAACATTCATAACTGTTCACTTTTGGAGAAAGGTTGGAGATTACCCTCACTCGCCGGGCTACAGATTGAATTGATAATGATTGTATTGTTAAATTGGCTTTTTTATAATTTCGGGCCAGAATTAATTCTATTCTCGAATTTATATTGTTTCTTTATAAAATCTTATCCGAAATTATAGCTTGCATGGTAATTGTGCTAATATTTAATTATAAACCCCTCACTTAGTCTTTCATAGACTGACACCTCACATTTTCAGTTTTGCAAGTTGAGCGCTAGGCGGGATTGAGTCAGTCTTTCGTTTTTGGTCTAGCACTTCTCATATATATTATTGATGCAAATATGTATTGTTGTGTCAGTTGGTATCTATGTATCAACTATGAATTACTTTGATACTTTTGGAAGAATGTATATATGGTTGATGATAATAAACTTGAATGATGAAATGAAATGAATGTATAGTATGCTTCCGCATTATTGTTTATGCATGTTGGTATTTAATTGAGGGTTAGTCCCTTCTAGCTAGAGAGTCGTTTTTTTTATTGTCTCTCGTTCGCTATGTAACACCCCAAACGGAGGATGCCACATCCCCCGCACTATGACCCAGACCCGGTCATGAAATGGAAGTCCATGCTCGAATCCGAATCAGAGCGAACGGGAGACAAACGCATACGCTATGCTAGGTGGATCTAACTCGACAAACTCAGAGTGCGGAAGCAATTCAAACATTCAAACAAGATAGCGGTAGCATTTAAATCAACATTCAAACCAAGTGACGGGTTCAACTAGCATAGATACCTAGTCCCGAATATCAACAAGCATAACAAGTGACGGGTTCAACTAGCATAGATCCCTAATCCCGAATAATAGATCAAGATAAAGTAATAATCATCAAGTGCCACAAGGGGCCGAATATGAGTGCCACGCAGGGCTACCGAATAGCAAACTATAATCTCGAGTCTATAAGTCAAAACATAAGTAAAATGCATGAAAGACAAATGGAACTACAAAGGCTAGACCGACGAAGTGCAACTTAAAGGACTCACTCCTGCCTAGCAAACACCAACAGACCTGCAACTAAAAGTGTAAATGAGGGGTTAGTCAACTTGACCGAGTGAGGGGGCTAACGCACACCCACTATATATATATAGAGCATAGCACATATCAGAAGGGTGGGCTCATGAACCGGAGATAGGTGTTGCATACCAAAGACATTTCCAAAAGTACCTAAAAGATAGTTATAAGTATCCAACCGTCACACCAATGATGGAGGGGATGTGCCATCCCCAAACCATCCAGAACAGACATACCCTCAAAGCGTACCGAACCCACAAGAGTCCTCCCCGGCCTTTAGCCTAAGGCTCAAGATACCACACCTTCCCTACAGCACGGGTCGCGTGAAGATATCTCAAATGGAACTACGCACAGGTATATCCCCGACGACCCTAACCGTCCCGGGGGTTCCTTACCCATAGCTCCTCGGATCCACATACATACATACATACAGATGCCAATATTTCATGGCCAACTCGCTACAGAAACATAACATAACATACTTTTCAAAATAGCTTACATATGCTTTCATATCTAATTTTCCAAAACAGAGTTGATTCACAAGGTCATAAACATATCATATCCAACACATACGTATATATAATAGATACACTCGCATGCAAGGGTTGAAATCAGCATATTAAGGCCATAGGTCGCATAACTATACAAAATCCTAAACCTCACCTCGTAGTAGTAGAGTCTGAGAGTGTGAAGGGCCAAACACTCTAAACCTCGGGCTCACCGGCACCACCAAACTCTATGACAAGACATACAAAAGCCCAAACATAGACTCTACATGAACCAAGTAAGACGCACGGCGTACAAAGTATGAATGACATGCGAAATGGAATGATGTTTATCAAGTTGGTCACAAAGGTCAATTCAATTATTCAAGTAAATCATGCAAGTAATAAAGTATTAAGGTTCAGATATGCATTCCAAGTCATATCGGATCATGCAAGTCAAGTAGCAACTCAAACAAATCAAATACGCACGAAAAAGCAAGTAGAAAAGGTCACAGACCCATGGGAACGGCCATTCCCATAAACAACACAGCATGGGAACGGGCCTTCCCACGCCCAAAGTCAGCGAGACTGGGAACGGCCGTTCCCAGTCCAAGCATAAATGGGAACGGGCTTTCCCATGTTCGCCGCCAAAACTTAAACCGTATCCCGGAAGGGCTGTTCCGGGCTTAAAGCACAAACGGGAACGGCCATTCCGGCCATAGATCTGGGGCAGAAACTGGACAGTTTCGGGAAGAACAAGGGGAACACCAAAAATCATCAAAACAACACGAAATCTACCATAAAACATCACGAAATTCAAGTATATCATCATATAAATCATGCTTAGCATCAAAACATCAATTAATCCAAGTTTGGGAAAGTTTTGGCCAAAATCTCAAACACCCATTTCATGAATTTCAAGCTCAAACATGAAGATATGAACCCCTAATCTTCCATACACGAATTTCCAGCAACTAAGACACATAAGGAGCATTCAAATCATCAAAGCTTACTCAAGGAATTCAAGATCTCATCATTCAAGTTCATGCTAACAATTTCATGCTCCAATCCAAGAATAGAAATGAAATACTCATCAAAAGAGATCCAAAGCTTACCTTGTCTTGTGAAGGAATGAGGGATCAAAGAATATGAGCTCTTAGAATGAAAGATGGTTCAAGTCTTGATCTTCTCTTGAAATTTCTCCATGATTCTCTTTGAAGCTAACTTGTGTGGTTTGAAATGAAATGAAAAGGGAATAAAGCTATTTATATGGTGGCTAAAAGTTTTAGGTCAAGGTTAGGGTTTCCAAGATATAATATGAGGCTAAAGGCTTGAATAGGATTTGGGCTCAAATAAATAACTTTCGGTCCAATAAGTCAAGATTAAAAAGGTTTAAGGTCTAAATGGTTTCCGAAAAATATAAAGTAAATTCTGTTGGACCCGAATCACCGAATCAAGTCCAATGGTGGTGTCGGAATTCGAATTCGAATTCCCGAGCTCATATAGGTCGCGAATGACCCAAACTCACCTAATTCAAGTTAGGCCCAAACACATCAATAGGTCCAAGTCCTATTTAAATCTAGCTCCAACAATTAATTTAAATTCATCCAAGTTCCGTTCTTACGTTGTCATGCAAGAATTCATATTTTACCATTTTGGATTTTAGTCAATTAAGTCACATTTTCAATCAAAGTTGGAATTAAACACATGAAAAGGAAATTAAATCACATAAGTGCGTAAAGTAAACTCTCTCGTGGCGCATACCTGTACGATGTATCGGACGGGGCGTCACAACCTCCCCCCCTTTAGGAGAACCTGTCCTCAGGTTCACTGCTTGAAACAACTCCGGATACAACTTCCTCATCTTCTCCTCAGTCTCCCAAGTCGATTCCTCAGCTTTCTGATCTCTCCACAACACTCTGACCAAAGGAATCTGCTTGTTTCTCAACACTTGTACTTTTCGGTCCTGAATCTCAAGTGGGTGCTTCACAATCATCAAATCGGACTCAAGCTGTACCTCTTCAACCAGTAAAACCGTCGACTCATCGGGGTAGAACTTCCGAAGCTGTGAAATGTGGAATAAATTATGAATCCCAGTCAAACTCGGCGGTAGGTCCAACCTATACGCCACCTCTCCAATCCTCACTAGAATCTCAAACGGTCCAAGATATCGAGGGCTAAGCTTCTCTCCTCCACCAATACGAGAAAAGCCCTTCCTCGGAGATGCCTTCAAGAAGACACGATCTCCGACCTCAAACTCGAGGGGCCTTCTCCTCTTATCTGCATAACTCTTATGTCTATCCTGAGCCGCTTTGATTCTTTGCTGAATCAACTTAACCTTCTTAACCATCTTCTCAATTTTAGACGAGACCTTACCTCTCATGAACTTACCATCCTTAGTCCATCACCAATCCTCAATATCCCAATACAGTGGCGACCTACACTTTCTCCCATAGAGTGCCTCGTAAGGAGCCATACCAATCGAAGCCTGATAACTGTTGTTGTAATAGAACTCAACCAGGGTCAAGTGCTTATCCCATTTATCCTTAAAATCCAATGCACATGCCCTTAACATATCCTCGAGATACTTAATCAGCCGCTCTGATTGTCCATTAGTCTGAGGATGTGATGTGGTGCTAAACTTAAGCTTTGTACCCAAGCATTTCTGAAGATCCTGCCAAAAACTAGCTGTAAACCGAGGGTCCCAATCTGACACGATGCTAGCTGGAACTCCATGTAGTCTCACTATCTCATTACAATACAATTCAGCCAACTTAGGTACCTTATCCGTCATCCGAACCTTAAGGAAATGGGCAGACTTCGTCAAACGGTCTATCACCACCCAAATCCCATCGAATCCTCTCCTAGACCTCGGCAGGCCGGACACAAAGTCCATAGTCACCTGCTCCCACTTCCACTCCGGTATCGGAAGTGGTTGGAGAGTACCTCCCGGTTTTTGATGGTCTGCCTTAACCATTTGGCATGTCAGACATCGCTTCACAAAGAATGCGACATCCCTTTTCATGCCATTCCACCAATACAACTCTTTCAAGTCCCGGTACATCTTCGTACCTCCTGGGTGAATGGAATAACCGGAGCGGTGCGCCTCCTCTAGTATTACCCTCTTGAGCTGGTTAAGCACACACACTCTTGTCTTGAACCTGAACAAACCAGAATCATCAAACCCAAACTTAGTCTCTGGATCATCTCTAGAACGAGTAACCAATCTCTGAATCTCGGGGTCCTTAGACTGAGCCTCCAACAATCTCTGCTTCAAATCAGGCTGAACCGTGATGTTGGCTAACCTAGCCACCGAAACCATAACAGTCGAACTCTGCTCAGAAAACTCAGCCACTAAACTCGAAATACTGACCTTTCTACTCAACGCGTCGGCAACCACATTTGCCTTACCCGGATGGTACTGAATCGTATAATCATAGTCCTCTAAGAACTCAACCCATCTCCTCTGTCTCAAGTTAAGCTCTTTATGCGTGAACAAGTACTAAAGACTCTTATGATCCGAGAATACCTCAAATGTAGCACCATAGAGGTAGTGGCGCCACTTAGACAACGCAAACACGACTGCTGCAAGCTCTAGATCATGGGTGGGGTAATTCTGCTCATGCACCTTCAACTTCCTAGAGGCATAAGCTACAACCTGACCATTCTGCATCAACACACAACCCAGTCCTTCTTTAGAAGCATCTGCATAAACGGCATAACCATCAATTCCTTCGGGTAGGGTAAGAACCGGTGTTGTGGTCAACCATTCCTTTAAGGTCTGAAAACTCATCTCACAACTATCCTCCCATTCAAACTTGGTTTCCTTCTTAGTAAATTTAGTTAACGGGGCTGCAATCTTAGAGAAATCCATCACAAATCTCCTATAATAACCTGCCAAGCCCAGAAAACTCCGTACCTCAGAGGCATTCCTAGGCCTCTCCCAATGTAACACCGTCTCAATCTTACAGGGATCGACCTCAATTCCATTGCCTGAGATGATGTGACCCAGAAAAGTGACTCGATCAATCCAAAACTCGCACTTACTGAACTTAGCATACAACTTGTGCTCTCTAAGTGTTTCCAACACAATCCGAAGATGCTGTGCATGCTCCTCAACCGATCTCGAATACACCAAGATGTCGTCTATAAAGATCACCACGAACTTATCAAGGAACGGTCTAAACACCAGGTGCATCATATCCATAAACACTGCAGGAGCATTCGTCAACCCAAACGGCATAATCGCAAAGTCAAAGTGTCCATATCTCGTGTTGAATCCAGTCTTAGAGATATCCTTCTCTCTAATCCTCAACTGATAGTATCCCTGTCTCAAATCCAACTTGGAGTACACTCTCGAACCCTGCAAGCTATCAAACAACTCCTCAATATGGGGCAATGGATACTTGTTCTTAATTGTCATCCTATTCAGCTCGCGGTAGTCTATACATATCCTTAACGTCCCATCTTTCTTCTTAACAAACAGGATGGGAGCACCCCACGGAGAAGTGCTCTGACGAATGTATCCGCTGACCAGAAGCTCATCCAATTGCTTCTTCAGCTCCTTCAACTCGGCAGGAGCCATCCTGTAAGGGGTCTTCGAATAGGGCTCAGCTCCGGGATAGAGGTCCACCACAAACTCAATATCCCTGTCGGGTGGTAAGGACCCCAGACTCTCCGGGAACACATCCAGATACTCCCAAACGACCTCCGTCTTCTCAAGCTTGACCTGGTCCTTGGGTTTGTTCAGAAGGTAAGCCACGAAACCTGTAGCACCATCCCGGACTAACTTACTAGCCTCAACAAAGGATATAAACGGGTTGGATCCCAAACTCTCTCCCGAAAACACCGCAGAATCAAAAGAAATCCTCTTCAAATGGCAATCCATAACTGCACCATGTCGGGAAAGCCAATCCATCCCAAGAATCACCTTAAACCTCCCCATCGGCATCACAATCAAATCAGCAGGAAAAACTAGACCCTCAAAACTCACCGGACACTCACGAAGCACTCTGTCCGTCTCCAAGCTCCCCCCCTCCCAAAGAGAGAACTCACCACAAACACATGCACAGATATCATAGCAAGCAAAGGCAAAGAAGCAATAATATCCCGGGCAATAAAAGAATGAGTAGCCCCGGGATCAAACAATGCATGTGATGATATGCTATGAATATGTATTGTACCTTCCACTACAGCATTCTGATCAATATCTGCTAACTCCTCCTCGCCCTCCAGAGCATAAGCACGAGCCTGAATGATCGGCCCCTTCTTCGGACAAGCATCCACCATGTGATCAACTGATCCACACACAAGGCATCTACCCAAATATCTCCAACATTTCTCCAACGGATGGGCACCCTGACAGTGAGAGCAACGGGCTAGAGCTGGTGCCGGTAATGCTGGTGGCGCTATAGGAGCAGCGGGATGGGGCTTCTTGTTAATGAAGCCCTGTGGTCAGAAAACTGGTGTAGTAGTAGCAGAAGTATGAGTAGCGAGCTTCTTGCCCGATCCAGAACCCGAACCACGCCCCGAATAGAATGATGGGGGCCCCAATCTCCGTCTCTGAGCCTCAACCTGAATAGCCCTCTTGGTAACCTCATCCTAAGTGCTAACATTGACAGCCTGAATGGCTCTCTGAATATCCTCTCGATGCCGATGAAGAAAGTGACGGGCTCTGTGTGCATCAATATCAGTGATGTGGGTAGTATAGGGAGCAAGTCTCTCAAACTCCAGAATGTAGCCCTGAACAGATCTGGATCCCTGCTTCAGCTCAGAAAACTCCTGAAGTCTGCGCTCTCGTGCACTATGAGGTATATACTTCTCGTGGAACTCATGCACGAAGATCTCCCAAGTGAACTCCATACCACTCCTCTCAAGTCTGGATCGAACTCCCTTGAGCCAGTTAGCTACCTGTCCCTGAATGAATCGAGCAGTACAAACAGCCCTATCCTGAGAACTCCCTGGCCAAATCTCCCAAATACCACTGATCTCAGCTAACCACTCCTCAGCCGTGATGTCATCTCCTCCAAACCACTTAGGAGGGTTGTTTTTCCGAAACTCCCTATACGCAGCTGAGATAGTACCATCCTGATCATCAACTAGTGGTGTCTGCTGTCTCTGATTCTGTTGTAACTGATTGAGAAGTACCTGAACAATGTTCTCCGCATTCAGTGGTGGTGGCGGAGGCAGATTAGGCGCATCCGGTGAAGCCTCTCGGTCACGACGTCTAGGAGGCATCCTGAAATTCAAAGATTTAAGCAATATTGATGTATGTCGGTTAGTACGTGTGTATGTATACAAGTATTAGAAAGAAACAAGTATTCAAGCAAATGAGTCACATAATCACATTGTCTTATGCTGTACCAACTAGACAGACACGACACGACACTAGAACTCGGTTTTGCAACCTAGAGCTCTGATACCACTTAAGGATGTAACACCCCAAACGGAGGATGCCACATCCCCCGCACTATGACCCAAACCCGGTCATGAAATGGAAGTCCATGCCCGAATCCGAATCAGAGCGAACGGGAGACAAACGCACACGCTATGTTAGGCGGATCTAACTCGACAAACTCAGAGTGCGGAAGCAATTCAAACATTCAAACAAGATAGCGGAAGCATTTGAATCAACATTCAAAACAAGTGACGGGTTCAACTAGCATAGAGACCTAGTCCCAAATATCAACAAGCATAACAAGTGACGGGTTCAACTAGCATAGATCCCTAATCCCGAATAACAGATCAAGATAAAGTAATAATCATCAAGTGTAACAAGGGGCCGAATACGAGTGCCACGCAGGGCTACCGAATAGCAAAGTATAATCTCGAGTCTATAAGTCAAAACATAAGTAAAATTTATGAAAGACAAATGCAACTAGAAAGGTTAGACCGACGAAGTGCAACTCAAAGGACTCATTCCTGCCTAGCAAACGCCAACAGACCTGCAACTAAAAGTGTAAATGAGGGGTCAGTCAACTTGACCGAGTGAGGGGGCTAACGCACACCCACTATATATATATAGAGCATAGCACATATCAGAAGGGTGGGCTCATGAACCGGAGATAGGTGTTGCATACCAAAGATATTTCAAAAAGTACCCAAAAGATAGTCATAAGTATAAGTTTTAGAAAACATTTCAGAAACTCTATCTCGATTCATGATTCCCAGACAGAACAGATCACACGCTCGGCTAGTACGAGCTTTCAACCTTTAATCCTCAGAACAGATCAAAACATAAAATACAAAATCAAATCCAACCGTCACACCAATAATGGAGGGGATGTGCCGTCCCCAAACCATCCAGAACAGACATACCCTCAAGGGGTAGCGAACCCACAAGAGTCCTCCCCGGCCTTTAGCTGAAGGCTCAAGATACCACACCTTCCCTATAGCACGGGTTGCGTGAAGATATCTCAAATGGAACTAAGCACAGGTATATCCCCGACGGCCCTAACCGTCCCGGGGGTTCCTTACACATAGCTCCTCGGATCCACATACATACATACATACAGATGCCAATATTTCATAGCCAACTCGCTACAGAAACATAACATAACATACTTTTCAAAACAGCTTACATATGCTTTCATATATAATTTTCCAAGACAGAGTTGATTCACAAGGTCATAAACATACCATATCCAACACATACGTATATATAATAGATATACTCGCATGCAAGGGTTGAAATCAGCATATTAAGGCCATAGGTCGCATAACTATACAAAATCCTAAACCTCACCTCGTAGTAGTAGAGTCTGAGAGTGTGAAGGGCCAAACACTCTAAACCTCGGGCTCACCGGCACCACCAAACTCTGTGACAAGACATACAAAAGCCCAAACTTAGACTCTACATGAACCAAGTAAGACGCACGGCGTAGAAAGTATGAATGACATGCGAAATGGAATGATGTTTATCAAGTTGGTCACAAAGTTCAATTTAATTATTCAAGTAAATCATGCAAGTAATAAAGTATTAAGGTTCAGAGATGCATTCCAAGTCATATCGGATCATGCAAGTCAAGTAGCAACTCAAACGAATCAAATACGCACGAAAAAGCAAGTAGAAAAGGTCACAGACGCATGGGAACGGCCATTCCCATAAACAACACAGCATGGGAACGGGCCTTCCCACACCCAAAGTCAGCGAGACTGGGAACGGCCGTTCCCAGTCCAAGCATAAATGGGAACGGGCGTTCCCATGTTCGCCGCCAAAACTCAAACCGTAGCCCGGAAGGGCCGTTCCGGGCTTAAAACACAAACGGGAACGGCCATTCCGGCCATAGATCTGGGGCAGAAACTGGACAGTTTCGGGAAGAACAAGGGGAACACCAAAAATCATCAAAACAACACGAAATCTACCATAAAACATCACGAAATTCAAGTATATCATCATATAAATCATGCTTAGCATCAAAACATCAATTAATCCAAGTTTAGGAAAGTTTTGCCCAAAATCTCAAACACTCATTTCATGAATTTCAAGCTCAAACATGAAGATATGAACCCCTAATCTTTCATACACGAATTTCCAGCAACTAAGACACATAAGGAGCATTCAAATCATCAAAGCTTACTCAAGGAATTCAAGATCTCATCATTCAAGTTCATGCTAACAATTTCATGCTCCAATCCAAGAATAGAAATGAAACACTCATCAAAAGAGATCCCAAGCTTACCTTGTCTTGTGAAGGAATGAGGGATCAAAGAATATGAGCTCTTAGAATGAAAGATGGTTCAAGTCTTGATCTTCTCTTGAAATTTCTCCATGATTCTCTTTGAAGCTAACTTGTGTGGTTTGAAATGAAATGAAAAGGGAATAAAGCTATTTATATGGTGGCTAATAGTTTTAGGTCAAGGTTAGGGTTTCCAAGATATAATAAGAGGCTAAAGGCTTGAATAGGATTTGGGCTCAAATAAATAACTTTCGGTCCAATAAGTCAAGATTAAAAAGGTTTAAGGTCTAAATGGTTTCCGAAAAATATAAAGTAAATTCTGTTGGACCCGAATCACCGAATCAAGTCCAATGGTGGTGTCGGAATTCGAATTCGAATTCCCGAGCTCATATTGGTCCCGAATGACCCAAACTCACCTAATTCAAGTTAGGCCCAAACACATCAATAGGTCCGAGTCCTATTTAAATCTAACTTCAACAATTAATTTAAATTCATCCAAGTTCCGTTCTTACGTTGTCATGCAAGAATTCATATTTTACCATTTTGGATTATAGTCAATTAAGTCACATTTTCAATCAAAGTTGGAATTAAACACATAAAAAGGAAATTAAATCACATAAGTGCGTAAAGTAAATTCTATCATGGCGCATACCTGTATGATGTATCGGACGGGGCGTCACACGCTATAGGCTTGATTCATGTATAGGTGCTCGTTCCATATGTGGATTGAACTATAGTGCGGGGGATGTGGCTACCTAGCGTTCCGGGTGCTACATATATAGTGACCATTTTTAATTTGTCGCTGTGAATTTGGTGGCCGAAACACAATTTTCTTGTAGTGATTTATCTCACACATCAAACTGTGGCAAGTACATTAATCTCACACATTCAAACTATTAACTCGTGGAGTGTTTGAACCAAAAAATAATATTTTATATCTTATTAATAAATGAATGCATTCGTTTTTATTTTATTTTACTTTTTATCAAGAGTGTTGGTTAGCTAAATAAGAAGATTAGGAAGAAACTGCAAATTTCTTCTCCATTTTGGTAATTTAGTCCTACTGAAATTTATTTTGCAATTAAATCCTATACTTTCATTAATTTACAATGTTAGTTCGATTTTTATCGAAAAAATAATTTGTCACTCAAAATGTCCACCTGGCAGTCACTTCAACAATATAAATTGGGGGGAAATACTGACTCAATAAATTGGAAAAAATGCTAATAAAAAAAGCAAAATTGCTATTGTAATTTTTTTATTTTGACGAATTTAGTCTACTTCATATTATCATTTCCAATTAAAACTCGTAACTTTCAAAATTTTACAATTTATGTTTGATTTTTAATTTAACATTGAAAACGTTAACGTGGATAAACTATTTTTCCGGCCATAATCAAACATACATTGCAAAATTTTAAAAAGTATTTGTCTTAATTGCAAATGATAATACGAATAGTACAAAATTTAGAAAATTTATAGGACTAATTTTGCATCTTTTGACTCAGCGTTTTTCCCAATTCATGTTGTTGAAGTGGCTGCCACGTAGACATATTTGGCGATAAATTGATTTTCCAGTGAAAATTGGACCCACATTGCAATTTTTAAAAGTTATAGGGCTTAATTACAAACCAAAATTACGACACTGACTTAATTGCAAAACAGAATTTCAACAAGACTAAATTGCCAAAATGGAAAACTTACGGTATCGATTTTGTATTTTTCCTAGAAGATTATTACAAGTTACAACTATAAAAAAAAAATTGGCAATCTTGAACTTGCTTGTTAAAGAATCCTTCGCCAACAAAAATAATTTGATCACTAGACGCATAACTATAAATTGTGTCAGCATTACACGACCATGGATCTATAATTTAGGAATTGAAATATGTTGCTAAGATTCTAATTAACGGCTCAAGTTATAAATTCATCGTATAAATCTTACGTTCCAATCAAATAATCAATATTATGGCTCCTATACTATGCTGAAAAGTATATAGGAGAGGAGGATTCTTTTGATTTGGGCATTTCAAGCATGGTAACTTCCTTACTATTGATTGGGAGACTTTCTCCTTCCTCGATAACGTTCTCATCCCAAACTTTCTCCTCTTCAGAGCATTTATAAGCCCGACTGCAGAAAGTGAAGTAGACCACATTTACCACACTTAGAATACTAAGAATCCAATAATAGTAGTCATAGTGTCCCTTGTTCAAATTGTTTGAAAGCCAACTTTCTCTTCCACCTTTTTTCGAAGCAGCGTCTATTATACGCACTATGAGACTCCCCACTAAGTTTGCAATGGCCATATTTAAGGCAAAAAGTGCAACAGCAATACTACCCATGCTCTTGGGAAATTTAGAGTAATAGAGCTCGATTTGGCCTATGGCGTTGAGAGCCTCCCCAAGTCCTGTTAGGCTATATTGGGGTATAAGCCACATGGCCGACATTTGCACCTGCCAAAGAGCCATCAAATGATAATAATAAAGGTTCTCTTTTGTTATCCACATATTATGATTGCCAATTAAACGAGTCAATATATGTATATTAGTCTGCCTGTAAGGAATTTTCATTATTCAAGGAGCATTGTTTCTAGTGTAGGTACACAATATACGTGTGTGCAAGTCTAATTGTGATATGAAAAATGAATTTTTCAACTTTTATGTAACAATGTTTACTCTTACCGTATCAGACAACCATTTCCATGTATTAAGCGTTGGGGAAATCGGATAAATTTCCCACCCAGATCTACGGCTAGCGAACTGCACATATTTAGTAATTTCCAAAAATTCTATCTGATAAGTCTCCTAAACATAATTACTCGCAGAACCTAGCCTCGTGTATATATGAATACTATTATAATACCGTGCACAAGATAAGTAAAATATACTAAAACGAACCAATAATACAAAATAAATACACCCAACAATTAAATATTTAATACCCAAAGATACAATAACTTAAATGAAGAATAATTAAAAGAGACAAGGAGTAAACACACCCAAGATCATCATGTCCACATTGACGAGATACACTATATGTAATTAAGCACTTTTTCTTTTTGAGGAGATAATGTAAAGTGGAAATCATTATTTCCGTCTCCTAATGTATCTTGTTTTAATTTTTGTCCAATTGGTAAATCTAGTCCCAGTTGTTATTTTCCGTTAATTGATAATGGAAAATGGATGTGTATGTCATATACACGTTAATTGGCTGAAAAGGCGTGAGAATTGTGGGGGGAAAAGGTTAGTAAAAACTTGGTCCAAATGGGTACTTGACTCTTGATGGATCTTTACTTTATCACTCATTATTAATTACATCAACTAATGACACCAAAGTTTATTTTATCACAATATATGCTGATCAAGTGATTTTGCGAATCGTGCTGTGATTAAAGTTTTCCAGTTACCTCATGAAGTGCCCTAGTCCTTCTTTTCCTTTCTACCAATGCAGCCGTCGCGGTGGCAAAACAAGAAACCACAAGCCCAAGTCCTATGCGAGTTAGGACCCCAATGCCTCTAGGATTTTTGGTGTACTTTGAAAGATGTGGTACAATGACCTGATCATAGAGTGTGATCCAAATGGTGAGTGCTATGACTGCAAAGATCCCGAAAGAGCCCGGTGGGATCTTGAACTTTCCAGCGACGTGTCGATTCATTGATGAGGCTTGGATCACCGGAAAGGTGTGCTGGCTAATAGTGACTCCGATCATGATTCCGGTGGACCAAATTGGCAGTAATTCTATCAC
Source organism: Lantana camara (assembly GCA_037501455.1). NCBI lineage: Eukaryota > Viridiplantae > Streptophyta > Magnoliopsida > Lamiales > Verbenaceae > Lantana > Lantana camara. The sequence continues at coordinate 93,547,106 of CM074860.1, read as the reverse complement.
TGTTTTCAACACTTCTACCTGTATAACACTGCAGAGGCTCCATGAGTCCGAAGGTGAACTGTCCGGCTTTAGCTCTTCTTCGGGGTTTGTTATGATGCACGCTTTGTTTAAGCACCTAAAGTTCAAATAATATTAATACATGGAAAACAAATGCGAAATTGTATTTGTGATAGAGTATGTCACTAATTGTATGAGGACTGTAGTTATCACACTTTTTCAATAAATATATAGGTATTATATTACTGGCATATTTAAATTAATTAGTCTGCTCTCTCGAAAGGCATTTAAAAATATGCAATAAATTAGTAATCTGAACAGTTTTAAATCGGAGTTCTATACATACATACATAACATAACACATATATATTCTAAATAAATCGAGTTATTATGTGATCTATGTGTCTTTGATGTATGTTTTGCATGTTTTGTTACCATAATAAGTTTTCTTAATATGAATGAGCACCACATGAGTGATATAACAACCTCAGTGGATATGAACTAATGAGTTATAGAGATAATTCCCTTTGTTATTGTTAATAACAATTAGGTTTCCACCGTCGATTCATTGTTAGTGCCAAAGGCAAAACTTACAATACTAAATAAGAGTTTAATGCGCGAAAAACCCTATGTTATTCATAATTGGCAAATTGAACCTCGCATTTTAAAAATTAGCATAAAAATCCCTGTTTTTCTAAAAAATGCACCACAAACCCTGAACGCATTGAGTATTTTATACGCACCAAAATTTTCTTCTTTAAATTAAAATTTATTACAAAAAACCCTATATTTATAAAAACATGCAAAAAAAACCCTGACGGCTTAAATAAGTTTATATATACCAAATAAATGAGTTTAACACAAGAAAATGCAAAAATTTGTAAAAAAATTACCTATACAATTAAATACAATCTCTAGCTAATATAATAAAATTATTATCCGAACAACTCAAAAATACAAATGAACAAATGTATAAATTAGAAACAATTGATTATGAACTCGATAAATAATCCATATAGCATATTTTTCTCTAGCCATCAGGAGGGGGGAGAATATCCACACGTATTGTTAAATTAATTAGAGGAAAAGAACAAGCTAGATATCACTATTACCGACCTTGAAAAATATTTTAAAAGCAAAAATCTTAAACCATTTAAAATAGCGCCTCCACAATTATAATGGAAAATTTTGAACTAGAAGATAATATTACATAATTAAACACATTTAAAATAGAACTTTACAGAATTTAACATATTTAAAATAGAACCTCCACGATTATAATACAGGGTTTTTTATACTAATTTTTGAAACATGATGTTCAGCTTGCCAATTATGAATAACACAGAGTTTCTGTACATTAAAAAAATACAAATTTTCAAGAAAAAATCGCATAACCCGCACGTAAGGCACAATTGCCAGGCAGAGGGTTTTCCGTGCATATTTCAAATTACATAGAGTTTTCTTTGAGATTTTTCAAAACTTAGGGTTCAGCTTGAACGTTACGCATTTCACAGGGGTGCTCCTGAAAAAAAAAAATCCTACTAAATAACACGTGTATTCAAGCCCTGGGCCCCTGGCCTAATTACTAATACCAAAACAACTAATTTGTAATTATAATATTTGAGATAGTATATGTAATAATTGTCCGACCTTAAATTTATAAGTCAATTGCTTAAAAATTACTAGAAGTGTTCCATCAGCCAAGTTTATAAGTTGTTTTAAGTATTTTTATATAGAGATAAGTTATAAGTTTTGGCACAATGTGTATTTAAGAAAATTACCTTTTTCATTTCATAGGATAAGAGTCTTTTTTTCTTTCCGCAATTACCATATTATTATAAGAGAAATGTCGACCAAAAAACAACGGAAAATTTAGAAATTTTGTTGGTTTCCATTGGAAAAGTAAATTCAATCACACATTTAAATTGTGCATTTTAAGTACCCAACGCGATCGTAGTCGTCCGTTATATTTAAGTATTTGATTTAATTAATTTGATAAAACTTGTGGGCAGATTTAAAGAAACATGGTAATATAAATGAAAACTCTAATTATATGGAACAAACATGCAATTGTTTTATCTTACTACGGTATGATTTTATGATTGGTTTGGATTTAGCTAAAAGATGGTCTATCTAAATGGAATTCCGAAGAAATGAGTGTAGCATACAAGAAGTGGTGCAATTCTAAAAATTAAGTTATATGAGATCACAGATTCTAACTTATATTTAGATTCCAGCTTATTTTCAGTATTTTCATAGTGTTTAAAAAACTAATTTCTTCATTAATTTCTCTACAAGTGGAAGAGTTTTCAAACACCTCCATAATTTGTCTATAAATTTTTGATGAAATTCAAAAGAATCTCATTAAATTTGTGCACAACATATATTTCTTTTGAAAATAGTCAGAAAGAGCAGTAACGTCAAACCTCAGATTATGATGCAAGGATAATTATAAAAATATTATTTTTTTCGTATTATGTTATGTCCGATATCTTTTATATGATAATTTTTTTTTAAAAAATATGTTATATATTGTTGAACCTCCAAGGTTTTGATGTGATCAAAAAGTGCAACTGGAAACTCCACTGGAACAAACCGTTACAGCAGATAACTTGAGAACATTTAGCTAAAACAAATTGCATAGGTTTTGAGGAATTAAGCTTTATTACTCTTGAATTATGAAATAACTTGAAATATCTTTTATTGAACAGGAACTCATAGTCTTAGTCAAAGATGGCATACTCTCCCACTTGCCTCTATTGTTGACCAAAGCAAAAGAGTCGTTGGTGCAATGCACATGTGCTAAAAAGTCTTAGGAACATAATGTTAGGAATAGTGCCCTAGAAAGTCGATTCGACGTAATCTGCTTTGGGACTTTTCTTATATCACAGACAATCTTTGAATAATATACGATTGATCATAGGCAAACACTTATTTATATGCCAATACGTGTTTTGAGTGTTTCCATTATGTGTGCATGTATGAGAACTCCCCTAATCCTGATAACTTTAGGACTCTACCATTTAGGTGAAATGGTTCATGAAACGAGCCCTATATCACATAAGTCATGATTAGTAAAATACTCCAAGCCGATGAGTCCTACAGACAGTGGGAGTGTCAACCTGACTCCTCTAAGGCTTGCTTGTGGGATCACGCCCTTAAGAAGGACCACCTTGTTTCATGGAGGTGCAAAGTGTATAGTTGATACGTGCGTGATACATGAGGGTGCTTACTTTAATAAGTGAGTTCACTGAGGCGCCCCGTGTGAGAACATTCCTAAATGGGAAAGGAAGTTTCTATTTCAGGAAATGAAAACTTCCAGATTAGGAAATATCTCACGAGTCATTGATGTGATTAATTGATCCTTAGACTTGAGGTTCCTTGTCGCTTTATGAGTTAACTCTGTAGTCTTTGGTATAAGCTTTAAAGGGTGTCGCCTTAGACAACTGATTCAAGGCTTATGCTGGGGCTGCACAAGTGATTCATGAAAGTGAATGAGAATCAAGAAAGGACCTACACTTGCATTTGCAAGGTGATCTCTTATTGTGTAAGTCATTCATATGCCATATGGAGTCCTTGGCCAAGGCAGTAGATCAAGACATCAAGAAAAGGGTTTCTTGGATTGAGATCAAATGGATATGAAATGCACTTAGCTTTAAGACCAGATTATTAGGGTTCTAATTATTCCCTTACCCTAGATCATGGTTGAGAGATAGTAAGTAGGAGGATTGTATCTCACATGAATCAATGACTTAAAGGTTCTGTCGAATCCGAACATTCCAATTCAGCTAGGGGTTAAACACCTGTTGCTAGACTATGGTCGTTTAATCTGTGGACTGATTAATTAATTAGTGAATTAATTAATTAGGGTCATTGCTAATTGAATTGAGAACCTAGAGGGTCACACACAACAACTTGGTTACATGAGTTGAGGCTTAAAAATGATTAAACGAGTTAATCGAGCCTAAGGGGTTCCACACGTGTGAAATCACACGTGTGGCTCACGTGATTGGACACGTGTCATTAAGACACGTGTGCCACACGTGATTATGTGATGTTAAATAATTAATGTGTTAATTATTTAATAGACTTTGGTTTAATTTTGAATTAAAAAGAAAGTCTAATTTTGGAGAAAATAATCTAGTTAATTAATTATGAATTAATTAATTAGATAAAAATAAGTTATTTATTTTTATAATAAATAAAGTATAAAATTATCCAAAAATAGTTTGGATATTTTTAGCTCTCTTAAAAGTTGACTTGAATTAGAATTCAAAGTCAAAGTTGGAAAGTACTTGATGATCAAGTAATAGGAGAGAGGGGAACCAAATCCTTTCCCAACAAGGATTTGGATCGGCAACCCCCTCCCTATAAATAGGGGAGCTTGAGCTCCTTATGGAGCTGATAGACAATTCTTGGTTCATGTGTTGAACACCTTCCTTTCTCCAAGATTAAATTAAACCCTAGGTTAAGCCTAAACACTAACTAGAGAACTAGCATCCTTACTAGTTAGATTGTGATCAAGTTGGTGGACTTTCTCTAGAGACTTCAAGTTAGAAGTTTTGAAGATTCGAGCTTTACCAAAAGTGGGGATTAAGCAAAACGATCAGAAGGGATGATGAAACGATTCTGAACCCAACAGAAAACGAGTGAAAAAATCGAACCAAAGAAGATGGCGAAAACCGTTCGTCCATATCCTGAAAGATGAGTTTTTTCACGAGGGTTTTGTGACTGGCAGTTTTCTACTTTCGCGAAACTGGTTTTCGAAGGGAGTTTCAATCCTGCTTTTCTCGTTTCATGTTTCTTTCTTTATGTTATATTGTTAAGAACTTCCCTAACATGAATTGAATCTAGGTTGGTTTGGATTGCTATCCCGACAATGGATTCTGAAGTAGAAAGAGACTTTCGAGGGATGGGTTATCAAGCCGCGAGAAGAGCGTTCTTGGGTGGCTTGAAACGCTTCAAGAAAGAATAAAAGAAAAGTAAGTTTTCTATCTCTACGAATTTGGTTACACGATTGCGAGTTCTAGGTCCTTTTGTTGGGAAAATTTTTAAATTCCGCTGCTTTCTGATTCGTGTTTTCCAACACATAACCCATTCAGATTTCAAAGTGGTGCAACGGTCACACTCTGGAGTCTACAAAAGGAGATCCATTTCCAACATAAAAACTGACTTTGTCCATTGCTTTGTTTGCTGCTGCTTTCTTCTGTTAACACCGTATAGAGAGTTAGTTCTCAAGTGGGTAGTGTTGCGAAAAGCTTGGAGTCCTGGAGCTTGGTATGCTTTGTACCAGCCGTGATTGCTGATTGTACCAGACGGGCTCCATTTGTGTTGTATTTTGTAATCTCTCATTTATTCAAGTGATCCGTTGAAAATCCTAAGTCTAACAACTTAAGTAGAGGATTAATCCTATTGTTTAGTGTTTTTCACAACCTTTGGGGCCAAACCTCTCTAAACATCTTCTCCCGTGTTCTCGCATTTCTTCATATTTGGTTGAGACTTCTTTAGCTCATTTTACAGCTATTATTTGAGCTATAACTGAACTATCTCTGATTCATCTTCATAAAGTCTTTTAGTTCACGTTTGAGCTATTCAACTGAACGAACATTAGATAATTAACCTATATTGGTTAAAGTATTAAACATATTCAGTTGTTAATCAAATAAGACATTAACTGGTTCAACTTCTGAATCACTGGTACTAACAAGATTGAGAAGTTGTCTTGTTCAAGTATTGTGCTTATATTGATTGTCAAGACTTGAGTCTTGAAGCTACAAAATACTGATTCAAGTGAGAATCATTGAAAGCTGTTAGCCACTGCTTTGCCAATTTGATATCTCTGTATGAGCTTGATAGCTTTGTGTTTTGGCTACTGAGCTAAACAAACATTGCGCAAAAACTTATATTTAGATCAATTCACCCCCCTCTTAATTTCTAACAAGTGGTACCAGAGCTTGGTACTCAAAGTTCCATTTGGTTTAACAACCAAGAGTTAAATGGTCCGATGGAGTCTCAAAATGAGACATATGCTGAGGGGGTGTCACACACTCGACCTTCGCTGCTTGATGGCTCAAACTATGCTACATGAAAAAATCGTATTGAAAAGTATTTCATATCCATAGATTATGATCTATGGGAAATTGTTATTGAAGGTGCCAAGATTCCTATGAAAAGTGAAGGTAGTACAAATATTCCTAAAGAAAGAAGCGAATATGCCAAAAGCTGGTTTCAATGAATGCAAAGGCCAAGAACATTCTGTCATGTTCATTATGTAAGAGTGAATACAATCGTGTGAGTATATGTGCCACGACTAAGGATATGTGGGAGATGCTACAAGTGACCCATGAAGGATCATCTCAAGTGTATTAAGAAAGATTAGCCCTTCTTACTCATCAGTATGAGATGTTTCAAATGAAAGAAGGAGAAACCATTAGTGAGATATACCCAAAGTTTATGGAAATCGTCAACAAGATGTTCTCTCTCGGAAAGGTTGTATCAAAAGAAGATCAAGTTCGAAAACTACTTCGATCTCTTCACAAAGATTGGATTCCCAAGGTCACAGCAATTCACGAAGCAAAGGATCTCACACACATGAAAATTGCTCAACTAATTGGATCCTTGACAGCACATGAATTGATCATGGTTTCGAGAGACGAATCAAGTCACAAGGAGAAAGACATGGCTCTAGAAGTAAATTCAGAATGTGTCTTTCCTAGCAACAACGATGAAAATGAAGATGGAGTTAATGCAGATGTTTCCCTTCTCTGCGAGATGCTAGTTTAGCTTGCCAAAATAAAAAAAACAGCTCCGTCGGAATCACACTGAAAAAAAGCAACCTTTAAATTCAACTAACAATAGTACTACATGCTATCATTACCAAAAACCAGGTCATATCAAGTCAGATTTTCCAAAGCTAAATACTAATCAAATGGTGAAAAAGAAAATCTCTTCCTTCAAAGCTACATGGAGTGACACTGAATCTGATTCACGGAATAAAGAAGTTGTTTGTCCTGGTTTCATGGCTAACAGTCAGGTATTAACTCAATCCGACTCAAATGAATCAACTTCTAGTGAATTTGAATATGAAGGTGCAAATTACAATTTTTACTTGAAGTGCAATGAGAGTCTAGAAAACCTGAGAAAAAGGAATAAGTTCTTACAAGAGAATCTATTGAGAACGCTGAAATTGAAACAGGACCTGGAAAACAAAATTAGAGAGATGTCTAACGTGATCATTAAGGTTCAACAAGACAATAGCAATTGTGCTCATAAAATCTTTTGTCTTAATCAAAATATTCGCAAACTCAAAGCTGAAAAGTTCCACAAACCCATGCGAGTAAGAAAATATCAGCTTTGTGGCAGAATTGGGCATCTTGATATTGAATTTTGGTTTAATAAAAACAAAGGAACAAAGACAAGAAAATGGGTCTGGATAAAAAAAGGAAACAATTCTATCTAATAGTGAAGGACCCAACACAGAAAGGGTACCTGGAATTGAATTAAAATTTGCAGATGCCAGAGAGCATAACCAAAGACATCAAGTGAACACCAGATGGGTTTCGCTCCACCAAAATTCCTGATACAGGTAATGTATGTACCACTGATAACATTGAAGGCAAGATTATCAGTGGATACGTTGTGGCACTACATTTCAAAGTTGTTTTCTTGATTATTGGATTCTAAATCTTGTTGATATATGTTTGATGTTAGAAGCTTTTAGTATAAATATATGTGCTTTTGGCTAACATGTCTGTTTTAAATGGAAATTTGATCACATGATAAAATTGTTTTTCATAGCACACATCTTTCAAAGACGTCTTGCACCTGAAAATTTGTGACACAATTATTGAACCTCCACTTCCCTCTTTACATCAAAACGATTTCTTGAACATCTCCTTCAATCTAAGTAATTTGTTAAAAGCCATCACTCCTAATACATATTGGTATTGTTAGTTCCTATCTCCTATGAAAAATCTCTTTGTAAGGAACTTGAAACAAATCTACTTCTTGTGTTGCCTGTGCTTGCTCAAAACCCACTTGAAAATTAATTTGCTTCTGAAAAAAAATATGCTTTGCCGAGGATGAAAAATTGTTCATGGCCTCTTAAGAAATGAATTGGTATTTGCTCAAATTGCCATGCATTATCATGACTTCATCTTCCATGCTCAAATTAATGCCTTCAGTTGAGCTTTGACTCTTATTGTACATTCACACAAATCTGCTGGAGCATAATGCACTCACCTCCTGTGTCTATTTGGAAACCCTTTTGACTCAAATCTATCCTATAAGCTTGTATTAAAAGTTGTTACTTGAATTGCATTCTAAATGACTGGTAGTTTGCTGACAAAATGAGTTCTCAAACTTGATCCTTCAGCATGTCCTTGCTTAACATTGCCACTATCACTTTATGCACTGTGCAAAATTCAGATTGATTGATTGACTCTCTATGTACTCAAACTTAAGTGCATACCGTGACTTGCATCATATAATTGGCATGAAGGTTATCTGCTCTGAACTTTGCTCTCATCCAAGGAAAAAATATTCATACATAGATGATCATCTTGAATCATTGAACATCCAGTGTGCAGTCATTTGTGTTTCATATTGTCCTAACCATCTTTGTACCTGCATCAATCTGTCATTGTCTTGCTCCCATGTAAGTGTGAACTTAAAATCTTCATCATAAAAATCATTCAGTAAAGAATATGTCTTGTCAAAGGAATCAATCTGTGTCCTGCACATCAGCTTGTGCTTCGGAACCAGGGTGGTATCAAGATCAGGATTGGTACAAAGATAATTCAACCACCTTTGGCTAAACTAGACCAAAAGTTCTGTTTGACTGTTGACTTGATTCCAACTTTACAAAATGCTGTTGTTCACTCTCCTATATGATTACGTGTATCAAAGCTCTTCTCACACATGCCAATCATACCTACACTCAATCATCTCTAATGGGTGTAAAATCTTGACTCTTCTTGGAACATTGGTCCTTGTGCAATTTATTCTCAATCTCACATCCGGACTTCCTTTAAGAGTCCTTCTCATCTCACCTACCTAAATAAAGCTTCTTCAGTTGACTCATAGACACCATCTCTGAGTTTGAAGAACTTACCAATCTCAAACCATGGATGATAAGCTCAAAAGTTCTTACTCGTCCTCTGTTCAAACCACCTCACAATGGTCGTCTATTAAAAGTAACTTACAGTAAGCTTAGGATGAGGAAGATAGAGATACCTCTGATCTCTCTGTTCAAGCAATTGATCCGACTATCTTGTTCAAAACCGACGAGGCATTTCTTCTCTTCATTGAGGAACTTTTGGTAAGAAAGTGGAATACAGGTATGATAATCAAATTTCCTGAGTTTTACCAGTCTAGGTTGGCTGATAGATTTAATGAACTTGGATGGCTCAAATTTTTGAAAATTGATGAACCAGTCTATCCCTTGTTGTGCACACTATTCTATGGATCTTGCTCAGTTTGATAAACCAATGCTCAGTTTTTCAAAGAAATCGATGGATCTTGCTCACTTGTGAAATCATATGTGTTGGGTCAAGAAGTGTGTTTCACCACAGAGTCTATTAATATGCTTATTGATTGTCCCAATACTGATATCAAATTCCTTGAGCTGCAAAAAAATCCTGAAAATGAGTTCTTTGATTGGGAAGAAGCAAAGCTTTTATTGTAGGGAAAAAAAGACACTGAAAACTGGGAACTCTCTTCTCAAGATCTTCAGCCTCAACATGCAATACTTCTTGAAATCATCAAGTCCTCCATACTATCTGGAACATCATCCTTTGACAAGCACTTTTCTGAGCTCAAATACATCTATATATTTCTTCTTTATGCCTTTTTGAAAAATATTCCAGTTAATCTTATCATATCATTCTCCATCACATGCATTTTTGTGTCTCTCATGGTCTCAAGTTTTCTTACTTCATGATCCTCTCTCATCTCCTCAAATCCTACAAGAATATTCCATTTCCTGGAAATTGGAAGGAGAATCCTGAATCCAATAAGTTCTTTGATTCAACCATTCTCAGTCTTTTGGGCCTCAATTATGATTCATATCTGGAGTCAATAAGAAAGGTGCTCGAATGGCACTGGAGCATAAGGAACTTCTGCTACAGCTGATGAACTTTGTCTCTCCTTGAATGGTTTTACACTAATCTCTCATCACTCACAACCCGTATCAATGTCATCAAGCATCGTCGACCCTGATGACCCTTCTTGATGATGAAAGGGGAGATGCCTTGAAGATATCATGGGATGGTGATACCATTAGTTGTTTTATTCCTGTCTCATTTACTGCATGTGCTTTAACAATGAGTTGTTTATGTTTGGTTATTAACAATGTTAACACATCTATTAATACTTCAGAAACAATATTACTTTATACATCCTATACATCTTGCACTTGTATTATTTCATGCTACATGACAGGGGGAGCTTGCTACAATTTGGGAGATATACTTTTTGCACTTGTACTATTTCATGATATTTGACAGGGGGAGCTTGTTACAAGAAAAGCTTAAAGATAGGGGGAGTTTCTGCAGCACATACAATTCTCTTTCCGACAGGAGAACACTTTTTTATCATCATCAAAAAGGGGGAGATTGTTGAACATCCAAGGTTTTGATGTGATCAAAAAGTGCAACTGGAAACTCCACTAGAACAAACCGATACAGCAGATCACTTGAGAACATTTAGCCAAAAAAAATTATGCAGGTTTCGAGGAATTAAGCTCTATTACTCTTGAATTGTGAAATAACTTGAAACATCTTTTATTGAACAGGAACTCATAGTCTTGGTCAAAGATGACATACTCTCCCACTTGCCTCTATTGTTGACCAAAGCAAAACAGTCGTTGGGGTAATGTACATGTGCTAAAAAGTCTTGGGAACATAACCCATTCAGATTTTCAAGTGGTGCAACGGTCACACTCTGGAGTCTATAAAAGGGGATCCGTTTCCAACACAAAAACTGACTTTGTCCATTGCTTTGTTTGCTGCTGCTTTCTTCTGTTGACACCGTACAGAGAGTTAGTTCTCAAGAGGGTAGTGTTGTGAGAAGCTTGGAGTTTTGGAGCTTGGTCTGCTTTGTACCAGCCGTGGTTGCTGATTGTACCAGACGGGCTCCATTTGTGTTGTATTTTTTAATCTCTCATTTATTCAAGTGATCCGTTGAAAATCCTAATTCTAACAAGTTAGGTTGAGGATTAATCCTATTGGTTAGTTTTTTTCACAACCTTTGGGGCCAAACCTCTTTAAACATCTTCTCTCGTGTTCTCACATTTCTTCATATTTAGTTGAGACTTCTTTAGCTCATTTTAGAGCTGTTATTTGAGCTATAACTGAACTATCTCTGATTTATCTTGATAAAGTCTGTTAGTTCACGTTTGAGCTATTCCACTGAACGAACATTATATGATTAACCTATCTTGGTTAAAGCATTGAACATATTCAGTTGTTAATCAAACAAGACATTAACTGGTTCAACTTCTGAATCACTGGTACTAACAAGATTGAGAAGTTGTCTTGTTCAAGCATTGTGCTTATATTGATTGTCAAGACTTGACTCTTTCAGCTGCAAAATACCGATTCAAGTGAGAATCATTGAAAGTTGTTAGCCACTGTTTTGCCACTCTGATATCTCTGTACGAGCTTGGTAGCTTTGTGTTTTGGCTAAAACTTGTATTTAGATCAATTCACCCCCCTCTTGATTTCTAACATATATTATATTATATCTTATTCATATCCACATGTTTTAAGCTCATGCATTCTAGATGACTTACACACATTTATTGCGAATATTGACACTTAGTAAGGAAACAAAAATCGAATTTTCTCATATATAAATCGTCTCCTTAAATTACTAAGTTGTCTATTAGGCATGTATATAAGATGTTTTATATAATTTTGGAAAGGTGAGAAAGGATCACGTGAGATGATGTGGAAAGTGGAAAGTGAAAACTAATAGAAAATTGTGGTTTCTAATAACCTATCCACCTAAATTTCTCCAGTGTTAAAATTAGTAAATGGTGGAAGAATTTGGAGAAAGAAATAAAAGAGGTCGAAAACTACTACTAAAATAGTTATTACTTAAAGAAACTAATGTTGAAAAGACTATAAAAGACAATTGTTAAACAAGCACCCTTAAAGTGCTTATAGTTTTGAGTTTTTTTAAGCAACAAAAATAACAACACTACTTCCGAAACACCACGATGACAAGATAATCGTAGTTGTATTTGTAGAGTCGAACAAGATTAGTAGTTCTGTCATAATAAGAATAGTAAATTATATTAATTAACTATATAATCTGAATATTTTAAGAATTCATTATAAATATTTTAGGATGGCGAGCTTATAATATGTCTCGTATATTGCATCAAAACACACCCAAAAAAGGCCTATACATATATATGTGTATGTATGTATCACCTGATTTTAAGTGACGGCACAATCTTAGAACCCTTAGCCTGATAGTACCTCCTCTCCTCCTCCATAGGATACTCAACGTTCCTCTTCTTCCAGGCCGCCACCAAAACCTGAGCCAAACCCGTCAACAAACTCTGATTTGGTTTCACCTTAACGTAAAGCTTCGATCCAAGAAAGAACATAACAGCTGCAATCAACATAAGCCCGACAGGAATTCCGAAACCGATGACCCATCCAAACCTATTCTGGATATACACAATAACTGTGAGTGCTATCATAAGTGAGACTCCAACAGAGGCATAATACCAGTTGAAAAAGCTTTGTAGAATTCGTTTGTTGTTAGGGTCTTTCGGATTGTCGAACTGGTCTGCACCGAACGCGATCGAGCATGGTCGGATTCCACCGGCGCCAATAGACATGAGAGCGAATGACATGAAGAGGAAAGCGAGTTGGGACGGGTTTGGTTTGATGCAGGTTTCGGTAATTTTGCAGGGGGGTGGAGTCAACTTGCTGATTATGGCTGTTAACCATATTCCGATTAAGCCCTACAATTGATATTTGAGAATAAGAATCTGGTATAAGTTATATAATTCCTTAATTTTTCAAAGAGTAGTGCTTATTTTATAATATTTTTCCCCAAATATTTGTAGTAATTACTCTCATGTGTTATCTTAAAGATTTCCATAAAACTTTGCAGAATAAATCCTCTCAACAAAATTCTATGAAAGGTGTTAGAAGATCTTGTCTATCTCGTATTTTAGGGAACAAATCAAGCTAATTACGTAACAAATCCCTACCTTATAAGGATGTCTATGCCTATATGTTTGTCTTGGATGTAATTTTTTCTCATACAATTTTACAATGAAATCAGTAATTTCTTCCTCAAACCTCTCTTTAACATGGCATCATAGCGGAGTTTCAATCTTTGAGACTCAGCCATAAACATCATCGTCTCTAAACCTTTCCTGAAACCTAATCGGCCTAAAACCAGGTAAGAAAAACTTTAACAACCAACTATGTCAGAAATCATGAAAATTAAAACCGAACCCAACACAGATCTCTCAACTCAGATCGCAAACCTACTGAAAAATCAAACAAACCTGTCCAACCTTGATAGCTTGTCGATTGGATTCAAGCTAAACAACGGCAACTATCCGTATGGGCAAGACTGATGAAGATGGCAATTGGAGAAAGGGGATGTCGTTCGCACTTAATGGGTATCCCCGTCTCCGAATGAAACAGACCCATCATATGATCAAGATCAAAACGTATTCACGTGGATAATACAAATAATTGAAGTGAGTCTAGTGAATAATGTCTTATTGTATCCAATGGAGAAAGAATTGTGGATGGCCTCTCAACCACGTATGGCAGTGGCTCCTATCCGTTGCAAACCTTTAACCTGCATTGGAGAGCCAACATACAGAGACAGGGACACGAGAGCCTCAAGGATTTCTTGAATAAATTACAGACAATATGGATGGCACTTGATCGGAAACAACCTAACCCGATGAAGTACCAAGAGGATATCACCATATTCAACTAAATAACCCAAGAACAACGATTATATCAATTTCTTACTGGAATTGATGATCGGTATGACCCCATCAGGAGAGACCTTTTGAAATCAGAGCAAAGACCCTTAGTTGAGTCAGCTTACGCCATAATCCGGAGGGAGGCTGCCCGTCTCCAAATCTTGAAGACAGAAGCCGGCGGCGAGGGAGACGCTGCATCACAGGGCGTTGGGACGAGACTCGTTGCGCGAAGAACGAAAAAGGGCAAGACAGGTGGGGTGCGATGGTTTGATAGCTCCAGCCGCTCAGACGACAGCGCAAGTCGTCGGACATCACAGCGGGAGGATAAATCCGACTTAGTTTATTCACACTGTGGCAAACCGAGAAATACCAAAGAAGGATGCTTCGAGATTATCGGTTACCCCGATTTGTGGGAGGGTAATCACACCACCGGAGCAACGGCAAACGGAGGACAACTAAGGGATAACGCCGCTGCAGGCATCGTCGGTTGCGGCCGAGCCATCGTCGGTTGCGGCCGAGACACCGGTGCAGCCGCGGGAGAACGAACTAGGGGTGAGACCAACACCACTGGTGAAGAGGCGGGTAACAGAAACCAGGGAAGAGCCATCGCTGCCATAGGAGTAAATATCAGAGATGGAGAAGACGACATGGGTGGCGGAGGTAATGGATTTGGGACCCCAAGCCCTAATTTTGTGAAAAATGATTCTATTTCCTTGTTTAAATGTGGGAATAATGAGAAATTGCAGATCAGCCCCCCATTTTATGATACTATACAAAGAAATCCCCCAGGTGTTAAAATTGTGAATTAGACACCCAAACAGGAACACAAGGGGGCACAGGCTTATCATACGCGAACATCAACACTCTCTCAGTGGATTTTTTATTATGGAGCTATGGACACAATGAATTTTGATCCGACAGATATTCTAGAACCTGTTTCACCCAGAAAAAGTCACATCCAGACAGCTAATGGAGAATTAGCTGAAGTCGTAAAAGAGGGATCTCTTACCATCTCTCCCAAGCTGAAACTAAAAAACTGCCTCTACCCTTCTTTGTCTTGCAAGTTGATTTCCTTGAGTCATATGACAAAAGAATTGAATTGTGAGTATCTAATATACCCCTGTTTTTGCCTTGTACAGGATATTCATACGAAGGAGATCATTAGGTGTGGTACTGAGCGGGGAGGTCTCCACTATGTCAATGAAGTCAAACCCACACCCACTACTCTCCTGTCTCAAAGCACTGTTGATAAACAAATTTGGCTTTGGCACCGGCACCTTGGTAATCCTTCCTTAGGGTATTTACGTTTATTGTTTCCCACATTGTTTCGAAATAACAACATGACTACTCTAGATTGTCAAACTTGTTTAGTTGCTAAGAGTCATCGAACATCTTTTAAGTTGAACAATTCTCGAGTAGATTCTGTTTTTTCTCTGGTTCATTCTGAAGTTTGGGGACCTTCCCCTGTTTTGTATAAAGGACATTATCAGTATTTTGTGGTGTTTATTAATTATTTTTCCCGTTTGACTTGGGTTTATTTTCTTCGACATAAATCTAAAGTGTATGATACTTTTGTGGCCTTTTTCCATATGGTGCAAACTTAATTTAATCATACTTTTTTTGTGCTCCGGTCAGATAATGGGAAAGAGTATGTTTACCAGAAAATGAGTGACCTATGTCAAAAACATGGCCTCATTCATCAGACCACGTGTCCAAACACTCCCCAGCAAAATGGGGTCGCGAAAAGAAAAAACCGAACCCTTCTAGAAATCACCCGTGCCATAATAACAGAATCTCACGTCCTTACCAGATTCTGGTCGGAAGATGTTGCCACAACCACCTATCTCACAAATAGACTCCCAACAAAAATATTCTCCCACAAGACACCCTTGTCAGTACTCCGAACACAAACAAATATCCCCTCACCTCTCACCCTACCACCAAGAATTTTCGGTTGCTCGGTGTTTGTTCATGTTCCCAAAACTGACCGGAGCAAACTTGATCCTTGTGCTATTAAGTGTGTTTTTTGGGTTTATGCCACTCATGAGTACTACTACTTGACCCAACCCAGTGCTCAGGGGGATTATGATTTTCTAGAACATGAGTACTACTACTTGACCCAACCCAGTGCTCAGGGGGAGGGTAGTACTATCGAATCCCTAGGTTGTCTTGACCCAACACTTGCTGATATTCCTGTTCCTACTCATGTTCCCACTCCTGCTCTGCTGCGACTCAGTACCATCCCTGATCATACTCCTCCGGATGATATCCTACATGAGGTAAGTGAACAACAGGGCCCTACTCCACTTTATAATGGTGTTTCCACCCATGATACCTTAATTGATAATGTTGATAGTGTTGACTCTACTTCTGAAGCTGATGTGAGTGACAGGTATTCTTTGCAATAGAGAAGTACTCGACGAATACCACCCAATAGGTATTCTCCGCAGCATGTGTCACAAGCCTCGAGGTACCCTATGTGGAATATGGTAAGGGGGAGTGTCTCCCTCACTACACAGGGGTTCTTCGGGAAACTTTATATGGAACAGGTTCCAAGAACTGTTCAGGAGGCTGAACAGTCAAGAGAATGGGTATAGGCGATGGAAACTAAAATGAGTGCACTTCGGAAGAATGATACGTTGGAGAAGTGCATCCTGCTTGAAGGGAAAAAACCAGTAGGATGTCGATGGTGTTTACCATCAAACACAAATCAGATGGTACAATTGAGAGATATAAAGCTAGACTAGTGGCAAAGGGGTATACTTAGACATATGGAGTGGATTACTCAGAAACCTTCTCTCCAGTGTCGAAGATTGACACCGTCAGGGTTCTCTTGTCAATAGCAGCAAATAAAGGTCGGCCTCTTCACCAATTTGATGTGAAGAATTCCTTTCTTCATGGAGATCTAATAGAAGAAGTGTATATGGAAGCTCTACCAAGGTTCACCTCTGATTTTAAAATGGAAGAAGTTTGTAGGCTTCGAAAAATCCTTTACGGACCCAAACAATCTCCACGTGCTTGGTTCGGGAGGTTTACAGTAACAATACGGCAGTGTGGGTACACACAGAGTAACTCTGATCATACCTTGTTTCTTAAGAGAAGAGGAGACTTGATCACCTGTCTAATCATCTATGTGGATGATATGATTATCACTGGGAGTGATGCTGAAGAGATGGAGAAACTTCGAGAAAGCGTGTCCAAAGACTTTGAGATGAAGGATCTAGGGGGACTCAAGCATTTCCTCGGCATTGAGGTTCTTCGGTGGAGGTGCGATATTTTCATCTCTTAGAGAAAGTACATTATGGATCTGTTAGCCGAGGTTGGGATGATTGATTGTAAACCGATAGACACCCCGATACAAGTTAACCACAAGCTCATGATAGATGAAGATAAAGAACCAGCTGACAGAGGGAGATATCAGCGATTGGTGGGGAAATTGATCTATTTGTCTCACACTAAGCCAGACATTACATATGCTGTTGGGGTGGTTAGTCAATTTATACATCAACCTCAGATGGATCATATGGAAGCCGTAGTAAGAATCATACGGTATCTGAAAGGCACAGTGGGACACAGGATAATGTTTGGGAGACATGGTCACTTGAACATTGAAGCCTACAATGATGCTGACTGGGCAAGAAACCCGAATGACAGGAGATCCATATCGAGGTACTTCACACTGATTGGAGGGAATGTGATGACTTGGAAGAGCAAGAAATAGAAGGTGGTTGCTCTCTCAAGTGCTGAGGCAAAATTCAGAGGTGTTGGAAAGGAAATAACAGAGGTACTATGGCTCAGGAAGCTGATGACGGAGATAGGCTTCCCTCAGCAGAACCCAAGCATGCTTCAGCATTTCAGAAAACCCGGTACAGCATGATCAGACAAAACACGTAGAAGTAGATCGTCACTTCATAAAGGAGAAGCTAGATGGAGGCATCATTGAGCTACTGATAAGAATCATGAAAGCCTTGATCCGGATGAAACTAATCAACAAGAAGGTCATTTGCACAAGGGAGAAGAAGGAATCAACTTAAAATCAAAATCTAAAAGTGGGCCAATTAATTACAAGAGCTCGGGCTAAGAATATACAAGAACAAGTTGAAAGCTTAAAGTAATAAAGAAGGCTTTCAAAATTCGAGTGAAAAGACCTTCAATATTTTTATAGCTGATTATTATGTAATTTAAGCTTTATTTATGTATTTTTGGGCCTAGGTTATTATATTGTTATGTTAGGCTTTTCTTTTTAAGGCTTGTAGCTGATTTTGGGCATGTTTTACCCAAGTTTTTTAGGGCTCTTTAGATAGTGGCGAGATTAGAGTGTCTCTTAGTATTCCAAACATTCTCTTTTATATTTAGGAGTGTATGATACTTTGTAATAGTAACCAAAAATGTAGATTTTCAATTGAGAGAATTTTCTCCAACTTGTTCTTCTTAGAACATGATGAAAACTCAAGTGCAATCACTTGAAATTTCGACTTTGATAATATTGGTTTCTGGTTCTTTATAGTCACGGGGTCAATATTCCCTTTGATAGTATTGGTTTCTTGCTCGCATAGCAATGGGGTCAATATTCGCTTGATAATATTGGTTTCTTGCTCGTATAACAATGGGATCAATATTCCCTTTGATAGTATTGGTTTCTTGCTCTTATAGCAACGAGGTCAATATTACTTATTTCAGCCTTATTTGGACGATCCGGGATTTTATTTCCAACCTATTGACGACGGGTCTCACGACGGGGTTCGTTGAGGTTCGCATCAGCTACCGTTTGTCAAGTCAGAAGACAAGTTGGCAGACATCCTCATAAAGGCCATCTCCCCCCAAGTATTCCAGAAGGCGCTAGACAAGTTAAGAATTGGGGATCCCATTACTTAAATTGAGTGGGAGTGTTAGAAGATCTTGTCTATCTCGTATTTTAGGGAACAAATCAAGCTAATTACGTAACAAATCCCTGACTTGAAGGGATGTCTATGCCTATATGTTTGTCTTGGATGTAATTCTTTCTCATATAGTTTTACAATGAAATCAGTAATTTCTTCCACAAACCTCTCTTTAACAAAATGAAACCTTGGTTTCTCCCTAAAACCTAATCCGACATACTAAAATAGCTCATATTTGTACATCAATATATATAGCATTTATAATTGGCGGTGCCTGAAGTAGTTTAGCCAGACAGAAAAGAGAATTACTGTCGTATGCTACATGACTTGCATGCTAAATTCATTCACATTGGAACTTGAAGTAGTTGAACATGATATTAAAATGATAAAAAAAAAATGAAAATTAACATTATTGACGCAAACTTATTAACTTATTGTTGAAAGCTAATTAGTAATTAATTAATGTCCCAATTTGCATGTACGCCCGGATAGAGATATAATGGCCGGCAGAAAAAAAAAGTTTAGGCAGTGACAAAGATAATCTCACCATAAGCGTAATAATTGAGGCGACAGAAATGACCAGGAATCGTCCAAAGTACGAATCAGAAAGAAAAGCTCCCAAGATTGGCATGAAATTGGAGATGGCTCCCCATATGAACAAAACGCTTGTTCCACCGGCAAGGCTAAAATGATATGATTTCATCAAGTACAGAATCATATTTGGGAGAAGCCCATATCCAGCTATCTTCTCAAATGCCTCGTTTGCTGTACCATTAACATACAAACGAAAACCCCCAAAAAAGAAAAATTCATATGCAACATCAACTCCGAGTTAAAAACCCAAGTCATTCCGAGTTACAAAATTCATATGCAACATTAATTCATATTCAATTTTATTGGTTCTGAATTTGAATTTTTCACTTAAAAACCCAAGTCATTCCGAGTTACAAAATTTAAAAAACAAATAAGAAAAGGGAAATTGGTAGCAATTTATATTCTATTTTCTAGCCCATTATTAACCAAACTTATGCAAATATGATAATTTTCCATCGCAAAAATAATATTAGACCCATTTTGACATAAAGTTTAACCATGGAGTTCCTAGTCATATCTATAACATAAAAAATATTGTAAAAAAGGAATAATCTGACCAAATTCACCCATATATACATAGTTAATATATAGATAGATAGATAATTGAACCTATAATATACATTTAAAGATATAACAATATGGATATAAGATGATATCCACACTACAAAACAAAATTTCTCTTAAATCTAGCATATAACAGTTAAGTATTATGTATAACACACCACCAAAAAGTAAAACTTTAAAAATCTCCGTAGATCACTTATAAGTATCAACAAAATTAAGATCTTACCTATGATGAAGGGCATGGTACGGAGGCCTCCTTTACGCCAATTGGCTTTCTTAGGAGTACTCTTTTTCTGTTCTGAAGTTTTCATCTTTAGTCTCTCCAAAGAAAAATAATAATAATAAAATGAATATTGTAAACTACAAATTTCTCTGTGCAAAGAAACCTGACTATATGGAGAAACAATGGTGTTTTTTCCTTCAATTTCTGGACCGGAGGAAACTAGAGTATGTAGCTACATATGCCTGTTTTATTTTGCGTTTTGGATATTTTAAGCTTTAGAGCGGTTTTGTCTTCTTAATGTTCCTTTTCATATTGAATATTTAAGTTCAGATATTGTTTTTGCATTCGAGAATCATAACACTTCATTAATTATCTATTGGCTAGCGACAAGAGCTATTTCATTGTATGAGTTCCCTGTTCATGATTCCCGTGGAAAACTAAGCTAGCACTAAGCAACAATAAGAAAATATATCATTTTATTTCTTGTTTTGTTCTTACAAGAAATATATATAGAGAGAGTGAGAGTGAGAGAGAGATTTATATATATTAATTTCAATTCAAGAATTTTTTAATTGGAATTCAGGATTTCCGCAACTAAATATTGATAAGAAAATAAAAAATGGACAGATTTCCTAACAAATTCAACGATTAAACAACATGGGCTAGAAATTTCTGATTGTAGCTGAATTACTCTTGAATATAAAAAGTCTATATTTCAGGAGACAATATTTGGATTTAATTAATAAAAAAATTCTATATATTTTTTAATAACAAATTTTATTATGTATTACATAGACAAATCATCAAGTACAAGTTTTTCAGCATATGACGAAATGTCAGAATCTCCTAAGCAAGTTGAAATTGTATTCTTAGCAAGAGCGGATGAACTACATACACAGTTAGTCTCACGCTAAATATAAGTAAATATACATGCATTGAAAGTACTAACTAAAGACCGAATGTTTGAAATAATAATTCCTATGTTAGAGTAATCATTGTTCAAAGAGTTTATTTTGTAGATGAAGTTTAAGCCGTCTCCTTGCAACACGATATATGTCCATCCGAGATCTCTTCATAATGTAATAGTCGCAAGGTCGGTAAAAGCTTTCAGCATCACTGGTATCAGCGAAAGTCTCTTTTGAGCTTCCTCCCATCCACTATATAGTTCTGTTGAATTCCTAGCAACCATGCCCACTCCAATTTTTGAATTGTAGCGCCTAGAACGGTGTGCCACCACATTCCTTATATTAGGACCCAATACGTATACGAAATGAGAATCTATATACACGTACAAGTCATATCAAACAGGAGATTGATGGACTCGCACCTAAACTATGCATTACCTAGACTCGGAATTATAGTGTACAACAAAATAGAGAATGCAAAAGCATGAAACGATCAAATCATCACATCGTAAACATGTGCACAGGTTAACCTAGCATAGATACCTATCCCGAGTCAAAAATATAATAACACAAAACATGTAGCACCCCGCACGGTGGGCACCATATCCCCCGCACCAAAGCCCAATGCACATACGAAATGGGAAGTCCGTACATGAACCAAGCAATGGTGAATGGGAGACAGACTGTAGCACCTATATCGATAGGCGCCACATCCCCCACACCAAGTATCCAATCCACATATGAAATAGAAATTCATACATGAATGAAACACGTGGTGAACAGGTGACAATAAAAGAACCCTAGCTAAGTGGAGCTAACCCTTGAACCAACAATCACTTAAAAGACAATGCATATCAACAGGAAGCGAAAGCAACGAACAATTCTACTACGTAGTGAGCAAAATACAATACGATTATTGCCATCACGGACTAACACCAGCAAACTCCAAAATGGAATATATAATCCCTAAAAGAACCCTTACTATTCATTTAATACTCATCTACCATCAAATAGGTGTTGGAAAACACAGAGTTTGCACAGCGGAATTTTAAAAAAAAAGTTTAAAAGCTAATCGTTAAACTTGCAATGTTCGTTTCGAATGTAAGAAGGGTTACAATAAACTTACGAGGATTGAAGCTTTCCAGTGATGTTGATACCGCCTATCAAACATCCTTAGTGCCCTTGAACGGTCCTCGAATAGATCCCAATTTAGGTAATCCTCCAAAGCGTATCCACACCAGTCCTAGATCACGATCGAGATATTGAGAATGCTAGTTCTCTGGCTTGTGTTTAGGCTAGGATTTACTTTGAAAACTTTTCTTTTGATTTTCTCAAAAATAATTAACGATTCAAGGACGTTGGTCTAAAAAGTAAGAGAAGCACCGCCACTAGTATTTATACTAGTGGGGCTCGAACCCCTTAGGGTTTCCATGAACTTGATGGACTTTAATTTCTTGCTCACTAATTAACTAATTAATTATTATCTTTTAATTGAAAATAAGGTCTTAACTTATTCTCCAAGGTCATGCAAGAGATTCTTCTCTCTCCTACAATAGGGAGTCTGACTTTTCAACCTTTATCTAGCATAAAGTCAAAAATTAATTTATTTAATAAATGACTTAATTCAGAATTAATTATTTATTGGGTTAATTATTTTGAGATTGGGCTTAACAATTAATTTTTAATTAATTAAAAGATCAAAATTAATTAACTAACAATTTAATTAATTAATCTAGAAAAGAATTCACGTGTGAATTAAATGTATGTAGCACCCCGCACTGTAGCACCCCAAGCGGTGGGGCACCACACCCCCGCACTATGACCTGACACGTGTACAAAATGGAAAGCGAACGGGTGACAAACAAAAATTCAACCTATGCTAGGCGGAACGTAAACCCTGAATTTCAAAATTAAAACATGAAATTAGTGTAGAAGCGGAAGCATTCAAATCAAATTAGATCATGCAAGAACAATTGACGGGTTCAACTAGCATAAATACCTAATCCCGAAATCAAACATAAATCATAAATCAACGGGTTCAACTAATCAGGAAAACCTGTCCTAACCTGTCCCGAATTCCATACATTTAAATCATAAATGCAAACCTGCCCAGAACATATCTTATACAGAATTTACAAATCATAATTCAGAACAAAATACTGAACAAACTTAAATGAACAGACACGGACTCAACAGACACTACACACCACCGCCTAGCACGAACTCCAATAACCTGAACCTTCAACTAAAAACATAAAGGGGAGGGGTCAGTGTAACGCCCCAACTTTTCCATATTTTAGAATGACGTATGTGTTTATCTACTTGTGTGAATTAATTGGTTATATGTGTTTTATTTAAGTAATTTTATTATATGATTGTTAAGTATGTGATTAATTTAAATATATGAAATATTTGAATTGGAATTTATACGACTACTTGAACTACTTACGCATGCGTGATTTGTTTGCATGTCGTTTTTATATGATTTGAATTCGAAAATTCGTGAAAATTTAATATGTTGGAGATATATGCGTTATGAATGTGTATTTATGCTCGTTTCATGTTTTCGGATTCATTTAATTAAGTTTTGAATTTATTTTGTTCTTGGAATCCAAATCGGGGGCTAACGAGCAATTAGCGCACCCTTGGTTGAATTTCAATGCATGTCATATGGATGTAATATTGTAATTTAATTTACTCTTTTCAAATGATTAATCAAAGACTTTAGAAAAACTCATTAAAACTGTTTTATTTTTGTTCAATTTAATTCCTTTCGGAAACTCAAGGGAATAATCTATTCAACGTATCCTTCTATTTTTGTTTTATTTTTATTGTGTCTTCTTAGAAAACGAATCTTGTGGTATTGGGAAAAAAAGAAAAATGCAATTTTGATATATCTAATGCTAATTGTGCGAGAGTGAGTACCACTATTCTTACTTATCTAATTTTAATTTTTAAATGAGAAAATTATTAAAATCGTCCCGTAAAGTGAGTCACTTTTAGTTTTGGTCCCAACAGTTACCAATATCTCACTTTTGGTCCCATAAAGTGGCATTTGTCTTAATTTTGGTCCCATTGACCATTTTCCGTCTAAGTTAACGTTTGACCGTTAAAAAAATTACTTTTTAGCCCTTTTACTTCTTTTATGTTTTCAAAACTACCCCAAACTATTTAAATTGAATATTTTCATCCCAAAGAAAATAAAATATTATATTATATTATATATAATATATAATATATATGTATTATATATTATAATACGTATATACACATATATAATACGTGTATATATATGACATATGTATATATAATATATATATATATATATATATATATATATATATATATATATATATATAATATACATATATATATATAATACGTATAATATAATATAATATATATATATTATATGTGTATATACACATATATGATACATAAAACATATATATACGTACATATATACATATAATATATATATATATATATATTATATGTATATATACACATATATGATACATTATATATATATATATATACACATATATGATACATTTAACGTATATGTATATATACACATATATGATACATTTAACGTATATATGCATACATATATAATATGTGTATATATATATATATATATATATATATATATATATAGATAGATAGATAGATAGATATATAAAATATATATTTTAACGGTAAAAGTAATTTTTTTTAATGGAGTAAAAAGTAACTTTTTGAATAAAATAGGGTAAAAAGTAATTTTTTTTAACTGTCAAACGTTAATTTAGACTGAAAATGGTCAATGGGACCAAAATTAAAACAAATGCCACTTTATGGGACCAAAAGTGGGACATTGACAACTGTTGGGACCAAAACTAAAAGTGACTCACTTTACGGGACGATTTTGATAATTTTCTCTTTTTAAATTTTTTAATGTCATACAATATTAATACTTTTTTTTGATCTCTCAGAGTTTCCCCCACCCAATTGAGTGAAGAACTAATCTCCCGAGGTAGCTGAAAGTGCACCAATTGATTGAAGAACTAATCTCCCGAGGTAGCTGGAGGCGCGCTTATTGCGGGGACCTCTCCCAACGTAGTTTTTTACATCCACAAGGTTCGAACCCGAGACCTTGCTTAAGTGAACTCAAGCCCCTATCCACTTGAGTCAACTGCCCGTTAGTCATACAATATTAATATTGTTGTTACTTTTTTTTGGATGAAATTTATGCTGCACGAGTACTTTTAAATATATCATTTTGTCGTGTCTGACACTCATCATGTGGGAAATTCAAGAAAAAATATGTATCGCCGTATCCGTATCGTGTCGTGTTCATATCACTATGTCCGTATCGGTTCATCATAGGATGAAACGTTCACGTGCACCATCAGTAGGTCATATAAATTGTTTTTAAGCTGCGTTTATTACCTTTATAACCATACTAGTTTAGTGGACCGCGCATTGCGCGGTAAATATGTTCCCCATCAAAATAACTAATTATAATATAAAATCGAACACACAAGTCATCACATTTTCACGGCATACAGGATTGAAGACCAAGGGTGTTCTGTTCTCATGCAAACGAGGGGTGTGGATTTGGAAATTGTTAAGATGGGGTGACAGGACCTCCCCATCTTCAAAAAGAGATTAGTATACTCGAACAACATGAATCAGAGGTCTGCCTAATTATAGAAGGAGTTCTAGGACTAAGGAAACTATTTCTCAAATCAGCATCTGCATCTCGAGGAAGCGAGCTATCCATGTAAGAAGCACCCAATCTGTACATCTGCACCCATAATAATGAAGATGGTAACTTCACCGAAAACCTAGTGATTTGCATGGCCTGAGTAAGCTTCACTGAAAATCTAATAAAGGTTCCATAAATCTCAGACGGAATGTACCTGCATATACACGATGAAAAATGAGTAATAGATGAAAGGAAATGATTATAAATAAAGGTGATGAAAAATGAGTAACAGATCAAAGGAAAGGATTATCAACAAAGATAATGACCAATTTATATTGTGTAAGTGCAAAAAGAGAGGTACCAAAGTTGATCACCAGTTCCATGAGCATCTCCTACATTTATATGGTGAAAAGTAGTCACACATATAACATGCCAAAACTGTTAGAGATTACGGCTAATTAGTCGGGATTTGTTTCCTTAGTTAGCAGATTATAATCACTGTACATATCTCTTCCTTAGTTGTAGGAACTTGTATCGTTATATATTGTACTCCTGTTGTAACCAGTTTGGACATTCAGAGCAGGTTAATCGTTCATAATTTTTTCGACGATTTTTCGGGCTCATCATCTACCGCCATGACCAAACCACGCTCAGACCGGCGACCATCGGAGGAGGCGGAGTCCTCACAGCGTGATGGCAGCCAAACACAGTGCAGTCACTGCCGGAAACCGAGTCACACAAAAGAGCAGTGTTACGAGGTGATTGGTTTTCCGGAAGGATGGCCGAGCAAATACAGGACCAAAAGCATGGGAAAACAGAGGCGGGACGGCGGCGGCGGCGCCTGCAGGGCCGCCATAGCCACCGTCGCTGAGAAAGAAACTGAAGGAAATGGCGAAATTGGTTTCGCCTTTGAAGCACCGGCGGCAAAACAGCAGCCACCGGCATACTTTCAGAACCTACCAGGGGTGTTTACTCAGCAGAGAACAGGGGCGACGGACTTACAGCGGAAGCCGCCACCAATGAAGCTTTTCCGGTCGCCACAGTCGGCGATTTCTCAGCAGCATACTGGGCCGACAAAGCTTCAGCAGCAACCGCCGCCAGCGGCGGTTCTACATTAGCCATAGACGGAGTCTTTCCAACAGGGAACCGTCGCGGCGGCGTTTCAGGCAAAGGGAGATTTCCAGCGGAGATCACTGGCGGTGAACCCAGCGCCGCCGGTCATCGGGAATTTCGGTGGAAGAGGTCATGCGGCGGAAGAAGATACAGAGATGAGGGTTTCTCTTTCTTCAATCAACAAAATGAAAGAGACGGCTGATAAAAAAGGCACTAGGGTTGGGAATTTGCAATCCCAACCCTATTTTAATAATACTTTGTGATTTGGTCCCTCTAGTTTGGAGAAACTACAAATTAGTCCCTATAGTTTGGAAGGGCTACAGATGAGTCCTCAAATTTCTAAATCTTGGCAGAACAGTCCCCCATATGTGAAAAATGTGCAGAATGACCCCCCAAAATGCGGAAGTGCCTATACAACCCAAGGACCCAAGCCAGCCGAGTGGATCCTTGATTGTGGGGCCACCGATACCATGACTTATGACCATAATGACTTGGTTACTGTGTCAAAATCTACGAGACCAGCTATTCAGTTTGCTAACGGGGATCTATTGTCAGTTCAAGGCACCGGAACAATTGATATATCTCCTTCCTTAACCTAAAAAAATTGTTTATATGTTCCCAGTTTATCATGCAAGTTGCTTTCTGTTAGTCATGTTACCCAGGAATTAAATTGCGTTGTAGTGATCTATTCTGGTTTCTGTCTTCTGTAGGATATTCAGTCGGGGAAAGTGATTGGGCGTGGCACTGAACGTGATGGTTTGTACTATGTGGATGATCTGGCTCAAAACGGAACTGCAGCGCTGGCTCACGGGACCGTTGAGAGGCAACAGTGGTTATGGCATCGTCGGTTAGGTCACCCATCGGTTAGCTACTTGCATTTACTTTTTCCAAGTATTTTTCCGTCTAGAAGTCAGAGTCAGTTATCCTGTGAGACTTGCATCCTAGCTAAGAGTCATAAACAGTCATATCACTATTCTGGAACCCGTGTGAGTACAACCTTTTCCCTTATACATTCAGATGTCTGGGGGCCAGCTCCGTATACGGGTTCTCACTCTGGTTTTCGTTTCTTTGTATTATTTGTTGATGATTGCTCGCGCATGACTTGGATATATTTTTTGAAACACAAATCAGAGGTTTTTTCTAAGTTTGTCGAATTTTATAACATGGTCCAAACTCAGTTTAATGCCAAAATACAGATTCTTCGGTCAGATAATGGGGGGGAGTATGTTAATTCCAGCTTTAAACAGTTTTTCTCAGAAAAGGGTCTTGTTCACCAAACCACCTGCGCTCATACACCTGAACAAAATGGGGTTGCTGAACGTAAAAATCGGATCCTCCTTGAAATTGCTAGGGCCATTATGTTTGATGCAGGTGTTCCTAAGTCATTTTGGCCTGAAGCTATTGCCACAGCTGTTTACCTCCTCAATAGATTGCCCACTAAGATTCTTGATCTTAAGACACCTCTCTCTGAACTCTCCCGATATGTTAGTATTCCCACACCTCTGACTCTGCAGCCTCGTGTCTTTGGGTGTTCAGTTTTTGTCCATATCCCTAAACAGGAACGTACTAAATTTGACCCGTGTTCAGTTAAATGTGTTTTTGTTGGGTATGGGGTCAATCAAAAAGGGTATCGTTGTTATCACCCATCCACACGACGCCTGTATACCACCATGAACTGTAACTTCCTAGAAACCGAGTTCTTCTACCACACCCAACCTAGCGGTCAGGGGGAGCAGTCTATAGATCCACTAAGTTGGGTGTTATACTCCACTATGCCAGATCCGGACCCAAAAGATCCAGTAGGCGGGACCACCGAGCAGACATCTCCCACAGTTCAGCCCCTCATGTCAGCACCGGTCCTAGGATCCGAACCACTGAATGTTCCTGAGGTAACCCTTGAAACTTCCTCATTTGATAATAATTCTGTTGGTACTATTGATAATCTGCACATAGAGGAGTTACAGGATCAAGAGAGACAGGTTCAGGAACAGTTACAGGATCAGGAAAGACAGGTTCAGGGGGAGCCCACGGGGAGTGACCGGTATGTCCTTCCACCACGGAGTAATCGGGGAGTGCCTCCAAAGAGGTATGAACCGGAGTATGAACCCAGAAAATCCTAGTATCCGATTGCTGATTTTGCACAGGGAAAGCTAACAGTGACAGCTAGAGCATATTCAGCAGCAGTATACGCTGATGTGCTTCCTAGAACAGTTGAAGAAGCTCAGAAGAAGGATGAGTGGAAGTCGGCCATGAAAACAGAGATGATGGCCCTTGAAAAGAACATGACTTGGGAAAGGTGCAGGTTGCCACCAGGGAAGAGACCGGTAGGTTGCCGATGGGTGTTCACCATCAAACATCGGTCTGATGGGTCCATTGAGCGGTACAAGGCTAGATTGGTAGCCAAGGGGTATACACAGACGTACGGAGTGGATTATTCAGAGACTTTTTCTCCAGTTGCTAAGATTGACACTATCAGAGTCCTTTTCTCCATAGCAGCTAATCAGGATTGGCCTTTGAATCAGTTTGATGTGAAGAATGCCTTCCTACATGGGAAGTTGGAAGAAGAAGTATACATGGAGCCTCCACCAGGATTCTCTGAGCAGTTTTGTGCAGGGGAAGTATGTAGGTTGAAGAGAGCACTCTATGGGCTCAAGCAGTCACCGAGAGCTTGGTTTGGGAGATTCACAATTGCTATGAGAAAGTATGGGTTTAAACAGAGTAATTCGGACCATACTTTGTTCTTTAAGAGGAGGGGTGAGTTGGTAACCTGTCTTATCATCTATGTTGATGACATGATCATCACTGGGAATGATCTTGAGGAAATTAAGCATTTGAGGAAAAATTTGTTTGAGGAGTTTGAAATGAAGGATTTGGGGGAATTGAAGTACTTCTTAGGGATTGAGGTACTTAGGTCAAGGTGGGGAATCTTTATTTCCCAACGGAAGTACGTACTTGATCTGTTAGCAGAGACAGGATTACTTGACAGCAAACCAGCAGGGACTCCTATCGTTGTGAATCACGGGCTAAGGATAAAAGAAGATGCAGAAATGGTTGACCGGAGCCGATATCAGCACCTCGTTGGGAAGTTGATCTATTTGTCACACACGAGGCCTGATATTGCCTACGCAGTAGGCGTGTTAAGTCAGTTTATGCACCGACCTCAGCAGGATCATATGGAAGCAGCACTTAGAGTAGTCAAATATCTCAAGTAGACTCCCGGGAGAGGAGTGTTATTCCAAAAGCACGGGGATCTATCCGTTGAGGCTTATACAGATGCAGATTGGGCCGGAAATCAGGATGATCGGCGCTCCACTTCGGGTTATTTCACCACTGTTGGTGGCAATCTTGTCACGTGGAAGAGCAAGAAGCAGAAGGTAGTTGCATTATCCAGCGCAGAGGCCGAGTTCAGGGGTATTGCACGAGGACTGGCAGAAGTTCTGTGGTTACGAAAGCTCCTTGAGGAACTTGGATTTCCAGTAAAAGAGAAGTGTCGTTTGTGGTGTGATAGTAAGGCGGCGATAAGCATCTCAGAAAACCCAGTTCAGCATGACCGAACAAAGCACATAGAAGTGGACCGACACTTTAAAAAGGAAAAACTCGAAAGTGGGATCGTAACGTTTCCGTTTGTGCGGTCAGAAGATCAGTTGGCCGATATTCTCACTAAGTCTGTTACTGAGCGAGTTTTTTCAGACGTTCTTAGCAAGCTAAATGTGTGTGATGCCACAGTCAGCTTGAGGGGGAGTGTTAGAGATTACGGCTAATTAGTCGGGATTTGTTTCCTTAGTTAGCAGATTATAATCACTGTACATATCTCTTCCTTAGTTGTAGGAACTTGTATCGTTATATATTGTACTCCTGTTGTAACCAGTTTGGACATTCAGAAATCAATGGAATACAGAAAATTTCTAAGTCTAAATTCTAACTAAAACATAAGTTGCACTACCAATATTTTGACCATACAACCTTCCACAAGCCAGCTAAAGCAAAATAATAATGTAATATTACAAATATGCCAGTACAAATAAGAACTTTTCATCACCAAACTTTTACTTTCAGTATATACAACTGACAAACAACTAATTGCAACTCCAACTACATATAATTTTGCGGTCCCTCGGAGGTCTCTCATGTTCTTCAATCTCCAACAACCAGACCACCAGTTTTGATTAAATCATTTTGCAGGATAATTGATAGGCCAAAACTAACACATAAATCCAGATTCCAGAATAAACTCTGGGACACCCTGAATTTATTCATATAACAAGAAGAGGTTGGTCTTTAATGAACTTTGAAGGTTATATTCTTCAGAATTTTGGATAATTCTTTCAGTCTGTTCCAAGCTTATTTCTTCATGTTGTTTCAGAAGAGAGGTGATGACTCAGTCCATTTTGGTTACGTTCGGATAGTCAATTTCCGAAAAATGGAAGGAAATGGCCAAGAGAAGTGTATAGCAATCTAAATTTGCCTGGTTTAGCATAGGGATAACGGAAGTGGTGGAATTCGTTGATACAGAAGGTAATTGTTAATGTAGCAGTTTAAGAAAACCAGCATGTTTAGTTTACACATTTTGAGAGCATATTCACAGAGTTTTTAAGAATGGTTTATACATGTATTGAAAATGGACCATTTGCTTTCTATATTATGACAGTGTACTCAACATTTTCAGAAAATGCAATGAAAGTGGCCAAACCAAATGTGTTTTAGACTTTCAATCTCTGAAAAAACGCAAATGTTTTTGACCAATCGGCTCGGACACCAGACCAAACCGAAAGGTACGTATGGTGAGCCTAGCTAATAAGAAGATTGAATTCGAAAATTGCGAGAATTTTTTTTTTCTGGAGTAGAGAAAGTGGAGAACATATATATGTGCGAGGACGGGCAGAGAAGAGGCTGTGGAGACATTGAATCGAAATGTGAAGGAGATATTTACTTTGACGGAGTGGGCTGCGGCGGCGGAAAGAGACTTTAGCGGCAGCCTGCTGCGTGATGTGGGAGGTGGGAAGAAGTCTGAATGAAGAAGACACCTCATACAAGGTAAAACAGTTGATTGTAGTCTGATGGAAGACACCTTATACAAGGTAAAATAGTTGAATGTTACAATCATACGACATGGTTTTGGTGGTGCGAAAGGGAATAATATGTTGTAATTTAAATTTTTGTAACCAGCCGACAAAACCGTACAATTACGGCTCTTATATATATACTGTAAAGTGTAATAATAGTGTGATATATATATATATATATAGAGAGAGACATGCATTACTTTGTGATATATATATATATCTAGAAACCCTTTCGCATATTTCTTTGACCTAATATATATACACATTTTCAGGTTGTATCTCAGACGATTTTTTTTTTTTTTTTAATTATTACAATACAAAGGCTGTATAGTAGTGGAACAAACTTAATATGTTCCGTAATGTTCATATTTTTTTTATACTTAAATCCCATGAATTTGGAAGGAAATAGAAATGCATCAACTATCAGTCTGAATGAAGGGGAATTTTTACTGAATCTCCAGATTTTGCTCAAAAAAGGGTAACATATGGAAATTCCAATAATTAAAGCTAAATATGTGATAAGAAAAAGACTTGATGTATGGATTTAAAAAAAACAAAATACCAAATTATAAATCAGATTGAGACCAGCATCTATTAGGTTTAATTAGTACAGTTTATGCACCTACAGAACACCATACAATGCAACTACAACCAACAAAACCAGTCTATAGAAGCAAATACATCAAAGACTGACTTACCAGTGTCCTGTATGAAGTCATGACATACTAGCATTTTTTGAACTTAGGAAGAACCTCCTTCATTTACTAAATATCGAATCAATTTTTATTTTCCAAGGAGGAATAACACGGAAATCACTTAGAAAAATTCTTAATAGCAAGATCAGATGTGTGTTACGACCTCTTTGACCATACGAAATGATAATTTAGGATTTTTAATACTGCTTACTCAAAATTTTGACTCTTAAAATCTATAATGCTGAAGATAGGACCATATTTAAAGATATAATGCCAACACAGCCAAGACATCCAAAGAAAATAAGAAAAAGAAACAATAAAACGAGTACTGACCAGTGAACAAAGAATTCAGCAATGGCACAACCAACGGGAGTTCCCCTAAGCACAGACTCAAAGTTTGTGGCATTTAATTCCACAGCATAATCTGGCTTTTCAGCTCTACTGTCGTTAATTGATTTCAGAAGCCAATGAGATCCAACTGCAAACGTAGTTGAGACCAGAACCGTCGGCCGCAGTGACGCTTTGTTGCTACCAAAAAACATTCTAACAAGTAACAAAGCGAGAATGGTTGCAGAAGACATGGAATTTTAGTTATGAAAAATACGATTTTTCTCTTACATATATGTATTATAAAACATAGGAAATCAAACAAGATCCATAACAATTGCATTTGATGCCGTAAACTACATAAAAAAGAGAT
The DNA here is from genome assembly GCA_037501455.1 of Lantana camara. Taxonomy (NCBI): domain Eukaryota; kingdom Viridiplantae; phylum Streptophyta; class Magnoliopsida; order Lamiales; family Verbenaceae; genus Lantana; species Lantana camara. The sequence goes on along the minus strand of CM074860.1, from coordinate 93,513,710 downwards.
ATGAAGTCAATGAATTCCAAAAGCTCCAAATAAATCAGGATAGTCCGCATTAAATAAATTATCCGAAAGCTCCAGAAGAAAGTATCATTTGGGATTGAAAAATAGGAGATATAAACAAAAAACATGTGAAACGGGTCGAAACTATGTTCAAAACCAACCAAAAGGGTCTAAAATGGGTCACACGAGTTCAAACTAAATAAAACATGTTTGAAAATGAGTGAAACGGGTGCCAAATGGGTGAAAAAAGGTTAAATATAGGTTGATATGATGAAAAATAGATGTAATGGGTTTAAAACATGTGCTATGGGTCAAAAACGAGTCCAAAAAGGGCCAAATAGGTCCAAAACGGACCACACAAGTCCAAAATACGTCGAGTTGGTTGAAATACGAGTGGAACGAGTCTAAAATATATCGAATAAGTTAAAAAATGGTAGAAATGAGTCCAAAGTAGGTCGAATGGGTCGAAAAATGGTTGAAATATGTTCAAAACAGGTCGAACAGGTCGTAAAACTATTAAAACAGGTCCGCAATGTGCAAAATAGGTCTAAAACGGGGCCAAACGCTTCAAAAAGGGGGTAAAACGGATCCAAAATATGCCGAAAATGAATAAAACGGGCTAAATAAGTCCAAAATAGGTCGAACTTATCGAAAAACGATTGAAATAAGTTCAAAATAGGTCGAACGGATCAAAAAACGATTGAAAAGGATCGATAATGTGTAAAATAGGTTAAAAATTGGTCAAACGCTTCAAAATGGGTCAAATGGGTCCAAAATATGTCAAAAATGAATAAAATGATTGAAATAGGTCCAAAATAGATCGAACGAGTTGAAAAACAGTTGAAATAGGTTCAAAATAGGTCGAATGGGTCGAAAAACGATTGAAACAGATCGATAATGTGTGAAATAGGTCAAAAATGGATCAAATGCTTCAGAAAGGGGTGAAACGAGTCCAAATAGGTCGAACGGGGTCGAAAAACGGAACAAATGGGTCAAACGGATCTAAAATAGTAAATTGGATCGAAAATGGGTCTAAAATAATTTTTATATGTCTAGATAAATGTATTTGAAATAGTAAGACAAAATTAAAATAATTAGTATTTTAAAAAAAAAAAATTTGGATAATTATGGGTTTGGATACGTTTTGGGTTTAGACCTGACCCAAACCCATTTACAAATGAGTTATGGGTTTGGGTTGGATTTGGATAAAATTAAATAACTTTGGATTTGGATGATAAATATTGAGGTATGGGTTGGATAAAATCCACCCATTGCCAGGCCTAGCCATAGTTGCATCCTGAGCTTTAATCATGAACGCAAAACCCATGATCCCATATTCCAATTCCCTTCGGCGTCGCACCACTCCGCCTGCAGCAGCTGAGTTGTTTGCAGCAAAAAAACTGCCGCCTACATTGAGCTTAACCCATCCCGGAGCAGGTTTCGTCCACTCATTGCAAGGCGAACTCTTGATACTAGTTTACCCTTTTGCATCTCAATCAGGTCCGAGATTAAGCGTTCGTATTATTCAGAGTAACACCAAGTGGTTCGCGCTTACCTTGATACTCCCATTTGTTACGGTGTTTCCATAAAGCCCAAATTCCTGCTATGAACGTCCATTTCCATTCTGATTCAGGCACTAGATTGTTCATAATCTGCATTTTCCACATGTTGGTAAACCATCCCTCGTCCTCTATAGCTTGAAATCTCGCCCAATCCTCTTTGTCCACCACTTTCCTCCGCATGATATTAGCAGTAGGGCAAGTTTTAATGTTAGTCTCTCTCAGTGGCGGAGGGGTACAATTGAACCCCCCTCAATTTTTTTATTTTTTTTATTATTATATAGATATATGATATATGTATATGTGATCTTATGGAAATTTTCACTCACCAAAGTTAAAATGAAATTCAGTAAGGGTCACTTGTTATTTTGATTTTAGTATTATACTTTGATCAATCCTCCTAAAAAAAGATTTTGGCTCCGCCACTAGTCTCTCTGGAATCATCACGGAACAAACTAAATTCATATATCACTGTTGTTGATGATTGACAAAACCATATTTCCTATATTAAAGTCTTGATCCTTCATATATACATGTGCCTTGCGAATTCTCTTTATTTTCAGGTTCTCACAACAACAGTCGGAGAAATGCTAAAGAAGTTGATTCTTTTCAAACTCCCTTTTACAGCTACTTTGTGTACAACTTAAGAATTTGTGTGTGTTGATGCCCTGGTGCAGGGGCGACACTATATCTATACTATCTATTAAGCCAGAGATCCAAGTTTGGTCTCTTGGACTCTAAAAATAATTTATTTTTTATTTATTTATTGATTGATTTTATCCGGCTTTCTCTCTTCCACGTTCTATTAATTTCTCTTTTCTGTTTCATCACTTCTCTTCTTAATTTCTCTTTTATTTCTTATCACTTGCATTTTTTTTCTTTTTTTTTTAATTATAATTTTTATCACTTTTCACTTATATTTTAAATTTTTATAATTATTAATATGACATTATCTTATCTTACTTATTTATTTATTTATCAATCATAAATTAATAATTATATTAAAAAAAACTATAGAATATATATTTAATAAAAACTTTTTAATTTTAATATATTTATATAATAATTATTTTTATTTGCACATGCATAGAATGTGCAAAGTTGCTAGTATTGTATAAAGTGGGGTCAATGGACCCCACTAAAGAAATTTATTTATATTTATTTATTTATTTATTTTATGAATTTAATAATTTATTATTTTAAGAATAATTTTATGACCCCAGATAAAAAATAAAAAATCGTATTGACCCTATAAATTTTTTAAGTTGTGTGGAAAATTAAATAACCTAAAAATAAAATAAAAATTTATTTAATGATGCCATAAATATTAAAAAACCCTAAAAAATATAATCTTTGTAGTTTTTTCTCAAAAAGATATTGTTAGATATGGAAAATTTAAAAACCCTAATAAAAACTTTTTAATTTTAATATATTTATATAATAATTATTTTTATTTGCACATGAATAGAATGTGCAAAGTTGCTAGTATTGTATAAAGTGGGGTTAATGGACCCCACTAAAGAAATTTATTTATATTTATTTATTTATTTTATGAATTTAATAATTTATTATTTTAAGAATAATTTTATGACCCCAGACAAAAAATAAAAAATCGTATTGACCCTTTAAATTTTTTAAGTTGTGTGGAAAATTAAATAACCTAAAAATAAAATAAAATTTTATTTAATGATGCCATAAATATTAAAAAACTCTAAAAAATATAATCTTTGTAGTTTTTTCTTCAAAAGATATTGTTAGATATGGAAAAGTATTTTAAAATAAAATCACAAATTTTAGAGGATTTATTTGTCAAGAAAGTAATCAAGATAATTAGAGTTACGATCGAAAAGTGATCGATTTTGAAAGTCTTATACATCATAGACTGCATAAAAAAAATTATAGATTATCATTTAAATGATCGAGATGAGATACGAAGATAGTATATACAAAAAATCTTATGCTAACCTTCAAGACATATTTTTCACAAAGGAATAATAGTGGAATAATGCACCAATTCATTGATAGTATATATAAAAAAGGTCATGTCAACGTTCATGACATGTTTTTCCACAAAGGGATAACAGTGGAATAATGCGTCAATTCATTTAGTTTTATCAACTATAGTGATCTGTTTATGAATGATTGTTTAGTTATATATATTGAGAATGATGTATTTAGTACAATTATTACCGATGAAATTATGAAACGATTTCAGAATATGAAAAATCGTACAGGACAATTATAAAAAAATATTTTTAAATTTTTAGTATATATTTTTATTTGGAATTAAAATTTTATGATCCCACTGTCTGATGATCTTGGAGTCGCCCCTGCTCTGGTAGCTAGTCGTTTGTGAAAAAGCTTGAGAGTCCAGGAGCTGGTTTGATTTGTACCAGTCTTTGTAACAATTGGACCAATAAGCTCTGCATCTACTGTATCTTGTGCTCTTATAAAGTTGCTCTTCAAAATCCTAAGTATAAAAACTTAGGTAGAGGATTAATCTCTTAGGCTCGTGTTCTACACAGACTTTGGGGCCAAACCTCTATAAACACCTTGTCTCTGAATTATTTACATAATATTTCTAGTTTGCAGCTCATGATCTGATGATTGAACTTGTTCATTAGCTAATTCAACTAACTATCTGATATACTTTAATCAGATTTGCTTAAACTCAAACATTGTGCCTCAGAGCTGATAAACAAAGACTACTGAAGACTCAAATGTGAGTATGTGAAAATTGAAAAGATCACTCTTGAAATGCAAAGTGTAACAATTCACCCCCCTCTTGTTTCAATAAGTGGTATCAGAGTCTTGTGCTTTCTATTTTTAGTTTAACAACCAAGAGTGAAACGATCCTATGGAATCTCAAAATGAGACATACTCTGAGGGGGTGTCACATACTTGACCTCCGCTGCTTGATGGCTCAAAGTATGCCACTTGGAAAAACCAAATTGATGAGTATTTCATCTCCATTAACTATGATTTGTGGGAAATTATCACTAAAGGAGCAAAAATTCCTATGAAAACTGTAGGGGAAAAAGACTTGAGCTTACCTTTGAAGACAAAAAAACTGATCTCAATGAATGCCAGAGCTAAAAATATCCTTGCTTGCTCACTATGCAAAAGTGAATATAATCATGTGAGTATTTGTGCTACTGCCAAGGAATGTGTGAAATGCTTCAAATCACTCATGAATGGACGTCTCAAGTCCGTCAAGAAAGAATCTCACTTCTTAATCATCAATATGAACTGTTTCACATGAAGGAAAGCGAAAGCATCAATGAGATGTATACAAGGTTCATGGAAATTGTAAACAAGATGTTTGCACTTGGCAATCTCTTGACTGAAGAAGACCAAGTGAGAAAAATTCTTAGGTCATTACCTAAAGAGTGGATTCCAAAATTAACAGCTATACATGAAGCTAAGGATCTCTAACAGATGTCCATCGCTCAACTCATTGGATCCTTAACAGCTCAAGAGTTGATTATGTTTTCTAGAAATGAGATAACTCATATAAAGAAAGAGACTGTCCTCAAAATTAACTCAAAATACATCAATGGCAGTACAAATGAAGATGGTGTCAATGCAGAAATTGCACTACTCTCAAAAAGGCTAATTCAACTCTCCAAGAAATTGCATAACAACAATTATGCTCACAAGCTTTTTTATCTTAACCGACGCCTTAGAAAGCTAAAACTGAAAAGTTTTATGAGTCCAAAAGAATGAAAAAATGTCATTGTTGTGGACTTCTTGAGCATTATGACTTTGAATGCTGGTTTAACAAGAATCAAAAGATAAAGTCAAGAAAGTGGATCTGGGTTAAAAAAGGAAACATCTCTTCCTAACATTGAAGGACCCCCCTAGTAACAGGGGACCTGGCACTAAATCAAATCTTTCAGGTACCAAACTGCTCACAAAGGAACATCAAATGGATACTAGACAGTGGGTACTCGCATCACATGATAGGAGACTGGTCCTACTTCATTAACATCCACAAAATTGATAGTGGAAACGTGGTGTTTGCTGACAACACCAAAGGTAAGATTATTGTTGAATGTGCAATTGGAAATAAAAATGGCATATGCATTGAAAATGTGTATCTTGTAAATGGTCTTGAACACAATCTTATTAGCATAAGTCAATTATGTGACAGTGGATTCGATGTCAAGATTTTTCCTTCACACTGCTCTGTTATCAAGAATTATGAGATTATTCTCACAACCAAAAGAGAAAGGAATATCTATTGCTAGGGGTGTACGCGGTCGGGTATGAGCGGTTTGTAAGTAAAATATCACCTGACCCAAAGTATGCGGGTTTGTAAAAATATAAACCATAAATATATAATTATTTTTTCAAACTGAGCGGTTCGGGTTGGATGGGTACGATTTTAAAGCGGGGGGGTTGGCGGCTTAACGAATTTTATTAATAGTTTTTTAATAAAAATATTTTATACTCATAATTTTAACTCAATAACCAAAAAGATATAAAGAAAATGAGAATTTATTCTAGTTTATAACTTATTACAACTAATACATAATGATTTCAAAGTAGATGAAAATATATATATATACATTATTCAATAAATAATATCATATTATAAATATAAATCATTATCTTTTGTTAAAGAACTTGTATAATATTAGTTTAACACAAAAATATATATTATATATATGTATAATATACATGACAATTGTATTGTGTATCATGTATTTATATAACTATAATTACGAATAAAATATAAATATATATATAGTGGTCGGGTTGTGGATAGGCGGATTTGAATTATTAGACCCACCACCCGACCCGACAGTAGCTGGTTATAATTCTTTGTTGGCTCTAGGCTCGAAGTATGCCACACGGGCGGATTCCTGCGCAATTTCCGTGGGTATCATTGTTTCTGATCCATAAACGAGCACGAAGGGTGTTTCGCTGGTGGCCGCTCGTGGAGTGGTGCGATAAGCCCATAAGGCTCCTTGTAATTCTGTTGCCCATTCGCTTTTCTTGCTTTCGAGCATTATATTTAGGTGTTGCAAAATGACCCTGTTGGTGACTTCCGCTTGCCCATTAGCCTGGGGATGGCCTACGGAAGTAAAGCGTTGCTCAATTACCAATTCTGAGCACCATTCTCGAGTATCCGCCGCTATGAACTGGGAGCCATTGTCTAAAATAAGTACCCTCGGTATGCCATACCTGTAGATAATGTTCTTCCATATGAAGTCCCTCACGACCCTGAAAGTGATCTTTTCTACGGCCTCAGCCTCGGCCCACTTGGTGAAGTAATCAACGGCTAAGATGATGAACTTTTTCTGTCCTACCGCCATGGGCAAGGGGCCCACAATATCAATTCCCCATTGGTCAAAGGGCCACGAGACATCTATAGGGATCATCTGGGCAGCTGGCAATTAAGGGAGATTAGAGTGAAATTGACCCTTGGGACACTTTTTGGAAAATTCAATAGCGTCTTAGAGGATCGTGGGCCAATAGAACCCACTCCTTAGGACTTTCTTAGCAAGGATATGCCCCCCAGAATGATTTCCATAGCTTCCACTATGAATTTGTTCGAGCGTCTCTTTGGCCTGCGAGGGCCTTATACATCTCATTAGTGGGCCTTGAAAAGACTTCTTAAATAGTCTCCCCTCGGAGTCCAGGGAAAATCGAGAGGCCTTGTTCCTGATTTTCCGTGCCTCCACCTTGTCAGTGGGACAAACACCATCTTTTATAAATCTGACGATGTCATTGAGCCAACAGGGCTCGTGCGGATCGATCATAGCTACCACTTGTTTGGTGATCTTTTCCTTTATCAGTGGCTCTTCAGTTCTAAGAAACGTGACAGAGTGCTCGTTGGTACCTTCCAATGCTGAAGCAAATTTTGATAGAGCGTCAGCAAGCTAGTTTTCTGCTCGTGGGACCTAAAGTAAGTGGAATTCCTTGAATTCCCCGATGATCTCTCTTGGCTTTTCCAAATACTGCACCATGGTGGTTTCTCGAGCCTCATAAGTTCCTTCGATCTGGCTCGCAATCAATTTTGAATCAACATAAGCGGTAATCCTGGAAGCTCCATTTTGAAAAGCAATTTTCAGCCCTTGTACGAGAGCTTCGTACTCCGCTTCGTTATTGGTGACTTGGAAGTCCAATCTGATTGCGAAGTCTATTTCGATTCCATTAGGGTCTCTAAGGGTTACCCCTACTCCTCTCCCTTGAGGGGTTGAGGAACCATCCGTGTGCAGGATCCAAAGGCCTTAGTTGTCAAGGATCGTGGGCTCTAGCCCAAACCGCTCGGTTAATAAATCCGTAACTACTTGTGCTTGTATGGCCCTACTGGGCTCGAAACTCAAGTCAAACTGGCTTAACTCTATGGCCCATTTTATCAGTCTCCCAGATACATCCGGCGTGGACAAAACTTATTTTAATGGTTGATTCGTGAGGACAGTGATTGAGTGTGCCTGGAAGTATGGCCTCAATCTTCGTGATGCATTGATGAGGGCGAATACGAACTTTTCGATTTCCAAATATTTTCTCTCAGCCCCTTGCAACATTTTGTTTAAATAGTAAATGGGCAAATGTTTACGCTCCCGTATGGTTACCAGAACTGCGCTAGTAGCTTCCCTGGAAACTTAGAGATACATAAACAACCTTTCACCCTCTATTGGCTTTGTCAGGAGTGGTGCGCTAGAAAGGTAAGCCTTCATGTCCTATAATGCTTTCTCACATTCCTCAGTCCAAGCAGAATTTTGAGCATTGCGTAGAATTTTGAAGAAAGGGAGGTTCCTGTCTGCCTAGCATGAGATAAATCGGTTCAATGAGATGATTTTTCCTACCAACACCTATACTTCCCTGAGGTTACGAGGGGAAGGGATGTTCAAAATAGCTTTGATTTTTTCCAGATTAGCTTCAATCCCCTGTTGGCTGACCATGTAGCCCAAGAATTTTCCTCCTCGTACTCCAAAAGTACACTTTGAGGGATTTAACTTCATGCTGTATTGGCGCAAGATGGCAAATGTGCACTTAAGATCCTCAAGGTGTGAGCCCTGATGCTCGCACTTAACAATCATATCGTCCACGGATACCTCCACGGACCTTCCAATTTCTTTCTCAAACATCCTGTTAACAAGGCGTTGGTAGGTGGCTCCCGCGTTCTTGAGCCCAAAAGGCATGACTAAGAAGCAGTATATACCCAAATGGACAACAAATGAGGTTTTGGGACGGTCCTTAGGGGTCATAAAAATTTGATAATACCCTTGAAAGGTATCCATCATACTCATGAGTTGGCAGTCGGCGGTCGAATCTACCAGTTGATTAATTCGGGGTAAAGGGTAAGGATCCTTGGGACAGGCCTTGTTAAGATCAGTGAAATCGTTACACATGCTCTATTTGTTAGCGCCCTTGGGTACCAGGACAACATAGCACAACCATTCTGGATATAGTATGGGCTCAATATATTGCGCCTCGAGGAGCTTGTTAATCTCCTCCTCAATAGCCTTCTTCCGAAAACTGTGTACATCTCGTTTCTTCTGTTTGACTGGCTTGAAGGAGGGGTCCACGTTGAGCCTGTGGACTATGACGCTCGGGTCAATTCTAGTAAGGTCAGATGCTTTCCATGTAAACACGTCAATGCTTTCTCTGAGGAAGTCTATCATCATGATCTACGAGGGTCCTGAGAGATTAGACCCAATCTGAGTGGTTTTATCCTTGTTGTCGGGTTCCAACTTAATAGTGAGAAATTTCTCCGTAGGCTCAATTCGGATCTCAGGGCGAGGGAGTTCGAGCGCCCTTTTCTTTCCCGATAATTGCTCCCCAGTTGTTTCTTCGTTGTGCTTGTTAGCCTCCTCATCAAAGGAAGACTCACCAACCTCACCGAGCGGGGCTTCGGAGTTACCTCCAATGCTTGTGTCCTTCTTCTTATTTTTCTTTTTGTTCAGTTTCGCCCTCTTCCGCACGGGGCCGTCTTCGTTGAGGTTGGGAAAGTCCACCAACTTTTTCGTGGATCCAATTTGAAATGTTTTCTCACTCTTGGGTTTCCTGAGTGACAACATGTAACATTCCCAGGCTTCTCGCACGTTGCAGAGAACTTCCCCCACTCCATAGGGGGGTGGGGAACTTGATCTTCTGATGATAGGTGGAGATGATCGCTTTGAAGTCGATGTGGGCAGAGTGCCCAATAATAATGTTGTAAGGGATCACAATCTCCTCCACAGCGTAGGTGACCATGAGCGTTTTACGTTGTGGGGCCTGACCAAAAGAGGTGGCTAAGCGGATCTGTCCTCGGGGGACCACCTTAGAGCCTCCTAAGTCGATGAAGGCTGTTTTGAGGGGATCGAGCGGGATGTTAGTAATATTCATTTTCTGGAACCGGGTATAGGGCAAAACATTAACAGAACTTCCACTATCCACTAACACCCTCTTTACAATGTGATTGTGGACGTCTAAGCTAACCACCATGGGGCAGTCAGAGGTTTCGCTAACCCCATAGGGTGTTACAATATGTTCCAAATCCCTATCAGAAAATCCTATTACCTCATTCTCTCGGGTTGCGGGCGCTCATTTTCTCAATGGCGTAGATTGGCTTGGGCTTCGTAGGTCACTGATCATAGCTCCGTACATATCGACGTTGGGAAGCGTTAGAATCCCCCCCGATAAACCACCGTAATCATGTTAATGACCGCGAAAGGGGCATTCTCTTGTTCTGTCGCCTTTTGTTTGCCACGATGGCTGCTCTCTGGGGGGCCTCGCCCTCGTGGGCTTCTGGAGCGCGAGGGACTCCTTCTTCTCTCCCTTGAACGCTTATTGCACCGCTCGTCATAGCGCTTCAGTATTTTTACAAATTCCTTCAGGTGGTCACCTTTAACGAGCCTCTAGATTTCGGCCTCCAACTGGCGGCATTCATCTGTGTCATGCCCCTTTTGTTTATGGAAGGCACAGTACTTGTTCGAGCGTCTTAACGCCTCAGTATCCTTCATCTTCGTGGGCCTTTTGAAAAGCTTCTTATTAGATAGGGCATATACCTCTGAATTAGGCCTATTGAGGGAGACACGCTCGAATCTCCGTAGAGGAGGCAGTGACTTGCGGCGTTCTCTGTGGGGCTCTTCTCGCCCTCGTTCGTTTTTAAGGGGTCCAGAAGGCCTGGGAGCATTAGACCCATACATGTCTTTGAGCCCGAAATAGGGTTCGGCTATTTCTCTCATCGCCATGAGGGACGTGGGGCGTTTCTTTACGATGGAATCAGTAAATTTCTTGCTCACATACTGCTTGTGGTTGTAGACTTTGAAAAGAACATGGATCAAAAAATCCATAAAAGGCCTCTCCACCAGGAGCACCTCCTTGTTGAAACGAGCGAAGAATGACCGAAGGGACTCATGCTCGCCTTGAATCAAGTTATACAAGGCAGTGGGTGCAGTGATAAGAGCCTTCAATGAATTGAAGTGGTTTAGGAATACATCGGTGAGTTCACCATATGAATGGATTGAGCCAGATAGAAGACGTTTGTACCACTCTTGAGCCATTCCTACAATGGAAGTGATAAAAACCTTGGCCCAGTAATGGCTAGAATGCTCGTACAGGTGCATCAGTGCAGAAAATGGTCCAGATGCTCTGCGGGGTCTGTGGTTCCATCGTAGCAGTTGACGGAGGTAGGAACCTTGCCCATGCCGGCCTGAGCCAGTAGGACTTCCTCCACGAGGGGGGAACCTTTTGCGAGCGGATGGTGGTTATAACATCCAAAATTTTCCTTCTGTTCCAAGTGACGTGGAACGTGCTGTTGACGGACGTTACGACGAGCGTCTCTAGCATTGCCTCGCTAGTCCCCGACATGGGGGACTTGAGACCTCGCTCGAGAGAGCTGTCCGACCATATCTTCCAACCCCTGTAGCTAGTCTTGCACAACCGCGAGTGTTGGAAAAGTTCCCTAGAAAGCTGATTAGTCATAATCCATTTTGGGACTTTCCTAGTATCACAGACAATCTTTGAATAATATACGATTGATTAATATCATAGGTAAACACTTCTTTATATGTCAATACAAGTTTTTGTGTGTTTCCATTATATGCGCATGTATTAGAACTCCCCTAATCAATATGACTTATAGGACTCAACCATTTAGGCGAAATGGTTCATGAAACAAGCCCTATATCACATAAGTCATGATTAGTAAAATACTCCAAGCTGATGAGTCCTACAGACAGTAGGAGTGTCAACCTGACTCCTTTAAGGCTTGCTTGTGGGATCACGCCCTTAAGAAGGACCACCTTGTTTCATGGAGGTGTAAAGTGTATAGTTGATACGTGCGTGATACATGAGGGTGCTTACTTCCATAAGTAAGTTCACTGAGGTGTCCCGTGTGATAAGATACCTAAATAGGAAAGGAAGTTTCTATTTCAGGAAATGGAAACTTCCAGACTAGGAAATATCTCATGAGTCATTGATGTGATTAATTGATCCTTAGACTTGAGGTTCCATGTCACTTTATGAGTTAACTCTGTAGTCATAGGTATAAGCTTTAAAGGGTTTCGCCTTAGACAACTGATTCAAGGCTTATGTTGGGGCTGCATAAGTGATTCATGAAAGTGAATGAGAATCAAGAAAGGACCTACACTTGCATTTTCAAGGTGATCTCTTATTGTGTAAGTCATTCATATGCCATATGGAGTCCTTGGCCAAGGCAATAGATTAAGACATCAAGAAAAAGGGTTTCTTGGATTGAGATCAAATGGATATGAAATGCACTTAGCTTTAAGACCAGATTATTAGGGTTCTAATTATTCCCTTACCCTAGATCTTGGTTGAGAGATGGGATGTAGGAGGATTGTATCTCACATGAATCAATGACTTAAAGGTTCTGTCGAATCGAGACATTCTTATTCAGCTAGTGGTCAAACACCTGTTGCTAGACAATGGTCGTTTGATCTGTTGACTAATTAATTAATTAGAGAATTAATTAATTAGGGTCATTGCTAATTAAATTAAGAACCTAGAGGGTCACACACAACAACTCGATCACGTGGGTAAAGGCTTGAATCGATTAAACGAGTTGATCAAACCATTAAGCGAATGGTGGGACCCACACGCGTGAATCACACGTGTGGGAGACGTGAATGACACGTGTCCTTATGGACACGTGAAATCATGTGCAAGCATGTGTATAAATGTTAAATAATTAATGTGTTAATTATTTAATGGACTTTGATTTAATTTTGAATTATTATTAAAGTCCTAATTTGGAGAAATAAAGTCTGATAAATAATTAATTATGAATTAATTAATTATTAGTATTCAAGTTATTTATTGTAAAATAAATAAAATTAAATTAAATGTCTAAAAGAGTTAGACTAGATTCTTGCTTTCCAAGTTGATCAATAGGAGACTTTTGGTCAAAGTAAGAGACTTGGTCTCCAAGCAAGATATCCCTTTCCAAAAGGAGTTTGGAATCCTTTTCCAAAAGGGATAAGGGGTTCGAACCCTAGCCTTATAAATAAAGGGGTTCGAACCCCATGGGAAGATGATACAAAATTTCTCCTTCTCCATAATTATACACTAACCCCTTAGAGCCTAAACACCGAATATAGAACTAGCATCCTCCCTATTCAGATCGTGGTCGTGGTTGGTGAACTATTTTCTCTAGAGGGCTTCTATCGTGAAGTCTTGAAATATTCGAAGGAACTTTTGGGGATCAAGCAAAAACGACCACAAGGGATGATAAAACGATTCTGAACCCAACAGAATAGGAGTGAAAAAAACGAACCAAAGAAGATGGCAAAAACCGTTCGTCCATATCCTGAAGCATGAATTTTTTCACGAGGGTTTTATGGCGGGCAGATTTCTACTTTCGGAAAACTGGTTTTCGAAGGGAGTTTCAATCATGCTTTTCTCGTTTCATGTTTCTTTCTTTATGTTATATCGTTAACCAACTTTCCCTAACATGATTTGAATCTAGGTTGGTGTGGATTGTTGTCCCTACAATGGATTCTGAAGTAGAAAGAGATTTTCGAGGGACGGGTTGCCATTACCGCATGAAGCACGTTTGAGCGCGGCTCAAAACGTGTCAAGAAAGCTACTACCTAAATGAGTTTCTTGATCTCTACGAATCTGGAAATAGGAATTGCAAGTTTTCGATTTTGTCTTTTGGAAAAATTTTTAAATTTTCGCTGCGTTTCTGTCTCGTTTTCCCAACAAAGTGGTATCAGAGCCACCTTGCAAGGCCTATTTCTGATTGGTCTCTATTATTTTGAATTTGGTAGAAATTTTTAGGCTTAGATGCGTATTGAGTATTCTTGAGTTCTTTTAGAAAGCCTGAAATACGAAACTGTATTTTTTCTTAAAAATTTCTGAAAACTGTTTTCTTAAATCTGTTTTTGAAAAGCTGTTTTAGTTGAAATTCATTTAAATCGTAATTTTTAATTTTGGATTGAATTGGGTTTTGGAGAAACCTGAGATACGAAAAACGAAACGCGAAATGAACACGCGGATTGGGACGTGCCAACGTGTAGCACACCCCAACCTCGCGAGCACCTCCCGCAACAGCGCGGGAGCCACCTAGGCGCACCCGCACAGGCGTCCCGCAACCGCACGGGACGTCCCGCACGATTCATCCCGCAACCGCGGGAGACGCCCGGTTAACCCCCCCATCGCGCGCTCGCTGCTGCTGGGGCGTGCGTTCGCGTGCGCTGCCTCGCTGTGGTGCTTCGGGATTCCGGGGTTACTGGCCCGTTTTCGTGTTTTTCGTATTTTCGGTCCTTGAAATCCCGATTTAATTTTTCTGTCAAATTTTGTTTTATTAAATTTGAATTATTTTTGAAATAATTGTTTAAATTGAGATTTTCAGAAATTAAGAACGATTTAAATTTTGAAAAAAAAAATTACAAACTATATTTTCTGAAAATATTGAAGGAATAAAATTATTAATTTTCAGAAAATAATTGGAATTTTATGAGTTTATTGTTTTTCGGATTTTATAGAAAAGGCTCTTGAACAAGAATTGCATCTAAGTCGTGTTTTAAGCCATTAGGGCTTAAGGCGAGAATTTTAATTTATTGGTTAAATTTAAATTCTTACAATTTATGCATGTTAGGTGATCATGGGTTTAGACTTATGTATGGGTTTAATTTATGCACATGAATGGTTTAAATTGGGGTTGGAGCCCCATAGTTGCATTTTTCAATTGGGGTCGGTGCCCCACTTATGTGCGTACTGTTATGTGTTTATTATGTGGCTTTCCATATTACTGTTTTTGAGGCCGGGGTATGGCCCGTGTAATTGTCTAAGGCCAATATGAAGATTGAGCCTTATTACTTTATGTCTTTTTCTTTTTATTGTAATTTGAGAGTAGAGATAGGTGGTGAGGTCTTTTTCTTTCATTTTGGAGACAATGCACCTATGGAGTAAGAAGGATCCACACAACAAGTAACAAGATGGAGGCCATAAGTGAAGACCTCTCGAATTGTTAGAGAGGACTACTACTATTGTAATAGATAGGGCATCGTTTTATTTCCAATTCCCTTATGTGATTTAAATTGTTTATGTGGCATGTATGTTAGAACTTGTGATTGTGGAGTGGCTCCCACATATCACGCATAAGATAGGTAGAACCCATGTTCATCTCATGTTAGTATCATGCTAGGACATGTTATCTGCTAAGTGCTTGTGTGAAATGCATTTAAGTTGTACTTGCATTAATCAAGACTAATTAAATTGGATAACATATATGTTGGTGAGGTCGAACAAAATAACTCTTCGGTTGATTCGAAAATTCCCATTAAATATTAAGCTCATTTCGAATAATAGGTGTTTAATTCGAGATGCAAATTTTGAATTAAATTCCTAGCATTCCATCAATGGTTTTAAGTTTAGTAAGTGAAGCTAGTTATTGTCCGCGAGTCGTGGGATAGCTAGTGGAGCTTATTAGTTCTTAGTTACCTAATTGATCATTTTAAATGATCAATATTTCGTGGTCAATTTTGGCAAGGGCGATGTCCGCGAGTCGTAGGTCGTTCGAACTAAGTTTTGATCATGATCTTATGATTGATGGGTCTAAGAATGTAAACGAGCCGAGCCGAGCAGAGCCTTGGCATTTTTTATAGGTTCGGGCTCGGGCTCGCCCTTCAGAAAAATGACTCGGGCTTGGCTTGCGAGCCAACGAGCCACAAAAAATGCAGCTTGGGTTCGGCTCGCAGTAGGGTTCGGGCTCCTCGAGCCAAGCCGACGAGTCAATAGGGAAAAACCCAGAAAACTCTTTTTCTTCCACATACACTTTGGTCAGATCTAGATCTGAGGCATGAAAAGGATTTTCTTCCACATACACTTTGGTCAGATCTAGATCTGAGGCATGAAAAGGAAATCTAGATCCATCTATCATGTAGATCCAGCACATAAAACAAAAACGCAAAGGGAGTCAATTAAAATCAAACCAAAAAGCCTTGGAAAAAAAATAAAATCCAAAAATTTTGATGCCAAAATCTACATTGATTTCTAATACATATCTGCATACAAATTTTAGAATCTGATTCAAAGGCCTTCAAAGTTCAAACTTCGAATTTTGAAATATCTCTGTTCGGTGGAGCGCGAGTGGTATGGCGTTCTTGAAGCAGCAAGAGATTGTAACCTTGTGGTGGCGGCGGCCTGAAGTGGTTCTCGCTGGCGGTGCTGGTGGAGAACTGGAAGCTGCGGGGTGGATGTAGCAAAAACATTAAAGCAGGAGCGTTTTGGAGCAGATGAAGAAATGTTTGGAATTTTGGAGGTAGAAATCCGGTGAGAGGCGAAGTGAGATGGAGGTGGCGTGGGGGGAAACGACGCAATTGAATTGTAGGGTTTGGGTTTTTTCTTCCTTCTTCTCTCCCGTTTGTTTATCATTTAATAGAAATATAATTAGGCTTAATATATTCTTATATACGATAACATATGAAAGTCTCTGTGTGTATATATATATGTTATATTATATATAATATATATAATTTTTTTGTAACTAAGGTTGCGAGCCGCTCGGCTGGCAGACTTCGAACCCAAGCCCGAGCCTTTTCCGAGCCTGCTTGCGAGGCTCGCAAGCCGGCTCGGCTCAGTTACATCCCTAGATGGGTCTAGCTTAACGCCTAAGTAAATATGGATGTCGCACGAGTCATGGGTCCATATTGAAAGATAGGTGATGCAAAAACAATTACTAAGAGTTCTAAAGGTGTTAGAATTGGTAAGTTGTACCTACCTAGGGTTTTACTTAGAATGTCCGCGAGTCGTGGGTTCGAGGTAAAATGCTTAGGATCTTAGTACCCATTGGGAAATGTGTTCCTCTTAGATCTTTGGGAATTATAGATCTTTGAAAAATAGTGGGAGCTACATAGATTAAAGACCTAATCTCATGTCTATCGTTATTATTCATCATGCTCACCTAGTTCTCTGCTTAGCATTTAGGTTGTAGTTCTGTGATTCTCTACAATATGAAATGCAAACTCATTCGTATCCATCCTTAATTTAAACAAGTTGACTAACTCCTAACTAACTCTAAATGGCTTCGGATCCTAAAATTCATTTTAGAATCCGAAAAGAGAAAGTGTTCTCTATAAGGTAAGATTTTCATTTACTTGAAAATTCGACCCGGGCCAAAAGAGAAGCAATCTAAGGTGAATGGATTTTTCCAAACCACTTAAGAGCAATTGAACCACCTCATAAAAATGTTACAAGGTATAACATTATGGAATTATTCAATATTCCAAATGAGGAAACAAGTGCACACGACCAAGGTCTAAAGATCTTATTTAAAGATCTTGTGGTCTCGATCGTCAACTGAGAAAAGAGTTCTCAATGCACAAAGTACTTACATTGCTTCCACCACCATTTAAACCCTTTATGCTCAACTAGAATGATGCCATTGTAGCACCATTAATCATTTAGTTAATAATGGTTGAGAGCATCCATAAGAAGGAATAAAAGATTGTGATGGTTAATTCTTCTTCTAAACTCACTAAGTTAAAGGCTTGAAGGCCTAAAGAAGAAGAAACCTTAAGAGCCCAATAGAGGGGCATGTAAGGGGTACGCCTAAAAGACACTAGAGATCAAATTGGATGTTTGCTTCTATGGTAGCAAATAAGGATTTTGAAAGGGAACTGCAAAGAGTATGAGTACTCTGAAATGTTACCTCGTTTAGCAATTCTACTAAGAATAGAATTCACTAGCCTTGAGTTGATTCTGCATATCCGTTGTGGAAAGACTCAAAGGACTAATGTTCTGAACATACAATGAGATAACCAAAGTAAGTGAGATGACAAAGCTTCGAATTACTTTGTAACATTGAGACATAAAAGGATTAGCAAGTTAGACATCTTAGGATCATTTTACGAAAATGAACCTAGAGAGTTAACTTCCTATGAATCCTATCTTAAAGGGAAACGTTCCCGAAACATTGTTTAGGTGAAACGTGGAACGTACCAAAATTATAGTGGATTTCGATCCATGCTGATGAGTGTAAGATGCTTAATGTAAGCACTAGATGCATCGTCGGTTTAATCATTATGAATGAGTGTACTTGTTGAAGTACAAATTCTAAACTTATATGAAATTCTTAGAATTTCAAAAGGAGGTTAGGAACCGAAGTAGTAATAAGTTACAGGTAAATCGATATGATCGAGATAGCCAATATCTTAGCAGCTAATTCCTTAGTCATCTTAGAGATAATAGGATTATCTCTCAGTAAACTAATTCGAGAACACAGTGTTTCCGAATGAGGGAATGAAACCTAATAGGATATAGTCCATTCCATAGTAAGCTTTACTGACTTATAATCATTCTAGGAATAAACTCCAAGAATATGCAGTTAGAGATTTTGAATTTAGTACCTTCCAAAATCAGTCATTTAGTTGCACTATGCAATGTGGCATACCAAATTCCCTAATTATTCTTGTCTAAGAATCTAGGGGAATCCTCTTAATTAAGTGAAGAGAATAGTGAGAGATAAGCTTGAAGTGAGTTCAAGTTTACACAACGATACAGGATATTGTTTCTGCAAATTCCCTTGAACAAAAGTTATTTGTTTCAAGGAATGTACCTTCTTAAGAAATCATTCTTATAAGAGAAGGAAGGCAAGCAAGCAGACCTCAAAGGAATTTGAGGATTAATCCTACGCCACATAAAGAAGATACGAGCCCATCTGATAAAACTTAACCAAATTTTAGAGTACAGTACACGTGTGAAAACCTCCTCTTAAGACGCGTTTAGAACGCGTTCCTAGATAGCCGAGGAATTACTTAAAGAGGAGACACTGTCAGATTTGGAATCTGAGTAGTGTAAGCAAGCCTTGAAATCCAATATGGATTCCATATACTCAAACCAAGTTTTGACCTTGGTTGATCCACCTGATAGGATCAAGCTCGTGGAGCTTCGAGTGAATGAAAGCATTACAACCTTCTTGATGGTTGAAATGCAATAGTCCATTTGGATTGTGTTTACCACATCCTCATATTCTGACTATGAGATATGATAAATGAATATGAGAACTATCTTGTTCAATATGAAATTGAAAGAGACTAAAATAAGGTATTTCTATAAATCTCATATTCAATGGGAGTATGCATAAGGTATGCAAATCCCTAAAGTCAATCTGTGGATTGATAAAGGCTTCTAGGAGTTAGACAATTCGATTTCATAG
The DNA here is from genome assembly GCA_037501455.1 of Lantana camara. NCBI lineage: Eukaryota > Viridiplantae > Streptophyta > Magnoliopsida > Lamiales > Verbenaceae > Lantana > Lantana camara. The sequence goes on along the minus strand of CM074860.1, from coordinate 93,494,534 downwards.
GATAGTCAAATCGTTTAACACAGATGGAAGTCAAATAAGTCTCAAAAGTGTACATATGAAAGTTAGTGATGTAAGAGTCAATTTTTGGTTCTTTAGAAGATGACATCCTTCTCATTAGGAATGTCAAGGATGACGTGAAAGTTACCAATTCTTGTTTAAGAAACAATTTGACATGAAAGATCTTAGTGATTATTCTTGATTATCGACATTGAGATCTATGGAAGATAGATCTAAGAGAATAAAAGGATTATCACAAAAGAGTGCATAAACATAGGTACTAAAAGGAGTTTAGTATGGACAATGGAACATCTCTTTTGAAGAGGAGTGTCCTAAGATAACTTTCAGAAAGTTGGAATGTCCAAATACCCCTTTAAAGGAAAGTGTGCATATTGTGTGAAAAGTTATGTACTAAATTAGATATGGCGCAACACTAAGCGTAGTGGACCGAATCTAATATGACCTCAGAGAAGGTCATTAGATTTTTGTAAAGTTTGTCCTCAGAGTACTTGAGAAGAAATAAGGATATGTATTAATTTACAGAGCCCAAAAGATCTTATCATTGAAAGGATATTTTGATGCAATTGTTGCATCAGACATAGATGACTGTAAATCATTGAAAGGATACAATTTCTGCCTAAATGGCAGAGCAACGTGTTGGAAACATTCCAAGCACGAAAGTTACAAAAATCTCGACTATTATAGTGGACTACTTAGTCGTATTGAATACCGCTAATTTAAGTGTTTGGGTAAGAAACTCCATCTAACTAGTTAGATGAAGTTCCTAGCATGAAACAACTCCATTATCATATCGTATGAATGGATGGTTGCTCAAGTAAGAGAAGCAAGACCTCACCAAGAAACTAAACAAGTGATTACGAATCACTTTATAAGGAAAACGTGCTTCCTTAGAGATGTGTAAATAAGAGGGTTACACCATCAGAGAACATAGCAGATCCACTTTGGAAACGTCCAAAGTCAATAGGCTCTCAAAATACATCTTGAGAAGATGGGACCTAAAGAACCTTAATGGCTTTTACGGGAAAGTGGGAGATTATTGGAAAAGTGCCCTAGAAAGCCGATTAGTCATAATCCATTTTGGGACTTTCCTAGTATCACAGACAATCTTTGAATAATATACGATTGATTAATATCATAGGCAAACACTTCTTTATATGCCCAGAGACGGAGCCAAGGGGGGGGGGGGGCGGTAAAAATTTATTATTATATGTAAATTTTAAAATTTTTATTATTTCGCCCCCCTTAAATTTATAAATTTGCCCCTCTCCCCCAATAAAATTACAATTCGTTAATCAATACTTTTTCTCGATCCAACCCATATAAAATTACAACTCATTAATCATAATAGGATTCTATTTCTCGATCCAAATGAAATTTTTATTTTTACGAAAAAGTCTTTTCATCTTCTTTTGGACATTAAAAAATCTCAAGTTAATTTTTCTCTTCCTCTCTTTACATACGTCTTCTTCCAATTTGTTCTTTTTTTTTTTTTTCAGATCTGTCTTCTTCTCAACTTAAATTTTTTATTTTATTAATCTTCAAAATCTTATGGAAAAGAGAAATTGATCGTGTCTCAACTTATCCATAAAACCAAGGTAATGTCATCTTATATTTAATTTTGGTTTTCGTTTTATAGAATAAATTATTTAGATAAGTTAATTTTTTTTCTTTCTCACTAAAGATACATCTTCTTCCTATCTGTTCTTCTCTTTTCTTCAGATTTCATTCTTCTTGTCAACTTAAAATTCTTATATCCATAAAACTAAGGTAATGTTATCTTATATTTAATTTTTATTTTTATTTTATAGAATAAATTATTTAGATAAAATTTATGATTAAAGATTGTGTTAAGGATATGTTAAAGATATTGTGATCTTTGTTTAATTTTGTTAGATCGTGTTAAGAATATGTTAAAGATAACTATAATTTTTAGATAATATTTTGTGTCTAAAGATAATTATGATTGATTAATTTTAGATGATATATGCGTTTCATTTTAAATAATTGTGAATTTTTTTAAAGAATAATTCTGTATTTAAGAAAATGTGTGTTCTGTGTTTAAAAAACATGGTATCTTTATCTCTCTTTAATAAAAATTTTATTTTTTTATATTATAAATAACATTTATAATTAATTTGTTAATTGTATTTTAGTCTATTTATTTTGAATAAACACCGTATCTTTATCTTTTATGTTGTTTTGTTATTTTACTTTATTATTTTATTTTAAATCATGTTAAATTGAGATTAATCCATAATTATTTTTTTTATTTATATAGGCTAAAAGGAATTTTGAGTTTTATTTCAAAAAAAACCTCATCAAAATAATAGCAATGCATCTATTATTAAAATAATTGGATAATAACAATGCACCTATTATTAAGCATCTATTATTAAGATAACTGTGTTAATTTTAATTTTTATTACAGAGATTATTTAGTTAAAAGATTGTATCAAAATAGGAATTTTAGTTGGTCTTTTATTATGCAAATAATTGTGTTAATTTTTGTTTTTCTTTTATTATGGATAAATTATTTAGGTAAAAAATTATATCTTAAACAGTCATTTTAATTTTTTAAAAAAAAAAATTATGAATAACATTTATAATTAATTTATTACCTACAGGTATCTTTATCTTTATGATTATCAGAATAGGTTAAAAATATTTTTTTTTTATTTTTTTATGTCATTATGTTATTTGACTTTATTATTTTATTTAAATTATGTTAAATTGAGTCCATAATTTTTTTGTACTACAAGAAACCTATAATAACAATGGAACTATACAAATATGAGTTAAAATGTTAAGTTATATATTTGTTTTATTTATATATATCGAACAAAATAAATTTTTTATTTTTAATAAAATAATATTTATTTTTAAAAAATATTATAAATATTTTTAATTTTCGCCCCCCTCCCATGAAATCCTGGCTCCGTCCCTGTATTTGCCAATACATGTTTTTGTGTGTTTCCATTATGTGCACATGTATTAGAACTCCCCTAATCAATATGACTTATAGGACACAACCATTTAGGCGAAATGGTTCATGAAACGAGCCCTATATCACATAAGTCATGATTAGTAAAATACTCCAAGCTGATGAGTCCTGCAGACAGTGAGAGTGTCAACCTGACTCCTTTAAGGCTTGCTTGTGGATCACGTCCTTAAGAAGGACCACCTTATTTCATGGAGGTACAAAGTGTATAGTTGATACGTGCGTGATACATGAGGGTGCTTACTTCCATAAGTAAGTTGACTAAGGTGCCCCGTGTGAGAAGATTCCTAAATGGAAAAGGAAGTTTCTATTTCAGGAAATGGAAACTTCCAGATTAGAAAATATCTCACGAGTCATTGATGTGATTAATTGATCCTTAGACTTGAGGTTCCATGTCACTTTATGAGTTAACTCTGTAGTCTTAGGTATAAGCTTAAAAGGGTGTCGTCTTAGACAACTGATTCAAGGCTTATGTTGGGGCTACACAAGTGATTCATGAAAGTGAATGAGAATCAAGAAACGACCTACACTTGTATTTGCAAGGTGATCTCTTATTGTGTAAGTCATTCATATGCCATATGGAGTCCTTGGCCAAGGCAATAGATCAAGACATCAAGAAAAGGGTTTCTACTAGATTATTAGGGTTCTAATTATTCCCTTACCCTAGATCTTGGTTGAGAGATGGGATGTAGGAGGATTGTATCTCACATGAATCAATAACTTAAAGGTCCTATCGAATCGAGACATTCTTATTCAGCTAGGGGTCAAACACCTGTTGCTAGACAATGGTCGTTTGATCTGTAGACTAATTAATTAATTAGAGAATTAATTAATTAGGGTCACTGCTAATTGAATTAAAAATCTAGAGGGTCACACACAACAACCCGGTCACGTGGGTAAAGGCTTGAATCGATTAAACGAGTTGATCAAACCATTAAGCGAATGGTGGGACCCACACTTGTAAATCACACGTGTGGGAGGCGTGAATGACACGTGTCCTTATGGACACGTGTAGTCACGTGCAAGCATGTGTATAAATGTTAAATAATTAATGTGTTAATTATTTAATGGACTTTGATTTAATTTTGAATTAATATTAAAGTCCTAATTTGGAGAAATAAAGTCTGATAAAAATAATTAATTATTTAATTAATTATTAGTCTTCAAGTTATTTATTGTAAAATAAATAAAATTAAATTAAATGTCTGAAAGAGTTAGACTAGATTCTTGCTTTCCAAGTTGATCAAGAGGAGACTTTTGGTCAAAGTAAGAGACTTGGTCTCCAAGCAAGATATCCCTTTCCAAAAGGAGTTTGGAATCCTTTTCCAAAAGGGATAAGGGGTTCGAACCCTAGCCTTATAAATAGAGGGGTTCGAACCCCATGGAAAGATGATACAAAATTTCTCCTTCTCCATAATTATACACTAACCTCTTAGAGCCTAAACACTGAATATAGAACTAACATCCTCCCTATTCGGATCGTGGTCGTGGTTGGTGGACTATTTTCTCTAGAGGGCTTCTATCGTGAAATCTTGAAAGATTCGAAGGAGGGGATCAAGCAAAAACGACTACAAGGGATGATGAAACGATTCTGAACCCAACAGAATATGAGTGAAAAGAACGAACCAAAAAAGATGGCGAAAACCGTTCGTCCATATCCTAAAGCATGAATTTTTTCACGAGGGTTTTATAGCGGGCAGATTTCTACTTTCGCAAAACTGGTTTTTGAAGGGAGTTTCAATCATACTTTTCTCGTTTCATGTTTTTTTCTTTATGTTATATCGTCAAGCAACTTTCCCTAACATGATTTGAATCTAGGTTGGTGTGGATTGTTGTCCCTACAATGGATTCTGAAGTAGAAAGAGACTTTCGAAGGACGGGATACCATTACCGCATGAAGCGAGTTTGTGGGCGGCTCAAAACGTGTCAAGAAAGCTACTACCTAAGTGAGTTTCTTGATCTCTACGAATCTGGAAATAGGAATTGCAAGTTTTCGATTCTATCTTTTGGGAAAATTTTTAAATTTTCGCTGCGTTTCTGTCTCGTTTTCCCAACAGCGAGGAGGTTGGGTTCTTCCCTTCTTACTTGGCTCCCTCGCTGGGAAGCTTGTGGCCCTCGTTTTGATGCTCGGGAATGGACCTCCTCGTCAACATTGATTATTCCTGTAGGTTCTTTGCCCCAGTTATCTTAGGGGCGATCTTGTTCATCCGCTCCTCGTCCGGGGACTTCCTTCTCCTTTATCGGCGGAGGTGGCGGTTGAGCCCTCAATATGGTCTGGGGCTCCCTAAGCGGATATCCCTGCAATCCCCCCAAAGGAGGGGCAACTTGAGTGGCCTTCCCAGAGGGGAAGTACATGGAATGAAAATTTTCCCACGCACTCTGGGCCGCCTGAACCTCACACTGGGCATAAATAGCCCGTAGTTGTTGAGAAGTCAAGGGGGTAACTCCACCCCTTCAATCTCCCTTGGAACAACCACCAGAAGTTGGAGCTGTCCAGTGTAGTATGGTTGAACTGCGGGCATCACGACGGTAGGGGTGAGCGTGTACCCAAGGGGCGGCATCATGTAGGGGTACCCTCCTGGGTTCGCATGGGTATTAAGCCACTGGTTTTGGGGATGATTTGGGAACGCAGGAAGCTGTGGGCCTCCAACTGCGGCAGAGGAGGGTGGCTCAGGAAGCACTGGTGGTGGGGCTATTGGTTCCGTGGGTGGAAGCGCTCCTCCGGTGGATGGCGCTTCGTCGGCTGCCGTCGATGGAAGGATGGTGACATTGGTATCACGGGGAAGGTCATCTCCTCCCCCCACTGCTCCTGACCTAGTAGCCACCATGGTTTGTAAGGCTAAGGGTGTTTGTTTTCCAACTAGCAAAAGAGAAGGGTGAGCTGAGAGTGGTTTCCCACAGACGGCGCAAAAAATGATGGTGTTCGATCAGGTTAGGGTCAAACTCCGTTCACTTTCTATTTCGTTGAGGTGGTGAAACTGAGGGTGAAGCTCAAAGAGGGTCTCCGGAAAAGCTATGGGCTCTACCTGCTAGGACAAACACCAACAAAGTCAGATGGCCAAGCTGGGGAAACTGGGGGTGATTCCCAGTTTGGCTTTCCGACGCTCAAGTCAGATAGTGATCTGAAAGAGAAGGTAAGCAATGATATGAAGTTACAGTAATGGAGAATGCTTACAGGGATGAAGATGAATTACCATATTTATAGTTGAGGGTCAGGAACCCTTTGGTAATTTACCTCGCGTGGTCCTGCCCTAATGTTGCCCTAACACGTGTCGCAACGAGGAGAAACCTAGGAGGAATCTCCTGCAAAAGTTGGTAAAAGTTTGTGTTTGCAACAGTGGCAGGTGCGCGGGCATGTACGGGTGTCAGAGAGCCGTTTTGGAGGTTGGTAACGAGGGCGGGAAGCACGCTCGTGTCAACCGAGACTAATGGAATTGGAGATCCACATGGGGATTAGCGCCCAAGCAATGTAACGAGGGGGAGCGGGACCTATTTAACCAGTTGTTGTATGAGGATATGTCTGAAGGGACATGACGCTCGTTGATGATTTCATCGGAGCCATGGAGGCGTGCATGGCAGTAAGTTGGCGCTCGTTAGCGAGCAATGGGTGACCATGTGCTTTATGAGTGGTGACATGCTTTTGTGTGACCTTGGGCTAGTGCCGGTCTGGGACACTCGTAGGGCGCTTATTTGGGGGACCGTCGAATCCACTTGTCATGCGTTGACTGCGCCACATGTCAAAACGTGGGTCAAGCGTATTTTGACCCATCAATCTCATTTCTTTGTTTTTGAGAAATTGTAACTTTTTCTTCAATTTGTCACAATTACAAAAATTGAAGATATGCTATGATGCACGGACACTTCTAAAAATATCATTTTGCCGTGCCGTGCCGTGTCGTGTCGTGTCGGACATCGTGTTCAACACTCCTCACGTGGAAAATTCAAGAAAAAATCCGTGTCGCCGTATCCGTGTCGTATCCATATCTGTGCATCATAGAAGATATATTACTGAGATGATGGCACTCAAATTAACGCACAACCTTTATTTTTATTATATATATATATATATATATATATATATATATATATATATATATATATATATATATATATGTAGATTAGATTGATATAATATTCCATGTCAAAAATTGATGTTCCAAAACAAAAATCCACACGTTGGTACAAAGCCGTAATTCCATTGCTCCTCTCTGTTCATAAAAATAGGCAATAACTCTCTAGGTATATAAAATCAATAATCAATTTAAGTCTATTTATTATTATCACTCAGAGAATCCCCACTAGTGAACCATTCTTTTATCTCGTTAATAAAAAGCACCAAAGCGAAACAATATCATTTCTAGAGAAGCAAATAGCATTTTTAAAAACACACATTGATCTAACTTAAGGGGTTAAATATTCCGCAATAATTAATTTACACAGTCCTGACATAAGGGTTTTATCACCTCATTTCTTTTGTAGAAAATACACACCCTACACACACAACATCGCACACACTTACATCACCCCCAAGCTGATCATGGCATAAATTTCTTAGTTCTTAAAATTAAGTAATGTACATTATCGAACTTTGCATCATAATTTCGAGTTTTTATCAGTTTGGAAGAACTGCTGTCTCAAAACCCTTCTCATAACTTTATTTGTGGCAGTTCTTGGAAGAGAAGGGGAAGGAACGATTTCAAACACCTGCAAGAGTTAGCCTTTTAGACAAACATCGATCAACAGGTTTGTATAAAGTATATGTAATGACACAAAGCTCATACCTTGAATAGAGGATTCAACTTTTTCTGAAGGGCTGAATTGAAAGATGCAGCTAAATTACCAAACTCTGACAATTGTTTGTCAGGATGCTTGAACACAACAACAATTACCAACCGTTCCGGGTCCCCGCAAGCAGGCGGCACCCGAACTGCCGCCGTCTCAAGGATGTCAGAGTTGACTGAGTTACAGATACGCTCTATCTCAACGGAGCTAACCTGTATGGAGAATGAACAGGTGCCAAAAGGAGAATTCCAATGGATCAAGAATTCACATTTTCTTTATTTTTTTCACAGCAGGAAAATAAAGGTCAACCAAAATTCAGTTTATAATAAGATTGTGTGTTGTGAAGAAAAATAAGCATGCAAGCTTGTCTTTCTTCTAGGGTCAGAAAATGAATTATGTATCACTAATGCAATTCCCAAAAATGTGTATGAATTTTCACAGACCTTTATACCACCAAGATTCATAGTATCATCAGCACAACCATGCGCGCAATAGTATCCTCTAGATGTGCGCTCAAAGAAATCTCCATGTCTTCTGAGAACCTTATAGGAAATTAAAGGAAAGAAGAAAATACTTTTAAGATGAAGAAATAGAAGAGAATGGCATGATACTAGTGACACAGAAGCAACCAAGCTGAAGCATTCACCTTGCCATTATAAACTGGCATTTGTTTGAAGTATATATCGTAATGGTCAGCATTAAGAAGTGTGCTTGAAGCTCCGAACATGAGGGGCCAAAGGGCGAGCTCGCCAATTCCAGGACTCTTTGTGGCTTCACATGAAAAATAAGAATCATAAATTCCATAATTGCTATATGGGGATTATAAAGCCATAATCTTTAGTTATTAAACCACAAATTAGGCTCTCCCAATCGAGAGTCACCTATCAGAATTTCAGGGTTCTCTCTTATTATCTTTTTCGTTTACTCAAGAATAACATGCTATGAGCAATGGTTTTCTTAACTGCTAAATATGAGTTTCTCAAGTTTCACCATCCAAGAAATAGCACCCATTTTCCTAATTTTTTAATTAAGTGTTCCACTTATAGTACCACTGTACTTTTATAATTTTCTGTCGTCATAGAATCTAATCCAGCCCCACCTCCATCTGCAGAAAAAATGTTTGTAATTTCCTAAATTATACATGTTTGGATATGAATGATCATGAAATTATGGCAATTACAATTAATACGAGGCCTTTACTGTTTGCTTCAAGGTTTAAAATGTGCTTACCAATGGAAACCCATCATCACCAAGAATAAACAGACTGCAGCCCATTGCCGGCGTACTAAAAGCTGCTAGAGATTGAGGCTGCAACAAAGAACCAGTAACAAACCCACCACCAATTTCAGTGCCACCACGATACTCAATCACAGGCTTGTATCGAGCTCTTCCCATCAACCAGAGGTATTCATCCACACTAGAGGCCTCACCCGTGGATGCAAAGCAGCTACAGGAGACCAATAACGTGTTAAGTAGGATTTGGAGTGTTTTCAACACAAAGATTATTACTATCAAAATTAATTTGGGAGAAGAATTTAGAAATTGCCAGAGTGTTGAAGGAAAGAACCAACCCTGGAGACAAATTTCCACAAACAAACAAGCTAAACCTTGAAGAGAGAGAAGGGGAGAAGATTTCGTTTACTAACTTTCTGGACAATCGTTACAGAATCAATGAATGAGTATATCCTCCCTTTGCTCAAATATAAACAAGGGCAAATTACATCCAGATCAATGCATTCCTACTAATAACTAACTATTAGAGTGCTACTATTATTCAAAGAATTGCTACACCTAAATAACACTTTTACTAATAAACTCTTCTTGATATTTGGAAGTTGATATTTGAATCATAACAAAAATAAACATAATCGTTTGTACTAGTGCTTGATTATAGATGATTAACATGTGTTGTGAGTATACAAGATTAATTGTCTCATCTCCTATAAATTAGACTGGTTATGCTGGGCTCAGGCAATGAAATAGAAAGGCATAAAATATCATTAGTAGTTTTTAAACAATTTCATAGTATTCATTTCCTTCACACTTCTTTCCTTTACCTTTCGTTCACTGTGCAACATGCATATGTATATATGTTAAAGTCTTGAAGCCTTCACATAACTCATTCAAATTTCAGTTTGCTGACTTGCATCTTATCAAGTAAATACATTCTTTTTTTTTTTTTTTTTAGGGATGCAGATTCAAGACTCGTCACATCTCACAACAGAATGAATACCAATAAATCTGTTACAATTGTGGCTAAACTTAAGACAATATCCAATCTTCCCATACTCCACTAACCCAAACAACACAACGAAATAATAATGAAGGTCAAGGAGGAAATATAAGGTATATGTATGCAATACTCCCAAGTCCCAACATACCGGATAGTTGACCAATCATAAGTAGCTGTCGCATTTGCACTTTTCCACGCCCTCACAATACTAGGTATCACACCCAGCTTTGTTACTTTAGCATCCTGAAAAATACCATTTGGATTCTAAATCAGTCCAAAGCCATTCAATTCAAATGTCGAGGGTTAGGGCACTTACTGGCACACTTAGACCATCATATGTGTTAAAAGGCATATTTAATACATGTTTTATATTTTATGTGGTTAGTATAGGATGATATTTTTGGTAGGTTATTCTAGGGTTTCTTCCCTCTTGTATATATATAGGGCTGTTGTATTGTTGTTTCACAAGTAATGAAAATCCTCTTCTACCAAACTTCACATGGTATCAGAGCAAAAACTTGGTTCACCCGTAAACCCTAATTTTTTTCAAGCGGTCGTCCCCCGCTTCGAGAATTATCAGCAGCCGTCCTCTGCTCGATTTTTTTTCACCGGTGTCATGGATGCCAAAAGCCTCTCCAATTCGTTGTTTCAAATTACTAACCGCAAGTTAAACGGTAGTAATTATCATCACTGGTCCATCTCTGTTGAAGTTTTCCTCGAAGGCCTTGGAAAAGATCACTATCTTAGTGATGATCCACCAGATAATGTTGACGCTAGGAAAAGTGCTATTTGGAAACAAGAAGATCGCCAGATTATGTCAGCCCTATGGAATTCCATGGAACCACATATTGCTGACTTGTGTATTAATTTTCGGAGTAGTAAAGCAATTTGGTTACATCTCCAAAAGTTATACACGAGCAACTTATCTCGTATGTATGAGGTCACTGCTGAATATCAATCTCTTCGTATGGATGGTCGGAGTTTAACAGACCACTTTGGAAATTTTAGTCGTATATGTGCCGAGCGTAACAAGTTATTTCCCATCTCTGCTGATGTCTCCGCTATGCAGAAACAACGCGATCAACTGGATGTCCTCCAATTTTTAGCCACACTTCCGCCACAGTATGAACCGTTTCGTTCACAAATCATCTCGAGTTCTGACATTTCCAGTCTTGAAGAGGTTTACTCCCGGGCTTTGCGTTTTTCCTCGTATCAAACTTCTTCCGTTGCACCTCCCATGGAAGACCGTTCTGTCTTGGCCACGAACCGTGTCACACAAAACACTCGTAATATTCGAGGAGGTCGCACCAATATTCGTGGAGGACGCACTGGTTTAGGTCGAGAGTTGAAATGTGACCATTGTGGTCGTCCCCATCACACCAAAGAAACTTGTTGGGATTTACATGGCAGGCCTCCACGACAGGCAAATACAGCCTCTTCAGATTCTCCTACACCGGGCAACCTCTCTTCATCTAAGAGCATATCTTTATCAGAGGATGAGTATGCGCAGTTCCTTCAGTACCAAACTGCTCAACAGGCTTCCGCTCCTATTGCCTCTATTGCTCAATTAGGTAACTCCCGCACTTGTCTGTTATCTAATCGTACTATATCTAAACCTTGGATTCTAGATTCTGGTGCATCTGATCACATGATAGGTAATCCTAAAGCCTTCTTCACTCTTCAGTATTCAAATTCCCTACCCCATGTTACTTTGGCCAATGGTTCTCAAACGCAAGTTCAAGGCATTGGCACGGTTCCCCATTCATCTACCTTGTCATTGTCTTCTGTTTTATACATTCCTAATCTTTTATCCATCAGTAAATTAACTAAACAACTCAATTGCTCCGTTACCTTTCTCTCTGACTCGGTTGTGATACAGGATTTAAAGACTGGGGAGACGATTGGCACAGGACATGAGTCTCGAGGACTTTACCATATTGAACCGTCGTCTACCACTGCTTGTCAGGCAGCCGCCTCTCCGTTCCACATACACTGTCGCCTTGGTCATCCCTCGTTGGGACAGTTGAAGAAGTTAATTCCCAATCTTGGTCGTATTACGTCTTTAGAATGCGAGTCATGTCAACTAGGTAAACATAGTCGAGTTTCTTTTTCGTCTCGTGAAAATAAACGTGCTTTGAGTGCATTTAATGTCGTCCACTCCGATGTGTGGGGTCCATGTCGTACTGTGTCTCACTTAGGATTTCGTTATTTTATATCTTTTGTTGATGATCTTTCACGGACCACTTGGATTTTCTTAATGAAGGATCGTTCTGAATTATTTTCTATCTTTTGTGCTTTTTATGCTGAGATTAAAAATCAATTTGGTTATTCAATTCGTGTTTTTAGAAGTGATAATGCCAAAGAATACTTTTCTAATGATTTTAACACTTTCATGACTACAAATGGCATTTTACACCAATACTCTTGTCCTTACACTCCCCAACAAAATGGGGTTGCTAAAAGGAAAAACAGACACTTGTTGGATGTTGCCCGCACAATTATGTTTCATGCACATGTTCCTAAAACGTTTTGGGGAGATGCTATTTTCACTGCTTGCTATTTAATTAACCGCATGCCTTCTACTGTGTTAGGGAATATTTCTCCTCACTCTGTCTTATTTCCAAATGAACCAACTTTCAAACTCCCACCGCGTATTTTTGGTTGTGTCTGTTTTGTCCATCAAATGAGTCCTACAATGGACAAGTTGAGTCCTAGATCTATTAAATGTGTTTTTGTGGGATATTCTTGGTATCAAAAAGGTTACCGGTGTTATGACCCCGTGTCTAAAAAGTTTTTTCAAAGTGCAGATGTCACCTTCTTTGAGTCAACCCCGTATTTCTCTACCTCTTACATGTACTCTGACATTGAGAACTCGATCACCCTCCCTAACCCTGTCCCTCTCCACCCAACCCCCACCCCTAATGTTGCGAGGCTATCACGTCCTGACTTGCAGGTGTATGTTCGACGTCACCAACGTGTAAGTTCTCCAGTCTCATGTCCCGACACGTCCTCTCCACCGTCTTTAGATTCTGCACCACAACAAGCCTCAGATTTAGAGGTACCTATTGCCATTCGTAAAGGTAAACGTACTTGCACCTCCCACCCCATCTCTACTTTCGTGTCTTATGATCGTCTATCTCCCCACTTTTCTTCTCTTATCTCTACTATTGATTCTATACATGTTCCCACTAAATTACATGAGGCTATTTCTGATCCGGGTTGGAAAGAGGCAATGGATACGGAAATGTCTGCCCTTCGGCACAATGGTACTTGGGAGCTCGTTCCTCTCCCCTCTGGTAAGTCTGTTGTTTGTTGTAAGTGGGTGTATACGGTAAAGGTTAATCCGGATGGGTCTGTTAATCGCCTTAAAGCCCGTCTTGTGGCTAAAGGATACACTCAGGTTTATGGCTTAGATTATTCTGACACTTTCTCCCCAGTTGCCAAAATGTCTTCTGTTCGTTTGTTAATTTCTTTGACAGCTACTCTGTCTTGGCCATTACACCAGTTGGATGTTACTAATGCTTTTCTCAACGGCGATCTTACTGAAGAGGTTTATAAGGAGCAACCTCCAGGGTATGTTGCTCAGGGGGAGTCAGGGTTGGTGTGTCGCCTCAGAAAATCACTATATGGGTTAAAACAGTCCCCTCGAGCCTGGTTTGGACGATTTACTAAAGCGATCATGTCCTTTGGCATGAATCAATGTCCAGTAGAGCATTCGGTCTTTCATAAACGTACATCCACAGGTCTTATTCTTCTTGTTGTGTATGTTGATGACATTGTCATCACGGGAGATGACAATTTGGGGATACAACAATTAAAGTCATTTTTACAGTCTGAATTTCAAACAAAAGACTTGGGTGAGTTGAAGTATTTTTTGGGTATTGAAGTTGCGAGGTCTCATCTTGGCATCTCTCTCTCTCAACGAAAATATACTCTGGATCTATTGTCAGAAACGGGTATGTTAGGAGCTAAACCGGCTGACTCTCCTATGGATGTCAATACTAAGTTGTCTGACAGCGAGGGAGAACCTTTAGACAATCCGGAAAGATACAGAAGACTGGTGGGAACACTAAACTACCTAACTGTAACTCGACCGGATATTTCATTTGCAGTCAGTACCATTAGTCAGTTCCTCAACTCACCCAAAACCTCTCATTGGGATGCTGTTACAAGAATTTTGAGGTATCTGAAGAAGTCACCCGGCATGGGTTTGTTGTACAAGAATCATGGTCATCTCGACATTGTTGGATACACTGATGCTGACTATGCCGTAGCCATAACTGATAGAAGGTCTACCTCCGGGTACTGTGTTTTTGTTGGGGGGAACTTGGTTTCATGGAAAAGTAAGAAGCAAAATGTGGTATCAAGATCAAGTGCTGAAGCAGAATACCGAGCAATGGCTTACACCTCTTGCGAGTTAGTATGGATTAAAAACATGTTAGAGAGTTTCGGGTTTCAGCAAACTCAGCCGATGGAGTTAGTATGTGACAATCAAGCAGCTATCCATATAGCTAACAATCCCATGTTTCATGAAAGAACAAAACATATTGAGGTTGATTGTCATTTTGTTCAAGAAAAGGTACTCCAGAATGTCATTAGAACAACTCTTGTCCAAACCAATGATCAAGCGGCTGATTTGTTCACCAAAGCTTTAAATGGGGTTAGATTGAAGTATAGGAAACCAGTGATGTAGTACTCTCGTGCTTTGATCAATTCCAACATTGTTTTAACGTAGTCGTATGAATCAATACTAACTTTAGAATGCTGCCAGTTGGATTATAAGGATGATACCAGGAGAAGGTTCAATCAGGAAACATCATTGTACTATAGGAAACAAAAGTTGTCTATAATGCTGGCAGTTCAAGCGTGCATGAAAAGCGCAGAATCTATAAGTGGAACAAAATTCTCAATCTTTCTCTCCTTCGAAGAGTTTATTGGCTGGGAACTTCAAGCATTCCCTATGAATTTCATTGTTGAAATTCTTAACAGTGGAAAAGCTAATATTATCAGGTGCAAGTACTGACAGGAACAAACTCTTGAGAAACTTAGCCTTCCATGAAACAGCACAAGGCCACTTAAAGAGAACTTCACAATATTTTGCTCCAGCATTTGAGAATTCAAAACGATGCCCTATTGATAGTTTCCAACATCAGTAAAAAATTTACCATGAAAAATTATTGGTGTGTTCTGTTGCATATATACTGAACAGGGGACATGATATTTTTCTGCTGTTTTGGCAACACCGACGTACCAGAAAAGTGAATCAAAGATGATTAAGGCAACACCGACGTACCAGAAAAATCATATATGACATTTTCCATATATGCAAGCAATCCCACACCAATCACGCAAACTGAAGGATGGGAGGAAACTTTACCTGTACAAGGGAAGTTTTCGATCACCACGAACGATGAGATCCTATGAGAAGTTAGAGTTATTGACTAGATTAGATGAAGTGAGTAATAATCAAAGACGCAATATTCAATCAACTAAAGCAAACACATCAAATGAATGTTTTGCAACTAGAAAGCTGTATCTAAAGAGCACCACTACAACTGCCAACTGAAGCACTGGAAATTTCAAAAACAGAACACACTTGAACAAAATAATAGTGACAAAGCAACCATATTCCCTATACATAGTCCATTAAGTATCAATTCCATTTGGAAGAGCGCTATATGCAAACTTTCAAAGTACAATAGGTCTTCATGCATATATGGAGAAATAAAAGAAATTCTCACCCGAGTGAAAATTGCTTTTGCTTTTGATATTTTGAGCCTAGTAGATATTTCAGCTGGTCCAAAATTATCAGCAATGGACACAACTAAGTAACCAGCAAGTACAATGGCCAGATAGATCACCACAGAATTAACATCCATGGGCATATCTATGGAAATTGCAGAGCCTCTCTCCAAATTCAGGGTTTCTATTGCATGAGCAACAAGCCTTCAAAAAATTTCAAAACAGAGTTTCATCATCTAACAGTTAAGTTTTCAAACCCTTTGCCAATAATTGGACCATTGCACCTTATGCAGATGGATTAGAAAATGATGTGTCAGAAAGGTTATTCTTTTGTTTGATAAATAAAAGGAATGGCTCAATGATTGGAAACCAAAGCATAAAGAGATAAAATTGCAACTAACATGAACTATTAAAGCATGCTTTCCAAGGAGTTGAGAAATGTTGTGCACATTCAAAAATGATAAAAATAAAAGTCAAGTGTTGTGTGGTGAACATGAAATCAAACGTTGGTTGCATAAGAGAAATTTGCCACTGAGTAAAGCTAAAGAAGACACTAGACATAGTTCATAAATTCTAATAATGATCAAGGGCAGGAAATCCATACTGCTATACGTCCCAATTTAATGTAGGTTGAACATTTCTCCATAAGCAGGAAATAACTAATTATAACATATGCTTAAACAAAAAATGGCATACCAAACTGATGCAAAGCTCCTTAAAGGTCATCTTATTTACCGGTAAGTCATCCTCTCCTTCATTACGCCATATCACAGCAATAGCATCAGGAGTTCTCTTAGCACTCAAACTCAAGCAATTACTTGCTGGGTTTAAAGTTGCGCACGGGAGCCAGTGACCACCAGGTCGAGTAGGATCCTCACGCAGAATGCACTCAGGAGGAACAGAGAAAGAGATATTCATTTTGTCAAACAGAGTTCTCCAATAAACCTAAGAAAAATTAAAATAGCAGAAAATGGAAACCAGAACACAACTCTTAGCAATTAAGGGCTCGACCATGATGATAACGATTTGTTCCAACCTCAGGATTTGAGACAGAAAATTCCTGAAAACTGATGAAGCTCGAAATTGGATCCACATACATTAGTCAAATCTGCCTCACCTCTGTGTGAAAACACAACTAGTATTAACATATAATCATGTATGTGTATATTAGCATATATACTATTATTAACTGGGACTGTAAATTGATATCCGAAAATCCGATATCCGTTCGCATTCGAATTCGTTTAAAGAGGATATTATCCATATCCGTTCAAAAAGGATATCATCCGTATCCGATTATAGACATCCGAATTATAAACGGATAAGGATATGGTAATGATACATCCGATTCGTTTAACACCCGATCCGTTTATACATCCGTTAGATATACCCGTTTTCCGTATCCGATAACATATATATCTATATATTTTTTATACGTTGATGAAACATATATTAATTTACGCATTATATAATTATTTGAGAATTATAAAAAAAATAACAGTAAACGTATATCATATTATTTGTAATAATAAACTCCATTAATAATTTTAAACATATATTATAAATTATATATTATACTTATGAGTTAATGTGTATAGATTTAATAGATTTATAGTTAGTTATATTAATATTTAATTGTGTTATGAAATTTCAATCTATTATTTTTTATTAAAAAATATATGTAAAACAGATAAACGGATTCGAATTCGGATATCGAATAACTCACTAATCGAATATCCTCACGGATACTGATAATCCGATATTCTGATAATATCCGTCGAATTTGGATATGGATAGCATTTTCATTATTCGTCGAATAACGGATACGGATTCGGATAACGGATATACTAAACGGATTCGGATTCGAATACTGCACATCCGCTCCGTTGATTATCCATTTACACCCCTATTAGAGGAATAGCTTGAGTCTATAAAATTTAAACCATATTATCATTCCTCCTCTGCTTCTTTAGTTGGCTTAAATCTTAATCATGTCTGCGTTTGTAAGTCTCCAATACAAAATAGATTCAGTTCTAGTGTTCTTTAGATGGTATATTAGGCTATTATACTCAAATTTAGAAAGTAAAGTTCATATGTCACTACTAACGGCGAGTTTACTTTATCAGAATAAGCGGGTTTGGTAAAATAAAGACCATAATCTACGCTTTACTTTAAAAGAAAAGAAATATGTCATTTTCTCGGAGCTCCGGGTTTTAAACAGAATATGCACGCCTAAATAATCTCATTTTGAAGTCGTTGCTAAATTACCAATATTTCTGGCAGTAGAGAAATTTACTTTTTTATCCTGTCGCTTTATCTCTCCACTTATAATTATTTACGTTTTTTTTTTCCTCTCTCTCTCTCTCGTTATTCTATATTTCTTTTTTTATTTCTATCGAAAGAATTTAATTACAAATTTTTTATTCAACTTCAGTTTATTTCTACTTCAGATTTCTGCTTTTTAATTTTTGAGAATTGTGTTGGATAAATTTTAGATTTTCTTTTTCTTATTTATCATTTTGTTTTTAATTAATTTTATATGAATTTGATATTTTTAGGAATTTATTAGTGGATTGATTTTGCACTTCGAAGGTTTATGGACTCTTTGGTATTTTCTGGTATCTTTTAACTCTCATCTTCCGAATTTTAGTAGAAATTGGGTCTCTTCATGAATAAATCGTGATCGAATAAAAATGAAAAATAAGAGGAGGGGCAAAAATGAAAATATGCTCTTAGCAGATGGTTTTTAATATCGAAAAGTAAAGAGATTACTAAAATAAGCTTATATAACAAAAGTGTTTTCTATTGAAGTAAAAAGAAAAGTTGGTATTTTAACCCGAATAATTACAGCTTATAACCAAGATTTGATGGATTGCTATCTATTAAAGTAAACCCGCCCTAAGAAGGTTATTTAAAATGATAAGCAGCCTAATTAGAATAAAATTAATATAAGGAGGTATTTCAAATATTTAAATATTATAAGGGGGTAAAAATTTATTCTATAATTATTATTAAAAATTGTTCAAAAAAAATATACATACTGATGAGGCATAAAATCATGCTCGTATCAGAGCCGTCCACGTGTCGCCACTTGCCGGATGAGAGATTGGACGCTCGCATTGATGGGCTCGCGGGCCAACCCAACCCACTCGCTTGCTCACTAGTACAGGCCCATGAGCCTCAGCCAACTATTCAAGTAAAGGGTTCAAGCTGTCAAGCTGACGCTCACGCCACGGCCCTCAGGGCCACCCATTCCAAGGAGGTATCCCCCGATGACACCTGCTCTTTGACGCTCGCATAGTCGACGCTCGCGGGTCATCTACCGGGGAGACCCCGCGTATGTTATTTCGAGCGTCACTCACGCTCGTATATGATCTACCCCCTTTGAGAGGCATCCGTACGACTGCAAGGCCGATCTTGAGCCTCCATGGCGTACGACCCTTACCAATAACCTCTAACACAACGGCAGTGCGCACTGCGCACCTGACGCGCCGCCTGCTTTTCAGAGCCATCACTCTCATGCCCCCACAGGTTGCCACGTGTTAGGGCAACACAGGTTTGGGACTACACGGTCAAATTACCCAATCTACCCTCACCCCTAACATATAAATAGGGGAGGACACTTGCATTCTTCTCCAAGTCATCTTCCTTATATTCACACACTCACACACTGTTCTGGGCATCTATCCTCTACTTTCCTTCACCTTCTCAAGCTTGGCACTACTTGCACTACAGTTGCTTCACCATAGCATTTGGCACTCTTGGTGTTATTCTAGCTGGAAGAACCCACGCTTAGAAGGAAACCCAGTTCCTGAGGCTCCCAAGCCTGTGATGGTCTTTCCCTTTTTATACAAATATTGAAAGTGTTGTTGCATTTTAGGAGCTCTGATTCCTACACCATCATTTTTGGCGCCGTCTGTGGGAAATCCATCACCACCATCTTCAACAACATCTAACCCTTCTTCAAGCTAGTTGAGATATAACACCTTTTGATTCAAACATGGTAACTGCAACAAGGTCAGGGGCGATAGAAAATAGGGGTGTTCCTCCTCCTGTCAATGAAGAAAACGTAGGGAACAACGCCCCCACCGGAGGTGCGCCCCCAATCATTGCCAGAAACACTGAGAGAGCCGCTGCAACTCTACCCCCCAGAGGAAACGACGCAGGAGGATCTGGCTCTGTTCCCCCAGCCTTCACTCCCAACGTTCTAGCCCCTCACCCCGGCATGTATCCCATGGTCATGCCACCGCCGGGATATGCTTATATGCAACCCGGGATGGTGCCCGGAATGATGCCCATGGTCCAGCCTTATCAGGTGGGGACGCTAAATCTCCTCATGTCGCTTCCTAGAGAGATACAGGGGGTCGAAATGCCCCAAGTCACCACTCAGCAACTTCAGGCGCTTTACGCGCAATGCGAGGGTCAGGCGGTCCAGAACGCCTGGGAGCACTTCACTGTTGCCTATTTCCCATCAATGGCAAGCGCTCGAGCGGCACCACCCGTAGGGGGACTCCCAGTTACCGCCAGCTCAGGAAAATGAAGCCCCACCGAGGGTCCAGCAAGGAAAACAGCTCATTGGAGACGGAAGGGCCCCTCAGAGCGAGAGGGTTGAAAATAACGAAGAGGTCCAATCGAGGGCCACGGGGAGGGCAAGCCGCAGAAATATCGGCGACCCTCAACTTGCTGCAGTACAGGATCAGCTCAAGGGGCTCCAGAATGTGGTGGAGCAGCTCTCTCGAGCCAGGTCTCAAGCCCCCCATGGCGAGGGCGAGAGGTCCAGGGCCAGAGATGCTCGTCGACCACCCAGCCAGATTTCCCACCACCGAAGAGAAGCCAGCTATGAGGAGTACGATCCCGTGGACAGGGATTACAGAATCATGACGGGCGATTCCCCCCTCATTGACGAGGTCCTAATGACCCGTGCAAAAAAGGGTAAAATCCCCACGTCCGTCAACAGGTACGATGGAACAACGGATCCGGCCGAGCATCTGGATCACTTTGTGCACCTGATGCACTTGTACGATCACCCGAGCAACTATTGGGCCAAGGTGTTTGTCACTTCTCTCGTGGGAATGACTCAGGATTGGTATAAGAAGCTTCCCCCACGCTCGATCCGAGGGTATGCAGACCTGACAGATGCCTTCGTAAGTCATTTCAACTCTTTGAAAGTACCAGCCCTGGCCGCAACAGCTCTCTACAGCTTAGTCCAGGGGCCGAACGAGCGCTCAGATCCTTCATGGGGAGGTTTAACAAGGAGATCCTGCTGGTGGAAAAGCCCTTAATGGATTTCTTGAGGCATGTACTTTTTGGTGCGATCAATATAAAGCACTATGTCAGCAAGGAATTCGTGGAGGAGGTGACCAAGAAAAAGCCACGCTCGTTGATGGAAATCAGGGACATAGCTGACTCTTTTTTCACCCTCGAGGATACGTATATCGTGAGGGATCAGAAAATGGCGAATGCCCCTCGCCCCAGTAAAGCCCCCAAGGATAGAGGAGATTCTAGCAGGGGTCACCGCCGCAGCCCTATCCCCACTCGACATAATCCTTCGCCTCCGTACAAGTTCGAGCTGATCCCCCTCAATCGCCCGATTGTCGAAGCATATTCCATGGCGGATAAGAAAATCTTCAAGAGACCGCCAAAGTTGAGGGAGACTGAGGCTCAAAAGCGCTTGGGGAAAGTACTGCGCCTTTCGTAAGCAGAAGGGACATGATACCAACGAGTGCCGCCAACTTGAGAGCGAGATCCAGAGGCTTATCACTGGGGGGCACCTCAAGGAGTTTGTGAAGGTGCTAGAGAGGTATGATGAGCATTGCGCTGAGCGAGCGCGTAGTAGAGAGAGAAGCCGTCGCGCTCGAGAAGTCCCCGTCACCATCACACCGAGACAAGCGACCGCGGCAAAGGGAAAGCTGCGGATTTGGAGAACCAGCCCTTTGGGTCATCCACATGATCGCTGGAGGATCCTTAGGGGGCGATTCTAATGCTTCCCGGTGCCGCCACCTTCGAAGTTATGACCAGAGATCGTTCCTGTCCAAGCTTGTGCTCTCCGTTGACAGCTCATCACGCTCGAGAGAAAATGACATTGTAAGGTTCACAAAGAAAGATTTGGAACACATTGTAACACCCCATGGGATTGGTGAAACCTCTGATTGTCCCATGGTGGTAAGTTTAGACGTTTATAATCATATTGTAAAGAGGGTCCTGATTGATAGTGGAAGCTCTGTGAACGTTCTCCCTTACTCAACGTTTCAAAAAATGAATATTTCAAACATTCCCCTCGAACCCCTCAGAACAGCCCTCGTCGGCTTTGGGGGTTCCGAGATTGTCCCCCGCGGACAGATTCGCTTGGCCACCTCTTTCGGTCGAGCCCCACAGCGAAAAACTTTGAGCATCCTTTACACAATCGTCAAAGTGGACCTCCCCTACAACATCATCATTGGGCGCCCAGCCCTCATGGATTTTAAAGCAGTAATCTCCATTTATCACCAGAAAGTCAAATTCCCCACCCCCGAGGGCACGGGCAAGGTTCTGTGCAATGTCAAGAAGGCTTGGGAATGTTACGTCCTTTCCCTTCGAAGCCATAAGCCCAAATAAACCACTCAGGGAGGATCCACCAAAAAATCAGTTGACTTCCCCAAATTGGACGAGGATGGCCCAAAATGCAAAAGGGCCAAGCTTTACAAAAAGAAGAACAAAAAGAAGACCCCCAGTGGAGCCCAACGTACGGAGGATGGGCCACCCGGGGCCGTCGAAGGATCTTCCTCTGCGAACGAGGGTGACGGGCCCTCGGGTGAGGAAGGGGGCAGGCTAACTGGAAAAAAATAAGCGCCCGAAGCTCCACGTCCTGAGGTTCGTATTGAGCCCGTCAAAAAGTTCTTGACCATCGAGTTGGAACCAGGGAATCCAGATAAAACCACCCAAATTGGCTCAAATCTCGACGGTCCCTCACAAGTTATGATGATTGATTTTCTCCGGGAGAATCTCAACGTATTCGCTTGGAAGGCCTCCGATCTCACTGGGGTAGATCCGAGTGTCATAGTTCACAGGCTCAACATGGACCAGGCCTTCAAACCAGTCAAACAAAAGAAAAGGGACGTCCACGGTTTCAGAAGGCAAGTCATCGAAGAAGAAGTCAACAAATTGCTTGACGCTCAGTACATTGAGGAAATTTTGTACCCGGAATGGCTCTGTAACGTGGTTCTCGTTCCCAAGAGCACCAACAAATGGCGCATGTGCAATGACTTCACAGACCTCAACAAGGCGTGCCCCAAAGACCCATACCCCCTGCCGAGGATTGATCAGCTGGTAGACTCAACAGCGGGGTGCGAGCTCATGAGTATGATGGACGCCTTCCAAGGTTATTATCAGATCTTCATGGCGCCCGAGGATCGCCCCAAAACCTCGTTCGTGGTACATGTAGGCGTCTACTGCTTCAAAGTCATGTCGTTCGGACTCAAAAATGCGGGAGCAACTTATCAACGCTTAGTCAACAGGATGTTTGAGCGCGAAATAGAAAAATCCATGGAGGTGTATGTGGACGACATGATAGTCAAGAGTGAGCGCCAACATTCCCATCTGGAGGATCTCAAGCAAACATTTAACATCTTACGTCATTATGGAATGAAATTAAACCCCTCCAAGTGTACATTTGGCTTTCGGGGTGGTAAATTCTTGGGGTACATGGTCAGTCAATGAGGCATAGAGGCAAATCCGGAAAAGATTAAGGTAATTCTTGATATTCCCTCCCCTCGGAACGTTAGGGAAGTCCAGGTGTTAGTGGGGAAGATCATTTCATTGAACAGGTTTATCTCCCGCTCGGTAGATAGAAACTTACCTTTCTTCAAAATTTTACGCAACGCTCGCAACTTCAACTGGAGCGAGGAATGTGAGAAAGCTTTGCAGGACATGAAGCGATACCTTACGAGCGCACCGCTGTTGACCAAACCGAGCCCTGGAGAAAACTTGTTCGTTTATCTTTCAGTCTCCGTGGAGGCCACGAGCGCTATCCTCATAGCGGTCCGCGAGCGTAAACATATGCCAGTGTACTATTTGAACAAAACCTTGCATGGGACGGAGAAGAGATATATGGAGATAGAGAAGTTCGCTTTTACGCTCGTTAATGTATCTCGAAGGCTAAGGCCTTATTTTCAGACTCATTCTATCACAGTGCTCACAGATCAACCTCTCAAGCAGGTGCTCGCAAAACCGGACGTCTCAGGGAGGTTAATCAAATGGTCAATCAAACTCAGTCAGTTTGATATCACTTTCGAGCCTCGCATCGCGATACAGGCTCAGGCAGTGGCAGATCTGTTGGTAGAGCGTTTCAATCTGGGCACGGGACCCTCGGTGGAAGAAGGAATGTGGCTTCTGCACACAGATGGCTCCTCGACCTCACAAGGAGGGGGTGCAGAGGTGACCCTCAGAGATCATCACGGGGTAGAAGTTGATTACGCTATTAAACTGGCGTTCCAGGTCACCAACAACGAGGCTAAATATGAGGCTCTAATCCAAGGGCTCAGGATAGCCCATCAGAATGGTGCCATTCGAATCACTGCGTATGTCGACTCCCAGTTAATTGCAAGTCAAATTGATGGTACTTATGAAGCCCGAGAAGCCACTATGGTGCAGTACTTGGCAAGCGCTAAAGAAGCGGTCGCTAAGTTCAAAGAATTCCATCTGTTACAGATCCCAAGGACAGAAAACGAGCGTACAGATGCTCTTTCCAAGTTTGCATCGGTGCTGGAGGATGCTTGCGAGCGTTTCGTCACGTTCCTCAGAACGGAGAGACTGCTGATTCGCAAAATGGAACCCTCGGGTTGGGTGAACATGATTGATCCCTCCGAACCTTGTTGGCTCGATGATATCATTAAGTTTATGAGGGATGGGACATGCCCGAATGATAAGGTAGAAGCCCGGAAGGTTAGAAGTAAGGCCCCTCGTTTTTCTCTTGACAGCAACCGGCGGCTATTCAAGCGATCTTTCCAGGGTCCACCATTGAGGTGTCTGAGGCCCTCGTAAGCCAAGGAAGTGTTGGAACATGTGCATAACGGAAGCTGCGGGAATCATGCCGGCGGTCGAATTCTGGCAAAGAAAATCTTAAGGAGTGGGTTCTACTGGCCCTCGTTATTGTAGGACGCCATCAGTTACTCCAAGAAATGTCCTAAGTGCCAGTTTCATTCTAACACCCCCCAATTCCCGGCGGCTCAAATGATCCCTGTCGATGTTTCTTGGCCCTTCGACCAGTGGGGCATCGACATTGTGGGACCCCTCCCAATGGCGATCGGGCAAAAGAAGTTTGTAATACTCGTCGTGGATTATTTCACTAAGTGGGCCGAAGCTGAAGCGGTCGCCAAGATAACGTTCAAAGTTGTGAGGGATTTCATCTGGAAGAACATCATCTGCAGGTATGGCATCCCGAGGGTGCTCATCTTGGACAACGGTTCCCAATTCATTACTGCGGATACACAGGATTGGTGCTATGAACTGGGGATTGAGCAACGTTTCACTTCCGTGGGCCATCCTCAAGCCAACGGTCAAGCTGAAGTGACCAACCAAACCATACTCCAGCATTTGAAAACGATGCTCGAGGGTAAGAAAGGGGAGTGGGCAGAAGAACTACAAAGTGCCCTCTGGGCGTATCGTACTACCCCACGAGCTGCAATCGGGGAAACCCCTTACTCCCTCATGTATGGCTCCGAGGTAATGGTACCTGCGGAGATTGCTCAGGAATTCGCACGCGTGGCCTATTTCGAGCCTGCCACCAACGAGGTAAATCGGGCGTTCGAATTGGATTTACTGGACGAGAGGAGAAACACGGCTTGGGCTCGCATCCACAAGTACAAGGCGACTATAGCCCACCAGTATAACAAGCGTATCAGAGAAAGGACTTTCCAACTAGGTGACTTGGTCCTAAAAAAGGTTGAAGTTTCTAAACATGTGGGTAAGTTGGATCCCAATTGGGAAGGCCCCTTCAAAGTCGTTCAAGTACGAGCGAACAACACCTACTTGCTAGAGACTTTGCATGGCGAGCGTCTCCCGAGACCGTGGAACGCGTGCAACTTTAGACGGCTCTACGTGTAAGCGTCGACCTCTGTAATTGCCCGCTCGCGGCACTTTGTACTTTCTTTTGACAGAAAGCATATTGTAATCATTTTAAATTGCAAGCATAACATTAAGTGTGTTATCCATTATTATGTTATTTATTTGATTTCCCTTTGGTTAATGGTCTGGGTAACAAAAGCTTACTCCGTGTTGAGCGTCTTCCACATCGAACAGCTTAATTAATACCCCGTTGATCTCAAATCTACGCTATCTGTATGTTAAAAAACATCCCACATTGAACATCATCGACGCTCATAAGCGTGTAAACCCCAAGCATGAGCGTGTCAAGGGGCGGAATGTTAAACGCTTAATTTACGCCAACTGGGTGTTTACCACGCCGGCTCGCGCGTAAATCCCTAATGACCCTCACTTGCATGGATTACCTTCTAAGGCAAGGGTACACTCGTGGATGGCAGACCCTGGGCTAATCCTTTCGCGGACGCCTAAGGATGAAGCCAACTTCACAGCTACGCTCGCTTGGATTCCATGATCGGCAAGTTTTACAGTTGGCTTCTAGGTTCAATCAAATTACTGAAGCCCTTAAATTAGAAGTATGTGTTACACGCTTAAAGCCAATACTTAGTTAAATCCTTAGAGGTTTTCTAAGTTCAAATTCGAGCCTCATTGTGAATATGGCCAGGGAACCCTCATAAGGAACACCCTCGCGCCCATACTTGCATCTCTCAAACGGTAAGACGTTTCCAAAATTTAAACTTCTGACGCATGGCGATAAGCGCCTGGGAACCTTCAAAAGAAACACCCTCGTGCGCATACACTCCCCTCACAGACATTCGGATAACCAGAAAGATAAGCATGCAAACATCAAACGCAATAAAACAACCATGCACAACACTCAAAAACAGAAGGAATTAAAAATGAACATTCAGAGGGTAAAGAAAAGTTCAAATACATTGGGAGAAGCATAATGGTCAAATTCAGAAACAAAGTGTTCACTGGCTGAAATGAGAAATAGACAAAAGGAATCTTAAAAACAGCAATGTGAAGGCATTTTCAAGCTTAGCGCTTAGGTTCAGGAGGAGCAGTTGCGATGGGAATTGGGGTCAGCACATTGGCGTCAGAGGTTTGAGCATCTCCAGGTTCCTCGTCATCCGGCGCATCCATGACGGTACCTCGTCTTCTATCTGATTGTGCTCGGGGTCTATGGGATTGGCCGCTATGAACTCCTGTTGGAGCATCGTTACCAGCTCTTGATACTCAGGCTCCGCCAGACTCTTTGAGGGATCCTCATCGCGGACCATGGGCTCGCAGTTATCATCAAAATCTATGTGCAGGCGCTCATAGGTTCGAGCGCTCTCAGGAGCCAATCCTAGCTTCACCATCTTCCCAATCGCCTTATAAAAAAAGCGACGAGCATTGTCGAAGCAATAGAGGTTGGCTGCGAACACGAAGGCCTTGGAGCGCACGAATTTCATCACCGCATCCCATGACACCCTCGCCTCCAAACCTGCCCCTTTTCCTGTAACTTAGCGAGGGTCTTCTTTGTGGCCTCATTCTGGCGGGTACTCTCCGTCAGTTGCTCGCCTAACTCTCTATTTTGGACCCTCAACTGGTCCCGCTCCCTTTTCAGCTCCTTGTGATTCTCGTCAAGGGCCAGATAGGCGTCATCTGATCATTTCAGCTCTTCCTTCAACCTGCCCTTCTCAAGGTTGGCGTCAGTCAGTTGGGCGTTAACGGTATTGTAATCCTCCTACAGTTGGCCGGGTTCAGAGATGCGCAACAATTTCTTGTATTTGGCCTTATGCTCAGAATAGGCCTGTGCTCGACCCTGCAAGTTCTTCAGCCTTGGGATTACTTCCTGGAAAGCCAGAAACGAAGAATCACCATCAGAGTTAAGTTAAAGAGAGTCAGAACCTTACGAAGAGAATTGGAGACTCACCGTTAAAAGCGCATGACAAGCATCGTCTGCGACTCGAGCGGCATCGTGCTCGTTTAGCTTATCGTGGTCACCGGAGAATTGAAGTTTTCCGACGACGTCAGTGACCAAGTTCACGGAGTACGCGCTCTTCTTCAGCAGGACCGGCCCATCCGTCCATTGGTGTTTGTACCGAGCGTCACCCCTGCAACCCATTTTCCAGAAATCCTCATCCTCTGATGAGGAGGTATCGCTGCCCTCGCCGCGGTGGCCCACGACCACCTCCTTCCCTTTGCCAGAAATGGGAATGGAGTCCGGCAGTCTCTTTCTCTTCCCCTGGCGGTCGGCCCTTACTGCGTCGTGGAAGCGGGCTAGCTCCCCTGAGCTGTTACGAGAATCGCTGGAGCTGAGCGCAATGGGACCCTCGGGGGCGGCCGGCGGAGGTGTAGCCCCTCGAGCGCCATCCACGGTCAAATCTTCGACGTGCAGTTGGAGCTTCATTTCCGATGCCCCCGCGAGCGCCTTCGTTGCCTCGTCCCGTCCCTCGTCGAGCTCATCTTCCCCTCGGAGCGTGGGGAGGACGTGCCTGTTACTGTTATTGTTGTTGAGGGTTCGCACCTGGCCTCGGTGCGCGCATCATACGAGCAACACTTTCAGCATTCATCCCTGATGTTAGTACCTGGATATCTGCAAATGAAAAATACAAGCGTCAAAATATGGCTCTCTGAACGATAACTACACAAAGTATAACAAGTCAAACAAAGTCAGCGATGCTATCCTAAGAGTTAGGGCAGTTAGTTCCTAGAATCTAACCATCGAGGGCCATGATTTCTGTTGGAGGGTCGGTTATCATGCTTGCGGGGCATGAGAGGCCATAGCGGAATAATACCCCCTCATTCTTCATCAAGACCTCAGCCTTGATCCATTTCTTCTCATTCTTCATTGCGAGGGCCAACCCCTTCGCCCAGTCCTCGAAAGCTTTGTTCCTTGTCCTTTCTTTAATCAGTGGCCCATCACCATGTATAATCCACCCTCGATGAACCCTGAAAATTCCCCCAGGAGCCCCAACGAAGAAGTACTTCTCCTTCTAATGCTCGCCATATGAAGTGGAGGGAGAGTTTATCATTTTGAAGTCAGATTTGGCTTGATCGTAGTAGAACCCATCTGTGGGGGACGAACGCGTTGAGCGGGCCACCTGGATCAAGCTGTCAAAATTGTCAACGGAGGGTTCATGGCCTAAGGCCCTCATCAGTATCACAAAGGTATTTATTAGGGCAATGCCATTGGGAAGGATTTGGGAAGGGCAGAGTCTAAGGTGGTGGCAGATGGTACAAACGGCGGATGGAATCGGAAAACTCAGACCCCCGGCCAGGACCGCGTCCCAGTAAACTGTCATCATCCCTGGCAGCGGTAAGTTTGCTCTCTCCCCCTCCTCGGGAAGGCGCATGGGGAACACCGCCTCATCCCAGTATGCCTTTGCCTTTAACTCCTCCAGATCTTCGAGCGTCAAAATGCTCTCAATCTCATCCGGAGACCTGTCAGTTTGGTGAGGGTTATTTTGCCTCACTCGCGTAGCAGGCTCTTTGCCCTTTCTTTGGCGTTTTCTGGGAGGTTCACCCTCAGCCCGACGCTCGGAAGGCCCTGCACCGCCCTCAGGAGCCGCAATAGCCACCGTGATCCTATGATCTTGGGGTCTTACAGCGCTATTGAGCACGGGAAACACCCTTTCCCCTTGCCTCTGCATTTCCATAACGTTGCCCATCTCTTCGAAGAGATCATCTACCCCTCCGGGAGCACGCTCGTTCATCCCTTGAACGGCGGCATTAACTTCTTCATCCCCAGCTTCAGCCAGAGCCCTGGCCACTGGGATGGCGATTGGAATCTCATCGCCTGGAGAGGCTCTGGCCATTGGGATCGCCGTGGGTACATTACCATGAGGGGAGGAGCTCCCAACGGACATCTCATCTATCTCCCTCACATAATCGTCTGCTTGGTGTTCTGCCATATCTGATCTTTGATTGTTGAAGGAAAACCTTCTCGTGAAATCTCAATGAAGCAGGAAGATTCTGAAATGAATTCAATGGCAGAAAGGGGTCCTTCACTCAAGAGTTTCACTCACCCAGCCTAAATCTATAGTTAGTGCAAGGAAAATAAAAATTATAGGGATTTACCTGAGGTTTGAAAGAAAAAGATTGCTGGAATTCGCGGAGACTTGCAGAAAGTTTTTGCTGCTATTATGCTTAAAGAAGACTGAATGCGTGAAAGAGATACAAGGCTTTACAAATCCCTATTTATAGGGGCAAAAGCTGGCGTTAATTAGGGTTTGGGGTTTCAAATTGCAATCATTTCCCGCCTGGGGAAGCCCACCACTTTTGGTAACCGCCCACGTCTCCCAGAATACACGCGCCCACGTTCCCACTCAGCATTTAATGCGGACACGACTTCATTTAATGCGATGTCAGAATGTGTCCGTTACGGAAGCCAAGCGGTCACCTCTCTTGCAGAGACTTGACCCTCGGATATTCAAAAATTCAAGGATCCCTTCTCTTAAATTCTACAGTACGCTTAAGCGATACTATAGAATTTGGGGGGCAAAATGATGAGGCATAAAACTACGCTCGTATCAGAGCCGTCCACGTGTCGCCACTTACCGGATGAGAGATTGGACGCTTGCATTGATGGGCTCGCGGGCCAACCCAGCCCACTCGCTTGCTCACTAGTACAGGCCCATGAGCCTCGGCCAACTATTCAAGTAAAGGGTTCAAGCTGTCAAACTGAAGCTCACGCCACGGCCCTCAGGGCTACCCTTTCCAAGGAGGTATCCCCCGAGGACACCTGCTCTTTGACGCTCGCATAGTCGACGCTCGCGGGTCATCTGCCTGGGAGACCCCGCGTACGTCATTTCGAGCATCACTCACACTCGTATATGATCTACCCCCTTTGAGAGGCATCCGTACGACTGCAAGGCCGATCTTGAGCCTCCATGGCGCATGACCCTCACCAACAACCTCTGACACAACAGCAGTGCGCACCGTCTGCTTTTCAGAGTCATCACTCTCATGCCCCCACAGGCTGCCACGTGTTAGGGCAACACAGGTTTGGGACCACACGGTCAAATTACCCAATCTACCCTCACCCCTAACATATAAATAGGGGAGGACACTTGCATTCTTCCCCAAGTCATCTTCCTCATATTCACGCACTCACACACAGCTCTGGGCATCTATCCTCTACTTTCCTTCATCTTCTCAAGCTTGGCACTACCTGCACTACAGTTGCATCACCATAGCATTTGACACTCTTGGTGTTATCCTAGCTAGAAGAACCCACGCTTAGAAGGAAACTCAGTTCCTGAGGCTCTCACGCCTGTGATGGTCTTTCCCCTTTTATACAAATATTGAAAGTGTTGTTGCATTTTAGGAGCTCTGATTCCTGCACCATCATCGATTTCTAAATATCATAACCAATAAGAAGAAAATCAAATCAACTAAAATGAATAAAAGGGAATTGATTTCTAAATTTATTATACGGCAGACATAATTACATTAATGAAATAGATTAGAATATCATTTTATTCGTTTTTAGTTTATTTTATTTTAATAGTTAATTAATTTTATTAATTTTATTTTTATTAATTATAAACTTTGACGCACTTCTATAATTATATAGCGAACGAATCATATCCTCTGTATGTTCGCCATCAATGGAGCTTCGATTTATCCAAACAATAAACAAATACTCAATTTTAATGCTTTATTTGCTGAAAAAATTTCATAAATCTTTTCCAAACAATAAACTCACCAAATTTATAAAATTACATTTAATAATCGATTCTGAAAACAATATTAATTATGACTATAAATATTATTACTTTTTTATTATGATGCCGGCCTATGGTGGTTTCTTCTTTTCATAATTGCCCAGTTTCCTGGGGCTCGGCATTCATATATCTCCCAATTCGCATATCTGCGTGCAACTACTTCTGGGCTTCAGTGCTAAGCATTTCGTTTGATATTTGTACATGATTTTTGTTCAAGTGATATAACAACTTACCCTCACAATCAGGATGGGTGTGTATTTTATGATAGTTTTATAAATAAAGATAATTAAATATTTATTTTAATACAAGGTTGCCGTTGCTACTAAATGCTATATGTGGATTTTATTTTTGTAATACTGGGCTAGGCTGGCCCGAGTATTCAAGGCCCATTATAGAATAGAGCCCATTATGGACGCCTGTTGAAATTGTGCTTAATTTTTTTTGGTCAGTAAAATCGTGCTTAATTATATATACCATTATTTGCGTACCACCATCATCGCTTCATTGACTTTTAAGAAAGAAAGCACAAAGTCTTCTTTACTCACTCTTTCACGAATTTTGGCGAGCATCGGGATTTACGGGATGGGGGGTGTGGAAAAGACGACTTTGACAAAACACATCAACAATAGACTTGTAGAAAAAGACTCAAGAATGTATTTTTTGGGTCACTGTCTCTCAGGAGTCTAGCACAAGGATGCTGCAAGATAAAATAGCCCATGTCGTAGGAGTCGATCTTTCAAGAGAGTATGATGACGAGAAAAGAGCAGCCAGATTGTACAGAGCACTATCCTCCTTAGGTAAGAATTTTGTACTAATATTGGATGATGTGTGGAAAAACATTAGTTTGGACAAA
Source organism: Lantana camara (assembly GCA_037501455.1). Taxonomy (NCBI): domain Eukaryota; kingdom Viridiplantae; phylum Streptophyta; class Magnoliopsida; order Lamiales; family Verbenaceae; genus Lantana; species Lantana camara. The sequence continues at coordinate 93,462,114 of CM074860.1, read as the reverse complement.
GTAGGAATTCCACTTCATGTAGAGGGCAGCAGAATGAATATAACGACTCGCTCATTACAAGTCTGTCTTCAAATTGGTTGCCAAAACCTAAGTCCAGTGAGAACACTTGACCTGAATGAAGCATGGGAATTATTTAGGGACACACTCGGACAAGAGGTGACACTAACTCCTCTAGTAGAAGAAATTGCAAACTCTATGGCAAAGGTGTGTGATGGTTTGCCATTGGGTATCATCACTTTGGTTGGAAGCATGAGAGGTGAGACTGAAATTCATGTGTGGAGAAATGCATTGGAGGAACTACAAAAACCTGTTATGGAGCTTGATGGCATGGAGGATCATGTATTCAAAGTACTAAAATACAACTTTGATCGGTTGAATCCAAAACATCAAGAACAGGTAGAAAGTAATAGGGGTTACACTGAGCTGCAATGTTATTTTTTGTATTGCTCTTTGTATCCTGAAGATCACAAGATAAAGAAAGAGGATTTAGTGATGAAATTCATTTTAGAGGAGTTGGTGGATAAAAGAAAGACCAGGAGAGCAAAAATTGATCAAGGTTATAACATATTGAATAGATTAGTGAATGTTTGTTTACTTGAAAGTTCTAGTAATAACTGTGTGAAGATGCATGATCTAATAAGAGCTATGGCACTAAAGTTTACTAAAGGAAAGCATATGGTATATGCTGGGTGCCTGTTTGAAGAAATTCCAAATGAAGATGAATATTGGACAGAAGATGTTGAGAAGATGTCCTTGATGGAGAACTTCATACAGGAAGTTCATGATGGAATGCATCCAAATTGTCCTAAGCTCTCCACATTGCTTTCGCAGGGGAATAGGCATTTGAAGTTTATAGCAGATTCATTTTTCTTGCAAATGCATGGCTTATATGTGTTTGATTTGTCCTACTGTGAAGAAATTGCGAGGTTGCCAAATCCTTTATCAGATTTGGAAAGTCTTGAGGTATTGATTCTTAGACGTTGTCGTAATCTTGTAAATGTGCCCTATTTGGGAAAGCTGAAAGAGCTAAAGGAGCTGGATTAGTCAGATACAAGAATCAGGAAAGTGCCTGAAGGGATGGATGAACTTGTCAATCTCAAGTTTCTCTCAATGGATAAAACAAAATACTTGAGGTTTTTAGCAAGAGGTTTGTTTCTGAATTTTCAATATCTGCAATGCCTCCATCTTCCAGGTCAAATTGAAGCACCAGTAATAGAAATGGAGAGTTTGAGAAAGCTGAAGGAGTTTAAGGGACGAGTAAAAAATATTGCTGATTTTAATCGATTGATCGGATGTAGACCACTTCTTAAATATGATATCATCGTGGGGAGTATTCTTGAATACACAGAGTATTATTGTTGGTATAATTCAGTTACTGTGGTTGGATTCAAGTACCTTACAAAGGATGCGTTTATGTTAGCACACGAGGCTCGACACCTTAGACTCGAGAAGTGCAATGGTCTAAGCAAAAGCATATTCGATGATTTCCCAAAATTTAACAATCCCAAATCCCTCAAGACTTTGAAAATTAAAAATTGTGAAGGATTGGAGTGCATTTTAGCCGACAATAGAGAATTAGAATCCCATAGCGTTGCTCCACTCGGGACTCTGAAAAGAATTCTACTATTTGGGTTGCCAGATTTCAAGGGCATCATTGAGAAGCAGGACGTAGTGTTACCTACACCTGCATATGTTGTACTTTCATCTCTTAAAAAATTGGATATCTGTGGGTGTAACAAGATGAAGAATTTGGGATTAACAGGGTCGGAATTCCCAAACCTTGTATCGATCGAAGTCGAAATGTGTTCAGAAATAGAAGAGATAATAGAGGAAAGAGGTGTCGTTTCTTTTCCCAAATTAAAAGGATTGCATATGTGGAATCTGCCAAAACTGAAGCATGTGGGAACAACAACCATTTGCGATTCCATTGAGATTATTGGCATAAAAGAATGCCCAGCATTGAAGAAAGTACCTTTATGTTTTCGGGTGATTGAAGGAGGAGAATCATCTAATGTTTCTTATTCCACTCCACCTGCTCTTAAAGAGATTTATCTACGTAGAAGGGAGGAAGAATGGTGGGAATCATTGGAGTGGGAGCATCCATCACACAAACTTCTCCTTCAACCTTTCCTTAGCTTTCATTGGAGCTATATGCATGAAAAACCCTGTGGTTTTCATAATCGACCAATAAAAACTGTGTTTTGAAAAATCATATATAAAACCCTATAGTTTAAAACTTCTGCTCACCGCCTCCTGATATAGATCTAGCACGTTTTGGAGGTGAAATACCTTAATTACCCTCTGAAAAAGTGACCCTTGTTTTAACCATATTTCACCCAAAGTTTAACCTAATTGAAAATCAAAATCAGATTCACCGCTTGTGTTGCGAAGTGCGCGGGAAACGAGAAAGACGATAACCAGTGATTTGGGGCTTGAAGTTGAGGAGGAATTCGCACATTGTACAACCGATTGAAGAAGAGAAAGTGTTCGCCCCGTCTAGGTACGGATTTTTCATGTTAAGTGATGTCGCGATTTTAGGGTTTTTTACCCTTTGCGCCCACTGTGCGCGTTTTCAATTTATACAGTTACAACATGGCGTATCTTGCTCCATTCATGTTGTAACATGTTTTTGTGGCGGTTTTTTATGACTCCAGTATATGGGTTCTGTCTACAAAGGCTTATTTTCTGAAATATCAAATTTTTTCGAGTTGGGTTGCTTTACAAGGAGTTCATAACAAAAATTTAGGAAATTTTGTTGTAATAATTTTTTATTTTTTGCTTAGAGTCTAATTTTTCTTTAAAATTTCTGTCTAATAGAGGTATTACATAATGGAGGAGGATGATAATGGTCTACTGAAGAAAATGTATATGCCCATTGGTGGTGAATGAGCTGTGATTCGCAGCGGTGCTTTAACATATGTCAATAGGAAGAAAGTGTACACTGGAAAGTACAATTTAGATTATTTAGATTGGAAAGGGATATGGGACATGTATAGGCTTGCTGGGGGAAAGGGAAGTTGTGTCACCTTCTATTACAAACACCCTTGTCTTCCAATGACAGATAAGTATGCAGTACGGCATATTTGGGGAAGTTGGTCTTTTGTAGAGATACAAAACACGCACCCAGTTTCAAGTGAAGTTATGTTGTACTCTGTGAGGGAATATGATGACATTCATGCTGCATTTGATGTGGAAGGCATTGAGGTTCCATTAAGTCAAGAAAGGGATGGTGAAGAGTCTGAAACCATCAAGTTTCTAACATTTCCTGGATGGCCACCACCCCAGGAAGTACTGGAACCTGTTACAGAACTTGTTATAACTCAAAATCCTGAAATATCAACTAGAAGAAGAAGAACTACAGACGAGGTTATGAGATTGTTTGCACAGTCCCAAGATGAGCCTAACCTAACTCAGGAGCAGGATCTTGTGCAACCTTTTACTGTGAATGAGGAAGCTGGAAAGCCTTCAAATATGAATGAGGTATAAAATTTTAACTTTAAATCACAAGAACTCTTAATTTTTGGTCATTGGCTCATTTTTCTAAATTATGATGATCATGTGCAGGCTTCAAATGTTAATGAGGAATTTGTGCAACCTTCAATTGTGAGTGAGAAGCCTGTCCAGCCTTCAAATCTGGATGAAGAAGAGGACGCTATTCAGTCTTCAAATGTGAATGAGGTAATATATTTTCATTTGTAGTGTGATTTTTTGGAAATTGATGGCGAATATTAGTAGTGTGATTTTTTGTAAATTGTTGATGATCATGTGCAGACTGCTAATCTAGATGATGATCAATATGCATTCTTGGATGAGCAATTCAACTTAAATCTTGGTGAGGATTTAAGTTTCCATGCATATGATGAGCAAATGCATGAGGCTGATCAAGATACAACCCATGATGAACCTGATATTGTTCAACAGCCCTCCAACAAAGGGAAGAAGGAACAGTCAACTGTTGCCAAGAACAAAGGGAAGAAGAAACAAGCAACTGCTGCTATGTACAAAGGGAAGAAAAAAAACAACCTGAAAAGGAGAAAAGGAAGAGGAGAGAGGCCACTGAACCTGATCCTGAAGACAGTCCAGCAGGAGATGGTTCTCAAAATAGCTCAGAAGAAAATTGTGGTCAGTGATGAAGAAGAGGAACCTGATCATGAGGATAGGTATAGTGATCCTGATGATAACAGGAATTTTCATGAGGCTCCTTTATCAGATGATAAAGGAAAGAAGAGATACCCACACTAGAGAGATGGGGATTTTGTTAAGAAATTCAAACCTTCAATGGGGTATACTTTTGATAATGTAGAGTCATACAAGAAGCTTTTGATAGACTGGAGTATTTGGAGAGGTTATGTTTTAGAGTTTGAGAAAAGTGAGAAGACAAGAGTCATTGTTGTATGTGCTAATGAAAACTGCAATTGGAGGGTTCATGCTTCCTGTATACAGGGCAAGGACGAGTTCCAAATAAAAACACTCAAGGGAAAACACAATTGTGCAAGGAGCAGTGAAAATTTCAGGTCTAGTTCATCCTACATTGGGGAGAAACTACTGTATTACATCAAAGATAATATGAACGTTGGGGTTGCACCATTTAGAAGAGTAATCAGGAGGAAGCTTGGAGTGGATGTTACCTACAATGTAGCCATGCGTGCAAAAAGGTTTACTAGGAACTTAATTGAGGGATATCATGGTAAAGAATTTAAACTGCTATGGGATTATTGTGAAACAGTTAGAGATAAAAATTCTGGTAGCAAACTGCTGTTGAAGAAATAAGAGGGAACAAATCCTCCAAGGTTTGAGAAAATGTTTTCCTCATTGAAACCTATGATTGATGGCTTCTTGGAGGGCTGTAGACCACTCATTGGCCTAGATGGTTGCTTTATCAAAACTGTTTTTGGAGGACAACTACTATCTACAGTAGCTAAGGATGGAAATGACAACCTGTATCCCATTGCTATGGCATATGTAAGAGTTGAGAATAGGGAGAACTGGGTCTGGTTTTTGGAAGAGCTGTTGATGGAAACAGGTGGATTGGGAGAAGACAAGTGGACCTTCATATCAGACAGGCAAAAGGGATTGTTGGATGCTGTGAGTCAAGTATGTCCTGGTAGTGAGCATAGATTCTATCTGAGGCATTTGTACCAGAATTTCTATGCAAAGTGGAAGAGTCAAGACCTCAAAAGATTGTTTTGGAGGGTTGCATCTGCTGGATCCAAGGAAGAATGGAGTTCAGTTATGAAGGAGCTTGAGGAGAAGCTTTACATACACAAACCCCATATTAGTGGCTTTCAAGTATTCCTTCTGAGCATTGGGCAAGATCTCACTTCAGGACCACTTGTAAGTCTGAAATACTTGTGAACAATATTTGTGAGTCTTTTAACAACATGATTCTAGCTGCTAGAGACTTGCCTGTGGTGTCTATGTTTGAGTGCATAAGAAATAGACTGATGCAGAGAATTCAAATTAAGAAGGCTGGCATGGACAATTATGTTGGAAGGACATGCCCTAATGTCATGGTTAAGGTAGGCAAACAATGTGAACTGGCGAGGAATTGTTATACAATCTGGTGTGGTCAGTTGGAGTTTCAAGTTGAGGATGTGGATGACAACTATGTGGTGAAGCTTGACAGGAGAACCTGCACATGTGGGATGTTTCAATTGACAGGTTATTCATGTAAGCATGTATGCTCAGCCATAATAAAAAGGAGATTGCAGATTGAGGACTTTATCCATGATTGTTACAACAAAGAGACCTACCTTTCCGTCTATAGACACATGGTTCATGGAGTTCCAGGTAAGAGGCAGTACATTAAAACACAATAGGAACCATTGAAAGCACCTGAGTTTACAAGAAAAATGGGAAGGCCAAAAAAGAAACGAAGATTGGGTGCAGATGAAGGTGGAAACAGTGGGACAAGGAAGGGATTGACTACTACATGTAGCAATTGCCTTCTTTTTTGCCACAACAAACGTTCTTGCCAAAATCCCACACATCTAAGATCTAAATTTTATATAGTACGCTAAATTTAATTTTACTTTATTCCACTACATACACTATGAACTTGTATCTAATATGTCTAACTTTGTTCATTGCAGGGTGCTCAACCCTCTGGACCACAAGAGCCAAGATCCTCAAACTCCAACACAGATATAAATCAGGTTACACATATTTAAATATACATTTCCTGTCCTAATGGTTACAAATAATTTCATACTAATTATGTTTTTGTTACCTTGTATATATACGTATAGCACGAAAATTCAGCAGGATTCCCTCCAAATTCCAGTAGATCTAGCAGATCTACTGGAACTCCACCTGAATCATCTTCTAGATCTGCCAGATCTGGAAGAATTCCTATTCCAGCATACAGGCCTCAACCACTAAGACCTGCTGCAGTTCCAGCTTCAGTCCAGACTCAAGGGACATCAGCTTCTGTACCAGCTCCTTCATCATCTGCACAACCTTCTGCACCAGCTGCTTCTTCGTCAAATCCTGCACCACAAAAGCTAAGGGTTAGACGACCGTCGGTGACTCAACTATTGCAGAACATAAGAGATAGGTCTAAGGTCTGCACCAGCTCCTTCATCATCTGCACAACCTTCTGGACCAGCTGCTTCTTCGTCAAATCCTGCACCACAAAAGCTAAGGGTTAGACGACCGTCGGTGACTCAACTATTGCAGAACATAAGAGATAGGTCTAGGGAGAAAAGGCCGGCAAGGATATGGAAGCCATAGAGGGATCTGGCTGTTGAAACTTTTGAATGCTTCTGATGCATTTTATGACACTTTATTAAATATGTTGAAGTTTGTGCTGTAGTGGACACATTTTTTGGGGGCTAGTTTTTTTTTTTTTTGGGGGGGGGGGGGGGGGGGGGGGGACATCATGTGGTCCTTGTGATGTTGGTGAACTTTTGTGGTTTTTTTTTTCACAGGTTTTAGGTTATTTTTTCTGAATTCTTGATTTCCAGGTTGTGTAAAACACTATTAAATTTCCAATTGCAATGGTTGGTTTTGATTTATATATATATTTTTGTCAGAAGTTGGCTTTCAGATATGTGTGCAATGAATTAATTAATTGGAACGTACTGGCTGTAATGGTTGGTGGTGATTTATTTTGGCTGTGTAAGGTTTTTACCACAAATTACTTAAAACACAGGGTTTTCTGGGCAACAAAAATAACCTTATTTGAGCCCAATCGACTTAAGCTGCATTCAAGGGTAAAACGGACATTTTACGTTCAATTATGTATAAAAAGTGGAATCCCATTCGCAATATAGGCGCGTGCAGTACAATCTACGGATCCAAGGTTCTACATGTACAGTTTTTGAAACCTTAGGGGTTTTTTAATTATATTTTATACTACAGGGTTTTATTTTAACATTTGGCAAACTACAAGGGGTCCCGCTGTAAAAAAACCCCTTTCATTGAGAGAGACTCATCCATTTAATGTATGTCATATGGATGTAATTTTATTTACCCTTTTCAATTGAATCCAATAACTTATGAAAAACTCTGTAAAAATCAATTAAGAAAAAATTAATGGGATCTAATAATGTATGCTAGCGTGCGTTCAATTTCAGTCGAAAAAATTGACAACAAAATCAACATTACATAATTTTTAAAAGGGAAAATATCATTTTTCGTCTTCTACAGATGTCCTTGTTCAATTTTGGTCCTGATCTTTTAACTTTTCTCACATTGCATCTTTTATGTTTAAAAAAATCTCAATTTCAGTCCTTTAGTCAACGGGGCGTTAAAAAATTGATGGATAAAGGTGCGTGTCACTCACGTGCCACTCACATTTATTCAGGATGTGTGAGTGACACGCGCCTTTTTTTCGTTAAAAAATTAACGTCCGTTAGCTAAAGGACTGAAATTGAAATTTTTTGAAACATAAAGGATGCAATGTGAGAAAAGTTTTCGGGACCAAAACCGAAAAAGGGCATTTATAGAGGCCGAAAAATGATATTTTCCCTTTGTAAAGAGAAATTGAACTAAAATTAATAATGGGGCTATAATTAATAATGGAAATAATATAATTAGGGTTGTAAATGGATATTAGAAAATCCGATATCCATTCGCATCCGATTATAGACATCCGAATAATAAATGGATAAGGATATGGTAATCACACACCCGATCCGTATAAATATCAGTTAATATATCCGTTATCCGATTTATCCGTGATCCGTATATATCCGATAAATAATATACTATATTAAAAATGTACATAAACACACAGTTTTTTTCTTAATATATATACACATATGTGTGTATACATGGATATTATATTATTATTTCTCTCTCTATTTAATAAAATAATATAAGTTATATATAGTATACTATTGATTAAATTATTTTATTTTAAATTAATTAGATAAAAAAATTTATAATTGATCGCACGACATCACTATATTCACTAAGAAAAATGAAAATGATACATGTATAGAGAGAGAGAGACATAGGTATTATTTCTCTCTCGATCTAAAATACATACATCTAACGTTATATAAATTAAATAATTTATGCTATAAATGAATAGTTGAAAATCCGATTAAAATCCGATATCCGTCCGAATTCATCTTACAGCCGTGTAAAGAGGATATTATCCGAATTCGTCCAACTCATAAACGGATAAGGATATGGTAATCATATATCCAATCCGTTTAATATTCGTTTACACCCTAAGCATTATACACATTCACACGCTCTACGCCCCCATTGTACTAAATTGCTTCTTTCCCCGATGTATTTATCAATTTTTGGAGTGGGAGGGAGCATCCACTACACAAGCATCACATTCATGATTCAACACAACCTTAAATGATATATCATCTCATTTCTTTGTTTTTTCTATGAAATTGTATACTTTTTCTTCGACTAGCGAGGTGTAAGTGAATTGCATGTGATATTATTCTTATTTTTCTTATTTAAAACATTTGTTTTTTTTAAATTTATTTTATACAGTGAACTTAATTAGTATTTTTGTTTAATCTAATTATATTTATTATTTTATTTACTTTGAACCTTGAAAGATTGTAGTACGTGTTTCATGTGCGGGATTGTAGCTAGTATTGTTTTCTACTTTATTGAAAATTTAGTTTTTGAATTTTCTGCTTGAAACTATGGATATTATCTTTTCTTACTTTTTCCAAAAGTAAGTTTTTGTTACATTCATATGAATATTGAAAATTAAAGGACGTAATACTGATTGTTCCTTTCTACTGTCCAAGAATAATTCCTTATTCATTTTCTTGTTTTATTATTTTCAATAATTTTGTTTTTTCGTGGTTTTCCGTGTTTTAGTTTGAAAAATGGTGTTAGACTTTCATCATCTCCATTATTTTCTTGTTTGTTTCTTTCCTTTCTTTTACTATCATCTTATTTGGTTTTGTTTTCTCTCTAACTCTTCACTTTGCTTTTCTTTCTCTTGTTGTTCTTTTTCTTTTGTCTTGTTCTTGTTCTTGTTATTTGTTTTTTTTTTTTTTTTTGTCCTTTATGTGTTCTTCCAATTTCTTCTTTATATTTGCTCAATTTTCCCATCATTTGTTTATATCTTTGAAAGCTTCTCCAAAGACGGACAAAATCTCATTTCGTATTTTCAAATCTTTGTCAAGTTTGAAAAGGAAATTGTATTGTTTCTCTATTGTTGCTCTAAAGCTTTGTCGTGAAGTGATGATTCTTGTTCTTGCAAAGTTTTACACCTTATTAACTTTTTATTGGATTATTTTATGTTGAGATTGATTGTTTCTCTTACCTCGTTAATTGTCTCTATATATTAAGTTACCCAACATTCAATGTATGCCAACAGCTTCTTCAAATAGTGTGATTGTTACTTGTTCGGTCTCATTTCCCACGTTTAGGTAACCTTATATGTGTATTGTTTGAGCATTGTATTTTAGTTATTTGTATATCATAATTTTAACTTTTATATGTTTTTAATGGGTGGGTCCAAGTGGTTAATGTGTTCGTTCTCTAAGGTAAGTTTCTGATTCGAATCCCCGCTTGGGTGTGCATGTGTAAAAAAGAAAAAAATTTATCTGATTTTAGATTTCATACCTTGGTGATGCTTCCATGTCATCATCTATGCAATTTTTGTACTGTATTCCTTGCATTATTTTTTATTTTGATCTTGTTTAATTGTTGCAAGCTTCATATCATGGCATGAATATATTTTCTACTGAATCGACCTTTGTTTTGAAGTAATAATGTTTGTTCGTCAAGTATTAGTGGATTTTGTGATTCCATGCTCCCAAAAAATATTATATTATTTACCTTGCGATGAAAATATTTGTTCCAAATATTAAAAAGAACATTTAGTTATAAGGTTGGTTTTTTATTGTTTAGCTTATCTCTTGTAACTTCTGACGGGAATGATTTGCTTTCGTTAGGATTATTTCGTTGCTGATCCTCATTTTCTTGGTAATGTATAATCTCTATATTTATTTCTTTGGAGGATGTCAACTTGGTCGGCGTCTTTTTTGTTTTTTGTTTTATTTTGTATGTTTTTGTGTCATACCTTGATATATTTGTTTCTTCAATTCAAAAATCTCCACATTTGTTGTCTTATTTTCTACTTTATGTAACAATCATTCTTTTGCAATTGTTTGGTCATTCCAAAAATTAATTGTGATAGTTTCCAGCCTTCACCAAAATTAAAAATTTAAATTAATAATAATTGTATCATATATTGTAAATATTTAATTATTTCCTAACTTGTTATTCATAATTATCACTTCTCTCAATTATCACTTCTCTTCCGTAGGCGTAGCCATTTCTTTTGTTCTTTCTCCACAATTAAATGATTGTTTCACTTTCTTTACAAATTCAATTACATTTTCAATTTTGTTGTGTTAGATATTTTGTTCCTAATATTAAAAAAAAAAAAAAAAAAAAGAACTTGAAATTCCTTAGTAATTAGAGATAATGTAAAATTGCCAATCAATTGATTTTCATCAAAATTGATTGTGATTTCATTGAATTCAGTCAACTTGTGCATCGTTCGTTCACAATTGTTGCTACCTATAGAACCTGTAGATGAGCTATCACCTTCCTTTAATTCATATAGCTCAATAACAAATAGGGCAAAGCACCAATCCATTCTCATTACAATCACAACATCTTACAACCACACTCTTCTTCCCCTGCTTCATTAATCCCACCATCATCTTACAGCTCCCATGGTAAGTGAAACACGGCAAGAATCCGACACCGCCACACCCCTCACACAGATTAACATACCCTTCTCTTAGTTTAGGACAACCCTGAATCAATTTACCAATATATCCCTCCTCCATTATCTTCATTACCTTATCAACCCCACCTATGTACCTTCCTTTGACAAACAGCCTAGGAGGAATCATTAGCTCATTACTACCTTTCCCCTTCATCAATCCCCTTAATTCCTCCCTAAAACCTCTATCCATTGAAATATCCCTCTCGCAAACCATAATCCCAAGCCCCTGGATTGCGGATCTAAGACTATTGCAATCCTAAAACGTTTTTCTCACTCCCCTCAAAGAAGTTGTGTATAGTACAACTTTATTCTCCCCGTTAGGCGGGCAGTTTGTTCAAATATCTTTCATGATTTAGTTTTTTTTGATGAAAATATGATTTGAATTAACCTCAATTAATCTACATGATTTGATTTTCTTGTGTGTACTTGTATTATTTTCAGAAGGAGTCAATTATGGCAAGGATTTGTTATCAAAGAAAAAAGGAAAATATCAATCAACAATGTTTGAATGATCTGGAATCAAGCATGTAAGGATCATGAGCACAAGTCCAAAGGAAAGTATTTAATTATATGCTGGTAGGCCATGATTTGAGGAATCATTGAGTAATTCCAACAGTGACGCAAAACAAATATGGAAGAATATTGACTTAAATGCTCTAACGGATAATTGCCAAACTGGAAGGAAACCCTAAAGTGTTGGCTATATATTCAAGCAATTACAAGGAGCAATGTACGCTGAGGCGTCCACTCTTTTGGGTGTTTTTCTCTATTAGTGCGCTTCTCTGGAACTTAACCTTGGTGTTGGTACCAAGCGTTCCAGGAGTGTTGGTTTTGTGAAACTTGACCGTGGTATCGGTACTAGGCGTTCTAAGTGTATTAGATTTGTGGTAATGAGGCAGTTGTCCTCTAGTACTTCCAGTGTGTCGCTGGATTTGGTGTATGACGAGAAATGTTTCCTCTGGTACTTCAGCGTGTGCTGATATTTATGGTGAGATTGTTCTTTTGTGTGAGTTGTAAGGTAGACAAGTTAGTGTAGCTTATCTATCCTATCGTCAATTGCGTTGTAAAGGGTCACAAAGTTTTGTTTGTGATCTCCAAGTGCTTAATGAAAATCTTTTTGATAACTCCCAAGCTAACAATTTGGGGACAGGATGTAGGCACATTACACTCTTGGTACCGAGCCTGTATAAATCGCTCGTGCATTTTAGTTTCATTATTTATTCCATTTTATCTTCATTTCTTGTGCACTGGTGCTTTGTTTTATCAAATATCAGAAATTGTTCGAAGTACCAGTCCACCCCTCAAAGGTGTCACAGTTCTTTTCAAACCTCTCCAGAAAAGCACTCAAATCTTGAAAAATTGATGATTGCTTCAAAAAGTTGCCGATATTAGGGCTTGCATTTTCATTGTTCCCTTGGTTGGATGGAGGGGAGTTTGAGATCTTGGAAGGAAGAAAACGAAAGCTGGGTACCTGGTCTGAATTGAGTCCAGACATGAGGTCCCATGAGTTTATGGTTTCGAGATTTTGGTACCGAGAGAAGGCCGCTCCGAAAGTTGGCTAGGTAAGAGGGAGGCAAGAGTGATCCCTTGAGGGGTCGTGGTGGCTGTGGCGGTGGGGATGATGGAATTAATCTTGTTGTGCTGGCCTCGGCGGCGGTGGTGACGGTGGGGAGCGTGAACAAGCCGTAAGTGGAGGAGGTGAGAGAGACAATGTGGTGACTAAAGGTGGTAGAAGCACCTTTTTTTGGAGAATTCTTCATCGTGGTTTAGCAGAGTGGAAGAAACACAACCCATGAGTGGTGACTGCTGTGTGTGAATGAGGAGAGATGAGGGTGATAAGTAGTTAGATATGGAGTTAGATTGAGAGGACTTTTGGGAAAGAGAACCATTAATTTGAGGGGTTTGTTCATTCAAGTTTTCAAATTAGATAGTAAATGCAGTGTCGCCATGGGTATGGGAGGTTTTTAGCGCTCAATAAGTTTGCTTTATATTTGAATATACTAGCAACTATGTACAGTTGAGACTTGAGAATACGAGGACGAGCCTGCCTTTTTTTAATTTTACTTTTTCTTTTAATTTACTAGTAAATATTTTCAATATGATTTAAGAAATTTTTGTTATTTAAAAAATTAAATTTTATTGTTAATAGGATCGAATCTTTTATCGGATCCAGCACGATCCAATTATGAATGGACTCAAAATCAAAGAATCCGAATTCCATAAAATTTAGATTCGGATCTGACTATCGAGTTTTCTTAGAGCCTGTTTGATATGCAAGATTAGGCCCATCAAGCTGATTTAGTTTTCCATAATATCATGTTTAATATTACACTAGCAACTTTGTACATTCGATGCATGTGTAAATAAAAAATAATTATTGTATAAATATATTAATATTAAAATGATTTATTAAATATTTACTCTATAATTACTTTTAATGTAATCACTAATTTACTATAAAAATAAATAAATAAGTAGCATAAGATAATATCATATTAGTAATTATAAAAATTTAAAATGTAATTTATTTATTTATTTGGTCAAAAACAAACCAAAAGTACCTAACTAGTACTACAGGCCTCAAAAGCAATTAAAGACTCCACATCTTCAGGATGGAAATCCCTGCAGATTAATTACAAACAAGATTATGACCCATTTTCGCTAAACGATCGGTGCAACAATAGAAGTTTCTCAAAACATGTTTAACTTTAACCTCCCATGGTTTATGAAAAAGATCCTAAATATCAAGGATAATATTTCCCAAGCGGTGCATGTCAGTATCTGCCTCATTGATAAGCCCAATAATGACCTTCGAATCAACCTCGACCCCAAACTTTGAAACTCTCCTCTCCCATGCTAATTCCAAGCCCGAACGAAGGCCTAGAAGTTCGGCCACAAGGATCGAAACATCTCCCAATCTAGCTGTAAAACCCCGTAATCCACTTACCGTACACATCTCTTAGTAGCCCTCTCAATGCTGCCGACCGAAGTTCAGTTAACACACTCCCGTCACAATTGAGTTTCAACCATCCCGACGGAGGATGTAGCTAAGTCGACATGATAAATTTAAAATGTAAGTGAAAAGTGATAAAAATTATAATAAAAAAAATACAACTGATAGAAAAAAAAGGGAAAAAGATAGAGAAGTTAAGAAGAGAAGTGATGAAATAGAAAAGAGAATTTAATAAAAGGTGAAAAAGACGAAGTCGGATGAAATCAGTCAATAAATAAATAGAAAATAAATTATTTTTAGAGTTCGAGAGACCAAATTTGGGTCTCTCGCTTAATAGACAATATAAATCAGGGACGGAGCCAGGATTTCATGGAGGGAGAGGGGGGGCGAAAATTAAATAAATATATAATTTTTTTAAAATAAATATTATTTTATTAAAAATAAAAATATTATTTTATTCGATATATATAAATAAAACAAATATAATTTAAAACAAGTATAACTTAAAACTTTAATTTATTATTTTGCCGTTGAAGTCTCAAGTAGGTGCTTTGTCATGAATTGTTAAAGTGCCAAGATACATTGCTATTATTTTAACAAGGCTTTTTGTAATAAAATTCCAAATTTCTTTTACTCATAGTGCCTATATAAATTAAAAAAATTATGGACTGAATTTGATATGATTTAAAATAAAATAATAGACTTTATTAACAAAACAACATAAGAAAATAAAAAATCATTTATCTTTAACCTATTTTGATAGTCATAGAGATAAAAGATAACTATAGTTAACAAATTAATTATAAATATTATCCACAATTAAAAAAAAACTAATATTACTATTTAAGATATATATTTTTTAACTAAATAATTTATCTGTAATAAAAGAAAAACTAAAATTACTATTTAAGATACAATTTTTTAACTAAATAATTTATCTATAATAAAAGAAAAACTAAAATTAACACAGATATCTTCGTTAAACTAAAATTACTATTTAGATACAATCCTTAAACTAAATAATCTATCCATTATAAAAACTAAAATTAACATAGTAATCTTAATAACAAATAAAGAAATCTTAATATACAAAACTCATATCAACACTAAATTATTCAAAATTAAACATAGTATATTATCTAAAATTAAACACATTTATCATTATCCTATTCTCATAGAGATAAAAATATGACATTTCGTCAAAATATAGAACTCTATCCGTACTAAATTATCCAAGAGTAAACATGTACTTATCTTTAACTTGGATACAATCTTTTCTCAAAATATTAAACTAATTTACCATTAACAAATTAATCATAAAAATAATTTATATAATAAAACTATAAAAAATAAACTAAAACTAAATATAAGTTAATATTACCTTTTGGTTTTATTGGATAATTTAGGACCATGAACAACTTCTTTTTTCCATGAAAAGGTGGCTCAAGAATTCCCTCCTTAGCTGCCCCTTGTCACCAATTAGGGTAAGAAAATGAAGATCATCTGAGGCTTTAGTTTGCATTTAATTCCTTTATTGCTTTCTTAGCTATTATCGTGTAGTTTCCTTTTCTATTTTAGTTAAGTGGTTGTATGAACCTATTGATCTTGGATGCTTGATTTGGATCTTAATCAATGAATATGAAGTATTTTAAATATGATCTATCTTGTTCTTGGATTGATTTTGTGAATATGAGTGGCTAAATTCATAGGGCTAAAGGGGATGATGAATAGTGTAGGCTAGGTGTTTGATGAAATGTCCAAGAGACTAGAATTGATTCTTATGTTGAGAAAATGTTCTTTTACTACAAACTTGAGTTTGGCCAACTTAATTTCGATCTTTTAACCACTTGTGAATTGAAGAGTTAACTAGTGGTTGGGTTAGTTTTCCCTAACACTTAATTACCACTTTTAAAGAGATTTAATTTGGGATTAAGCTTTCTAGCAATCTATTGACAATGCCAAGCCGCTATTAATTGATTGTCTCAACCTCGCTTGCTTGATTCGAGTATTGAATTGATGATCACGAGAGCGACATTGATCTTGCTCGAATACACGTTTTTAACTTCGAGAGGAGCTTAAGCATACTTTAGCGGTTGGTTAGTGAGAATCATTCTAGTTGACTGGACATTAATCATTACTTGGCTCATACAAGCATCATCCCCTGGTCAGCTTAATCCCCTGAACTACTTCATTTAGTTGTTAACTATTTGCTTGTGCTTGTTTAATTGTTTACTTAGTTTAATTTGTGCTCTTAGTTAATTGTTCTCTTAAATCTTTTTCCGGTCTATAAATTAACAAATACACACGGCAATTGACTTTAATTTTCCCTTCCTTGAGGTTTGGCCCCTAGTGGACTACATCTACGTAGCTTTCACTTGGGCTATTTAGTAAAATCGGTTGGTTAAACTGAAAACTCGACATATCTTGAGATTCCTTTCCAATTTGACACCTTCCCAGGCCTTGTTCTGCTTGGATGAGGTTTAACAAAGATTGGAGGCCTCACAAGCCGAAATCAATAGAGTGTTAGGTTTAGATTTAGTTGCTAACAAGTTTTTGGGTAGATTTTGAAGATTAGGAAAAGGAGAGCTTTAAGTTGAGTAGAAGAAAAAAAACGAAGAATAGAAAAATGAAAAAGGAAGGAGAAAAATGAAAGAGAAAGAAGATGTAGTCTTTAGATAAATAGAGAAAAAAAGATTAATTTGAGATTTTTTAATATCGAAAAGAAGATCAAAAGACTTTTATTGGAAAACAAAATAAAAAGTGTATTTGGATTGAGAAAAATAATCAGTAAACTAATACTAAAATAAAGTCTAAATTGGTAAGTTGTAATTTTATTTGGAAATGGGGACAAATTTATAAATTTTGGGGGGCAAAAGAAAAATAAAAAAATGAGCTTCACCCGGCCACTTTAATTGTCGACCCGCAATAATCCTAGTACTGTTCACATATTAACTCGGGGGATTGGGTTAAAAGGGATGCCCAAGTTTTTTTTTTTTTTAGTAAAGTAACCCCTAGTTTCAAAAGAATTCAATATCTAACCTTTTGCTTCATGAAGGTCTGATTAACTCTTAATTAATTACTCACCTAATTAAATCGTCATTAGAACAGGTTGTTGGAGCTTCTTTTTTACCCCAAAATATATACAAATTACTAACTGACCCCAAATCACATTCAACCAAAATCGGTGAGGCTGGCTGTGTGACGAGAAACCCTATTTTTTTGAAATTTCTCCGATCGCTATGCTCTTCAATTGATCTTTCAAACAACGTCTCTCTGATTACACTGACAATGTCAAACAACAACAATCAAAGGTAAGAACTATTTCGGTTCGTATGGGTTTTTCTAAATTTTATGTTTTGAACATGAGATTGGATTCGTTATCTGGGTTTAATGCATTACTTTCCATAACCTGTTTTGTATGCCATACAACATGTCCATTTAGTATTTCAACTCATCTTTAATCGATTCGACATTCTATCGCAAAGGGGTTTTTCTTCATTTAATAGGGTTTTATTCGCATATATCAGTTAAGAGTCGAGTACTCATTCATATGATCGACCACTCAATTAATATGTATCGAGTACTCGATTACAGATATCGAGTAGTCGATCATATGAATCGAGTACTCGATTTCATGTGTTGACAACTAGATCAAGTATTTTTTTTTTATTTTCTACTGCATATATAGTGAATTAAATCTTCTTTTTGACTCTGTGTAGGAACTGCGACTGGGTTTTGTCAAAATTTGTTATTGGAGCTGAATATGGAGTGTGGGAAAAAGAATCCACATGTTGGAATTGGGTTGCAAACAACAAGCAAACGACTGCTCTTCTTGTGAGCAACCAAACTACATTTCAAATGTTGATAAGTGATATTATCGAATAATTAGGATTTACTTGCTCCCATGATAATGTACATGTGAAATATTTTCTTACAAGTGCACCTCCAACTTGTCATCTAATTGAAATAAAGTCTGATCGCGACCTTCAAGTTTACTTCGCTGATATCTCTCCTCAGGGTTGCAGGCCCATTTTAAAGGTTTCTATTGATAGGAAGGAGAGTCAAGCAGAATCCAAACATGTTGATACACCCGGGTTTACTCAGGATGAAGATCAATCCAAGCAATATTATGAAGACTTCAATCTTCCTGATAACAACCTTGAAGACTCACATCTCTCTGATAACAACCTTCTTAACTATACAAGCGACGATGTAAACGAAGAAATGGTAAATTGTTATAATGAAGATCTTCAACATCCCTCTGAAAATGTAATCGAGGAAGAAGTACCCAATCAATCTACTAATGAGGAAGAAGCCATCATATGTTATGATAATCTAGATGTCAGGATTGAAAGTCATACGTGGGATGATGGTTCAGATTTTAATGATGATGATGAGTTTATAAACAAAGAAGAAGCCATTATGAAACTCAGCCTAGTTGTATTTAAGGGAAATTTCCAATTCCGAACAATAAAATCAATAAAGTCCCTTATTGTTCTTGGATATTATTAAAAGGATTGCAAGTGGTAGGTTTGGTGTGTTAAATATCCTAATTCTGATAAATTTATCCTCCAAAAGTATAATCGGATTCACAGTTGTGGGTTGGAATAGGTATCTACTCATCATCAACAAGCAACCGCAAAAATTATTGGGGAATTACTGAAATCATTGTTTATAGACGGGAAAGGTCCCACACCACACGAAATTCAGAAGTACATCCAAACTCAATTAGGGTCCAATGTTAGTTACTGAAAATGTTGGATGGGCAAAGTAAATAAAAAGTATATTGTCAGAGGATCACCTGAGCAAGGATATGCAATTATAAATGCACATCGTTATATGCTCACAAGTAGGAATGAAGGAAGCATCACTGGATTAATTCTTGACATTGTAAACAGGTTTCTTCATTTTTTTTTTTTTGTTGCATTTGGCCCTTGCATACGGGGTTTTACATTCATACGTAAGGTATTAGCCATTGACGGTTGCTTCTTGACCGATAAATATGATGGTACTATCCTATTGGCTACTGCACAAGATAGCGAGAACCATATGTATCTTATTGCATGGGCAGTGGTTGATTCAGAAAATAATACATCATGGGAGTGGTTTTTTAACAATTTAAAAAGGATAGCACCTGATAGTGACGATCTTCGTATAATATCCGATAGACATGTTTCCATTAAAAATATTGTTGCCAAGGTTTATCCTAAGGCATATCATGGATTTTGTACGAAGTAGTTATCGGAGAACTTGAAACAACGTTTCAGAAAAGTGCGATCCTTGAGCCATTTTTTAGGGCAGTCAAAGCATACACTGTCGAAGATTTCATGGAGCACTACAGGTAGATTGAACGTCTTCACAAACGTGCAGCGGAATACTTGAAGGATGATGTTGGTTTTCAGTTATGGAGCAGGGTTCATTCTAAAGAAAACAAGTATGATGTTCTGATTAGCAACATCGCCGAATATGTTAATTCAAGGATTCAATTTGAAAGAGAGTATCCTATCCCTGCTCTCTTTGAGTCTATCATACGAATTTTGGCTGATTGGTTCGTCACTCGGCGAACGGACATGATCAACTGCAATACAATTTTGGTTCCAACAAAAGAGAAAGTTATGCAGAATAATTTGGAGAAATCTAAAGGTTACGTTGCACAACAGTTCACTACTCATAAATTTTTTGTTTGCGGACTTGGATCAGAGGTTATGGTTTACTTGAACAAGATGACGTGCACATGTGGAGTTTTCCAAGTGGATAAGATCCCCTACCCCATGCATTATCTGCCTAAGAGGGCAAAACATAGAAGGGTTTGGACAAAGAATATATTCCTTAGGCTCCAAATTTTATACTGTTGAGTATTACATACATGCATATTTCGAGACAATATTCCCTACACCTCCAGAGGTACAATGGGATCTGCTTAAAGATATAGGTATTAAACTAGTAAAGCCACCACCACTGAAGTTGCGTGTTGGAAAAAAAGGATGACGCGATTTCGGGCACCTTCTGAGGGAAGAAAAAGATACAATACTTGTTCAAAGTGTGGACAAAAAGCGCACAAAAAGACTACATGTGATCAGGGTGTCGAAGGATCGAATAGCTAATCGAGAATTCAGTTGGATGTTTATTCTGTATTTTGCATACTTTTACTTCAAAACATGGAGTCTGAGTCGAGCACTCGACTAGCATGATCGAGTACTCGATCCTAGTCTAAGTCAAGTACTCGATCAATTTGTCGTTCCTATGCAGTTTTGTATGAAGAAGTCGGAATATACACATAGCAATTTTGTGTTTTCCTTGTAATTTGTAGATTGTCTGATGTACTTAATTTTCTATGAATAACACATAATTTTGAATAATATAGAGTGTCTATTCTTGTTGATACTTTTACTTTATTTAATGTCTCGCCAGAGTTGCATGGAGTGTCAATAACGTGTGAAATTTTATGAAATGGTTGCATACTTCAAAGAAATGGAGTATGAGTCGAGTACTCACTAGCATGATCAAGTACTCGATCCTAGTCTGAGTCGAGTACTCGATCAATTTGTCGATCCTATGCAATTTTGTATGAATAAGTCGGAA
Organism: Lantana camara; assembly: GCA_037501455.1. Taxonomy (NCBI): domain Eukaryota; kingdom Viridiplantae; phylum Streptophyta; class Magnoliopsida; order Lamiales; family Verbenaceae; genus Lantana; species Lantana camara. The sequence continues at coordinate 93,441,346 of CM074860.1, read as the reverse complement.
TATACACATAGCAATTTTGTTTTTTCCTTTTAATTTGTAGATTGTCTGATGTACTTAATTTTCTATGAATAACACATAATTTTGAATAAAATAGAGTGTCGATTCTTGTTGATACTTTTACTTTATTTAATATCTAGCCAGAGTTGCATGAAGTGTCAATAAAGTGTGAAATTTTATGAGATGGTTGTATAATACTTCAAAGAAAAGGAGTCTGAGTCGAGTACTCACTAGCATGATTGAGTACTCGATCCTAGTCTGAGTCGAGTACTCGATCAATTTGTCGATCCTATGCAATTTTGTATGAAGATGTCAGAATATACACATAGCAATTTTGTTTTTTCCTTTTAATTTGTAGATTGACTGATGCACTTAATTTTCTATGAATAACACATAATTTCGAATAATATAGAGTGTCGATTCTTCTTGATACTTTTACTTTATTTAATGTCTCGCCAGAGTTGCATGGAGTGTCAATAAAGTGTGAAATTTTATGAAATTGTTGTATACTTCAAAGAAAGGAAGTCTGAGTCGAGTACTTGAGCATGATCGAGTACTCGATTCCAATCTGAGTTGAGTACTCGATCAATTTGTCGATCTTATATAATTTTGTTTCAAGAAGTCGGAATATACGCATAATAATTTTGTTTTTTCTTGTAATTTGTAGATTGTCTGATGTACTTAATTTTCTTTGAACATACATAATTTTGAATAATTTTTCACTAACATTTTACAAAATAAAAAAATTACTTGAACAGCACAAATAAATAAAAAAATGACTCGAACATTTTTCAAATAGTCGATAAGTCAATCCTTTGTATTTTCCATTTCGTTGCTCCAGGCTCCATATAGATCTTCCTCCTTAATCACATATCTGACGTATTTGATTGAAATGCTTATAAAATCATCATTTCCGTTGGACTTGTTGTCAAACAGTAAAAATCAATAGATTTCTTTATTTGGTGTTGCACTAGGTCGTTAGCCATTGTAGAAGAACTATGTAATGTGCAATACATAAGAGATAGTTTTGAGATGCTTAGTGGAGCCTTTGTATAACAACAATAGAAAACCCAAAAACGCGATTCATCACTTATTATTAGAAATTCACCCGAAAAACACACATAGTACCCAGATTTTAATTTCTAATATTAAATCATCGATCGCTTTTTCCAGAGTTATCCTTTCGTTCTTATACAAAGAAACCACTAAGCATCTCAAAACTCTCTTAAATACTGCCTATGGCATAGTTCATCTACAACGAGTAACAAGTACATAGACCAAACAAAGAAATATCTATTGATTCCTACTATTTGGTGGAAATCATACAACAAACATGATAATTTTCAAGAGAATTTCAAACTAATAGGGCAGACTCTTACAGATCTGCGAAGGATTGTTCCTTGGAGCGACAACCGATAGCGATAGCAAAAGGAAAATATTGTTACAACTGGAGAAGGAATCTTTGAAGGTAACTTTGGAGAAAATATTGTTGCAGCTGGAGAAGGAAAAACAAGACCATGCAAGCGGTAATGTAATAGTGCAGGAGGTTCAGGAAAATAATAGACCAAAGAAAAATAAAAGAAGGCTGACATACCTCCTGTCGCCATATACTCAACAATTAAAAAGGATTTGCACAGCTAGAGCCAAAGCTAAAGAAGCAAAAACCTCGTTGACGGCTCAGCTCTGAACACCTTGTCCAAAAACCGAAGAAACTTCCAATAGCATGTCTCTCTGTCTCCACAAATGGTTATCTAAAAAATGAGAGAATTCAAGTTCCAGATTATACAACTGGTGTTGAATGCTAAGGCGGAAGATGGAGTTTTTGGACAATCACTCGATTTTGACGAGAAATTCTTCGAAATCCTCCTCCAAGATGGGATTGTTACAATCCGAGGTAAAATTTGCTTAAATAAGTTAGTTATGTTAGTTAATACAAGTATGATCGAGTTCTTATTATGTTCTCGCCAAAAGGATCGAGTTCTCGATTTCGACTACTCGATCCTTATTTTATTCCCGTCAATGCAGTGTTAGAAATTTACTTCAGTTCAATCCATTAATAATTTAATTTGGTTCTCTTTATTGCAGTATGTGCAAGAGTGTTTGATCAATCTAAGGCTCAAATAAAAGATACACCAGGATCAATATGCTCAGGATTGTGTGATCCTTGACGAGTCTTTCTTCTAATTTCTTCCATTGAATTACTATCTAGCGCGGGGGCTCATTACTGAGGAGGATTTTGTTATGGTTGGTCCAGGTGGCAACATCAAAGTTGTCAATGTTGATTCTGCAGGCAAAGGTGGATAGGGTGGCAAAGGTGGCAGGGGTGGGAAGACGGCGAAGAATAGTCAAGATCCCATCGGCCTCGAATATGTCGATCATTCAATGCAGACGATGAGAATGCACTGGAATGACCCCATCAAGTGGCAGAATAATGTTTTGATGTATACAAATGGTGCTCTTCCAATTTTGTTTCCACAGTCATGGAACGAAGCAAATAGATTTTATGGTGTAGTAGATGTAGGAAATTCCCATTGGGTGGCCGTTGTGGTTTTGGTTTACGAGGAAATCATCCGAGTATACAACTGCGATCAAGGATCTGTGGAATTAAAGAATTACCAAATTGCTTTGAATCATCTTTGTCTGTACTTTCCCAAACTATTAGCCCACACAGGAATGTTCAAGCATTTAGGTAACAAACTCAACCGCATTTGGAAGTTGGAAGTTGAGGATCCATGTCCAAAAAATCCACGAAGGTTCATACACAAACTCAAAATAATTTTATTATTTTTTTAAATTATCTATCTTGTTTCGTGTTGACTTAATTTAATTTCCTTTCCTAATTTGCAGTGGCGATTATGGAATCTATTCGTTATATTACATTGAGCTTCTCATGCGTGAGGGAACAACTGGAGATTCTGAACGACGAAAGAACCTCCTTTTTCAGGTTACGTTTAGCATTTGAGATTTTTTTTGGAATTGATAAATTTAATATATAGAGAACTTCATTATATAATAGTTAGTGTTGTACTTTGTAATTTGATTTCCCTATATCCAATAATTTTCCATCAATATTAATACAACAAAAATGACTGAGTCGAGTGCTCGATTTACTCAATCGAATACTCGATCCTTCTGTCTCACGATTACGTTAAGTGTTTTATTTATTTAGAAGCTTAGCTTCAGAAATATTTTTGGGTGTTGACCAATTTAAATATTAACAACCTACATGATTGAATATATTCTAGGTATTATTTATTGTATTTTCATCCTTAGCAATATGTATTTGATTTCATTATATCCAATAATTTTCCATCAAAATTGATACAACAAAAATAACTGAGTCGAGTGCTCGATTCACTCAATCGAATACTTGATCCTTCTGTCTCTCGCAATATCAAATATTCGATTGCGTTAAGTAGTTTATTTAGAAGTTTAGCTTTTTCGTATTTAATGTTTTAAATTTAATTAAATTGAATGTATGTATGTTTGCCAGCCACGTGTAATTGGTGATTTTTCATTGTAGCCCTAATTTTTCCCTATAAAATAGTTCAATTCTCAAGCTCATCCTCACACATTCAAGCAAACCAAACACTAGCCGCTTCTCCCATATGTCTCTCTCTCATTGCTTCGCCTCATTATATGCTCCTATCCTCTTCAATCGCACGTTTAATTTAAGGGATCAAATCGTCAAAAATATGTAAGATCTGTCCTATTAGATTGAATTGCTCTCGAAAATTATCATGTTGTATGATTTCCGCCAAATGGTGGCAATTAATAGATATTTTTTTGTCGAGTCCATGTATTCGTTAAACCACCGGTTTGGAGCTTGGAGTTAGCTGATAAGGATTGGGCTTCATGAATCTCAATAAGTCACCTATTTGTTATTAATGAGATGAATCACTCTGCATTCATGGAGCCCAATCCTTAATAGCTCAACTGCATGCTCCACATCTGTGGTTAGGCTAACGATTGCATTGGTTTTACAAAAAAAAATCTATTAATTTTTCCTATTTGGCAAGTCCTACAGAAATGATGATTTTCAGAAGCATTTCAATCAAATACAACTGATCAAAGAGGTAGATGTATGAAACATAGATATCCATCAATGGGCGTCACAAGGATTCTGTCGACTCAGTTCTTCTTTAATTATTTGTAATTGGTTGTACTATAAAGAAAAGAAGAGAAATGTAGAAATTTGTATTTATACGAATCGAGTACTCGACTAATTATTTGAATCGATTTCTCGAATTTGGAAGTTAAAAACTTGATTTAGTTAGATTTTTGCCATAATCATGTTCCAAAACGTATGCAATGGCCTATATGCAAAATATGTATCATAATGATTGTTGATTACACAAAATATGAATCAGAATGATTGTTTATTACACAAATTAGGGATCAAAATGATTGTTTATTACACAAAATATGGATCATAATGACTTACAATATCGATTTTAAAAGGTAAACAATTAATATCAATGCTAAAAGACATACATATTCATAACTATTTAGGTATATATACCCAACAAATAATGAGTTAAAAAATATGGGGAAAATCGTTACAAGTGAAGGATCGAGTACTCGATTATATGAATCGAGTACTCGACTAATGAAAATCGATTTCTCGAATTTGGAAGTCGAAAACTCGATTTAGTTGGATTTTTGCCACAATCATGTTTCAAAATGTGTTCAATGGCCTATATACAAAATATGGATCAGAATGATTGTTTATTACACAAAATAGGGATCATAGTGACTTACAATATGGATTTTAAAAGGTAAACAATCAATATCAATGCTAGAAGGCATATATATTCATAAGTATTAACCTATATGTATACCCAACAAATAATGAGTAAAAAAAAAAAAGTGGAAAATCGTTACAAGTGAAGGATCGAGTACTCGACTAATGAGGAATAACTGAGTTGAGTGCTCGATTCACTCAATCGAATAGTCAATCCTTTTGTCTCTCGCGAAATCGAGTATTCGATTGTGTTAAGTATTTTATTTAGAAGTTTAGCTTTAGAAATATTTTTGGGCGTTGACCAATTTAAATATTAACAAACTGCATGATTGAATATAATCTAGGTATTATTTATTGTATTTTCATCCTTAGCAATGATTATATGAATCGAGTACTCGACTAATGAGGATTGATTTCTCAAATTTGGTAGTCGAAAACTCGATTTAGTTGGATTTTTTTCATAATCGTGTTGAAAACATGTGCAATGGCCTATATACAAAATATGGATCATAATGATTGTTTATTACACAAGATAGGGATCAAAATGACTTACAATATGGATTTTGAAAGGTAAACAATCAATATCAATGCTAGAAGACACATATTCATAGCTATTAACCTATGTGTATACCCAACAAATAATGAGTTTAAAAAAAAAAAGGGAAAATCGTTACAAGTGAAGGATCGAGTACTCGACCAAGGGAGGATTCATTTCTCGATTCTTGCATTTCACAATAGCCAACAATTCGATTATCAAGTCGACGGATCGACTGTAACAATTTCTGCAACTTCCTTGATCTGCTCTTTCTTTCTTTAAACTCTATTAAATTATAATGGTGAAATTGATGATTTTGTGTTATGTGTTATGGTACAAAAACAAAACCATTGTAGCACCCGAGCGCAAGGCACCACATCCCCCGCACCGAGACCTGACCCGTATATGAAATGGAAAATCCATACACGTGCCAAATCACGATGAACAGGGACAACACACACGCTATGCTAGGCGCGCTAACCCTTAAACCATACAAGAACGAGAAATACTAAAATCAAAGTTACGATATTAAAGCAGAATCAAGTACCATCATATAGTATATACAATGACTCACAAGCTCCAAACATATATCAACAAGTGCATCCAAGTACCCACGGCCCACATTGCCTACATATAAAAAACAAAACGCTCCAATCCATAAGTCATAGTACAAAATGATATGAGTGTGTAAGAAAGTGTTAAACCAAAATGCAAGACCTAGACGACTTTTATTCCCGCCTAGCATACTCCAACCTGCACAACATAACTGAGAACAATACGGGTTCAGTTTAAAGGAGACTGGTGGGTATAAAATGGGGCATAATATATAATATTGCGGAATTTAAACACATACATGCAAGTTCTAATCCCATATGAAGTTTTATAACAATTTTCCAAAGTGGGTAAAATAAAAGAAGACATCATTGGGATTACAACTCTCATATTCGATCATTAGGGTATTCATGGCCCTGGCGAGTGGGCGTGGATTGTCTCCAACCAACACCTTGTGTATTCGTGATCATTATTCATTCGTTATCATATATAAACTCTTTTATGCACAATCATACGATTCTTTCATAATCATACATATACACTTTCTCCCTCCGGGTGATGGAAGGGTTTGCAAGGTCCGGCCATCCATACATGATGGATAGAGAGGTACATGAATCCTCAAAAGCCCGGTTCCCCTTCCTCGTCAAATCTCCTAACGAGGTCGGTTTCATCGTAGTTTGGTTGGAACCAGTACATGGGATCACCGTCGGTCCTTGCCTCCCCGGATAGCCACATGTACTAAGTCCCTAGGCCCGTGCATTCATAATCATGTCTCGCCAAAATCATAAGGTAGGGATACATAAAAGAAAGGCTTTACGTTTGAAATCATTTACTTTAAATGAGACTCGATAAATAATTATAATACTCTGGCTCAAAACTTTTCACATAAAGGATATATCGGGTCATCATAACTAATAGAAGAGAAACCCACCTTGAAAGACAAAAGAAACGGCGCAAGGACCTCACTGCTCGGCCTTGTCTCCGACTGGACCCGAATCTGTGCGAAGAAGGTGAAGTGAGACTCAATGAGACCAATTACGACGCACGGCAATGTGATAAACATGATATGAGATGCATATGAGACATTAATATATTATGAAAATGTTCGTGTGCACAACTAATGCCTTAGAAGCACATAAACAAGTATTCATTCAATATACGAAGAGTTCGTATTCATTCATATTCGTTCTTGATTATATCATGTATACATCACAACAATTCAATCCACAAATTTCATACAAAAATCGTACACATAATATAACATATTTATAAATTAGAATTAAACAATTTAAACATTTAGTATACATATACACGTACACAAAAGAATATGCATGCATATATATATTATAAATTAAAATAAACAATTAACATTTAACATACTACATATATGTAATATTTAATATACTACATATATATATATATATATATATATATACACGTACACTATATGCACATATAATATATACTCGCCACACACACAATAATACATATACATATATACGTGTACGTATATATATATATATATATATATATATATATACCACACAGCACAAATATTACACAAATATATATATATCTATATATCACAATTCACAAAACACACACGTAATACATAATACATATTACATATGCACACACAAGCACTCATTATACATGTTACATTGTATATATACATACACGAACAGCACCCCTTTTCTTCCGAAAACGCACAACAGTAGCAGCAGGGGAAAACAGGGGCAATCACAGCAGCAAAGAACCAGCAATAGCAACAGAAATACACAAGAAAAAAGCAGCAATACTAGTATATAACAGCAGCGAAGGTAACGTAGCAGCAAGGTGCATAAATGGATGAAGTTTCACTCATCATCTCAAGGGTGCAGCCATTGTAGATCATCATCCACTCAAGTAACATGAAAATCACGCATAGAAATGAAACAAATACACCACATATATCATGCTTCCAGCTCCAATTCAGAAACGCAACAAGGATGTCCAAGAATTCAACAAAATTTCATATAACCCTTACTATTCATCATCTTCTCCAATGCATACACAAATCACCATGAAATTCAGCAAGATTGGGCTTAAAAGAAAGAGGAGATGAAGGAGAATAAAATCATGGACTTGCCTTTCAAATATGGAGTGAAATGATGGAGTATTGAGCTCAAATACCCTCTTGGTTGCAAAGTGACGGGAAAGCAAAGGGGTTTTCTCCAAGTTTGCAGCTGATTTTCTTTTCTTTCTTGGTCATGGCCGCTCAAAATGAATAAAGAAAATATAGTACAATCAGTCATGAAAACGTGGGGCTAAGAATCACATAAAAAGGTGGGAAAATGAGGGACTTATGTGCAATTTAGTGGAAGGTGGTCATTTAGGCGCGAAGCAAACTTACGGGGTGGTTTCGAGGTATCTGACGATTTTAGAAGAATATAAGACTTGTCCCATTGAGTCCGAATCATCGAGCTCAACGGAGGTGACGGAATTTGAATCCGAATTTCCGAGCTCAAGAAACGGCGCCCGGAACCAAAGGTGCGCTAAATGCTCTTTAGCCCCAATTTGGTCCCGTTCCCAAAATAAAATTCATTACCATATCAAACGAGATCGAAAACATGAAACGAACATATAAATATGTTCATAACACATAAATCCACAACATACTAAATTTTCACAGAATTCGGAATTGAATTCGAATAAGAACGGCGCACATTTCATAATCATAAGAGCAATTCATTCATAATTTCAATAACATATAAATTCAAATTTCAAATATTCATAAAATAAAATTAATTTTAACGAATTTAAAATAAAATAAAATAAGGTAATAAACAATTAATCACATAATTAAATAACTTAATTACACAATTAATATACACATACGTCATACCTGTACGGTCGAAAAGTCGGGACGTTACAACCATCAACCCTACCATTATCATTTCATGTTTGGCAAGATTATTCCAAATGCTTTTCAAAGCAGCGACAACGAGAAGAGAATGGAAAGAAGTCATTCGGATGAAGACAATGAAGAATAATGAAAAACTAGGGTTTGTAACGATAAGCAGATGAGGAGAGGCGATTGCAGATTGGTGGACGAGAAAGCAGTAGCTAGGGACAGCGGCAAAAAAATTATGAAGAGAAGGATGAAGACGAAAGAGAATAACACTAGGGTTTATTGTGTAGCTTATGGAATAAATGGAACTTATTACATTTTACCAAACGATTCCTAAATTTTTTTTCTTTTACAAATCGTTTTGCCCTCATCTACGCGCTCATCAGAAAGAAGAGAGACGTCTTCCCCATTCTTGATGTTAGGGTTTCTGGGTTCAGCACCTGCTTCAATTTCTTTCCGCATTGGTCCGATTGTCGGTGAGAATTTCATAGCTATAATTTTTATTCGATTTTGTTTGGTTTGGGTTAATTATTGAAGAAAGCTTGATTTTTGAAATCCTTGTTGTTCCTGCGTATTTTTCCTTTTTCCAGTTTTTTTGTGATTTTTGAAATCCCTGTTTTTAATCGTGATTTTATTTTTTTTTAGTTATTTATTCAAAAGACGTTTATTTTTCTCAATCCTTCTTTGAATATGTACATTCAAGAGAGCCTTTTGTTTCGTTTCTCTGTAATTGTTTTCTTACAAATCTGAGGTAATAAACTCATATCCTTGCTGAAAATCAAGTTCCTATGGTTCTTTCTTTAGCTTGTGTATCCCACCATTTACAGGAGGAATCTGTGTTTTGAAAATGTTTGCTGAGTATGTGTTGCCAGAGTTTAAGCTTGTTCAGTTTTGTTGTACATGTTAATTGTTAAAACTATTTGTAAATGTTTTGTGAGTGAGGTTTTTGGTCAGAATGATGGCATATGTTTTTATACGGAACAGAACAATTGTTTGGGGGAATATAGTCTACCTATAACTATCAGTTGATATTTGATGGTCTTGTGTAAGTTGATGTCAAAATTACATTATCTTTACCATTATAGCAAAAGATTCATTTGTGCAAAACTCATTTTGTAACGATTGCTGCCGGATATTTAAACGTTGTTTAGCTTGGTAAATTTGTTGTACTAGTAGACCCTCTAAGCTTGTTCTTTCTTTTGTTCGCAACGGTTTATTTGTTGATATTTTTTGACACATACTTGATGTTTGATGTCTCAAAACGATCACCCGAGTAATTTAGTTGTTTTTTTCATAATTTAACAAATTTCCCACATTGTATCAGTTATTTATAGTCAGGCTTCTGCATATCAGTTCCAAAGAATGCTTTCGCCTTTTGGTTTTGCACCTGAAACACAATGAATTGATTTGTGGCTGAGCTTCTCCTTTTTTGTTGTTTGGTTGCTTCAATAATTCGGAATGGATTGCTACTTCAAACTTAAGATACTCCTACTTTTAGAATTAATAGATAGGAATGGACAGCAATGCATTTTGTTGATCAAGCATGCAATCTGAATTAGTCGTTATTTTTATCGATTATTGTTAATACCTTTCTGCAATTACGCTTCAGGGATGTCTAAGTGATCTTGGATGGCACTTATGGCGAAGTGATTGTTCGCCAAAACATTCAACAAAGTACTCTACACGTAGAGGAACTCTTTGACGTGAATGTTCAACAAAACTAGGAACAACCATTGCAGATTTTTTAGATAGTGTTGTTCTATTTAGTTACTTATCCATGTTTTACTTTTCGGATAGAGACTCTGTCAGCTGCATAATTGAAAACTTGATAACATGTTTAAATTGTTAGCTTAATTCCACTTGTGAAACAGTGTGGAATTCGTTTGTTTTGATTTGATTCTCAAGTTGTCATGCGTGTATTTCCCTTGATAATAGTTTGATCTATGTAATGAGTGTGTTTTGTGTAGGTAGTGCATCTTTCTGTTTCTGGATAATTCCATGTGGTGGGTAAGAATGAGATTTTCTCATTGGCTATGTTGCACGGACACGACACGATACGGATATGGCGATACGGATTTTTTCAAAATTTTAGGACACGATATGGCTTCGACACGGCTATATTTTATATAAATAAAAATATTTTATATAGAAATAAAAATATTTTATAAGTATAATCTATGTAACATAAAATATTTATAAAAATATATAATATTAAAACTAAAATAAGTTTTGTTATTTCAATTTTCTCTTTAAAAAATTCAAAAAATATTAAAAAAAGCATAAAAAAAATGATCAAATTTGTCGAGCCGTGTCGACACTCCATCTCGCCGTGTCTGACACCGTGTTCCAATTTTATTTTATTTTATTTTTTTTTATATTTTCGGACACTCCTTCAGCCATGTCCAACACGTGTTCGAGCCGTGACCGTGTCCGTGTCCGACACGTGTCGGATACTGCACGGACACATTTTTAGGCGTGTCCGTGCTTTCCAGCTCATTGGATTTTCATCCCAGTGATGAGGGTATTTTCGAGGGGCAATTTAGTCATTGTCCTCTACCACCCATGTGTAATGTTAAGTACCAAACACTTTATTAACTACAATTAATTGGAATGCAAAATGTCAATACGCCGTATCAAACGGAATATTAAGTTGTTTCAATTGAACTTAGTTCGACTTAATATGCCAGGTGCAGATTAGGTGGAATAAAATAATCTGCGGTATCAAACACCCCCTACCGAATCCGAATCTGAAATTTTTATCAGACCTAAATCCGACCCGTTTACAACCCAAATAGAAGGTTGTCGTTGCTACTAAGATGCTGGCAAGGCTGTCAATGGGTCAGATTTTAATCAGAATCCGGTCCGAATTCAATTCGAGTTTTAGCATATTCATCTGATAAAAATGTTCAATGGATCATCTTCGATTATAAATATTTGTTATTCGAAATAAATGGATCGAATATGGAATTAGGGAATCCGATTCGTTAAGAATTTGAATTCGATTTTATATATAATATTTAATTAAATAAATTATTTTCTTGTACATAATATTAAGTAAAATAATTAAAATTAAAGCTCTCACATATTTATCACTTTAAACAATAATATATTTTGAATTTTTTACTTTAAAAGTATATATTTTTCTTTATTAATAAATTTAAATTATCCATTTTTAAATAAATATAAACAAACATACCAAATAATCCATTAAATAAAAATTATTTATTAAATATTATACAATTAAATTTATTTTTTATATTACAATTATTATTTAAAAAATTAAAATTTATAATTAATTGGGCCGACTTTTTTATCGGATCTAATCCGACCCGTTTATGCATTGATTCAAAATAGATGAATCTGAATTCTATAGGATTTGGATCCGGTTATTAGATTATTTTGTTGGATTTGGATCCGGAATCCACTGATCCAGCCCGAATCCGACCTGTTTAGGGTCCTAAATGCTGCTATATGTGGATTTTATTTTTGTAATACTGGGGTAGGCTGGCCCGAGTTTTCAGGGCCGTCATAGAATAGAACCCATTATGGAGGCCTGTTGAAAGAAAGCACAAAGTCTTCGGCCATAAGATAAGATAGTGGTTTTTTCTTTGGATAAGATAAAGATAATTGCCCTCTCTCTCAATTACCAGATCTGGGTGCAACTTCTCGCCTTCTCTTGTGTTGAGCATTTTATTTCAGGTGAATCAACTCCCTCTTCTTTTTCTTCTTCTTCTTCACGTTCTATCTGTTCTTTATGAACTTCATACTTGCACATAAAAGCTAGTGTTAAAGTCGTCTTGACATGTTTTATTCTACTAATTAGTGTTGCTGCAATCATATTCTGTGACAGATATATATAATTCGACTACATAGCTAGGGGTGTAAACGGATAATAAACGGATCGGATGTATGATTACCATATCCTTATCCGTTTATGATTCGGACGGATACGGATAATATCCTTTTAAATCGAATTCGGATAATATCCTTTTTATACGGATACAAGACGGATTCGGATTTTAATCGGATTTTCAACTATTCAAAATTTGACATAAATTATTTATTTATATAACTTCGAACTTTTAATCAGATTATCAACTATTCATTTATAGATAAATTATTTAACTTTGAATATATATATTTTAGACGAATAGAGAAATAATAAGTATATCTATATAGATCATTTTTATGTTTTAGCGAATGTATAAATGTGGTGAAATTATAAATTTTATCATATAATTAATTTGAAATATAATACTTTTATTAATAACATAATATATGTTAATTATATTATCTCTATATGAATATTGACGTGAACATATAGTTACTAATAAAACTTAAGGTTTTTCTTTAATAAATGCCCTAAAAAATTTACTTAATACTAATAATCTATCATACATACACAATTTTGTGTATATATTTTAATATAATACATTATTTATCGGATACGGATTACGGATAAATCGGATAACGGATATATCTAATGGATAATGAAACGGATCGGATGTTAAACGGATCGGATGCCTTATTACCATATCCTTATCCGTTTATAATTCGGATGTCTATAATCGAATACGGATAATATCCTCTTGAGACGGATTCGGATAATATCCTCTGTAAACGAATTCGGATACGGACGGATATCGGATTTTCGAATATCCATTTACAGCCCTATACATAGCAGCCTGAGAAATTATTTATTTGAAGGGTGTGTAAAATAATTATATTATATATTACATGGACATTTTCATTTAACTGATAATATAAACTTGCACAATACTTCTGAAAATAAAGAATATTTAGAAGAAGTTTTTCCTGGGGATGGTTGACACTTTATTAGTAGTTAGTAGTAATGTTAGTCTGACCCGAATCATGGGCTATGAAACTGGGAAAAAGAAATATCAAAGAAAATTCGTATTATTTTCATTTGAAAGAAGATTTTGTTTGCTCTGTACTTTCAAGCGTGTAAATTGCATCTAACCAGACTACACCAAGATTTTGTAAAACTCCAGAGATGGTTGATGTGAAATAATTATCAGTTTAGCTTCAACTCTTGGGTATTCCATATTTTCATTATAAGATTAATTATAGCACTAAAATACATGAGAAGTCTACCTTTTGTAATTATGGATAACAAAGTCATCGGCCTGTAGTGGTTTCTTCTTTGCATAATTGCCCATTTTCGTCGGGTTTCTTATGTCTCCCAATTTGCAGAGCTGTGCAGTGCACACAAGTTCTGGGCTTCTTTGGTGCTAAGCATTTGGTTTCAGGTGAATAAAGTATTATTACATGTTCTACACTTTCTGTAAAATTTGTGAAAATAATTTCACTTAGAGAAATTAAATAAGGTGGCTAGAATGCAGATATGAAATCAAATATTAAGTTGTCTCCATTTACAAGTTGTTGGGTCCCCTCTCTTACATAATTACATTTAGAAACAAAGAATATTTAGAAGTTTTTTTGAGTGTTTATAAATTCAAACACGTATGCAAGGCTAAATCCGAAAAAAAAAATAGATATTAGTTCAGACTCATATTTCAAAGTCCTCTTTACAATAAAAGAAATAATAAGAATGGATACCAAAATTTTAGATCGAGTCACAACTAATTAATTCTATTATACTATCCTCTTCAATTTGCTCACGTTTACTTGGAAACTCAGTTTTTTTTTTTTGTAAGTTTGTGAAGTCCAATTTGAGCTGCTTGAAATAAATTCATTAAAATAAAAAATATTATGACTATTATTGTGTAATAGGGATTGTTAAGTTATTAGACCCATCGGTTGTTCGTGGGTATTTTACTCTTTCGTGGGCATTTTGTTTTAAGCATTTTGTCAGACCTGTGGAGTGAGGATCATGTTTCTTTGTATTTATGATTCATTGATTGGTGCATTATATATGAAGTGGGGACCTCGTAAGATATTCTATCAAAAAACAAAAACCAAAAAAAGTTATAAAACATAAATTTTTAAGATAATATTGTCAACTAATAAGGTTGTCTTTTGTGCTTTAAGAAAAGAAAGAAAAGGACCACATTAACTCCTAAAAGAGATTTTGCACTATATATCCAATAAGAATCATATTCATGTTCCTCAGAACGAGCCACTCCTACTAAAGATAGACTTCTGTGCACCTTTTCTTTACCAGAAAAAGAAACCCAGCAACCTTTTGGAAACCCCCAAAACTGCTGAAAGCATTTATGAGCAATCATGCAAACACCTTATATTAGCACTGAAATTCTTTAGCGTCGCGCTTACTTTCTGTGTATAGGCTTATTTCATTGTTTTAACACACAAAATCATGCGTTTACTGGTGTTCCATGGCCCTTGCCCTGTGCTATAACCCAAAGACGGTATGTCTAGAGTGTTTTTGAATGTAATATATGAGATGCTTTTTTTGACGTGTTTGAGAACACACACCTACTAACATGAGGTGGGTAATTACTAATTGCCTATAAATTTCTCCTACTTGAATATTTGAAAAAGAAAACCTCCCCCTCAATTGATTAATAATTTTGGAGAAAATCTGTAACCAAAGACCACATACCAAAACAGTCCTCAATTGTTTCAACACCATTAAAAAAGCTTTCGGGCGAGAGTGCAAGGAGTGCATATTTTTTGGGGAAAAAAAATGGTATATCCAAGTAATAATTTATTCTAGAAACATGTAATTAGGGATTCCACTACTTCACGCGTTATTATTTCATCTAAACATTCTAGATTTATTCTAGTTCAACTAGGGACATATATAATATGACAAAATCGTACCCTTCTTATATCACTCGTAGCTCCCTTAGCAATGATGTATGAATGATCTCCAAACTACACAACAAATATGGAAACACTTCATGAGAAGGAGTAGCGGGTCAGGTCTCAAACAAGAAAGGTTGTAGGACAAGAGATCAAGAATAGAAAGTTTATGTTGGTTACCTTTCCCCAATGGTTTGAGTTGATATATATAGTGAATATTGACTTAATCTCAACTTTACACGTGTCTTTATCTCCTTCTTCTTAAGCTTTTGCCCTAGCTGGCCTTGGGCCAAGGTTTTCAGGCCCATTTGTGCAAGTAGCCTCCTAAATTCTTGTGATTTGGGATAACAAACCCTCTAATGACACAATTCTTTTTGGAGCCAACTTAAGGCCCACAACATTAGCCCAAATTAAAAGCCCTATCAGTGAGTCCCCCAATTATTGCTAGGATAAAGCGTGCTTTAGACTAGTACTAGTTACTTTGCTCCAAATTTTAAGGCCATAATTACCCTGATTTAACTTCTCGCCTGGACCCAGATGAAGAGGCGTCAAACTCCCTTTTCTCCCAAGTACAATTACTGTGACGACTTTTCAAATTTTGAATTTCAAAAAAACTGTTCTCTTCATATCACATCAAAAAAACCCCTGACACTCCTTTAAACACTAACTCACCCACTTTTTCCAATTCTCTTCCTCCATTTTCTTTTTGCCCCCTTTTCTGCAACTTTCCCTCAATCAGGTTTCTCAATTGCGCTTTCACCATTGCTATGGGACGCTGCGGGCAGGTCGCCTCTTCTGCTTCTCAAGATGGTAAGCTTTCCTCTTGTCTCCCTTGCTCTCCATCTTTAGTTTATTGAATATTGTTGACATTTGGCTTGTAATTAGACATCTATCCCATGCCCTAATTCGTATTCGTAACCCCCTTTATTCGCACTTTCCCTTTGTTCTTTACATCCAGCATCGCTTTTATTACTCCTATCAATGCCCCTAATCGTTGATTTATCTGATGCTTCAGACACCACCGTCAACGTCGTGCAGGCCTTCGCTGCTGAAGTTGACTCAGTGCCTGTCGACTTAGACCCAATGTTTTAAAAACCGGACCGTTAAGCAAACCGGAAATCAACTGGGTCAAGGGTCACTGGTTCAACCGTTGGATCAACCGTGATCGAACCGGTGACGTCATAATTATGTCATAAATAATATTAAATATTAAATATTTATAAATAATAAATAATAAAACATATTTTTAAAATTTACTTTTATATTTTCTCAATTTATATACAAATATAATATGCAAATATAAGAATATTATAAACAATAAATAAAAAACTAAAGATTATGAACTAAAATAAAACATAAATTCATAATTCATGATTCGTAACATAAACATTTAAAGTTCAAAAGTCCAAGACAAGAAAATAATCATCCCAAATTAAATGAAAATACATAATACATTAGTTTTGAAGAAGTGGTTGCATAAAACATATAGAAATAGTGGAGAAAAATATAGAAAATAATGAAATTGGGGTTTAATTTGATCAATTTATTGTTTTTTAAAAAATCGAACGGTTCACTTGACCCGGGAACGGTTCTACGGTTCGAACGGTCCAACCGCGGTTCAAAACGGTTTCCACAAAATAGATCGGTTTTTTAGTGCGAACGGTTTTGGGGTGATGACCGGTTCGTCCTTCCGGCCGGTCGACGGTCCGGGCGGTCCGACCGTCCGGTCCGGTCCGGTCCGGTTTTTAAAACATTGCTTAGACCCTAACAACTCCACTGCTTCAACTCATCTACATGAGGGTCATGCCACATCTTCCCGCTCTTCTAAACCTATTGATTACAAAACAATCCGAAGTAAAGCCATTTTTACCAAAGTGGAAGCTCTTCACAAAGAATATTTTATCCCTTCATCTTTTACCCTCGTCGCTCCTAACAAAACTGACCGTATGCATCTACCTCCACCTGGGCATCAGAAAATACATGTTGCCGCTTTTCGATCGGGTCTCAGGCTACCTTTTCATCCCTTCTTAAAAGATTTCTTGCTTAACCTCAACCTTTGCATGACCCAACTCAGCCCAGTTGCCACCGTCACATTACCAGCTTCATAATACTCATGGGTCATCTAGATCAACCCGTTTCTCTCGAAAATTTCTTTACTTTGTATGAACTAGAGCCTTCTTGTAAGTATGAAGTAAGCTTCTATTACTTCCGTCCGATAACCCACCACAAATACCTTCATAATGTAAGAAATTCTCTTAGGAGCTGGAAGCCAGAATACTACTTCATCCGCCCCCTACATCCCATCCTTGGGAGATCCTTTTTAACTAGAATCTAGAAGCTACTCACCCTTCTGACCTCGAACCTACATGGCCAAAAGACTTCTTAAAGCACTTCTTGACTAATTATTACGATAGTGAACTTTTAGTTACCCCTAGCAGTCTTCAATTGACGGGCCTATGCTCATCTAAATTTAATTTGGATCGACTAACCCTTGGTAAATATCTAATGCTTCTTATTTATGCATCTTCACACTATCCAATTGATCCTGCGTATGTGCACATTTACTAATCACATTTGGAACTTTCTGAAGCGGACATCATGAAACAAGCCACACTAGACAAGGGTCAGGTTCGTGCCCATATCTTATGACTTCGTTCTATTTATGCAACAATTAGCGTGTTCTCAATACGAATTTCATCCAATATTTTATTCAACATTGCAATCCAGATTGCTGCTTCATACCGGGCTCCAATGTTGTAAAATCTTTATTGGTGCAATCAACGGGCGGTAGAGGACAAAATTGCTAAATGTGCCTTTCGTTAGTTGAAGAAGTAGCCTGTCGCGTCAGATAAGCTTCATCCATGAAAGACAGATCCAGATGTTTTATACGATACTTTGGGTAACAACTTCAAAGTAATCTTGAAGGAATTTGCAGAAATGTCAAAGAAACACGCGGATCTCATCGAGGCTCAAGAAGAGCATTATGGCACCCTCAAACAACAACACAATGAAGTCCTGGCTAAATATGAGGAACTGAAATCTGATGCCCAAAACCGTGTGGACGAAGCCTATTCTAATGGCGAACGACATGCTCAACAACAATTTAAAGAAAGTATGCCTCAACTTCGCAAGGACATTGCTCAAGACTTCTTCACCTCGAGTAGTTTCAGGATGTATGCCACCTACAAAATTTCCAATGAAGCTATCAGGTATTTCACCTTATGCGTCAATCATCTTGATCGCTTAAAGATCCTCCAACCTAACTTCAACCGCGAGCGAGTCAACGTAGCTAAAAGTGATACTCTTGAAAAAATAGAAGAGGACGATATTGAAGAAATGATTGATGAGTTTCATGAGGTGGTTCAGAGGCTTCTCCCTGATGTCTCGCATCTGAATCAAGAAGAAGAAGCCCTTCAAAATAAGAGTCTATAGGACGAGGTCCCTCAGAGTGATGATATCACTCTAAATGTTACTAATCCCCCAAATGTTCAGGCTTCTCGCGTTCCACCCCAACCTTAGTATTCCTGCTCTATCTCTTAGTATTTTTTGTGAGACTGGTTATATTACTGCTCTATCTTCCCCTTCTCACAACGTCCTTAGACTTATCAACCCTATCTCTAGGCCTACTTCAACGATGATCATAGGTATCCCAGCTTCGCTTCATAGCATCAATTTCTTCTTCGGTGAAATACTCTTCCTCGATCTCCACGAGTTACTCCATCGATTTGGGGGTTTTTTGCTCTAAAGCCCTGCTTAACGAGCCCCTTTTCAAACCCTGAATCAAGATGCTAATGAGTATGTCGACGCGTAGGTCAGGCATTTTTTGTGCTTCGTCATTAAATCATGCAATAAAATCACGAAGGCTTTCCTCATTCCCTTGTTTGATCTAGAACAGATAAGTAGCCGACCTCTGTGATCTCGATTTGCTTGCATACTGAAAAGTGAACTTCTGGCAAAGTTGATCAAGGGACACAATAGTACCAACCGATAAATTCATGAACACTTTTGTGCTCTCTTCGTTAAGGTGATTATAAAGATGCGACTGTTGATAGCTTCAGACTGACCATGAAACTGCATGATATTTACAAAAGAAGTAATGTGCTCTCTAGGGTCTGTCGTACCATCTTATTTGGGCAAGTCTGGTGTTTTGAACCCTGGAGGTAATGTTTCCTCCAAGATAGAGTGGTGGAATGCTGACCCACTTCGCTAAAACATAGGATCCACTACCCTTCTTTCAATACTGCTCATCTTCTGCTTCAATAGTCGAATCTGATCCTCTAACGCTAACACTTGTTCATCTTCATGCATTACATCATATGGGATCCCCGAAGAAGAGTCCTGAAAGAGGTTGACATTTCAAATTGGGGATTACGCTTTACCCTTGCCCTTATCTTGAGGCATCGTAGTGACCTCTTTTCTTTGGGGAGTAACATGTTGGATTACCTTCTTGCTTAGAACAGATATAACCTTCTTTAATACATCTGGTGTTACCTGGTTGTCTGACGCTCCTTCCGTAGCAACTGCTAATTCCTCTGACACCTAGGTGTTGATTTATTCAGACATTGTTCATGATTGAAAACCTACTTTCTCCACTTCGTGACCCGTATCTTCGTTAGCAATATCTGTGGCTTTCACCCGAAGAGATCTTAATGAAGGAATACTATGTTCCCATATACGGCACCAAATGATACGACAAAATCATACCCTTCTTATATCACTCATAACTCCCTTAGCAGTGATATATGAATTATCTCCAGGCTACACGGCAAATGCGGAAACACTTCGTGATAAGGACTAGCCGGAAGGTATTCCGGCGTAGACCCTCCACTGAATTAGGTCAGGTCTCAAACAAGAAAGATTGTAGGACAAGGGATTAAGAATAGAAAGTGTATGTTGGTTACATTTCCTTAATGGTTTGAACTGATATATATAGTGAATACTGACTTAATCTCAGCTTTACACGTGTCTTCATCTCTTTCTTCTTAAGCTTTTGCCCTAGCCGACCTTGGGCCAAGGTTTTCAGGCCCATTTGTGCAAGTAGCCTCCTGAATTCTTGTGATTTGGGTTAACAAACCCTCCGATGGTGACACAATTCTTTTGGAGCCAACTTAAGGCCCACAACATCAGCCCAAATTAAAGCCCCTATTAATTATATATAAGTCCAACTCTCCCTTTATCCAAAAACTTAAACACGAAAGTTTTAGTTAATCTATCAATTATAGTAAAAACCAAACTGCTAAACTTATTATTTGATGGTACAATTTGGCCAATGGTATCCTTAATAGTTTACTACTCCATCAACTATACGGAAAAACGAAGAATGAAAGAAAAATAATAGTAAATCTTGTACCAATCTTTCTATTAATAAGCACGCATCACTTACAATTAATTTTACCACTACACAAATTGCAAACACAACTACATCGCAATAACTACACACCCACTATGTGGGCATAACCCGTGGGCTTACAGTTATTAAGGTCAGGCCCACATTCACCAACCTAAGTAGAAAACTAGCTCAATTCTTAAAATAAACAATAACGCAAAAACTTCAACAAGCAAACATGTGAATGTGAATTCCCAATTTGGCCCGAGAGATAATAAATTAAAGTTAAAGGACCAAAATCTAGTTTTAACATTTGTTTGGTAAGAATCCAATAACAGAATTAACCAGGTTATAACTGACACGTGTCCCCTGATGCTGAACATTCCCAATAATCCCTAGCGGCGACGATGTCGGTGCGAAAGCGAAGCAAAAAGTTCCAGACGAATCCACCGGAATCATGTAGTTATTCGCCGGTAAACTCAGCTCTTTACCGTTGGAGAAGTGGAGTGACACTGTCGGCACCTCCATGCTCTTCCTTAAGCTCAGATCATAACAGGTGTCGAATAGAGCAACGCCGTTAGCCGATGATAGACTGCTTGTCCCTTTCTTGAACGCATCCCTCTTTGAATTGTACGCCTCAGTCTGCAATCTGGTAATGGCCGTCCCTGAATCCAGTATCACTCTGCCGTTTTCGTTGTCGGTTAGATGAAAAATTGATGGCGAAATGGACAGCTGCTCTCCGGCGACACTGATTCCGGTTAAATCGACATAGTAGAAAGTATCGAGCTTTGAATTGCACACTAACGGTGCGGTTACGACGTCAGAAGGTGGAGCGGAGTTGAATTCCAGAGTCGAGTCGGAGTCACGGTCTATGAGGCAGTAGGAAAAAGAGGAGGTGTTAATTTGAGACAGAAAGGACAATGAGCAGCCGCCTAAGCCGAGTAACCCGGCGGCTCCGATGACAATCCCTCATTGTTGTGTCCATAACCAATTGCTACGTTATTGACCGCCGAGGAGCCTCTGAAGGTAACCATCTCCATCGTGAAATCTTCGACGGTATAGGACCATCGCCATAGGAAACTTCGTAGAGACACAAATTATTGCGACATTCGGAGATGTCGAGCAACTTACATTGCTGAGTTTCGCAAGTTAGGGGAGTGAAGAAGGAGGATAGACCAGGGCCAAATATCAGATCAGCTTGCTGGTAACAATCTGCGTAGGGTACGCATTGAAGCCAGTTGACATCACTGCCTGTATCGAGCACCATGTAAGCTTGAGTCAGCGGGTTGCCGACTCCAACTCTACAGAAGTACTCGAAGCTGCCTTGGCTCGTGCCGGAAATGACAGGCCCCTGTAGCTTTTCTTCCTCGAGTTCAGATTCCATAGGCGTCAGATCTGCTTTCTTTATACCAAAAATCGCCAGATCTAGCCGAGTCTGAATCGCTTGAACTCGGGCCGAGTCGCGAGCGAGTCAGGCCAATGTGAGGCTACGGTAGTCCTTATGAGAAGTTCCACGGACTGACAAGTGAGGATGCAGCCTGAAACTGAGGCTGGAACCAGTAGAAATGGGGGGTGTTTGTGATGTACTTGGTGCTTAGAAGGTAGTACCTTCTGGTAATTTAAGGTGAATAAATCTTGCGTCTTTGCAAGTGTGAAGGAAACATCAAGAACTGTGGTCTTGGAGTTCAATGTTCTGGAGAGCACATAAGAAGCAAAAATGGATAAAAATGCAGCAAAAAAAGCAAAGTGAAACCCCCATTTTCCCCATTGCAGAGTGAGTAACAGAGAACACACAAAATGACAAACAGAGGTTCGTGTATATATACAGAGATATGAATAAATGTAATCACGCAGGATTTGTCTTTAGGGCGGACAAAGCCAAGAGAATCTTTGAATGCGAGGATGAGGTTAGTTGTTTAATGTTGTTTACTTGTTTAGATATTTCAAAGAATGGATTTTGCGAAACGGAGTTCAGTTCATCTGCATTAGGGGTTTTTCTTGAATTAAATTAAATCACTGTCATATCACGAAAAGAGTCTCAGTTCATTGGTACCCAAGTATTAATTAAACTCCCATTATAGCTTTTTAATTTTTTGATTAGTAGAGAGTAGATAGACGGAAGCTTTTGAGGAGTGATTAGTGGTGCTAATGACTAATGAGGACATTAAGCCGGATTATTGAGGGGTAGAGTGGGGCCTATGTGTGGGTCAAAAGATAGGGCTTGCATTATTTTGATCATCACGAGATGGTTGCTTTATCTTTTTCTTTGTATTTCCTTTTTTCTCAGTGTTTTGATTCGGTTTGCTCTGTGTGTGTTGGTAAAAGGGGAGGGCAAAATGGTGGACCAAATGAGTTAAGTAGGTGAACTGTTACTGATTTTATAGGCTTTAGTTCTAACTTTTTTTTTTTCTTCCTTTGTGCTCATCATTGTTGCAAAGCAAATTGATGTTAGTGAATGACCATTGTCCATATGTAACGGTCAAACATTTGACCGTAAGAACACTTTGTGGGTGGCTATTAGGGTAAGAACTAAAAAGTAAGAATCAAGAACGTAGTTTGATTACAAATTCACGCAATTTATTTTGGATTTGAGTTCTGTTGTTCAAGCAAACCAACCAATATTTTCTTGCTCCTTAAAACTACTGGTTAATGGAGACCTAATCTAATAGGTCATATAGCATAATTATTTATTAATGACCTAAGGGCATTATGGTTATTTTTGTTCTGACTAAATTGAATTGTACGTATCTATGTTTTAATGCCCGGCCCGAATGTAGAACCGAAAGCTTTATTGGTTATTGATTTTATTGGTTAGATCGATTAGATCATCAGTCAAACCGGTATAATGTGATACATAGTTAATCTAAACAACTTGTTTCCAAACAAATGTATAAGGAATTGGGCTTTCAACAAATAAAACACGAGGATTCTACCTAGTTATGAATCTTTTATTTTATATTAATTATATATAATTAATAACTAGTAGAGCGTATTTTTACCATAAATTAATTTTATTGTGCATGTTCTTGGACAGTTGTAAGAATACAAGAAAAAGGGAATCTGCGTCCCGACAATTAGGGGTGTAAACGGATATTAAACGGATCGGATGTATGATTACCATATCCTTATCCTTTTATGATTCGGACGGATACGGATAATATCCTTTTAAATCGAATTCGGATAATATCCTTTTTATACGGATACAAGGCGGATTCGGACGGATTCGGATTTTAATCGGATTTTCAACTATTCATTTTGACATAAATTATTTAACTATATAACTTCGAATTTTTAATCAAATTATCAACTACTCATTTATAAATAAATTATTTAATAATTATATGACTTTGAATATATATATATATATATATTAGATAAAGAGAGAAATAATAACTATATCCGTATATATTAATTTTATTTTTTAATGAATGTATAAATATGTTGGAAATTATAAATTTCATCATATAATTAATTTGAAATATAATACTTTTATTAATAACATAATATATATTACTTATATTATCTCAATATAAATGTTGAAGTAAACATATGGTTACTATTAAAACCTAAGATTTTTCTTTAATAAATGCTCTAAAAATTTTTCTTAATACTAATAATTTATCATACATACACAGTTGTGTGTATATATTTTAATATAATATATTATTTATCGGATACGGATTACGGATAAATCGGATAACGGAAAATCTAACGGATAATGAAACGGATCGGATGTTAAACCGATCGGATGTCTTATTACCATATCCTTATCCGTTTATAATTCGGATGTTTATAATCGGATACGGATAATATCCTCTTGAGACGGATTCGGATAATATCCTCTGTAAACGAATTCAAATGCGGACGGATATCGGATTTTCGGATATCCATTTACAGCCCTACCGACAATCAATGATCTGTGGCTTATCTTAAAAGAAATAACCTTTATGTGGTTGTAAAAGAAATTGATGGACTCTTGTCGTTTATATATTTGTTAAATTGCTTGAAACAAAATCTCATAATATATCTCCATTCAGTCTGTAGATTCACATGATCTATGCAAAGGAAAAAAAAAATTACTGGATGAAATATGAAAGATGGTGGACTTTATGGACCCAAAGTTGTAGCAAGAATTTAAAGCACCATAACCATTAAGAGTGTAGCTTTTTCTTTTAGGCCTCTCACATTCCCAGGCCTTAAGCTAATGGCTAATTTTTATTTATTTATTTTTTCAACTCAAATGTGAAAAAAATCTCAAACTTCCTAATATCATTCCTGCACAGCTGCACTAATATACATTTATTATACTTGAAAGTGAGCATTACCAAAATTCTGTATTAGTTGAATTATTTGAGTGGCTCTTAATGAATACTTAACATGGTATGCAAATTGTGAGGTGGGAATTGAAACTATCACATCAACTATACATAATACAGTGTAGAAAGGTGGAACATTGATGTTAGAAAGGGGAAGAAAGAAATACAAATAGTCAAACATATGTAGTGATATTTTAAACCGTGCTAACCCACTGATAAAACCAAATGAATTACGTATGGATTCATAAATATTCAAAAATAATAGAGTATAAAACAATTAGCAATTATCAAAAAATGTGGCGAGAGTTCAATTCTACAAGATAATTCTACAACATCGAAAGCTGTCATGGCATTTTCATTCAGTATTAGAATGAATTGAAGAGCATAAAACTAAAGTTGTTGTTAAACGTGGCACGATTTCTTCCTGAAATAATTTAAAGGAGCAACGCTTTAGTTTAGATCTTTGGTGTGGCAGAAATATGTAGCTCTGGCACTTGGCAAATTCTGGACCATTGCCAACTTTTTTTTTTTTTTTTTCAGAAAGCCGTTCAGATAGTCCATTTTCAGTGGAAGCGCAATTATGGCTGCTCAATGCACTTCTTGCCGATGCTTCACTCACTATTACAAGCCCATCTCCCCAATTTCAACAACGCATTTCACCTTTCCTCGTCATACTCCATTTTCGATCAATTCTAATATACTCAAGGTCTCAGCTTCCAGGTTTAGTTCTCTTTCACTCTGTTGCTTCTGTATTATACCATTTCTTTTATTACCAAATTAGCACTGAAGTTGTATTATCTTGTGAAATTTCCAGATTATATCTTTTCTTTTTAGTTAACCTGATTTTTTTTCCCCAATGAGCATTATGAGTGGGTTGCAATTGTAGACATGAATGGAAAATTGGGTTGTTTTATAGGTTATGTAAAAAAGTTTCAGCTTTTGTATCAGAAGAAAAAGTAGTGGAATCTAGCAATTCTGGGACTGATGGCTTCAAGCTCACTTATTTGGAGGTTGGACTTTAGTTTCCTAATTCTGGTTGATTAATGGAGTCATGGATAATTGACAAATGGGAACCATTGTTGCCGCACTTGATTTGAATTTATTTGTCCTGATTTTGTATCAGGGGAATAGTTGGATTTGGGAGGTGGGAGGGGCAACAATACTAGTTGATCCAATCTTAGTGGGGAACTTGGATTTTGGTATTCCTTGGTTATATGATGCTGCCAAGAAATTTCTCAAGAATTTCAAGGTATCATTACTGTCCTATACCTCTGTAATTTGCATATTATTAGATTTCTCTTCGGCGTATTTACCCCTTATTGATGCTGTGAATTCTTAACTGATGTGTCATTTGATCAGTGCAGCTTAATGACCTTCCTGATCAACTGAATTGCTTACTAATTACACAAAGCCTAGACGATCACTGCCACTTGAAGACACTAAAGCCCCTTTCGCAAAAGTTGCCCAATCTGAGAGTTATTGCTACTCCCAATGCCCAACCACTTTTGGATCCACTATTCAGCAATGTGAGTTGCATTGAATTAGCTTTTTCGTCCGATCATTGATGATGCAAATTTTGATCTCAGATTTCTTCTTATTGGCGTTTTTCTTAGGTTACATATTTAGAACCTGGGCAGGACACATACATCCAAGCCAGCAATGGTGCTTCAGTTAAAGTTAGAGCTACTGCTGGCCCTGTTTTAGGCCCGCCTTGGCAGCGTCCTGAAAACGGGTAAATTTTCAACCACATTATTAAAGCTAGATCCACTTATCATATTGATGGTGCTTTTCATTTTTTTCAATTTTTATTTTCCTCACAAAAGATTTTTTCCAGATATCTTGTAACCTCTCCTGAAGGGCAATTGACACTATACTATGAGCCCCACTGTGTTTTTAATGAAAATTTTGTCGAGCAAGAACGTGCGGACATTGTTATCACACCAGTTATAAAGCAGTTACTGCCAAATTTCACTTTGGTATCTGGACAGGAGGATGCTGTTTATCTAGCAAAGTTGCTACAGGCCAAGTACGTAATTACTACAAGTCGTTCTATCGCTAATAGATATATATGTTAATAGTGTTGGTTATAATTATAAAATAAGGACAATTATATTAACATACCCTGTTGTTTAATCTAATTACAAGAACTTCCCCAATGGTTTTAGAAATTACAAAAACTTTCCCTGGCATACTCTAAGATATGGTCTAGCACATGCTACTATAGTCGTGAATTTAAATTCAAATGCTGATAAGTAAGTGAGAAGGAAAAATTGGCTATCAAAAAGTTAAATAAAATCATCAAAATTCATCCATATGTAATATAAATTCTTATATATATAGGGGAAGTTTTTGTAATTTCTCAAGCCTCAGGGGACCTTTGTGTAATTATTCCCCACTTCACGATAATGCCAGTGTAATTATCCCTGTAGATATTTACTTCTGTCTCTTGTTTGCAGATTTATTGTGCCAATGAAAAATGGCGACCTTGATAGCAAAGGCCTTCTAGCTAGTCTTGTTCGGGGTGAAGGCACTATAGAATCATTCAAGGTATGATTTACATGTTTTGTATTATGGTATGAGTTGTAATTTACTATCTGCTCTAAGTATTTCTCTCCAAGGTTGTATTTGGTAGTTGGGAACAATTTTATAATTTGTTTGTTGTGATGCAGGAAATGTTGCTCAAAGAACTACCCGAAGCAAAAGTACTGGAGCCGACGCCTGGAGTGGCACTGGATGTTTCAGCTCCTGCAAACCGTTCATAATGCATGCATAAACTTTCATTGATTAGAACTGTTTTAGAATATCGGACTTGCATGTATTCTAATGTGATCTATAAAATGTATACTAATGAACTGAATCAGCAATTGATTTATAGGAATAAGGGTTAGGCTTTTGCATATTTCGCTGTCTCTAATTGTCCTTATTAGGTAAACCATAATTATAGAGGTTTTTTTTTTTTTTTTTTGGTTTAGAGAGGAGACTAAAGGTCTCAAGTAGTGATGCAGCGCAGTCTTCACAAGAAGAGTGATAAGATCAGTGCAGGGCTATACCAAACAATAAAATTATTGAACAGATGACCTTTTCTCATAAGCAAATTTGTACATTTACTATTTTTGCACCACATGTGTGTATTTTTACCTCTCAAAGCAAATTAATAAGAGTCTTACGGTGCGCGATCGACTTCCCTGGCTGGTGTTCATTAAGGTGGAGACTATGTTTGTGGATAAGTGTGACGACTTATAATCCGCGATCAACTTTCCTAATGAATGTCAATCGAGTTGGAGATTATGTGTGTGGATAAGTGTGACAATGATCAGCAAGTCGCTTTCCCCCCAAACTTTTCCGTACCTTCGCTCTGAAGCCAGTTCAAAATTCCTGCTTTTTATTTTAAACCTTATTCCCTTTCAATCCAAAGTTCAAATGATATTTACCTTGTTCCCTTTTTGAACCTTAAGTTGTGGAATACATACCAACTTATCTTTAAAATTTCAACACATGTTTCTCACATTTAACTGTATCCGTTACCGTTCATAACCACATTATCATTAAAAAAAACTCAGACATCTTATTAAAAAAATAAAAACCGTCTTATCTATCTATATATCTTATAAAAGCACGAAAGTTTCTTACAAAATGTTGATCGCCTAAAATAACCTCATAATATTATGGTAATAATTATTAGTTAAGGATAATTATGTAAATACGTGTTATAAATTATTAATTTAAATATATTAAAAAAATACTTATTAACTTGAAATAGGATTCTTGGTAGAAGAGAATTATTCTATATATAGGCTATGAAATTGATAAAACAAAATAATTAAATAAAAAATAGTTTACATAATATTTTAAAATATTCTAATCAAACTCTTTCAAAAGTAATTTTAATAAAAAAAAATATAATATGAGACCAGAACTATTAAAGTTCTTATAGTGAAGATATATATTCTAATGTAAGATTCTAGAAAATTCTCATGGGAGAATCATAGTTGTAGGAGAAATTAAAACTATATCCCCAATAATAATTGTGTTAATAATTTTTAGTTAGGGATAATAATCTAAATACATGTTATAATATATTAATTTAAATATGTTAAAAGAGTACTTATAAACTTAAAATAGTGTTCTTAATAGAATAGAATTAAATACTCCTTCGATTTACAAAATATATATATATATATATATATATATATATATATATATATATATATATATATATGTAGTTCAATAATTTGAAATATTTATTATAATAAGAAATGCTAACGAATTGGAAGATAACAAGTTAATTCACTTCATAAATTTTGATAATGAGATATTTAAAGTGTTTCTTCCATTTTATATAAAAGATCTTACATCAAATATATATGATCGCATGTTTTGTGATTAAAAAAATTCCTTCAACCATAATAATTGAAAAAAAAATTACAATTTTAATCTCATTGACGATAAAAAAATATTTCTTAAATATATTATTTTCCGCGCATATTAAGTATTTTGGATTAGCTTCCCGTTATATAAAATTTTCGTTACTTAAATGCAATACAATATTTATTAACACGTCGAATAAGAATCACAAATAAAATACATTAACAAAAATGAGTTATATATGTTGAATGCATATTTCAAAAAGAATGAAAAATAATATTTTAAAACAATAAATCAGAGAAGGGGGGAAAAATAATAATTATGTTAATAATTTTTAATTAGAAATAATTATGTAAATATATATTATAAATTATTAATTTAAAATATTAAAAAAAATACTTATTGTGACTTAAAATAGAACTTTTCGTAGAGTAAAATTAAGACTACTTTAATTTATAAAAAAAGCTATAGGTAGTTCGACAAGAATTCTTTAATGTTTATATATTATTTAAATGTATTTTCCTAGAATTTGAAATTTTTATTATAATAAGAGGTATGTAATGAATTATAAGATAATAAATTAACTAACGTTATAAATTTGACGATTGGTTGTTTTCAGTTACATATTGTTAAAGTGTGTATCTCATTCTTATACAAAGATCATATATAGGAGTTTTATAATAACATATTTTTATGATTGAAGAATTCTTTTAACAATATAGAGCGGGAAAAATACAATTTGATAATATATATATAAGATTTTAATTTGATACTATATTTGTATAGTCCCCAAAGATTTTAATTAATTGTATTAAAATTTTATCATTTCACGGCCTACGATTTGGAATGCTATCATAATAAGAGATATATATCTAACGAATTAGAAGATAACAACTTAATTCACATTATATCTCTTATATTTATATAAAGATCCTATATATGAGTTATGGACTAATATAATTTGTGAATGGAGATGGAGAAGACATGAGCACTTCATAGGCATTGTTAGTGCAGCTTACAACTTGTAGTTTAAGGGGAATGCTATTTGTTCTAACCATATTCAGAAAAAAAGTTATTAAGGTTAGCTTGGACGATGTTAACTAATGTACAATTTATTTTTCTCTCTAAATTGGTCGTATATAGCCTAAAACATAAGTGGTGGGCCCTATTAACAATGCTCGTAAATCACACATATCTTTTCCATCCAAAAATTAACAACTAACCAAAAATATTTTTAAAACTTTGGGACTAAAAAGGTTTAACGAAAATAACAGTGTACACAATGCAACGATTCACACCATTTGAGGCTAAAATTGTACTATTTTTGTATAAATCTAAGATAAGTGTACTAGAGTGGTGAATATAGTCTCAAAAAATAAAATTTCTATTATCAAACGGAATACAGTATCTTTCTCTACATGCACTCACAAATGATCATGTTTAAGAAATATTAATCATTAATAGATAATGAACATAATCAAACGTAGCGATTACAACATTAATTGATGTTAAGTGTGTGATTGAGAAATACAGAAGAATATTGAGAGTTGGTTGAGAGGACCTAAAGCAAAGACAACTAGATAGAGTCCTATCATGCTGGTGGTCGAGAGAGAAATAAATAGTGACCGTGAAGGAAGTAAATGTATGAAATTAAGAGGTTTGGACGAGGTTTATACTTAACATAAAAGATAATTAGTACATATTATCAATCACAATTTTGTATTATAACCACACATATCTTTTGTATCAAAAAATAAACAACAAACCTAAAAATATTTATGAAAGTTTGGGACTAAAAAGGTTAATGAAAATAACAGTGCACACTATGCAACGATTTGCACCCTTTGAGGCTAATATTGTACTTAAATATCAATAAAATTATGATTCCGAACTAGAATAATTTCATTACCAACCGAAGTAGCCATGATAATATCTTGGTACTTCAAGAAGTGTTACACATGTTACATCACTCCAAAGACAAAAAGGGCGCATGGTGCTAAAATTGGATCTTGAAATACCTACAACAAAGTTTGGTGAAATTTTCTAAGGGAAGTTCTAACTTTCTTCGAATTCCAAACAAAAATCATCAATATCATCATGAGCGTAGTAGAGGGGATAAAATTGGATATTCTATGGAATGGTAAACTGGCGGAGGCTATACGATAACATGTGACATTAGACAAGGGGATCCACTCTCTTTATTTGTTTGTGCTTTGTATGGAAAGATTTGTGCATATGATTGAGAAAGTTGTTCTGACCAAATAATGGAGGCCAATTACAGTATGTTAAGGAGACCCTTAGATCTCACACTTGCTTTTTGTGAACGACTTAATATTTTGAGCCAAAGTTACCGTGGATGGAGCGATGTGCATTTAAGGTGAGGTTTAGACATTTGCAAGGTAGCAGACCTCAAATTGAACTTAAGCAAATGACACGTATTGTTCGCACCTTATGTTTCAAATAATTTAGAACAACAGGTTTGTGAAATTTTAGGTATGGAAAGACAACCAACTTAGGGAACTAGGGGGGTGCAGACGAACTTTGATCGAAACTATAGCGAGCTTTTCTCGAAGGTGATTGAGAGAGTAAAAAACCCCATTCGGGGATAGAAAGTCAAATTGCTAAACATTGTAAAACAATTGCATTTATTCAGTTTATCATGAGCTCGAATCCCATCTACCATATGCCTGCGAATTGATTCCCCAGTCACGTGTATGATAAACTTGATCGACTCAATCGCAAGTTTCTTCGGGTGACTAATATAACAAAGAAATGTACCCATCTTATAAGATGAAAGAAGGCGAATAGAAAGAAGTGAGAATGGGGATTGGGTGTTAGAGAAGCCCAAAAAAATAGAATAGCGATGTTCGCTAAAATAGGACGCGGAATGCTCAACAAGGAGACAACACTGGGAAGCTAGATATATAAGAAATGATATTTAAAAATGGGGGGAATGGATATTCTTGAAAGTAAGCCTCAAATTTTGCCTTCTCATGTATGAAAGAGGATTGTTAACAATTTTGGTTGGCAGAACCGTTTTACAAATATTGGAGGATTGAAAACGGTGACGGGGTGTCTTTATAGAATGTTAGATGGTTGTCACAAGACAAACTAGCCGACGTATTGAAAGATAACATTTATGAGGAGAATAAAGTTCTTATGGAATATGATCTCATTGGAATAGATAAAAAATGAAACATAGCTAAGCTGAAAACAAAAGGGACCAAAAATTAAATATAAATAATGTAAAGTGTGGTGAAACTAACAACAATTTCTCCTATAAAATGGCCTATAATCTACTTATAGTATCGAATGAGAAATGCAAGAAAATACTAGAAATGAATTTGGAAATTATTCTGCCCTTAAAAGTTCAAGATTTCTTGTGACTTTGCCAACATAACAGTTTGCACACGAATGCATTGAAGTATGACTAAAAATTTGGGGAAAGCGATATATGTACAAGTTGTTGGACAAGACGTGAGGATGTGGATCACGTGCTGAGAAGCTGCCCGTTCGCACTTCGGGTGTGGAACAAGATTGTTTATATGTAGACTGGTCGAAATCTTCGTGGCTTGTAAGGTTCGGAATGGCTCGAAGAAAGCTTTTAACAACAAATTTTAGAGCAACATGTTACCAGAATGTCCTGGGTAGATTGTCTTGATCTCGATGCTCTGAAATCTTTGAAAAGTACGAGACTAATGAAGCTATTAGAATATTATGAAATTTAGAGACGTCACTCTTCACCAGATAAAAGAGTTACCTAAGTTCTTGGTACTAATTAGTAAGAATAAAAAAACACAGACAAAAGAAAATATGCGTTGAGTTGCCCTGGAATAAACTCAAGAAAGAAACATCAATGGTGGATAAATTTAAAATGTTATAATAAGGTGTATCTAACAAATTAAAAACCAACAAATTGATTCACTTTATAATTTTAATAAATTTTGGTAATTATGTAAAATAAAATATATTTTAAATTGAATGAGTTACGTAATTTTTTTTTTTAATAAATCAATCCTAATGTAATTCTAATTATATAATTCCATAATTCTAATTACCTAAATCCATAAACTTTCTTAAATTATAATCATATTATAATTCTATAAACTTATCTAACTAACAAAATAATATAATTGAATGATTTACGTAAAATATTTTTTAATAAACTAATGAATGTTAATATAATAATTTTCAATTAACTAATACTAATATAATTATAATTATCTAAATCTAATTAACCATATAATCTTCCTTTAGTTTATATAATAAAATATAAATTAAATGCGTAAATATTATTTAGATAGGATGATTAACATAATCTATATATATTAAAAAGTACGAATAAGATTTTTGATTTCTTACGACTTAATATGCCACAATTTAGAATTACAGGTCGTCAAACCAAAGTTACTTTAAATTAAGAAATTTAAGGAGACTCAATATATGTGTATGTAAAAATAAGATATAATCTAATTTTATAAATTATTTTTATAATGTTCAATTAAACATTCCTTGAGTTTTTTATATAAATATACTCTTTTAGTTATTTCTACTACATACATAAAATAAATAATAAAAAATAATATAAATCTTAAATAATATTCATTAGAATAATATTAATAAAAAATAGAATCCAAGATCAAATGACAGAGAGAGAATAAAAAAGAGATAAAGAATAATTAGTTAAAAGAAAGAATTTGATGTATATACACACGCATACCAAAATTAATGAACAATCCAAATAATATATTTTTATTTGATTCAATAATGATGGCACTCGGTTATCATTTTTTTTGTCTGCAAATGAAGTTCTTTCACATGAAAAAGAATGCAAGTATTTATTAATTTTGTTATGTTTTAGTTAGGGATCAGTTGTTAATTGTATCATTTATTGTTCATGATTTAAAAGGCATCACGAGTCTTTTGGGAAAAGTTACAGGATTTAAAATATCAGTTACTCAATAAGGAGATTTATAGAAAGGTGGTTGCATATATTCATGCAATCGAGTTTCAAAAGAGATGGTTGCCACATGCTAATATTTTGATAATTTTGGGGTCAAAATATAAAATTACAACACACGATCAACTTGATCAATTTATCTGTGTCGAATTTTTTGACTAAGAAAAGAATTCCCAACTTTATGAGTCAGTTATGAAACACATGGTGCATGAATCATGTGGATGAAAGAACTTAAATAATTTTTGTATGTTGAATGGAGAACGTAAATATCATTACTCATGTTCATATTACGAAAACACAATACAAAATAAAGATGGATATCCGATCTGTGGAAAGAGAAGAATCGAAGTGAAGGTCCAAGTTCGCAATACACAACTTTATAACCAATGTGTAGTACCTTATAATCCATATCTGTTATTAAGTTATAATTCTCAAACGTAGGGATTTTTCTTAGAGTGACAACTGTGAAATATCTTTACAAATATATTTATAAAGGACATTGAACAATGGTCATTGAACAATCTTCAATGTGCTCGAAAAGCGAAAACAACAACAAAAAAAATTACAAAAAATTTCTATAGCATTATATATGAGACAAACAAGGTAAATATTCAAAAGATTTGAAGAAAGAATTGATGATAGAATATAACAAACTACTGCAACAAGAAGAGATTATTTAGTTCTAAGAGTCAAGAATTTATTAGCTCCAATTTAGGGATAAACATAAACGTTCTTTTCATCTCTCAACCATAACGAGAAGAAAGAGGTACCAGATAAATACTCTCATAATAGGCGATGGATAGGTAACAAATAATGATCAACTAAAGCAACACACTTGAGAGTATTACGTATTATTCAGTGGAGATACTATCGAAGAGGTGATGAGTTTTGGTATTAACTAAGGTGGCAGTGAAAAATAACTTGGCAAAAACGACCTCAAATGAGGAAATCTTGAGGGTAGTGAAGAGCATGCACCCGTCTAAAGCGCTGGAAGCAGATGGTTTCCAAGCCTACTTTCTTCAAACCTATTAGGATATAGTAGGAGATGTAGTGGTAAAATTCATCAATGATTGTAAGGAGCGAGAATCAATTCCCAAGAAGGCCTATCAAACATTTATTTGTCAAATTTCGAAAGTTAATTCTCTAGAAAAACAAAAGAGATTCGGCCCATTACATTGTGTAACATATTGTTCTAAATGATTACCAAGATGATTATACTTTGTTTAAACCATATATAAAATAAATTGTGAGCCCAAATCAGAATAGCTAATGTATTGCTCAAAATGATCACCAAGATGATTATACTTCGTTTAAGCCGTATATCAAATAAATTGTGAGTCCAAACCAGAATAGCTTTATTCCCTGTCGAGATTCCCATTACAATATCTTAATGCTTCAAGAAGTATTACGAATGCTACATCACTCAAAAGACAAAAAGAGGTATGGTGCTTAAATTGAATCTTGAAAAGGCGTACGACAAAGTCCGGTGGAATTTTCTAAAGAGAACTCTAACTTTCTTCAAATTCCAGACGAGAATCATCAATATCAGTATGAGCAGAATGAAGGGGATACAACCAAAGGTTTTTTGGAATGGTGAACCGAAGGAGGCTATATGTATGTGTGACATTAGATAAGACAATTACTCTAGCCTGATTTGTTTGTACTCTGTA
This sequence comes from Lantana camara, assembly GCA_037501455.1. NCBI lineage: Eukaryota > Viridiplantae > Streptophyta > Magnoliopsida > Lamiales > Verbenaceae > Lantana > Lantana camara. Next base: position 93,405,244 of record CM074860.1, on the reverse strand, counting down.
TGTAACAACTTACATAGATGATTGAGGAGATCATTTCAGTAGGACACTGGAAGCTAATTACGGTATGTCAAAGAGACACTCACATCTCACATTTGCTTTCTACGAACAACATAATATTGGGAGCTAAAGCCACCGTGGATGGGACGAAGTGCATTCATAGTGTGGTTGAGGCATTTCACAAGGCTTTGCGACCTCAAATTAAACATCAACAAATCACATGTATTGTTTACACCTTATATGTCAAATGATTTAAAGCAATAGGTTACTAGCCACCGTGGATGGGACGAAGTGCATTCATAGTGTGGTTGAGGCATTTCACAAGGCTTTGCGACCTCAAATTAAACATCAGCAAATCACATGTATTGTTTACACCTTATATGTCAAATGATTTAAAGCAATAGGTTACTAGCCACCGTGGATGGGACGAAGTGCATTCATAGTGTGATTGAGGCATTTCACAAGGCTTTGCGACCTCAAATTAAACATCAGCAAATCACATGTATTGTTTACACCTTATATGTCAAATGATTTAAAGCAATAGGTTACTAGAATTTTGGGCATGTAAAGTACAAACAACTTAAAGAATGATTTGGGGGTGCGGAAGAACTTTGGTCGAAACTATAATGAATATTTCTCGATTATGATTAAGAGAGTCAAAAAACGCCTCTGGGATAGAAAGCCAATACGATAAACATTTTCGGATGAATAACACTTATTCTGTACATGCACACAAATTGGTTCTCCTATCACATGTAAAAAAACTTGATCGATTTAAATATTTTTTTTTTCTAGACTACTCATATAACAAGGAAACGGACCCATCTTGTAGTGTGGAAGAAGGTGGCTAGAAAGAAGCGAGAAGACAAATTGGGTTTTAGAGAATCCCAAAAAGAAATATAGCGATGCTCGCCAAATGGGATGGAGAATGCTCAGCAAGGAGACGATGGTGTGAAACTAGATATATAAGAAAATATATTTAAAAGGTGATGAAATTCTTGTATATAAGCCCCAACTTATGGCTTCCTAAGCATGAAAGAGGATAGTTAGAGGCACATGGATGGTGGAACCATTTTGTAAATGGAGGATCAGGAACGGTGAATGGATATCTTTATGGAATGATAGATGGTTATCACAAGACAAACTAATAGACATCTTTGGAGATAACATTCATGGGGAGGGTCAAGATCTTATTGTATGTAATCTCATTGACACAGATAAAAACTGAAACTTGAATAAGCTAAAAATAGTACTGCCCAAGGAGGTGGTGAATGAGATACTTAGTGTCTTAATCACGCTATATGATAATGGAGATAAGAGAGTTTAGACTGTGTCAACTAAAGATAAATTCTCCGATAAAACGACTATACTTTGCTTATGGTGTCAGATGAGATCACATGCGAGAAAAATTGAAAATGAACTTGGAAATTACCTTGCCCCCAAAAAGTTCATGATTTTCCTGTATCTTTGCCAATATAATGGCTTTCTCACGAATGTACTGAAGTATGATAGAAAATTTGGGGAAAATGATGTATGTATGCACTGTTGTACAGGATATGAATATGTGGACCACATGCTGAGAAGTTTTCGGTTCACACTCCGGGTGTGGGACAAGATTGTTGATACACGGACTTGACGAAATTTTCATGGCTTGCGAGTGTCAGACGGGATCAAAGAGAGCTTTAATAGCAAAATTTTGAGCAATATGTTCCTAGAATATCCTAGGTGGGTTGTCTTGATCTTGACGCTCTGGAATTTTTGGAAAGCATGGAACCGATGGAGCTATCAAAATATTATGAATCTTTGAAGAGTCACTCTTCGCCACATAAAAGAGTTATCTAAGATCTTAGTACTAATCAATGAGGACAAAAAACACAGGCAAAAGAAAGTCTACACTTAGTTGTCATCGTAGAATAAACCCGAGAAGTGATGGGTAAAACTAAACGCGGTTGGAAGCTTTTATAACCACACCAACAATGCTTGGCCAGTAGTGTCATTCGAGATGACAATTGAAGATGAGTGCTAGGTATGCTATGAATCTTGGTATAGTTTCAATAATGTAGCAGAGTTATTGAGCTTACCTAAAGGATTAACACTAGCTTGGGAGAGGTGCTTTTTGAAGATTAATGTGGAAATTGATTTGGAGACGATTGTAAAATGGATAACAACGAAGGACATTGGAAAGCAGCTAATGAGAAACATAATATTTGATTGGCGAAGTTTACTGCGAAGGTTTTGAGAAACTTGGATCAAATAAATCTCGAGAGAATGAAACATTATGACGGATAAATTAGCAAGGATAGGTCCCAAGGTTTAAGATGGTTACTGCGTCTAGGATGCTCTGCCGGTAAAATTAGATACGTCTTAGCTTGAGACTGCTTTTCCTATATTGGGTTGCTTCATTTAGGACAAAAAATATATATATATCGGAGAGATAGGGAAAAAAAAAAAAAGGAATATGATTAATGGACGTATAAATAGTGCAAAATAAATAATATTAGTTATATTTTGTTTACTATACAAGATATATATATATATATATATATATATATATATATATATTATTGTTTTAAGAGAGACTGATAGGATTGTAACAAATCCTTCTTATGGTACGAAATGTGTAAAAAATGCAATACATCAACATAAACATTTGAAAAGGGTGTTTCTTATTGAAAGTGCAATGATGAAAATATAAAAACCTATACTAAAATAATATAAAAATATCAAACCATCAATAAGTATATTTTCGAATTAATAATAGGTACAAAATGATACTAAATATTATACATCATAGTGTTTGAGGAGTACATAAATTGCTCAATCGAGCGTCTAATTAATTTTCATAAAATATTATTTCTTTAATACTTTATGAATAAATTAATTATTAAAAGCTTTATTAATATTTTATATAATTAAATTACTAACATTTTCAATTGTTTACGGAGAATATAACTCAAAATATTATAGGAAACTTAATTTACAAGTATCTACAGAGTTTTGTTTTCTCATTTCCATCGAATAGTAGAAGTTATCAATTCAAAATTGCATGCGATAGCTGCAATGCAATAAAAAAAGTACAACCCAAGCTATCAACAGAAAGCAAAATAAAAATACTCATTAAAACAAATTACAATTATGGATAAGAAGATGGAGATTTGAGAAAGAGGATAATATTGAAAATAATGATATGTCAAACCCACGGTTTTGAGAGATGAATATTCAGTGCAACGTAATTATACTAAAATTGATGAAAATAATATATCAAAAGCTACAATTTCTCAAGATTATGAAATAAAAAGAAAAAAAAAATAACAATGTTCCCATTTGAAATGATGGGATTGAGGTTGGACCTATAAAAAAAAATTAGATGCAAAAGTTATAGTTTTGAAAGTGAACATAACTTTTACATTTTGAATGACGACAAAAAGATTTTTCAAAACACCCCCGTCCTTTGGGCCTTAGGGTGGGTTGCCCCTCATCCTTTCATTTTGGGCGATTTGTCCCCTAATCTTTCAAAATTGTTGCACTTAACTCCTTTCTGGTGGAATCTTAGGGAATATTCCGTTCATTTTTTTTTTTTTGGGCGTGATTTATAAGGCAAAATTTGTACAAATCAGATTTCAAATGTGTTGATATTATATATGAAATCGAAGGTCTCGACGCAAAGACCAAAACGGTAGACTCAAAATCAAAATCCAACAACCAACGAATAAAGGAATCATCGGTCAAAGATGACGAACGACCGATGAAGCTTAGCATGCAAATTTCAACGTTTTCGATGGCCAATAAGGTCGAATGGGATATGGATTTTGTTCTTCTTGGAGAGAGGAACACGATGGTAGTGGTTTTGAATTTTGGGTCGGCGTCACAAAGGAGAAATCGACGGTCAAAGTTCAACTTGATCGGAATATTCCCGGAAGCCCTTAGGCTCAAAGGACGGGGGAGTTTGTGTAATTAACCCTTGAAAAAATAAACAATATAAGGAATAAATATATATAGTTAATATGACGTTTTATATTATTTTTTAAGTTTTTATATATATTCTTTGATATATGTCTTTTCATTTATTAAATATTTTTAAAAGTTATAAACTATTACTTATACTTAAAAGTTAGAACTATTTGGGCAAATTAATATTATACACTTTAAACATTTTGTTTTATGTAATAACATAGTTTCAAATATTTTTATTGTTTATTTATTTAGATATTTCTCTACTTCAAATTTCTACTTATTGCACATGATTTGAAAGAGAGATCTCATATAAATATTTTCATATACGTGTAACTTTTCAAAATTAAAATGGTTCATTAAAAATGTTATTATATTTATTTAATCAAACTAGATATTTTTAATATCATAATATGTTCCATAAATATAATAACTAAATTTATTTAAATAAATCAAATGATAAACGTGCAACGCACGTTCATTTCACTAGTAATATGTAAATATTCGTAAGCGCTGTGTAAAACAAAGTTTATAACAATAGGCTCTCTTAGTTACATTAATTAGATTACCTAATAGTTGAATTAATTTTTGAAATGTATGCATTTTTAGTTACTTGCCTGATATTGCATAATGAGATTATGAAACGAAGAAGGTACAGTGCAAGGTGCAAAAAAAACACTGAAAGTGTCGATATATTAATACTTTATCTATATATATTATAAAAGTACGAAAGTTTCTTACAAAATATAGATCGTGTAAAATAACTCATAATAATTATATGAATTATTATTAGTTAAGGATAATTATGTAAATATATATTATAAATTATTAATTTAACTATATTTAAAAAGTACTTATTAAGTAATAATATGACTCTTGGTAGAATTAAAACTTCTTCAACTTACCAAAACAAAAATACATAGTTCAACAAGGATTGTTTTAATATTAATATTGTAATCAATTATATTCAAAATTTATAATACAAGTTTTTCACTTTTTTTAATTTTAAGGCCAATAATTTAAAATGTTATAATAAGATATATTTAACAAACTGAAAACCAACAAATCGATTCACTTTATAATTTAATAAATTTTTGTAATTATGTAAAATAAAATATATTTTAAATTGAATGGGTTATATAAGACAATCTTCAATAAATCAATCCTAATGTAATTTTAATTATATAAGTCCATAATTCTAATTTCGTAAGTCCATAAACTTTCTTAAACTATAATTATAATATAATTCTATAAACTTATCTAATTAACAAAATAATATAATCGAATGATTTGCATAAATATTTTTTAATAAACTAATGAATCTCAATGTAAAATTTTTTGATTAACTAATACTAATATAACTATAATTATCTAAATCTAATTAACCATATAATCTTCCTTTAGTTTATATAATAAAATATAAATTAAATGCGTAAATATTATTTAGATAGGATGATTAGCATAATTTATATATATTAAAAAGTATGAATAGGATTTTTGATTTCTTACGACTAAATATACCACAATTAAGAATTGCAGGTCATCAGAGCAAAGTTACTTTAAATTAAGAATTCTAAGGAGACTTAATATATGTGTAAGTAAAAATAAGATATAATCTAGTTTTATAAATTATTTTTATAAAGTTCATTAAACATTTCTTGAGTTTTATATATAAATATACTATTTTAATTATTCTACTACTTATATAAAATAAATGATAAAAAATAATATAAATCCTAAATAATGTTCATTAGAAAAAATATAAATGAAAAATAGAATCCAAGATCAAATGGTAAAGAGAGAATAAAAAAGAGATAAAAAATAAATAGTTAAAAAAAAAAGAATTACTTGATTTTAATGTATATACACACGCATACAAAATTAATGAACAATTCAAATAATATTTTTTTTATTTGATTCAATAATGATGTCACTCGGTTATCAAATTTTTTGTCTGCAAATGAAGTTCTTTCACATGAAAAGAATGCAAGTATTTATTAATTTTGTTATGTTTTACTTAGTGATCAGTTGTAAATTGTATCATTTATTGTTCATGATTTAAAAGACATCACGAATTTAGTGTAGTACCTTATAATCCATATTTGTTATTAAGTTATAATTCTCATATTAACATTGAGATTTTTCTTAAGTGACAAACTGTGAAATATATTTACAAATATATTTATAAAGGATATGACAAAGTGAGAATTAATATCGTGTACAATGGTAAACAAAATTTTGAAGATTAGATTAAACAATTTGAAGATGCTAGATTGGATTTTAGTTTAAGAAACAATATGAAGAACTTTTGAATTTAATTTGAATGAGATTGATCTAGCAATTATCAATTTAAATTTATATCATCCAAAGTAGCAATACATGACTTATTGGCCGAATCAAAACTTAAATGATATTTTAACCTGGGATCAATGCTCTAGAACAATGGTCATTGAACAATCGTTCAATGTGCACAAAAAGCAAAAAAAGTAACAAAAAGATTTTTAAAAAAACTTCTAGAGCATTATATATGAGACAAGCAAGGTAAATATTCAAAAGAATTGATGACAGAATATAACAAACTACTACAACAATAAGAGATTATTTAGTTTTAAGAGTCAAGAATTAATTGGCTCCAATTCAAAGATAAACATAAACGTTCCTTGCATCTCTTAACCATAACGAGAAGAAAGAGAAACCAGATAAATGCTCTCATAATGGTAACAAATAATGATCAACTAAAGCAACACATTTGAGAGTACTGCGTACTATTCAGTGGAGATTCTATCGAAGAGGTGATAATTGGTATTAGCTTGCACCAACGAACCCTAAGATGTCAGTGAAAAAATAATTTGGTAGGAATGACATCAAATGAGAAAATCTTGAGGCTAGTGAAGAGAATGCACCCGTCCAAGGCGCTGGAAGTAGATGGTTTTCAAGCCTACTTTTTTCAAACCTATTAGGATAAAGTAGGAGACATAGTGGTGAAATTCATTAATGATTGTATGGAGAGAGAATCAATTCCGAAGAAGGCTTATCAAACGTTTATTTGTTTGATTTTCAAAGTTAATTCTCTAGAAAAATAAAAGAGGTCCAGCCCATTACATTGTGTAACGTATTGCTCTAAATGATCACCAAGATGATTATACTTTTTTTTAAGCCGTATATAAAATAAATTGTGAGCCCAAATCAGAATAGCTAACTGTTAGGAATAGTGCCCTTAAAGCAGATTTATGTTTTACTATTTCCTTATAAAATCACAAACAGTCTTTGAATGATAAACGAAATGATTTTGTTCATAGGCAATCACTTCTTTATGTGCTTATTTGTGTCTGTTTGGGTTTGACTTCGTCTTGCATGTATTGAACTCCCCTAATCCGATGAGGCCGTTAAGAACTTTGTCGTTACGGGAACGGAACATGAGACAAGTTCTTAACTCCATAGGCGAGGATTAGAAACTTCTCCAAGTCGATGAGTCCGACAGATAGTGGGAGTATCGACCTTGACTCTGTTGAGACTTGCTTATGTGATTATTTCCTTTTGAAGAATCACTCAGTTTCATGGAGTGATAAGTGCATGCATCGATGCGTTCATAATACATAAGGGTGATTGTTACAAGAACTTCATCATTGAGATGTGCCGCGTGAGAACATTCCTAAATGGGAAATGAAGTTTCCAGAAACTTCCAGATTAGGAAATATCTCACAGGTCAATGACGTGATTCATTAATCCTTAGACTTGAGATTCTGTAATGTCTCATATGAGCTAACTCTGTAATCTTTGATATAGGCTCAAAAGGGTGTCGCCGTATAGACACCTGAACCATGGCCTATGTTGGGATTACACAAGTGGCGTATGTAGGATTAGTAGAATCAACAAAGGACCTACACTTGTTAAGAACAAGAATGATCTCTTACTGATTAAGTTGTTCATAGTCCATTAAACTATAAACCCTTGGCCAAGGTGGATAAAAGATCAAGACATCTAGAAAATGGGGTTTTCTAGGATTGAGGTTTAAATGGATATGAAACGAACTTAACTTTAAAGATCAAGAATATTTGGGCTCTGAGAATATTCTCATGCCTTAGTTCTTGATTGAGAGATGGAGTTGGAGGAGGATCGTATTTCACTGATTGTCATTAACTGAAAGGTTCTACGATTCATTTCTTTATTCAGCTAGGGGTCACACACCCATTGCTAGATTACTGTATTGTGATCTGTGAAGTGATTAATTAATTAGGGAATTAATTAATTGTTGTCACTGCTAATCGAATAATGAACCTAAAGGGTCACACACAAATGCCAAAACACGAGGGTTATGGTAGGATGTTAATACGATTAACGAAGGATCAAAATTGTTGATAAAAAATGGGGCTAAAACACGTGGGCATTGCCACGTGTCAAAGACACGTGGCTTCCACGTGTCACGCATGCCTGCATGGCTGCCACGTGTTATGTACACGTGGCTGATGCGTGGCTGTCAAGTGTAATTATATTACACATGAATTCTTTTCTAGAATTAATTAATTAATTTTAGTCTTTTAATTAATTTTGAATTAATTGTTAAGACTATTCTCAAATTAACTTAACCCAATAAATAATTAATTAGGAATTAAATTATTTATTGAATGTTGACTTTTAGCTTTAGGAAAGTTGAAAAGTCCAACTTCCCATTGTAGCAGAGAGAAGGTTATTCTTGCAAAACTTGGAGAATAAGTTAAAGACTTATTATTCCAATTAAATTAAATAATTAAATGAGTTAATTAGTGAGCAAGAAAACTCATCCACTAGGTTTAGGAAACCCTAAGTGGATCGAGCCCCCCTAGTATTTATACTAGTGGTGGTGCTTCTCTTATTCTTTAGACCAACACTCATGAAGTGTTAAGTATTTGAGAAAAATAAAAGAAAAGTATTCAAAGCAAAATCCTAGCCTTCAACACAAGCTATAGAACTAGCATTCTCACTTGCTTGATCGTGTTCTAGGACTAGTGTGGATACACTTTGGAGGATCGCTGCTTTGGGATCTAATCAAAGGCCGTTCGAGGGACTTTCCGTTTGAAGGGTGTTCAGTAGGCGTTACTGACATCACTAGAAAGCTTCGACCTACGTAAGTTTCTAAACACCCAACGATACGATATGAAAATTGCACGATAACGATTCAACTTTTGAAAAATTTTAAATATTTCGCTACTTTACTCGTTCTGTTTTTCAACAAGTGGTATCAGAGCCACCTTGCAACGTTCGTATTGTATCTTTACTGCTTTATGAATTTTGGTTTAAAATTCTTGAATTTGGATATTGGCTATGTATTTTCGGTTTTTATTTAAAAACGAATCTGTCGGATCAATACTGTTTCGTGAAAAATTTTGCGAAAATTGTTTCCCGAATAAATCCGGTTTTAAGCTATTTAGAATTGTTTCCCGAATAAATCCAATTTTAAGCTGTTTAGATTCGGATTTTTTTGAACTGTTTAATTCGAAATTGAATTGACTAAATTTGGTGAAATTGCGAAACGAAAAATGAAAAATTTTGCGAAAATTATTTCCCGAATAAATCTGGTTTTAAGCTGTTTAGATTTGGATTTGTTTGAACTGGTTAATTCGAAATTGGATTGACTAAATTTGGTGAAATAACGTGCGGGATCGCGCGTAACACGTACGCACATGGGGCTGCATCACGCAGCTCTGCACCACCGCCGAGTCCGCCGAGCGCTCCTAGGCACGACCACGTGCTGTTTCTCCCAGCGCTACCGGCGGGCGCGGGACGGGATGCTTGCATGGTGCTGCCCGCTCGCGCGCGCTTGCGGGCGATGGCCATACACCTCGCGCGTGCTGTCCCGGGCCTGTCCTCGTTTCGTGTTTTTCTTATTTCATAAAATCCTTAAAATCTGATTTTAATTTTTGAAATTTGATTTTAATTTTAAAATTAATTATTTTTGAAATAATTATAAAATCTGGGATTTTTGTGAATTAAAGTCAAGTTCTAATTTTTCGAGAAAACAATAAATATCACTTTGAATGATATTTTTGCCAAAATTTTAATTTTGAATTAATTGTGGTATTGTCAATTGATCCGAAGTTCGATTTTGAATAAATTCTTCAATAGTGAACTAATATTCAAATTACTTAAGTTAGTTGTAACTTGAAGTCAAGGGAATTTTAAATTTAATTGGTAAATTTAATTTCAAGCGGAAACATGCTAGTTTAGGTGATCATGGGTTAGAGCAAGTCAAGTCAAATCCGAAGACGACCTTCATTTGATAAAGTCAGAAGATATTGATTGGCAAAAGCCCATTGTCAGAGAGATGAAAGAAAGCAAAGGATTCGAGGAGTCGTCCCATGATCTAACCGGGATAGAAATAGAAATAAAGGGAAAAAGGAGAGGCCAGAACAGATACGCCAGCTGTCGAGATTTGAACATTAGTTGACGTTGCGAAAGACATAATCTGAGGTCAAGTAGGAGCGGCCACTGAACCCGTTCTAGCGTCGTGAGATGAACCAGAAAGAGGATCAGAACATGAAAGTAGGGATTGGCCCCCTGGTATTCTTGAGGTTGACCCGCCTTCGAAGAATCGGGCAACAAAGATCTTATGTATGTTTTAAATTCTGCATATGGATGATTTCAATTGGGGTCGGAGCCCCATAGTTGCTTGTTTTCAATTGGGGTTGGAGCCCTACTCATGTGCGTACTGTTATGTGTTTATTATGTGGCTTTCCTTATTATAATTTTTAGGCTGGGGTATGCCCCATGTATTTGTCTATGGCCAATATGAAGATTGAGCCATATTACTTTATGTAAAGAGAGTAGAACTTAGGAAGTGAGGCTTTATTTTCATTTTGGAGACAAGCACCCATGGAATAAGAAGGATCCACAAGAAGCACTTGAAGAACGGTGGCCATAAGAAGACCCCTCAAAATGTTTAGGAGGCTCTCTATTAAATGTAATAGATAGGGTGTTTTTCCTTTAAATTCTATACTCTTGTGTGATGCACTTTATGTGAAATTGCATTAAACAAGACAAATAACTTGGATAAGATTATATGTTGGTGAGGTCATTCCAGATAACTCTCTGGAAATTCGAAAATCCCATTTAAATATTGAGCAAATTCGAATAAATAGGTATTTTATCACGGTAATAAAATTCTTAGCATTCCATCAATAGGATTTAGGACTTAATGAGTGACACTAATTGCTGTCTCATGAGTCCTGGGGTAATTAGTGTAGCTTGTTAACTCTTAGTTTCCTGATTAATTATTTTAAATAATTAATATTTCTTGATCATTTTAGAATAGGCGATGTCTCATGAGTCGTGGGTCGTTCCGGACTAAGTTTGGTTGAGATCTTATGATTGATGGGTCATGTTTAACGCTAAAGTAGATATGGATGTCTCACGAGTCGTGGGTCCATGATTGAAAGATTAGTGATGCAAAAATATTACTAGGAATTCTATGGAGATGGAATCGAAAATTAGTACCTACCTAAAGGTTCTTAGACCTTTGGGTGTCTCACGAGTCGTGGGTCCAAAACTAAGAATGCTTGGGATCCTAGTACCCATTGAGAAAATAAGTTTCTTCTAAAGTCATTTGAGATTTCCACACTTTCTAAAAATAGTGGGAGAACATATTTCTAAAGACCTTGATAATATGTAATCGTTATTATTCAGCATGTTCATGATTTCTCTGTTTTTTCCATTTAGGTTGTAGTACTGTGATTCTCTACATTCTGAAATGGCAACCAAAAACCCTTTGGTATCTATCCTCAAATCAAATAAGTTGACGGAGCCCAATTACTCTTATTGGCTTTGGAATCTAAAGATAGTTTTAGATGAGAAGAGAAGATATGTTCTCCTCGAGAGAGAGCCTATCGCTGAAGGCGAGGCTCCGACTCGGGCCGAAAGAGAGTTGATCGCGAAATGGTCTGAAGATAATCTTCAAGCCCGTTACCTCATGTTGGCCAACATGTCTCCGGATATGCAAAGGCAACATGAGTCTATGGAAAACGCTTGGGAGATTTACGACCATCTTGAGCAATTGTACAGCCCCAAAGAGCATGTTCTAAGGTACAACACCTCTAACGAGCTCTTTCATCTCAGAATGAAAGAAGGTACAAGTGTCCATGAGCACGATCTCAAGTTTCTTGCTTTGAACGAGAAACTGACCTCCATGGAAATGCCACTAAGTGAAGAACTCGCTGTGGACTTGTTCCTCACATCGCTTCCACCATCATTCAATCCTTTCATGCTAAACTTCAACATAAATCATCCTTATGCTACTGTAGCTGAGCTGATTAGTCAACTTGTGACTGCTGAAGACACGATCAAGAAGGATCGCAAGGTAATGATGGTTACTTCTGTTAGAGTAGTGCCCTTGAAGAGCCAAATAGTTTAGGCCTCTTTTTGTAAACTACTCTTATTAGCAGTAATTTTTGACATTAATGAAATAATAAATGTAACGTTTCATAGTCCTTTAATTCTATGTGGCCAATTCATCATATCTCATTCAAGTTTATCAATTGCATATTATAACTGTTTGTATATGGATGAAACCTCAAGATCACATTAAGCTACGGGACTTAACCTCACATAGGGATGGAGGTTATGAAATAAGTCTCTATGGTGTGATCTAAACCAACTCCAAGTCGAAGAGTCTAATAAGCATGGGGATGTTGACTTGACTCGTTTGAGACTTGCTCATATGACGTGCCTTTTAGAAAGGTTACTTTGTTTCATCAGTATTGAATGTAGGGACATTCACATGCGTATGGGGGTGCTTGTTAGGGAACAAGTACACTGAGGATCCCGATGGGGACACCTCAATGGGGTAAGCCTTTTATGCCTTAATGATGAGGTTGGTTCCCTAGTTATGGTAGTGTCTAAATGGTCCTTCGACTTGAGGCTCCATTGATGCTCTGTACATGACAAGGGCAATGTTTGATATGCGCCTAGAGATTCATGGGTTCCATGAATCTCGTTATGGTTGTATGTTGGTATTGTTCGAATCATATATGGGGCCATATAAGATGCTAACATAGAATCTATGGCTCGTCTAGAAGAACAAGTGAATCACTCATGAATTCTATTGTAGTACATTCCACTTAAATCCTTGAGCAAGGTAGTGAGATCTAAATTAGGAAATGAGTTTCCTAGAGTGTTAGATCAAATGGAATTGCTATTAGAATTAATTCATAGCATTAGGACTAGTAGGGTTCTATTATTGCCATGCCCTAGGTCCTAATCGGGGATTGGACGATAGAAGGATCTTATCTCACGGTATCCATGAGACTGAAAGGTTCACAACATAAACTTCACCTGCTGAATGGGTGGTCATGAGCTTGTCACTAGACATCGATCATGATCTGTAGGTACTGATTAATTAAAAGGAGTTTTAATTAAACAGTGATTAATTGAAAGAGTTCAATTAAATCATTAAGATAAAAGATTATCTGAAATACCACATTAAGAATGTGGGCCTACTGCTATTCATTGGTGAACCTAAGGGGTCACACGATGACTCGAGTTGAACAACAAGATTATCTAAAGATCAATAGAGATTGGTTAATAAATTAAAAGAGTTTAATTTATGAGAGAGTAATTAATTAAGTACTGTATTAATTAATTTATGTTAAGCTATTGAGAATAGATGTTAAAGAGTTAACATTAATTTAAATAAGTGTATTTAAATTATATTGGGCTTGAAATTTAATTAAAAGTAATTAATTTTTAAGTCCATCAATTTAATTAGACATTGAACTTTTGATTTAATTATTGTAATTAAATTAAGTCCACAAATTAAATGAATATTGGGCCTTTTAATTTAATTAGTAGTAATTTAATTAAAGCCCATCATATTGACTAGCCCATAGGGATTTTGACCTAGGGCTAAGTATTTAAGCAAGATAAGGGAGAGAAATCAAACATCGTTGTTTTCTTCTTTTTTGCTTTGTCTCCAAGTCTCTCTTCTCTCTCATCTCTCAATACTGTATTGAGAATGCTATTAGATAATCAATATCTAATTAGTGTTCTAGTGTGCTAATTGAATAGTTGTTCGATTACGGGTCGTGGACTACCTTAGAGGAATTGCGCGTGGGATTCTTGGAAAAAGATCGCGGAGAAGAGAAGACCGGATAGGTTTTGGAAAACCTTCTTATCATCGCCATCAACTGGAAGCGAAAGAGGTATTTGATTCTTCTTCTGTTTAAATCGTAAATCTGAATCAATGGCTGATCTTAATTGGAATTCCGATAAAACTTGTTTTATAATCCCTAAAAATTTTAATTTTCGCTGCGTTAATGTTGACGAATTTCAACAGTGGTATCAGAGCCATACTTTGATTGCTTTACGATTTTTAATTCCTTGTATTAATTTGATTAATATGTTGATGCATGTCGTGCTTGTTTTAATTTGAGATTCATTTGGGAAAAGTTTTAAAATTTGAAGAAAAGTTCTTGCCTTCATGCCCACTATGTCCCGCACGAAGCTTAGGACTTGCCTTCAAGCTCATAGGCAACTTGCCGTCATGCCCACTATGCGTTGTTGCCCAACAATCGCATATCTTAAGCCTACGGACCCCCCGTGTCGTGCGTGAACCTTTTGTACTTATCCACGAGTTAGTTCACGGGACTTTGGAGAACTTGTCCCGATCACTCAATCGGCCTTGAGGTGTTTCTCGGGTCTAGCAACAAAGGGACAGCCCGCTGGGCTTAGCGGGAACTCATATATAACCTCTGTGGCCTAACTGATGCCCAACGCGGACCCCACCGTCCCACGCCGCTCGTTTGGTTCCCAAACCGCCCGAGAACACTAAGTTCCTCTTTTAGGTTCCTAGTGCTGGCCCATGCTAGCAGCCCTTGCCGGCATGGTGCTCGCTTAGTGCAATCACAGCACGGGGAGGGCTGGCCGATGCTCACCAATGCATGCCCCCCCCCCTTATAGTACTCTTAAAAAAAAATTTCCTTTGTCCCGCCACTAGACATTCGTGCTAGCCGAGCAGTGCAGATTTTCCATAAATCCCGCATCCGACCTCCAAATCGCCCGCCGTTTTTGCTGAAACGAAGCCCTTGACTTCAATAATCATACTACTGACTTTCAGCCCCGTCCGAGACTCCATCGTTCGGGAATTGCCCTCGCAATATGCTGAATTCACGAAACTGCCACTCTATGACAGCATATTGTTGTCAAGGCTTGTTCATTGCTCAAACGGTGTCCAAATGACTTGAAACTTCATAGAGAGCATCCCAACACATGAAGGAAGCTCCCCATAAAATATCTTTAGGAAATTACTTCGTTTGATCCGCCTGCTCAGAGTACTCTTCGGCCTGCCCCGAGCTGCCGACCGCCTCCCGGTCGCACCACAACTCCAAAGCCCAAACGGACTCGAAATGACCAAACTTGGTGGGGATCATCTTCATACATCAAGGAAGATGCTCGTAGAATGGTATTCCGATCCCACTTCGTTAAGGCCATCTGCTCCAAAACACAGGCGGGACGATATTCCCGAATCGCCCGCAACCAACGCCTCCAAGTTATGGCCGCAACCTTGTACTCCAAGTGCGACCCATAACACTAGGGCAGTAGCACTATTTCAAAAAAAGAAATGATTTAATTGTCCCTGCTGGGATTTGAACCCAACACATGGATAAATGCCTCGAAGCACCGCCCAGTTAGGCTACCCAATTTGTTAGCCATAAGTCTGCAATTTTTCTTTAATCAAGATAAATTACAGAAACCTTTTTCAGAGGATACCGGGGGGATTTCGAACCCAAGTCCTTCAAGTTGCAAAGTATTAAGTTTTAAAAGTTGTTTTAAAACTAAATCCTTTTAATTAATTTTATAAAATTGTTTTACTTGAAAATTAATTATTTTTTGCCCAAATATGAATTGTTAAAATAGAAGTATGATTTTATTAGATAGAGATCTAATGGGAATTAAATTGGATTAGAGAATTCAATCTAATTAAATTTGAAGGATTAATTTAATTTGTGAATTAAAAGATAATCCTTGGTCAATAAATAATTTTACAAATTATTTAAAGACTTTAAATCGCATAATAATTATTTACTTGGTAAATTTATTTTATGCTTTGCATTGGATGTATGGATGGATTAATCATGGGCTTTATTTGCGCTATGTATGGTTTTATTTTATTTTATTTATGCATTCTGATATTGGTTTTAAACGAGAGCCTATGAGCCTCTTATTCAATCGTTGCAAGGATTGTTTTTATTTTCTCCCCCTTAAAATGTAATCCCCCTTTATTTTTTAAAGAGAGTAGTTTTAGGGTGAGATCTCTAATTAGTTAGGAGATGGAGAAACGAGACGGAGCAAGCAACGGAATAAGAACACCATCAAGGGCCCAAAAGTGTTTGGGTGCAATTATTTTGATGTAATAGAATAGGATTCAATTTAAGTGCTCTCTTTGTGTGTTTAATTCCATTTGATGCATGAATAGAACCATGGTCCATAAAATGGCTATTATGGACCATGCATAGGAAGCCCATGATTATCCATTTTATAGGAGCATGCTAGGCTTATTATCTTGCCATGAATGTTATCTTTATTTGCATAAATGTGTTCATGCATTAAATAAGATAAAATAAGATAATAATTACAATTGATGAGTCTTGGTAGAATTTTTGAAATTCTTATACCCCGAACCGTCTTAGATAGTCTCAGACAATATAAATATTAAATCCAAATGGAAATTGAAGGATAAAATTCGATTTTATAAATTTTAAAGCATTACGTCAATAGAATTATTTGTTTTAGAATTAATCAAATCATTAAGTATTGGCCACGAGGCGTGGGATACGAAATGACGAGATTAATTGAACTAAAGTAATTCTTTGCATAAAAGATGCAATTTTTCAAAGTCAAAATTATGGTATTGGCCCTAGATGTCGCACGAGTCGTGGGTCTATATGAAAGGTAATGCAAAATAATATTAAGAGTTGTATAGAGATACAATTAATGATAAGATCGTCTACCTTGAGGCTTAAAGTCGGATGTCTCACGAGTCGTGGGTCCGGTGATAAGTGCTTGGGGGTCTTAATACCCACTATTTGAAAAACATGATTTTTCTAAAATTATAAGGGGGTCAAAGGAGTTTGATTAAAATAGTGGGAGACTACATTTGATAAAAATCCATATCATTTGTAATTGTTATTATTTCATATCCGTCACTCATACTACGTTTTCTGCTTACATGTAGATTTTCTGCTAAAATCGTGATGTCTAAAAATCCACTTAGTGCTATCCTTGAGGCCAATAAATTGACTGGCTCGAATTATGCTGATTGGCTTCGCAATCTCAAGATTGTCTTGGATTCTGAAAAGAGGACCTATGTATTGACACAGTCTCCTCCCGATGTCATACCTGATGACATGGCAGCCGATGAGAGGGAAACAGCTCTCCAGTGGCAAGAAGATGATCTATAGGCTAGATGTCTAATGCTTGCCACTATGTCTCCCGAGTTACAGAGGCAGCATGCTGAGATGCGCCACTCGACTGAGATCCATCTTCACTTGGAACAGATTTACAAGCCGATCAATAGGATTGATCGATTCGTAGCATCTAATGAGTTATTCTCACTTAAGATGGCTGAGGGATCAAGTGTTCATGAACACTGTATTCAGGCTTTAGGCCTTATTGAAAAGCTTGCAAGTCTCGAGGTGATCATGGATAATGAGCTTTATGTAGATTTGATCTTAACCTCTCTGCCACCTTCATTCAAACAGTTCATAATAAACTTCAATACGAATGGAGTTAAAGTCTCAGTTGAGGAACTGATGAACATGCTCATAATTGCCGAGCGAACTATGAAGAAGGATAAGGCTGTTTTCTTAGTAGGTTCATTTTCATCCCAGACTAAGGCTGCAAAGCCAAAGAAGGGTAAAGGAAAGGGTTTTCAACAGAAGAAAAAGACTCTTAAACCCACTGGTGGGGTTAAGAAAGCGAACACTAAGAAGAAGACCAATCAAGCTGAGGATCAGTGCTTCCATTGCAAGAAACAAGGGCATTGGAAAAGGAACTGTGAGGAGTACTTAGCTACTCTTACAAAAGGTATAAATCTCATCGAAATTAACCTTTCATTCAATTCTAATAATTGGGTATTAGACTCTGGATGCGCTTCTCACATCTGTAATACGTTACAGGGAATGAGCAACGTCCGTGAGGTTGGTGAAAGAGAGCATGTTCTTCGAATAGGCAATGGAGCAAGAGTTGCAGCAAAAGTCATAGGACATGTTAGGTTAATGTTAGGAGATGGTTTTATTTTAGTATTGAACAATGTTTTATTTGTTCCTGAGTTAGTTAAAAACATTATTTCCATTCCTGTACTAGACTTGGAAGGTTTTTCCTTCTCTATTACTAATGCTATGTTTTACATTTTGAAGAATGGTTCTTCACACGCATTAGGGTCTTTACAAAATGGTTTGTATTTAACTAATACTAATTTGAATCTCCTAAATGTCGAACGAGAAAACAAACAAAAATCAAATGACCAAACTTCAGCAAAGATTTGGCATACTAGACTTGGACATATCTCCAAGAATAAGCTTCTAAAGATGGGTAACTTAGGATCATTCAATACGAATGATCTAAACAAGTTAACCACTTGTGAATCCTGTTT
The DNA here is from genome assembly GCA_037501455.1 of Lantana camara. NCBI lineage: Eukaryota > Viridiplantae > Streptophyta > Magnoliopsida > Lamiales > Verbenaceae > Lantana > Lantana camara. The sequence continues at coordinate 93,386,676 of CM074860.1, read as the reverse complement.
AAAGGGAAAGATGACTAAGTCCCCTTTTAAAGGGCATGTAGAGCGAAGCCAAAGCCTTTTGGATTTGATCCATACAGATGTTTGCGGACCACTAAATGTTAGTACCCGAAACGGCTGTAATTACTTTATCACATTTACTGACGATTTCAGTAGATATGGGTATGTGTACCTGATGAAGCATAAGTTTGAGGCCTTTGAAAAGTTCATAGAGTATAAAACAGAGGTTGAGAACCAGACAGATCGCAAAATTAAGGCTCTTCGATCAGATCGAGGTGGTGAGTATTTAAGCAATCTCTTTCTTGGCTATTTGAAAGATAACGGGATTATCTCACAGTGGACTCCGCCTGGGACTCCTCAGCTGAATGGGGTGTCCGAGCGACAAAATCAGACTTTATTGGATATGGTCCGATCCATGATGAGTTTCACGGATCTTCCAATATCGTTTTGGGGTTATGCCCTTGAAACGGCTATGAAGATAATTCATTTAGTTCCTTCCAAATCTGTGCCCGAAATACCATGTACGATGTGGTTTTCAAAACCTCCTACTTATTCATACCTTAGAGTTTGGGGATGTCCTGTATACGTCAAGAGACTAGTGGGAGACAAATTGGATTCCAGATCCAGTTTGTGTAAAATTGTAGGATACCCTAGAGAGTCTATGGGTTACTATTTTTATGATCCCTCAGAACAAAAGGTGTTTGCTCGAGGAATGCCACTTTTCTAGAAAAAGAGCTTCTAGTTGAAAAGTCAGGTAAGATTGCAGAACTTACTGAAGTTCAACAAGAACCTACAAATGATCAAGCAATGGAACCTTCCTTTTTCCGGCAACAAGAAGTAAACATAAGCCCTCGCAGATCTGCGAGAACAATTAGACCGCCAGACCGAATCAATTTACTAACTGAAACCGGTCAATCGGATAGCGATCCGAGATTATATAATGATGCAATATCGGATAGAGATTCGATAAAATAGCAGCAAGCCATGAATTCCGAAATGGACTCTATGTACTCCAATAAGGTATGGACCTTAGTAGATCTTCCTAAAGGCGAGAAAGCTATATGATGTAAATGGATCTACAAGCGAAAGCTTGGAGCTGATGGAGATGTGGCAGCCTACAAGGCTAGGTTGGTTGCTAAGGGATACACTCAAAGGCCAGGTGTTGACTTTGAGGAAACGTATTCCCCTGTAGCAATGCCTAAATCCATTCGGATACTTCTAGCCATAGCTGCGTACTATGATTACGAAATATGGCAAATGGATGTGAAAACGGCTTTTCTAAATGGAGATTTAGATAAAGACATTTATATGGAACAACCAGAAGGTTTCATGTCCAGTGGGAGCGAACAGAAAGTCTGCAAACTCCAGAGATCCATATATGGACTCAAACAGGCGTCTAGAAGTTGGAACATCCGTTTTGATAAGACAGTCAAATCGTTTGGCTTTATCAAGAACGAGTATGAACCATGTGTTTACAAGAAAATCAGTTGGCAAGTCGTACAATTTTTGGTGTTGTATGTAGATAATATCTTACTCATTGGGAATGAGAAAGATGTGCTGTAAACAACAAAGACTTGGTTGTCTACTCAGTTTTCCATGAAGGACTTGGGAGAAGCTTCCTTTATTCTCGGTATAAAAATCTATAGAGATAGATCACAGAGATTAACAGGTATGTCCCAAGTTCAGTACATAGACAAAGTACTGAAACGGTTCAGTATGGAGGAATCTAAGAGAGGATTCCTGCCAATGAGACATGGGTTGATCCTCTCTAAATCAATGTGTCCTAACACTGAAGAAGAGAAGGATAGGATGTCTCGTATACCCTATGCATCTGCAATAGGGAGCATAATATATGCTATGTTATGTACTAGACCTGATGTTGCATACGCTTTGAGCGTTACAAGTCGATTTCAATCAAACTTTGGTGAGAGTCACTGGTCTGCCGTGAAATCCATCCTTAAGTACTTGAAAAGGACTAAGGATTTATTTCTTGTATACGGCGGAAAGAGAGAACTGAAATTAGAAGGATACATCGACTCAAGCTTCCAGTCGAATGTAGACGACTTTAAATCCATGTCCGGATTCATATTCCGGTTATTTGGTGGTGCAGTAAGTTGGAAAAGTTCCAAACAGGAAACTACTGCCGACTCCACTTGTGAAGCGGAGTATATAGCTGCATCAGAGGCAGTGAAAGAAGGTGTGTGGATGAAAAACTTCATCCAAGAGTTGGATGTAGTGCCTAGCATTGCTGACCCGGTCGTTGTCTTCTACGACAATAACAGAGCGATTGCACAATCAAAGGAACCAAGAGCTCATCAACGGTCAAAGCACATCCTAAGAAGATTTCATCTAATTAGAGAAATCGTAGAAAGAGGCGACGTTATTGTGGAACGTGTACCCTCGGCAGAAAACGTAGCAGACCCGCTTACTAAACCTCTTAGCCAAAAGATCTTTGAAAGACATCTCCAAGAGATGGGCCTTAAGGCTATGGGCAATTGGCTCTGAGGGCAAGTGGGAGATTGTTAGAGTAGTGCCCTAGAAGAGCCAAATAGTTTGGGCCTCTTTTTGTAAACTACTCTTATTAGAAGCAATTTTTGACATTAATGAAATAATAAATGTAACGTTTCATAGTCGTTTAATTCTATATGGCCAATTTATCATATCTCATTCAAGTTATCAATTGCATATTATAAATGTTTGTATATGGATGAAACCCCAAGATCACATTAAGCTACAGGACTTAACCTCGCATAGGGATGGAGGTTATGAAATAAGTCTCTATGGCGTGATCTAAACCAACTCCAAGTCGAAGAGTCTAATAAGCACGGGGATGTTGACTTGACTCGTTTGAGACTTGCTCATATGACGTGCCTTTTAGAAAGGTTACTTTGTTTCATAAGTATTGAATGTAGGGACATTCACATGCGTATGGGGGTGCTTGTTAGGGAACAAGTACACTGAGGATCCCGATGGGGACACCTCAATGGGGTAAAGCTTTTATGCCTTAATGATGAGGTTGGTTCCCTAGTTATGGTAGTGTCTAAATGGTCCTTAGACTTGAGGCTCCATTGATGCTCTGTGCATGACAAGGGCAATGTTTGATATACGCCTAGAGATTCATGGGTTCCATGAATCTCGTTATGGTTGTATGTTGGTATTGTTCGAATCATGTATGGGGGCATATGAGATACTAACATAGAATCTATCGCTCTTCTAGAAGAATGAGTGAATCACCCATGAATTCTATTGTAGTACATTCCACTTAAATCCTTGAGCAAGGTAGTGAGATCTAAATTAGGAAATGAGTTTCCTAGAGTGTTAGATCAAATGGAATTGCTATTAGAATTAATTCATAGCATTAGGACTAGTAGGGTTCTATTATTCCCATGCCCTGGGTCCTAATCGGGGATTGGACGATAGAAGGATCTTATCTCACGGTATCCATGAGACTGAAAGGTTCACAACATAAACTTCACCTGTTGGATGGGTGGTCATGAGCTTGTCACTAGACATCGATCATGATCTGTAGGTACTGATTAATTAAAAGGAGTTTTAATTAAACAGTGATTAATTGAAAGAGTTCAATTAAATCATTAAGATAAAAGATTATCTGAAATACCACATTAAGAATGTGGGCCTACTGCTATTCATTGGTGAACGTAAGGGGTCACACAATGACTCGAGTTGAACAACAAGATTATCTAAAGATCAATAGAGATTGGTTAATAAATTAAAAGAGTTTAATTTATGAGAGAGTAATTAATTAATAATTGTATTAATTAATTTATGTTAAGCTATTGAGAATAGATGTTAAAGAGTTAACATTAATTTAAATAAGTGTATTTAAATTATATTGGGCTTGAAATTTAATTAAGAGTAATTAATTTTTAAGTCCATCAATTTAATTAGACATTGGACTTTTGATTTAATTGTTGTAATTAAATTAAGTCCACAAATTAAATGAATATTGGGCCTTTTAATTTAATTAAAGCCCATCATATTGACTAGCCCATAGGGTTTTTGACCTAGGGCTAAGTATTTAAGCAAGATAAGGGAGAGAAATCAAACATCGTTGTTTTCTCCTTTTCTGCTTTCTCTCCAAGTCTCTCTTCTCTCTTATCTCTCAATACTGTATTGAGAATGCTATTAGATAATCAATATCTAATTAGTGTTCTAGTGTGCTAATTGAATATTTGTTCGATTACGGGTCGTGGACTACCTTAGAGGAATTCCGCGTGGGATTCTTGGAAGAAGATCGCGTAGAAGAGAAGACCGGATAGGTTTTGGAAAACCTTCTTATCATCGCCATCAACTGGAAGCAAAAGAGGTATTTGATTCTTCTTTCGTTTAAATCGTAAATCTGAATCAAAGGCTGATCTTAATTGGAATTCCCATAAAACTTGTTTTATAATCCCTAAAAATTTTAATTTTCGCTACGTTAGGGTTGACGAATTTCAACAACTTCCTCTTCTAAGCCTTCCAAAGGCAAAGGAAAGAAAGTTCCCAAGAAGAAGGGATCTCTTAAACCCGAAGGAGGGGTTAAAAAGAGAAATGCCTAGAAGAAAAAGGACTAGAGAGAGGACGTTTGCCACCATTGTGGCAAGAAAAGGTATTGGAAGAGGAACTTCCAAGAGTACAAGGATACTCTAAAGAAAGGTGTGTTTATTGTTGAAGTAAATCTATCAATTGATTCTAATTCTTGGGTACTTGATACCAGCTATGGAGATCATATCTGTAATGATGTACAGATGCTAAGTGAGGTCCGGTAGCTTGAAGAAGGAGAATGTGTCTTGAAGGTTGGGAATGGATCAAACGTTCAAGCTCAAGCCATAGGGACGTGTAGATTAGATTTAGGTGTCTTTACTTTAGTTTTGAACAAAGTCCTTTATATACCTTCTATTATTCTTAATATCATTTCCACTCCAATACTTGATTGTGAAGGTTTTGAGACATTTTCTAGAAATGGAAAATTTTATCTTAAGAAGAATAGAACTTCCATTTTGCTTGGTGCATTGTCAAATGGACTTTATACAACTAAAGACACTAATATTTTGAATATACAACATTTAAGCAAACGCAAAAGAGATGACAGGATCTCGACTTCTTTATAACACGTACGTTTAAGACATATTCCTAAAGATAGGATTGCTAAGTTAACCAATTTAGGATCATTCTATGATAATGAAATTAAAGAGTTAACTCATTGTGAATCATGTCTTAAGGGAAAAATGGCCAAAACTCCCTTTACTGGTAAAGTGGAACGTGCCACTAAAGTGTTGGATTTAATCCATACTGATGTTTGTGGACCACTTAGTGTAAGTACGAGAAACAACCATCAGTATTTCATAACCTTTATAGACGACTTTAGTCGTTTTGGTTATGTGTACTTAATAAAGTATAAATCCGAAGCCTTTGAGAAATTTCTAGAATTTCAAAAGGAGGTTGAGAACCAAATCGATCACAAGATAAAGGCACTTCAATCTGATCGAGGTGGCGAGTATCTAAGTGATGAATTCCTTAGTCATCTCAGAGATAATGGAATTATCTCTCAGTGGACTTCTCCGGGAACTCCTCAATTAAATGGAGTTTTGGAGAGAAGGAACAGAACCTTACTTGATATGGTTCGTTCCATGATGAGTTTCACTGAATTACCACCTTCATTCTGGGGCTATGCCTTAGAATCAGCAGTTAAGATTCTGAATCTTGTTCCCTCCAAATCTGTACCCAAAACCCCATTTGAGATGTGGTTTGGCAAAATCCCTAATTATTCTTATTTAAGAATTTAGGGTTGTCCTGATTTTGTGAAGAGGACAGTGGGAGATAAGTTTGAAGCTAGATCAAGCTTGTGTTACTTTGTAGGATATCCTAAAGAGTCAATAGGATATTATTTCTATGATCCTCTTGAACAAAAGGTGTTTGTGTCAAGAAACGCCACTTTTCTTGAGGACTCGTTCCTTAAAGAAAAGAAAGGCAAGATCGCAGAACTCGAAGAATTTCGAGACCAAGGTCCCACACCTAGCTTGGAGAATAACGTCCCTATCCCTTACCAAGAGAGTGATACACGCGAAAATCCTCCTCAATTAAGACGTTCTGAATGCATTCCTAGATAACCAGAGAGATGGTATGGTTTTCTCCACTAAACATCTCAAACTGATAACGACCCGTTAACTTATGAAGAGGCACTGTTGGATTCGAACTCTGAACAGTGGAAAGAAGCAATGAAATCCGAAATGGATTCTATGTACTCTAATCAAGTTTGGACCTTGGTTGATACACCTGATGGGATCAGGCCCATAGGGTGTAAATGGATATATAAGCGCAAGTTTGGAGTAGATGGAAGCGTGGCAGCCTTTAAATCAAGATTAGTTGCTAAAGTTTCACTCAAAGGCCAGGTGTAGACTTTGATGAAACCTTTTCTCTGGTTGCAATGCAGAAATCCATTAGGATCTTGGTTGTCATTGCTGCTTATTATGACCATGAGATATGCAAATGGATGTGAAAACTGCCTTTTTCAATGGTAACATTGACAAAGACATTTACATGGAGCACATGGGTTTCACATTCAGTGGGAGTGAACAAAAGGTTTGTAAGCTCCAACTTTCAATCTATGGATTGAAACAAGCTTCTAGGAACTGGAACATTCGATTTGATGAAGCAGTCAAATCGTTTGGCTTTATTCAAAATCCGAATGAATCCTGCGTGTACAAGAAAGAATTGGAAAACTCAGTTCAATTTCTGATACTTTATGTAGATGACATCCTCCTCATTGGGAATGCGAAGGATGACATGAAAGTAACAAAGTCTTAGTTATCGAACCAATTTGAGATGAAGGATCATGGTGATGCATCCTACATTCTCGGGAAAAAGATCTATCGGGATAGATCTAGGAGATTTTTAGGATTATCACAGTCGGTTTACATAGACAAAATACTAAAGAGGTTTAGTATAGAAGAATCCAAACGTGGAAAACTTCCAATGGGCTCGGGAGCAGTTCTTTCAAAGAAGCTATGTCCCAAGACTGAACTTGAAAAGTCCAGTATGTCCAAAATTCCTTATGCATCAACCATAGAAAGCATAATGTATGTGATGTTATGTTCTCGACCGGATGTGGCTTATGCACTCAGTGTGACTAGCCGATTCCAATCTGACCCTGGTGAAGCCACTGGACTGTTGTAAAGAACATCCTTAAGTAATTAAGAAGAACTAAGGATTTGTTCTTGGTTTACGGAGGCCAGTAAGATCTTGTCATTAGAGGATACTATGATGCAAGTTTTGCATCAGACATGGATGACTTTAAAATCCATGAGCCTGAACGGCGGAGCAATGAGTTGGAAAAATTCCAAGCAAGCGACTACTGCAGATTTGACCACTGAGGACGAATACTTAGCTGCAAACGATGCAGCTAAGGAATGTGTTTGGGTAAGAAACTTCATCCCAGAGTTGGGTGTAGTTCCTAGCATTAAAGACCCCGTTACAGTGTTTTGTGATAACACCGAGGCGGTTGCTCAAGCGAAAGAACCAAGATCTCACCAAAGGACCAAGCATATTTTGAGAAAGTATCACTTGATTTGTGATATAATCATGAGAGGAGATGTGCAAACTGAAAGGGTCACATCGACAGAGAACATGGCAGACCCACTTACTAAAGCCTTTAGTCAACGGGCTTTTGAAGGACATCTTCAGAAGATGGGAAAAATTTTAAATATTCCGCTGCTTTACTCTGTCTGTTTTCCAACAAGTGGTATTAGAGCCACCTTACAACGTTCGTATTGTATGAATTGGATATTGGCTATGTATTCTTGGTTTTTATTTAAAAACGAATCTGTCGGATCAATACTTTTTCTTGAAAAAATTTGCAAAAATTATTTCCCGAATAAATCTGGTTTTAAGCTATTTATATTCGGATTTGTTTGAACTGTTTAATTCGAAATTGAATTGACTGAATTTGGTAAAATTACGAAATGAAAAATTACGGAACGGGCTCGCCCGCACGCGATAGCGTGTGGGATCGCACGCAACACGTACGCGCATGGGGCTGCATCGCACAGCCCCGCACCACCGCCGAGCCCGCCGCGCATGGTGTCCCGGGCGCACCTAAGCATGACCGCGCGATGTTCCGCCCAGTACTACCGGGAGCTCCTGCTCACAGGCGCAACTGCGATCACTTCCTAAAAAGATGTATAAAATGCCTAAAAATGTTTAAAACTTATTAATTTATTAATTTATGTTAATATTAGTTTGATTATATTTATATTTGTCAATTGCATTATATGTTTTATCCCAAATAACATTTAGTGTTGTTTTCTTTTGTCGTTTAATAATTTCTTTCTCAATTTTTGAATTTTGAATGTGCTTCTTCATTATTTTTCGAATTTTATTTGAAATCTTTGTGCAAGATTTCATATTTCCACTCGCATGTGCAATATATTGTTTTAATCTTGTGGTTCCATGGTAATAACTTTGTTACAATATTTACATTTTACATTCTTACGGTCTTCATAAATAGGTTCACCAAAATCCCAACTAATATAAAAAATAATTAATAACTAATAATCTTGTAGACTCGTTGTGTTAGGAATAGTGCCCTAGAAAGCCGATTCGACGTAATCTGCTTTGGGACTTTTCTTGTATCACAGACAATCTTTGAATAATATACGATTGATCATAGGCAAACACTTCCTTATATGCCAATACATGTTTTGTGTGTTTCCATTATGTGGCATGTATGAGAACTCCCCTAATCCTGATGACTTTAGGACTCTACCATTTAGGTGAAATGGTTCATGGAACGAGCCCTATATCACATAAGTCATGATTAGTAAAATACTCCAAGCCGATGAGTCCTACCGACAGTGGGAGTGTCCACCTGACTCCTCTATGGCTTGCTTGTGGGATCACGCCCTTAAGAAGGACCACCTTGTTTCATGTAGGTGCAAAGTGTATAGTTGATACGTGCGTGATACATGAGGGTGCTTACTTTAATAAGTAAGTTCACTGAGGTGCCCCGTGTGAGAAGATTCCTAAATGGGAAAGGAAGTTTCTATTTCAGGAAATAGAAACTTCCAGATTAGGAAATATCTCACGAGTCATTGATGTGATTAATTGATCCTTAGACTTGAGGTTCCATGTCACTTTATGAGTTAACTCTATAGTCTTAGGTATAAGCTTTAAAGGGTGTCGCCTTAGACAACTGATTCAAGGCTTATGCTGGGGCTGCACAAGTGATTCATGAAAGCGAATGAGAATCGAGAAAGGACCTACACTTGCGTTTGCAAGGTGATCTCTTATTGTGTAAGTCATTCATATGCCATATGGAGTCCTTGGCCAAGGCAGTAGATCAAGACATCAAGAAAAGGGTTTCTTGGATTGAGATCAAATGGATATGAAATGCACTTAGCTTTAAGACCAGATTATTAGGGTTCTAATTATTCCCTTACCCTAGATCTTGGTTGAGAGATAGTAAGTAGGAGGATTGTATCTCACATGAATCAATGACTTAAAGGTTCCGTCGAACCCGAACATTCCAATTCAGCTAGGGGTTGAACACCTGTTGCTAGACTATGCTCGTTTAATCTGTGGACTGATTAATTAATTAGTGAATTAATTAATTAGGTCACTGCTAATTGAATTGAGAACCTAGATGGTCACACACAACAACTTGGTTACATGAGTTGAGGCTTTAAAATGATTAAACGAGTTAATCGGGCCAAAGGGGTTCCACACGTGTGAAATCACACGTGTGGGTCACGTGAGAGACACGTGTCATTATGACACGTGTCTCACGTGATTATGTATATATTGTATATATATTAAATAATTAATTTGTTAATTATTTAATAGACTTTGGTTTAATTTTGAATTAAAAAGAAAGTCTAATTTTGGAGAAAAATAATCTAGTTAATTAATTATGAATTAATTAATTAGATAAAATAAGTTATTTATTTTAAATAAATAAAGTATAAAATTATCCAAAAATAGTTTGGATATTTTTAGCTCTCTTAAAGTTGATTTGAATTAGAATTCAAAGTCAAAGTTGGAAAATACTTGATGATCAAGTAATAGGAGAGAGAGGAACCAAATCCTTGCCCAACAAGGATTGGGTTCGGCCGTCCCTCTCCCTTACCTATATATAGGGGAGCTCAAGCTCCCCTTTAGAGCTAATTGGCAATTCTTTTGGTTCATGTGTTGAACACCATCCTTTCTCCAAGAAAAAAGAAACCCTAGGTTAAGCCTAAACACTAACTAGAGAACTAGCATCCTTACTAGTTAGATTGTGATCAAGTTGGTGGACTATCTCTAGAGAGCTTCAAGTTAGAAGTTTTGAAGATTCGAGCTTTACCAAAAAGTGGGGATCAAGCAAAACGATCAGAAGGGATGATGAAACGATTCTGAACCCAACATGAAACCAATGAAAAAAACGAACCAAAGAAGATGGCGAAAACCGTTCGTCCATATCCTGAATGATGAATTTTTTCACGAGGGTTTTGTGACTGGCAGTTTTCTACTTTCGCAAAACTGGTTTTCGAAGGGAGTTTCAATCATGCTTTTCTCGTTTCATGTTTCTTTCTTTATGTTATATTGTTAAGAACTTCCCTAACATGATTCGAATCTAGGTTGGTGTGGATTGTTATCCCTACAATGGATTCTGAAGTAGAAAGAGACTTTCGAGGAACGGGTTGCCATTACCGCATGAAGCGCGTTTGAGGGCGGCTCAAAACGTGTCAAGAAAGCTACTACCCAAGTGAGTTTCTTGATCTCTACGAATTTGGATACACGATTGCGAGTCCAAGATCCTTTTGTTGGAAAAATTTTGAAATTTCGGCTGCTTTCTGATTCCTGTTTTCCAACACGTTGCATGTGCAAGTAAAAGGATTATTATTGATGGTGTTGCAAGAGATTTGAACACCAAACACTTTAAGATTTGTTTAGGGAAGGGAAGACCATCACAGGCATTGAGCCTCAGGAGCTAGATTTCCTTTTGAGCGTGGGTTCTTCCAGCTAGGATAACACCAAGAGTGCAAAGCGTAGTGAGAATGCAGCTGTGGTGAGTGTAACGCAAAGCTTGGGAAGATGAAGAAAATGGAGGAAAGTATGCCCAGTTCTTGGAATGCAGTATGTGTGAGGAAGATGACTTAGGGAAGAAAGCATGTGTTTCTCCCTACTTATATGTTAGGGGCAAGGGTGCTTTGGGTAATTTTGACCAAGTGGTCCCAAACCTGTGTTGCCCTAACACATGGCGTCTTATCACGGTATGAAAGTGATGGCTCTAAAAGTGGGCGGCGTGTCAAGTACGAGGTGCGCACTGCCACTGTGTCAGAGGTGGTTAGCGAGCGGCCATGTGAGAACTAGGAGGCTCAAGGTCGGTCATGCAGGCGTACAGGGGCCTCCCTTGGAGTAGACCATACCCGAGCGTGGATGACGCTTGAAGAGGTGTTTGAGAGGGTTTCCTCTGGCAGATAACCCACGAGTGTCAAATACTCAAGCGTGAGAAAAGGGGGTACCCTCGAGAAGTGTCTCCCTGGAAAGGTGGCTCTGAGGACCATAACACGAGCATTGGGTTTGACAGCTGGAACTCCTGCTCGAGGAGTGGGCCGAGGCGCATGGGCTTGGATCCGTAGCCAACAAGCAAATGGGCTGGGGTTGTTCCGCGAGCCCTGTAATACGAGCGTCCAAGCTCTAAATCTGTAGATGGCGACACATGTACGACACTGATCCGAGCGTGATTTTGGTCACATCATTTTGCCCCCCCAAATTCTGTAGTAGCGCTTGAACGTACTGTAGAATTTCAGAGAAGCGAGCCTTGAATTTTTGAATACCTGAGGGTCAAGTTTCAGGAATGGAATGATTGTCCGTCTTCAGTAACGGACACTTTCTGACACGCCCATAAATGAAGTCCCATCCGCATTTAATGCAGAGTGGCGACGTGGGTGCGTGTACTGCGGGATGCGTGGGGCGGTTACCAAAAATGGGAGGTTCCCAAGGCGGGAAATGATTACGGTTTGAATTCCCAAACCCTAATTAATGCAAATCCCCCTCTATATATAGGGTTTTGGCTTCTTCTCTTCATTTTTTACGCATCCTGAGTTCTTCAAGCGAAACAACCATTTTTCTTCTACACATCCCAGTGATTTTCGATGAATTTTCAAGGCAAACCCTTCTTCCAACTCAGGTAATCATCTGTAGGTCTGTGCTAACACTAGACTTAAGTTGTGATTGAGCGGCACCCTTAGGTGAGGCGCCCTTTTCTGCTGCTGAATTCGCACCAGAATTCTTTTCCCTCTTGAAAATTTGTTGAAAGCCTCATCTTTATTAGCAGAAAATCAACAATAGTAGAAAACATTATAGATTAAATGGTTAGGGAGGTAGACGAGATGTTCGTTGGGAGTTCTTCTCCCCATGATGATGTTCCCATGGCGGTTCCAATAGCGAGGGGCCCTGAAGACGTTGGGGATGTGGAGCTTGAGGCCGCTGTTCAAGGGATGAACGAGCGTGGTCCCAAGGGGGTAGAGCATCTCTTTGAAGAGATGTATCTCGTGATGGAAATACAGAGACAGGGCCAAAGAGTACTCCCCGTGTTGAACAGTGTCGTAAGGCCCCAGGATCAACGGGTTACTGTGGCGATCGCGGCTCCAGAAGGTGAGGCAGGGCCCTCCGAGCATCAGGCAGATGGTGAACCTCCCCGTAAACGACAAAGGAAGGGGAAGGAGCCAATGACCCGGGTGAGGCAAGACAATCCCCACCAAACAGATAGATCACCAGACGAGATAGAGAGCATACTGACACTCGAAGATCTAGCAGATATGAAGGACAATGTTTACTGGGATGAGGCGGTGTTCTCAATTCGCCTTCTTGTGGAGGGAGAGAGAGCCAACCGTCCACCACTAGGGATGATGACCGTTTACCTAGATTCTGTTTGGGCAGGAGGGTTAAGATTCCCAATTCCGCCCGTCGTTGCCAATATCACCAACTATCTCCGCCTGAGCCCTTCCCAAACCCTTCCTAATGGCATTGCTCTCATAAACACCTTTATGATCTTGATGAAGGTCAAAGGCCACGAGCCTTCAATAGATAATTTCAATAGCTTAATTCAAGTGGCCTGCTCGACACGCTCGTCTCCGACAGATAGGTTTTATTATGCCCAAGCCAAGTCAGGGTTTAAAATGATCGACTCGCCCTCGACCTCGTACGGTGAAAATTAGAAGGAGAAGTACTTTTTTGTGGGTGCGCCAGGGGGAATTTTTGGAGCTAATCGAGGGTGGATAATTCATGGAGAGGTGCCGTTGGTCAGAAATAGATCTGAAAATAAGCTTTTCGAGCGTTGGGTAAAGAACTTGGCCCTCGTAATGAAAAATGAGAAGAAGTGGATAAAGGCCAAGGAATTAATGAAGGATGAGGAAGTATTGTTCCGTTATGCGCTAGTGAAGCCTCCGGAGATGGTACTTGATCCTCCCGCTCGGACCATGTTCCGTGATGGTTAGATTCTAGGAACTAACATCTCTAACATTTAGAGTAGCATTAACACTTTATCTTGTTCTATACCAATGTTCACATTACTTTGTTGATGCTCACTTTGTTTTCCATTTGCAGACGTAGACATACTCATGGCTGGAATTGACGCTGAAAGCATCGCACAAATGATACGCGCTCACCAAGCGGGCGCCAACCAGCAGCAGCAACAGCCGCAGGTTCCCCAACCCTCGAATGTTCCGAGAGGGAGAGGCGTTCGCCGTGGAGCAGGGCGAGTCGATGGTAACAGAGGCGCTGGTCGGGTGCCGGGAATGAGGGCCGCGGTGTAGGCCCAATTGAGGATCTGACGCTCGAGGACGCCCAGGGTGCCAATGTTCCCGTCACCTCTGAGGAGCCAATAGCGTTGAGCTCTGGCAACTCCCGCAACCGCTCAGGGGATCTGGCCAGATTTCATGAGACAGCGCGAGTAGAGTTCTCGAGGAAGAGAAAGAGGATGCCAGACTCCGTTCCCATCTCAGGAAAGAGGAAAGAAGTTGTCGTGGGCCACCGTGGCGAGGGTGGTGATACCTCATCGTCCGAAGATGAGGATTTCTGGAAGATTGGGAGCGAGGGGACGCTCGCTATAAACGCCAGAGGAAGGATGACCCGGTCCTCTTGAGGAAGAGACCAGCTACCAGTTACTTGGTCTCGGGGATTATCAGCAAACTCCAATTTTTCGGCGACCATGACAAGCTGAACGAGCATGACACTGCTCGTGTTATGGACGATGCTTGCCATGCCCTCTTGACGGTGAGCTTTTAAGTAGTTCTGAAATGTTTCAACCTTTGAATAAATCTGGTATTAACTTTGTTATTGGCCCCTCAGGAGGTAATTCCCAGGCAGAAGAATTTACAGGGGCGAGCACATTCTTATGTCGAGCATAAGGCCAAATACAAGAGGTTGCTGCGTATCTCCGATCCTGGCCAACTGCAGGTGGATTACAACAACGCCTGCGCTTAACTTACTGCATCTGAGCTCGAGCAGGAAAAATTGAGGGACTCTTTGAAGAAGTCAGATGATGCATATCTGGTCTTGGACGAGCGTCACAAAAAACTCAAGGAGGAGCGTGACCAGCTGAAGGTGGCTAACGGGGAACTTGGCAGGCAATTAGCCGAGAGTACCCAGCAGAACGAGGCGACTAAAAGGGACCTTGCCAATTTACAGGAGAAGGCCTGGAGTCGAGGGTTGCCTGGGAGGCGGTGGTCAAGTTCGTGCGTTCGAAGGCGTTCGCCTTCGCGGCTAATCTCCATTGTTTTGACAATGCCCGTCGATTCTTCTGGAAAGCCGTGGGCCAAATGGTAAAGCTAGGGATGGCGCCTGAGAGTGCTCGGATGGATGAGCGCCTGCGCATGGACTTAGATGAGAATTTGGAGCCCATTATCCGCAATGAAGACCCCTCGGAGAGCCTGACGGAGCCTGAGTATCAAGAACTGGTGATGTTGCTCCAGAGGAAATTTATTGCGGCCAACCCTGTGAACCCATCGCCCATCAACATAGAGAAGGATGACAGTGTCACCGTAGACACTCAAAACGACGTTGGCTTGCGTGATGCTCAAACCTCTTATGCCAATGTGCTGGCTCTTGCTCCCATCTCATCGGCCCCTTCGAAACCCGAGAGTCAAGCCCAGTAATGCTTCCTACTTATTTCCTTCAAATTTCGTCTGTCTATTTCCATTTCCGTTATGAACATTCAACTTCAGTACTTGATCCTTGGTACTTTTGATAATGTTTTTGAACTTGTTTTCTATTTTTTATCTGATGATATTTCTGTTAATGAAGCTTGATTCCTTTCCGTATTGAATGTTGAGCACTGTTTATCTGTTCTTGTTCAATGCTTGCATGTTCGTGATGGGAATGTATGGGCGCGAGGGTGTTCCTTTTTAGGGTACCCTCGTATTCCACCATGAATCTTAAAATTCGGTTTTAGGAATGTTTGAACACTTGAGGGGAATGCATGGGCGCGAGGGTGTTCCTTTTGAGGGTACCCTGGCCGTATTCCTCGGTGAGGCTCGAACTTGAACTTAGAAACCCATCAAGGGATTTGCTAAGTGTTGGCCTTCTCAAACGTGTGATGAATATATCTTTTTTGAGCGTCCCAGTAGCTTAAATGAACTTAGAAATCAACTGTAGGATTTGCTAAGTGTTGGACTGAAGCGAGCGTAGCTGTAGTTTTAGCTTCGCACTTAGGTATCCGTGAGAGGATTAGCCCAATATTAGCTATTTACGAGACTCATACCTAAGAAGATGAGGATCATTGGGGGTTTACAAACGCGAACTGGTGTGATCAGCATCCAGTTGGTGTAAATTAAGCATTTAGCAACCCACCTTTTCGACACGCTCATTCTTAGGGTTTATGCGCTTATGAGCGTCAAGCTATTCAATGTGGAGGGTTCTCGACACATTGATAGCACTGATCTAGAGATAAATTGGGTGGTCATCAAGCCATTCGACATGGAGGATGCTCGACACGGAGTGGGCGTTGATGCAATTGATAACTTAAGCTATCAATAAAAGAAAAAGCAAGTAAATGACAAATAATAATCAGAAAATACTTACTGTTATGCTTGCATTTCTGTCAAAAGAAAGTACAAAGGGCCACGAGTGGGCAATTACAGAGGTTGATGCTTACACGTAGAACCGTCTAAGGTTACATGCATTCCATGGTCTAGGAAGACGCTCGCCTTGCAAAGTCTCTAGCAGGTAGGTATTGTTCGCGCGTACCTGAATGACTTTGAAGGGGCCTTCCCAATTGGGGTCCAACTTACCCACATGTTTGGAGACTTCAACTTTTTTTAGGACCAAATCCCCCAGCTGGAAGGTCCTTTCTTTGACGCGCTTGTTATACTGGTGGGCTACGGTCGCTTTGTACCTGTGGATCCGAGCCCGAGCAGTGTTTCTTCTCTCATCTAGCAAATCCAATTCGAACATCCGGTTACCCTCGTTGATTGTAGGCTCGAAATAGGCAACGCTTGCGAATTCTTGAGCGATTTCCACAGGTATCATAGCCTCGGAGCCATACACAAGGGACTAAGGGGTTTCTCTTGTTGCCGCTCGTAGGGTAGTACGGTACGCCCAGAGGGCTCCTTGAAGTTCTTCTGCCCATTCACCTTTTTTACTCTCGAGTATTGTTTTCAGATGCTGGAGTATGGTTCGGTTGGTTACCTCAGCCTGACCGTTGGCCTGGGGATGACACACGGAAGTGAAGCGTTGCTCGATCCCTAGTTCATAGCACCAATCTCGCGTGTCAGCAGTGATGAACTGAAAGCCGTTATCCGAAATGAGTACCCTCGGGATACCATATCTGTAGATGATGTTCTTCCAAATGAAATCTCTCATTACTTTGAATGTTATTTTTGCGACCACTTCAGCTTCGACCCACTTGGTGAAGTAGTCCACAGCGAGTATTACAAATTTCTTTTGTCCGACCGCCATTGGCATAGGCCCCACTATATCAATGCCCCACTGGTCAAAGGGCCACAAAACATCGATAGAGATCATCTGAGTTGCTAGCAGTTGAGGGGTATTGGAATGACATTGACACTTGGGGAATTTTTTTAGAGTAATTGATGGCATCCTGCAGTAGTGAGTGCCAGTAGAATCCACTCCTTAATACCTTCTTAGCCAAAATTCGACAGCCTGAATGGTTTCCGCAACTCCCGCTGTGCACATGCTCTAAGACTTCTTTGGCTTGCGAGGGTCTCAGGCACCTTAATGGTGGACCTTGGATAGATCGCTTGAAGAGTCGACCCTCGTTGTCAAGAGAAAAGCGAGGGGTCTTACTTCTGACTTTCCGTGCTTTCACTTTGTCGTTCGGGCAGGTTCCATTCCTCAGGAACCTAATGATGTCATTGAGCCAATAGCGTTCGGAGGGATCGATCATGTTCACTTCACCCGAGGGTCCCACCTCACGAATCAGTGGCTTCTCCGTTCTAAGGAATGTGAATGAACACTCGCAGGAGTCTTCCAGAGCAGATGCAAATTTGGAAAGAGCATCCGCACGCTTGTTTTCCGCTCGTGGAACCTGCAATAGATGGAATTCTTTGAATTTAGAGATCACTTCTTTAGCACTCGCCAGGTACTGCACCATAGTGGCTTCTCGAGCCTCATAAGTGCCATCAATTTGACTTGCGATCAGTTGAGAGTCAACATATGCAGTGACCCAAGCGGCACCGTTTTGAAGGGCTATCCTAAGCACTTGGATTAGGGCCTCATATTCTGCCTCGTTGTTGGTGACCTGGAACGCCGGTTTGATAGCGTAATCTACTTCATCCTATGAGGATCTCTGAGGGTCACCCCGACTTCCCCCCTTGTGAGGTCGAGAAGCCATCTGTGTGCAGAAGCCATAGCCCCTCTTCCACCGAGGGCACAGCATCCAGGTTGAAGCATTCTTCTAGCAAATGCCACTGCCTGAGCCTTCGAGGCTCGAAAGTGATGTCAAATTGGCTGAGTTCAATTTTCCATTTGATTAACCTCCCTGAGACCTCCGGTTTCACGAGTACCTATTTGAGGGGTTGGTCCGTAAGCACTGTGATGGAGTGAGCCTGGAAATATGGCCTCAACCGCCGAGAGGCATTGACGAGCGCAAAGGCGAATTTCTCTATCTCCACATATCTTTTTTCCGCCCCCTGCAAGGTCTTGCTTTAGTAATAACTGGCAGATGCTTGCGCTCACGTACAGCTACGAGGACAGCGCTCGTGGCTTCTGAAGAGACTGAAAGGTAAATAAACAAGCTCTCTCCTAGGTTAGACTTGGTCAACAGTGGTGCGCTCAAGAGATATTGCTTCATGTCATGCAAAGCTTTCTCACATTCCTCGCTCCAAGTGAAGTTACGAGCTTTGCGAAGGATTTTGAAGAAGGGAAGGTTTCTGTCGGCCGAGCGGGAAATGAATCTGTTCAAATAAATGATCTTACCCACCAGCACTTGGACTTCTCTTACATTTCGAGGGGAGGGGATGTCAAGGATTGCCTTAATCTTTTCTGGATTGGCCTCTATTCCCCTCTGACTGACCATGTATCCCAAGAATTTACCACCTCGAACACCAAACGTGCATTTGGATGGATTTAACTTCATAACATAGTGATGTAGGATGTTAAATGCTTACTTAAGATCCTCCAAATGAGAATGTTGACGCTCGCTCTTGATAATCATGTCATCTACATATACTTCCATGGACTTCCCGATTTCGCGCTCGAATATTCTGTTGACGAGGCATTGGTATGTTGCCCCTGCATTCTTGAGTCCGAACGGCATAACCTTGAAACAATAGACGCCCACATGGACCACGAAAGAAGTTTTTGGGGGTCCTCGGGCGCCATGAAGATCTGATAATACCCCTGGAAGGTATCCATCATACTCATAAGTTCACAACCAGCGGCCGAATCTACTAACTGGTCGATCCTTGGCAAGGGGTATGGATCTTTGGGGCACGCCTTATTGAGGTCTGTGAAGTCATTGTACATGCGCCATTTGTTAGCGCTCTTGGGTACGAGGACAACGTTATAAAGCCATTCTGGATATAAGATCTTCTCAATGTATTGAGCCTCGAGGAGTTTATTGACCTCCTCCTCGATGACTTGCCTTCGGAACCCATGAACGTCCCTCTTCTTCTATTTGATAGGTTTGAAGGCTGGATCCACATTGAGCCTATGGACAATGACGCTCGGGTCTATTCCTGTGAGGTTGGAATCTTTCCAGGCAAACACGTCGAGGTTCTCTCGGAGAAAGTCGGTCATCATGACCTGAGACGGACCATCGAGGTTTGAGCTAATCTGGGTGGTTTTATCTGGATTCCCGGGTTCCAATTCGATGGTCAGGAACTTCTCAACGGGCTCAATGTGAATTTCAGGCCGTGGAGCCTCGAGCGCCCGCTTTTTCTCAGTAAGCCTATCATTGTTCACATTCGAGGGCCTGTCGCCCTCGTTCTCGGAGGAGGATCCCTCAGCGGCCCCAGGTGGGCCATCCTCCATATGCTGGGCCTCGGTCGAATTCTTCTTTTTGTTTTTCTTTTTGTAAAGCTTGGCCCTCTTATGCTCGGGGCCATCTTCATCCAACTTGGGGAAGTCAACTGACTTTTTGGTGGAACCTACTAGGATGGTTTGTTTGGGCTTGTGGCTTCGAAGGGAAAGGATGTAGCATTCCCAAGCCTCTTTAACATTGCATAGTACCTCGCCCGTTCCCTCGGGGGTGGGAAGCTTGACCTTCTGGTGATATGTTGAAATTACCGCTTTAAAGTCAACGAGCGCCGGGTATCCAATGATGATGTTGTAGGGAAGATCCACTTCGACCACTGCATAAAGGATGCTCAAAGTCTTTCGCTATGGGGCACGACCAAAAGAGGTGGCCAAGCGAATTTGTCCACGAGGGACAATCTCGGAACCCCCAAAGCCAACGAGGGCTGTTCTGAGGGGTTCGAGGGGAATGTTTGTTATATTCATCTTTTGAAACGTTGAGTACGGGAGAACATTCACAGAGCTTCCACTATCAATTAAGACCCTCTTTACAACATGGTTATGAACGTCTAAGCTAACCACCATGGGGCAGTCAGAGGTTTCACCGACCCCATGGGGCATTACAATATGTTCTAGGTCTTTCTCTGTGAACCCAACAATCTTATTCTCCCTCGAGCGTGAAGTTCTGTCAACGAAGAGCACAGGCTTGGACTGGGTAGGCCTCCGATCATAACTTCGAATATGGCGGCGCCTGGAAGCATTGGAGTCTCCCCCCGAGAGTCCACCTGCAATCATGTGAATGACCGCGAAGGGTTGGTTCTCTATTCCCGTGGCCTTTTCCTTGCTACGGTCACTCGTCTCCGGGCAATGGTGTCGAGGGCCTCTTGAGCGCGAACAGCTTCTCCTTCGGGCTCTTGCTCGCTCGGCGCAGTGCTCATCATACCTTTCCAGCACCTTAACAAACTCTTTGAGGTGCCCCCCGGCAATGAGCCTCTGAATCTCGCTCTCAAGCTGGCGGCACTCGTTGGTGTCGTGACCCTTCTACTTTTGGAAAGCGCAGTACTTTCCCGAGCGTTTCTGAGCCTCGGTTTCTTTCATTTTTGATGGTCTGCGGAACAGTTTTTTGTCCGCCATAGAGTAGACCTCAACGATGGGCCTGTTGAGAGGGATTGGGACACGCTCGAATCGACGAGGGGGAGAAGAGTTCTTCCTGGCAGGAATCGGACTGCGGCGACGGTTCTTGTTGGCCTCTCCCCGATCTCGCTGACCTTTATCAGTGCGAGGGGCACTGGCAAGTTTCTGTGCCCTCGCGATATACATATCCTCGAGGGTGAAGTAGGAGTCAGCGATGTCCCTCAATTCTGTAAGGGAGCGGGGTTTCTTTTTGGCCACCTCCTCAGCGAATTCTTCGCTGACACAGTTCTTTATGTTGATGGATCCAAACAGGACGTGACTCACAAAATCCATAGAGGGTCTCTCCACCAATAAAACCTCCTTGTTGAATCTGCCCATAAAGGACCTGAGGGTCTCGTTTGGCCCTTGTACGAGGCTGTAAAGGGCTGTGGCAGCAGGGCCTGGCGCCTTCAAAGAGTTAAAGTGGCTCAAGAAGACATCGGTCAGATCGTTGTACCCTCGGATCGAGCATGGGGGAAGCTTCTTGTACCATTCTTAGGCCATCCCAATAAGCGAGGTCACGAAGACCTTAGTCCAGTAATGACTGGAATGCTCGTATAGGTGCATCAAGTGCACAAAGTGATCTAGATACTCGGCTGGATCAGTGGTTCCATCGTACCTATTGACGGACGTGGGGATTTTACCTTTCCCCACTCGAGCCATCAAAACTTCATCAGTCCTCCTCTCTCCCATGGCGGGAGATCTGACTATAGTTCTGGCCCTCGTACCTATTGGTTCCATCGTACCTATTGGCGGGATTTTACCTATAGTTCCGGCCCTTGTGGTCCTGCTCTTCATAGTCCTCCTCTCTCCCATGGCGGGAGATCTGACTGGGCGGTTTGCGAGCGTCTCTGGCCCTGGACCTCTCACCCCCACCTTGGGGGGCTTGAGACCGTGCTCGAGAGAGCTGCTCCACCATGTTCTGGAGTCCGATGAGTTGGTCTTGTACTGCTACAAGTTGAGGATCGCCGATATCTCTGCGGCTTGCCCTCCTGGTGGCCCTTGACTGGACCTCCTCGTTTTCAACCCGCTCATCTTGAGGGGCTCTTTCCTTTTCTGTAGGTGGTTGCGCCTGCTGGACCCTCAGAGGGACCTCATTTTCATTTGCTGGTGGCGGCTGGGCCCTCAGCACATACTGGGCCGCAGTCAAGGGATGAATCTGAAGCCCCCCCTCCCCCCATTAATGGTGCCATCTGAGCTCCTACGCTCGTAGGAAAGTAGGTAGAATGAAAATGTCTCCAGGCGTTTTGAGCGGCCTGTACCTCACACTGAGCGTAAAGCGCCTGGAGTTGTTGCTGGGTCATCTGAGGCATTTCCACTCCTTGAATTTCAGCAGGAATGGAAACGGGAAGTTGCAGCGTGCCCACCTGGTACGGTTGAATCATGGGCACCATGTTGGGCATCATTCCAAGTTGCATGTAACCATACCCCGGCGGCGGCATAGCCATGGAATAGGCAACAGGGTTGACGACGGAGGTGGAGGGAATGAGCGTCGCTGGTGGAAGGGTGGAGCTAGTCCCTCCAGCCATATTTTCTCAGGCTGGGAGAGTCCCAGCGGCAGTTTCTTTGTCCCCTGCTCCACTCCCAACAGCTGGTGGAATTGCGCCTCCGGCAGGGGTGTTGTTCTCCAAGTTCTCTTCGTTGACAGGTGGCAGAACGCCTCTGTTGTCTAAGATCCCAGATCTGGTAGCTGTTACCATGGTCGGAGCTGCTGGTGTTACTGTTCACTAGCTCAAAGAGGAAGAATCTGAAGAAGATGTAGATAAAGAAGATTGTTTCCCACAGACGGCGCCAAAAATGATGGTGCAGAAAGTTGCAAGAGATTTAAACACCAAACACTTTAAGATTTATTTAGGGAAGGGAAGACCATCATAGGCGTTGAGCCTCAGGAACTAGGTTTCCTTTTGAGCGTGGGTTCTTCCAGCTAGGATAACACCAAGAGTGCAAAGCATAATGAGAATGCAGCTGTGATGAGTGTAACGCAAAGCTTGGGAAGATGAAGAAAATGGAGGAAAGTATGCCCAGTTCTTGGAATGCAGTATGTGTGAGGAAGATGACTTAGGGAAGAGAGCATGTGTTTCTCCCTACTTATATGTTAGGAGCAAAGGTGCTTTGGGTAATTTTGACCAAGTGGTCCCAAACCTGTGTTGCCCTAACACGTGGCGTCTTATCACGGTATGAAAGTGATGGCTCTAAAAGTGGGCGGCGTGTCAGGTACGAGGTGCGCGCTGCCACTGTGTCAGAGGTGGTTGGCGAGCGGCCATATGAGCGCTAGGAGGCTCAAGGTCGGTCATGCAGGCTTACGGGGGCCTCCCTTGGAGTAGACCATACCCGAGCGTGGATGACACTCGAAGAGGTGTTTAAGAGGGTTTTCTCTGGCAAATAACCCACGAGTGTCAAATACTCAAGCGTGAGAAAAGGGGGTACCCTCGAGAAGTGTCTCCCTAGAAAGGTGGCTCTGAGGACCATAACACGAGCATTGGGTTTGACAGCTGGAACTCCTGCTCGAGGAGTGGGCCGAGGCGCATGGTCTTGGATCCGTAGCCAACAAGTGAATGGGCTGGGGTTGTTCTGCGAGCCCTGTAATACGAGCGTCCAAGCTCTAAATCTGTAGATGGTGACACGTGTACGGCGCTAATCCGAGCGTGATTTTGGTCACATCAATTATTATTTAAATACATATTAAATTGAATTCTTCATCTTAATATATTTTTAAGATTATTATGATCTATGATGAATAAATGAAAAAAAAATATAATAAAATAATATTATTGATTAAATGAAAAACCTAGATTTTATAACTTTTTCTATCTCCCGTCTCCGGCAGAAATCGTCGTTTTAATCCAACCGTCGTCTTCTTCTCCATTCATTTCCTATCCGTTCTCTTCCGGCCGTTATCACACCACGAAACGCCATTCCATGGCAGAAAAATGTTGTTCTAGGTAAGCTAGCATTCTACACCGGAACAACGGAATGGAGGCCGCCATTCCCATTGTGGAACGGCCGTTCCGCCCGTTCCAACACCATTTCAACGAACCATGCTCGGTGGTTGCAGTCATGGAAGCGTATTCCGGTGGCATCCATATTCCTCCCACCACCACAAATTGAGGCGTTTGTGTGTTGTGGTGGCCCTGTTGATATGAGGGGCCTGGCCTTCTCGTGTGCAAACAATATTTATGTAATGCAATTACCAGTTCAGTCGGTAAATGAATGAACAAGTAAATACCCCTAAGTAATTAAGAAAAGAATATCAGATTAAATTTAAGGATAATTACGTGCATTCCCCAGAGGTTTGACTATATTACAGATTACTCCCTCAGATTTGAGAAATTACGAACTCCCCCAGGCCGTTATCTTCTCCGTTAAATTTAACGGATTGTGTGAAATTTACTATTTTACCCCTACTATGTTGAAACTCAGGGGGTATATGTAATAAAGAGCCAAAGGTAAGGGGGGCTAATGCAAGGACTGAAATTGTTAAGGGGGTTTGATGTAAGTACTTGAGTTTTGTGTCTACCTAGCATTTTTTTTTTTTTTAATAAAATGCTACTTAATGTTATTTTAATATTTTTATGATAGACTAATTTCATACCTACAGTTTATGGATGCTTAATATTTTCTGTAGATATTGGCCATACATGTTCAATGTTTGAAATAATTGTTTAAACGACTGGTGGATATTTTTGTGAATTTACTAATGCATTTGTTGATATTAGTGTATTTGTTATGATTTTCAATTTTGAGGAAAAAATTTGATAATGCACTAGTTGATGTTTGTGTGGGTTTTTTATGTGAATTTTTATTTTGAGTGAAAATTTTTTATAATTGCAAATAAATTATTTTAAATTAACTTTAAATGGACTTGTACAAAATATATTTAAAACTAAATAAAATTACAATATACCCCCTAAGGGTGTTTTTGGAATTTAAATTTGAATTTAACGATGAAATTAACGACCGGTGCTATTTGTAAGGGAAGGTGTACTATTCAGGGGGAGCTCGTAATTTCTGAAATCTTAGGGGTATTCTGTAATAACGCCAAACCTCGGGGGCGTTGGTAATTATCCCTTAAATTTATATAATTTCATTTCTCATATTCATCTTCTACTTACGCAAAAAAAATTCATGAAACTTTAACATCATATCCATCATACGTAGCTATCTAGGATATGCAATGAGAACGAGCCAAATCTAAAAAGAATCTCAGGTTTGGAAAAAGAGTGAACACCAATATGCTGTACAGTCCACATTGTCTCCCAAATCAACATCTTTGAAAATTGGAACACATAAAATTAGAAGAAATTAAAAACGACGAACCTGTAAATGGCTTTTAACTTCATCATTAGTGAGCCCATCAACCTTCATTAACTCCCTGATTTGGTTTGATGTAGCGATTGCAAATACAAACATAGTCCAATCAATATTTCAGACCAAGAATATTTGTTCAAAAAATTATGTAATAATCAGCAGGATATATACCATGTGAACCGCCAAGCTGTTGAAGGGCTTGTAAGAATTTTTTGTACAATTCAGGAGAACAACATCTTCTTGACTTTCTTTGAGACTGCCCGTCCATATTTCCGCCACCAGTCTCCGCCGTGGAGCTCATGGATGCCGGAAGATGTGGCCTATTCGTGGGCGATACTTTTCTCTTTCTTAAACGAATGAAATGCACCACCACTTATACCGCCATTTCTCTTCACCTCCACCACATCTACTTTTCTAGCAGAATCCTGGAAACCCAAAAGTTAAATTTAGAAAATTAAATCAAAAATCAAATCTTTTTACAAATTTAGGAAAACCCACATACCAGACTGAAACATAAGATCGAAAAAGACCAAAACCGAAAACAATATTATGCAAATAATAATACCACGGGAAAAATACAAAATCGGACATGAAGTGACCTCCACTATCAATATTAGGACACAAATTACTTCGGCGACAAAACTGTCCAATAACTTCCAAAATATGTCAATTTCAGGACAAAGGTCGTCGGAGATAGCTGACGTGTCGCCGGAGTGCTGATGTGGAGGTCACTTCATGTGACTAGGCGCCGCATCAGCTATCTCCAGTGGCCTTTGACCTGAGATTGACACATTTTGGGAGTTACTGGACACTTTTATCGCCAGAGTAATTTGTGTCCTAAAATTGCTACTGGGGATCACTTCATGTCCCGATTTTGTAATTTTCCCTTATCCACTTGAACAAATATTCTTAAAGTTCATAAATCATCCTCACTTTGAGCATTCTCTTGCTAGGAATGTCAAACACCTCATTGCTTTGCCTAAAGTTCCTCTTCAAGAAACTTTTAGCAGAGTGGAAAAAACACAACCCATGAGTGGTGACTGCTATGTGTGAATCAGGACTCAGGAGAGATGAGAGCGATAGGTAGTTACATATGGAGTTAGATTGAGAGGACTTTTGGAAAAGAGAACTATTCATTTGATTAGGGTTTGTTCATTGAAATTTTCAAATTAGAGTAAATGCAGTGTCGCCATGGGAGTGGGAGGTTTTTAGCGCTCAATGAGTTTGCTTCCTTTTATTTTGAAGGGCAAAAAAATTTGAACATCCCGAACTATCACCAATTTTGGAGTTTGCAACCCGAACTAAAAAAAGTCGGCATTTGCAACTTAAACTTTTTAAATCTCTCAATTTGCATCCTAAGTTGATTATCCGGTCACTTTTCTCAGTGGAGACACTTCACACGCGTGACACGTGTGTACCTTAAGGGCAGAAATGTCATTTTAGACACGTGGATAAATAAAAAAATTAATGTTGTAATATGTTATTTGCTTTTAATTGGGATTAGGACACAATTCACCCAAATTAAACGATAAAAACAATTCCTCAGACAACTAGGGTTCTTGCTGGGTGATTTGGAGAAAATCAGCGAAGCTCCAACGTATGGTGAATTGCTGTAAATATATTACGCATTCTTGTTAGAAAATGACTTGGGAAAAGCGAAAAGAAGGGGAAGCCAACATACCGCCTGGGAGACTGACTCCTGGTTATGGTAAGTTTTTTGCTAAAGTATAGATGTTAGTCGGATGAAGTAGGACCATATGTTTAATCTTGTTGTGGTGTGGTTCAAATTTTTTATCTTTATGTGTGTGTTTACAGAAGAATGTGAACCATTTTGTGTTGTCTATTGCATGTGTGGTCCATGGTTGAATTTGTGTCTATTTTAATAGTGATGCGGTCCATGGTTGAAGTTGTGTCTCTGCTTTTGGGTGCATTATGATAGAAAATAATAATAGGATTTGTTTCTTTACATGACAGATGCCAATAGTGGGGATTATACAATTCGAATGCATCATGGTGGAAAGTTCCTTGAGAATCTGGGAAGCAGGATTTACTGGGGTGGTGAGCTCATTCATTTTGACTTTTGCAACTCAGATGAGATGTCCATGATAGAGATAATTACCATGGCTAGACAAGCTGGGTACACTGGAGACTAAGTGTTCTACTGCAATGCAAATGGTCCTAATGATGCTCATTGTATCCGACTCTTGCATGATGATGATAGAGCAGTAAATTTGATTCAGTACTTACATGAACATAGAATGGTTGGGATCTTTGTTAAGCATGTGATAGAGGAAAAGTCAGAGAGTGATGGTGACAGTGACTCAGCTGCTGATGATGAAACAGAATTACCAAGTGTTGATAAGGGAGTAGATTTTGTTGGTGAAGATGAAAGTGAGCCAGTACAAAAGAACACTATTACAGAGGCCATTATTGATGGGGATGATAACACAGATGACTCTGATACACAATCTTTTGGTGAGGATTCAGATGATTCAGAAGTTCTGGTGGACAGTGATTATGAAGTCTCTAATGATGATGTGTTGTTTGAGACAAATATTGACTCATAAGTGGAATGGGATGGGTCTTACAACGGCAAAGGGAAAGCTGTAATGGAAACAAGACTACGAACAAGATTGTCAAGGAAAAGGGAAGACACATACAGAGGTAGACCTGTGCATAATGAGAGGAAAAGTCATCATGATCCCAGATTTGATGTTGAGGATGCTGGGAGGCGGGCCCAGAACAATAGCAGTCCGGGACCACATTTTAAAATTTTTTAATATAATACAAGTATTAAAATATTTCTAAAACATTTTAATACAAAACGGAAGACTTAGCCGGATCTACTCAAGTATATACATGCAATTGATAATAAATTTTAAATCACTTAAGCAGATAAATATCTAACATGCAATTAACACTTAAGAGCACATAATTTATCATGCTTAAAATAAAACAACTATAAAATATTACCGTACTGCAGACATGGCTATCTAACGGTATTTTTCCAGCTCCCGAATTCACCTCCCGAGAATCCGATACCTGATCTCCTCGTGAAACCGGTAGAGCTTCCCTACAATAACCCCAGGGACACCCTCGGAGTGTGGGCTCCAAAAGTATTTCTCTAAATACTTAGAGAAAAAAAACTTTAAACTAGAAAACCCTTTTCAGGGTTTATTCTCCCGAAATTAGGTGTTTTATATAAACACCTAATTAAAATTAATTCCAAAATCAATCGGAATTAACTAGGAGAAAAGGGATATGGTTTCAAAGCTAAGAACTAGCCAAAACCTCTCCCAAAAATGTTGAATGAGGACCCAAGGCACCTATTTATAGGGGGAAAACCGAGGGCGTTTTGGTCATTTTGGATACAAAAGCAAGGGTAAAATGGTCATTTCACACCCCCACTTGCGTGTACAACTTGGACATGAAAACCGAGGTGACCACGTCGAAGGTCTCGTCGCCACAAATCCGTCGCATCCGAGCACGCGCCGGAATAAGGCTGCACTCCCCACACGCGCCGCCTAAAGGCGGCGCGTGTCATGTACTTGCGGCTAGGGCTTAGGGCTGACGTGGCCTCTTCTGAAGCGGCCACGTGTCCGGGTCGGTCCGACCCGAACCGGACCCGGTCCAACCCTACCCGAGACCCGACCCCTTGACCCGACACCCTGACCCGCTTGACCGAATAATCCGACCCGTTGACCGGCCCGGTCCAGACAAATCTGGACCATTGCATTGCGGCTACGTGGCGCTATCTGGACCGTCCACGTGGCGTGCCACGCGGATGCCCAGTCAGCGCCACCTGGGACCCGCCTGCTGACGTGGCATGCCACGTCAGCTGCCACGTCATCACCAAATTTATTTTTTTTTTTTTCGATGAAAATTTTATTTTCTCCAAAATAAAATTCCGGGCATTTCCAACTCTTTGGAACTTTAATTTATTTTCTTAAAATAAATCACTTGGCTTATTTTCAATCACTTTGAAAATTTATTTCTCTTTCTCCTTTTAATAATTTCTCTTTGGGTTTTCAATTGGGGCTTGCAGGGGGACCTGCAGGACTAATTAATTTTAGCTCCAAACGGATTAATATATTATCATCTCATGACAATAATTAATTACCGTTTAACAATATTTAATTCCACTAAATAAATATTGTTGCACTCTAAAATTAATTAAATTATTCACGAATTTATCGATCTCGAATAATTTCACATTTTACTCCTCCGTGTAGATATCCATGAAAAATAAATTGCAACTACTATCATTTATTTTTCATCTATAATTTGAAATTTATTGATTCGCCTTAAGTTCAAATTCTCTGTACGTGAAACACATTCAACATACAACTTCGGTGACGTTATCACGCGAAGTGCTTTGGCCAAAGTCTTAATTCAAACTTTTTCAAATCTATTTCAAGGATATCTTTTACCTTCCAGCTAGGCCACAGATTCCTCGACCAATATAACTCTTTAGCACATTTCATGTTGTCACCGAATCATACAAAGTATTTTGGCCACCCGTTACCGAGACCTCACTTCAAGTATGTTACAGTGACTAACACTACATGCCTAAAGCCGAAATATTATCAGGATTAAGAGTACAATGCTTCCTGAGATTTTATTCATTTTAGATAGCAGTATAAAATGAATAATCTCAGTGGTCCAGTTCGATGTTTCCAATCCTATTGAAAATCACCAATGTGTTATAATTGGAATCACCATTCCCTATGACGAAAGACTAATCATCTTATATAACCACGTTATAGTCTTGATAAGAACATATTCTTATCTTACCGACTAGAACTTTAATGACACGTGATTTCGGTATTCAAAGTCTTTTCCTATGAAACACATTTCATATAAGAATACCATCACATGTCATTAATTATTAATATGCGAAATACTCATAACTCGCTGTAAATTCAGTTTAATCAATTCAACAAATTGAATTTTCAGGGCACTATTCCCAACAGAGGAGACATTTAAAGATCCACCTTCTTTTAGGAAAGCTATTAAGGAGCATGCAATTAGGATTGGAAGAGATGTTAGATTTCCCATTAATCTTTCATTCAAAGTTCAAGCAAGATGCAAACATAAGACCTGCCCATGGGTTATATATGCTTCCAAAATCCCGGGAGAAGACACAATGGTTGTGAGGACATACTATTCCAAGCATGAATGTCTAAGAGCATAGAAAGTCTCTCATGCCAATGCACAATGGGTTGAATAGAATTACAAGATGAAAATCTGGACTGATCCAGCATGGCCAGTGGACTCAATAATGGTTGTGTTGCAGGATGATCACAAGCTTCATTTCAACAAGCACACAATGTACAAAGCAAAGAAACTCGTGCAGGAGATGGCACAAGGAACAGACAAGGAAGAGTATGCAAAATTGTGGGACTATATAGAAGAGATAAAAAGGTCAAACCCTTAAACAACTGTAAAAATCAAGAGCAAGCTAAGCCCAGATGGTCAGTCATCTAGATTTAAGAGATTTTATGTATGTTGGGGGGCTTTGAAGAGGGGTATGCTTGATAGGTGCAGGCCTATCATTTTCCTTGATGGATGTCATTTGAAGTCAACTTGTGGTGGCATTCTTCTAACTGCAGTAGGGCTTGATCCTAACAACTATATGTACCCTTTTGCATATACAGTTGTTGAGAAGGAAAAAATGAAGTGCTGGAGATGGTTCCTAAGGCTTATTATGGATGACTTAAACATCCACAATCCATATTTTTGGACTATAATGTCTAACAAGCAAAAGGGATTAGTTGATGCAGTTGATCAGGTGATGCCAGGAAGTTAACACAGGTTTTGTGCTATGCATATGTACAAAAATTTTAAGGTGCAGCATAAAAGATTACTACTCAAGAGTTTACTATGGAAGGCAACAAGGGCTACTAGAGTTGTTGACTTTGAGAATGTAATGAATGAACTAAAAGAGAAGGACAAAGCAGCATTTGAATGGCTAGCTGCTAGACCAGCATCTCATTGGTCAAAGAGTCACTTTAGCACTACATGCAAGTCTGATGTCTTATTGAATAACATGTCAGAAAGCTTCAATGCTCTAATACTGAAAGCTAGAAGAAAGCCAATTGTTAGCATGCTGGAAAACATAAGACACATCATAATGAGAAGGATACACACGAGAAGGGATTTGATTAAGGGATATAACAGTGATATGTGTCCAAATATTAACAAGATGCTTGAAGAGATTACAAAGAAGTCCATGGAGTTCATTTCTCATTGGAATGGGTTGGACCAGTTAGAAATAGAAAGGTGCTATGGAACCAGGTTCAAGTTGCATATTGGTGAGAGATCTTATAGCTATAGGAGATGGGTACTTACTGGGATACCATGTGCACATGTTGTGAGTGGTTTGTACCATCTAGGCCACAAACCTGAGCAATATGTGCATGCCTACTACAGGAAGGATACATTTAAGAGGATATATTCACATCTGATGCCAACACTTAATGGAAGTGACATATGGCCTAAAACATCAACTGTTCCATTATTACCACCTATGATATCAAAGCTGCTGGGGAGGCCTAAAATACATGCAAGGAAGAAGGATGAATCTGACCTTAAGAAGGGTGATGGAAATCAAAAGCAAAAACTTAGTAGGAAGGGAGTCATCATGTCTTGTGGTATCTGCAAAAAAACTGACTATAATGCCAGAACCTGTCCTCAAAAACCAAAAATTCAATCTGCAGAAGTCCCTGTTGCAAGGCCCAAAAAAAGAAAGGTTCTGCAAAAGTCATGGGGTAAGAAAAATGCAGGTTCAAGCAGTATGGTGATTGAAGAGAGTCGGCCATCAAGAAGCACAAGGACTCAGATTTCCTCCCCTTCAAGGAACACAAGGAGTGAGCTTTCCTCCCCTTCAAGAAACACAAGAAGTCAAACAAATGCAGAGGCTGTGGTTGCATCCAACATAGTTGACACAAGTAAGAGAAACAAGACACTTGGATTGAAGAGAAAGTTGTCTGTGAGTGTCTCATTCATATTTGAACTTATATTCCTGCATACTTTGATAACAGGGGTATGTTTCTAAGGTCAAGAGAAAGCACAAGGAGCCTGCCACAACATCAGAACCCATTCAGACCAGATCTAGAAAATCGACTGATATATCCCAAGATGGCTTCGTTTTAACACAGACATCATCAGTGCTAAGCAAGCCTTGGGTGCCGGCTGGGAGATCTTTCACACAATCTGTCAAATTCAGTAAACTCCCTCCTAGAAATAGCAAGGGCAAGACAGTTGGCACAGAAGATCAAGATATAGTTTAGACTGTTGGTGGTTTTAGACAGTGTTTTGTCTATGCTTTGTCTATGTTAGGTCCATTTTTTGTCTATGTTAGTTTTGGAATCTGTTTGGACAAGTTACATGGTGGGGACCGTGTGTTTTTTAGACATGTTACTCCTTGTGCTCTGCACATGTTATTCATTGTGCTTTGCACATGTTAGACAAAGCATTTGTGGTCATCAAGTTTTTACTCCTTTGTCTTGAAGCTGCTGTTTTTTTTTTTTTTTTTTTTTTTTTTAACAGAGCTATTTTTCATATTTTCAATGTTGGTATTGAAAGCAGTGCATTTTCTAAGCAACATTACAGGTATCTTCAAACACAATTTCATTACACAATAGATAGAGAATGCATTTCATACATTTCCTAACCACAGAATTCACCATCAATGTGAAAATTTGGAATTCTGTCCATGAACCCAAAAAAACAACCAACTTCCTAACTTCTTAAGAGAGATTACATAATCAGATAGAAGAAGAGACAGTAAAAAACCAAAGCAGCCCACAACCATTTCTCTCTGTTCTTCCGTTTCTCAACCTTAGCTTCCATGTTATTCAGTCGACGGAGGAGACCAGGTATGATTTGCTTTGATCTCGCACACATTTCAGGTCCATCCAAATGAAGTAGTTGCAACCTCCAAGTTGCTACAATTTTCAATCAGCAAGCCCAAATTTAAACTTTTCCCAAAATCAGAAAAATTAAGGTTTGGTAAATTCAAGTATAAAAAACAAACCTTGAATTTCTCACAAGCCGAATACCTGCGTCCTGGGTTTTTATCGGACCAAGACATCTTCATCCCCACCCTTCTCCTGCAGTAACAGAGCTCAGCTTCCATGGTGACCTCAAGCTTCTGCTGCTTCTCTCTCGTGCAAACACCAAACTTGTACTGAGATTTGAAATAGATGGTCAAAAATAACATATTACAACGTTAATTTTTTATTTATCCACGTGTCCAAAATGATATTTTTGCCCTTAATGTACTCACGTGTCACGCGTGTGAAGTGTCTCCGTTGAGAAATTTGGCCGGATAATCAACTTAGGATGCAAACTGAGAGATTTAAAAAGTTCAGGTTGCAACCGCCGACTTTTTTTAGTTCAGGTTGCAAACTTCAAAATTAGTGGTAGTTCAGGATGTTCAAAAGAAAATTCCCTATTTTGAATATACTAGCAACTACAGTTGAGAGCATACGAGGACGAGCCGGCCTTTTTGTTATTTTACTTTTTCTTTTAATTTACTAAATATTTTCAATATGATTTAAGAAAATTTTGTTATTTAAAAAATTAAATTTTATTGTTAATAGGGTTGAATCTTTTATCGGATATAGCACGATCCAATTATGAATGGACTCAAAATCAAAGAATCCGTATTCCAGAAATTTTAGATTCGAATCTGACTATTGAGTTTTCTTAGAGGTTATTTGATATGCAAGATCAGGCCCATCAAGCTGATTTAGTTTTCCATAATATCGTGTTTAATATTACGCTAGCAACTTTGTACATTCGATGCATGTGTAAATAAAAAATAATTATTGTATAAATATAATAATATTAAAAAGTTTTATTAAATATATACTCTATAATTACTTTTAATGTAATCACTAATTTACGATATAAATAAATAAATAAGTAGCATAAGATAATATCATATTAGTAATTATAAAAATTTAAAATATAAGTTTTTTTTCCGAAAAACAGACCAAAAGTACCTAACTAGTACTACAGGCCTCAGAAGCAATTAAAGACTCCATATCTTCGAGAGGGAAATCCCAGCATATGTAATTACAAACAAGATTATGACCAATTTTCGCTAAACGATTGTCGCAACAACTGAAGTGTCTCAAAACATGTTTAACTTTAACCTCCCATGGTTTATGAAAAGATCCTGATTTTCAAGGATAATATTTCCCGAGGGGTGCATGTCAGTATCTGCCTCATTGATAAGCCTAATAATGACCTTCGAATCAACCTCGACCGTAAGCTTTGAAACTCTCCTCTCCCATAGCCCGAACGAAGGCCTAGAAGTTTGGCCACAACGATCGAGATATCTCCCAATCTAGCTGTAAAACCCGTAATCCACTTACCGTACTCATCTCATAGTAACCCTCCCAATGCTGCCGACCGAAGTTCAGTTAACACACTCCCGTCACAATTGAGTTTCAATCATCCCGACGGAGGATGTAGCCAAGTCGGCATGATAAATTTAAAATGTAAGTGAAAAGTGATAAAAATTATAATAAAAAAATATATACAACTGATGAGAAAAAAAGAAAAAGAAAGAGAGAGAAGTTAAGAAGAGAAGTGATGAAACAGAAAAGAGAATTTAATATAAGGTGAAAAAGATAAAGCGGGATGAAATAAATTAGTTTTAGAGTTCAAGAGAACAAATTTGGATCTCTCTCTTAATAGATGGTATAAATCAGGGACGGAACCAGGATTTCATGAAAGGGGGAGGGGCCAAAATTAAAAAATATATACAATTTTTTTAAATAAATATTATTTTATTCGATATATATAAATAAAACAAGTATAATTTAAAATAAGTATAACTTAAAACTTTAACTTATTATTTTGTCGTTGAAATCTCAAGAAAGTAAGTGTTTTGTCATGGATTGCTGAAGTGTCAAGGTGCATTGCTATTATTTTAACGAGGCTTTTCGAAATAAAATTCCAAATTTCTTTTACTCATAGTGCCTATATAAATTAAAAAATTATGGACTGAATTTAACATGATTTAAAATTAAATAATAGACTTTATTAACAAAACAACATATGAAAATAAAAAATCATTTATCTTTACCCTATTTTGATAGTATAGAGATAAAAGATAACTATAGTTAATAAATTAATTATAAATATTATCCACAATTAAAAAAATAAAATTACTATTTAAGATATATTTTTTTAACTAAATAATTTATCTATAATAAAAGAAAAACTAAAATTACTATTTAGATACAATCTTTAAACTAAAAAATCTATCCATAATAAAAACTAAAATTAACATAGTAATCTTAATAATAAATAAAGAAATCTTAATATACAAAATTATTCAAAATTAAACACAGTATATTATCTAAAACTAAACACAGTTATTTTTATTCTATTCTCATAGAGATAAAAATATGATATTTCATTAAAATATAGAACTCTACCGGTATTAAATTATCCAAGATTAAACACGTACTTATCTTTAACTTGGATACAATCTTTTCTCAAAATATTAAACTAATTTACCATTAACAAATTAATCATAAATTTCATCTAAATAATTTATTCATAATAAAATTATAAAAAATAAACCAAATATAAATATAAATTAATATTACCTTTTGGTTTTATTGGATAATTTGGGACCACGAACAACTTCTTTTTTCCATGGAAAGGTGGCTCAAGAATTCCCTCCTCAGCTGCCCCTTGTCACCAACTAGGGTAAGAAAATGAAGATCATCTGAGGCTTTAGTTTGCATTTAATTTCCTTTATTGCTTTCTTAGCTATTATAGTGTAGTTCCCTTTTCTATTTTAGTTAAGTGGAGTTTTGACTCTTGTATGAATCTATTGATCTAGGATGCTTGATTTGGATCTTAATCAATGAATATGAAGTATTTTAAGTATGATCCATCTTGTTCTTGGATTAATTATGTGAATATGAGTGGCTAAATTCTTAGGGCTAAAGGAGATGATGAATAGTGTAGGCTAGGTGTTCGATGAAATGCCCAAGAGACTAGAATTGATTCTTATGTTGGGAAAATGTTCTTTTACTACAAACTTGAGTTTGGCCAACTTAATTTTGATCTTTTAACCACTTGTGAATTGAAAAGTTAACTAGTGGTTGGGTAAGTTTTCCCTAACTATTAATTACCACTTTTAAAGGGATTTAATTTGGGATTAAGCTTTCTAGCAATCAATTGACAATGTCAAACCGATATTAATTGATTACCTCAACCTCGCTTGCTTGATTCGAGTATTGAATTGATGCTCACGAGAGCGACATTGATCTTGCTCGAATACATGTTTTTGACTTTGAGAGGAGCTTAAGCATTCTTTAGCGGTTGGTTAGTGAGAATCATTCTAGTTGACTGGGCATTAATCGTTACTTGACTCGTGCAAGCATCATCCCCTAGCCAACTTAATCCCTTGAACTACTACATTTAGGGCACGTTTACTTCTGCCCATAACGATACTTTAGCAAATTAAAGCACCAGTTTACACTGTTTACTTTATAGGGTTGTGGGCCTGATCTTAAATGCTTGGCCCGTAGGTGGAGTGTGCTATGAGTGGGTAATTTTGGACCCCAAAATTGAAGGTTTTAAATAACCGATCCGCTTTAGCTAACACCAAATTTACTGTACTGATCCAAACTTACATTTAATTACAACCAATTGCCATCATCCTCACCATATTTCCTTCTGGATCGTTCGAACTTTGGAGACGAAAAGATGGGCTCTCACATTTTCCTCCAACAACTAAAATTTCCAGATCTATATTTGAATGCTCATCCCAAATCTTTCTCAACAAGACAACTTTTTTCAAAGCTAAGGTTAGGGTATTCTTTATTTTTTCCATATTCCTCTTTTTAATCGAAATCTTATTTTTTCTCATAGATTTCTTACATATCATTTCTCAAAAGATTCAATTTGAAGAAATTCAAAGGTAATTAGAAAATTTTCCTAAATTCACATTAATAATTAAAAATCCACATATTTTCGACGAATCAAAGTCATAAATTTAGAAAAAATAAATAATTATAGAAGTTGCACATAAATTGGTATAACAGAGGCTATGCAGACCTCCTCTCGGCGCGCAAGTCAAAGAAGACAACCATTTGACTCTGTGAAAGTAATTTGTGAATAGTATGTGGGAGGTGAATGCGTGAAAGGGTTGGAGAAAAACAGAGAGCTCAATTTGGGTGGGTGAGTACTGTGGAGGATGAATATGCCTGCGAATTTAGATTGTGGGGGTTGAGGGACTTTTATGTAATTTTCTCAATTAATATTTGTGATAAAGAAATGAAGTAAACAAACTGCAAAAATAAGTTAAATAAGGCATTTAGTAAAAGTGTAAAGTAAACGACAAATTTTAGTATTTAATCAGCCTAAGATGGTTTATTGGGCCAGAGAGTTCACTGAAACAAAAAGAAAAGTAAACGTCCTCATGTTGTTAACTATGTGCTTATGCTTGTTTAATTGTTAATTTGTTTAATTTGTGCTCTTAGTTAATTGTTCTCTCTTAAATCTTTTTCCGGTCTATAGATTAACGAATACACACGACAATTGACTTTAATTCCTCCTTCCTTGAGGTTCGATTCTTAGTGTACTACATCAACGTAGCTTTCACTTGGACTATTTTAGTAAAATAGGTTGGCTAAATTGAAAACTCGACATATCTTGAGATTCCTTTCCAATTTGACACCTTCCCAAGCCTTGTTATGCCCGGATAAGGTTTAACGAAGATTGGAGTCTCACAAGCCAAAATCAATAGAGTGTTAGGCTTAGATTTAGTTGCCAAATACATTGTGGTGATATAATTTAGACATTCGGCACTACGTAAGAACTAATGTACACACACTCCTTGACATAAGGGTTTTATCACCACATTCTTTTGTAGAAAATACACCCCACACACACACTTAGATCACCCCTGAACTGATCAGTGTCATAAATTTCAAAGTTCTTGAAATTAAATAATGTACATTATCAAACTTTGTATCATAATTTCGAGTTTTTATCAGTTTGAAAAAGCTGCTGCCTCAAAACCCTTCTCATAACTTTATTTGTGGCTGTTCTTGGAAGAGAAGGGAGAGGAACGATTTCAGACACCTGCAAGAGTTGCCTTTTTAGACAAACATGGATCAACAAGTTTGTATAAAGTATATGTAATGACACAAAGCTCATACCTTGAATAGAGGATTCAACTTTTTCTGAAGGGCTGAATTGAAAGATGCAGCTAAATTACCAAACTCCGACAATTGTTTGTCAGGATCCTTGAACACAACAACTATAACCAACCGCTCCGGCCCCCCGCCAGCAGGCGGCACCCCAACTGCTGCCGTCTCAAGGATGGCAGAGTTGACTGAGTTACAGATACGCTCTATCTCAACGGAGCTAACCTGTATGGAGAATGAACAAGTGCCATAAAGAGAATTCCAAGGGATCAAGAATTTACATTTTATTTTATTTATTTTATTTACAGCAGGAAAATAAAAGTCAACCAAAATTCAATTTATACTAAGATTGTGAGCTTGTGAAGAAAAATAAGCATGCAAGCTTGTCTTTCTTCTAGGGTCAGAAAATGGACTACGTATCACTAATGCAATTCCCAAATATGTGTATGATTTCACAGACCTTTATACCACCAAGATTCATAGTATCATCCGCACGACCATGTGCACGGTAGTATCCTCTAGATGTGCGCTCAAAGAAATCTCCGTGTCTTCTAAGAACCTTATGGGAAATTAAAAGGAAAGAAGAAGATACAATGAAGATGAAGAAATAGAATAGTATGACATGATACTAGTGACATAGAAGCAACCAAGCTGAAGCATTCACCTTGCCATTATAAACTGGCATTTGTTTGAAGTATATATCATAATGGTCAGTATTAAGAAGAGTGCTTGAAGCTCCGAACATGAGGGGTCAAAGGGCGAGCTCGCCAATTCCAGGACTGTCTTGTGGCTTCACATGACAAATAAGAATCATAAATTCCATAATTGCCATATGGAGATTATAAAGCCATAATCTTTAGTTATTAAGCCACAAATTCGGCTCTCCCAATCGAGAGTCACTTTTCAGAGTTTCAGGGTTCTCTCTTATTATCTTTTTCGTTTACTCAAGAATAACATGCTATGACATGCAATGGTTTTCTAACTGCTAAATATGAGTTTCCCAAGTTTCACCATCCAAGAAATAGCACCCATTTTCCTAATTTTTTTAATTAACTGTTCCACTTTTAGTACCATGCTGTTCTTTCATCATTTTCTGTCGGCATAGAATCTAATCCGGCCCACCTCCATCTGCAGAAAATATGCTTGTAATTTCCTCAGCTATGCATGTTTGGATATCAATGATAATGAAATTATAGCAATTACAATTAATATGAGGCCTTTACTGTTTGCTTCAAGGTTTAAAATGTGCTTACCAATGGAAACCCATCATCACCAAGAATAAACAGACTGCAGCCCATTGCTGGCGTACTAAAAGCTGCTAAAGATTGAGGCTGCAACAAAGAACCAGTAACAAACCCACCACCAATTTCAGTGCCACCACAATACTCAATCACAGGCTTGTATCGAGCTCTTCCCATCAACCAGAGGTATTCGTCCACACTAGAGGCCTCACCCCGTGGATGCAAAGCAGCTACAGGAGATCAATAACGCATTTAGGATTTGGGGTGTTTTTAGCACAAAGAGATACATAACAGTTTCTAGCAGTGCTTAATTATAGATGATAACAAGTATTCTGAGTATATAACATCAATTCTCTCATCTCCTACAAAGTAGACTTGTTATGCTGGGATCAGGCAATGAAACAGATTGGAATAAAATATCATTAGTTTTTAAACAATTTCATATCATTAATTTTCCTCATACTTCTTTTCTTTTCCTTTTGTTCATCGTGCAACATGCATATGCATATATGTCAAAATCTTGAAGCCTTCACATAACTCATCCATATTTCAGTTTGCAGACTTGCATCTCATCAAATAAATACGTTTTTAAGGATGCAGATGAAACTCATCACACCTCACAACAGAATGAACACCAATAAATCTGTTACAATTGTGCTCTAACTTAAGCCAATATCCAATCTTTGCATACTCCAGTAACTCAAACAACACAATAAATAATTATGAAGGTCAAGGAGGAAATATAATATATATGGTATGCAATACTCCCAACATACCGGATAGTTGACCAATCATAAGTAGCTGTCGTATTTGCACTTTTCCACGCCCTCACAATACTAGGTCTCACACCCAGCATTGTTACTTTAGCATCCTGAAAAATACCAGTCGATTCTAAATCAGCCAAAAAGCCATTTAATTCACATGTCGAGGGTTAGGGCATTTACTGGCACACCTAGACCATTAAGACAAATATCACTAATTTCACCGCATACAGAACAAATTACACCAAAACAATATACGGAAAAGGAACAAAACAGTCCATATCACCTGCACAAACTTCGCAA
Organism: Lantana camara; assembly: GCA_037501455.1. Classification (NCBI taxonomy): domain Eukaryota; kingdom Viridiplantae; phylum Streptophyta; class Magnoliopsida; order Lamiales; family Verbenaceae; genus Lantana; species Lantana camara. The sequence continues at coordinate 93,346,251 of CM074860.1, read as the reverse complement.
AGCCAGAACCAAGGGTCGATCCATTATATAAAGCTATTGAAGCCCCATTTATCAAGGAAGCATAAACAAGCCAAGGACCCATCATCCACCCAAGGTTAGTGGGCCAAGCAATTATATCACCCCTCTGAATGTCCATGTGGCACCAATCATCTGTAGCAGCTTTCAAAGGTGAAGCAGCAGTCCATGGGATTGCCTTTGGCTCCCCTGAGGCATAAAACATCACTTAGAGATGCAGTACTCTCTCACTTTGATCAATTCCAGCATTATTATAACATATTTGTATGGATCAGTACTAACTTTAGAATGCTGCCAGTTGGATTTGATTGATGATACCAGAAGAAGGTTCAATCAGCAAATTTCATTGTACTATAGGAAATAAGAGTTGGCTATAATGCTTGCAATTCAATCATGCATGCAAATCCCAGAATCTATATGTTGAACAAAATTTTCAATCTTTATCTCCTTCGAAGAATTTATTCTCTAGGAACTTCAAGTAGTCGCTATGAATTTCACTGCTGAAATTCTTGACAGTGTGAAAGCCATTATTATCAGGCCCAAGTACTGGCAGGAACAAACTCTTCAGAAACTTAGCCTTCCATGAAATAGCACGGGCCACTTAAAGAGAGCTTCACAATATTTTGCCCCAGCATAGGAAATTGTGCAAAAAGATGTCCTAGTGATGGTATCAAACATCACTAAAAATTTTACCAAGAAAAAATGTTGGTGCCTGCTCTGTTGCATATATACTGGACAAGTTGTCCCTTGTTGTTGGCAACACCAATGTACCAGAAAAGTGACCCAAGAACAATTGAGATAACATGAACCCCTGTATACCTGTAGTTCCTGATGAGAAAAGAATATTTGTGAATGCTTCAGTTGTTTGTTCGACAGGTACAAAGTCAAATTCTCTGCAAGTGAACATTTATACTAGTAAAAGATCTGAAAGCTAGCGGGATTGCACCAGATTCTAAAATGCATACACATAATTAGTGAAACAGAAATTGGCCGAACGGATGCACACTACTCTAAGAGGTAGAAAGCATTCGAATTTCAAGGAGCAGGCAAATGTCTCAAAGAAATTTCCTAGTTAGCCTGATACACAGGAGAAGAAGTTTGATGAATTTGTGCACATTCTATATGTCATATTCCTGTCTAAATAGTGATAGAGAATTTTGCAGTGACATGACTGAATCAGAATTACGATCCAAAGATGTGAACAGTGAAGTTCATACGAGAAGTAAAAAACAAGATTTCGCAATCCCACACTTCGACTTAACTTTGGATTACTCACGATAATCTGAGCTTGCACACTTTTCTCAAATATCTAAAGTAAGATATGACTTCACCAACCAGAGAACAATCGCAGTCATGTTTAATGGATTTCAGGCATTGTGAACATTGTCAGCAAACAAAGAATAGATTCGTGCTGTGGCCCCTCAATATAAAGGAGTTAAGAAATGATAGAAAGAGAGAACTTAAAATGCTTGGCATGCTTACTTGGAACCATTTGCTCTCTCAAGAAAATTCTGCCAGGAAATGTCGTTATCACGTAATTTGATACTGAAAGTGGAGCCTCTGATGGGGATTACAATTGCCATGGGTGACTGAGCCTCAACAACCCTACTGCAGAGTTCAAAGGAATAACACCAATGCATAATAAAAACATTGACAGAGTTCAAAGAGACTGCAGGAAATTTTTTCTTGGCAAGGCCAATTTGTGTGAGTTTAATACAACATGTGCATGAAATGGGGTAGAACAACAGTATGAATACGACAGCTGCAGCCAGCATAAATGTGGTAGAACAACAGTATGAACTGAATTAAGGACTGGAAACTTTTATTCTGATTTGACCTAGATGATACTAGCTGTTTGTTCAGACATTGGAGTAATGCAGTCAGGGTTCAGAATTGAAGTTTGGCTTTCTTAATTACTAATTTCTGTTACTAAGCAGATAAGCTAGATGTGTCGGATGAGTTGAGGAGCATAATTATTCAATTATTTTCATGTTAAATGTCCAATTGCAGCTGCTCCTTCAAAATGTCGGCATCAAAATGATTCCAGAGATTCAATTATAAGATCTGTGCTCGGAAATAAATATATAAAATCCTTTTGTTTCCTGGTTTCAATGAACCTTGCCCAGGCAAGTGGTGGATATTCTTAACTAAGTCTACAAGATGAAAATCATTATGTGAGAAAGTATTTTGAGTTTCCTGCTTCTGTTACTGGAAAAATCAGATCTGACAGGCATGTATGTGTGCAATCCCACACCATCACACAAACTGAAGGATGGGAAGAGAGTTTACCTGTATAAGGGAAGTTTTCGATCACCACGAATAATGAGATCCTGGGAGAAGGTAGAGCTATTGACTAGATTAGACAAAGTGAGTAATAATCAAAGATGCAATACTCAATCAACTAAAGCAAATACATCGAATAATGTTTTGCAGCTAGAAAGCTCTATCTAAAGAGCACCAATATAGCTACCAACTGAAGCACTGGAAATTTCGAAAACTGAACACACTTAAAACAAAATAATAATAACTGAGCAACCATAATAACAACTAACCTTATTCACTATACAATATTCCATTAAGTATCAATTTCATTTGGAAGAGCGCTATATGCAAAAATTCAAAGTACAACTATCCTTCAAGCATTTATGGAGAAATAAAAGAAATTCTAACCTGAGTGAAAATTGCTTTTGCTTTTGATATTTTGAGCCTAGTAGATATTTCAGCTGCCGCAAAACTATCAGCAATGGACACAACTACGTAACCAGCAAGTACAATGGCCAGATAGATCACCACAGAATTAAAGTCCATGGGCATATCTACAGCAATTGCAGAGCCTCTCTCCAATTCCAGGGTTTCTATTGCATGAGCAACAAGCCTTCAAAAAAAATCCAAAACGGAGTTTCATCACCTAACAGTTAAGTTTTCAAACCCTTCGCCAATAATTGGACCATTGCACCATATACAGATGGATTACAAAATCATGCGCCATAAAGGTGATTCTTTGTTTGATAAATAAAAGGAAGACTAAATGATTGGAAACCAGAGTAGAAGAGATAACATTGCAACCAATATGAACGATAAAGCATGCTTTCCAGTGAGAAAAAGTGTTGTGCTCATTCAAAAATGATAAAAATAAAAGTCAAGTGTTGTGTGGTGAACATGAAATCAAAAGTAGCGTAAGAGAAAATTGCCATTAAGTAAAGCTAAAGAAGACACTAGATATAGTTTATAAATTCTAATAATGATCAAGGACAGGAAATCCATACTGATATGCGTCCCAATTTAATGTAAATTGAACATTTCTCCATAAGCAGGAAATAACTAATTATTACATATGCTTAAACAAAAAATGGCATACCTAACTGATGCACGGAGCTCCTTAAAGGTCATCTTATTTACCGGTAAGTCATCATCTCCTTCATTACGCCATATCACAGCAATACCATCAGGAGTTCTCTTAGAACTGAAACTCAGACAATTACTAGCTGAATTTAAAGTTGCGCATGGGAGCCAGTGACCCCCAGGTCGAGTAGGATCCTCACGCAGAATGCACTCAGGAGGAACGGAGAAAGAGAGATTCATTTTGTCAAACAGAGTTCTCCAATAAACCTAAGAAAAAGAATAGCAGAAATTGGAAACCAACTATCAATCACACATCTCTTAGCAATTAAGGGCTCGACCATGATGGTAACAATTTGTTCCAACCTCAGGATTTGAGACAGAAAATTCCTGAAAACTGAGGAAGCTCGAAATAGGATCCACATACTTTGGCCCTAAGAGTTCTTTTCCATGTTCCACTAGTAGCTTGCCAACATTAGTCAAAATCGCATCACCACTGTGTCAAAACACAACTATTACAAACATGTAATAATCTACATTATCAGAAACACAATAATTAACATGGAGTAATAGCTCAACTTTATAAAATTGACACCGTATATCATCATTCCTCCTCCTGTTACTTTAGTGGTCTTAATCATGTCTGGCTTTGCAAGTCTCCTATACAGAATAGATTCAGTTCTAGATTTCTTTAGATGGTAAAATCAGGGCATTACTCTATGCATTACCCAGAGTACTCATAATGGCAATTACAATAGGTGATTTTCTAAAACTAGTGCCTTTTTGCTGCTCTATTGCAATTCTGGTGTACTTTTTCAGTCTATTGCAATTTTGGTGTTATACGCCCTTGGAAACAGCGGAACTGGGAAAAGATTTTTTTTTTATTTAATTTTTCGTATTCCGCCAATTAGAAGAGCGTAACTACTGTTAATTCATGTTTGACCACATATTCAAATATATCATAACGGTCATCCAGTGCGTCAATCCGAAATAAATAAAATATGTTTCCACTAAACAAACAATATGTTTCCGCGACCGCACCCTCGACCCAGGATTTTGCGTAAGAATTTCAGCTCGATAATCTCTATGGTCGAACAACCGAGCTGTATGAACACCACAGTTTTTCAAATTGGTCTCCAATATTTTCCATGCATAATCTGTCCAATGGTGGGCCACTGTTTTGGATTGTAGCCCGATTTTTTGGCGGTCAACAAAATATTGGGCAGTCCGGTTCAATGTAGCTTCCACGATCGGTATAATTGGAAGGCGACGGATATTTCTCAGCACCCCGTTGAAGCATTCAGAAATGTTTGTAGTTGTCATCCCGCACCGCATCCCTTCATCGTGTGAGACCGTCCACATTTCGGGCTGCAAATTGTCAAACCACTTGATTGCATCCTGGTCTTGAACACCAATTTGCCTCATTATTCGATTATATGTTGATTTGTCCAACGCCTCGCCCGCGTGCCAGCATAAATCCTTCAAACCTTGGTCATGAGTTGCCTTGTAAAAATTGGAGCATATGTGTCTGAGGCAGTATCGGTGGCACCCTGACGGCTCATTGAATTCTGGTGTTGATGATACTGCAGATATAATAGCCCTATGGCGGTCAGATACAAGGCAGATTCTTCTATTTGGCACAGAAAAATGTTTTGCCAGGTGAAACAAGAAGAAACGCCATGCTGTCTCTGTTTCATCATCCACCAAGGCATAAGCAAGTGGAAGGATATTTTGGTTGCCATCAATTCCCACGGCCAATAACAATTTGTGTCGATACTTCGTGTACAGATGTGTCCCATCGACACTTATTACTGGACGCATGTGCGGGAAGGCATTTATGCACGGTTTAAATGACCAGAAAACATGTCTGACCATGTATGTGTTTGGTACAGTTGCCTGATAACTTGGATTGTGCATCCACTCCACCACGGAACCTGCGTGCAAATAAACCATAAATCAATCACATTTTTTTAGAATTCGGCAATACGTACAGTTACAATTTTATACTCGTTACCTGGATTCCACTTTTTAATTGCTTCCATGAAACGGGGTAATTTCTGAACTGAAGTATCCCACGTACCAAATTCTATTGCACGTACCTTTTTTAGACCCTACCATGCCTTAGAGTACGAGATATTTATCCCGTAAGTTGTGTGCACTTCTGTTTGGACGTTGTTGACTTCGTATCCGTAGTCAGTTCGAACGAATGGCAGGATCAAACTAGCTACGAAGGCCGCGCATAGATTAGCATGATCATCTGTTTGCTGAATTGGTAGACAATAATGTGCTGGAGATAGCTTGGTTATTTTCCAGTACCCTTTACCTCCCTTTACGCTTGCTCGCAATTTCCACGGGCAATTTTGATCCATGCATGCAATATTCCATGTCTTCGGCCTACTCTCGATCACAGTGTACTCCCGCTTGCTCCATCTTATGTGGTGATCCTTTGCCGCGGCAATGACGTGCGCTTTATCTTTAAATGTCATCCCAACTGTTAGCACTCCAGTACTTCTGTCGTACACCATGCCGGCAAGGTTCGTCGGGACATCTATGGAATTTGGAGGAACCTCCAGAAACATATTTAATAGATATGGGTTGACAGTTCTGAGGATGCCAGTAGTTCCTACCTGGTTTGTGTCGATGTTGTTGTAGTAAGGCATGTCGGGCTCGTCTGCAATATTAGGCGACGAAGGGTGCGATAGTCTGCTATGCATCCTACGTATGAAATCTTCCTCGGCCTCATTAATCTCTCCATCAGCACTGTCTTCCGAAGGATCCGTTTCATCATCGTTGTGCAGTTCACCTTCCGAATTTACTAATTCTTCGTCCCCACAAGAATTAGCAAGTGGATCTGCCCAATTTGTGTCGGGGGACCGTGTTCGCCCAGGCTCGACAAACTGCTCTTCGTTGGTTGAGTCAAATACGTTGAAGTTGCTAGTTGATGGGGTATCTGCATGCGTATAATTGAATGGGGGTGCCGCCTGATATTGTGTATCATGCTCGAGGTTCGGTTCGAACGGGACATTCAAGTTGATATGTTGGGATCCAGAAGCAACTGAATGATCGTTAATGCAGATTGTATTAAGACCTTGGGTTATTTCTGTTGCGACCGACAACTCTTCTTGAGATAGCATGGACACGTAATTGCACATCTCGCTTCCATATTCGAACTGAATGAAGATTGGGACACACTCCAACCTCCTCGATGGGTCAGTAAAGTAACCTAACTCAGTATCATTTGATATTTGCACAAGTTTCTCCATGGGAGGGTCGCGTGAAATCAAACAAGAAGCTGAAATTTTGATGTTGTACAATTCATGGTGGAGGCGAAGATAAACGAACAGTTGATTTACAAAATCTAAATATGACGAATTTCTTGGTAAACTTATCACCCCAAATGGTCCAACATCGCAATGGATTTGATAATTGAACTCCGTAACTCTACCTCCGTGGTGGACAAGAAACCCTATCGTATTCATTTGGACCCAACTGACAATTGAAATTGTTTTTGGGTAGGGATGGCTAGGTACACGAAATTATATTTGCTGTAAGGGTTGAACTTAAAATGAAGCAGTGGTGGAGATCGGAAAATGCTAGTCCTGGTAATTGCAATCGAGAATGGTTCCTGCATGCATCTCTTATATGAAAATTCTATGCACACTATTGTAGATATTTTAGGAATGCTGTACTGCATGTGAAACGAAAAGGACCCTGAGATAGAGTTTCATCTGTGTTTCATTCAATGAATGAGTAACGTGCAGACATAAGGTCAGTCACTAGTGGATTGATGCAGCACAGTTTGCAACCCATAAAGAGGCCGTAGGAGTGTGGCCCCAGATTCATCAATTGACACGGCAAAAGTAGATACAAATAGTAATTCCGCTGTTGGGAAAAGCGGAATCCACTAGATTACGCTATCCACAGAAGCGGAACTTACAGAAATCTGCTTTCTCCATATCCTTTTCACTGTTTAGGAGGTTTAGCTACTGCTTGCGGGAAACTATTCGTTCATTTCTACCAACTAGGTGGCTAGCCATTGACAGAGTAGTGTACTGTGGTACTGCATGCGGGAAACTATCCGCTCATATCCACCCACCAATTTTAAAGCTGACTTGGTGGATGCCCACAATCTTCTAGCTTAATCAATATTCACCTACCATTCAGGCACGAGACTTGCTGGTTGGTGTTAGGTGATCCGCATATATTGTACGTTGTTCGGTAGGTTCGAATCAAACTTCAAATCCCAAACTACCACCTGTAGTTAATATATATATTCAAAAAATGATGCTAGTATATGTACAACCACCGATCTAAATTGGTGTTTTTATCTTTGATTGTCGGAATGGATGATTTTGTCGCACCGAAGGGCTTTTACTCGCCCGGCGATATTTTCCGTGCTATGGGTCGTGCTTGGCGAATCAACGAGGATTGGTTTTATAGTTTAAATCCTAATGAAAGATATTCGCCGAGTTACGTCGCAACCATGGATGATGAATGGCATGAACGTGTATCGGAACAGAACTGCTACGTACAAAATTTGTCCGAGTACGGAGTACCGCCTCCAAAGCGAAAAGCGGTGCATATGCCGCGTACCACGAATGAGGAAAAAACACTGGCTCTTAATCGGATCAGAGAGGAGAATAATCGTATGTACATTCGCATAAGTCGGACTGACCTTCTTGTTCATGCCCGTGCCTATGAAGATGAAAACATGTACGACGATGCATGTCAAATGTTTGCACTTGCTGAAAGTCATGATAATTGTTCCGATATTGAGATGTCTGATGAAGAAAGTGAGGGCTCGGATGGCCCTACCGAGTAAGGTTGGCCGTTTGTATTGAATTTATGGTGTTATATTTATTATTTCGCTTCACAATTAAAAATCCCAATGTTGAAATGTACCGTGGAAAACTGTATTGTACGAGATATTAAAGTTTTACCCTATGTTATTCGGATTTATTATTCTAATTTTTTTTTTTTTTATTATTGGTTTTTCTGGACAACAGTAATTTCGCCTTTGGGATATGCGGAATTGCACAGTGATTCCGCCGTTACCAATAGCGTAACTTTGACGAAATTGACTGTATATAATTAGGGCACGAGTTACATGATAGTTGAGGCAGAAAACGCTCTGCAATTGTCACAATAAAATGGACAGATATCATGAGCGCCGGTTTGTATGGTTTCTACAGGAGCGCAATGATAATTACGTCAATTGTCGGAACAGTGACCCGTGCGAGTACTTTTGCGGGCTGCGAAGAGAATGGCAATACAGGGTCATTGAAGCGGAGGGATTGGTGAACGACTTACGAGCTCTGAACGTGAAAATCCCACGGAGGCGATCACTTGAAATGCCAAGAGACAATCCTGATAATTGCAGGCGTGCTGTTGATCGTATTCGCATGGAGAACAACCGCATGATTGCACGCCGTTATCGTTACCATATGATGGAGTTGGCGGAAGAGATGGCATATGCTCGAGGGAAACGTCTAACTCGGCGGGAGAAACTGAATGTAATAAGCCACCCAGGTTATAAGTCGGACTACTCTATGTCCGATGAGGAATGACCTAAATGGTATACGGTTAATTTCATTGTTGGTCCTTGTATTTCAACTTGCACCCATTTAATAAACCATCTACATTTGGTATGTTATTATTGGATTTCATTGAATTCCATTTTTATTACGCAAGATGTCGTGCATGGAATTTATAATCAACAAATCGTGGGGTATTGCGCACTCTCTGATTACGGAACTGGGAAAAAAAATTTAAGAATAGTTCCGCCTCTAGCAATGGCGGAACTTCTATAAATTTCCAGAAAAAAAATAATAAATTTCATGAGAAATGCTACATCAACCGTGAAGGAGGCTGCCATCAATCCATTGCAACTGGATTCATGGAAACTGTATCTGCAAGACCAATCACAGGAACTTGACAACGTTATAAAACCAAATCATTCCACTAATCAAGATTAAGTTAAAAGTAGTAAAACAACCATTAATACTGCAGCCTAACCAAAATACATATCATTCCCCATAATTTTCCCAAAAAGAGGCCGTTCTATACTAAACTAATTACCTATCCTTCCCCAAAATACATATCAGTCCCCAGAAATGCCCTTACAAACTAATCACAACTTAATGTTGCTCTTTGCCATCAGTTGTAACACCATATCAAGAACAAAAATTCCTACCGGTGTTTTTTATTGCATGAGTTGCGGCCGCAGTTGGGGGGACGCCTATCACGGAACGGCTGGACCCTTCGTATAACCGGCTCTTCATTGGCTTCAGCAGCTCCTGCCACGTGCAACTCACGTGCAGCCTCCGGTTCATCTTGTGCATGGCGTTGCTCATGCACGAACGGTGTCAGTGCAAGCGCTAATGTCTCAGTTTGTTCTTCCAACGCCACTCCCATTTCTTGAGAATCCGGGACACTTTGATCATAATAATGTGGTGTCAGCTCATGTACACCAAATGCATTCGTCAAGTCGTCCGCCGATTGATATGGCTCTGGAGTACAAGTCGCAGGCCCGGCACCGAACTCGGCTGTCCCTTCATCAAATTCAGGCGCGTTACTTGATTCCCCAACTGCGTCTGAGTTGCGTAATGGTGCAGAATTTGGGCCAGCATTCGCAAAATTTGGCGATCCAAATTGATGCATATCAGGCTGATGCGTATCACCCGAATTTTGTTGCTCAGCAGCTGCAGGTGCGGGACCACGGCGGCGTCGCTGACGTGGTAGTTCGTCAACAAACTGCGCTCTACGCCTGGCTTGAGTTGGCTGTGTCGGCATCTGAGATGGATCTTCACCCAATCCTATGGACATTCGAGCCATATCTTGCAGGAGTTTGTTGTGTCTAATTACCTCCTCACGAAAGACCTGAAAACGCGCAGCATCGCTGTAATCGGAAATATTCGTTGCAATCTGAATCATGGCTGTTGCACTTTCATCCTGCAAATAACAAATATATCATATCATGTCAATGCAATATTTGTGGAGAAAGTAACTAATCAAAGCACAGACAATATAAACAACTGGCTGACCAAGCATCAGCCACCTGTCTCCGGCCACTCATTATGACAATTTAAAAACCATTTAATAAAAAAACTGCCCTCATTCGACTTTTAATAGCATTTAAAAACCAGTCCTTAAACAAAATAATTTCACTAACCACATTCCAAGCAAACTTCACATCCGGCGGGTGATAACCATCCAAATTTTGCAATTCATCAATGTCGAAATTTACGCTAAAACCGGAGCCAGGAGATATAGGTGATATCCATCTACGTGTGATCCTCAAAAACCACTCTATATAATCTTCAGTCATCCCGATTCCAACGCCATTAGGAAAATTGTATACGTGCTCCTCTTTGTTATCCCAAAATTGTACAAAAATTGAATGATATTCGGTCCACGACCGACCAGTCTTTCCCTGCCTTCTTGTGTCGTGCAAGAAATCCTGAATCTGCTGATCAACGTCAAGGGGTATGCCTTGTATGTAGCCAAACTGTCGGGCAACTCGATCTGGGTAATGCCACTCCACCGTTGCCCAGTTTATTAGGGGAACTCTCGCCCTCCACAACTCGCGGCCTATGTACAGAGGGAGCTCCACATACTCAACCTGCTGATCATCATACGGCCTCCAAACAAACTGCACGTCATTAAAAAATTTCGTTATCGATTAACTATAACAAAATACATAAGGTATATTGTACATGTAAGCTTAGTACTCACTTGATTTGGTGTCAAACGGTCCAGAACTTGTCTGAACATCCTGACATTGTGGGCCACTGTTTTCACCCAGCTGTTGTAATGCACCCAACTGCGAATACACCGTAACATAATTTAGCTTTGAACGATAAAGAAGCATGGAATTATAATCGAAGCATATCATCTCTAAAATCTTTGGAATTATATCAGGACAACAGCTTTTTACTCCAATAAGTACCACTTAGCACTGTCAGTTATAGTTGGAAATGATCACAAATTTTGGAGATATGAAACATAATACTTTTGTACAACAAAAAAAAAAATTAATCTGATCCACCAAATAATGTATGCCTCAACCGAATTCTTTGTAACTGACTTCATTTCTCTCGGTAATTACAACAGCAGCATACATCCGGGAGACAGAGACCTCCCCTACGAATAATGAAACAATAAGGCATTACTTTACTCAAATTTTACTTTCCACTAAAGCTGGTACTCATGCACATCTTCTTCCTATCAGCTTTTTTATAATCTACAGTAGTCACGGTATATATCAAGATATGTCATACTTCCCCTCAATTCTCGGAAATTACAGAAACTTCCCCTGGGATGTCATGTCTAATAACTGTCTTCTTCTCACCTGCTGTTGTAGTCAATAACTTAGCAATAACAATTGTACAAGCTCACCATGGATCTTTGCCGTAGTTACATAAGCTTCAGCATAAAAATTTCAAAATTACACAAACCTCCCCTACTGAACTGTTGTCTGATTTACTAGAAACTTATATTTCTTCATTCAAGAACTATAAAATTATGAACTTACTGTGCTCCGTACGGTGCAGGGTGCAGATCTACCCCAAGTATAGGCATTGGCCCCACATCGATTTTATCAAACACCCAGGACGGAGCAAGTGGCGTAATCCTCGACAAGGCCCATACCTACAGCACGTCTGGTTAGAATTTCTAATAAAACATCAAAAACATCATTTAAGATAAGTACATTTAATAAGACAGACCTGCAGGAGTTGTAAGGCGCCACCAATGTTGTGACTGGATCTTCTTGCGGCATAGCACAACTCCCGATATAACTGAGCAAGTAGTGCGTTCCCCCAGCTATAACTAGCAACCTCAGCAACGACTGCCCGTACATCCTCAACCCATTCTTCACAGTCGGCAGGTGGTGGTCTGTAGCCGAGATTCATTAGGTAGATCAAAGATATTAGGTTCCCACTACTGTCAGGCCACATTACAGAACCCATCAACAACATAATTGCGCAACGGGCCCAAACAAGGATTTCCCGATCAGAACTCACATCGCCAATTGGATTGTTGACCATGTAACTTCGGATATCAGTTAGCTTTACAGCCCATCCCTTCAGATTACTTGGTCTGAAACCTAACATCCGCGCACAAGCCTCTCCCCAATCAATTGTATCCAAGTCCGCACCACTAACCGCACGCCCTCGTATTGGAAGGCCCCACAGGATGGCCACATCTTCCAGCGTTACAGTAGCTTCACCCACCGGCAAATGGAAGGTATGAGTCTCAGGCCTCCACCTCTCAACCAACGCGGTTATCAAGTGTCGATCGACATCCATTTCGGCTGCTCTATACATTCCGTAGAAACCCATATCGTAGAGAAACATAATGACTCGAGGATGTATTTGCAAAAGAAAACGACTCGAATCTTGTGCATAAAATCCTGTCCTGTGGTGGCGACAAACCAAAGTACCATCAATTCCACCATACTTCCCATCGATAACATTTCTGCTCCTATGATTTTGTTGCTGATAAAGGACACTTCCGTCTAACGGACCGTATGTATCTTCCATTGCAATGCCCTGCATAACCACAAAAATAGTAGATATGTCATACAAACAAACTGTAATGCCTGTATTAATTCAGGTATATGCCCAACAAAAATTAGTTAAGGAATTTAAACACATCTTCAAATAGAAAGCAAACAAAGTCATCCATCACTACAGAGAAAAAAAGTTTCCGTTGTTATCGAAAATGGGAAGTCTGTGTCATCCTTTTGTCACCAAACTCATAACTTCTCTTGAGGAAATCATTTGCTACTGAATAGGGGGTGTCTGTGTAATTACGGAATGCAAATATTTCAGAGATTATGCTATTTCTACTATAACACAGAAACTCCGGCTGAATTTTCTTTGCAAATGGAACTGTATATATGCATATTTCACATGAGATTATGCTATATTTGACATGTCCTGTGAAAGATCGTTGAAAGCTAAAATCACACTGTTTGCATGCTATTCAAGGCTAAACTGAGGGGATAAAGGGGGTTTTTTTTGGTAGTTACGCAGAGTGATTTATTCAGAGAATTAAACTGCACTATTTGTAATATAACACAAATACTCCACCTAAATTATCTTCAAATATGGAACTGTAAGTATGCATGGTTGACATGTTATTATGACATACATGAAAATTTGTGGAGAAAATGGTTTAAAGAAATAATCAAACTGATTGAATGCTATCTCAACGCTAAAAGAATGGGATCAAAGGGGGTCTATGTGTAATTATGCAGCGCAAATTATTCAGATTTTCAAACTGAACTATTTGTAATATAACACATATAGTCCAGCTAAAATTTTTTCATATAAGGAACCGTAACTATGCATACTTCACATGTTATTATGCCATATTTCAGAATATAAGTAAACATGTTGATTCTCTCATGGTTCTGTAAATGGAAAAAGATGTTTGACATTGGACATAGGCAAGGCACCTCACTGGGGCTTTTAATTATTTACAATTTCAGAAGTTCCAAATGCAATGCAACTCTTGCCTGTTGCCTGTTCTAAAAGGTTCATGTTAGTAACCTCTTCAGTTTTGCAGCTACTCTAATCAGTAATGCAAAACCTTACTTCATCTGGGCAGGATAAATGATGACAGATGCAATTTCACACATATAACATATCTCACATCGTAATATATAGAACAAGCTCAACTGATGTAATTCCACAGCGACAAAAAGATTAATGATGACATAATTATGCTCCCCCATGAAATTTTCTGTATTAAAACAATTGCAAGACCCTTCTTATTTCAAATCAGTTTAATAATCATTGCTATATCCATCTACAATACCCAATGCTGTTCTGACAGAGTATAATTATAATTACAGTAGTCTAAAAAGGTCAGAATTTCAGTGTTCTACAAGGGAAAAATTACTTATTTGGAAAAATCTTACACTTACTATTACAATATTGTAAAGGGGTTACATTTTCAGATAACTAAACTATCAGCCACAGGCTTTGCAGCTTATACCTACTGAGTGGTTCATTCAATGTGAAACTTTAGATGAATTGGTTGCCTCAACCATCCTTCAAAGCAATTTCACAAGTTTATTAAATCTGCAATTTTATATCAACCTTCGCTACCAGTCCTCCAATATATGGTTAAAGGCATCATAGCGTAATCAACCTAAAAATGGCTAACTATTTTTCCCCTAGTGCTCGAACAAAGTTTTGATTAAAAACTATTAACTAAAACAAAAAAATAAGTCTTCAAAGGATTTGATTCGGACTTCACCTACATAAATTATTAACTAAAATTAGCTAATAGTTTCTCTCTATTGGTCAAAAAAAGTTCTGATTGAAGATGGTGGGCCTGAATTTATAATTCTACGACAAACCAATTAGGGGTAACAAATGGTGGCTCCCCTTTACACATATAATTGCACATTGACTTGGCAAAGTGACAATAAACAATGGTTGGGCTGGCTTCGGGACCTATTCATTTCGAGATAATGGGGACCATGAAAGGGACTTTTCCCTTAACATACAAAGCGACAGGGAATTTTTGGTGAAAGGGATTTCGGGCAAAAAAAAATTGACAAGTCCTCAACCTACTTTTGATAAAGTCCTATAAATTATTGCACAAACATAACAACATGATCACTCCCACATAGATATATCCACATTGTTTCCACTAATGTCAACTAGATTACAACCCTATGCAGAAAGCCTAGTTAAACCAACCAGAACTGAACCCTACGCACTATTCCAGGCCATGAAAGTGAGCTGAAGAGTAAATATGTTACCTCAATCTCCTACTCAGTAACCAAACGTCAGTGGGCAGAGTTAAAGGGATGAGTCTTCCACCAACAAACAGGCAACCAACGCATGCAATGCTTTACTTCATCGAGGATGAACCGGCGAATAGTGACCCTACAGCACCGATCGGCCGGCGTTCTGGTAATCTTCGGCTCTAACGGGCAGCAATCGCCTGTCCTTCGGTCTTGCGGCAGTAAATACGAAAAGGGAGTAAAAGGTGAAAATGAGGAAGAAATTGGAATAAGGGTTTGGTAAATTGCAGGCTTACCAGTTCCGCCTTTCCGAGAGGCGTAATCACTGTGCACTAAAAAAATTGCATACATTACAATAATGGGGGGCCGCACGGATTATCCCCAGAGATTGGGGAATATCTCGCGCAATTTTGGATTGTGAAAATCTCACAAATTCCGCACCCTTAAACGGCGGAATTACTGTTCCAGTTCCACATCAGCCCGGTCAAAGCATCCACGTGGCCAGACGGGTCAAACATGAATTAACAGTAGTTACGCTCTTCTAATTGGCGGAATACGAAAAATTAAATTAAAAAAAAAATCTTTTCCCAATTCCGTTGTTTCCAAGGGCGTATAACACCAAAATTGCAATAGACTGAAAAAGTACACCAGAATTGCAATAGAGCAGCAAAAAGGCACTAGTTTTAGAAAATCACCATTACAATGACTTTCAAGAAAATTGATCTCCCATTTCCTAAAACACTCTTTACTTCCCATACTCAAAAAGTCAACAACTCTAAGGATGTCATATTTTTCCAGTTCCAATACTTGATTTAAATGACCCCCCACATTTGCCTACTTTTTCTCCAACACCTCTTCCACAAAAATCCTTCCAACCAAACAGCTAGCTGGTTAACAATTAACAAGTCTTTCCCAAAACACCTTCATTAGTACCCACAACAGTCACCCTTTATTGTCCCATCCCAGATGCAACACCTTACCCAGAATCCAAACACACTAACCACTTCAACCACATCTCCCTCATGCATGCAGATACTAGTGCAAATCACCACCCTAATGTCAGGGCACGCGTGAACTTAAACAGATATTCAAAAGAAGTATCAAAAATACATACGGGTCGGGTACCCAAGCAGGCGGGTCGGGCCCAAAATCTCTGTAACCACCATAGTACATCATTTGATGGAAAGAAAATGGGAGCTCCGGAGAAAGAAGCTGCTTAGATATTCTCCACCACGTTTCCGGAGTTCCGGCACCGCAATCCTCGATAACTCCGGCGAGCTGGCGGTGGAGCTCAACCGCGTCCTCATCACGCCCGACGCCGCTATCTCGGCGGCGGTGATACAGTCGAGGGACTTGTAATTCTCATTGTCCATTTCCAAAACCTCGTTCGATTGCCCTTAGCATCAATTTGTGTAATGAAGAGAGTGTTTAATTCATCGTATGTATTAAGTGCAATTTGCGACGAAAAAAAGGGTAGATTTGATGATTGACAATGTTGATTGGTGAATCACGCAGAGCAGACCTCGTGTCTTGTACGGATTGAATTAATTTTGGTATTTATCTGTTCTTTTTTAATTTATTTTTCTATTTTCAGCACCAATCAACGATATTATGAAGTCAACAGGGTTGAATGTTGATTCAAGTTCATTCTCGAAGATAACATCTCGGATTCGAATTTCATTTGAGTATAAGTATCTTAAAAAAAAAAAAAAAGAGATTTTTTTTTAAATAATATTTTTTTATTCGAATTTAATAAAATAGTGCTATTTTGGGAGATTTTAAGATTTTACCACAAGTCATGGAAGATCTCCACGATTTCTATTATTTTATTATTATTTTTAACAGAGTCGTGGAGATATCCTACAATTTTAATTCTTTTTATTATTTTAATTAGAGTCGTGGAGATCTCCCACGACTTCAATTCTTTTTATTATTTTTTAATAGAGTCGTGGATTAGACAAATAACTCCAATTATCTTTTCTTTATTTAATGTGGAGTCGTTATCTTGTTCACAACTCCTTTTCAATTTTTTTTATTTAAAAAGTTTTATATTTAGATTTATTTTATTTTATATTTATATTTATCAATTAATCTTTTGATTTTTAAAAAAATGGATAATGTTTAAAAACTCCCAATGGGTTGAAAAAATTTTAGTTTGCTCCCCAGGTCCAAAAAAAATTTAGTTCACTCCCCAATTGAGATGCATAATTTGAGTTTGCTCCCCAATTTTGGGGGCAGATACCACATATGGTGAAAAATATACACCATATGACGATTTAGGTACACGATTCTTGAGTTTAATTAAATTCAAAGTTCCCCAATTTGTTATAAGTGCCCAAGGAAAGAGGGCCTTCCTTCCTTGAGTTTGCTCCCCAATTTTGAGGGCGACGCTCGTTATAAGCGCCCAAGGAAGGAAGGCCCTGTGCTCTTGAAGAAGAGCCCATCCACCCGTAACTTTGTTATGGGGATTGTGAGCAAGCTGCAATTCTCCGGGGACCACGACAAGTTGAACGAGCAGGATGCTATCCGGGTTTCGGACGACGCCTACCACGCCCTCATAACGATCAGTGCTTGATTTTCCCCAAAGAACCTCTACCCTCGAGTTAAATTCGCAATAACTTCCATTTTCGCTGGCTTTTTAGGAGGTACTCCCCGGGCTGAAGAACTTGCAGAAGCGAACAAAGGTCTATTCCGAGCATAAGGCCAAGTACAAGAAGATGATGCGCATCTCTGATCCCGGTCAGCTGCAAGAGGACTACAACAACGTCTCCGCGGAGCTTACAGCCCACAAGCTTGATCATGAACGGGCCAAGAAAGCGCTGAAGGACCAGGAGGATGTCTATCTGTTGCTGGACGAGCGCCACGGAAAACTGAAGGAGGAGCGCAACCAGTTGAAGGCTGACAATGAGGAGCTTGACAAACACTTGACCGAGCGTAATCAGCAGTTCGAGGCAACAAGGAAAGAGCTGACTTGCAGGGGCAAGTTAAGGGCCTGGAGTCAAGGGTTGCTTGGGAAGCGGTCGTCAGATTTGTGCGCTCCAAGGCATTTGGCTTCGCCTCGAACCTGCACTGCCTAGACAACGCTCGCCGCTTCTTCTGGAAATCCGTTGGCCAATTGATCAAGCTGGGCTTGGTGCCTCCCTCTACCCGTTCGGACGAGCGCTTGAGGATGGACTTGGACGAGAACTTGGAGCCCATGGTCGCCGATAGAGATCCAACTGAGGACTTCACAGAACCGGAGTACAATGATTTGGTCATTATGCTTCAAAACAAATACATGGCAGCCAACCCGATCGATCTCGAACCTTTAGCAATTGATGAGGGTACGCATACGAACCCTCAGTCATGATGACGCTCAAGCCTTCGATGCTCAAGTCCTTGCTCCTGTCCCCCTATCTACTGGCCCTCTGGAGCCTGAGAATGAAACCCACTGAATATTTTTCTCTATTTAATTCGAATCTGTAACCAACTCTCCATTTCCAATGTAATTTTTATTTTCGCACTTGTAATTTTCCATTTGAGTCAATGAAATTCCATTTTCCTTCCTACTGCACTATGATGCCCTAAGCGTTTGATGTTGGTTTCTACTTGAAGTTTTGCAAATTAGAATGTATTGGCGCTAGGGTGTATCTCATGAGGGATATCCTGGCCACATTCTCCTTAAGGCCCAAACTTGAACTTAGGAATCCGCTTGGGGATTTGCCTAAGTGTTCGCCTTTAATGGAAGTTAGCACAAGTGTTGAATAATAAAGAGCGTAACGGTGGTATCACCCAGGGCTTAGAAATCAACAGGAGGGTTCGCCAAGTGCATGTTTCGGTCCAGAACTAATCTAAATGTTGTAAAATAACGAACATGTAGCTAGGGTTTAAACTTGAACTTAGAAAACCAATGTAGGGGTTAGCTAAGTGTTTACCCTTTACGAGCGTACATGTATTCTGCGAGATGAGGATCTCTAAAGGGGCCCACAAGCGTGAACTGGGGTAGTCAGCATCCGGTTGGCACAGTGGGGCGTGTACTATCTTGGGTTTTGATCCATCCATTTAAGAAGGGTTTCGTTGCTTAAAACCATCAAGCGGTTTAGTGTGGAGCACCCTTAATTCACAGTTAGCGTTGATGCATAGTAGGGGTATGCTCGTTTAAGAGAGTCCCGCATGAGAATGGATACCAAGCCGTTCGACATGGAGTACCCTCAACACGGAGTTAGCGTTGGTAGGATTGATGATGCAATTTAATCAAGAATTAAACCAAGTATACACAAGATACTTACTGACGTTTTGTATTCCCTTCAAAGGATGTATTTGTCAAAAGAAGATACAGTGTGCCCCGAGTGGGGATTTACAAGCTTTGCCTCAAACATAGAATCTTCTCAGATTGCAGGCATTCCACGGTCGAGGGAGACGCTGGCCTTGCAAAGTTTCCAGCATGTAGGTGTTGTTCGCTCATACCTGGGTGACCTTGAAGGGGCCTTTCCAGTTGGGGTCTAGCTTTCCCACATGTCTGGATCTTTCAACTTTTTTGAGGACCAGGTCCCTCAATTGGAAGGTTCGCTCTTTGACGCGCTTGTTGTACTGGTGGGCCACTGATGATTTGTATTTGTGCATCCGGGCCCAAGCAGCGTTTCTCTTCTCATCCAGCAGGTCCAATTCGAGCGCCCGGTTACTCTCGTTGTCGGCAGGCTCGAAGTAAGCTACGCGTACGGATTCTTGAGCAATCTCCGCAGGTATCATGGCCTCGGAGTCATAAACGAGGGAGTGTGGAGTCTCGCCTGTTGTCGCTTGTGGGGTGGTGCGATATGCCCAGAGGGTCCCTTGGAGCTCTTCAGCCCACTCACCCTTTTTACTCTCGAGCATCGTCTTGAGATGTTGGAGTATGGTCCTGTTTGTAACCTCAGCTTGGCCGTTGGCCTGAGGGTGGCCCACGGAAGTGAAGCGTTGCTCAATACCAAGTTCATAACACCACTCCCAAGTGTTAGCAGCGATGAACTGAGATCCATTGTCTGAGATTAGCACCCTCGGGATGCCGTCTCTGCAGATGATATTCTTCCAGATGAAATCTCTCATCGCTTTAAACGTTATTTTCACGACCGCTTTGGCCTCAGCCCATTTAGTAAAGTAATCCACTGCGAGGATCACAAATTTCTTCTGTCTAACCGCCATTGGTAGGGGTCCCACTATGTCAATACCCCATTGGTCAAAGGGCCACAAAACTTCAATGGGGACCATTTGGGCCGCCAGCAGTTGGGGAACGTTGGAGTGAAATTGACACTTAGGGCATTTTTTGGAGTAATTGATGGCGTCCTGTAACACCGAGGGCCAGTAGAATCCGCCCCTTAGCACTTTCTTAGCTAGAATCCGTCCGCCAGAGTGATTTCCGCAACTTCCACTATGCACATGTCCGAGCACCTCCTTAGCCTGTGAGGGCCTCAAGCATCTCAAGGGTGGGCCTTGAAAGGACCGCTTGAAGAGTCTGCCCTCGCTATCAAGTGAGAAATGAGGGCTTTACTCCTGATCTTTCGCGCTTCCACTTTGTTAGATGGATATGTCCCATCTCTCAAGAATCTGACAATGTCATCCAACCAGCAAGGCTCGGATGGGTCAATCATACTTACTTTTTTCCAGGGTTTCTCTTTACTTGTCAAAGGCTCTTCCGTTCTGAGGAATGTAACTGAACGCTCGCAGGTGCCCTCCAGAGCAGATGCAAATTTAGAGAGGGCATCCGCACGCTCGTTTTCCGCTTGTGGGACCTGCAGTAAGTGAAACTCCTTAAACTTGGCGATTACTTCCTTAGCCTTCGCTAGATATTGCATCATGGTGGTATATCGAGCCTCATAAGTGCCATGAACCTGACTAGCAATTAGTTGAGAGTCAACATAAACAGTGACCCGAGAGGCTCCATTCTGAATGGCAATTCTGAGTCCTTGGATGAGGGCCTCATACTCAGCCTCATTGTTGGTGAATTGAAAAGCTAGTTTGATCGCGTAGTCAATTTCAATTACTCGAGGGTCTCTGAGGGTCACCCCAGCTCCCCCCCTTGTGAGGTTAAGGAACCATCTGTGTGTAAAAGCCAGAGACCGTCATCTAGCGAGGGTATGGGTTCCAACCCGAATCTTTCAACTAAGAGATCCGCCACTGCCTGAGCCTGAATGGCTGTTCTAGGCTCGAAGTTGATATCAAATTGGCTGAGCTCTATGGACCACTTGATTAGTCTACCTGAGACGTCCGGTTTTGAGAGTACTTGCTTGAGTGGCTGATCTGTAAGCACAACGATGGAATGAGCTTGAAAATAAGGCCTCAACCTCCTAGACGCGTTGACGATGGCGAAAGCGAACTTCTCTATCTCCATGTATCTCTTTTCCGCTCCTTGCAAAGTTTTGCTCAAATAATATACTGGCAAATGTTTACGCTCACGAACAGCGACAAGGACTGCGCTCGTGGCCTCTAAAGAAATAGAGATATAAACAAACAGATTCTCTCCGGGGACCAACTTCGTTAATAAGAGCGCACATGATAGGTACTGCTTTATATCCTGTAGTGCCTTCTCACATACCTCGGTCCAGGTAAAGTTGCGAGCGTTACGCAGAATTTTAAAGAAGGGCAAGTTTCTGTCCGCCGAGCGGGAAATGAACCTGTTCAAGGAGATGATTTTGCCCACCAATACTTGGACCTCCCTAACATTCCGAGGAGAAGAAATGTCAATGATCGCTTTGATTTTTTCCGGGTTGGCCTCAATGCCTCTTTGGCTGACCACGTACCCCAAAAATTTTCCCCCTCGAACTCCAAATGTGCACTTCGAGGGATTTAGCTTCATACCGTAATGGCGTAAAATGTCAAAGGCTCGCTTGAGGTCGCCCAAGTGGGAGTGTTGGCGCTCGCTCTTGACAATCATGTCATCCACGTAAACCTCCATGGATTTTTCGATTTCGAGCTCAAACATCCTGTTGACGAGACGTTGATAAGTGACTCCTACATTCTTAAGCCCAAATGGCATAACCAGAAAACAGTAAACTCCTACATGGACCACAAAGGATATCTTGGGTTGATCCTCAGGTGCCATGAAGATCTGATAATAGCCCTGAAAGGCATCCATCATACTCATAAGTTCGCATCCCGCCGTCAAATCCACCAGCTGATCAATCCTTGGTAGAGGGTAAGGATCTTTGGGACACGCCTTGTTGAGGTCCGTGAAGTCATTGCACATGCGTCATTTGTTAGCGCTCTTGGGTACGAGAACCACAATGCAGAGCCATTCAGGATATAAGATTTCCTCTATGTACTGGGCCTCAAGGAGTTTGTTGACCTCCTCTTCAATGACTTGCCTCCTGAACCTATGAATATCCCTCTTCTTCTGTTTGACTGGTTTGAAGGCTGGATCCACGTTGAGCCTGTGAACAATGACGCTCGGATCTATACCGGTGAGGTCAGAAGCCTTCCATGTGAACACATCAAGGTTTTCTCGGAGAAAGTCAATCATCATGATTTGAGATGGACCGTCGAGGTTTAAGCCAATCTAGGTGGTCTTTTCTGGATTCCCCGGTTCCAACTCGATGGTCAGGAACTTCTCATTGGGCTCAGTGCGAACGTCAGGACGAGGGGCTTCAAGCGCCCGTTTTTTCCCTGTGAGCCTATCATTGGTTTCCTTTGAGGGGTCACTGCCCTTACTTTCTGAAGAGGAGCCCTCGATTGCTCCTAGAGGGCCATCCTCAGTATCTTTGATCTCGCCCGAAGCTCTCTTTTTGTTCTTCTTTTTATAAAGTTTGGCCCTTTTGCGCTTGGGGTCGTCTTCATCTAACTTGGGGAAATCGACTGACTTCTTGATGGAACTTGCTTGTATGGTTTGTTTTGGTTTGTGGCTGCGAAGTGAAAGGATGTAGCATTCCCAAGCTTCTTTGACGTTGCAGAGTACCTCGCCCGTTCCCTCGGGTGTGGGGAACTTGACTTTCTGATGGTACGTTGATATTACTGCCTTGAAGTCAACGAGGGCTGGGCGGCCAATAATGATGTTATATGGGAGATCCACCTCAACCACCGCATAAAGGACGCTCAAAGTCTTTCGCTGTGGGGCGCGACCAAAAGAGGTGGCCAAGCGAATCTGTCAGCGGGGGACGATCTAGGAACCCCCAAAGCCAACGAGGGTTGTTCTGAGGGGTTCGAGGGGAATGTTTGTTATATTCATCTTTTGAAACGTAGAGTATAGGAGAACTTTCACTGAGCTTCCAATATCAATCAAAACCTTCTTTACAACATGATTATGAACGTCTAAACTAACCACCATGGGGCAGTCAGAGGTTTCACCGACCCCATGGGGTGTTACAATGTGCTCTAAATCCTTTTCAGTGAACCCGACAATCTCGTCCTCCTTCGAGCATGAGGATCCTTCTAACGAGTATACCGGTTTGGGCATTGAGGATCTCTGGCCATAGCTGCGGATGTGACGACGACAGGAGGCATTGGAATCACCCCCCGAGGGTCCTCTTGCGATCATATTGATGACAACGAAGGGCTGGTTCTCCATTTCGGCGGCCTTCTGCTTTCCGCGCTCGCTCGTCTCGGGGCGGTGGTGGTGAGGGCTTCTGGAGCGCGAACGGCTTCTCCCCCTAGCTCTCGCGCGCTCGGAGCAATGTTCGTTATACCTTTCCAGCACCTTCATAAACTCTTTGAGGTGCCCCCCGGCGATAAGCCTCTAGATCTCGCTCTTAAGTTGGCGGCACTCGTTTGTGTCGTGCCCTTTCTGTTTGTGGAAGGCACAGTACTTTCTCGAGTGTTTCTGAGCCTCGGTTTCCCTCATCTTTGGCAGTCTCTTGAATAATTTCTTATCCACCATGGAATAGACCTCAGCGATGATTCTTGGGCTCTCCCCTGTCCTCCGGGCCTCTGTTGGTTCGAGGGGCATTGGCGAGTTTCTGATCCCTCGCGATGTACATGTCCTCGAGGGTGAAAAAAGAGTCAGCTATATCTCTGATTTCCATCAGTGAGCGAGGTCTTTTCTTTGCCACCTCCTCCACGAACTCCTTGTTGATGTAGTTCTTCATGTTAATCGCCCCAAAGAGTACATGCCTCAAGAAATCCATCGAGGGCTTCTCCACCAACAGGATCACTTTGTTGAACCTACCCATGAAGGACCTGAGATTTTCGCTCGGTCCTTGCACCAAACTGTAGAGGGCTGTGGTAGCGGGGGCTAGAGCCTTCAAGGAATTGAAGTGGCTCATGAAGGCATCAATCAAATCGTTATACCCTAGGATGGAGCGCGGGGGCAGCTTCTTATACCACTCCTGTTCCATTCCCACGAGGGAAGTGACAAAAACTTTTGTCCAGTAATGACTGGAATGCTCATAAAGGTACATCAAGTGCACGAAGTGATCCAGATGCTCAGTCGGATCGGTGGTTCCGTCGTAACGGCTGACGGATGTGGGGATTTTGCCCTTCCCCGCACGAGCCATCAAAACTTTATCAATGAGGGGCGAACCGTCTGTCAAAGGCCTATGGTTCCCACCCTCATGGTTATGTTCCTCGTAATCTTCCTCCCTCTAGCGGCGAGGGACCAGGTTGCGTGGGTTTCGAACGTCTCTGGCCCTGGAACTCTCGTCCCCCTCATGCAGGATTTGGGACCGCGCTCGAGAGAGTTGCTCCACGATGTGTTGTAGGCCCTCCAGTTGATCTTGGACTTTAGCTATCCGTGGGTCGTTTCCTTCCCTCCTATTAGTTCTTCCCGTGGCCCTGTACTGGACCTCTTCTTCAGCATCTCCCCTCGCGGGAGGGGCTTTCTCCTTTTCTATTGGGCGTACCTCCGGATCCGCCCTCGAGGTGCATCTTTTCCTTGTGCTGGAGATGGTGGCGGTGGTTGGGCCCTCAGCACGTTCTGGGCGGCTGCTAAGGGGTGAGTCTGCCATCCTCTCAACGATGGAGCCACTTGAGCGCCCACCCTAGAGGGAAAATAGACGGAGGTAAAATGATTCCAAGCACTTTAAGCGGCTTGGGCTTCGCACTGAGCATACAACGCTTGGAGCTGCTGCGTCGTCATTTGGGGCATTTCCACCCCTTGAATCTCTCTAGGCAGGGAGATTGGAAGCTGCAAAGTGCCCACCTGGTAGGGCTGTACCATGGGCACAATCCCCGACATCATTCCCAGCATCGCCCCTGGCTGCATATAGGCATATCCCGGCGGCAGCATAGCCATGGAGTAGGCAGCGGGGTTGGTAATAGTAGTAGCGGGAATGAGCGTAGTGGGTGGAAGAGCAGATCCAGGTCCTCCCGCTCCGTTTTCTTCTTCCGGGCGAGATCCCGGCACCGTTCCTTTCCCTTTTTCTTCACCTGCGACCGGAGGAGTACTTCCATCAACAGGAGTGTTATCGATTTGTGCAGCGGCGGTGTTAGCTCCGCCATCCGGGTTCTCCTCATTCACTAGGGGAAGAACGCCCCTGTTGTCAACCTGATCTGGTAGCTGTTACCATGATGAATGCTGCTGGTGTTACTTCTCACTAGCTCAAAAAGGAAGAAGAAACTGATGAAGAAAATGATGATGGAGTTTCCCACAGACGGCGCCAAAAATGATGGTGCAGAAAGCTGGAAGTGTGTTAAATCACCAACACTTTAAGATTTATTTATGAGGGGAAGACCATCACAGGCGTTGAGCCTCAGGAACTGGGTTGCCAGATGAGCGTGGGTTCTTCCAGCTAGGATAACACCAGAAAGTACAGTGGGGATGCAGTGGAAATGGAGGAATGCAGGGAGCTTTGGGGAAGACGAAATGCAGAGGAAAATGCCCAGTTTATGTTGTGTGGTGTATGTGGGGAAGATGACCCTGGGAGTGTTGTGCAAAACTTTCCTATTTATATGTTGAGGGCAGGGGTATTTTGGGTAAATTGACCATGTTGTCCCAAACCCGTGTTGCCCTTGACACGTGGTGTCACGTGATGGCCCTGTAGGCTGGCAGAGTCAGGTACGAGGTGCGGACCAACACTGTGTCAGAGGTTGTTGGCGAGCGGATAGGATGAGGATATTTTAGCTATGTTTCTCGTTTCTCTGAAAGTGCCTTCGAGAAGGGTACTCTACTGCGGTGGGATTGGCCCTTGGGGAGAATAATACCCTTTAGTGCTGAGCTCAAGCATTGGGTCCACTCGAGAAAGGTTCCCCTGGCGGATGCCCATGGGCGCTAGGGGCCCGAGCTGGAGCGTGTGTGAACCCGAGCGCTGTGACAGTGGGGATCCCTGGTGTGGAAGAGAGGGAGTCCGGATGCGAAGCGTCCCTTGAAACCAAAATACGAGCGTCTGAGGGGATTAGTGGATGGATCCCGCACTCGTGACTTGGGCCGAGACGTGCAAGCCCGGATCAGATAAGTGATGAGGCAATGGGCCGATTCAATTAAACAGGCCCATTACCGCGAGCATTAGAACTCTGAGTTCTTCAGGTTGCGACACGTGTACGGTGCTGATCTGAGCGTGATTTGGCCTCATCAATATAATTTTTATTACTTTTCATTTATATTTTAAAATTTTATAATTACTAATATAACATTATCTTTTACTATTTATTCATTTATTTATTAGTGATTATATTAAAAATAATTATAGAATATATATTGATGGTGTAGAAATCTGGGCTGCGTGCTGGACTGCGGATTAGGACTCCCAATCACCCAAGATATTTATAGAGTGAGGAGAACTCCGGGCCTTTCCTAAACTGAAAGGGATGAAACAAACGTAAGCTCAAAGGCCAAAACTGGGGAGAGTGGGGGTTGGACCCGTTTTGGCACTCCGACGCCCAAGTCAGCTAAAAACTCTAGGTCGAAGATATGCAGGAGTTAAAAAGTCTTAAATGTGAAGAAGAGCTTACCTCCCATGGTGATGGAGTGGGGGGTTTCTTATAGGGTGGAGATGGGCTCCGGGGGTGCAAGTATACCTCCCAGAAAGTGTGGATCTGATCTGGAGGGAGAGCGACGGGGGGTTGCCGGAACAGTGCTTTTCCAGCTAAAGCACTGTTTGTCTCCTCCTGACAGTACGCCTGACACTATACTTGGCGCAGCTGCAATTAATGCGGCCAGTGGTAGGTGATGCCCGCATTGAATGCGGTTGTCCGATAGCGCTTGGGTCGGAGTTCCACTGGGTCGTGCCTATCTAGGTCGGAAGGAGACTCTTGGTCGCGGGACTCCGCTGGCCGGCTTGGGGCTCCTCACCAAGTGTTGGATCGGAAGACTGCCTAGGTAGCTCAGTCGTGAAGCGTTGACGTGGCATAGACTGCCACGTGGCCGTGACATCTGGTGTTTAGTCATACTTCCCAATTTTCCCCTTATCATCTCCCCCTCCCCCCCGGTCTGGTGACACTCAGAGAGTGGTGCTTGACCTTGCGAAGGGCCCCGGGATCCTTGAGGAGAAGAGGGAAGATATGCGCCGCAATTTTTAGGGGGAGGCTGGGTCGCGCAGAAAATTATCCGAGCCAAGCTTCAACGAGCCAGATCTGCGAGCCAACTTCCTTCGACCCAAGATCCGCTCGACCCAAGGGATGAGCCGTGGCCGTCACGCGCACATGCCAGCTGTATCCCTTTAGGCGGGAAACACTAGGTTTTCCCTTTGTCAGTGTAATGATTACGCTTCTTTGAAATTTGGGGGAGTTAGTGCGAATCCTGAGGGAACGGCTACAAGTAGCCATCATAGGGCGACGGGCCACGTTCTTCTCCAAGCAGGCTAATCCGCTGACACGTGGAGCTAATTAATCTCGCTCAGTGGTAACTGCTGCTATAAATTGGGGACTTAGGCGATTTTTTCCCCTTTTTCACGCTACTCACAGGAGCAAACCCTAAATTGAAGAGTTTTTTTCCTTCAGCATACTTTGCCAAAAACCGCATTTTCGAAGATCATCCCCAGCATAATCTTAAGGTACGCCTCTTCAACCTAGGCATCTCCTTTCTTCCTTTCTCATCTATACACTAGAAATGGCCTCCAAGAGGAACGTAACCGTGCCCGCTGGGAGCCAACCCAAGGATAAACGGACGAGGGCTTATGGGCCCAAGGACATCCCCTCGGACCCCGGAGGTGTCCGTTGAGTGTATAGGGGTCAGGCGCCCTGGAAAATATAGGTGGGAGGATCCTGATGCTGAGATGTACATCCCTACGTTGGAGGAGGAGGTAACGGGTCCCACTCCGGATGATGCTGCAAGAGGAGAGAAGGGGGTTAACCCTGTAGCGGTGCAGGATACCGCGGCTGAAATAGAGGAGATGTCCTTGGATGAGGAATCTCGCGGCCATGGAGGGGCCGCGCTCCGCTTGGGATGTCGAACCAGAGCCCCAAGGGGGTGGAAAGAAGAAAGGGCAACAAAAATGCCCAAAGTACTATCATGAGTTTAGGGCTGAGGTATTTGGGTCGGAGAGGACAACGGCCCTGAAAAGATTGACTGGGTGGAGGGATTTGAGCATAGACTGTGAGGTCTATACCCCCAATTCTGACGAGCATATGGGAGCACCGCCAGAGGGATGTATCGCCATGTCCCTGCAGGCGATTGAATACGGGTTCAGGCTTCCCCTATCTCCTTTCCAAATCGCGCTGTTCAATCATCTTCAAATCAGCCCCATCCAACTGCTTCCAAATGGGCATGCAATGATAAAGGCTTTCAGGACAATAATGAGGATCCTGGGTCAGGTAGAGTGCGTGGAGCACTTCGCTGAGTTGTTCGTGGCTTCTGTTGACGCAGCAGCTTCCCCTAACAGAAGGGGGTTCGTGAAGTTCCAATCTCGGTCGGGGAACAAGATCTTCGACACAGAGAAGACTTCCCATTGAGTGGACTGGAAGAAGAAATTTATCTTTTTGAAGTATAAGGATGGGTGGAACGGGCTAAAGCACACCTCCTGGAACGATGTTGTCTAAGCCCGGTTGGAAAGAGGGCCAGTGCATTGGCCTAACACCCTGCTGGCTGCTTTGAGAGAGGTACACCCGCTGGATACGGGGATTTTCACAAACATGCACCTGCTGATAAACCTTGGGTTGGCTCCGGGTACACGGAGACACATTGATTTCAGAATGGGTAACTACGTCGTCAATTCCCTTAGGCCAAGCACGTTCTCACTCCTAACCTCCAAATTTATTTATTTTTATTTTTTTATGTTTGTTATATATCAGGCTCCGTTTGCTAACCTTTTTTGCTTCTCTTGTGTAGAATCTATAATGGTTGCCGCACGTGCCAAAGCTCTTGACCACAAACTCAAAAAAAAGCAAGCCGCAAAGGCCAAGGAGGTCCAAGAGGGGAAGGCAGATCGCCCTGTCTCTTCGATCCAAGAGATTACCCAGGCAGAGGGCTTGACCGAGAAGGATTCCTTGGAGAAGATCGCCGTGATGGAAAGAGCGGACGGACAAAGATGGCCCGACGCCCATGTTCCCACAGCTGGGGGAGAGGGCGACGCTCAAGGAGCCGCCTGGGTGCCTCCGCAAGGTGATGTTGGCCCCCAAGTTGCCGACGAAAGGGCCACTCGCCCTCCAAGACCCAAAGGTAAAACGGTTGTGTCGGCGGGATGACCGGATACTGACTCGGATAATAATTCTGGGTCATTCCCGACCGAGGTTCCCAAGGGGAGGCGAACCCAAAAAAGGAGAGAAAGAGAGAAGGCTCAGACGGTAGGGCTCCCCCCAAAATGCCCAGGGGAGACCAGCCTTCATTCCCTACTGCTGGCGTGTGGGCCCTGTTTCACTTCAGGGCGAAAACTTCCCCGGGCCATTCTATATTAAGGGGAGACTACGAGAGGATAGTGAACGTCCCTAGGTTCGAGGGGCCCAAGTATCCCTTTAATATCCCGGAGTGTAACCCAACTGGCTTAGAGAGAAGGGTCGCGACTGGCGAAGTTGATCAAGACGTCATGGGGGCCATCTACTATTCATTACAGACCAGCGCGGATCACCAGGAGCTGGCAAAAGAGAGTAATACCTCCCTTACTTACAACAAGATTACGTTGCTAAATGTGGTAAGAGTCATTGATCTAGAAAACTTCTACTGTTCCCTCTGTTGTTTGCTGTAACGCTTTTCTTGTCTTCCCTTTTCAGTTAATAGTGAGAGAATACCACTCAGCAACGCACTTGGAGCTGGCCGATGAAGCTCGCCGCAAGTTACTGGCAGAAAGGGCTGAGGTTTTGGAAGGCAAAAGTTGGAAAGATGAGGCAGCGAAGCTGACCCAGGATCTGGAAGGCGCCAAAAAGGCGTATATTGTGAAGCTGGACAAGATGGATAAGGTGTTGAAAGACTCTCTCCGGGAGAGGTCAGCTCTAGAGAAAGAGGTGGCGGAGCTCCGTGCCGCTAATGAGAATCTGCAAACGGAGGTCGCCAGTCGCCAGAGCCTGCTCGATATTACAGAGAAAAAGGCTGAGCCAGCTTACGCCAAGGGTAAGCAAGATGGGTGGATGGACGGATTCGTGGAAGGGCAGAAAGATGGGACGCAAACGACCTTCTGGACACTGGAGAAGTTGGTGCCCCAAATCAAGGACAGTGCCATGGCAGAGTTCCTGCGGTCTGAGGCGTTTGACTCAGTCTCCGGTCTCTTGGGAGTTGCAGACATAGAGACCGGGTTTATGAGGGCCTTGTCCCAAATCCATCTTCACCATCCGATTCCCCACGACTTGCTCAATGATGCCAGGAAGCTCAATGCCGCCAACGGCTATATCGCGAATACGCTCCCTGAAGATTTCTTGGCTCGTGTGGACTTTGAAGAGGTCAGGTCTCAAGTGGCGGAGGTTGAAGAAGGCGAGGATGAGGAGCCGGACTGGAGTACCAAGCCCTATGGCTGGGCAGTGGAGTGGGCGGACGCGAAAGCTGATAATCGTCCTGAATCGGAGGTTGAGCTACCGGGTCCAGTAGATTTCGCGCAGGCCAAAGAGACCTTGCTCGCGACATTCCCTCCTTCCAGTAGTGGGTCGAAGGATGATGGGATTCCAAACGCTGACCCAAACGGCCCCGTCTTAGCGATCCCTCCGCTGGCTACGCTTCCTCCAGCCTAAGTACTTAACGAGCGAGAGACTGTTCCTACCACTTCACATTCAACGGCCACCGATATCGCAAAAAGTGTTGTTGCTTCCGCAAATCTTCCTATTCTCCCTTCTTGACTTGTGCATGCAGCCTTTGCTCCATTTTTGTAATTATGCTTCTTTCTTCAAACTTGTAAATTACCGGGGATGGACCCCTTTATGAATGGAGTTTTGAGTCATCCCTCCTTGATTTCTCTCTGTTTATCTGCTTTTCGTATTGCTAGCTTGTCTCTAAGTTTAATACTAAGATCAACTTGTGAAATTTGACAAGTAATGGCTCGAAACGACCACGGAAACTGGGTCGAAACGAGTTGGGACCGCCTTGTGTCTTTTTCCTTTTTCCACTCGCCAAGGGGGAAGGGGGCCATACCTCCACCCAAGGCATTGATAGGATATCAGATGCGTGCGACGTGTTCTTAAGCATGAATCGCAACTTAAAAAATATACCTAGCTTTGACTAGTAGGACAAATTTAGATTGACTAAAAAGGCCTTCATTATTGCGAATAAGTTCAAAATAAGTACAAAATGTTACTTACAACCAAAGATCATTTCAAACGTAAAACTTCTTCAGGTTGTGAGCGTTCCAGGACCTGGGAATGGTATTTCCCTCCATGTCCTCCAGGTGGTAAGCCTTGTTGCATTCTACTTCTGCGACACGGAATGGGCCTTCCCAGTTGGGTTGTAGTTTGCCCACATGCTTGGTCACTTCAACCTTCTTGAGAACTAGGTCACCTATCTGGAAAGCGCGAGGCTTGACACCCTTGTTGTAACTTCGAGCCACAGTGGCTCGATATTGTTGCATACGTTGGAAACCCTTCTGTCATATTTTTTCAATGGTGTCGAGCTCATGTGCTCGGTCTTCCGCATTCCTGGCAAGCTGGTAGTTGGATACCCTTGCTGTTTGATGTAGGAGTTCTGCTGGAATCATAGCTTCCGACCCATAAACCATCGAGAACGGTGTTAACCCCGTCGCGGTTCTGGGCATGGTGCGGCAGGCCCATAGGACCCCATCAAGTTCATCAACCCAGGCTCCCTTCTTGGCCTCCAGCCTTGTTTGGAGGTTCTGGATAATGATGCGATTAGTCACTTCGACCTGGCTGTTCGCTTGAGGCTGGCCGACCGAAGTGAAACGTTGGCTGATTCCCATATCTGAGCAATAAGATCTGGTACTGGCACTCTGAAATTGAGTTCCGTTATCGTAAATTAGGACCCTAAGGACCCCGAATCTGCAAATGATGTTGCACCATAAGAAATTCTGGATAACTTTATCCGTAATCCTCGCAGCAGGCTGGGCTTCCACCCATTTAGAGAAATATTCCACTGCGACCAATAGGTATTGGCGCTGGCCCGTTGCGAGCGGCAGGGGTCCTACAATATCGATACCCCATTGATCGAAGGGCCAGCAAATGTCTACGGGGACCATCTCCGCGGGGTGCTGGTGCGGAATGTTAGCATGTTTCTGGCAGTTGACATACCTACGGCCGTATTCCTTAGCGTCCTCGTTCAGCATGGGCCAGTAAAACCCGCTTCTCGGAACTTTCTTGGCTAAGGATCGACCGCCCGCGTGATTTCCACATTGACCACTGTGGATTTCCTCCAAAACATCTAGGGCTTACGAGGGACGGAGGCACCGTTTCGTTGGCCCCATGTATGCTCTCTTTTATAATCTCCCTTCCGAATCTAAGGAGTAACTCGCAGCTCTGTATTTGAGGCGTCTTGCAGCGTTTTGGTCGGCGGGCAGCACTCCATCTCTGAGGTAAAGTATGAATTCGTCGACCCAGCATGGCTCGGCTGGGTCGATGGAGCATATCAGCTCTGCCTTGCCATCTATCACCCTCCCCTTGCTTGATAAGAAGGTGATATTCTGATCCTTGGAGCCCCTCATTCCGTTCGCGAATTTGGACAAAGCGTCTGTACGCGAGTTTTCTTCTCTAGGGACTTGCTGCAGCGTGAATTCTTTAAATTCAGATGCCAAGGATTTAACCTTGGTGAGATACTTGATCATTGTCTCTTCGCATGCTTCATAGGAGCCTTGAAACTTGCTCGCCACCAACTGCGAGTCTGTTGTTACGGAAATTCTTTCGATCCTGTGTTCCCTTGCGATTTTGAGGCCAGTAATGAGCGCCTCGTATTCTGCTTCGTTGTTGGTGGCTGGGAAATCTAGGGAGATGGCAAAATCAAGCGCCTGGCTCTCCATACTCATAAGGGATACCCCCATGCCCCCTCCTTGAGAGGTTGAGGAGCCATCGACCGACATGGTCCACAGCACCGAGCGCGGAGTTTGCTTACTTGGGTCATTCTTCTCAATGATAAAGTCTGCAAGAATCTGGGCTTGATACGCGGCTCTGGGCTGGTAGCTGATATCAAACTGGCTTAACTTAATAGTCCATTTCACAATTCTTCCGGATGCTTCTGGCTTTTCCAAGACTTGGCGCAAGCCTTGATCCGTGAGGACGACTATGGAGTGAGATTGGAAATAGGGCCTTAACTTTCTAGAAGCGTGCACTAAGGCCAATCCGAACTTCTCGATCTCCAAATAGCGTACTACCCCACCGTGTAGTATTTTGCTCATATAGTACACCGGTATGTGTTTCCTTTCACGCAAAGCCACTAGCACGGAGCTCACAGTCTCCTCTGTGACAGCCAGATAAAGGTACATGGTTTTTCCTGCAATAGGTTTGGCAAGCAGAGGGGGGGGGAGGAAAGCAAGATATTCTTTGAGCCTTTCGAAGGCCTCATCACATTTGTTAGTCCATTCAAACTTTTTAATATTACGCAGAATCTTAAAGAATGGAAGATTTTTCTCGGAGGAGCGAGAGATGAACCTGTTTAGAGAAATGATCCGACCGACGAGACGTTGGACGTCTCTGATGGTATGGCTCCTGTTGATGCTTTTCAGTGCTAGGATCTTCTCTGGGTTGGCTTCGATTCCCCATTGGCTGACGATGTAGCCCAGGAACTTCCCTCCTTCTACGTCGAAGGAGCAATTGTTGGGATTTAACTTCATCCTGTATTTGCGCAGCAGGTCGAACGTCCGACCCAGATCAGTCAAGTGCATCTCCGCCCTCTCGCTTTTGACGATCATGTCATCGACATACACCTCCATTGTTTTGCTAATTTCATCTGCGAAGACTTTGTTGACCAATCGCTGATAAGTTGCGCCTGCATTTTTCAATCCGAAGGGCATGACTTCAAAACAGTAGATCCCATTGACCACGATGAAAGCGGTCTTCTTCTTATCTTCTTGAGCCATAAAGATTTGATAGTAACCCTGGAAGGCATCCATCATGCTTAAGAGTTCACACCCTACGGTGGAGTCAACCAACTGATCAATGCATGGGAGAGGGTAAGGATCTTTGGGGCAGGCCTTATTCAAATCGGTGAAGTCGTTGCACATTCGCCACTTTCCCCCAGTCTTTGAGACCAAGACGACATTCCAGAGCCAATCGACGTACTTGGCCGGAGTGATATACCTCGCGTCTAACTTGTTGACCTCTCGCTCGATTATCTCATTGTGCTCATCGCTTTGGGCTCTTAGCCACTGTTTGATGGGTCGAAAGCTTGGGTCGACATTTAAGTGATGTTCAATGACCTTTGGGTCAACGCCGACCAGATCTGAGGACTTCCATGCAAACACATCCGCGTTACTTTGAAAGAATTGAATGAGCATGCACTGCTGCTTACCTTTGAGGTTAGCCCCGATACTGGTGATTTTCTCTGGGTCGCCCGGTATCAGTTGGATAGGGATGATGGCGCCCGCGGCTTCTATTTTGCCATCATCTAACCTCCGTTTCTTTCGGGCTATGGTGGAGGTCATTTTCTTGGAGCACATCTCTGCAGTTGGGTCATCTGGGTCGAAGAGCTCCGTATCCAGAAAGTCGTCGGTATTTACCAAAGGTACAATGGTTTTGTTTGGAAGTTGTACCTTTTCCATGAAAATGGAATAGCATTCCCAAGACTCTGGTATGTTGCATCGGAGCTCCCCTATCCCATGCGGAGTTGGAAGCTTTATCGTCTGATGATACGTGGAGATCACCGCTCGGAAACTTATCAGGGCAGGGCACCCCACGATGATGTTGTATGCCGAAGGGCCTTCCACCACCAAATACTCCAGCAGCTGCGTGGCTCTCTTTGGCAGTTTCCCCATTGAAGTGATGAGCTTGACTCGCCCTTTGGAGTAAACCTCTGACCCACCAAAACCTGTCAAAGGTGTTTTAATCGGTTCGTACTGAAGAGAGTTATGGATGTTCATCTTTTGCAAGGTGGAATAAAAGATGATGTTGGCGGAGCTTCCATTATCAACAAGGGTTTTGTGTACAGCACAGTTGGCTACATCTAGGGTGACTACCATCGGACAACTCAGCATTCCGCCTTCCCGTGGCACCACTGGTACAAAATCCCTATCGCTAAATGAGATTTCCCGCTCATGCCACTCTTGGCCTACCTCTACATGCATGATCTCTCTGGGCCCACAGAGCTCTCGACCCCCCTGACGTCTTGACCGTTTGCGCGCGGTCTTGGAATCTCCCCCTGCCGGACCACCAACAATCATGAAGATCTCATTGGTGGGTAAGTTGTGGGGGTTTGCCTCCTCGGGCTTCTCCAGCGGTGGCTTGCGTCCTCTCCTTGGTGGAGGGGATTCTCTGGGGTCAAAAGCCTGGAGGGCCCATTCGTCCAACTTCTTGACGAACTCCATCAAATGCCCTCCCTGGATTAGCCTTTCCACCTCTTCTCTGAGGGCAATGCATTCAGAGGTCCAATGACCGGGCTGCATGTGGTAAGCGCAGCGTTTCCCTGATTCCTTGGCTTTTTTGGTCTCCTTCAACTGCTTGGGCTTTTTTAGCAGCCCCCCTATCCATGACCTCATAGACTTCTTCAATAGGGCAGACCCAAGGGGTGTATCACCTTTTGGCTCCGCTCGCGGAGGGCATCTCCCGCTTGAGCCTCTTCTCCATCCTATTGGAGAGCCTGGGAGGTTCTGACCGGGGTGGGTCGGACCTGGGGAACCGGTCAGGAGCTGGGTCGTTCGTTCGTCGGCCGCTCCTACACCCCAGTGCGCGGGCGGTGGACTTGACTTCTTCTAGGCGCATAAAGCGGCAAGCGATGGCCATTATCTCTTCCATATTTTGGGGAGACTGGAGGATGATCTCATCGACACACTTCGTGTGACGGATGGCCTTGTGGAGGGTCTGAGTCAAGATATCAATGTCCAAGTGCTCCACTTTGATGAACGCTTCATTGAAATGGGAGAAGAAACTCCTCAAGGTTTCACCCTTCTCCTGCACTATACTATATAGATAAGTAGACAGAAACTTGACTCCCATCATGGAGGAGAAGTGGGCCTTGAATTTTTTGGCCAAATGGGCATAGTCGCGGATGCTGTGGGGAGCCAACCGCTCAAACCAGTCTTGGGCTGGACCCGCGAGCGTGGTTTCAAAAATCTTAGCCCATATGAGTTTGGAATGGTCGTGGATGGCTGACTTGCGCCTCAAACTTAGAGTAATGTTTCACGGGGTCAGTATTCCCGTGATAAACTGGCAAGTTGGTGGGGACCCTGTCCACCACCTTTGCGTCTATGATCTCGTTGCAAAAGGGGGACCTCGTCTCCCTTTCGCTGCGGTACACCCTCCCTTGACGCTGAGGGGGGGTGATCGTGGTGAGCTTCGTGGACGGGCCCATGAGGGAGGTGTGATGACACTTTCTCCTAGGGATCAAAATATTCCGACCCTTGTGCTGGGTCGGGAAGATAACGCCGATGTTGTTGTTGCCTCCGGGGGAGCTGATTTCGGAGGTCGTCTTGGCCAACCCAATGCCCCCGGTTGGCTCTGTAGTAAGCGTCGAGATGGACCCTAGCCCCTAGGCGATCGAAAACGAGAACGTTTCTAGGAACAGGAGCGTCCATGTTCATTTCGCTCGCCGTTCCCGCGATGTGGCATGCGCCCCTACCATTTTCTCCCATATTCCGCAAGATTTACGAGGGACGCTCATCTTCTGCTTCCCGGCGGTGGGGGGGTTCTCGTTGTCGTCAAAACCCTCCTCTAAGGGTGCACCCAGATGAACTGGGCGCTGTATCCCGGGAGCAGGTGCGATGTAGATGGTCTGAGGTTGCCCATAAGGGTTCTGGGCATAAGGGAGTTGCGGGTATCCCCAGAAACTGGGTTGATGATGTGTAGGTTGTTGGACAGCGTATGCCAGTGGTGCAGAGGGTCCTTGCACAGTGGGATATGCGATATTTTAGGGAGTCAACGCCAAGGGGCTTCCTCGTGGGAGGGCTGGCATGACCGGCTCCCTGTTCTCCCTCGCAGCCGCCAACGCCCCCGCCTGGCACTGCTCCGCGTAGGCAGCTAAGTCTGCCTCAGACAACACCAGCCGATTAGGTGCGCTTGGACCGGCCTCCGCAGCTACAATTCCCACCACAGGGGGCTGGAAATTTCCCCCCGGGGTGTTAAGATCCGGGAAGATCTCTTCCACATTTTCGCCATAAACCCGGGCGTCCATGACGTGTCTGAACCATGTTGAATGGAAGGTTTTTAAAGATGAGAGTAAGGATAAGGCTTTTTGTTCAGAGTTTCCCACAGACGGCGCCAAGATGATGGTGTCGAAATCTGGGCTGCGTGCTGGACTGCGGATTAGGACTCCCAATCACCCAAGGTATTTATAGAGTGAGGAGAACTCCGGGGCTTTCCTAAACTGAAAGGGATGAAACAAACGTAAGCTCAAAGGCCAAAACCGGGAAGAGTGGGGATTGGACCCGTTTTGGCACTCCGACGCCCAAGTCAGCTAAAAACTCTAGGTCGAAGATATGCAGGAGTTAAAAAGTCTTAAATGCGAAGAAGAGCTTACCTCCTATGGAGATGGAATGGGGTTTTTATTATAGGGTGGAGATGGGCTCCGGGGGTGCAAGTACACCTCCCAGAAAGTGTGGATCTGGTCTGGAGGGAGAGCGATGGCAGGTGGCCGGAACAGTGCTTTTCCAGCTAAAGCACTGTTTGTCTCCTCCTGCCAGTACGCCTGACACTGTACTTGGCGCGGTTGCAGTTAATGCGGCCAGTGGTAGGTGATGCCCGCATTGAATGCGGTTGTCCGATAGCGCTTGGGTCGGAGTTCCACTGGGTCGTGCCTATCTGGGTCGGAAAGAGACTCTAGGTCGCGGGACTCCGCCTGCCGGCTTGGGGCTCCTCACCAAGTGCTGGGTCAGAAGACTGCCTAGGTAGCTCAGTCGTGAAGCGTTGACGTGGCATAGACTGCCACGTGGCCGCGACATCTGGTGCTTAGTCATACTTACCGATTTTCCCCTTATCATATATATAATATAAAAAATAATTTTTTTTAATATATTTATATAATAATCTATACTATTATATTAAGCGTCAGAAGTAGAGAGACTTTTTTTTTTTTTTTTTTTTCTGCCCTTGACTTTTAAAATCTTTTTTTTTTTTTTATTTATTCACGTATTATTCTTAGCTCTCCCTTTCATTTTTGCCCCTAATTCTTAAAATCTTTTCTTTTCTTTTAATTTATTCTCCATTAACTCTTAACTCTCTTTTTCACTCACATGAGGTTAATCTTTTTCATATTCTTTTATCTTTTTATCTCATATTTTTTATTTATTATTATTATTTTGATTGATATGATTCTAGCTCTTTTTTTTTTTTTTATCTATAATATTATATTAAGATCTATTTAAGAATTATTTAATTTTTATTAATATAAAAAATTTAATTCTAATATATTTTAATAAAATTATTTTTTTTCGAGCACACGCATGGAGTGTGCGTAATTACTAGTTATTTTTTATTTGCACATGCGTAGAATGTGCAAAGTTTCTAGTATTACATTTAATGAGTGTTTGATGTATTATTTTAATTTTTTTTCAAAATCAAAAGATTAATTGATAAATATAAATATCAAATAAAATGTAATAAAATTAGTTAAAATAAATCTAAATATAAAACTTTTTAAATAAAAATAAATTTGAAAAGGAGTTGTGAAGAAGACAACGACTCCACATTAAATAAAGAAAAGATAATTGGAGTTGTTTGCTAATCCACGACTCCATTAAAAAATAATAAAAAGAATTGGAGTGGTGGAGGAATTGGAGTCGTGGGTGATCTCCACGACTCCAATTAAAATAATGAAAAGAATTGGAGTCGTGGGAGATCTCCACGACTCCAGCGAATCCAATTCCTCCACCACCGTATATTATAAAATTGACACCGTATATTATCACAGAACTGAATCTACTCTGTCCTCTGCCATGCTGTTTCCTAACAGAAGTAAATACGAAATGGTACATGAACTTAAAATAGAAAGTTCAATCAGGCTAATTTACTCTTAATTTATTAATGTAAAATTAAATAAAATATAAAACTGAAATAGATCCTACTTCATCCCAAGTCGATGTGTCCCACATCGAATTATCAAAGATGTGGTGTTCAATATATAATGGTTTGACAATCTTTCCCTCAATAGGGAGCTTTTGGGGGTGAGTAAGATTAAGCACATTATTTAATATGGTATTAGAGCAGGTTCATCGATTCCTTCCTGGCGCAGGGTGTGTTATGTGTCTCACATCGTGTTCAATATATAATGGTTTGAGAACCCTCCTCTCAATAACTACATTTTTTAACGTCATAAATTTTCGATCTAGTAAACTAAATTCTAACCATATCCTATATTTAGATACCAGACGAAATAATGAATGATCAGAATCAATCTACTTCCAAATTGTTCTATGAGCGAGGGCCAAAATACTTTGATTTCTTTTATTTTTGCAAACAAGATCAGACTCTACCTACTAATTTGAATGAATTTATGAATATTCCCACTCCCATTTCCATTTATATGATTCTAACATATTTATTCAACAAATTGGATTGGTTAATACGAGTTGATTTTCTATTACGATAAATTGATGAAACAATAGCCAGTCCAATAGTTGTGACAGGGGTGTATTATGTGTCCCACTTCGTGTTCAATATATAATGGTTTTGCAACCCTACCCTCAATAGCTAGCTTTTGAGGATGAGTAAGGCCAAGCACATTATTCAATAAACATTGAAGCACAAAAAGAAATAAAGGAATAGAGAAGTTGAGGCTAAGGATGACCACATTCATTACCAATCAATAAATTACAAAGGAAATATTTGGATTGAACTACAGCCAACTAAGAAGTATAATAGTAAATGCATTTCAAGTATAGAGATTAATTTGAGCCTCCAAGAAGCAACTTAGTTGTGCCTGTGCTAGATGTACCAAATCTCTTTCTTGCTGCTAAAATAACACGTGATGGTGATATAACTTGAATGAAAGATAAGTTGTAGGAATTAGTTCCTAAGCAGCTCTACAGCTAGGCTTTCCCGCCTGAGAAGCCATCCATGACGATCTAGCAATTCTTGAACCCGAGTTTTGTTAAGGTTTTAGCTACTATTTTAGCTGAATCTAAGTACCTGAAATGCGTAGTAATATATGAATGTAAGTAACTTTCATGAGATGTATAGATACCAAATGTAGAGGAAAGTAAGAGAACTTACGAGTCCAGTATAACGATTTTGGAACATTTATTGATCTTCTTGAGGTAAGAGATCTTCCGCACAATTAGTTCAGCTTCTACTCTCTTGGCATTTCGGACGAGGTTTCTGAGCTTGTTAGGTAGTTCTTCAAAACTAGTTAAACGACAAAAGATTAAATTTTTGTGAAGTATAAATGGCAATATTACCATTTTTAGAGACAATATATGTGTGAGAGTGTACTCACGGTATTGGGATCAAATTGATTTTAGCTGGAGAGGGAAGACGAGGAACACCGGCCTTATCTTTATCCTTCTCTGACCTTAACGTAATTCTTTGTGGACGTCATATCTTTTTCCTTCTCTGACCTTTGCCCCAACTTCACATTAGAACTCCACATTAGTATGATATTGTCCGCTTTGGGCCTAGCCCGCACAGATTTGTTTTTGGGCATATCCCAAAAGGCCTTATACTAATGGAGTTAGGTGAACTCTTATATATTGGACAAACTTTCTTCAATCTTTCGATGTGGGATGGTTTTACTATCCAACACAGGGTTTGAGCAGGAGTTAGGTCACCTGGAGAATAAAAATACCCGAAAACGGAAATGAACATTGATTAAGTGAAAAATAACATTTTTGAATGAAAAGTGTGGTTTTATTTCAGAAAACTTGTTCTTAACAGGCTCATACAACATTGGAGCAAGAAGATACTGATTAATTAACATGAGAGTTAAAAGGTTACCCTGGTAACCACGAAAGCTGAAGGAGATGGCAGAAAAGACTGGAGGAAGTAAGAGATATGCAACGACTAGTGCACCACCAGTCGCCAATATGATAGTAGGTTGTGCTGATGATATGGCTTCAACTGTGGAAGTAGCTATTGGTTAAGCAATCACCTTCGTTGTTTGTTGAGCTGCATCAGCAACAGTCTGCAATTTTTTCAAGTGGATATCTAAATATTTTAAGATGCATTTAGCAACATTTGATATATTTAAGCAATTTCACTAAATTCAGGAAATCCAATAGAAAATCCACTTGATATAAATGGCAGCAATACTGTAAGGCCCGAGCACATGACGTCACATTCCCCGCACCGAGACCCGACCCGTATATAAAATGGACAATCCATCCACGTGCCAAAGTCAAGGCGAACGGGGACACAACACACACTTTAAACTAGGCGGGAACTAACCCTTCAACCAATCAACATACAAGGAACAATAAATCAGAGAAATACATCAAATAGCGGAAGCATAACCTAATCATATCAACAAGGATATTATATACATTAAGTGTTCACGTTCAAGTACTAAAACATGATTTACAATATCAAAATAGTCTAAGCCTTGATATACAAAATGCGCCCATCAATACATGTCAACATCCAAAAATAATA
The DNA here is from genome assembly GCA_037501455.1 of Lantana camara. Lineage (NCBI taxonomy): Eukaryota > Viridiplantae > Streptophyta > Magnoliopsida > Lamiales > Verbenaceae > Lantana > Lantana camara. The sequence goes on along the minus strand of CM074860.1, from coordinate 93,304,229 downwards.
TGAGTGTATGTGACAGAAGAATGCTAGACCCGAATACAAAATCCACTAGACTTAGATTCCCACCTAGCACTCTCTTAACCTGCACAAAACCACTGAAAGCAAACCGGGTTCAGTCCAAAAGGGACTGGTGGGTATAAAATAGGACATAATATATAATATCGCAAGAATTTAAACAAATACATGCAAGTTATAATCCCGAGCGAGATTTTCATAATAAGACCCAAGTGGGTGTAATAAAGGAATCATCGAATGAGATTTTAACTATCAAATTCATTAGGTCATTCAATAGCCCCGCGGGTAGGCGTGCATAATCTCCAACCTTCACCTCGTGTAAACATTAATCATTCATTTGTTCATTATCATGCAAATCATTCTTGTGTACGCTTTCCTTCGAATCCTACATTCATTTGTTCAGATACTCTTTTTTCCTCCAGGTGGTGGACGGGTTTGCAAGACCCAGTCACCCATTCATTACGACTAGTGAGGTACATGAATCCTCAAAATCCCGATTCCCCTTCCTTGCTAAATCTCCTAACGAGGTCAGTTTCGCCGTAGTTTAGTTGGAACTAGTGTAAGGGATCCCCGGCCCTTACCTCCCTAGATAGCAACTTACACTACGTCCCTGGGCCCCATTCAGTGCAATCATGTCCTCGCCAAGATCGTTCGGTAGGTATTCATAAAAGAAAAGGCTTTACGTTTGAAAATCATTTACTCTTGAAAAAGTCTCGATATATATATACAATATAATTTGGCTGAAAACTTTACATATTAGATATATATCGGGTTGAGATAGCTAATAGTAGAGAAACCCACCTTGGAAGCAAAAGAAACGGTACAACGCCTCACTGACCGGTCTCGTCCCCGACTGACTCCAAATCTGTGCAAGAAAAGTGAGGTGAGACTTAAAATGACTACATAAGACGCACGGCGATGTAATGAACATGATATGGATGCATAAGAGATGATATTATGTCATGGAGATGTTCACGTGCACAATTAATGCCTTATAGACACATAAACAACCGTTTCATTCATTATGTGAAGCGTTCATGTCTGTTCGAGTTCATAACCTTCATAATTCGTACCAAAATGATCCATAATTTTCATATAATCAAGTTACCACATACTTTATCATGTATACACTTCATATGAATCATAAAAGGGAAGAGAACTTAACAATTAGGGTTCAAAATCGAAGCAACAAAACATGCACACACGTTAGAGAGCAATGAAGACATATTAGATCATAACTCGAAAAATATTTCATAAAATCATGCCATATTTCACAGCATACAAGTTAACATATAATATGCCATGTTAATGAAGTGTAAGAACCGGAGACGAGTCGAAAAAATCATGCAAAGTGCGAATGAAAGTGAAAACAAAACATGCATGAAAAACAGGGGTCGCGGCCGTGACCAAAAACATGCATAAAAGGGGTTGCGGCTGTGACCCAAGAATTCGGAGTAAATTAAAATTGCAAGTCAAAAGTTGGGTAAAATGGGATCATGGCCATGACCAAAAATAAGCATAAAAGGGTCACGGACGTGACCCAGAATTCGAAATAATTCAATTTTTCAGCCGTGGCCGCGACCAAGGTTTGCCTTGGCGCGATCGCGGCCGCGACCTTTGCGTACTAGCAGCAAAATACGAAGTTTTAGCCCCAAAAACACCAAAAAGCTTCAACCAAATTCATGCTAACATAATCAGGTAAGAATAAGTAGCAATTAACCAACAATATAGTCCCATATCATGCCTTAAAACCGCACCAAAGATCAAAAACTTGAGCAAGGAAAGGAAGAGTTCATTTTCATCTATTTTCTCCAAAGTTCATTAATGGAATCATTAATAATTCTCAACTACCAAGCAAAATCAGTTCACACAGTTACTCAAGGGTGTCTTAAGATCAAATAGGATGCATAATTTCCAAAGAATTCATAAAAGATTCACCAAATTCATCATATAAGCTCTAACCCTTACTATTCATCAAACTCTCCGATGCATACACAAATCACCATGAAAATCAGCAAAAGAGAAGTCTAAAGAAAGAGGAGAAGATGGAGAATAACATCATGGACTTACCTTTCAAGTATATATGGGGTGAAATGGTGGAGAATCGAGCTCAAGAGGAGAAGATGAATAGTTGTTTTTTTTGCTCTCCCAAGGGTCACGAGTTTGTTGCTTCTCTTGCCTTATCTTGGTGTAAGAAATGAAATGGGAGGTAATTTGGCTGATTAAGGGTTATGTTAGGGTCAAGTGGGTCCAACCCTTGCTCAAATTGGTTAACCATGGTTTAAGTTATGATTAAAATGGTGGGAGGTGATCATTTAGGCCGGTGTTGTGTGATTTGGTTGAATTTCAGGGGGTTCAAACGAGTTTAGAAAAATATAAGGCTTATCCCATCGACTCTGAATCGTCGATACGAAGCCAACATAGGTGGCGGAGTTCAAATCCGAATTCCCAAGCTCAAGATATGGCGCCCGGAACCAAAGGTGCGCTTAATTCTCTTTAGCCCCCGTTTTGGTTCCAAAACTCAAAATAAAATCAAAACTCAAACAAACGAATCCGAAAACGTAAAACGAGCATATATACATGTTCATAAAACACACATCTTCAACATATCAAATTCTCACGAAATTTGAAATCCAATTCGTATAGAAACAGCACGCGATCATATCACATAAGAGCATATCATTCATGAATTTAAGTAAATTCAATTCCAAATTATTAATACATTCAAGGATAATAAATAATATAAAAGTAAAACATATAATCACGTAATTTTAATACGCGCAAATAGTAAGCACACACGTCATACCTATATGGCCAAAAGATCGGGCGTAACAAATACTGTATGTGCTAACAAAAACATAAACTGTTTACATGAGCTGCATGATATTTCTCCATAGATAGAATTCTTGAAATCTTCCCTAGCAAACTATCAGGAATCTGAATTGATAATCAAAATGAGTTCACCATAGAAATACTAAAAAGACATCCCTAAATGCAAATTCTGAATCGAACTGCTCTACATTCCTTGTTCTTTACCATATTCAAGCTATTTTTAATGAATTATAAATATGGTGATTGGAAATTCCAACTTGTATGAAGGCACGACCATAGAAGGACATACCAAATTAATGTAATTCCATATCACCCCCTAAGAACAGTAGTATTTACATTAAACCCTTTAAATTTAAGTTCTTTATTACATATACCCCCTGAGTTTCAACACATGAGGGGTAAAATAGTAAAATTGGTCATTCAGTTAAATTTAACAGAACTAATAACGAATTAGGGGAAAATTTATAATTTCTCAAATTTAAAGGGAGATTTTCCCAAAGAATTAATTAAAATGGATCAAGAATTTACATTTTCTTCCACAGCAGGAGAATAGAGGTCAACCAAAATTCAATTTTACTTGGGTTAACAGTACATCAAATATATGATGTTGGATCAGTTTTGCTTAATCAAAAATACCACTGGCCTCTTTGATCCCATCGCAGTAGAAAAAAAAAATTCTATGTGGTAGTAGCCTAGTAGGTGTGGTGGGGATACTAAAAAGCGCAATTCTAATTTCTCAGAAATTTCCATGAAAGAAAGCACAAAGTCGTCGACCTTTAGACAGTGGTTTCTTCTCTGCATAGTTTCACTTAGAGATGATGTTTTAATAAAAACTTTTGACTGGGAAATATTAGTGTGTGCTAACATTACAAGTTTCATTTTAATAATTTGTATCCGTATTCTAAAAAATAATTCTATGTGGTAGTAGCCTAGTAGGTGTGGTGGGGATACTAAAAAGCACAATTCTAATTTCTCAGAAATTTCCATGAAAGAAAGCACAAAGTCGTCGACCTTTAGACAGTGGTTTCTTCTCTGCATAGTTTCACTTAGAGATGATGTTTTAATAAAAACTTTTGACTGGGAAATATTAGTGTGTGCTAACATTACAAGTTTCATTTTAATAATTTGTAACCGTATTCTAAAAAATAATAATTAATAATTTGTATCCTGAAATAGGTCATAAAGATCTAGACCATAAATCATCAAATTACGACTTATGAAAGTATCTAGCTAAAAGTTAATAAAAAAGGGAATCAAAGGGACAAATTTGATGGTATTTATTGTCATGAAACTCTTTACAACATGTTTATTTTATAGAATGAAGGGTGATTAGATTAATAATTTTATTTAAACTTGTATTTACTAATACTTTTGTAAATTCGGATTTGATAACACGGTCCAATATGATATTGGATAAAGTGTTGATTATTCATCCTATATTCCCCATGAAATGAACAATTGACCATCACATCCCATCACTCATCCCTCTACTCATCAATCTCATCTCATCTCAACTAAGTAAACATGTCATTGGTATGTCATTGTTTTGGGTTGGGATTAAAGATAATGCATGAGCATACATAATGCAAATTACTATAAGTAAACCAATAATAAACACATGCTGTTTATAAAGGAAAATGTAATTTTTTTTCCAGAAGGTTTATACCCCGTTTAATTTTTAATCCCAAACTTTGTCACTTAGTGACGGAGAGAATAAAAATTTATTAAAAATGAACTAAGTTTGATTAAGCGATAAAATCTGAGATTAAAATGGGACCGGCGTGTAAAATGGAACCACAATTAATTGCCAACAATGTATGCAAACTGCTTCCTTATCTGAAATTATTTCGGGCTCGTGAATCATTTCATCCCTCCCAGATTCCTTTAACACTAAAAAATCCCGTCCCTACGAAATTGCATGTACATAAATACAATTATGCCAAGAAAATAACAAAAACAGCAAAGGATTGATTTCTCGGTTATCAGCATCCACAAGATTTCTAACATAATTTTTGTAATTCGAATATATATTTGTGTTGAAACCCTAACAAATTTCTTCCATTTTTTCCACATTTTTCCTTGCGATCAAAATCAGCTCATAAATGTAGTAATGTCTCGTAGAGACTTATGAGTGCAAGAAAATTAGGAAGCCGGCGGGTTGAGAATCATCATAATTTGAACCTACATAGGTTCTTACATATACCTCACGCCATGGAGACAAGGGGGTTTTGAACCTGCGACCCTGTCAGGATCAAACCCTGTCATGCTCCACTTGGCCAACCCCATGGGATTGCAATAGTACTTATTAAGATAACAATGTTTACATAATCTTTTGTTATGTTACATTAATATAATTAGAAAGTTCAATTGAAAAAATACTGTTAACTTACAGGTTCCAGATGAACAACTGATAAAAATATCAGTTGAGGAACTTTGAACAATCAAAGTTTTATACCAGAGATAACAGAGTACGCAGTGTAAGCACAAGTAAAGCAACACAAGATATTTATAGAGGTTGGCTCACCACAATTGTGAAAAACACAAATTGGGTGAGTTAGTCCTCTACCTAAGTTTGTTAAGCTTAGGATTTTAAATGGAGTTTCATTAAGAGCATGATCAAGTGAAGCCTATGTAACAAAGATTATGACTTCAGAACTTGATCCAAGGTACAAGATACAAAGAGCTAAAAGCAAGAAGTGAACCTATGTAACAAAGACTATGGTTCAATCAGGCCAGCAAGCTGAAAGCAAGGTAGGAACCTATGTAACAACGACTATGGTTCCACCAGGCCAACAATCAAAGGGCTATAAAATTCACTATGAGGAATCAAAGGAAAGCTCTATGTGAATTTGTCAAAAGACAGCGCTTTTTAATGTGTATTTTATGAACCTATTTATAGATCTTCACGGATGACCGTTGTGGTGTTCAACGGTTATTTTTGCACAGTTTCCAAAAAGTCTTCAGCTTTTGAGTTTGTTAATTGTTGACTTCCAGTTCCCCTGCAAAACAAACATTTATTAGGTATCAACAAAAAAAAACCACTCTTAATTCCGCTAACAATCTCCCCCTTTTTTTTAGGATAAAATGTTTGTTTGCCAAAACTCCCCCTGAAAGGTTGCTCCCCCTGTCTTAGTCCTTCTCCTTGTTGTTGCAAAATTGTTAGTCCTTGCACAAGTATATTTCAAAGCAAATAAGCTAAGAGATCATTAATTTAGGACAAAAGATGAACATAGCCATCATAAAGTTTTAAGATGGACGCAACCATCACAAAAAAACTGTCAAACTGTCTTAAGATCAAAAGTATTAAATATTGAAAATAAAAGTCACTTCCACTTCATTTCAGCCTGGCCTCACTTCTTCAGCCTTTCCTTACTTCACTACTCCCCCTCATCCTCGAAAAAAGTTACTTCTTAGAACGCCGGGTAGGAGGGCGGACTGTACGTTCAATGGAAGCAATCTTTGTAGTGAGATTTGCCTGCTCTTGTTGAATAGAGTCCAAGCGATCATTAATCTTTGAGAGACTGGAGCGTATTTCTTCTGGATCAATCTTGACTCTTGGTTCTTTCTTGACTGGGGCAGAGCGGCTCCATGTGGCAGTATCTTTGTCATAGACAAATTTCATGTGGTTGAGAGTCTTCTTGTCAAACCTTTTGTGATACTTAGGATTCTCTTTCCAGTTTTCTGGAAAGGGAATTTGCTTACGGCCTTTCAAAAGGCGAGTGAGTAACATGAAATATGAGAGCTTGGTATTGTTAACATAGCAGTATTCCATGTTGCTTAGAATAGTGTACCCAAGATTGACCTTTTCATTGATAAGAAAAGCATATAGAAGGAAGGTACTGATATAACTCATGTTGGTGGAATGGTACCTGATTCCACTGATCCGGAAAGAATGGTGTAATTTATCATTTGATGGATCAGTGCATATTCCGGGGAGAGAGCCCTTAATACTTCACCGCCTCCAAGAGATGGTTCATCACCATTCCATAGTAGTTTGATGACATCATCCCATTTGAATTTAGGGTGATCAGTCCAGGCACCAATTTCAAAAAAATTTATTCCATTGTGAGGGCTACCCAAGAGTGAGTTAATGGATCTAGGAGTGAATGAAACATGCTCTCCCATTACATAGGAACTAACTTTGATACCAGAACCATCAGGAATTTTAATAAACTCAGCATTAGCATAAAACAATTTGCCAAGGTAAGGATATGCAATTTCATCAATCTCAAGGAGTGGTTTCCAACCCAGTTCTTTAAAACGAGTGACAATAGAGCATGAAGGGAAATGAGCAAAGTTGATAGATCTACCTCTGTTCCACTTCCGATGAAATAAATCGTTTTCATAGTATTCTTGAGATTCAACATCGTGAAAGAGTACCTGTGTCTTGACTGAATCAAAGTCTATCTCTTCAGTTTTGTGAACCACTTCGTATAAGGGAGGTTGTTCATCTTCCAAGAAATCAGTATAGACAGCATCTTCGTCTTCTTCGTCTTGTTTGGGTGATTCTTCAGGAGGATATTCTTTTGAAGCGATGCTAGAGGGGTTTGAGGAGGATGGTTTGACATTATTTGGATTCGAAGTTTGAGGGATTGTCTTTGAGAGATTTGATATTGGAGATGTGGAAGAGGGAGATTTTCTGAGGTGTGTCCTTTGGGCTTAGAAGATGTGGTTTCTTTTGGGCGAGATTTAGACCAAACAGCCAAAGGGACATTATCATCTGATTCTGTATCGGATTCGGAGAGAACTTTTCTTTTGGCCATCTTCTTTGTAAGAGCAGAGGTTCAAAGAAAGTTTGAATGAAGAAGGAGTTGAATAGCCTTAGGGTTTGATATCTCCGGACTTGAAAGGTACCATTAAATGTGGTTTTTGGTGTCTTTTCAAACATTGAGAATTTCAACCGTCAGACAGTTTTAAACGGCAAGAAGCAGAGTAATAAAAGCGTGAGAATGAAAGACACGAGTAGGAAAAACGTTTTTCAATAGACTTATGCGATTTTATGAAAAGATAGAATACCCAACTGGTATTTAATAAATTCAAATTGTTCCAGTGGAAAAGGTTTTGTGAAAATATCTGTCAATTGATCTTTACTATTAACATGTAGAATTTTCACAGTTTGATCTTGAACGTAATCTCGTAGAAAGTGATGTTTGATCTCAATATGTTTAGTTCTAGAGTGAAAAACAGGAGTATTTTATAGGCAAATAGCACTGGTATTATCACAAAAGAGAGGAATTTTTTGAGATTCAAACCTTAGTCTGATAGTATCCTCTTCATCCAAATGAGTTGTGTACAGCACCCTCTCATGGCTATGTATTCAGCTTCAGTTGTTGAGAGAGCTACTACTCCTTGCTTTTTGCTTGACCAGCTTATAAGGCTTTTTCCAAGCAATTGATATTGCCCACTGGTACTTTTATGATCCACTTTGCATCCTGCATAATCTGCATCGGAGAAACCAACAAGATCGAAGTTTTTATGTATGGGATACCATAAGCCGACATCCATTGTTCCATTTAGATATCTGAGAATCCTTTTAATAGCTTTAGAATGTGATATCTTTGGATCTGATTGAAATCTTGCACATAAGGTGGTTGCAAAGAGAATGTCAGGACGAATGGCTGTTAAGTACAGTAGATTTCCGATGATTCCTCTGTATAATTTTTCATCAACGCCCTCTCCAAGAGGATCTTTGTCAAGTTTAGTAGAGTAACACATAGGAGTGGTCATTGATTTGGATGCAAGCATTCCATGTTTCCTGAGTATTTCCTTGGTATATTTTTCTTGCGAAACAAAGGTTCCAGAGGAAGTTTGTTTGATTTGAAGTCCAAGGAAGAAATTCAATTCCCCCATCATACTCATTTCAAACTCGGCTTTCATAAATTGTGAGAATTCTTCACAAAGTTTGGAATTCTGACTTCGAAAAATGATATCATCCACATATATTTGAACAATGATAAGATTTTTATCAGTAGTCTTTGTAAAGAGTGTGGTATCAGCTGTAACAACCGAGAAGTTATTTTTGATCAGATATTTTCTGAGTCTATCATACCAAGCTCATGGAGCTTGCTTTAAGCCATAGAGAGCCTTTTTTAGTCTATAGACATGATTTGGAAAGTTTGGGTTCTCAAACCCGGGAGGTTGACTAACATAGACTTTTTCAGAGATGAATCCATTTAGGAATGCGCTTTTGACGTCCATTTGATATAGAATGAATTTGTGAAAGGATGCAAAGGCAAGAAGAATTCGAATTGACTCGAGTCTTGCCACAGGAGCAAAGGTTTCTTCGTAGTCTATTCCTTCTTGTTGGCAATATCCTTTAGCCACAAGTCTGGCTTTGTTTCGAATTACTTCTCCATTTTCATTCAGCTTGTTTAGAAAAACCCATTTGGTTCCAATGACTTGTTGTTCTTGGGGTCTCTCAACAAGTTCCCAGACATCATTTTTCTGGAACTGATCAAGTTTCTCTTTCATAGCTTTTACCCAATATTCATTCGCTAGGGCATCTTTCACATTTTTTGGTTCATCAATTGAGAGTAGACTTTTATGAGATGAATTTTGGATCATTTGAGTTTTAGCTCTAGTCATGATACCAGCTTGTACATCTCCAATGATTTTATCAGTTGGATGACTTGAGGCATGTTTGAATTTTCTTGAGACATTTGCCTCTCTTGAGCTACTTTCATGATTAGTGTTATCAAGCTCAATGTTTTCATCAACATTGTTTTGAGATTCATCATTTCTCTCACGTTCATCATAACTTGTGTGATCATTCTCAGGGAATGGTTGTGGCCCTGTAGGATACGTCATCAAATGATTCTTGTCATGAGGATCAGATTCATCAAAGTTCACATGTATAGATTCAATGACAGTTAACTTCCTTTTGTTATACACCCTGTAGGCTCTGCTGTGATTGGAGTATCCAAGAAAGATTCCTTCATCACTTTTGGAATCAAATTTTCCACGTTGATCCCTATCATTGAGGATGAAACATTTACACCCAAATACTCGAAAGTAAGAGATGTTTGGCTTTTACCCTATCACAGCTGTCTCTTGAGAATTGCTCGGGTCTAAGCAAAAGCTTATTGGATAATTTCCCAAAATTTAGCAATCTTAAATCCCTCAAGACTTTGGATATTAGACATTGTGAAGGAATAGAGTGCATTTTGGGGGAAAATGGAGAGTTAGAATCCCATCGTGTTGCTTCACTCGGGACTATTGATGAAATCCTTCTATATGGGTTACCGGATTTCATGGGCATCATCCAGAAGCAGGATGTAGTTTTCCCTACACCTCCACAAGCTGTATTTTCATCTCTTCGGGAATTGGTTATTAGAGATTGTGACAAGATGAAGAACCTGGGATTAACAGGGTTGGAATTCCCAAACCTTGAAAGTATCACTATTGAAAGTTGTTCAGAAATAGAAGAGATAATAAAGGAAGGAGTTATCGTCTCTTTTCCCAAATTAAAATACTTGCATCTGTTGCATCTGCTGAAACTGAAGAGTGTGGGAACAGGATTGGAATTCCCAAACCTTGAATTGATCCATGTTGCAGGATGTGAAGAAATAGAGGAGATAATAGAGGAAGGAGGTATCGTCTCGTTTCCCAAATTAAAACACTTGCAGCTCTCGGAGCTGCCAAAACTGAAGAGTGTGGGAAAAGGTTCGGAATTCCCAAACCTTGAAAAGATCAGTGTTGTAGAATGTGAAGAAATAGAAGAGATAATAGAGGAAGGAGGTGTCGTCTCTTTTCCCAAATTAAAATGCTTATATCTGTGGAATCTACCGAAATTGAAGCATGTGGGAACAAGGACCATTTGCGAGTCCATTGAGGAGATTACCATATTCGGATGTGGAGCATTGAAGAAAGTACCATTATATTTTGGTGTCATAATTGATGGAGGAGAATCGTCTAATGTTTCTTATTCCCCTCCACCTGCTCTTAAGACAATCCATCTATATCTCTCGGAGAAAAGATGGTGGGAAACATTGGAGTGGGAGCATCCATCACACAAACTTCTCCTTCAACCTTTCCTTTCATTTCCTTATAATTGAGAAGACTCATCCATTCAATGTATGTCATATGGATGTAATTTAATTTAATTTACCCTTTTCAATTGAATCCAGCAACTTTGGAAAAACTCATTAAAAATGTTTTATTTTTGTATCAAGTAAATACAACAATGAAAACTAACTTGAAGCTCAATTTTTGTTTGTCATACCAAAGATTGTTTTTACCCTGATGCATTATATGATAGTGTAGATCCATAGAAGCAGGCTACATGTGTTAGAGTGGCTGCAATTGTTGCAAAACCGAACCCATATGTGAGGGCAAAGAACATGCTGAGATGTATTCTACCTTTCTCCTCGTATTTGTTCAGATCCAATTCGAACTTATCATTTACAATGGCAGATATGTTATACTTCTGACCTTGGGCTGTGAACAGGTGTGAGGAGAAAATAGGAAACTTGCTAGCACTATACAAGTCAAATCCCCAATAGGCTATAGGGAGTACTAGGTAGATGATTAGAGCATAGCCCGCGAAAATATTCATTATGTAGAAAAAGGGATACATGAGAGGGCTGTACAAAAATGATGCTACAACAGTCCAATCTAATGTTAAGGCACCAAAACCAAGGCCTCTTAGGCCCGATCCAATTTGCTGTGCTGTTACTGATTTGGAGAATGTCCAACAAACCCATGAGATGCTTGAGAGAGTTGGGAAGAGGTACCCTGGTAGTAGGTACCAAGAAAAACTGCAAATTAATGCGATTACGAAAAACTTAGCTCGTGACATGCGTCGGTCATCTTTTTCATGCAAGGCCCTGCAAAGTTCAGATAAATGTCATCAGTACAAATTTATTTGACCTCCCAGAAATAGAATGTATTTGATCTCCCGGAATGAGTATGTGGAATGTAGTCTTCTTGCCAGATCAACCACATCTGCATTTGGGCAGTAACAAGCAGCTAGAGTAGAACCAACTTATGAAATAAGCATATAAGCTTACCATTATGCAAGTAAACAAAGGTTAACATTAGGTTATGAGTCATGTTCCACCTAATCCTTTGCAGTAAACAAGCCCTAATTCACTTCAAATGGCAATAGAAGAAGTGAAGAACTATGCAGGTTGTCATACAAGTCCATGGGTTTCAACGCGCTATACTATTTTGGATAACATACCATGATATCTTAATTACACAAACACCCCCTGATGTTTTCAAAAAATTAAAAAAAATTCCCCTGGAATATCTGGCCTTAACTCATGCCATCATGGTTATGAAGTTAAAATTAAATATTAATCAGTAGGTATCACGGACAAAGTAGGTAGTAGGGTATTCATAAAAAAGATATGAAATCATGAAAATTTATCGAACCAGAGGTAATATATATTCTTGATAGGGAAATTTTTTGTAATTCCTTAAACCTGAGGGAAATTTTGTATAGTTATGTCAAACTCAGGGTATGTCGACGTAAAAATCACTAATATTTTTGTACTTTATGATTTAAATCCTTGTGTCTTCCTTGTTTTGAGATAAGAATTACTTCTTCAATTGCCTCATCTCATTAATAGGTACCCAGAAAAGCACTAGGTTAGCTTCGGCATTCCCGAACCTTGTATCAATCGGAGTCGAAATGTGTTCAGAAATAGAAGAGATAATAGAGGAATGAGGTGTCGTCTCTTTTCCCAAATTAAAATGCTTGACTCTCCAGAATCTGCCAAAACTGAAGCATGTGGGAACAACAACCATTTGCGATTCCATTGAGGAGATCGACATAGGTAGATGTGGAGCATTAAAGAGATTCATCTACTTAGAAGGGAGGAAGAATGGTGGGAATCATTGGAGTGGGAGCATCCATCACACAAACCTCTCCTTCAACCATTCCTTCACTTTTATTATTGAGAAAACTCATCCCTTCAATGTATGTCATATGGATGTAATTTTATTTACCCTTTTCTATTGAATCCAAAAACTTTAGAAAAACTCATTAAAAATGTTTTATTTTTAATTTGTTCAATTTAATTTCTTTCAGAAAGGAATAATCTATTCTATGTATCTTTCTATTTTTGTTTTATTTTTGTTGTTTCTTCTTAGAAAACAAATCTTTTGGTATTGGGAAAAAAAAATGCAATTTTGGTACATTTGGCGTTAAGTGTGATTGTGTGACGTGTGTACCACTATTTCACTTATCTAGTTTTAATCCTAAAATTTTTTCATATCATACAATATTGATTATGTTGTTACTTTTTTTGGATGAAATGTTCATGTTAGTAGGTCCTATAAATTGTTTTTAATCATTTTTTTTTACAGTTATAGCCATATATATTAGGGAATTTTATTTTTTTTTTTTTTTAACGTACACAGCCAAGCAACCAGAGGGATATATATTAGAAAATTGATTGTCCTTGCCTAAATTCTAATGGTGAAAAACCCCTATATATAATTATAACCGTAAAAAAAAAACCATTTAAAAGACAATTAATGGGCTCCACTAACAATGTATGGGAACGTGCATCCAAATTCAATCCGAAAAACTAACAACAGGACCAATATTACACAATTTAAAAAGAAATGAACTAAAATTAATAAATGGATGTAATGTTATACACATTCACACCCTTAAAATTGTTTGTTTCCCTGAGGTACTTATCATTTTTGGAGAGGGAGCATCCGCCACACAAGCATCGCATTATAACCCAACCTCAAATGATATATCATCTCATTACTCATTTCTTTGTTTTTTCTAAGAAATGTTATACTTTTTCTTCAATTTGTCACAATTTAGAAAAGTTAAAGAAATTGTTTGTTATTTGCTAATTACTAGTTCATGTACTATATTCTCGGGGAATACACGTTTTTGTGTTTGTTTTCTACTTTTCTATGTATTGTGTGGCTAATTTATTTGAAGAGGAGAAAACTTATGAAATTTATTACTGAAACTGAGCAAAATAAATTGATAATGAGACGAATATCTTAAATGAATGTCAATAACGCTCAATAATTAAAAAAGATAGTGAACATTAAAAACTTTTAACTATTCAAAAATATTTTATCATTATATCTCTTAGATTCTAACGAATTAACAAAAAGTTATAAAGAAATTGAATTTAAAGAGAGAAAAACTTGTTGATGACATGATAAAGATAAAAAGAAATAGCTAAAACAAAGTCAGAATAGGCTAGCAAAAAATTTAAAAGAAACATCGAATAGGAAATGCGAAGGGTGTGAGAATTGAGAAGTAGAAGAATTGAAACCTTAAATACAGTTGAATATAAGGAGTGGTGGAGTTACCAAAGGTAAGACTTAAATAGAACTGAACATGTTTTAATTTAATTATTTAATTGAACTAAGGAAACAGTCATGTCATCAACACCTAACATTTGTACATAAGCAAATAGCATTTTTAAATCAACTGTGGTGATGTGATTTAGACATTGGACGCTACTTAACAATTAATTTACACACACTCCTTATCATAAGGGTTTTATCATCTCATTCTTGGAAGAGACTCAAGAGTTCTTGAAATTAAATAATGTATAAATTATCAAAATTTGTATCATAATTTCGAGTTTTTATCAGTTTGAAAAAGCTGCTGCCTCAAAATCCTTCTCATAACTTTATTTGTGGCTGTTCTTGGAAGAGAAGGGAGAGGAACGATTTCAGACACCTGCAAGAGTTGGCCTTTTTAGATAAACATGAACCAACAAGTTTGTATAAATTATATGTAATGACACAAAGCTCGTACCTTGAACAGAGGATTTAACTTTTTTTGAATGGCTGAATTGAAAGATGCGGCTAAATTACCAAACTCTGACAATTGTTTGTTAGGATCCTTGAACACAACAACAATTACCAACCGCTCCGGCCCCCCACCAGCAGGCGGCACCCCAACTGCCGCCGTCTCAAGGATGTCAGAGTTGACTGAGTTACAGATACGCTCTATCTCAACGGAGCTAACCTGTATGGGGAATGAACAAATGCCATAAAGAGAATTCGAATAGCTCAAGAATTTACATTTTCTTTTTTTTTTTTTTTTTTTTTTTTTACAGCTGGAAAAATAAAGGTCAACCAAATTTCGATTTATAATAAGATTGTGTGCTTGTGAAGAAAAATAAGCATGTAAGCTTGTCCTTCTTCTAGGGTCAGAAAATGGACTACGTATCACTAATGCAATTCCCAAACATGTGTATGAAGTTTCACAGACCTTTATACCACCAAGATTCATAGTATCATCCGCACGACCATGGGCACGGTAGTATCCTCTAGATGTGCGCTCGAAGAAATCTCCATGTCTTCTGAGAACCTTATAGGAAATTAAAAGGAAAGAAGAAGATATTTTAAAGATGAAGAAATAGAAAAGTATGGGATGATATTAGTGACATAGAAGCAACCAAGCTGAAGCATTCACCTTGCCATTATAAACCGGCATTTGTTTGAAGTATATATCGTAATGGTCAGCATTAAGAAGAGTGCTTGAAGCTCCGAACATGAGGGGCCAAAGGGCGAGCTCGCCAATTCCAGGACTGTCTTGTGGCTTCACATGAATCATAAATTCCATAATTGCCATATGGAGATTATAAAGCCATAATCTTTAGTTATTAGGCAACAAATTCGGCTCTCCCAATCGAGAGTCACTTTTCAGAGTTTCAGGGTTCTCTCTTATTAACTTTTTCGTTTACTAAAGAATAACATGCTATGACATGCAATGGTTTTCTAACTGCTAAATCTGAGTTTCTCAAGTTTCACCATCCAAGAAATAGCACCCATTTTCCTAATTTTTTTTAAATAACTGTTCCATTTTTAGTACCATGTTGTTCTTTTATCATTTTCTGTCGGCATAGAATCTAAGCCGGCCCACCTCCGTCTGCAGAAAATATGCTTGTAATTTCCTCAATCATGTTTGGATATGAATGATCATGAATTTATGGCAATTACAATTAATATAAGGCCTTTACTGTTTGCTTCAAGGTTTAAAACGTGTTTACCAATGGAAACCCATCATCACCAAGAATAAATAGACTGTAGCCCATTGCTGGCGTACTAAAAGCTGCTAGAGATTGAGGCTGCAACAAAGAACCAGTAACAAACCCACCACCAATTTCAGTGCCACCACAATACTCAATCACAGGCTTGTATCGAGCTCTTCCCATCAACCAGAGGTATTCATCCACACTAGAAGCCTCACCCGTGGATGCAAAGCAGCTACAGGAGATCAATAACGTGTTAAGTAGGATTGGAGTGTTTTTAGCACAAAGATTGTTACTATCAAAAAAATTAAATTGGGAGAAGAATTTAGAAATTGCCAGAGTGTTGAAGAACCAACCCTGGAGACAAATTTCCACAAACAAACAAGCTAAACCTTGAAGAGAGAGAAGGGGAGAAGATTTCGTTTACTAACTTTCTGGACAATCGTTACAGAATCAATGAATGAGTATATCCTCCCTTTGCTCAAATATATACAATGTATTCCTACTAATAACTAACTAATAAAGTGCCACTATTATTTAAAAAATTGTTACACCTAAATAACACTTTTCCTAATAAACTCTTCTTGATATTTGGAAGCTGATATTTGGATCATAACAAAGATAAACATAATCGTTTCTATCAGTGCTTGATTATAGATGATAACATGTGTTGTGAGTATATAACATTAATTGTCTCATCTCCTATAAATTAAACTGCTTATGCTGGGCTCAGGCAATGAAACAGATAGGCATAAAATATCATTAGTAGTTTTTAAACAATTTCATAGTATTCATTTTGGGAATATTACATTTTTAGTCATCCAACTATACTACTTATTCGTTTTTCGTCCCCCACTTTCAATTTTAACAAGAATGGTCACTAAACTACCATATTTTTTTCAAAATCAGTCTTTCCGTTAGTCTGAGCGTTAAAACAAACAGAACTCTTATTCCAGTTGTATTTTGGCGCTGTTTTTCCCTTTTCAACCATTTTACTTCTTGTTCCAGTTAATTAAGGGTTGATGCTCTCCATTTCAAGTGGTTACACATTTTCTTGGAATTCATAGAGTCTAAATTTCCCAATTGAACGATGTGAGAACTGAGAAGTTATGTGCAGGCCCACCCATTCGAGTACGAAGAAAGACGAAATAAATGAGAAATTGGAGGAAATAAATGAGGAAATGGGCTTAGCCTTTGAAGGACAAGATTTGCAGTATTACACAAAGCTTTTCATGGAAGACATCAACAGAAACCCCACAAATATTGAATTGTTTGATATTGCTCAGTCCAACAGCGAACACTTGGACACATCAGGCATCCATTTTTGACCGAAAAATTGTCATAGATTGCCGCCCGTGAACAGGAGTCTCACGCAAATTGTCAAAAGCACTTCGCAAGCAAATCCAAACAATTCAGTCATTGGCTTCAAAGACAACTCCTGTGCAATTAAAGGGCCTCTATGAACTCCAAGAATATGTAACCACTTGACAATGAGAGCCTCAACCCTTAATTAGCTGGAACAAGAAGTAAAAATAGTTGCAAAGGGAAAAACCGGCATTAAAGTACAATTGGAATTAAGATTCCGTTTGTTTTAACGTTCAAACTGACGGAAATACCGATTCTGAAAAAAATATGGTAGTTTAGTGACCATTATCGTTAAAATTGAAAGTAGGGGACGAAAAACGAATAAGTCATATAGTTGGATGACTAAAAATGTTATATTCCCTATTCATTTTCTTCACACTTCTTTCCTATTCCTTTCGTTCACCGTGCAACATGCATATGTATATATGTTAAAGTCTAGAAGCCTTCACATAACTCAATCAAATTTCAGTTTGCAGGCTTGCATCTTGTCAAGTAAATACATTTTTATTTTTATTTTTATTTTATTTAAGGAGTGAGGTGCAAAACTCATCACATCTCACCACAGAATGAATACCAATGAATCTGTTACGATTGCGGCTATAACTTAAGACAATATCCAATCTTCTGATACTCCATTAACCCAAACAACACAACGAAATAATAATGAAGGTCAAGGAGGAAATATAAGATATACGTATGCAATACTCACAACATACCGGATAGTTGACCAATCAAAAGTAGCTGTCACATTTGCACTTTTCCACGCCCTCACAATACTAGGTATCACACCCAGCATTGTTACTTTAGCATCCTGAAAAATACCATTTGGATTCTAAACCAGTCAAAAGCCATTTAATTCAAATGTCGAGGGTTAGGGCACTTACTGGCACACTTAGACCATCATATGAAAATAGAAAAGGTAAAAAGATCACTAATCTCGAAGCATAAAAAACAAATTACGCCAAAACAATATATAGAAAAAGAACAAAAGAGTCCATATCACCTGCACAAACTTAGCAAAGCCAGAACCAAGGGGCAATCCGTTATATAGAGCTATTGAAGCCCCATTTATCAAGGAAGCATAAACAAGCCAAGGCCCCATCATCCACCCAAGGTTAGTGGGCCAAGCAATTACATCACCTCTCTGAATGTCCATGTGGCACCAACCATCTGCAGCAGCTTTCAACGGTGAAGCAGCAGTCCATGGGATTGCCTTTGGCTCCCCTGAGGCATAAAACATCACTCAGTGATGTAGTACTATCTTGCTTTGATCAATTCCAACATTGTCTTAACATATTCGTATGAATCAGTACTAACTTTAGAATGCTGCCAGTTGGATTATAAGGATGATCACAGGAGAAGGTTCAATCAGGAAACATTATTGTACTAGAGGAAACAAGAGTTGTCTATAATGCTTGCAGTTCAAGTGTGCATGAAAAGCCCAAAATCTATATGTGGAACA
Organism: Lantana camara; assembly: GCA_037501455.1. NCBI lineage: Eukaryota > Viridiplantae > Streptophyta > Magnoliopsida > Lamiales > Verbenaceae > Lantana > Lantana camara. The sequence continues at coordinate 93,285,590 of CM074860.1, read as the reverse complement.
AAATTTTCAATCTTTCTCTCCTTCGAAGAGTTTATTGGCTGTGAAATTCAAGCATTCCCTATGAATTTCATTTTTGAAATTCTTAACAGAGGAAAAACTAATATTATCAGGTGCAAGTACTGGCAGGAACAAACACTTGAGAAACTTAGCCTCCCATGAAACAGTACGAGGCCACTTAAAGAGAACTTCACAATATTTTGCTCCAGCATTGGAGAATTGCAAAACGATGCCCTATTGATAGTTTCCAACATCAGTAAAAATTTTACCATGAAAAATTATTGGTGTCTGTTCTGTTGCATATATACTGGACAGGGGACATGATATTTTTCTGCTGTTTTGCCAACACCGACGTACCAGAAAAGTGAATCAAAAATAATTAAGATAACATGAACCCCTGTATACCTGTAGTTCCTGATGAGAAAAGAACATTTGTGAATGCTTCAGTTGTTTGTTCGATAGAGACAAACTCAACTTCTCTGCAAGTGGACATTTATACTAGTAAAAGATCTGAAAGCTAGCGGGACTGCACCAAATTCTAAATGCATACACATAATTAGTGAAACAGAAATTGGCCGAGCGCATGCACACTACTCTAAGAGGTTGAAAGAATTCAAATTTCAAGAGCAGGAAAAAGTCTCAAAGAAACTTCCTAGTTACCCTGCACACAGGAGAAAAAGTTTGATGAATTTGTGCACATTCTATATGTCACATTCCTGTCTAAAGGAAATAATAATGATAAATGCGTCCGCGATCGAGAATTTTGCTGTGGCATGACTAAATCAGAATTACGATTAAAAAATGCAGAGAGTGAAGTTCATACCAGAAGTTAAAAGGAATAATTCACAATCCCACACTTCGACTTAAATTTAGGTTTGAAACTCACAAAATCTGGGCTTACACACTTTTCTCAAACATCTAAAAAAGTAAGATATTCATGCTAAATTGTATTACAGGCATTGTGAACATTACTATAAGGGACATTGTCAACAAATAAAGAATAGATTCGTGTTGTGCACCCTGTAGATAAAGGAGTTAAGAAATGATGGAAAGAGAGAACTTAAAATGCTTGGCATGCTTACTTCGAATCATTTGCTCTCTCAAGAAAACTCTGCCAGGAAATGTCATTATCACGCAATTTGATACTGAACGTGGAGCCTCTGGTGGGAATTACAATTGCCATGGGTGATTGAGCCTCAACAATCCTACTGCAGTTTTTGGAACAGAACAAGGAAGAGCACCGATGAACAATAAAAACATTGACAGAGTTCAAAGAGACTATGGGGAATTTTTTCACGACAATGCCATATTTGAGTGAGCATAATATAACATGTGCGTGAAATGCGGCAGAACAACAGCATGAATATAACAGCTGCAGCACGCATATATGTGGTAGAACAATAGTATGAACTGAATTAAGGACTGGAATCTATATTCTGATTTGACCTAGATGGTAGTAGCTGTTTGCCCAGACATTGGAGTTATGCAGTCAGGGTTCAGAATTGAAGTTTGGCTTTCTTAATTACTAATTTCTGTTACTAAGAAGATAAGTTATATGTATCGGATGAGTTGGGGAGCATAATTATTCAATTATTTTCATGCTAAATCTCCAATTGCAGATGCTTCTTCAAAATGTAGGCATGAAAATGATTCCAGAACCTTCAATTATAAGATCAGTGCATGGAAACAAATATACAAAATCCTTTTGTTTCCTGGTTTCAATTTCACCTTGCCTGGGCAAGTGGTGGATATTATTAACTAAATCTACAAGATGAAAATCCTTTTTTTTTTTTTTTTTTTTTTTTTTTTTTTGTGAGAAAGTATTTTGAGTTCCCTGCTTCTTTTACTGGAAAAATCATATATGACAGATATGTATGCGAGCAATCCCACAACAATCACACAAACTGAAGGATGGGAGGAAAGTTTACCTGTACAAGGGAAGTTTTCGATCGGCACGAATGATGAGATCCTAGGAGAAGGTAGAGTTATTGACTAGATTAGACGAAGTGAGTAATAATCAAAGACACAAGATTCAATCAACTAAAGCAAACACATCAAATGAATGTTTTTGCAGCTAGAAAGCTGTATTAAAGAGCACCACTACAACTGCCAACTGAAGCACTGGAAATTTCAAAAACTGAACATTCTTGAACCAAATAACAGTAACTAACCAACCATATTCCCGATACATATTCCATTAAGCATCAATTCCATTTGGAAGAGCGCTATATGCAAAAAATTCAAAGTACAACAGGCCTTCATGCATGTATGGAGAAATAAAAGAAATTCTCACCTGAGTGAAAATTGCTTTTGCTTTTGATATTTTGAGCCTAGTAGATATTTCAGCTGGCGCAAAACTATCAGCAATGGACACAACTACATAACCAGCAAGTACAATGGCTAGGTAGATCACCACAGAATTAACATCCATGGGCATATCTATGGCAATTGCAGAGCCTCTCTCCAAATTTAGGGTCTCTATCGCATGAGCAACAAGCCTTCAAAAAAGTTCAAAACAGAGTTTCATCATCTAACAGTTAAGTTTTCAAACCCTTTGCCAATAATTGGACCATTGCAACTTATGCAGATGGATTAGAAAATGATGTGTCGGTCTGTCAGAAAGGTTATTCTTTGTTTGATAAATAAAAGGAAAGTCTCAATGATTGGAAACCAAATTACAAAGAGATAAAATTGCAACTAACATGAACTATAAAGCATGCTTTCTAATGAGTTGAAAAATGTTGTGCACATTCAAAAATGATAAAAATTAAAGTCAAGTATTGTGTGGTGAACATGAAATCAAACGTAGGTTGCATAAGAGGAAATTTCCATTGAGTAAAGCTAAAGAAGACACTAGACATGGTTCATAAATTCTAATAATGATCAAGGGCAGGAAATCCATACTGATATAAGTCCCAATTTAATGTAGGTTGAGCATTTCTCCATAAGCAGGAAATAACTAATTATAGCATATGCTTAAACAAAAAATGGCATACCAAACTGATGCACGGAGCTCCTTAAAGGTCATCTTATTTACCGGTACGTCATCCTCTCCTTCATTACGCCATATCACAGCAATATCATCAGGAGTTCTCTTAGCACTCAAACTCAGGCAATTACTTGCTGGGTTTAAAGTTGCGCATGGGAGCCAGTGACCACCAGGTCGGGTAGGATCCTCACGCAGAATGCACTCAGGAGGAGCAGAGAAAGAGATATTCATTTTGTCAAACAGAGTTCTCCAATAAACCTAAGAAAAAAAATAGCAGAAAATGGAAACCAGTTATCAATCACACATCTCTTAGCAATTAAGGGCTCGACCATGATGGTAACAATTTGTTCCAACCTCAGGATTTGAGACAGAAAATTCCTGAAAACCGAGGAAGCTCGAAATAGGATCCACATACTTTGGCCCTAAGAGTTCTTTTCCATGTTCCTCTAGTAGCTTGCCAACATTAGTCAAATTTGCAGCACCACTGTGTCAAAACACAACTATTACAAACATGTAACAACGTACATTATTGGATACACTATTATTAACATGGAGGAATAGCTTGACTCTATAAAATTGACTCCATATTATCATTCCTCCTTCTGTTTCTTTAGTGGGCTTAATCATGTATTCATGTCTGGATTTGCAAGTTTCCAATACAGAATAGATTCAGTTCTAGAATTCTTTAGATGCTATATCAGGCCATTACTCTATGCATTACCCAGAGTACACATAATGGCAATTACAATGACTTCCAAGAAAATTAATCTCCCATTTCCTAAAACACTCTTTACTTCCCATACTCTCAAAGTCAACAACTCTAAGAATGTCTATTGTTCCAATACGTGATTTAGATGACCCCCAAAATTGCCTACTTTTTCTCCAACACCTCTTCCACAAAAGTCCTTGCAACCAAATAACCAGCTAGTCAAAAATTAACAACACTTTCAGATATCTTTCCAATAACATCTTCATCAGTACCACAACAATCACCCCTTATTATTGCATCCCAGATGCAACACCTTACACAGAATCCGCACACACTAAGCACTTCAACCACATCTCCCTCATGCATGCAGATACAAGTGCAAAATCACCACCCTGGTGTCAGAGCACCCGTGAACTTAAACAGATGCTCAAAAACAAATATGAAAAATACATACGGGTCGGGTATCCAAGCAGGCGGGTCGGGTCCAAAATCTTTGTAGCAGCCATAATACATCATTTGATGGAAAGAAAATGGGAGCTCCGGATTAAGAAGCTGTTTAGATATTCTCCGCCACGTTTCCGGAGTTCCGCCACCGCAATCCTCGATAACTCCGGCGAGCTGGCGGTGGAGCTCAACCGCGTCCTCATAAGGCACGCCCGACGCCGCTATGTCGGCGGCGGTGATACAGTCGAGGGACTTGTAATTCTCAATCTCCATTTCCAAAACCTCGATTGATTGCCCTTAGCATAAATTTGTGTAATGAAGAGAATGTTTAATTCATCGTATGTATTAAGTTCATTTTGGGACGAAGAAAGGGTAGATTTGATGATTGACAATGTTGATTGGTGAATCACGCAGAGCAGACCTCGTGTCTTGTACGCATTGAATTAATTTAATATTTATCTGTTCTTTTTTAATTTATTTTTCTATTTTCAGCACCAATCAACGATATTATGAAAATAGACAAATAGTCGTTGCTTTATTTGCTCTTTTGGTTGTCGTCGGGACTCGGGTGTTTGTGATTCATAATATCACTAATAAATAGTAGTGTATCTGATAATATAAAATTTTCGTTCAAATTAAACATTCAGCCCAATAAAAATTGAAGCTTAACTATTGTGTTTAAACTAAACAAAAAAATTGAAGCTTAACTATTGTGTTTAAACTAAACAAACACAAATATGATATATAGGGAGAATTAAAGCAAGAGAGGCGCCAGAAATGTTAAATATTTGCAGAGTACTGTTGCCTACTTATTTTGGTAAGTAAGATCTAGGGGTGTAAACGGATAATAAACGGATCGGATGTATGATTACCATATCCTTATCCGTTTATGATTCGGACGGATACGGATAATATCCTTTTAAATCGAATTCGGATAATATCCTTTTTATACGGATACAAGGCGGATTCGGACGGATTCGGATTTTAATCGGATTTTCAACTATTCAAAATTTGACATAAATTATTTATTTATATAACTTCGAACTTTTAATAAAATTATCAACTATTCATTTATAGATAAATTATTTAATAATTATATAACTTTGAATATATATATATATTAGACGAATAGAGAAATAATAAGTATATCTATATAGATCATTTTTATGTTTTAGCGAATGTATAAATGTGGTGAAATTATAAATTTTATCATATAATTAGTTTGAAATATAATACTTTTATTAATAACATAATATATGTTAATTATATTATCTCTATATGAATATTGACGTGAACATATAGTTACTAATAAAACCTAATGTTTTTCTTTAATAAATGCGCTAAAAAATTTATTTAATACTAATAATCTATCATACATACACAGTTTTGTGTATATATTTTAATATAATACATTATTTATCGGATACGGATTACGGATAAATCGGATAACGGATATATCTAACGGATAATGAAACGGATCGGATGTTAAACGGATCGGATGCCTTATTACCATATCCTTATCCGTTTATAATTCGGATGTCTATAATCGAATACGGATAATATCCTCTTGAGACGGATTCGGATAATATCCTCTGTAAACGAATTCGGATGCGGACGGATATCGGATTTTCGAATATCCATTTACAGCCCTAGTAAGATCAAACACATTATTTAATATGGTACTAGAACAGGTTCACAGATGTTCCGATTCCTATTTCTGCCTCCACCCAGTCAGGTTTTCCGATTCATTTAGATAGTAAACTAACTTCTAGCCGTACCCTATATTTAGATACCAGACGAATCAACCAATGATCAGAATCAATCTACTTCCAAATTGTTCTATGAGCGAGGGCCAAAATACTTTGATTTCATCTATTGTTGCAACCAAGATCAGACCCTACCTACTAATTTGAATGAATTTATGAATATTCCCACTCCCATTTCCATTTATATGATTCAACCTAGTTATTCAACAAATTCGATTGGTTAATACGGGTTGATTTTCTATTACGATAAATTGATGAAACAATAGCCGGTCCCACATCGTGTTCAATATATAATGGTTTGACAATTCTCCACTCAATATCTAGCTTTTGAGGGTGAGTAAAGTCAAAAGCATTATTCAATAAACATTGAAGCACAAAAAGAAATAAAGGAATGGAGAAGTTGAGGCTAAGGATGACCACATTCATTACCAATCAATGAAATTACAAAGGAAATATTTGGAGCCAACTAAGAACTATAATAGTAAATGCATTTCAAGTATAGAGATTAATCTGAGCCTCCAGGAAGCAACTTAGCTGTGCCTGTGCTAGATGTACCAAATCTTTTTCCGGCTGCTGAAATAACGCGTGATGGTGATATAACTTGAGCGAAAGATAAGTTGTAAGAATCGGTTCCTAAGCGGCTCTGCAACCAGCCTTTCCCGCCTGAGAAACCATCGGTGACGATCCAGCAATTCTTGAACCCGAGTTTTGTCAAGGTTTTAGCTACTATTTTAGCTGAATCTGAGTACCTAAAAGGCGTAGTAAAATTAGAATGTAAGTAAGGTTCATGAGATGTATAGATACCAAATGTAGAGGAAAGTAAGAGAACTTACGAGTCCAGTATAACGATTTTGGAACCTTTATTGATCTTCTTGAGGTAAGAGATCTTCAGCACCACTAGTTCAGCTTCTACTCTCTTGACATTTCGGACAAGGTTTCTGAGCTTGCTGGGTAGTTCTTCCAAACTAGTTAAACGACGCAAGATTAAATTTTTGTGAAGTATAAAAGACAATATTGCCATTTTCAGAGATAACACAAGGCTGTTTCATCTCCTGTATTTGATCGTGTCGAATTTCGGATTGGTGACGTGTCTCGAAATAGCTGACCTTGACCACTTAGAATTTGTTGACGTGGTAGAGCTCGAGATGGAGTTGACCTGGGAGATAAATAGCAAACGTGAGCTACGGACCGACAAAGGAGGGGTGGGTTGTTCCCTTTGTCGGCACTCCGACGCTCAAGTCAGTGTCGAGTGGCTGAGAGCTTATCGAGTGACTTGAGCGCTTTAAATGCGGTAGTTGTGTGTGTAAATGGCATTTATGGAGGGGGTATTTATACCTATTGGGGTAATGATTACCCGCACAGTGCAACCTGCAGGGGCATTAAATGCGTCACCTGCTCCGTACGGCATGCCAGGCCTCATTAAATGCTAGGAACGGCGGAGTGGGCCCCAAGGATGGTCGACCCAAATTCGACCTAGAAACTATGCGATCGAGTATTCGCCGACATGCCTTGGGCTTAGTCGATGGCGTTTCGACTGTACCTGAGGGTAGTCGAGTCGACGCGGTTGAATGGTCAGCACTTACTTTCTTGAAGGGTTTGCTGTTGGGGCGACCAACTCGGAGGCTTACGTGGCACCTTTGACCGGTCCTCTACTCCACGTGGCATGCGGGTAGTGGTCCTCCTATCGCTTGCGTGGTGATTCCGGATTGGCCCACGTCATTAGCCCCCGGAAAGCCGGTGCCACGATGACGTGGCAGCGTCCTTTCGGATTTCGAGAAGTGGGCCCCAGGAGTAATGATGGCGACGGTTCGCCTTCGATTTTCCCGCCCAAGGTAACCCCTATAAATGGCCCCTTAAGGCCTTCATTTCTTCCCTTCACTTTTCAGAAATTTTCAGAGCATTTCGAGTTCTTCAGAGCTTTTCGAGCCTAGCAACCGGAGTCTCCGAGTCGATCAAGTCCAACGCGAATTTTTCCGGTAAGCTCTCTGGACTTAGCTTCCTTCCCTCTTGTTGCTTCAATTTCTTTATTTTCTATTCATTTGAGAGTCCGTAATCGAGTGAGAAGATCCCCATCTCGAAAAACGTTCGACTCGACCCCTGACACCAAAACCTTGATCCTTGTTTCAAGGAGAAGGCGGAACTCAAGGGAAATCGGTCGAAGAATTATTGAGCAGTGGGATGTCTTCTTCTACCTCGACTAGTTCAGACTTGTCGGATAAAATTCCCGGCCCTGGGGAGGAAATAAACTCGCTCTCCTCGTCTTCGAGCAAGGAGGAATCGATTAGGTCCCAGGCCTCGGGTGAGGAGGGCGAGTCGGAGGAGTCGGAGGAATCGGGGGGCTCAGACGATAGGCAGTCGGCCTCGCCTTTAGGTCCCGTAACCTCAGCAGAGCCCTTGACAGCAATACCCCCCGTGGGGATGACTCTGGGGTCCGGGTATTCGAGTCGAGTAGGAGGCGCGGGGCCATCGACTTCGGAGAGCCGGGACGAAGATGTAATACATATCCCCTATGGTAGGAAATCCCCCGACCGGATTCTGGACAAGGACCCCAGACTGGTTGATAGCAAGGTATCGGCCAAGATGTTTGAAGATTTTAGGAGGATATTGTTTGGGGAGGACATAGAGTTAGGAGGGTACAGTATAATCCGACCTCGACGAGGGGAAACCATGACTGACCCTCCGACTAACTGCATAACTGTAACCTGGAAAATGGTTCAAGCCGGGTTTCGGATTTCAATAGACCACGACATCCTCGACATCCTGAATCACTTGAACATCAACCCGGTCCAATTGATGCCGAATGGTTACGCGATGCTCAATGGGGTCCGAGTACTGATGAAGTATTTTGGGATCCCTATGCTTGGAGTGGCCAAGGACCTCTTCAATGTGAGCGTGACCAAGGAGAAGTCCGGGTCGGGCTATGGGTTCGTGCAGTTGTCATTTAAACAGAAACGTAAGCTCACGACATCGCCGACCTTTTCAAACGGGCATACTTGGAAGCAACAGTTTGTATATGTCGAGAGTGAGTCGGGGTGGCCACATCTTTGGAACATAATGTGGTGTTGGAGGCCCAGCCCGACGTTGCCGGTTGCGGCTACGCGCTGGTCGAACACATTTATTCGAGATATGTTGTCCCTTGGTCAATTCGACTGCAAAAGGTTAATTGAGGACAAGGTCCTGGTGAACTTCGGCCTAGCCCCCGGGATCGCCAGTCGGACATTCGACCCTGGTAAAACAGGCGACCGAGTCGACTTACTTAATTGCTTGTTGTTCTCTTCTGAATTTTGTAACCCTCAAGTCGATTCTAATTCCGAGTTTCTCCACTTTTGCAGATAAAGTGATAATGAGTCTATTGGCAAAGATGAGGGCCGATATGGAGGAGCTCGCGGCCCAGCATGCCGTAGCCAAAGCGGCCGAGGTGGCGCAGCCCCACAAAACAATGGACGCCATCCTTCCGAGGCCGGCGGATCGAACAGGCATCGAGCCGGGTCAGTCGCCTACCCCCCATACTTCAAAGAGAAAGGAGAAAGCCCCCATCCCTGAGCCTGAGAAAAAGCGGTCGAAGAAGGAGAGAGACCCAAAGGGCGTGCCCGCCCCCAAGCAGGCGAAGGATACCGATCATGTGGGGGGCAGCCAGTCGAGGGTCACGATTTCCACCGGCTCCCTTCCCTCGACTCTTTCTGGGACCGAGAAAACACCGGCCCCATTTTCTTCCGAGGCCGTACAGGTGGCACACCTTCCGTTCCATCCCCCGAAGGACGATATTTCCGACTTCTTCAAAATGCACAAAATTTCCGAGCCGCACCTTCCCGGGGGTTACAAATTAATCGGGGATGACGGTAAACCCCGACGGATCGGTTCGGTTCCACGGGACAACCGTGCTGCCAGGGCGGTATACCATTGTTGTCAAATCCCAATCGACCATGAAACGAGATGGAAAATGTCAGAGGTCGAGCTGGAAATGTCGGAGGCCATGAAGGTCATCGGGGTAATGACCTAAACCCTTTCTATCTATTGCCTCGATTATGGCTCGATCCCTGACCTCCTTTGTTTCTGTTTTGCAGCTGGCTCAGGATGTATACCACATGAGTCGAAGGGCCCAAATCTATAAAGAGGGGAGGGCGCGCTTAGAAGCCAAGGCCGGGGTCGACTCGGAGGTCGAGATCCTGAAGAGGAAAGTGGTGGACCTGGAGACTGAGAAGGCGAGTCTCGGCTCGAGAGCAAAGGCGGCCGGTTTGGCGAGAGAGAAAGCGGAGATGGCCCTCGATGAGACCAAAAAGCAATTGGAGGCCAAGAAGGTGGAGCTGCTCGAGGCCCACAGGAAACTCGACGCCGAAGCCTCAAAGGTACTCTCCTCCTTCAGAGATGGGGAAGGGGCAGGGGAAGTGAAGGGTGCCCGAGCGGCTATCGAGAGGTGCCAGGCTAAATACGATGAGGTCGTGGCCGAGTCGGAGCGGTTTGGGGCTTACCGATTCATGAAATTGACAGCCTATAAGAGGTCGACCGCTACCTTTGGGCTAACAGACTTGAAAGAGGGGTTCGACTTATGTTTGGCCTAATGCCGCGCCGAGGGATACCTTCCAGTCGACTATAATACCAACAAGATCAGCCTCATTTGCCCCGGCCCACGTCCCCCGCCTCCACAATCCGATGAAGATCCTGAGGAGGATTGGTCGAAGCATGAGTTTGGATTCGCTATCCCTTTGGCCAAGTCTCTAGTCGGCAGCCGAGAGGAGGATGTGAGCCAGATGCCTCAGAGGGCCGATCCCATGGTCTTGAATCACGCCCGGATATTCCCGGAGCTATTTTTCAAGAAGCCCACGAACACTCCTTCCGATGAAGAGATCGACTAGACCTCCTGCCTTCCCGTATCACTTTTGCCTTTGTAATTTCCCATTTTTATTTCAATTTCGTTTCTGCATGTATCAGGTCGACCCGGGGTGGTCGATGAACGTTCCCATTGAAAAATCCAAATGTAATCGTTTCTGAATTTTAATGGAATTTGTTTATGGTTATCTTCGAATTAGCATTTCCAAGTATGCATGTTCGAATTAGACTTATAGGTCTCTTAGATCGACGATATCGACCGTTCCAGCCGTTACTAGTATAGTAGTAAACATTCAAGTCGATTTTAAGAGATAACCGGGTTGTTTAACCCGTCGAGGATATGACAACTTATAATAAAAATTTCCACTAACCTTCCGTTCGACTAGATGGCACAGACTATTTAACCCATCAAGAGTATAGCAGTCGAAAGAATTGTCTCGATTTTATTGATTGACACATTGGAGTTTACATCTTTTCAAACGTAAAACGTTCTAAGGTTGTGGGCGTTCCAGGATCGAGGTACCGGGTCACCACTCAATTCCTCGAGATGGTAGGCGTGGTTCTTCCCGACCTTGGAAATTCGAAAAGGACCCTCCCAGTTGGCATCGAGTTCCCCGACGTGTTTGACAACATCGACTCGTTTTAGGACGAGATCACCGACTCGGAAAACTCGGTGGAGGACCTTTTTGTTGTAGTTTCTGGTCATCGTTGCTCGATACCGCTGCATCCGTCGAAAGGCTTGATCTCTCTTCTCTTCGATCATGTCCAGGTCGAATTGGCGATTCTCTTGATTGCGATCGAGTTGATAATGGGACACCCTATCGGTTTGGTGTATCAACTCGGCGGGGATCACTGCCTCGGAACTATAGACCATTGAAAATGGGGTCTCTCCTGTGGCGGTCCGAGGAGTGGTTCGGTAGGCCCATAAGACACCATCGAGCTCCTCGGCCCAAGCTCCTTTACTCCCGTCGAGGTGGGTCTTTAGGTTCTGTACGATCGTCCGGTTGGTGACTTCGGTTTGGCCATTGGCTTGAGGATGGCCGACCGAAGTAAAACGCAGGCTGATGTCGTATTTGGAGCAGCAACTTTTGAACATTTTGCTTCGGAATTGGGGGCCGTTGTCGCAGATCAAGGTCCTTGGCACCCCAAATCGACATATGATGTTTTTCCATAGAAATCGAGTCATCACTGTGTGGGTGATCTTGGGAACAGGTGCTGCTTCGACCCACTTTGAAAAATACTCTACACAGACAATGACGAATTGTTGCTGTCTCGGGGCGAGGGGAAAGGGCCTGACAATGCCGATTCCCCATTGATCAAAAGGCCACGCTATGTCGACCGGGGTCATTTCCCTTAGATGCTGGTGGGTGATGTTCGAATGCTTTTGACAACTGGGGCATTTCTTCACTAGATTGATCGAATCCCGTAGGAGGGTTGGCCAGTAATAGCCGGCTCGGGCTACTTTCTTGGCGAGTATTCGACCTCCAATGTGGTTTCCGCAAGATCCAGCATGCACCTCTTCGAGAACCTCCTTGGCTTGGGAGGGTCGTAGACACCTCTTGGCCGGCTCCCTAACAGATCTCTTGAACAGCATGTCCTCCGGGTTAAGTGAGTAGCTTGCCGCCCGGGCCACCAATCGAAGCCAAAATGATCGTGTCGAATTTCGGATTGGTGACGTGTCTCGAAATAGCTGACCTTGACCACTTAGAATTTGTTGACGTGGTAGAGCTCAAGATGGAGTTGACCTGGGAGATGAATAGCAAACGTGAGCTACGGACCGATAAAGGACGGGGTGGGTTGTTCCCTTTGTCGGCACTCCGATGCTCAAGTCAGTATCGAGTGGCTGAGAGCTTATCGAGTGACTTGAGCGCTTTAAATGTGGTAGTTGTGTGTGTAAATGGCATTTATGGAGGGGTATTTATACCTATTGGGGTAATGATTACCCGCACAGTGCAACCTGCAGGGGCATTAAATGCGTCACCTGCCCCGTACGGCATGTCAGGCCTCATTAAATGCTGGGAACGGTGGAGTGGGCCCCAAGGATGGTCAACCCAAATTCGACCTAGAAACTATGCGATCGAGTATTCGCCGACATGCCTTGGGCTTAGTCGATGGCGTTTCGACTGTACCTGAGGGTAGTCGAGTCGACGCGGTTGAATGGTCAACACTTACTTTCTTGAAGGCTTTGCTGTTGGGGTGACCAACTCGGAGGCTTACGTGGCACCTTTGACCGGTCCTCTACTCCACGTGGCATGCGGGTAGTGGTCCTCCTGTCGCTTGCGTAGTGATTCCGGATTGGCCCACGTGTCACGGGCGGACTCTTTTACTTGTGCAGCGGAATAATTTTTCGCCCGTGAGGCTCCCTCAGGTTCTCCAAAACCTTCGGTCCGCCTTCCATCCTCGAGTCTTTATGATGACCCTTGCTCTTCTTAGCATCATTCGCGCACTAGCGATAGCTTCCGAACGCTTACTCGTACCGCACTTCGTGTTCGGTACTCGCCCGTTCATATTCTACAAGCTAGCATGCTTGCCATACGTCCCACAATCTTGGATCCCAACAATGTATCTCTTGATGGCACAGGAGCATACTTGCTCCGTCTCGGCATGAAGGGTCGCTAGCGCGCCCAACATGCAATCCTCGTGCTCGTCGCTCGCTCGGAACGCTTCGGTCTTATGTGCGCCTCAGCGCCATTCGCTTGCTTCTCGCCCGAGTAGGGCAATACGTAAGTCCAAGGCTCATTCAACTTGCCATCAACCCACAATTGTCCCGCACGAAGCTTAGGACTTGCCTTCAAGCTCATAGGCAACTTGCTATCATGCCCACTATGCGTTGTTGCCCAACAATTGCATATCTTAAGCCTACGGACCCCCGTGTCGTGCGTGAACCCTTCGCACTTATCCACCAGTTAGTTCACGGGACTTTGGAGAACTTGTCCCGATCACTCAATCGGCCTTGAGGTGTTTCTCGGGTCTAGCAACAAATGGACAGCCCGCTGGGCTTTGCGGGAACTCACACATAACCTCTGTGGCCTAACTGATGCCCAACGCGGACCCCATCGTCCCACGCCGCTCGTTTGGTTCCCAAACCGCCCGAGAACACTAAGTTCCTCTTTTAGGTTCCTAGTGCTGGCCCATGCTAGCAGCCCTTGCCGGCATGGTGCTCGCTTAGTGCCGTCACAGCACGGGGAGGGCTGGCCGATGCTCACCAATGCATGCCCCCCTTATAGTACTCTTAAAAAAAAATTTCCTTTGTCCCGCCACTAGAGACTCGTGCTAGCCAAGCAGGGCGGATTTTCCATAAATCCCGCATCCGACCTCCAAATCGCCCGCCGTTTTCGCTCAAACGAAGCCCTTGACTTCAATAACCATACTATACACTTAGAGCCCCATCCGAGACTCCATCGTTTGGGAATTGCCCTCGCAATTTGCTGAATTTCCGCAACTACCCCTTTGTGACAGCAGATTGTTGTCAAGGCTTGTTCATTGCTCAAACGGTGTCCAAATGACTTGAAACTTCATAGAGAGCATCCCAACACATGGAGGAAGCTCCCCATAAAATATCTTAAGGAAATTCCTTCGTTTGATCCGCCTGCTCAAAGTACTTTTGCCAACCTGCGCTACCGACCGCCTCCCGGTCGCACCACAACTCCAAAGCCCAAACGGACTCGGAATAACCCCAAACTTGGTGGAGACCATCCTCATACATCAAGGAATACACATATCAAATGGTATTCCGATCCCACTTCGTTAAGGCCTACATCTCCACCCCACCAGCGGGACGATATTCCCGAATCGCCCGCAACCAACTCCGCCAAGTTATGGTCGCAACCTTATCTCCAAGTGCGACCCATAACATCCTCCCCCACCCGATCCGTTGACGTCCTCGTCAACACGCACCTATCGCAACAAGTGCGCCGTGCCAACTCACTGTAGCACCGGACGGAGTATCTCCAGAATAGCAATTCCAAGGCACCTTCTGTGCCGCTCGTCGGAAGCTCGCCTCAGCTCACTCCCCAAACTTGTGCCTACCGCACGTCATGTGGCTAGTAGCGGCTTCCTGCTCGCTACGTCCGCCTAATCAACCATGTACATCCTCGCTGTACGTCGCAATCACGCCCACACCCGTGGAGCGCTTTAGAGGGACAGCACCGTTGAAGGGACCTTCACTTCCACCAATATTCACCACTGCGGGCGTCCACCAAGGACCCCGGAGAATCCACTGCTGCGGGCGTCCACCTTGGACCCCGGAGAAAGCACTGCAAATCCACATAGGATTGCACAGGACGACCGGGACTTCTTAGTGCAACCACCCTTGGTTAGCATACCTGCTAACGTCAAACACCAACAAGGACTGCTCGGTGATCAGCCGGCTCGCAGTCAAGTGTGCTGTGACCCCATAACGGTCATTCCGCTATTGGCACACGCTACACGGTACCCTCAGGTACAAATTGATTCCACGCCCAGGCACAAACACTGGCTCCTCCACAGCTCAGTGTGTAAAGATTGGGTAGACGAACTGTGTCGCGCGCCACATCCTCCCCCACTCGAGTCGTTGCCGCCCCGGCAACACTCGGACAACAAGGCCTCTCGCCTGAAAGTCGTATACGGTGTGAAGGCACATCCCGACTTAGAATCCAACTCAAGAGCCCGAAGCTCCTCCACTGTACGAATGCCCCTCTTGGAAACTCTTCCACCACAGAGCCCATAATATGGTTTCCAAATCCCCTCAAAGAACACCCGCATCCTCAACACTGTGCAAGCCCTTCCACTGAGCAAGCACTCCTATAAAGCGGGGACTCGATTCTTTGACTTATCAGCTCGTGCACTCCGTTCAATTAGCAGCGTCATAGTCCTCAAAATCACTGCCCCGAATCACAAGCACCTCACGTGCAACTGGCGTACCCAACACCTTCTCAACTTCAAGCCACACAAGTCCCCATCGAAAACTCCTAGGCCATAGAGCCCATATACGACTTCAGAATAATCTCAAGGAACGTCCATACGATTATCCATACTCCGGATAATCAACCAACTTGGAACTCCCCCTCTGGGTAAAGTCCCTACCTCAACAATGGCCTCGCGCCATGATCACCTCCTGACTAAACGAATCCCCATCAAAAGCCAGGATGAATTCTTCGCTCTCCACTACATTTTCCGAAATCCACCCCCAACATGGCTAACAATCCTCTTCAACTCAAGCTACTCATCCGTAGCAAGCTCGAGAAAAATCAGACTGGTCACCAACGTTGCAAGCAGAGCACTGAAGATCGGGTTAATAAACTTCGCCCAATCAAGATGTAGTTACCAACGAGTTTTCACCGTCAGATTACTGGACTTCACCCAACCGTAATCACCCATACTGCAAATCGGGTTACTAAACTTCACACAATTCACAGCTTGTCGGCAACATCGTACTTCAATCGTACTCTTCGACCGTCACAGAAGAATTAAACAATTCGGTTAATAGACTTCGTCAAACTGCAAGTCGAAATCGCAACTTAGATTACTATTATTCACCCAAGCTACAACCTTTCTGCAAGGCTTTCGGAGCTAAATTGTTATACTAAGCTCGCTCTCTGAAAGCAACACCCATTGCTTATCCCAGATGCTTCATGGATTGATTCTTTGGTACACGACATCCCCAAAACCATACGCGACCAACAACGGCTCATTGCGGCATTTTAAAGCCACTTTCAATGTGCCTACACTTTACGTGCAGCAAACCGGTATGTTTTTGGTCCATAAGTCTAGGTTTCGGCTCACTAGCTCGTGTAAAGTTCGCTTGCCAATTCCTTAGTTCAAGCGGCATCGGGTTTTCGAAAGGTACGTCTTCAACTTCGCACTAATCAACTTCCATCCCGGATTGAATCCGGGCTCTGATACCACCTGTCACGGGCGGACTCTTTTACTTGTGCAGCGGAATAATTTTTCGCCCGTGAGGCTCCCTCAAGTTCTCCAAAACCTTCGGTCCGCCTTCCATCCTCGAGTCTTTATGATGACCCTTGCTCTTCTTAGCATCATTCGCGCACTAGCGATAGCTTCCGAACGCTTACTCGTACCGCACTTCGTGTTCGGTACTCGCCCGTTCATGTTCTACAAGCTAGCATGCTTGCCATACGTCCCACAATCTTGGATCCCAACAATGCATCTCTTGATGGCACAGGAGCATACTTGCTCCGTCTCGGCATGAAGGGTCGCTAGCGCGCCCAACACGCAATCCTCGTGCTCGTCGCTCGCTCGGAACGCTTCGGTCTTATGTGCGCCTCAGCGCCTTTCGCTTGCTTCTCGCCCGAGTTGGGCAATACGTAAGTCCAAGGCTCATTCAACTTGCCATCAACCCACAATTGTCCCGCACGAAGCTTAGGACTTGCCTTCAAGCTCATAGGCAACTTGCTATCATGCCCACTATGCATTGTTGCCCAACAATCGCATATCTTAAGCCTACAGACCCCCGTGTCGTGCGTGAACCCTTCGCACTTATCCACGAGTTAGTTCACGGGACTATGGAGAACTTGTCCCGATCACTCAATCGGCCTTGAGGTGTTTCTCGGGTCTAGCAACAAAGGGACAGCCCGTTGGGCTTAGCGGGAACTCACACATAACCTCTGTGGCCTAACTGATGCCCAATGCGGACCCCATCGTCCCACGCCGCTCGTTTGGTTCCCAAACCGCCCGAGAACACTAAGTTCCTCTTTTAGGTTCCTAGTGCTGGCCCATGCTAGCAGCCCTTGCCGGCATGGTGCTCGCTTAGTGCCGTCACAGCACGGGGAGGGCTGGCCGATGCTCACCAATGCATGCCCCCCTTATAGTACTCTTAAAAAAAATTTCCTTTGTCCCGCCACTAGACACTCGTGCTAGCCGAGCAGTGCGGATTTTCCATAAATCCCGCATCCGACCTCCAAATCGCCCGCCGTTTTCGCTCAAACGAAGCCCTTGACTTCAATAATCATACTATACACTTAGAGCCCCATCCGAGACTCCATCGTTTGGGAATTGCCCTCGCAATTTGCTGAATTTCCGCAATTACCCCTTGTGACAGCAGATTGTTGTCAAGGCTTGTTCATTGCTCAAACGGTGTCCAAATGACTTGAAACTTCATAGAGAGCATCCCAACACATGGAGGAAGCTCCCCATAAAATATCTTAAGGAAATTCCTTCGTTTGATCCGCCTGCTCAAAGTACTTTTACCAACCCCGCGCTACCGACCGCCTCCCGGTCGCACCACAACTCCAAAGCCCAAACGGACTCGGAATAACCCCAAACTTGGTGGAGACCATCCTCATACATCAAGGAATACACATATCAAATGGTATTCCGATCCCACTTCGTTAAGGCCTACATCTCCACCCCACCAGCGGGACGATATTCCCGAATCGCCCGCAACCAACTCCGCCAAGTTATGGTCGCAACCTTATCTCCAAGTGCGACCCATAACACCACGTCAGTATTCACCTTTAGATTTGCGACATGTGGCAAAAAAAACACAAGGCTGACGGCTTAAAACATAATGAGTTTTCTGTCGTTTATTTAATTGACTGTTAACGTTATCTCTCGATTCTCTCTTTTATTTAATTGACAAAGTGTACTCACGGTATTGAGATCAAATTGTTTTTAGCAGGGGAGGGAAGGCGAGGAACACCGCTCTTGTCTTTATCCTTCTCTGACCTTATATCAATCATAACGTAATTCTTTGTGGACATCAGATCCAGGGTTTGAGCAGGAGTCAGGTCACCTGAAGAATAAAAATACCCAAAAACGGAAATGAACATTGATTATTGAAAATTAACATTTTTGAATGAAACGTGTGATTTTATTTCAGACACCCTGTTCTTAACAGTCTCATACAACATAGGAACAAGAAGATACTGATTAAGTAACATGAGAGTTAAAAGGATACTGAACAAGAAGATACCCAAATTCTGAATCGAACTGCTCTACATTCCTTGTTCTTTACCATATTCAAGCTATTTTTAATGAATTATAAATATGGTGATTGAAGATTCCAACTAGTATGAAGGCACGACTATAAGACCTACCAAAGTAATGTAATTCCATATCCCCTCTTTTTTTTTTTTTTTTTTTTTTTTTTTTTGGTCTGAATATCCACTCTTATTAAAATGATATATTGTGATAAAAATAACAAACTGCACCCAGAAATTGAAGACATCCTTTGTTGTTGGGAGATCTAATTACTCAAAATTATCCGTATACCTTAGCTGCAGTCATCACTGGCTCAGTGTCGAATCGGGAACTCTGCATAGCTTCTTGGCCTTTTTAAATCATAGGCCTTAAAATTAAAAAATAAACAACTTATATTATAAAATTTGAATATAATTAATTAATATATTAATATTACAACAATTCATGTTGAACTATATAACTTTTTTGTTGGTAAATTGAAAAAAATTTAATTATATCAAAAGTCCTATTTTAAGTCAATAAATACTTTTTAAATATAGTTAAATTAATAATTTATAATATGTTTTTACATAATTATCCTTGATTAATAGTATTCATGTAATTACCATAAAAAAAAAATTTTTTTTTTTTTTTTTGAGCATCCATAAAAATATTTTAGATTATTTATATTTCTTAAGAAATCATAAACCCAACTCGTATAGTTATATATTTTGAGATATCAAATTATGCCAAATGAAGCCCAAACTATTGCATTAACAACTAGGAACGCACAAACAAGTAAACAAATAAAGGCGGCCCCACATTCATTGGATTCCAATTCATGGCCGTTCTGATCGATTCAAAGCAGATTAAACAAATTACTAGCGTGGGAAAGAAGAATCATAAAGAAATTAAAGTAGATTAAAATAATTAAAAGAAAGAAAAAGTAGATCAAACAAATTACTAGTGGCGATCATAACGATCACAAGGAAATTACTTCATTGACTCTTAAGGATGCAGAAAAGCCCATCAAAAATTCTCAGAAATTTCCCCTAAAGTGCAAAGGCGTCGGTCATAGATAGTGGTTTCTTCTTCTTCGGGAGTAATTACATATCTGATATCTCAAATTGCAGAGATCTGTGTGCGAGTTCTGGAGCTTCTTTTGTGCTAAGCATTTGGTTTCAGGTGAGTAAAGTACTACTCCCTCGTCTTCATAGCTGCTGTAGCTTTTCGTTCCTGATCAATTATTCAAACTATTTTACTATGCTGTCATTTTATTCGGAATAAAATTGTATCAATTTCTTTTGAGCAAATTATATTTTTGGCCATAGGATTAGGTCTTTTCCAATTTTAGTCTTATTTCTTTGAAATTAAACACTTTTAATCCCGTTATTTTCAAAAAGTTACAATTTTAGTCTCATCCGTCAAATAATGGCCGAAAAATGTATTTTTTCCGTTAAGGGCAATTTGGGGGGAAATATTACTATTCATTAAGTTGTTTTTTTATTGAGATTTATTTATTAATACCCTATTTTAGCACCCTAAATCAACTTAGAAAAATAACTCTGAATCACTCTCATTAAGGTAATGTGGTGTTAAAATGAGGTATTAATAAACAAACTCCCACAAAAACAACCTAATGAACAATAACTTTCTCCCCAAATTTCACTTGATGACAAAAAAATACATTTTCCATTGATTATTTGATGGATGGGACCAGAATTATAACTTTTTGAAATTAATGGGACTAAAAGTATCTAATTTCAAAGATATGAGACTAAAATTACAAAAGGTCTAATCTTATGGGACCAAAAATATAATTTTTTCATTTCTTTCTGATTTATTCGAACAAGTGGTAGCAGCTGCTGTGAAATAGTGGATGGGTGATCTGATTGGAAGTGGGTCAAATCCAAAATTAACCTAAACAGCTAAACTAATGGGTTCTGTTATTGGGGTTTACTTAGGATGATTATTGATTATTGATTATTCAAATAACTAGTATATATCCCGTGCTACGCACGGAGTGATCAATTCAAATTGAAAATGAAATAAACAAAAATTTCAAATGAATGAGATACAGAGTTTTAAAAAATCACAAATTCGTGAATGTATAAACTACAATTCAATAACGTGGGTCAACCTACAAAATATGCAATCCAATTACTCTTG
Organism: Lantana camara; assembly: GCA_037501455.1. Lineage (NCBI taxonomy): Eukaryota > Viridiplantae > Streptophyta > Magnoliopsida > Lamiales > Verbenaceae > Lantana > Lantana camara. Next base: position 93,264,790 of record CM074860.1, on the reverse strand, counting down.
GTAGCCTACAAAATATGCAAAACAAAGGGACAGTTTGAAATAACTCCCTATCAGTTCGGAATATTTTTACTTAACTCTCCCTAAAATTATACTACATAATAGGATATAAATACGACATTAGAACGTTTTAGTACTACATTTTGTGAAAATTATACAACATATTTTGAGAAGTATTTTAAGTACTACATTATGTGAAAATCATACGATATTTTGTTCAAATAGAAAGTTAAGTAAAAATATGATGCTCAATTGGGGATTTATCCCATATTACCCCCAAAACAAATTACTCTTTAATATTAGCAAAATTAAATATTAGTTATACTCCTAAAGTATTGCATTTTTTGTAAATTTAATACTGTGAATATAAATATATCCAGAGTGATTTATAAATACATATAATTATTATAAAATATATTAATAATTTTATGTTCATACATAGATTATGAGATTTTACTATATTTAATATAATGCATGATATTTAAAAATAAATTTAATATAAGTATCAAATTTAATTTTTATAGAATATCTTAATTTTTTATGAATATCTATAAATTTATAAGTAAATAAAACAATATATTCAACATGTATTTTTATTTATATAATATATAATATATTTATATTTGTATTTATACCTATATCTAATACAATTTATTAAATTTTTAACGTTATTATATATTCATAATAATAAAAAAATTATAATATAATATAAATTTAACAACTATGTGACGATTATATAAAAAATAAATAAATTTTGAAGATTGAAAATTATTAATACTATGGGGTACCTAAGGAATGGATAAACTCAAATTTGTAGGAATGAACATTACCTTAGTAATGATCATTTCCAATTATATTTTGTACCAATCAAGGATTTGAAAATGGATGTGAGAATGCTCATTTCATTCCCACCCCATTCCATCGTACCAATCATGCCGTTACAACTTTATAATGAAATTAGTTTTCTTTTCTGAATTCAAGAACATTTCTTTATAATTTTATTGTCTTTAGTTTGTGTAGCTTTTATAATTCTTTTAAACATTTCTTAATTTTTAATGAGTTAGATTCGTTTCTTTCTTTCTTAATCTTCTTTATTTTTGGAGATTCACCCCATAGTAATTTTAGGGCTTAATATTTTTTGTGAGCGATACTATAATATTACAATTTATTATTATCACCAATTTAGATTTTATTCTCAATCACACAATTTAGATTTCCATGTATATGATTTTTTTGTACGAAACTTTTTTTAATCTAACAATTTTTCTTTTACATCACAGATATTTGAATTATGATTTTGCCACTTGTTCTATTTATTAATTTTTTTCTCCTTTCTTTTATTTTTTCAATATTTATTTTCATAATTTTATTGCCTTTTGTGATCTAATTTTTTGTCATTTTTCCTATCTACATTGCTCCATTTTTTGTGGTTGTTGATTTTTCTAATACCGACAAAATCCAACATCATTTTTTTCTTTCGTAATAACTAATCAGTTCTAATACTATCAATAAGAATTTTGGATTATTTTTAATACATTGCTCCACTTTTGAATATTTTCTTTATTTTAATATTATCATATTTTTATGATTGGTTTTTTCACAAGAAATACATAATATTAATTATAACTCATTGAAATCTAACATATCTAACATAATATTAACTATAACTTATTGAAATCTTTATTAGAAACGTAATTATTAAACACGATATTGTATGTTGAATGCTTATATATAAATACAACTTAATCTTAGACAATAAATTCAATGAAGTTTTTAACCTATAAAAAATAATCTTGGGCAACTAACAATTCCTAACAATATAAAAATTACTAATAATCCTCCCTAATGATTCGAATATCCTATCTTGCGGTTCACAAAGGAATAAGGGTACTTATAGAGCATGCTATAAATAATTCAAAATAAAGACTAAAATACCAAAATCTCAAAAAATAATTGAATACATGAAATCCATGAATAAATATACAAAATAATATATTCATAAAATATGCAAATGGTAAAAAAAAGTTTTGGATTACAATACCTTACTTCATTGAAACACATACAGATATTGGAGGCCCGAGATTATTATTGTTTCCCGATGGAAACGTACTGGGTACAAAAACTTCATCTTCTAACTCCGAAAATTCATTGATCCCCTAATTGATAGTACGTAATGTCATGATAGATACATGAAAGTGCTTTAATTTAAAATAAAAAATGAATTGTGGCAAATTAACATAAGATACATACTCTTTAAGTTAGAGTCATGCTCCTCATGTCGATTCACATGTGTCTGAGCTATATTTGTACAACCATGCTCATAAATAGATGTACCGGTTATAACTAATTGATTGTGTGCATGGAATATCAATAATATGGGATTTCTGACCTACAATATTTTGATCAACACCTAATGTACATAAAAAAATCATTAAATCAACAAAATAAAAAGTTGAAATTAAAATAAAAATTATATATAAAAGAAGAAATATTACGATTTGTAGTTTCCACATATCCTCTTGCATCAACTTGACCTTGATCTGTAATAATTCTATGCTCATCAATAATGTGATCTATGGATATAATAGTATACATTTACAAAATAAGTGAACATATATAACTAAATAATATGATCAATGCCTAAACAGTTAAATTATACCGAGTAAAATAGGAACAGAACAGAGTTCTTGTGAATTGAATTGGTCATGACCACCACCACCAGCTTGTACTTCCCCTATATTGAATAAATATAAATATTATGATGTATGACAAAAGATGTAATCACAATTCAATAACATATATATCAAAATTCGATAAATATATACCAACATATATGTAAAATATTAATGGGAGCATATCATTCGAAATAATGTAACCATCATGCATTAAATTAGTTGTGTGAGATGATGACCCTCGTCTCAAACGTGTCGATGTTCCTCGGGCAGCTCATCTGCCTCTTGATGGTGGGCTATAGATATTAGAATCTCGTACTTCATTTGGAGAGTTATTATGGAGTTCGGACAAAAATTAATATTCTATCTGTAATCGTGCTAAATGTTCGGCCACTAAGCCATCATTTACTCCGCTATGCCGTTTAATATATAAGTCCTTCTATCTATTCAATCGTGCAAGCTTGTAACTGATTTGATTGTTGTTCATTTTATCCCTGCACGAAATAAAAATAAAAAAGATAGTTGAATTTATTTGACCTAAATTAGTTATTACAAAAATATCACTTTTCTTAACGATTTGCATCGCATAAGCATGAAAGAAAGTTGTCGTGTCATTTGTGATGTAATTATAATTATAATATTTTCTTTTTTTTTTTTTTTTTTTTTGTCAGATTATAACATTTTATAATGGTACTAAATTTGTTTGGAATTCAATTTAGTTCAACTATTAGTTCATAATTTGATAAATTATTTTCAGTTTAAAATTAATACAATTCTAGCCTATAAACCTTAATCATGGCATCAACCTCATAAACATAAAAGAAAGCGGTTACTATAACCTTAATCAACATTTTCGCATAACAGTGGCATCAACATTTTCACATCAACATGGCATTAACAATAATATATTCTAATAATATCAATACAAAATCGGATTGTATCTTGATATTTTAAAATGAATTAATTCAAACTTAGTCAAAATATTCAAAAACTAATGAAGTCAAAATATAAGATTAAATCTATACAATTAAACAAAAACAAAAACAACTCGTACCTTATGAAATTGATCCGAAAATTTTGAAAGTTCTTTAAACCTCGTTAATCTCGTATAGATTTTCAAACTTCGTCAGTTCCATCAATGAATTAAATTGCTACTTGATATCCTAAAAATAATTAATTCAAAATGTAAGATTCAAATAATATAATTAAACTTTGAATTAATTCGTTTATTGCATACACATATTTTTAAAATCTCAAATATGATAATTTATGAAAATAAAAATAATTCGTACCTTAAGATATTGAGTCAGAAATCACAAAATCTTTTGAACTTCCTCAGCCACTTCAGAGATTTCAAACTTGAAAAGTCTCATCAAGAACATGAATTACAATTTAACATTCTATAAGTTTTGTTATAGTTTTTTTTTTTTCTTTTTATGGATATCTTTTTAATCTAATTAATAATAGTGATAAAGATTTCTTAAACTATAGAATGGATGACCTACTGAATATACAAAAGTTCTCAACCTAAACTTTATTAACGTAAGTTTTCGTTAATTATAATAATAATATTAAATACCAACCCAATTATGGGGTGGATGTCAATTAAGTCTCCTTAATTGTGGGTGCAAACAAATATAACATTTATATATTCCTTTTTGAACATTTATATATTTTTAATAATCAAATTAATAACATTTATTTATATTGATAAAAATATATATATATTATTTAAAAAATTCTTACATGGAAATTATATTATGAATCTTGACAAATATAATTATTTTCTTTAGGTACTATTTATTTTCATAATAAAATATTTTACAAAATAACGATCAACCAATCACATTTTTTCTATCTAATTTAAAACCTAAAAAAATAAAATAAAATTACACATCATAAAAAATACACAAAAAAAGTCAAACATGGTTCACAAATATATAATAGTATAGATTCAGAATTCTAAAATCTCATCATTTAGAAAAAAATACAAATAAAAAGTATATTATGAATCTTGTCAAAATAATTATTTTTCTTAATTACTATTTATTTTCTTAATAAAATAATATGCAACATAAAGATAAGGCAATCACATTTTTTTATTTAATTGAAAATCTAAAAAAAAAACATAAAATATCATTTAGTCAAACTTGCTAAATATAATTATTTTCCTTAGTTACTACTTATTTTCATACTAAAATAATATACTCAATAAAGATAAGCCAATCACATTTTTATATGTAATTAAAAACTTCAAAAAAACTACAAAATTCCATGTCATCGAAAATGCACAGTTGAAAAGTCAAACGTCGTTATCAAATATATAATAGTATAGATTCGAAACTTTTCCTGGGTCAATGGTCAACTGGGAGCAGCCCAACCAGTAGGGGTGGGAATTTTGGATCGGGTATCGAATACCCGATCCGACCCGATCGGATCGGATTTTTTTGCTAAGTTTGGATGTCGGGTCAGGTACCCGATACCCAGTATATTATATCGGATAGTATTTCATTACCCGAACTACCCGATCGAGTAACCGAATTACCCGAATCTTTTTAATATATATATATATTTTTGGTGGGATTATATATATATATATATATATATATATATATATATATATATATATATATATATTATATATATAATATAATATACATATATATTATATATTACAGTAGTATAATATTAAAATATGTATAATATTATCTATATATAACATTATAGGCATATATATGTTATATAACATATATAAATATCCCTTTAAAACAATAAAAAAAAAGGTGAAAATTAGTCAGGTATTCGAACCCAATTCGATCGGATATCCGATTATCGGGCACCCGACTATTTCGGATCGGGTTCGGTAGCAAAATATGCTACCCGACATTTCGGGTACCCGACCCATGCCCACCCCTACCAACCAGTACCACTCAACTCTCTCAATTTTCATCGAAGAAAAAGAATTATTTTAACTGAAAATTATAAAGTACGATCTAAGCTCTGGCAATTAATCTTTATAAATATATTTACAATCTATGGTTATTAAATAAAAATAAATAATATTGGTTAAAATTGTTTATCATATTGAATATAATTTATTATTTGTTTTTACCTCTTAATCTACAATATTTCTTAAGAGTTTTACAGTTGAGTAATCAAATCCGGCTTGAACCCATACTAAGTAAGCTACTAAAACATAAGAAAGAAAAAATTGAAAAGTTTATTGTATATCTTTATCTAAAAGATTATTTTGTCAAGTTTGTATTTTCATGTGTGTAAATTAATATAAATGTACCCAACTATTTGGAATTTATACTAAAGATTACGTTCTGTATAACACAATATAGATGGTTGTTGTAAAGTAAGGGTAGCAAGATCCCCTAATCAAGCTAGGAGATCAACCTAAAATCAATAAAAGTTGACCTGCTACTATATATACATAACTAGCATATACTCCGTGCTATGCACGGTATTTATATAAAAGTTATAATATATAAGTGATAATATAACATATTAGTTGTGAATATTATAAATTAAGATAATATTAAAAAAATTATGTCTAGATAAATATAATAATTATGCAATATATATGAAAAAAAAAATCATCCATACATCAAGTTATAGAAAATATTCTTGAATACCAAATTTGGATTAAATACATAAAAATATGTAGAAAAGGAAAAATAAACTATATATGTGAATAGACAAAAACTCGAACTATATGTTAAATAAAAAAGAAAAAAACTCGAACTATATGTAAACTAAATTTAAACAAAATGAATTATAGTTAAACAATCAAGAAAAATATTCATAAAACAAATAAAGGAATTCAACAAATAAATTTTAAAAAATATCGATCCAATCAATTTACAAACTGTATGGAAAAATGTAACGTACTTCCACAAATTGAGAATATAAATTAGTTAACGGAAAAGAAAACAACTCTATCATTACCCAAAAAAAGAAGATAAATAAATAAGATAATAAAACTACAAAATAAATACTAACAAAGAGATATACTAATTAAAAAAATTAGATGAAATTAAAATATCAAAAAAAAAAAAAAATCATAAAACTAAATAGAATAAAGATTATAACAAAAATATATGAAAATTTGGAAGAAAAAAAAAACTATTAGAATTTTTTCCGAATAAATCAAATAATTCTCCTATATCATATATTTTAAATCAAAAGCATGATTATTGAAAAAATAAAAAATTATAGATTCAAGAATAATCCACGTGTATCGAAATAAAGAGTCATTATAAATATTAATTTAAATTTAATTGTTAAATACAATAAGTTCTCTTTACCTAAACAAAAAAATTAAGAAAAAATATTAAAAATTAGTCAACAATAAAACCTTACAAAATTAAACAAATTTACAATACAATCGAGAAAAAAGTAGGAATCCCCTAAATAAAATATCTTCGAAAACATAAAAAAGAACATTAAAAAGGTAAAAATCAACAATAACAAAATATAAACAGAAAATATGAAACCAAAATAAAAGTGAAAATCAATAAAATTGTGTGTGGGCTAATTCATAAATCTTGAATCTCTCTAATTATTTAAAATGCGATTTTCAATACAAAAAAGTAAGAAAAATAATTATATGTGTACCGTAGATAAAGTGGGGAAGAAGATGAATGGATGGAGCGTGTGAGGCGAAGAGGCACCAAAGAAGGTAGAGCAAAAAATAATGAAATAAGAGACTTTTTATTAATCTCATTGCACGTAAAGAGAAATATCTATACTTTATATAATGTCAATGAGAACACACTTTAAAAATTCAAAACCCTCGAAGGGGAAGAGTGTTTCTAAAAAGTAAGAGATCCCTTTAAAATGTCTAAAATTTATTTTTCAATTAATTGGAATCAATCAATCAATTACGATATTTATTTTTGGAATGTGTCTTTTATTACATGGAATCAATTAAGTACTTAACATAAATAAAATACTATTAGTTGAATTTTCCTAAATTTATGAGATTAATATATTAATTAATATTATTTGGTAAATAATTAAAATTTTCAAAATATTAAATATTGTGAAGGATTTATTAACCAATGAAATGATTTTTAAAGAATTAAAAAATTCAAAAAAGGAGAAAAAAGTATTCGGATAAAATTGACACTAGTATCAAACACACCCTTCCTATATATTATAGCACTAACGTATGTCCCGTGTAATGCACGGTTATAATGCTAATATAACTTATAATATTATATATGAATCTTGTAAGCTAAAATAATTTAAAATAAATAACTAAATCATATATAATGAAAAATATTCTATATAATATGCATTTTTTATAAATGATAAATAAATTATTGTTAAAGTATTTCTTTATTATAATTTTATTTAAATATTAAGTAGAGACGTTGTAAAAGAAAATTGATTTTAGAAAGAATATATAATTATTACCTAGTTCCAAATAATAATAATAATAATAATAATAATATTATTATTATTATTATTATTATTATTATTATTATTATAAAATGAAATGTTGGAATTGTATAAAAATCACATCCTTTTTAAATATAAAATATGATATTTTATAAAAATAAAAACAACTCGTACATTAAGAGATTCGGGATTGCGAAAATCTTTTTAAGCCCTGTAGGAATTTCAAACTTTGTTGTTCTTGTCAACTAATCGAATTGCAACTTGATATTTTAAAATTAATTAATTCAAAAAATTAGATTAAATTAATACAATTAAACTTTGATTTAGGTTTCTAAAAAAAAAAAAAAATTGTACCTTATGAGATAGAGCCAAAAATCTCAAAACTCTTTTAAACTCTTTCATAGATTTTAAACTTTGTCAGTCTCATTAAGAAATCAAATTAAAATCTCAAATATGATAATTTATAAAATCAAAAATAACTCGTACCTTAAGATATTAAGTCAAAAATATCGAAATTAACTTTCTCAGTCTCGTTCAGGATTTCAAACTTCAATAACCTTGTTAAGAAATCGAATTGCAGTTTGATATTCTAAAAGTTTCAAAGTAAATTAACTTCATTAGTGAACATGTAATAACAAATACAAACATATACTAAGTCCTTAATAATCAATAAATTGAATAGTAGAACTTTAAAAGTGTAAATGTAATGCTCGAATAACATTATAGATATTAATGATAAATATTTGAGATAAATAGATTAATAAATAGCAAAGGTTAAGTATAAAAATTAATTATTGGTGATCAAAAGTTTATGGTATAAATACAAATTTTAAGAAACCAAATAAGGAAGAAAATAAATATAAAATCAATACTAAAAGTTAGTTAAAATTTGAACATTATGAAAAGATAATTCCATGAAATTGAAAAATACAAAATTAGTTGATAATAAAAATATATATACAAAATTTAAAGATGGTGTAAAATGAAATAAACAAAAATAATAATAAATAAGTCAATTAATATGTAAAGAATAATGAATAATTAATTGAATTATTTTAATAGAAAATATTATAAAGATTAAACGAACCATACAAATGTAATGGTTAAATTAGTGATTACGTTCAAGAAGAAAAATAGAATAAATAAAATATTTTCAATTCTCTTATATAAATTGTGTACATGATTTAGATAAATCTGCAAAATCTTTATAATATTAGAAAAATGAATACATCTACATTTAATATATTATATTTCGTACTTGCAAAATTAATCCCCTTGATTGACGTAAAATATTTATTTACAATTTATTGGAATCAATAATTGATTAAGAGAAATATACTCAGATGTTTCTTTTTAGATCAATTAATCACTTAACATAAATAAAAGCTTATTAATTGAGCATTACCTAAATTTATGAGATTACTAATTTAATTGGTTTGATTTGTTAAATAATTGTGATGAGGCCAAATTATGCTCGAATCAGCACCGTACACGTGTTGCGATATGAAGGATTCATTGATCTAACGCTCGCGGTAATGGGCTCATGGGTCCAACCCAGCCCATCCCCTGTACCTCTTCTCCAAGCAATACTTGCGTGTCTCCGCCCAAGTCACGAGCGTAGGACCCACCCAACGGTTTCCTCGAACGCTCGCATTACTGTCCCCAGGGATGCTCCACGCCTGGGCTCCTTCCCTTCCATACCAAGGACGCCCTCGATAAACGCGCTCATGTGTCACCGTCTCTGATGCTCGGACCCTCACCGACTGCGGCCCCCCGCCAGGGGTCCCCCTCGAGAGTAACCAACACTCGAGTTGGTACTCAAAGGTGTTTCTCTCTTCGAGGATCAGTCCCAGCATCATGAGGTGACCCTACCAAGAGCACTTCAGGAGTAAGGGAAGCATGGTCGGATGCCTGTACGCTCGCCACGCTAACAACCTCTAACACAACGGTAGTGCGCACCTCGTACCTGACATGCTACAGGCTTTTCAGAGCCATCACTCTCACACCATCTCAGGCCGCCACGTGCCTAAGGCAACACTGATTTTGGGACCACTTGGTCACTTTTACCCAAACGGCCCGGCCTCAACGTATAAATAAGGGATTAACATGCACATTCCCCAAGTCATCTTCTTCATAAAAATCTCCCCCACTGAACTGGGGTTTTTCTCCTCCATTGCTGCTGCACCTTCCTCTGCATTTCGTCTTCCCCAATCTCCCTGCATTTCACCATTTTCATTGCATCCCTATTGCATTTTTTGGTGTTATCCTAATTGGAAGAACCCACGCTCATCTGGAAACCCAGTTCCTGAGGCTCAACGCCTGTGATGGTCTTCCCTCCTTCCTACAAATTCTAAAGTGTTTGCTGCATACTAGGAACCCATTTCCGGCACCATCAAATTGAAGTCTTAAAAAGTTTAAAAATCGTGCATTTAATTGACCAATAAATAATTATTAGTTAGATGTTTCTAAATTTATGGAGTTGATAAGTTAATGAATGTAATTAATAGAAAAAAAGTTAATTAATGTATTTGGTAATTTTAAAATATTAAATATCTTACATAATTAATTAATTAATGAAATTATTTTTATAAAATAAAATCTTTCAAAAAAGAAATTTTTTTTTTGTTGAATTAATGAGAGCTTTTAAAATTAATTAAAAGTTCAAATTACATAAAGTAATTTTCAAACAAATAATAAATAGTATTTAGTTCAAATTGTATATTTTAATGTATAAAATAATTAACTCATTTAATTTAATTACCACCATTTAGGATCATTACATGCATAGAGTTTTTTTTTCCATTTTTAAAATCATTTAGGCAAGATTTAAGGGATTAATTATAATTGATGATTAGGATAAATAAAAAATAATTTATATCTCATAAAAGAATTACTAATGAAATTATATTAAATAAGAAAAAATTTATTTTGGAACTACCAATAATAATCTTTTTAAATATTAAAAATAATTTAAAATTTTAAGAATTACACATTATAAAAAGAAAGTACACATAAAAAGTATATTATGAATTTTATCAAAGATAATTATTTTTCTTAATTATTATTTATTTTCATAATAAAATAATATATAAAATAAAGATAAGCCAATTATATTTTTTCAATTTAATTGAAAATCTGAAAAAAAACTCAAAATATCGTTCAGTCAAACTTGCCAAAAATAATTATTTTCCATAGTTACTACTTATTTTCATAATAAAATAATATATAAAATAAAACCAACCAATCACATTTTTTTATTTAATTAAAAATCTCAAAAAATCCACATCATCAAAATACACAAAAAGTCAAATAATCAAATATGATTTTTAAATATATTATAGTATAGATAGATATCCTCAATACAATTAATAAGGTTGTCTTTTGTGCTTTAAGGAAAAAAGGAATAGAAACACATCAACTCCTACGAGAGATTTTTGCACTATTCAATAAGAAGTTAAGAACATATTCATGTTTTGGGGAACGCAGTCACTCCTTCTAAAATAGACTTCTGTTCGTTTTAAGAGTTTTAAAGTTTAGTATTCAAACTCGATTCGAATCCAAAATAAATAGACAATAAAATTATAAAAGTAAAAAAAAAAAAATTAAAATTAAAAAGTTTTTTGTATATTTTTATCCAAAAGAATATTTTGTCAAATTTGTATTTTAATGGGTGTAAATTAAAATAAGGGCAAATTACATCCAGGTCCCCTGAGATTTGCCATAATCACAATTTAGTCCCTATTTTTTCGTTTATTAGAAAAAAAACCTCTATAAACACTGTTTCAGTTGAGATCCCTGGCGGAATAGTGGAAAAGTCAGGCATATACTTTTTCGTTTTTTATAAAAAAAGTCCCTGAGAACAGTGTTCATAGGGGTGTTTTTGTAATAAACGAAAAAATAGGGATTAAATTGTAATTATGACAAACCTCAGGAGACCTGGATGTAATTTGTCCTTAAAATAAATGTACTGGAAACCTTACTTGCAATTGTGTTTTGTAGAACACCATAGATGGTCGTCGTAAAGTAAGGATAACAAGTTTCAAGAATACTAATATTCGAGTGATGCACTTGCAACTTTTAGTTGTATAACATAAATCTGATGCTTTCTATTTTGGTATAGTATAGGAATTACAGAGGTCAACATGCTGAAGATGATTGTTGAATCCTTCTTCTCTAAGATAGAGGAGAAGTTGTTCGAACTTGCAGCGGACAGCACTGTGAGGGACGTTAACTACAGCTCAACTCTGCAAACTCTGAAGATAAACTTAAAAGCATTGAGTGCTCAAGCACTTGATGTAGAGGATGAAATCAAGAGAGCGGAGCTATCCGGTCAAAAGAAAAGAAAAAGGGAAGTTGAGAATTGGTTGGAAGAGGTTAAAGAACTTGAAACGGAAATTTCTAGATTGGAAGGTGAAGTCCAATCAGAAGGGTTTATCAGTATGTTTTTTGGTGGAGATCCAGCAGCAGAGTTGAAGGAAAGAGTTGATAAACTTGTTGAACAAAGTAAAAATTTCGGCGAGCTTCTACTTGATGCTCGTAAAATCATGGGGGAAAAATTGTTGGCGCCTAGGATGGTTGGTAAAGCGTTCAAAGAAAATTTGAAAAGAATTTGGGAACTGCTGAGAGCTGATAATGTGATGAGAATTGGGATTTACGGCATGGGTGGTGTGGGAAAGACAATTTTGATAAAACACATCAACAACATACTTGTAGAAAAAAAGACTCAAGAATGTGTTTTTTGGGTCACCGTCTCCCCGGAGTATAGCATAAGGATATTGCAAGATAAAATAGCTTATGTCGTAGGAGTCGATTTTTCCGGAGAGAATGATGAGGACAAAAGAGCAAGCAGATTGCACGAAGCACTATCCTCAAGGAAAAATTTTGTATTGATATTGGATGATGTGTGGAAAAACATCAATTTGGAAAAGGTGGGAATTCCGCATGATGTGGAGAGCAGTAGATTGATTATAACGACTCGCTCGCTGCAAGTTTGTCATCAAATTGGTTGCCAAAAACTAATTCCAGTGAAAGCACTTGACCCGAATGAAGCATGGGAATTATTTAGTGACAAGCTCGGACAAGAGGCCACGCTTTGTCCTCAAGTAGAAGAAATTGCAAAGCGTATGGTAGAGGTGTGTGATGGTTTGCCCTTAGGTATCATCACTTTAGCTGGAAGCATGAGAGGTGAGACTGCAATTCATGTGTGGAGAAATGCATTGGAGGAACTACAGACATCTGTCATGGAGCATGAGGATATGGAGGATCATGTATTCAAAGTACTGAGACACAGTTTTGATCGGCTAAATCCAAGACATCAAGAACAAGGAGAAAGGAACAGGGGTCACACTGAGCTACAACGTTGTTTTTTGTATTGCTCTTTGTATCCTGAAGATTTCCCAATATGGAGAGAGGAGTTAGTGAGGAAATTCATATCAGAGGAGTTGGTGAATAAAAGAAAGGGTTGGAGAGCACAAGATGACCAAGTTCAGACCATATTAGATAAATTGGTGAATGTTGGTTTACTTGAAAGTTCTTCTGATGATCGTGTGAAGATGCATGATCTAGTAAGAGCTATGGCACTAAAGATTACTCGAGGAAAGAATGTGGTATTAGCTGGGTGGCTGTTGAAACAAATTGCAAATGAAGAAGAATATTGGACAAAAGATGTTGAGAAGATGTCCTTGATGTGTAATGACATAAAGGAAATTCCAGATGGAATGTCTCCAAATTGTCCTCATCTCTCCACATTGCTTTTGCAGGGGAATGTGAATTTGGAGTTTATAGCAGATTCATTTTTCTCACAAATGCATGGCTTGTGCGTGCTTGATTTGTCCTTCTGTGAATTGCTTACTGAGTTGCCAAATTCTTTATCAGATTTGGAAAGCCTTAAGTCATTAATTCTTGATTGTTGCCGCAAACTTGTAAATGTGCCCTATTTGGGAAAGCTGAAAGCACTAAAGGATCTGGACCTGTCAGAGACAGCAATCAGGGAAGTGCCTGAAGGGATGGATGAACTTGTCAATCTCCAGTTTCTCTCAATGCATGGTGCGTCTGAGTTGGAGATTCTACCAGCGGATTTGCTATCGCAATTCCAAAATCTGCAACGTCTTCGTCTCCCAACGCAAATTGAAGCACCAATAATAGAATTGGAGAGTTTGACAAAGCTGGAGGAGTTCTATGGACCATTGAATGATGCTGCTGAGTTTAATCGGTTGATTGGACGTAGAGAAATTAAATATTCAATCATCGTGGGGGAAACCCCTGAAGATTATGACGCCGAGTTTTTCATGGATAGTAATCGTAATAGTAAACGTAATAGTGTGGTTTGGCGCAATTACGATTTTATGGAGGATGCGGTTATGTTGGCCCAAGACGCCCACCAACTGGGACTTGAAGAGTGCGAGAATCTAAGCAAAAGCATATTGGATGATTTCCCAAAATTTAACAATCCCAAATCTCTCCAGAGTTTGATTATTAATGATTGTGAAGGAATAGAGTGCATATTGGCGAAAAATGGAGAGTTAGAATCCCATAGCGTTGCTCCACTCGGGACTCTGGAAGAAATTAAACTGTTTGGGTTGCCGGATTTCATGGGCATCATCAAGAAGGAGGGATTAGCATTGCCTACACGTGCACAAGTTGTATTTTCATCTCTTACAGAATTGTATATTAGTGGGTGTAACAAGATGAAGAATGTGGGATTAACAGGGTTGAAATTCCCAAACCTTGAATGGCTTTATGTTGGAGAGTGTTCAGAAATAGAAGAGATAATAGAGGAAGGAGGTGTCGTCTCTTTTCCCAAATTAAAATTCTTGACTCTCCAGAATCTGCCAAAACTGAAGCATGTGGGAACAACCACCATTTGCGATTCCATTGAGCAAATTAACATAGTTGGATGTGGAGAATTGAAGAAACTACCTTTATTATGTCCGGTCAGAATTGATGGAGGAGAATCATCTAATGTTTCTTATTCCCCTCCACCTGCTCTTGGGGGTATCTTTCTACGGAGAGGGGAGGAAGAATGGTGGGAATCATTGGAGTGGGAGCATCCATCACACAAACATCTCCTTCAACCTTTCCTTGAATTTGATTGAATCCAAAAGCTTGGAAAAAACCCATTAAAAATTGTTTCTTTTCTTTTTATTTTTCTTACTTTAATAAATTGATTGTAGAAATTACCGTTATATTTTCCGGTGGTTGATGGAGGAGAATCATCCAACTTCACCTGCTCTTAAACAAATCACTCTATGTAGAGGGGAGGAAGAATGGTGGGCATCGTTGGAGTGGGAGCATCCATCACACAAACATCTCCTTCAACCTTCCCTTAGTTTCAATGACAAGCTCAATCTCTTGTGAGAGTGTTGTCCACGAGCTCTTAAATCCATCTGGATAAGTAAGAAAACATGAGAAGCATTGGAGTGGGAGCATCCATCACACTTCTCCTTCAACCTTTCCTTTATATGATATATCATCTAATTTCTTTGTTTTTTCTAATAAATCGTATACTTTTTCTTCAATTTGTCACAATTTAGAAAAATTAAAGATATATTATTGAGATGATGGCACTCATATTAACGCCAAACAATATTTCTTCCCGTTTATTTTCATTTTATTTGTACATTAGATTGATAAAATATTTCAGGTCAAAAATTGATGTTCCAAAACAACAATTCCACACATTTTTGGACAAAGCTGTAATTCCAATTTGCTCCTCTCTGATCACTAAAGTAGGCAATAACTCACTAGGATAAAATTAATAATCAATCTAAGTCCCTTGTGTTGAAGCTTTCAAGTATTTGGCCTTTTATCTTTACTTTTAGTCCCTTTGTGTTTGTTTTCTTTGTTTTGTGTGGCTAATCTATTTGAAGAAGAGAAAAGTTTTGAAATTTATCATTGAAACCGAAGCGAAATAAATTGATAATGAGACGAATATTTTAAATGAATGCGAGTAACCCTCAATAATGAAAAAAGATAGTGGGCAATAAAAAATTCTAATTATTTAAAAATATTTTACCATTATCTCTCTTAGATTCTAATAAATTGACAAAAAGTTACAAAGAAATTAGAATTTAAAGAGAGAAAAACTTGTTGGCGACATGATAAAGATAAAAAGAAATAATTAAAACAAAGTCAGAATAGGCTAGCAAAAAATTTAAAAAAAACATTGAATAGGAAGTATGAAGAGTGTGAGAACTGAGAAGTAGGAAGTATATTAAATAATTAAAATTTTACTCAAATAAAAAAGATGTAATAATTAATATTAAATGAGAAATATGAAAGAAGACTTGAATAGAAGTGAACTGAATATTTTTAATTTAAGTAAATTAAATTATTAAGTTGAATTAAGGAAATAACCGTGTCATCAACACCTAGCATTTCTACAGAAGCAAATAGCATTTTTAAATGAATTACGGTGATGTAATTTAGACATTCTACGCTACGTAACAATTAATTTACACACACTCCTTAACATAAGGGCTTTATCAGCTCATTCTTTTGTAGAAAATTCACGCCCTACACACAACATCACACACACTTAGATCACCCCCAAACTGATCAATGTCATAAATTTCGAGTTCTTGAATTAAGTAATGTGCATAATCAAACTTTGTATCATAATTTGGAGTTTTTATCAGTTTGAAAAAGCTGCTGCCTCAAAACCCTTCTCATAACTTGATTTGTGGCTGTTCTTGGAAGAGAAGGGAGAGGAACGATTTCAGACACCTGCAAGAGTTGGCCTTTTTAGACAAACATGGATCAACAAGTTTGTATAAAGTATATGGAATGACACAAAGCTCATACCTTGAATAGAGGGTTTAACTTTTTCTGAATGGCTGAATTGAAAGATGCAGCTAAATTGCCAAACTCTGACAATTGTTTGTCAGGATATCCTTGAACACAACAACAATTACCAACCGCTCCGGCCCCCTGCCAGCAGGCGGCACCCCGACTGCCGCTGTCTCAAGGATGTCAGAGTTGACTGAGTTACAGATGCGCTCTATCTCAACGGAGCTAACCTGTATGGAGAATGAACAAATGCCATAAAAAGAAATAGAATGGATCAAGAATTTACATTTTTTTTAGCAGCAGGAAAATAAAGGTCAACCAAAATTCAATTTTACCTTGTTTAACAGTTCATCAAATAGGTGATGATGAACAAATTTATAATAAGATTGTGTGCTTGTGAAGAAAAGTAAACATGCAAGCTTGTCTTTCTTCTAGGGTCAGAAAATGGACTATATATCAGTAATGCAATTCTAAACATGTGTGAAGTTTTACAGACCTTTATACCCCCAAAATTCATAGTATCATCAGCACAACCATGCGCGCGATAATACCCTCTTGAATTGCGCTCAAAGAAATCTCCGTGTCTTCTGAGAACCTTATAGGAAATTAAAACGAAAGAAGAAGATACTTTACGATGAAGAAATAAAAGAGCATGGCATGATACTAGTGACTCAGAGCAAGAAAGCTGAAGTATTCCCCTTGCCATTATAAACTGGCATTTGTTTGAAGTAGATATCGTAATGGTCAGCATTAAGTAGAGTGCTTGAAGCTCCGAACATGAGGGGCCCAAGGGCGAGCTCACCAATTCCAGGACTGTCTTGTGGCTTCACATGAAAAATAAGAATCATAAATTCCATAATTGCCATGGAGATTAAAGCCATAATCTTCAGTTATTAAGCCACAAATTCAGCTCTCCCAAACGAGAGTCAATTTTCAGAATTTCAGGGTTCTCTCCTATTATTTTTCCTCATTTACTCAAGAATAACATGCTATGACATGCAGTCGTTTTCTTAACTGCTAAATGTGAGTCTCTCAAGTTTCACCATCCAAGAAATAGCTCCAATTTTTCTAATTTTGTTAATCAACTGTTCCACTTTTAGTACCAGGCTGTTCTTTGCTCATTTTTCTGTCTGCATAGAATCTAATGCGCCTCATCTCCATCTGCAGAAGATATGCTAGTAATTTCCTCAACTATACATGTTTGGATATGAATGATCATGAAATTATGGCATTTACAAATAATATGAGGTCTTTACTGTTTGCTTCAAGGTTTAAAATGTGCTTACCAATGGAAACCCATCCTCACCAAGAATGAAAAGACTGCAGCCCATTGCCGGCGTACTAAAAGCTGCTAGAGATTGAGGCTGCAAAAAAGAACCAGTAACAAACCCACCACCAATTTCAGTGCCACCACAATACTCAATCACAGGCTTGTATCTAGCTCTTCCCATCAACCAGAGGTATTCGTCCACACTAGAGGCCTCACCCGTGGATGCAAAGCACTACAGCAGATCAATAGCGTGTTAAGTAGGATTTGGGGTGTTTTTAGCACAAAGATACACCTAATCGTTTCTAGCAGTGCTTGATTATAGATGATAACATATATTCTGAGTATATACCATTAATTATCTCATCTCTTATAAAGTAGATTTGTTAGGCTGGGCTCAGGCAAAGAAACAGATTGGCCTAAAATATCATTAGTTTTTAAACAATTTCATGTCATTAATTCTCTTCATACTTCTTTCCTTTTCATTTCATTCACCGTGCAACATGCATATGTATATATGTTAAAGTCTTGATGCCTTCACATAACTCATCCAGATTTCAGTTTGCAGACTAGCATCTTATCAAATAGATACATGTTTAAGGATGCAGACGCAACAAATCTGTCACAATTATGGCTATAACTTAAGACAATATCCAATCTTCGGATACTCCAGTAACCCAAACAACACAATGAAATAATAATGAAGATCAAGGAGAAAAAATAAGATATATGGTATGCAATACTCCCAACATACCGGATAGTTGACCAATCATAAGTAGCTGTCGCATTTGCACTTTTCCACGCCCTCACAGTACTAGGTATCACACCTAGCATTGTTACTTTAGCATCCTGAAAATTACCATTTGGATTCTCAATTAGCCAAAAG
The DNA here is from genome assembly GCA_037501455.1 of Lantana camara. Classification (NCBI taxonomy): domain Eukaryota; kingdom Viridiplantae; phylum Streptophyta; class Magnoliopsida; order Lamiales; family Verbenaceae; genus Lantana; species Lantana camara. The sequence goes on along the minus strand of CM074860.1, from coordinate 93,245,769 downwards.
CCATTTTAATTCAAATGTTAAGTGTTAGGGCATTCACTGGCACACTCGGATCGTCATATGAAAATACAAAGAAAAATACCACTAATTTCGTCGCGTACAAGGCAAATTATGCCAAAAGAATACACAGAAAAAGAACAAAAGGGTCCATATCACCTGCACAAACTTGGCAAAGCCAGAACCCATTTAACAAGGAAGCATAAACAAGCCAAGGGCCCATCATCCACCCAAGGTTAGCGGGCCAAGCAATTATATCACCTCTCTGAATGTCCATGTGGGACCAACCATCTGCAGCAGCTTTCAAAGGTGAAGCAGCAGACCATGGGATTGCCTTTGGCTCCCCTGAAGCATAAAACATCACTCAGTGATGTAGTACTCTCTCGCTTTGATCAATTCCGACATTGTTTTAACATATTCATATGAATCAGTACTAACTTTAGAATGCTGCCAGTTGGATTTGAAGGATGATACCAGGAGAAGGTTCAATCAAGAAACTTCATTGTACTATAGGAAGCAAGAGTTGTCTATAATGCTTGCAGTTCAAGCGTGCATGAAAAGCCCAGAATCTAGATGTGGAACAAAATTTTCAATCTTTCTCTCCTTTGAACAGTTTATTGGCTGGGACTTCAAGCATTCCCTATGAATTTCATTGCTGAAATTCTTAAAAGTGAAAAAGCTAATATTATCAGGTGCAAGTAATGGCAGGAACAAGCTCATGAGAAACTTAGCCTTCCATTAAATAGCACAAAGCCACTAAAAGAGAACTTCACAATATTTTCCTCCAGCATTGGAGATTTGCAAAACGATGCCCTATTGATGGTATCAAACATCACTAAAAATTTTACCATGAAAAAACATTGGTGCCTGTTCTGTTGCATATATACTGGACAGGGGGCATGATATTTTTCAGCTGTTTTGGCAACACTGTGTACCAGAAAAGTGAACCAAAAATAATTAAGATAACATAAACCCCAGTATACCTGTAGTTCCTGACGAGAAAAGAATATTTGTGAATGCTTCAGTCGTTTGTTGGACAGAGACAAACTCAACTTCTCTGCAAGTGGAAATTTATACTTGTAAAATATCTGAAAGCTAGTGGAATTGCACCAAATTCTAAAATACATACACATAATTAGTGAAACCGAAATTGGCCGAGCTCATACACACTACTCTAAGAGGTTGAAAGAATTCAAATTTCAAGAGCAGCCAAAAGTTTCAAAGAAACTTCCTAGTTTGCCAACCAGAGAACAACCGGTGTCATGCTTAATATCTAAAGTAAGATATGACTTCACCAACCAGAGAACAATCGCTGTCATGCTTAATAGATTTCAGGCATTGTGAACATTACTATTAAGGAACATTGTCAACAAACAAAGAACAGATTCGCGTTGTGGCCCTTCAATATAAAGGAGTTAAAAAATGATGGAAAGAGAGAATTTAAAATACTTGGCATGCTTACTTGGAACCATTTGCTCTCTCAAGAAAACTCTGCCAGGAAATTTCATTATCACGTAATTTGATACTGAAAAGTGGAGCCTCTAGTGGGGATTATAATTGCCATGGGTGCCTGAGCCTCACCAACCCTACTGCAGTATCAGGAACAAAACAAGGAAAAAACCCGATGAATAATAAAAACATTTACAGAGTTCAAAGATACTGCAGGAAATTTTTTCATGACAAAGCCAATTTATGAGAGTTTAATACAACATGTGCATGAAATGGGGTAGAACAACAGTATGCATACAACAACTGCAGCCAGCATAAATTTGGTAGAACAACAGTATGAACTGAATTAAGGACTGGAAACTTTTATTCTGATTTGACCTAAATGGTAGTAGCTGTTTGTTCAGACATTGGAGTTATTGCAGTCAGGGTTCAGAAAGTTTGACTTTCTTAATTACTAATTTCTGTTACTAGGCAGATAAGCTAGATGTCTCGGATGGGTTGGGGAGCATAATTACTCAATTATTTTCGTGCTAAATCTCCAATTGCAGCTGCTCCTTCAAAATGTCGGCATGAAAATGATTCCAGAGCATTCAATTATAGGATTGAAATAAATACATAAAATCCTTTTGTTCCCTGGTTTCAATTAACCTTGCGTAGGCAAGTGGTGGACATTATTAACTAAGTCTACAAGATGAAAGTCTTTATGTGAGAAAGTATATTGGGTTCCCTGCTTCGTTTTCAATCATATCTGACAGACATATATGTGTGCAATCCCACACCATCACGCAAACTGAAGGAAGGGAGGAGAGTTTTACCTGTACAAGGGAAGTTTTCGATCACCACGAATGATGAGATCCTGGGAGAAGGTAGAGTTATCGACTAGATTAGACCAAGTGAGTAGTAATCAAAGATTCAATATTCAATCAGCTAAAGCAAATACGTCGAATAAGATTTTGCAACTGGAAAGCTCTATCTAAAGAGCACCACTACAATACCAACTGAAGCACTGGAAATTTCAAAAACTGAACAAACTTAAACAAAATAATAATAACTGAGCAACCATAATAACAACTAAGCAACCAAATTCACTATACATATTCCATTAAGTATCAATTCCATTTGGAAGAGCAGTATATGCAAAAAATTCAAAGTACCACAGTCCTTCATGCATGTATGGAGAAATAAAAGAAATTCTCACCTGAGTGAAAATTGCTTTTGCTTTTGATATTTCGAGCCTAGTAGATATTTCAGCTGCCGCAAAACTATCAGCAACGGACACAACTACGTAACCAGCAAGTACAATGGCCATATAGATCAGCACAAATTAACATCCATGGGCATATCTATGGCAATTGCAGAGCCTCTCTCCAAATTCAGGGTTTCTATTGCATGAGCAGCAAGCCTTCAAAAAAGTTCAAAACAGAGTTTCATCATCTAACAGTTATGTTTTCAAACCCTTCACCAATAATTGGACCATTGCACCTTATACAGATGGATTAGAAAATGATGTGTCAGAAAGGTTATTCTTTGTTTGATAAATAAAAGGAAAGGTTTAATGATTGGAACCAAAGTATAAAGAGATAAAATTGCAACTTACATGAACTATAAAGCATGCTTTCCGAGGAGTTGAAAATTGTTGTGCACATTCAAAAATGATAAAAATAAAAGTCAAGTGTTGTGTGGTGAACATGAAATCAAACGTAGGTCGCATAAGAGAAAATTGCCATCGGGTAAAGCTAAAGAAGACACTAGACATAATTCATAAATTCTAATAATGATCAAGGGCAGGAAATCCATACTGATTTACCATATACGTCCCAAATTAATGTAGGTTGAACATTTCTCCATAAGAAGGAAATAACTAATTATAACATACGCTTAAACAAAAAATGATATACCAAACTGATGCACGGAGCTCCTTAAAGGTCATCTTATTTACCGGTAAGTCATCCTCTGCTTCATTACGCCATATCACAGCAATATCATCAGGAGTTCTCTTAGCACTCAAACTCAGGCAATTACTTGCTGGATTTAAAGTTGCGCATGGGAGCCAGTGGCCCCCAGGTCGAGTAGTATCCTCACGCAGAATGCACTCAGGAGGAACTGAGAAAGAGAGATTCATTTTGTGAATGCACTCAGGAGGAACTGAGAAAGAGAGATTCATTTTGTGAATGCACTCAGGAGGAACTGAGAAAGAGATATTCATTTTGTCAAACAGAGTTCTCCAGTAAACTTAAGAAAAGAATATCAGAAAATGGAAAACAGGTATCAATCACACATCTCTTAGTAATCAAGGGCTTGACCATGATGGTAACAATTTATTCCAACCTCAGGATTCGAGACAGAAAATTCCTGAAAACTGAGGAAGCTCGAAATAGGATCCACATACTTTGGCCCTAAGAGTTCTTTTCCATCCTCCTCCAGTAGCTTGCCAACATTAGTCAAATTTGTGGCACCACTGTGTCGAAACACAACTATTACAAACATGTAATAATGTACATTATCAGAAACACAATAATTAACATGGAGTAATAGCTCAACGTTATAAAATTGACACCGTATTATCATTCCTCCTTCTGTTTCTTTAGTGGTCCTAATCATGTCTGGGTTTGCAAGTCTCCAATACAGAATAGATTCAGTTCTAGATTTCTTTAGATGGTATATCAGCCCATTACTCTAAGCATTACCTAGATTACTCATAAATGGCAATGACTTCCAAGAAAATTGATCTCCCATTTCCTAAAACACTCTTTACTTCCCATACTCAAAAAGTCAATAACTCTAAGGATGCCGTATTTTTACAGTTCCAATACTTGATTTAGACGCCCCCCCCCCCCCCCCCCACCCTAATTTGCCTATTTTTTCTCCCAACACCTCTCCCACATTTTCCATTACTTCCATAAAAGTCCTTCCAACCAAACAGCTAGCTAGTCAAAAATCAACAACACTATCAGATATCTTTCTAACACCACCTTCATTAGTACCCAACACAGCCCCCCTTTATTTTCCTATCCCAGATGCAACACCTTACACAGAGTCCAAACACACTAAGCACTTCAACCACATCTCGCTCATGCATGCACATACTAGCGCAAAATCACCATCTTAGTGTCAGAGCACACGTGAACTTAAACAGATATTCAATAAAAAAAAAAAATCAAAAAAAAAATATATATATCAAAAATACATACGGGTCGGGTTCGAAATCTTTGTAACAGCCATAGTACATGGTACATCATTTGGTGGAAAGAAAAGGGGGGAGCAACGGAGTAACAAGCTGTTTAGATATTCTCCGCCACGTTTCCGGAGTTCCGCCGCCGCAATCCTCGATAATTACGGCGAGCTGGAGGCGGAGCTCAACTGCGTTCTCATGAGGCACGCCCGACGCCGCTATACCGGCGGCGGTGATACAGTCGAGGGACTTGTAATTCTCATTCTCCATTTCCCAAAACCTCGATTGATTGCCCTTAGTATTAATTTGTCTAATGAAGAAGAGAGCGTTTCATCGTGTGTATGTATATGTAAGTGCAATTTGGGACGAAGAAAGGGTAGAGTTGTTGATTGATAATGTTAATTGGTGAATCACTCGGAGAGAATGTCTTGTAGAATTAATTTAATATTTATCGCTTCTTTTTATTTATTTTTCTATTTTCAGCACCAATCGAACGATAAGAAATAGACGTTGTCGTTGCTTTTAGTCGCTTTTTTGTTGTTGTCGGGTGTTTGTGATAATATCACCAATAATAGTGTATAGTGGTGTTGGTGTATCTGAATTCTGATAATGTACAATTTTCGTTCAAATTAAGCATTTAGCCCAATAAAAATTAAGCTTAACAATAGTTTTTTTTCTTCTTCTTTTTTTTTTTTTGAAGGTAACGAGGCCCGGAGGGCCACACAATTAACTTAAATCAGCAAGAACACTGTCCGAAACATACAAAGAATATCAGACGAACAACGCAGATCAAAACCGCATTACGAGCCAGTAAATGGGTGACAACATTCGCACCACAACGAACACAAAAGAACTTACATCTAGTGAAATTTCCAGAAATACTTCTAAGATCAATGAAAATATTGCCTAAAGGAGAGAGATCTTCCTCCACTAGTTGCATACTCTTCATCACGTTCACATTATCTCCCTCAAAGATCACACGTTGCCAGCCATAATCTCTAGCTAGCTTCACAGCCGAGAGTGCAGCATATGTCTCTGCCAACTTAGGATCAGCAAAGTGAGTCCTACGATCCGTTTCCCATCCAACACAGCATCCATTAGCATCACGTGCCACCACGCCTATTCCAATCGCATTATCTCCCTCGAAAATGGCCCCGTCAAAGTTCACTTTTATCCACCCTTGAGGAGGCTTCACCCACCTAGTCACCACTCTCGGAACTTCCATCTCCGCCGAGGCAACCTCAACCGCGGCTGGAGTAGTATGATAAGAATCAGCCGCGTTAACAACTTCATGAGGCATCCTACATGACTCCTCAGATCTCTTCGTGTTTCTATTAAACCACGTCATCCACAGCAGCATGGTCATCCTCACACCATCCGTCCTTGATAATGACTTTAAAGCAGCATCTACTCCCTCCTTAAAATTGCTTGCTAGTGGCACAATGGTACACCATGGAAGCCTGAAGAGTGCCCATATCTGACACACCATCGGGTAACTCACCAAGGCATGCTCCACCGTCTTCCCCTCCTATCCACAATGTATGCAGATATCCTCGATGTCGCAGTGGTGAAGGTACAGATTACTACTAGTAGGGAGGATATTATTGCATGCCCACCACAAGAACATCTTGACTTTCGGCATAACCTCCAACCTCCAGATATTTTTCCACACTGACTTGTTGCCAAAAATCGAAGAAGAGCAGTTGTCCCGCATTACCAATTGTCGGGCCAAGTGGTAAGCCCCCTTCACCGTGAACCGCCGTCACTCGCGTAATGCCAAATCAGTACGTCCTCCCTTCTAAACTTACCAACGGTATACCCAAGATAGCATCCGCATCTCTCTTGCAGAATGAGTTCACCACCAGCTCCTCATTCCATTTTGCCACTCCCGGCACCATGAGATCCAACACCCATTCCGGGTTCACCAGTGCATCCCCTCGGAAAACAAGACAAAAAGTCCCTCCACTCAGAAGCCATCTATCCCTCCACACATGCACATTCTCCCCATTCCCAATACGCCACCTAGTGCCCGCTGCAAGAAGATGCCGAGCCTATAAAAGACTTCTCCACATCAAAGTGGGAGAGCGGCCCAATCTCGCATTCCAAATATTCGACCGAGGGAAGTAGCGAGCCTTGTAAATCCTCCTGAGAAAGGAGTCCGGACTACGCACAATCCGCCAGAGTTGTTTAGCAAGCATGGCAAGATTGAAAAGTTTCAAGTCACGGAATCCCAAACCACCAACCTCCTTTCTATCGCACAAATGGTCCTAAGCCAGTAGTGAATTTTCTTCGATCCACGATTATTCCACTAAATTGTCTAATAACTAACTCCATATTCTGAATTAAGTTATCCAGGAGCAAAAAGCAGTTCATAGTATAAGAGGGGATAGCTTGCATCACAGCTTTAATGAGAACTTCTTTACTGGCCGAAGATAAAAAAATTTCTGAAAATCCCTAGGTTTTCCTCCTCACTCTATCAAGGAGACCTCGAATACGCCCTTCTTAGATCTCCCAACCGTTGAAGGCAAGCCAAGGTAACGGTCCGGTTGGGCCACCCGACGAACACCTAACTCCGCTACCCAGGCATCTTGCAAATCCGCATTCACATTTTCACTAAACACCATAGAGGACTTCGACCCCGTTCATAGTCTGACCAGAGACTCGTTCATACTCCACCAACACCTTCCTCACCCCCTCCATCGCCTCCTTATTAGCAACACCACAAATCGTCGTATCATCCGCGAAAAGGAGATAGGATACACGAGGAGCCCCCTGCAAACCGACACACCCACCAAGTTGCCTAAATTCTCCTGTTCCTACAAAAGACCTGAGAATACTTCTGCACATAAAAGAAACAGATAAGGAGAGAGAGGATCTCCTTGACGGAGGTCCCTCTCCGGGACCAGGAAACCGAACTCAAAGCCATCCAACAAAAAAGAGAAAGACACAGAAGTAACAAGGATATTGTCAGCGCATCTTTCCTTGCACGCTTATTCTTAATGAAATGGTTAATTTCGAAAGCCACAAGGATATTGTCACTTATAGCTCATGTCCAGCTTCAAGTTAAAGAAGCCATCTTTGCCTGCACACTTATTCTTAATGAAATGGTTAATTTCGAAAGCCACAAGGATATTGCCACTGATAAGATGGTTAGAAATGAAGGCCGACCGACAAGGGGAAATGATACTATCAAGGTGTGGTTTCAGGCGATTAGCCTGGGCCTTAGAGGCAATTTTGTAAACCACATTGCAAAGGCTTATAGGGCGAAATTGGGTGATCAATTCCGGGGATTTGCATTTGGGAATCAGAACAATATGAGTAAAATTTAAGCGATTATCAAAGCGGCAATTATTCAGGAAATCTAAGACACAAGCAGTAACATCTTTGCCAACAATATTCCAGTAACGCTGAAAAAAGTAGGGGGGTAGGCCATCGGGCCCGGGGGATTTGAGGGGGGTACATAAATTTCAAAGCACAGTTTATCTCCTCAGCGGTGAACGGACGGGAAAGCTGTTGGAACATATCCTCATCCATTTTATGTGAGATACCCGGAGAGCATCGTCGATCTCAGCAGAGTCCACCCCACAAGAAGCGAAGAGATTCCCGAAGTAGTTTTCAATCACCATACGAATACCCTCTTCAGAACTACATAGATTGTCATTATCATCTTTAAGCCCCGAAATATGATTCACCTTCTCACGATGCGAAGCCTTGTTATGAAAGTATAACAATGGTTTTTAAATCAAACAAACACAAATATTATATATTGAGAGAATTAAAGAAAGAGAAAAAATCAATTTAGTTCCTCAATTACTTTATTTGAACCTATTATCTATTTATTTATAAGTGTATATATTTATTACTAAATCATTTATTTGTATTTACGCAACATGTTATATTATACAACATATGCAACATTTTCTTTGAAAACTCCCTTTTTTTTTAAAAATAAATAAATAAATTTAATCGAACACAAACAATAATATGAAATTGATTTGGTCTTTATTAGATTAATTTAATCAAACCAAGTTTTGTTCTTAATTTATTAATTTAGAAGTAAATATAAAATGGTATATAAACTTAAAATAGAAAGTTCAATCAGGCTACAATTACTCTTACTTTATTAATTTAAAATTAAATAAGAAACAAAACATAAAACTAAAACAGGTCCTACATAAATCCAACTGTGCTAAATATTTTACGGAAAAAAAAGCAAAAAAAAAAAAAAAAGAAAGCTATTGAAGCACAAAAAGAAATCAAGGAACAGAGAAGTTGAGGCTAAGGATGACCACATTCATTACCAATCAATGAATTACAAAGGAAATATTTGGATTGAACTACAGCCAACTAAGAACTATAATAGTAAATGCATTTCAAGTATAGAGATTAATCTGAGCCTCCAGGAAGCAACTTAGCTGTGCCTGTGCTAGATGTACCAAATCTTTTTCCTGCTGCTGAAATAACGCGCGATGGTGATATAACTTGAGCAAAAGACAAGTTATAAGAATCAGTTCCTAAGCGGCTCTGCAACCAGCCTTTCCCGCCTGAGAAGCCATCGGTCACGATCCAGCAATTCTTGAACCCAAGTTTTGTTAAGGTTTTAGCTACTATTTTAGCAGAATCTGAGTACCTGAAATGCTTGGTAAAATACGAATGTAAGTAAGCTTCATGAGATGTATAGATGCCAAATGTAGAGGAAAGTAAGAGAACTTACGAGTCCAGTATAACGATTTTGGAACCTTTATTGATCTTCTTGAGGTAAGAGATCTTCAGCGCCACTAGTTCAGCTTCTACTCTCTTGGCATTTCGGACGAGGTTTCTGAGCTTGCTGGGCAGTTCTTCCAAACTAGTTAAACGACACAATTAAATTTTGGTGAAGTATAAAAGACAATATTACCATTTTTAGAGATAACATATGTGTGAGACTGTACTCACGGTATTGAGATCAAATTGTTTTTAGCAGGGGAGGGAAGGCGAGGAACACCGCTCTTGTCTTTATCCTTCTCTGACCTTATATCAATCATAACGTAATTCTTTGTGGACATCAGATCCAGGGTTTGAGCAGGAGTCAGGTCACCTGGAGAATAAAAAGTACCCCAAAACGGAAATGAACACTGATCAAGTGAAAGATAACATTTTTGAATGAAAAGTGTGGTTTTATTTCAGACAACCTGTTCTTAACAGTCTCATAAAACATAGGAACAAGAAGATACTGATTAATTAACATGAGAGTTAAAAGGTTACCCTGGTAACCACGAAAGCTGAAGGAGATGGCAGAAAAGACCGGAGGAAGTAAGAGATATGCAACGACTAGTGCACCACCAGTTGCCAATATGACGGTAGGTTGTGCTGATGATATGGCTTCAACTGTGGAAGTAGCTATGGGTTTAGCATCATCAATCACCTTCGTTGTTTGCTGAGCTGCATCAGCAACCGTCTGCAATTTTTTCAAGTGGATATGTAAATATTTTAAGATGCATTTGGTAACATTTGATACATTTTTTCAACCGTCTGTAATTTTTGTATGTGCTAACAAAATGAGCTGCATGATATTTCTCCATAGATAGAATTATTGAGATCTTCCCTAGCAAACTATCAGGAATCCGAATTGAAACACATGGCGGATAATCAAAATGAATTCACCGTAGAAATACTCAAAAGGCATCCCTAAATGCAAATTCTGAATCCAACTGCCCTACATTCCTTGTTCTTTACCATATTGAAGCTATTTTTAATGAATTATAAATATGGTGATTGAAGATTCCAACTTGTATGAAGGCACGACTATAGAAGGACCTACCAGAGTAATGTAATCCCATATCCACTCTTACTAAAATGACAGGATGTATTGTGATAAAAATAACAAATTGCTCCCAGAAACTGAAGACATCATTTGTTGTTTTGGAGATCTAATTACTTGAAACTATCAGCATACCTTAGCTGCTGTCATCACTGGTTCAGTGTCAAATCCGGAACTCTGCATAGCTTCTTGAGCTTTTTTAGTAGCCTCTGAGACCACAGGAGAAGCAATCTTCACAGCCTCATCCCCAGCTTGCTTTAAGATAGGCAATGCTGCTTCTACGCCCGGCTTCACAGTTTCTGTCACAGCTCCGAATATTTGGCTTGCTGTACTGAAAAAATTCGATCCTAATTCCTGAATTTGACTAATTGCCGACTCCGCCTGAAAATTATTCCAATAAGATTCAGTAGTTTCAAAGCGAAAGTTCATAAACTAATAATACTTCTATCCAAAACTATCATACGCAGGTGGAAGGAACATAACCCTAATTCTTCAAATCACACATTTAATTTCTTCTTTACAGTCTAAAATTAGCACAAAGTGCGCAAATTGAAGAACTTATTGGAGCTGAATAAATGCTGGCAAACCTGAGTGAGAGAAGAGACAATCTCTTCTTTGGGAATGATTTGAGCTTTGGCTTCATGAGGAGCTGCAACCAGAGCGAAGAGATGCAAAATAGCAGTGGCTGGCAGCGACAAGGAGTTCGCTGCCGTCAAATGATGAGTCCTTGCTGCTGAGTTGACTTTGGATGGAAGACTAACATTCTTAGGCGACGGAGACAGCGGCGGCGCCGGCGGAAGAGACGGCGGACGCGCCGAGGAAGAAGCTCTGAGTCTGAGGGCCATCAGCTTCAGCTTCGTGCCACCAGTCTCACGAAGTTTGTTTGGCCTCAATTCGTTTGCAGCAGTTGCAGAAATCTGTGAGTGAAAATGAGAAACGGAATTGTTGGACTTGGATTATGTTGGTTGGGTGGTGTAATCCGATGTGGCGGTTTACGTTCTTATGAGTCAACCAGATGACGACACGTGGAAAATTGAGATAGAGAGATGTGGGCCATCTTTAATTCTTTGCTTCACATTTTCGTGCTTTATGAGCTTCACATTTATTAGCGCTAAAACAAATACGTTCAACGGTTCAAGTTACTTTTCATATTTATTTTTCGGTTAATTTTTTCGGCTGACGAGATAAATATATATATTCACAATATAGGAATTTGGCATCTTCATGGTTGTACTGTAAATGCAAACATATGGTGACAGATCAGGACAAGGATTTGTGTGAGAATGTTTGTCTGAAATTGGAACATTGGTATAATACAAGGATCATGCCAAGAAGAACTAATATTATTACACACAACACCCTCTTATGTATTCAACCTGCTCGAGTTAGAGCAAGATCTCATCGCTTCCCCATGCTGCTAGCCTCCTTCATTTTCTTGAGAGAATCGAAGAGGGACGACTTTTCGTTGTTGTTTGATGGCTTTGCGAATGGATTGGAGGGGCGACTAGTGGCCTTCTTAGTTTCTCCGGTGTTGTTTAATTCGCCGGCTTTTGAGATACCTGCATTGGTCGTGTCAGTTGTTTTCTCGGATGATGTAGCCTTTTTTGGTTCACTTTTTCCGTTTCTGTCTTCTGTGAGCTCATCTGCGTTTTGTTTTCGTATGGTGGGAGCAGGTGGAAATGTGTGGAGTGGAGCCGCAACTGCGCTTTCTGTTTTGATGATTTCTGGGGCAGTGAAGGACTTGCTAGATGCAACATCGTGTTTGATGGAACCATTGGAGTTGGATTTGCTCTCGAGAAGTACTGTTTTCTCCGCTGCTTCACTCAGTAATTTTTCCTGTGATGGTGGAAGTGAAAGGATTAGAACAGAAAGCTCGTGTAGATAGGGTGTTTGCAAAACTTCTGCTTTTGTCCAATTGAGAAACTGTGGCAGAACGGTTCCAAAATGCTGAACAAAAGCAAAACTGCAGAAGTGTTTTTTCTATAAGTTTGCTAACCCTCCCTAAATGGAGAAGGAACCTAAGTTGCGGAATAAAATCTCACCTCCAGTATGTTATTGAAGCGCTCGGCCAAATTTGGTAGCTTTAGCGCAGTTACAAGTTTTATGGCTCCTCGGACTGATTTTTCCAGTGAGAGGAGTTTTACGAGTTCTGTTGCTCTTACCAGTTTGTCACCTGGAAAAAACACGAAAATAATAAGTTTTGCTAATATTATCCAAGAGTTGGGTCCTGACATTTGCAAAAATACCTACCGTTGCAGCACGATGCAATGAGCCTTAAGATGCATCTATCTAGTGAAGTTTCCAGGTTAAAAGCCTCATCATCAAGGGATGTGGTATCATAACCAGAAGCTGCTCTCTCTTCCATAGTTCTCTGAATCTGAATACAAGTTGTGTTTGGTTTCTCAATTAGAGATGTTTACTATATATGAAAAATTAGGGAGAAATGTACACCACTTCTACAAATACAGTGCAATTGACAGCAAAATAGCAAAGTTCACTGAAATATAAACACTTGCCTGGGTTAGATGCATGTTGTTCATCATAAATTCATTCTCAAGATTATCTGCACCGAGGTCAGAAGAAGCAAGAGGGAATGACAGGTCTAGCAACGTGAGAATTGGCTTGGGAGTGGACTGGAAAAGACAAGATTTAGGTTAAGGTAATCCGTGTTGGATGGAATGATATATTCGAAAATGACATCCATGAATAGATACTATACCTGAGGGAAGGTTTCAGGAGACTTGCAAACAACACAAAATAACTTGCTTGCGTTCAACCCAGCTACCCAATAATTTTCCTCAGGCTTCTTTTGTTTGCTCGCGCTGACGATTGGAAGTTTCAGATAAATGTGTGACAATAAATGTAGAACAGCATAATACACACAGCTATAATTTGTAGTAACTGTAGTACCTGAAAAGTGGGAGCCAACTACCCCCATATTGACTTGTAAAAACCCTTAATACACCCTGTACGGTATTAATCAGATGGTTAGATCACATCCATAAAAGAAATTATATTCTCAACAATTAGATCTGATTATGCACCTTAGAATCAAAAGAACTTAGTTGGCCTTCGTCGCTGAAACCAAACCATGTTAAACATGATCCTGGAGTCAATGGAAGTTTCCCTTTGAGAGGCTGTGTTCCATTCGGAATGTTGAAAACTCTAAATTCAAGCATCTGCAAGGGCAACTCAACTTCGATTTACCAATTCAATAAATAAAGGCACTAGCCATAACATGATATTAATCTCAAAGCAACAAAATCAGAAACTACTTCCGAAGGAGCTATATCAATTTTCCAGCTCAAATTTAAGTGAAACAATGTTATCTGTAAAACCAAGTCCCAAATTCTTCAGGAGGTAAGCAATTTATCCTCCATGTCCTCAGTAATTAATTTCAGTAGCAGTTTATGCTAGATTGAGGCGGTTCATAAGAATCATAAACTGAATCAAGATATTCACAAACTTTTATCTAGAAGATCATCAGAAGAATATTCTAATTGTACCTGCTCATCTGTGGGCAGAGGAGGAGAAATGTGATTGACAACTGCCAATTCATCGTTGTAGCCAACTGCAGTAACCACTGGTCCATCAAGAGAGAGAATGTATCTCTGAAATAAGATCGACAATTTAGATTCTTCTAAGTGAAACTTGGAATGGAAAAGATGATCCATGTAAGGGCTTGAAAATAAATACATATTCTTTGGAATAAAGCTGCTACCAAAAAAATGACAGCCAATAACAACTGGTTTTTTATGATTACAACGAATCCATAATGCAGCTCATAACTGAATGAAAGAATGTTACAAACCTGCATACCACCCACAGTGAAGATGCGGAGAAAACTAAGGCTGGTAACAGCAGCAACCCAAGCATTTCCAAGGGCTATTGCTCTAACTTCTTCCCCTTCAAATCGCATGGACCACTGAATTCAAATATGGAAATCAATATTAGGCTATCAGCTATAGTTTAGTGAAAATGCCCTTAAGGGCTAATGAAAACTTATATGTAGTCTGATATTAATCCCTAAGAAAAGATGAAGATAGCTTACTTCACTGTTATTTGCCCAACTACTGAATGGACGATACATGAGTGTGCTCATATTCTTCTCGCCTTTGCATGGATTAGCAAATACACTACCATTCTCATTTAGACAAGCCATCGTGAAACCAAAATAGTCAGTCATTGCTGGAACACGTGGACCACTGCTGGTATCATGGAAATCTATCTGCAGTTAATCATAAATTAATTTGTCAGAAAGTCCTATTCAAATACTACTGTAGTAGTATAGCTAGTTAGAAACACCAAGATCTGCATCCATGATCTCTCTTCAGATAGACAAGTTCAACAGCCAAAGTAATATTGCGTCAAGGTTACTCAGGGTTATAACAAAGAATTGAGGTGTTCGATTAGGCAAACGTTTCGTGTCATAAGAACCAAATGTTTATATATTAATTATTGATTCAGTAAATTCAAGCATCATTTCAGCTCTACATTTATCTTCTTTCCCACTAATAGCAAACAGATGGTACAGCATTCAGGAAACTGCAAGTTCTATCGAGGAAAGTATATAAGGATAACAGGATACCTCTATATGTGAATATCCATCATGTTCCATCGTGGTTATACTTCCAAACATATTGTAGCACAGAAAGTGCCTCTTCCCAGGCTGTGCAGGAGTAGCTCCTGGCTGGAAAGCTTCTTGTATTTTCAGCGGTGCACTTATCAGCATATTTCGGGATCCAGTTTTTTCTTTATGGTTATCTTTATGTGCCTTCTTCCGAGATTCAACTTTCGGAATAGATTCCAGCTCGTCCTCACAATCATCTCCCCACTCATCATCATAATTAGACTGCTTACGTAACCTTTTTCTGCTAGGTAGCTCAGATTCAATAAGGCTATCTTCATTTAGATCACTCAGATTTCCTGAAGCACTAGGTTCATCTTCCTCGTCAAACAAGAGGAAGCCATTGCTGTTCTTTGAAGATAAACTTGGAATATTTTCAGTTGGAGACTTCATTGTTGAAGGTACAGCAGATTCCCACAAACCGTATTTACCCGTAACATCAATTACAGCCAGTGCATTGCCATGAGGCTTCCATGCCATACAAGATATGCACTCATTGAATTTCTGCCTCTCGATGTCCTGCTTCTTATCAACATCCCAAATAAGAATCTGCCGATCTAAACCAGACGTAGCCATGTATTTCCCATTAGGTGACCAAGATAAGAAGCAAATAGATTGTGAATGATCCCCTCTAAGAGAAAACAGCTTTTCAGCAGTGTCTCTGTCATACATTACCACATCATTCTTCAGACCTGGTACCGCTACCATCTCTCCATCTGGACTCCATCCGAGTATGTTCATCACTGAAACATCAGAACCATTATTAGGGGCTACAGCTTTCAGAACATGAAGCGTGCTTCCAGACTGAAGCTCCCAAAAAATGACAGTCCCAATCGAATCAAGTGAAGCTAAGTATTCACTTTTAGGATCAAAAGCTAAGCTGGTGACAGGCCCTTTATGCCCTTTAAGAACTCTGGCAATGGTTCCATCAATTGTATTAACAAGTTTGATACCCTCATCATCGCCAGCAGCAGCCAAAATGGTTCCCGACTTATTGAAAGCAACAGTTCGAATTGGCAACGTGAATCTAGTGATATTAGTCTCAAACTCCCCACCTGCACAGAAACGTTTAAGGTGCTGATAAATATGTTATATTCTGATTTCAACTAAGTACACAATTAAAAGATTCAGCACTTGGTCTACAAATTAGTATTACGTAAAGGCTAAAGCCAGCTCAAACACTCCAAAACATTGTCACAACTACATAAAATCCAATTTAGAAACACAACGGACAATCCAGATTTAGAAATGAGACGACGAGCTTCCCTTCCTTTACCACTAATCTCAAAGAACCCAAAACTCATACGACAACAATTCACGAATTAGAATTTCATAAAAGATCTAAAGAAAGAAAAAGTTACCAGGGAATTTAAAGAGCTTGACAGAATGGTCAATGGATCCAGAAGCGAGACACGTGGAATTCGTGCTCAGGGCCAAAGCCGTGACACCCTCGCGGTGATTTCGAAGAAATTTCGGCGCATTCGAGGGCGAAACGGCGTCGTGAATGCAGATCGAGTTGTCGGAAGAGGAGGCGGTAACAATGTGTTCTCCACTGGAATCCCACAAAATGGAGCATAGAGAGCTCTCACCATTGTCGCCGGCCTTGTGGGCTTCTCTGAGCTTCATCGTTCGGATCTTCATCTTGCTTATCTGATTAGGGTTTCGAGTATTCTTTCTTCTTCTGTAAAACGGTGGTGAAAGAAGGGGAAATATTAGGTT
The DNA here is from genome assembly GCA_037501455.1 of Lantana camara. NCBI lineage: Eukaryota > Viridiplantae > Streptophyta > Magnoliopsida > Lamiales > Verbenaceae > Lantana > Lantana camara. The sequence continues at coordinate 93,229,008 of CM074860.1, read as the reverse complement.
GATTTGGCGCGGATTGGGTTTTGAAGCTTTTTGTTTTGCGCGGGTGATTTTCAGAGAGAGTGATATTGCCACACCATATTGTCTTAAGCCACGTCACAACTTATGATTTTTCTTTTTTTATTTTCTATCAATAGAACAATATGTACGATCAATATATTTTATTTATTTATAATTTTTATCAAGATTTATATTTGTAGGGGTTTTTTTTTTCCAACCGCTCCTGCTAAAAATCTAATGAACAAATTAGATATTGAGTTTTGAAAATTCTCAATACGAATCTTATATAGTAATAAATTGAATTCGGAGAATTCTATGTTGGTGATTGGTAACACATGTTATTGAAATTATCTTTTCACTATAAGTTAAAATCCTGCCCAATTCTAAATTAACAAAACTAGGCATAAAATTGTCTCGTCTTTCTCATACTATCAATGTCATCTCATTTAGAAAACAGCTTCCAAAAAGGGGTCAAAACAAGAGTTTGGATTTTCCCTCCCCTGTCATTTTGTGCGTATCATTTCAAAATTTTCATCAGAGTTGTAGACGGTAAACCCATCAAGATTCTGCTATGTTCTTGTTGTCCAAAACAATAATGCAAATGAGTTTAACCCTTTACATTATAATTACGGGCAATATTAGGATTTTGTGATTAAAATAACAGTCCAAAAAAGAGCGAGGCGATGAAATAATTAAAAATATGACTGGTTTTTTAATGAGGATTCTTACATCACATGGTCTAATGTGCTAATTGAGAATAATACAAACGGGAAATTACATAGATGGTGTCTTACTTGCTAGATGCATGTAGGGTGCCTAATTATATAAGAATTTGTAGAGGGGTAATATTTATCTTATGGAAAAGTAAAGAGGAAAAACAAACGTGAGTTAAAATATTAAAATGAGACAAACAGGGGATTGGATCCATTTTGATATTTCAATGCTCAAGATAGTTAAATTGATCGAGAAACGCTTCGATAAAGAATTATAAGTGAAAATGCAATAAATGAGATAAATAGATAATAGTAAGTACCTGGATAATAAATGAGGGATATTTATAGTTTGAAATTTTGTGTGCGTTTTATTCACGCAGTCAAACGTACAGAAGGTGTAGATAAGCTGCAATATGACTCATCATGCCTGTTTTGCCTGAAGATTTGCAAAGAATTTGCAGAGTATTGTAGCCATTTAATGCGCTTGCAAGAGGGGTCTTCTATTAAATGTTGTCTTCGTACCTATCATTTTGGATCGAGTCGATTGTCCGCTCGAGAAATTAGTTGGTCGAGGGACCACCCAAATCGAGTGAAACTTGACCAGACAAATAGCTAAATGGAAGCATCCCAAATTATAAGTATTCGATCGAAAATGAGGCTCTGAATCAGAGCATCCAACGTGGAGTGGATATCCATCGAAACTTCCGAAGGACCGCCACACGAGTCCACGACTATAGGTAGCGTCAGCTGACAACTCGAGATATTTTCCTATTATACATAATTATAACTCACACTCACTTATATGAAAATTATGTCATAAAATATATTTTTATGAGTTTTAAAAACTACAAATGACCCAATTCCATTAGAATTGTAGTAAATTTGGGATTGAATTTACTATTTTATCATCAACTTAATAATAAGAATTTTTTTGTTCCCTTGAAACTCCCAAGTTTTAATATTTTAAAATTTTAACTTGGTCTTAAATTAGATTTCTAAATTTTAAATTGAGTGTGAAATGGTCATAAATTGAGCTAAATCCTAATAATACATGGTAATTTGTAATCTTAAAAAGTCAATTTGGTAAGTTTATAACTTGTTTATTTTTTTTTAGAAAAACAAACACAACTATTACATCAAATTTCAGAAGTCATAACAGACGACCATTCTTCCGAAGAAGATCCCAACAAATAAAATTGTAATTCAAATTGTGCCCCAACTTAGCCTTATAACTTGTTTATTTGAATAACTACTAATTCTAGATTATGGAAATTTCTGTAGATGTAAAAAACTCACGAGAGTACTCGCGAGTCGCATGTGATATGCTGGGTGCATTTTGTCAGTGACATAGATTTAAGGGTACCAAATCAAATATATTTTAGTTACAGGGGCTTAAGTACTAAACCGACTAAATCGAGGGGTGAAAATACAAATTACTCAAAATTCCTCCATCCACCCTTGGATTTCCCAATTACAAAGAATTATCCAACAAATATCATGTTATTGCCGCCGTATTGCGGCAGACGGAGGATCGGAGGTCGGCATCGCCATGGCGACGGCTTCAGAAGCTTCTTCCAATTATTCTCCAAACAAACGTATCAAAACCGAAAACCTAATTTCCGATCCGCCGCCTCAATCCCAACCCTCGTACGTCTCCAAAGGCAAAACTAAAATCGAAGAGGGAACGTCGCCGCCGATTCAAGAGGTAGTCGGAAACGAATCGACCGATTGTTGCGGAATCTGCTTGTCGGAAGCTGGGAATGGCGGAGTCAGTAGAGGATTCATCGACAGCTGCAACCATTACTTTTGCTTCGTCTGCATCATGGAGTGGGCGAAGGTGGAGTCCAAGTGTCCGCTCTGCAAGCGCCGCTTCTCGACCATCCGCCGCCCCCCAAAGCCGCCTATATTCGCCTCCGAGCGCGTCGTTCGTGTCCCCGTTCGCGACCAGGTTATCTTTTAATTTGATGATATTTTGTTGCGAATATCCTGTTTTGATTATTTCAGTCGTTCTGCGCAATTTTGCAATCTGCGTCCTGTTTGATCATAGGTCGTTTTGGTAATTTAGATTTGCAGCCATGAATTAGTGAATTTTGGGTTGAAATAGATGGACTACTGACTCTACGATGTTAACTTCTCTTGGGTTAGTTGTCATTTTGATGAACATTCTCTGGTAGTGCTTTTTTCAGGTGAAAACGTTATGTAGTGTGTAAGTTCATAAAAATTACAGTTGCTTGGAAGATTTCTAATTTGTAGAGAGAGCGACAGTTGAATGAATTTTCTCAACCGGTGAAGATCTCCCCCCTTTTTTGGCCTATGTTTAGGCTAAATATAATCAGGAGTTTGGTCTGTGAAAGCTTCAGGGATACATGCCAATAATAGATTATTAGTTGTTGGTACTCGATCAGGAACTCTAATTATCCTGCAAGGCACATATCCAATCAAGATACAATGAGGGTCTGCGAACTTCATTTTCTTAGAGTTTAGTGATAGTCGGAGAGGGGGCTTACCTGTAGAGACTGTAGTGATAACAACAATAGTTTTTGGGATTCATTCTGCTTCTTTTCTGCTCACCTTGGCCGAAGGTCGAATTGTCAAATTGTTCTGATAATTTGTTATTTTTGTAGTGTGATGGTATAATTTACGACTGAAATTTGATTGTTTTAGAGACAGATTTAATCTAACATGGCCATAGTCCATTTGTTGCCATTAATGGTTAAAAAGTCCATCTGCATTGCAGGTTTATCATCTTTCGGGAAATGCAACAAGTGGTCATCCAGATCTGTATTCAGAATCAAATTGTAGTGTATGTCATGGTACAGAAGATGAAAGCCTCCTACTCTTGTGTGATCTTTGTGACTCTGCTGCTCACACTTACTGTGTTGGCCTAGGGGCAACTGTTCCTGAAGGTGATTGGTTTTGCGAGGACTGTGTACTTTTGAAGGATGAATACCACTTGCACAGTGAAACAAATAATGATGATAAAATTAGTTTCAACACGGTTCACCAAATTCCATCAGCTAATGAAAATGTTTCAGTTTTTGATATTGTGCGAGAACCTTCTTGGTGCCGTCCAGTTCAGAAATCTAGAAGTGCCGCCTCGAATCCACATTCTACTAATGATAAAGCCAGTGAGATACATAACAGAGATGTATCGAGTTCCGCAGGGCCAAAAAATGTTTCACAACATCCAACCAAGCCAAATGCAAGAACTTTGAGGCATTGTCGTAACCTACACGACCGCATACGTGTATTGCGTGAAAACTGGAATGATTTTCGAAGTGGTAGCATGTGTTTTTTCTCCAGTGCTGGTGATGGTAACAGATCCAATAAAAAATCCACAACTTTTAAAGCCAAACGGGACTCAGTATCTTACTTGAATCAGCAGTCAACAGCTCAGTGTAGTTCTTTTGATATGAAAAACGATAATAGGACGCATGAGATAGACAAAGCTTGGAAGATGTTGGATAAAGCAATTTCAACAAAAAAGGGCCTTGTTGGGTCCAGAAGTGTACAAATCGGCTCGATTTCTACAAGAAAACTAAATTTATCAATAGATAACCATCAAAATGGATCAAAGAATGCTGGAATTTATAAACCAGGGAATCGTTACTATTATGAATTATGATTCTCTTGGGAAGGATTACTATAGACAACCATGTTCCTCTTCTCAAAAACAGATGCCAAGAAGGCATATGATTGAAGATGTTACTAATGCAAGTGTAAGAAGTGGGGAGGCGCTATCTGCTTCAAAATCAACTAAAAATCCTGCCGGCTTGAATTCATCTGCCGTGTCAGAATCGGTCGCTTTGAAAATAGATGTGGTTGAAGGGGTCAACTTTACCTCTTCATCCCATAACAAGGGAAAACATGTCAAGGAGAAAAACAAGTTGGAGAAAATTTGTGTTGACATCCAGCAATATAATGATGCCAAGAGTGAGATTCAATCCCTCGTAAAGCTCAACTTAAAACTTCAAACTAAAGAGGAGAAATTAGGTACGGTGTTTTGTATATTTTTTACCTTAAGTTCATTATAGATGCTTGATATCTCGTATATATATTGTATCTATTAGGACCGTGCTAACATGTCCCACATCAACTGAATACTAATTCATGTACTATCTAATTGAATTTGGCAACCGTTGACTCATTAGCTAGCTTTTGGGATGAGTTAGGTCAAACACATACTATCTAACATGGTATCAGAGTAGGGGTTATCCTGCATTTAAATTTCATGTTCCAGGCTGACCCCCGATTATTTGGCCTAGGCATACTAAACCATGGACTAGCTAATAATGCTTGACATCCGTCACCTCATTAGCTAACTTTTGGCATGAGTTAAGCCAAACACATGCTACCCAACACTGAAACATTTATTATTTTCTTGGTCTTTTCGATGATGTATTGAACATGTAGCTAACTAGTTGCTGCCTCTCCAGAAGTCGATGAGTTCAAGGAAGTGGCAAGGCTCGCTACACATTCTATATTAGCGGCTTGCGGTATGGAGCACCCAAAGGCAGGTTACTGTTCCATTCCAGGTTTTACATGCTCCCACCCAAATGAAGTTCCGCAGCTCCAGAAATCTGGTCTCATGCCTAATTCTTGCAGAGAATGTTTTTATGGATTTGTCAAGGACATTGTCAACACTAGTCTGTTACAGAAGAAACGGACTCGTAAAACGAAGTAGTTCTCAGGGAACTTTGTAGTTGTGAATGATTCTTTTTGTGCTTCAATAGAGGTTATTATTTTTTGTTATTAATATTATCTTGGGTTATTCTTCCATTATTCTAGTTCGAGTTGGCTCAGGTCATTTTTTCACTTTTGTGTTTTGTCCCTTAGATGTTGGGCCATTTGGGCCTATTAGAAAAACACTAAAAGAAAAAAAAAGTTCTCCCCTTAATCCTTACAAGAATAGGCCCAAAACTTAAAGGAAGAGGTTATAAAGCCCGAAACGTGCCTACCCAAGAGCAGGAAATTTGAGAAGATAAGCATTTTAGAGTTTGCGAATACTCTCTAAATATTACAGTACAATTGAACTAAAACTAACCATGTTTAGTATATAATTACATATTAATTAAATAGTTACATGAAACCCTTTTTAATAATTGACAATATTAAAAAACAAAGGTAGGTCAATCCAATAAAAAAGTTTTAATTTTGCCTTAAGCCTTGTAAACAAATAAAGACGATACTTGAAATTATTTTAGCTTAAAGAATTTGTGCGGATTGTAGATGTGTGTACGATGTTGATGGGATTGTATTCATCATTTAATGAAATAATTGTATGTTGGTTTTTATTTATTTAAATAAAATATATGTGGTGAGGGATCTCACACCAACTACCACTAAATTGATAACATAATAATTGAACTCCAATTTTGAACCATATATAAATAGTTATAAATAACATAAAATGAAAACACCAAGGAATTTGGTTGTGGGAATAATATCCAATAAGATTTTATTATATTAGATCTAAATTGCCAAATTTGAATCGGAGTTCGTTCAATGAACTTGTCCATGATTGGAAATATGGTACTTGTATGATTTATAGTTATATAAACTTTACTAATTACTACCAAATTTATTTACCCAAAAATGTTTAATGTCCTTGGAGAATGGGGCTACTATACATATACTAGGTTAGAAAACGGTGAAATACCAAAAATAAAAATAAAAATTCAGTGAACTATAAAACTTATTAGTGTGATTGATTAGACAAGTATTTTCATTTCCGAATTTACTTGTGACAAGCTCTAACATTAGTATGAGTTCATTTACTACATAATGGTGATCCATCTTCATGACGACTTCCATGATAATAATTAATTGAGATTAATCATTCAATGTTTGCTCATTTTCCTAATGAATGTTTCATTTTTTAGTAACAGTTATCTTCTTAATTACCATTGTATATATGTATGTTGATTAGATCTTTTTTTTTTTTAATTTGTGTTTCATTTCATATTTTACTCACTCACAGTATTACATATATATGTATTGGCATACTATCAAAATTAAAACATATAATATTTAAATTAATTCTCTTTAATATCATAATTATTTTTTAATTTTAATTTCAATGGTTAACCAATACATTTACATTCATGACGAGTGAAACACAAAATTAAAACAACACATAACTTCCAATAAACCCTCAATTATTAATAAAGAGAAAATCGACAGTTTTTACGAAGTGGGCCAAACAGCCCAAGTAAAAAGCCCAGTAAGAGGGTGAAACTGGACACCCGTCAGAGAGGTGTGGGGCCACGTGACTCCCCTAAGCACCAGCCAAAAAAAGCACGTGACTGTTTGAGCCACGTCATCCTAAGAGAAAAAATCCATTAAAAGAAAATAGAAAATAGAAAAAAGAAAAAGGGCATTAGCAAAGAAAAGGACCGATGAACGACAGGTCACTTCGAAGAGGAGTGCACATGCACCCACTACTATCACCTTCCCTCCAACTTTTCCTTCTTTTATATATATATATATATAATTTTTCCTTTTCTAAGATACATAATTATTAAATTTTCAACTATTTCAAATAAAATTCGAATCTGTTATCTATTTATTCATAAGCGGAGATATTTATAACTATATATTTTTCTCTGTCTTTTATATGGATAAGGTGTTATACCCCTGTCCAAGTGGTTAAAGGATTAGTTTTCGAAAATAATGACCCGTGTTCAAATTCCTCTGACTGTTTGGGAGTGCGTGTGTCAAAAAAAAAAAAAAAAAGAGTAAAAAATAATAAGATGTTCTTAAATTATAATATCATTAAATTTTTTAGGTTGTTATTTCAGACGTTTTAGTGTTAATACATGGTTAATTTTTGATAAAAAAAACAAAATAATTTTGTAAAAAATTTAACATCAAAATGGTTTGAAAAAGATAATTTGAATACTTTAATAAAAGCGAGCGAGGCCTTCCATTTAGTGGCTTCCTCCTCACGATATCCTTTTCTTTTCGCTTAAGGATCATATTGGCATACTCTCCCAAAAAAAAAAAGAGCAGACCCCATTGAAGACGAGAGTGAGGTACAACAAGACCATTTCTGTCCACCGCCCTTCTCACGGAGCCGTACGTGGACGTTACCGCTCATACAGCTCCCAGCCAGCAAGCAGTTAGCCTTCCTCTACCAGGAATGGAAGTGTGGATGAATCGCATATGTTGGTTGAGAATTACAGGAGCGAAACAATGAACCTATTGATATTGGAAGATCCAACCGATTCTTCCAATCTATCATTTCTGGGTCCAATGGAATTCATAGGTATAGGAAGAAGCCTCCTCAAATAGAGATTTTTTCTTTCGACCATATTTCGATTGTTCATACGATAGATAAGGACCGCTACTACAAAGAGTATTACACCCTTGATCGTGAAATCTCTGGTGGGCCTTTACTTTTTATTTACCCAGAACGCGTCTTCTACATGCCCGACTGCAACCGAGTAGTCTGAAAGGAGAAGTTTCTCGCAGGATTGGCGAATGGCCTAGGGGATTTGGTGAGCTTTTTGCGGCAGTAGATCAGCTACTGATAGAGCGTTGCACGCAGAAGAAGGAAGAGAATGCCGAGAAGAAAGCTCTCACAGTGGATTCATTACATCCGCCTGAAGGAGATACCCGACTTCTTTGGCTTTCGTTTAGCCAACTAGTGAATGCCTGAGAAGGGGGGCTGGATGATTTGAAAGCTGAAACAACGAAATGATATTTTTAAAAGTATTCGTTATTATAAGTTGCAACATGTTAAATTTAGAGTAAAAAGTTAAAAAATAATTATAATTACTCATTATAAGAAAAAATATAGATTGCTGACATCCTAGTCCATTGACGAGGACGGAGGTCCAGAAAATATATGATGAGTTCGAATTTTCGTAAAAACGAAATTCTTGCCAAAGTTTTTATTTTTGATGAGACAAATTAAGATGGAAGTCAATGTTGTATGGTTAGTACTCAAAAGGTTTTAAGGAACCGAAAATAGGTGAAAAGTTAGGAAGAAAAATAATGAAATAGTGTATGAAAAAATATCAAAAAAATATTTTTAATGGATAATTTTTATTAGTTTTGGGAAATATATGTATATAAGCTATGCTGAAAATAATTACAACAATAATAATCTAGATAGAAAATATTTTTGGGTAATCTTGACAAAAAATAATTGCAAGATGTATAATTTTTGTGTGATTTTGCTATAAATCAACGGATACGCGTCAATAATTCTCATAGAATGAGAGATCAAGAAGAACAAATTTATAGAGAGGAATAATAATTTTTATACAAAAGACAAAAATTTCCATGCCGGAAATTCACAAAAAAAAAAAAAAAAACACTGCAAAACAAATGAAAGGATGAACCATATCTCTTTGGACATAGTTTTGGGTTTTTTTGCAAATCTTAGCCCTTGTATTTGTCATTACTACCGAAATGTTATCAATTTCGATAGTCCATGTCTTGTAATTTTATCAAATTAAAAATTAAAGAATGAGATTTACAAAACCCAAAATCATATTCATAGATTGCAAGATGGATCATTCCACCGAATGAATTGAATAATTTTCTCTTTTTAATTTTTAGAGATATCATTGGAACTCAATTATATTACCACATAAATGGAAAATAAGAGTAAATATCAACATTAATATGTCAAAATTTAGAAGCAATGACCAAATAGGAGCTATTATTTTCAACGTTGAGGAGCACGTGACAGCGTCACGAGAATGAGAGCGACCCACCGCCTGTAGGTTTAGAGTCACGTGCTCTCGCCTACGCTTTATACTCATCCTACCATATCTTGCCCATACTCTTCTTTGTTCTTCCTTCTATTTTTAATATCTATTTTAATTAAAATTGAATCTCCATTTGTTGATATTTTAATTTATATAATTTTTATTTTGAATAAAAAAATTATATGTTAAAATGTGAAATTAATGTTATTTGGTTCTGAAGTTAATAGACCGAGTATAGTTAAAACTTAAACGTAAATAGGTTAAAGAAAATTATTATTATAAACTCTTTCAGGGAATTAAAATAAAATTAGAAAAAATAATGAATACTTAATTAATTAAGAGATTTCTGGCTGCAAATGCCCATATGTGATATGTCAAAACCAACCATTGTTCCATAGCCACTGCCAACAAAAATTATTGGACGTACCAAAAAGTATGGCAAATAATGGAATTTATGTCTTCCAATATATAAAACGATATTGTTTGTCAAATAGCATCAATAATTGGCCATGATATTATGATAATATTACTAAAAATATTACGATAATACAACTTATAATGTTTATAAATCGATTATTTCAAAAAAAAAATTTGGATGCGATATAATGATGAACTAATTAAATCAAAGGCTGATAAGTGAATAAAAAAATGGCATCTTTGTACTCGGTGATTTTACTAGATCATAAATTACAAAATTGTATATCCACTTAATATATATATAAATAAATATAGAGGGTTGAGAAAGTTGGCGGATCGAGTCGAGCCAAACTTTTACTTATATTTTTTAATTTGAGCTCGAATTTATTGAATCCACATTCAAACCTTTTTAAGGAGTGACTTATTTTAGTTGATTAGGTTGGGTGTGTTCAATTATCATCTGACGTGGCACGTACCCGCTGTCGACCTAAGCCAATCACCTTACCCCACGTGGACGATCGGAGGTCAAGCCTCGCTCGAGGATCACACTTCGACCGTCCTACTCAAAGGCCCATTTACCCCGCGAGAATTACCTCACAAGATTATCGACCCAAATGCTCGGGCTAACCCCATATGTCGAGATCGATCGATCATCTCCGACTGAACAGCACATCATTCCACTAGCGTAGTGGCCGACCGAGCATTTAATGCAAGGCCTTAGTGGGGCACCTGTCAGCTCCCCGCGCCGCCACGTCGATGCGGTAACTTCTCTGTCCTCTCCATATAAATACCCCCTCCTCATTTATTGCACGGGAAGTTTTTCTACCTAACTCTTTTCACCACTCAACCTCTCACTACAAAAAAAATTGCTTTTTGCTACGGCCCAAAATGCGTAATAAAAGGCCAAAATTCGTAGCAACAACCTTTTTGCTACGGGTTTGCTACGAATTTTGGGGTGTAGTTGATGTGGCCGTAACAAAAATTTTGCTACGGTAAATATCCGTAGCAAATAGTTTTCGCTACGAGATTTCCTGTATTTGCTACGGCATTATTTGCGTAGTAAATAGAGTACAAAATACTCCATGTTTTTGCTACGGATGTTCTCAGCGTAGCAAAAAAGTAGTTATAGCTACGCAAAAATCCCCGTAGTAAATATTTTAGCATAACGGTTAATCCATTTGGTACGGCCAAACATTGTAGCAAATACATTATCATAAATAAAGGTAACTTCTCTAATCTTTTACTACGCCACTTTCTCGTGGCAAAAGTATTTAATTCAATTTTCTTAATTAAATGAATATATTTTTCATATTTTACCTACGAATAAACAGTATTAATTCATATCTTAATAAAACATAATACAACAAACTAATATCAAATATATATTCTGATTCAACATTGATCCATACATACCATAGTAACAACAGACAACAAAGATAAAACATCTAAGGGTTCAACCAATTTCTTCTATCATTACCAAAATGAAGACTTACACCTAAAGATTAAAACAGTTTCTTCGGTCATAGAAAAATGAACTTTTCTGCTCACAGTTAGAATTTCGTATGAGCACAACTAATCAAAGCTTTTTCTACTCCGCACTAACCTGTAACAAGAAAGACATGAAAACAATTACTATCTTCCAACTAACATATAAAATATGAAAATTCAACATTTACTTAAAATATGAAAGTGCATACACTATATGCATTCGCCAATCAAAATTCTCTACAACTTGAAAGCTCGCATCGACTAAAATGTCCAAAATAAAAAGTTCCACACCATTGCGATCATAAATGGACATAACTGATATAGACCATAACTTAAAATAACATGTTATTTAAAGTGTATTTACCAAGAAAATATTACAAAAGTATATTGATATTTTGACTAAATTAAGAAATTACCTATGAGATGTCACATGAAGAATTGGTAAACACCATAATGAATATGTACTGATCAAATGAAACAATTATCATACATGAAGTAATGCTTGTCTTTCTTCATTAAGAAGTTATGGAATAGATCAGGTATCACAAACCATATTGGCGCATATACGAGTGGTTTAACATTAAGTCACCACTAAGAAATCAGTACAAAAAATAAAGTGTTCAAATTGTTAAAAAATAACCTCTAATTGTAAAAGTTGGATTTTACCAGATCCATTAGCACAAACTGCATAATTTAAAAAACACATTAAAAATCATCATAAGGGATTGGTTTATTTTCATTTTATCCTTATTGTTACTATATAATGCACAGCATATCATTTTCCCTTTTACATTACCATTTTTATGTTACTATATTACAATATGTTGGGCCATCATATGACATCAATTTACTTTATAGTTTCCAACTCTTTATAAAAATAAATTAAGATTATATGAACTAAAATATATTATGTGATTAATTATTTGACCCTTTTTCATGGAAAGAATTAGAAGACATTATTAAAGATACAAAACTAACAACCCATCAGGCTTGCATAAGCAAATGTTTATTATCTTAATTAATTATCAATATCAGATGCTTTAATTCCTTTTCAAAATAAAAGGACCAGGGGTAATATTCACAACATTAAAGAAAAAACATGCTGAATTTTGAATAAATTAAGGAATTACCTATCAGATGTCACTTGAGGAATTGGTAAACACCTTTCATTTGCACCCAAGACCATATGGATCCACATATAGTCCAGCACGTCTATAAAGCTTCATGCTCGAGAATCTCAATATTGTTTATGACCAGCTTCAGGTACTTGTTTATCATACTTGAGAAAACACAAGAAACGAGGGAACCATGAGAAATAGAAAATAAAAGGGGACTGAGGTAAACTTGGTTACCGTCAAAGCATCGACTCACTCCATAAGACTTCAATCAAGACTTTCAATCCCACCACACCTTGTATGGTCCAAAACAAAAAAAAAAAAAAAAAAAAAGGCTATTTCGAATGTGCTAAACATAAGATTCATTTATACTTTGCTAGGCTGTAAGTATCCAGCTATGCACTTTATCAAACAGAATTCATAAATAATTCATTTTTACAACCTTCTCTGATTACAAAATGACATTGAAGAAGTAGTGGAATAGAAATTTGCAGGGAAAGCACAAGACAATATTGAAGCAAAATGCATTACCTTAAATTTGGGGGAAATCAAGCAATTGATGAGAACAGAAATTCAAGATCGGAGTTTTACTTTACCCTCTCTTATAGAAACAAAAAAAATATATATATTAAAAGGCATCTTAGACAAGAAGAAGTGCTGAAGAGTAATGTCTACTGCATAAGCATAACTTCAGATAAATTTATCTCCATGCAACAACTTCAATAAATGAAATTACATTTAATTCTTTTTAAAAAAATCACTAAACTACACAACAATGCACAATTACCAGCAAAATAATAAGAAATGCACAAAAACCTCAACAACAGTCATTACAGGGAAACAATCATGAGTTTTGTGGCCTAGGAAAGATAATCCCTCAAAGACTTAAAAAGTTTTTACTCATACTTGAGCTTTGTCCATGAAAATTGCAATTTTTTTTCTGATATCAATCTAAGAGTTTATAATAGTTAAGTTTGCTTTAACCAAGTCCATAAAAGATAAACTCTTAGATTTATAATATCAGATCTAGATTTTATAAAACATGTCAAATAAAAGACATTTAGTACTAATGATCAAATTATGTCATATCTTAAATAGATATAGGAAGACAAGCAATAAAAATCTAACCTCCTTTTAAGTCATAATGAAGTCATACATAGTAACCAACATAATAAAATCAACCAATAAATGTCATATAAACACAATCAAAGTCTAAGCTAAAAAAACAACCACTTATATAATGTTCATACTTTTCTTTGAGTAAAGTACTAGGAATTGAGATGACATGATGATCAAGTTGAACATATTTCTCCCTTTTCCATGGTTTCCTTCTACTTGCCTAAAAGGGAAGAAGAGCATTAGGAAATATTATATAAAGAAAATAAGAACAATCTCTAGGTATCTAAATAATTAGCAAAAGAAAGTCTAACTCATGAAAATTACCGTTCTAGATTAAACATAAAATTTAGCAATGTAATGATAGCTATTCAAATAAATATTGCTAAATAATACAAAGAAAGAAATTCATCAAAAACATATCTGAACTAAATCATTTAAACTCATGGAAAGTAAACAAGATATTAATGACACTGAGAAAGGTTCATATGTCATACTTGCCTTGGATTGCCCATTTGTGCAGGAAAAGTCTTAACTAACCATTATTACATTAATGTCCAGTTTCCATGATAATATAATTGTCCATCTCAACTAACTTTGAACAGAAGATAAATTAGAACATGAAAAAACACACACATATATATCTTGGATTTTAAATAACAATAAGTACACCATTGACCTGCACTAATCTGATTTGAGCAAAAAGGGGAAAGAACTTTCTCATGCCACTTCTCAAAATCTTGCAAGAATTCCCAATCAAATTATCCATGTATCTTTAGGATAGTAAAATAATTGCTTTAATCTCATCTGTATATCAAATAATTGTCATTCCTCTAAAATCGTTGTTTCAGGAATACATCAATATTCCTTGCAAATTCCTACAGCACCTGCCTCAAGAATATTAATAATTGCTTCTTTGCATTTTCCCAACCAATAGCCCTACTTCAAACTAAAATCTCCACAATTAACCTTCAAAATTACAACTTTAATCAAAACCCACAACTTCTCTCGAACAACTATCGCCTCGTTTTCCCAATTCCCCCAATTTCCCTAGAACTATAGGTGCCCAATCATCGAAAGCGAGAAAATTAAAGAGATTGAGAATGCCGTTTTAGACAAACAATAGAAGCTTAGAAGAAAAACCTGAGATTTGAAGCGGTTTGCAGCAGTGGGCTCAGAGATTAGCTGCAATTTGCAGCGACGGTCTCAGCAGCCTCGGAGATGCAGCGGTGGCCTCAGCGGTGTCGGCCGAGATTTGCATCGGTGGCCTCAGCGGTGATGTCCGAGATTCGCAGCGGTGGTGTTCGAGATTTACAGCGGTGGTCTAATAGCTGTGGGCTCGTGGGTTGGGACTTGGGAGCGAAATGGGAAACCCTTGGGGAAGAAGCCGTCTAAGAAATGAAAAAAAAAAAAAAAAATTCTTTTTTAGAAGTTAGAACCTAATGTCTTTTATAGTCAAGATAATTTTTATTTTAAAACTTTAATTTTACATTCCAAAAATATCAAATTTATATAGTTTTAGACTTTTAGTTATTTATTATTTGCTATGTCTATTTCGTGCTAAATATTCATCTTATTTTATAATTATTTGTAATTTTTTTTTATAGGAATCAATTATATGGTAAATATATAATTAGGAGGAAGGTACGATTCTAAGTTGGCCTAAATAAGTTGTCTAATATTAAGTGTTGTTCGATTATTAAAAGAAAGAAAGTCAAAAATTTTTTTTTATCAAACTGAGCTTAATTCAGGCTAATATTAGAATTTATAAACTTATTATTATTATTATTATTATTATTATTATTATTATTATTATTATTATTATATTAAGTGAGAGACCACTAGAGTAAGCGTTTTGGTCTCTTGGATTCTAAAATTATTTTTTTTTCTATTTTTTTATTACACTCTCAACGTTTGATTTTGTAATTTGTATCTATCTTTTAACTTCTTCTTTTTTCTCTCATCTTAGTCCCATTTTCTTTATTATATATTTCTTTTCTTTTCCCATATTTTTTCATTTCTATTTTGTGTTATCTTGTAAGTTTATGATTATATTAAAAATAATTACAAAATAAATATTAATATAAAAAAATTTAATTTAATATATATATAAATAATAATAATTATATTATTTGCACACGCATAGAGTGTGCAGGAATTACTAATATTATATTAAGTGGGAGACCCTTAGAGTAAATTATTTTCTTTTTCTATTTCTTTTATCACACTCTCAAGGTCTTATTTTGTATTTATCTCTTAACTTCTTTTTTCTTTTTTCTCACCTTAGTCCCAATTTCTTTGTTATATATTTCTTTTATTTTTCTCATAGTTTTTTATTTTTATTTTTTATTATGTTTTATATTTATAATTATATTAAAAATAACTGCAAAATAAATATTAATATAAAAATATTTATTTAAATAATAATAATTTTATTATTTACACATGTATAAAATGTGCAGGATTACTAGTTTTGTAATTAATTTAAATGATTTTAGTTGAGATTCATATGAATAACTTAAAAGGGAAATTAAACCAAGTTTAAACGAACAATATGCTTGTATTTTTACTAATATATTTTTAATAATATATTTTTATTTAGTCTTTCAATTTTGTGTGAGAAAATTATATTTTGGTGTACTAAGATAACGAAATTGTGTTCTTTTTTATATTTAATTATTACGGAGAAATGTTTACATTAAACAATTATATTAATAAATATTAATTTTCCAAACTATTATTTACTACGGTTAAATTCGTAGCAAATAGGAACTAATTACTACGACCATTTATTACGGTTCAGATTCGTAGCAAAAGTATATTATTTACTACGCTAATTTACTACGGTTCAATTTCATAGTAAATACCTATTATTTACTACGGTTTTATGATTGTAGCAAATAGTTTTGTAGCTAAAGGCAATTTTTCTTGTAGTGTCTCCGATCGTCTTCATCGATCCTGACTTGAGCATCGGAGTGCCAACCCGGGTCTCACACCCACTTTCCCCGAGTTGGCCCCGGAGCTCATGTTTGTCAACCTTTGCAGAATTCGAGCAGTCAGACGTCCGTTTCCCCACCAACAAATAGAGTGATCGCGTCGGATCTCTCGGTCAGTCTTCAGGCAGAGATTTTGGCTCGATCATTTGGCGCCGTCTGTGGGAACCGCAACAGGAAGCCATCGAACATGACTACTCGGAACGTTACAAGCAACCGTCTATTTGACGAGAACGGTCGGGAGGTCATTCCTCAAGTTCCCCTACAAGTTGTTATCCCCCCTTCCCTTCCGACACAGCTAGTCTACTCGACGCCCGAGATAGAAAAATACTTGAAAGCTTGTCGCGATGAGGCCGTTGCCGCGGCCGCTGAGGGGAGAGAACCCCGTATGCCAGAATGCCCGGAGGCTCGCCCGATGGAAATACTTCAACCCCCAATAAGTCATCCGGGATACCTGCAACCGGTTCAGTACCCTCCGCCCGGAACATATTGGGCTGGAATTGGGCAGAATGTACAGCCTCAGCTTCCCCGACAACAACCATTACCCTCTCAAGGGAATATACGCAAGTCAGTTCAGGACAGGTTATCATTCCGACCCGAGGAAGAGGTCGACTCTAGAACTCCAACTGACACTAGAATACATCGGGGCGGCAATTGTCGGGAGGAGGATGGGTCGCAGCAAAAAACTCGATTATCTCGTCCCAATGGGAGACATGGCGATCGTAGACTGTCTGGATCCCAAAGAGATCGAAGCCCCACTCAACGCAACTCACCCCCACATGGATCGAACGGCGTCTTTAACCGACTGGGCCCACGCGGTCGGGCTAATCAGATCAGAAGATCGAACAGGGGTCGCATCGTGAGGACAGACGACCTTCGAAATCAAATACCTCCGCGTTCCAATCGACCGGATAATCGACAGAGGAATGAAAGCCAGGAATCCTTTAGCCGATCGCCCCGCCGATCACACTCCGTCAGGCGTGAACGCTCTAGATCACCCCGACGCACACCGTCGGACCCAAGGCATGTCCGCCAATGGAGGTATCGCAGTGAGCGAGAGGCTCAGTCCCCATTTTGTGACTCGATCATTGAGTCCACTACTGATGAGAAAATCCCTACCGGACTACCCGTATATAACGGATCGACTGACCCAGAAAAGCATGTATCGCGCCTCGAAATGCAACTCAGCATGTTTGGACACTCGCCTAACATCTGGGCCAAGATCTTTGTTACCACTCTCGATGGCCCCGCTCTTGAATGGTTTTCGAGGCTCCCCCCCCGATCGATAACCTCCTACAAGGTACTCGTCGATCGATTCAAGGCTCAGTTCTCGTCCATGAAGGGAGACAAGCTTCCGCCGACCTACTTATACACCGTCAAACAAGCTCCCGGTGAGTCACTGCGAGATTTCTTCACTCGTTTCTCGCAAGCTGTGGTCAAAACGGAAGAACCAAGCATCGATCTTTTGAGACCCATTGTCCACAAGGCCCTAGTCAACATCGAAGCTGCTCGGTACATCTTCCTACAGAAACCCAAGAATTTGGCGGACATCCAAGCCGCCGCTTGCGACTGGATGCAACTCGAAGAACTGGAGAGTTCTCAAAGGAGCCCGATACCCAATCGAAAAGCAGATATCCATCGACCAATTAAGCAGGAGGTCCGACCCAGGCCAGAGGGTCCAACTGGGCCTACCCCCCGAAAACATTACACCCAGCTGACACGCCCGCTCGATGAAATCTACAATGTTATCGATCCTTCTCTGCTGAAGAAACCTAAGCCGATGCGGGACACTCCCAAGAATCGAGAGAGCAGCAAATTTTGTAACTTCCACCAGCAGAAAGGCCACAACACTTCTGAGTGTAATGCTTTGCGAGATGAGGTCGAACGACTGATCAAAGGGGGCCTCCTCCAGGAGTTCGTGAAAAAAATGGATGACCATGCTCGAAACCGAGATCACCCCGACCGGTCGCCACCCAAACAAAGGCAGGCTAAGCCACCGACGGAAAGAGATCCTCACAACCGACCATGCCTCGGTCGGATTGACATGATTTCAGGAGGACCTTCAGGTGGAGATTCAAGATCCGCTCGGAAAAAGACGCGACGGGCCGCTGCTCAAGGATTCTGTAGTCCCCGAGAAGTGATGAATATTCGGCCGGAGGACGCATGGATCAACAAAGATATAGTGTTTAACGAGAATGATGTAATAGACCTACCGGGACGCTCGAGCGAAACACCTAGTTGTCCTATGGTTGTCACGCTCGACGTCGCCAACTTTGCTGTATCTCGCACTTTAATCGATAATGGAAGCTCGAGCAATATTATCCTTTATTCGACTCTTGTTCGCATGAATTTACACGATAAATTGCTCCTAGATCCCATTCGGACCCCTCTCACAGGATTCGGAGGTGCAGAAGTATACACCAAAGGTCGAGTTCGGCTAATCACTTCCATGGGCACCTTGCCCCGACGGGCAACTCGCGAGATCGAGTATCTTGTCGTCGATCAAATGATCGAGCCAAAATCTCTGCCTGACGACTGACCGAGAGATCCGACGCGATCACTCTATTTGTTGGTGGGGAAACGGCCGTCTGACTGCTCGAATTCTGCAAAGGTCGACAAACATGAGCTCCGGGGCCAACTCGGGGAAGGTGGGGGCGAGACCCGGGTTGGCACTCCGACGCTCAAGTCAGAATCGATGAAGACGATCGGAGAGGTTGAGTGGTGAAAAGAGTTAGGTAGGAAAACTTCCCGTGGAATAAATGAGGAGGGGGTATTTATATGGAGAGGACAGAGAAGTTACCGCATCGACGTGGCGGCGCGGGGAGCTGACAGGTGCCCCACTAAGGCCTTGCATTAAATGCTCGGTCGGCCACTACGCTAGTGGAATGATGTGCTGTTCAGTCGGAGATGATCGATCGATCTCGACATATGGGGTTAGCCCGAGCATTTGGGTCGATAATCTTGTGAGGTAATTCTCGCGGGGTAAATGGGCCTTTGAGTAGGACGGTCGAAGTGTGATCCTCGAGCGAGGCTTGACCTCCGATCGTCCACGTGGGGTAAGGTGATTGGCTTAGGTCGACAGCGGGTACGTGCCACGTCATAAGCCCCCCGAAACGTCATCTGCTAGGGCTGACGTGGCAGAGGCGTTTCAAATCCCAAGAGTGGGACCCGCTGTAATTATTACGCCGTTTCACCTTCTCGATTCCCGCTCATTTTTATCCTTATAAATAGTTCCCTCTGTAAATTCATTTGTTACTTTTGCGACAGAGAATTGAAGAGAGTTCCGAGCCATTTTCGATCGATAAAGAGTTCCTTGTGTGCTGAATCTCGAGGTCGTTTGCTTTACAAAAGGACCGTTCGGATCTTCAGAAAACAAAAGGTAACATTTCCGATCTTTTGCTCGATTTTCTTTCTCTGTGCCTTTTATTTTTCTT
Source organism: Lantana camara (assembly GCA_037501455.1). Lineage (NCBI taxonomy): Eukaryota > Viridiplantae > Streptophyta > Magnoliopsida > Lamiales > Verbenaceae > Lantana > Lantana camara. The sequence goes on along the minus strand of CM074860.1, from coordinate 93,209,015 downwards.
TTCGCTTGCCTCGAGGGAGAGGTGTACCACTTCCCTCTTCGAAGGCTTCCTCTCCCTCGATTTGTTTGTATCCGAGCCATACCATGAAAATGAGGTTTTTGCCCTGTAGGATGTCAACAAATCGAGTGGAGACTGGCCCCGGATTGGAGGAAGTGGTGACCGCGAGTGATAGGTCGAGTTCGGACACATCAGGGTCGAGTTCGACGTCAGATTCCGGCGAGACCATGGAAACGAGGTCGACGAATCCTCAGGGGAGGGATGAGTTCGTCGAGGTTGTAGAGGTCTCAGAGCCTCTGTCCGAGGATGAGACAACAGTGGTGTCAGTACCTCGGGAGTCTGGGGAGGAGGCGTCGACTTCAGGTCGACTAGAGGAGGAGGAAGATGAGGAGATGGAGAATTTAGAGCCAGAAGGTTGGCTACAAAACGACCCTCGAGCCATTACCTGCTCGATATCCGAGGACAAGCTTGGAGAGGTGCAGAATTGGTTGTTTGGGGGGGCCCCGGAGTATGGGGGTTATCGAGTGATTAGGCCCCAATCAGGAGATCGCATGACCGACCCACCGCCCAACTGTATTGCGGTTAACTATTTGGCGGTTAAAAATGGGTTTAGGGTGCCCATTTCCGAGGAGATGGTCGGTTTCTTTAATACCCTTAGGATTAGCCCATTGCAGTTGATGCCCAACTCCTACGCCATGGTGAACGGATTGAGGGCCTTGTTGAAATGCTTGGGAATGAAGGTCATCATCTATTGCATTTCCGAGATCTTCCAAGCCGGCTTAACGACCGAGACCTCGAAGTCTGGCCCGGGATACATTCAGCTGCAATCGAAGAGTAATTATCGGATTGTTAGGTCGCCTACCTCATCGAATGGCAAGGGATGGAAGCAAAGATTTGTTTTCATCGAGAGTGAAAAGGGGTGGCCCGGTCTGAAATATCCGGGATGGAGCTGGGTTGCTCGATCAGACCTTCCGAGGGGGCATCCGGGTTGGCCCAACACCTTGATGGCGGCCTTGAGGAAGATGGGAAGTGTGGAGTCGGAGGACATGGTGGCTCCACAGTCATTAATCGAGCTGGGGCTCGCGCCAGGAGTTAGAAAACATTTCGACCCTGGTATTCCGAACGAACCCCTCGAGACATCTCCATTTATTTGTTGTTGTTTTCCTTTATGCTTGCTTTTGTTGTTGTCGTTTTGTTTTTTAATCGAGCGTCTTTTTGTGCAGAGCAATACATTATGTCGGCTGCACTGAATGCCAGGAGGAAGGAGATGGCCGAGCTAAAGAAGGCGGCCGAGAAGAAGAAGATGCCCCCTCCTACTCAAGCCGAGACGTCTGCATCGATCGATGCAACGGTCGAGGCGCTCCCGGACGTTCTGACGTTGAGGACCAAGGACGCTCCTGAGAAGAGGGGTCGGGGCTCTTCCACCGACAAGGACCATGGAGCCCCCCAATCCAAAAAGCAAAAAACAAAAGGCCAGGTCAAGTCTGGGGCCGGGGCCGATAAAAACACGGGTCGAGAGAAGAGCCCCCTGCTTCCGATGCCACCGGCGCTTGGGCCGATCGTTGAGGTCCAGGTAGGGGCCTATTCGACCCCTCCGAATCAAGGTCGAGGGGCAATAGTGCCTCGAAATGTGGCCAGCATCTTGGCTGGGGTGAGAAGGCCTGGCTCGGGGCCCTCGAGTGCAGTTCAATGGAAATCGAGCGAAGAGGAGAGAAAGCTATTCTTCGACTATCCAATTCTCGAGGAACCCCATTTCCCTTGCGGCCTGGCGAGCGTTAACGAGAGAGGCGAGCCCCGACGGGTCGGGACAGCCCCCAAAGACTACCAGGCGCTCGGAGCCCTTTACAGCTCGATCCAGACGACGGTCGATCACAAGGAGAGGATGGCGCTCTCCGACGACGAGATCGAGGCGTCTTGGGTCCAGAAGTACTTTGCGGTAAGCGTCGATAGGAATTATATCTGTAGAAATTATTTCATGTGTTGGGTCGGAGTTTTTAATGGTCGATGATGTTTTGCAGATGGGCCAAGACTTCTTTCAGGTGGCTCGAAGGGGGTGGGTGCATCGGCAGTTGAGGGCGAAGGCCGAGCGGCAGGTGGAGATGATGAGGGTCGAGCTGGAGGAGAAAGATAAGAAGCTGGCCGAGGCCACCAAAGACAAGGAGAAACTCGACCGTGAGCTCTTGGACGCCATAACAAATCTCTCTCAGGTCGAGAAAAAATTGAAGGTGGCCGAGGATCGGGTGGCTAGGTCGATCCAGGAGGAGGCTGAAGCGCGGAACCGCGGCCTGATCGAGGGGGAGAGGAAGGGTGCCAAGCTAGCTCTGGAGCGATGCAAGAGGGGCTTGGCTGAATCCGTGAACGACCTCGAGCGTCGAGGCGTCTATAGATTCATGAAGTCCAAGGCTTATGAAAAGGCCGTGTCGATCGCAAGCTTCAAAGATGTCGAGGAGGGCTTCAACTTGTGCTTGGCTCAGGTGCAGGCGGCCAAGTATCTTCCACTCGATTATGATCAAGAGAAGGTCGGCCTGTTCCAAGATGACCCTCGTCCAGTTGATCCGGTCACCCGACCCCCTACTCCCGAGCCAAACTGGGACACTGATGAATTTGGCTTTGCTGTGAAGTTGGCTCGGTCGAGAGCGGCAGGGGAACCGGACAACATAGCCACGGAAGAGCTCGATCTTGACGCTTCCTTCGACCCCAAGGATATGTGCCCGGAGTATTTTGGGGAGAGCGCCATTGTTCCCATTGAGGAAGGGACCGGACCATGAGCGGTCGAGGATTGAGTCGAAGAGAATGGACTAGCCCTATCTTCGTGCTCGGAGGACTGGCGAAAGAGAACCCACTTTTTCGAAGTTCCGACTGTTGGGGTCGGACTTTAGTAGTTGTTGGCTCGGGATTCATGTGTAAATAGGTAGGAATCCGAGCGTTTGTTGCTCCCGTTGTAAAATCCAAATTTGTAAGGTTATGATCGAAGAATTGTGATCCATGTAAACTTCCTTATTTTAAATATATTATGCAAGTTCTCTTCTTTTTTGTTTTATGTGTTCTCTCGAGTTTTTTGGCGTTTACCTTTTCCATGTTAATCGGAGATAGTGATCGAGAAGATGTTAAGGCCAGTTGCTTTTAATCTTTCGAAGTATACAAGAAATTAGTACGAGCATCGTATAATTACAAGTATGTGATCGAATAACATGGTTGTTAAGAGACAAGAGAATGCTCTATCGATTTATCGACCATGAAATTTACATATGGTGCTTAATTGACCAAAAGAAATTACAACGATTAATTATAAGTAATATTTCTTCAAGTTGTGAGCATTCCATGACCGAGGAAGCAGGAGTCCATCGAGGTCCTCGAGATGATACGCCCGATTTTTACCTATTTCGACGACACGGTAGGGTCCTTCCCAATTAGCATCGAGCTTTCCTACGTGTTTGGTAACTTCGACCCTTTTGAGGACCAGATCCCCGACTTGAAAGTGGAGAGGCCTCAGGTTTTTATTGTAGGCCCGAGCTGTCGTGGCTCGATACTGTTGCATCTTCATGTTTCCTTTTCTTCGAGTTTCATCTATGGTGTCAAGATCGAAAGCCCTTAGTTCATTATTCTGATCACGCTGGAAGTGAGCCACCCGGGGAGACTGATGCAGGATCTCAGCCGGGATCATGGCCTCCGAGCCATATACCATGGCGAAAGGGGTTTGTCCCGTGGGGATTCGAGGGGTGGTTCGATACGCCCAAAGGACGCCTTCAAGTTCATCAACCCACTGGCTCTTCTTTGCTTCTAGTCGCGTACACAGATTCTGTATGATGGTCCGATTGGTGACCTCGACCTGACCGTTGGCTTGGGGATGTCCGACCGAGGTGAATCTTCGATCGATCTTAAATTCGGAGCAATAGGCTCTAAATCTTGAACTCCGGAACTGTGGTCCGTTATCGCATATTATGATTCGAGGTACTCCAAATCTAGTGATGATGTGTTTCCAGAGGAAGTCTTGTAAGGAGTAGAAGGTAATCTTTGATACTGCCAACGCCTCGACCCATTTTGAAAAGTAATCGATCGCCACGATGACGAACTGTCTTTGTCGGGTGGCTATCGGAAAAGGTCCAATTATGTCGATTCCCCATTGCTCAAAGGGCCAGCATGACTCGACCGGAATCATGTGTGAGGGGTGCTGATGGGTCAAATTGGCGTGTCTCTGACAACGGTCGCACTTCCTCACAAAGTCGAGTGCATCCTTGCGTAGGTTAGGCCAGAAGAACCCAGACCGAGATACCTTCAGGGCTAGAGATCGCCCCCCAGTATGATTTCCACAGGATCCCTCATGGATTTCGGCTAGAACTTCTCGACCTTGTGATGGTCGAAGGCACCGTTTAGTCGGACCGATGAATGAACGTTTGTATAGACGACCCTCCTGGTCCAGCATATAGCTCAACGAGCGTTGCTTGAGTCTCCTCGCTTCGGTCAAATCCTCGGGTAGGGTGCCATCTCGGAGATATAAGACGATGTTATCGAGCCAACACGGCTCAGCCGCATTGATAGAGTTGATTTCGGGTGGAGCGTGATCTATTGACCGAGTTGATGAGGTCATGAAGGTGATGGTCCGATCTTGGGTGCCGAGCGAACCACTGGCAAATCTAGAAAGGGCGTCGGCTCGACCATTTTCCTCTCGAGGGATTTGGGAGATTTCGAACTCTTCGAACTCAGTGATTGCCTTTCTGGCCAAGGCGAGATATTTGATCATAGACTCCTCTCGAGCCTCGTATTCGCCCTTGACTTGGCTAGCAACCAATTGGGAATCGGTTAAAGCTCGGAGTTTTTTTATGTTCTGCATCTTTGCAATTTTTAGACCCGCTAAAAGAGCTTCGTACTCAGCCTCATTGTTTGTTGCAGGATACTCGAGGGCGATGGCGTACTCGACCTGCTGGCCGTTTGTACCAATGATGGATATCCCGGCACCCCCCCCAGAAGAGGTTGAGGAGCCATCGACTGAGAGGGTCCAAACGGTTGGATCACTCTTTACTGTGGAGTGTGGGTCTTTCTCAACCAAGAAATCGGCTAAGATCTGGGCCTGGTATGCCACCCGGGGTCGATAGGTAACCTCGAATTGTCCGAGCTCGATCGTCCACTTTGTGAGTCGACCTGAAACTTCTGGTTTGTCCATAACGGTTCTTAATGGCTGATCGGTGAGGACTACGATCGGATGCGCCTGGAAGTACGGTCGGAGTTTACGGGAAGCATGAACTACGGCTAGAGCAAACTTTTCGATCTCGAGATATCGTATCTCCGGTCCATGGAGGACCTTACTGACGTAATACACGGGGAGATGCTTGCGATCTCGAATGGTGACGAGTACCGAGCTGATGGTCTCGCTTGACACAGCTAGATACAGATATAAGGTCTCCCCGTCGATGGGCTTCGCAAGCAGAGGGGGGGAGGTGAGGTACTTTTTTAGGTCTTCGAGAGCTTGGTTGCACTCCGGAGTCCATTCGAAATTCTTGATGTCGCGCAAGATTTTGAAGAATGGCAAGTTCTTTTCCGATGATCGTGCTATAAAGCGGTTAAGGGATATTATCCGACCCACCAGTCTCTGTACGTCGCGGATCGAGTTGGGGGCTGGCAAAAATTGAATGGCCTTTATCTTTGCGGGGTTGGCCTCGATCCCTCTTTGGCTGACCATGTATCCGAGGAACTTACCACCGTCGACCCCAAAGGTGCATTTGGCAGGATTAAGTTTTAAGTTGTACTTTCGAAGGAGGTCGAAAGCCCTTGTCAAGTGGTCCAGGTGGTCGGCTGCTTTTTCACTTTTTACCAACATGTCGTCGACGTATACTTCGATGGTATCTCCGATTTCAGACTCGAAAACTTTGTTCATCATCCTCTGGTACGTAGCGCCCGCATTCTTGAGACCGAACGGCATAACTTTGAAGCAGTAAATGCCATTGAATACTATGAAAGCGGTTTTGGGTTGATCCTCTACGGCCATGAAGATTTGGTAGTATCCTTGAAAGGCGTCCATCATGCTCAATCGTTCGCATCCGGCCGTGGAGTCGACCAGCTGGTCGATTCGAGGTAATGGATAGGGATCCATCGGGCACGCTTTATTCAAGTCAGTGAAGTCATTACACATTCGCCATTTCCCTCCTGGTTTGGGTACGAGGACGACATTGCACAGCCATTCGACGTATTGGATCGGCAGGATGTATTGGGCGTCCAGGAGTTTGTTGACTTCTGCCTCGATGATGGCATTTCGGGAGTCACTCTGTGAGCGTAGCTTTTGCTTGACTGGCTTGTGGGAGGGATCAACATTCAAGTGGTGATCGATCACTTTCCTGTCCACTCCCACTAGATCAGAAGCACTCCACGCGAAAACGTCGAGATTGTCCCGCAGGAACTGAATGAGCATGCACTGTTCTTTTCCTTTTCGTCCAGCTCCAATATGAGTGATTTTTTCAGTTTGCCCTGGAATTAGTTGAATTTCTTCGAGTTCTCCTGTGGGCTCGAGCTTTTTGTCTTCTTGCTTCTTTCTTTTTGCCGCATGGGAAGAACTCATCTTCCGTGAATTCTCAGGGTCGATGGCCCCCGGGTCCTCGAACTCACCCTCGATGAAAGGATCGTCGATCGACAGAGGGACGTGCTTCTCCGAAGAAGGCTTGGGTTTGTCCAACGAGATAGAGTAGCAACTCCAGGCGGTCGGTATGTCACACCTCAATTCGCCGACTCCGGCTGGAGTGGGTAGCTTGACCATTTGATGATAGGTGGATATGGCCGCTCGAAAATCGATGAGTCCTGGTCGACCAAAGATAATGTTATATGCAGAGGGCATTTCGACGACAAGATACTCGATCTCGCGAGTTGCCCGTCGGGGCAAGGTGCCCATGGAAGTGATTAGCCGAACTCGACCTTTGGTGTATACTTCTGCACCTCCGAATCCTGTGAGAGGGGTCCGAATGGGATCTAGGAGCAATTTATCGTGTAAATTCATGCGAACAAGAGTCGAATAAAGGATAATATTGCTCGAGCTTCCATTATCGATTAAAGTGCGAGATACAGCAAAGTTGGCGACGTCGAGCGTGACAACCATAGGACAACTAGGTGTTTCGCTCGAGCGTCCCGGTAGGTCTATTACATCATTCTCGTTAAACACTATATCTTTGTTGATCCATGCGTCCTCCGGCCGAATATTCATCACTTCTCGGGGACTACAGAATCCTTGAGCAGCGGCCCGTCGCGTCTTTTTCCGAGCGGATCTTGAATCTCCACCTGAAGGTCCTCCTGAAATCATGTCAATCCGACCGAGGCATGGTCGGTTGTGAGGATCTCTTTCCGTCGGTGGCTTAGCCTGCCTTTGTTTGGGTGGCGACCGGTCGGGGTGATCTCGGTTTCGAGCATGGTCATCCATTTTTTTCACGAACTCCTGGAGGAGGCCCCCTTTGATCAGTCGTTCGACCTCATCTCGCAAAGCATTACACTCAGAAGTGTTGTGGCCTTTCTGCTGGTGGAAGTTACAAAATTTGCTGCTCTCTCGATTCTTGGGAGTGTCCCGCATCGGCTTAGGTTTCTTCAGCAGAGAAGGATCGATAACATTGTAGATTTCATCGAGCGGGCGTGTCAGCTGGGTGTAATGTTTTCGGGGGTAGGCCCAGTTGGACCCTCTGGCCTGGGTCGGACCTCCTGCTTAATTGGTCGATGGATATCTGCTTTTCGATTGGGTATCGGGCTCCTTTGAGAACTCTCCAGTTCTTCGAGTTGCATCCAGTCGCAAGCGGCGGCTTGGATGTCCGCCAAATTCTTGGGTTTCTGTAGGAAGATGTACCGAGCAGCTTCGATGTTGACTAGGGCCTTGTGGACAATGGGTCTCAAAAGATCGATGCTTGGTTCTTCCGTTTTGACCACAGCTTGCGAGAAACGAGTGAAGAAATCTCGCAGTGACTCACCGGGAGCTTGTTTGACGGTGTATAAGTAGGTCGGCGGAAGCTTGTCTCCCTTCATGGACGAGAACTGAGCCTTGAATCGATCGACGAGTACCTTGTAGGAGGTTATCGATCGGGGGGGGAGCCTCGAAAACCATTCAAGAGCGGGGCCATCGAGAGTGGTAACAAAGATCTTGGCCCAGATGTTAGGCGAGTGTCCAAACATGCTAAGTTGCATTTCGAGGCGCGATACATGCTTTTCTAGGTCAGTCGATCCGTTATATATGGGTAGTCCGGTAGGGATTTTCTCATCAGTAGTGGACTCAATGATCGAGTCACAAAATGGGGACTGAGCCTCTCTCTCACTGCGATACCTCCATGGGCGGACATGCCTTGGGTCCGACGGTGTGCGTCGGGGTGACCTAGAGCGTTCACGCCTGACGGAGTGTGATCGGCGGGGCGATCGGCTAAAGGATCCCTGGCTTTCATTCCTCTGTCGATTATCCGGTCGATTGGAACGCGGAGGTATTTGATTTCGAAGGTCGTCTGACCTCACGATGCGACCCCTGTTCGATCTTCTGATCTGATTAGCCCGACCGCGTGGGCCCAGTCGGTTAAAGACGCCGTTCGATCCATGTGGGGGTGAGTTGCGTTGAGTGGGGCTTCGATCTCTTTGGGATCCAGACAGTCTACGATCGCCATGTCTCCCATTGGGGTGAGATAATCGAGTTTTTTGCTGCGACTCATCCTCCTCCCGACGATTGCCGCCCCGATGTATTCTGGTGTCAGTTGGAGTTCTAGAGTCGACCTCTTCCTCGGGTCAGAATGATAACCTGTCCTGAACTGACTTGCGCATATTCCCTTGAGAGGGTAATGGTTGTTGTCGGGGAAGCTGAGGCTGTACATTCTGCCCAATTCCATGAGCATATAACATTATCTTTGGTCGACCAGGACTCATCGATTTTCGAGCGGCCATATCCACCTATCATCAAATGGTCAAGCTACCCACTCCAGCCGGAGTCGGCGAATTGAGGTGTGACATACCGACCGCCTGGAGTTGCTACTCTATCTCGTTGGACAAACCCAAGCCTTCTTCGGAGAAGCACGTCCCTCTGTCGATCGACGATCCTTTCATCGAGGGTGAGTTCGAGGACCCGGGGGCCATCGACCCTGAGAATTCACGGAAGATGAGTTCTTCCCATGCGGCAAAAAGAAAGAAGCAAGAAGACAAAAAGCTCGAGCCCACAGGAGAACTCGAAGAAATTCAACTAATTCCAGGGCAAACTGAAAAAATCACTCATATTGGAGCTGGACGAAAAGGAAAAGAACAGTGCATGCTCATTCAGTTCCTGCGGGACAATCTCGACGTTTTCGCGTGGAGTGCTTCTGATCTAGTGGGAGTGGACAGGAAAGTGATCGAACACCACTTGAATGTTGATCCCTCCCACAAGCCAGTCAAGCAAAAGCTACGCTCACAGAGTGACTCCCGAAATGCCATCATCGAGGCAGAAGTCAACAAACTCCTGGACGCCCAATACATCCTGCCGATCCAATACGTCGAATGGCTGTGCAATGTCGTCCTCGTACCCAAACCAGGAGGGAAATGGCGAATGTGTAATGACTTCACTGACTTGAATAAAGCGTGCCCGATGGATCCCTATCCATTACCTCGAATCGACCAGCTGGTCGACTCCACGGCCGGATGCGAACGATTGAGCATGATGGACGCCTTTCAAGGATACTACCAAATCTTCATGGCCGTAGAGGATCAACCCAAAACCGCTTTCATAGTATTCAATGGCATTTACTGCTTCAAAGTTATGCCGTTCGGTCTCAAGAATGCGGGCGCTACGTACCAGAGGATGATGAACAAAGTTTTCGAGTCTGAAATCGGAGATACCATCGAAGTATACGTCGACGACATGTTGGTAAAAAGTGAAAAAGCAGCCGACCACCTGGACCACTTGACAAGGGCTTTCGACCTCCTTCGAAAGTACAACTTAAAACTTAATCCTGCCAAATGCACCTTTGGGGTCGACGGTGGTAAGTTCCTCGGATACATGGTCAGCCAAAGAGGGATCGAGGCCAACCCCGCAAAGATAAAGGCCATTCAATTTTTGCCAGCCCCCAACTCGATCCGCGACGTACAGAGACTGGTGGGTCGGATAATATCCCTTAACCGCTTTATAGCACGATCATCGGAAAAGAACTTGCCATTCTTTAAAATCTTGCGCGACATCAAGAATTTCGAATGGACTCCGGAGTGCAACCAAGCTCTCGAAGACCTAAAAAAGTACCTCACCTCCCCCCCTCTGCTTGCGAAGCCCATCGACGGGGAGACCTTATATCTGTATCTAGCTGTGTCAAGCGAGACCATCAGCTCGGTACTCGTCACCATTCGAGATCGCAAGCATCTCCCCGTGTATTACGTCAGTAAGGTCCTCCATGGACCGGAGATACGATATCTCGAGATCGAAAAGTTTGCTCTAGCCGTAGTTCATGCTTCCCGTAAACTCCGACCGTACTTCCAGGCGCATCCGATCGTAGTCCTCACCGATCAGCCATTAAGAACCGTTATGGACAAACCAGAAGTTTCAGGTCGACTCACAAAGTGGACGATCGAGCTCGGACAATTCGAGGTTACCTATCGACCCCGGGTGGCATACCAGGCCCAGATCTTAGCCGATTTCTTGGTTGAGAAAGACCCACACTCCACAGTAAAGAGTGACCCAACCGTTTGGACCCTCTCAGTCGATGGCTCCTCAACCTCTTCTGGGGGGGGTGCCGGGATATCCATCATTGGTACAAACGGCCAGCAGGTCGAGTACGCCATCGCCCTCGAGTATCCTGCAACAAACAATGAGGCTGAGTACGAAGCTCTTTTAGCGGGTCTAAAAATTGCAAAGATGCAGAACATAAAAAAACTCCGAGCTTTAACCGATTCCCAATTGGTTGCTAGCCAAGTCAAGGGCGAATACGAGGCTCGAGAGGAGTCTATGATCAAATATCTCGCCTTGGCCAGAAAGGCAATCACTGAGTTCGAAGAGTTCGAAATCTCCCAAATCCCTCGAGAGGAAAATGGTCGAGCCGACGCCCTTTCTAGATTTGCCAGTGGTTCGCTCGGCACCCAAGATCGGACCATCACCTTCATGACCTCATCAACTCGGTCAATAGATCACGCTCCACCCGAAATCAACTCTATCAATGCGGCTGAGCCGTGTTGGCTCGATAACATCGTCTTATATCTCCGAGATGGCACCCTACCCGAGGATTTGACCGAAGCGAGGAGACTCAAGCAACGCTCGTTGAGCTATATGCTGGACCAGGAGGGTCGTCTATACAAACGTTCATTCATCGGTCCGACTAAACGGTGCCTTCGACCATCACAAGGTCGAGAAGTTCTAGCCGAAATCCATGAGGGATCCTGTGGAAATCATACTGGGGGGCGATCTCTAGCCCTGAAGGTATCTCGGTCTGGGTTCTTCTGGCCTAACCTACGCAAGGATGCACTCGACTTTGTGAGGAAGTGCGACCGTTGTCAGAGACACGCCAATTTGACCCATCAGCACCCCTCACACATGATTCCGGTCGAGTCATGCTGGCCCTTTGAGCAATGGGGAATCGACATAATTGGACCTTTTCCGATAGCCACCCGACAAAGGCAGTTCGTCATCGTGGCGATCGATTACTTTTCAAAATGGGTCGAGGCGTTGGCAGTATCAAAGATTACCTTCTACTCCTTACAAGACTTCCTCTGGAAACACATCATCACTAGATTTGGAGTACCTCGAATCATAATATGCGATAACGGACCACAGTTCCGGAGTTCAAGATTTAGAGCCTATTGCTCCGACTTTAAGATCGATCGAAGATTCACCTCGGTCGGACATCCCCAAGCCAACGGTCAGGTCGAGGTCACCAATCGGACCATCATACAGAATCTGTGTACGCGACTAGAAGCAAAGAAGAGCCAGTGGGTTGATGAACTTGAAGGCGTCCTTTGGGCGTATCGAACCACCCCTCGAATCCCCACGGGACAAACCCCTTTCGCCATGGTATATGGCTCGGAGGCCATGATCCCGGCTGAGATCCTGCATCAGTCTCCCCGGGTGGCTCACTTCCAGCGTGATCAGAATAATGAACTAAGGGCTTTCGATCTTGACACCATAGATGAAACTCGAAGAAAAGGAAACATGAAGATGCAACAGTATCGAGCCACGACAGCTCGGGCCTACAATAAAAACCTGAGGCCTCTCCACTTTCAAGTCGGGGATCTGGTCCTCAAAAGGGTCGAAGTTACCAAACACGTAGGAAAGCTCGATGCTAATTGGGAAGGACCCTACCGTGTCGTCGAAATAGGTAAAAATCGGGCGTATCATCTCGAGGACCTCGATGGACTCCTGCTTCCTCGGTCATGGAATGCTCACAACTTGAAGAAATATTACTTATAATTAATCGTTGTAATTTCTTTTGGTCAATTAAGCACCATATGTAAATTTCATGGTCGATAAATCGATAGAGCATTCTCTTGTCTCTTAACAACCATGTTATTCGATCACATACTTGTAATTATACGATGCTCGTACTAATTTCTTGTATACTTCGAAAGATTAAAAGCAACTGGCCTTAACATCTTCTCGATCACTATCTCCGATTAACATGGAAAAGGTAAACGCCAAAAAACTCGAGAGAACACATAAAACAAAAAAGAAGAGAACTTGCATAATATATTTAAAATAAGGAAGTTTACATGGATCACAATTCTTCGATCATAACCTTACAAATTTGGATTTTACAACGGGAGCAACAAACGCTCGGATTCCTACCTATTTACACATGAATCCCGAGCCAACAACTACTAAAGTCCGACCCCAACAGTCGGAACTTCGAAAAAGTGGGTTCTCTTTCGCCAGTCCTCCGAGCACGAAGATAGGGCTAGTCCATTCTCTTCGACTCAATCCTCGACCGCTCATGGTCCGGTCCCTTCCTCAATGGGAACAATGGCGCTCTCCCCAAAATACTCCGGGCACATATCCTTGGGGTCGAAGGAAGCGTCAAGATCGAGCTCTTCCGTGGCTATGTTGTCCGGTTCCCCTGCCGCTCTCGACCGAGCCAACTTCACAGCAAAGCCAAATTCATCAGTGTCCCAGTTTGGCTCGGGAGTAGGGGGTCGGGTGACCGGATCAACTGGACGAGGGTCATCTTGGAACAGGCCGACCTTCTCTTGATCATAATCGAGTGGAAGATACTTGGCCGCCTGCACCTGAGCCAAGCACAAGTTGAAGCCCTCCTCGACATCTTTGAAGCTTGCGATCGACACGGCCTTTTCATAAGCCTTGGACTTCATGAATCTATAGACGCCTCGACGCTCGAGGTCGTTCACGGATTCAGCCAAGCCCCTCTTGCATCGCTCCAGAGCTAGCTTGGCACCCTTCCTCTCCCCCTCGATCAGGTCGCGGTTCCGCGCTTCAGCCTCCTCCTGGATCGACCTAGCCACCCGATCCTCGGCCACCTTCAATTTTTTCTCGACCTGAGAGAGATTTGTTATGGCGTCCAAGAGCTCACGGTCGAGTTTCTCCTTGTCTTTGGTGGCCTCGGCCAGCTTCTTATCTTTCTCCTCCAGCTCGACCCTCATCATCTCCACCTGCCGCTCGGCCTTCGCCCTCAACTGCCGATGCACCCACCCCCTTCGAGCCACCTGAAAGAAGTCTTGGCCCATCTGCAAAACATCATCGACCATTAAAAACTCCGACCCAACACATGAAATAATTTCTACAGATATAATTCCTATCGACGCTTACCGCAAAGTACTTCTGGACCCAAGAAGCCTCGATCTCGTCGTCGGAGAGCGCCATCCTCTCCTTGTGATCGACCGTCGTCTGGATCGAGCTGTAAAGGGCTCCGAGCGCCTGGTAGTCTTTGGGGGCTGTCCCGACCCGTCGGGGCTCGCCTCTCTCGTTAACGCTCGCCAGGCCGCAAGGGAAATGGGGTTCCTCGAGAATTGGATAGTCGAAGAATAGCTTTCTCTCCTCTTCGCTCGATTTCCATTGAACTGCACTCGAGGGCCCCGAGCCAGGCCTTCTCACCCCAGCCAAGATGCTGGCCACATTTCGAGGCACTATTGCCCCTCGACCTTGATTCGGAGGGGTCGAATAGGCCCCTACCTGGACCTCAACGATCGGCCCAAGCGCCGGTGGCATCGGAAGCAGGGGGCTCTTCTCTCGACCCGTGTTTTTATCGGCCCCGGCCCCAGACTTGGCCTGGCCTTTTGTTTTTTGCTTTTTGGATTGGGGGGCTCCATGGTCCTTGTCGGTGGAAGAGCCCCGACCCCTCTTCTCAGGAGCGTCCTTGGTCCTCAACGTCAGAACGTCCGGGAGCGCCTCGACCGTTGCATCGATCGATGCAGACGTCTCGGCTTGAGTAGGAGGGGGCATCTTCTTCTTCTCGGCCGCCTTCTTTAGCTCGGCCATCTCCTTCCTCCTGGCATTCAGTGCAGCCGACATAATGTATTGCTCTGCACAAAAAGACGCTCGATTAAAAAACAAAACGACAACAACAAAAGCAAGCATAAAGGAAAACAACAACAAATAAATGGAGATGTCTCGAGGGGTTCGTTCGGAATACCAGGGTCGAAATGTTTTCTAACTCCTGGCGCGAGCCCCAGCTCGATTAATGACTGTGGAGCCACCATGTCCTCCGACTCCACACTTCCCATCTTCCTCAAGGCCGCCATCAAGGTGTTGGGCCAACCCGGATGCCCCCTCGGAAGGTCTGATCGAGCAACCCAGCTCCATCCCGGATATTTCAGACCGGGCCACCCCTTTTCACTCTCGATGAAAACAAATCTTTGCTTCCATCCCTTGTGTAGCACCCCGCACGTGAGGCACCACATCCCCCGCACTAAGGCTCAACACGAGTAACGAAATTGCAAATCCGCACCCGTACCAAACCCTAGCGAACGGGAGACAAACATAAAACCTTCCTAAGCCAGGCGGAACTAGACCCTGCAATGAAATCAATCAACAAAATATAATGCCTCAACATGCTCAATTCAAACAAGTGAATCATAAGTATAATTGGGCACTTCAGGCCTCTTTCAAAAATCATAGCAAAACTCAATAAAGCCAATTTCCTAATAAATACATAGGTATCCAATTTCTCAATATAATTGAAACGAGTCATACATAACTCCAATACATGAATGAGTGGAGAGACTCTCCTAATCTAACTCGACCCACTTAAAGACTCCAGACACCTCCGCCTAGCTCGAAACTCCAAAGATCAAACCTGCACACTAAAAGGGTGGGGAGGGAGAGGGGTCAGTCTCTAGAAGACTGAGTGAGCAGGAGCGATACATATATATAGAAACATGCACATGCAAGTCGTAAATCCCGAGCAAGTTTTATTTGAATTTAGTTCTTGAAAAGGGCGAGAAAATAGATAAACAATGCTCGACTTTTACGACAAATTCATATTAAATTTATTACTTTCATAGATCATACATAAATATAAGGCTCGGCGAGTGAGCGTGCACAACCTCCATCCAAACTCCGACCGTGTACGACAAATATCCATAATATAGTTTAAATAGGTGATCATGCAATACGTCATAATACACACAGACCATAATTCATATCATAAACATATTCGTTTGGGCGATCCGGATCCCGGCATTCCCGCACGGTGTATAATCATATCATAACATATTCATAAACATAATCATATCAATACCAACCTTCTTCCTCCGGGTTGGTGGTGGGTTTGCAAGACCCAACCACCTCCGTCTTTGACCAAAAGGGGTTACATGACTCCCCAGATGGCACTCAGCTCCCTTTCCCCGCCAATCTCCTGACGAGGTCCAGTACCGCTGTTTAATAGTGGGACTAGTATATGGGATCCCCGTCAGCCCTTGCTTCCTCGGTTAGCCACATATACTAAGTCCCGGGGCCCGTGAACATATCGTATTTGCATACTCTCGCCAAAACATATCCATACATACATATGATACATATTATAAGAAATCATACCTTACCGTGTAACTCGGCATATGCTATATACGTACCTCTCCGTGTCATCCTAATCCATAGCTAGCATGAAGACACACAGTTTGGAGCATAGCCTCATTACAAAACCATTTTCAAGCTTATATACGCTCATACGTATAATTCAGAAGGATTTACTCGATAGCTTCGTTTGGAAATCATATATATATAATCATAAGGTTTTTGGCCAAAGCTTTGCACATAAGGGTTATAGGGTTTGTTATATAGCTACAACGAAAACCACCCTCACCTGAACCGTGATGAAACAAGGATCGAGCACCAAGTGCCTGAACGATCAAAAGCTCTCCACCCTGGAGACAAACTGTACAAAAGACCACAAGACGTGTTCGTGAGACTCAAGACCCTTGATGAACCATATATGACGCACGGCAATGCTCAAGCATGATATGAAGGCATAAAGATCATATTAAGTCATGAAAATCATATAACCAATTCATTCACTTGTTCAATCATAGATCATTCAATTCATATCTCCATTCAATTTATTCAAGAACTCAAATAGAAGCATAGAACATGTTCAAGCTCTTCCATAATGCTACCATATACTTCATATCACATAACATAGCATATATCCAAGGTTTGACAACAAGAAGAAGTCTTATGATATAGAAAATAAGTGATGCAATTCATAAATGACATATAAACACACATAAACGGCAATAAGCAAAAGCATACCTATAACTCATCCAAATATCATGAAATTGCACCATAGTACTCCTAACACATAGCCAAACAAGTTCATAGTTTAACACAAAAAGAGATAAAGTCATTAAGGAGGGTAAATAAATCAAAAACCGAAGAGGAAGTAACGAAGGCTGCGCATGGGAAGTGACACGGGGGTGTCACCAACCCTTGCCCAACTGAGCCACGGGCGTGGCTCAGTACAGAGCTGCCCAGAGAGTGTGACACGCCCGTGTCTCCCTCTTATGAGTAAATGAGACACGGGGGTGTCACGGTACAGAACTTAGTCCCCTATGAAATTTTTCCGGCAAAACTGAACTCAAACAAACTCAATCCAAAGGCATACCAAATGAACTCCAAATGCTCTGAAATTTCATATACAACATATTTGGCATGTTATGAACATTTTTCATTTAGAGTGCAAAAGCTAAATCACACGTTAAGATCATCGAAACCGTGAAACAAAACTGGGTCGCTACAATCGGACATATGAGCCCTAATGATTCTATCATGCCTTGATCAAGTACTTAGGGCTTGAATTTGGATCTGAAACTTTGGGGAATGCATGCTAACATACCAAACAACTAATATACATCATATATATGCAAAATGGTACCATTTAAAGCACATTAGAATGATCAACAAGTTACAAAATGTAACAGCAACAATTCTGTCAACAATCATGCATAAGAACAGGCCATGTACTTCGGTTTTGAGGCTTCAAATGGAACCAAATACTTAAAGCATGAATGTTAACATGTAGAACAATAAGTGTACATCAACTCCATGCATTTTCACACGAATTGAAGGCCATATGATCAAGCTACAACACATAAATTCACACAGCAGTTCAAAAACAGGGGAATCAATTAGATCATCAAGTTTGGAGCTCCATATCTCATAATTTCATAAAAGGGGCAAGAGAAGAAATCCTCCTAACATCATATACTATGAGTTAGGAAAGAAATAAGCCAAGAAACAAGTTCATATGATCACATATAAGCAAGAAATTCAGCCACACCAACATATAGGTCACTAGAGCAAAAATCCCTAAAAGTTCATACTAAACTCATAATTCAAACCCTAATCAAATCTGACCCAAATCACGATTTAAGTAGATGAAATGAAGCATAATAGAGTAGAGAAGACATAAATATTCATACCTTGAAGATTTGGTGGAAGAAGATGGTGATTTGAGCTCAAAATCACAAAGGATGGCCTAGGGTTTCTTCCTTTCTTCTCTTCTCCCTTCTCTCGATCAGTTGCAGCTGAAAATGGAGGCTTATGGTTCGGTTTTCAGAGCTAAAGAGGAGAGAAAGGGCTTAACCCAAGGTAGGTAAGTCATGGTTAAGGTGTGGTTAAGTTAAGAGGGGTTATGGGGTCCCACCATGAAGACTAGTTAACATAAGGGCTCTTCTTGCACGAGTTGTCCGTTACGGTTGGATTTCGGAGGTCTTAACGATTTCAAAAAGGCATGAGGCTTGTTCCATTGTCTCCGGATCGTCGATACGAAGGCAACGGAGTTGACGGAATTCGAATCCGAATTCCCGAGCTCAAGATATCACGTACGGAACCAAGGGTGCGCTAATTGCTCGTTAGCCCCCCGACTTGGTTCCAAAAATCGAAATAAATTCGTAAACACGTCAAATAAATCCGAAAACATAAACCGAGCACGTAGGCATGTTCATAACACATATATTTACGACATACTGAATTTTCATACCAATCCGATATCATTACGTATAGGAACAAGGCCCAAACAGATCACTCATGCTCATGAACGAATTCATATATTATAAATAAATTACTAAACTTAAATTCCATATTAATTAAATTAAAACCAACTAATAACATGTTGAAATTAATTAACGAAATTACCGAAATATTTAAAGTAACATGAAACCCTAATTGAGAATTTAACACTAAATATCAAAGTAGAAATAAAATGAATTAAATTAAAGTAACAATAGTTTACGGTTTAAATCAAATAAAACAGTTATAAACAATTAGTCATATAATTAAATAATTAATTTGCGCAATTTATAAACAAATACGTCACATTATTTAAACTGAAAAACGGGGGCGTTACAATCTCTCCCCCTTAAAAAGAATCCGTCCTCGGATTCAAAGTACGCTTGAAAACAAACAATGAGAGATTCCCCGTCTCTCACAAGCAACAAGGAGAGAGCCCCGTCTCTCGAACAACAATGAGAGAACCCCGTCTCTCGCAAGCAAGGAGAGTACCCCGTCTCCCAAACAAAGATAAGAGAATCCCCGTCTCTTAACCGAAAATAAAGCAAGGAAGTCTCCAATACTCCCAAGCAACTCACGCAAAACCAAATTTAAAATCACGTAAGGCACCCAAACCAAGTAATAACTGTCGCCCACATTGATATCCAATTACTCCGAGTAATTTAACACAATACAAGATTAAAGCACCTAACATAAAAAAATTTATATAAGTTAAAATTGCATGGATGCATGTATCATGAATGCTATAAGTACCGTTCACGTTAGTTGCATAATTCAGAACGGTAAGTTTCGTTGTCCAAAGCGTGGTCTGCCCCGAAAGTGAATTCAATGCGCGACCCGTCTTTAAGTGCTTCAAGGTACCCCAACCGAGCAATTGATAGATCCTCTAAGGATTTCATTCTTTATTCCCTTCTAACCTGTCCGGCTTCCACTCTTCTTCGATCTTTCGTCTTTTCCCATAATCTTCTTTCAATCAAACTAACTCTTAATAATTAACTGAGCTTGACCTCCCTGGATCCCCTTGATCGTCCGTCCCAAACTCAGGTCTGTAGTTATTACCTTTACCATATCGAAGTCCAACATATCCCCGAGGCTAACCACTCTAACCAACCTTGATGACTCAATCCCGACTTTAAGATGCATGCTATACAAATTTCTTTCTTTCTTCCATTCGATTGACCCCTTTTCACTCCCTTTAACTCCTTAGGGTGAAGTTTAGTATTTGGTCCCTAAAATTCCTTGACCGAAGAGAAGATGTTCTTGATGATTTTTGAAGTTTGATTCGAATCTTCCTAATGTTCATCCTTGTCAAGTCTGACTTAGGAGTTTCCAGAAGCTCCCTTATAATTCTGTTATCCCCAGATCCATGTTCTATACATAGGGATATTCTCGAAGCCATTTCCGTCATACCTACTGAGGGACTCCAACCCGAATAGAGTAACTTAACTCTCCTCTTAACAGCTTAACCCTTCAAGCCACCTTAGTTATCTCTGATCATCACTAATAGGATTCCCAGGTCTTCCTTAATTTACAATTGCATTATTCTCACTAAAATATTTCTTCAAGCACCCTTTCAATCGTCAATTTGTTCCTCGGTCGTGCTCTCCCCCTTAAATTTCTGTTGTCCCGGGTTGACTCCATTGATTCTTCTTTTATCGAAATTCTCGATGAGTAAATCCCATTTCTCTTGATGTCCTAAACTCTTTCCTTATTCTTGTCTGGAACTCTGGTTTCATTTCTCCTTCTGAATTCTCATTTCCATGAACCTATCCCTTAATGAGAGTTCTCGTTTCCCAAATTCACCTTTCTTCTAATGTCATCCTATTATTTCTCTTCCTCATAACTCAGATGCAGCTCGATTGAACTGATACTTGATAGTTGGGGCGAAAGGCTTCCTATCAAGTAAACACTAAAATGCATGTTGGGTAAAGATGGCAATGCATGTGTCACGTTTACACCAAGAAATTATACCACACATTAACGCAACAAAACCAATTAGAAGTGTATGAATATCATAAGATCAAGAGAATAAATAATTAATGCTAAATATGATGCACGTGCTATGAATGCTTTGGAACCTGTCACCAATGGGGTAAGTAGTTAGCTCGACAGACTTTCCTTGCCACTCCAAGTCCCGCGGTTACTTTGACTTGGTAATTGTTCCTTACCTTTCCCACGGTCTTCGAGATTCCCATGCATCTTTATAAATCAACTTGTATCTTCCACTTCCAAGGAGTTAGCATCCATACTTCTCTTCGTAATTCGACCTTCACATCTAGTCGTTACCTCGATCAAGAATTCCGCGCTTATCCTTTGGGAATTTAATTCATCTCCAATTGCTTGTACTTGACCGCATGATTTCCTCTCCTTACCGTTTCCATTTGTTGCTCCATATCTCCCAATTCACTTCACAACATGACAATTCAGCTTGGATTTGGAGAAATGAACTCGAATCCTCTTCTCAATATCGCCACCTTCCCTCTATTTATGTTTACCCAAAAGCTTGCCTTCTAGAACCCGACTTCTAATCACTAGGCTTAATTCGAAGTCCTTCTTGGTAGACCCTTGATTAACTCCTATTCCTATTTCCCCAAATATTCCTCTGTTATTGCATCACCAAGGTCGAACCTCCATTCTAAATTCCAGTCGTTAATTGCAACTCAGTCTGTAAGGCTACGCGGTTAGCATTCTCCACATTCCTCCTGGGCATCCTTCCTGTCTTTCATGCCTCCGAAGGAATTTGCAATAGGTTGTTGTGATCATAAAATTTGGCCGTGGTTTGATATCATCTTTATAACCTGGGAACCATAACTTATTTCAAGAATAGATGCATGCGATTAGTGTATGCTCATGACACATATTCAATACGAAAGACAAGAATCCATAGAAAAATGCAACAAGTAATCCAACGAAATTCTTAAGGAAACCAAATTCCAAATTCAAGATCGATGCAATGCACATAATATCACATAGTCCCTATGCCGTTCGACTTAAACTGACTCCGACATGACTCAAGAACACCGGTTTTTGCAACCGGGCTCTGATACCACTTAAGGATGTAGCACCCCGCACGTGAGGCACCACATCCCCCGCACTAAGGCTCAACACGAGTAACGAAATTGCAAATCCGCACCCGTACCAAACCCTAGCGAACGGGAGACAAACATAAAACCTTCCTAAGCCAGGCGGAACTAGACCCTGCAATGAAATCAATCAACAAAATATAATGCCTCAACATGCTCAATTCAAACAAGTGAATCATAAGTATAATTGGGCACTTCAGGCCTCTTTCAAAAATCATAGCAAAACTCAATAAAGCCAATTTCCTAATAAATACATAGGTATCCAATTTCTCAATATAATTGAAACGAGTCATACATAACTCCAATACATGAATGAGTGGAGAGACTCTCCTAATCTAACTCGACCCACTTAAAGACTCCAGACACCTCCGCCTAGCTCGAAACTCCAAAGATCAAACCTGCACACTAAAAGAGTGGGGAGGGAGAGGGGTCAGTCTCTAGAAGACTGAGTGAGCAGGAGCGATACATATATATAGAAACATGCACATGCAAGTCGTAAATCCCGAGCAAGTTTTATTTGAATTTAGTTCTTGAAAAGGGCGAGAAAATAGATAAACAATGCTCGACTTTTACGACAAATTCATATTAAATTTATTACTTTCATAGATCATACATAAATATAAGGCTCGGCGAGTGAGCGTGCACAACCTCCATCCAAACTCCGACCGTGTACGACAAATATCCATAATATAGTTTAAATAGGTGATCATGCAATACGTCATAATACACACAGACCATAATTCATATCATAAACATATTCGTTTGGGCGATCCGGATCCCGGCATTCCCGCACGGTGTATAATCATATCATAACATATTCATAAACATAATCATATCAATACCAACCTTCTTCCTCCGGGTTGGTGGTGGGTTTGCAAGACCCAACCACCTCCGTCTTTGACCAAAAGGGGTTACATGACTCCCCAGATGGCACTCAGCTCTCTTTCCCCGCCAATCTCCTGACGAGGTCCAGTACCGCTGTTTAATAGTGGGACTAGTATATGGGATCCCCGTCAGCCCTTGCTTCCTCGGTTAGCCACATATACTAAGTCCCGGGGCCCGTGAACATATCGTATTTGCATACTCTCGCCAAAACATATCCATACATACATATGATACATATTATAAGAAATCATACCTTACCGTGTAACTCGGCATATGCTATATACGTACCTCTCCGTGTCATCCTAATCCATAGCTAGCATGAAGACACACAGTTTGGAGCATAGCCTCATTACAAAACCATTTTCAAGCTTATATACGCTCATACGTATAATTCAGAAGGATTTACTCGATAGCTTCGTTTGGAAATCATATATATATAATCATAAGGTTTTTGGCCAAAGCTTTGCACATAAGGGTTATAGGGTTTGTTATATAGCTACAACGAAAACCACCCTCACCTGAACCGTGATGAAACAAGGATCGAGCACCAAGTGCCTGAACGATCAAAAGCTCTCCACCCTGGAGACAAACTGTACAAAAGACCACAAGACGTGTTCGTGAGACTCAAGACCCTTGATGAACCATATATGACGCACGGCAATGCTCAAGCATGATATGAAGGCATAAAGATCATATTAAGTCATGAAAATCATATAACCAATTCATTCACTTGTTCAATCATAGATCATTCAATTCATATCTCCATTCAATTTATTCAAGAACTCAAATAGAAGCATAGAACATGTTCAAGCTCTTCCATAATGCTACCATATACTTCATATCACATAACATAGCATATATCCAAGGTTTGACAACAAGAAGAAGTCTTATGATATAGAAAATAAGTGATGCAATTCATAAATGACATATAAACACACATAAACGGCAATAAGCAAAAGCATACCTATAACTCATCCAAATATCATGAAATTGCACCATAGTACTCCTAACACATAGCCAAACAAGTTCATAGTTTAACACAAAAAGAGATAAAGTCATTAAGGAGGGTAACTAAATCAAAAACCGAAGAGGAAGTAACGAAGGCTGCGCATGGGAAGTGACACGGGGGTGTCACCAACCCTTGCCCAACTGAGCCACGGGCGTGGCTCAGTACAGAGCTGCCCAGAGAGTGTGACACGCCCGTGTCTCCCTCTTATGAGTAAATGAGACACGGGGGTGTCACAGTACAGAACTTAGTCCCCTATGAAATTTTTCCGGCAAAACTGAACTCAAACAAACTCAATCCAAAGGCATACCAAATGAACTCCAAATGCTCTGAAATTTCATATACAACATATTTGGCATGTTATGAACATTTTTCATTTAGAGTGCAAAAGCTAAATCACACGTTAAGATCATCGAAACCGTGAAACAAAACTGGGTCGCTACAATCGGACATATGAGCCCTAATGATTCTATCATGCCTTGATCAAGTACTTAGGGCTTGAATTTGGATCTGAAACTTTGGGGAATGCATGCTAACATACCAAACAACTAATATACATCATATATATGCAAAATGGTACCATTTAAAGCACATTAGAATGATCAACAAGTTACAAAATGTAACAGCAACAATTCTGTCAACAATCATGCATAAGAACAGGCCATGTACTTCGGTTTTGAGGCTTCAAATGGAACCAAATACTTAAAGCATGAATGTTAACATGTAGAACAATAAGTGTACATCAACTCCATGCATTTTCACACGAATTGAAGGCCATATGATCAAGCTACAACACATAAATTCACACAGCAGTTCAAAAACAGGGGAATCAATTAGATCATCAAGTTTGGAGCTCCATATCTCATAATTTCATAAAAGGGGCAAGAGAAGAAATCCTCCTAACATCATATACTATGAGTTAGGAAAGAAATAAGCCAAGAAACAAGTTCATATGATCACATATAAGCAAGAAATTCAGCCACACCAACATATAGGTCACTAGAGCAAAAATCCCTAAAAGTTCATACTAAACTCATAATTCAAACCCTAATCAAATCTGACCCAAATCACGATTTAAGTAGATGAAATGAAGCATAATAGAGTAGAGAAGACATAAATATTCATACCTTGAAGATTTGGTGGAAGAAGATGGTGATTTGAGCTCAAAATCACAAAGGATGGCCTAGGGTTTCTTCCTTTCTTCTCTTCTCCCTTCTCTCGATCAGTTGCAGCTGAAAATGGAGGCTTATGGTTCGGTTTTCAGAGCTAAAGAGGAGAGAAATGGCTTAACCCAAGGTAGGTAAGTCATGGTTAAGGTGTGGTTAAGTTAAGAGGGGTTATGGGGTCCCACCATGAAGACTAGTTAACATAAGGGCTCTTCTTGCACGAGTTGTCCGTTACGGTTGGATTTCGGAGGTCTTAACGATTTCAAAAAGGCATGAGGCTTGTTCCATTGTCTCCGGATCGTCGATACGAAGGCAACGGAGTTGACGGAATTCGAATCCGAATTCCCGAGCTCAAGATATCACGTACGGAACCAAGGGTGCGCTAATTGCTCGTTAGCCCCCCGACTTGGTTCCAAAAATCGAAATAAATTCGTAAACACGTCAAATAAATCCGAAAACATAAACCGAGCACGTAGGCATGTTCATAACACATATATTTACGACATACTGAATTTTCATACCAATCCGATATCATTACGTATAGGAACAAGGCCCAAACAGATCACTCATGCTCATGAACGAATTCATATATTATAAATAAATTACTAAACTTAAATTCCATATTAATTAAATTAAAACCAACTAATAACATGTTGAAATTAATTAACGAAATTACCGAAATATTTAAAGTAACATGAAACCCTAATTGAGAATTTAACACTAAATATCAAAGTAGAAATAAAATGAATTAAATTAAAGTAACAATAGTTTACGGTTTAAATCAAATAAAACAGTTATAAACAATTAGTCATATAATTAAATAATTAATTTGCGCAATTTATAAACAAATACGTCACATTATTTAAACTGAAAAACGGGGGCGTTACAATCTCTCCCCCTTAAAAAGAATCCGTCCTCGGATTCAAAGTACGCTTGAAAACAAACAATGAGAGATTCCCCGTCTCTCACAAGCAACAAGGAGAGAGCCCCGTCTCTCGAACAGCAATGAGAGAACCCCGTCTCTCGCAAGCAAGGAGAGTACCCCGTCTCCCAAACAAAGATAAGAGAATCCCCGTCTCTTAACCGAAAATAAAGCAAGGAAGTCTCCAATACTCCCAAGCAACTCACGCAAAACCAAATTTAAAATCACGTAAGGCACCCAAACCAAGTAATAACTGTCGCCCACATTGATATCCAATTACTCCGAGTAATTTAACACAATACAAGATTAAAGCACCTAACATAAAAAAATTTATATAAGTTAAAATTGCATGGATGCATGTATCATGAATGCTATAAGTACCGTTCACGTTAGTTGCATAATTCAGAACGGTAAGTTTCGTTGTCCAAAGCGTGGTCTGCCCCGAAAGTGAATTCAATGCGCGACCCGTCTTTAAGTGCTTCAAGGTACCCCAACCGAGCAATTGATAGATCCTCTAAGGATTTCATTCTTTATTCCCTTCTAACCTGTCCGGCTTCCACTCTTCTTCGATCTTTCGTCTTTTCCCATAATCTTCTTTCAATCAAACTAACTCTTAATAATTAACTGAGCTTGACCTCCCTGGATCCCCTTGATCGTCCGTCCCAAACTCAGGTCTGTAGTTATTACCTTTACCATATCGAAGTCCAACATATCCCCGAGGCTAACCACTCTAACCAACCTTGATGACTCAATCCCGACTTTAAGATGCATGCTATACAAATTTCTTTCTTTCTTCCATTCGATTGACCCCTTTTCACTCCCTTTAACTCCTTAGGGTGAAGTTTAGTATTTGGTCCCTAAAATTCCTTGACCGAAGAGAAGATGTTCTTGATGATTTTTGAAGTTTGATTCGAATCTTCCTAATGTTCATCCTTGTCAAGTCTGACTTAGGAGTTTCCAGAAGCTCCCTTATAATTCTGTTATCCCCAGATCCATGTTCTATACATAGGGATATTCTCGAAGCCATTTCCGTCATACCTACTGAGGGACTCCAACCCGAATAGAGTAACTTAACTCTCCTCTTAACAGCTTAACCCTTCAAGCCACCTTAGTTATCTCTGATCATCACTAATAGGATTCCCAGGTCTTCCTTAATTTACAATTGCATTATTCTCACTAAAATATTTCTTCAAGCACCCTTTCAATCGTCAATTTGTTCCTCGGTCGTGCTCTCCCCCTTAAATTTCTGTTGTCCCGGGTTGACTCCATTGATTCTTCTTTTATCGAAATTCTCGATGAGTAAATCCCATTTCTCTTGATGTCCTAAACTCTTTCCTTATTCTTGTCTGGAACTCTGGTTTCATTTCTCCTTCTGAATTCTCGTTTCCATGAACCTATCCCTTAATGAGAGTTCTCGTTTCCCAAATTCACCTTTCTTCTAATGTCATCCTATTATTTCTCTTCCTCATAACTCAGATGCAGCTCGATTGAACTGATACTTGATAGTTGGGGCGAAAGGCTTCCTATCAAGTAAACACTAAAATGCATGTTGGGTAAAGATGGCAATGCATGTGTCACGTTTACACCAAGAAATTATACCACACATTAACGCAACAAAACCAATTAGAAGTGTATGAATATCATAAGATCAAGAGAATAAATAATTAATGCTAAATATGATGCACGTGCTATGAATGCTTTGGAACCTGTCACCAATGGGGTAAGTAGTTAGCTCGACAGACTTTCCTTGCCACTCCAAGTCCCGCGGTTACTTTGACTTGGTAATTGTTCCTTACCTTTCCCACGGTCTTCGAGATTCCCATGCATCTTTATAAATCAACTTGTATCTTCCACTTCCAAGGAGTTAGCATCCATACTTCTCTTCGTAATTCGACCTTCACATCTAGTCGTTACCTCGATCAAGAATTCCGCGCTTATCCTTTGGGAATTTAATTCATCTCCAATTGCTTGTACTTGACCGCATGATTTCCTCTCCTTACCGTTTCCATTTGTTGCTCCATATCTCCCAATTCACTTCACAACATGACAATTCAGCTTGGATTTGGAGAAATGAACTCGAATCCTCTTCTCAATATCGCCACCTTCCCTCTATTTATGTTTACCCAAAAGCTTGCCTTCTAGAACCCGACTTCTAATCACTAGGCTTAATTCGAAGTCCTTCTTGGTAGACCCTTGATTAACTCCTATTCCTATTTCCCCAAATATTCCTCTGTTATTGCATCACCAAGGTCGAACCTCCATTCTAAATTCCAGTCGTTAATTGCAACTCAGTCTGTAAGGCTACGCGGTTAGCATTCTCCACATTCCTCCTGGGCATCCTTCCTGTCTTTCATGCCTCCGAAGGAATTTGCAATAGGTTGTTGTGATCATAAAATTTGGCCGTGGTTTGATATCATCTTTATAACCTGGGAACCATAACTTATTTCAAGAATAGATGCATGCGATTAGTGTATGCTCATGACACATATTCAATACGAAAGACAAGAATCCATAGAAAAATGCAACAAGTAATCCAACGAAATTCTTAAGGAAACCAAATTCCAAATTCAAGATCGATGCAATGCACATAATATCACATAGTCCCTATGCCGTTCGACTTAAACTGACTCCGACATGACTCAAGAACACCGGTTTTTGCAACCGGGCTCTGATACCACTTAAGGATGTAGCACCCCGCACGTGAGGCACCACATCCCCCGCACTAAGGCTCAACACGAGTAACGAAATTGCAAATCCGCACCCGTACCAAACCCTAGCGAACGGGAGACAAACATAAAACCTTCCTAAGCCAGGCGGAACTAGACCCTGCAATGAAATCAATCAACAAAATATAATGCCTCAACATGCTCAATTCAAACAAGTGAATCATAAGTATAATTGGGCACTTCAGGCCTCTTTCAAAAATCATAGCAAAACTCAATAAAGCCAATTTCCTAATAAATACATAGGTATCCAATTTCTCAATATAATTGAAACGAGTCATACATAACTCCAATACATGAATGAGTGGAGAGACTCTCCTAATCTAACTCGACCCACTTAAAGACTCCAGACACCTCCGCCTAGCTCGAAACTCCAAAGATCAAACCTGCACACTAAAAGAGTGGGGAGGGAGAGGGGTCAGTCTCTAGAAGACTGAGTGAGCAGGAGCGATACATATATATAGAAACATGCACATGCAAGTCGTAAATCCCGAGCAAGTTTTATTTGAATTTAGTTCTTGAAAAGGGCGAGAAAATAGATAAACAATGCTCGACTTTTACGACAAATTCATATTAAATTTATTACTTTCATAGATCATACATAAATATAAGGCTCGGCGAGTGAGCGTGCACAACCTCCATCCAAACTCCGACCGTGTACGACAAATATCCATAATATAGTTTAAATAGGTGATCATGCAATACGTCATAATACACACAGACCATAATTCATATCATAAACATATTCGTTTGGGCGATCCGGATCCCGGCATTCCCGCACGGTGTATAATCATATCATAACATATTCATAAACATAATCATATCAATACCAACCTTCTTCCTCCGGGTTGGTGGTGGGTTTGCAAGACCCAACCACCTCCGTCTTTGACCAAAAGGGGTTACATGACTCCCCAGATGGCACTCAGCTCCCTTTCCCCGCCAATCTCCTGACGAGGTCCAGTACCGCTGTTTAATAGTGGGACTAGTATATGGGATCCCCGTCAGCCCTTGCTTCCTCGGTTAGCCACATATACTAAGTCCCGGGGCCCGTGAACATATCGTATTTGCATACTCTCGCCAAAACATATCCATACATACATATGATACATATTATAAGAAATCATACCTTACCGTGTAACTCGGCATATGCTATATACGTACCTCTCCGTGTCATCCTAATCCATAGCTAGCATGAAGACACACAGTTTGGAGCATAGCCTCATTACAAAACCATTTTCAAGCTTATATACGCTCATACGTATAATTCAGAAGGATTTACTCGATAGCTTCGTTTGGAAATCATATATATATAATCATAAGGTTTTTGGCCAAAGCTTTGCACATAAGGGTTATAGGGTTTGTTATATAGCTACAACGAAAACCACCCTCACCTGAACCGTGATGAAACAAGGATCGAGCACCAAGTGCCTGAACGATCAAAAGCTCTCCACCCTGGAGACAAACTGTACAAAAGACCACAAGACGTGTTCGTGAGACTCAAGACCCTTGATGAACCATATATGACGCACGGCAATGCTCAAGCATGATATGAAGGCATAAAGATCATATTAAGTCATGAAAATCATATAACCAATTCATTCACTTGTTCAATCATAGATCATTCAATTCATATCTCCATTCAATTTATTCAAGAACTCAAATAGAAGCATAGAACATGTTCAAGCTCTTCCATAATGCTACCATATACTTCATATCACATAACATAGCATATATCCAAGGTTTGACAACAAGAAGAAGTCTTATGATATAGAAAATAAGTGATGCAATTCATAAATGACATATAAACACACATAAACGGCAATAAGCAAAAGCATACCTATAACTCATCCAAATATCATGAAATTGCACCATAGTACTCCTAACACATAGCCAAACAAGTTCATAGTTTAACACAAAAAGAGATAAAGTCATTAAGGAGGGTAAATAAATCAAAAACCGAAGAGGAAGTAACGAAGGCTGCGCATGGGAAGTGACACGGGGGTGTCACCAACCCTTGCCCAACTGAGCCACGGGCGTGGCTCAGTACAGAGCTGCCCAGAGAGTGTGACACGCCCGTGTCTCCCTCTTATGAGTAAATGAGACACGGGGGTGTCACGGTACAGAACTTAGTCCCCTATGAAATTTTTCCGGCAAAACTGAACTCAAACAAACTCAATCCAAAGGCATACCAAATGAACTCCAAATGCTCTGAAATTTCATATACAACATATTTGGCATGTTATGAACATTTTTCATTTAGAGTGCAAAAGCTAAATCACACGTTAAGATCATCGAAACCGTGAAACAAAACTGGGTCGCTACAATCGGACATATGAGCCCTAATGATTCTATCATGCCTTGATCAAGTACTTAGGGCTTGAATTTGGATCTGAAACTTTGGGGAATGCATGCTAACATACCAAACAACTAATATACATCATATATATGCAAAATGGTACCATTTAAAGCACATTAGAATGATCAACAAGTTACAAAATGTAACAGCAACAATTCTGTCAACAATCATGCATAAGAACAGGCCATGTACTTCGGTTTTGAGGCTTCAAATGGAACCAAATACTTAAAGCATGAATGTTAACATGTAGAACAATAAGTGTACATCAACTCCATGCATTTTCACACGAATTGAAGGCCATATGATCAAGCTACAACACATAAATTCACACAGCAGTTCAAAAACAGGGGAATCAATTAGATCATCAAGTTTGGAGCTCCATATCTCATAATTTCATAAAAGGGGCAAGAGAAGAAATCCTCCTAACATCATATACTATGAGTTAGGAAAGAAATAAGCCAAGAAACAAGTTCATATGATCACATATAAGCAAGAAATTCAGCCACACCAACATATAGGTCACTAGAGCAAAAATCCCTAAAAGTTCATACTAAACTCATAATTCAAACCCTAATCAAATCTGACCCAAATCACGATTTAAGTAGATGAAATGAAGCATAATAGAGTAGAGAAGACATAAATATTCATACCTTGAAGATTTGGTGGAAGAAGATGGTGATTTGAGCTCAAAATCACAAAGGATGGCCTAGGGTTTCTTCCTTTCTTCTCTTCTCCCTTCTCTCGATCAGTTGCAGCTGAAAATGGAGGCTTATGGTTCGGTTTTCAGAGCTAAAGAGGAGAGAAAGGGCTTAACCCAAGGTAGGTAAGTCATGGTTAAGGTGTGGTTAAGTTAAGAGGGGTTATGGGGTCCCACCATGAAGACTAGTTAACATAAGGGCTCTTCTTGCACGAGTTGTCCGTTACGGTTGGATTTCGGAGGTCTTAACGATTTCAAAAAGGCATGAGGCTTGTTCCATTGTCTCCGGATCGTCGATACGAAGGCAACGGAGTTGACGGAATTCGAATCCGAATTCCCGAGCTCAAGATATCACGTACGGAACCAAGGGTGCGCTAATTGCTCGTTAGCCCCCCGACTTGGTTCCAAAAATCGAAATAAATTCGTAAACACGTCAAATAAATCCGAAAACATAAACCGAGCACGTAGGCATGTTCATAACACATATATTTACGACATACTGAATTTTCATACCAATCCGATATCATTACGTATAGGAACAAGGCCCAAACAGATCACTCATGCTCATGAACGAATTCATATATTATAAATAAATTACTAAACTTAAATTCCATATTAATTAAATTAAAACCAACTAATAACATGTTGAAATTAATTAACGAAATTACCGAAATATTTAAAGTAACATGAAACCCTAATTGAGAATTTAACACTAAATATCAAAGTAGAAATAAAATGAATTAAATTAAAGTAACAATAGTTTACGGTTTAAATCAAATAAAACAGTTATAAACAATTAGTCATATAATTAAATAATTAATTTGCGCAATTTATAAACAAATACGTCACATTATTTAAACTGAAAAACGGGGGCGTTACACCTTGCCATTCGATGAGGTAGGCGACCTAACAATCCGATAATTACTCTTCGATTGCAGCTGAATGTATCCCGGGCCAGACTTCGAGGTCTCGGTCGTTAAGCCGGCTTGGAAGATCTCGGAAATGCAATAGATGTTGACCTTCATTCCCAAGCATTTCAACAAGGCCCTCAATCCGTTCACCATGGCGTAGGAGTTGGGCATCAACTGCAATGGGCTAATCCTAAGGGTATTAAAGAAACCGACCATCTCCTCGGAAATGGGCACCCTAAACCCATTTTTAACCGCCAAATAGTTAACCGCAATACAGTTGGGCGGTGGGTCGGTCATGCGATCTCCTGATTGGGGCCTAATCACTCGATAACCCCCATACTCCGGGGCCCCCCCAAACAACCAATTCTGCACCTCTCCAAGCTTGTCCTCGGATATCGAGCAGGTAATGGCTCGAGGGTCGTTTTGTAGCCAACCTTCTGGCTCTAAATTCTCCATCTCCTCATCTTCCTCCTCCTCTAGTCGACCTGAAGTCGACGCCTCCTCCCCAGACTCCCGAGGTACTGACACCACTGTTGTCTCATCCTCGGACAGAGGCTCTGAGACCTCTACAACCTCGACGAACTCATCCCTCCCCTGAGGATTCGTCGACCTCGTTTCCATGGTCTCGCCGGAATCTGACGTCGAACTCGACCCTGATGTGTCCGAACTCGACCTATCACTCGCGGTCACCACTTCCTCCAATCCGGGGCCAGTCTCCACTCGATTTGTTGACATCCTACAGGGCAAAAACCTCATTTTCATGGTATGGCTCGGATACAAACAAATCGAGGGAGAGGAAGCCTTCGAAGAGGGAAGTGGTACACCTCTCCCTCGAGGCAAGCGAAAAGAAAAATAAAAGGCACAGAGAAAGAAAATCGAGCAAAAGATCGGAAATGTTACCTTTTGTTTTCTGAAGATCCGAACGGTCCTTTTGTAAAGCAAACGACCTCGAGATTCAGCACACAAGGAACTCTTTATCGATCGAAAATGGCTCGGAACTCTCTTCAATTCTCTGTCGCAAAAGTAACAAATGAATTTACAGAGGGAACTATTTATAAGGATAAAAATGAGCGGGAATCGAGAAGGTGAAACGGCGTAATAATTACAGCGGGTCCCACTCTTGGGATTTGAAACGCCTCTGCCACGTCAGCCCTAGCAGATGACGTTTCGGGGGGCTTATGACGTGGCACGTACCCGCTGTCGACCTAAGCCAATCACCTTACCCCACGTGGACGATCGGAGGTCAAGCCTCGCTCGAGGATCACACTTCGACCGTCCTACTCAAAGGCCCATTTACCCCGCGAGAATTACCTCACAAGATTATCGACCCAAATGCTCGGGCTAACCCCATATGTCGAGATCGATCGATCATCTCCGACTGAACAGCACGTCATTCCACTAGCGTAGTGGCCGACCGAGCATTTAATGCAAGGCCTTAGTGGGGCACCTGTCAGCTCCCCGCGCCGCCACGTCGATGCGGTAACTTCTCTGTCCTCTCCATATAAATACCCCCTCCTCATTTATTGCACGGGAAGTTTT
Organism: Lantana camara; assembly: GCA_037501455.1. Taxonomy (NCBI): domain Eukaryota; kingdom Viridiplantae; phylum Streptophyta; class Magnoliopsida; order Lamiales; family Verbenaceae; genus Lantana; species Lantana camara. Next base: position 93,175,324 of record CM074860.1, on the reverse strand, counting down.
TCTACCTAACTCTTTTCACCACTCAACCTCTCCGATCGTCTTCATCGATCCTGACTTGAGCATCGGAGTGCCAACCCGGGTCTCACACCCACTTTCCCCGAGTTGGCCCCGGAGCTCATGTTTGTCAACCTTTGCAGAATTCGAGCAGTCAGACGGCCGTTTCCCCACCAACAAATAGAGTGATCGCGTCGGATCTCTCGGTCAGTCTTCAGGCAGAGATTTTGGCTCGATCATCATCCATATAAATTATTTTTCACTTGTATCTTGACCATGTATTAAAAAAACAATTCGACAAATACAGTAAATCAGACAAGGTTTTCTTACTATATAATTTAAAAGTTGTTGATTAATTTAATTATTACTCGGTAATGTAATTTACATTATTGTTCCTAACATAACATTACTCAAACAAATTCAAAGAATATTAGTGATTTTTTTAGATAAAATGGATTTCAATCGGGCCACTAAAATAAACTAATCAATTGAGAGATAGTTAGAATATTTCAAATATATTAAAATATATAAACCTAAAATTAATTCTTAAACAATTACGTTACTCCGTATCAAAATAAATTATTCATTAAAGATTTAGTTTAACCGGTAAATCGACTCGATTCATATGCATCTATCGACTCGATACACATAAATCCTTGGTTAGGATAATCAAATAATCTGAATGAATTTTCAATTATGAAATGAATATATTAGACTAGTCCAACTTAAAAAAACATGCTTATCAATTATGATGCAATAAAATAATATTTATGGGGAAACATATATAAAATGATGGTGAAAGGCGACAGGCCCAGGTTAACGGGGGGTTGACGGCGTTAAAGAGAGAACGGGGGTGATGGCCCCCACCGCACGCGAGCCGGCAAGCAGTGTGGCAGGGGATGGGCGCACGTGACCTGTTGCCTCTCTCTCTTCTTTTCTTCCTCTCACCTCACGTGTCATGCATTGCAATATCACCCTACTCTACTCAAATTTCACTCAACCTTTCAAATTCTTATCGGGATCATTACAAACAACCCCCTGAAATTTTACGAAATTACAGATTATCCTCTAAGGTTTAAAAAATTATAAACTCCCCCTGGTCCATTTTTCCTTCCGTTAAATTTAACGGAATATACGAAATTTACTATTTTGTCCTTAGTATACTGAAACTCAGGGGGGTATATGTAATAAAGAGCCCAAAGGTAAGGGGGTTAATACAAGAATTAAAATTCTTAGGGGTTTTGATGTAAATACTTGAGTTTTGTGTCTAACTGTCTATCTAACTTTTTTTTTTCCCCCAATAAATACTGCTTAATGATATTTTAATATTTCTATGATAAACTAATTTCATACCTAGAGTTTATATGCCTAATATTTTACCGTAGATATTGATCATGTATGTTCAACGTTTGAAATAATTGTTTAAATGATTATGGCGGATATTTATGTGAATTTACTAATGCATTTATTGATATTGGAGTGTTCGTTATTATTTTCAATTTTGAGGTGGGAAATTTGGTAATGCACTAATTAATACTTTTTTTGTGGTTTTTTTTATGAATTTTTATTTTGGGAAAAATATTGTTATAATTGTAAATAAATTATTTTAAATTAACTTTAAATGAACATGTACAAAATATATTTAAAACCAAGATATAAATTTAAGAGGGAATATATAATTTTCTATCATACTTCATAAAAATAAATATATATGAAACATCTAATTTAATTTATATTTATAGATAAAATATTAAATTTAAATTAAATAACAACTTTTTAAATACAAAAAATCTAAAATTAACTAATATTACAATTATATCATTAAACTCTTAGTAAAATCACAATATACCCCCCAAGGGTATTTTTTGAAATATAAATATGAGCTTAAACAACATGATTAACAGTGATAAAATTTGTGAGAGAGTGTATAAATACTAGGGGAAGTTCATAATTTCTCAAATCTCAGGGAGTAATATATAATTTCGCTAAACATCAGGGGGTTGTTCGTAATTTTCCCTTTTTATTAATAAAAACATAACACAATCAGCAATTTAGTTTTTCCCAAAGAAGAATATATTTTAATTCATAATTCAATATGAATTATAAATTACAAATTTTGAGATAAATCAAGGAAAATTTTTAGGAACAGCACCGAACCGAAACTGTATATCTATACTATATTATTAAGCGCGAGAGGCAAAGGTGGTCTCTTGGTGTCCTCTTTTTCTTTTTTTCTATTTATTTATTTTTTATCCTGTCAGTTTTCTTCTCTTACGATTTTCTTCTCTTACATTTTTTTTTATCTCTCTTCTTTTCTATTTACTTATTTTTATGTGTTTTCTTCTCTTACATTTTTTTATCTTATCTTTTCTTTTCTCTCACCTTATTTCAATTTCTTTTTCTTTTGTATTTTTTTTTTAAAGATAGTGTTGTTTGATATTTTATGTTTTTATGTTATTTTTATATTAGTTCAATAATTATATTAAAAATACTGATAAAATATATATTAATATAAAAATTAATTTAAATATATTTTAAACAAAAGAATTTTATAATTTGCACACGCAACGAGTGTGCCAAAATTACTAATTTAAATGAAATATGAGTTATATAGCCCGAATCGCGATGATTAAAAGATTATGTGAATCTCGTAATTGCGAGATTAATTTTTCTTTTTTGGTCCGTCAAAAAAACTCTAAAACTTAGCTGCTGTTAGTTTCATCAATTTTCTTTGTCAGGCCCAACGGTTGCTAACCAATTACAAACTATTCTTCCTAAATATTGATTTATATTTTTATTCAAATTAAAACTTTGATGGAAAAAATGACGAACAAAGCTAGTATTTCGAGAAAAGAGAGTTTATTTACACAATTAGGTATTTATTAATTACAATTTAAGTCCATGCCCAAATATTATTAATTTCACCCTTCAATATTTTTTACTTCCTTAATGTCAATAGACAATAGTTTTAGCTTAATACTATTTAATTAAGTTAATACTAGCGTAAATCATGTGGCCTGTGCAAAAGTGCAAGAAAAAGAAATTATATCCTGGGTACCTATTCTTTCCAATGCCCATTTTGCTGATAATATTGATAAATGCTTACAATTTCTAGTGTTCCTTTAACAATAACATTATTTTTTTTGGTCAGATTTTAACAGTAACATTTATTTTCAAATTATTTGACAAATTGCTCTCATGCATATATATTGATTAATTAATATTTATGGTTGTAACTTCCAATAATATAAATCTCAACATCTTCGGAATAGAAATTCATTTAATTTTGTTAGAAGTCATGTCATGTCAATTTGAAAAAGAGGAGGGACGTGTGTTGATATTAAGCAAAAGGGCCAAACACTAATACTACTACTGCCCCACCACCTTCACGTGCCTTATTCGGTTTTTTTTTTTTTTTAATTAAACATATAGTATCTGATAACTTAGTATTGAATTCGTCAAAATGATGCAAAATGACATTTAACCTAATTAGCAATTCTAATTTGTCTCCGTAACTATATTATTTTTATGGTATGGTCTAGGGATGGCAACGAGCCCAGACTTGGCATTTTTTATAGGCTCGGACTCGGGTTCGGGCTCGACCAAGGCTCGAGGCTCGGCCATAAATATTATTTTTAATAAAAAAATTAGTTTTTTTAATAATTTAATATATTTTTATATATAATAATATATATTAAATGAATATATATAATAAATATATTATTTTTTTATTCATCTTGTATAAAATTTAATAAATATATATATAATATTATATATTTATATATATAAAAATTAAAATATTAATTTTTTAATTAAATATATGAGTTCGCGAGCCACGAGCCAAGACTCAAAGGGTTCGGGCTCGGCTCGGCTCGTTGTCATCCCTAGACTATGGTCTACCCTCACAATATGGCCTCAGATTTTTGGGTGCTTCCAAATTAGTGCCTAATATATAATATTTATTTAGGGGAATGGGAAATAACCCAAATAACAAGCTTTTACCTTTTTTGGGAAATTTATTTTATTAGGTACACCCGATTATCTAAAGCAATATTATAACTTCACAAACACTCAATTCATGGCTCAGTCTTATAAGGTGATTTTTTTAATGTATTTAAAAATATTAATTTCTTACTCTTTTATTTAGTTTCAACCTGCATATTAATAATATTAGGGTTGAGATAGTTCATTAAAATACTTTTACCTCTTTAATTTGTAGTTAAACTTTTTTTTTTAAATATAAAAATAACTACGATATATAATATCATAACATTCGAAAGGATTGACAAACTTTTGTTGAAATTTACAATTAAATAAATGCATTATCTTGATAGAGCATGAATAATTTATATTAGCTATTCGTATCCGGTTCAAGATTAATTATATTCTAATATTTTTCCCTCTTAAAACTTGTCATTTCTTAAGATGGGTCCAATCAAGTGATGGTCATGTTCAACGTTCACGACTTTTGTAACAGGTTTTGATTAACAATTTTTTATTTTAGAACTCCGTTGTTTCTAAAATTGATGAAAAATCAAAAAAAAATTAAAAGTTACCAATTTGCGGCAAAATCATTTGTCACCGACAACATAGGTTAAAACTTAAAAATTCCCAATAAAATTATGGAAATATTAAATTTTAAATAAATCGAAACTGCATTACCAACCAACGATAAAAAGAACAAAGTGTTGAAGAATCCGTCTATATTTGGGATATATCGTGATTGATTGTTTTCCTTGTATAGGGCACTAATCTAGCACTAATCGGATGTAATTAAGGCTGTGTTATTCTATTTAACTCTTGTACCGTGTACTCCTTGGATATACAGAATATCAATACAGAAGAATTCTTATGGCTTTCCTCAACCTATTATCCATCTTCTTGCTTTCTAACAATTGGTATCAGAGCCGGTGATCGATGGACGGAAAGGGCTACCTGTGGAGGGGCTGACCGTTGATCGAGTGAAGCGCCGTCGAGTAAAGCGCTGTAGAGTGAGAGCCGCCGGGACGTCGGCTTTCCGGGGAGGGTGCATTGTCATGACCCTGACCAATTGCAAGGTATGGGACTTGTCCCACATCGGTTGTATGGGCAATTGGTGTGGGGTTTATAGGCCAAATGGGCTCTCTCTCCCTTCAGACTAGTCTTTTAGGATGGACTCTCCTGTTTGGTCTACGAACCAACCGTTTGAATTGATTCACTCTGATGTTTGGGGACCCGTCCCAAATCATGTTAACTCCAAATTTCGCTGGTTTATACTGTTTATTGACGACTGCACCAGGTTCACTTGGATTTACTTTCTGAACCAAAAATCTGATGTCCCAAGCATAATCCGGAATTTTTTCCAAATGATCCAAACCCAGTTCTCCGCCTCGATCAAAGTTCTTCGTACCGACAATGGAGGAGAGTTTATCAATCACAACTTGCAAAACTTCTTCTCTCAAAATGGGGTTATTCACGAGACAACTTGTCCTCATACCCCACAGCAGAATGGGATAGCAGAACGGAAAAATCGGTACATACTAGAAAGTGCTTGGGCCTTCCTGTTCGAGGCCCACGTACCCAACTCCTATTGGGCCGAGGCTGTCTCGACAGCCGTGTATGTCATGAACCGACTCCCCACTCAAGCACTAAAATATGAGACTCCTTTGGACTCCCTCAGGAAGTTCCACTCCATCCCTTCGGTGCTCTTGCTCACTCCCCGGGTCTTTGGATGCGTTGCTTTTGTCCACACTCCACGGCACCTACGGACCAAACTTGATCCCTGCGCGGTCCGGTGTGTGTTTCTTGGGTTTTACCGTACTCAGAAGGGGTACCACTGCTATGATCCGATAGGAAAGCACCATTATATTACCATGGATGTTGACTTCCTGGAAACCGAGTACTACTTCAAAGCAAACCCCAATACATTCCCTCAGGGGGAGAGAACTAACGAGGGAATGAATTGGATGTGTGAATGGTTAGAACCGCTCCATGAGTACACTCCTCCGCCCCCTGGGTCGACAGATGATCCACTCCCATCTCTCTCACCCGTCGCGGAAGAGTCCCCGTCATCGAATATCCCTGAGGTAAACACTCTCGACCCTTCTGTTTCTATTCCAGATACATATGTTTTACCTCCTCGACAGAACAGGGGCATTCCGCCAAACAGGTACAGCCCAGAAAGGGTAAGCAGATCCAAATATCCGGTAGCACATCACGTTGCTTCCAATTGCGCACCTCAACTCCAGGGCTTTATCCATGCGATTTACACTCAGGAAATCCCTAGAACCACCAAGGAAGCACAGGAGAATCCCTTATGGAGACAGGTAATGGAAGAAGAAATCAATTCCCTGGCAAAAAACCAAACATGGGAGGTATGTCCACTCCCAGCCGGGAAACGCTCTGTTGGGTGCAAATGGGTTTACAGTATCAAGTACAAGATGGATGGTACGATCGAGAGATACAAGGCCAGACTGGTGGCCAAGGGATACTCCCAGACCAATGGAATTGACTACACAGAAACGTTTTCTCCAGTGGCGAAATTAGACACTATCCGCATCCTGTTATCCATAGCCGCCAACCATAAATGGCCCCTACACCAGTTTGACGTGAAAAATGCATTTTTGCACGGGGACCTCCAGAAGGAGGTGTATATGGACCTCCCGCCCGGGTTTGGAGACCACCAGGTCAAACCCATGGTATGCAGATTGAAACGATCACTCTATGGGCTCAAACAGTCGCCAAGAGCTTGGTTTGGAAAGTTCACACTTGCCATGAAGAAATACGGGTACAACCAGAGCAACTCAGATCACTCCCTATTTATCAAAAGAAAGGACAATCTCATCACCCTATTGGTTATTTATGTAGACGATATGGTGATAACTGGGAATGATACAGAGGAGATAACCAGTCTACAAAGGAACTTATCACGAGAGTTTGAAATGAAAGACTTGGGGGGGCTGAGATACTTCTTGGGCATTGAAGTAATGAGGTCAGACAGTGGCATCTTTATCTCACAGAGGAAGTATATACTTGATCTTCTGACTGAAGTCGGATTGTTGGATTGTAAACCAGCTGAGACTCCGATGGTTCAAAATCACCAGCTGGGGATCTTCCCAAATCAAACACCAACTGACAGGGAGAGGTACCAAAGATTGGTAGGCAAACTGATCTACTTGGCCCACACTAGGCCAGATATTGCCTACGCCGTTGGAATTGTGAGCCAATTTATGCACAACCCGAGTAGAGAACACATGGAGGCAGTGATAAGGATTCTGAGATATCTCAAATCCTCACCAGGAAAGGGACTCATGTTCACCAGAAACGGGCACATTCGGATCGAAGCCTACACTGATGCTGACTGGGCTGGGAGCATCACAGATAGAAGATCCACTTCTGGATACTTTACCTTTGTCGGAGGGAACTTGATCACTTGGCGAAGCAAGAAACAGAGAGTTGTGGCACTCTCCAGTGCCGAGGCAGAATTTCGAGGAATAGCTCGAGGAGTCATGGAAGTTCTATGGGTCCAAAAACTACTGACCGAGATTGGCTTTCCCCCTGAGGAAGGCGTTGACTTGTATTGTGATAACAAGACAGCCATAAGCATTTCCCATAACCCGGTACAACACGATCGAACTAAACACGTAGAGATCGATCGACATTTCATCAAAGAAAATATCGAATCAGGGTTAGTTAAGCTCCCGTTTGTGAAATCAGAGGACCAGCTTGCAGATATCCTAACTAAGGCAATAAGCAGCCAGAACTTCCACATGATACTGTCCAAGTTGAACATGTTCGATCCCCATGATCCAACTTGAGGGGGAGTGTTGAAGAATTCGTCTATATTTGGGATATATCGTGATTGATTGTTTTCCTTGTATAGGGCACTAATCTAGCACTAATCGGATGTAATTAAGGCTGTGTTATTCTATTTAACTCTTGTACCGTGTACTCCTTGGATATACAGAATATCAATACAGAAGAATTCTTATGGCTTTCCTCAACCTATTATCCATCTTCTTGCTTTCTAACACAAAGAGATTTAAACTACGAAGCAAAAAATTAGAAGGTTGTAATAACCACGATAACAATAAACAAAAGAGTTATGTTTATCGATAACGAATCCATAAATTTATGTGAATTTGGATTTGATATTTAACACGGTCATTTATAGAGTTAACCGGGTATGATCCTCCAATCTCATACAATTTTAAGATAAAGAATATTTGCATGCTCAACAAGAAATTACAAAAACTTTAGTTCTGACATATTTTATGGCCTAGTAATTCATGCACACTCTTTGCGTATGCAAATAATAAAATTATCATCATTCAAATATGTATTAAATTAATATTAATATTCATTTTTTAATTATTTTTAATATAATTAAAAATATAAAATATAATACAAAATAAAAATCTGAAAAGCATGGAAAAAGAATAAAGATATGTAATAAGAAAAAGAAATAAGGTGTGAGAAAAAAAAATAAAAAATTAAGAGATAAATAAACAATAATACGTTGAGAAAGTGATTAAAAAAATAATAAAAAAAAATTTAAAATCCAAAAAATAAAAATTTTAAGTCTCTCATTTAATATTATAGTATAGATAAGGAGAGTTAGAATTTATAATCTTTTTACTCAGATTATTATTTTGAAAAGAAAATTTTTAACCCCGTAAAATTCTAATTATATTTTCTCGCAGTTGAAAATTCAACAATTCCGGTTATTTTCTTTTCGAATGACAGTATTACCCCTGTAGCCCCCTCTAGAGGACAGTAGGGGGGGGAAAATAAAAAAACTTGGAGATAAAAATAGTGGATCCGTCCGGCATCTAATGGGTGGGGCCCACCACATCACAGCATTAGTTGGCCACGTGATTCCGGGGGCGGGACGTGGTAGGCAGACATTTTTTAATCACGTGACTTTCCCCGCCTTCCACGGCCTATCCGCCACGTGTCCCTCTCTTTTTCCATAAAAATTAAAGTGGGACGAAAATGTAAGTAGTAAAATGTTTAATGTTAATGTTATTATCTAATCCTAAGAACATGGCAAACCAAATAATCATTGTTAACTGATCCCTAAGTTGATACCTTCGCAAGAGAATGTCTATCCCACAGGGGAAGTAACTCTATTTTTTTATAATTAATCTCCGCATTTTTTTTTAAATTAATCGCGACTATAGTTTATAGTTTAATTTAATTAAAGGAGGTGGTGTGACAAATTATTGAAGCTACCTTGGGTTGTTTTACTTCCTTTTTTTAATGAGATGGTTGCTTCTTTGGTGAGAGGGGAGATTGGAGATTTGCGGTCCTTTCTTTTGTATATAAGGGTAATTTAGTCCGTTACTCTCGTAACTCTTGATTTATCAGTGAAGTATTCCAACAACAAAAATAATTTAGTTAATTTTCAATTGTGATCGACCATCTTCCATGTCCTCGTTTGTCTTGTGTTACTTGATATTAATATGAATAGGAACGCACTTATCATTGATAGGGAGAGTTTTGCACCCTAAGTTGTTTCTCACGACTCAATTCATGAAAATGAGCTATAGAAAAAAGAAAAAAGAAGACGCACATGTTCGTTTTCTGCTACAAGTTCACAAGTACCTAATCATAGGGTTTAGTAACCGGTTCGATGTATGTACTGATTGCCAATATTATATTTCAAACAAAGAGTATTTTTACATTTATATTCCGTGTGAGATTGAGTAATTACAACTTGTACCCCACTAGATGTCAATTGGGGTTGATCCAAGTGGTTAATGGGTTCATTCTTCAGGGCAAGGTCCCGGGTTCGAATCTCATTTGGGTGTGTGTGAGGGGGGGGAAAAAAAAACTTGTATCCCATTAGATGAAAATATTATACAACCTTAACCTTTTAATTTTAAAAAATTACAAATAAACTTATTCGGATAAAATTTTTCTTGAATCCACTATATAATTAAAACCTCCTAAACCTCACAATACAAACAAGACTTAGTTATGGAAATATAGTCCATGTACGAAGAGGATGGCTTATATAAATAATTATATATATATTTACACCCACACATACGGTGTGTGTGTGTAGAGTGGCATGCATCAGCCATGTTCTAGCAAGCTTGGATTATAAGAGAGTGATTCGTATTGCCAGCCTGTTTAGAGGCTAACCTTAAGACTTATTAATTAATTTCAAAGCTTAGCTTGATTGTCGGAGACAAACAACCCATTTCTCAACCATGCTTTCTTTTTTTTTTTTTTTCCTTTCTTTCTTTCTTAATTATTTGATTAAAAACAAATTAAAATACTTAAAAGGTAGAACTTTTGTTACGATTCGTTTATTGGCTAACCAAAAGATTCGACAGCCATAAAACGCTGCTTATGTTAAACTATTTATATCCAAAAGTTCACAAGAAAGACACTTCTTTGTTCTTAATGCCTTCCTAGTTCTTTCCTCCTTTAACCTGTTATTCAATATATAATGTCTTATTGTTATGTGTTGTGTCCTGTTATTATTCGTTTATCATAGGTATACTTCTATGATTTTTTACTATAGAATTAACTACTAATAAGTCAAGACAAAATGCTAAAATTGTCATAATATCAGATTTAAGATAAAGAAAGGCAAAAATTAAAATAGCCAAAAATATAAATACTATTTTTAAAAGTAGTAAAACTGTAATTTTCTTTAAATTGCAGGGGCAAAATCCCTAACTATAATTATTGAAGTAAAAAATATCAAAATTTAGGGAGGGCGGCTCCCCTTTGGCTCGGTCTTTGCATAATACGAGCATCGTTAGTTATTTGTGACTAAGGGCTACTTTACAACTGTTAACTTGAATATAATTAGTGTAGGTCTGTAGGATAATTCTAATTCAAATCTAACTCGGTTAAACTAGTGTAATTAGTGGGCGAATGTTTTACACTTATAATATAATTTGTAAAAAATTTAGAAAAAACAACAATGCAATAATTATTACATTTGGTTGAATTCAGTGAAATCAGATACCAAATAGAAGTTTTTTGACTACAGCCATTGTTTAGTTTATAATGAAAATCATAGTTGGGCTAAATCAAAATTTTTGTCAACAATTAATATGATAACTAATAATTTTTTAGTTGTGCTAAGTATGACATGTTTTTACATCAAAGTTATATTATTTTGTACATTTTTCCATATTTATTTAAAACAAAAATAATATATATAGTTTCCATATATCCCACACGGATCATGTCTCCGATGTTACCATCTCTACATGAAAATGTATGTATAGATAGAGAGAGAGAGAGAGAGTTGGCACGTGGGTGAGGGAGGCCCCGCGTTTCCCGGTGAGCGGTGAGGCAGAAAAGTTACAGAGAAAGGGCTGCAGCACGTGACCTTTCTTCCTTCACTGCCAACATACCTAAATACTCTGCTGCATCTGCAACTAAATAACTACTTATAACCATCGATACTTTTAAAAATATTATTTTATCTTATTATATTATGTCAGATACACGTATTCGATATTTATCTCGTGGAAAATTCATAAAAAAATCTATATCGTCATATTCGTGTCGTGTCGTATCCGTATTGCCGTGTCCGTATCCGTGCAACATAGTTCCTAATTCATCATCTTTTTTTTTTTTTTTTTTTTTTCGATCATAACATGTCATTTAATTTCTCAATTATATTTTTCACACTTTTTTTTTTTTTAACGCACACACACGAGACTTGGATCCAAAACTTTGTTCTACAGAATGAATCCATTAATCACTTGAACCAACTACATATTTTTCACACTTATATACCCAAATAACTATTTAAAAACCCTTATCGTGTTCAATAATTTAAAAATTAACATAACATCACTATATTCACACTGTATCATTTCATGTTTATGTTTAAAGTTTTTATTTGAACTAACACATGTTCGATTCCTACTAAGTGGTACTATTTTAACAATAAATTTAAAATTATATTTGTCTTTATTTTTTAGTTAGAATTAAGTGAAAAAATACTCCTAAACCTGCAATAAATAGAATTTTAAGAGGGAGATTGTAAATTCTTAAAACTTTTTGAGAATCAAGTAAAATTTATATCAATCTCTAGCGGATTAAATTGGTTGTTATTGTCAAGTTGTTTATTTGAAATGTACGTATAAAATTTCAAAATTTGGTTAAGGGGACGTTTCCCTAAAAAATATCCCGACAAAAAGAGGGAAATAAAAGGAGAGAGAGGGAGAGGATAATTTATGGGGATGTGTGCACTAATGATGGTTATTGGGGATAATTAATTAAGTTGTACAAAATAATTAAGGTCAACGATTAAACTGTTGTTAAGTCAGCCTAGTGAGTACAAATACAACACAAGGGAGTCACGTGAGGTGGCCCATGAAAACCATACATTTACAGTGGGGCAGTTTTTAGCCTCGTCTTCATAGGTGACTCTCATCTTGTCCCACTTGCACGTGCACACAACTTTTGTGCTTCACTCTACCCCTAAATAACTCTTCTTTTTTGGCCATTTCCCAAAGTTTACTCGAATTTTATTTTTTTACATGAATTAATATTATAATTCAAGATAAGTTCAAAATTCTATAAAAGACAAACAAATGTGAAATTTTGAAGAACGTTAAAAATACTTTAAAAATATTATTTATTAATGTTTTATATGATGATGATACACATATTATTAGAAATTGTCTTGTCTTGAATACCTATCTAATAAGAAATTTTAAAAAAATAATATTGTATTCGTATCATATCATATCATATAAATATGAGTTCGGTTGTAGTTTTTTAATGTATTTTACATTTTTAGCGTAGAAGATTATAATTATGTGAATCTATTATAGATAATAGAATCTTTGGAAAAGAATATGAAGAAAAGATAGGAAAAGGAAATAAATTAGCTAAATTAAAGAATTAACCAAAAAAAAAAAAAAATCTTACCAGAGAGAAGAGGTGCATGACAGAAAATAATTTTTTGGTACAAAATTAGGAGATCTAATTTACAATAATCAATAAATTTTTCATGTTGTACTATTAATATCTTGTTATATAATTCAAAATTTCTCTATATTTTGCAAAGATTACAAGCCAAAACATTAATATTTTTGGAACAAATTATTAATAAATATTAGTGATATTTTTACCTCATTAAGACCCACATATGCTTCAAATATGAACATAAAACATCTCATAATCAAATTGATCTAGTACATATATATATATATATATATTAATTTAATTTGAAATATTTGTTTAAAATATAAACATATACTATAATTTAAAATTAGTACAGCATTAATTGGCTCGGATTCCCACAGGATTTGGATGTATAAATAATGATATTAATCGGGATCGCCAAAAATCCAATAAATAATTTCCCAATTAATTTAATAATCATTTTCCATCAGGTGCGTACATGACAGTGAGCGGCCAAACGCCGTTTACACCGCCGCAACGCCGTTAACAAACGCCGTTTCCCCCTAACGGAAACAAAAAGAGTTTAGAGTCACGATATGAAGAAGCAACAATGGTTATTCGGAGAAACGAAAGCGAAGAACAAAGCACTCTCTCACACCACCCTAACCACCCCACCTCCCATTGTATGTATATATCTGTTATCTCTATATAATATAGAAGAAGAAGAATTCTCCATTTTCGAAAGGAAGGAGTTCTAGAGAGAGAATTTAGTGAGAGGAAACGGAAGACTGCATCATCTGTCTTCATCCTTCACAATTCTGTATTTTTATTCTTTGTTTTGATTTTTTTTTTTGGTTTGGGAAATTTTCTCGGTGGCCCTCGTGTTTGGAAATTGTGTTGATTCGAGCTGGGCCTACCATCAATCCTGAGAAATTCACTGTTTGGATCACTTCAATCTCACGCTTTGTGTGTGTTTTCTGGAGAATCTGAAGCTGAATTATGCATTATTCGCCTTAAATTCAGATTCAGTGTATGCGTGCATATATATATATATATATATAGCTCCGCAATTTTCATATCTGGATCTTCCTTTGCTGTTCTTAATTTCCTTCGTGAATTCGGGAATTGTATTGATTTCTCGATTTGTGTCGTTTCTTCTACTGCTCGGAGTTGAATTATGCATAATTCAGTTGAATTTCAACATTGAACTGAATTCTGTGTGGAAGTATTCACAGCAAATCTTCGCCGGGAAGAGGAAGAAATCGACGGCAGTGCGCCTCCGATCTTACGGTTGGAGGCGGATCTGAATCGGAATAGAAAGTTAATTATCATTTTCAGCAAAGAATCATCTCAAGTTTGAGGAGGAGATAAATCTGAATTGAACACATGGAATTGCCTCAACCAAGGCCGCTCGGAACAGAAGGTAAATCTTGTAAACTACAACCCATACTCTTCTCTTTCCAAGTAAATTCGTATTATGAATTTATTATTTGATTCTCCATAATTGTTACACAGGTAGAAAAGCAACCCATGATTTTCTCTCACTGTACTCATCATCAACTCCCCATGCCCAGCAGGATCCAACGCCTCCGCAGGGTAAATATTTCCTCGATTTCCATTCATGCACTAAATTAAGCTCCCTTTCATGGATTTTACTTTTTTTACTCAATTCTGCATGTTTTTTCTGTCCTTTTTTTCCCAATTATTGATGTGAAGCTGCAAAATAATTCTTCGATTTGAATTTTTCATCCTTCTCAAATTATTCAAGATTCCGATGGAATATCCTTCCCAGATCAACTAAAATTTTTTCTGGGGATTATGAGTTTCACTCCATATTATTCAAACTTTTCTTCTCAAAATTGTCCCTATTTAGTCTAATTTAAATAATTAAAAATTCTCATTATGCCTTATTATATACGCATTCGATTGAATTAAGCGAATTAATAACTATATAATATTGCTAGAACCAAAATAATGAATAAAGAAAAGTTTTTTTCTTATTCGAAAACATTTTGCGGGATTTGGGAAGTTGTGGGGTTTGGTAATTTTTGCATGATTGTTGGGTGGGGAAGAGGAAATATCCGAGGGCAACCCACGAGTGGCGCAGTTAATGTGCCCGTGACCCCATCGGCGTATGTTAGATCTGGGCTTTGTCTTTCAGAGTGGGCCATCGCTGCTATACACTGACATTGCCAAATCCAAAAAGGCCGAGATTAGAACTTAGCACCCGGGTCAGCTCATGGGCATTTTCGTCATTTTGATGCTGAAAAGATTACATTTTTTCTGCTAATCTTCTGTAAAACTAATAGAAGAGTTGGCCGTATTAGAAGGGCTTAAAGTCAATAATATTAGTTATATTTCACGTGAAATTTTTTAGAAAGATTAGAAATTTATTAAAGGGGTACTGACAACTGAGAATAACTTTGAACGATCTTTAGAATACCAAGCGTTTGTCAACCATTTGTACTCTTTTTGTCATTATTTGTTATGTAATTTTCATGTATGATGTTTTGAGATTATGTATAAGCTTCCAAAAATGGCAGCAAACCGCCTTTTCTGGTTGATTTCTTGATTTCTTTCATTTAAACTTCAGGTGGGTACCTCAAAACTCATGACTTCTTACAACCATTGGAACGAGTTGGTAAGAATGCAACGACGACGAAAGAAGAAAACAAAGTTGGAATGAGTGGTGTGGAAAGGCCTCCTCCAGTGACGATGGCAGCTGCTCCTACCTCAGTGGAGCATATACTCCCTGGTGGAATTGGGACATACAGCATTTCTTATTTCAATCAAAGGGTTAATTCGAAGCCAGATCAGGGGAGCTCATTTGCCGCACAGGGTAGTAGTACAAGCAGAAATGATGAAAACTCGAACTGCAGTTCTTATGCGGGGAGTGGTTTCACATTGTGGGAAGAATCTTCTGTTAAAAAGGGAAAGACAGGGAAGGAGAATATTAATGCTGCAGAAAGACATATTCTGCGAGGTAATATAGTTCTGGGATACTCACATACACCCTGAGGTTTGATCTAGTTACACAAACTGTTCTTGGGGTTTAAAAATATTCAAAAGCTTTCCCTGGACATGCAGTGAGATTTGGCCAAATGCATGCTATTATAGTCGTAAACTCAATGTTAAATAGTGCGCAAAAAGTGTTGAGACCGCATTAGTGTATTTATAAAAATTAGAGATGATATCATCAAAGTTCATCTATCCAAATGTAATGTAAATTGTTTGGTAGGGGAATCTTTTGTAATTATTCAAGCCTCAGGGTATATTGGTGAAATTAATCCGTGATTTCTTTCATCGGAAAGTTTGAACTGTTCATCAATGTCAGAATGTTTGATTTTTTGCAGAGGCTGGTGTGAATGTGGTGGGAGGCCAATGGACTCCAATGTTGGAAAGGCCGTCACAATCGTCTTCCAACCATAAGCATAACACGGCCAGCTTCAGCTCTTTCTCATCTTCTCAGTCAGTGACTTTTTCACTCCAATTTACTTGTTCTCAGTATTTTTAGTTCACTTCTGCTGATCGTACGTATAAGTTGTCAATATCCTAACATTTATTGTACTTTGAACCCTTCTCGTTTGACAGGCCATCTTCATCTCAGAAGAACCAAAGTTTTTTGGATATGATGAAATCTGCTAAGAATGACCAAGAGGAGGATGATGATGAAGACGAAGATGAGTTTACCATTAAGAAAGAGCCTTCATCTCACTCAAAAGGTTTCTATTGGTTTTTGCTATGTAAATATAGTTTTGCTTCCAGCATTTCCTGAACTTTGGGTTTTCATAAGATCAAATTAATATCTGACAGGAAATTTGTCAGTAAAAGTTGAAGCAAAGACCGTGGATCAGAAGCCTAACACACCACGGTCAAAACACTCAGCTACAGAACAACGTAGGAGAAGCAAGATTAATGACAGGCATGTTTACCCAACCCTCACAATTTATAGGTTCAGGAGCATTTCTATGTATCCAAACTGAAACTATGTCAAAACACGCACACATGCACATAGGGGAAAAACCAATCAGACAAGTTTGTCTGGTGAAGGCACAAGTGTTTACTTTCTAAACTATTTTCTGAGTTGGTACCCCCTTATTATGCAGATTTCAGAAGCTGAGAGAGATTATTCCAAACAGTGACCAAAAGAGAGACAAGGCATCATTCTTGCTGGAGGTAAATCGACAACAAAAAATATAAATCCCAATCTAAGCTCAAACTTATATAGTTCCAGAACTTGAAAACTGAAGTAGTACACATTTTTACAGGTTATTGACTACATTCAGTTTTTACAAGATAAAGTAAACAAGTTTGAAAGTTCGTACAATGTCTGGAATCACGAACCATCAAAGATGATGCAATGGGTAACTTCACATTCTCCTACACTCCCCCCCTCTCCCAACAACCACATATCGTTTAATTGGCTGAATGATGAATATGATTCCAAATATGTAACGACTTCACTATATTTGTTGTCACCAGAGGAACAGTCACATGGCTGAAGCTTTCATAGATCACCCACATGTAGCAAACGCTGGTTCAGGTCCAGCATCAGTATTTCCTACAAAGTTTGAAGAAAACAATGTGGTGGTCTCCCCACTCAACAGACAGAAAGTAGTAGACTCTGATATAAGCTCTGCTACAACTAAGTCGGCCTCAGTTCATCCTCCAATACATCCAAACATTTTCAATTTTGCTAGAACGTGCATGGCAGCTTCTCCAGCTTCACCTAAGCAAGCATCTGATAATGATAAAACCATGACATGGCCTCCTTCTCAGTTTCAACTCAACAGATCATGTACACCTGACTGCAGTGAGGCTGCTAACAAACCGAAAGACCAAGAACCCACAATTGAAAGTGGTACTATTAACATCTCGACCGTATATTCCCAAGGGTGAGTGATTTACCTTTTAAACAATCTTCAATTTCACTGTTTAAAGAAAGTAAATCCATATATTTGCACATTTCATTGAATAATAGCTGTTTTCAATGCTACAGATTGTTGAATACCCTCACACAAGCACTGCGCAGTTCTGGAGTGGATCTATCACATGCCTGCATCTCAGTGCAAATTGATCTGGGGAAGAGAGCAAATGCTGTCTCACATTCTTCAGCATCCGCTGCCAAGGTGCTCGCCGAACTTATTTCTTTCACCATTTTTATAATTATATTGCGTTCTCCTTAACTATGTGTGTTAAAAAAATGTCTCCTCTTAATCTGAATACTACTCGTGTATGTCGATTGTTACATGGAACTAAGTAAAGTCATCACTCAAATTTCAAAGAACTTTCCAAATCCTGTTAGTTCTTCTTCAATTTCAACATTCAGAAGAGATGCTTATAATTTTAATTAGGTACAATTAACTGTCATACTCTAAAGTTTGGCCTAATTACAAAAACTTCTCCTGAAATTAAAGAAATTACGAAAAACTTACCCTCCCATATTCGAAGCTTTGGCCAAACACATGCTATAGTAGTCATGAACTTAGAGTCAATACTTATCAGTAAGTGCTGAGGGTAAAATAGGTTATTCGTAAAAGAAATAAAGATGAAATAATCTAATGTATGAATCCAGATGTGACGTAGATTCTTCGACAGAGGAAGTTTTTGTTCTCTCAAACCTAAGGGGAAGTATGTGTAATTATGTCAAACCTCAGGGTATGTCAGTGTAGTTATTCGTTTTAAAATATACATAGTTAGAGGAAAGCTAACAGTCCACTGAACTCAATAATCCTACTTCAGAATTTGTGCTTTCACAACGCTGTATAACATGAATAAAAACCATAATGTTTTCAGGAAGACGATTCTACCACTGGATTACCACGTTCGAGAGCTGCTGCAAGTACAGGGGATGAATTTGGCCACTCTTTAAAGAGACTGCGAACAAGCTGATGCCGAAGAATGCTCGTGTAACAGTATAGTTGTATTCTTTTGTAGTTTTATTTGTTCATTTTTTGGGTTCCCTTTTCCTTCTAAAAAGGTTGATCAATGTCCTCGCCGACGAAGTGACCTTTGCCTAACTGAAATCAGGAACCACTGTACATGTATATCTGTTTCTTATATATGTCTTCCCCCTGGTTCTCAAGCTGGATATATACATATATCCTCATTATAATACTATTTGTATTTTTGTTTCTACTTTTTTTGCAATATTGAGCTTCCATTGATATGACATTGAGAAGGCCTTTGTTTTGATTTCAAGGCCTCAGAAATTAAGTTTCCCAATCTTTTATTGCCGTTAACGTATTTCTTCATGGGATGGTGGTGATTCTGTACTCAACAGTGATGTAGTTTATATCATTTCTGAATGTTTAGTATGTTGTATTTGCTTATTAAATGAATTCACATATGATGATCTAAGTATATTAGGTACAAGTTTCACTACTATTTTTAACATATGGGTTGAACTTATTAAGTAGATATAGATTGGTGGAGATTAATCTAATCAAGGAGTTGGGCACAAAATATTTTAAATGAATTCCTACTTTTCCGTCTATGATGCAAAAATACAAACACAATGAAATCCCTTTTTTTTTTTGTCCAATTTATAACATGACAACATATGACGATATGATATATTTATAAGCATGTGTGCATGATGGTTTCATATCTATAATCTATTGCATTTAAGCATCTTGTAGGGATAAAATGATTGTTTCAATGAATAAAAGTCCAAAATATTCCTATTTGGGTAAAAGTTGAAAATTACTAACCTTTTTTTTTTTTTTTTTTAATTTGTTGATTAATTTTCCTAAGTGAACATTGCCATCATAATATGGATTCCTTATAGGGTGAGACGTGATGTACTAATTCTACCTTGCTAGTTGTCAAAAAAAAAAATTCTACCTTGCTCAGAGTCTAATTGTTTTGAGTTTGAGCTCATACTCAAGCTCACCACATGAAACCTCAAGTTTGAAATTTGAAATTAATATCAATAATATAGTAAAGTTTTCAATTATAACAGCTACGATATAATATAAAATAAATATTAAATATAATCAAGAAGTTCACGACTCATGAAGGCATGCATTTTTTCCTTCATCCAAGAAAATTACTTATTTATTTTTTCACTATATAAAAGTGGACTTTATTATTGTAACAAGAAAGTCAAAATTCAAACTTAAGCAGTGACTTTGAACTAAAAAGAAGTAAAAAATAAAAGTGCAGTATAGCTTCTGGAGAATATTTTACAAACTTAGGTATCGCTATCATTGAAAAATGGAGCATATATTACTTAGAAGTGAAGAACAACCACCCTATAATTAATGTTTAGTGTCCCCTAAACTCTTTTTTAAATGGATTCACCAATATCTTGCGGCTAATTTGGAGTAATTGTAAAGCAACCCTTCATTTTCAAATATTATTTTTCCTCAAATAACATACTTTTTACACAAATATAAATGTATATAGACCCAAGAAAGGCTGAAGAATAGCCATGATTTTGTAAACTGCGAGGCTAAGTTTCTTGGATCATACAAATTACTCTGAAATTCATGCAATAAAACAGTTATTTTCTTGGGATCTCCTTTTTGTTGATTTCTTCATCGCTCATTAATCCCAAAGCTTATCTATTATTCTACTATTTACAATTATTATATTCATAATCTGAGTTTAAACTTCCATTGTTTTCGGCCTTTAAGTTGACATTTTATTTTCAAATTATATGTAATAGTACTTTTGACATAAATATGAAATGAAGTGAAATTTCACATGTTTAAAAGGGTGGATCCATTAACAAGAGCGACTTCGGGATTATTAAATCAAAAAATTTCGAGGGTCAATTGTATAAATATTTAAAATTAAAATTAAAGATAAAAAACCACATTAAATAATAATAAGGAACACAATTTTAGTGGGGTCATTTTACCCCACACTTCACCACTTGGAGTCGATCTATCAAGAATGAATATCTCGAATATATAGGTTGATCCTTAAATATCAACGGAATCGATCAAGTATGAATCTGTCAAATAGGCTGATCCTCAAATATCTACGAGATCCATCAAGTATGGATCCCATTAATAAGCTGGTTTTTGGATATCCATAAATTTGTTTTAGTGATCTAGTTAAATTCAACAAATAAATTACCTGTAATTTCCATAGACTTTGTAGGGTTGTCTATGTCTAGAAAGTGGGGGATTATTCCTTACAAAGATGTAGCATCCACTCTGTGATTAGGGTTTATTATTAATGGGATAATAGAGCTCAATTATATTAGAAGCTATCAATAATTGGACAACTTAAACAGTGTTTCTTTATTCTCAATAAAGATCTTAGCATTATGAATCTCTATTATTAGTATTAACAAAATACTTTATGTTTTATCTTAATGAAAAACCCATCAGTTATTGGCCAACCCCCCCACTTACAATTAATTGTCTATATTTATTTTGTTAAGTGTCTAAATCATGCATTAGTTTATTAACTACAAGATAATTATATTCAATTACAACTTTAGTCTTTGTAATATGGTAAATTATAGGCAGCATGGAAAATCTCATATATACCAAAACTTTGACCATTGACATTCTTCATTCCTTCTGATGACATTTCAAATGCACGAGTTGGCAGATAATGCAAGTTTATTTAGTAAACTATTAACATACAATGGTATTAAATAAAAGATTGTTTGTCAATAATTAGTTAGAATTTGCTCTAATAATTATAAATTAAAAATTTTAAACAAATAATTGACCAGAATGACTTCATCATCACCATGATCTGATATGTTCATTAGACATTCTAACCACCACCAGTAACATGTTTCAAGGAATATCTGACGATACATTGCAAGAATCAAATAATACAGAAAACATCCTTTTCACACTCAAATTTAGCTGGAAAATTCCAGATCAAGAATATATAAAAATTCTCAGTCAACTTGATTATTCCCTGGAGAAGATAAACAGACAAGCCACTAGGCAAGCACGCACGGTGAACAAACACTTCGATATATTCATTCGTCGAAAGACTGGAACAAAATCCTGGAAGAAAACAGAGAAAAAATTGCAGGAGTGATTAAGGCTTAAGCTAAAAAGACTCGGAAATAACTGCGGTAAACGTAATGATCGTAATCTATATTTGCATCTCTTTGTGTACAGCGAAGGCGAGTTAATATAAACCCCCCTTAAAAGGCGGGGTGAATATTCTATACATGAATAGTAAGTATTATTAACTTGAATAAAAAGAACAAAGTAATCCAACCAATCCAGCTGCTGCTTCCAAACCTTTTTTCGTCGCATTGCACGCCTCAGCAAGCTTCAGGAAGCCTTTTTCGAAACAAATTAAACTCTTTTCTCTTCGATTATCGAGGTCACTGACCCTAAATCCATCAAAAACACAAGCATGCATGGATTTCTAGCCCCACACTACCAACAAGAAGAACCAACGCTTCAAATGCTACTTAGGGGTAAATTCTCATCTTCATTTAATGGTTGCAAACACTCCCAAGGGTTGGCATAAAAATAATCCTCTTCTTTAGGTCTATCTGGAATGACCGACCTTCTGGTAGGATTCCCCATGCGTTCTGCATGGACATCTTTAACAGCGGCAGAGAATTCATCCCAAGTAAACGAACCTGAATTATACTTGTCTATTAAATCAACTAATAGCCTTCGATCCAGCAAAATTGTTTTCTTGTATCCAAGATATCTGAAAATCAAGAAAAAGGAAAAAGATTAAGAAAAAAGGGTGTAGGAGAAATGTGAACTTGATGGGGCTCACTTATTTACGAGTCAGTTACCTTCGATGCCCTTCAACAACTTTAGCCATGTTACCATCGTATGTTGGAACAAATATATCACTCTCAAGTGAAACAAGATAATCAAGAGCTGCCATTTGAGATGAATGATTCTGGAAAAACCTAAGGTCCGAAGGCTCCAGTAACGTCTCCTTTCTAACCTGTTAATTACATAACCAGAATAATTAATTCAATATAAAACGAAGATCCTTTTCCAAGAAACCTGAAGCTATTGCTCTGCTGGTTTATCAACTCACCAGATTAGGATAAGATGATATAAGACTAGATAATCTTCTCTGTCCTCCATATATTTCTCCAGCAGCTATGTAAATCTGGATATTGTGGTCTATATCTAGTGCCCGTAATGTGAGTGCAGTTTCCTCAGGCGTCAAAGGGCACAGACCTTCTTTCCTTTTCATGTCAGAGTCTATGACCTTCTCTTTCCACCATGGGTAGGCATACCTTGAAATGGAGGTATAAGTTAGCAGAGTAATAAATAATAGTTCCAATACCAATATTCACACAACTAAAATAAAGAGATAAAAAAATACCTCATCCTTGTTAACTCGTCAACCTCGTCTGAATTGCAGCCCTGAGTACAGCCGGAAAAGGCTAACATGTCCATCTCGTATCTGAGGTGGAGTACTATGAAGGGACCCTTTTGCCTTAGTATTTTGATAACTTTTCTTCCCAACTCTTCTATCTGAGGGGTAAATTTTAAGGCACTAAAGTTTACTCGGCATCTTAGCCTCTGGATATCCATGGGCTGATAGTTATTAGCTAGACGAGCATCTGTTCTGTTCAAATGAACAACTTTATATTTCTGAATCAGCGGAAGTATCTGCACGCAACAAGGATGGAAAAAGAATAAGTTTTAATCCCAAAATAACAGAGGAAAGAGGAAAAAAAATGTTGAAGCAACAGCTACAGAAATCTACTTACCTGGTTGTGATAGTAAGAGATGTCTGACCAACTAATAGGAGGCATTGTATAGATCATCCCTAGCTCCACTCTCCTCTTTACCCTTGGAGGTAGCTCTTTGAGTATCCGGACTTCATCTCTTAAGGATGTAATAAAATGATCGACATCAAATATGTCCTGGAACTCACTGCAAACAATTAAAGCAATTCTGTTTTAGGCCGGAGAAACTCCTCGTCACAATCATGAATGTTTGGATCAAATTTCAAGATTTATGTGCATTAGCAGGGAAAACAGACCTAGGATCATTCCAAAAGGAAGTCTTGTCAAGTTCAGGAACTACCAAGGTAACATTTAGGTATCTTGCTATTGCAACCATGTCACATATCTGTAGCCAAAAGACAAGTGCAAATAGTTAGAAAAGAGCTCAGCCATGCTCAAAATGATGGTAATGGTATGTCTTATCTGATCATGGAAAACAAAAAACCCACCGCAGCCCGCATTTGATTAAGCCCTCCATTGCACGAAACCATCAGGTATCCATTGTTCTTGTAAACCCCTATTTCGAAAACACGATTCAAATTGAAGATGAGCAACAGATTGAATTGGCAAAAAAAGAAGTCAGAAGCTCATTTTTTAGTGCCAAAATTAAACATACCTCACAAAAGCATTCAAAAAAAGGAAAAAAAAAAAACCGATTATCGAACTTGTTTTGGAAAGAAAAAACTTCTCTGAATCTACTAAAGTAAAAAACCTTCTATAAAAACCAAAAACGGAATCAATTCACAAGATCAGAACATTTACAGATTCAAAAATACTCACTCTTGGGAGGAAGAACTCTAACAGGTAGTTGAGGAGACGATTGAACATCCAAAGCAGCAGCGGATTCCTGTGAAAAGCAAGAAGGCCAGCCTTTCAACACACGAGGCCCCCAAGTTTCACTCAATGCCGTCAACTGAACTAAGCAAGTCCACAACAAAATCGACGTGGTAGCCCTTATCATCCAAAGCTTCATCCTCGAACGTGATACCATCCCACTATTCCTCAGCTTCTCCAATCTATCCCCCCCAAACGACCCCGTTTTGAGCCCCATTATACCCCACCTTCTCCTATTACCCTCCTCACAAGCCTTTATTTTGCACATTCCCAACGCAAACCCATAAACCGTATTACACTACCGAAACTCGTGATCTCCAATTTCCAATCTCCCACAATGGTGGCGTGTTAACGAACCCAAATCACCCAGCGCCCCCCAAATGCAAGTAAATCGCAAATCTAAACGCCAAAATGCTCAAAATTGTACACAGATTTAAGCCGAGATTCTCCTCCGGGACAGAAACTCAACCAAAAATGCCTACATTAATTGCACATTAGTCAAGAGCGGCAACAATAAAGGCTCGATCTTTACCGATCCCAGGTCCAAAATAACGAAGTCCCGAAGGTTTCAGGCGAAGATACGAAAAGGGCCGCAGGAACAACCACCCCCAGAGATCCGGCGGCAA
Organism: Lantana camara; assembly: GCA_037501455.1. Classification (NCBI taxonomy): domain Eukaryota; kingdom Viridiplantae; phylum Streptophyta; class Magnoliopsida; order Lamiales; family Verbenaceae; genus Lantana; species Lantana camara. The sequence goes on along the minus strand of CM074860.1, from coordinate 93,150,304 downwards.
GATCAGAGCCCCCACGGCGGCGACGCCGGAACAATGGGAGATGAGAGAGAAAGAGGGGAAGGAGAGAGAGAGAAGGAGTTGCGTCGGTTCGTGGGAAGGGAGAGATGTTGTAGAAGTGCGTGTTGTGTGTATGTGTGGTACAAATAAGCACAAATCAAAGAAGAAAAAGAGAAACGTTGTCCCTTCAAACCCCACTCAGTAAATCAATCGTATGATGAATGTGATTGATGAGCCACCCCACCAGATTTAACCCTCGGTCTCTGGTTACTCTGAGTTGTAATCTAGTGCGATGAGCTTCGCTGACATTCACAAGCTCCACCAATCACGTTTATTTCTTGTTGTGGGGAATTACGCTTTTCTCCTCTAATTTTTAGGATATTTATTGAGAAAAATTCCAGGTGATGTTATTAATGGGGACTGAAATCTACGCTTAACTATATGTTCTATTATTACCAAGAAACAACGCAGAATTAGTTTCTAATTAATATTGGTTCGAAGTTCAAACTATTGTCTTGAAAGGTTTTATAAATAAATGTTTGTAATTATTTAATTAATGGTCTATTTTTAAGAATGGATTGTCGTATTATGCGTTTCTTTTAGAAAAGGAAGTCGTTTTGACAATGATATCATTTTCATGACAAGTATTGGTATTATAAAGACTAGGAAAGAACAATAGAAAACAAACAAAAATGTAGGGTATTGCAAATATTGAAATGAGAGCTTGGCTATGGGTTTAGGAATTTCAGCCTTCTTATGAGGTTGAGCCATTGGTTGGAAACTCTGTGTGAAAAAGTTATGTGCTTGTTTTATTTATCTTAAATAAAAATAAGACTAAAAAATGTTTTCTCAAATTTTTTTAGTGATGGCGTACCATCATCTAACTTAGCTATGATTAGATCACCAAGTTTAACTCGTATAGTAAACAAGTTGAAAATTGGTCCAGATAATGAAAGAATAAGTCCAACAACTATAAATTAGAGATAGTAAGAATAAACAAGTTTGCTATACCAGCTTGCCAACTGGGATTAGTTCAAATGGTTAAAAAAAAAAAAATCCCCAAAACAATAGCTTTGATTCAAATTTTTTTAACCACTTGAAGGTGTATATGCTAAATATATATTTAAAAAAAATCCTAGACCAGCTTGCACAATTGATGAGTTGGTCTAAAACTCAGAATCTACGGAAAAACATTAGGATAAGTTCAAAAGCAACGTCACAATAGATCATATTAATTCAAGAGTAAATTCAGAAGCAACATCACAATAAGAGAACTTGTCTTATAAGCACTCGACCCTTGTAAATAGAATCCAAGTCGGATAGCAAGATTTGCATTTTACATACACCACAAACTAAAAGTGAGAATAAGTAAGGGCGGAACCAAAATCAAGAATAAGAAAATAAAAATAAAACGTGGGATACAAAATATTAAGAAGGACAAAACATAAATATATCAATATATATAAATATATAATAACAACAATTCAAAATTTAGGAAGGGTAGATATTATTATCACCCTACCCCTCATGTAGCTCCGTCTCTTAAAAATAAAAGCATTTTAAAAAGTAAATACATCAATGACCTTTTTCCATCTATATCCAAGCACTCAACACATAAATAATTTTTTTCCACTTGCAAGCATGAATAGTGTTTTCCTACTACAATATTATACAAAATTTAAAATTTCACTTGTATTTTTCTAAAAAGAACCAACTTTGAAACACTCCCACAATACTTCTCTTGCAAATACTTTTTAGTGTAAGAATAAACAAAAAACAACACATCACAATATTTAACTATCCCCATCTAACAAAAAAGTTTGGAGATTAATAGCCCCATCAAATTTAAATTGAGTAGGTTTACCATTAATTCACCTAATCTTTTCACCACAGAAAAATCAAAACTCATTTCCAAGAGACATCATTTTTGAACCAATCATTCAATTGAGCTTCAAGCAAACCCTAAACACATTAAATACATGTCTAATTACTTTCACTTCAGTACATAAATTGTCATTCGTCAATCTCATTATCACAAGATTAAACACGAAAATGGCAATTAAATTTCTTGCAAGGCACCATCCCCAGTCACACCATTTCCCCCAAAATTAGCAAAACATTAAATAAGAAGAGCATCTTTCACCAAAAAAAAAATAAATAAATAAATAAAAAAGTCAAAATTTAAAGATAAATAGTGATTGGTCTTAAATGGCAATTAATACTTAAATTAGGCAAACGAAATGAGACCACATGCACGCGCCCACAGACAATCTTTCTTCCGACAAAATTGATGCACATTATTACCGGCCTAAAATGTCCGACCGACACCAAATCAGATCGATCAAATCGGACGGCTGATAGCGCGTCTCGTGAACGTGGTATCTGTGTGGTCGTCCACACCGGATTATTCCCCCCCCCCCTCATGCCAACGGGAAAGGAGGAGAGAGAGCCAATTAATGAAGGCCAGCTATGTGGGTCCCACTGGAAATAAGTATTTTGTCAGACGTGTCAATGATCCCTACAGTTTGGTCGAGACACGTGGCGGCGATACGATATGACGGTGGACCAACGACCTATGTATCGCCGAACTATGTGGGATTCGGATTTTATTGCTAATATTTGCGTGTCCCCCCGACAATTTCTCGCGATATATTGCCCTGCCTAGATGTGAGGTGATTCTCATAAATCCAAAATTTAAATTTGATTCGATCCAACTAATTATAATATAGGCAAAATTATAATTTTGGTTCTGTAAGTTTATAATTTTGGTAATTTAATCTTGTCCGTTTTCAAATTTAAAATTAAGTCCTGTAAGCTTGTAATTTTGGCAATTTCGGTCCTATCCGTTTCAAAATTTGCAATTAAGTCTTGTAAGTTCTAAAATTTTACAATTTACGTCCGATTTTCGCAGGAAAATTTATAAGCTGTCGGAATTGGTCACGTGATTCATTTCTTTGTTGACTTGGCGGGATGATATGATAAAAATATCTGACTTGTATAAAAAAATATTATACATGTGGCGTAATAAAAGAAAATTTAAATTAAAAATATATATAATTATATTTGAATTAAAATATCGTATCGTCCAACGGAGCATATAAAAAGGTGACTCACTTAGACAGCTGACTTCTTTTCAATATAAAAGAATAGCCAACCAACACACCTAGTTGATCAATCTCAGATATTTTATCGGCCAGAAAACTAGAGACGGATGACTACGGTCCCATGAAAATCTCTAAATACTTGTTCTAATCTAGGACAAGTGAGATCTTCCGATTTATGTGCGTGTGAGCAACTCAAACAAAGAAGAGTTTGTCTAGATCTGAATTCACGGACGACCCTCACCGTCTGAATTCGAACATAAATTGCAAAAATTTAGAACTTACAGGACTTAATTGTAAATTTCGAAACTGACAGGACTAAAATTGCCAAAATTACAAACTTACAGGATTTAATTGCAAATTTTGAAACGAGCAGAACTAAATTGCCAAAATTGCAAATTTACAGGACCAAAATTGCATTTTTACCTATAATTTAAGGTGATATATCTTTTTGGGGTTGATCTTAAGTGGTTAAGAGTTCTTTTTTGGAGCAATAACTTTAAATTTAAATTTTTTTATTACTTGAAAGTGTGTTTAAAAATTAAAAAAGAAATAAGATACTATAATTATTATTTAATTTATCATCCTTCTACTAGGGCCTCTTTAAATGTGAATTGATTGGTGTTTTCCAGACAAATATTTTTGTTAGGTGCATAAAATTATAGTGATACTTGGAGCCATCTAAACTCATGTTCTTTGATCATTTAGAGAGATGGACTGTATTTAAATGTTAGAATCCAAAGATAACATATTTTGAAAATATTGTAATAAGTCATATCATATTGAAACTATTATTATTTTCTAATTAATTAAGTGGAACCCCACTCGGAAATGACTTAAAAAAATGTCACAGTAGTAATTTATAAACTTTAAATGTACAAAAATATATGGTAGCTGTTGAGAATTAAAATATTTAAAATCATGTGGAGTATGCCAAAAGATGGTAGTCATGAAAAATCAAGATACTTGAATCATGCTACAGTTTTAATTGTTTTACGGTGTTGAAATATCAGAATTTATGATAGAGTAATTATATCTCGTACATTATAAAATTCACTATGATGGGTCCGGAAATGAGCGAATCCGAATCCGATCACTTTACAATTTATATTTGTGGAGGAAACCACCGGAGCTTCGCCGGGAAAGAGGAAGTGAGTTCAACCTGTTGGGACAAGCACAAGAAAGTCAGAAGGCCAAGCTGGGGGAACTGGGGGTGATACCCAGTTTGGCTCTCCGACGCTCAAGTCAGTTCAGTGTATGAAGAAAATGTAAGCTCAGTCACAGTTGCAGTGATGAAGAAAGCTTAAAGAATGCTTACAGTGTAGAAGATGACTTGGGTTATTTATAGTTGAGGGTCAAGGGCCCTTTGGTCATTTGCCTCAAGTGGTCCTGGCCGAATGTTGCCCTAACACGTGGCGCTGTGAGAGAGAAACCTAGGAGGAATCTTCTGCAAAAGCGGCCCAAAAGTTAGTGCTAGCAACAGTGGCAGGTGCGCGGGCATGTACGTTGTGTCAGAGAGCCATGTGGGTGGTTGGTAACGAGGGCTTGAGAGCGCGCTCGTGACAACCTTGAGTCTTGGAGGCCAAGATATCCACTGAGGGGAATGTTGGCTCCAATTCAAGTGACGAGCCAAAGGAGAGGCCACTCTGAGGGAGTGTGACGCTCGAAGAGGGCTCCCTTGGCACGTAGGCGTACCCATCGTTTGGTGTGTAGGACGCTCGTTGGAGTGATAGCGCTCGTTGGGCTTAACTCCTGAAGAAGATCTGCGCTCGTTGGGCTCAGCGCTCGTGAACTGATGGTGCAGCCTTGGGGAGACAGATGTCATCATCTCGGTGATGCCACGTGTCTTAATGTGGGACGATCGTATTTTGACCCCATCATTTTGCCCCCCAATTCTGTAGTCCTTATTGATAAGGACTGTAGAATTTTGACACGCTCTATCTCTTGTTCATAGCGCTCGTGTAGGGCTTGGCGTGTTGAGCAATTTTCCTCTGATTGCGCCATAAATGCGGTCTTTTCAACTGACCGATCGTATCACTTCCGCATTAAATGTTGGTACTATTCTGAAGCCCTTGAAACGTCAGAGCATTAAATGCGGGTGCGCGTGGGGCGCGTGAGCATTGGGAAGCATGTGCCGGTTCCATAAAGTGGGCGGTTTCCTAGGCGGGAAATGATTGCCATTTTGAATTTATTGCCTAAAACGGTACCAACTCCCATCCCTATAAATAAGGGATTCTGAAATCTTGTCATTCTTTACGCATTCAAAACTTTCCAAGTCTCCTTTGCAAGAAAAATTCTCTCGCATCTCCAGCATCTTCAACCTCTTCTCCAGTTTTCTCTAAAGCTTCCAAGGTAAATCTCCATTGTAACTTGCTAACTTTGCTAACCGTAGACTTCGGACTTTAGGATTCCATAACCTTCTCAGATTCTCGCCTTTCTGAACCCTAATCTCCTTCCAAGAAAAACTTTCAAAACCTCTGCTTCTGCCATGGCCGACCAACACATTGAAGAATTTGCCCGTGAAATCCAAGAGATGGCCACCGATAGTACTTCTTCCCACAATTCCCCCAGAGATGAAGAGTTGGGGGCGGCGGTAATGGCTATGGAAGATAGAAACCCAGGCGGAGTGGATCCTCTCTTTGAGGAGATGGACCTGGTGATAGAGGCAGAACGGCAAGGAGTCACCAGACAAGGAGTCTCCCTCCCCATAACTCAAAGTGCCACACATCCCCACCGCCACAGAGTGACCGTGGCCGTTGCAAATCCGCTTCCAGTGGCGGAAGCCGTAACTGGGCCTTCAGAAAGGGCCCGTGTTGCAAACCCGCTTCCAGTGGCGGAAGCCGTAACTGGGCCTTCAGAAAGGGCCCGTGACAGGGGCAAAAGTAAGAAAGCCCAAAAATCCAAAGGACCCAACGAGGGGGAGGGCTCAGGTTATCAGGCTACCGAGCGCACGCCTGATGAAACTCCCAGCACCGTCACTGTGGGAGATGTAAAGACAATGATGGCCCCCATCTACTGGGACGAGCGCTACTCGTGGAGAATTCCAGAAAGCCACGAGCGCGCCAATAATCCACCTCCTGGAGAAATGGCAGTGTACATAGCCTCGGTCAGCTCAGGGGGTTTGAGGTTTCCCATCTCAATTTCATTGGCCCATCTGCTGAATGATTTGGGCCTCTGCCCCTCCCAAATAGTGCCCAACGGCTTGGCCCTTCTGACCTGTTTCATAATTCTGATGAGGACCATGGGCTACGAGCCGTACTCACGGAATTTCAACGCCTTGTTCCAGGTGGTCAGTTCCTCCCGCTCATCCCCCGAGGCCGGTTTCTACTACGTCCAAGCGAAGGCCCACATGAAGTTGATTAACTCGCCCTCGAGCACTTATGGCCCCAACTGGAAGGAAAAATTCATCTTTGTTAAGGCCCCAACAGAAGAGGGCTTTGGGGTGATCACTCATTGGAGCTCGTTCGCCAAGAGCCGGCTGCAACCCATACTCCCCAAAGACTGGGCCAAAAATCTGGCAGCCATACTGAGGGACGAGGGCCATCTTATTCAAGCAAAGGATTGGATAGATGACGAGGAGCTCATGTTCCTGTGTGGCCTCACTGACAATCCCTATTTCCTTGACAACCCTCCGGCTCGTGACATAGAGAGAGATTCTTAGATTCTTAGGGCACTAACTTTAGATAGGGATGAATACTAACTGCTTTTCTTGTACTTGTAATTTGCACTTAACAATTCTTGTTCAAGAATTTATAACCCTCGTACTTTCATTTCTGCAGGAGCCGCTATCTTAGAAATGGCCGGTGGAATCAGACAAGCGGCTCGTTTCGCCAACGCTCAGAGGAATCAAGCCACCCAGGGGAACCAACAGCGCGAGCCCCAACGCCCCCGTAACCGCAATGATAGAGGGGACGCTCGTGGGGGTGCCAGTTCAAGCGCCAACCCTGAGGTGCAACCCCCTCGTGGCCGAGGGGAACGCAGATTGGTCCCCAAGGAGACCAGGCGATCGGAGAGAGCAGGAGATGTTCAACCTCTCCTTCCTGCAGAACCAACGAGGCCAAACACCACTTTGGCGATTACTGAGGCTCCTCCGAGCGCGAGCGCAAATAGACCTTCCCGCAAGAGGAAGAGAATGCCTGACTCCGCCGCGATCAAAGGAAAGGGCAAACAAGTGGTTGAGGGCCCCCGAGGCGAGGGGGACACTTCCTCCTCAGAGGAAGAACACATGTGGGAGTTCCCTCGCCGAGGGGACAGAGACTTTACTGGCGCCCCCGACGGCGGGCCGGTTTTGCTGAGGCCGGGCTCGGTCGCACTTAGCCTCACTCAGGATTTGTTCAGCCGGGCTCAATTCTCAGCAGACCACAGGCATCTCTACAATGAGTCTGTAGAGAAGGTGACGCTCGATGCAGCCCACGCCCTTATTTCCGTAAGTCTCCATTCCTTGCATTCTTCTTTTCTTTTCCGTAAATCACTATTTTTTTTGCTAACACTTTTCCTCTCGTTTACGCAGCAAGTTCTCCCCCGGCTCCAGAATGTGCAAATGCGAGCCTCCACCTACGCCGAGCGCAAAGCCAAATACAAGAAGGTGGCCCGCTCGAATGATCCGGCCCATATCCAAGGGGAGCTGGATGCTGAGATAGCCAAGTACGAAACCCTCAAGGGTTTGTACAACAAAAATGAAGAGGAGCTGTCAAGGCTGAAGGAGGACTTTGTGGCTGTGGACGGCGCTCGGATCCGTTTGGGCAACGAGCTGGCCCAAGCTAACGAGCGGGTCAAGAAGGCTGAGGCAGAGAGGGAGAGCTTGAGAGCAAGGGCTCTGGAGGCCGAGCGCAAGTTTAATGATACTGTTAGCGAGTGGCCTCGGAGCTTAGAGCGTGCGACCAAGGAGGCGTTGATCAAGTTCTGTCATTCCAAAGCTTTCAACTTCGCGGCCTCGTTACACTGCTTGGACGAGGCTCAAAATGCCTTCAACCTGGCAATGGATCAGGGCATCCACAAAGGACTGACAGATCCAGCAATGAAGGGCGCTGAGGGTACGAGGCTCATGTTTAATGAGCGCTGTGAGGAGGCAGAAGAGGATCCCAACGACCCCGCAGACAGCATAGCGGAAATGGAGTACGACTTCCTGGTGAAACTGATCCAGGATGAGTACACCGATGCCCACAGGGAAGGGGGTGTGGGTCCATCTGATGCTCATGAAGACGAGCCACAAGCGCCGCTCATAGAGGATGCCCCAGTTCAAGTTGCTGAAAACGCCAACGCTCCAGATGCCAATGCGCCTGCCCCAGATGCCAATGTCCCCAACGATCCGCAAGAGCCTGAGGGTCCAGTTCATGGCCCAGCTCAAGGCCCTGTTCTGGTGATTGTAGATGAGGACATCGCCCCAGCTGCTTAAAGTCCTTCCTTTATCAATTTTCCTGTATTTCTCAGTTTTTCTGCTGTTTCTTGCAATAGAATTTCATGGGCCTTTGAGCCCCTTTTGTCTTGTAATATGCCTCCTTTTTAATGAATAAAATGTCTCTTTTTTGATGACTTTGTTGTTCTTCTTGTCCATTTATATAGTAGGACTGCGTAGCATACTCTGTGGATGTTTTGCTTCTATGATGATGTTTTGTTTCTGTGATGAAAAATTTGTCTAAGTCTTGAGCGATCGTGGGGGTCTTACTGTGAGATTGCCCCTACGCTCAAGCCTTGCATAAAATTTGTTTTTGTTCCCGAAATTGAAAATTTACCTTGAGCGTTCGTGAGGGTCTTATGGTGAGATTGCCCCCCGCTCAGGACTTAGATAAATTTTCCTTTTGATATAAGCCGTGAAAATTTGCCTAAGTCTTGAGCGATCGTGAGGGTCTTACTGTGAGATTGCCCCCCGCTCAGGACTTGAATAAATTTTCCTTTTGATATAAGCCGTGAAAATTTGTCTAAGTCTTGAGCGATCGTGAGGGTCTTACTGTGAGATTGCCCCCCCCGCTCAGGACTTGTATAAATTTCTGCTTTTGTAATTTTATCTTGAAAATTGTTCTAAGACTTGAGCGGTCGTGAGGGTCTTACTGTGAGATTGCCCCTACGCTCAAGACTTGTGACATTCTTCCCGCCCTTGGGGGACTTTGCTAAGTCTTGAGTATTAGCGAGGGTCTTACTGAGCGGTTGCCCTTGTTCAAGACTTATGTTATTCCTTTTTCTGATTCTGCAAGGAATCCCATTTTCGAGCGCAAGGCGTTTTAAGAAACGACCAAGGCCTACTAGGACTTTTTCCTGTGGTAGTTTCCGCTTTCGAGCGCAAGGCGTTGTAAGAAACAGCCAAGGCCTACTAGGATGAACTCTTGTAGAGGATCCCGTTTTCGAGCGCAAGGCGTTGTAAGAAACAGCCAAGGCCTACTAGGATGCGTTCTCGTAGGAGATCCCGTTTTCGTCTTGCCTAATTGGTTGTGAGCGTAACCAGTCTATCCTTATGAGGGCGTCCCCCCATGTGGAGTAGATTACTGGCCAGCGTAACCCATAAGAGAAAACAGCATTCATATTGGAATGGGTTGCCAACCACGCTCGAGAAGACGAGGGACGTGGGACTTATCCATTCAAGCAACCAAAGAAACCGGAATATTAAAGAAATTAAAAAGATTATGTTACCTTTCACTTTGATTTGAAGTACATAGAACCCGTCAAAGTGGGTTGTTACATCAGAGTTTGCAAAGAGCTTTTAAACATAAAACCGCCGGAGGTTACATGCGTTCCAAGGGCGAGGCAAGCGCTCGCCTTGAAGTGTCTCCAGGGTGTAAGTGTTGTTAGCTCTGAGTTGTATGACCTTGAATGGGCCTTCCCAATTGGGGTCCAACTTGCCCACGTGTTTGGACACTTCCACTTTCTTCAACACCAAGTCTCCCAGCTGGAAAGTTCTTTCCTTCACACGCTTGTTGTACTGTTGGGCTACAGAGGCTTTATAGTGGTGGATCTTAGCCCACGCTCGGTCTCTCCTTTCATCCAGTAAGTCCAACTCCAAGCTTCTGTTGCCATCGTTGTGCTGAGGTTCGAAATAGCCGACACGAGCGGATTCATTTACTATCTCCGCAGGTATCATTGCCTCTGATCCATAAACGAGCGCGTACGGGGTTTCTCCGGTGGCTGCTCGTGGGGTGGTGCGATAAGCCCAAAGCGCTCCTTGCAGCTCCTCAGCCCATTCACCTTTCTTGCTTTCAAGCATGGTTTTCAGATGTTGCAAAATGATCCTGTTGGTAACTTCTGCTTGTCCGTTAGATTGTGGATGTCCTACAGAGGTAAATCGCTGTTCTATCCCCAACTCAGAACACCACTCTCGTGTGTCAGCTGGTATGAACTGGGATCCATTGTCAGATATGAGCACCCTCGGTATTCCGTACCTGCAAATGATGTTCTTCCAAATAAAGTCCCTTACAACCTTGAAAGTGATTTTTGCAACGGCTTCAGCCTCGGCCCACTTGGTGAAGTAATCGACGGCTAAAATGACAAACTTCCTTTGTCCCGCAGCCATGGGCAAGGGGCCCACAATGTCTATTCCCCACTGGTCAAAAGGCCAAGAGACATCTATTGGGATCATTTGTGCGGCTGGCAATTGAGGGAGATTTGAATGAAATTGGCATTTGGGGCACTTCCTCGAAAATTCAATGGCATCCTGGAGAACCGTAGGCCAATAAAACCCACTTCTCAGAATCTTCTTCGCTAAGGTACGCCCTCCGGAATGATTCCCGCAACTTCCATTGTGTATGAGCTCGAGCGTTTCCTTCGCTTGGGAGGGCCTTAGGCATCTCATTGGGGGTCCTTGAAATGATTTTTTGAACAATCTCCCCTCTGGATCCAGAGCGAAACGAGGGGCCTTATTTCTGACTTTCCTGGCTTCCACCTTGTCAGTTGGAGTGATTCCATCCCTCAGGAAAATGATGATGTCGTCAAGCCAACAGGGCTCGTTTGGATCAATCATGGCGACCATCTCAGTGGCGACCCTTTCCTTGATCAAAGGTTCCTCAGTTCTGAGGAACGTAACAGAGCGCTCGGAAGTGCCTTCTAAAGCTGAAGCAAACTTGGACAGAGCGTCCGCACGCTCATTTTCTCCTCGCGGCACTTGAAGTAGGTGAAACTCCTTGAACTTCCCAATGATTTCTCTGGCTTTCTTTAGGTACTGTACCATGGTGGTTTCTCGAGCCTCATATGTTCCTTCAATCTGGCTCGCTATTAACTGTGAATCCACGTAAGCAGTGATTCTGGAGGCTCCATTCTGAAAAGCTATGTTCAACCCTTGCACGAGGGCTTCATATTCCGCTTCATTATTAGTGACTTGGAAGTCCAGCTTGATCGCAAAGTCCAGTTCAATCCCATCGGGGCTTCTGAGGGCCACTCCTATTCCTCCCCCTTGAGAGGTTGAGGAACCATCTGTGTGCAGTACCCATAACCCCTCATTTTCCGCGATGGTGGGCTCGAAACCAAAACGCTCAACCAACAAATCCGCCATAACTTGAGCCTGTATCGCGGTCCTGGGTTCGAAGCATAAGTCAAACTGGCTCAATTCGATGGCCCACTTGATTAATCTGCCAGATACGTCCGGCTTGGATAACACTTGCTTTAAGGGTTGGTCGGTGAGAACTGTTATTGAGTGCGCTTGAAAGTAAGGCCTTAGCCTTCTTGAGGCGTTAATAAGAGCGAACGCAAATTTCTCAATCTCCACATATTTCTTTTCAGCTCCTTGCAAGGTTTTGCTCAGATAATAGACAGGCAAGTGTTTCCGCTCCCGTACGGCTATCAGAACAGCGCTTATTGCTTCTGGAGAAACGGAAAGATACATGAATAATCTCTCACCTTCAACGGGCTTAGTCAGCAGTGGTGCGCTCGATAAGTAAGCTTTCATATCCTGCAGCGCCCTTTCACATTCCTCTGTCCAAGCGAAGTTACGTGCGTTCCTCAAAATTTTGAAGAAGGGAAGGTTCCTGTCCGCCGAGCGCGAAATAAATCTGTTTAACGAGATGATCTTGCCCACCAGGACCTGTACTTCCCGCAAATTTCGAGGGGAGGGAATTTCCAAAATAGCCTTGATCTTCTCCGGATTAGCTTCAATTCCCCTCTGACTGACCATGTATCCCAAGAACTTTCCCCCTTGTACTCCAAAGGTGCACTTCGAGGGGTTCAGCTTCATTCCATATTGTCGCAGGATGGAAAAGGTGCGCTTGAGATCCTCCAAGTGGGAGTCCTGGCGCTCGCTTTTGACAATCATATCGTCCACATAGACCTCCATGGACCTTCCAATTTCTTTTTCAAACATCCTGTTTACGAGCCGCTGATACGTAGCTCCGGCGTTCTTAAGTCCAAAGGGCATGACTAGGAAGCAATACACCCCCATATGGACGACGAACGAAGTTTTGGGGCGGTCTTCCGGGGCCATAAAGATCTGATAATATCCCTGGAAAGCGTCCATCATGCTCATGAGCTCGCAGCCGGCGGTCGAATCCACCAATTGATCAATCCGGGGCAGCGGGTAAGGATCTTTAGGGCAAGCCTTGTTGAGATCAGTGAAATCATTGCACATGCGCCATTTATTTGCGCTCTTGGGCACCAAGACGACGTTGCACAACCACTCCGGGTACAAGATGGGCTCTATATATTGAGCCTCCAAGAGTTTATTAACTTCCTCTTCAATGACTTTTTTCCGAAAGCCATGTACATCCCGCTTTTTCTGCTTGATGGGCTTGAAAGATGGATCCACATTAAGCCTATGGACAATGACGCTTGGGTCAATTCCTGTGAGATCAGAGGCTTTCCACGCGAATACATCTTTGTTCTCCCTTAGAAAATCAATCATCATGATCTGAGAAGGCCCTGAGAGATTTGAGCCTATCTGTGTAGTCTTGTCTTTGTTTCCAGGCTCCAGCTCAATGGTGAGGAATTTTTCCGAGGGTTCGATTCTTACCTCAGGGCGAGGAAGTTCGAGCGCCCTCTTCTTTCCCGTCAAACGATCGCCAGAGGCTGGTTCACTCTCTCCCGGCTCGTCTCCTTCTGAGAACGATCCGCCGACGGTCCCTGGGGGAACATTCTCGAGGGGATTCTCCTCGTTGTTTCCTCTCTTCTTCTTGTTCTTCTTCTTGTTCAATTTTGCCCTTTTTCGTGCTGGGCTATCCTCATCCAAGTTGGGGAAATCTACGGACTTTTTGGTGGAACCAATCTGGAAGGTTTTCTCCGCTTTTGGCTTTCTGAGGGACAACATGTAACATTCCCAAGCTTCTCGCACATTGCACAGCACTTCTCCCACGCCCTCGGAAGTAGGGAATTTAATATTCTGGTGGTAGGTGGAGATGATGGCTTTGAAATCCACGAGGGCTGGGCGCCCAATTATGATGTTGTAAGGGATGTCAATCTCCACCACCGCGTACGTCACCAAGAGTGTTTTGCGTTGAGGGGCTCGGCCGAATGATGTAGCCAGACGTATTTGCCCTCGTGGGACCACTTCTGAGCCTCCAAAGCCAATGAGGGCTGTTTTGAGAGGCTCGAGCGGGAGATCAACCTTCATTTTTAAGAAAGTAGAGTAAGGCAAAACATTAACTGAGCTTCCACTATCCACCAACACCCTTTTTACAACATGGTTATGAACATCTAAACTAACCACCATGGGGCAATCTGAGGTTACACCCTCCCCATGAGGCGTTACAATATGTTCTAGATCCCTATCATCAAAGCCTATTACATCATTTTCTCTTGATTTAGGAGCGCTTGATCTCTGGATAGCGTAGATAGGCTTGGGCATTGCTGGGCGTTGGTTGTAGCTCCGAACGTGCCTCCGTCGAGAGGCGTTTGAATCCCCTCCTGATGAACCTCCCGCAATCATATTTATGACTGCGAAGGGCTCGTTTTCTTGCTCAGGGGCTTTGCCTTTGTTGCCTCGGCGGCTGCTGCTTTCAGGGGGTCCCCTACCCCTTGGGCTCTTTGACCGGGAAGGACTCCTTCTCCTCCTTCCGGAGCGCTCATTGCATTGCTCATCGTAGCGCTCGAGCACCCGGACAAACTCCTTCAGGTGGCCCCCTGCAACGAGCCTTTGGATTTCAGCCTCCAACTGCCGGCACTCATCCGTGTCGTGCCCTCTCTGCTTGTGGAAGGCGCAGTATTTGTTCGAGCGCCTGAGTGAGTCTGTTTCTCTCATTTTGATGGGTCTTTTGAAGAGCTTTTTATCGGAGAGATTGTAGACTTCTGAATTTGGCCGGGTGAGCGGAATGCGCTCGAATCGACGAGGGGGTGGTGGCGACCTCCTGCGCTCTTGAGGGCGCTCTTTCTTGACTGCCACATCTCGCCCCCGCTCGTGATGAGGTCGCTCATTCCGGGCTGGGCTGTGATGTCGGGGACCATTCGTCCCATACATATCTTCGAGCGCGAAAAACGGCTCGGCTATTTCTCTCAGGCCCATGAGGGTCCCAGGCCTTCTTTCCACGATGGCATCAACGAATTTTTTGCTCACATACTGTTTGTGATCCACAGCCTGAAAGAGTACTGGGATCAAGAAGTCCATCGAGGGCCTTTCCACCTGCAAGATCTCCTTATTGAAGCGGGCGAAGAACGAGCGCAGCGATTCGCTCTTGCCTTGCACCACGTTGTAAAGGGCTGTGGGTGCGGTGACCGGTGCCTTCAAAGAGTTGAAGTGGTTGAGGAAGGCATCGGCTAGTTCTTCATACGAGTGGATCGAGCGCGGCGGCAAGCGCTTGTACCACTCTTGAGCCATCCCTACCAAGGAAGTGACAAACACTTTTGCCCAGTAATGGCTGGAATGCTCGTAAAGGTGCATGAGATGCACAAAATGATCCAAGTGCTCCGCTGGATCGGTCGTCCCGTCGTATCTGTTGATGGATGTGGGGACTTTGGCCATTCCTGCTTGGGCCATCAGAACTTCTTCGACGAGGGGTGAACCCCTCGCCAGTGGGTGGTATTCGTACGTACCGAAGTTTTCCTCCGGCTCTTTTCGACGGGGGACCCTCGGTGGAGGGTCCTTGGTGCGGGTACTCCTGGCGTCAACCCGTTCATCCCGACTATGGGAGATCTGAGTTGAGCGCCCTCGTGAGAGCTGTCCCACGATATCCTTGAGGCCCTGTAGCTGGTCTTGCACAGCCGCGAGGACGTCAGGGTTTACTTCAACTTGCTTGTCCTTATGGGCTCGTGAACCCCTCCTGGAGACATGAGAGTCTCCTTCATTTTCGTTCACTCGCTCCATGGGCTCTCTGTCCCTGCCCACGGAGGCACGCTCGTTGCCCTCTTGCTGGGGCACTTCTCTGGCCGGCGGTGGTGGTGGTTGTGCCCTCAAGACAGCCTGAGCTTCTCTGAGGGGAAAGTTCTGTTGTCCGCCTAAAGGGGCGGCAATCTGAGTGGCCTGCCCAGAGGGGAAATACATGGAATGGAATCTTTCCCATGCCCCCTGAGCCGCCTGAACCTCACACTGGGCATAGAGAGCCCGCAGCTGTTGGGTGGTCAACGGAGGTAGCTCCACACCTTCAATCTCCCTGGGAACCACCACTGGGAGCTGGATCTGGCCGGCGTGATATGGTTGGACCGGCGGCATCATGGCGGCCGGAGTAAGAGTATAGCCTGGAGGTGGCATCATATAACTCTGCATTCCGGGATTCAGCTGGGGATAAATCCAGGGGTTCTGGGCTAGCGGCGGAGGAGCTGAGAAAGAAACTCCTCCCGTGGTGGTGGGAATGGGCATCACCGGCGGTGCAGGCGGCGGCGCAGAAGATTCAGCTGGTGGAGTTACTCCTGCGGCGGGAGGCGCCCCACCAGCGGCGACAGAAAGAGGTGGTGTTCCACCAGTAGTGGTGGAGGGAAGAACGATGTTTGCATCTTGGGAGGTGTTTTCTCCTCCTCCCACAACTCCAGATCTCGTTGCAACCATGGCTGTTGAAGATGAAGATGTGCTTGTTTTTCTACCAACAAAAAGAAAGGAAGAATATGGAAGACTGGTTTCCCACAGACGGCGCCAAAAATGATGGGTCCGGAAATGAGCGAATCCGAATCCGATCACTTTACAATTTATATTTGTGGAGGAAACCACCGGAGCTTCGCCGGGAAAGAGGAAGTGAGTTCAACCTGTTGGGACAAGCACAAGAAAGTCAGAAGGCCAAGCTGGGGGAACTGGGGGTGATACCCAGTTTGGCTCTCCGACGCTCAAGTCAGTTCAGTGTATGAAGAAAATGTAAGCTCAGTCACAGTTGCAGTGATGAAGAAAGCTTAAAGAATGCTTACAGTGTAGAAGATGACTTGGGTTATTTATAGTTGAGGGTCAAGGGCCCTTTGGTCATTTGCCTCAAGTGGTCCTGGCCGAATGTTGCCCTAACACGTGGCGCTGTGAGAGAGAAACCTAGGAGGAATCTTCTGCAAAAGCGGCCCAAAAGTTAGTGCTAGCAACAGTGGCAGGTGCGCGGGCATGTACGTTGTGTCAGAGAGCCATGTGGGTGGTTGGTAACGAGGGCTTGAGAGCGCGCTCGTGACAACCTTGAGTCTTGGAGGCCAAGATATCCACTGAGGGGAATGTTGGCTCCAATTCAAGTGACGAGCCAAAGGAGAGGCCACTCTGAGGGAGTGTGACGCTCGAAGAGGGCTCCCTTGGCACGTAGGCGTACCCATCGTTTGGTGTGTAGGACGCTCGTTGGAGTGATAGCGCTCGTTGGGCTTAACTCCTGAAGAAGATCTGCGCTCGTTGGGCTCAGCGCTCGTGAACTGATGGTGCAGCCTTGGGGAGACAGATGTCATCATCTCGGTGATGCCACGTGTCTTAATGTGGGACGATCGTATTTTGACCCCATCACACTAGTCACTACCCCTTAATATGTCAAATAAAAAGAATTTGAACCAACTATTCACACAATCCTAAATTTGTCTATGTTATGGGCCGCATTCTAATCACCATAATAAAACACAATAAGCTTCATAATAATTGACCCATAATAAATAATGAAGCATATAAAAAAAAAAATGGTGTCATAATAAAAGCAAAATAAAACACACCTATTGTGAAGTTCAATGAGATAAACTATTTTTCTTACGTATAAGTATTTTAGTGTGTATTATAAAAGCATTCCAAGTTGTTGAAAATCAATTTATATAGTTTTTTAATAAGGCAAATTACACCAAGGTCCTCTGAGGTTTGACATAATTACAAATTAATCCCTCAACTTCTGGAAATTCCGGATTAGTCCCTATAAATATTGTTTTAATTGAGGTCCCCAGACGCCGTTAGGGTTCCGTTAATTTTGACAGGACTACATTATTGATGTGATTTAGTTAAGGGGTCGTTTTGTAAGAAAATTCATAGTTCAGGGACTTTTTTGTAATGTTTTTCGAAAATTCAAATGTCAAAATTAATGGAACCCTAACGGCGTCTAGGGACCTCAATTGAAACAATATTTATAGGGACTAATCCGTAATTTCTAGAAGTGGAGGGATTAATTTGTAATTATACCAAACCTCAGGGGACCTTGGTGTAATTTACCCTTTTTTTAATATCTTTTTTTTTTTTTTGGGTTAAAAAAAAAAAATTAATCTCACAAGTTTAAAAAAATTTTTTATAAAATATTAAAAATTAAATAAAAACTCTGAAAGTACGAAATTACATAGAGTTTCGAATCTTAGTTGAAATCCTAAATTCTAAAACTCTAAACCCGAAACCTTTAAGAATATAAAATTGAAATTCGATAAGCTTATTTTTGTTGGGAATTACAAAAAGAATTCTTTTATGAGGCAGTTATTTAAAAGGACCAAATATCCTCAAAAGTTATCCTAAACCCCCTAGTTTGAAAAATGTATGTTTTAGGTTACCAATACACTAGTTATTTTTTCTAACCCCCTCCCCCCCCCCCCCTTGACCCTAAACAATCTGTTTTGCCCCCACTTTTTCTTTTATTTTTTGTTTTCTTTTTTTCCCCTCGTTGGAAAAATGGATTCCCATTTTGGGATTCTTTATCTCATAATCTGCAACCACATTTCCACTTCGTCTGCAATGAGATCTAACGGAGACGACAGCGGGATAAAGATAGGCGACGGCAACGGCAACGGCAACGAAGACAGCAGGATAAAGATAGGCGGCGGCAACGGGAGTCGATCTAGTTATCGTGCCCTATTTCCTGTGCTGCTCTAAGGTATTCTCAGCGTATTAATGTTAATTGAATGTATTCTTGGCGTTAATCGAATGTTAATTATGTGAATTATACAGTAGAATTCACTGATAATTTGTATCGAATTGAATTGCTGATAATTTGTATCAAATCGAATTGTTGATCCTCTGCAAACTGATACTTCAAATTGATATTCTGAAGATGGCGTTGGTCGGTGACGAAGCTCAATACAAGAAAATCCTATGAAGTTGTTGGTTTAACGGCGAAATTACGGTATTTCCAATTCCGCCGAGTGCGTCAGTGGAAGAGATTCACGTGCAACTTCGTGAAAAGTGGTCAGACTTCAACTCTGATACTTACGTGGTACAATACCTCGCACCCCATAAAAAAAGTATGTGGGTTAGTTTGCGACGCGACGGGCAGATTCCGCCTATGATCCAACTGCATGGACTTGCTAAACTCAACATTGTTGAGATAAGGGCGATTCGGCCTCCTCCCTATTTAGATGGGAAGCAAGCATCGAAGAGAAGGTATGAGATTTCTAATTTATTCATTCATTTCTGTATTAACACTACATTAATTTCTGAGTAATCTCATTCTGTGTCAGGAAGA
The DNA here is from genome assembly GCA_037501455.1 of Lantana camara. Lineage (NCBI taxonomy): Eukaryota > Viridiplantae > Streptophyta > Magnoliopsida > Lamiales > Verbenaceae > Lantana > Lantana camara. Next base: position 93,131,490 of record CM074860.1, on the reverse strand, counting down.
GAAGATATACCCCCTACGCTGATGGTTCATGCTTGGCCACTGATCGCTCTGAAGTTGAGGATTGATCAATCCACTGCGTGTTCTGGAGTTGAGGATTGATTTGATTTTATTCACTCTTTTTGAAGGAACTTTATTTGTTGTTATAATCGTATACACCCCTCTTATGATTTTTTCTATTTGTTGGAAACTACGTCAATAAATTGCTTGATGTTGTTTTCTCAATTTGATCTAATGGAAACGTTAAGAATGGGTGATTAAAGACAAACTTTGTCTAGTGAAACGTTAGAAATGCGTGATTCAAAGAATACTTTGTCCAGTGAAAAGTTAAGAATGCGTGATTCAAAGAATACTTTGTCCAGTAAAACGTTAGAAATGCGTCATTCAAATAATACTTTGTCCAGTGAAACGTTAGAAATACGTGATTCAAGGAATACTTTGTCCAGTGAAACGTTAGAAATGCTTAATTAAAGGAAGACTTTGTCCAGTGAAACGTTAGAAATGCGTGATTCAAGGAATACTTTGTCCAGTGAAACGTTAGAAATGCATGATTCAAAGAATACTTTGTCCAGTAAAACATTAAGAATGCGTAATTAAAGGAATACTTTGTCCAGTGAAACATTAGAAATACATGATTCAAAGAATACTTTGTTCAGTGAAACGTTAGAAATGCGTAATTAAAGGAAGACTTTGTCCAGTGAAACGTTAGAAATGCGTGATTCAAAGAATACTTTGTCGAGTGAAACATTAGAAATGCGTGATTCAAGCAGTGAAACGTTAGAAATGCGTAATTAAAGGAAGACTTTGTCCAGTGATGTTTTGTTCATGATTCAATAAAACTTAAATCTTGATTCAAGATTTTTATTGTAATGTTCTTGATTCTATTTATTGTAATGTTGTGTTCATGATTCAATAAATCTTGATTCTCTTTATTGTAATGTTGTGTTCATGATTCAATAAAACTTAAATCTTGATTCAAGATCTTTATTGTAATGTTTGTTCATGATTCAATAAATCTTGATTCTCTTTATTGTAATGTTGTGTTCATGATCAATAAAACTTAAATCTTGATTCAAGATTTTTATTGTAATGTTGTGGTCATGATTCAATAAATCTTGATTCTCTTTATTGTAATGTTGTGTTCATGATTTAATAAATCTTGATTCTCTTTATTGTAATGTTGTGTTCATGATTCAATTAAACTTAAATATTGATTCAAGATTTTTATTGTAATGTTGTGATCATGAAAACTTAAATCGTGATTCAAGATTCTCTGTATTGTAATGTGGGGGTTATGATTCACTGGACAAAGCCTTCTTTTAATTACGTATTTCTAACATTTCACTGGACAAAGTCTTCCTTGAATCACGCATTCTTAACGTTTCACTGGACAAAGTCTTCTTTTAAATATGCATTTTTAACGTTTCACTGGACAAAGTATTATTTGAATCACACATTCTTAACGTTTCACTGGACAAAGTCTTCCTTTAATTACGTATTTCTAACTTTTCACTGGACAAAGTATTTCTATTCTTCCAACTAAAACAAACTTCCTTGCAGGATATACTAGAATCAAACAACAATAAACAACCAACACTAAACATTTCATTACATAACCAAAAATATACACTATAATCAACTAGCAGTAACATTTAAACTACTATAAACAATCCACAAACAACAAATTTTGGAGAAGCGCTGTCTATATCATGGGGGAGAAAACTGATTAACCTCATCCGGATCTTCATGAGGGATGTTAGAATTAACACTCTCCTCAGATTGTTCATAGCTTGGGTAATCCGCGCTGTCAAAGGGCTCGGGGTCCGAGTCCCTATCGTCTATGTGGTATGCGTGGAGGTGCTCCTCTTCGCCCTCCAAAAGGGGTGCCTGCGGCACTTAGAAGATATACCTAAGGTCATCGTAATAACGGCATCCATGAGCCATGGCCTCAGAATTCTGACGAATGACCTATGTAAAATTGAACATTAAATAATGAAACAAATTAAAAAAAAAAAAAGAGGTTTGAGTATGAATTCGACTTACAACATGGCTATTCCCTTGATAATATGTCATGGTCTCAACTTCGCCATAAATACGATCCTTACCCATTTTAACTTCAGGACACCCCAAGAATCTATGGAAGTTGTAAAATACTATCTGCAGTCGTTTCACCGCTTCTATAACATCCCGGGGCCAGTAGTCTCGTCTGAATCTTCCTGACAACTCAAACGAGACTTGAAACAGGGCTCTCTCGAAGCTTTGTAGCAGATCGATTTTTTTGTCTGCGGCATATAGCCGAAGACGTTCAACCATGTAGGCTTCGACCTCGTCATTAATGGGTGTTGGAGGGTGATTCATGACTTTGTTTATCAAGGATTCGAGACATGAGAGAGAAAGAGAAGAAAGACTTTTTGGAGGTGATGAAATGGGGGTGAAAATGTGCAGAATCTCTGTGTATATGGCAAGATATTAATAAAGGAGATTGGCCTGGGAAACATAACGTCTCACCCCTTCATCTTCACCTCTGCAATTTTGGGCGGTCAAACTACGGAAAGGAGTGCAAACAGCTTTTTATTTAATTCAGGCGCTCCATCGAGAATGCATCACAATCTGTTAAGTTCGTAGTGTAAATATTCATTTTACTAGTTATTGAAAGGTTTGTTTGTCTAGTTAAAGAAAATTAAATCCAGAAATTATAAAACACCGTTTAGAACGTCCACATGCAGTTTTTGTAGGTACAACAATCTAGCCGGAATAAAAATCGTCATTGCTAATTTTTCCTATTTGTCACCGGGAATGTATTGCCGGACAAGGTCGCTTGAAAGGGGTTTCAGAAAAGGTCACCGGAAATGGATTGCCGGAAAAGAGTCAGGGCCAACGATTTTAACGTCAAGGAGAAAACATCAAACGCGGAAATTAATGAGTTGACATGAGTAAATATTAACAAAGAAATTTTTTATTATTAAAGTAGTAATTATACTATATACTAAATTTTCACCTCTTCCGATTAAAAGAAAAACAATATTATGAGTTGACAATTGCCATTGAATAATATTTATTGTGAGCGATAAATTGAAAAAGAGATGAAAAATTGGGTAGGTGGGCTGTCAAGAGTCTGTAATCCGTACCGTGGAAGTGTCGGTTGCGCTGCGTTTGCGTTGGGAGGTCATACGGCGTCGTTTCTTTCCTCTTTCCCCTTCTAACTATTCACCTACACGCATACATGGCACCTAAAAGGGTTACTCCAGCTGGCTTTTGAGTTTTTATTTTTTCCTTTTTCAATAAGAATTACTCTAGATTGGAATAACGGTATATTAATTTTATAAATTGGAAAGAGAAAAAAACTACTTATTCTCTATATTATAATTGTTTTTTTTCATTTATTTAAATATTTAAATATTTTAGATTGTCATCTGTACTTTGTAAAAAATTTTAATTTATCATCTCGACGTTAACAAGTGACTTTTTTTCGAGGAAAATTATTAATTTTTTACTGGAAATGAGACACGTGTTGATACTTAAATTGATTGGGATGACAATTTAAAATATTTGAAAATTCAAATAAAAAATTAAAAATACAATAATAACATAGGGGTAAGTTATTTTTTTTCTATTCGAAAGAATTCTCATCAATAAATAATCTATATAAGATATCGTAATATTCGAAAATTAATTTTATATCTTACTTTTTGAGATTGGACCCTGCTATTATTTTTTTGAAAAAGAAATTGGCACAAAGCGAATATGTAACTATTATTTTTGTGTTGGATATCGAATTCAGTTAATATTTTCAAAAGAAGCAAAGGCCGGGATAAAACCTCTGATTTTGGAGGGGATACACTTAGATGTGTGTATTGAACAATAATTTGAAGTGTTGATGACCAAATGATATTCATTTTCTTTCTCATCGAAAAAGAATAGATGTTTGTTGATTTTCTAAGTATTTACGTGTTTAAATCCAATATGTTGCTAATAGTGTTTAGTGCAAGTAGTTAAGAATTTCTTTTTCCTAATAATAATTCGTATTTAAATCCCTTCGAGCACGTTGGGAATGTGTGTTTAAAAAAAAATAAAATAAAATTGTAACCATATGTTCATAACTGAAGACGTTCATTTTATTTAGTTTCTTTCCGTTTTATCAATCTTGAAGTATTAGAAAACATTATTTGAGCACGAAGATATTCTATACATAATACTCCGTCAATTACAGCATGAAATGGTTGTGGAAGTAGACGGACGTGGCGAGGTGGTTGTGCAAGAAACATGGCTTTTTCAGGCGGCAATCACGCTAAAGGAATATTTGTTGTCTTTAGTCAACCAAACGCACCCCTATTTCTTTAACTTCTTTTACTGCAACTTACCATGTGAAGAAGACCTTTAAGTAACAATAACGGGTTAAAGCAACGCTTTGAATGCACATATTTACTGCTGGAATACTAATATTATCTGCATGTTACCATTCTTTACTTCTTGTAATCAAACCCACTAAGTTATATATATAAAAAAAAAATTCTAATTCAAATCGTACTAAATAACCAATTATATTTACTATTTAATTGATTTTTTTTTTTAAATCCACACCCTTTTGTTATTTTGATTTGACCTAGCCAGATTGGAAACAGGATTACCTATTTATATCACATCCTTCGTACCAAGATCCAATAGTTTATTATCATTCAAAGATGAATATAGAAAAACATTTTCTTTTATAGTCAATGCGACCTGATTGGACTCCGGCACGGCGAAATAAATAGAGTGAAAACTGAAAAGATTGAATTGAAGGGTGGAACATTTGCACATCATAAATTTCCCATGGTGGAAACGTGTGGAATTTTTTTGTCTACTTATGTTTTTTAAGAAAGCCCCACTTGTTTGATTTTCATACTTAAAAGCCCATCAATTTCTAGTTTAAAAACCAGAAGATCATGTCATTAAAACTCAATACTGAATCACATAACCATTTCTCTGTCAATATGAGCTCCTAAATATTTCAAATATCAAATTCTCAGCTCAATATAATTGAATCCATGGTGGGTTCCATCAATTATCAATCTTGAATGAATTATTTTCAGCCAAACAAAGCCCACATTTCTACAGCCAACAAATCATTTTCTCAGACGAAAATCACTTTAAAAATATATGCAGTTAAAACCTCTGAAAAAGAACAAAATGGATAAAAATGCTCATTTGGTAAATAATTATATCTACCATGTATGTATAGTATACAGAACTAGAAAAGAAGTTAATTTGTCACATGGGCAAAAGTATGAAGGCCACATGATCTGCCCCAAGGCTGACAAAATTAAATGTCCAAGACAAAAAAACCCTAACATCTTTAACAGGACCACTAATTGGGCTAAACCCATGTCCATTGGGAAAGTTTCTACCATTGAGGTAATAATAATTTAGTTTGCTACTTTCAAATATAAAAAAGAAATAAATTATCTTTGGCATATGCCATGACCACAACAGCTTCAAATACTTACCAGAATATGTGACATTGACATCTTTCATGTAATTATACATCAAATAACTTATAGAAATATGTAACATTTTACCATTCAATTGTTCATAGTGTTTATAATCTAAGGCAGCATACTCTACATTCAAAACCTCAAGAGTTGTGTTCCAACACTCGTTAGATGATGAAAAAGAAATAAAAGAAGAAAATCAGATAAGACTTAGCAATAAAGCTCAATGAATGAAGTTAATAGAAACAAGAGAAGATAGGATTTACAATTCTTGCTAAATTGTGCAGTTGTCTCAATGTTGGCGCATGCATGCATTCGGATATCGATCTTTCTCATCAAACTGTGGCCCGAGACTATAACTGTGTCGAAGAGAAGCAACTGAAGGTGAGATATAACTGCTGCACTTACTGAGCTATAGCATGTCAAGATCATCATCAAAGCCATCAATGCGGTCATCTGAGAAATCAAAAAACCTAGTCAACATGTTGTGCAGAGTAGCATTCTTTTGTACAAGTGGCTAATTTGAAGAGGGGCCTAATCTGATGAAGAATTAGATCAAATAAAAGCAGTCAATGTCAATTTGGTTTGCAGCGTACAGAGAGCCTAACGCTGTTGATACTATACCTGGACCATCATCACTGTCTTCTTCATCTCCAAGAAGAAATACATCCAAATCCTTCTCGGAAGCTGCTGATTTGGCATTATTGTTGTGAGCTTTCGAAATCTCATCTGCTTTTTGCTTCATCTCTGCCTCGGCCTTAATATCTTCCATGTAGCGTTTTTCATATCTATGATAGGAGAAATATATTAAAATTCTAAGACACACAAACAGCACAACAGAATGACATAGGGGCCTAAGTTTACAGCATTCCACGCATGGCATCCTATATCTACAACATTAATACAAAATCACACTGCAAAGCAACCCTGAATGAAATTGGTCTATCAGCATTCCTCGAAGTCGAAATATTAAGTTATAATAAATTCAGGTCAATGACTCTACACTTCCTAGATATGAATTAGGGTCAGTGCTCTTTCATTTTTCACTGCAATCACCATACTCTTCGCCAATTTCATCCTCACAAAGGACATGAATTAAGTTGCATATATTTCAAGTGAATGATGTATAGTTAGACCTAAATGAAAAATTGGGGCCTTATCTATTGTCATTTAATTTTCATCCACAACCAGCACGTTACTATCAAACATAAAGGATTTCTTGGGAACATGAGGTCCTTGGGAAAAAGTAGTTGATTTAATTGTGGCAACAAGATTCTGATGCTTATCAATTTTTAAAAATAGAATATAAGGTGATACAGAAAGAACGAAACAGCAGAGCTATATGTAACCACTTTTCTAAATATTAATTAAATATTCAAATTGAACTAATATTTAGAATCTGTACACTAAGTTTACTTCATCGAAGACAATTTAAATAGATCCTCTGATGCAGAGACAAGTTACTTACGGTTCCACATGACTGTTGACAAGAATGAAATAGATCCTCCAAAACTTCCTTTCTTTCATCACTCGGGGGCATAACTGAAACCTTAGCTTTGAGATTTCCTAAAGCAAAATTTTTTTGAAAAAAAAAAAAGAAAAGAAAAAACTATTGAGTAAAGGTAGGGTGTAGAAACAGTTTAGGATATTTCAAGTTCATTTGAATAATCCCAAAACTCCCTCACACTCACTAGTTTCCAATCCAAGATTTTCACCAAATCATCAATGATGTCCTACACTGAGCACCAGCATTCTTTGTCCCAACATTTTCAGTCTTTACACGTTTCTTGCCAAAAGAATTGCTCGAGGATTAGAGGCAACAACATCATTGCTCAAAATGAGATAACTTTGAAACAGTAATTGTTATTTACAAATTAACAAGAAGTTCGAAAAAGAAAATAGGATCTTTCACTTCCAGACATGGAAAATATAGAGTGCCGTATTCAACAGCCATAAAACATGTGCCGAAGTAATCATTGAGCGTGGAAAATCTAACCTGTACTGTTGTGAGAACAAGCTTGGCGTGTCTTTCTTGCCACTCCGTGAGATCCTGTTGAACATTTGAAACCGTAGGAATATCAGACACCTCTGAGTCATCTGCGCATAAGAAATGTTGGAAGAAATAAGTACTTGCAACAAATGTTCAAATGTGTGGACAATAAAGCCAAATATTGTGGGGGCATTCGAGCTTCAAAGTGACCAAGAATTCTAAAATGACAATATTTGCAGATAACAGTTCAAAAAGGCATTTCTAATTGGAATCCTAAGGTGTCCACATTCCATGGAGAGAATTGGACGACCTGAATTTTTCTATCCTTTTACACAACTATTCTTCATCTTTAAGGTCACCTCACTAAATAAGATAACAGAATATGCAGGGAATGCAAATGAAGATTGTACATGTGCTTTGTGCCTTTGGGGGGTGATGCCTGACCCTTGCTCGAGTAAAGTGCCTGACTTTCCACTTCCAATTCTACTGTTCTTCTCTGTGTTATACCCTTGCCCTATTCTTGGATCTATAGATCCTCTGTTTTAGCAACAGTAAGCAACGCAAGGCTGTTCTACTGCTTCTGCATCACTGTGGTGCCGTTAATTGGCATGCCGGAATGACAGACCTTTAACTACAGCCAGTTTGATTTTGAACCTCATAGCGACTAAGAAGCTGAATAATCATAATAATCTTCGACAGAAGATACAATAGTTTTTATTACTGAGTGCTGCACCAACATTGCCACACAAAGATAAGCTACCTCGAAGTTTTCTGGCCTTTTTTATGCAGTTTCTGGGAAGGATCTTGAAGACAATTCCCGCAACTAATTGAAGGGCACATGCAAGGAAATTCAGCAGAGAATATACACATTGTTGTGTGGTTAGCCGCACTCTTTTGGTAGTAATATGACCTCTTTTCAAATTTTCCAATATCTTAGTTCTCTCTTGTTGTTCTTCACATTGTTCCTTCCGTTCCAGGTTTTGTACTATACCACGGAATGTCTGGTTTATGCGAAGGGATTTTCATGCATCATAATGGTCTCATTATGGGGTTGTTAACAATATCTGGATAAACTATCAAACTAAGATTTCCTCTTAGTTTACCTGGTAACTACGTTGATGTACATCTGAAGATGACATCAGCTACATATTTCAGAGATTAGTTTAGTACAGAAACAAAAAGGATTGTTAATGATTCTCTATGTTGATCTCTAACTGAAAATCTCCCTCAAACACTCGAGCGATCTTCTATTATCTGAAGGAAGGAAATGGAGTAATGGCATTTAAGTCTGTACATATTGCAGGCTTGTACTAGTCCTCCCACCTATGGTGATACTACTACCTGAAACTGTAATACAAGTGCATCTGATTTTCCGAGCTAATAATGCAAACAAACTAGATTAGAGGTTCTTCGTTTGCGTCATTTGCCACATAAACATGTTATAGGCTCATCGCACCAAACATTCAACAGCGGAATGCCAATCCTATTAGCTTAACCAAGCAACATCACACAACAAAACACATTTCTCATTAAATCAAGTGCCGCATGCATTAACATGAACAACAACTCACTCCGAAAGGCAGATACAGATAAATCAACTCAACAAGCCATAACCAGATAGCAGCATACCTGCAAGCGGAAAATCACGGAAAGTACTCGCTGTAATCTCTTGGACAAACTCCCTCAACTCCTCCGTAACGCCAAACTTCTCCAGATCAACAGCCTCGTCGCCGTCCTTACGATCAGAGTCGACGAGACTATTCAGCACCACCGCCGGCGGCGGAATCTGAGCCTTCATCTCATCGGCGCGTTTCAATGCCTGGGCGGCGAATTCCTTGGAAATCTTCGACGCCTCGGCGGCCAATTCCATGGAGCGCTTTGACGCCTCCGATACGACGTCGGACAGGTTCGCCGAGCCGAGCCCCTCCGTCAGCTCCTGCGATTTCTTCGCCGCTTCCTCCGCCAACGTCCGCGCTCTTCCCCAAATATCCATTGCAGCTCAGCTTCAATGCAAACAGTTTACGACATTTTACAAATTAACCCAAAAAAAAAAAAAAAAACGACATTGTAATCCGTTACGATATTACGAAATTGGATAATAAATTGAGTTATTTCTTTCATATGTGACAAACAAAATCATTTTCTCATGATTATGCTTTTAAAACGTAATAAATCATTTTGTGAAAATTTCTGATTTTCATTGAGTTATTTTAATTTTAATTACCACATTAATAAATGCTAATTAAAATACAATTTTTCTAATTTATTTTAAATTCATAACATAATACAAAAATTTAAATTACATAGACTATTATATCGTTGCGCGGTACGACTCTTTTAATATTCACTATAAGAAATTTATCAAAAATCAATAGAAACTTCTGACGGGAATCGATAGTCAGTTATACGTGCTATATCTATCATGTAAACAAAATAATTAAAATATATTGATCGAAACTTGACAATGTTAAAAAAATATAATTAATATTATATCTTTATTGTACGAATACTTTTAAAAATATAATTTTATCGTGTTTGTGTTATATTCGATACTCATATCGAAACTTTTCACCTGAAAAATTACAGAAAGAAACTATACCACCGTATTCATATAGTATCGTATTTGTATTTGCATTCATACGCCATAAAATTGAATATACTGACGTATAAAAGAACCACATAGCATGCTTGGTATTAATCAATTTTCTAAAAATATACCAGACAATATATAATATCTTTGCTGAATATCTTATAAAATAATATAAATAAGTTATAAAAAAATCAAGCAAAGGAACAAGAAATGAATTTGGAATGAGGGATGGGATTGAAGGTGTGAATGGGGTCATAGCATATGTGAAGGGCATGTCAACATTCCAACCGACTGGGCCGGTTGATGAAGGATGGTGACTTCCATTAGTATTACTTAAGCAGCACCAAAACACCAAGAATAGGACCTCACTAGTGCCATATCTTTTCCAATCTTGGAGATTGGGATACATGAGTCACACACTATGGGATTACTACTATTTCAATTGACCTCTTCACAATGTGTCTTACCAATTTCATTTATTAGCCCAATATCTATAACTTACGCGTCTTGTCGAATTATAATATCGTGTTAAACACTCATCAAGTGAATTTTTTTTCTCTAGTATATATGTGAATACATTCTTTAATTGTGTTGTATTCGTATCTCTATGTTCCGATCAGTGAATTGCATAGAGGCTAATACATATTGTTGATACTCTTATTTTTTATTTTTTTATTGTTCTACGAGTTCAAATTAGGTCGGAACACTAATATATAAAATTCATCCTACTACTGATAGTAGATATTTATTTAGAAATTCATATACGAGACATTTAATTAAATTAGCAACACGTAAAAATGTTTAAACTAAACTACAACAAATAGTGGTATGGTAGACATACATTTTCATGCATGCTCCAAAAAATCACTACTTTTAAGGCAATATTTGTAATGATATTTGATTTTGTTTTTTATACTTTGTCAATCACAATCCAAGAATTCTAAATGAAGTGAGGAAAATTGTAATTCAATTTAAAATTGATGGGGACACCAATATGAATGAAACAATAATATATGTGTGTGTATGTAGTTTAAAGATTTGCATAGGCATAAGGAGGAATGGATGTGGACAAGTACCAGAAGGAAGCACTCTCTAAATATGGAGCCCCCACCGTCCCATGTGCTACGCAACAATGCTCCAATCAATCAACTACCAATTTTGACTATCATGCATCACCTATTGCCTATTACACTACTCTACTAGTGCCTTAGGTTATGCTACTACCTACGATCTAATTAAATAATTTAGTTGAGTTTAAAATGAATGAGAAATTTATTGCATCAAAATCGTCAATTCAAATCATCAACACACTTCACAAAAAAAAAAAAAAAAATCATCAATTCAAATATAAAATTAGATGATAATAGATCAATCATTTAATATTAAATTTAAAAGATATATGCAATTAGCCCCTTCATAATTTTCACGGAATTCTTGAATTATCGTCTATGATGCACGGATACGAATACGGCGATACGGACACGGATATGGCGACACGAATTTTTTCTTGAATTTTTCATGTGAGGAGTGTCCGACACGACACGCACGATAAAATGATATTTTTTGAAATGTCCGTGCATCATAGATTATCATGTGTTGGAAAGTAATAAAGTGAAATATGAAATGAAACAGCGATGCTTATAATCTAGTTGGATTCTATTAACATCTCACATTGAAAAGAAACTAAATTATGTGTTAATTATTAAATATTTGATAACTCTCATTTTATTAACTAACTTTTGAAGTGAATGTGGTCGTGCATTAATTTTCATAGATCTCCAAATAAATTGCCTAATAGTAGAGTTGTTGTGAAATCACTCTTATAAGTGTTTTTACCGTTCTTAAGTTTTAACCTATTGTTTTAAGGTCACATCAACCAAAACTATGTCATGCCTATAATGGTGGCAATTCAATGCAACCCACTTAAATCTTTGAAATAAGGGTAACAACATGAGTTTGTAGGAAAATTTAATAGTAGAAGCAACCCAATAAGGGGGAGGAATCAATTATGCATCTTGTATATTGGGAAGATAACAAGCACGCAACAATTTCTTGTATCATGTTTGATTGCACGCACTAGGATTAATATCATTCTTAGTAGCATGATTAACTCATATATAACTCAATCTTGGTACTATATAAATTATTTTCTTCACATTGTATAGTGTAATTTTCAAATTATTTGAAATTTCATAATTTTGAGTTATTATTATCAATTTTATTTGAAACAAAATTATGATGCATACAAGAAAACTAAATTTGGTAATCGGATGGTCATATTCAAATGATTGTCACGTGTTTTCCTCCGTTGATGAGACACAATGAAAAATGGTCCTATGGAAATTGATATAGTTTGAAATTTGTGACATCCATTTAAAAAAAAAAAAAAAAGAAAAGAAAAAAAGGAGTCATATTGTGCTAAAAATTGAACGGGAAATGTGCGAAAAATCCCTAATTGAATTAGGAAATACTTACGGGACTGAACCCGTGCGATATTATAGCTTGGTGTTTTATAAAAAATTGTCACTATTTTTCTATACTAATTAGTTATGTCCATTTAACATTTTCTTAGAGCCCATTGTTACACATTGACAACCAATTCGTGAGTTAATTCTCCATGCAATGCCATGTAAATGGAAAATCACATGACTATATATATTAGGAAAAGAGTTAATTGTATCTGAACGGACTAATATATATATTTTTCCGTAAAAACAATAAAAATATGAAGTCTAAATAGAAAATTTGAATAACCTCCATGTATCGAAACATGAGAGGTCTCAAACAACAAATCAAATATTAGTATCGTGTCCCTTACCTGCAAAAATATTTATACAAAATTTTTGCGATGTGCAAGTTTATTGCAACTACGTCTGTCACAATTTTCAAAAAAGTTACTAGCAATCCTTAATATTTGCTCCGAGGTGGGGGATTTCTGTATGACTTCTCAATAAGCTTATAGATAACTTGAGAGTTCATTTCAAAGATGAACTTATCGGCTAGGGGTGCTTGAGCAAACTAATATCCTAAATTGAATAAGATCGAAAAATAATGGGGGCAGATTGTAATTAATTCATTCTATTGTGAAAGGAGACTCCGTTGATATGTTCCATCAAGGTGGTAGATATAGGATGAATTTGTCAAAATCTGAGATCCGTCCTATCCTATTTCAAATTTAATATGTTGCACTAAATGCATTACACTCTAATCTCACTAGCTAGATCAATTATCAATCTGAGATTTCTTGGCACACGAAATGTTGCAAACATTTTCTGTTTTGTCATTTCAACTTCACTTGAACAGATAGAAGTCAACTTTCAAATATACAAACACCCAAGTAATTTCCACACTGTACTTTATAACTCACATGTTTTTTAGGTAAATTATATTACAAAGTTCTTTGCATTCATCAGATTCAGACGCAAGGTCCTTGTACCACCTGAAAAGGCCTCAATGTTTTATGTCTTATGCAAGGCTTCCATTCTACTGTAAATACTGAAGTCAACCTCACAGCCAAACGTAGTTCAATTGGTTCGAGGGGACATATTTGTTATAAATTGCAAAGTTTAATTTAAGGGTTGTAATGTGAGAATTTTATTTATTTTTAATTCAATACGAGCTTTGAAGGTGAGCTATTTGTAAACTTATGGACGACACACCTTTCACTTGACGAATCGTTGGTACCTGATTTACCTCTTTCCATTTACTTCGTTCGGTCGGGATATGGGACTCATAGGGTTAGAATTCAACCTTTTGTTGTAAGTAAAACTAACAGAAGTTTGACCCATATAATTAATTCTTTTTTAAGATATTAAATTTGAGTTTTGAATTTTTTTAATCGCAATTATTTGTTAATAAGTTTATCTTTGAATTTAAAAAATTCCAAACCGGTTAAAATGAATTAAGAGATCAAGTACTAGTGTCCTAAAAATATTATTAAACGCATCGAACACTTAAATAGAAAGGAAAAATGAATTAATTAAATTTAAAATACTGCTGCAATCAATTTATAATGCATCGATAAAAATATAATAATATGAATACAATACGATATTATAACAGCTCGAAAACCCGCCTGTAGATATTGTCCGCTTTGCTATTCATAAGTCGGCATAGCCTCACGATTTTGTTCTTTCCGGTAGAATTTAAGCCAAAGGCGCCCACCCAGGAAAATGTCTCTACAGGGAAGAGGTATCACCCCCTTATAAGGAAGGCTTCGTTCTCCTCTTACTCCGATGTGGGACGTTACAAATATGAATATAGTAATACGATTTATTTTTTAGAATTTTTAAAATAAAAAATATTAGATACAATAATAAAATATATTTAGAAATATTTCTATATTTTTGTGATGAAGGAAAAGAAAGAAATGGTTAAATTGGGGGAATAATGGAGCAGGCGTGGCAGTCCAGGAACCAGTTATAACTGACACCGAAGAACGCAGCGCAGACGATAACATTGGCCGACAAATAGACACGCCCTGATTTGGGGCAGCGATATCTTCTTCCTTCCACACCGTACACGTGTCCCCCTCTTCATTTCCCACGGATCGTACGGTCACGTCATCCTCCTACGATGTACACTAACCTCCACGCACCCAAATATTTACTCCCACTGAAATTACATCCGCGGCCCTCTACACACGCATAGCGCCAGGGGCTGTTTCGGTAATTCCAACCTCGCTTGGGTATTACAGTCATTACGACCTTTGTCAAGGGTAATCTAGGTAATCAATTTAATGATGAAGATGTTGAAATACTTCTACTCGAAATTTTGCAGCGGATATTTGTTTCAGAGTTAGAGAGAGATTGAAGAGGGAGAGAGCTCTGCTTCACATCAGTTTTTGTGCGAGTTTGGCAAATGCCGGCAGATTTTTTGCTGGGGTAGTTTTTGTATTGTCGGAGGGATTGATTGATTAATTAGTAACATGCAAGATATACACCCCATTGGCGGTGGAGCCGGCGGCGGAGGAGGGAGGTTTTTCGGCGGTGGAGACAGGAGGTTGCGGCCCCACAACCACCCCAACCACCAGGCCTTGAAGTGTCCCCGCTGCGACTCCATCAACACCAAATTTTGCTACTACAACAACTACAACCTCTCTCAGCCGCGCCACTTCTGCAAGAGCTGCCGCCGTTACTGGACCAAAGGCGGTGTCCTCCGCAACGTCCCCATCGGGGGAGGCTGCAGGAAGACAAAACGCAACAAGCAGAAAGCCAGCGCCGCCGTCGCCGGCGACGGACCTAGAGAACGTAGCTCAAACGCTCAGACCTCGAGCAGCGAGAGCTCCAGCCTCACCGCCGCCACCACGGCCGCAACTCCTACATCCACCACCTCCACGGTGGCAGAAGAAGGTTCTGCTCCTAACAATCCGCAGTCAAATTCCGCGGTTGCATACAATTTCCCAGACGCGAGGTTCTTCACCGGGAACCACAACTTCGATCATCACCCGATGGCCAACCAGTCCACAACGGCGCCGGACGGTCATATTTTCACGACGGAGATCGGGAGCTTCGCGAGCTTGATGGGGACATCAGCGGACATGATAGGGTTTGGCATGACCGACATACCAACAACGACGCCGTATGGGCGTGTACAACAGAGTAATCATGCCGATCCGGTATCGGACAATAACGGCACGCGGATGGCGTCGGTGGCGGATGAATTCAAGTTGCCGGAAATGACAGGAGGGATGGCGGCGCTGGACTGGGGAAGCGGCGGCGGAGGTGGCGGAGATGGCGGTGGAGGAGAACAGGGGCTGTTTGATCTAACGGCGGCCGTTGATCCTGCATACTGGAGTCAAACTCAGTGGACCGACAATGATCAATCCCTTAAGTACCTTCCTTAGTGCTATAATAATAAAACTCACCTTTTTAACCTTCCGGATTATACAAATATTTCCCAAAATATATGCTATTTTCTTGTTGTAAACAATTTAAATATATTTCTAAAATTTTCCTTTTTCTTTTATTTTTTTAATCAACTGGGTGATTTGGAGGATAGAACTGACTTTTTTTTGTCACCGGTGGTGTAATTTCTGGTTTTATTTTGGAATTTACTCCTTATAATTTTTGTGTTTCGGAAATTTGGATTGGCATTAATGTTATTTTTCCTTTTTTTTAATTTATTTTGGGTTTTACTAGTCGTGTAATTTCTAGTATAATTTGGGAATTTTCCCTGTGGTTTTTAATCTGGATGTTGGGTTTGAATGGTAATATTTGTGATATTTGATGGATTGGTATGGAATAAAAGTATAAAATTGTTGGGAACCTATCAGGATCTTGATGGGTTATTTTCCAAAATATCATTACATGTGTACTGTGGTCCATATATAATTTACGTTTTTCATGTGTACTTAAGATAAGAATAGTGGTACGTAAAATTGAGGATCTTAAAGTTGTTGGGACTTCAATTTTGCAAAAAGGTTAAATAAGATTTTAAGGAAAGAAACAAAGTTAAGTTAAAAAAAAATAAAAATTTTGTGTAGGTGGATGATGAAGTAAAAATTAATTAATATTGATTATATTTTGATGTATTAATTAGAAACTATAAAGTATTGAAATTATAAAATAGAGTATCCAAATTATAAAATAGAGTATTATAAAATTTTGAATTATAAAACAGAGTATCCACGTTTAAAAGTAGAGTATTATTTGTAAAAGTTAAAGTACTCAAATTTAAAATTGAAGTACGATAAAGAAAAATTAAGAAAAAGAAAAGAAAAAAAGAATATTATTTATAAAAGTTAAAATACTTAATTTTAAATTAGAATATTATTCATAAAAGTTAAAGTATCTAAATTTATAATTAAAATATTTTTTATAAATATTAAAGTATTAAAATTTAAAAATAGAGTACTATTCGTAAAAGTTAAAGTACTCCGCTTAAAAATTATAATATGAAAAGGAAAAAGAAATAATCAATAGTATTGCAGTTATTTAGGTGAATGAAGAATTGAAATCAAATTAAAAATTTTAACCGGAGAGTTAATATAGATTATTTTTATATAAACGAGTAAACTAAGTTATTTTCAACTTAGAGAAAGTTATTAATTATGACCCCCATTAATCAAACTGGCCAAAAACCCTAGTTTTTTTTTTTTTTATATGGCATTAGTGATAATCCATCTTCAATATATGTATTTTTCAAATCGGCCAAAAGGCCGTGAGATCTCCATCTCATTTATTAATCAAGTCCAATCAACAACCCAACGAGACGTGATCCAAGTAACACATTAATCCATCTCTAAATGGTAGACAGTATCTAATCAAATAATTTAAAATTATTTCTAACTCAAAAATAAATATTTAACCCCTGACATTTAAATTCCCGTGAACCGTGGTTAAATTCAAGGCAAATGTTCCCGACACTTCATCTAAAACTCAACACACATGAATTAAAATCCCCTACTATTTGATTAGATTAAATAGAAGCAAATGGTACGTCTAATTAATACAGGAGCATGACCACCTTTGGTGAAACTTAAAAGTGGTTAGGACAAAACATTAAATCTCAATTTAAGCAATGCAACAACCCTGAGTGGTACGTAGCAGATAAAATTATCTTTTGAGAAAACAAAGAAATCACAATAAATGGCCGGTGCGTATTTAGCGTAGACAAAGACTTGATATTCCTTTGTATTTGTTGTCAAACCCAAAACAAAAGCCCCCTTTGGGCATGCACTCAGTTTAGTCCCACTCACGACGCGTCGCTAGGAGGGGGCCGCTTTGCCAACTTGCTTATTGCTACGTCCATTACATGATTTTATATCATGTGTACAGCTTATAATTATTTTATTCATTTATCATATTTTACATACGGTCTCTAATTCATATTTACATATAAATAATAATAATTTACAATTAATTTTAATATTTAAATATCTGGTTTTTCTTAAAAATCCAAGGGAAGTTCTAATTCGAATTTAGTTCAATCGGATCAATTTATCCGGAGAGAAGAAATTATTTCACATTTATCGGTGCAAAATTTAGAGAAAGCAAACATTTAAATAGAAAATATAATACATCATAAATAACGTGTTTGACCTAATTAATTCATCTCCAAAAGTTAGCTGTTGAGGGGAGGGTTGTCCAACCATTATATGTTGAACTTCATATATTTAATTATTCCAGGTATGATATTTGATTCACTCCCGTCACGCCCAGTGCGCGAAATGCAAGACAAATTGGAGCCTGAACTTGGCAGGAACCGGAATATCTGCAAGCCACGAATTGAAACATTTGACGGGTTGAAAAGATATACCTAAAATAAAATGGCCTACTTACCCCAAAAAGTTGGTTTTTTTAGGGTGAATTAAATTCGTCTATATATTTTAGTCATACGATTAGTTAGATTTAATCGAATCGAATTTGAGTTAATATTTTTTAAAATCAAGCAGAGTAAAATATTTAGAATATTACACTTCAAATATTTTTACCAATATTATTATTTTATCATATTTTGTTATTGCCAATAATCTCATATTCATGTCGCGACAATGCACCGGTACACTATAAACTTCATGCCTAGTCGTAGCGTACGTGTACTTGTAGAGGCCAAAGTGAATTGGTACACATAGGTGTAACTAATAACAGTAGTATTTTATGATAGTTTTGAAGCAAATAGGGTTTTTATTTTTAGCGTCGGGACAAGGGTATGGAGAAGGCTTTACGTGGTCGGTCGTTTTGTGGGATCCACACGAATTGACCACTCCAAAGCCTACTATTCCTCCACGTGGCTGATTTATCATCACCTTGTGACAACGTGTCGCCCACTGGTTGGACCTCATGGGATTAGGTGCTTCCTGAATTTCTAGTATTCTCTCTTCCTAAGTTTAGTGGTAACCAAGGTGGAGTATTTACCTTGCTAGTAAGGAAATGAACATCACGATAACTATTAATTTGTGACCCAATATAACACTACTATTTTATAATGGATGATTATTCCGTGATTTATCGTCAACTTTCTTTAAGATTGTTTGGAGATATGTGGTAATATGTATGTGATAGAGCCAAAATTTAGAGTTAAGTTAGCTTCTTGGTCGATATCTGAAAAAGAGAGAAAAAGGATGGGTTCAAGGCTAATTTGAAATTGAAGGGTGCGATATTCGGGTTGGTATTCCAACGTTTAAATCAGTATTCGATTTATGATAATCAAAGAGGAGTGCAGTATATGCAGTAAGTGAAAGTTATATAGGGTAAGAATAATAAAATGATGATTTCGATTTACATGCTGGTACCTTAAGCTGATAACTGTCCCACTAAAAAGGAGTATTTAAGTAATGCTTGGTCGGCTACTTCTTGTATGATCCCTTAGGCCATGCAAGCCTATGGAGCGGAAAGTGTCGAGACGCATTTGTCGAGTATTGGGTCTGACATGTTTAATCGAGGTTATGAGAGATAAAAGTAGATGGGATAAATCTGATCATCAAGAGCTCGAGCAAAGACTTCGAGCTACACAAGATAACATCGCAAGATGGATTCATGTCACGTCAGTTCAGTACGTATTTTGATTATTAAAAAAAATGATCTTCCTAACTTCGGGTCGTGGCTCTACTACGCACCAGTACCAACCAAGTGATGGTAGCTCGGAGTGGTCCAAATTCCAATGACGTGTGGATGATAGTGGGTGTGGGTTGGGTAGTGGTAGAGGAAGGTAGGGGCTCATATCCTTGTTTGTTGTTGGACAAAATGTGATTTAAACCTAATCAAATCCAATAACATTAAGCTCATTTGATGAATACACACTCACGTAGCCACGCTTAGTGCCACAATCACAGGCATCATATCTGGACTCTCTTAAATTTGGGAGAATCAATGTTACCCACTCGGAATAGATTTAGACCTAACTAAACTAATCATGCTAATTGTTATTTTTGGAATCACATCACTACTCTTTCCTCTTCTATATTTATTTATGCAGATAAATTATTATACACATATTATTAATATCTGCAAACGCTCGACCTCCCACGCAACTTTTTTATTAGTGTGGTTTTATGAAGCATATAAGCTCAAATCACTTGCATTTTGATCAATTAAGAGGTTGGCATAAAACTCTTTCTTTTTCTTTTTTTTTTTTTTAAATTATATTTTATATCTCATAATTATAAATTCGATCCAAATTGTTCAATTTATTATAGGTTTGCGACTGATCAAGCTACTAAAACATAAAACTTTCGCCACTGTAACAATAATCTGCTGAGTTATGCACTTCATTTTTGGTACAAAAACTAGGGGTGTTGGTAAAGGAACTGCATTGCAATAATATTTGAAGTGGATTGCCAATTGGAACTTCATGGGCCTCTGTCTTGCATGTTTGGGCCCAGGTGAAGCTTCAGCCCTAGTGTTATATTTGGGCTAAAAATTTTCTTGATATTTTAGTTTTAATTAACTCACTCCAGTTAAGACAACATGTGTGTATTCCAGGGAATTAAAAATCAAAATAACCACATTTATCCAAAAAAAATAAAAAATACGTATCTTCAAGTTTCTTCTTATTTTAAAAAGTTGCCATTTTACCGTTGTAACACTCTTTCTCGAAGAGTTTGTTAGCCAGAAGAACCAAGACTCCAAGAGGATGCTAAATGCCAATATCACAAAAGTTTGAGGGTGAAAATGTCACGTTCACGTTTTATTTGGTGTAAATACGCAAATACCTTATTTCAAGAGGTGCAAAGTGCAATTTCCTTAAAAATTTGCTGTATTTTTGGACAAAAATCTTGCCCCTAAAGAATTCAAAATCAAAGTCTACACAGTCCTCAAAAAGCACAGATAAAGCAACCGTTTCCACTCTCTATAATTTCAAAAAAAGAAAAAAAAAGAAAAAAAAAAAAAGAAACGATAACGTTGCTGCTTTGAAAATTCATCGATCTCCATTTTCATTCATCTTGAAGCGAAGATCGATGGCTGGGAGAATGTATGAACACCAACAGCAGCATCTGTTGGATTTGCAGGAAAATACTGGTTTCGGGTCGGACCCCAAGTCCTGGCTTTCCGGCGACGACGACCTTAGCCGCACTCTTTCTTCCCTTTCCGCCGCCGCCGCCACCGCATCCGCCTCCGGGAATGTTGACCGCGTCCTGTTTAATGATCTTGTGGAGATGGTGCCGCTCGTTCAATCCCTCATTGTGAGCACACTCGTTTTTCAGTTTTTTTGGCTTGTTTTGTGTTTCCCTTTTTTGAATTTCGTTGAATGTGAATCTGTTACTGTTTGAATCTGATGTTAGGATCGGAAAGCTAATTCGTCGTTTACGAGGCGGGGTTCTATGATTTACACGAAGACGCCATCTAGGGAATCCCTTCACAAGAAGGTATTGTTTCTGCAATTTCCCCTTTTCCTATTTTGGGAATTTTGTTCTTTATTTCTTTAGATTCTGGTAACTTGTGCTACTTGAATATGCCAATAAGTCTTTCATGAATGTGCAATGCGGAGACTTTGAATTGCGTGGGAATGGTTTATGACATTTCCTTCTAGTGTATGTGTTTATCTAGTTGTGAGCTTTGTTTCAGTTATCGTCTCCGTTATGTTTGAGCTAGAAAATTAAGGGAGAATCTTGGTATTTCCTTATCTAGTTGTGGGAGTTTCAGTTATCTAGTTGTGGGAGTTTCCTTAATCAAATTTCCTTATATTGTCCCAAATCTTGGTATTTACTTTAATGAAATTAAAGATTGTTTGACTTAATGAGCTAAACTAGTTAGTTGTGGAATCAGCTGACTAGCCATGGAATCTGTATTAATAGCCATTCGATGTTGATTAGCTGCTTTGATTGGTTGATGGATTTGAGGAGGCTTAAAATAAAGCTTTTGTCTCTATTGATAGATTCAAGGTTAATTTGCTGTATACCAGCTAGGGTGTTGTTGAAAACAAGTTCTTGATAGTTATTTCTTTTTGAATAAGAGTTTTATCTTCTAAATGATGAATTGGTGAGTATTGAGGTAAGAAATATGTCTTGTTAATCTTTGCATGGCCATAATAAGTAAACTCCGGAATTGTACGACCAATTATACAAAAAAATCTTTATATGATGATAAAAAGGTATAGGAAACAAGTCCAAAAGAATTGATTACAATAATATATTATCCTTCCTCCTTGCTCAATTAGGAAGATTTAGAAGTTGATTCTATCTTTTAATGAGCTAAGTTGACCTGTGGTCTTAGATTGATGGGCTTCTTTACTGATTGGTTTTATGGGATTCGCCATAGCATAGTTTATAAATAAACTAACCACATGCAGTCAAGAGATTTCATTATCTGCAAAAACGTTCAATTTTCCTATGTATTTGATATAAGGTGTTGATGTTGATATTTACTGCTGCAGGCAGCTGGAAAGAGTGCTGCTCTTCCAGCTAAGAAGAATGGAGACAAACCAAGCAGTGAAGATGACTTCTCAATTTTCTCATCAAAATCACTGCTCTCTGAAAAGGATAGAGAAGAACTGACTGCACTGCGTGGCCAAGTGGAAGATTTAAAAAGACAATTGACAGAAAAAGATGAACTTCTGAAATCAGCTGAACTTTTGAAAGAAAATGAGGTGGCTTCAATTCACATGAAATTTGATGAACTCAAGAAAGATGCTGCAGAAAATGACTCGCTCATTAAGTCCACTCAGTTACAGCTCTCCGATGCAAAGGTATGTGATGTTCGTTAATTAATCATGATATTCTCCTCTAATAAATATTGATTATTTTGGTTGTTCTCATAGATTAAGCTTGCTGACAAACAAGCAGCCGTGGAAAAATTACAATGGGAGGCAATGACTTCCAATAAAAAAGTGGATCAGCTCCAGGAAGATCTAGATAAGATGCAAGGAGAGATTTCATCTTTCATGATGTTGATACAAGGATTGACAAGGAATGATGACTTGGACATTTCTGCTGAAGATTATGATGATGTCCCATATCTTCTTGATCAAAACCATGAATTGGTAGTTCACTTTTTTGTTTGGGATAATTACACTGACATACCTGAGGTTTGGCTTATCTACACAAACTCCTCCCGAGGTTTGAGGAATTATAAAAACTTCCCTTGTCAAAGAATTTACATTATATCTGGGTCAATGAATTTTGACGATATGATTTCTAAGTATTTATGAATGTGCTATTTTGCCCTTAACACTTACCAAACAATAATTGAGTTTAGATTTGTAATTATAGTAGCATGCACTAGGCCAAACATCAGGGTATGCCCTGCAAGGATTTTGTAATTTCTCAAACCTTAGGGGAGGTTTGTGTAATTAATCCAACCTCAGGTATGCCGGTGCACCATTCATCCCTTATTTTTATAATTCTTTGTCAGTGCATTCACCCCCTTATTTCGTTATTCTTTTATCATACATTGCTTTAAAGGGTCGGCGATTTTGTGAATAAGTTGTTTGTCGATGTGTAAAATTGGAACTTTTATTTCTGGGTAGGATTGTGCAATGGATATGGATAAATTAGAAGCAGCAAGAGAAGCTTATATAGCTGCAGTGGCAATTGCAAAAGAAAAGCAGGATGAAGAATCTCTAGCTGCTGCTGCTTCTGCAAGATTTCATCTGCAGTCGATTGCTATAAAGCAAAACTAACCAGCCTGCATGAAAACATCTATAGCTTAGGGATATCAGGTTTGCCTCATATATGATGGAATGGCCTTCTATTTACTCAAAATTAAGTCCTTATTTGATGTTTCTGATGTATTGTAGTGACCTTTGTTATAAGATGGGATCATAATTTAATGTGGCTATCAATACAGCAGTTTGCATATGATGACTTTGTCCTTTACATCTTCCTACCTCAAGCACATAAAATATGTAAATAATTTGGTTTTGTTGGAGCGTTTGAGACGACAGTTGTAATTGGTGTCGAGATTTGAATGCTGATGTAGTTTACGTTTAACTTAGATTCAGATTAGAATTTTCCTCGTAAATTTTATTATGAATATGAATATATAAATAGAAAAAATATCTTATTGGGGAGGTGCAAAGTGTGAAATTCTTTATAACTTCTGTTTACTTTGAACAAAAAATTTGCCCATAAAGAACTCAAAATAAAGTCTACTTAGTCTTCAAAATGCACAGATGAAATCAACCTTTTCCGGTCTCTATGATTTAAAGAAAAAAGTTGCTGCTGTGAAAATTCATGGATATCCATTTTCAACATCGATAAGATCGATGGCTGGCGGAATATATGAATACCAGCAGCAGCATTCGTTGGATTTGCAGGAGCCAAAGTTGTGGTTCACAAACTTCGGGAGAAGTTTGTGTAATTAACATAATTATCCTTACTTTTTGTGTATCCAATATCCATATAGCATATGATGGCTTTGTTTGTTACATCCACCTTAAGCTAACAAAATGAGTACATAGGTTATTGTTTGGAAGTCTGAGAAGACAGTGGTAAATGGTGTCAAGATTTGAATGCAGGCATAGTTTTAGTCGAATTAGAATTGGATTAGAATTTCCCTTACAATTAAAATAGATGGAAACAAGTTGCAAAGTAGAGTTTATTAACAGTCGATGGGATAATATGAAACATTGCAATCTTTCTTCATAAAGATAAGATACTACTCAATCAAGTACGAAAAAGCATGATCCGTCTCTAACAAACACAAAATAATCAAAGTTATCATTATCAATGTTTCTTGAAGAATCTTGAGAATTATGCATGCGCAGTTCATACACAATGTGCGTTCATACACAATTGTGAATAAATACTATATTGTGGTAAAATTCTGTGCAACAGCCATTCAAATGAAGAAAAGACGGGTGAATATTCAAAATCTGCAGCACTGTAAACTCATAGTACTCGGAGGGTCATGGTTTTTTGATCTGCGCGTAAAATCAATGTAACTAGCTTATAAAGATTCAAACAGTACACATAAAATGCTTGCTACTGTGTGCTTGTGTGTGTAAAATTTGTGTTTATTTGTTCTTAATTTACTTACACTGGGAATGCAAAGGAGCTGGACTGGTGTCTGATAGATTAGAATCACAAGACTCCAAGGAGTCCATTTTGCTTGAACTATTTGTGTGCTGCTTGTTAACAGTGTTGATCTCTTTTATCTCATTTCTCTGTTTCCTTGCTTCCTCTTTCATCATCCTGCAACCACCAATTAATTAGTTAATTTCATCACTACAGTTTATGTTTTCCCCTTTTTCTTTTAGGGATAACTACACCGGCGTACCATGAGGTTTGAAAATATTACAAAAAATTCCCCCGGTTTTTCCTAAGTTTGGCCTGGCACATGATGTTTAGCCATGAATTTAAAAGCAAATATTAATCAGTAAGCATCAAGGAGGAAGTTGGATATCCACATAGAGATTATATCATGAAAATTGATCAATCCAGATGAAATATAATTAATTGATAGAGGAAGTTTGTGCGATTTCATATTGCGTATTTATAATATCATTAGCTTAAGTGTTCTTGATCTGATAATTATTAAATTACAAAGAGCTCAAGGCTTTTTTTTTCTTTGAAGGAACAATATTACAATAACCATAGTAAAACAAGATAAAATTAAAAAACAAAATAATAGATTCATGAATGGACGAGTCTTCTGATCAATAAAATTGAAGGAATGGTTGAAGGAGATGTTCGTGTGATGGATGATCCCACTTCAATGATTCCCACCATTCGTCATTCAATGAAAATATATAGATTTGTTGAAGAGCAGGTGGAGGGGAATAAGAAACATTAGATGATTCTCCTCCATCATCAATTCTGACCGGAAAATATAATGGCAGTTTCTTCAATGCTTCACAATCAGCCACGTTAATAATCTCGATGGAATGGCAAATCGTCCTTGTTCCGACATGCTTCAGTTTTGGCAGAGTATTCAACGTCAAATATTTTAATTTGGGAAAAGAGACGACACCTCCTTCCTCTATTATTAGCTCTTCTATTTCTTCACATACTTCAAGACTGATAGATTCAAGGTTTGGAAATTCTAACCCTATTAATCCCAGATTCTTCATCTTATTACAATGATATATTTTCAATTCTCGAAGAGATGAAAATACAACTTGTGCAGGTGTAGGCAATGCTATTCCCACATGCTTCAGTTTTGGCAAACACTGCAGATACAACTCTTTTAACTTGGGAAAAGAGAGGACACCTCCTTCCTCTATTATTATCTCTTCTATTTCGTCACACTCTTGAACTATCATGCATTCAAGGTTTGGGAATTCCGACCCTGTTAATCCCAGATTCTTCATCTTTTCACACCTATAGATATCCAATCTTAGAAGAGATGAAAATACAGCTTGTGGAGTTGTAGGCAATGCTATTCCCTCCTGCTTGATGATGCCCATAAAATCTGGCAACCCAAATAGATGGATTTCATGAATAGTCCCGAGTAAAGCAACGCTACGGGATTCTAACTCTCCATTTTTCGCCAAAATGCACTCTATTCCTTCACATTTTCCAATTTTCAAAGTCTTGAGGGATTTAAGATTGTTCAATTTTGGGAAATTATCCCATAAGCTTTTGCTTAGACCCTCACAATACCCAAGTGCCAGGTGTTGGGCGTCGGGGGCAAATATATCCTCCTCATCCTCCAATTCGTCACCGCATTCATTCAGAAGATCAGCATTATAGTCCCAAATCTTAGAATCTTCAAGAGTCGGCGTGATGACGATACAATATCTAATAGGCGCTCTACATTCAATCAAACGATTAAAATCAGCAGGATCTTCCACTCGTCCCTTAAACTCCTCCAGCTTTCTCAAACTTTCCATTTCTATTACTGGTGCTTCAATTTGCTTTGGAAGATGAAGACATTCAAGATTTTGGAATTTCGATAGCAAATCTGCAGGTAAAATCTCCAATTCATCCGCACCATCCATTGAGAGAAACTTGAGATTGACAAGTTCATCCATCCCTTCAGGCACTTCCCTGATTGCTGTACTTGATAGGTCCAGCTCCTTTAGTGCTTTCAGCTTTCCCAAGTAGGGCACATTTACGAGATTACGGCAACCTCCAAGAATCAATGCCTTAAGTCTTTCCAAATCTGATAAAGATTTTGGCAACTTCATAATATCTGTACCAGATAAATCAAGAACGCATAAGCCATGCATTTGTGAGAAAAATGAATCTGCTATAAACTTCAAGTTCTCATTCCTTTGCAAAAACAATGTGGAGAGCCTAGGACAATTCGGAGAGATTCCGTCAGGAATTTCCTTTATGTCATTGAGCATCAACGACATCTTCTCAACATCTCTTGTCCAATATTCGTCTTCTTTTGGAATTTGTTTCAACAGGCACCCGGCTGATACCATGTTTTTTCCTTGAGTAATCTTTAGTGCCATAGCTCTCACTAGATCATGCAACTTCACACAATCATTAAAAGGCCTTTCAAGTAAACAGACATTCACTAATTTATCCAATATGGTATGAATTTGGTCAATTTGTGCTCCCCGACTCTTTCTTTTTTCCGCCAACTCCTCTGACATGAATTTCCTCACTAAATCCTGTTTACTTATCATGCAATCTTCAGGATACAAAGAGCAATACAAAAAACAACGTTGGAGCTCAGTGTAACCCCCATTACTTTCTACCTGTTCTTGATGTTTTGGATTCAGCCGATCAAAGCTGTATTTAAGTACTTCGAATACATGATCCTCCATATCCTCATGCTTCATAACAGATGTCTGTAGTTCCTCCAGTGCATTTCTCCACACATGACCTTCAGTCTCACCTCTCATGCTTCCAGCCAAAGTGATGATACCCAAGGGCAAACCATCACACAACTTTGCCATACGCTTTGCAATTTCTTCTACTTGAGGAGTTAGTGTCACCTCTTGTCCGAGTGTGCCGGTAAATAATTTCCATGCTTCCTTTGTGTCAAGTGTTTTCACAGGAATCACTTGTTGGCAACCAATTTGATCACACACCCGCAACAAACGAGTCGTAATAATCAATTTGCTGCTCTCCACACCAAGCGGAATTCCAACCTTTTCCAAACTAATGTGTTTCCACACATCGTCCAATATTAGTACAAAATTCTTCCTTTCGGAAGAGGATAGTGCTTTGGACAATTTGGCTGCTCTTATGTTCTCATCGCACTCATTTGAAAGATCAACTCCTATGACATGGGCTATTTTATCTTGCAACATCCTTATGCTAGACTCCTGAGAGACAGTGACCCAAAAAACACATTTCTTTTTTTCTAGAAGCATGTTGTTGATGTGTTTTGTCAAAGCCGTCTTTCCCACACCACCCATGCCGTAAATCCCAATGCTCTTCACATTATCAGCTCTCAACAGTTCCCAAATTCTTTTCAAATTTTTTTTAAACGCGTTACCGACAAACGTAGGCGCCAACAATGTTTCCCCCATGATTTTCCGATCTTCAAGCACAAGCTCGCCGAAATGTCTACTTTGCTCAACAAGTTCAGCCACTCTTTCTTTCAGTTGTGCTCCTCGATCTCCGCCTAGAAACCTACTAACAAACCCTTCTGATTGGACTTCACCTTCCAACATACAAATTTCAGTTTGAAGTTCTTTAACCTCTTCCAACCAGTTTTGAACTTGTCTTTTTCTTTTCCTTTGACCTGATAATTCTGCACTCTTGATTTCATCCTCTATATCAAGTGCTCTAGCATTCAATTCTTTTAAGTTTCTCTTCAGAGTTTCTACCGCTATGTGGTGATTAAAGTCCCTCTGAATGTTCTCCCCTGTTTTGCTGCACAAAAACTCCTCCAGCCTGGAGATCAAGAGTCCACCAATGAAGTTCAGCATGTTGCCACTGTATTCGAGTATTTCCTACATCCAATGCATAACTACAAATTAGACTTCTGTATATATGTTAGCCATTAAAACAACCTTGAACTTATAATATATACACACACACACACACATAAGATTTAATTTTTATATTCTTAATATATTTTATGACTAAATAAATCAATAATTTATTTTTTTAAAATTAAAAGTAAAGATTTATATTAAATACAATAATATACTCTAAAAATAATTTTAATTTTTAAGTTATCGTAGATTATAATATGTATATAAATAATTCATATTAAATATTTAAAAACGTATAGATTCACGTGGTATGTCTGATCAATTTGCAACTCGTGTTTTAATTTCATTATATGTAACTAAAGATGTAAATATTCCAAATAATATTTAAATTATGTACTAAATTAATTGTAATCATAATTTAATTGATAGTTTATTAACAAAGAATGTGAAAAAAAAGAAGATGAAGAATGAGATATTGTGATAACTATAAAAGTCACTGCAATAAAAATTACAAATACTTTTATGTGTGTACTATTTATCAAATGAAAAAATTATTGTAACTTGAATATTGCATAAAGCTTATTAAAAATTTATTAAAGATGATGACCATTTGTTAACGGAAAAGATATAAATTTTATAAATATTTAAATACATTTTTCGCAATGTAATGTGATGTAAACACTACGACCTACATATATAACATTTAGTTACTACCAATTGTACAAATATTGTTAGGACAAGTGCTGTAAATAATTACAGAAAGTGTAAAACTATATAAGACTGCATTGTGGAAGGAAGCAAAGGGAATTGAGTCACCTGCAAACTTGCAAGAAATTAATCCACAATCAGAAGATATCTGAAATTGTTACAACCGAGTAGTTAGATAAACAAAATCCCTCATTTTGGATAACAAGACTAATGGAAAAAAAGCCCCGATATGGAATTTTAAGCTAATTTAGATCTAACATATTTGTGAGGTTCATATATTATACTAAGGGCAAATTGCACTTCACCCCTTAGAAAATTTTAATTTTAGCACTTTCCCTCAAAGGGGGAAAAAAAAAACCCCTTGAAATTATAATATCTCTTAACACTTTGCTCCAATTTGGTGTAAAATACTAATATTTTATAATTTTAGGAAGGTGGATATCTTTTTTCTATTTTGAGGTAGTTAAGTGTAAAAATTTCTAGATATTCCCAAATTTTAAAAACTTAAAGATAGTAATAACTAATAATTAGAAAAATATATTCAGACTCTTATAATTTATTTATTTATATATTTTAGATATATGATAAATTTTTGTGCAACAAAATATACAAGTTCAAGATACAATAGATTTTTAAAATCTAAATTACGAATATAGCTCGACAGTGTGAGATACTCAAATGATACTTCGACAAATATATATATATATATATATATATATATATATATATATATATATATATTGGGCGTTATTATTTTGTATTTATCCTAAAATTTTAGTGAAATTCATCATTTTTTCAGATATAAATTAATTAATAAATTATATTCGAGCTACATTGTATATCTTAAAGTCTTCACGAAATTGTATGTTGTAATCCGGCCCTCAATAATAATAGTAAAAATAACGTGCGTTCTACATTAAATATATAGTTTATCTTAATATTTTTAATTATTAGATTATTTAAAAATCAACTCTTTAAATTTTGAATATAACAATGAGAACTCAATTGAAATTTAATTTTTTAATATAATTTTTACATATATAAATAAAGAATTTATAGTTTTAAATTAACACTCATATATGATCTACGAACACTTCTAAACATATTATTTTATCGTGTTTTGTCATATTATATTCGTATCGGACACATCTCGCGTGTTGAATTTAAAAACTAATTTGTATCGTATCGTGCTTGTATCCATGGATCTTAAAACACATACTCATATACAAATTGTTATAAGATAATTTGTAAAATTAATATGACACATTAATTATAGTATTTATTTTTAATTTGACTTCACATACTTAGTTTATTCCTAAAATTCACTCATATTTTCTTTAAATAAATGGGAAAATTTTTGAATAGTACCAAAAAGTTAAAAAAATTCCTTTTAGGTCCCCAATTTTGAAAAAGTTCTCATTCAATCCCCAATTGAAAAACAAAATTCCTTTTAGGTCCCCACAAATAGTACAGGTTCGTACATTGTCTTTAGGAATTGCGTACATTTTTGAGGGAATTGCGTATAAAAATCCCGGAATCTCGTATATACGAGATTCCGGGATTTTTATACGCAATTCCCTAAAAAATGTACGCAATTCTTGAATTATTATACAACCTTGGGGAGTGAAAAGAAATTTTATTTTTCAATTGGGGAGTGAACAGGAACTTTTTCAAAATTGGGGAGTGACAAGGAAATTCAGTTTACACTTGGGGATTTTTGAGGAATTGCCCGTTAAATTAAATGGGTCCTATTTTTACTTTATATATATGTTATCCCAATTTACTTAGATAATTATCTTTAAGGAATTTAATATCTTATAATATATATTTAATATTAGCGACTTTTGAAGTAACTTTAAATATGAAAACTGCAGTTTGTATCATGCAATTAAAATTACAAATTGTCCATACAAAATTACAAAAAATACAAATCCACTCATATCAACTCGAATCCAATTAAATAGTTCAATATTGGAAGTTATAATAATTATGTAGCTCTAAAAGAAAAGTTTTTTATATTTATATAAAATTTTTAGCATGAAATCGAAGTTTTGTAATTTCAAATGAATAATTATTAGCCACTAACTTATATTTGTAATTTTAAAATAGTATTTTTTTTCCACCAAGTTAAGTAAATAAAAAATTTTTAAAAATTCAATAATAAACTCACCACAAATTAACTATTTTTTAATTACTCCAAGTCCAGGACAATAACTCGAAGAACATGTAAGATACGATACCAAAAGAAGAAGACTTAGATGATTCACCTGAAACCTAATGCTTAGCACCAAAGAAGCCCAGAAGTACTTGCACACGGAATTGATCAGAAGAGCAATTATGCAGAGAAGAAACGACGATATATATAATATATCTATTGACTCAAGACTTTGTGCTTTCTTTCATGGAGGTTTCCGAGAAATTAGTTAGGATTGGGCTTTGAACAGATCAACTTGACCATAAATGTGGAGGACCTGCCTTTATTTGTCCATTTATCATAATTTAGACATGATATTTCAATTTTACCCTTTCTTTCTTTATTTTTTTCCCCTTTCTTCTTTCTCCCCATCATCCAATCCCACCGTGGCTACCTTCTTCTTGAACTAAAAAACCTTGATTTCGTCGGATTCTTGTTTCGCAAGATAATTATCGACTATATTTTACTTTTACGATTTTCATGATAAGTTTGATATGTTTTATAAGAGGTCTAAATTCCTACGCATATAAATTAGACATTGTCTTATATACTCAAAGGTATAAACTTATTGAGGTGTTTATGATAATATTAACAATAATCAAGATTTGAGTTTGTATAAATCACTATTTAAAGTAGAAGATAATTAATTGATGGGGAGAAATTCTTATAAAAAATAAAAAAAAAAATTGTGGGATAAACCGCGTTGTAAATTTGTAATATTTACCTGTATACTAGATAATGTAGATTGTAATATTTTGTACAACTGTACAAGTAGTTAAAAAAGGGGGGGTCATGAATACTCATTTGGCTGCTGTCACAATTAGTCTGTAAAAGATTTATTTTTGTCTCAATATTTCAATAACGTTTGGCTTTTCAATATCCTTTAAATGCACCCACTCAGTGTCCTTTCTCAGATAGAAATATGGAAGCAAAATCTGCAAATACAAGGCATTTCTTCAAGGTGATGATGCCTGATTTCCGCCCATTTTTTGGCATTATAAAACCTTAAAATGTATTAAGGATATATAGTTATTAACATAATATCCTACAAATTTGTTGGTGGTGTTTGCCATTTGTACAAATATCAATGCTTCCCTCTTTGAACCATCTGCATTCGAAAAGGAGTTTCTTGTTAAGGTGAAGATGTAATATAATTATTTGACAGTGAAAGTTTCTGTAACTTCTCCAAGCCTCAGGGGAAGTTTGTGTAATTAGGTCAAACTGGAGAGCTTGTCAGTGTAATTATCCATTTCTATCAAATTCCAGGGTAGTTAATTAGTTAATTTCGTCACTGCAGTTTATGTTTTTCCCTTTTCTTTTAGGGATAATTACACTGGCATAACATGAGATTTGACTTCATTACACAAACTTCCCCTGGAGATTTTAAAATATTACAAAAACTTCCCCCTGTGTTCCCTAAGTTTGGCCTAGCACATGATGTTTAGCCAAGAATTTAAAAGCAAATATTAATCGGTAAGCATCAAGGAGGAATAGGATATCCACAAAAAAATAGAGATGATATCATCAAAATTGATCTATCTAGATGAGGAATTTTGTGTAACTTCTCAAGCCTCAGGGGAAGTTTGTGTAGTTTGATCAAACTGCAGGGCTTGCTAGTGTAAGTATTCATTTCTTTCAATATCAGGGGAATTAACCTCTGCATTCAAGATGGGAATTTCATCCTCAGCTGTTTGTACATCTTTCTGATCATTAGTATTCATAATTGCTCCTCTACTTGAATCTCACTTAAGTTCAACACATTGGCTGTACCGAAGTTGGGTCCATTTAGTGAAAATCAAGAAACGTATGAAACTTGACAGAAAGGAATTGAAAGACTAAACACACGCAGATATATGTATGGAGAAATGACGACTGACCTTAAATGGTGGTAGAGGAGAACCGTGGAGATTTTGGATTTGAAAGAGCGGAAATATTTAGACAAGAACAAGTGAATTTAGTACAACATTTATTTTGATAATTATAAATTCAGGAGAGGTTAAGGTTTGTGAGAGCTTAACTGGAACGGGAATGAAGACTTATAGAGCAAGTTACAAAGCTACATTAGGCCGTCCTGCATGATGTCCACCACCAATTTATAGAACAAGTTTGTTTTCTCCAATATTCCTGTCCAGTCTCACAATTCGTATCCATAATATTATTAGCTTAAGTTTTCTAAATCTGGACGGACTGAAAAAACCAAAAAGAAAGTAGATACTTGTGTAAATTACAAAGAGCTCAAGATTTGTTTCCTTCCTCAGTGTTTTTTCTGGGAAGAAAACATTAATACATAGTAACTCCAAATAGGAAAACAAAAAGATACATTGAATGGAGGAGTATTCAAAAAAATGTAAGGAAGGGACGAAGGAGATCTTCGTGCGATGGATGCTCCCTTTCCAATGATTCCCACATTTCGTCCCTTATCAAGAATGTTTTAAGAGTTGGTGGGGAGGAATAAGAAAAGTTGGATGTTTCTCCATTAATGACTGGAAAATATAATGGTAGTTTCTTCAATGCCAGACACTTATCCATTTGAATATACTCGATGGAATTGCAAATCCTTGTCGCCACATGCTTCAGTTTTGGCAGATCCAGCAACTCCAACTCTTTTAATTTGGAAAAAAGAGCTGACACCTCCTTCCTCTGTTCTCTCTTCTATTTCTTCACACCCTGCAACATAGATGGATTCGAGATTTGGGAATTCTGAACTTGTTAATTCCAGTTTCTTCATCTTGTGACAGGTATCAATAGACAATTATTCTCGATCGAAGAGATGAAAATATAGCTTGTGTACACGTACGCAATGCTATTCCGTGCTTCATGGTGAAGAGGAAGAAGAAACCACTCTCTTATGGCCGAAGACTTTGTGCTTTCTTTCTTTATAAGTCAATGAAGTAGAGAAGTGATTATGTGATAGAAAAACAGAGTAATCTCCTTCAAACTCTGTTATTCTGCTGTGATTGTGAGGTGATCAAAGTGGCAATCATTAAGCAGTAACTAACCTATCTCGATAATGGGCTCTATTGTACAATGGGTTCAGGTGCCTTTGAATACTTAGTTAAGCCACTGTTTTAATTTGGGAAAAGAGACGACACCTCCTTGCTCTATTATCTCTTCTATTTCTGAACATCTTTCAATAGTGATCGATTCAAGGTTTGGGAATTCCAATCCTGTTCCCATACACTTTAGTTTAGGCTGACATCTCAGAGTCACCTGTTTTAATTTGGGAAAAGAGACGACACCTCCTTGCTCTATTATCTCTTCTATTTCTTCACAACTTTCAACAGTGATCGATTCAAGGTTTGGGAATTGCAATCCAGTTCCCACATGCTTCAGTTTTGGCAGATCGATCAGAGTCATCTGTTTTAATTTGGGAAAAGAGACGACACCTCCTTCCTCTATTATCTCTTCTATTTCTGAACACTTTGAAAGAAAGATGGATTCAAGGTTTGGGAATTCCGACCTTGTTAATCCCAAAATCTTCATCTTGCGACATTTTTCAATACGCAATTCTCGAAGAGATGAAAATACAGCTTATGCACGTGTTGGAAATGCGATTCCCTCCTTCTTGATGATGCCCATCAAATCCGGCAACCCATTTAGTCGAATGGTGTTAATAGTCCCAAGTGGAGCAGCGCTATGGGATTCTAACTCTCCATTTTTCACCAATATACACTCTATTCCTTCACATTTTCCAATTTTCAAAGCCTTGAGGGATTTAAGATTATTCAATTTTGGGAAATTATCCAATAAGCTTTTGCTTAGACCATCACAATACCCAAGTGCCAGGTGTTGGGCATCGGGGGCAAATATATCCTCCAATTCGTCACCGTATTCATTCAGAATATCAGCATTATAGTCCCAAGTCTTAGAATCTTCAAGAGTCGGCGTGATGACGATACAATATCTAATAGGCGCTCTACATCCAATCAAACGATTAAAATCAGCAAGATCTTCCACTCGTCCCTTAAACTCCTCCAGCTTTCTCAAACTTTCCATTTCTATTACTGGTGCTTCAATTTGCTTTGGAAGATGAAGACATTCAAGATTTTGGAATTTCGATAGCAAATCTGCAGGCAAAATCTCCAAATCACCCGCACCATCCATTGAGAGAAACTTGAGATTGACGAGTTCATCCATCCCCTTCTGGCACTTCCTTGATTGCTGTACTTGATAGGTCCAACTCCTTCAATGCTTTCAGTTTTCCCAAGTAGGGCACATATACAAGATTAGGACAACATCCAAGAATCAATGCCTTAAGGCTTTCCAAATCTGATAAAGAATTTGGCAACTTTCTAACATCTGTACCAGATAAATCGAGCACGCATAAGCCATGCAATTGTGAGAAAAATGAATCTGCTATAAACTTCAATGACTTATTCCATTGCAAAAACAATGTGGAGAGCTTAGGACAATTTGGAGACATTCCGTCAGGAATTTCCTCTATCTTATTCTCCATCAAGGACATCTTCTCAACATCCTTTGTCCAATCTTTTGAAATTTCCACCAACAGACACCCAGCAAATACCATGTTTTTTCCTTGAGTAATCTTTAGTGTCATAGCTCTCACTAGATCATGCAACTTCACATAGCTATAACCAACACTTTCAAGTAAACAGACTTTCACTAATTTATCCAATATGGTATGAATTTGGTCAACTTGTGCTCCCCGACTCTTTCTTTTTTCCACCAACTCCTCTGACATGAATTTCCTCACTAAATCCTGTTTACTTATCATGTGATCTTCTGGATACAAAGAGCAATACAAAAAACAACGTTGGAGCTCAGTGTAACCCCCATTACTTTCTACCTGTTCTTGATGTTTTGGATTCAGCCGATCAAAGCTGTATTTAAGTACTTCGAATACATGATCCTCCATATCCTCATGCTTCATAACAGATGTCCGTAGTTCCTCCAGCGCATTTCTCCACACATGACCTTCAGTCTCACCTCTCATGCTTCCAGCTAGGGGTGTAAACGGATACTAAACGGATCGGATGTATGATTACCATATCCTTATCCGTTTATGATTCGAACGGATACGGATAATATCCTTTTAAATCGAATTCGGATAATATCCTTTTTATACAGATATAAGCCGGATTCGGATTTTAGTCGGATTTTCAACTATTCAAAATTTGAAATAAATTATTTAACTATATAACTTTAAGTTTTAATCAGATTATCAACTATTCATTTATAGATAAATTATTTAATAATTATATAACTTTGAATATATATATTTTAGACAAATAGAGAAATAATAAGTATATCTATATATATCATTTTTTTTTTTAGTGAATGTATAAATATGGTGAAATTATAAATTTTATGATATAATTAATTTGAAATATAATACTTTTATTAATAACATAATATATGTTAATTATATTATCTCTATATAAATGTTGAAGTGAATATATGGTTACTAATAAAATCTAAGGTTTTTCTTTAATAAATACGCTAAAAAATTTATTTAATACTAATAATCTATAATACATACACAGTTGTGTGTATATATTTTAATATAACATATTATTTATCGGATACGGATTACGGATAAATCGGATAACGGATATATCTAACGGATAATAAAACGGATCGGATGTTAAACGGATCGGATGTCTTATTATCATATCCTTATCCGTTTATAATTCGAATGTCTATAATTGGATACGGGAAACGAATTCGGATAATATCCTCTACAAACGAATTCGAATGCGGAAGGATATCGGATTTTCGAATATCCATTTACAGCCCTACTTCCAGCCAAAGTGATGATACCCAAGGGCAAACCACCGCACAACTTTGCCATAGACTTTGCAATTTCTTCTACTTGAGGAGTTAGTGTCACCTCTGGTCTGAGTGTGTTGATAAATAATTCCCATGCTTCATTTGTGTCGAGTGTTTTCACTGGAAAAGGTTGGCAACCAATTTGATGACAAACTTGCAACAAGCGAGTCGTAATAATTAATTTGCTGCCCTCCACACCAAGCGGAATTCCCACCTTTTCCAAATTGATCTTTCTCCACACATCGTCCAATATTAGTACAAAATTCTTCCTTTCGGAAGAGGAAAGTGCCTGGTACAATCTGGCTGCTCTTATGTTCTCATCGCACTCATTTGAAAGATCATCAATTCTTATGGCATGGGCTATTTTATCTTGCAACATCCTTATGCTAGACTCCTGAGAGACAGTGACCCAAAAAACACATTTCTTTTTTTCTAGAAGTATGTTGTTGATGTGTTTTGTGAAAGCCGTCTTTCCCACACCACCCATGCCGTAAATCCCAATCCTCGTCACATTATCAGCTCTCAACAGTTCCCAAATTCTTTTCAGATTTTCTTTAAACGCGTTACTGACAAACGTAGGTGCCAACAAGAGTCGATGCAAATTTAAATTGAAAAGGGGAAAGAAAAGTAAAGAAAAGAAAAATATTCGGGAAGAGGAAATTTAAAACATGAATAGGAGAAAATATATTTGAATCAAATTCTAATAATTATTAACAAAAAAAAAAAAAGTAATTTACTTAAATTGTTTTATTTGAATCTAAAACATATGCAAACTCCTCCAATTATCAGACATTTATTAACTAATATAATTATGTATTCCAATCAAATGCTAATAACTAATGGACGAATGATGTACAATGAAATTAAATCCTAATTATTTTTTTAATCAATTATATACAATTTTTGGTGGGCCATCTCGGTTCGACTTGAAGCGTACCCCTGAATAAATAGAGCACCTAGCCACCTAGTTATGACATGTTTACCCTTTCAAACAATGTGATGTAGACAATACGACCTACTTGTATAACATTTAGTTACTACCAGTTGTACAAATATTAGGACAAGTGTTGTAAATAATTACAGAAAGTGTAAAACTATATAAGGCTGCATTGTTGAAGGAAGCAAAGGGAATTGAGTCACCTGAAAACTTGCAAGAAATTAATCCACAGTCAGAAGATATCTGAAATTGTTACAGCCGAGTAGTTAGATAAACAAAACCCCTCATTTTGGATAACAAGACTAATGGAAAAAAAAGTCCCAATATGGAATTTTAAGCTAATTTAGATCAAAATATTTGTGAGATTGATATATTATATTAAGGGCAAATTGCACTTCACCCCATTTTAGCAAACCAAATTATATAAAAGATTAGTACAAAGCATTCATAACAAGAGTCCATGCAAATTTAAATTGAAAAGGGGGAAAGAAAAGTAAAGAAAAGAAAAATAGTCGGGAAGAGGAAATTTAAAACATGAATATGAGAAAATATATTTGAATCAAATTCTAATAATTATTAACAAAAAAAATGTAATTTAATTAAATTGTTTTATTTGAATATCTAAAAAATATGCGCACTCCTCCAATTATCAGACATTTATTAACCAATATAATTATGTATTCCAATCAAATGCTAATAATTAATGGACGAACATCGAAATTAAATCCTAATTATTTTCTTAATCAATTATATACAATTTTTGGTGGGCCATCTCGGTTTGACTTGAAGCGTACCCCTGAATGGCAATGGGCCGGGTCTGGACCAGACCCGGCGGGTCCAGACCAGCCCCGTGACGGGTCCAGACTCGGCGGGTCTGGACCCGGTTGGTGGCGGGTCCGGACCCAGCCCAGACCCGGCGGACCCGGTAGACCCGGCGGATCTAATATTGGATCCGGGTCCAGATCCGGATCCGTTGGACCCGTTTATTAATTTTTGGTCCGTTTAATTCATTTTTTATCTGATTAATCCATTTTTGATACATTTAACCCGTTTTTGATACTATAATAGTTTGAATTTGTAAACTTTTTCATGTTTATATAAAACGAGGCTACAATTCACAATTGTTATACTTATTTCATGTTGGGCTTTTTCAATTTGTAATATTTTGATATAGAGTGACACGAAGTAGCGGGAAATACCAAAAATTGAACAAACAGTTAGAGAGAGAATCTATGCAATTTGGAAAAGGTTTTTTTAACGGATCCTAATCCCTTTTTCGTCATTATTATTATTATTATTATTATTATTATTATTATTATTATTATTATTTTAACCTCAATTAATTGATAATATAAAAGATATTTCGCTTTTTTGTTCTTTATTTTATTTTATTTTATTTTTTAGATTATTTAGTCAATTATCCTGCATTATCATATTATATTTGTTATTTTGAAAAAGTATCCATTAATAATTTATAGATAAGTTTCATATACTTGTAAATTAATCAGTCTTAATTTCACCTACCGTCTAGACAGAATTCTTGAAATTCTTAAATTCAACAAATAAATAGAAAACATAAATTAGGCATTGTCACATCAAATCAGAGTAAAATCTTGATACATTCAACAAAAAATATATCATTATTATTATTTATTCAACTTATTCATCGCCCTTTTCTTTAGTTTTGGTTAATTAATTATTAACTAAGTCAACTACACTAAACCTAAATTAATCGTTTTGTACTAGAATTGGAAATCTTGGAATAATTAATAGATGGTAATCGAAGATCTCCTATTCGTTAGCTAAATATAATTATACTGCTTATGGGAAATTAGGGTTGGGAGACAACTTGGGTTGAGTGATAAGGTATAATGTATTCCCATGAATATTTAAATAAATATGTAATAGCGTAAATTATTTTTAAAATATATAATTTAAAAAATATTAAATACAGTATTTTATATAAATATCTAACAAAGTACAATATAGTAAAATATTGATTTAAAAGAATTTTCCCATAATAACTAATTATAATAATTTTATGTAATTATGTCATTAGAAATAATTAATTTTTGGATTTTTTTTTTTTTTTTTTTTTTAATTTAAGGGCCGGGTCTGGGTCCAGACCCGTTAAGGACCCGTTTCTAGTGGGTCCATTTTCCCGGGTCCAGACCCGACCCGGGACCCGATGGGGCAGGTCTGGAGCGGGTCTAGCGGGGCGGGTCCGGGTTCAGACCCGGCGGACCCGCCCCAATTGCCATCCCTATCCCTGAATATATAGAGCACCTAGTTATGATTTATGTGTGGTGTTTACCCTTTCAAACAATGTGATGTAGACACTACGACCTACTTGTATAACATTTCGTTACTACCAATTGCACAAATATTAGGACAAGTCTTGTAAATATTTACATAAAGTGTAAAACTATATAAGACTGCATTGTTGAAGGAAGCATAGGGAATTGAATCACCTGAAAACTTGCAAGAAATTAATCCACAGTCAGAAGATATCTGAAATTGAGTAGTTAGATAAACAAAACCCCTCATTTTGGATAACAAGACTAATGGAAAAAAAGTCCCAATATGGAATTTTAAGCTAAATTAGATCAAAATATTTGTGAGATCAAGGGCAAATTGCACTTCACCCCATTTTAGCCCCCCCCCCCCCCAAAAAAAAAAAAAAAGAAAAGAAAATCACCCTTGAAATCATAATATCTCTAACACTTTGCTTCAATTTGGTGTAAAATACTAATATTTTATAATTTAGGAAGGTGGATATCTTCTTTCTATTTTGAGGTAGTTAAGTGTAAAATTTTAAATACTACATATTGCCAAATTTTAAAAACTTAAAGATAGTAATAATTAGAAAAATATATTCAGACTCTTATAATTTATTTATTTATATATTTTAGATATATGATAAATTTTTGTGTAACAAAATATACAAGTTCAAGATACAATAGATTTTTAAATTCTAAATTACGAATATAGCTTTGATGGGTTTGAATCTAAAATGTCCAGAATCCGATCACTTTAAGATTTGTTATGGGGGGAAATAGGGATCAAGGACTCAAACGAGTGTCTCCGGAAAAGATGGGGTTCAAAACTGCTAGGACAAACACCAAAGAGACAACAAACAGAAGGTCAAGCTGGGGGGAACTGGGGGGTCTGATGCCCAGTTTGGCTCTCCGACGCTCAAGTCAGACAGTGAACTTGAAGAAAATAAAGAAGTTGCAGAGCTTGAGTTATGGAAGCTTGCTTCAGTGTAAGAGATGAACTCGTTTATTTATAGTTGAGGGTCCTTTGGTAATTATCACCTTGTGGTCCTGGCCTATTTCTGCCCTAACACATGGCGTGATGAGGAGAATCTAGTAGGAATCTCCTGCAAAAGCTGGTGGAAAGTTGGTGGCGGGAAATAGTGGCAGATGTGCGGGTGTGTACCTTGTGTCATAGAGTCGTTTTGGGTTATTACCGAGAGCGAGGCACACGCTTGGGTTTGATACGTGCCCTAGAGGCATGTAGACCCGAAGGGCACCTGGGTCAGGGTCATGGAAGGAGAGTTCATCCCTCTATTCATCCATGTGCAAAGGTGTCTCTGAGGGTGATCCTATGTGTTCCCTAAGGGCTATAATAAAACTATTTGGCCATCGCACTTGGGGATTAACTCGCCTTGAAGGTTGGAGCCACATTGGGTCCGAGGGCGAGGTTCTTTCAAGGGTCACAATAATCTTCGCTCGGGGATTGACTTTACTGGGGGAATTGGAACATCCTTGAGAACGAAGGCGAGGCTCGTTATGAGGGTAACACATGTTTGGGGTGGGCATTCGGGTCGGGGAATTCGGGGCCCGTCCCGACCCGATCAGGACAGAGAAATCGAGATTTTTTATTTTCGGGACGGGTACCCGATCCCGACTAAAAAGTTCGGGGTCGGGATCGGGTATTGTTATGCTCCCCGATCGGGGAATTCGGGTACCCCGACCAAAAAAAAATTATATATATATATATATATATATATATATATATATATATATATATATATATATATACTATCTATCTTATGTTTTTATCTATACGTATAAATTGTTTATGTATAGACCAAAGAGACCTAACTCTACAATATTTAATTGACTAAGAAACTTAAGAAATATAAACTACAAATCTGTATATAAAACAGTATATTTTTATAAATTTCCAAAAATCAATTTCTTCATACATGTTGAAGTCTTCTACATGCATGCTTATCTTTTTTAGTATGTTCCTCCATTAAAGTTTAGCAAGAAGTATATATAAGCTATATATATACTCTTCTGCAACTCCACCACAGAATGTGTTGGAAAAAAAAGCAAAAAATTGATATTAGACTAATAAGTTATAAGCGTGTGACTGGAAATTAATATCAGGGCCAACAAAGCAAAAAAAAAAGGCGTGTTTGGAGCTTAAAAAAAAAAGGCGGGCTCCCCGATTCTTAACCCGGTCCTGAATTCCCCGTCCAACGCCCACCCCTAACACACGTGGCAGGTGTGGCGTCCACGTGCCATGTGTTGATGATGCCACGTACTTAACGAGAGTCAATTGTATTTTAGCCTTATTATTTTGCCCCCCAATTTTGTAATCCTCAGTAATGAGGGCTGTAGAATTCCTTATTTCAAATTTTCGAGGGCCGCGCTCATTGGCTCAAGTTGCGTGTTGAATACTCCCAGTCTGGATAAGCATTTAATGTTGTCCTTCGCTTTGACCGCTCGAAGCGTCAGACATTAAATGTTTACAGGGCGAGTGGGTGCGACTTTTCAGGAACCGGCGCGTGACTCTTGGCAGGGACGGAGCCAGGATTTGCAACGAGGGGG
Source organism: Lantana camara (assembly GCA_037501455.1). NCBI lineage: Eukaryota > Viridiplantae > Streptophyta > Magnoliopsida > Lamiales > Verbenaceae > Lantana > Lantana camara. Next base: position 93,088,246 of record CM074860.1, on the reverse strand, counting down.
CCCAAAAATTCGTAATATCAAAAATATAAATAATATTTTTTCAAGAATTGTGAAATTGTAATTTATTTTAAAATAAAAGGGGTAAAATCTATAATTAGGGGGTGAAAATATAAAATTTTATAAAATATATAAGTAGGAAACGAAAATTTTTAAAATTTAGGGGAGGGGGCGGCCAAAATCTAAAATAAGGGGGGTAAAAATAAAATTTTTCTAAAAACCATAGGTGACAACTAAAAATTTCCAAAATTTGGGGGGGCTGCCCCCCCCCCCCCCCCTCCCCCCCCCCTGTAGCTCCGTCTCTGACTCTTGGGATGTGCGTGACGGTTCACAAAAGTGGATCATTTTTCTAGGCAGGAATGATCATGTTTTTTATTTAACTTCCCAAATCTTACCAACTCTGTGCCCTATAAATAGGGGATTTCATACCTCTTTGACCTTTTTCATGCAATCCTTTTTCAAGCATTCACATAATCTCAGATTTCTTTGCATCCTTCAAAGAGTTTCCGGCAAACCGAAACTTCCAAGAACTTTTTCTTTGGGTATTTTTCTAAACTTTCTTCTAACTGTCTTCACCACTAACCTTAGAAATTGTAGGCTTCCTTCTCCAAATCTCTGTCACTCTCCCTAGACATCTTCAAATTTCTCCCCATTCCTACTCCCAAAAGGCCATGTCTGGAGACCATGTTGAGGAGTTTGTCCGCGAGCTTGAGGACACAGCGAGTCAAAGCTCATCTTCTCACAACCCCACTCCCCATCATGAGATAGTAGCGAAAATCTTCGGGGAGGCAAGGGATGAAAATCATGATGCGGCAATTTCTGCTATGGGGGAAAGGAACCCCGGCGGCGTAGATCATCTCTTTGAAGAGATGAATCTAGTGATGGAGGCCCAACATCAGGTTGAGGTCTTGCCTTTGACGGAGAGCGCAATAAACCCACAACGTCACATTGTGACCATGGCGATTCCCCCTCCAGCCCTCGAAGAGATTGCTGCTGGACCCTTAGAGGTGTTGGGAATAGTGCCCTAACAATCCAATCTGTTGGATTAAATAAACTGAATTTATAGCAAGTTGTGAGTATTTCACATATTGATAATTAATGTCGTGTGATGGTATTCTTATATGAAATGTGTTTCATAGGAAAAGACTTTGAATACCGAAATCACGTGTCATTAAAGTTCTAGTCGGTAAGATAAGAATGTTCTTATCAAGACTATAACGTGGTTATATAAGATGATTAGTCTTTCGTCATAGGGAATGGTGATTTCGATTATAACACGTTGATGATTTTCAATGGGATTGGAAATATCGAACTGGACCACTGAGATTATTTATTTTATACTGCTATCTAAAATGAATAAAATCTCGGAAGCATTGGACTCTTAATCTTGGCAGTATTTCGACTTTAGGCGTGTAGTGTTAATCACTGTGATGTACTCAGAAGTGAGGTCTCGGTAACGGGTGGCCAAAATACTTTGTATGTTCGGTGATTGCATGAAATGTGCTAAAGAGTTATATTGATCAAGGAATCTGTGGCCTTGTTAGAAGGTAAAAGATATTCCTGAAATAGATTTGCAAAAGTTCGAAAGCACTTCGCGTGATGTATCACCGAAGTTATATGTTGAATGTGTTTCACATACAGAGAATTTGAATTTAAAGCGAATCAATAAATTCCAGATTGGAGGTGAAAAATAAATGATAGTAGTATTAATTTAATTTTCACGGATATCTAAACGGAGGAGTAAAATGCGAAATTATTCTAGATGAGAAATTCGTGAATAATTTAATTAATTTTAGAGTGCAACAATATTTATTTAGTGGAATTAAATATTGTTAAACGATAATTAATTACTATCATGAGATGACGTGGCAGCCGACATGGCAGCTGGCGTGTCAGGACACGTCAGCAGGTCAGGCCCTAACGCAGCGCCTTCGTGGCAGGCCACGTGGACGGCTGGGATTGCGCCGCCTCAGCGCACGCCAAACAGCCCAGATTTGATCTGGAAGACAGGTCAATGGGTTAGGATCCGGATAGGGTCGGACATACCCAGGCACATGGACCAATGGTATTGTGATCCGGATAGGGTCGGACATACCCGGGCACATGGATCGGTTCATCTCTGAATCGGTCCATGTCCTGAACCGGCCGATCGGACCGGGCCGGACCGGATATGTGGCAGCCTGCCACGCCAGTGTGAGGCTCACGCACGTAAAAAATGCGCAGCCACACTCTGGTGAAGCGTGAGAGCGCGTGGCTGGTGGCATTTGACTCGTATTGAGGCGGGCTACACTTCGGTATTTTTTAGTTGGCTATCCGATATTTGTACGCACGCCAATAGTAAAAAATATACGAATTTTTAACCTATAAATACCTATAAAATTCATTTTGAAAATCATCAGTTTTGAAAATATTTTTCGAAATTTTTCTTCATTTCTGAAAGCTATTTCGCTATTTTTCATCTCTCTAATTAATTAATCCAGTTTAAGGATTAATTAATACTTAATTAGGTGATTATATAATTAATATATAATTCACTTAATTAATAGAAAATAGGGATTTTCTAATTTTAGAAAAATGAGTTTTTCTAGTAAAATATTTTCTCAAAGTATTTAGGGAAATACTTGTGAAGCCCACACTCCGAAGGTTTAATCGAGGTCATTGTAGGGAAGCTCTGTCGGTTCCACGAGAAGAGAGAAAATATCAAAGTTCCGAACAGGCGGGCTCAGTTCACAGTAGATGGAGGAGAGTAATGCTGGAAAAATGTCGTTGATAGTCATATTTGTAGTACGGTAATTTTACAGTTATATTGCCCTAGCATGATAAATTATATACTTTTAATTGTTAAATGTGTATTTTATTTATCTGCTTTATAATTTAAAATTAATTATTAATTGCATGTATATACTTGAGTAGATCCGGCTAGCCTTCCGCATTTGTATTAAAGTATTTTTGAAATATTTTAATACTTGTATTACAGGAAATTTTTTTAAATATGGTCCTGTACCGTTGTGCACTTTTCGGGCCCACCACCCAGTAGGAGGAACCCCCCACCAAGCTTCGGAAGAGAAATACAAAGTCCAAAAAGTCAAGGGATGGGGAAAGTTCTGGCATGCAGGCCACTGATCGTACTTCTGACGAAACTCCTAACACTGCAGCGACGAGTGATTTAGTCAACATTAGGCTCCCAGATATTTAGATCCAAGATTTGCGTTTAGGATCCCCGAGCCTCATGAGCGGACTAATAATCTACCCCCTGGAGAAATAACAGTGTATAGGGACGCAGTAGAGGCTGGGGGGTTGAGGTTCCCAATCCTTGTTCCGGTGGCCAACATTCTCAACTATTTGAACTTAACCCCATCCCAGATCGTTCCAAACGGCTTAACCCTCATAAATGCCTTTTTGATTCTGATGAAATGCACCGGAAACCAGCCCTCGATTCATAATTTTAACAGCCTTTTCCAAGTGGCACGCTCACCGCGTTCATCTCCGAGGGCTAGTTTTTATTATATCCAAGCCAAATCCGGTCTCAAACTTATTGATTCCCCTTCAACATCCTATGGTATCGAGTGGAAGAAGAAGTTCTTCTTTATGAGGGCTCCCGAGGGGAAGATTTTGGTGTACCCGAGCATGGGTACAACATGGGGAGGGACCTCTTGTGAAGTCCCGTTTAAAATATGAATATTATTTTATTAAAAATATAAATATAATTGACCCAGGAGTTGAGAAACGTGGGGTGGCTCATTCAGGCCAAAGAGCTGATGGACTGACCAGGATTATAATATAATTTAAAATATAAATATTATTAAAAATATAAATATAATTTTTTATGTATATAAATTAAACAAGTATAACTTAAAACTTAAAATAAATCATTTTCTATATGAAGTATAAAATCTAAAAATTATATATATATTTAAAAAATAAAACTATTATAGATTAATCTTCTTAAAAATAGACTTAAAAATACAAAGTTAAATAACAAAATACTATAAAAAAAATAAAAATATCTTTTATCTTTAATAAAGACACATTATTAATCTATTGCTCAAGAGCTCATTACGCAACATTAGATTATCCAAATTTAAACACAATTAAAAATCTTTTCTCAAAATATTGAACTAATTCACAATTAATAAATTAATCATAAGTTTTGTTTAAATAGTTTATTCCTAATAAAAGAAGAACTAAAATTAAATATAAATTAATATTACATTTTGATAACTAATTTGAATTTGAGACTACTATCAAATTCCAAAAAAATATTGAACTAATTCACTATTAACAAGTTAATCATAAATTTTGTTTGAATAATCTATTCATAATAAAAGAAGAACCAAAATTAAATATAAATTAATATTACCTTTTAATAACTAATTTGAACTTGAGACTACCATCAACTTCCAAAAATTAGGGTTTTACATTAAGAAGAGGAAAGATGGAAGGAATAGGAAAAGGAAAGAAAAAAAAATAATAACAAAGATTGAGTAGAGAATAAGAAGGATTGAGATTTGAGAGATAATAAAAAAGATTGAGAATGAGTTGAGAAAACAAGACGTGTTCTTATTGTAGAGAGAATAAAAAAGATTGAATTGAGGGAAAAAAAAAGGTTGAATAAAAGAATCGAGAGATAATAAAAAAGATTGAGATTGGGTTGAAAAAAGAAGATATATTCTTGTTGTAAAGAAGAATAATAAATATTGAGTTAAGATTTTTTGGGATTCGGAAAAAAGAATACAAGACTTTTATTGGGAAAAGAAATAAAAAATGAATTTGGATTAAAAAAAAAAAAAAGAGATTAAAAATTTATCCTAATTATTATGAATGATTACTTGTAATTTTATATAAGTAGGGGGCCAAAAATTATAAATTGAGGGGGGCGAAATAATAAATATATTAAAATTTATATATAATAATAAAATTTTTAAAAAATTGGGGGGGTGGGCCACTCCATGCCCCCCTTGTCTTCCCCTCTGACTGTAATATATATATAATCAGACTCAGATTTTTAACTGGTCAAATCGTATATGTCCATACCCGGTCCACTTAAGTCGGATTTCGAATGTTTATAAATCGGATATGATTCATTGAATTTTTTTATCCGACGAATATGAAAAAAATCGGATTGGATTTAAATTAAAATCCAACCCATTAACAGCCCTAGGAGTATGAATTCCCCCTAACTTTAGGATTCTAGACTCCATTCATTTGAGCGAACTTCATTGATGAATTGGTTTACTCCAGTTCGCCTTGCCATTTCTTGGCCCATTACTATTGGGCCTATTCCTTCAGACTCAGTTGGGGTTGTCTATTATTAGGTTGGATTCGTACTGAACTTACGTTAGTTCGGTCCGTACTTATCTGTACTAATTTTATTTAATTTAAAAATATGTATTTTTAAATCAACCATCATGTTAAAGTTCCTATTTTTCCTCTAACCAAGTTAATTTAATATATTTATTTTAAATTAAAACATTATTTGCTATAATTCTTCTACTTTATCTCTAATAATTTATTAAAATAATATAATCTATAATTGATAATCATTTTTAAAAAAACGTTTAAAATCCTATTTTTCTCCCATCATTTTCTTTAATTAGAAAGTTCTACGCATTTTAATATTAAAAATTTTGCACCAAAAAAATATTAAAAATTAATTAAAAATATGCATGCAAAATATGTTGTTTGTGAATATATCATCTTATAATTGATTTTCTCTAGTCTGACAAATACCAAAATTTTATTAGATTCTCATAAATTATGTTTCTTCTAAATAATTACTAAGTTTCTAGTGAAATTTATTTTTTTTTTATAAATTTGAAATACAATTATGTGTGTTTAGCAATGAAACAAACATAGAAAAATATTAGTTTCATGTGGAGTCAAATAATATCGAATGAATTGAATTTATAAAATTAATCTTGATTTATATTAGTACAATCAATTTATTCTCCAAACAAGTTTAAAATGTTAACTTCATTTTACCACATGCATTGAATAAGTTTTATGTTTATAATATATCTGATTTTTTTTTTTAAATAAAAAAATTTAGAAAAAATTATAAGTTGATTATTATACATATAATCTTTATATTGATGAAAAATATAGGATTATATCAATTTAAAAAGTGAGTCATATTAGTTTTGTACTTCAATGTTATTAGTTATTTCAGAGATATAATGTTTCTAACTTAATATTATTTAATAAATAAATGATTTAATGTTTAATAATGAGGAATAGCATAAATGACGTTATATAATATTCGAAAAACTACAAAATATATATTTACTTTAAATTTGATAATGGAATCTCTTTTAAGATAATTAACATACATACATATATATATATATATTCACCTATGCACACACATGAAATCATGTATGTATAATATAATAGAGCAAATTTGACTTTTACAAGATCATTTTTAACTGCATAAGAAATTATCAATTTGATACTAGTTCTATTTATTGTTAAAACTAAGTGATATTACTATATATATCAAAATAAATAATTATAAGTTATTATCATTTTTAAAAGGATATGAACTACTCAATTGCATGTTAATTTCAATCAATAATTTATTGAATATTAATTTATTCAATATATATGTATATGTATGTGTGTATCTATATTGTATGTATAAGTTAAATATGAATTTTAGCTCGAATGATTGAAGGTTTTTAAATTATTACATATGTTTATTTCATTCTAACTAGTTTAATACTTTAAATTAATTCATTGTGTTTTAAGTATTAACTATACATTAAATTTACGACAATTATCACTACAAGAAAAACTCTTTTCCTAACGCGTATTTTGCCTACATTTACAAACCTGTAGGTACTAAATTTTTCATTACCTTTTTTTTTTTTGGTTAATTACAGACACCCCTCATCCTTTGGCCTTTATTGTATTTCACCCCCTAACTTTTGAATTTAAAGTGATTGTCCCCCTTAACTTTTGAAAATTATCACATTAACCCCTTTTAACAAAGCAAATATGTACAGAGCATATTTCAAATGTATTGATATCATATGTCAAATCGAAGTTCTCAACGCAAGAAACGCAATGGTGATCTCAAAACCAAAATCCAACAATCGACAAAGGAGAAATCATCGATCAAAAATGACACTCGAAGGACGGAGCTTTACAGCGGTTTTTGATGGCCAATAGAGTCGATTGGGGTATGAGCTTTATTTGTTTTAGAGAGGTGAACGTGATGGAGGTGATTTTGAAGCTTGGGTAGACGTGACGGAGTCGACAATTAAAATTTATTAAGAGGAGTTAAGTGTCATATTTTTTAAGAGTCAGGGGGATAATTGCACTAATTCAAAATTTAAGGGGTATAAAGCACACTAAAGACCAAAGAATGAGGGGTGTCCGGAATTAGTACTTTTTTTGTTTAGTCTTAATAATGTATAAAAGACTACTGTATAAACTAAACTCGTAGAGAATAAATGACTATTGCTTACGAAAGTACAATCATAAGGAATAGAATTTTAAATAACTATGTTTTTAATCCAAACCGTAATCAATATTTCATTATTGCTTACACTTGTACAAATGTAGTTAATAAAATTTATTAAAAACACTATGGTTATAACTAAAATCGTATTCCGTAAACAAAGTTCCAAGTATTGTCTATGATTATATAACATATTATCAGAAACAACATATTTATTAATTATTATATATAGGTATAATTTAATCGATAGTAATATTTATTAATAGTTTTTGAAAGAATTAAGCGAGAAGTTATAATTATAATTATTTTATATAAAATATATTGATTTATATTTTTAATTTTAATCTATCAACTTAATATACGTTCATTTTAATAATAATAATATGAAACTCTTTTAAAAAGATTAATACACACACCCAAAAATCGAGCTATATGCACAAAAAACCCTGTGGTTTTCATAAGCGACGGGAAAAACCCTGAGTTTTGGAAAATCATGTATAAAACCTCATGGTTTCAAACTTCTGCTCACTGCCCCCTGATATGAATCTGACACGTTTTGGAGGTGAAATACCATAATTGTCCCCTTCAAATACAACTATTTTTTTACTCATTATCATTTTCTTTTATTTTCTTTTTTCATTTATTTTATATTTTATAATTTAATAAAAAATTAAAACATAAATATTTTTTAATATTATATCATCATCATCATATAAAACAATTTTTTACTCATTATTATTCCTTTTATTTTCCTATTTCATTTATTTTATATTTTATAATTTAATAAAAATTAAAACATAAATACTTTATAATATTATATCATCATCATCATCACAATCGTTCCAACTTCACCATCTTCAACTTGCTTTCCATTGTCCAGCCGGCAACCACCATAGTGCACGACACCGCTGACCACCACCTCTAGTGCCGCCGTTTCTGCCGTCACCACAACCAAGCAGCCACCCGTGAAGCAGCACCATCCGGCCGCCGATGTCATCTCTCAAATTCATTGCCCCCTATCTCCTTTTCAGATCTAGATTCAGATCTTGATCTGAGAGTGTGTATGTGTTATTGGCTTCTCTCTGTGTGTGATTTTGTGTTTGTGTATGTGTTTTGTGTGTGTGATTTTGTTTTTGTGCGTGTGGGTGCGGGTGTCTTTTATGTTTGTGCCGCTGGTCTTGGGGGTGTGGTGCTGGAATATGTGAAACTCGTTCCATTACCTGGATTATCTCAAACTGGAAATGGCCATTGAAGTGTATGGTTGAAGATTTCAGAGACGATGAAGGTTTTCTGGGCAACATATTTAAAGCAGAAGGTTTTCTGGGCAACATATTTAAAACAGAAGGTTTTTTGGGCAATATAAAAAATATTATTTGAGGAGCCTTTGATTTCAGGTATTGTATAAAGGGTAAAAAGGACATTTCACGTTCAATTATGCATAAAAAATGGAATCTCAGTCTCAAAATAGGCGCGTGTAGTACAATCTAGGGGTCCAAGGTTCTACGTGTACATTTTTTGAAACCTTAGGGGTTTTTAAATTATATTTTATACTATAGGGTTTTCTTTTAACATTCGCCAAACCACAAGGGGGCTCGCTGCAAAAAACCCCCCGAAAATCATCTTTATATAGTATAATAGAGCAAAACAGTATTGTACTCCTCATCATTTTCAGGTTAATAAAAAATTATCAATTTGAATATCATTTAAGTTCTTATCATTCCAAACGAAAAATATATATGAAATACTCAATGTGATGGTGTCAGAATCTGGTTATGCGCTGGACTGTAGATTAGGACTCTCAATCACCCAAGATATTTGTATTTGTGAGGCTACTCTGAAACTTTCTTGAACTGAAAAGAGATAACAAACATGATCTCAAAGGCCAAACGGGGGAATATGGGGTAATGAACAATATTTGATAAGCGTATTTAAAGCATTTGAATTCATTACATCTTCTCTCTAAAAATCCAATACTAACTTGAGCTTAAGAGGGATTTCGCCGACTAAAACCCCATTATTTTACCACTTAGGTGGATAATAATTTTAAGGTTTTGAAATTATTATATGTAAATGTCTATTTTATTCTAACTTAATTTAATAATTTATTTTTTTTAAACTATATATTAAATTTGCAACCATTATAATTAAGAATTTAAAATTTAGTATGTAAAATAGTAAAATATTATAACTTTTATTAAGTATCTCATACTAAATACCTAAATATACCTATTTTAATATAGTACATAACTCTACATATATATGTGTGTGTGTTACTTAACTCTTTAAAGCTAGAATAAAAATAAATAAATAAATAAATATAATTTAAATAGTAAAATATTATAACTTTTATTAAGTATCTCATACTAAATACCTAAATATACCTATTTTAATATAGTACATAACTCTACATATATATGTGTGTGTGTTACTTAACTCTTTAAAGCTAGAATAAAAATAAATAAATAAATAAATATAATTTTAATTCGATGTTGTTTTAAATTTACCCTAACTATATATATAATAATGTCGTATGTGACCTAATAAATCATAATTAACCTATCTATATAAGCCAATATCATATTTAAATTGGATAATTCTAAGGTTTCCGAGTAATTATATATAAATATCTATTTTATTCCAACGTAATTTAATAATTTAATTTTTTAGTAAATTCTTGACTATTTAATCTAGTGCACTTTTTAGTTTGGTGGTTGCAAAATTTGGCTAAATAACCAATTCATTTTTCACTTTACTAGTTAAGAAGCCATTTGAACTGTGAAATTATAAATGTGGTGTTGCTTTTTGTAATCATTGCAAAAGTAGTGTACATTTATATTCCTTTTTATTTTTAGTGTAAGACGTTTTCTCATTCAACGTCTTTATCATAGTTTCTATTTTTAGTCTTTTGTATGTTTATAGTAAATGCCCAAAGTTTATAAATGTTTTCAATTTGGTCCATTAATTTCTCTTTCATGTATTTTTTCTATAAATTTATTGTTTATATGATTTATTATTTCTCCTTTTTCTTTTATACCTTGTATAATTGTATCTCTATTTAATATATTTTTATTTATTGTTTTTTCGTAATTTTTCTTATATATTTCTTCTTTTTGTAATGATGTTTCTAAATTTTTTCCCATTTGTTTAATATTTTTAGTTTTCATAATTTCTTTTAATCGATGTCTTTCTTCTGTTATAGTATCTAATTCTATTTTTGGTTTATAACTCATAATTAAGCGTGTGACATTTGATATGCTGTATCTCTTTTTCTTTTTGTATTTTTTAAATCCTCATTAGCAGTTTTTATCATTATTTCTTGAGTTCGTTGGGATATGTCTTTATTGTGTTTTAAACTGTGGTATGCCATTTTAACAAGATATTCATCTATAATAGTTTGTTCTTCTAATTCTCGTATATCTCGTGCTATTCTCGTTTTGTAATTAAATCTTTCCATTATGTTATAGTTAATTGTGTAACTATTTGTTTTGATTTTTCTAGACTAATAATGTTTTTCAAATGTTGTATCCCGTCTGTTCTACGACCTTCGTTTTTAGCTTTTAAGTAGAGTTTTACTTCTCTATCATAACTTTCGTTTATTGATTTTATATTGTCTCTATAGAACTTGTTCCTATTGTATTCGTACATTTTTGAATTATAATTTAAGTTTTAGTATTTTAGAATCGTATACGGGCTCTGATACCAGAAAGGTTCAGAGTGTTTCCTTGATAGTGGTGGTTAATTTAGCCATTTGATCTGCTAATTATGTAAATTCGTTTTCAGTTATTTCATTAGAAGATTCCTCTTCTTTAAAGTTTTTAATAGAGGCCCGTGTACTAGTACTAGTTTCATTGGTTCTTTGGTTTGGTGGTAGATATGTATAACATGTGCTTTTACTTTTTAAAAGTTTAGGTGTTCTATTTTGAAAAACATTAGTGTTAACATGTTGTATAATAGGTGTTTTTGGTATGTATTTTATACAAGAAACTTCTCGAAAAAAGTCTTCCATATATATTTTATCCGTGTTTCTAAATTGTATACTATGATGACTGTTTGTTAAAGCATATCCAATAGTGTATGTTATTGAAAATGGATAATCATTTGTTTCCATTAAATCTTGTCTATCAAATTTATATGCAATGTTTAAAGATTTATCTAGTTTTTCTGTTACAAGTGGTATAGCATAGTGTAAAGCTACATTAAAAAGTAGTTTAGTATAAGCAAGGTTTCCTTCAATTATCCCGAGTATTTTATCTTTTATGTTCATAATTCTGTCATCACATATAGCTAGTTTTATAGGTGAGTTTATTCCTTCGGCAAATGTACTTTTAATTAGTATCTGTATTGTGGAAATATGTATATATCCTATTTCACTAGGTGTATATTTTGCTTTTTTAATTTTCTGAATTATATCAGCTTTGTTTATCAATGAAATAGCCTGTGTTCCTTTTGTTGTAGAAATTTCAATAGGTGTTTCACATGTAAATTTTCCATATAGTATAATGTTTTTTCTACTCAATTTTGTTTTTAAATCTGTTTTCATGTCTTGTCCATCAATTAAGTTTAACTCTTTTCTTCTAACTTTGTTTAATTTTTTGTTGTCTATAACAATGTCTTGACAAAAATATCCGTATTCTTCAGTTGTTTCAAAATGTTCAATCTGATCTATTAAACTAGTTTCCATGTATATAATTTCTAGTATACAAAAATATAAATAACGATTTTATAACAAAGTTTGTATTTTTTACCTGTTTGTGTATTTCTATCTACTGTCTTCATGCACTCCATGTTACCTGTTCATCTTCTTCAGAAGTATATGTTTGATTTTGGTATGAAAATTGTTTGGTTGTGTGTGGTTGTGTATAGTTCTGCTATTCAGGCGTGAGGCCAACAAAAAGAAAAAGCTCAAAGGCTTTTGAAACTCAGAGAGTTTTGATCAACACATGATCTTTTTCTCCATTCCAGTCCGCCTATTACATACTACATTGAGGCCATTATATAGGCACTCGACTCACTGTTACAGATGCGTTTTTTTACAAAAAGTCAAAAAAGTAGAAAAAGACTTAAAGTAAAAGATAATAATGGTGCTCAACAACTACACCTAAAAGCAGACAGAGACATAAAGTCTGTATTATTGAGGTGTATTCGTCATTGGTTGCGTATTTCCTTGAGTGTTTGACGTCATTGCATGCGTCAGTTTACATTACTCTTCAGTAACAGTGTCTTCCTTTATTGACTCGTTTGAATTGTGGGACCCTGTTTCTTCAGCTTTGTCTTCTGGTTTGTCTTGGCACATTGCACAGCTGTGTTCATCAATTATTTCACTGTATTCACAAAAAATGAGTTTGACTTCCTTAGGAAGTGTCTTCAGGCTGTGTTCTTCAATCTTGATAAAAGTTTTCTCAAAGTTTTCCAACGTTTTTAGTTGTAACGGTGGAATTGTGTATCTTGAAGATCCGTATATCAAATGATAATTGGATTTATAGTTTATTTTGACATCACTGTCCTTGTTTATCTCCTGTGATGCATAAAATATTTGATTTAGTTGTTTTGCAACTATCTCATTTATGTCATCAAGTGTCTTCATTGTGTCGATACTGGGGTATTCTCCGTTTGAAACTATCAGTTTGATAATTCCATAAGAGTGTACCGATACTCCTTCTTCGTTGAAGATACGATATGAAAGTGTAGATTTGAAGACTATTTCTTTATCCATATTTCCTTTTGAGACTCGTTTAGCATAGTCTTGAAGTGTTGACATTAGTTTGGGGCTAAATTTTCGAAAACAGTTTGGGTTTTTGAAGTATAGGGTGTCAAGAAATCCATGTATGAAGAATTGGTATATCAAGTCTGGGTCTGTTTGTTCAAATACAACGACTTTTGGGCCGTTTTTGTTTATTGGGTACCAAAAAAGGTTGTTTTTGTCTATCTCTGGGTTGTATTCAAAAATAGATTTCAAGAGGTTGTCGAATTTTTCTTTTGAGGGTTGTATTTGAGCCTCTTTTTGGGATGGTGTTTGAACACGGTCCATTGGGTTTACTGTGGGTTTGTTTCCAAGAATTCTCATTTTTTCTTTAAGACTGTTTTGGGTTTGAGGAGTGGTTTGAAGAGTATTTTTGTAGGTTTTAGTCTCTTCAAGGGCTTGTTTTGCTTCTTCGAAACTGGTATAGGATTTGTGTGTTATTCCTGAGTGTCCTAGTATGTGAATACTTGCTTTGGACCAATGGTCGTAGATCCCGTGACTTGGACCATTGAATATTGTGTACCATTTTTTGACCTGTTTTCTTTCATCTTCACTGTCTTGTGAAGCTGCTGATGATGAAGTATTCCCTTCTGCTGCTGTTTGTGGAAATGTTTTTGATTTTGTGAATGTTTTTGACGATGATGGATCCACCACGCTTGCTGGGAACTCTGATGGTGGAAGTCCGGCTGCTTGTTGAACAGCGTGTAGTGCGGCAAGAAGTTCTTGTCGTCGTGTCATCTTGGATTCTGTGAATCTTTGTATCTCCAGATATTTGGCTTTTGTGAATTGTTGTATCTCATGATCAATTGTTTCAATGTTTTGTTTCATCAAAGCTATCGCGGCCTCCATTCTCGTGTGAGTGTGTCTGCGAGGGCGTTCTCTTCTGATTTTATGTATACAATGTGAAACTGGTATCTTTTTATCTCGAGCTGCCAACGTATCAATCTTCCTTGATTGTAGTTGTCTCGAAGTGTATACCTGTAAAAGTTTGTTAAGTATTTTGAGTCTGTTCGAAGTTTGAATTCTCGAGGTAAAAGCTCGAGTTTCCACTTCCGAAGTATCTTTAGACATGCAAGTGTCTCTTTTTCATGGACTGTATAATTTTTCTGGGTTTCTGTAAATGTCCCAGATATGTATTTACAGAGTTGTGTAATTTCGCGAACCTTTTTGGTTCTTGTATTCATATGACCTTCAAGGTCGTTTGTATTCATTTTTTCGGCTGGTATTGCAAGCATGCAACCAGACCATGTATCATTTGAAGCATCTGTCTCAATAATGATAATGTAACATCCCGCTCGTCCGATTTATAAGGTACGCCACGTTTCAACCTTTTAATGTGTTTAATTGTGTGATTTTATATTTTTCGTTGCCCTATTTTGAACTCTTTTAGAGTTTAGGGCCCCTTTGTAATTTTCTTCTTTTAGGGGTTTTCCGGTCACTTCTCGTTCGGTCGAGATTTTGACCCCTTTGACCCCTTAAACGCGTCCGGGGCGGCGAAACGAGTCCGTAGACTCTAAGTTTGCCCAATTCTGACTTCGTTAGCCCGTTCGTCCGACCGTTTTTGCGTACGAGGACCCGAGATATATACTCGGATTTCCTCGTTTTGCGTGCCAAAATCAGATCAGCAGCCTTCATCGTCTTCCTCCAGCGATCAGCACTGTTCACACACAGTGAAGGTGTGAAAACACACACTAGCTCGTTCTCCCTCGTTTCTCGACGAAATTCGACGAATTGATAGTGGAAATTTATCAGCTCGACGAGCCCGTCACATTGGTACAAAAATCAGAGGCTAAAATGCAGCGCTGGTGGCGCTACGACACGGCAGCGGCTGCGCGGCTTAGAGCCGCCACTTCGCCGCCCACTTACGGCGGCTTCCGGCCACCTTCCGGCGACACGCGCCCCCAACCCATGCAGAGGAGTTCCCGGCGCAACTTTCTGGACAAGCGGCGCCGCCATCGGGGCGGCGAGGAGGCCGCACGCGCCGGCCAAAGCGGACGGCGGGCGGCGGCGTTACTGTAGCGGCGTGTTTCGCCGCTTTCCGGTGACTTTTTCCGACGGGATTTGGTGGTTTCCGGACATTTTCGACCTTCTGAACCCATTTTCGGCCTCCCTTTTGAGCGAATCGCGGCGTAGGTGGTGGTTCCGGCGGTGACGCAGCGGCGCAGCTTGGAGGCGGCGGTTCGGCCATTTTCCGGCAGATTTCGGTGGTGCTCCCTTCACAAAAGTTGCTTGGAATGACAAGACTTAGCGGATGGCATCGACGGCGTCTCGAGAACCTGCCGGCGGCGGCGGACCGGTGGCGGACCGGGCCTGGACCGGCGGTTTTTCCGGTGATTTGACTTGGGGCTTTCGTAGGGCTCGTTACAAGCTTTCCAACGGTATATTCGGATTTTATTTTCGTTTAGCGGTTTGTCTTTAATTTCAGTTTTCGTCGTTGGAATTTAGTTCGGTTTTTCGTCAACGAAGTCCGGTGTGTTTGGTATTTTCTGAAATTGATTGAGGGCTTTTGTTGAGCAGGCCGAGACGTACGTTCCTGTCCTTCCGGGGATTTTTCCGACCACCGGAGACGGTATTCCGGTGACGGCCGGTGACTGTTCCGGTGGCTCCGGTTTGTGGAGAGTCCAACGCCACTTTCCGTTCGTCAATCGGATGCCCGGTTGTTTTGTTGTGATTTATTTTGTGTATTTCTATTTATTTGAAATTAATTGTTTTAATTGCGATAAATTGTTAATTGCTTGATTTGTCGATCAATATGTATTCCAATGTGTACGAAAGCAGGTATTAAATGAACTATGATAAATGTTGATGTTTTAATTTGCAATCTGAATCCCGTTATGCCGAAATTGTATTAATTGTTAATTGTTTTAAAATGTAATTTGTTCTTGTATGCTGGATAGTTAATGAATATGCATTGTATGACATTTGAAAACATGTAATAAATTATGAATGTATGAATTCATGTTGTTGAATGATATAGTTGGAATTGAGGTATGTAATCTTATGATTTTAATTGAATTAGTAGCATGCTATTATATGATTTATTTGGCTTTGTAATACGTATAAATTTATGAAACGTTATATGTGAATTTAATTCTATTGCTTTGTAAGTGTGCAATATATGAATTGATATGAAATAAAGTGAATCCCATTGCCTTTCAGTTTCCCTAATTTGCATTAATTATGCGTATGAATATGTCTTAGTGTTTTGTTTTGCATAGAATTAATATGAATTTGAAACCTGCTTATGTGATTGCATCTCATAAGTGCTTGAGCTTTGACGTGCGTCTCTATGTGGTTGTCTGAGTTTGAGTCTGAGCCCTGTGTTGTGTTTGTGTGTTCAGTTGTTCAGGTGCACCCGAGGTGGTGACTTTTGGTCGTGCAGGTTCCGGGGTGGACCGTTTGCTTTGTGTGCAGCTGTGTTTGGTACCAGGTGAGGTTAGGTTATAGTTATACCCTATTGATATGTGCTTATATGCTTGCATGCGAATATAAGCCTTACGTATATATGTAGATACGTGTGCAATACGAATATGTGTGACTTTGTGTTATGTTGGATATAAGATATGTAAGTACGATATGTATGAATGTACGTGTATGTTTGTGAGTGAGTGAGTGCGTATGTGTGAGCGTTGTGATATGTTTCGTTTCGATTCGAATGTGTAAACTATGATATGATTATGATTATGAACGTGGCACGCGTGGGTTTGTGAGTGCGTGCGTGTGTGTGTGCGTGAGGGGTGGCGTGTGTGTGTGAGTGCGTGTGTGGTGGTGTTGTGTGTGTGTGTGTAGGGCCGGTGATTATGGGTAAGGAGCCTCGGAGCGTCGAGTATTACTCCTGTGCATGATCATCGGGATGTGGGTAAGGAGCCTCGGAGCGTCGAGTATTACTCTTGTGCACATTTCCCCTTTGATTTGATGGTTTGACTCTGCTTTATTTGGGGGGCCCGGTGATTATGGGTAAGGAGCCTCGGAGCGTCGAGTATTACTTCTGTGCATGATCATCGGGATGTGGGTAAGGAGCCTCGGAGCGTCGAGTATTACTCCTGTGCACATTTTCCCCTTTTGTCTGAACGTTTGCTTGGTGTGTTTGTTTTCGTTAAGTTAGTTTGTTAGGAAATTGTTCGGGAAACGGGAGTGGATTTCTAATTAATAAAATTGGGATTGTTTTGGCCTTTGGCCTAACCCTTTTAATCTCTATATATAGTATCACGTGTGAAAATATTTTAGAATGCAAAAACCAAGCCCCGGTTCATGAACTCGCTTCTATGTTATGTGCTGTGCTCTGTATACGTATGTACGCGTGCGTGTGTAGCCCCTCGCTCAGTCTTTGGACTGACCCCTCCCCCTTTTATGTTTTTAGTTGCAGGTTCGGGTCGTTGGAGTTCGTGCTAGGCGGTGGTTGTCATGTCTGTTCAGTCTGTGTCTGCCTGTTTAAGTTTGTTAAGTATTTTATTCTGATTTATGATTCGTAAATTTTGTATAAGATATATTCAGCTCAGGTTTGCATGTTTGAACTGCTTTTATGGAATTCGGGACAGGTGCTCGTTTTAGTTGAACCCGTTTTGATGTGTAATTATTCGGGACAGGATAGGACAGGTTTGCTGAACTAGTTGAACCCGTAATTTTGATTCTGATGTATGTACTTCGTTGTATGCTTGGTGTGTAAAAGTTTTTGAAAAATTGGCTTTTTTCATTGCTTCCGCTAGTATGTTTTGCATCTTTCCTTTTGTACAGGGTTAGGTACCGCCTAGCTAGCGCGTGAGTGTTCGTTGGTCACCCGTTTGCTGTGACTTGGGTGCGTGTGCGGACTTCCCATTTCGTACACGTGTCGGGTCATAGTGCGGGGGTGTGGTACCCCACCGTGCGGGGTGCTACAGATAAAATCATTTTCCTTTGGATTGTATAAAACAGGCAATGTTTCACAATACTGTTTTATTTTCTGTACTTGTATCGAATCATCAATTCTCCAATTCCATTGTATTTTCTCAGAAAGTTTCTTTTGTAGTTGTGTTCTTTCTTTAGCAAGGTTCTTTATGAATCCTTGATCAGAAATGTAGTTTAAACATCCAAGAAATCTTTGTAATTGTTTTCGATCAGTAATTTGATCTGGAAATTCGTTTAATTTTTTCAAAATGTTATCTTGAAGAATTATGTTTCCTTGTGAATCGAAAGTATTACCAAGAAAATCAATTTTTTGTTTACATAGGACTGCTTTCTTTTTAGAAAGAATTAGTCCTTTGTCTTTGCATCGTTTCAAAACTATTCTTAGTTTTTTCAAATGATCTTCTTTATCTTGATTACTAAAGATGATAATATCATCAATGTAAGCAAGACAAATGTCTTCTAGACCTTCAAGGTTTTTATCCATAAATCTTTGGTATATTCCAGGTGCTTGTTTCAAACCAAATGGTAAAACATTCCATTGGTAGTGTTTTTGTGGAGGACATGTAAAAGCTGTTAGAGGTTTTGTATCTTCATGCAATCGTAATTGCCAGTATCCTGATTTAACGTCTAATGTACTAAACCAAGTTTTTCCTTTTAACCTATCTTTGATATAATCAATTCTAGGAAGTTTACCAGCATCTCCAACAGTTTTTTCGTTTAATTCTTTATAATTTATAACCATTCGTCGTTTTCCTCGTTTTATTTCATTCTTATTTTCTACATAAAATGCAGGTGCTGCGTGTGGACTTTTGCTTTCAGAAATTAATCCTTTTTCTAAAAGTAGTTTACATTCTTCTTTAAATTCATCAATATCTCGTTTAGAGTAAGGTATATTATTTTTTACATTTACTTCGTCTAAAGGATTTTTAAGTTTGATTTCAACTATCATATGATTATTGTTCTTATCTTTGTCTAAAGGATCTTCACTAGTGACAGAGTCTAAAATTTCTTCTATTTCTTTTTCAAGATTTGTTTTTATGAAAAGTATTAATTCATGATTAATTAAATAATTTATCTTGTCTATAAGATTACTTCTGTCTTCAATTTTTACTATAGGTATTTTAATTGTTTCACTCCTTTGAGATAGTTTTTCATTAACAGGTGATTTTAAAGTAATGTATTTTAAATCTTGACAAAAAGGTCTATATAGTTTCAAAAAGTTATTTCCTAGGATAAATGGTAATCCTGTTTCGTGTCTGTATATAGATGGTATAATAAAACAATATCCCTGTATCCAAACTTTTTCTAAGTATGTCGCGTACCATATATAATAATGACTTGCATCTGCTATCATTACTTTTAATAGTTGTTTAAATTTTTTCCATTTGAATATTGTAAGAGCTGGTGAAGCAAAGCATAAACTTGCTCCTGTGTCTATAAATGCTTTAATTGTTTTATGTTTTATTCTTACTTCTATAAATGTAGCGTTAGAGTTTTTCATTTAAAATTCTTCGTCTGAACTATAATCATTTTCTGATTCTGTAACTGTTTCTATTTCGTATATGTTTTCTAGATCAGAATAGTCTTCTTCTATAGGTTCTAGAACGTATGTTTGAGCTACTTGAAGTATATATAGTTTTTTCTCAGGCTGTTTTCGTTGTTTGGGGCATTCCCTAGCATAGTGTCCTTCTTCGTGGCAAAGCCAGCATTGGCATTTTTTCTTTCCTTCTGGACAGTATTTTTGTTTTGGTTTGTATTCTTTCTTTTTAAAGAAACGTCTTTTTCGTTTTTGAAATTTATGTTTATTGTTATCAATCCATCTTTTAGGTTTCTTTCTCCATCTATATCTTTTATCCTTTCTTTTATATTTTCTTTTTTTGTTTGTTCGAATTATGTATGGACTTTCTCCGTATTGTTGAGGTACTAAAGGATTTCCCTCACAACATATCGTAACCTTGTTTTTAACTGCATTGTGTAAGTCTCTTTCATAACATTTATCTCCTATAAATTGATCTACCACAGTTTGCGCTCCTCCTAATGTTTCTGAAACGAATCCTTCATTTACTTGTTTCTTAAATTCCGCATATATTATTTGGCCAACCGGATAAGGTAGTTTATTGAAGTATAAGGATAAATATTTTTCTTTATTTTCTTTGGATAAATCATAGTAATACATATTGTATTCACAGTTAAAGTGTTCTATAGCGCACATGTCTAATATTTGTGTATTGGCAAGATGGTATGCTGCTCTATCTTGTTCTCTTTTATTAACAAAGAGTCCTGAATCTTGTATAGGTATTCCGACGAATTCTGAGTATATTTTTGCAACTATGTTCCAAAAAGTATCTATAGAATCTCCTCCTATCAAGAGTGTTTTCTGTTCTTCTGATAATGAGGCTAAGTAATGTGTTATGTTTCCTGTTGTTTTATATTGTACAAAGTTAAATATTGTCTTAAAAATTCCTAGTCTTAATCTATCTTCGGTTTCGATAATTAATCCTAGTTTATGTGCCCATTCAGTAATAAGTGTTGATTTATTTGTTACACAGTCTAAATTTAATATTCCATCGACTCCTAGAATTCCTTTTATAGGTATATATTGGTCAGGTATTTTAGACCATCTTCCCTTTTTATTTGGAATATATCCCTTTTTAAAGTTGTATTGTATGCTTGAATTTTTTAGAGGATTAGTATATTTATCTTCTTGATAAGTTTCCCATTTAATTTCTTCTTCCCTTTTTGTGTTACTAGCTTCTGGAATATCTTTCTTATCTTTTTCTTGTTTTAAATTGTGTTCCATTCCTAACACATCGTCTTCTGATGACTCATATCCATAAATTACTTCTTCATTTTCTACTTCTGTTTTTATGGCTTCTAAAGTATGATTTTGTTTATTTTCTTCATCAACTATTTTTAATGATTCTAATAAATTGTTTAATTCTGCGATTTTTTCTTCTAAATCAAAAGTTTCCATTATAAACGTGGAGCTTCTATTTGAAAAGGCTTGAGATTTTTGTTTCCAAAGTATGTTTCAAGATCAGCAATAGTTATATGTTTAGAATATTCTTTTCGTATAATCACTTCTTTGAGTTGTTTTAATAATTCTTGACAATTTGACATAGGATGTATTATTTGTTTTTCTTCAGATGTACTACTTTGGTTTTCCACTTGTTTTCCTCTAAGTTCTCGTAGAAGTTTATCTAAAATATCTTGCGTATTATCTATTTCATTTATAACATCTTGTTTTTTATCTAGAAGAATTTGTTGTAACATATCTATAATGGTGTTTAATTGTGGGTTTGTAGTAGTGTGAAATAAATGTGGATATTCTCCCCCCTCCTGATGACAAGAGAAAATGTTTTGATCAATTTCATAGTATGATTCAATTTCCTGATTTTTATTGTTATTGTTTATAGTCACTTCTAATCGTGACATTTTTTCATTAGTATTTATTAATTGTTCAGTTAATGTTTGTACTGTATTATTTAAGGATTGTACTTGTTCGTTTAATGTTTCTACAAATTTTTGTAATTCCTGTGTGAAATTCATGCTGATGAGAGTATATTTATTTTAGTTCTTAGTTTCTTGCACCATTTTAGTGTATTTTCAGTTTGTTCTCTAAATTCTTCTGTCTGTTCATTATGTTGTTTTAACCATTCCATATATTTTTCTAATCTTATTAGATTAACTGAAGTGTATATTTCATTTTTTATTAGTTGTCTTTCTCTTCGTTTTCTACTATTAAGAATTTCTTCTTGTATTTTGTAGTTTATTGGATTGGTTATTGAGTTTAAAACTAGAGTTTCTTGTTTTATTATGCTCCGAATTAATCTTAGTTCTGTTCGTTTTAATTGTTTATTATATTGATCCATTTTTATCCATTCATTTCCCGTTGATATATTTTTTCTACAAACTTTTTATTTATTATTTTAATTTGTTTATCATTATTTGTTATATTTTTAATCTCATTTCTTTCATTTGGACATATAAAAATCTTTTTCATGATAGACTTGTATATTATTGCACTTTCTAGTCTTTTCCCTGATTTTGTAATATCTGTTTTTATTCTTCTTTGTTTATCCATTTTATCTTTTAAATCTTTTTAGTATTGAAATAGTTTTTTGTATTTGTTCTAGATAATATTCTGCCCAATATTCATGATATCTTGTGATATACCAGTGTCCATTGTTGTTATATTCTTCATATAGATCTGTTAAATATTCAGTATATTTTTTCATTAAAAGTATTGTGGTTGAAAATATAATATTTCAAAAGTTCCTTGTATTAATTTGTAAGAAAATATTAGCTGTGTCATGGTTTTTTGGAAGACGTTTTTTGAATTAACGTCTTGCACTACTTTTACAAATCTTTTTGAAAAGTATACCTATTTTGAAAAGTCTTCCATTTGAACGTCTTACAAATTACCCAGCTTCCCTTATTTGGATTTACGTGCCAAATGGTGACTTTTGTACCCAAATCTCATTACAACTGTAATTCATTGTTCCAATTCATTGTTGTATTATTATAATATATACTTATACACACATATGTCAGTCATCGTCTTCCCCAGGCCACAACCAAACCCCCAAGAATTCTCAATCTAGGAGCCCGAGTCAAATTCAGCTTTCTAATTATCAAAAAATTTTGTTTACTTTTCCCCTTTCAGAAAGGATAGATTGATTTCCAAGAAACCAAATATATATATTAATCCAACCCATCAAAATATTTATACAAAAAATTAGATCGCAAATGATGGCACCCGATTTGGATTTCGATTCTCTGAAAGCTCTCCACGATTCTGTGAACAAATCGTTGCATTCCACTGAAACCAAGATCGAGATCATCAACCATGGCCAAGAGAAGTACGTCCACGAGATCTCTGAAGCATCGTTAAAGATGGCGAACTCTTGCGCCACCGCGAAGGACCTCCTCTTCCTCGCCGGGAAGCATTTCACCCCCTATAGGAACCCCGGAAGCAGCTGTAGAAGGGGAAAATTGGGGAAAAAATGGGGGGAATTGGTTTCTTCTTCATCGCGATGTTCAGCGGTTCAGCCTTCAGGTAATTAGTTCTCATGAAATACATTTTGGACCTTTGGTAAATTAAAAACTCATCCACAATCTTGCCCCTGTTCCCCAATCCCACCTCAATTTTTAGCTTTCACGACTTCTGCAGATCCTCCATGAATTTGGGTAACCATCCCACCATCAATCTGTGCCACCTGCCACTATTGCAGGACCCTCCATGGTCGACCCGGTCCAGAATTTTGGCTGAAGAAGATGAGGTGACGTCACCATTCTCAGTCCTCTCTTCTAAATGAATCGCCACATTAATCGGGGGAGTGGGCTTAATTAAAGTAGTTGGGCCACTAATATTGACAAATTATTAGAAATATTAATAATTAAATATGTCTTTTTTCACAAATTATCTCATCCAAGTTGTTCCACGTTGTTGTTTAAAAAAAATCCCCACTTATCGGACTGTTTTTCATTGTGAAATTAACAGCAAGAGGAGTCTCTTTTCAAAGGACATTTGGAGGGAAAGAAGATTTTCAGTGAAATCAAGACTGTGATGCAGGTGAAACAGGTTTGTTCTTCGGCTCTTGTTTCTGACAGAAAACACTACAAAGATGATTGGAGTTATAGCTTGTATCATTGTGTTGATAAACAAAATACATTTTGGGTGTAATTGTGTGTGAAATTATTGGATGGTTTATCTCTGAATGGGTTTATAATAAATAAGAACTTTGGGTACAACTTTGGCAGGCCTGCTATAAGAGGAATCATGACCGATGATCAAACTAAAAAGCGGAAGATAGCATTTGACACAGAAAAGATTGAAAAGCAGGTTGGCATAGGCTTAAAATGGCAGTCTCCTATTCTAACACCACCGATTACGAAGCAGACAATCTTAAGCATGAATTCTCCTGCCACTTCAACCCCAAAGAGTAAGAATGTGGATGGTAGACAATACCATTTAGGTGAGGGAACCAATGAACAAAACTTCAGGCTGCTTATGAATGATAATGTGAGTAAAATTCTAAATTTATCAATTTGAATAAATTTTTTATTTTATTCTATGTATATATTAATTTTAACGAAAATATTATACTAATCTAAAATAAATTATTATTACTATTATTATTAGTAGATACCATTATTATTATTGTTGTTGTCGTATGTCCTTTTTACAAAATTAGAGATTTGTGATTTGAGAATTTCTGATATTGTGTAACATTTGAGCACAGAACTTCACTTCACAAGATTGTGGATGTAAACTACCATCTCACTTTTGATCAAATCAATGTAATTGACAGCTTGGGTTTTGGGGCTATGACAAAGCTCAAGATAAGAAGTATCGATAAGGATATGATGATATTTTTATTAGAAATATTTGACATAGAAAGTATGATTTTGCAATTGCTTGGTCAAAATAAAATTATAATTACTCCTTGGGCTGTCCATAGAGCATTAGGTATCCCTGGAAATGGATCCCAATTGCCTCCTACAAATTCAAGAATGGGTATTAGTTTATATAAAGGAGTTGTAGCCATGAATGGGGTACCTATGAGTTTATTAGAATTGTTTAATAAGGTTCGAAATTGTAAATCTTTTGGGATGGAGTTCAAGGTTATGTATATGACTTTGTTAGTGGGTAGTATTCTTTTTCCAAGTTATAAGCCCACAGTGAATTTAGACCACTTAGATATGTTGGTTGACTTAGAAAAGATTAAATACTACAATTGGGGAAAACTAGTACTTGAAGAACTATGCAATGGAGTTCGCAAATGGAAATGTCACGGAGGAACCTACATCACAGGCTGTATTTTTCTTTTAGAGGTAATAATAACCTACTTGGTATATGTAAATACAAGTATCTCTCATTAAGTATGCCTAATTATTTGTTAACATTTAAATATATTTGTAGGTGTTATTTCTAACATTATTAGATGAATGTAAGCCTATACTTGGAGTGAGGAGGCTGCCTAAGTCGACTTTAATAGAGCAATTGACTGATCAACAAGCCCAGCAATGTATTTTGCAATTTCGTGATAATGGCGGTTTTTCTACCACAGAAGTATGTTCCATCAATTCAGCTGTTTATTTTTTATTTCTTAGTATACATTAAATGATAATAACCCAACATTATGCAGATACTGAAAGGGTAAAAAGATAGCTTCAGGTTCTAGGTTACATGGCAACGAGACACTGGATGAGCAAGTAAATGAGTCAATATTATTCAATAAAGATTACTTAAAGGTTGAACAATCTGCAAAGATTTCTGGTCATAGTACCCATAGTAATAGTGAGAAGAAACAAAAAGAAAACATTAATGACATGACCCAAAATGTTTCTTCAGATAGAGTTGGCTCTTTTATTCTAGACCAAGTTGCAACTTTGAACAATAGAGTGACTTCTATGGAAAATCAACTAAACTTGAGAGTTACTGCCATTGAAAATCAGTTGAGCAATATAATGAGTGTTGTATATTGTTCTCCTGGGAGTATGAATGTTTTAGGAACTGAGCTAGGTGGAAGTATTCACGAAATCAAAAGAGAGCTACTTAATATTCCGAGTTTGTTGAGGTCAACTGTTGCTGATATCACATCAAACATTCAAACAACACATAATCTTCCCTCAACTTCATTACAAAGAGACCCAAACATCGCATGGCAGAAAGATCGTGCTAGCCCTCAGAGCAGTCTTGGTCCTCATAAATCAATGTCCGTTGACGATATATCTAGTGACTCTAATAAAAAGGAGTCAAATTTTGTTCTTCCACGCAACCCATTGGCTAACTATACAGAGGTGGTACATTATTTGTTCAATGGAGGTGATAAAATGTAAGTATATATATATGTGTGTGTGTGTGTGTATGTGTGTGTGTGTGTGTGTCTATATATATATATATATATATATATATATATATATATATAAAATTTTGATATACATTACTGATTTTACTAACTACGTATATTGAAGGGAGCTTTTGGTAGATTATGGTAATTGGATGCTACATCGTGGAGAGTTGGCAACTCTGAAGTACGAAGAATGGGTCAACAGTGCCGTAAGTTTTCTCGAATATCAAATTAATTTTACATTAAAATCATTTTATATTCGATTCTAATTTAACTTTTTTTTCCTATTTCGGTGATTGATTGTGTAGCATACATGTGCATGTCTGATAAAAAAGACGAATCAAATGACTCACCAAATTGGTACTTTCCGGCAATGTTCTCGGTATGATTTATATGACTTGTAATTAAGTTAAAGTTGTACTCAACAATGATACATAAATATTTACTAATTAAATTTATTATTCGGAGAATTTGCAGAGGTTGGCTATTGATGATGCAATTTCTGATGCACAAATGAATAAAACTATATTCGGAGCCTATAAAGATTTCAGAGGTAATGCAATAAACTGCGAGACCATAAGCATTCCAATAAATGATGGTCGTGGACATTGGTTTTTGTGCACAATTGACATGACTATGGAAAAAATTTACATTGTCGATACACTCCGCTCAAAAGACTCAGATGCCCACAGAGAATCTTTAGTGAAGAAAGTGGTAATTTAACATGTCATTACAGGCATTTTCTTTGGGAACACAAAGTCTTAATATAACTTACTATATCTTTTCTTTTTGGAAAATTTCAATAGGCAGCAAAATTGCACGCGCTTTCATGTTCATGGGAAGATGGCCCTTTTAAGTACAGCAATTGGGCCAATGAATTTCCAATTGAATATTATCACCAGGTGCCGCAACAAACAAACGGGTAGAGCACTTAATCATATGCTATTTGAAGTAATATACTGATTTCTGTATATTGGAATATGACAATAACTTACATGTTTTGAGTTAGGTATGATTGCGGGCTATATGTGTGTCTATCTATGTTGTATCCTCATAGGTGTATCAAGAATCTAACTGAGGTATTACTAATTTCTTTAATGATATATTTTTTATTTTATATATTTAATCCATCATAGCCGAGTTAAAAAAATATATATAATTTCGATATTTATACAGGATCAATCAGCCAAGGCAAGAGAATTGGTGGCAGTTAAATTGTACAAATGCAAGAAAATTTTGAACCCTTCAAGGTAAGTAGCATCAATGACAAATATATACTTCTGTAATATGAGAATTAATTTCACTACTTTTTTATTTTTATATGTAGGCATCCTGATTATGAAAAGTTTATGCAACGTAGGTATGTAAATTTAACTTTATAGAATATCAATATATAAATATTCATAGTTATTGTATTTGCGATGCTATAGTAATATTGCTCCAATTCTTTTTTTTTTTTTTTTTTTTTTTGTGTGCAGAATATGGAAAATTGGCTTTTTCCTTTATCATGGGAATTGTCAATTCTGCATTTTGGGAATCCAAATTGATGGATTGACTTTGGCCAAACTACATGAGGAAATAATTTCTGAGTTAACCGGAATGTTCGAGATTGAGCAATTATATTTTGATGGCATTATCCCGTTATCCGGTGGAACTATGCATATTGCCACAAATGAAGATTTACAATTGATAATATCCATGTACATTGATATGGGAAAGAATATGGTTGAATTGAAAATTAAAGATCCTGAATAAAATCTTACATTTATCCTTTTTTATTAGTTGTGAATTTAATTTTTTTTGATGTCTTGCTGTTATGATTTTGAGTTTTCTTTTTCTTAATATCATCTAAGAGTTTGAAACAGTTTCATGAATTCTCTCTGTAATTATGTAATATCGATCCTAAGCCTATCTATGGATGGCGCTCAGCTCTTGGCAAGTGATGCATCAAAATGTTTAATTTGAATATGAGATGGGGTTTTCACATATTCACATGATCACATCTGATGCTTCCTAAACTTTTGATTTTTTTATTATAAGTTTCAATCTAATTACGGATTATATATTCCGAGGAACCCCAGATCTTTGTAGAAGCAATCAAAAGGTAATTAAGTTGGAAAATTACCCAAAAACGATTATTAATTATTTAATTTTGTCTATCGTTCTAGTTTTCTTCTTCTTAATTCTTGTTAATATGTGATTAGATATGTTAGCTTATTATTAAAAATTGTGTCATATGATCTATGTTTGATGAGAGACACATTTGTGCACCAAGACAAATCAATTCATAAATATGTCCATGGCTAATTACTCGATTATTATTTCTTATAGCTTTTATATATAAATCAACTCTACAGGAATTCTCATTATATGCAAAGCAAAACAAAGGTTTGTATATACAATTATATTCCACCAATAAAATAAAATCGAAAGCAGAAAATGAATCCAGCAGCATTTGCTGGCACATTTTAAGCCTTGTAGCTCGAGTAGTCCACAACCACCTAACTGTTTTGGCTTCTTTGATTTCCACTAAATTTTTGCGGAGTTATGTGAACACGTACTGGCTTTATGACCTGGTTCCCTTGCAAAAATATTAATTAAAATTAAAAGGACAATAAATGAAAGATAAAAAATAATAATAATAACAATTTATTCAAAAGTATAAATGTTTATATGTAAGCCTATACATACCCGCATTTTCCACAACTTTGTTTTTTTGCTCTTGGTGCTCCTCTGGATTGAACTTTAGTTGGATCACGAACATCATGATAGGAATTTTTTTTCTTTGGGTCCCTAATGCAAAACCCCCTCTCCTTCACATTCAATATATCTTTGCCTGTCGAACCAATTATATTGTCATTTTCAGCCTTTTCAACAAGGTCTCGAATGTGTCTAATCGCTTCAAAGGTGGTGGATTCTGACTGAGATGATTGCAGGCATAAACTAGCACACTCTCTGCTCAAAATCGCAAATCTTTTGCGCTGATCATCCTCAAAGGGAAATTCTAATGGAAATATCCCACCTAATTGCTTACCTACAGCTATAGTCCTCCGATTTTTGATGCATTTTTCAGGTAACTCTTGCAAACGTAAAAGTTTGAAGGCAGATATCAAGTGTCGACAGGGAAGTCCATCAGACTCTAGCATCTCACACTCACATTCAAATGTTTGAGCTGACCAATCTATTTTAACAGAGTAATGCCTACCGTCTTCCATAGCATATGAGCCAAATCTAAACATAAAAAACCTATCATTTTGATTTATTGCTTCTTCCACCATTAGGTCCTGCTCCTTCCTGATCTCTTTACGAACTATCTCCAACAAAGCTTTTGTATAAATAGAGGCAGCGTGGCTCTCAAGGGGCTGAAGAGCAATACTGGTTAACGAGGGTGTTGATTTCTCAGAATCGGCTTGATTTTGGAAATATGTTGCTCTTAGTTTTTGAATCCATAGAAAATACTGCTTAAGTAACTCCGTCAACTTCATTCTCTGTTTTGAAAAAAAGCTTCAAAAAAGAATTAATAGATTCTGACCTTTGTGTCGATCTCATCATTCCAAAAAAGTGCCCTCGAAAGTATGCTTCACTCCATAACTCTCTTTTCTTAAAAATATCAACAACCCATGGATGCTCATCTAAACCATATTTCTCAATCAAGCTATGCCAAGAGGTATGAAACTCTTCAATGGAGCACCTCTTTTTCAAAAGTCGTCCCATTTCACGAGTAAAAACTGGTATATGTGTATTTGTCATTGCACTTCTTTCTAAATGCCAACTACAAATTCTATGCTTTGCTAAGGGCAACTCAATCTCAATCGCTGCGCCCATTGCTGCATCTTGGTCAGTCAATACAGATATTGGCATTTTCCCTCCCATTGCATTGCGAAAGTTTTGCAATAGCCACTGATAAGTTTCTACAGTCTCGTTATATAATAGTGCAGCACCAAAAACACAGGTGTTGTAGTGATTATTTACACCAGACAAGACAACGAGTGGAAAACGATATGCATTTGTCTTGTACGTACTATCAAATATAAAGACGTCACCAAATAGATCAAATTCTGCCCGAGATAGCCCATCCGTCCAAAAGAGTCTTGTCAACATTTGGTCTTCATCTACAGTGTACTAAAAAAAAAGGTCTTTGTCAAAAAATTTCATGCCCTCGAGCAATGCCAAAGCAGTATTCACATCCCCTTCTCTAATCATTCGCATACGTTCTTTGTTAAGATAGTTATATCCATCTTTTCTTCTAAATGCAATTTTTCCCGCACCACCTGCAATATATTCTAAATAACCCATAGCATTTGAGGGGCTAATTCCAGAACTTGTCATTCCACCTAAAAGATCCTTTTCAGATGTTCTTATGTACCTACATAATATTTTAATAATTATACAATTAAGTTCAACATTATTTATTAACCATTAATAAATATAATAACTACTTTGACAGCTTTAAAATTAAAAAAATATATATTATTTCATTAACTATAATATTACCTGTTGCATCGAAGACGGTGAGCAGTTTCTGCTGACTCTAATGGATGGTTGTGAATCTGTACAAAATTCGTAACTCTATAAATATCATCATGTTGATCGTGGGCTATGCGAAACTGAGCTTTAAATCCACATCTTATTTCGCTTCTTGGTTGTCGCTTGAGTTGAGTTGGATGTTTGTGAGATTGTCTAAATCCAGCTCTGGAGCAAACCCACACGACGTTTCTTACAACACCTCGTATTGTCTTCTTGTAGCACCTTCTCACATCAAATCCATTTTGTCTACCATAGTTCGAATAAAACCTGTCAGCTTCCTCTGGAGTGTAAAACTCTAACTTTGTCACTTGATGATGGTCTAATTCCTTGCTATTTGACCCACATGAAGGACGTCCATCCACTCTTGAAGTTGTATCATTCTCTCCATTGAATGGGGCAGAAGGAATGCAACTTGGCCCCCCTTCTATGTCGTTATCATTTTCACTTTGAGAAACCTGCAACAAACAACAATAAATAAGACAAAGATTAGATAGTCTAAAACATTATATATTTTCATTCCAACATTATGGGTTTTTGTAAGTTTTATTGCTTCGTAGATGTGGCGATAAGTTCATGTACATCATGTAATTAGTTAATTATATAAGATATGTTTACATAAAGTTGCATTTTACAGGTGGTTATTTCCCAAATGAACGGGCGATATTGTAACGCCCCGATTTCTCGGACGTAAAGGTACGACGTACGTGTTTACTAATTTGCGCGAATTAATTGTTTTTACGTGTTTATATTTAATTTTATTATAATTGTTATTATTATATTATATTATATTATATTATCTTATTTTAATATTATTAATTTTATATATATATTTCGTATTATATATATATATATGTTTAATTATTTTATTATTTATTTAATGATTACGTTAATTATATGTTATGTTAATTAATCATGTTTTAATTAATTACTTATTTATATATATATTATACGTGGAATAATATAAATTATGCATGAATTTCATTTCTGCATGGGATTAATATATTCATGCATGGAGATTATTATATGTGCATGGAAAATTTTATGAATATGCATGAATTGTATGATTGAGTTTGTTCGTTTATTTTGTGCTTCGTTCTCTTATGAAATGATATCGAATTGCCACGATTTTGTAATATGTTGTACATATATATGTTATGAACATGATTTTATGCTCAATTTATGTTTTCAAATTCATTTGATATGTTAACGGATTTAATTTGTTTCGAGGAACCAAAACGGGAGCTAACGAGCACTTAGCGTACCCTTGGTTCCGAATTTAATATCTTGAGCTCGGGAACTCGGATTCGAGTTCCGTCAACTCCGCTGAACTCGTAACGAAAATTCGAGTTTAGTAAACTTAGCCTTACATTTTTCCTAAGTCGTTTGAAACTCCGAAATCCAACCGAAAAACGAAACGGAGACCAATTCGACCTTGTTGTACAAAATCGGCCATATCTTGCCCAAACCATAACCAAACTAACCATGGTTTGATTTTTTGAAACCCTAACTCAACCATCTATCATGACATAACAAGCCTTAACCGAGATTATCATCACACAAGCCCCAAAACTCAGCCAAAGCTTCCGTCCTGCATTCCAGACCCGTAACCCTTTCAACCTTGGAGATTTTGGAGCTCAAATCTCACCCAAACTTCAACCAATCATCAAGGTAAGTTAAGGGCTGTATTATATGTTTAATTCTGATCATTTTCATCTTTTCATTCATGATTTTGAGCATGGTTTAATCATTTCGGGCCATTTTTCCGAAAATAAGAAATTTTGGGCAAATTCTTGATCTCCTTCGATTCTCAATGATTTAGACTGATTCCAAGCTTGAGATTGATTGTTTTGACATCCTCATATCATTTATGGTCATTGATTTCGTGGTTGTTGAGATAATTATGATATATCATTTATGACATTTTTGAGAAATTCCCACATGAATGTCACGTACGCTTCCATGCCTTGATTGATCACTTTTGGGACTGATTTCCTTGTTGAATATATGATATTTTGCTGCTTATTTGTTGGCCTTAACTGAGTTGAATAGATGGAGAAGGAGTGAATCGTTCATGCCCTGTTTTTTTTTCGAGTTTTGGCCCTATTTTGGCACTGATTTTCAGCTGTCAATTTGCTGCGTTTCCTTCTTCCCTTTTGGCTGTCCAATTCGTAGCTTTTTGGTGTGTATTCTTGTTGAGTTGTTGCAGCATTTTGGACCTTGTTGTGTTGCTTTTGTTGCCTTCGTTCTTGTTGGAGATGGCTGCCTTTTCTTGCTCTGTTTTCTGCGTCTTTTGCTGTCTGTAAGAGGGAGCTGCTGCTGTGCGTCACGGGTGTGCCTTTCCTGCCCGTTCCAGCGAGGAACGGGGGTGCTTCGCAGCCTGGAATTTCTGTACTGAGACACGGGGGTGTCTCGGTCCAGGCTTGGAGGGTGACACGGGGGTGTCACCCCGTTTTGCTTGATTTCTTGCTGTGCGTTCCAGAGTCTGTTGCTGCTGTTGGTATCTTGGCTTTTGCTGCTTCTTCTGTGTGTGTAATGTATATATATATATATATATGTTGTGCGCATGCATAGGGAGTGAGTTTGTGTGTGCATGGTTTTGTGGTTATGATTGCATGAATATGTATATAATATATAGTATATATTGCATGTAATAAATATATAAATGCATGCATGGTTTGTGTATAGTGTATAGCATATATATTGCATGCATGTGTGGGTGTGTGTACGTGTTTATATATGTATATATTATATATATATTGTATATACGATTATATATATATTATATTATATATATTTATTATATATATTTTAAATATTATTTGATTTTATTTAATTATTTAAATTAATTGAATTCTATTTCGCGTATTTATTCTACCGACTATTGATTGAACGTTTTATTTACTTTATTTCTAAATGTGAATTATGAATTTATGAATTTACGAATATTATGAATTTATGAATTTATGAAATTTATATGAAATTATGAACTTATGAAATTGAATGAAATATATGAACGAATGAATGATTATATGTTTTAAATTTATTAATAGTGCATATGAACATTTTATGATATAATATAATCATTTATGCATTCACGTCATGTTCAGTTCATTGCCGAGCGTCATATGTGGTCATTGACTCTCATACCTTTTCTTTTGCACAGATTCGGGTTTGGTCGGAGACGAGGGCGAGCCTTGAGACGCTTGTGCCTTTATTTCTGCTTTGGTAAAGGTGGGTTTTTCTTCTATTAGTTAAAACAACCTTATATATTCCTTATGTGCAAAAATTTAAGCCAAAATCGTATAATTATATATATCGAGTCATTTCGGGTAAATGATTTCAAACGTATGACCCCCTTTTTATTTATGAAACCCTACCTTATGTTTGGCGAGATATTTATGATTTATGATTGCACGGGCCCGGGACTTAGTATATGTGGCTAACCGAGGAAGCAAGGGCTGACGGGGATCCCATATACTAGTCCCAACCAAACTACGGTGATACCGGCCCTCGCTAGGAGTTTTAGCGGGGAATGGGAGCTGAGTGCCCTTGGGGGATTCATGTACCCCCATTGGCCTATGTATGAACCGGTGGCCGGGTCTTGCAAGCCCTTCCACCACCCGGAGGAAAAAGGAGTATATGAATGATTATGATCATGTATTTATGAGCACAAAAGATTTATGTATGATAATGAATTATTGAATAATTAATTACGATTACACGAGGAGTAGGTTGGAGATTGTGCACGCCCACTCGCCGGGCCATAAACCCTTATGAACATTTATGAACAGTTATGAATGAATATGAACGTCGTAATCCGTTGATGTTTCCTTTTTGTTTTAACCACTTGGTAAAGTCTTACTAAACTTCACACGGGGATTAGGGCTTGCATGTATGTGTTTAAATTATGCGATATTATATCTTTATGCCCCATTTTTTTATACCCACCAGTCTCTTTTAGACTGAACCCGGTTGTTTTCAGTTGTTTTGTGTAGGAATAGGAGTGCTAGGCGGGAATACAAGTCGTCTAGGTCTTGCATTTATGTTTAGCACTTCCTTTTGTCTCATATTCATACTCTTGTTGATATTTTGTATATGATTATAGTTTTAGTTTGGAGCGTTATGATTTTTGTAGGCCATGAGCGCCGTTGATTATGGAATGCTTTTGTATATCTATTTTTGGAGCTTGGTGGCTCATTGTATATGCTATGTTATTCTTGCTTCCGCGAATTTTATTTTAACTCTGATTTTTTTCGATTCTTGAACTGATTGGGTTAAGGGTTAGTCCCGCCTAGCATAGCGTGTGTGTTGTGTCCCCGTTCGCCGTGGATTTGGCACGTGTATGGACTTCCATTTCATATACGGGTCGGGTCCCGGTGCGGGGGATGTGGTACCTAACGCTCGGGTGCTACAGATATTATTCCTCACATTCTGCACACTCATTTCATATTGGTAAAACAAAGCTAAAGCTTAGCAGAGGATGGATCACAAAGGCCACAGATTCTTACTCGAGGTCCATGCAGGTAAACATGAATAAATTACATTTAACCTCCCCTAGAATAAATGAGTTTCATTTAATCCCCCAGTGGTAGTTTCAGAAGATTGCTTGATAACTTTAACGTACTACGTAAAAAATCAGATGGGAGGGGGTATTGGTAAGACGACGTAAAGTTGAGGGGGTCTATGTGAAATTTGTTAAACTATCGAAGTCTAGATGTAATATACCAAAGGTTGCTGAAAAAGATCCAAAGAATTGAAGTAGCTTTCCAAGAAATAAAGCAAATTCTGAAGGTCCTTCCACACATGAATTTAAAACAGAATCTATCTATCAATTGATTTAGTAAATTTTAAAATTAAACTACAAACAAATAAAAGATAACTCACCATGAATTAAAAGTCACAGATGGATTAGTTCGTTTGGTTCCTTGGACTTCCCCTTTGTCTCTCTACAAATTTAGAAACAAAAGAATTTTCATAGAAATGGAAACGATCAGCTAGAGTGCTATGAACTTAAGTTAAAAAAATTGCGAATTCAATAGCTTGGCCTTTCAGAATAACTCTCTAGTTCCTTCTACCAATTTGAAAGACTAAAACCTTGAGAACGGATGAGAAACTGGTAGGGTAAATATCATATAGTATTACCATATTTCAAAACACATACATCACATAAATATAGACAATAAAATAAAACTGTATTATTTCTCCAAATAAAAGTCTCCAATGTATATAAGCAACATTAAAATTCCAGAACTATAAAACCTAATAAACTGAGTAAAATGAAAGGAAAAGCCTGACGACTTGTGTTTTGGAGGAAATTTTACCTGAGGAATAGCGGGGGCGGAGTGGTGAAGGTTGTCGCCGGAGACTGAATGCGATGCCTACTGTGAGTTCAAGCGAAGACATCTTACAATAATATCTCATGAAAAAAGGTCGAAATTTTTTTTTCGATTTGTAAAGAAGTATTCTATTTACTTAGCAAAAAAACTTGAATTCGGAAGATTTACAAAAAGAATATTGGCAAAGAGCACCCCACTTGCTTTAATAGATATTCTTCTGTGAGCTTAGCCTTAAATATTGATCCTATGTATAACCATAATGGAAGAAAATTGGTTAATTTTCTTGTTCCTCAAATTCAGAGAAGGAAGAATCAAATCTTGGGTATCAATCAAGTTCTTGCTAATGCATATTTATGTCCATCATATTAGTCATCAAATTTTAGGAGATTGTCCAAATGTATTGAAGTCTAAGTCAAATGTTCGGAACCACATACCAAAATCATGTTCTTAATGACATTTTAGTTAGATAAACGATGAGAAACTGACAGGGTAAAAAATTGCAGTGTACCCATAAAACAGCTGATACAATTCTTACGTAACTTCATCAGTGAACTGAAAATCACTACAAAAAATGAAGATATGCACATATGCTTGTTGAATCAATAAAACTACATGAGCAAAACCACCCTCTTCCTTTGGTTATGTCATCTTTTGCGTTAGTTTCTATTTCTTTTTTACAAATACTAATATATGTGCATTGAATCAATACATATCACATCTTCACTCATAAACTCTATTCACAAAAAGGTGTCCTAGAGAATAGATAACCGCTATAGCTTCCTTCAAGCAGGGACGACAAATGGGAAGCGTCAAATAAATGCATAATTCTCACAATTAATTAAATGATGAGAAGAATTACCTTTTTCTTGGCTGGTAAAGGTTAATTAATCTTCCTCGAAACAAATTAGTTGCAAGTTGCGAGCCGTATAGAGAACCTGACATGTGAATTGTGTTTCCACAAAGATTCGTAATTCACAATAATCATATAGATAAATAATCCAAATAAGTTTTATTAGTTAACACCCCAATTACCCCACAAAAAAATGCTATAATTTAAGAGAAGTTTGTAGTTTCATGTACAAAGAAACTATGATCCACTATTTCAGTTTAAAAATAATATCCAAAGGATCATCTCATCGGTATATGACAACCAATTTAAGTTGTAAATTGTAAATACACATGAAATCAAATAGGCCAGAAATTTTGCAGAAAAAAAAGTCACTGATCCATACCTTAAAATCAAATCAAGGATGAGTGAATTCACCCAGGTCTTCCTTACAAATGCTATCCCGAAATCTAAAATTTGCATCAAAACAAAAAATTCAGAGAAAAATGAGTCTTGACAACACACCAGTAAAACCAGAAAAACCTCTATAAGAGGAGCCACTCACTAATTATCACTTCCCTAACAAATAGTTTGCAATTTTGCTTTTAAGTTCGTCTCTTCAGAACATAGAATTACTGCAGTCCTGTAATTCACAATCACCACATGAGTATCTTGATCAAATATAACTAAAATAATCTCACAAAACACAAAATCACTCAGCCCTGTGATTCAAGATCACCACATGTGTATTTTGTTCAAATATAACTCAAATAATCCCACATAAAACAGATCATAGTGCATAGCCCTAAAAAAAATATGATGCTATTAGAAAGGTAAAAAGGGTGATTAGGATTTTAGAAAGTAGGATTTAATTTCTGTGAGTCTATTTCTAATTTTTGTTTCTATCGATCTAAACACTTCCTCCACAAATTTCTTTGCTGTTGCTAGATGCTGAACAGAATGCAAAACCGATCATCACAGAACACACGCAAGTAGGGGTAGAGAAGAAGGTACTTGAAATTAAGGCGCGTTCTTTGCTGAGTGCAATTTGTCGAACCAATTAGCAAATTAGAGCCCAGTTGAAAACATGTGTAAACACCACAATTTTGGCTAGTTCAAACAAAGGACATGTAGTGAAAAGAACACAAATACCGTTAATTGAGTGGGAACGGCAGCCGACGCTAATAGGAGCGGCAACCGATGAAAGCAACAGCAACGGAGATCAATAGGGCTCACGTAAAGTAGGAGCCGATTCAAACGACGGAGTGAAAGCAGCGGGAGGCGCAGTGGACTGAAAACTTTATCTTTGCCGGAGAAGGAGCAGACGTAAATTTTTGTTTTCGCCGGAGAAGCCGAGAAGAGCAGGATTAGTTTTTCGCCGAGAAGGCGAGAAGAGCAGCATTAGTTTTTCGCCGGTGGTTTTGCAGTCGGGTAAACTTGAGAAAATTTTTGAGTTTCATAAGTCACATTTAATTTGAGGGGGGATTTGATGTCAATTAAAAATATAAATGATTTTTTTTAAATAAAATATTAAAGAGAAGTTGGGTGATTGTATATATATATAATTTAAAATTATATAATATTAAAAATTTATTTAAAAAAATATATAGTTCAATCTTGTACAGACCGACCTCACGTAAGGTTAGTACAGATTGAACTTTTGTTAGACATCCCCGACTCAGTTTACCCAATAATAAGCTACTTTTTTTGTTAAAGAGTATTTGGTTAATAAGGGAGTGTTAAATAACTAGGGGTTGTCTATTATTAGTTTGGATTCGTACTGAACTTACGTTAGGTCGGTCCGTGCTTATCTGTACTAATTTTATTTAATTTAAAAATATGTATTTTTAAATCAACCATCATGTTGGGGTTCCTATTTTTTCTCTAACCAACTACACTAATTTAATATATTTATTTTGAATTGAAACATTATTTGCTATAATTCTTCTACTTTATTAAAAAAAAATATAATCTATAATGCATAATCATTTTTATAAAAACTTTAAAACTCCTTTTTTTTTTTTTCCAATCATTTTCTTTAATTGGAAAGTTCTACGCATTTTAATATTAAAAACTTTGCAACAAAAAAAATATTAAATATTAATTAAATATATGCATGCAAAATATGTTATTTGTGAATATATCATCTTATAATTGGATTTCTTTAGTCTGCATAGAAATACCAAAATTTTATTAGATTCTCATAAATTATGTTTCTACTAAATAATTACTAAATTTCTAATGAAATTTAATTTTTTTATATATTTAAATTACAATTATGTGTGTTTAGCAATGAAACAAATATAGAAAATTATTAGTTTCATGTAGAGTCAAATAATATCGACTGAATTGAATTTATAAAATTGATCTTGATTTATATATTAGTACAGTCAATTTATTCTCGGAACAAGTTTAAAATGTTAACTTCATTTTACCACATGCATTGAATAAGTTTTATGTTTATACTATATATGATTCTTTTTTTTAAAAATAGAAATAATTATAAGTTGATTATTATACATATAATCTTTTTACTGTTGGAAAATATAGGATTATGTCAATTTAAAAAGTGAGTCGTATTAGTTGTGTACTTCAATCTTATTAGTTATTTCAGAGATATAATGTTTCTAACTTAATATTATTTAATAAATAAATGATTTAATGTTTAATAATGAAGAATAACATAAATGACGTTATATAATATTCGAAAAACTACTAAATATATATTTATTTTAAATTTGATAATGTGAATCTCTTTTAAGATTATTAACATATATATATATATATATATATATATATATATATATATACACACACACACCTATGCACACACATGCATAAAATCATGTATGCATAATATAATAGAGCAAAATTGACTTTTACACGATCATTTTAATTAACTGAATAAGATATTATCAATTTGATACTAGTTCTATTTATTATTAAAACTAAGTGATATTACAATATATATTAAAATAAATAATTATAAGTTATTATCATTTTCAAAAGGATATGAAATACTCAGTTGCATGTTAATTTCAATCAATAATTTATTGAATATTAATTTATTCAATATATATATGTATATGTATGTGTGTATCTATGTATGTATAAGTTAAATATGATTTTTAGCTCGAATGATGGAAGGTTTTTAAATTACTACATATGTTTATTTCATTCTAACTAGTTTAATACTTTAAATTAATTCATTGTGTTTTAAGTTTTAGCTATACATTAAATTTAAAACAATTATCACTACAAGCAAAACTCTTTTCCTAACGCTTATTTTGCCTATATTTACAAACCTGTAAGTACTAAAATTTTCATTACGTTTTTTTTGGGGTTAATTACAGACATATCTCATCCTTTGGCCTTTAGTGTATTTTTTACCCCCTTAACTTTTGAATTTAAAGTGATTGTCCCCCTTAACTTTTGAAAAATATCACATTAACCCCCTTTAACAAAGCAAATATGTACAGAGCATATTTCAAATGTATTGATATCATATGTCAAATCGAAATTCTCAACACAAGAAACGCAATGGTGATCTCGAAACCAAAATCCGACAACCGACAAAGGAGAAATCATCAGTCAGAAATGACGCTCAACGGACG
The DNA here is from genome assembly GCA_037501455.1 of Lantana camara. Classification (NCBI taxonomy): domain Eukaryota; kingdom Viridiplantae; phylum Streptophyta; class Magnoliopsida; order Lamiales; family Verbenaceae; genus Lantana; species Lantana camara. Next base: position 93,048,004 of record CM074860.1, on the reverse strand, counting down.
AGCTTTACAATGGTTTTCGACGGCCAATAGAGTCGATTGGGGTATGATATCTTATTTTCTTTAGAGAGGAGAACGTGATGGAGGTGATTTTGAAGCTTGGATAGCCGTGATGGAGTCGACAATTAAAATTTATTAAGAGAAGTTAAGTGTGATATTTTTAAAAGTCAGGGTGATAATTGCACTAATTCAAAATTTAAGGGGTATAAAGCACACTAAAGACCAAAGAATGAGGGGTGTCCGAAATTAGCACTTTGTGTAGTCTTAATAATTTATAAAAGACTACTGTATAAATTAAACTCGTAGAGAATAACTTATTATTGCTTACGAAAGTACAATTATAAGGAATAAAATTTTAGATAACTATATTTTTAATCCAAACCGTAATCAAAATTTCATTATTGCTTACCCTTGTACAAATGTAGTTAATAAATTTATTAAAAACACTATGGTTATAACTAAAATCGTAGTCCGTAAACAAAATTCCAAGTATTGTCTATGATTATGTAACATATTATCAGAAACAACATATTTATTAATTATTATATATAGGTATAATTTAATCGATAATAATATTTATTAATAGTTGCTGAAAGAATTAAGCGAGAAGGTATAATTATAATTATTTTATATAAAATATATATATTTATATTTATAATTTTAATCTATCAACTTAAAATAAGTTGGATCGTCTAATTTGGCCCTGTAAGTTTTTAATTTAATTGCAAATTGTGAAATGAACAAAATTAAATTACAAATCATGAATGATGAAACGAACAGAATTAAATTGTCAAAATCAAAAATTTACAGAACCATGTCATCCAATCAATTGACTAATTCCGACTACTAATTTGTTCGTGGCATCACTTAACTTGGTTGGGGAGGTTGGTATGTCCATTTCATTCTAGTTAGTTTAGTAATTCAAATTAATTTAAATGTGTTCTACCTATACATTAAATTTGTCACAACTATATATATATATATATATATATATATATATATATGGTACCAGCCACAATTATGTTGATGCTTCATTGCTTTGTATGTTAAATAATTAATAATGAACAATATTTGATAAGCGCGTTTAAAGCATTCAAATTCAATAAATCTTCTCTCTAAGAATCCAATACTAAATTGAGCGTCAGAGGAGCGCCGCCGGCTAAAACTCCAATTATCTTACCCCCCCTTAGGTGTTAAGTGTTTGCAGGTCATGAAGAGAATCCACGTTATAAATTCTGGATAAACCGGACTAAGAAGGACAGTCAGCTTGACCAAATTTTAGCACGATCAAAATGAATATATAAATAAATCTAACTTTCATTTTAATCTCTTTTAAAATTTAAATCAAATATATAAAATCTTTATAATAGCAAAATAAAGCATAACTAAATTACTCTTGTAACTCAAATATTATATTTAGGTGGATAATTTTAAGGTTTTTGAATTATTATATGTAAATGTCTATATTTTAACTGAATTCAATAATTTATTTTTTTTAAACTATATATTAAATTTGTAACCATTATAATTAAGAATTTGAAATTTAGTATATAAAATATTAAAATATTATAACTTTTATTAAGTATCTCATACTAAATACGTGTATATATATATATATATATATATATATATATATATATATATATATATATTCTTTAAAGTTGGAATAAAAATGAATAAATAAATATAATTTTAATTGGATGTTGTTTTATATTTACACTAAATATATAAGCTAATATGATATTTAAATTGGATAATTTTAAGGTTTTTGAGTTATTATATATAAATATCTATTTTCAATTAAATATGACTTTGTTTTTATCATTTTCCAACTTAAAACTCGTGTTATGCTTTAAGATATTGGTGGTGGGTTTTATTTGTAATAATATTATAATGGAGTTGTCCCTCGGGTCGCGTGGCTCTAGAAGAAAACCTCTTCCTCCTAAATTCTCTCTCAAAGCCAAAGGTCTCCAGAGTTTCCACCAAGCTTCTTCGATCGCTGGCTGTCCAATAATCCGCCCGCGACATCCATTTTCTGCGCATCTGGATTGGCTGAAATCCTGCCCCTGTTCTCAGATCCCGCCTCAATTTTTGGCTTTCACTTCTGCAGATCCTCCATGAATTCCGGTAACTATCCCACCATCAATTTGTGCCACTTGCCACTGTTGCAGGCACTCCGCCGTCGACCCGGTCCAGAATTTTGGCTGAAGAAGACGAGGTAATGTCACCATCCTCAATCCTCTCTTCTAAATGAATTGCAAATTAATTGGGGGAGTGGGCTTAATTGAAGTAGTTGGGCCACTAATATTGACAAATTATTAGAATATAAATAATTAAATATGTTTTTTTCACAAATTATCTCATCCAAGTTGTTCCACGTTGTTGTTTAAAAAAACTCCCAACTTATCGGACTGTTTTTTTTTTTTTTTTTTTTTTTTGACGATATCAGACTGTTTTTCATTGTGAAATTGATAGCAAGAGGAGTCTCTTTTCAAATTTAACGTAAAGGACGTTTGGAGGGAAAGAAGATTTTCAGTGAAAACAAGATTGTGATGCAAGTGAAACAGGTTTGTTCTTGGGCTTCTTGTTTCTCGATTCATCAGCAATAATTATATAAAGATGATTGGAGTGACATGTTGTATCATTGTGCTAATTGGCAGAATACAGTATAAAGATGATTGGAGTTATAGTTTGTATCATTGTGTTGATTAACAAAATACATTTTGGGTGTAATTTTGTGTGAAATTATTGGATGGTTTATCTCTGAAGTTTTTTAATAAATAAGAACTGGATTCAATTTTTTGAGAAATTATTTTAGATAGACTCAAACTTCTCCACTCCTGGATTCACTCCTGTTTTAGCTAAACAAAGTTCTTCTTGATTTGTCCATATTTAACAAAAATATTTTTCATCTTTCTTTCTCATATTTTTGTGCAATGTATGGCAGGCCTGCTACAAGAGAAATCATGTCCAATGATCAAACTAAAAAGCGGAAGATAGCATTTGACACAAAAAAGATTGAGAAGGAGGTTGGCATAGGCTTAAAATGGCAGTCTCCTATTCTAACGCCACCGACTATGAAGCAGACAATCTTAAGCATGAATTCTCCTGTCACTTCAACCCCAAAGAGTAAGAATGTGGATGGTAGACAATACCATTTGGGTGAGGGAACCAATGAACAAAAGTTCAGGCTACTTATGAATGATAATGTGAGTGAAATTCTGAATTTATCAATTTGAATAATATTTTTAATTTTATTTTATGTATATATTAATTTTAATGAAAATATTATACTAATCTAAAATAAATTATTATTACTATTATTATTATTATCAGATACCATTATTATTATTGTTTTTGTCATCCGATATAATTGTCCTTTTTACAAAATTAGAGATTTGTGATTTGAGAATTTCTGATATTATATAACATTTGATAATGAAAGGAAATGAAGCTTGAGCACAGAACTTCACTTCACAAGATTGTGGATGCAAACTACCATCTCACTTTTGATCAAATCAATGCAATTGACAGCTTGGGTTTTGGGGCTATGACAAAGCTCAAGATAAGAAGTATTGATAAGAGTATGATGATATTTTTACTAGAAAGATTTGACATAGAAAGTATGACTTTGCAATTGCATGATCAAAATAAAATTATAATAAAAGTTTGAAGGCAGATATCAAGTGTCGACAAGGAAGTCCATCAGACTCTAGCATCTCACACTCACATTCAAATGTTTGAGCTGACCAATCTATTTTAACATAGTAATGCCTACCGTCTTCCATAGCGTATAAGCCAAATCTAAACATAAAAAACCTATCATTTTGATTTATTGCTTCTTCCACCATTAGGTCCTGCTCCTTCCTGATCTCTTTACGAACCATCTCAAACAAAGATTTTGTATAAATAGAGGCAGCATGACTCTCAAGGGGCTGAAGAGCAATACTCGTTAATGAGGGTGTTGATTTCTCAGAATCGGTTTGATTTTGGAAATATGTTGCTCTTAGTTTTTGAATCCATAGAAAATACTGCTTAAGTAACTCCGTCAACTTCATTCTCTGTTTTAAAAAAAGCTTCAAAAAAGAATTAATAGATTCTGACCTTTGTGTCGATCTCATCATTCCAAAAAAGTGCCCTCGAAAGTATGCTTCACTCCATAACTCTCTTTTCTTAAAAATATCAACAACCCATGGATGCTCATCTAAACCATGTTTCTCAATCAAGCTACGCCAAGAGCTATGAAACTCTTCAATGGAGCACCTCTTTTTCAAAAGTCGTCCCATTTCACGAGTAAACAAAGGTATATGTATATTTGTCATTGCACTTCTTTCTAAATGCCAACTACAAATTCTGTGCTTTGCTAAGGGCAACTCAATCTCAATCGCCACACCCATTGCTGCATCTTGGTCAGTCAATACAGATATTGGCATTTTTTCGCCCATTGCATTGCGAAAGTTTTGCAATAGTCACTGATAAGTCTCTACAGTCTCGTTATATAACAGTGCAGCACCAAAAACACAAGTGTTGTAGTGATTGTTTACACCAGACAAGACAACGAGTGGAAAACGATATGCATTTGTCTTGTACGTACTATCAAATATAAGGACGTCACCAAATAGATCAAATTCTGCCCGAGATAGACCATCCGTCCAAAAGAGTCTTGTCAACATTTGATCTTCATCTACAGTGTACTAAAAAATAAGGTCCTTGTCAAAAAATTTCATGCCCTCGAGCAATGCCAAAGCAGTATTCACATCCCCTTCTCTAATCATTCGCATACGTTCTTTGTTAAGATAGTTATATCCGTCTTTTCTTCTAAATGTAATTTTACCACCTGCAATATATTTTAAATAATCCATAGCATTTGAGGGGCTAATTCCAGAACTTGTCATTCCACTTAAAAGATCCTTTTCAGATGTTTTTATGTACCTACATAATATTTTAATAATGATACAATTAAGTTCAACACTATTTATTAACCATTAACAAATATAATAACAACTTTGATAGCTTTAAGATTAAAAAATATATATTATTTCATTAACTATAATATTACCTGTTGCATCGAAGACGGTGAGCAGTTTCTGCTGGCTCTAATGGATGGTTGTGAATCTGTACAAAATTCGTAACTCTATAAATATCATCATGTTGATCATGGGCTATGCGAAACCGAGCTTTACATCCACATCTTGTTTCGCTTCTTGGTCGTCGCTTAAGTTGAGTTGGATGTTTGTGAGATTGTCTAAATCCAGCTCTAGAGCAAACCCACTCGACGTTTCTTACAACACCTCGTATTGTCTTCTTGTGGCACCTTCTCACGTCAAATCCATTTTGTCTACCATAGTTCGAATAAAACCTATCAGCTTCGTCTGGAGTGTAAAACTCTAACTTTGTCACTTGACGATGGTCTAATTCCTTGCTATTTGACCCACATGAAGTACGTACATCCACTCTTGAAGTTGTATCATTCTCTCCATTAAATGGGGCAGAAGGAATGCAACTTGGCCCCTCTTCTATGTCGTTATCATTTTCACTTTGAGAAACCTGCAACAAACAACAATAAATAAGACAAAGATCAGATTGTCTAAAACATTATATATTTTCATTCAAACATTATGGGTTTTTATAAGTTTTATTGCTTCGTAGATGTGGCGATAAGTTCATGTACATCATGTAATTAGTTAATTATATAAGATAAGTTTATATAAAGTTACATTTTACAGGTGGTTATTTCCCAAATGAACTGGCGATATTATTCCTCACATTCTGCACACTCATGTCATATTGGTTAAACAAAGCTAAAGCTTAGCAAAGGATGGATCACAAAAGCCACAGATTCTTACTCGAGGTCCATGCAGGTAAACATGAATAAAATTACATTTAACCTCCCCTAGAATAGATGAGTTTCATTTAATCCCCCAGTGGCAGTTTCAGAAGATTACATGATAACTTTAACGTACTATGTAAAAATCAGATGGGAGGGGGTATTGGTAAGAAGACGTAAAGTTGAGGGGGTCTATGTGAAATTTGTTAAACTGTCGAGGTCTAGATGTAATAAGCCAAAGGTTGCTGAAAAAGATCCAAAGAATTGAAGTAGCTTTCCAAGAAATAAAGCAAATTCTGAAGGTCCTTTCACACATGAATATAAAACAGAATCTAGCTATCAATTGATTTAGTAGATTTTAAAATTATAATACAAACAAATAAAAGATAACTCACCATGAATTAAAAGTCACAGATGGATTAGTTCGTTCGGTTCCTTGGACTTTCCCTTTGTCTCTCTATAAATTTAGAAACAAAAGAATTTTCATTGAAATGGAAACGGTCAGCTAGAGTGTTATGAACTTAAGTTTAAAAAATTGCGAATTCAATAGCTTGGCCTTTCAGAATAACTCTCTAGTTCCTTCTACCAATTATAATTCAGCGTCTAGGTTAAATGTTCAGAACCACCTACAAAAACCATGTCTTCAATACCATTCTAGTTGGAGAACGGATGAGAAACTGGTAGGGTAAAAATCATATAATATTACCATATTTCAAAACACATACATCACATAAATATAAATAAAATAAAACTGTATTATTTCTCCAAATAAAAGTCTTCAATGTATATAAGCAACATTAAAATTACAGAACTATAAAACCTAATAAACTGAGTAAAATGAAAGTCCAAATTATGTCCATCATATTAGTCATCAAATTATAAGAGATTGTCCAAATATAATGGAGTCTAAGTCAAATGTTCGGAACCACATACCAAAATCATGTTCTTAATGACATTTTAGTTAGATAAACGATGAGAAACTGACGGGGTAAAAAATTGCAGTGTACCCATAAAACAGTTGATACAATTCTTACGTAACTTCATCAGTGAACTGAAAATCACTACAAAAAATGAAGATATGCACATATGCTTGTTGAATCAATAAAACTACATGAGCAAAACCACCCTTTTCCTTTGGTTATGTCATCTTTTGCGTTAGTTTCTATTTATTTTTTACAAATACTAATATATGTGCATTGAATCAATACATATCACATCTTCACTGATAAACTCTATTCACAAAAGGGTGTCCTAGAGAATAGATAACCGCTATAGCTTCCTTCAAGCAGGGACGATAAATGGGAAGCGTCAAATAAATGCATAATTCTCACAATTAATTAAATGATGAGAAGAATTACCTTTTTCTTGGCTGGTAAAGGTTAATTGTTCTTGGTTGCAAGTTGCGAGCCGTATAGAGAACCTGGCATGCAAATTGTGTTTCCACAAAGATTCGTAATTCCCTGAAAATCATATAGATAAATAATCCAGATAAGTTTTATTAGTTAACACCCCCAATTACCCCACAAAAAAATGCTATAATTTAAGAGAAGTTTGTAGTTTGATGTACAAAGAAACTAAGGTCCACTATTTCAGTTCAAAAATAATATCCAGGGGATCATCGGTATATGACAACCAATTTAATTTGTAAATTGTAAATACATATGAAATCAAATAGGCCAAAAATTTTGTAGAAAAAAAAAAGGCACTGATCCATACCTTAAAATCAATCAAGGATGAGTGAAGTCCCCCAGGTCTTCCTTACAAATGCTATCCTGAAATCTCAAATTTGCATCAAAACAAAAAATTCAGAGAAAAATGAGTCTTGACAACACACCAGTAAAACCAGAAAAGCCTCTATAAGAGGAGCCACTCACTAATTATCACTTCCCTAACAAATAGTTTGCAATTTTGCTTTCAAGTTCGTTTCTTCAAAACATAGAATTATTGTGTCCTGTAATTCACAATCACCACATGAGTATCTTGATCAAATATAACTAAAATAACCTCACAAAACACAAAATCACTCAGTCCTGTGATTCAGAATCACCACATGTGTATTTTGATCAAATATAACTCAAATAATCCCACATAAAACAGATCATAGTGCATAGCCCTAAAAAAAAATATGATGGTATTAGAAAGGTAAAAAGGGTGATTAGGATTTTAGAAAGAAACCAGGATTTAATTTCTGTGAGCCTATTTCTAATTTTTGTTTCAATCGATCTAAACACTTCCTCCACAAATTTCTTTGTTGTTGCTAGATGCTGAACAGAATGCAAAACCAATCATCACAGAACACATGCAAGTATGGGTAGAGAAGAAGGTACCTGAAATTAAGGCGCGTTCTTCGCTAAGTGCAATTTGTCGAACCAATTAGCAAATTAGAGCCCAGTTGAAAACATGTGTAAACACCACAATTTTGGCTAGTTCAAACAAAGGACATGCAGTGAAAAAAACACAAATACCGTTAATTGAGTGGGAGCGGCAGTCGACGCTAATAGGAGCGGCAACCGATGAAAGCAACAGCAGCGGAGATCAATAGGGCTCACGTGAAGCAGGAGCCGATACAAACAACGGAGTGAAAGCAGCGGGAGGCGCAGTGGACTGAAAACTTTATCTTTGCCGGAGAAGGAGCAGACTTGAATCTTTGTTTTCGTCAAGAGCAGGATTAGTTTTTCGCCGGAGAAGCCGAGAAGAGCAGGATTAGTTTTTCGCAGGAGGTTTTGCAGTCGGGTAAACTTGAGAAAAAATTTGAGTTTGAAAAGTGATTTAATTTTAGGGGATTTGATGTCAATTAAAAATATAAATGATTTTTTTAAAATAAAATATTAAAGAGAATTTGGGTGATTGCATATATATAATTTAAAACTACATAATATTAAAAAATTATTAAAAAATATATATACTACAATCTTGTACAGACCGACCTAACGTAAGGTCAGTACAAATTGAATTTTTGTTAGACATCCCCAAATAACTAACGTCACCTTTTCTAACCATGTAAACTATTTCTTAATCTCTTATCCAAACTGAAACTGGCCGGGGCACGTGGTGGGCTCAAAGGGTGGAAAACCATCAATGTAATTATATTACTCTCATATATATATATATAGGATCTTTATAAAAAAATAGGAGATACATACTTTAGCAATTTGTTAGAAATTTCTTATTATGATAAACATGTCAAATAATAGGCCTTCATATTAAAAAAAAAAAAAGGCAACTTATATTATATAATTTGAATATAATTAATTAATATATTAGTATTAAAAGACTCCTTGTTGAAACTATGTATTTCTCTTTTATAAATTGAAAAAGTTTTAATTCTGCCCCACAAAAGGGTTCTATTTGAAGTCAATAAATATTTTCTATAATTTATTTAAATTAGTAATATATAATATATATTTACATAATTATTTTTGATTAACTATTAACATAGTTATTATGACTTTACGAGAGTATTTTGGACGGCCAATAAATCGTAATTCGTAAGAGAATAAAAACCCAAATCATCCTTTTAAATATATATATACATAAATATAGATTATCATAATATAGTTATGTATAATATAGATATGATATTGTTTCACCCTTATTCATCTGTATTTTGATATTGCTAGTAATTATCGTAATTGTTGCATACCGTATTTGTATGTTGCCATACATATATTATTATATCATATTACTTATCTAAAATAAATATTTGGGTTTTTTATTTTTTAATTTTACTTAACCCCCTTGAACAAAAAACCTCAATCCCCCTAAAATAGTGAAATGTTAGCATTTTGTTCCAACTCGGGTGAAGTGCAATTTTCCCTTATGTTAATCTCTTAATTTCAATATTGATTCTAGTTAATTTAGATATATTTATTTTGGAAACACATGAGATACCCGTAATGAAGATACGATGGAATAAAAAGAAAGTAGATTTTGGATGCAAATCTCATAAATAATCGGATTTGGATCTTTTATTAAAACATGAAAGGGAAAATGTCGTCCAGCTCCCCTGTGTAACACGAATGTATTACAAAAAACTCCGACAAAAAAAAAAAAAAACTTAAAAAAACCCTATATTTTTCAAAATATGTACAAAAAACCCTAAAACAAGGACTTGTGGTTCACGCGTTGACTGCGACTGAAATTGAAAATTTTGTCATTTTCTCAATTAAAATGATTATTTTACCCCTGTATTATATTTATATATATATATATATAGCCAACAACCCCAAAAACCCCGTGTTTTTCGAAAGAATATTAAAAAACCCCGACAAAAAAAATTACTTTAAAAAACCGTATATTTTTTAAAATAGACACACCGCCCCCTAATCTCATTTGGTCAACTAAAAAATATAAAATTCCTATTATACTCTTATACACTGTTTCATATATTATTATTAAAAATTATTTTTTAATTCGGAATAAATATTATATTAATAAATAAAATAAAATTTAAATTATATTATTATATCTATTAAAAAGTATTATAAATATATAATATATATAAATATTATAGCATTATATATATACATATTAATAAATTTATAGAAATAATATTTCATATGTATATTAGTAATTGTATATATATATATACATATATTATATACTAATTATAATAATTAATTCAATATATATATATATATATATATATAATGAATTTATAAAAAAGTAATATATATATATGTAATTAATATAAATAATTATATATGTATATTATCATATTTACTAAAAATATTAATAAATTTGTTAATTTATGTAATTAATATAATTTATTAATATGTATTTTTATATATTAAATAAGTTTATATATACATATAATGTATATATATACATATATATTATCTTTATAAATTTGTTAAGTTATTAATATGTATTTTTAGATATTAATTAAGTTTATATATACATATAATGTATATATATACATATATATTATCTTTTTAAAAATTTTACTTTATTGATATGTATTTTTATATATTAAATAAGTTTATATATAAATATATATTATCTTTATAATTTGTTAATTTATTAATATGTATTTTTAGATATTAAATAAGTATATATATATATATTATATGTATACATATTTATATAATTGTTACAGTATATAAGGGTATTATGGGGTTTTTACACTTTTTCATTCACCAAATGGGATTAGGGGGTGTTGAGTTTATTTTTAAAAACATAGGGTTTTATAAAGTACTTTTTTTTTGTCGGGGTTTTTATGATCATTTCGAATAACATAGGGTTTTTGGGGTTGTTGGCTCATATATATTTATATAATTGCCACAGTATATAAGGGTATTATGGGGTTTTTACACTTTTTCGTTGACCAAATGAGATTAGGGGACGGTGAGTTTATTTTTAAAAATATAGGATTTTATAAAGTACTTTTTTTTTGTCAGGGTTTTTTACTATCATTTCGAATAACACAGGGTTTTTGGGGTTATTGGCTCAAACATGAAACCTAACCTTTAAAGCAATATGAGGAAAATAAAGCTAAAATTGCACGAAGTGAGAAGGAAGAACATGTAAGATATGATACTAAAAGAATAAGACCTAGATGATTCACCTGAAACCCAATGCTTAGCACCAAAGAAGCCCAGAAGTTCTTGCATACGGAATTGATCAGAAGAGCAATTATGCAGAGAAGAAACCTCTATCTATTGACTCAAGACTTTGTGCTTTCTTTCGTGGAGGTTTCTGAGAAATTAATTAGGATTGGGCTTTGAATAGATCAACTTGACCATAAATGTGGAGGACCTGCCTTCATTTGTCCATTTATCATGATATTTCAATTTTACCCTTTTGTATAAAAATCTATTCTTTCTTTATTTTTTTTATTTTTCCCTTTCTTCTTCCCCAACTCACCTTCTTTCTCCCCATCACCCAATCCCACCGTGGCCACCTTCTTCTTGAACTAAAAACCTTGATTTTGGTCGGTTTCTTGTTTCGCTAGATAATTATTGACCATATTTTACTTTTAGGATTTTCATGATAAGTTTGATATGTTTTATAAGAGGTTTGAATTCCTAAACATATAAATTAGACATTGTCTTATATACTCAAAGATATAAACTTATTGAGGTGTTAATGATAATATTAACGATCAAGATTTTAGTTTGTATAAATCACTATTTAAAGTAGAAGATAATTAATTGACAGAGAGAAATTCTTACAAAAAAAAATTGTGGGATAAACCGCCTTGTAAATTTGTAATATTTACCTGTATACTAGATAATGTAGATTGCAATATTTTGTACAACTGTACAAGTAGTTAAAAAAGGTGTGGGTGATGAATACTCATTTGGCTGCTGAAAAAACCAAAAACAAAAAGTAGATACTTAATTAAATTACGAAGAGCTCAAGATTTGTTTTCTTCCTCAGTGTTTTTTTTTCTGGGAAGAAACATTAATACATAGTAACTCCAAATAGAAAAACAAAAAGATACATTGAATGGAGGAGTGCTCAAAAAAATGTAAGGAAGGGACGAAGGAGATCTTCGTGCGATGGATGCTCCCTCTCCAATGATTCCCACATTTCGTCCCTTATCAAGAATGTTTTAAGAGTTGGTGGGGAGGAATAAGGAAAGTTGGATGTTTCTCCATTAATGACTGGAAAATATAATGGTAGTTTCTTCAATGCCAGACATTTATCCATTTGAATATACTCGATGGAATTGCAAATCCTTGTCTCCACATGCTTCAGTTTTGGCAGATCCAACAACTCCAACTCTTTTAATTTGGGAAAAGAGTTGACACCTCCTTCCTCTGTTATCTCTTCTATTTCTTCACACCCTGCAACACAGATGGATTCGAGATTTGGGAATTCTGACCTTGTTAATTCCAGTTTCTTCATCTTGTGACAGTTTTCAATAGACAATTATTCTCGAAGAGATAAAAATATAGCTTGTGTACACGTACGCAATGCTATTCCGTGCTTCATGGTGAAGAAGAAGAAGAAACCACTATCTTATGGCCCAAGACTTTGTGCTTTCTTTCTTTATAAGTCAATGAAGTAGAGAAGTGATTATGTGATAGAAAAACAGAGTAATCTCCTTCAAACTGTGTTATTCTGCTGTGATTGTGAGGTGATCAAAGTGGCAATCATTAAGCAGTAACTAACCTATCTCTATTGTACAATGGGGTTCAGGTGCCTTTGAATACTTAGTTAAGCCCATTTTTATCTCACCTCGGGATAATTACGAACGCCCCCCTGAGGTTTGGCGAAAATTCAGATTCCCCCCTGAGGTTTGAGAAATTACGAATACCCCCTGAGGTTTACACTCTCTCTCACAAATTGCCCCAACCGTTAATAACGGTGTTAACTTTTGCTGACATCAGCAATATAATTTTTAAAAATTTCAATCATACCCTTAGGGGGTATATTGTAATAATATTGAAAGTGCAATGATATATTTGTAATATTGGTTAAATTTGTATTTTTCAATTTGATAATTTATAATTTAATTAATATATATATTTTATTTATAAGTGTAAATCGGAATAAATATTCCATGCATATTTATTCCAATAAAGTAGGATAAAAAATTACAAATTTTGCTTTATGTTTATGTCTTAGTTTTATGAATATTTTGCATAAGTTTATTTAAACTTTGTTCGTTTAGAATAAAAAAAAATTTAAATAAAATACAAAATCATAACAAACACGTTAAATTCACATAAATATCCATCAAAATTATTTAAACAAATGGTTCGAACGTTGGTGATTTCTAATGCATGTACTTTAAATACGACTAATATTCCAATATAAATATGCATGCCCAATTTTTTGTTTCAAAAAATATTTGATATTCATAAAATTTAGGAATGAAATTAGTTCATTATTAAAATGTCAAAATATCATTAAGTAGCATTCTTTGCAAAACCCAAAAAAAAAAAAAAAAAAAAAAAGGATAAATATCAAATTCAAGTACTTATATCAAACCCCTCAAGAATTTCAATACTTACATTAACCTCTTTACTTTTGAACTTTTATTACATATACCCCCCCTGAATTTTAGGATGTGAGGGGTAAAATAGTAAAATCACAAATTCCATTAAGTTTAACGGAGGAGATAACAAGCCAGGGGGGAATTCGTAATTTCTCAAACCTCAGGGGGATATCTGTAATTTCGCTAAACCTCAGGGGGTCGTTCGTAATTATCCCTCTCACCTCTCTCTATATATCATTTTTATACTTATTTACAGGGTTCTTTATATAATTTTTATTTTGTACAGGGTTTCTGTACTTATAAAAAAGTATTAAACATATACTTGTTTATAAGGTTCTAAAAAAGTATTGAACAATATAATATGAGATGATGTAGAATGGGTTCAGGTGCCTTTGAATACTTAGTTAAGCCCAGTATTATCTCACCTCTCTACATATACCCTTTTTCGTACTTCTTCTTCTTCTTCTTCTTTTTTTTTTTTCCAAACGCACACACCCCAAGTGGCCAGAGGGATTTGAATCCGGGTCATTGCCTTCGAGAATCAACCCTCAAACCACTTGATCAAACCCTGTTAGCATATACCCTTTTTTATACTCATTTATAGGGTTCATAATGCAATTTTTTTTTTTTTTTTGGTATATGGTCTCTGTGTAAATAAAAAAGTATTAAACATATACTTGTTTATAGGGTTCTTCATGTAATTTTTTTTTTTTTTTTTTTTTTGGTATAGGATCTCTGTGCATATAAAAAAGTATTAAGCATATACTTGTTTATAGGGTTTTAAAAAAATAATGAATAATATACAGAAATGTGAGATGATGTATATCAAAATATAAAAGGGTCAATTAGTCTTTTGGCATCATATAAATAAAGAAAATTAGTGTTCTAATCACACTTTTAGCACGTGTCCAACACCAGAATTTTTCAGGGTTTGTCATGTAAATATTTTAAAAACACAGGATTTTTTGTGTTAATATTTATAACATATAATTTTTTTTTCTATTTCAAGTGAAATCCGAAAAAAAAAACCCGAAAATGAGATGGCTTCAATTCACATGAAATTTGATGAACTCAAGAACGACGCTGCAGAAAAGGACTCACTCATTAAGTCCACTAAGTTACAGCTCTCCGATGCAAAGTATGTGATGTTCGTTAATTAATCATGATAACTTTTTTTTAATATATTTATATTGATTATTTTGGTTGTTTGCATAGATTAAGCTTTCTGACAAACAAGCAGCGGTGGAAAAATTATAATGGGAGGTGACGTGGCACGTACCCGCTGTCGAGTTGGGCCAATCACCTTGCTCCACGTGCATGATCAAAGGTCACGTCCCGGTCGCGATTCGATCGGAGCTTACCTCTCGACCATCACGCTCGAATACCCATTTATCCCACATAAGTTACCGTGTAGACCATCGACCCACAGTCGAACCTCCAGGCCGTTGTGATCGACCCAACCTTCTCGACCGGCCAGCGCACTATTCCACTAGCAAGAAGGAGTGGCCGACCACGCATTTAATGCACGGTTATAGTGGGGCACCTGTCAGCTTCCCGCGCCAACACGTCAAGGCGGTAACTTGTCTCTCCTCACAGTATAAATAGTCCCCCCTCATTTATTGCACGGTAAGTTTTCTCACCTAACTCTTTTCACCGCTCAATTACTTCGACCATCCTCTTCGAACCTGACTTGAGCGTCGGAGTGCCAACCCGGGTCTCACACCCACCTTCCCCGAGTTGGTCTCGAAGCTCACGTTTTCGACCTGTGCAGATTTCGGATAGTCAGACGGCCGCTTCCCCTAAAAAAAATAGAGTGATCGTGTCGAACCTCTGGATCGGACATCAGACAGAGATTTGGCTCGATCATTTGGCGCCGTCTGTGGGAACCGCAACTACAAGCCATCGAACATGACTACTCCCAACATTACCAGCAATCGCTTGTTCGATGAGAATGGTCGGGAAGTTATCCCTCAAATGCCTCTGCAAGTCGCTGCTCCAACCACCATCTCACCACAGCTAGTCTACTCGACGCCCGAGTTAGATAAATACTTAAAAGCTTGTCGAGATGAAGCTATAGCAGCGGCCGCCGAGGGAAGAGAGCCTTGGATGCCAGAATGCCCTCAAACGCGACCGGTAAAGATCATCCAACCCCTGGTGAACCATCCCGGATACCTACATCCAATTCAGTATCAACCACCTGTCGGATATTGGGCTGGAGTTGGGCAAAATGTACACCCTCTTCAGCATCAGCAACCATTGCCCGCTCAAGGGAGTGCCCGCAAGCCAGTTCAAGAATAAATCGCAATGACAGCCGTCAAGGACAAGGTGTATCCCGACAAAGATCTCGACTATCTTGTTCTCGAGGAAAAAACAATGACCGCGGGCGGTGTGGACCTTGAAGGGAAAGAAGTCCTTCCCAGCGTAAATTCATCCCCCCACAATTCGAGTGGAGTCTTCAGTCGACTCGGGCCCCACGATCGAATTAGTCTGATCCGGAGATCAAATAGAGGGCATATTGTGAGATCGAATGACCTTCGAAATCAGATACCTCCCCGTTCAGGTCGATCAGATAGTCGACATAAGATTGAGAGCCAGGGGTCGCATAGCCATTCTCCCAGTCGATCCCTCTCTACTCGGTGTGAACGATCTAGGTCACCGCGGCGTACGCCGTCGATCCCTCAACCGGTCCGACCGTGGAGATATCGCAGTGAGAGAGAAGCCCAATCTCCTTTTTGCGACTCAATCATCGAATCCACCACGGATGAAAAGATCCCCACTGGGTTACCCACGTATAACGGATCGACTGATCCGGAAAAACACGTGTCACGCCTCGAAATGCAACTCAGCATGTTTGGTCACTCGCCTAACATTTGGGCTAAGATCTTTGTCACGACCCTTAACGGCCCAGCGCTCAAGTGGTTCTCGAGACTCCCTCCTTGATCCATACCTACATACAAGGTCCTGGTGGATCGGTTCAAGGCTCAATTCTCTGCCATGAAGGGAGATAAGCTACCTCCGACCTACTTGTACACCATCAAACAAGCCCCTAACGAATCACTTCGTGATTTTTTCACTCGCTTTTCACAAGCAGTGGTCAAAACAGAAGAACCGAGCATCGACCTTTTGAGACCGATTGTTCACAAGGTTCTGGTCAACATCGAAGCCGCTCGATATATTTTCTTGCAAAAGCCAAAGAATTTAGCAGATATCCAAGCAGCCGCTTGCGATTGGATGCAACTTGAAGAGTTGGAAAGTTCCCAGAGGACTCCGATTCCCGGTCGAAAAACAGATGTCAATCGACCCATCAAGCAAGACGTCCGTCCCAAGACCGAAGCACCCACAGGGTCCACTGCTCGGAAGCACTACACGCAGTTGACGCGACCGCTCGATGAAATTTACAATGTCATCGATCCAGCTCTTCTGAAAAAACCTAAACCGATGCGAGAAACTCCCAAGATTCGAGAGAGCAACAAATTCTGCAACTTTTATCAACAGAAGGGGCATAACATTTCCGAGTGCAATGTATTGCGTGATGAGATCGAACGTTTGATCAAGGGAGGTCATCTCCAAGAGTTTGTGAAGAAGATGGATGACAATGCTCGGAATCGAGACCATCTCGATAGGTCGCCACCCAAGCAACGACAAGCCAAGCCTCCAACAGAGCGCGACCCGCATAACCGACCATGTCTCGGCCGAATTGACATGATATCGGGGGGGCCTTCTGGAGGAGACTCAAGTTCCACTCGAAAAAAGACGCGACGATCAGCGACTCAAGGCTTCTATGGACCTTGAGAAGTCATGCATGTTCGACCCGAAGATGATTGGATTAATTAAGAGATAGTGTTTAGCGAAAATGATGTAATCGATGTACTGGGACGATCGAGCGAGACACCTAGCTGTCCTATGGTCGTCACGCTCGATGTCGCCAACTTTGCTGTATCTCGCACCTTGGTAGACAATGGAAGTTCAAGCAATATTATCCTTTACTCGACTCTTATTCGCATGAATTTACATGATAAATTGCTTCTAGATCCCATTCGAACCCCTCTTACACGATTCGGAGGTGCGGAGGTTTATACCAAAGGTCGAGTGCGGTTGATCACATCCATGGGCACATTGCCCCGACGGGCTACACGAGAGATCGAATATCTGGTCGTCGAAATGCCTTCTGCATATAACATCATTTTCGATCGACCAGGTCTTATCGATTTTCGAGCGGTCATATCCACTTATCACCAAATGGTAAAATTACCTACCCCAGTCGGGATTGGGGAATTAAGATGCGACATATCGACCGCTTGGAGTTGTTATTCCATCTCCTTGGATAAGCCTAAAACTTCCACAGATAAGCATCTACCTCTCATTATTGATGATCCCATCATCGAAGATGAATTTGTAAACCCAGAGGCAGTCGACCCAGAAAACTCAAAGAAAATGAGTTCTTCACATGCTGCAAAAAGAAAAAAACAGGAGGACAAAAAGCTCGAGCCCACGGAAGAGCTTGAAGAAATTCAACTAATTCCAGGGCAGACAGAAAAAATCACACGTATTGGGGTCGATCGAAAAGGAAAAGAGCAATGCATGCTCGTATAATTCCTCCACGATAATCTCGACGTGTTTGCTTGGAGTGCCTCTGACCTGGTAGGAGTGGACAGGAAGGTGATCGAACACCACCTAAATGTCGACCCATCCTACAAACCAGTCAAGCAAAAGTTGTGTTCTCAGAGTGACTCCCGAAATGCCATTATCGAGGCCGAGGTCAACAAACTCCTCGATGCAAGATATATCATGTCGATCCAGCATGTCGAATGGTTATGCAATGTTGTCCTTATACCCAAGCTAGGAGGAAAGTGGAGAATGTGCAATGATTTCAACGACCTAAATAAGGCAGCTCAAGCCTGTGCTCTCTGTTGACTGCTCTTCATGCTAGAGGGAGAATGACATTGTAGGGTTCACAGAGAAAGACTTGGAACACATTGTAACACCCCATGGGATTGGTGAAACCTCTGACTGTCCCATGGTGGTTAGTTTAGACGTTCATAACCACGTTGTAAAGAGGGTCTTGATTGATAGTGGAAGCTCTGTGAACGTTCTCCCTTACTCAACGTTTCAAAAAATGAATATAACAAATATTCCACTGGAACCCCTCAGAACAGCCCTCGTTGGCTTTGGGGGTTCCGAGATTGTCCCCCGCGGACAGATTCGCTTGGCCACCTCTTTTGGTCGCGCCCTACAACGAAAAACTTTGGGCATCCTTTACACAGTCGCTGAAGTGGACCTCCCTTACAACATCATCATTGGACGCCCCACCCTCGTGGACTTCAAAGCAGTAATCTCCACTTATCACCAGAAAGTCAAATTCCCCACTCCCGAGGGCACTGGCGAGGTTCTATGCAATGTCAAAGAGGCTTGGGAATGCTACGTCCTTTCCCTTCGAAGCCACAAACCCAAACAAAACGTTCAGCCAGGATCTACCAAAAAGTTAGTTGATTTCCCCAAATTGGACGAAGATGGCCCCGAACATAAAAGGGCCAAAATTTACAAGAAGAAGAACAAAAAGAAGACCCCCAACGAGGCTCAGCGCACGGAGGATGGGCCACCTGGGGCTGTCGAAGGATCTTCCTCCGAGAACGAGGGTGACGGGCCCTCGGGTGAAAAAGGCGGCAGGCTTACTGGGAAAAAACGAGCGCTCGAGGCCCCATGGCCTGAAGTTCGTATTGAGCCCGTCGAAAAGTTTTTGACCATCAAGTTGGAACCAGGGAATCCAGATAAAACCACCCAGATTGGCTCAAACCTCGACGGTCCCTCACAAATTATGATGATTGATTTTCTCCGGGAGAACCTCGACGTATTCGCTTGGAAGGCCTCCGATCTCACTGGAATAGATCCGAGTGTCATAGTTCACAGGCTCAACGTGGACCCGGCCTTCAAGCCAGTCAAAGAAAAGAAGAGGGACGTCTACGGTTTCAGGAGGCAAGTCATCAAAGAAGAAGTTAATAAACTCCTTGACGTTCAGTACATTGAAGAAATTTTGTACCCGGAATGGCTCTGTAACATGGTGCTCGTCCCCAAGAGCGCCAACAAATGGCGCATATGCAATGACTTCACGGATCTCAACAAAGCATGCCCCAAAGACCCATACCCCCTACCGTGGATTGATCAACTGGTAGATTCAACAGCGGGGTGTGAGCTCATGAGTATGATGGACGCCTTTCAGGAATATTATCAGATCTTCATGGCGCCCGAGGATCGCCCCAAAACCTCGTTCGTGGTACATGTAGGCGTTTACTGTTTCAAAGTCATGCCGTTCGGACTCAAAAATGCAGGTGCAACTTATCAACGCCTAGTCAACAGGATGTTCGAGCGTGAAATAGGAAAATCCATGGAAGTATATGTAGACGACATGATAGTCAAAAGCAAGCGTCAACAATCCCATCTGGAAGATCTCAAACAAACTTTCAACATCCTACGTCATTATGGAATGACATTGAACCCCTCCAAGTGTACATTTGGCGTTTGGGGTGGTAAGTTCTTAGGGTACATGGTCAGTCAGCGAGGCATAGAGGCAAATCCGGAGAAGATTAAGGCAATCCTTGATATCCCCTCCCCTCGAAACGTGAGGGAAGTCCAAGTGCTAGTGGGAAAGATCATTTTCTTGAACAGGTTCATCTCCCACTCGGCAGACAGGAACTTACCTTTCTTCAAAATTTTGCTAAATGCTCGTAACTTTGCCTGGAGCGAGGAATGTGAGAAGGCTTTGCAGGACATGAAGCAATACCTCGCGAGCGCTACGCTGTTAACCAAGCCTAACCCTGGAGAAAACTTGTCCATTTACCTTTCGGTCTCCGCGGAGGCTACGAGCGCTGTCCTCGTGGCGGTCCGCGAGCGTAAGCACATGCCGGTATACTATTTAAGCAAAACTTTGCAGGGGGTCGAGAAGAGATATATGGAGATAGAGAAATTCGCTTTTGCGCTCGTTAATGCGTCTCGAAGGCTAAGGCCTTGTTTTTAGGCTCATTCTATCACAGTGCTCACAGACCAATTCCTCAAACAGGTGCTTGCAAAGCCGGACGTCTCAAGGAGGTTAATCAAATGATCAATTGAACTCAGTTAATTTGATATCACTTTCGAGCCTCGCACCGCGATACAGTCTCAGGCAGTGGCAGACCTGTTGGTAGAGCGTTTCAATCTGGATGCGGGGCCCTTTGTGGAAGAGGGACTGTGGCTTCTGCACATAGATGGCTCCTCGACCTCACAAGGGGGGCAGCCGGGGTGACCCTCAGAGATCCTCACGGGGTGGAAGTTGATTACGCTATTAAACTGGCGTTCCAGGTCACCAACAACGAGGCTGAATATGAGGCCCTAATCCAGGGGCTCAGGATAGCCCTCCAGAATGGTGCCGTTCGGGTCACTGCGTATGTTGACTCTCAGCTGATCGCAAGTCAAATTAATGGCACTTATGAGGCTCGAGAAGCCGTTATGGTGCAGTACTTGGCGAGTGCTAAGGAAGTGATCACCAAATTCAAATAATTCCACCTGTTGCAGGTCCCAAGGACGAAAAACGAGCGTGCAGACGCTCTTTCCAAGTTTACATCGGCTTTGGAGGACTCTTGCGAACGTTCAGTCACATTTTTCAGAATGGAGAAATCGCTGATTCACGAAACGGAACCTTCGGGCGAGGTGAGCATGATTGATCCCTCCGAACCTTGTTGGCTCGATGATATCATTAAGTTTATGAGGGATGGGGCCTGCCCGAGCGATAAAGTAGAAGCTAGGAAGGTTAGGAGTAAGGCCCCTCGCTTTTCTCTTGATAGCGACGGACGGCTGTTCAAGCGATCTTTCCAAGGTCCACCGATGAGGTGCCTGAGGCCTTCACAAGCCAAGGAAGTGTTGGAATATGTGCATAACGGAAGCTGCAGGAATCATTCCGGCGGTCGAATTCTGGATAAGAAAGTCTTGAGGAGTGGGTTCTATTGGCCTTCGCTATTGCAGGATGCCATCAGTTACTCCAAGAAATGCCCTAAGTGCCAGTTTCATTCTAACACCCCTCAACTGCCGGCGGCTCAAATGGTCCCTATTGATATCTCTTGGCCCTTCGACCAGTGGGGCATTGACATTGTGGGACCCCTCCCAATGACGGTCGGGCAAAAAAAGTTTGTAATACTCGCCGTGGATTATTTCACTAAGTAGGCCAAAGCTGAAGCAGTCGCCAAGATAACGTTCAAAGTTATGAGGGATTTCATCTGGAGGAACATCATCTACAGGTATAGCATCCCGAGGGTGCTCATCTCGGACAACGGTTCCCAATTCATCGCTGCTGACACACGGGATTGGTGCTATGAACTGGGGATTGAGCAACGCTTCACTTCCGTGGGCCATCCTCAAGCCAACGGTCAAGCTGAAGTGACCAACCGAACCATACTCCAACATTTGAAAACAATGCTCGGGAGTAAGAAAGGGGAGTGGGCAGAAGAACTTCAAGGTGCCCTCTGGGCGTACCGCACTACCCCACGAGTGGCAACAGGGGAAACCCCTTACTCTCTCCTGTATGGCTCCGAGGCTATGATACCTACAGAGATCGCTCAAGAATCCGCACGTGTTACCTATTTCAAGCCTGCAATCAACGAAGCCAATCGGAAGTTCAAATTGGATTTGCTAGACGAGAGGAGGAACACAGCTTGGGCTCGCATCCACAAATACAGGGCGACCGTAACCCACCAGTATAACAAACGTGCCAGGGAGAGAACTTTCCAACTAGGGGACTGGGTCCTAAAAAAGGTTGAAGTTTCCAAACATGTGGGTAAGTTGGATCCCAATTGGGAAGGCCCCTTCAAAGTCGCTCAAGTACGAGTGAACAACACCTACTTGCTAGAGACTTTGCAAGGCGAGCGTCTCCCCGAGACCGTGGAACGCGTGCAACCTTAGACGGTTCTACGTGTAAATGTCAACCTTTGTAATTGCCCGCTCACGGCACTTTGTACTTTCTTTTGACAGAGAGCATGTTGTAAACGTCTTTAAGTTGCAAGCATAACAGAAAGTATTTTATCCACTATTATGTCATTTATTTGCTTTCCCTTTGATTAATGGTCTGGGTAGCAAAAAGCCTACTCTGTGTTGAGCGTCTTCCACGTCGAACGGCTTAATTAACACCCCATTAATCTCCAATCGATGCTATCTGTGTGTTAAAAACACCCCACATTGAACACATTGACACTCATAAGCGTGTAAACCCCAAGAATGAGCGTGTCAGGGGCGGAATGCTAAACGCTTAATTTACGCCAACTAGGTGTCCACCACACCAGTTCGCGCTCGCAAACCCCCAATGACCCTCACCTTCGTGGGTTACCTTCTTGGGTAAGAGTACGCTCGGGGATGGCAGACCTTGGGCTAATTCTTTCATGGACACCTAAGGATGAAGCTAACATTACAACTACGCTCGCTTTAATTACATACTTGGAAAATTCTACGGTTAGCTTCTAGGTTCACTCAAATTACTGGAGCACTCAAATTAGAAGTATACGTCACACGCTTAAGGCCAATACTTAGTTAAATCCTTAAGAGGTTTTCTAAGTTCAAATTCGAGCCTCATTGTGAATACGACCAGGGTACCCTCTTAAGGAACACCCACGAGCCCATACATTCATCTCCCAAATTGCCAGACGTTTTCAAATTCTAAACTTAGAATGCATGGCGATAGGCGCCAGGGAACCCTCAGAGGAAACACCCTCGTGCGCATACACTCCCATCGCAGATATTCAAATAACAAGAAAGATAAGCATGCAAGCATCAAACGCAATGAAACAACAATGCTTAACGCTCAAAAATGAAAGGAATTAAACATAAACATTCAAGCGGCAAAAGAAAAGTTTGAATACACTGAAAGAAGTATGATGGTCAAGTACAGAAACAAAACGTTCATAGACTAAAATGAGAAATAGACAGAAGGAATCTTAGAGCAGCGATTAGAGGGCATTATCAAGCTTGGCGCTCGGGTTCAGGAGGAGCGGTTGCGATAGGAAGTGGGGCCAGCACATTGGCGTCGGACGTTTGAGCATCACCAGGTTCCTCGTCGACCGGAGCATCCATGGTGGTACCCTCGTCTTCTATCTGAATGGGCTCGGGATCTATAGGGTTGGCTGCCATGAACTCCTCCTGGAGCATCGTCACTAGCTCCTGGTACTCTGGCTCCGCCAGGCTCTCCGAGGGGTCCGTATTGCGGATAATAGGCTCACAGTTCTCATCCAGGTCCATACGCAGGCGGTCGTCTTACCATATGCCCAATCGCCTTATAGAAGAAGCTTTAAGCGTTGTCAAATCAGTGGAGGTTGGCAGCAAAACCGAAAGCTTTTGAGCGCAAGAACTTAATCACTGAATCCCAGGCCACCCTCGTCTCCAAGCTGGCCACTTTTTCTTGCACCTCGGCGAGCGTCTTCTTGGTTTCTTCATTCTGGCGTGTGCTCTCGGCCAACTGCTGCCCCAGCTCCCCATTCTGAACCCTCAACTGATCGCGCACTTGTTTAAGCTTCTTGTGATGATCGTTGAGGGCCAGATATGCATCATCAGACCTCTTCAAGTCCTCCTTCAGCTTGTCATTCTCTAAATTCGCGACCGTTAGCTCAATGCTGACAGAATTATAGTCCTCCTGCAGCTGACCGGGGTCAGAAATGCGCAGCAACTTCTTGTACTTAGCCTTATATTCGGAATAGGCCTGCGCTCTCCCTTGCAAAATTTTCAACCTCGGAATGACCTCCTGAAAAGCCAGAAACGAGAGGTCACTATTAGAGTTAAAACAGAAAGAGTCTGAGCTTTACAAGGGGAACTGGAGACTTACCGTCAAGAGCGCATGGCAAACATCATCCGCGACCCGAGCGGCATCGTGCTCGTTCAGCTTATCATGATCGTCGGAGAACTGAAGTTTTTCGACGATATCAGAAACTAGATTCACAGAGAACGCTCTCTTTCTCAGCAAGATAGAGCCATCCGTCCGTTGACACTTGTATCGAACATCGCCCCGGTAGCCTATTTTCCAAAAATCCTAAAATCCTCATCCTCAGATGAGGAGGTATCGCTACCCTCGCCACAGCGGCCAACGACCACCTCCTTTCCTTTCCTAGAAATGGGGATAGAGTCCGGCAGCCTCTTCCTCTTCCCCTGGCGATCAGCCCTTATTGTGTCGTGAAAGCGGGCTAACTCCCCTGATCGGTTACGGGAGTTGCTGGAACTGAGCACAATCGGCCCCTCTGGAGCGGTCGGGGGAGGAGTGACCTCCCGAGCGCCATCTATGGTCAGGTCTTCTATGGGACCGATGATGGGAACTTCATTTTCGGCGCCCCTGCCACCATTTTCTCGCCCTGTCCTTCGGCGGGTTCCTCTCCCCATTGGGGCGTTCGAGGGTTACGCCTGCTGCTGCTGTTGTTGTTGAGGGTTAGCGCCTGGCCTCTGTGCACGCATCATTTGGGCCACACTTTCAGCGTCCATCCCAGTGGTCAGAATTTGAATGTTTGCAGAATAGAAATCACGAACGTCAAAAGATGGCTATTTGGATGATAACTACAAAAATATAACAGGCCAAACAAAGTCAGCGATGCTATACTAAGAGTTAGAGCAGTTAGTTCCTAGAATCTAACCATCAAGGGCCATGATTTGAGTGGGAGGGTTGGTTATCATGCTTGGGGGATATGAGAGGCCATAGCGGAACGGGACTCCCTCATTCTTCATCAACATCTCAGCTTTGATCCATTTTTTCTCATTCTTCATTGCGAGGGCCAACCCCTTTGCCCAATCCTCAAAAACTTTGTTCTTGGTCCTGTCCTTAATCAGTGGCCCCTCACCATGTATAAACCACCCTCGATGAACCCTGAAAATTCCTCCAGGAGCCCCTACGAAAAAGTACTTCTCTTTCTAATGCTCGCCATATGAGGTGGAGGGAGAATCTATCATTTTAAAGCCAGATTTAGCTTGGGCGTAGTAGAACCCATCTGTGGGGGGCGAGCGCGTTGAGTGAGCCACCTGAATCAAGCTATCAAAATTGTTAACAGAGGGTTCATGGCCTAAGGCCCTCATCAGGATCACGAAGTTATTTATTAGAGCAATGTCGTTCGGGAGGATCTGGGAAGGGCAGAGTCTAAGGTGGTGGCAGATGGTGGCAACGGCGGACGGGATTGGAAACCTCAGGCCCCCAGCCAGGACCGCATCCAAGTGAACCGTTATCATCCCCGACGGCGGTAGGTTTGCTCTTTTTCCCTCCTCGGGAAGACACATGGGGAACACCGCTTCATCCCAATATGCCTTTGCTTTCTACTCTTTCAGATCGTTGAGCGTAAGGATGCTCTCAATCTCATCCGGAGACCTATCAGTTTGGTGTGGGTTATTTTGCCTCACTCGCATAACAGGCTCTTTACCCTTTCTTTGGCGTTTTCTGGGGGGCTCATCCTCAGCACGATGCTCGGAAGGCCCTGTACCACCCTCGGGAGCCGTAATTGCCACCGTGATCCTATGATCTTGAGGTCTTACAGAGCTATTGAGCACAGGAAACACCCTCTCCCCCTGTCTCTGCATTTCCATAACATTGTGCATTTCTTCGAAGAGATCATCTACCTCCAGGAGCACGCTCGTTCATCTCTTGAACGGCGGCATTAACCTTTTCATCCCCGGCTTCAACCGGAGCCTTGGCCACTGGAATGACGGTTGGAATCTCATCGCCTGGAGAGGCTCTAGCCATTGGAACCACCATGGGCACGTTACCATGAGGGGAAGAGCTCCCCACCGACATCTCGTCTATTTCCCTCACATAGGCTTCTGCGTTGTTATCCGCCATATTTGGGGTTTGGTTCTTGAAGTTGAAGTTTTTCTCAAAGGGTTCAACGGAGGAGGAAACTTCTGGAAGGGATTCAATGGCAGAAAAAGGGTTCTTCACTTAGAAAGATCACTCACACACAACCTAAATCTAAAGTTAGTACAAGAATATCAGGGTTTATGGAGTTTTACCTAAAGATTGAAGAAAAAAACTCGCCGGAATCCGTAGAAATTGCAGAGAGTTCTTGCTTCTTAGTTGCTTGAAGAGAGGTGAATGCGTGAAAGAGGTGCAAGGGCCTTGCAAAGCCCTATTTATAGGGGGGATTTACATCACTTAGGTCCGGAAAATTCAAAACGCAATCATTTCCCGCCTTGGAAATCACCCCCACTTTTGGTAATCGCCTCACGTCTCTCGGAGTACACGCGCCCACGTTCCCACTCCGCATTAAATGTAGACATGACTTCATTTAAAGCAGTGTCAGAACATGCCCGTTACGGAAGCCAAACGGACACTTCTCTTGCAGAAGCTTGACCCTTGGATATTCAAAATTTCAGGGCTCGTTTCTCTTAAATTCTACAGTACGCTCAAGCGATACTATAGAATTTGGGGGTAAAATGATGAGACATAAGATCACGCTCGTATCAGAACCATCCATATGTCGCCATCAGCCGACTTAAGGGCTGGACGCTCGCACTAATGAGCTCGTGGGTTAACCCAGCCCACTCCCTTGCTGTCTAATACAGGCCCATGAGCCTCGGCCTTCTGTTTAAGTAAAGGGTTCAAGCTGTCAGGCCTGACGCTCACACTCCGGCCCTCAGGGTCACCCTTCCCAAGGAGGCACCCACGCGAGGGCCCCCTCTTCTGATGCTCGGGGTTTTGATGCTCAAGGGCCATCTGCAGTGGGGAACCCATCCGTGCGTCCTTCGAGCTTCACCAGCGCTCGCCTATGATCCTCTTCCTTGTGAGGGATCCGAACTCCAGTAAGACGGACCTTGGGCCTTCCCTACTTACGACCCTCTCCAACAACCTCTGACACAGAGGCAGTGCTCACCTTGTACCTGATACACCGCCTGCTTTTCAGAGACGTCGTTTTCATGCCCTCACAGGCCGCCACGTGTTAGGGCAACACAGGCTTGGGACCACACAGTCAATTTACTCAATTTATACTCACCCCTAACATATAAATAGGAGAGAACACTTGCATTCTCCCCTAAGTCATCTTCCACAATACATACTGCATTCACTGTTCTGGGCATTTTCCTCCATTTTCTCTTCTCAAGCTTCACACTATCTTCGCCACAGTTGCATCACCATTGCATTAGAGCACTCTTGGTGTTATCCTAGCTGGAAGAACCCACGCTCAAAAGGAAACCCAGTTCCTGAGGCCCTCAAGCCTGTGATGGTTTTTCCCTTTCCATACAAATATTAAAGTGTTGTTGCATTTTAGGAAGTCCAGTTTCCTACACCATCAAAATTAAAATTAGATTCTCCAAAACATAGTGATGAGGCACAAAAACAAGCTCGAATCATAGCCATCCACGTGTCGCCATCTGCTGACTTGGAGGCTGGACGCTCACACTGATGAGCCCGAGAGTCAACCCAGCCCATTCACTTGCTGGCTTAATACGGGTCCGTGAGCCTCAGCCAAATATTCCAGTAGAATGCTCGAGTTGTCAGACCTGGCGCTCGCACGCTGGTCCTCAGGGTCAGCATTCCCAGGGAGGCACTCACACGAGGGTGCCCTACTGGACGCTCGTGGGTTTGACGCTCAAAGTCCATCTATCGTGCGGAACCCAACCATTCGCCTTCCGAGCGTCATCTACGCTCACGTATGGTCCTCTCCCCAAAGAGGGCTCTGAACGACAGCAAAATGAATCTTTGGATCATCTCAGCGCACGACCCTCGCCAACAACCTCTGACACAAAGGTAGTGCGCACCTTGCATCTGACACGCCGCTCCTTTTTCAGAAGTGTCCTTCTCATACCCTTACGGGCTGCCACGTGTTAGGGCAACACAGGTTTGGGACCACACGGTCAATTTACCCAATTACCCTCACCCCTAACTTATAAATAGGGGAGGACACATGCTTCCTCCCCCAAGTCATCTTCCACATACACACTGCATACATTGTTCTGGGCATTTTTTCTGACCTTCTCAAGCTCCATATTACTCTCACCACAGTTGCATCACCATTACGCATTGCATTCTTGGTGTTATCCTAGTTGGAAGAACCCACGCTCAAGAGGAAACCCAGATCCCGAGGCTCTCACGCCTGTGATGGTCTTTCCCTTTCCATATAAATATTAAAGTGTTGTTACATTTTAGGAAATCCAGTTTCCCGCACCATCATTTTTAGCGCCGTTTGTGGGAAATCCATCACCGTTGTCTTCATCATCATCAGTTTCTTCCTTTAAAGGCTAGTTGAGACATAACACCTCCTGCTCTAAACATGGTAACTGCAACAAGGTCCGGAGCGGTAGGAAGCAAGGGTACTCTTCCCCCCTGTCAACGAAGAGAATGTAGGGAACGATGCTCCCGCTGGAAGTATGCCCCCATCCGCGGCCGGAGACAGGGCCGGGAACACGGAAACTGACGCTGCCGCTCTTCCCCCCGTTGGGAATGAGGTAGGGGGCTCCGGCTCTGTCCCTCCTCCACCAGCTCTCACTTATAACGCTTCTGCTACCCACCCCGGCATGTACTCCCTGGCCATGCCACCGCAGGGGTACACTTTCATGCAACCCGGGATGATGCCCGGAATAATGCCCATGGTCCAACCATATCAAGTGGGGATGCTAAATCTCCCCCTATCGCTGCCTAGGGGGATTCCGGGGGTGGAGATGCCCCAAATCACCCCTCAACAACTGCAGGCGCTCTATGCACAGTGCGAGGGGCAAGCAGTTCAGAATGCCTGGGAGCATTTCACCACAGTGTATTTTCCCTCCCTGGCGGGCGCTTGTGTGTCTCCTCCCCTTGGAGGACTCCCGGCTCACCTATTGACAATGGCGCAAAATGGGTTGAGGGCCCAGCAACCTCTCCCACCACCGGTTCAAGAAAATGAAGCCCTGCCAAGGGTCCAGCAGGGGCAGCAACCCGATGGAAATGAAAGGGCCCCTCGAGAAGAGAGGGTTGAAAATAACGAGGAGGTCCAATCGAGGGCCGCAGAGAGGGCAAGCTGCAGAAATATAGGCGACCCTCAACTCGTCTAGAATGTGGTCGCACAGCTCTCTCGAGCACGGACTCAAGCCCCCCGAGATGGGGGCGAGAGATCCAGGGCCAGAGACGCTCGCTGACCACGCAGCCCGGTTTCCCACCATCGAAGAGTGGCCAGCTATGAGGATCCCGAGGACAGGGATTACCGAATCATGATAGGCGATTCCCCCCTAGTCGATGAGGTACTGATGACCCGTGCGGGGAAAGGCAAAATCCCCACGTCCGTCAACAGGTATGATGGGACCACTGATCCCGCTGAGCATCTGGATCACTTCGTGCACCTGATGCATTTGTATGATCACCCGAGCAACTATTGGGCCAAGGTGTTTGTCACTTCCCTCACTAGAATGGCTCAAGACTGGTACAAAAAACTTCCTCCGTGCTCAATTCGAGGGTACTATGACCTGACGGACGCCTTCGTAAGCCACTTCAATTCCTTGAAGGTACCTGTACCAGCCGCAGCAGCTCTCTACAGCTTGGTCCAGGGGCCGAACGAGATGCTCCGGTCCTTCATGGGAAGGTTCAACAAGGAAATCTTATTGGTGGAGAAGCCCTCGATGGATTTCTTGAGGCACGTTCTCTTTGGAGCCATCAACATGAAGCACTATGTCAGCAAAGAGTTCGTGGAGGAGGTGGCCAAGAAAAAGCCACGCTCATTGATGGAGATCAGGGACATAGCTGATTCGTTCTTTACCCTCGAGGATATGTACATCGCGAGGAATCAGAAGATGGTGAATGCCTCACGCCCCAGCAAAGCCCCCGAGGACAGAGGAGATGCTAACAGGAGTCGCCGCCGCAGCCCTATTCCCGCTCGTCGTAATTCCTCACCTCCGTGTAAGTTTGAGCGTATTCCCCTCAACCGCCCAATCGTCGAAGTTTATCCCACGGTGGACAAAAAACTGTTCAAGAGACCGCCCAAGTTGAGGGAGACTGAGGCTCAGAAGCGCTCTGGAAAGTACTGCGCTTTTCATAAACAGAAAGGGCATGATACCAACGAGTGCCGCCAGCTTGAGAGCTAGATTCAGAGGCTTATCGCTGGGGGGCACCTCAAGGAGTTTGTAAAGGTGCTGGAAAGATACGATGAACACTGCGCTGACCGAGCGCGTGGTAGAGGAAGGAGCTGTTCACGCTCATGCAGTCCTCGCCACCACCACACCGAGTCAAGTGACCGCGGCAAGGGGAAAGCTACGGATTTGGAGAATCAACCCTTCGCGGTCATTCACATGATCATAGGAGGACCCTCGGGAGGAGACTCTAATGCCTCCCGGCGTCGCCACATTCGGAGCTATGACCAGAGATCATCCCTGCCCAAGCTTGTGCTCTCCGTTGACAACTCTCCACGCTCGAAAGAGAACGACATTGTAGGGTTCACAGAGAAAGATTTGGAACACATTGTATCACCCCATGGGGTTGGTGAAACCTCTGATTGCCCCATGGTGGTTAGTTTAGACATTCATAACCATGTTGTTAAGAGGGTATTGATTGATAGTGGAAGCTCTGTGAACGTTCTCCCGTACTCAACGTTTCAAAAAATGAACATAACAAACATCCCCCTCGAACCTCTCAGAACAACCCTCATTGGCTTTGGGGGTTCCGAGATCGTCCCTCGCGGATAGATTCGCTTGGCCACCTCTTTTGGTCGCGCCCCACAGTGAAAAACTTTGAGCGTCCTTTATACAGTCGTTGAGGTAGACCTCCCCTACAACATAATCATTGGGCGCCCAGCCCTCGTAGATTTCAAGGCAGTAATCTCCACTTGTCACCAGAAAGTCAAGTTTCCCACCGCTGAGGGTACAGGGGAAGTCTTATGCAATGTCAAGGAAGCTTGGGAATGTTACGTCATCTCGCTTCGGAGCCACAAGCCCAAACAAACCATCCAGGTAGGATCCACTAAAAAATCGGTTGACTTCCCCAAATTGGACGAGGACGGGCCGGAGCGCAAGAGGGCAAAGCTTTACAGGAAGAAGAATAAAAAGAAGGCCCCTAGTGGAACCCAACGCTCGGAGAACGGGCCACCCGGGGCCATCGAAGGATCTTTCTCTGAGAACGAAGGTGACGGGCCCTCGGGAGGGGAGAACGGCAGGCTTACGGGAAAAAAGCGAGTGCTCGAGGCTCCAAGGCCTGAAGTCCGCTTTGAGCCGACCGAGAAGCTCTTGACCATTGAATTGGAACCAGGGAATCCAGATAAGACCACCCGGATCAGCTCGAATCTCGACGGTCCATCGCAGGTTATGATTATCGACTTCCTCCGGGATAATCTTAATGTATTCGCTTGGAAGGCCTCCGATTTCAGGGGGATAGATCCGAGTGTCATAGTCCATAGGCTCAACGTGGACCCGACCTTCAAGCCCGTTAAACAGAAGAAAAGAGACGTCCACGGTGTCAGAAGGCGAGTCATTGAAGAAGAGGTAGGTAAGCTCCTTGACGCTCAATATATTGAGGAGATTCTATATCCAGAATGGCTCTGCAACGTAGTGCTTATCCCCAAAAGCGCCAACAAATGGCGAATGTGCAATGACTTTACGGACCTCAACAAGGCGTGTCCTAAAGACCCTTATCCCCTACCGAGGATCGATCAATTGGTAGATTCGACAGCAGGGTGTGAGCTTATGAGCATGATGGATGCCTTCCAGGGATACTATCAGATCTTTATGGCGCCCGAGGATCGCCCCAAAACCTCGTTTGTTGTGCACTTAGGCGTTTACTGTTTCAAAGTCATGCCGTTCGGACTCAAAAATGCGGGAGCAACTTATCAACGCCTTGTCAACAGAATGTTCGAGCACGAGATAGGAAAGTCAATGGAGGTATATGTGGACGACATGATAGTCAAGAGTGAGCATCAGGAATCCCACCTGGAGGATCTCAAACTAACTTTCAACATCCTGCGCCAATATGGAATGAAATTGAACCCCTCTAAGTGCACATTTGGCGTTCGGGATGGAAAATTCTTGGGATACGTGGTCAGTCAACGTGGCATAGAGGTAAATCCGGAGAAGATTAACGCAATTCTTGATATTCCCTCCCCTCGGAATGTTAGGGAAGTCCAAGTGCTAGTAGGAAAGATCATCTCATTGAACAGGTTCATCTCCCGCTCGGCAGACAGAAATTTGCCCTTTTTCAAAATTTTGTGCAATGCTCGCAATTTTGCCTGGAACGAGGAGTGTGAGAAGGCTTTGCAGGATATGAAGTTATACCTCACGAGCGCACCACTGTTGACCAAGCCTAGCCCTGGAGAGAACTTGATTATTTACCTTTCAGTCTCCGCAGAGGCTACGAGCGCTGTCTTAGTGGCTGTACGTGAGCGTAAGCACATGCCGGTCTACTATCTGAGCAAAACTTTGCAAGGGGCGGAGAAGAGATACATGGAAATAGAGAAATTCTCTTTTACGCTCGTCAATGCGTCTCGAAGGTTAAGGCCATATTTTCAGGCTCATTCTATCACAGTGCTTACAGACCAACCACTGAAATAGGTGCTCGCGAAACCGAACGTATCAAGGAGGTTGATCAAATGGTCAATTGAACTCAGTCAGTTTGATATTGCCTTTGAGCCTCGCATTGCTATACAGGCTCAGGCAGTGGCGGATCTGCTGGTGGAGCATTTCAATTTGGACGATGGACCTTCGGTGGAAGAAGGACTGTGGCTTCTGCACACAGATGGCTCCTCGACCTCACAAGGGGGGGGGGGGGGGGGAGAGCTGGAGTAACCCTCAGAGATCCTCATGGCGTAGAGATAGATTATGCTATTAAACTGGCGTTTCAGGTCACCAATAACAAGGCAGAGTACGAAGCCCTAGTCCAAGGACTCAGGATAGCCCGTCAGAATGGTGCCGTTCGAATCACCGCGTATGTCGACTCCCAGTTAATTGCGAGTCAAATTGATGGTACTTATGAGGCCCGAGAAGCCACTATGGTGCAGTACTTGGCGAGCGCCAAAAATGTGATAGCCAAGTTCAAAGAGTTCCATCTGTTGCAGGTCCCTCGAGCAGAAAACGAGCGTTCAGACGCTTTTTCTAAATTCGCCTCAGCCCTTGATGGCTCTTGCGAGCGCTTAATCACCTTCCTCAGGACAGAGAAACCGCTGATCAATGAAACGGAACCCTCGCGAGGGGTGAACATGATCGACCCCTCCGAGCCCTGCTGGCTTGATGACATCATTAAGTTTTTGAGGGACGGGACTTGCCCGAGTGATAAAATAGAGGCTCAAAAAGTTAGGAGTAAAGCCCCTCGCTTTTCCCTTGACGGCGACGGACGGCTGTTCAAGCGGTCCTTCCAAGGCCCGCCGTTGAAGTGTTTAAGGCCCTCGCAGGCCATGGAAGTGTTGGAACACGTGCATAACGGAAGCTGCGGGAATCATTTACGCTGTCGAATTCTGGTTAAAAAGGTGTTAAGAAGTGGATTTTATTGGCCCTAATTGCTGCAGGATGCCATCAACTACTCAAAGAAATGCCCTAAGTGCCAATTTCATTCTAACACCCCCCAACTGCCTGCCGCTCAAATGATCCCTATTGACGTCTCTTGGCCCTTCGACCAGTGGGGCATTGACATTGTGGGACCCCTTCCAACAGCGGTCGGACAAAAGAAATTTGTAATTCTTACTGTGGATTATTTCACTAAGTGGGCCGAAGCCGAAGCGGTTGCCAAGATAACGTTCAAAGTTGTGAGAGATTTCATTTAGAAGAACATTATATGCAGATATGGCATCCTGAGGGTGCTTATCTCGGACAATGGTTCCCAATTTATCGCTGCTGACACGCGGGAGTGGTGCTATGAACTGGGGATTGAGCAATGATTCACTTCCGTGGGCTACCCTCAAGCCAACGGTCAAGCTGAAGTGACTAACCGAACCATACTCCAGCATCTGAAAATGATGCTCGAGAGTAAGAAAGGGGAATGGGCTAAAGAACTTCAGGGTGCCCTCTGGGCGTACCGTACTACCCCGCGAGCGGCAACAGGAGAAACCCCTTACTCCCTTGTGTATGGCTCCGAGGCTATGATACCTGCGGAGATCGCTCTAGAGTCCGCACGCGTGGCTTATTTCGAGCCTGCCATCAATGGAGCCAATAGGACGTTCGAGTTAGATTTGCTAGACGAGATGAGGGACACGGCTTGGGCTCGCATCCACAAGTACAAGGCGGCTGTAGCCCACCAGTATAACAAGTGTGTCAAAGAAAGAACTTTCCAACTAGGGGACTTGGTCCTCAAAAAAGTTGAAGTTTCTAAACATGTGGGTAAGTTGGAGCCCAATTGGGAAGGCCCCTTCAAAGTCGTTCAAGTACGAGCGAACAACACCTACTTGCTAGAGACTTTGCAAGGCGGGCGACTCCCGAGGCTGTGGAACGCGTACAACCTTAGACGGTTCTACGTATAAATGTCCACCTTTGTAATCGCCTGCGTGCGGCACCTTGCACTTTCTTTTGACAGTAAGAACGTTGTAATCATTTCAAGTATTGCAAGTATAATGGTAAGTATCTTATATGTTGTTATGTCATTAATTTGCTCTTTTCTTTGATTAATGATCTGGTTAATAAAAGCTTACTCCGTGTTGAGCGCATCCCGCGTAGAACGGCTTAATTAATACCCCATTAATCTCAAATCGACACTATCTGTGCGGTAAAAATACCCCACATGCCTTGACGCTCATAAGCGTGTAAACCCCATGAATGAGCGTGTCAAATGGCGGGATGCTAAACGCTTAATTTACGCCAACGGGGTGTTCACATGCCAGTTCGCGCTCATAAACCCCCAATGACCCTCAACTTCTTGGGTAAGAGCACACTCGTAAAATAGTGGATCCTAGACCAATCCCTTCATGGGTCCCTCAGGATGACGTTAGCACTACGGTTACGCTCGCTTTAATCCCATACTTAGCAAATCCTACAGTTGGTTTCTAAGTACGTTCAATTCACTGGAGCGATCAAGATAAAGGTGCACGGTGCATGTTTGTCCCATACTTAGTTAAATTCTTAGAGGTTTTCTAAGTTCAAATTCGAGCCTCACTGTGAATACGGCCAGGGGACCCTCATAAGGAACACCCTCGTGCCCATACTTGCATCTTTCAAGTTACTAGACGTTACCAAATTCTAGAATTATGACGCATGGTGACAAGCGCCAGGGAACCTTCAAAGAAAACGCCCTCGTGCGCATACCTTCCCATCGCAGACATTCAAACAAGAAAGACAAGTGTACAAATATCGAGCGTAATGAAACAACAACAATCAATATTCAAAAACAGAAGGAAACAAACATAAATATTCAAGCAGTAGAGAGAAAGTTCAAATATGATAGGGAAAATGGACTTAAAGATCAGATACATATGTTGAATGTTCATAGACGGAAATTGAAATCAGATAAGTAAGATCTTGAGGCAGCAGTTGGAGGATTTCATGAGGCTTGGTTGTCAGGCTCCGGAGGGGCATTTGCGAGGGGAACGGGGGCCAGAACGTTGGCATCAGAAGTTTGGGCCTCTCCGGGTTCCTCATCATCCGGCGCATCCATAAGGGTATCGTCATCATCGATTTGGATGGGCTCGGGGCCTAGAGGATTGGCAGCTATGAATTCCTGTTGGAGCATCGACACAAGTTCTTGATACTCCGGCTCCGCCAGATTTTCCGAGGGATCTTCATCCTGGACCATAGGTTCGCAATTGTCGTCCAGATTCATGCACAAACGGTCATCAGTTCGAGCACTCTCGGGGGCCAACCCCAGCTTCACCATTTGTCCAATCGCCTTGTAGAAGAAGCGACGAGCGTTGTCAAAGCAGTGCATATTGGCAGCAAAAGCGAAGGCTTTTGAGCGCACGAACTTCAGCACTGCATCCCATGCCACTTTTGATTCTAGGCCAGCTACCTTCTCTTGCAACTCAGCGAGGGCCTTCTTCGTCTCCTCATTTTGGCGAGTGCTCTCCGCCAATTGCTCACCCAGCTCTCTGTTCTGCACCCTCAGCTGGTCACGCTCCACCTTAAGTTTCTTATGACGCTCGTCAAGGACCAGATAGGCCTCGTTTGACTTCTTCAGATCCTCCCTCAGCCTATCCCTCTCAAGGTGGGCATCGGTCAGTTGAGCACTGACATTGTTGTAATCCTCTTGCAACTGACCGGGGTCCGAGACGCGCAGCAACCTCTTATATTTGGCCTTATGTTCAGAGTAGGCCTGCGCTCGGCCCTGCAGGTTCTTCAACCTAGGGATTACCTCCTACAAAGCCAGGAACGAGGGTCAATACCAGAGATATAATAGGAAAATTAGAACTTCACGAAGAGAACAATGGAGACTAACCGTCAGGAGGGCGTGGCAAGCATCATCCGCGACTCGAGCGGCGTCATGCTCGTTCAACTTGTTGTGGTCGCCGGAGAATTGAAGTTTTCCGACGATATCAGAGGTTAAGTTCACTGAGTACGCGTTCTTTTTCAGCAAAACTGGACGCTCCGTCCTTTGGCGCTTGTACCGAGCGTCTCCCCGGTAGCCCATCTTCCAGAAATCTTCGTCCTCAGAGGAAGAAGTATCGCTGCCCTCGCCACGGCGGCCCACGACCACCTCCTTGCCCTTTCCGGAAATGGGGATGGAGTCTGGAAGCCTTTTTCTCTTCCCCTAACGATCGACCCTCACAGCATCGTGTATACGGACCAGCTCCCCGGACCGATTATGGGAAGTACTGGAGCTGAGCGCTATGGATCCCTCTGGAGCAGCTGGAGGCGGAGTGACCTCCTGAGCGCCATCCACTGTGAGATCTTCGATGGGGCCTACCGCGGGAGCCTCGTTCCCTGTGCCCCTACCGCCATCTCCTCGTCCTGGCCTCCGACGAATTCCTCTTCCCCTCGGGGCGTGGGGAGGGCGTGCTTGCTGCTGTTGATGTTGTTGGGGGTTAGCGCCCGCTCTCTGGGCTTGCATCATACGGGCGAGAGCCTCGGCGTTCATACCTGTAGTTAGTATCTGGATATCTACAAAGAAAAAATACGAGCGTCAAGAGACAGCCCTTTGGAGGATAATTACTAAGAGTATGGCAAATTAATGAAAGTCAGCAGTGCTATCCTAATAGTCAGAACAGTTAGTTTCTAGAATCTAACCATCGAGGGCCATGATTTCTGCTGGAGGATTGGTTATCATGCTTGGGGGGCAGGACAGTCCATAACGAAACAGTATCCCCTCGTTTTTCATCAGGATTTCAGCCCTGATCCATTTCTTTTCGTTCTTCATCGCGAGGGCCAATCCCTTCGCCCAGTCCTCAAAAGTTTTGTTCCTATTCCTTGTCCTAATCAGGGGCCCTTCCCCATGAATGAGCCACCCTCGATGAACCCTGAAAATTCCCCCAGGAGCCCCAATGAAGAAGTACTTCTCCTTCCACTGCTCGCCGTATGAAGTGGATGGGGAATCAATCATTTTGAATCCCAATTTGGCTTGGGCATAGTAGAATCCGTCCATGGGGGACGAGCGTGTCGAGCGGGCCACCTGGATTAAACTGTCAAAATTATCAATTGAGGGTTCTCGGCCTAATGCCCTCATCAGAATTACGAAGGTATTTATTAGAGCGATGCCGTTGGGGAGGATTTGGGAAGGACAGAGCCCAAGGTGATGACAAATGGTGCAAACGGCGGAAGGAATCGGAAACCTTAAACCCCCAGCCACGACTGCATCCCAATAGACCGTCAGCATCCCCGGCGGTGGCGAGTTTGCTCTTTCCCCCTCCTCAGGAAGGCGCATGGGGAACACCGCCTCGTCCCAGTACGCCTTTACCTTTAATTCTTCCAGATCTTCGAGCGTCAGAATACTCTCAATCTCATCTGGAGACCTATCAGTTTCATGAGGGTTGTCTTGCCTCACTCGTGTTGCAGGCTCTTTGCCCCTCCTCTGGCGTCTCCTAGGAGGCTCGGCCTCGACCTGACGCCCGGAAGACCCAGCAGCACCCTCGGGAGCCGCGATTGCTACCGTGATCCTGTGGTCCTGGGGCCTTACAGCACTATTCAACACAGGAAACACTCTCTCTCCCTGCCTCTGCATTTCCATTACGTTGTACATCTCTTCAAAAAGGTCATTCACCCCTCCAGAAGCACGCTCGTTCATTCCTTGAACGGTGGCGTCGACCTCTTCATCCCTGGCTTCAGCCGGAGCCCTAGCCACTGGAATAACATTAGGAATCTCCTTGCCCGGGGAAGCTCTGGCCATTGGAACTGCTGTAGGCACATTATCATGGGGGGAAGAACTCCCCACTGACATTTCATCTATTTCCCTCACAAAGGCTTCCTCGTTGTTGTTCGCCATATCTGGGGTTTATGGGTTCTGGAAATGGAATTTTTCCTCGGAAAATTTGTTGGAGAAGAAGGCTTCTGGGAGGGATTTAATGGCAGAGAAGAATTCCTTACCCAGAAAAGTATTACTCATGCGAAACCTAAATCTAAAAGTTAGTATCAGAATATCAGGGTTTGTGGAAGTTTTACCTAGAAATTGAAGAAGAAGCTCGCCGGAATCTGTAAAAGATACACAGAACTCTTGCTGCGTATATGCTTGAAGGAGATCTAATGCGAGAAAGGGACTCCAAAACTCTGCAAATCCCTATTTATGGGGGAGAATTTGCATTGATTAGGGCTGGTAATTCAAAATGCAATCATTTCCCGCCTAGGGAATCCCCTCACTTTTGGTAACCGCCTCACGTCTCCCGGAGCACACGTGCCCACGTTCCCACTCCGCATTAAATGCGGATAAGACATCATTTAATGCGATGTCAGAACGTGACCGTTACGGAAGTCAAGAGGTCATTTCTCTTGTAGAGGCTTGACCCTCGCGTATTCAAGAATTCAAGGTTCGATTCTCTTAAATTCTACAGTACGCTCGAGCGGTACTACAGAATTTGGGGGGCAAAATGATGAGGCACAAAAACACGCTCGAATCAGAGCTATCCACGTGTCGTCATCTGCTGACTTGGAGGCTGGACGCTCACACTGATGAGCCCGAGAGTCAACCCAGCCCATTCACTTGCTGGCTTAATACGGGTCCGTGAGCCTCAGCCAAATGCTCCAGTAGAATGCTCGGGTTGTCAGACCTGGCGCTCGCACGCTGGTCCTCAGGGTCAGCATTCCCAGGGAGGTACTCACACGAGGGTGCCCTACTGGACGCTCGTGGGTCTGACGCTCAAAGTCCATCTATCGTGCGGAACCCAACCATTCGCCCTCCGAGCGTCATCTACGCTCACGTATGGTCCTCTCCCCAACGAGGGCTCTGAACGGCAGCAAAATGAATCTTTGGATCATCTCAGCGCACGACCCTCGCCAACAACCTCTGACACAAAGGTAGTGCGCACCTTGCATCTGACACGCCGCTCCTTTTTCAGAAGTGTCCTTCTCATACCCTTACGGGCTGTCACGTGTTAGGGCAACACAGGTTTGGGACCACACGGTCAATTTACCCAATTACCCTCACCCTTAACTTATAAATAGGGGAGGACACACGCTTCATCACCCAAGTCATCTTCCACATACACACTGCATACATTGTTCTGGGCATTTTTCCTGACCTTCTCAAGCTCCATATTACTCTCACCACAGTTGCATCACCATTACGCATTACATTCTTGGTGTTATCCTAGTTGGAAGAACCCACGCTCAAGAGCAAACCCAGATCCTGAGGCTCTCACGCCTGTGATGGTCTTTCCCTTTCTATATAAATATTAAAGTGTTGTTGCATTTTAGGAAATCCAGTTTCCCGCACCATCACATAGAGTGTAGACTATTTTTAAAATTAATATATTAATTGTAAATTACATTATAAGATATTTGTATATTTATTTGGTTAGATATACTTAATTAAACAATTAATCTTATTTGGTGTGAAAAACATATCATCCGCTAATTATAAAAACATTAGTAATATATCATTAAATTTGACTGTATTAAGGTGATTAAAGTTCGTTATCTTTAATAGATAATGTTACACCTATATTATAATTAATTATCAAAATGAATTTATTTTCGTAAAATAATATAGAATATAATGTACATCACATACATATATTAAACGTATACATTATAACACAACTTTCTATAGAATAATTTAATATAAAACTAAATACTAACTTTTTTTTTAGTAAGCAATGCTAAATTATTATAGTATTCTTTGTTTAATCTATTTATAACTACAACATATTTATTTTAAACATATACGTGTACATTATATATATCAGCAGGATATGGATAAACTCAACGTATAAGCAAAATAAATATATATTTTTAACATTAAATTTATCATTATTTATTCACAATAAAGTTTCTACTTATGATAGACATTAAAATAAAATATTAAATTATATAATTGAAGAAAATAAGCATATAAAAATACTTAATGTGATAGAAGTATCGAGTAGTCAAAGAGATAAAAGAAAAGAAAATTAAAAATAAAA
This sequence comes from Lantana camara, assembly GCA_037501455.1. NCBI lineage: Eukaryota > Viridiplantae > Streptophyta > Magnoliopsida > Lamiales > Verbenaceae > Lantana > Lantana camara. The sequence goes on along the minus strand of CM074860.1, from coordinate 93,006,843 downwards.
TTTTGGTTACATTAAAGACTCTGCAAAATTTTGCGATATAACATTACAAGTTACACCAATATTAGTTCCTCCTAGATTTATTACTTTACAAATAATATAAATACGTACGTACTGAATTTATGTCCATATTTTTTACCGTGCTTATTTACTAAAAATAATGTATAAGATAATATAAGAACCAATACTTTATTTTAGGTGGAGATATATTTGTATTACTTTCATATAATATTATAAACAAAAAAAAAACTCAGAAATTAAATTATATATATTTTTAGAATAAAAATAAAAAAAATAGAAAATGAATTTACACAAAAAGAATAAGTGAAAAAACTAGAGAGGAAAAGACATTAAGAAATCGTTTACTTTGATTGTTCTCAATCCATTGGATTTAGATTATGAAAATGATAAATTTAATAAAATCGCTTAACAGAAAAAAAAAAAAAAAAAAAAATGAACTTGTTTACTTTGATTGTTTATAAGCTGATTATTTAGCAATAGCTTTTGAAAGTTGCAATATATACTCCATTCTTTTCTAACTTATCTATAATGTCTTGCTTTATCACATAGGCCGTAGCCCCTTCAAAGTAAACAATTTTTTATGACTTATTAAATAGTCCATATATCTAACCTTTTCTACGGAAGTAAACGACTTCCAAAAGTATATATAAAATAATAGAGTAAATGTCATATTTGGTCTCTAAAGCTTTAGTTTTGTGTCACTTTAGTGCTCGATGTTCTAAAAGTGACACTTGAGTCCTTAAATCTAATAAATCGTCGCACTTAAGTTTTTCTAACCAAATTCTAATAAATTTTTTACCTTACTCAAGGGTATTTTGGTCATTTTAGTATTTATAGTTCTAAAATGGTCCTTAAAGTTTTGACTTTATATCATTTTAGTCCTCAATCCTTTAAAAATGTCATTTAAGTCCCTAAAATTAATAATAAGTCTCACTTTGGTTCTTTTGACCAAAATCAATGTTTTTAGTTATTTTATTTATTTTACATGAAAAAAATAAAGAAATAATATTTCTGGAAAGATATGAACTGATGAGTTAATAAAAATAGAGTTGTTGGCACTATACCAGTTTTGTTTTTAGTACGAATTTTCCACCTATTATATTTATTCAGTTTAGTTTAATACAAAATCGAGAAAAAATAGAATTTTCATTGTAAATAAAATTTAATTTATTTATTTAATATCTTTAAACTTTAATGATAATTTATTAATTTGGAGAGTATTTTAGTTTTAAATATTTATCTCAGCCAACATAATATGTAATAGTAATTTTCTGCACATTCTATGCTTGTGCAACAAAATAATTATTACTATTTAATTTTATCAAAATTGAATTCTTCATATTAATATATAATTATAATTATTTATAATATAATTATTAAATTATATAAATAAATGTGATAATATTATATTAATAAAAATAATATTAAAATATGGATCACAAAATATGAGGAATAAAATAAAATAAATATCAAAAAGTTTATTAGAAAAAAGAATTAGATTGATGTGAGAGAAAAGAGGATTTAGAGGAGAGAAAAAGAATTAAGTGAGACGTTTGATGGGGTCTAAATACGCTCGACCCACGTTTTGACATGTGGCGCCACCCGCAACTGACACGTGGCCTCTCAATTTCCAAAATGGATATCCTCCGAGCGTCAGTCTCCCTCAAATGCTAGGACCTATGCGTGACACGCGTCGTCGTCATCATGAGACACGGGATCGCTATAGCCGCTCGTCAACGAGCGCTCGTTATACTACGAAAACAAGACCCAAGTTTACCAAGGGAGTCATCTTCGAGCGCTCACTGCCCTCGAATGCGCTTCTACACGCAAGCAAACCAAGGGACCAAGCTCCCCCATCATCTCACAGCTTTGGCCCGGATCTACCCTCGAGTCCGCTGGCCCTCGTTACCAACCCAAAATGGCTCTCTGACACCTCGAACATGTCCGCGCACCTGCCACTGTTGTCCACATCACCTTTTCCACTAGCTTTTGCAGGAGATTCCTCCCAGATTTCTCCTCATTGCACCACGTGTTAGGGCGACACCAAAGCAGGACCACAAGGGGTAAATTACCAAAGGGTCCCTGACCCTCAACTATAAATAGGACTTTTCATCTCCGTCACTGTAAGCAATCTTCATTACTGCAACTTTGTAATTTCTTTGCTTTCCCTTTTAGATCATCATCTGACTTGAGAGTCGGAGAACCAAACTGGGAATCACCCCCAGTTCCCCCAGTTTGGCCTTCTGACTTTGTTTTGGTGTTTGTCCTAGCAGGTTTTGAGCCCATCATTTCAGGCGATACTTGCCGGAGTTTTTGACCCTTGTTTCCCCACATAAATAAATTCTAAAGTGATCGGATTTGGATCCCTCCATATTCAGACCCATCATTTTTGGCGTCGTCTGTGCGAAACCTCTTTTAGTTCACCTTACTCTTTTGCTAGTTGAAAAACAAACACATCTAATCCCTAGAATCATGGTTGCCACTAGGTCCGATGCGGTGGGAGGAGGAGATGACCTTCCCCGCAATACCAACATCACCACCCTTCCGTCGGCCGTGACTGGCGGAGCGCCGCACGTTAGAGGAGCACCTCCTCCCACAGAGCCAATAGTGCCCACAACAGGACTCACTCCGGAGCAGCTATCACTCACCGCCGTTGGAGGTCTTAAGATACCGACCCTCCATAACCTTCCCCAGAATCAATGGCCTGGTGCCCAAGTTAACCTAGGAGGACACTCCTATATCATGCCACCTCCTGGATACACTCTCACTCCCCACCGTCATGATGCCCGCTATCCAGCCGTACCACACAGGGCAGGTCCAGTTGCCGGTGGTGGTTCTATTGGTGGTGGTGGGCCCGAATCAGAGTGACGGTACAACGGAATATTTCAAAAAAAATTTTCCATAACCTCGTTATCAAAATATTTCAAAAATATTTTAATAAAGCAGCGGAATAAATCGGGCAGCATAACTCTAATATATACAGGCATCGATAACATAATTTTAAATCATCTAGCATATGATCATAATATGCAAATAATAATTTGGGCAGCACAACGGTATTACCGTACTGCAATATTGGCTATCAACGACACTTTTCCAACATCTCGATTTTCTCGTGAAACCGGCAGAGCTTCCCTACAATATCCCCGATTAAGAAATTGGAGTGTGGGCTCCGGCAGTATTTCGTTAAATACTTTGAGAAAATATTTTTCAGAAAAACCTTTTTTCTAAAACCTGAAAATCCCTATTTTCTAATAATTAAGTGGATTATATATTAATTATATAACCACCTAATTAATTAATTAATTAATCCTTAATTAGGATTAATTAACTAATTAGAGAGAGAAGCTGCCGAGAGGCTTTTTAGTGTGAGAGAATTGAATTCCAATTCTGATGATTTAAAATGAACAAGGCATGCCCTATTTATAGCACAAAACTAGGGACATCTTTGCAATTTTTGGAATTTCTAGCGTGGTTGCCAAGTTCCGTAAGCCAATCAGAGGACGCCGGAGTGGAGTGCGCGCTAAGACAGTCACGGCGGTGCAAAGCACGCGCCAAACGGAGCAACCACGTGCCCGCACGCACCGCCCTTGTGGCGGCTGTGTGCTTGGCGCGTGTGAACCTCACGTAGGCACGAGGAGATGCTACGTATCCGGTTCGACCGGTCCGACAGGCGGTTCAGTGCCATAGACCGGTTCAGCCGTGAACCGGTCGGTTCAGCATGGTTCGGCCGCTTGACCACGTGGCACACTCACGTGATGCCACTTGTCCGGGTCGGTTTTCACCAAACCCGACCCTACCCGGTCCGCACCCGAACCCGCGGCTTGGCCCGGTTCGGCCAGATCCAATCTGAGCGCTGATCTCGCGTGACTTGGCCCGATCCTGTCCGTCCGCATGGATCGCCATTTGGCGCCCAATCAGCGCCACGCGGTGCTGTCCCGCTGACTTGGCTTGACACCTCAGTAGCCACGTCAGCATATGCCACACCAGCAAAAAACTTTTTTTTTTTTTTTTTTTGGAAAAATTTTATTTTCCCCAAAATAAAATTTCGGACATTTCCAACTCTTTGGAATTTAATTTATTTTCTCAAAATAAATACCTTGTCTATTTTCAAACTCTTTGAAAATCTATTTTTCTCTCTCCTTTTAATATTTTCTCTTTGATCTTCGTTGGGGCTTGCGGGGGGACCTGCAAGACTAATTAATCTCAGCTCTAAACGGGTCAATCTATTATCATCCCATGACAATAATTGATTACCGTTTAACAATATTTAATTCCACTAAATAAATATTGTTGAACTCCAAAATTAATTAAATTATTCACGAATTTCTCGATCTAGAATAATTTTGCATTTTACTCCTCTGTACAGATATCCATGAAAAATAAATCAATACTACTATCATTTATTTTTCACTTCTAATCTGAAATTTCTTGATTCGCCTTAAGTCCAAATCCCCTGTATGTGAAACACATTCAACATACAACTTCGGTGACGCATACACGAAGTACTTTGGCCAAAGTTTTAATTCGAACTTTTTGCAAATCTATTTCAGGGATATCTTTAAACCTTCCAGCAAGGCTACAGATTCCTTGATCAATATTTCTCTCTAGCACATTTCATGCAATCACCGAACGTACAAAGTATTTTGGCCACCCGTTACCGAGACCTCACTTCTGAGTACATCACAGTGATTAACACTACATGCCTAAAGTAGAAACACTATCAGGATTGAGAGTCTAATGCTTCCGAGATTTTGTTCATTTTAGATAGCAGTATAAAATGAACGATCTTAGTGGTCCAGTTCGATGTTTCCAATCTCATTGAAAATCATCAATGTGTTATATTTGGAAACTCCATTTCCCTATGACGAAAGACTAATCATCTTATATAACACATTATAGTCTCGATAAGAACATCTTCTTATCATACTGACTAGAACTTTAATGACACATGACTACTAGCATTTAAAGTCTTTTCCTATGAAACACATTTCATATAAAAATACCATCACACGTCATTAATTATTAAATTTGTAAAATACTCATAACTTGCTTTAATTTCAGTTTTATTAATCCAAAATATTTACAATATAATTGGATTTACAGGGCATTAATCCCAACAATCTCCCACTTGCCCTAAATCCAATTGGCTACATATCTAAGACCCATCCCTTCTACATGAGTGTCAAAACTCTTTTGCGCCAAAGTCTTAGTGAAGGGATCTGCTAGATTATTTACTGAGCCAATTTTTACCACTGCCACTTCTCCACGTTCCACATTATCACGTATAATGTGAAACTTCCTCTCGATGTGCTTCGCACATTTATGACTTCGAGGTTCCTTGGAGTTGGCCACCGTTCCAGCATTGTCACAGTACAATGTGATCGGCGTAAGTCCGTCCTTGACGACTTCTTGATCCATTAGGAAATTTCGGAACCAATACGCTTCTTTGGCTGCTTCCGAAGCTGCAACGTATTTGGCTTCCATGGTGGAGTCAGCAATGCAAGATTGCTTAATACTCCTCCAACTTACGGCTGCTCCTCCTAGAGTAAACACGTATCCAGAAGTCGAACGCCTAGAATCCAAATCAGATTGGAAATCCGAATCTGTGTACCCTATAGGAATGAGCTCATCACTACGATAGACAAGCATATAATCCCGAGTCCTTATCAAGTACTTTAATATATGCTTTACAGCTATCCAGTGTTGGGGTCCAGGGTTTGACTGATATCTGCTGACTAGACCTACAGCATAACAGATATCTGGCCTTGTACTTAACATGGCATACATGAGGCTTCCGACTGCCGAAGAATACGGAACATCTTTCATTTCTTCTGTCTCTTCTGGGTTCTTGGGACACTGATCCCGAGACAGATGAACTCCATGTCTGAAAGGTAATGAACCTTTCTTGGAATTCGCCATATTATATCTTGCCAGCATCTTATCTAAATATGCTGCTTGTGATAAACCAATCATTTTATTCTTACGATCACGACAAAGTCTGATCCCTAGAATATAACTGGCTTCACCTAGGTCTTTCATGTCAAACTGGTTTGACAACCAAATCTTAACTGCTGACAATATTCCCGTGTCATTCCCAACTAGCAGAATATCGTCAACATATAGAACTAAAAATGTTACAACACTATCATGATGTCTCCTGTACACACATGGTTCATTAGGCAATTGCATAAATCCAAAGGATTTAATTGCCTCATTAAATCTGATGTTCCATGACCTAGATGCTTGCTTAAGACCATAAATAGATCTATCAAGCTTGCATACCATATGCTCCTGATTTCTGGCTATAAAACCTTCAGGCTGAGCCATGTATATCTCTTCTTGAAGGTGCCCGTTCAAGAAGGCAGTCTTTACGTCCATTTGCCAAATCTCATAATCAAAATGAGCAGCAATGGATAGGAGAATTTTTATGGACTTAAGCATTGCTACGGGCGAGAAGGTTTCGTCATAATCGATACCTTCTTTCTGGGTATAACCCTTTGCCACAAGCCTTGCTTTAAAGGTCTCAACCTTTCCATCTATTCCCCTTTTTCTCTTGTAGACCCATTTGCATCCAATAGGTTTAATGCCCTCAGGCGCCTCTACAAGTTCCCAGACTTTATTGGAATACATTGAATCTAATTCAGATTCCATGGCTTTGACCCAACGGTCAGTGTCTATATCCTTTATAGCTTCATCATATGTGACAGGATCAGATACTTCAGATTCAACCACTTGGGTTAATCCTAGGTATCTATCAGGTGCCCTGATAATCCTCCCACTACGACGAGGCTGCTGTGTACTCGTCCCTACATCATATGTTGTATCTGGTACATCATATGTATCTAACACATTTTCAGTTACAACGGGTTGTTGGAATTCAGAATCTGATGTTGTCATTTCTTCTAACAAAATTTTGTTTCTACCCTTGTGGTTATTTACAAAGTCATCCTCGAGATATTTAGCATTAGTGCTTACAAACACATTGTGATCTCTTGAATCGTAAAATATACCACCTCTTGTTCCTTTAGGATAACCTATGAACAAGCAAACCTCTGTTCTTGATTCCAACTTGTCAGGATCCTTCCTTAACACATGAGCCGGGGTTCCCCATATCCGAAGATAGGAGACACTGGGCTTTCGCCCTCGCCACAGTTCCATTGGTGTTTTAGGAACCGACTTGGATGGAACAAGGTTTAATATGTGTGCCGCCGTTTCGAGTGCAAAGCCCCAAAACGAACTTGGTAGGGTAGCATGACTCATCATAGAACTTACCATTTCCATTAGAGTTCTATTACTCACGTGCTGCCACGTGTCCGGGTCGGTTTTCGCCAAACCCGACCCTACCCGGTCCGCACCCGAACCCGCGGCTTGGCCCGGTTCGGCCAGATCCAATCTGAGCCGCTGATCTCGCGTGACTTGGCCCGATCCTGTCCGTCCGCGTGGATCGCCATTTGGCGCCCAATCAGCGCCACGCGGCGCTGTCCTGCTGACTTGGCTTGACACCTCAACTGCCACGTCAGCATATGCCACGTCAGCAAAAAACTATTTTTTTCTCCAAAATAAAATTTCGGGCATTTCCAACTCTTTGGAATTTAATTTATTTTCTCAAAATAAATACCTTGTCTATTTTCAAACTCTTTGAAAATCTATTTTTCTCTCTCCTTTTAATATTTTATCTTTGATCTTCGTTGGGGCTTGCGGGGGGACCTGCAGGACTAATTAATCTTAGCTCCAAACGGGTCAATCTATTATCATCCCATGACAATAATTGGTTACCGTTTAACAATATTTAATTGCACTAAATAAATATTGTTGAACTCCAAAATTAATTAAATTATTCACGAATTTCTCGATCTAGAATAATTTTGCATTTTACTCCTCTGTACAGATATCCATGAAAAATAAATCAATACTACTATCATTTATTTTTCACTTCTAATCTAAAATTTCTTGATTCGCTTTAAGTCCAAATCCCCTGTATGTGAAACACATTCAACATATAACTTCGGTGACGCACACGCGAAGTACTTTGGCCAAAGTTTTAATTCGAACTTTTTGCAAATCTATTTTAGGGATATCTTTAAACCTTCCAGCAAGGCTACAGATTCCTTGATCAATATTTCTCTCTAGCACATTTCATGCAATCACCGAACGTACAAAGTATTTTGGCCACCCGTTACCGAGACCTCACTTCTGAGTACATCACAGTGATTAACACTACATGCCTAAAGTAGAAACACTATCAGGATTAAGATTCTAATGCTTCCGAGATTTTGTTCATTTTAGATAGCAGTATAAAATGAACGATCTCAGTGGTCCAGTTCGATGTTTCCAATCTCATTGAAAATCATCAATGTGTTATATTTGGAAACTCCATTTCCCTATGACGAAAGACTAATCATCTTATATAACACATTATAGTCTCGATAAGAACATCTTCTTATCATACTGACTAGAACTTTAATGACACGTGACTACTGGCATTTAAAGTCTTTTCCTATGAAACACATTTCATATAAAAATACCATCACACATCATTAATTATTAAATTTGTAAAATACTCATAACTTGCTTTAATTTCAGTTTTATTAATCCAAAATATTTACAATATAATTGGATTTACAGGGCATTAATCCCAACAGGTTCCAAAGGAGGTTGATGGGGTGGAGTTACCTCCCATGACCCCTCAACAGCTACTCGCTATCTACACGCCGTGTGAGGTCCAGGCGGCCCAGAGTGCATGGAAAAATTTTACTTCCATGTATTTTCCCTCTGGGCAAGCTGCTCAAGTGGCCCCACCTTTGGGGGATTACAGGCGCATCCGCTCTTGCCAGCACAGGCTGCCTTGAGGGCCCAACCACCGCCACCGCCTACGAAGATGAAGGAAGTCCCTGCGAGGGGAGAGGAAGGACATCCCCAAGCGGACAAGGGGCTACAAACCTCCCTAAGAAGGAGCCAAGTAAGAAAGGAAGATCCTAACCTCCTCGGGGCTGTGCAAGACCAGCTACAGGGGTTATAGGAGATGGTGGGACAGCTCTCTCGGGCGCGGTCTCAAGTCCCCCATGCTGGGGATGAACGAACCAATACTAGAGACCCTCGTCGCCACGCTCGCCAGCAGCAAGTCCCCCGTCACTTGGAACAAAAGGAGAATTATGAGAGTTACAGTCATCATCCGCTTGCAAGAGAGGTTCTCTCCTTGTAGAGGATGTTCTAATAGCCCAAGCTGGTATGGGCAAGGTTCCCACCTCCATCAACCGATATGATGGAACCACTAACCCAACAGAGCACCTAGATCACTTCCTACATTTAATGCATTTGTACGAGCATTCTAGCCATTATTGGGCTAAAGTTTTTGTCACTTCCCTTGTGGGAATGGCCCAAGAGTGGTACAAGCGTCTGCCGCCCAGCTCTATCCACTCATATGGCGAACTCACACATGCTTTCCTCAATCACTTCAATTCATTGAAGGTACCAGTTACTGCTCCCACTGCCCTGTACAATTTGATTCAAGGCGAGCATGAATCGTTAAGGTCTTTCTTCGCTCGTTTCAATAAGGAGGTGCTCTTGGTCGAGCTGCCCTCAATGGATTTTTTAATACATGTACTCTTCAAAGCTTGCAACCATAAACAGTATGTAAGTAAGAAATTTGTAGATTCCATAGTTAAGAAACGTCCCTCGTCCCTCATGGCAATGAGAGAAATTACCGAGCCCTACTTTGCACTGGAAGACATGTATGCGTCGAACGCTCCCAGGCATTCCGGGCCCCTTAAGAGCGAACGGGGGCGAGAAGAGCCTCACAGAGAGCGCCGTAAATTGCCACCTCCCCCACATAGGCTCAAGCACGTTTCTCTCAACAAACCCAATTCCGAGGTCTATGCTCTGTCCGACAAAAAGCTCTTCAAGAGGCCCCAGAAGATGAAGGACACAGAGGCGTTAAGGTGCTCGAACAAATATTGTGCCTTCCACAAACAAAAGAAGCATGACACAGATGAATACCGCCAGTTGGAAGCTGAAATTCAAAGGCTAATTGCGGGCGGTCACTTGAAAGAATTCGTGAAGATGCTAGAGCGCTATGATGAGTGCTGCAACGAGCGTGCTAGGGAGAGGAGAAGAAGCCCATCACTCTCAAGGAGCCCCCGAGGGCGAGGAAACCCCGAGAACAGCGCTCAGGGTAAGCAAAAAACTCAAAACAGGAAAATACCCCCTTTGCGGTCATCAACATGATCGCTGGAGGGTCGTCCGGAGGAGATTCCAACTCCTCTCGCCGCAGATATGTTCGAAGCTATGATCAACGCCCCACGGTGCCTAAATAAGTCTATGCAACCAAGGAAACGAACGCCGGCAACATGAGAAGGAATGGCGTAGTAGGATTCTCTTATAGAGACTTGGAACATATTGTAACACCCCATGGGGTCGGTGAAATCTCTGACTGTCCCATGGTGGTTAGCCTAGACATTCATAATCATGTTGTAAAGAGGCTATTGGTTGATAGTGGAAGCTCTATTAATGTTTTTCCTTACACCATGTTCCAAAAAATGAATGTTACCAGTATCCCACTCGAGCCCCTCAAAACAGCCCTCATTAGTTTTGGAGGCTCAGAAGTTGTCCCTCGAGGGCAGATTCGCTTAGCCACCTCATTTGGTCGAGCCCCACAGCGAAAAACGCTTATGGTCACCTATGCGGTAGTGGAAATCAAAATCCCGTACAGTGTCATCATTGGGCGTCCAGCCCTTGTAGATTTCAAGGCGATTATTTTCACTAATCATCAGAAAATCAAGTTCCCCACCCCTGATGGGGTTGGAGAAGTTCTGTGTAACGTCCAAGAGCCATGGGAATGCTATATGTTGTCCCTCAGAAAGCCCAAAGCAGAAAAAGCATTCCAGATTAGATCCACCAAAAAATCTGTAGATTTTCCCAATTTGGACGAGGATGGCCCCGTGCGTAAAAGGGCCAAATTGAACAAAAAGAAAAATAAGAAGAAGGATCCTGGCGCTGGAAGCAACCCCGAGGGTACTCCGGTCGGAGTGGTTGGGGAATCCTCCTCGGAGGAAGAAGCGAACGAGGGTGGGCAAGAAAGTGCTGATGATCATCTGATAGGAAAGAAAAGGGCGCTTGAACTCCCCCGCCTCGAGGTACGGATCGAACCCACAGAAAAATCTCTCACCTTCGAGTTGGAACTGGGGAACAAGGATAAAACCACTCAAATTGGGTCCAATCTCTCAGGACCCTCGCAGATTATGAAGATAGACTTCCTTAGAGAAAACATTGACGTTTTTGAAAATCGTCTGATTTGACCGGGATTGACCCAAGCGTCATAGTCCATAGGCTCAACGTGGACCCCACCTTCAAACCAATCAAACAGAAGAAGCAAGATGTACACGGTTTTAGAAAGAAGGTTATTGAAGAGGAAGTTAACAAACTCCTCGAGGCCCAGTATATTGAGGCCATACTATATCCAGAATGGCTTTGCAATGTGGTACTGATACCCAAGAGTGCGAACAAATAGCGCATGTGCAATGATTTCACTGATCTCAACAAGACATGCCCCCAGGGATCCCTACCCTTTACCCCGGATTGATCAGCTGGTGGATTCGACCGCGGGGTGTGAATTAATGAGCATGATGGATGATAGACAAATTTTGAACCCAAATGTAAGTTCTAAATTCGGTTGTAACACTTAAGGTATCGTATCCACAGGGAAGGGAAATCAACAACCACGTTTATGACTAATTCTAATCTAGAGACCGAACAAAGATCGAGAGTGTTGTTCTATCATCCAAACTAAGTAATAACTAATCAACCAAACGAACCAACAAATAAAATCAAGAATATATCACTAGAGAAAGCAGGTCGGGGAGTAAATCATATGCCTTCAGTGTTTAAATCAATGCTCACGTACTTATGTATGATTCTTCAACCTAATCACAAATTTATACCTAGCTTCTTTCAGAGCCTAGACGTCTAATCAATCGAGCCAAGTGTTGTTCTCACAATCACTTAGTAACCAGATCAATCGATTAAAACAAGATTAGTGTATTTAAAACCTAGCGGCTTGGTATGGAATTCTAAATACGCGTTGTAGAATTTAGGGTTAAATTTCTTTAAGCCAAAAATTCTAAGTTTTGGAAACAATCTCAATTATCCTCAATCCCTCGATTATCAGATAATTTACGATATGTTAATGGATGGCCAGTCCACTCACATTCTATTCAAAGCCGTTTTCCTAACAAAGAATCACACAATTTAACTCCAATATTAAATCAAACACCTTAGATGCATAATCATTATCCCCTAACCCTAGGGGATTAGTTCTTCATAATAGACTCAAAACTCATTAAAATCAAAGGAATTGCATTCAAAACATTCATGTCTAACATAAACATCAAAACGAAATTAAGAATTCTGGAAATTTCTAACCTAATTATCAAAACGAATCAAGAACAACTAAGCTAACTATCTAAATCTCAACTAACAAAAACTAAGAATTGAGGAATTAGTTTGGATAGAAAAGCAATAAATAAAACCAAATTGATAAAGTCTTGCGATTGAATCGAAGCTTCAACTCTAGGTTTTCGTGTTTCTTCCGCCAAAAACGCCTTCTTGAACTCTGGAAAGGTATGTGTCAAAAAGCTCTAAAAATCCACCTCAAAATTGTGCTTAAATAGGATTCCTAACTCAGCTTCCGCAACGTGACACGGGCGTGCAGTGCCCATGCACAAAAATATGACACGCCTGTGTCACCTATAAAAGTCGTATCCGCGTTTTCTACTTGACACAGGGGTGTCAACATTTCTTCTTCAGCATGACACGGGGGTGCAAGACTGTCTGGTCCTCTCTGTACCGAGATACAGAGGTGTCTCGGTTTGCTCTATTTTGGTGACACGGGCGTGTCACCTTCTGAAATCCTTTGATCATCTCTTGTACTGAGACACGGGGGGTCTCAGTTTACTCTTCCAGGGGGCACGGGCGTGTCCCCTAAGAATTCTCGTTTTTCGCCCGTCTTTGCATGGTTTTGCTTCTACTTTCGTTTCTTCGACTCCAAGGTAAAATGTACCTAAAAGGGAGCATAAATCACATTATAAGCTCTTGAAACGACATAAATTTAACTCAAATTGCCCTACAAATCCATGCAAAAATCCAATACATCAAACTCCCCCAAACTTGCATATTGCTCGTCCTCGAGAAATTAAGAAAATCGTATCAAACCAACCTCAAAATCAATCTCTCAACAAGGCAATTCTCAGAATTTCACTTAAGCAAGTCTAGCCTATCAAACACATTACTACCAAGCATAAGAATCAACACAATGGTACAAAATAAAATATTCTCGTGTGGTGTGTGAATTCGAACAAAATAATGTACAAAGGTTAGAACACCAAACTAATGATTCCTTCCTAAATACTAATGATAGACTTCGGAAAACATTCTTCGTACCTATTTCCATGAATGGAATTAACTCAAAATTAAGGATCGGAAGGTCTTTAGAGGCTTGTAATGTGGGCTAAGGGTTAAGGTTATGGAATTTTTAGTTTAGTAGTGACTCAACACACCCGGCTCACCCATTCAAATCTCCTCGGTCGCCATCTTTGTCTTTTCCCAAACTCCCCCAAACTTAGACCTTGTGTCTAAGTTTGTCACATGCAGACAGTCTAAGAGATTTTTCTATTTCAAATCTAACTCAACTACTTCTTTCATCGTTCTTTTATCTCTTTTTTTTTTTTCTTTTCTTTCAGCCTCTCAGATTATATCTTATTCTCTACTTTTGGTTCTACATCAGGAAATCAGCAACATCTTCAATTGATTCAAACGAGTGAGCAAAGTGTGACTCTAGGGTAAGTTTATGGTGTTGTGCCTATAGCTTATAATGTGGCTACAAAAATTTATTGACACCACACTTAGGCTCAGCGAGGTCAACAGGATTTCGTTATATAGTGAACACGGCTCAATTGCGAGGCTACCTCCAACATGAATACCTAAGTCACCTCCCTAATTCTTTGTCAATTCAAAATTTTACCTCAATAGGACTAAAATGCATCCTAATCCACTTCTCAGTATTATTCAAGAATTACTAACTCAACATCCTAAACTAAGTACATGACCCTGTTCAAATGTGCACAAAAATGAGGATATCCCATCATACCAGAGTATCAATACTCACACCTAAATTCATGCATTCGACTAGCCTAACTCACTTTCGCATAAATTCCAAAAATCAAACCTCATCGAAAAATTAAAAATTTTGGCCTATTTTCAGCAATTAACTCTTCATTCTCAAGGATATCACATTAACAAGTATATAATTTCCCAATGCATCTACCTATGCAAGATATTAACAATAAAATCCAAAACTTTTTGCCCCTCTCCCCCAAACTTAAAGCATGCAATGTCCTCATGCATAATAGAAAAAGAAAGAAGGCAAAAAGAAAACTCCTCAACACAGTGAAGAACCCGGCAACAAGTTATTCATCAAGCCTACCCTGTACTCAAACGACTAAAACACGGATCATAAGCTAAGCAACGCAAATGATAATCAACATGTATTTAACAAGAATCTTTGTCGTCAAGTACCTACTATAACCATATTAATGCCTGATTAGTTATCGCAGAACGAATAGTTAGCACAATATGAATAGTTAGGTCAGAGTGGTTAAGTATATCATTATACAAACCAAAGCAAAAAGATAGGAAGCTAAAAGAGAAACCAATCATGGATATGGCGGCGGGAAGTGTGGGGGCTGGCTTGAGCTACTCTGTCCGGTACCTCCAAACTGCGAGGCAAGATATACGTGGAGATTATAGAACCTTCCATAAATGTAAAGCTGTAAGGCATTAAGCTTTTCATCCACATGCTCTACAAAGTTATCCATCCACGCATTCTGAGATGCCATATACTCCCGCATGTAAGCGGGGATCTCCTCATCGTCATCTTAGGCCACTGGCATCGGTGCTCCTCGCCCGGCATCCTCTCGATCCGGAATCTGCGCAAGCCTCCTCTGCTGATCTAGAGTGAGGTCATCATACTTTGCCACACCCCACCGGTACATCCAATCAAAAGGGTTCCTTTCCCTCTCCGGATACCAGGGTAGAACCCTGTCCTTCAAGCTCCCGGTAGGACATCGGATGAAAAGATCCATCTTGATAAACGTTTGCTCTTCAACATAGGGAAAGTCGGACAAAGGCTCAGCATCTTCAGGTCGCCACCCCACTTCCTTGGCCAGCTTCGTCACATAGGCTTCATGGCCTATGGTTCCAGATGCCCTGCCAGCCACCTCCTTCAGCTTGTACATGAACTCGTACGTGGCATCAAACTGCACCCCCTCCTTCATGAAATACATAATGGCCAACTCAAACCCATTGACGTTTCCATCGATCTCGTGCCTAGCACAAATTCCCACAGCTAGGAATCTATGCACCATGCGCCAAACCAAACTATCAATCCAGGTGGCCTTAGTATTCCGCTGGTTATAAGCCGGGGCACCGGCTTTCAGAGGGAATGATCTCCATACCGCATCTCTTTCCTCCATAGACCAATTGGGTAGAACTAACATATCGCAACATGGAAACCCTAAGACGTCTCTGTTGGAAAACAGAATCAGAAAAGCAGCGAAAATTTAAAAATTTTCCAACAAAATGATCTTAGGCTCGCAATCGTGTATCCAAATTCATAGAAATAAGAAACTTACTTTTCTTATATTCTTTCTTGAAGCGTTTCAAGCCACCCAAGAACGCTCTTCTCGCGGCTTGATCCCCTCTCCTTGGTAAAGCTCGAATCTTCAAACTTCTAACTTGAAGCTCTCTAGAGATAGTCCACCAACTTGATCACAATCTAACTAGTAAGGATGCTAGTTCTCTAGTTAGTGTTTAGGCTTAACCTAGGGTTTTCTTTAATCTTGGAGAAGGGAAGGTGTTCAACACATGACCCAAAAGAATTGCCAATGAGCTCTAAGGGGAGCTCGAGCTCCCCTATTTATAAGAGGGAGTGACCGAAATTCCTAGTCCTTATGGACTAAGGATTTGGTCCCTCTCTCCTATTACTTGATCATCAAGTACTTTCCAACTTTGACTTTGAATTCTAATCCAAATAAACTTTCAAGAGAACTAAAATATCCAAACTATTTTGGATAATTTTATACTTTATTTATTTAAAATAAATAACTTATTTTATCTAATTAATTAATTCATAATTAATTAACTAGATTATTTTCTCCAAAATTAGACTTTCTTTTTAATTCAAAATTAAACCAAAGTCTATTAAATAATTAACAAATTAATTATTTAATATATAATCAAATAATCACGTGTGGCACACGTGTCACAGTGACACGTGTCCAGTCATGTGAACCACACGTGTGATTTCACACGTGTGGAGCCCCTTAGGCTTGATTAACTCGTTTAATCATTTTCAAGCCTCAACTCATGTAACCAAGTTGTTGTGTGTGACCCTCTAGGTTCTCAATTCAATTAGCAGTGACCCCAATTAATTAATTCACTAATTAATTAATCAGTCCACAGATTAAACGACCATAGTCTAGCAACAGGTGTTTAACCCCTAGCTGAATTGGAATGTTCAGATTCGACAGGACCTTTCAGTCATTGATTCATGTGAGATACAATCCTCCTACTTACTATCTCTCAACCAAGATCTAGGGTAAGGGAATAATCAGAACCCTAATAATTTGGTCTTAAAGCTAAGTGCATTTCATATCCATTTGATCTCAATCCAAGAAACCCTTTTCTTGATGTCTTGATCTGCTGCCTTGGCCAAGGACTCCATATGGCATATGAATGACTTACACAATAAGAGATCACCTTGCAAATGCAAGTGTAGGTCCTTTCTTGATTCTCATTCACTTTCATGAATCACTTGTGCAGCCCCAGCATAAGCCTGGAATCAGTTGTCTATGGCGACACCGTTTAAAGCTTATACCAAAGACTACAGAGTTAACTCATAAGGTGACAAGGGACCTCAAGTCTAAGGATCAATTAATCACATCAATGACTCATGAGATACTTCATAATCCGGAAGTTTCTATTTCTTGAAATAGAAACTTCCTTTCCCATTTAGGAATGTTCTCACACGGTGTACCTCAGTGAACTTATTAAAGTAAGCACCCTTGTGTATCACGCACGTATCAATTACACACTTTGCACCTACATGAAACAAGGTGGTCCTTCTTAAGGGCGTGATCCCACAAGCAAGCCTTAGAGGAGTCAGGTTGACACTCCCACTGTCTGTTGGACTCATCGGCTTGGAGTATTTTACTAATCATGACTTATGTGATATAGGGCTCGTTTCATGGACCATTTCACCTAAATGGTAGAGTCCTAAAGTCATCAGGATTAGGGGAGTTCTCATACATGCACAGATAAAGTAATCGCATACCAAACAAGAGCATATAAAGAAGTATTGCCTTAATTCGTTATATCATTCAAAGATTGTCTATGATTACAATAAGGAAAAGCACAAAGCGGATATACAATCGGCTTTCCAGGGCACTATTCCTAATAGTCTCGAATATCGCCATCACTCAATGATAGGGCATTCTCCCCATCCAACGTGAAGTTAAGTTCGCTGGAGGCCGGATCCCAAGTCATAGTGGTGAAGAACGCTGTCGTCAACTCCGGATAGGTGTTGGCCGGAACCGTCATAAATGTCTTCCACCCTATGTTGTTAAATAAGGCCACTATCTCCTCACAAACTCCTAACCTATGAAGTGTAGCGATGTGCGGGAACTTGGTAAGCATAATATTTCGCGTTGTATTCCTGTTATAAGGGTTCCCAAGCCCTTCCAATGTAATATTCACAAAGTCCCGTGGTTGGCATCCGGTGGGACCGGAAGATGAGGTGAGTTGCAAGGGGGCAGGTCTCTTGTTGCGTTCCATAATTTATGCACAAAAATACCCCCAAATTAACAACAAGACTCAATTCAAGTTCAATGGGGCATTTTATCGAACACCTTGTAAGCTCAAATATGAAGTTTAGGATTTTATCAATTAATGCACAAACATTTCATCACCAAATACCTAGACTTAGCCCTCTACCCTACTAAATTCGATTAAAGAACCATAAGGCCTCAATTCCATCAACAAACGTGCAAATAAACGCCCATAACAATTCCCCCCAAAATTTGCAAAATGCTTGACAATGTGTAAGAGCAAGGGCCAAATTTTCCACTACATTGCAAACACCTAACTCTAGCATGCACAAAACTCGACTAAGGAGCAAGAATTTAGAAAAATTATATCCAACATGTTTAAATAAGAAATTAGGGTTCATCTTCTTAATGCCCAAAAATTGCAAATTTATGCAAATTCCTAGTTCTAATCATGTCAAAACTTGAAATAGAATCAAGAATTCCAAAGAAATCACAATATAAGCATGCTTCATAGAACTAGGGTCTAACCCTTCTCAATTAAATCCAAGAAATTAAAGTACCAAAGAGAAGAGAAGACTTACCCGATTAATTTAGGATGTAAGGTACAATGTGTGTGTCTTGCCGGAATATGAACCGAAAACAATGGTGGTGGTGTTTGTGCCGTTTGTGAATGGGGAAGAAGAAAGATGGAGAAGAGAAAAGGGGGGGTCTGTGTTGAATGAGTATGAGAGAGTGAGGACACCCCCGTTTTATTTCAGCTAAACGGACACAACACGCCCGTGTCGTTAATTATGCTGTATGGATGACACGGGGGTGTCATCCCTTACCTGGCGACTTCTGTACTGCGACACGGGGGTATCTCCGTTTACACCTTGTGGGAGTCACCCCTGTGTCTCCCCCCAAACTTAAAATTTTGACACGAAATTTCGTACAACACGTTCCTTGGTGTTTTCATCCGCTAAATTCACACCTATTAGCTCAAATTCTACAAAGTAAGACCTTAGTACACCAAGTTAATAACCATACCACTTTATCTTAAAGAAAAACACACATAAATCTTATGCACCCATTCGAAATTAAAAACTATAAATGAACCTCAACGCCGATTACCATCCATGAACTTCATAATCCATCCACTCTATTCGAACCAAAATACCTGAAACACGAAACAAAAGATATCATCAATCACAAGCTTAACTAACTAGAGAAAGGGAAGAAAAGAGAAGGAAAAGGGAGAGAAGAATAGTTCTAAGTTATAGTCGTTAGCTTGACTTTGTGACTCCGGTGTAAGGCGCTGGAATCGTCAACACACACGAGACGTGTTCTCCAATTCGATCGCCGGCGAGATATGGCTTGAGTCTTTATCCATTCACCACAAAGGATGGTGAGCCTTCATTGCCTATCTCCACCGCTCCATTCGCCAAAACTTTTACCACTCTGAACGAACCGGACCACCTTGACTTAAGTTTTCCGGGAAAGAGTTTCAATCTAGAATTGTACAACAACACCAATTGACCCTCGACAAACTCCTTAACCCGAATGTGCTTATCGTGCCACTTCTTTGTTCACTCCTTATAAATCCGGGCATTCTCATAAGCCTCTAACCTCAGTTCCTCCAACTCTTGCAAGTCAAGTATCCTTTTCTCTCCGGCTCTCGTGAGATCAAAATTTATAGCCTTAATGGCCCAATACGACTTATACTCGATCTCGACGGGGAGGTGACACGCTTTACCATATACCAGCTGATACGGGGAAGTTCCTATAGGTGTCTTAAATGCGGTCCTGTAAGCCCATAACGCGTCATCCAACTTCGATGACCAATCTTTCCTAGAGGGGCTCACTACCTTCTCCAAAATCCACTGCAACTCTCTATTCGTGACCTCAGCTTACCCACTTGCTTGGGGATGATACGCTGTCGTTACTCGATGCTGGACCCCACATTTCTTCAACAATGCTTCCAAGGGCTTGGTGACACGGGCGTGTCACCTTCTGAAATCCGTTGATCATCTCCTATACTGAGACACGGGGGTGTCTCAGTTTACTCTTCCAGGGGGCACGGACGTGTCCCCTAAGAATTCTCGTTTTTCACCCGTCTTTGCATGGTTTTGCTTCTACTTTCGTTTCTTCGACTCCAAGGTTAAATGTACCTAGAAGGGAGTATAAATCACATTATAAGCTCTTGAAACGACATAAATTTAACTCAAATTTCCCTACAAATTCATGCAAAAATCCAATACATCAATGGATGCCTTTCAAGGGTATTACCAAATCTTTATGGCCCCGGAGGACCGCCCCAAGACTTCGTTTGTTGTGCATATGGGAGCGTATTGTTTCTTAGTCATGCCTTTTGTGCTCAAGAATGCGGGGGCCACGTACCAGTGCCTTGTTAATGGGATGTTCGAAAAGGAGATAGGAGGGTCCATGGAGGTGTATGTGGATGACATGATTGTAAAAAACGAGCGCCAGGGCTCGCATCTAGAGGATCTTAGGTGCACGTTTTCCATTCTACGCCAGTACGTGTTGTGTATAGAAATTGCATGATTTTAAGCGTTAAATAGATTATATTCTGGTGCCGTTTGATGTGTTTATGTGTTTATTTGACTCTGTTCAGGTGTTAATAGAGGTGCAGTTATAAAACGGCGAAGCAGAGCGATTTCACGCATTTTTGGGAGAAAAAGTGGTAACTCCCGTTACCATTTAGCAGTACACAAGGAATAACTCCCGTTACTGGCCACAGGAGGAGAGGTTTTGGCGAAAACAGAGGGGTAACACCCGTTACCCCTATATAGAAGAAAATTGGTAACGCCCGTTACCAGTAAAAGCGTTACGGCGATTTCAGGTCATTAACGGGCGTTAACCGGAGCAAAGCAAATATAGGTAACGCCCGTTACCTAGGGCGGCGAGAAATCTCCTAGGGCTGATACATATATGTGCGTTTAGAGAAGAAAAAGAGAAGAGAAGAAGAAGAGAAAATGAGGAGAATAGGAGAGAAAAAGAGTTTCTTTTCCAAGTCAAGACCTAGGATTTGGAAGAAGACTCAGAAGTTCAGAAGATTTTCAGAGAATTTGAGAAGACGACAGGATTGAATTCCGAGAACAATCTTTGGTTTTATTGTTGCTTTAATTTCCAAAATAATTCCTTTGATTTTAGTTTTAGTTTAATATACATGTTTCATTTTTGAGTATTGCTGAATGTTTATGAGTTTAATTGTTAGACTTTGTTTAGATTCCTTGGCGATGCTTTATTTTAATGCAATTTCCTTTAGTTTTACGATTCTTGCTTCAATTATGAGTAGCTAAGTATCTAGGGCTAGGGGGAAGTGATGGTGATTACATGATGGATTTTTGATGAGATGCTTGAATGTATTGTGTTAATTCTTAGTTTGAAAACTGGTTTGAACTGACTTGCGATGGCTTGATCACCCATAGCATGTGTCGCAATTACCTATAGATCGAAAGAGTGATGGTACTTTAGAGGGTTTTCAATACTTGTAAGTTGTAGGGTACAAAGAGATTTGGTCCTAGCTTATACAACAGTAATCTTGTTCCATGCAGAGCTACTAGAATATTGAATTACACTAATCTTGTTCCTATGGTTTAATTAACTATTGGTGATTACGAGAGCAACATTGAACACTAATTAAGCACTTGGTTATACCTCGAGAGAGGGTAATTCAAATATAAGTGACTAGGTTGTAGAATTGCACTTGTCAAACGAGTATCACATTAACTCTTGATTGTATGATTCAAAGTTTTTCCCTTGCCTGTTTAGTTTACTGAAGTTAATTCACGTGTTTAAGTTGTTAATTGCAATTTTAGTTTAGTTATTTGTTAATATTTGCATCAGTAGGTTAATAGAAATAACCTTGGATTCCGTTAAGTCTTTAGATTAGAGAGAAATAGAGAGTAGTGATTGATTTCCCTTCCCTGTGGGTTCGATCCTATTATGCTACGTGTATGTTAGTGTACACTTGCACGATTAGTTTTTAACTGTAGTAAAATCAGTTACAACAAGTTTTTGGCGTCGTTGCCTTGGAAGGCGTTTAAAGTTAATATTACTCAATTATTTTGATCTAGTGCTTTAGACTATTACTGTACTTTGTGTTCATTATTGTTGTTACTGTGGAATTGGACTGAGGAATTCTTTTTCCTTGTGCAGGTTTACAGTGCATGCGAAGATCTCAAGATCCTGAGTTAGTTCCATACGATCCAAAAATTGAGAGAACACTGTGTGCTATTAGGAGAAGACATAAGAAGGAGAAGAAACCAATTGCTTTACCGATGGCTGAAGCAGACCCACCACCACCACCACCGGCCATAAGAGATTATAACGTACCGAAAGCTGGAGCAATTCAGACTATAACTCGTCCCCCGATTGCAGCAAACAACTTTGAGATTAAACCAGTTATCATAAAATTGTTGTAGAATAATCCGTTCTCGGGATTATCTTTGGAGGATCCAACTTCACACTTGGAGTATTTTTTGGAAGTTTGTGACACCTTCAAAATTCATAATGTCACTACTGATGCTATCCGAGTTAGGCTTTTTCCCTTTTCACTTAGGATCGAGCTAAAGCATGGCTGAGTATTGTCCCAAATGAATCCTTTCAGACTTGGACAGTATTATCTCAGGCTTTCCTAGCAAAGTTCTTTCCACTTAGCAAAACCACGAAGTACATGAGTGATATCCAAGGTTTCAGGCAGTTAGATGGAGAGCCTTTTTATGAAGCTTGGGTGAGATTTAAGGATTTGCAGAAGAAGTGTCCACATCACGGAATTCCCTGTTGGTTATTGATTCAGACTTTTTACAAAGGGATGTCCCATACCTTTAGAGGAGCGATGGATGCCGCAGCTGGCGGAGCATTCTTAGCCAAATCTGAAGCAGTTGCTACTGAGTTATTGGATAATATATCGCAGAACGATGTTTTTGTGCATGAAAGGAGCCATTCGCATCCAGCGAAGGTGCAAACAGGAGTCATAGAGTTAGATGGCTTAACCGCCATCAATGCTAAATTCGAAGCGCTTAACAAGAAATTGGACCAACTAACTATCAATGCAGTTGGGATACAGTCCCAACCAGTTCAGCTAACATGTGAAATCTGTAGTGGTCCATATGATTTTAATATGTGTACTCATACCAAAGCAGGAGAACAGGTGCAAGAGCAGGTGAACTATGCAAATAACTTCAAACCAGCAAATGATCCCTACTGAAACACCTACAATCCAGGATGGAAGAACCACCCTCATTTGTTGTGGTCTAATAATCAGAATGTTCAACAACCACCCCAACCTAGACCACAGTTCCAACCTCGGCAGCAATTTCAACCACGACCACCAGCTCAATTTAATGTTGCACCACCTCAGCAGGGGCAAAAGCAGGGTTGGGAGGTCGCGCTTGAAAAGTTCATAACCGTCTCTACGGGTCGACATCAGAAGTTGGAAGCCCAAGTAGACCAAGTGGTAAATCAGACCAAAACTTTGAAGATTCAGATTAGCCAGATTGCCCAATCTTTGAATTTGAGGGGCCCAGGAATGCTACCAACCCAAACTAAAAACAATCCAAAGGAGCAATGCCAGGCTATATTTGTAGGAGATAATAGAGATAAAGAAAGTCCGAATGAGTGTGTAAGTTCGGATGTTAAGGAGGTTGTGCTTGAAAAAGGAGTACTTGAGAAGGCTGAAGAGCAGATTGATTTTAAGAATGAGAATTTGAAGGACGAAGTGATTCAAGAGATGATTCTAAGCAAGGAGAAGCCTGAGAACTTCACTGTTGTGATACTTACTGAGGAATGCAGTGCTATTATTCAGCATAAGCTTCCTCCGAAGCTTAAAGATCCAGGGAGTTTTTCAATTCCCCTTATTATTGGTTCTATGCAATTTCATAATGTTCTATATGATTTAGGGGCTAGTGTGAGTCTAATCCCATTGTCTATTTGCAGGAAATTAGGAGTGAAGGAGCTCACACCGACAAATATGACACTCCAACTAGCAGATAGATCGGTGAAATATCCTATAGGAATTTTGGAATACATTTTGGCAAATTTTGGAAAATTTCACATTCCTACTGATTTTGTAGTTCTTGATATTGAGAGCGATGATAAGATGCCATTGATACTTGGAAGACCGTTTCTGGCTACGGCTGGAGCAGATATTGATGTTCAGAATGGACGGCTCACGTTCAAAATAGGAGATGAAGGAATGGAGTTCAGGAACTTTGGTTCCAGGACACCATCCGTAATTCTAGATAAGTGTTACATGATTAAGGTTGTCAATGATACACCAGTCGGAGAGACTCTGTTTACAGAGCAAAGAGATGCAGTTGATTGGCAAAGAGAAATGAAGTTTCAGATAGCGAGAATAAAAGATGTTCTGGATTTAGATACTTGGAGATCAAGCTCTGGGTTTGTGAGTAACAAGAATGAGGTCACTCCTTGTGACTCGTTGCTTGGGAATTGCTAATCCCAAATTGGTTCCTGCAGTCAAGCTAACGACTATAACTTAGAACTAACTTTTTCCTTTGTCTTTTCTTTTGTTTTGTTTTTGTTTCCGTTTTTTTCGTTTCTGTCGTCCTCATTTTCTTGTAATAATTGAGCTGTCTCTCTTGTTGCATGTCATGACAGGTGTCGAATCAGTAAAAAATAAATAAAATTCCTATTTAACAACTAAACACAGAGTATAGTGCAAACAGGGTCGATCCACAGAGACTGGTTGATTTATTTCTAACAATTCCAAGGAATTCACGAAAAGCAACAATTAAAAGGGGGGTTTTAGAATTATTCTAACCTAAGAATGCGATTTAAAATAAATAACAAGAATAAAAAATTAATTAAAACTATCAAGAAAGATCACGCAGGGTTAAATCAATTAGAGGGAAAATTACCTAGCCAGGGATATTCGATTCGAATTGTTATATTGATCATTGACTCAAGGATAAATTCAAGTTATTTAAACAGATTGCCTATAGTTGATAGAGACACTCGACTCAACCTTGTTTTTACTTAATTAGTCGGATAACCTAGAGACACTCGACAGTTATCTTCCCTAACAAATTCACAACCCCTAGAGACACTCGACAGGATTTAATGAATTCGCAGCATTAAGAACCATAAAAACACCAACCCTAATTAACCAAGTCGTGACACACGCAAGATTTAAATTAGATTATCAAATCCCTTAGTGAACGAGAAATGTTATCGCTAAGACCCTGTCACTAATTTACCACAACTTATCAATCTACTTTACTACACTTCAAGCATCATGATTGGCAATATGCAATTAAATCTATCTAGATGGTCGGGCCCTACCACTAAATAAATCAATCACAATAAACGCGAAGCACGGAGATAAGATAAATGCCTAAATAACATGAATTAAATAAAACGTTTAGGTCTCACAATATCCAAAATCGAATCTTAATCCCTAGCTAGATAATTAAGAGTTTAGCTACTAAAATCCATAAAAACAATAACTGAGAAATTCTTTAACATAAATAAACTAAAAAGAAAAATAATTAATCTAAGAACAAGGCCGAAGCCTTCCTCCGAGAACTCCTTGAGTTGCTGCGTCTGTCCTTCCCCCAAAAGCTGCCTTCGAATTTGTTACGTCCAAGCTGTTTAAAAAGTGATCAGAGTTGCATCTTATTAGGAATCCTAAACCTTCATGCAATAGGAATTGGACTTGTCCTCCAAGCAATCATCACACACGGACCTCTTCCCAATTAATTCCAAATATGCCGCTAGCCCATCATTAACCTTAGAAAGTAGCAGCCCACCACAAGGCATCCAATTTATTCTAAATATTCAGCCACAACTCAAAGCCCACTATCATTAATTAAGTCCATGACCCAACACACAAATGGGCCCATCTTCAATTAAGGGCTAAAGACACACGTGCACCCCAAAGCTTCTAAAACAATTTAACTTTCCATTGATTCCATGCACGCCCACTCCAATTAATTAAATCAATGGCCCAACAAAGTGCTTCTTCCATCAAATACAAGCTTCTCCCAAAGCGAATTGTTTCTCCATAAATTAAATACGTACGGCCCAAAGCTTCTAAGAGATGCACCCCAAATCAATTCACTTAAAACAATTCAACCAAATTAAGAATAAGTCCGCTAATTCTCACGTCATGCATGCAAAAGCTAAGCCCATAAATGTCCACTTGATTCCCAATTGCTTAATCTTTATGCAGCAACAAATAAACTCAATTCCAGTTTTCCAACTTCTACTCGTGTGCACTGGTTTGGATGTAAAAGCGACCCAATTTGCTTCAATTTCGCTTTCGAGCCCTGAATCTACAATATAAACAACAAAGCATCAATTCTTTATAAATAATATCATATAAAGTACAATTCGGGGCATAATTAAATCATAAAGATGATTAATTAACGAGTTATCAGGTCACGTGATGGTTTACTAGGTAGCCAAGATCTTGATGGTGCAAGGGCCGTGATTTGAGCGTCATTATCAATAGTGAGGTCCATTTAATTTGTTTGTATGCTTGTGCATGATTTGATTGTCTTTCTTGAGGAGAATGAATTGTTGATTTGAATTGTTATAGGTACACTGTGATTTGATTGAATACTATGAGTTAATTTCAGTTAATTGGCATGATTGAGCACTATTAGTTGTGTGTTTGTATTTTAAATAAGTTTTGGGCGGAATTAAAGGTAACGGGGCATTACACCATTGTTGTTATTTTTTTGGTAACGCCCGTTAATGAGATCAGACGCAATGCACCGGGTACTAAAGGTAACGAGCGTTACACCTCATCAGTTATTTTTGGTAACGCCTGTTAATGGACACAGACGTCTTGGCCGACAAGGGTTAACGCCCGTTACCCCTTTTATTAGGAAGATCGGTAATGCCCGTTACCGGTCCGACTGGCGTAAACTGGATTTTAGGCACATGTTTTTAGGGTTAATCTAAGTCTTGTCCTACCCAATTTCGGTTTTCTTTCCCCCAACCCTATAAATACACTTGCACCCACTTATCCCACCTTACTAGACATTCAATTGTTCCCTTGAGTCAATCATCTTCAATTAACAAGCAAGAAGCTTCCCCTCCAAGTTACATTCTTACCCTCTTGTGAATCAAAGTAAGTCACCATTCCTTTGTCTTAGAGTAATTATTGGAGCTAAAATTTTCCAATCTAATGGATGAGAATTAGGATTGATTTGCATGCTAGAGATCACTATGAGATTAAATTGATGAATTTTGAGAGATTAACTATGCTAGAATTAGGATTGATGCTTTAAATTGAAGCTAACTTGAATTGGGTTAAATTTTTGAAGAATCCTAAAGTTCTAGGTAGCCTTGTTTTTGAATTTAGGAGTTGAAGGTAGAGAATTGTGAGCTTAAATTGCAGTAATTAAGTTAGTGTGAATTTGAGATTGGATAGAGTGAAAAACTTGAGTTAGGACTCACTCACTAGGCTTACGCACACAGGGTCTTTGATGAATTGCCTATGTGAATTGTGATTGATTTCTTTGCGCTTTTCTTTGCTATCATTGTTTGATTTAGGTACAATGGGTCGCACTAAGCGGTCTAGAGTCCCGGAACCTTTCACTACCTTATCCAGGCTAGACCACCAACCTTTTGGGTCGGATAACGTAACAGTTAATGTTTTGGGAACCCTTTCCAAAGGAATCCAACAAGGAATATTGTGGGTACTAAGTTCTTCGAGCGGATGGATAGATTGGAGGTTTGGGATAAAGTGAAGAGGCTATTCGATAACATAGGTTGGCTACCTTTTCTTGAGAGGAGGGATATGACCTATGGAGATATGACCGCTACTTTCTTCCATACAATGAATTTTGATCCGCTGGAGAACACTTTGACCTTCACTCTTGATGATATGGAAACTCGAACTTGGAGTGTGAGCAGGATAAGACATATTCTTCGATTTTCAGCTAATGCCACCACTTTTTTACCCAGATGGAGCGAAACTCAGCGAGAGGAGATGTGGAGATCCTTCCCTTGAGAGAGGGTGTCCCTAGTTATTCCTTCCGGTGCACGCATGACACCTATTTTGATTCGTTGACATGGGTACTAGTCCATAGGATTTTAGCCCTGGGATTCTATGCCAGATACGGGAGAGATAGCCATATTACAGAAACTGAGTTGGGCATCATGTATTTGATGAAGGAAGGTATTAATTTCAATGGTACGATCGAGTTTCTTTGGGAGCTGCAGGAGAGTGCTGGGAGTATGAACGGAACGGTTGCTCATGGAGGCTTTGTGACGATATTTGCTAGAGAGATGAACTGGAGACCGAGAGGGGCTTTGCCTATTAGTTTTGGACATATTGGTTCGGAGTACTTGGAGACCGTAGGCTTGGCTATACCTTGGGAGAGTGGAGAGTTGAAGAATAGGATTTTGCCATGGTAGCCTATCCGTGAGAGAGATCGTTTCTGGCAGATGTACAGCTGGGGGATATCCCGGTTCGATGAGCTTTCTGAGAGGTAAAAGGAGCTTTTGACTCGGATTCCTGACCGGCCTAATGATGAGTTTGCTGTTCTTCGCAATATCGTATCTGTTGTTGCCGAAGCTAGTGACGACACTCCCGTGACTTTGAGAGGCGTACTTGCAGAACTAGCAGGATTGAGGGCTGATTTGACCACCGTTATCACTAGAGTTGAAGATTTGGCACATTATGTAGATGAACGATTCGACGCGTGGGAGGCCAAGTTGGAGGCCAAGTTTAACGGGTTCAGTGCTCGCTTGGATCAGTATCTTGGAGGACCCCCATCGCCCTGATTTTGTTATCTTGATATTTCCCCCCCAGAGTTCTAGGCATTTGTTTCGTTTATAATTTACTATGTTTGGATATTTGGCTCCTCGACCTCTCAAGGGGGGAGGGGAACAGTGGTGACCCTCGGAGATCCCAACGGAGTTGAAATTGACTTTGCAATCAGGTTAGATTTCCAAGTTACAAACAACGAAGTAGAGTACGAGACTCTCATACAAGGGTTGAGAATCGCTTTCCAGAGCGGAGCCTCTAGGGTCACAGCTTATGTTGATTCGGAGTTGATTTCAAGTCAAATTGAAGGAACGTATGAGGCTCGAGAAGCCACCATGGTGCAGCACTTGGGAAAAGCAAAAGAGATAATTGGGATGTTCAAGGAATTTCACTTACTCCAAGTCCCCCGAGCGAAGAATGATCGAGCGGACGCACTCTCCAAATTCACTTCCGCCCTCGAAGGAACCTGTGAACATTCGGTTACGTTCTTAAGAGCGGAGGAACCCTTGATAAGGGAGAGAACGCCCGTATGAGCAGTGACTATGATTGATCCCACCGAGCCCTGTTGGCTCGATGACATTGTCAGGTTCCTTAAAGATGGTGCTTGCCCGACCGACAAAGTAGAGGCGCAGAAAATTCAGAACAAGGCCCCTAGTTTCTCTCTGGACAACGAGGGAAGACTCTTCAAGAAATCCTTCCAATGCCCACCAATGAGATGTTTGAGGCCCTCGCAGGCCAAAGAGACCCTCGAGCACGTTCACAAAGGAAGTTGTGGGAATCATTCGGGGGGAGGGGGGTATTCTTGCCAAAAAGATACTGGGAAGTGGATTTTACTAGCCCACAGTCCTCCAGGACTCTATAGCATTTTCCAAGAAATGCCCTAAGTGCCAATTACACTCTAATGTTCCCCAATTTCTAGGGCTCAAATGATCCCCATAGACGTCTCGTGGCCTTTTGATCAATGGGATATTGACATTGTTGGCCCCCTACCTATGGCGGTCGGGCAGAAAAAGTTTGTCATCTTAGCCGTTGACTATTTCACCAAGTGGGCTAAGGCCGAAGCTGTTGCAAAAATCACCTTTAGAGCGGTACGGGATTGCATATGGAAAAACATTATTTACAGATATGGTATTCCGAGGGTGCTCATTTCAGACAATGGCTCCTAATTCATAGCAGCAGATACTCGGGAATGGTGCTCAGAGTTAGGTATTGAGCAACCCTTCACCTCCGTATGTCACCCACAGGCCAACGGTCAAGCTGAAGTGACAAATAGGATCATTCTCCAACACTTAAAAACTATGCTGGAAAGTAAGAAGAGTGAGTGGGCTGAGGAGTTACAAGGGGCTTTATGGGCGTACCGCACTACCCCACGAGCAGCCACTGGAGAAACCCCTTACTCACTTGTCTATGGCTTGGAAGCACTGATACGAGCAGAAATTGCACACGAATCCGCTCAAGTAGCATATTTTGAGCCCGGAGCAAACGGGGATAACAGGGCTTTGGAATTGGATCTTTTGGAAGAGAAAAGAGACAAGGCATGGGCGCGTATTTATGAATACAAAGCACCCATCGCTCGGTAATATAACAAGCGGGTTAGACAAAGAAATTTCCAGTTAAGAGACTTGGTTTTGAAGAAGGTTGAAGTCTCGAAGCATGTAGGCAAGTTGGACCCCAACTGGGAAGACCCTTATAAAATTTCACAAGTTAGAGATAACAACACCTATACGCTTGAGACACTCTAGGGCGAGCGTCTCCCGTGTCCGTGGAATGCATGCAACCTACGAAGGTTTTATGTTTAAATTGTTGGTAACTTTGTAAAAACCCATTCCTGGGCTTTATGTATTTCCTGTTTACAAGCATTATCTATTGAAGTGGTTTTTATGTGTGAAATATCTTTTGAGGATGGTAAATGATTCCCCCTCGGAAACTTAGGCAATCGCCACACAGGTGCGAGGTGCACAAATCCCCCTCTCGAGAGTGAAATGTGCCTATTAAAGGTGGCGAGATCCCACCTAGAGGTCCACCCTGTTTGGGACTTAATCAAGCGGTGGCCATTAGGTGAAGAATGAGCCTAACCGGATCTCGTTGCCAGTTAGCGCTCGCACCCTACAACACTTGGGGCTAAACTTTTAGACAAGTTTTCACAAAACTTAACCAGGGCTCCCTCAAAAATGGGACCCTCGTAGCAGAAATCCCTTGCATTCGAGCGTTGGGATGGAAAGCTTTTGGATAGATTTGCACAAGTCTGGGCCCTTACGTCTACGATGGCTCATTAAAATTCCTAAGTGTCCAACAATTCAAAACCAGCTCCCGAGCGTACCCATACAACACTTGGAAAAAGGTGTAAAGAACCTAATATGTGCATACACGAACATCCTAGTAGGCCCGGGCTGCTTACCCAACAAGCACCCGGCGCTCGAAATTGGGAGTTGTTGCATACCTTGATCAGGCTACATCCCACAGGGGAAAATCTTTTAGACAAGTTTCTCCAAGGGAAGTTTCGACGCGGGCCCTTTTACCCTACTTAGGAAAATCTTCACAAGTCTTGAATCAGGGCATTCTCAAAATAAGACCCTTGTGTTTAAACTTAGCAAAATTTTCCAAGTTTTATGTCATTTTTACTTAGCCTATTATTCGAAATTTAAACATCACAAGATTTTGATAAAACAAGCGCAAAGTAAGGATTCATGGCATAACATTACAGACAGTAAAAAACACCTAATCATCAAAAGGAAGCCTTCATTAATGAGAAGAGAGAGCTTATAAGGCTACAAAACAAGGACACCATGGCCCATGAAATTCATCAGGAGAGAAAAGGAAAAATACAATGAAATTTTCTCAAAAAGAAGAATGAAGCTTCAAGCGGCAGGGGTGACGCCCTCTTCCAGATTCACCATTTGAGGAGCAGGAACGTCTTGAGCAGGAACGGCTAGTTCTTGCGCTTGAGGGGCAGGCACAATTGCATCTTGAGCGTTGGGGGGTGGCAGGCCTGATGGCTCAGTTGTCTCGACCGCTGAGGCGGGTACTTTCTCACTAGCCGGAGCAGGAGTATCTCCAATCGCTAGTACTTGAGACACACCTTCCTGAGGGTCCCCAAGGGAAATTGCAGTGTCATTAACCCCCTCGTTTGTTTCCGTCCGAAGTGTTTCCTCCGGGGGTGAGAGGCTATGTATTCATCCTGAAGGATTTCCACTATGTAGTTGTACTCTGGCTCGCTTATGTTGGCCTCTGTATCATCTACCCCCTCCTCGGGCTCCGTACAATGCTCGTCAAGGGCTAACCACATATCCTTCCTCCCTCGTGAAGAAGCAGCCGTCAAACCCAAATGAATCAGTTGTTCTATGGCCAAGTTAAAGGCCCTTTGAGCCTCATCATAACAATGGAGTGAGGCAGCAAATGCGAATGCCTTAGAAAGGTAAAATTTGATGATTGCCTCCTTGTCCGCCTTCTCGATGAGCTCGGGGATTTCTGTGTCCGCATACTTTTTCTCGGCTGCATTAGATTTGGTGACCCATCCGTTCCGATCATCCATTAACTTTTTATGGTTATCAGAAAGCTTGGCATAGTCCGAGCGGAATTTCTTTCGAGCGTCTTCCGACTTTTTAAAGTCTTCCTTCAGTTTCTTCAACTCCTCCTGTACCTTGGTATGCTCAGTTTGGAGGGAGAAGAATTTGGCCTTCTCAACGTCCAGTTCCTCTTAGATCTGAGCAGGGTCATTTGTGCGAGCCATCCTTTTGTATTTAGCCTTGCGGTCTGAATACACGGTCGCTCGCATTTGGAGGTTCTTGGCCCTCAGAAGCACTTGCTGCATTTCCAGAGTGAAAGAAAGGTTTCTATACTTGGCATTTTATGGATAAAATGGATGTAGAAGAAGTTAACCGAATGAAGAGGACTTACGGAAATAACGGCGTGGATGAGATCTCCAGCCACCTTTTCAGAGCTCTGCGCGAAGAGCGCTTGATGATCCCCCGAAAATTAGACCCTCTCATAGAGTCCCTGAGTAATGGTATGGGAAGGGGTGCGCTCGCTCAGCAAGGTAGGCCGTCCTCGGGAGCTCGATCGAAGTGCCTGTCCCCCATTCGCTCGAAGTTCCACAAATGTTCCTCCTCGGAGGAGGAGGTATCGCCATCCCTCTTGTTACCCTCAACAACCTGCTTACCCTTGCCTAGTATAGGGATACTGTCGGGTATCCTTTTCCTCTTCCTAGAAGCTTGGGAGGGATCTCTGATAACCACGCACACCCGCGGACGGCTTGGCTCATTTACTAGCGGGGTTGGCGCCCCTCGGAACCACTGTATCCATAGGCCTGTTAACGATCCACGTGTCAGTGTTGACCCCACGGTTCTCCTCTCATGCTTGGGATTGAGCGCTCGTACTACCACTTGCCCTCGGTTGGCTATCCCCTCGTCCGGCTCCCCGTCCACGGGGCTGCTGCTGTTGTTGTTGTTGCTGTAGGTTGAGTTGTTGGTTACGGGCATTAACAAAATTGGCCACGTTATTTATGTTTCCACCTCTCCTCGCCATTATGATGTTCAGGCCTGAAATAAAGATAACAAGGGTTAATTTTACCTTATAAAAACGGCGGAATACAAATACATAGTTAACAATCCTATCTAAAGTTAGTTCCCTAGAAACTAACCCTTTCTCTCCAGATCTAGAGTGGGGGGAGGGGGAGGGGGGTTTCTGAGATACTCAGGATCATTTGTAAGCCCGAAAAGGAACATGACCTCCGCGTCATCTAGTAAATCCTTGGCTTGTATCTGCCAACCCTCATCCCTCATTGTGGCGGCCAAATCTTGGGGCCAATTTTCAGGAAGGGAGGAGGTCAAATGATGCCAAACAATGGGCCCTTCTCCATGCAAAACCCACTCTCGATGGACCCCAAAATCATCATCCTCCGGAGCCCTAACAAAAAAGAATTTCTCCTTCCATTCTACGCCATAAGTGGACGAGGGAGAGTCTATCAATTTTAGGCCAGATTTCACCTGGATGTAATAAAAACCAGCCCTCGGAGAAAAACTTGACGAACGAGCCACCTAGAATAGGGCGTTGAAATTATGGATTGAGGGCTCATGCCTGTTACATGCCATGAGGATTACAAAGGTATGTATGAGGACAAGACCGTTGGGTACGATTTGGGAAGGGCTCAGATTGAGATTGTTGAGGATATTAGCTACAGGCACGGGAATAGGGAATCTTAGACGTCCGAAAGTCACTGAATCCGTAAAAACTGCCATCTCCCCAGGAGGAGGGTTGTTAGCACGCTCGTACGAGGCGGGGATCCTCCAACTAAATCTCACATCCCTGTATATGGGGGCCATTATTGCCACTATTTCCCCATGAGTTATCTTGCTTGGGGTCTCATTTGGGGTCCTCTCGGTCGCTTGCATGCCCGAGTATTCCCTCTGGGCTGATCCCTTCTTTTCGGATTTTCTGGATCTCTTTGTAAGCTTGGCAGGAGGCTCCTCCGAGGGCCCAGCCACCTCGTTTCCCTCATGACTAGGGACGGAAACCGCCACCGTCACCACATAACGGTGAGGATGAGTAGCCCTCTCCGTCACCGGTAGAATCCCTCCCTGTCTCTTTGCCTCAATCACCATATCCATTTCCTCAAAAAGGTGTTCAACACCTCCAGGATCTCTCTCCCCCATAGTGGAAACCGCCGCATCCAAGTCCTCATCCCTGGGAGAATCAGGATGGGATGAATATTGGGTTGCCATCTCATCCACTTCACGGGAAAATTCTTCAACGTGGATTCCCGACATAGCTTTTGAAGGATTAGGGAGATATGAAAGCTTTGGGAGATATAGAGATTTTTTAGGCTAATGAAGGTATTGTGAAAGTCTTGGGAAGATTAAACCTATCAACCTAAGGGTTAGAAGGTCAGAAGTCAGAAGTATCAAAGGATTACCTAGTAATTTCGGGAAAAGCTTGAAGATTGATGAAGAACTTGAGGGTTTGCTCTGAAAGTTTCTGCTCTGAAATTCCTGTTTGCATAAAGAAGGAGGAGAAGGGGCAGAATCCCCTATTTATAGGGAAAGATTGGCATGGGTTTTTGGGTAGTGATTTTGAAAAGCAATCATTTCCCGCCTTGGAAACCACCCGCTTTTATGAAACGTCGTACAAATCCCTATGTTCACGCGCCGCTTCCTGGAAAGTTGTACCCACTCTCCCATCAGCATTAAATGCGGGATGATGCGAGCGGTCACTTGAAAGGACTGCATTTAATGCTTGCTCAGAGGAGTATTTCATCATACGCCATCTTCCCTCACAAGCGTCGCCCTCGAGATTTAAGAAAATTTAAAATTCTGCAGCCCTTATCACAAAGGACTACAGATTTGGGGGCAAAATGATGGGGTCCAAATACGCTTGGCCTACGTTTTGACACGTGGCACCACCCGTAACTGACACGTGGCCTCTCAATCCCCAAAACGGATATCCTCCGAGCATCTGTCTCCCTCGAATGCTAGGACCCATGCGTGACACTCGTCGTAGTCATCATGAGACACGTGGTCGCCATAGCCGCTCTTCAACGAGCGCTCGTTGTACTACGAAAGCAAGACCCAAATTTACCAAGGGAGTCATCTTCGAGTGCTCACTCCCCTCGAATGCGCTTCTACGGGTAAGCAAACCAAGAAACCATGCTCCCTATCATCTCACAGCCTTGGCCCGGATCATCTGTAAGCCTGCAAAGGATCATTTGTAAGCCCGCAAATGAACATGACCTCCGCGTTATCTAGTAAATCCTTGGCTTATATCTGCTAACCCTCATCCCTCATTGCGGCAGCCAAATCTTGGGGCCAATTTTCAGGAAGGGAGGAGGTCAAACGATGCCTAACAATGGGCCCTTCTCCATGTAAAACCCACTCTCGAGGGACCCCAAAATCATCATCCTCCGGAGCCCTAACAAAAAAAGAATTTCTCCTTCCATTCTACGCCATAAGTGGACGAGGGAGATGTTGGAAAACAGGATCAGAAAAGCAGCGTAAAATTTAAAAATTTTCCAACAAAAGGACCGTGGACTCGCAATCGTGTATCCAAATTCGTAGGGATAAGAAACTTACTTTTCTTTTATTCTTTCTTGAAGCATTTCAAGCCACCCAAGAACGCTCTTCTCGCGGCTTGATCCCCTCTCCTTGGTAAAGCTCGAATCTTCAAACTTCTAACTTGAAGTCTCTAGAGATAGTCCACCAACTTGATCACAATCTAACTAGTAAGGATGCTAGTTCTCTAGTTAGTGTTTAGGCTTAACCTAAGGTTTTATTTAATCTTGGAGAAGGGAAGGTGTTCAACACATGAACCAAAAGAATTGCCAATTCACTCTAAGAGGAGCTTGAGCTCCCCTATTTATAGGAGGGGGAGGGACGCCCAAACCCTAGTCCTTTTGGGCTAAGGATTTGGTCCCTCTCTCCTATTACTTGATCATCAAGTAATTTTGACTTTGACGTTGAATTTCTAATCCAAATCAACTTTCAAGAGAGCTAAAATATCCAAACTATTTTTGGATAATTTTATACTTTATTTATTTAAAATAAATAACTTATTTTATCTAATTAATTAATTCATAATTAATTAACCTTATTTTCTCCAAAATTAGACTTTCTTTTTAATTCAAAATTAAACTAAAGTCTATTAAATAATTAACACATTAATTATTTAATCACCAAATAAATATCCACGCACATGCACACGTGTCCATGAAGGACACGTGTCACGCACGTGACCCACACGTATGGTTTCAAACGTGTGGAACCCTTTGGCCCGATTAACTCGTTTAATCATTTTAAAGCCTCAACTCATGTAACCAAGTTGTTGTGTGTGACCCTCTAGGTTCTCAATTCAATTAGCAGTGACCCTAATTAATTAATTCACTAATTAATTAATCAGTCCACAGATTAAACGACCATAGTCTAGCAACAGGTGTTTAACCCCTAGCTGAATTGGAATGTTCGGATTCGACAGAACCTTTAAGTCATTGATTTATGTGAGATACAATCCTCCTACTTACTATCTCTCAACCAAGATCTAGGGTAAGGGAATAATTAGAACCCTAATAATCTGGTCTTAAAGCTAAGTGCATTTCATATCCATTTGATCTCAATCCAAGAAACCCTTTTCTTGATGTCTTGATCTACTGCCTTGGCCAAGGACTCCATACGGCATATGAATGACTTACACAATAAGAGATCACCTTGCAAATGCAAGTGTAGGTCCTTTCTTGATTCTCATTCACTTTCATGAATCACTTGTGCAGCCCCAGCATAAGCCTTGAATCAGTTGTATAAGGTGACACCCTTTAAAGCTTATACCTAAGACTACAGAGTTAACTCATAAAGTGACAAGGAACCTCAAGTCTAAGGATCAATTAATCACATCAATGACTCGTGAGATATTTCCTAATCTAGAAGTTTCTATTTCCTGAAATATAAACTTCCTTTCCCATTTAGGAATCTTCTCACACGGGGCACCTCAGTGAACTTACTTATTAAAGTAAGCACCCTCATGTATCATGCACGTATCAACTATACACTTTGCACCTACATGAAACAAGGTGGTCCTTCTTAAGGGCGTGATCCCACAAGCAAGCCTTAGAGGAGTCAGGTTGACACACCCACTGTTGGTAGGACTCATCGGCTTTGAGTATTTTACTAATATGACTTATGTGATATAGGGCTCGTTTCATGAACCACTTTACCTAAATGGTAGAGTCCTAAAGTCATCAGGATTAGGGGAGTTCTCACACATGCGCACGTAATGGAAACACACAAAACACGTATTGGCATATAAAGAAGTGTTTGCCTATGATCAATCGTATATTATTTAAAGATTGTCTATGATACACGAAAAGTCCCAAAGCAGATTACATCGAATCGGCTTTCTAGGGCACTATTCCTAACAGGAGAGTCTATCAATTTTAGGCCAGATTTCACCTGGATGTAATAAAAACCAGCCCTCGGAGAAAAACTTGACGAACGAGCCACCTAGAATAGGGCGTTGAAATTATGGATTGAGGGCTCATGCCTGTTACACGCCATGAGGATTACAAAGGTATGTATGAGGACAAGACCGTTGGGTACGATTTGGGAAGGGCTCAGATTGAGATTGTTAAGGATATTAGCTACAGGTACGGGAATAGGGAATCTTAGACGTCCGAAAGTCACTGAATCCGTAAAAACTGCCATCTCCCCAGGAGGAGGGTTGTTAGCACGCTCGTGCAAGGCGGGGATCCTCCAACTGAATCACACATCCCCGTATATGGGGGCCATCATAGTCACTATTTCCCCATGAGTTATCTTGCTTGGGGTCTCATTCGGGGTCCTCTCGGTCGCTTGCATGCCCGAGCCTTCCCTCTCGGTTGATCCCTTCTTTTTGGATTTTCTGGATCTCTTTATACGCTTGGCAGGAGGCTCCTCCGAGGGCCCAGCCACCTCGTTTTCCTCATAACTAGGGGCGGAAACCGCCACCGTCACCGCATAATGGTGAGGATGAGTAGCCCTCTCCGTCACCGGTAGAATCCCTCCCTATCTCTTTGCCTCAATCACCATATCCATTTCTTCAAAAAGGTGTTCAACAACTCCAGGATCTCTCTCCCCCATAGCGGAAACCGCCGCATCCAAGTCCTCATCCCTGGGAGAATCAGGATGGGATGAATATTGGGTTGCCATTTCATCCACTTCACGGGCAAATTCTTTAACATGGATTCCCGACATAGCTTTTGAAGGATTAGGGAGATATGAAAGCTTTGGGAGATATAGAGATTTTTTAGGCTAATGAAGGTATTGTGAAAGTCATGGGAAGATTAAACCTATCAACCTAAGGGTTAGAAGGTCAGAAGTCAGAAGTATCAAAGGATTACCTAGAAATTTCAGGAAAAGCTTGATGATTGATGAAGAACTTGAAGGTTTGCTCTGAAAGTTTCAGCTCTGAAAGTCCTGTTTGCATAAAAAAGGAGGAGGAGGGGCAGAATCCCCTATTTACAGGGAAAGATTGGCATGGGTTTTTGGGTAGTGATTTTGAAAAGCAATCATTTCCTGCTTTGGAACCAACCAATTTTATGAAACGTCGTACAAATCCCTGTGATCACGGGCCGCTTCCAGGAAAGTTGCACCCACTCTCCCATCAGCATTAAATGCGGGATGATGCGAGCGGTCACTTGAAAGGACTGCATTTAATGCTTGCTCAGAGGAGTATTTCATCATACGCCATCTTCCTTCACAAGCGTCGCCCTCGAGATTTAAGAAGATTTAAAATTCTGCAGCCCTTATCACTAAGGATTACAGATTTGGGGGCAAAATGATGGGGTCCAAATACGCTTGGCCCACGTTTTGACACGTGGCCTTTCAATCCCCAAAACGGATATCCTCCGAGCGTCAGTCTCCCTCGAGTGCTAGGACCCATGTGTGACACTCGTCGTCGTCATCATGAGACACGTGGTCGCCATAGCCGCTCTTCAATGAGCGCTCGTTGTACTTCGAAAGCAAGACCCAAGTTTACCAAGGGAGTCATCTTCGAGTGCTCACTCCCTTCGAATGCGCTTCTACGGGTAAGCAAACCAAGGGACCATGCTCCCCATCATCTCACAGCCTTGGCCCGGATCCACCTTTGAGTCCGCTGGCCCATCAGGTTCATTGTTGACACGAGCGCGCTCGTGGCCCTCGTTACCAACCCAAAACGGCTCTTTGACACCCCGTATATGTCCGCGCACCTACCACTGTTGCCCACATCACCTTTTCCACCAGCTTTTGCAGGAGATTTCTCCTAGGTTTCTCCTCATTTTACCACGTGTTAGGGCGACACCAGAGCAGGACCACAAGAGGTAAATTACCAAAGGGTCCCTGACCCTCAACTATAAATAGGAGTCTTCATCTCCATCTCTGTAAGCAATCTCCATTACTGCAACTTTATAATTTCTTTGCTTTCCCTTTCAGATCATCATCTGACTTGAGCGTCGGAGAGCCAAACTGGGAATCACCCCCAGTTTCCCCAGCTTGGCCTTCTGACTTTGTTTTGGTATTTGTCCTAGCAGGTTTTGAGCCCATCATTTCAGGCAATACTTGCCGGAGTTTTTGACCCTTGTTTCCCCACATAAACAAATTCTAAAGTGATCGGATTTGGATCCCTCCATATTCAGACCCATCAACGTTGTAGTCGTGAAGATAAATAAA
The DNA here is from genome assembly GCA_037501455.1 of Lantana camara. Classification (NCBI taxonomy): domain Eukaryota; kingdom Viridiplantae; phylum Streptophyta; class Magnoliopsida; order Lamiales; family Verbenaceae; genus Lantana; species Lantana camara. Next base: position 92,967,040 of record CM074860.1, on the reverse strand, counting down.
TAAATAAATAAAGATATCACGAGTCAATGACACCACATTTGCCTCTTCGCTTAATATATAGTATAGATAAATGTGATAATATTATATTAATAAAAATAATATCAAAATATAGCTCAAAAATATTAGGGAAAAAATAAAATAAATATTAAAAATTTTATTAAAAAAATAATTAAAATGATGTGAGAGAAAAAGGATTTATAAGAGAGAAAAAGAATTGACTCATACGCTGTAGTGATGAAGAAAAATGAATGAATAATTAAGAAAAAAAAAGGACCAAGAGTCACACCACATTTATCTCTCTCGCTTAATATATATATTATAGATATTAAAATGTGATAGAAAAAACTAAATATATTAATATACCAACTTAAGAGCGTTTTAATTAATAAGCATGTATTCCGTGCACTACAAGAAAACAGGCGAATTCCAAGGGAAATTTCCAAGGGAATTCTGAGGGATTTCCTCGAAAAATGTCAAATTCCGAGGGAATTCCAAGGGAATGAATTCCGAGGGAAAATATCAAAAATTTTATCCCTCGGAATTTGCTCGGTAACATCATTCGCTCGAAATTTGTTTCGAGGGAATTTCCGAGGGAATTCCCTCGGAAACACATATTTTGACATTATTTTTTTTCATGTTTCTGAGGGAATTCCGAGGGATAATTCTCTCGGAATATATTTAAAATTTTTTTTTTTCGTGTTTCCGAGAGAATTCCCTCGGATAGTAGTTAGAGAGTTTTTAATCATTTTTCCGAGGGATAATTCCCTCGGAATATCATTTCGTCTTTATTTTTTATATATTCGGAATTCCCTCGGAATTTTCAAAATAAAATCAATTATATTTTATATTTTTATTAATTATTATACCTATACAAAATATGCATTTATTTTACAATATATAACCAAATGTCACTTGATCCGAACATCCATATATATATATATATATATATATATATATATCAAAGTCTTAACATTACTCATCCAATTCATACTAGTCTTCAAACATTACTCATACTAAATTCAAGTCATTCTACACAAATTTTGTAGAAAACACAAACATAAGAATCTTACAAATTCATAATCTACCACTCTTATACAAAACCATAAAGTTGAATCTCATTCACTATTTCAGGAGTTCTCTTTTTCCAACACCCCATATCATAAGCTTCCCTCCTGAAATACAACAAACTCAATTAAACCACATATACTACAATACAAGAACTCACAAAAAAGCTCTCTATTAATTAGTACATATACTAGAACATAAAAACTCATACAAAACCTTTGCCAAATTTAGCTCTTTCAACATGTAAAACTTTTAACTTAAAAATCAATAGTGTCATGTGCGATTTCTTTTGCATTGTATTGAATTTTAAAATTAACTAAAGAAATTCACTTACATTTTTTTCTAATAATTAATTATCTCCTTCATCTCCATTGTTCGTTCTAACGTCTGTAGGATGACTTGTGTCAAGATGTGAAGGTTGGGAGGGAGGTTGATTAGTAAATTGTGGAATCCCTCCTAGCAAACTCATAAAGCCATACAACATTTGCTCTATCCGTTGTATTGCATCTGTTTGCTTCTCTTGACACTCCCTTTGTTTCTCTTGATTTGCTTTAAGATCTTGCAATTGCAATTCAACTTGAACAGATGGATGTGACGATGTCTACTCTTGAGAACCACTAGAATGTGAATGCCCATGTGATGATCCACCAACCATGTAGTTCATCGAATACATACGGCCTTTGTTGTTTCGCCCCCACAGCCTGTACAACTCATTTCTAGATTGTTGTGTACTAGCAACGCCTTCCTCTACAGATTCAGCCTCGTGTCTTTTTAACATATCCATATAATTATTCGACAATATTCAAAAATAATTAGAATATTAGATATATTTAAAAAATAAAATTTGATGTTTGAAAACAACAAAAAACTAAGAATAAAAGGTTTTTATGTACCCATGACTATTATGCACGGGCCTCTAGAAAAGTTTGATCTGTCTTCCTTCTCTTGCAAAGTAATAACATCTCTGCATTATCAGGTTCTTTACCTGTTTTCTTTGTCTGCAAGTAATTCATGTATTTAATAAAATATAACACACTTATAGTTCAATTTTTGAAGAAAAATAAAGATTGATTTACATGATTCTCATAAAGAGTGGCAGCCGAAATGAATCCACCAGCATGTAATGACCCTCCAACTGGGGAAGCTCTGTTCTTCTTGTTTGTATTTGACCTTTTTCTCCATGCCTCCGTTTTCCAATGTTTACACAATGCCTCATAAGTGTCGGGAAACATCCAAACAGGCTTCTTTCCCGCTTTTTGAATTTCTAAATAAATGTTATAATATCTTTTAAAAAATAATTTGAGGTAATTATTTAAAATAAAAACACTCGCTAAATTAACAAAATTTAAGTTAAACCGAATAAATATAGTAGGTGGAAAATTCATATTAAAACAAATATTGTAAAATGGCAACAACTCTTTATTTTTGTTCATGACCTCATAGGCTCGGATCTTACTATAAATATTATTTCTTTCTTTTTTCATGAAAAATAAATAAAATAACTAAAAATATTGATTTTGGTTAAAATAACCAAAGTGAGACTTATTATTAATTTTAGGGACTCAAATAACACTTTCAAAAGATTGAGGACTAAAATGATATAAAGTTAAAACTTTAGGGACCATTTTAGAAATATAAATACTAAAATGATCAAAATACCCTTAAGTAAAGTAAAAAATTCAGTACAATTTGATCAGAAGGACTTAAGTGAGACGAATTATTAACTTTAGGGACTCAAGTGTCACCTTTAGAACATTGAGAACTAAAGTGATACAAAATTGAAACTTTAGGAACCAAATATGACGTCTGCTCAAAATAATATTTGTGAAAGAGTGAGGTGAGATAAAAAATAACTACAATGATGTTAGTACATAGCACAATTAAATTGTTGGGCTAATTCCGGACACCTCAATCCTTTGGGGTTTAGTACACTTTATCCCCTTAATTTTTGAATCGATGCGATTGCTCCCCTCACCTTTGTAAAACGTAGAACTTAACCCTTCTTAGAGAATTCCAACAGAATGTTTCGAAAATATTCTGTTCAAGTTGAATTTTTTTCGTCGATTTCTTATCCCTAATAGCAACCCAGGAGTCAAGGCTCAAAACTGTTACGCGTCATATTCCTCTTTTCAAGAGAAATAAAACTCATATCTCATTCGACCCTATTGGTCGTAGGAAGCATCGGAATGTCTTCAAAACTTCGTCGGCCTTACGTCATCTTTGACCATTGATATTTCTTTTTGTAAAACTATAAAGATTATAATCTTTTAAGAAAAAAATTGTATGAATATATTAAAAAATGTATTGTATAAATTAAATTAAAATTTTATTTTCGTTTTGAACTTTTTTCCCATAATATCAAGATAAACAAAATGTATTAATATTATTTGTAATCACTTTGGAAGTTAAATCAGATATGGATATAGTTTATTTAAAATTGTAATAATATTAAGTACTGTTATGAATATTTCATTTTAAATAAGTTAATAAATATAAATATATTTGTTTGTATATAATATAATCGTGTCAAATTAAATTTGTGTCACATCTTGCATTTTTTTAAAAAATCCCTATGGTTATGTCTGTGTCATATCATTTTCGTATTATCGTGTCAGTATTTGTGCATCACATGTACGTTTCAGTTGTCACTAAGATATCTCCTTAGTTGAGGAAATTGCGATTTTAGTATATCAACTCACCCTAATTTGCAATTTTGGTACAAAATATTTTCCGGAGAAAAAACTAGCTCATAACTCTAAAAGTTCGGAATTTCGGCTGGAAAGCCCAGCCGAAGCTTGCAAAACTCGCTTTGTGGAAAATTCTCCAACGGACACGTGGAGATCCGAGTCGGTTTTGTTGTACCCTGGAGCACAGAGCATCACATTCCCTTCACCATAACCCAACACATGTAACGAAATAGAGGCTCTACACACGCATCAAGCTACGGCAAATGGGTGACAAACAAAATTACACCTAAGTTAGGTAGTCTAGACCCTAATTCAGAGTGCGTAACAAAATCATAACACATGCGGAAGCAACAGGATCATCAAGCATACATATCAAATCCAACTAATTCAAATAAATATATGATATACAAACATGCCCATCCCGGACCAAATAAATTTTACAAATTCATAAGTTCGAAATCATATACATATTCAAACTTATACATAATACCAAAGCGGAAAGGTAAAGATGCAGAATGCAAAAGACTCGAACAACTTAAAAGAAAACCACCACCTAACTTGAACCGAACCTTGCACCTGCAAAGGAAAAAAAAGAAGACAACGAGGTGGGGTCAGTCGTAAAAACTGGTGAGGGGGCTAACACACTCACACGTACATATACATAAAACAGTGCATATGCAAATTCATAAAAGCTCATGAACCGGGGCGTGGTTTTGCAATATAAAACATTTTATCCTGTGATAATAGATATAAAAAATGGTTAAAGCCGAAGGCCAAAGTCACCAAATTTTATAAATTAGGAATCCACTCCCGTTTTACAAACCAAGTTCAAAATCTATATCACACAACTCGGCGAGTACGAGCTTCAAACCACCTAACTCCATTCGTATCAAAATTCAAACAAAAAATATAATTCAAACATACATACCCCTTCTCCGGGTGATGGAAGGGTGGATCCTACCCTAACCATCTTTCATACTGTATGGGTCATGAGTTTCATGATGCTCACGCCCTAGGATTCTATCCCCCACCAAACCTCCTAGTGGGTTTTAGGTTGATCCTTTAAGTGAAGATCATACTCAAGAGTAACCTGAAGGCCCAACACCGTGTCGGGGCTCCTTTGCACAAATCTTTGGGGCCCAGTTCAAATTGTTCAAAAATTCAAAGTTCAAAAGTTCTAAATTTCAAAATCAGACTTATCTTTCAAAGTTATAACTCGCTAGTTTCAAAGACACACACACACACACACACACACATCGACTCTTTTTCAAAATAAATAAACGAAACTATAATTTACGTATACATAAAAGTGTTTTTCAAAGGTTTCATAACAAACGGGCCAATTCCCATAAAATATATATCAAACATGCATCTATATATATATATTTAAGTTGCATGCAGTATTCAAAATTCACGTTGGGTTATAGGTCGTATTAACTAAAAGAAAGAAAACCTCACCCTGACGAACAAACTAAACGAACAAGCTCAAAGCACACGTAAAAAACCACCTCGTTACCCTCAGAACAAACCTCTGAACAAAACAAGGACAAAAGACATACTTAGACTCAATATGAACCAATTAGATGCTCGGAAAATGCATATGAATGCAAATGATGCATATGAAATGTAGCAAGGTGATACTTAGAGCATACAAATTCATATCAAGTCATAAATCACATATTTTACGTCAAACGGATTCATAAATTTCATATAACGAGCATGACATATCATATAACATGTTAGTAATGCATACATATCATAAAACGAGCAAAGAATTATCAAATAAGGCATATAAACAAAGTACTACTTCATGCATGCATGTAGGAAGGCAATGCAAACATATCTTGTCATATATAACGTATAAAAATCACCAAATCACATAATAAATTCATAATGAAACATATAATTCATGAAACAACAAGTAAACAATGCATACGAAGTGAAAAAGAGGTAAGAAGATCATGTATAATGAAAAAGAAGAAGACAACGAAAATGGGAGAAATAACTCGAAACTTCCTTGAAAATGGGTCGTGGTCGTGACCCCAAACAAGCACAAACTAGTCATGGCCGCGACCACCACCAGCACCATTAGCACAGGCAGCCATATCTCGAAACATGGCCAAAATTGGATCGCGGCCGTCACCAAGAAAAGCCTTGGCGCGGTCGTGGCTGTAGCAGCCGCGGTAAAATGCGTTTCCATCTTTGTTCTTCTTCTCCATGGCAGTAGCAGCAGCAGCACAGCATGAAAGGAAACAACTAAGGCAGCAAAAAAGAGCATAAAATGCTGCAAACAACACCCCAAAACAAGCTCAAACACACAGCAAGGCAAGAGAAGCAAATCAGTCCTAAAAGCTTCACGATGCAGCCATGGAGGATCCACACACACCACATATAAATCAAATTCATACTTATAACAAGTTTAAGGATGCAACAAGGAGCATATATTCAGCTCCACATCAAGAAATGCAACAAAAACGAGCAAGAATTCATCAAATCTTCATCAAACCCTTACTATTCACATATAAATTCATATCATGCCCAAATCATGCTCAAAATGGATGAATCATGGCTTGAAAGTTTCATCATTGAATGGAGAATTCATAAATATGCCTACCTCTTGAATTTGACAAAGAACGGAGGTCGAACGAGCTCAAAATCATCCATGGGTGAATAGTGCCAAGATTTTCCCTTTTCCTCATCTCTTCCTTGTCTCTCTTGGTTCTCCTAAAGGTTTGGGGCTGAAATGAGCAAGTGGGAGGTAGGATTAGGTGATGGGAAGAAATAAGTTCAAGAATCGGGTCCAACGGAGTTAAAACGAGTCAATTACGAGTAAAATAGTGAAGGGTGGCGAATCTACGCGTGAGGCTTGGTTCAGGCAAGTTTCGGAGATTCAAACGGGCTTATAAAAATACAAAACTAGGTTCAAAAGCTCTCAATTTTTGTTGCGAGTCCAACGCCACTTTTGGAATTCAAATCTGAATCCCCGAGCTCAAGTTACGCCTTCCGGAACACGAGGTACATTAAACGTGTAGGCTCTCGAGTCCCTAACAAGCAAAATGGTTTTAAAAACCGTATCAAACGAACTCAAAATCATGTAACAAACATATAAACACATTCATAACACACATAATTCAGGTATGGAAAGTTATCACATAAATCAGAATTGAAAACGGACACATACGTATCAAATTCAAAAGCAAATGGACGGAAACGTTCAAAATTCATTTTAAAACACTTAAGTACAAATAATTCATATTAATTCAAGAATAGCATATAAATAATATAATAAGCATATAATTGCATAATTAAATAATTTAAATGCGAACTTAGCTCACTCGTGATGACGTACCTGTAAGACAGAAAAACCGGGATGTTACAGGTTTTCCCGTGGGTCATATATATCTATTCGGATCAAATAGTGCATAAAATAGCAAACTTTTACAGTTATGGACTAATTTTTTTATCGAAAGTTCTTTTGTACTAAAATTACGAATTAGGGTGAGTTGGTATACCAAAATTATAATTTTCTCCTCCTTAAACGGTATTACAGTAAGTCAACCATAACTACTCGGACGACGTCATTTTTTGGTCGCTAATTAATCACAATAAAAGATCATATTAGTAATAAAACATTTTAAAAATACCAGCTATATGAAAGAATATTATTTTCACTTTTCACCATTTATTCAAGTATAGAGAATATTTATTTGGGATAATTACATCCAACTACCCTCAGGTTTTGCTTAATTACAAGCCGGTCCCTATTCTTTTAAATATTACATTGTAGTCCCTAAGCCTTGTTAATTTGTTAATTTTTGCATACTTTAGGAACGATTTTGCATTTTTGGTTATACATTATATGTAACACTCACAAAACCTTCAGGGAAATAAGTGTACTTTTACAAAATTCATTAATGGACCTCACACAAAACAAGAAATATAGGGACTACAATCTAATATTTAAAAGAATGTGGACCGACTTGTAACTAGGTCAAACCTAAGGGTAGTTGAATGTAATTATCTTTATTTATTTTATATATAAAATATCTCCTAATATAAAATTAATATAATAGAATATCTCGTAAAGATATGCAAAATATCGTTAACAGCATATTGCAATACATACCTTCGTGTAAATAATTAGATTCATCACTACAGTCCATTCCAAACACAAGTAGATATAAAATTATACGATCATCATATTTCCCCCACTAAAAAACTCTCACTCTCTCTCTATATAAGTCGACACACTTATTCTGGTAATGAAATCTGGAAAACAATGATAATTACTAAACATGTATGTTATTAAGTAGCTAGGGCTTCTCATTCAAGGAGCCAACAGTTAATCTGTACTGCTTCCTGAGGTTGGTTATAGTATTAGCGAGCGGCATCTTTTCCTGATCGCCGAGTGGGATGCTGTCCGCACAGTTTTTCAGCCGCGCGGAATAGTGTGGCATCCACCACACGTCCCGGAAGAATCCCTCCATCAGCAGAAAATGCGCGAATTTCACCGCAGACGCGAGCGCCAGCAGAGACCAGCACAGAAAGAAACTCACATCTGCGGTCGTGATATATTCTTCGGATACGTAATGCATCGCGATCAGGCAGCTGTACGACAGAGACATCAAACTCAGTTGCAGAGCATACGTGTAGGGCCTCCCGGGGAGGACGAATATGATCACCACGACCGCCAGCGTGAACGCCAGCGTGTTCGTCGGCATGAACCTCTCGTAATTAGGGTGGTCCATCACCATTTTCCCCGCGTTCGATTTCTGTTCGATGTCGGCGGAGAAGTGGTGGGTGGCACTGGCGCTGGCCTGGTAGATGCCGCCGGGCGGTTGGAGCATGGCAGTGTAAGTGGCAGTGGCGATGAGGACGGCCACCACTAAAACGACGTTGCGCATCTCGACGTTGAGCTCATTCATCACTGTGGTATAAGTTTTGACGGTGCTTTGACAGAATGTCATTCGCGACATCAGAAACTCGGCGTAGGTCAATTTTGGTGCCAACTTACTCGCTCTCTTGGCTTTTTTGTCCACCAAGAGTTTGGTGGATTCTTCGCACCGAACCTCCTCGGCGATGTCTAGAGGGGTATGACCTTCAGAGTTCCTTGAATTCAATCTAGTTTTCTTCACCAGTAATTTTATTACCTGCATGCCGTATATATATGCATTTATTTTTTTATTTAGGGAAGCTTATATTTAATACTTTTAAATTTTCTATTTCAATTATATCTTTCACCTTTGGTTTTTCTTACATACACGTAAGCTAATTATAGCTGGTTGATATGAGAATAAATGGAAGAATTTTTAGAATTATTTTTCTCATATCACAATTATTTCTTTCTCTTAATTAACTTTATCAATACACGTGACTTTTGTACATAACTAAAACAGGAAATAAAACATAAATTTCACCTTTGTAATTGGGTAATACTTGTAGTTTTAACTAGATTCGGGCAAACCTACATTGTAACGAGCAGAAAAGTATTTCACGCTTATCATGATTAGTGTAAATTAAATTTAAAAAAAGTAAATAATCAAATAACAAGTATAATACATTTACTAATATAATTAATTAAATTGGTTGAGCTAGATTTGGACTAGAATCTTTTCCCATAATTTGGATTAATAAAAAGTCAAGACGTACTATTTAATTTCTTACAAATACGCTCATGCATTTATATCGCGCTTAAGATCTCATTTCTGTTAACTAAAATGACTAAAATATTCATTTTTCGTATGACTAAAATGACTCAGAGGAGCTATCTTGTTATAAAAGTGATAACGGAGATCGTTTCTTTTGTAAAATTATGCAACTGACTATATTGTAAGAATATTGTTAATTATTCTCAATCGAACAGTTTATAATCGTCAAGGCTATTAGGGCCTATTGAAGGAAAATAAATATTAGGGGTGTGTTCTTAGAAAGATAAAATTATAATTTTGGTATACCAACTTACCCTAATTCACAATTTTAAAACAAAAAAATTTCTGCTGAAAAAATTAGCCCGTAACTCTAAAAGTTTACAATTTCATGCACTATTTTATCCAAATAAATAAGACCCGCAAGAAAACTCACTCGAAACTTACAAAATCCACTTCGTGGCAAATTCTACGAAGGAAACGTGGAGATTTGGGTGGGTTTTCCGGAGGATCATATTTATTCGGGTCAAATAGTACATGAAATTACAAACTTTTAGAATTATAAGCCAATTTTTTTATTGAAAATTTTTTGTAAAAAAATTACAAATTATGGTGAGTTAATATCCCAAAAATGCAATTTCTCTTCGACAAAACATAACAGGAGGTCCCGACTCGTAATTGCCCCCAAACCACATTGGATCTCAGTGAAACTTTAAGGTTTTACTTTTCATTTAAAAAAAATTATGATAGTATGTAATTGAGGAAAATAGTTAAAGATAACGCTTCTATCTAGCTAGCTCATTTAGCATGCATATGTTAACGTGTTTGTGATATCAGATATGTATTTCAAAACATGAATTTTGTGGTGAACTATAGCTAGTATTCCCCACCAAAATTGAAATTAGTGTATGTATGCTTAAAAGCACCAAAATCGCAATACAGTTTACGTAAGTGAAGAATAAATAACTATAATACCTTTATACATTTATATTTAACTGCAAGATGAAGTGCTGTGTTCCCTTCATCATCCTTCCAGTGCAGAATTTTCTCCCTCGAACTCCTCTCAAGCCAATTCAGAATCATGACCGCGGCGGTGCAATTCCGAAACTTCAGTGCAATGTGCAATGCCGTCTCGGACCTTCTGCTCAAGTCGAAGATCGCTCGCGGGCAATCCCTCAAAAACAAAGCCAAAGTTTTTCTATAAACCTCGCCATGGAAACGTGCACAGTACATTAATGGCGTAATGCCATCTCTCCCCTTAACACGGACGAGCTCCTTATCAATACGGACGAGGGCTAGGGCAGCGTCATGGTTTCCTCCATCTAATGCAAGATGAAGGGGGCTGAAACCGGCGGGGTTCAATTTCTTACCGAATGATGGCATCAGACTCACCATTTCTGCGCAGAATTGTGCGTACCCCAATTTTGCAGCTTCGTGGAGAGGAGTGCCGACGAATCTTTTCTTGTCGATTTCATCGAGAATTTCGGGGTGGAGACTGAGTGAGTAGTACAAGAGGTCGATGTCCCCAGTCTTCCAAGCCTCTTCAATATATTTCTGGGCTGCTTCTTTGTTGTCGGCGATCTCATGGGCTGCTTCTTTGTGCTTGGCGATCTCATTTCCTTTTTTTTCGTTCTTGGAGATCTTATGGGCTGCTTCTTGGTTCTTGGCGAATGCATCACTCATTTTGGCGACTGGTTAATCTTGAAGATTGGAGTTTGATTTGGGATGGGATTGGTACGAGCTACGTAAGTACCTGATTCATATATTTATATTGATTGTGGAAGGGGGTGAGTGCCGATTGATGAGCATGTGTATCACGAAAGTATGTAATGTACTTTATTTTTTCCATGCACGCTTTACTGTTCTCGATAATGGGTACTTTAATTAGATGATAGTTTACGAACTTCATATTCTTTAGAGGGATCATGAACTCTCTTACCTCAAAATAATCAGTTATCCATTTGTGACTGATAATAATTGGTCACAACATAAGTGACCGATCAGTGATTGATTAGTGTTTAGGTCACAACATCAGTGACTGATTAGGATTTGAGTCACAAAATCAGTGACCAATTAGTAACCGAAAATACAACCGTCACAAAATCAGTGACTGATTAGGGTTTAAGTCACATGATCAATGATCGATTAGTAACCGAAAATACATCGGTCACAAAATCAATGACCGCAATATACCGTAATTATACAATCAGTGACCGATCTGTGACTAATAAAATTCGATCACAATATCAGTGACCAATTAGTGATTGATTAAATTTTGGATCACAAAATTAATGACTGATTAGTGACGGATAAAATTTCAGTCACAAAAATAATGACCCATTAGTGACTGATTTGTTACTAAAGTTGATGCGGTCACTGATTATTATATATATGTAATATCGGTCATTGGTCACGATCAGTGACCGATATAACGGTCACTGAAAATCGGTCACTAAGCAAGTTTTTTTTAGTAGTGACAGTGTATGAATTGAATAATATTGATAAATTGTTACAAATATCTTTTATAAAATTGGTCGCTTTTGATCAGTTGCATGCAATTCATTTGTTGCTAACTATGCAATTGAATATTAAATTGCGAATTTTAGGACGGTTTATATAGTGTTTAGTGGCTAGGTTCGATTAAAAAGTTAAAATTTTGATATTTTCATTTTGGTTGCAAAATTCTACCGAATTGTTAGGTTGAAAACTGTTGTTTTCATATAGTGGAAGTACATGATGATTTGGATTATAGAGATGCATGATCTATATAAAAATTAGAGATTTTAAACGAAATAATAGACTCCACACATATGTAAACATTGTGCATATTTTATTTCGTTTCTTTATTAGTTTTGAGAATTGAACAGTATGCACATTTTCCTAATTAATTATATTTCTTCAAGAAAATAATTAATATAACTGGCATTCATTAACAAAGTTTAGTCATGGAAAAATAAAATAGACACTATCCTATACTCGATAACCCAACTTAATTTAAATACCTTGCTTCCCCATTTTAGAAAGAAAAAGGGCAAAAAAAAAGCGTGACATTTGCTTCCCCTTTGGTTACCGAATATTATAAGCTTTAATTCTGAACGTGTAATGCGTGGGAATATAAGTACATTATAAAAGTACATGACAATTACTTGGTTGAACAGCCTTATAATTAGCTCAAATAAATAGATCAAATTAATATATATAGAGAGAGAGAGAGAGAGGGAGGGAGGGAGGGCTGAATATATATTGTCGCTCGACAAACTTAGTAGATTGAAAGATGTAAAATTGGAATTAAGAGAAAAGGAAAATTTAGACCAATAACTTGTGAGTTTACTTCACATCTTAAAATAGAATATAAATTCCCTTTTGTCTAATAAACTAAAGGTAATTATTCATATTCCCTGTCTTACGTAGGATAAATGAAATGAGCTTTAATCGCTAAAGTTTCAGGAGTGGGATTTTCTACGTCATACTTGCCGCTTCTCTTTAATTCTCTATTTGCTTGTGTTGTTTATGCCTGGGACTCGGAGCATATATGGAAAGTCCACGATTAATTAATCAAAATAAAAATTAAAGAGAGAACTTAGTTCTTGAAAACCAATTCGATATTTATTGTCTATCCTCACGAGATAACTGTGTGTACTGTGCAGAAACTAAGGAACACATCACGCTATTGCTATAATAATTTTTTTTCAATTTCTTTTACTATATCACATTTTTTTCACGTTCAAGTCAAAACTGATGACTAATTATTGTTATAATAATATATAGTTTCAAGACTACATATAATGTCTGATATGTTATTGTCATAATATTAATCACTTATTCTTATTTTACATAAATTCCTCAATTTTCTTTTTTCCCTCAAAATTTGGAGGTGCATCAACTCATGCATATCCTAGATAAACATAAAAAGCAAAGGTTGAAATTATTACTTTTTGTGAGAAAAGATTTAATTTTAATACAAGAAAAGAAATCAAATATTTTACAAGAAATAAAAAATATATATCTACCAATAATATGGATATAATGAATAAAATACAAACACATCTTCTAAAATATAAAAAAGAATTAAAAAAGAAAGAAGCAAATTTAAAAATATAATATGAAGAATTGAATTTCATTGCTACAAATAATTTTGAAAACAAAATAAAATTTTATAAAAAATATATAAAAAGATTACATCAATTATTAACATATTGAACATTTTAGGATCTTTATAAAAGATTTTATAAATTTTGGGGCAAAAACCGAAAATATAGAAATTAAAAGACCATTTATTAAAAGATAAAAATGAAAATTTTCAACAAAAACTCACACAACTCACGCGTAAGGTACAATTTCCAGGCGAAAGGTTTTCCGTACATATTTCTAAAATACAGGATCTTCTATAATAATTTTTAAATTACAATATTTTTCTTGATAGCTAGATATAACACAAGGTTTTATATGTTATTATGTCTTTATTTTAGAAAAGAAAATAAGGAGGCAAAATTGTTGGGGCTGAGAGGCCTGAAACAAATGTGAACGGGCCTTCATGGACTCGATATGCCAAATAAAAATGGGGCCCCAAGTTCTAATATAAGGTTCTATTCGTCATTTCTATATGCATATGTATATCGACGATATGGCATTAATTAATATATATATATATATATATATATATATATATATATATTCCAAATGAAAATGATTCCCCAAGTTCTAATATAAGGTTTCTATTCGTCATTTCTATATGCATATGTATATCAACGATATGGCACTAATTAAAATATCGGGAGAATTACATCCACATACTTTGAGTTTAGGCCTAATTGTATCCTGATCCCTATTCTTTTTGATATTAACATTTAGTCCCTACTTTACTAACTTGTCATGAGGTCCCTGACGGAAAAGCTAAAATGTCACTCGTACCCCTGACGTTCCATCTCTTAATTTTTATCTGAAAATTAATTATTTTAAAAATATATCAAATGATTTTTATGCCCCCTTGAATTTGCTTTAGCAATATGCGGCTATTGAGAACCCCAAAAATTGATCAACACATCAAACTCTCACTGGAAACGAGAGAAAACCCTAGGTGGAGACGAAGCAAATCCTCCATCGTCATTCCTTGGAGGCTGTTTTAAGGCCGATTTCAGTGTTCTCGGGCATTGGAGACATTGGGTTGCCATAAACCTTGAATCAACAGGCAAACGGTCAAAGCCCTGGCTCCTCTCACTGCTTGGGAGATTATGGTTTCATTTCAAACATGCTAGGTGAGTCCAGTTTAGAACATGAAACCTTTGTTTTTCAAAGCTTTTGTTCAAAAGTTTATTTCTTTAAAAAATCTTGGTTTTGAAGTCCGAATGTAAGATTTTATGTTTAGTTATATGATATCTTTCCAGAATTTTGAGTTTTTGGAGACTGGGACTGTACGATTCATGTCGTTGTTGATTTTTTTTCCAATTTTTGGTTACAAAAACCATATACTATGTTTGTGGCGTTGTATTTCCCTATTTTTACGGGGTTTTTTTTTTGGGTTGTGTAAAAAAGCCCCAAAATTTTGAGGGCTAGGGTTCTAATTTTTTGTTTTTGTTGTTTTCTTTGCAGAAACAATGTCTGCTAAAACATTCACATTGGTATGTCATTACAAGGACCAGATTGCAAGTCTTTATGACATTGATCCAGATAAGTATAGTATATTTGATTTGAAGGATGATCTTAAGGATGTTTTCAAGTTTGATGATGATCCGTTTACTATAGTTGCATCCGCATGTAGTGATAAGTGTAGGGTAACAATGGAAAGTGATCATGATGTGTTAAATATGTTCAATGTGAACTCTAATGATGCTGCATTTGATGTGTACTTGTTATCAACTGTGAATGAGGTGTCTGTGAATATAGAGAATCTGAATGCTTCCGTAAATGTGGAGTCTGTTGATGCTAGGGTTCAAGTAGATAATGTACATGGTCAAGTTAATGTTAACAGTGTAATAGGCCATGGCAACACATCTGAAAATGTTACAAGAGGGGGTACCAGTAGGAGGTCAGATGTGTTGGAAAACAGTATCAGAAAAGCAGCGGAAATTTAAAAATTTTCCAATAAAAGGATCTTAGGCTCGCAATCGTGTATCCAAATTCGTAGAAATAAAAAACTTACTTTTCTTATATTCTTTCTTGAAGCATTTCAAGCCACCCAAGAACGCTCTTCTCGCGGCTTGATCCCCTCTCCTTGGTAAAGCTCGAATCTTCAAACTTCTAACTTGAAGCTCTCTAGAGATAGTCCACCAACTTGATCACAATCTAACTAGTAAGGATGCTAGTTCTCTAGTTAGTGTTTAGGCTTAACCTAGGGTTTATTTGATCTTGGAGAAGGGAAGGTGTTCAACACATGAACCGAAAGAATTCTCTATTCTCTATTACTCTCTAAGGGGTGCTCGAGCTCCCCTATTTATAAGAGGGAGAGGACCGAAAATCCTAGTCCTTATGGACTAAGGATTTGGCCCCTCTCTCCTATTACTTGATCATCAAGTACTTTCCAACTTTGACTTTGAATTCTAATTCAAATCAACTTTCAAGAGAGCTAAAATATCCAAACCCTTTTGGATATTATTATAATTTATTTATTTAAAATAAATAACTTATTTTATCTAATTAATTAATTCATAATTAATTAACTAGATTATTTTTTTTCTCCAAAATTAGACTATCTTTTTAATTCAAAATTAAACCAAAGTCTATTAAATAATTAACAAATTAATTATTTAATATTCAATCAAATAATCACGTGTGGCACACGTGCCATAATGACACGTGTCCAGTCACGTGAACCACACGTGTGGTTTCACACATGTGGAACCCTCTAGGCCCGATTAACTCGTTTAATCATTTTCAAGCCTCAACTCATGTAACTAAGTTGTTGTGTGTGACCCTCTAGGTTCTCAATTCAATTAGCAGTGACCCTAATTAATTAATTCACTAATTAATTAATCAGTCCACAGATTAAGCGACCATAGTCTAGCAACAGGTGTTTAACCCCTAGCTAAATTGGAATGTTCGGATTCGACAGAACCTTTAAGTCATTGACTCATGTGAGATACAATCCTCCTACTTACTATCTCTCAACCAAGATCTAGGGTAAGGGAATAATCAGAACCCTAATAATCTGGTCTTAAAGCTAAGTGCATTTCATATCCATTTGATCTCAATCCAAGAAACCCTTTTCTTGATATCTTGATCTACTGCCTTGGCCAAGGACTCCATATGGCATATGAATGACTTACACAATAAGAGATCACCTTGCAAATGCAAGTGTAGGTACTTTCTTGATTCTCATTCACTTTCATGAATCACTTGTGCAGCCCCAGCATAAGCCTTGAATCAGTTGTCTATGGCGACACCCTTTAAAGCTTATACCAAAGACTACAGAGTTAACCCATAAAGTGACATGGAACCTCAAGTCTAAGGATCAATTAATCACATCAATGACTCGTGAGATATTTCCTAATCTGGAAGTTTCTATTTCCTGATAGAAACTTCCTTTCCCATTTAGGAATATTCTCACATGGGGCACCTCAGTGAACTTACTTATTAAAGTAAGCACCCTCATGTATCACGCACGTATCAACTATACACTTTGCACCTACATGAAACAAGGTGGTCCTTCTTAAGGGCGTGATCCCACAAGCAAGCCTTAGAGAAGTCAGGTTGACACTCCCACTGTCGGTAGGACTCATCGGCTTGGAGTATTTTACTAATCATGACTTATGTGATATAGGGCTCGTTTCATGAACCATTTCACCTAAATGGTAGAGTCCTAAAGTCATCAGGATTAGGGGAGTTCTCATACATGCACAGATAAAGTAATCACATACCAAACAAGAGCATATAAAGAAGTGTTGCCTTAATTCGTTATATCATTCAAAGATTGTCTGTGATTACAATAAGGAAAAGCACAAAGCGGATATACAATCGGCTTTCTAGGGCATTATTCCTAACAAGATGTTGGTATTTCTAAATCCAGAAATAAGAAACATTCTACTAACAAAGCTGGTAAACATAAAAGGGTACCTAACAGTGACAAGGGAAAAGATAAATCTGTTCTATCTGATCGATGGAGAAGATGACAATAGTGATGATAGTTTGTATGTGCCAGAAATTGATGTGGAGAATGTGCATAACATTGATTTTGATGTGTTGTAAAGGTTTACTACAGTTAAAAACCATTCGTGCAAGTGTACACTAACATACGCGTAGCACAATAGGATCGAACCCACAGGGAAGGGAAATCAATCACTACTCTATATTCTTCTCTAATCTAAAGACCAAAACAAAAATCAATTATTGTTGTTATCTATAAATCTACTAAAACAGAGATTAACAATTAACTAGAAATAAACGCAAGTAATACTAAAACACACGAATTAACTTCAGTAAACTAAGCAGGCAGGGGAAAAGTAATGAATCATACAATCAAGAGCTGATGTGATACTCGTCTGACAAGTGTAATTCTACAACCTAGTCACTTATATTTGTATTACCCTCTCTTAAGGTGTAACCAAGTGCTTAATTAGTGTTCAATGTTGCTCTCGCAATCACCAATAGTTAATTAAACCATAGGAACAAGACTAGTGCAATTCAGTATTCTAGCGGCTCGGCATGGAATAAGATTACTATTATATAAGCTAGGACCAAATTTCTTTGTATCCTACAACTCACAAGTTATGAAAACCATCTAAATCACCATCACCCTTTCGATCTATAGGCAATTATGACACATGCTACGGGTGATCAGACCAACGCAAGTCAATTCAAACCTATTTTCAAACTATTAATTAACACAAGTCATTCAAGCATCTTATCACACATCTATCATACAATCATCATCACTCCCCCTAGCGTTAGAGAATTAGCTACTCATAATTAAAAAAAAAACTCATAAAACTAAAGGAAATTACATTAAAATAAATCATAGTTATCAAATCTAAACAAAGTCTCCAAAACAAAAGCATAAACATTCAGCAGTATCTAAAAATGAATCTAACATACGAAACTAAAACGAAATTCAAAGGAATTAGTTTGTAAATTAAAGCAACAATAAAACCGAAGATCGTTCTCGGAATTCAATCCTCTCATCTTCTTGAATTCTCTAAAAAATCTCTGAAACTCCTTGGTCTTCTCTCCAAACCCTAGGTCTTGACTTGGAAGAAAAGCTCTCCAAAAAAAAACTCCAAAAATGAACTAATATAGCAACCCAAAAATAATTCTCGCCGCCCTAGGTAATGGGCGTTACCTATCCATGTGTAATTGTTGTTAACGCCCGTTACTCATTGAAATCGCCATAACATTTTTTTTTTATAAGTGGTAACGGGCGTTACCCCTCTTCTCTCGCCAAAAACTCTCCTACTGAGGCTAGTAAAGGGGGTTACTACTTTTGTACTCCTAAGTGGTAATGGGAGTTATCACAATTTCCTCCAAAATTACTTGAAATCGCATTGCTTCGCCTTTTCGTAACTTCAACTCCAAAATCATCTGAACGGAGCAAAATAAACACATAAACGTATCAAACGGCACCCAAAATATAATCCAATTAACACTCAAAATCATGCAATTTCTACACATAACATGATGCTGTTAATGATTCTGATAACATGTCCAATTATGGCTCAGATGACCACTGTAAGGCTATGAATGAATCTGATGAGGAATTTGATAACGATGTTGGAAAACACGAAAGAGTTGAGCATCGGAAGTTTAAAATTTTTCCAAAAGTTTAATAATTGTCTTGCAATTTTCATAACGTAACATTGGGTGTATAGAAACTTACGAAGATAGAAGCTTTCTAGTGATGTCGTTACCGCCTAACGAACACCCTTCGAGCGGAAAGTCCCTCGAACGACCTTCGATTAGATCCCAAAGAAGCGATCCTCCAAAGTGTATCCACACCAGACCTAGAACACGATCAAACGAGTGAGAATGCTAGTTCTATGGCTTGTGTTAAGGCTAGGATTTTTGCTTTGAAAACTTTTCTTTTATTTTTCTCAAAAACTTAACACTTCGTGAGTGTTAGTCTAAAGAATAAGAGAAGCACCACCACTAGTATAAATACTAGGGGGTTCGGCCACTTAGGGTTTCCCTAAACTTAGTGGGCTTCTTTTCTTGCTCACTAATTAACTCATTTAATTATTTAATTTAAGGGAGAATTATATCCAGGTCCCCTGAGGTTTGCCATAATTATAATTTAGTCCTTGCCTTTTCGTTTATTACAAATAAACCCCTATGAACACTGTTTCAGTTGAGATCCCTGACGGAATAGTGGAAAAGTCAGGCATACGTACACTTTTTTGTTTTTTACAAAAAAAAAACCCTAGAAATAGTTGATGGTGCAGGAATCTGAGTTTCCTAAATGCAACAACACTTTCACTTTTTGTTTGAAAAGGGAAAGACCATCACAAGCGTTAGAGCTTCAGGAACTGGGTTTCCTTATGAGCGTGGGTTCTTCCAGCTAGGATAACACCAATGTGTGCAAAAACGTGATGATGAAGCAACTGTGGTGAAAATATTACAGAGCTTCAGAAAAGGGAGAAAAATACCCCCAGTATGATGTGTGTGTGGAAGATGACTTGGGGGAGGATGCAAGTGTTCTCTCCTATATATATGTTAGGGGTGAGGGTAAACTGGGTAATTGACCGAGTGGTCCCAAACCTGTGTTGCCCTAACACGTGGCGGCCTGTGGGGCCATGAGACTGACATCCTTGAAAAGCAGGCGGCGTGTCAGGTACAAGGTGCGCACTGCATCTGTGTCAGAGGTTATTGGCGAGGGTCGCACGCAGGGAAGGCCCTGGGTCCACCTTGCTAGAGTTGGGATCCCTTGGTGGAGAGGATCATACGCGAGCGTTGGTGACGCTCGATGGGCGCACGGTTGGGTTCCCCACGGTAGATGGTCTTTGAGCGTCCAAACCTCGAGCATCAGGAGCGGGGCCCTCACGTGGATGCCTTCTTGAAAAGGGTGGCTCTGAGGGCCGCGGTGCGAGCGTCAGTTTGACGCTTGGAACCCTTTACTTGTATAGTTGGCCGAGGCCCATGGGCCTATATTAGTAAGCAAGTGAGTGGGCTGGGTTGGCCCACGAGCCCATCAATGCGAGCGTCCAATCTCTCAGCCGACAAGTGGCGACACGTGGACGGCTCTGATTCGAGCATGATTTTATGTCTCATCATTTTGCCCCCCAAATTCTGTAGTACCGCTTGAGCGTACTGCAGAATTTTAAGTGGAGCGAGCCTTCAGTCTTTGAATATCCGAGGGTCAAGCTCTTGCCAGGGAAGTGACCGCTTGGCTTCCGTAACGGGCATACATTGACACCGTATTAAATGAAGTCATGTCCGCATTAAATGCGGAGTGGGAATGTGGGCGCGTGCACTCCGGGAGACGTGAGGCGGTTACCAAAAGTGAGGGGATTTCCTAGGCGGGAAATGATTGCAATTTGAAATCCCAAACCCTAATTAACGCCAGCTTTTGCTCCTATAAATAGGGATTTGTGCAGCCTTGTACCTCTTTCACGCATTCAGACTCCTCTAATCACAATAGCAGCAAAGACTTTCTGCAAGTCTTTCATGAATTCCAGCACTCCTTTTCTTTAAAACCTCAGGTAAATCCTGATAATTTTTCATTTTCCTTGCATTAACATTAGATTTAGGTTGGGTAAGTGAGACTCTTGAGTGAAGAGCCCCTTTCTTCCGTTGAATTCATTTCAGAAATTTCCTTCTTCATTGAGTTCTCTGCGAGAAGCTTCGCCTCCAAAAATCAAAGAGCAATCATGGTAGGACACCAAGCAGAT
Source organism: Lantana camara (assembly GCA_037501455.1). Taxonomy (NCBI): domain Eukaryota; kingdom Viridiplantae; phylum Streptophyta; class Magnoliopsida; order Lamiales; family Verbenaceae; genus Lantana; species Lantana camara. The sequence continues at coordinate 92,945,830 of CM074860.1, read as the reverse complement.
GAGTGTGTGAGGGAGATAGATGAGATGTCGGTTGGGAGCTCATCCCCCCACGATAATGTTCCCACGGCGGTCCCACTGGCCGGGCCTTTCTCGGCGACGAGATTCCAATCACCATCCCAGTGGCCAGGGCTCTGGCTGAAGCTGGGGATGAAGAAGTTGATGCCGCTGTTCAAGGGATGAACGAGCGTGCTCCTGGAGGGGTAGATGATCTCTTCGAAGAGATGGGCAATGTCATGGAGATGCAAAGGCAGGGGGAAAGGGTGTTCCCCATGCTCAACAGCGCTGTAAGACCCCAAGATCATAGGATCACGGTGGCAATCGCGGCTCCTGAAGGCGTTGCAGGGCCTTCCGAGCGTCATGTGGGGGCTGAACCTCCTAGGAAACGCCAAAGAAGGGGTAAAGAGCCCGCTACGCGAGTGAGGCAAGACAACCCTCATCAAACTGACAGGTCTCCGGATGAGATTGAGAGCATCCTGACGCTCGAGGATCTGGAGAAATTAAAGGCAAAGGCGTACTGGGATGAGGCAGTGTTCCCCATGCGCCTTCCCGAGGGGGAAGAGAGAGCAAACTCACCACCGCCTGGGATTGTGATAGTCTATTGGGACGCGGTCCTAGCCGGGGGCCTTAGGTTTCCGATTCCACCCACCGTTTGCACTATTTGTCACCATCTTAGACTTTGTCCTTCCCAAATCCTCTCCAATGGCATCGCCCTAATAAATACCTTCGTGATACTGATGAGGGAATTAGGCCAAGAACTCTCCGTCGACAATTTTGACAGCTTAATTCAGGTGGCCCGCTCAGCAAGTTCGTCCCCCACAGACGGGTTCTACTACGCCCAAGCCAAATCAGGCTTCAAAATGATTGATTCTCCTTCCAATTCATATAGCGAGCATTGGAAGGAGAAGTACTTCTTTGTTGGGGCTCCTGGGGGAATTTTCAGGGTTCACCGAGGGTGGTTTATACATGGGGAAGGGCCACTGATTAAGACAAGGACTAGGAACAAAGCTTTGGAGGATTGGGCGAAGGGGTTGGCTCTCGCAATGAAGAATGAGAAGAAATGGATCAAGGCTGAGGTCCTGATGAAAAACGAGGGGATATTGTTCCGCTATGGCCTATCCTGCCCCCCAAGCATGATAACCAATCCTCCAGCAGAAGTCATGGCCCTCGATGGTTAGATTCTAGGAACTAACTGCTCTAACTCTTAGGGATAGCATCGCTGACTTCATTTGACTTGTTATGCTTTTAGTAGTTATCATTCAATGAGCTATTTTTTTATGCACGCATTTTTCACTTGCAGATATCCAGATATTAACGTCAAAGATGAATGCTGAAAGTATCGCTCGTTTGATGCGCGCACAGTGGCCTGGCGCCAATCCTCAGCAACAGCAACAGCAACAGCAACAGCAACAGCAACAGCAACAGCAACAGCAACAAGCACGCCTTCCCAACGCCCCGAGGGGGAGAGGTGCCCTTCGAGGGGCGGGACGAGGCAACCAAGGTGCTCGTGAAGGCACAGGGAATGAAGCTCCGCTTGCGGGCCCCATCGAAGATTTGACGGTAGATGGCGCTCGAGGTACTACACCTCCGCCGGCCGCTCCCGAGGGTCCCATTGCGCTTAGCTCTAGCGACTCTCGTAACCGCTCGGGGGAGCTAGCCCGCTTCCGCGATGCAATCAGGGCCGACCGCCAAGGGAAGAGGAAGAGATTGCCAGACTCCATCCTTATTTCTGGCAAAGGTAAAGAGGTAGTCGTGGGCCACCGCGGCGAGGGCAGCGATACCTCCTTCTCGGAGGATGAGGACTTCTGGAAAATGGGCTGCCGGGGAGACGCTCGTTACAAGCGCCAACGGATGGATGGCCCTGTCCTGCTGAAGAAGAGCGCGTACTCAGTGAATTTGGTCTCTGATATCGTCAGAAAACTATAATTCTCCGACGACCACAACAAGTTAAACGAGCACGACGCCGCTCGGGTTGCGGACGATGCTTGCCCGCACTCCTGACAGTTAGTCTCCCGTTCCCTTTGTGAAGCTCCAACTTTTTCTATTTTAACTTTGATAATGACCCTCACTCCTGGCTTTCTAGGAAGTAATCCCCAGGCTAAAGAACTTGCAGGGTCGAGCGCAGGCCTATTCCGAACATAAGGCCAAATATAAGAAACTGCTGCATATCTCCGACCCTGGCCAACTGCAGGAGGATTACAATACCGTTACTGCTCAGCTGAATGATGCCAATCTTGGCAGGGATAGGTTAAAGGAAGAGTTGAAGCGGTCAGATGATGCTTATCTGGCTCCCGATGAGCATCACAAGAAGCTTAAAGAGGAGAGTGACCAACTGAGGACCCAAAATAGAGAGCTGGGTGAGCAACTGACGGAGAGCACTCGCCAAAATGAGGAAACGAAGAAGGCCCTCGCTGATTTACAGGGGAAAGTAGAGGGTTTGGAGGCGAGGGTGTCCTGGGATGCGGTGATGAAATTCGTGCGCTCCAGGGCCTTTGTGTTCGCGGCTAACCTTCATTGTTTCAACAATGTTCGGCGCTTCTTCCACAAGGCGATTGGGCAAATGGTAAAACTAGGACTGGCTCCGGAGAGCGCTCAGACCGACGAGCGCCTGCGCATGGATTTAGATAACAACTGCGAGCCTATGGACCGTGACGAGGATCCCTCAGAGAGTCTGGCGGAGCCGGAGTATCAAGGACTGGTGACGATACTCCAGTAGGAGTTTATGGCGGCCAACCCTATAGGCCCCGAGCCCATTCAGATAGATGACGAGGGTACCGCCATGGATGCGCCGGTCGATGAGGAACCCGGAGAGGCCCAAACTTCTAACGCCAATGTGTTGGTCGTAGTCCCCTTGCAACTGCCCCTCCAGAGCCTGAAAACCGAGCCCAATGATGCTCCTCCAACTGTTCCTCCCAGATCTTGCTCGCTAAATTTCCATTCTTGTTTATGAAAATTTAATATCTGTATTTGATCCTTAGTCTTTCCTCAGTATACTTCAATTACCTTATGCTTTTCCCCCGTGTATTTGAACTTTTCTTTACTGTCTGAATGTTCATGTTTGCTTCTTTCCATTTTTGAGTGTTGTTCATGGTGGTTTCGTTGCGTTTGATGTTTACATGGTTATCTTTCTTGTTATTTGAATGTTCGCGATGAGAGGGTATGCACACGAGGGCGTTTCCTTTGAGGGTTCCCTGGCGCTTATCCCCATTCATTATAAGTTCAAAATTTGGAAACGTCTGGCAATTTGAGAGATGCTGGTATGGGCTCGAGGGCGTTCCTCAAGAGGGTTCCCTGGCCATATTCACAATGAGGCTCGAATTTGAACTTAGAAAACCTCTAAGGATTTAACTAAGTATCGGCCTTAAGCGGGTAACACATACTTCTAATTTAAGTGTTCCAGTAATTTGAGCGAACCTAGAAGCCAACTGTAGAATCTGCCAAGCAGGGAATTGAAGCGAGCGTACTCTTACCCAAGAAAGTGATCTCCGCGAGGATGAGGGTCATTGGGGGTTTACGAGCACGAACTGGCATGGCAAACACCCAGTTGGCATAAACTAAGCACTTAGCATCCCGCCATTTGACACGCACATCCTTGGGGTCAACACGCTTATGAGCGTCAAGGCGTTCAATGTGGGGTATTTTTACCACACAGATAGAGTCCATTTGAGATTAATGGAGCATTAATTAAGTCGTTCGACATAGAATATGCTCAACACGGAGTAGGCTTTTTATTACCCAGACCATTAATCAAAGGAAAAAGCAAACAAATGACATAACAACATGTATAATACTTACCATTATGCTTGCAATGTCTGAGCTGATTACAACATGCTTTCTGTCAAAAGAAAGTACAAAGTGCCACGAGTGGGCAATTACAAAGGTTGATATTTATACGTAGAACTGTCTAAGGTTGCACGTGTTCCAAGGTCTCGGGAGTCACTCGCCTTGCAAAGTCTCTAGCATGTAGGTGTTGCTCGCTCGTATTTGAACGACTTTAAAGCGGCCTTCCCAATTGGGATCCAACTTACCCACATGTTTAGAAACTTCAACTTTTTTGAGGACCAAGTCCCCTAGTTGGAAAGTTCTTTCTCTGACCCGCTTGTTGTATTGATGGGCTACAGTTGCCTTATACTTGTGGATGCGAGCCCAAGATGTGTTCCTCTTCTCGTCTAGCAAATCCAATTCGAACGTCCGATTGGCTTCATTGATAGCAGGCTCGAAATAGGCCACGCGTGCGGATTCCTGAGCGATCTCCGCAGGTATCATAGCCTCAGAGCCATACACGAGGGAGTAAGGGGTTTCCCCTGTTGCCGCTCGTGGGATAGTACGGTATGCCCAGAGGGCACCTTGAAGCTCTTCTACCTACTCCCCTTTCTTACTCTCGAGCATCGTCTTCAAATGCTTGAGTATGATTCGGTTGGTCACTTCAGCTTGACCGTTGGCTTGAGGATGGCCCACGGAAGTGAATCATTGCTCAATCCCCAGTTCATAGCACCAATCCCGCGTGTCAGCAGCAATGAATTGGGAACCGTTGTCCGAGATGAGCACACTGGGGATGCCATACCTACAGATGATGTTCTTCCAGATGAAATCCCTCACAGCTTTGAACGTTATCTTGGCGACCGCCTCAACTTCGGCCTACTTAGTGAAATAATCCACGGCGAGTATTACAAACTTCTTTTGCCCGATCGCCATTGGGAGGGGTCCTACAATGTCGATGCCCCACTGATCAAAAGGCCAAGAAATGCCGATAGGGGTCATTTGAGCCGCTGGCAACTGGGGGGTGTTAGAGTGAAATTGGCATTTAGGGCATCTCTTGGAGTAACTGATGGCATCTTGCAATAACGAGGGCCAATAGAACCCACTCCTCAAGACTTTCTTAGCCAGAATTCGACCGCCGGAATGATTCCCACAGCTTCCGTTATGTACATGTTCCAACACCTCCTTGGCTTGCGAGGGCTTTAAGCACCTCAACGGCGGGCCTTGGAAAGACCGCTTAAACAGCCGTCCATCACTATCAAGAGAAAAGCGAGGGGCCTTACTCCTAATTTTCTGGGCCTCTACTTTGTCACTTGGGCTAGTCCCATCTCTCAAGAACTTAATGATGTCGTCAAGCCAACAGGGCTCGGAGGGATCAATCATGTTCACCTCGCTCGAAGGTTCCATTTCGCGGATCAGGGGTTTCTCCGTTCTGAGGAATGTGACGGAATGCTCGCAAGAATCCTCTAGCGCGAAAGCAAACTTTGAAAGAGCGTCTGCACGCTCGTTTTCTGTCCTCGGGATTTGTAACAGATGGAACTCTTTGAACTTGGCAATCTCTTCCTTAGCACTCGCCAAGTACCGCATCATAGTGGCTTCTCGGGCCTCATAAGTGCCATCAATCTGACTGGCGATTAGCTGGGAGTCAACATATGCAGTGACCCGAACGACACCATTTTGTAGGGCTATCCTGAGCCCCTGAATTAGAGCCTCGTATTCAGCTTCATTGTTGGTGACCTGGAACGCCAGTTTAATTGCTTAATCGACTTCCACACAGTGAGGGTCTCTGAGGATCACCCCGGCTCCCCCCCTTACGAGGTCGAGGAGCCATCTGTGTGCAGGAGCCATAACCCTTCTTCCAATGGGGGCCCTGTATCTAAATTGAAGCGCTCTACTAATAGGTCCACCACTGCCTGAGCCTGTATCGCGGTGCGGGGCTCGAAAGTGATATCAAATTGACTGAGTTCGATCGACCATTTAATTAACCTTCCCGAGACGTCTGGTTTGGCGAGCACCTGCTTGAGGGGCTGGTCTGTGAGCACTGTGATAGAATGACCCTAAAAATAAGGCTTTAGCCTTCGGGATGCATTAACAAGCGTAAAAGCGAGTTTCTCTATCTCCATATATCTCTTCTCCACCCCTTGCAAGGTTTTGCTCAAATAGTAAACAGGCATGTGCTTACGCTCGTGGACTACCACTAGGACAGCGCTCGTAGCCTCTGCGGAGACTGAAAGGTAAATAATCAAGCTTTCTCCGGGGCTAGGCTTGGTCAACAGTGGTGCGCTCGTGAGGTATTGCTTCATATCTTGCAAAGCCTTCTCACACTCCTCGCTCCAGGGAAAGTTGCGAGCGCTGTGCAAAATCCTGAAGAAAGGTAAGTTCCAGTCCGCCGAGCGGGAGATGAACCTGTTCAACGAAATGATCTTTCCTACCAACACTTGGACTTCCCTCACATTCCGAGGGGAGGGAATATCAAGGATTTCCTTAATCATTTCTGGATTTGCCTCTATGCCTCGTTGACTGACCATGTACCCCAAAAATTTACCACCCCGAACGCCAAATGTGCACTTGGGGCACAATTTCATTCCATAATGGCGTAGGACGTTGAAAGTTCGCTTGAGATCCTCTAGATGGGAATGCTGGCACTCGCTCTTGACTATCATATCGTCCACATATACTTCCATAGATCTTCCTATCTCGCGCTCAAACATTCTGTTGACGAGGCGTTGATAAGTCACTCCCGTATTTTTGAGTCCGAACGACATGCCTTTGAAACAATAAACGCCTACGTGTACAACGAACGAGGTTTTGGGACGGTCCTCGGGCGCCATGAAGATTTGATAATATCCTTGAAAGGCGTCCATCATGCTCATGAGCTCGCACCCCGCTGTTGAGTCTACCAACTGATCAATCCTCGGTAGGGGGTAAGGGTCTTTGAGGCACGCCTTGTTGAGGTCCGTGAAGTCATTGCACATGCGCCATTTGTTGGCGCTCTTGGGAACGAGCACCATATTACAAAGCCATTCCAGGTATAACATTTCCTCGATGTACTGAGCGTCCAGGAGCTTACCCACTTCTTCTTCAATAACTTATCTTCTGAAACCGTGAACGTCTCTTTTCTTTTGTTTGACTGGCTTGAAGGCCGGGTCCACGTTGAGCCTGTGGACTATGACACTCAGATCTATCCCAGTGAGATCAGAAGCTTTCCATGCGAATATATCGAGGTTCTCTAGGAGAAAATCAATCATCATAACCTGTGAGGGACAGTCGAGATTTGAGCCAATTTGGGTGGTTTTATCTGGATTCCCCGGTTCTAATTCGATGGTCAAAAACTTTTTGGCAGGCTCGATTCGAACCTCCGGTCATGGAGCCTCGAGCGCTCGTTTCGTCCTAGTAAGCCTATCCCCTTCCTCACCCGAGGGCCCGTCACCCTCGTTCTCGGAAGAAGATTCTTCGACGGCCCCAAGTGGCCCGTCCTCCGAGCATCGGGCTCCATTGGGGGTCTTCTTCTTGTTCTTCTTTTTGTACAACTTGGCCATTTTGAGTTCCGGGCCCTCATCGTCCAATTTGGGGAAGTCAATTGATTTTTGGTGGATCCTGCCTGAATGGTCTGTTTGGGCTTGTGGCTTCGAAGGGAAAGGACGTAGCATTCCCAAGCTTCTTTGACATTGCACAGGACCTCGCTCGTACCCTCGGGAGTGGGGAATTTGACTTTCTGGTGATAAGTGGAGATTACTGCCTTGAAGTCCACGAGGGCCGGGCGCTCAATGATGATATTATAGGGGAGGTCCACCTCGATAGCCTTGTAAAGGACGCTCAAAGTTTTTCGTTGTGGGGCGCGACCGAAAGAGGTGGCCAAGCGAATCTGTCCGCGAGGGACAATCTCGGAACCCCCGAAGCCGACGAGGGCAGTTTTTAGGGGTTCGAGCGGAATATTTGTTATATTCATTTTTTGAAATGTCGAGTAAGGGAGAACGTTCACAGAGCTTCCACTATCAATCAAAACCCTTTTTGCAACATGGTTATGAACGTCTAAACTAACCACCATGGGACAGTAAGAGGTTTCACCAATCCCATGGGGTGTTACAATGTGTTCCAAGTCTTTCTCTGTAAACCCCACAATGTCGTTCTCTTTCGAGCATGGAGAGCTGTCAACGGAGAGCACAGGCTTAGGCAGGGATGACCTCTGGTCGTAACTCCAAATGTGGTGGCACCGGGAAGCATTAGAATCGCCCTCCGAAGGTCCACCAGTGATCATGTGAATGACCGCAAAGGGCTGATTCTCCGTACCCGCAGCTGTTCCCTTGCCGCGGTCACTCGTTTCGGTGTGATGGTGGCGGGGACTTCATGAGCGCGAGCGGCTTCTCCCCCTAATACGCGCTCGTTCTGCGCAATGCTCATCGTACCTTTCCAGCACCTTTACAAACTCCTTGAGGTGCCCCCCAGGGATAAGCCTCTGAATCTCGCTCTTAATCTGGCGGCACTCGTTGGTATCATGCCCCTTTTGCTTATGAAAAGCGCAGTACTTTCCTGAGCGCTTCTGAGTCTCAGTCTCCCTCAACTTTGGCGGTCTCTTGAACAGTTTCTTGTCCGCCATGGAGTATACTTCGGCAATTGGGCGGTTGAGGGGGATACGCTCGAACTTATGCGTAGGCAAAAGATTTCGAATGGCGGGGATGGGGCTGCGGCAGCGACCCCTGTTAGAATCTCCTCTGTCCTCGTGGGCTTTGTTGGGGCGAGGGGCATTCGCCATTTTCTGATCCCTCGCGATGTACATATCCTCGAGGGTGAAGAAGGAGTCCGCTATATCTCTGATCTCCATCAACGAGCGTGGTTTCTTCTTGGCCACCTCTTCCACAAATTCTTTGCTAACATAATGCTTCATGTTGATGGCTCCAAAAAGTACATGCCTCAAGAAATCCATCGAGGGCTTCTCCACCAGTAGGATTTCCTTGTTAAACCTTCCCATGAAGGACCTGAGCGTCTCGTTCGGCCCCTGGACTAAGCTGTAGAGAGCTGTCGCGGCTGGGGCTGGTGTCTTCAGGGAGTTGAAGTGGCTTATGAAGGCGTTTGTCAGATCAGCGTACCCTCGGATTGAGCGCGGAGGAAGCTTTTTATACCAGTCTTGAGCCATTCCCACGAAGCAAGTAACAAACACCTTGGCCCAATAGTTGCTCGGATGATCGTACAAATGCATCAGGTGTACAAAGTGATCCAGATGTTCGGCCGGATCAGTCGTTCCATCATACCTGTTGACGGACGTGGGGATTTTACCCTTTCCCGCACGGGTCATCAGAACCTCGTCGATAAGGGGGGAATCGCCCGTCATGATTCTGTAATCCATGTCCTCGGGATCGTACTCCTCATAGCTGGCTTCTCTTCGGTGGTGGAAAATTTAGCTACGTGGTCGGCGAACGTCTCTGGCCCTGGACCTCTCGCCCCCGTCACGGGGGGCTTGAGACCTTGCTCGAGAGAGCTGCTCCACCACATTCTGGAGCCCCTTAAGCTGATCCTGTACTGCGGCAAGGTGAGGGTCGCCGACATTTCTGCGGCTTGCCCTCTCTGTGGCCCTTGATTGGACCTCTTTGTTATTTTTAGCCCTCTCATTTGGTGGGGCCCTTTCATTTCCAGCGGGTTACTGCCCTTGCTGGACCCTGGGTGGGACTTCCTTTTCCTTAGCAGGGGGCGACGGAGGCGGATGGGCCCTCAACGCGTTTTGGGCGGCTAACAGGGGATGGATTGGGAGTCCTCCTACGGGCGGAGCCGCTCAAATGCCTGTCATTGATGGAAAGTAAGCAGCAGTGAAGTGCTCCTAGGCGTTCTGCACTGCCTGCCCCTCGCATTGCGCGTAAAGCGCTTGAAGTTGCTGAGTGGTGATCTGGGGTATTTCCACTCCCTGTATCTCCCTAGGAAGGGATATGGGGAGATTCAGCGTCCCCACCTGGTATGGCTGCACCAGGGGCATCATTCCAGGTTGCATATAAGCATATCCTGACGGTGGCATGGCCGTGGAGTACACGCCGGGATGGGAAATAGGAACATTGTGGATGAAGGCTGGGGGGGGGGGTGGAGAGGAATGGAGCCAGATCCTCCTACCCCGTTTCCGTTGAGAGGATGAGTTGCATCAGCAGTTTCCGTGTTTCCGGCCCCGTTTCCATCAGTGGGCGGGGGTGTACCCCCGGCGGGGACGCTGTTCCATGCATTCTCCTCATTGACGGGAGGAAGAACACCCCTATTCTCTACCACCCCAGATCTTGTTGCAGTTACCATGTTTAATGTAAGAGGTGTTATATCTCAACTAGCTTAAAGAAGAAACAGACGAAGATGAAGCTGAAGATGGCGATGGTTTCCCACAGACGCCGCAAAAAATGATGGTGCAGGAATCTGAGTTTCCTAAATGCAACAACACTTTCACTATTTGTTTGAAAAGGGAAAGACCATCACAGGCGTTAGAGCTTCAGGAACTGGGTTTCCTTATGAGCATGGGTTCTTCCAGCTAGGATAACACCAATGTGTGCAAAAACGTGATAATGAAGCAACTGTGGTGAAAATATTACAGAGCTTGAGAAAAGGGAGGAAAATACGCCCAGTATGATGTGTGTGTGGAAGATGACTTGGGGGAGGATGCAAGTGCTCTCTCCTATATATATGTTAGGGGTGAGGGTAAACTGGGTAATTGACCGAGTGGTCCCAAACCTGTGCTGCCCTAACACGTGGCGGCCTGTGGGGGCATGAGAGTGACATCCATGAAAAGCAGGCGGCGTGTCAGGTACAAGGTGCGTACTGCATCTATGTCAGAGGTTGTTGGCGAGGGTCGCGCGCAGGGAAGGCCCAGGGTCCACCTTGCTAGGGTTGGGATCCCTCGTGGCGGAGAGGATCATACGCGAACGTTGGTGACGCTCGATGGGCGCACGGTTGGGTTCCCCACGGTAGATGGTCTTTGAGGGTCCAAACCTCGAGCATCAGGAGCGGGGCCCTCGCACGGATGCCTTCTTGAAAATGGTGTCTCTGAAGGCCACGGTTCGAGCGTCAGTTTGACTGTTGGAACCCTTTACTTGTATAGTTGGTCGAGGCCCATGGGCCTATATTAGTAAGCAAGTGAGTGGGTTGGGTTGGCCCGCGAGCCCATCAATGCGAGCGTCCAATCTCTCAGCCGGTAAGTGGCTACACGTGGACGGCTCTGATTCGAGAGTGATTTTATGTCTCATCAATAGTGTTCATAGGGTTTTTTTGTAATAAACGAAAAGGTAGGGACTAAATTATAATTATGGAAAACCTCAAGGGACCTGGATGTAATTTCCCCTTAATTTAATTGGAATAATAAGGTCTTAACTTATTCTCCAAGTCTAGCAAGAGAAGACATCTCTCTCTTACAGTAGGAATTTGGACTTTTCAACTTTCCTAAAGTTAAAAGTCAATATTCAATAAATAATTTAATTCCTAATTAATTATTTATTGGGTTAAGTTTACTTGAGAATAGTCTTAACAATTAATTCAAAATTAATTAATTATAATATAATTAATTAATTTTGGAAAAGAATTCGCATGAAGCTACGTACGTGCCATGTGTACACGACACGTGCCAGCCACGTGGACTGCATGACACGTGGCAGCCACGTGTGCTCTGCACGTGGCAGCTACTCACGCAATCCTTGCTCCATTTCGATCAACAATTTGATCCTTCGTTAATCATATTAACATCCTACCATAACCCTCGTGTCCTGGCATTTGTGTGCGACCCTTTAGGTTCATTATTCGATTAGCAGTGACAGTAATTAATTAATTCCCCAATTAATTAGTCACTTCACAGATCACACTACCGTAATCTAGTAATGGGTGTGTGACCCCTAGCCGAATAACGAAATGAATCAAAGAACATTTCAGTGACAATCAGTGAAATATGATCCTCCTACAGCCCCATCTCTCAATCAAGAACTAAGGCATGGGAATATTCTCAGAGCCTAAATATTCTTGATCTTTAAAGTTAAGTTCGTTTCATATCCATTTTGATCTCAATCCTAGAAAACCCCATTTTCTACATGTCTTGATCTTTATCCACCTTGGCCAAGGGTTTAATGTTTAATGGACTACGAACAACTCAATCAGTAAGAGATCATTCTTGTTCTTAACAAGTGTAGGTCCTTTATCGATTCTACTAATTCTACATATGCCACTTGTGTAATCCCAACATAGGCCGTGGTTCAGGTGTCTATATGGTGAAACCCTTTGAGCCTATATCAAAGATTACAGAGTTAGCTCATATGAGACATTACAGAATCTCAAGTCTAAGAATTAATAAATCACGTCATTGACCTGTGAGATATTTCCTAATCTGGAATTTTCAGGAAACTTCCTTTCCATTTAGGAATGTTCTCACGTGGGATATCTAAGTGATGAAGTTCTTGTAACAATTACCCTTATGTATTATGAACGCATCAACGTATGCACTTATCACTCCATGAAACTGAGTGATCCTTCAAAAGGACATAAACATATAAGCAAGTCTCAGCAGAGTCAAGGTCGACACTCCCATTGTCTGTCGGACTCATTGACTTGGAGAAGTTTCTAATCTTTGCCTATGGAGTTAATAACTTGTTTCATTTGACTATACAATCTGCAATTCCTAATGGTCCCAGTTTGAATATAACTCCCACTTTTGAGAGAATTTTCATTAGCTTAGCAGCAACTGCAAAGGGTTTTTATGCAGGTTGTACACCTTTTGTTGGTTTTGATGGCTGCCACCTTAAGGGTGAATTTGGTAGAGTTCTATTGGCTGCCATAGCCCTTGATGGCATTAATGGATTATACCCTTTAGATATGCGGTTGTAGAAACTGAGAACAAGGACAACTAGATGTTTTTCTTTCAAAATTTAGGGAAGATGTTGGGAGGATTTGATGAGAATATCCCATGGACCTTTATGTCTGATAGACAGAAGGTATTAATGTTGTTATCCTTTTTAATTTAGCATGTTGTAATTTATATTATCTATGTACTCAATTTAATTGCATTGACAGGGGTTAACTGATGCAATAAATGAGATTGTTCGCCATGCCAACAATGGGAGGTATCACTACAAGAAAAATGAATTATTTTTTTACTAAAATCATTTGATCGTAGTAAAAGATAATTATTTACTATAATTTACTGTACGTAGTAAATAATTAAGGAATAGGACACTTATTTACGACTAAACTACTATTGTAGTAAATAATATATCAAAACTACATAGTTTTGATATTTTTTGCTACAAAATATAATTAAATTCTTAAATAGTGTCTTATAAGATTTTACACACTACAAGTGTCAAAATTGTCAAAATAAACAATAATCTGATTCACAGCTAAAGCTAAGTATAGTGCAAACAGGTTGAATCCACAGGGATTGGGTGAAAATAATTCTAATTAATCACAAAAGAATTCACTAAAATTAACGAGTAAAAAGGAGGGGGGGAGGGGGTTGTTTCAGATTTACTAAACTAATTAACTAATTAAAAATTAAATAAACTACAGGGAAAACAATAAATCACTTAGAAGTTGGGTTTTTATAAATCAGAGGGGAAAACAATACCTAACTAGGAATCACAATTCAATTTAGGACATCGATCATAGACGCAAAAATAAATTCAGCTATTCAAATAGATTTGCTATAGTAGATAGAGACACTCGACTCCGCCTTATTTTCTCTTGAATAATAGAATAACCTAGAGACACTCGATAATTATTCCCTAATCAACTCACAACCCCTAGAGACACTCGACAAGATTCAATGAGTCAACAACATTAAGAATTAAGAAAACACTAGCCCAAATTAACCTAGTCATGACACGTGCAAGACTCAAATTCGATTATTAACTCCCTTAGTGAATCAGATTCGACTTTACGACTTCCTATCACTAATGCGCCACTAATTATCTATCAAGCACTAAGTGTACTTCATGCAATCATCTACTTAGAAAATTGGACCCGAATCAACTAAGTAAATAAATCACAATAACCACGACACACAGAGAATTAATAAATACTTGAATTTAAAAACTGAATTATAAACGCCAACTAAGTCTCACAATGTCAAAAATATAAATTGTAAATTCCTAACTAAGTACTAAAGAAATTAGCTACTCATGAAAATCATGTCCAAAAACATAAAATAATTCATAAGCATCTAACTAAAAATTAAAGGAATTAAATAAGAAATAGTAAGGAATGATTTGGCTTCTCCGAGTTACGTGCGCAGGTCTCGCCCTCCGCTGCCTTCAAAATAATTCACGAACCGCCCCAAAGTTGCTGCCCCAAGTCTCTTAAATAATACGTATAAGCTCAACGCCAAAGCAATCTTCTAATCCAAATTGGACTCTCATTGCCTGCTCCCCAAGAAGGCCTCAAATCTGGGCTTTTTTTCTATTTAATTTCCCATGCTCATGCAGCCCATATAAATAAATCCAAGACACTGCCACCACCAGTCATCTAATACGTCTAAAATTGGGTCTATTCCTCTTAATTTCAAGACACATGCAGACCCATAAACTCCACTTCCTAATTAAGTCAGCCACTTCAATTAATTTTCAACTTCCAATATTCTCGGCCCAGCAACGATTAACCCAACATCTTGCTAATTGGCCCTAAAAGTCTCCAAAATAATAAGTTTGGCCTAACTGCACTAAAAACACAAAAATACATCACGACACCAATATATATCTAAATTAAGTATTAGAATCCAGCCATTAAAATACACGAAATATATGAAATTATGCACACTATCAATTAGTATCAAACAAAAATGGATTACTTTATCAAATTTCAAAATCAGATTATATATATATATATATATTTTTTAGATTTAAATTAATATTATATTTCAAATTTTAATTTTTTTATTAACTAAATGAATATATATTGAATTCCCTATATTAATTTTGTTATTTTGAATTTACTAAAACTAAAAAAAAATGTAAAATTTTTGTATTCCAAAATTTAAATTATATATTGGAATTAACAAAAAATTTAAGGAGAATGTTACATATATCTTTGATATTTTAAATTTATTGAAATAAAACTATTCAAATTTCCGAACATAAAATTGAACCCATATTTTGCTTGACAACATAATTTTAACGCAAAATTTTAACACTTTTGTCCTCCCCCAAATTTAACCAACGCGGCAAATGAAAAAGAAATCCCTCCAAAGTTCCTCTCAAAACCCTCACTCCTCTCAAACCTTCATTCCACTTTTGAAACTTTCTATGGCCCTCTTACAATTTCAGCAGAATTTTCAACTGAACTTTACTCAAACACAGGCAGGTCAACAATGACAGAGCTTCTAGTGCGATTCTTCGACGGTGGAGTTTCGAGCGCAAATCTTCAACCGCGGATTGAAAGGCGGAGGTTTTCGACAGGTTCTCCCAACAAGCTTTACAAAATATTGTTGAAAAGGCCGAGGTCTCAAGGAGAAGGAAACTGAGCGCGAGGAGGTGGTGAAGGAAGAGGCGGAGTTATCGGTATTTTTGCTTTTTTGCTGATTTTTTGTTGATTTCGATATGGGTTTTGGTTTATGTGGACTATTCGAGAAAACCTAACATGCTTTTTCTGGATTGTGGAATATAATGGGTTTATCAAGAAATCTGCTCCTTTTATGGCATCTTTGCAACGTTATTATATTGTAGTTCTAGATCTGTATGGATGTCAGATAAGGATGAAACTCTTCAAATTTTCTATTGCTGAAATTCCTATGGTGTTGTGCTCTATGTACTTGTTCCGCTATCTTTGGATAGTTGATTGAACTTTTCAATGAACAAATGCATTTGTAATTGAGCTCCCTTGTATTTTATTTTTATCTTCTATCGGACATAGCGACAACTAAGCCTCTCTTTGTATTTTAAATTCAATTTCACTTCTTGTTCTATTATATTTCTTTTTTCAGCTTTACAGTGTGCTTGTGTTCTTTGAGTTTCGATTAGAAAAGAAGAAACAAAAATAGACTTCTATTAGATAATAATTTGGATATTTGGACTTCTTTATTTGATCTCTTATATGTTACTCGTTTCATTGCAGGATTTTGAAATAAAGATCTGTATTTCCAATGTTTGGATAAACACTTGAATAGATTCTTAAATTCTTGTGAATTATGTGCAGATATGGTCAAAATGCAAAAAAAGGCTATATGATCCAGCTTCTGATCAATTGACTGAATTGGAAAAAAAATGGTAATACATTCGTCTTATTTTAATAATGATTAGTTTAGTCTTATTTTTTTGTATATTTGTTAAAATAGGAAAAAAAATGGTGCAACATCTACTAGCACACACTCAAGGCTATATTCTTTTTTTTCATCATAAAGAGAGCTTCAAAAAAGTTTGTCAATCTAAATCCGATATTTTAAGTCATTGCTGCTATTATGTTGTCAATTTTAAATGCTTTCAAACCACTAAAGTTTTTAATGTACACTGAATTGATGTTTGAGTTTGAGACTTTTAATGCGTTTGTCTTCTATTTCGGGAGAGCAATATGTTTACGAGTTGATCAAATCTAACTAAATAATACGTCAACTATGGAATAAAAAGTGTGAAATAGTGGAGTGTGGTGCATCAGCTGCTAGTTGATCAATTAGTTCTGTCTTGATTGAATAATTAACTTCATGGGGTTGTGCACTAACGAGGCCATGAACATTGAACGTGTCTTTCGGTTGCTGAAATACTTATATTTTGCAATCATTTGTTATCATAACTAATGACACCCTGACCATTGAACAGGCCTTTTGTTGTTTTGTAATTAGTTATTCTTGATGAGCTTGAGTGGGATTAGCTTTATGAGCTTATATCTTGTTCACAATATGATCTAACTTGGCATTGATAACATTTATCGGTATCACTAGACTCCTTACAAAAGTGAAAACATTTTTCTTTATTGTAATCATTTCCTTAAGTTAGATACATAAATCTAAGATTTTCTCATATATGCAGACAAGATGGCTAAGTACAAAAATGGATAACAGAGCGCCTTAGCTGCTCAGACATGCGAAATACAGAAGAATGGTAATGTTTAAATTTATTAATTGATGCCTTTATTATTGTTTATAATAGTTGTCCATAAAAGTTTTTTCTTTTGTTTTGCACAGTCATTGCTATCAAAAACAAGGCAATTGATACAACTCAAAGTAAGATGACAAAGCATGTGCTAGATAGTCTGAATCACCAGCCACAATCTCATGCAACATCATATGGAGGTACTAGTTGTGATGCCCCAAAATTCAATACTAAGGGGACAGGTAAATTTAAAAAGAAAATGGATCGATCGGATTATATGTTTATTTTGTTAAGCATGATAAATTGCTCCTATGTGCTCATTTGATATACATATGTGGGTAATTTTTATAAATAAATGTGTTTATAAAATTCTTAGTTGATTTAATTTAATGAAATGTGAAAAAATTATATGCAAGCATGTATCCAAGCTTTGTTTCCTTGCATATTCACCTTCAAGAAGGTACTTCAACCATTTAGATTTCTCCTTTCATGTCTTAATTATGTGAGAGCTGAAAATTATGAGATTAGGAATATATGTATATTGGTTATCTTGATGAAATCATCTTAATTTTGCTATGTTAAACATGTTTCTTGCTCATTCATTGATTCTATTGAAGTTTCTTTGAACTCTTGATTATGTGAGAGTGTGAACCCTAGGTATTTTATGAATTGAGCTATGAATTATGATCATAACAATGTTAATGGTGGAAATTAGTTGAATAACGCATGCTTAAATGATCTAGGAACAAAGATACATGTTTATGCCTATCCTCCAATTTCTCCTTATTGTGACTACTACATAGAAAAGTGAATTGTGGGTTGTTGAGTTTGAATCTTATAAAACTGTTTTAACTGGATATTCTTGACATGTTAGAGATGTTCTCTGCAAAAATTGGTGGTCATCCGATTTGATTTAAGTCCCGAGAATAATAGCAACTTCCCTTGTTGTCCCCTGTTTTCATAATTCAGTTTGTGGCTTGAGCAGAGGGACTAAACGAATTTCTGTGCATGTTATGAGTATTATCACCAAATTTTAGATTATTTAGACTTCATTTGATAAGGGAACAACGATCATCTTTCACTAATATTTTTGTAGGAAATTTTATGTTTTGTGTCATGTTCAAACTTATAGGTCCATGATGTATCAAACTTACATATTTCGGGCTCTAATTCTTTACAAAATGCCCCCATAAACGAACATCAATCTACTGGTCTACCATACCAAGATCCCTCTATTGAGGATGAACAGGTTTTAATATTTTTTATTATCGTATTTACTGGAAATTGATTAGTTTGTTACTTAGCTTCGTTTTACAGATTTCCTTTAACTGTAATTAGTTTGGCCCTTTGTTAGATGTTGCCACGTGTAGGGTCTTGATTAGATTACTTCGATATAGTTGGTTGTACTTGAAGATTAATTTTGCGTAGTTTAATTTGATTGTGATTTGTTTTATTAATGTAGGTTGTGTTTGTTGGGGATGCGGGACAAGGTTTTGATGATTTTCACCGAATTAAGGTATAATTGAACTTTTGAAATATTAGAAGATCATATAATTAGTGAAACATTAATTAGTTACAAGTGTGGCATCTTCTCTAACTAGTGTTTCATAATATTTTCATAGGTTGGGGCTAAAGTGCATATATATTGTTATGGAATACCAAAAAAAATTGTGAAAGAAGGTACAACTACTGATAGGGTAGCTGTCAAGGCCGTTGATAGGGCTGCCGACCGGAGTGCTGACAGGGCTATTGACATGGCAACCCTCCTTGATGAGCAGGCGGGAACCTCTCTAGCTATTGGGGTCATTGATAAGCCAGACGCAACAGCAGCTAGTGACGAGAAGCAGGCCTGAGCCAGATCTTGATATCATGCTTTCTTTTAGTTTGAAAACCTTCTTCGAATGTTTGGATGTGGGGAGAATGTTCTTATTCTCATTCTTTCAACATCACCACTGCTTAATTTAATTTGTTCAATCAAAAGTCAACCTTCCGAATGAGCGTTAGGGGTGTTCTCTCCGACCCCTTTCTTCTATCATCTACAGGGACTAAGGTCCGGCTGTTATTTCAGTATGTTCATCAATTGAGATTCTCATATCTCATCATTCGGTAGCAGTGGGACTATGTCTCATAAGAGAAAAATCTCCGGCTCCTTTGACTAGCTGCTTTATTAGGTGGGGTGACCAGCCTAGCTGGTAAAGGAGGGGGAGAGAGCTCCAAGGAGTGATTATTGTAACAGATTTTACTACAGTTAAAAACCAATCGTGCAAGTGTACATTAACATACGAGTAGTACAATAGGATCGAAAGGAAAATCAATCACTACTCTCTATTTCTCTCTAATCTAAAGACTGAACGGGAGTAATGGTTATTTCTATTAATATATTGATGCAGAAATAATGGTTATTTCTATTAATATATTGATGCAGAAATTAACAATTAATTAAATTAAAATTACAATTGACAACTTAACACACGAATTAACTTTAGTAAACTAAACAGGCAGGGGGAAAAAGCTTTGAATCATACAATCAAGAGCTGACGTCATACTCGTTTGATAAGTGTAATTCTAGAACCTAGTAACTTATATTTGAATTACCCTCTTTTGAGGTATAACCAAGTGTTTAATTAGTGTTCAATGTTGCTCTCGCAATCACCAGTAGTTAATTAAACCATAGGAACAAGACTAGTGCAATTCAGTATTCTAGCGGCTCGGTATGGAACAAGATTACTGTTGTATAAGTTAGGACCAAATCTCTTTGTACCCTACAACGTACAAGTATTGAAAGCCCTCTAAATTACCATCACTCTTTTGATCTATAGGTAATTGCAACACATGCTACGGGTGGTCAAGCCATCGCAAGTCAGTTCAAACCAGTTTTCAAACTAAAAATTAACACAAGTCATTCAAGCATCTCATCAAACATCCATCATGTAATCACTATCACTTCCCCCTAGCCCTAGATACTTAGCTACTCATAATTGAAGCAAGAATCGTAAAACTAAAGGAAATTGCATTAAAATAAAGCATCGCCAAGAAAACTAAACAAAGTCTAACAATTAAACTCATAAACATTCAACAATACTCAAAATGAAACTAGCATATGAAACTAAAACTAAAATCAAAGGAATTAGTTTGGAAATAAAAGCAACAATAAAACCAAAGATTGTTCTCGGAATTCAACCTTGTCGTCTTCTCGAATTCTTTGAAAATCTTCTGAACTTTTGTGTCTTCTTCCAAACCCTAGGTCTTGACTTGGAAAAGAAACTCTTTTTCTCTGTCTAACTCTCTCTCTTTTTTCTCTGAACCTCTTCTTCTTTCTATTCTTCTTTTCTTCTTCCTCTTAACCTCTCTTCTTCTCCCCAAAACTCACATATATATATCAGCCCTAGGAGATTTCTCACCGCCCTAGGTAACGGGTGTTACCTATATTTGCCTTGCTCCGGTTAACGCCCGTTAATGACCTGAAATCTCCATAACGCTTTTACTGGTAACGGGCGTTACCAATTTTCTTCTATATAGGGGTAACGGGCATTACCCCTGTGTTATCGCCAAAACCTCTCCTCCTGTGGCCAGTAACGGGAGTTACTCCTTGTGTACAGCTAAATGGTAACGGGAGTTACCACTTTTTCTCCCAAAAATGCGTGAAATTGCTCTACTTCGCCGTTTCGTAACTCCAACTCTATTAACACCTGAACAAAGTCAAATAAACACATAAACGCATCAAACGACACCAGAATATAATCTATTTAACGCTTAAAATCATGCAATTTCTACACACAACATTGATCGGTCGGACTCCTTCCCAAGGTCCCATTTCAGGATCGCCTTCCCAAGAGGTCTTATTTATGCACCTCTTTAAACTAGGTTTTATGTGATCATCCCCACTATTCAAAGGTATTCGTGCTTAGTTTCAATTTAACCGACCATAATGCGTGCTTCTCTGCCTTATATCATTCATCATTATATCATAAAGGAAAGGCATGAAGCGAGCAAATCGTATGATGCACGCTGCAGTTGTCTAGAGTTTCTCCTTACTTAATCACATAACCTGCAACTGGTGATAATAAAATACGAGATGTAAAGTACTATATACAATAAGCAAAACCTGGTGATATTTTTTGGCTGTTCCCCGGCTGGGGTATGGGCTCCTGTAGGTTGGTTAGCGAGAGTCAGTGCTGAATTAAACGTAGAACCTCCTCCGATTTGAGGTGTTCTATGGTCGAGGTAGTTTCATGCCATCGACATCTTTTAGCTCGTATACCTCTCTTGTGTTGGTGGTCAGTAGGTGGTATAGCACCACGTGCTATGTTATGAACACTCCAGCTAGAGTGAGCAGCTCGTTCGGTTGACTTTCATAACTGACTAGTCTTTCGTCACCTGAAATGCTACCCCTTTGGCTTGGGCCTTCGTAATATCGCATAAGTGGTCTTTCTTTGGGGTGGTCTTCCGGCTGCTCATGCCCTCCCTGCTCCTTTAGGGGCTCTTTTCTAGCTTTTCTTTCGGGCACTAAATGTGTTCTCACGGTCTGCAACCCCTTTTAGGGGATCCCTCCTGTGTTAACCTCTGGTTGTGATAAAACAAACAAGCTTCTGGTCCTCGATTCCTTTTAGGTGAAGTGGGAAGCCATCCGTCCTCTCTCCTATCTCTTCGTCTATCATGTAAATCTCTATATTTTTCAGCTTCCGCTTCCTCTGCATTAACGTATTTCTCGGCCCTTGCCAACATGTCATCCCAATTGATGGGCGGCTTCTTGGACAACTACCTAAAAAATCTCCCTTGTTTCAGACCTTGCTCGAAGGCACTAGCCCGTACCTCAAAAGTGGCGGAAGGGACTTCCAGCACGGCCTTCGTGAACCGGGTAATGTAGCTACTTAAAGTTTTATCATTTTTTTGTTTTACTGTAAAGAGATTGCTATTATTCTTCTGGTGGTGTTTGCTGCTAGCAAATTGGTGTAGGAAAAGTGAAGCGAACTGCTCAAATGAGTGTATAGACCCTGGGGCGTGCTGGCTGGCCCATTCTTGAGCTGTATCGGTAAACGTAGTGAGAAAAACCCTACACTTTACAGCTTCGGTGTACTGATACAGTATGGCTAGGTTCTCAAACCGACTTAAATGCTTCTGGGGATCCGTGGCTTTGTTATACTCGGGCAACCCCGACGTCTTGCAGCCTAGAGGGAGCTCATCACCCATGCATGATTCCTTGGCGAATGTGTTGGAAAACACGAATCAGAAAGCAGCGAAAATTTAAAAAAAAATTCCAACAAAAGGATCTTAGGCTCGCAATTGTGAATCCAAATTCATAAAGATTAGAAACTTACTTTTCAATAATCTTTCTTGAAGCGTTTCAAGCCACCCAAGAATGCTCTTCTCGCGGCTTGATCCCCTCTCCGTGGTAAAGCTCGAATCTTCAAAACTTCTAACTTGAAGCTCTCTAGAGATAGTCCACCAACTTGACTACAATCTAACTAGTAAGGATGCTAGTTCTCTAGTTAGTGTTTAGGCTTAACTTAGGGTTTATTTTATCTTGGAGAAAGGATGGTGTTCAACTCATGAACCAAAAGAATTATCTATTCCTCTCTAAGGGGAGCTCGAGCTCCCCTATATATAGAAGGGAGAGGGGCGACCGATCCTAGTCCTTATGGACTAAGGATTTGGTCCCTCTCTCCTATTACTTGATCATCAAGTATTTTCCAACTTTGACTTTGAATTCTAATCCAAATCAACTTTTAAGAGAGCTAAAATATCCAAACCCTTTTGGATATTATTATACTTTATTTATTAAATAAATAACTTATTTTATCTAATTAATTAATTCATATTTAATTAACTAAATTAATTTTCTCCAAAATAAGACTTTCATTTTAATTCAAAATTAAACCAAAGTCTATTAAATAATTAACACATTAATTATTTAATATATATATATATATATATATATATATATACACACGTGTGAGACACGTGTCCTAAGGACACGTGCTACTCACATGACCCACATGTGTGGTTTCACACGTGTGGAACTCTCTCGGCTCGATTAACTCGTTTAATCATTTCAAAGCCTTAACTCATGTAACCAAGTTGTTGTGTGTGACCCTCTAGGTTCTCAATTCAATTATCAGTGACCTTAATTAATTAATTCTCTAATTAATTAATCAGTCCACAGATTAAACGACCATAGTCTAGCAACAGGTGTTTAACCCTTAGCTGAATTGGAATGTCACGATTCGACAGAACCTTTAAGTCGTTGGTTCATGTGAGATACAATCCTCCTACTTATTATCTCTCAACCAAGATTTAGGGTTAGGGAATAATTAAAACCCTAATAATCTAGTCTTAAAGCTAAGTGCATTTCATATCCATTTGATCTCAATCCAAGAAACCCTTTTCTTGATGTCTTGATCTACTGTCTTGGCCAAGGACTCCATATGGCACATGAATGACTTACACAATAAGAGATCACCTAGTAAATGCAAGTGTAGGTCCTTTCTTGATTCTCATTCACTTTCATGAGTCACTTGTCAGCCCCAGAATAAGCCTTGAATCAGTTATCTAAGCGGCACCCTTTAAAGCTTATACCTAAGACAACAGAGTTAACTCATAAAGTGACATGGAAACTCAAGTTTAAGGATCAATTAATCACATCAGTGACTCGTGAGATATTTCCTAATCTGGAAGTTTCCATTTTCTGAAATAGAAACTTCCTTTACTATTTAGGAAACATCACACACGGGGCACCTCAGTGAACTTATTGAAGTGAGCACCCTCATGTATCACGCACGTATCAACTATACACTTTGTACCTCCATGAAACAAGGTGGTCCTTTTTAAAGGCGTGATCCCACAAGCAAGCCTTAGAGAAGTCAGGTTGACACTCCCACTGTCTGTAGGACTCATCGGTTTAGAGTATTTTACTAATCATGACTTATGTGATATAGGGCTCGTTTCATGAACCATTTCACCCAAATGGTAGAGTCCTAAAGTCGTCAGGATTAGGGGAGTTCTAATACATGCGCAACTAAAGTAAACGCATACCAAATAAGAGCATATAAAGAAGTGTTGTCTCAATTCGTTATTTCATTCAAAGATTGTCTGTGATTACAATAAATAAAAGTACAAAGCAGATATACAATCGGCTTTCTAGGGCACTATTCCCAACAGAATGGTCCACCTCTCCGAAGCACATGCGTGGGGGATGCCGTATCAGCCTTTCCATATCGTCGAGCGTTTGCTGCAGCCTAGCAACCCAATCCGGCTGCTCAGCATCAACGTGATTCCTTCTGCCCGGTTGGATATCAGCAAGCCCTACGTGTTGCGCTACTGAACCGCCAGCTGCCTGGGTTCCGCCACTTCTAGCCTTCTGTAGGTTCACGTTGGAGTGGATGTTGACCCTTCCAACAAGCACCTGGTCTCCCACCTCCATCTGTACCAATGAGGGGTTCCTGATGGAGGTTCGTCCTCCGGTTCCTTCTAGCAGTAGGCTTCTAATGGTGGAGGGTTTTGTTCTACCAGCATATGATACCACCCCGCGGTTAGCATTCCCACATGTTCAAAGGTCTACTGCACAATGTGGGGAACGGCTGCGTTAATTGCACCATCCATTCTCCAGTTAAGTTCCTCGGGGGTAAAGTGAGTCGGATCAGGGAGTTTCTCCACTTAATTGTTCAACCTTTGAGTTATATGTTGGTTATTTTATTCTACTAAGTTAAAACCAATCGTGCAAGTGTACACTTAATATACGCATAGCACAATAGGATCGTACCCACAAGGAAGGGAAGTCAATCACCACTCAATATCTCTTTCTAACCTAAAGACCGAACGAACTCAAATTGGTTATTAATCTATTAAAACTGGATAAAACAATTAACTAGAGTAGAACACAATTAACAATTAAAACACGCGGATTAAAATCAATAGACTAATTAGGCTGGGGAGTAAAGATTCATGCATTCATGATTCAACATAATACTCGTCTGACAAGTGCAATTCTACAACCTAGTCAGTTATATATTAATTATCCTCTCTCAAGGTATAACCACGTATTCAATTAAGCTCAAAGCTGTTCTTGTAGTCATCAATAATTAATTAAACCATCAAGATCAAAACTAGTTCAAATCTAGTTCTAGCGGCTTGACATGGAATAAGATTTACCATTGTATAGATCAGGACCAAATCTCTTTGCATTCCTACAACCTACTAGTTACGAAAACCATCTCAATTACCATCAATTTCTCAATTCTCAAGTAATTTTAGATTATGCTAAGGGTGAGCAAGTCGCCGCAATTCAATTCAAATCAGTTTTCAAACTAAGAATTAGCACAAGTCGTTCAAGCATCATATCAAACACTTAGGATGCAATCATCATCACTTCCCTAGTACTAGGGTTTTAGCTACTCATAATTAAAACGAAACTCATAAAACTGAAATAAATCGCATTAAACAAATTTATGTTCATCAAACCTAAACAAAGTCTCAAAAATCAACTCATAAACATTCAAGAATTCTGGAAAACCAAATCTAACATCTAAACGAATTGGAACAAAACTTAAAGGAATTAGTTGATAACTAAAAGCAATAAATAAAACTATAAAAATCGAAATTGTTTAAGAACTCGATCCTTTCGTCTTCTCGAAATTCTTTGAACAACTCTTCCGAACTCTGAACTTCTCTCTCAAGCTAGGTCAAAACTGAAGAAGAAGTCTTGGACGAAGTCCCTTAGAAAGATTCCAAAACGAACTATAAATAGCAGCCCAAAATATGTCTCGCCGCCCTAGGTAACGGGCGTTACCACTCCATGCACAAAACTCATTAACGCCTGTTACATGCATGAAATCGTATTTTTGCTTTTATAAGTGGTAACTTTCCTTCTGGTTACGGGTAATGGGCGTTACCCCTCTTACGCCAAAAACTCCTCCTACTGCCTCTGGTAACGGGCGTTACCAGAGTTATGCTACCAGGGAGTAACGGGCGTTACTCCCATACTTCGCCAAAGGTGATGCTCCTGTGTCTGTTAACGGGGGTTAACACATTTGTTCTTCCAAGGTGTAATGGGGGTTACTCATTTTTCCTCCAAAAACGCGTGAATTTGCCTCGGTTTGCCGTTCCTCATCTCCAACTCAATAATTACCTAAATAGAGCAAAATAAACACACATCAAACGACACAAAAATATACTCTAATTACCCATCAAATCCATGTGAATTTCACACTCAACAAATTCCCCCACACTTGCCTATTGCTTGTCCTCGAGTAATACAAAAATAAAGAAAACACATCCATATCAAGCCTCGACTTTAAAGCAATCATCGAACATTCGTCTAAACAAGTCTAGCAATTCAAATCATGTACTCATGAACACAAGATTATCAAAAATAGTATGAAAAATATACCCGTGTGTAGTGTGTGAATTCGAACGAAACAATGTACAAAGATTAGAATGAAAATTCATAATTTTCTCCTAAGCTCTAATCATCAACTCCGAAATACACTCTTCGTACCTATCTCCACTAATGGAGTTAAATCAAACTCATATCGGTAGGTCTTTCGAGCTTGTAATGTAGACTTTGAGTAAGGTTATGGAAATTTGGATCAAATGACTACTCGCCAAGCTTACATCATTCAATCTATACTAAACACGACACTTTTGTTATCCATTTAACACTTTCCCCTCACACTTCGATATTTGTATCCCCTCCTTCAATTTCACACTTTGCATAGTTTTTTTTCTTTTTTCTTTTTCTTTTCTTTTGCTCTTTCTTTCTTTTCATATCTTTTCTTTTTCACAACTTTCTTTCATTCTTTTTCTCTTTACATATATTTCTCAATTTAATCACAAGAACAATCAAAAGGGGTCCAAAGATAGATATTCACTACAAAAATCAAACGAGCAAACATTGGTGAAAAATTAACAAGGTAGGTGTACTTATGTTGTGCGTTAGGCTTATAATGTGGCTACAAAAATCTTTGCACAACAAATAGGCTCAACGGGGTCAATAACATCACGTTATTTAGTGGAAAACGACTAAAAATAAAGGGTTAAAATCCTCCGACAACGAATGTCTATGTCACTTCCTTAATCTTTCATTAACTCAAATTTCCGCCTCAATAGGACTAAAATGCATCCTAATCAATCCTTAGACTCAATTGGAAATCATCAAGTTATCTTTCTAAGCAAAGTACATTACCACGTTCAAAAGTGCTCAAAATATACGGGCATACTAACATACTAAATTATCCAATCGCATGCAACTTTCCTCAATTCAATTATCCCAACTCATTCTAGAAAAAGCTCAACAATCAAACTTTGAAGAAAAATTTCAAAACGGGTAATTTTTTTTCAAAATTCTCATAAATTCCTCAATTTCTAACAATTTACAAGTGTAACACAACATCCAATCATGCAAATATCCACTTAAAGCTCAAAAACATAACAATAACATACATGCACGTCTCCCCCAGACTTAATCTTTGCAATGTCCTCATGCAAATGAAAGAATTAAGGTTCAAGAGAACTCCTTGATCACATGAAGACCGGCAACGTGCTAGCAAAGCTTCCACAACCTGAGATAAGTGACTAGAAAACACAAATCAAGTGCAAAAGTAATTGAATATCAACATGCATTCAATAATCAACACACAAGTCACAAATTCAAGTAAAGAAGGGCACAATTACATAAACAAAATTCATGGAGTTCAAAACATAAGTAAAGAAATAAGCGTGTCAAAAATATCCAAGTAAGGCAATAAGAACATGCCCAAATAGAATGTCCAAGTAAGGGGAAAAGAATGATAACATAATCAAGGCGACGGGGGTCCTCCCAAATACTGATCAACACGAGCTTAGAACCCCTCGAACTTCATCTCTACCTGAGCATTCCACTCATCAAATCGCTCATCAACATACTGTGCTAGATCCTCAATCCTCGCGGTCATGGCGGTCACATCAGCTCTCAATCCCGCCAACTCCATCCTAAGAATCTTCACACTAGCTGGAGTACCTTCATCGGCTTTATCACTAACAACCGGTGCAGCATTGCGGAGAATCCCAAACTCATCGTCTGGCCTATCAGGAATCTGAGCTAAAAGCTCCTTCTGCACCTCTGAAAGCTTATCAAAATGGGCTTTACGCCAACTATACATCTGCCAGAACCTGTCTCTATCCCGAATAGACCACTATGGCAAGATTTCATCCTTGAGTTGTCCACTTTCCCACTGAATAGCTAGACCCATGTTCTCCGAATACTGCAGACCCATATCATAACCAAACTCAACAGGCAACAATCCCCTAGGCCTCCATCCCACATCATGGGCAAACATAGTGACAAACGCGCCATGGGCAATTGTTCCCGTAGCTCTTCCTGCAATCTCTTGAAGCAACCACAAGAACTCTACCATCGAACTTGATACCTTCCTTCATCATATACATGATTCCAAGCTCCATCTCTGTGATGTAACTGCTATTCCCGTATCGCGCATAGAATCCTGTAGCTAAGATCTTATGTACGAGCACCCAAGCCAACGAATCTAAGTAGCTATCCTTTGTACTCCGGAGGGAATAACTTAGCACACCATTACGCAACGGGAAGGATCTCCATACTTCCTCTCTCTGAGCATCATTCTACTTAGGCAAGGAGGAAGTAGCATGGGCCGGGAATTGAAGAATTTCCCGTATCCGATTTGTATTCCAAACTCAAGTTTCCTGGTCATCTAGAGTGAAAGTTAATGTGTTGTCCACCGGGATAAAGTTCATCATGGTGAAGAAAGCGGCCGTCATCTCGGCGTAAGTCAAATCCTTCCTAGTGAGGAATGACAACCAACCGATGTTGTTAAACAATCTTTTCACCTCTTCCCAAGCTTCAAGTTTCTCCATCCACATGGCATTGAAGAACCAAGTAGCCATGATGTTCCTTGTCAAATTCTTTTGAAAGGGATTGCCCATAGCATTCACCGTTGTATTGACAGACTCCAATGGTTGATGATCCAACCGGGATGCAGTAGTGAAGAGTTCAATAGGTTGAGAGCACTTAGTACGTCCTATGGCACCTATAATATACAAATACAACAAGGCAAGGCACACAAATATCAATCACAATTCACTCCGACAAACTATCGAACACATTGTATACACTATCCTAGGGTTTGAGTTTTGATTCGAAATTCTTCAATCTACCCAACTTAATTCAACAAAGCTCTAAAGTGTCATAACTCAAGTTCAAAATTCTCCACAATCAACCCAAAATTTAGGTTCAGAAGGCTAGATAAAGACTAGGGTGGAGGCGGATCGTTGAATGAAGAGTTCCCGGTTGAGGAGCTTTTTATGTAGTTCGGTAAACGCAACGGGGCTCTCGCGGGCATTGATGGCGTCGACAATAGAGCGGGAGGATTCGTCAAGCCCATCAAGGACTATGTCTGTGATGTCCTCTTGGCCAAGGGGATGGCCCAGAAGGTCGAGTTCGTCGGCTATAGTGCGAATCAGTGTCATGTATTCATTGATTGACTTTGAAAATTTGGTCGAGCATTTCAAGGCGTCACGCAATTGTTTGACGTGACCCCGTGGGGTGTTGGCGAATGTGATGGTGAGGGTATTCCAGGCCTCATGGGAGGTAGTGGCGCTGTGTATGGTTGGGGCGACCGTGTGATGAAGCGAGGCTGCAAGGGTGGCGAGGATAAGCTGATCTTGTTGGAACCAAGAGGTGAAAAACGGGTTCGCAACCTCAGTGTCGTTGTTCTGAACACT
Source organism: Lantana camara (assembly GCA_037501455.1). NCBI lineage: Eukaryota > Viridiplantae > Streptophyta > Magnoliopsida > Lamiales > Verbenaceae > Lantana > Lantana camara. The sequence goes on along the minus strand of CM074860.1, from coordinate 92,916,323 downwards.
GCGGGGCGGAGCGGGGACGGTGCCATTCACGTAGCCGAATAAGTTGTGACCACGGAGGAGGGCCTGCATATGGAGTTTCCACGCCATGTAGTTATTGGGGTAGAGTTTGACTGCGTTGCAGGAGCTGATGAGGACAAGGTGGCCGGCGGATTCAGTCGGATTTGGGAGAGGAGTGGTGGTTGGAGTGGAGGATAGCGCTGAATCAGTAGCCATGGAGATAGTGGAAAAAAAAAATTTAAAGATCGTGGGCTCTTGATACCATGTCTCTAAGCTTTGCAAATCTAACCGTATCTCTGTTGAATTCACTCCTTATGGCTTTCAGGTGAAGGATTTGCCGTCGGGGGCTTCCATCATGACGGGACGGACCACTAATGGGGTCTACGAGTGGCTGGCACATCACCCACCTCCACCTCCCTCACCCTAAACTTCACCTCCTATGTCAAGACTTCCAACTCTGATTGGCACAACCGCTTAGGCCATCCATCCATCGCCATTCACCACCATATTGTCAACCGCTATAATCTACCAACTTCGTCTTCTCCCTCCCCCTTAGATTGCAATTCGTGTCTTTGTAATAAGAGCCGTCGGCTCCCCTTCAATGAATCATCAATAAAATCCTCTGCCCCACTTGATATTATTTTCAGCGATGTTTGGACCTCTCCTGTACTTTCTCACGACAATCAAAAGTACTATGTCATCTTTGTGGACCACTATACTAAATACATATGGTTCTTCCCCCTAACCCACAAATCCCATGTTTATGCTATCTTCAAATAGTTTAAATCCCTCATCGAACTGAAATTTGACACCCAATCAAGACCCTGTATTCTGATAACGGGGTGAATATGTCGCACTCACCCCTTACCGTGCTGAAAATGGTATCTCTCACTTCACCACACCACCTCACACACCCAAACACAATGGCTACTCCGAAAGGCGTCACCGCCATATTGTTGAAACCGGCTTAACCCTCCTCCACCATGCCTCAATGCCCCTAGAATACTGACCTTATGCCTTTGCCACCGCAGTATATCTTATAAACAGACCTCCCACACCCGGTCTCTCAATGTCGTCCCTATACTTATCCCTATTCAACTCATCACCCAACTATCCAAAGCTCCGGGTCTTCGGTTGTCTCTGCTACCCTTGGCTTTGGCCTTACTCTACTCATAAACTCAACCCTCACTCAACCCCGTGCGTCTTTCTTGGTTACTCGCTCACCCAGAGCGCTTATCTTTGCCTTGATGTCTCCACTAAACGCCTATATATCTCCAGACATGTCCGTTCCGTTGAACATACTTTCCCGTTTGCCACCACCACCACCAAAACACACCAACCCGCTACTTCCGCCTGGTCACAATCCTCCCTGCCCACCTTACCAACTCTACCATCCGCCACCTACATCCCTCTCGCAGCGCCTATACCATCTCGTACTTCAGCAGATCCCCCATCGCCAGCTCCCTCGCTGGCAAGCGCCCCATCTTTCTCAGCTCCGGACCAGAATACTCAACCACTCGCCTTCCCTACCTATCATAACCCAGCTCTGACATAAACCCGACACCCCATGGCCACACGTTCCCACCATAACATCCGGAAACCCATCTAGAAACTCAATCTCTCCACTCAAATCATCCCCACCTCTGATATAGAACACAAAACCGTTACCTAAGCCCTCCGGGACGACCGTTGACGGCAGGCAATGGCTGTCGAGTATGATGCTCTTGTGAAAAATTGCACCTGGGAACTTGTCCCTCCCACTGAGGCTTCTAATGTGGTTGGCTGTAAATGGGTTTTTTGTATTAAACGTTATGCTGATGGTTCCATTGATAGGTTCAAAGCGAGACTCGTTGCCAAAGGGTTCCATCAACGGCCGGGAATCGACTTTCATGACACCTTCAGTCCGGTGGTCAAACCCACCACTATTCGGGTTGTGCTCACCCTGGCTGTCGTTCAGGGCTAGTCGCTGCGCCAACTTGATGTCAACAATGCCTTCCTCCAAGGCTATATCTCGAAAACCGTTTACATGGTCCAACCCTCCGGCTTCATTGACAAAGATCAGCCCCAGCATGTATGCAGGCTCCGCAAGGCCTTGTACGGCCTCAAGTAGGCTCCCCGGGCTTGGTATCACAAACTACGGAGCTTTCTTATCACTCAAGGGTTTCGCAATTCACTAGCCGACTCATCTCTGTTCATTCTTCACTCATCCACTACATTGATCTATATACTAGTGTACATTGATGACATCTTGATTACAGGCCCGGATCCGATGATCGTGTCAGAGGTCATTCAAACACTTGCCAACCGTTTCTCTCTGAAGGATCTCGGCCCCCTCACCTACTTTCTGGGTGTAGAGTGCATCACCACCGCTGATGGTCTTCTGCTCTCACACCGTAAATATATCCACGACCTCCTCCATCGAATGGACATGGTGGGTTCAAAACCAGTCAGCACACCCCTATCTCCCGGCCATAACCTGCGCCTAACTGACGGCACCACTCTCCCTGATCCGTCTGTGTACTGTTCCATCGTGGGTGACCTTCAGTATCTCACGTTACCTGCCCCGACATAGCCTTCACCGTCAACAAGCTTTCGTAATTCATGCATCGCCCGACATCTGCACATCTCCAGGCCGTCAAGCGGCTACTCCGGCATCTGCGTGGTACATCAAACTTTGGGGTATTCATCCGACGCAAAAGCCCGCTGGACCTTCTAGGCTTTTTCGATGCGGATTGGGCCGGTAACAAGGACGATTACTCGTCCACCAGTGGCCATATTATCTACCTTGGTTCTAATCCGATATGCTAGAGCTTTAAGAAACAATGCAGCATAGCCCACTCCTCCACGGAGGCCGAGTATCGTGTCGTCGCCTCCACATCCGCAGAAATTCGTTGGATATGTTCCTTACTATCTGAGCTGGGTATATTCCTTCCTCAGCTACCGGTGATATTCTGTGGCAACATTGGGACAACACACCTCTGCTCCAACCCCATTTTCCACTCCCGGATGAAGCACATCACTCTTGACTTTCACTTTGTGCGCGAACAGGTTCAACATGGTGCCCTTCATGTCAAGCATGTATCCTCAACGGATCAGCTGGCCGACAAGTTCACGAAAGCTCTCCCACGTCATTAATTCCTCCTCTGTCGAGACAAGATTGGAGTCTCTCACGGCCCTTCCATCTTGCGGGGGCGTGTAGGAGATTGAGAAAATCATGAAATCACTCCGCACACCAAATCCCGCCACACAGTAACTCACTTAGGGAAGTCATTGATTAGGTAACTGATTATATTGTTTAAGAGACTAATTGATTTGTTTCTATAAATAAGTATCATGTACTGTACTAATAGCAGTCTCTATGACTCAATTCAGTAATGCGTATTCCCTTCATCATCCTTCCAGTACAGAATTAATTTCTCCATCCAACTCCTCCGAAGCCAATTCAGAATCATCTCTGCACCTATGTAGTTATCAGTCTTCAGCGCAACGTGCAATGCCGTCTCGGATCTCGTGCGCTTATCGAAGATCGCTTGCGGATAATCCCTCAAGAACGTAGCCAAAGAACCATTATAATCCGCGCTACGTGCACAGTAAATTAATGGCGTAATGCCATCTCTCCCCTTAAATCGGGCGAGTTCCTTATCAATATCGACGAGGCTTAGCATATCATCGCGGTGGTTTTGCTCTAGTGCGAGATGAAGGGGGCTGAAACCATCGGCGTTCAGTTTCTTACCGAATGATGGCATCAGGTTCATCATCTCTGCGCAGAATTTTGAGTGCGCCATCCTTGCAGCTTCATGGAGTGTCGATGAATTTTTTATTGTCGATTTCATCGAGGATTTTGCGATGGAGACTGAGTGAGAGGTATAAGAGCTCGATGTCTCCTGTGTGAAAAGCCTGATCAAGAATTCTCTCGGCATCTTCCTTCTTATTGGCGGTATCATCACTTATTTTGGGGATGTTAATCTTGAAAATTGGAGTTTGGTGTGGTATATATGGTATGGTGAGATTGGTACGAGCTGTGCAAGTACTGATTCATATATTTATATTTGTGAAAGGGGGTGGTTCGTAATTGATCAGCATATAAAAGTACACTTATGCCCCTAACGATTTTATGAGTGTTATATTGAATATATGACCAAAATTATAAAATCAACCCTAAGGTTTATAAATATAAACAAAATGATCCCTACAAATTATGAATTTAACTACAAATTAGAGGTATTTTTTGAATGACATAACGAAACTCAGGAGACCACAAACGGGTCTCAAAGTTAGGGACTAAAATGTAATTTTTCGATAATAATGAATTGCATTGTAATTAGACCTAAATGAAGAGTAGTGAGATGTAATTCGATTTATTATTATTATTATTTTTTTGATAGAAAGGGTACTCTAATTAGATGCTAATCTACAACTTGATATTCTTCAGAGGGATCTTACTTTTGATTTTAAACTGATTAATATTGTATTTAATTTTTTATATGTTGTTTTATTTGTATGAATTAAATTAGATTGACCAAATTGAGCGAGTATATATAAATAAAATAAAAGATGAAATACAAACTTGAACCACGGGATTCAATACCCAACATTGATCACTTACAAATTTTAGGGTGTTTTTCTACCGTGTTTAGATAATCTTGAAACCAGATTTCCATTACAAAGTCAAAATTTGATTTTGTTTTTTTTTTTTTTTAATTAATGTTGAAGGTTGAAAGCTCCATGCACCACGTTTTTATATAAGCACATTCATATACCTCAAGTAATACAGAAATTCAACCGAAGCTTCAACGATCAGTCACACAAGATGTTTTTATTTCAATACTCAACATACCATCTCTCAGATAGAGCTAGCAAAATGCTTCGTTAATCTTGTTTCCACCTCAAAACTCGATGCCATGACACTACACTGCCACACACATATATATGTATATATACATGCGTAAACACTTATTACTGCTTCCTACATGCAGAAAAACTATCTAATTTTTAATCAACTTCCTCCATCTTGCTCTCCTCATTAGCACTTTCCTCCAAAGCAGACATGTCAGTATCACCACCACCATTCTCGTCCTCATCGACACTCAAACCCAACTTCAGCATCCTATGAATCCTCGACGCAAACACATTTGGATCATCAAGGCCGAAGCCAGAAGTCAACAAAGCTGTTTCAAAAGGCTGAAGCACCAAATCCTTAATTGACTTATCATTCGCATCTACCTCGGCTCTTTACCTCAGCTCCTCCATTATTCCATTATCAGGGTTTATCTCCATAGTCTTCTTACTAGACATATAAGCACTCATGCTGTTATCTCTGAGTGCTTGAGCTTTCATAATCCTCTCCATGTTGGCAGCCCAACCATATTCTCCAGTAACCAAGCAGCAAGGGGAGTCCACTCATATTGTTCGTCATCATTGTGCTTAGTTGTCACAACCACCTTCTCTGCCACCAGGTATGAAGAGTAAAAACCAACTCCAAACTGACTAATCATACTAACATCAGCCCCAGCCTGAAGTGCCTCCATGAATTCTTTTGTTCTAGACCTTGCAATTGTACCCAAAATTTTCACCAACTCCGCTCCCAAAACGTATAAATAAATATATTAGAAACCAAAAACCATCTAAGGTTTACTCTTAACAAGCAAAATTGTTGACTAGATTTTTGTAATTTTCATAATCTGAATAGTGCAGATGTGATATTGTTAGTTGACAGCTGTAACTTAGTTTGTTAATTGGGTTGATTTAGCTTGATCCTTCCGCGAGTTAGGTAGGCGCTAGATCCAAATGGGACACGTGGCTTAATTTTATTGGTTGACCTTTGTATATATAGCTTGTACATACTCTGTGTTGATTCAGTTGAGAAATGAAACAGAGCTTTGCATATTGTTCACTACTACAAAAATAGGCTGGTTAGACGTTATATAATGATGCTTTTTTAAAAGCGTCAATATAGACCATCTTTCGTGACGTCTATTACAAATTCACTTTTTAAATTTAAATTTACGTTATATATTAAAGTCTTTATTGATTAAATTAATAATAATATGACATTATTTTATAAGGCGTCACTATAGGGTACACGTGTTATGACACATTTATAAAGCGTCATTATACTAAGCATGTATAATGACGCTTTTAATTTAAAGTGTCATATTAGGGGGCTAAATTAGGCGCCGTTCAGCTAAAAAAAGGGAGGGAACAAATTTGGCACCAAAATTAATTCATTTCCCCAAAATACACAACTGCTACCTGAATGCTCTCATTTCCCCAACATTTTAACACTTGAGAGTTTGTCTGAAAAGAGGAAAGTGTAGTCCGAAATTTGGGTCTGCGATTTCCTTCTCCGACCAAAGAATTCAAGGAAGCTCCAGCATCTGGGATTGAGGAGCCTTCTTCTCCAATCTTCGAATTTCAGGCCAGAATCGAAGGAAGTGAAGAGCCCGTCTTCTGCAATCCACGCTTGAGGCATCTTCAAATAATACCCAGGTCTGTATCTTCTCGAGTAAAGTTTTGGTTTAGGGTTTAATTTCAGTTTCTCATTCACACGAGAAAGAGGGATAAAGCCCTCATGCTTCACTAATTTTCAGGTTTTTTTTGTTAGTGTGGAGCTATACTTTCTCGTTGATGGAGTGATACGGCTTTATCTTCAGGAGTACATAATCTAGTAAGTTTCTCCTTGAATATGTTGGGTTTGAAGGCAGATTTTTTTTTTTTGTGAAAGAATGTTGGTGTGTGAATTTGGGTTAGGTTAGTGAATTTGGGCGAAATTGTTGGTTCTTTTGTTGGGATTGTTGCATGCAGACTCTGTACTTTGTGTATTTTGAGGTCAATAGGCTAAATTTATCCTTTGTGCTTTGATGAGTCTCTTGAATAGTTGACTTTGTTCATCCTCTGAGGATTTCTTGACTTGATTTTGGTTGGATAATCTCTGTTTTTGTTCTTTGCCACTTTGCCTATGTTTATGCTCTGTTGGGGTCGTGTATATTGATTTCCTCAAATGCAGAAACCAACAATTCTAGAAATTGGGTTGATGTCCTTGTGTGTTTGATTTTTGCATTTTGAATGAAGAGGAGCATGGTTAAAGTTTTTTGATATGTGGTAGTTAAGCAATCTCTGAGCATAACTTATGGTCCTTCAAATGAAAATTGGATTTGTGTAAGAATTAGTTCTACAACCCACAAAGATGTGTGTGAAACATATTTATTTTTGAACAAGTTAACCTACCACTTAATGTTCCCATATATATACAAGTTAACGTTGGAATACCGACGAAAATTTCCGATTGAATGGATTTAGGAGGCCGTTTGATTCGTAAACTATATTTATTTACTTTAGTATCATTTATGTTAATACTTTTCTGGTGTTTAATTCTGTCATCCAGCCGATTGTTCATACTAAGTGTACTAGAAATATTTGTGTTGATATGAAGCTCGTAAAGGTCATGAGGTCTGAGTAATTGTTATTGTCGATATTCCAAATAGAGATGTTGAGTTTCTCCATCCAGAAGACTATAATTTTATGAGTCAGTGAATAAGTGTAATCTTTTGGTAGCTGAATGTATATATGGTTTAATATTCTACTTATAACTGTAGTTGGATTGTTTGAAAATGTTGCATTTTTGTATTTGAAAATATGGAAAATACATTTTCCCCCTGTGTGTTGTGCATTATTGTCCTTGTGCCAAAATAAGTCAGTATGTATGTGATCTTAGGTAAAGATGCACATGAATTTGATATATGAAATAATTTACTTGCGGTGTTGGAGATTTGTGTTGAAAAGTATATGGATAGCTTTTTCAGTGTACTGATTTGCTGTTCAACATCATCAAACGTTATTACGACAACAGATTTGCAGATTACTAATGCATAGCTCATACAATTAAGGTGTGAACTTTGTTTTTAACTATCCCCAAGAGTTGCCAATTGTTTTTCAACTCAATGTTCAGTATTTTGTTAGACATAAGATGATTGAGATATTAATATACCATTGAATATGAATTTGGTAGGACTACACCCAATCTCGAGGAGGAGCAAAGGACTTTACAATTAAAGGCTTCTTACGTGTCTGAAGGTATGAGTATGTGATCTTGTGTGAGTTCATGCATTATCTTTTAAGTTTATAGTGAAGGTCAGAATTTGAGGTAACTACATCTTTCTAGATAGGTTAATTACAAACATGGATAAAAGATGGATGGATCTCCCTAGGTCCAGTAGAGAATTCGAACATGGGCTTAATTTCTTTTTGAATTTTGCCTTTTCCAATTCAAATGGTGCCACGATCTTATGCCCCTATAAGAAATGTAAAAATGCCACATCACATAAGAGGAGCACTGTGGAAGAACATATTCTTTTAAATGGGTTTTTAAGGGGGGTATAGTAAATGGGTATTGCATGGCGAGTTGACCTCATGTAGAATGCAGACATCTTTCCAATATGAAGGTGAAAAAGGTACAAATGATATACAAGAAATGCTTCATGATGCATTTGGAGTACAAGGACTGAACGATGCTAATGAAGGAATGCCAAGAGCTGATCAAGGAGAACAACCTTGTGAGGAAGCTAAAAAGTTTTACAAGCTAATGGAAGATGCTGAGCAGGAACTTTATCCGGGTTGTCAAAACTACTCAAAGCTATACTTCATTGTTCGAATGCTCCACATCAAATGCCTTGGTAATTGGAGCGATCGTTCCTTCACATTGATGCTGAACTTATTAAGAGAGGCTTTTCCAGAAGGTGTTGAATTACCAAAGAATTACTACGAGACGAAGAATATATTGAAAGACTTGGGGCTGAATTACAAGAAAATTGATGCATGCCGAAACGATTGCATGATCTACTGGGGTGATAATGAAAGCAAGACAAAGTGTGATACTTGTGACGAACCACGGTGGACAACAGTCACGGCTAAAGCAAATGCTGATTCATCTGAAAGTTGTAAGAAGGTTAAGAAGGTTTCGGAAAAAGTTATATGGAACTTCCCATTAAAGCCAAGGTTACAACGGCCTTTTATGAACAAGAAAATAGTCTCCCTTATGACATGGCATGATACGGATTGTATAAAAGATGGTGTAATGAGATATCCTGCAGATTCTCCGGCCTGGAGTACTTTTGACTTTCACCACCCGGAGTTTGCTAGAGAGCCTCGAAATATTAGGTTAGGTTTGGCTACTGATGGATTCAACCCCCTTTAGAACTATGAACGTGGCTTATAGTACATGGCCGGTGTTATTCATTCCTTACAATCTTCCCCTTGGTGAGTGTATGAAAAAGACGTACATGATGTTGTTGATGCTTATTCCCGGCCCATTTGGTCCAGGTAATAATCTTGATGTATTTTTGCAATCGGCAATTGCAGAGGTAAAAGATATGTGGGTAAACGGAGTTCTTACATATGATGCTGCATCTAAAGAAAATTTTCAATTGTATGCGGCACTCTTATGAACTATTAGCGATTTCCCGGGTCATGCAGCATTATCAGGTTGGAGCACCAAAGGAGAATTTGCATGTCCTGTTTGTTACACGAATACGAACTCATTATGGCTGGATAATTCTCGTAAGTTCTGCTACATGTGCCATCGCATTTTCTTGCTTGAGGATCATCCTTTTCGAATGGACAGAGGGTCATTTGATGGAACAGAAGAGCATCGAAAAGTAACTCCGTACTTAAGGGGATCAGTGGTGTTCGATGACGTTAAGCACTTTGAGAATAAATTTGGAAAAAAGATGGGTGAACTAAACTTACCTTATAACTGGAAGAAAAAAAAAAGCATATTTTATGATTTGCCATATTGGGAAACAAATTTGGTGAGGCACAACCTGGATTTCATGCACATTGAAAAGAATGTTTATGATAAGGTTTGTACACATTGCTCAATTCTGTGAAGTCAAAAGATAATTATAATGCACGTTTGGATTTGAAGGCATTAGGGATAAAAACAAGGCTGCATCCTTTCATAGATGATTCTAGACAGGAATGGCTGCCTACAGCTTCCTTTGCATTAGATAAAAATGAGAAAGGGAGTTTCTGCAAGATTTTAAAAAACATCAAGGTTCCAGATGGCTATGCATCAAATGTCTCGAGGTGCGTTCAATTAAAACCACCTAAGATTTTTGGTCTTAAGAGTCATGACAGCCATGTATTGCTGCAACAACTACTTCCAATTGCTTTGCGTAAACTTTTACCAAAGCCAATACGATTGGCGCTGATTGGTTTGAGTCAATTTTATAGAGATTTGGGTTCAATGACACTCCATCACAGTGATCTGGCTCGATTAGAAAAAGAAATTGTTGTTATACTTTGTCAGCTGGAAAAAATATTCCCACCATTTTTTTTTTGACATTATGGTACACTTGTTTGTCCATTTGGTTACAGAGGCCAAGTTTGTTGGCCCAGTTCAATATCGTTGGATGTACCCGATAGAAAGGTAAGTAATACATTAAATGCTTTGTAATTCATTCCTACATATATCATGCTACTGCCTAATTATGAATTTTTTTCTTTAACTCCTAGGTACTTGAGTACATTGAAGTTGTATGTACGTAATCGAGGCCGCAAGGCTCGATTGCAGAAGGATATTTAGCTGAGGAATGCTTATCGTTTTGCTCTTCATATTTTGATGAAATAGTTGAAACAAAGCATAATCGAGCAAGTCGAAACGACACTGGTGCTGAGCAAAATGATGTGGGATATGTAAATATTTTTTCAGCAGATGGTTATCCATTATGGAGAGGAAAGGCAATTGTGTTCGACAATGATCGGCTTACAAAGGCTCATGATACGTGTTGTTCAATTGTGATGATATTAAAGCTTACATAGAGTAAGCCACTTAATCTTAATAGCTTCGGTAAGATGTTTCTATTTTCTACATTTCTTAGTCAGTTTGTGTTCTCTGTTCCTTATGTAGGGAGCATGAAAAAGAAGTGAGGAGGAAGAAGCATTGTTCAAGGGAGTATGAAATCAAGCGGATACATAGTGAATCATTTGCCTCTTGGTTCAAAAGTCGTGTAAGTTAAAACATCATAATATGTTCCATCTCATACATTTACTTTTCCTAAATGCCTGCATGATCATTAGACAAAATCCCCACAAAATGCGTAACTGATCGAGTGTCTTGCAGATAAATGTTAGTTTTAGTATAACAAAGATCACTTGTATTAATTTTATAGCAGTTCATAACAGGGTGACAGAGATATATTAGACAAACAGAATATAGAGCAGTAGGAGTTTACAAGTTATTATATTCATTCAGTATGATTTTCATCTATCCATAATTAAGATGCAAGAAAGTTTTGGATAATGTAGCTGACTTCTAAGTTGTCCTGTTTAGCTTAAATCACTTGTCCAGTTTGATCTTATGCTTTTTCTGATGATCAATTAAATGCAATTACTAATTATTTACTGTACATAGGCTTTATTTCTCTGTGCCTGTGGTTGTGAGAAACCAATTAAAGTTGGGGTCAAATACAATATAAGTAAAAGAACTGTAACTATGTTACTTAAGTAGATAAATATGGTAGTTGTATACTGTATTCAAAGATGATAAATTAAGAGTGATATTGACACCTCTATTGTATGTACATCTTCATGAATATGATTTTGTTATTAATTATTATTGTATGTGGAAGAAATAATGGGCAAATTACACCAAGGTCCCCTGAGGTTTGGCATAATTACAAACTAATCCCTCCACTTCTAGAAATTATGGATTAGTCCCTATAAATACTGTTTTAATTGAGGTCCCTAGACACCGTTAGGGTTCCGTTAATTTTGACAGGACTACATTGTTGATGCGATTTAGTTAAGGGGTTGTTTTGTAAGAAAATTCATGGTTCAGGGACTTTTTTGTAATATTTTTCAAAAATTCAAATATCAAAATTAACGGAACCCTAACAACGTTTAGGGACCTTAATTGAAACAGTATTTATAGGGACTAATCCGTAATTTCCAGAAGTAGAGGGATTAATTTGTAATTATGCCAAATCTCAGGGGACCTTGGTGTAATTTGCCCAAGAAACGATTGTTGATCACAAAGATGATCCAGTTATGAGGGACATTGTCACACTTGCAAGGGGACCCGTTCCTGTTGGTGCAAGCTACAGAGGTTATAAAGTAAATGGTTTCCATTTCCATACTAGGGACATGGAGTGTAACAGAAAAACTCAAAATAGTGGAGTTATGGCTAATGCGGATACAACTAGTTTCGCAAGCAAGAAGGATAAAAGGCCTATATTTTAAGAGATGTCATATTTTGGGATTATAAATGAGATAATTGAGTTGAATTATACAGGTGGAAGAAGGGTTGTATTGTTTGACTGTGACTGGGTATCGAAGGGCAAGAGACTTAAAGAAGATGATGATAGGTTTACGCTCACGAACTTCACAAATATACAACGTCAGAATGAGCCCTTTGTCCTTGTATCTCAGGTTCAACAAGTGTTTTATGTGGAAGATCCTACGAAAAAGGGTTGGAAAGTGGTTATTAAAACCAAAGCCAGGGCCAATATTGATGATGGAAATGAAATATCAACTGATAGTGTTGATACAATTCTACAAAGCGAGTCTTACATCTATCGTCCTCTAAATGAAGAAGAAGAGATAGTGTTGATCGGCGAGGGGGCCCCTAATTAATGTGAACCAGTTAGAGTGAAGTTAGTTGTAGGAAATTCTAGGATATAATTAGTTAGTTTTTGTTTTAAGACAATAAGACAACTTATTCTTAATTTTATATTTTTGTGTTGTCCTATATAAAATGGAAATTTGTGTTGTAGGGATGAAAAAAAAAAAAGAACAGCCGAGTCCGTGGAACCAAAGGGCGTCAAAGAGAATCATCTGAAGAACAGAATGCACCCGAAGAACCCACTGCACCCGAAGAAGACAGAGGTAAATGAATATATTGTTATACCAGATTATGTACAACTGAAGTAATCTTAACCTGAAATCTTCCTATGCATTTACCTGAATTTAGACAGAGGGTTGGGAGTTAGAGATTTAGACCAAATTTAGCATATATGTGAGAAGATATATGTTTTGAATGTTGTTGTTTAACAATAGACTTTATTATGAATGTTGGGTACCTGAATGTTTTGAATGCTGACATTATTATGAATATAATCTCCAGTTGTGAATACTAATAGTCATGGAAAATGCATCAGAAGTGAAAATGAAAACACACCCTCCGAGGGACATTCGCATCGCCTTGACAACAATTCTGTGGATGCAGGCGTAGGAAACTTAAATATATACGAATATTGTATTTATACTATATGAAGGGATTTTATTTTAACATAGGTAAATTTGTCAATGTAGGCAAAACTGTTGAGATAAAAGCTCGAGGAGCGACTAACCTGCCACGTGTTTGGGCTAGAAGAGAATAAGTTAGAGTGGAGTTTGATGATCTTGGTAAGGCTATTGGTCCAAATAAAAGTGAGTATGTTGAATTTATTGGTACTTTAGTTAGAAACGGAGATCTTCTTCCACTTGATTATGAGGACTGGCGTAAAGTACCACCATCCATTAAGAAGAATCTGTTGGATCTCATCAAGGTGATTACTTAATACTTCATATTCTGACTGTTGTTGTATAATATTCAATTGAGTTGTTACGTTAGGGCTGAGCTAATATTTTCGTAATAATTCAGGAGAAATTTACTGGGATGGATGACATGGAAGATGTCTCTTGGGATATTTTATATAAAAGTTGGAGAACATGGAAGAATAGAGTTAAGAGTAAATATTTTGATCCAAATTCATCATTATAGGATAACTTGCGTAAGCGACCGAATACAGAAGATACAAGAGTCCTTCCAGATCAATGGAAAATTTTAGTTCTATTATGGAGCTCCGAAAAATCTCGGGTAACAACTAAACTATAATTACTACTATTGCAGTTTATTTGCCTATTATATTAAGTGACCAGTATGTGCATTCTTTTCTTAGATTTCAGTTTGTGTTCTCTTTTCTTGGTATAGAAAATCAGTGCCCAAAATAAAGAAAATAGAGCACAGAAGAAAATGATGCATGTTACAGGCAAAAGGAGTTCCACCCAAATCAGACATGAAATGAAGGTTCACATTTTCAATATATAAATTTTTTACAACAATGACTGACACATTTATGTTAACCAAAGTTTTGTGGGCTTTGTAGAAAGAAACAAAGGAATTAAGTGATGGCCAATCTACTAATCCTGAAGGAAATAAAGTTGATGTTGCACCAGGTGTTGATCAAATGGATGCCGAACCAAGTAGGATGGATCTATTTGGAAGATGTTATACTAAAAAGGGAGTATCATGCAATCCTGTCATAGCAGATTCGTGGGTAAGATGGTTTTAAATCTGATGTATTTTCTGTAAGTTGTTTAGCATTATGTGCATTTCTTTCAAGTCTGTTGTGTTTAAGTCGACATATTTGGTTTTGGTATTTTATTTACAGCAAATGATGCAAGAAAAAAAAAGTGAACTCTCTCTGAATTCCAAGGACAAAGGGCCAAATGACATATTTGGTCAAGTAGCTGGAGCTGACAAAGGAGGAAGAGTGTGTATGTATGGTTATGGTGTACTTGCTTTTGATGTATATAGTGATGCTCTCGTACGAGGTAGGTCCTCTCGAACTAGCCTGACTTACGAGAAGGATATTACTGAGTTAAAGCAAATTATGATGGAACAAAAAAAACAAATGATGGAACAAAACAAGCAAATACAAGAACTATTGAAGCTGAGCAAGCAAATAGGAAACAATGAATCTCCTCCTCCAGTTACTCAAGTCCCTTCGCCATCATCCGCTCACTTCATTGGTACTTCATTCCGGTAAACCTCATTGGTGGATAAAAGACCCCTACAGGTAGATTTCTAATTATACTGCATTACTTATATCTTAAAATTGGAAATATTAGTGGAATTTAATGAGTACACTGAGTTCATGTATTGAATACCAAACAACAATATTTGTGGATTGATTCAAGCATGATTAAGGTAGGGTGTTTAGACTATTCTGAAAGTGCCATGATAAAATAGCAATATTTCTGAATATTGCATGATCAAACAGCAATATAACTACAAATGTGGTCTAATTACAGTCATGTGTTTGATTCAACTTATTCTGAATGTAGCATGATCATTATGAATATATTTGTGGATTGAGTTCATGTGTTGAATATCAAACATCAATATTAGGTATGTCTAATGAACATTTTTTGGCTGTAATAAGTTGATACATGTAGAGTTGGGGAATATTGTCGCATACCTGATTAGTTGTACTTGAAATAAGATGCCAAAGTAAGGTGTTTAGACTATTCTGAATGTTGCAGTTGCTTTGATTTGGGGAATAATTTTGTATCAGCATGATTACGTACGTGTAATGAAATGCATGGATGAATTGAGTTGTAAGTATGTTTAAGTAAGATGAAGTTATATGTGTTAATTTGCCTTAAGGACTGCCCTGCTATTGCATACTGTTTTCCTATGTATAACTGCCATTAAAAGGGTGAATTTGTAGCTTATTACTTAGATGAAATGCATGCTATGCTTGAGGTGTGATTGGAGGCATGTATATTGATAGCATACGTAATTCTCGAATATTCATGAGTGTGTGGCCTTGTTTTTAGTGCTTAAATTGAATATAAATTGGTACCGTGACGTGCTTTTATGTTTTTAAGTGCAGATGGGTCATTCTTTTATTTATTGGAGTTTTTGGGCCGAAAATAGAAAACTTTTGTGGACATCGAGCCTGCATACGTGAAGTCCTGGAATTAGTTAAAATAAGCTTAAATTTG
The DNA here is from genome assembly GCA_037501455.1 of Lantana camara. Lineage (NCBI taxonomy): Eukaryota > Viridiplantae > Streptophyta > Magnoliopsida > Lamiales > Verbenaceae > Lantana > Lantana camara. The sequence continues at coordinate 92,900,558 of CM074860.1, read as the reverse complement.
ATGGGAGCTTCAGGAGTTGTGCATGCATACATGAAGAATAATGGAAGATTGATGATTTGATTTTTAATTGCAATTGGGACTGCGTGAGTGTTATCTTGGAAATAATTGAGATGACCCAATTTACTTTGACTTGGAAGGTGGGTTATTGGGCTGCCGGTGATTGTTTTTGAAAATATTAAGATGGACCAACTGGAGTGGGCTTTGAGTTGTGGGTTGCACATTATCTTCAATGGGAGAAAAAGAGAAAACACATCTTTTGGGATGACTTGGGCCTAGGATTTAATATTGAAATTAAATTAGAGGATTTGTGTCTGACTTGGAGGGCAAGCAAATTAAGTCCGTTTAGGACTTGGATTTGAAAGGGAGAGATTTGGTCTTGATGCAGGCTATATATTTACGTGATTTGCAGCAGATTGGTGGAACTTTGGGGGGACACACACGCAGTAGTTGGAGGACTCTTGGCGTGGAGGCAGCAGCTTGAAGACTTCCGAGAGCATTCAATTCTTCCCTTTATTTTAATTAGTTTATGCTCTTGAATTATTTTATGTTTTGGACATCATGTTTTTGAGTATCTAATTTTTCATAGTACTTAGCTAGGAATTCATAATTTATGTTTTTGACATCATGAGACCTAATTGGTTTTTATAATTCAGTCTTAATTCAAGTATTTATTAATTCTCCGAGTGTCTTGTTTATTGTGATTTATTTACTTAGTTGATTACGGCCGGATTTTCTAAGTAGATGGTTGCATTTGCTAATCTTGATTGCATGAAGTATACGTAGTGCTTGATAAATAATTAGTGGCGCATTAGTGATAGGAAATCGTAAAGTCGAATCTGATTCACTAAGAGAGTTAATAATCGAATTTAAATCTTGCACGTGTCGTGACTTGGTTAATTTGGATTAGTGTTTTCTTAATTCTTAATGTTGTCGATTCATTGAATCCTGTCGAGTGTCTCTAGGGGTTGTGAGTTGAATAGGGAATAACTGTCGAGTGTCACTAGGTTATTCTATTATTTAAGAGAAAACGAGGCGAAGTCGAGTGTCTCTATTTGCTATAGCTAGTCTATTTGAATAACTGAATTTATTTTTGCGTCTATGATCGATGTCCTAAACTGAATTGTGATTCTTAGCTAGGTATTGTTTTCCCATTTATTTATCAAAACCCGACTTTCAATTGATTATTTGTTTTTCTTCTAATGTGTTTAATTGTTAGTTAATTAGTTAGTTTACTAAATCTCAAAACCCCCCAATTTTTACTCGTTAAGTTAGTGAGTTCTCTTGTGATTAATTAGAATTATTTTCAACCAATCTCTGTGGATTCGACCCATTCGCACTATACTTAGTTTTAGTTGTGAATTGGATTACTATTTATTTTGACAATTTCGACACTTGTCAAATTTTGGCGCCGTTGCCGGGGATTGGTGCTAATTGAATTTAATTCCTTTTTATGAACAAGAGTATTCGGGGAGTTGACGAACCAATTTTCGATCCCGAGTTCGAAAAAACCGCAAAATCATTAAAGAAACGGACCAGAACACGCAAGGAACTAGCGGAACAATCCAATCTGATTCCATCTGAAGAATCCAGTGCTGAGTCGGAGCCTCCAGAAGACGAACAGAAAGGTTTAACCGTAGAGTTTGACCACACCTTAACGTTGGCAGTAGCAGAAGCAGGAGAACGAAGGACTATGGAAGATCTGGTGCGTCTCGGCACCGTACAGTAGCCCCTCTGCATCACGTTTCTAGAAGTAGCCGCAGGGTTCGAACTAAAGACGGGTACCATTCACTTACTCCCCATTTTTCGCGGCCTAGAAAACGAAAACCCTCACCAATATCTGAGCAAGTTTCATACGGTCTGCTGCTCAACCAAGCCTCATGGAGTTACCGAAGACCAAACCAAACTCCATGCCTTCCCGTTTTCCCTACAAGATGCAGCAGAAAAATGGTTGTATTCTCTACCTTCAGCAACCATTACTACTTGGCAGCAGATGCGTGAAAATTTTTTGGATAGGTTCTTTCCAGCCGAGCGGTACCTGGATTTCCTTCAGGAGATAATTACCATTAAGCAAAAGGAACATGAAGCCTTGCATGAGTATTGGGAGCGATACCAAAATTTGCTTACAATGTGTCCACATCACAACCTGCCGAAAAATTCAGTTGTGCATAACTTTTACAGAGGCCTGATGCCTGCCGATAAAAGGCAGTTGGATGCTTCGAGTGGTGGTTCCATTATGATCAAAACACTTGCAGAACTCACGGAACTAATTAGCAGAATTTCTAGGGCCTCCCAAAAATACTATGCCAAGTCCGACATGACGAGACAGGTAAAAGAGGTAAATTCTTCCCAGTTTGAGGAACTCAAGAATATGATATCTGCTTTAGTATCTAACATGAGTGCAGGAATCCCACAAGTACCGACAGTTTGCCAATTACCTCCGCAACCCCAACAACTAAACTTCCAGAATTTTGTACCTAGACCCTCGCAGCCTTAGCAACAAAACTCACAACAAAACCTTAATCTCCAAGCCATCCGTTTCAACAACTTGGAGTCCACCGTTCAAAACTTGGGTTCATCGGTTAAAAATTTGGAGACCCAGTTGGGACAAATCGCTGCTGTGTTGAGTAGTTTGGAAAACCAAGGAAAGTTGCCTTCGCAGATGGAGGATCCTAGGCAGAATGTCAGCGCAGTCATGCTCAGGAGTGGCAAGGAGCTTCCGCCACCACCAGAGAAAGAACAGGGATTGAAAACAAGGTCTACTGATGATCGGACTGAAGGTACTATTTCAAGGGATGACCCTACTATAACCCCGAACCGAGGCAGCCGGGCAGAGATTGTCGTACAGCCTGAGCCCCTGGTGATACCACCTCCATTCCCTCAACGTCTGGCTGAGACGAAAAGGCAGAAGGAAGCAAAGAACATTCTAGAGACATTCCATAAAGTCGAGGTGAACATACCGCTGTTTGATGCCATTCAACAGACACCCAGGTATGCTAAGTTTCTTAAAGAACTCTGTACCGATAAGAGGAAGTTAAAAGGGAATGAAAGGGTTAGTGTGGGGGAAAACGTGTCTGCAGTTTTACAAAAGAAACTCCCTCCTAAGTGCCATGATCAAGGTATGTTTTCAATACCATGCAAGATTGGAAATTTGGGAATTAAAAAGGCTATGTGCGATTTGGGTGCTTCAATTAATGTTATGCCACTATCTATTTATAATGCACTTAATCTTGGTCCCTTGAAAGGTACAGGTGTTATCATACAATTGGCGGACCGTTCTATCGCATACCTGGAAGGTGTTTTGGGAGATGTCCTCGTTCAAGTCAATGATTTAGCCTTCCCGGCTGATTTCTTCGTGTTGGACATGGAGGATAATTATTCTGAGAAATCCTCTGATATCCTTTTGGGTCGCCTATTTTTAAGTACTGCTAATGCTAAAATAGATGTTAAAAAAGGCTTGTTGACTCTAGAATTTGATGGTGATATTATGCAGTTTAATGTTTATGAGTCAAGTAAAGGTCCTAATAAATTTTCTAATGTTTTTAGCATTGATGTGATAGAAAACCTGCCTAATGAGCTGAATAAGGTAGAGGAACTAAGTCTTGAAAATCTTGAGAGTAAGCCAAAATATATTGGGTTGTCTATTGATCCTTGTGGGATGGTTTTACCATTAGAGGCCTTTAAGTCTATGAATAGGGATGTTCTGATTCTTGATGTGCCTATTGCTATAACTGAACTAAATTCCTTCGTGTTTCAGGCACCTATTTTGAAACTCAAGAAATTTTTGGACAATCTGAGTTATACCTTCAAATCTGGAGGAAATTATGCAGACTCAAAGCCGACACAAGCTACATTGCTGGATGAGCAATTTTTCGGGACACGTGATCGTAAGACATGGCCACGCTTTGAGGTCACGCACTGGAATCATCATCCCCAATCTAGAGGGCGTAATGGATTAGAAGATTCAGCACCACATAGTCGAGGGTGTCTATATGGAGGTTCTACCTCCATTTGAGATGGTCGCTGCTCTTGGTTGTCTCTCAGGCGTGCCTAGTTTGCCCAAATTTTGCCGATTTGCTGCTGTTACACTGCTGATGCATCTGTACAGGTTTGATAGAAAGGTTTGGCCATACCTAGACCCCATACAATTTTTGCGGGGAAAAAAAAAAAAAAAAAAACCGCCCCTGATTCACGCTTCAGGGAAGTCCTCTTTTCTCTCGATTTTTTTTAATGCCTTGAGGACAATGCATGATTTAAGTGTGGGGGAGGGATAAACCTATTTACTGTTTGGCTTACGTGCTTAAATTCGATTTTTTTTTCTTGCGTCAACTATTTTGACTTGTTGTTTACTTGAATTTTAGGATGTTAGAAATTGTGAATAATTTATTCCTGTTTTGAATGTGTTTGCTTAAGCTTGAGCTTTGAGTTTTTGCTATAACTTATTAGGCACTTGAATACATGAAAGATTGTGTGAAGTTTGATTAATTAGTATGACTTTATGCCCTTATTTTTCGCGCACTAATTGAACAGTTTATGTACTTTGCTTAGATAGGTTAGTTGGGTTTTTCAATAAAGTGCTGAAAATTGATTAGAATCCACTTTAGCTCCCTTCGAGGCGAAATAGATTGGTTGACAAGTAATCCGGGAGATGACTTAGGCATTTGTTGTCGGTGTTTTTGGCCTTTTATTTGATTTTCACTAAATAACATTGCCCGATTGACCCCGCTGAGCCTTAGTATTGTGCAAATATTTTTCTTAGCCACGTTACAAGCCAAAGCACAATACAAATTTCCTACCCACATCTTTGTTACACCTTGCTTGCTCATTTTCTTTTTGGGATTATATTGTTGATGTCTAAACCCTTTTTCCTTGGTTTCAAGAGAAAAGTTTCATTATGTTTGAAATAGAAAAAATTGTGAGAGTGATGAAAAAAAATAAATAAATAAAAAAAAAGAAGTCAAGAAGAAAAGAAAAGAAAAATGAGCTGAAAGATAAAAAAAAAAAAAAAATTTTGAGTTGAAAAAAAGAAAATAAAAAGCAAAGAGTGAAGAAAAAATACGAGAGATTGTGCATTGTTGAAATTCGACAAAAGGGTTGAGAATTAATTGTGAAAAGGGGAGTCTTTTTGGGAAGAAATAAAGGGAAACACTTGGGATTTATTTTAAATGTGTAAGCTTGGTGTGTTAGCCTTTGATTTACTTTTTCCTACCCCGACCCAAGCCTACATTACAAGCTCGAAAGACCTTTCGATCTCGAGTTATGAGTTGATCAAATTAGTGGAGATTGGAGTGACGGGTGCATTCGGAATTGATGATCGGTTCTTATGTGAAAAATATTAACTTATTTGTCTAATCTTTGTACATTATTTTGTTCAATTCACACTACACACGAGGGTATGATTTTTTTTACTAATTGATCGAATTTCATATGTTTAATTGTTGGATTCGTTTAGGTAAAAATTCGAGGTTCGCTTTGGTGAATATTTTTTATGGGAATAATGTTTCATTTGATTTTTATTTCCCTCGAGTACGAGTGAATGGACAAGTATGGGGGAATTTGATAACATGCGTAATTCTCGAATATTCATGAGTGTGTGGCCTTGTTTTTAGTGCTTAAATTGGATATAAATTGGTACCGTGACGTGCTTTTATGTTTTTAAGTGCAGATGGGTCATTCTTTTATTTATTGGAGTTTTTGGGCCGAAAATAGAAGACTTTTGTGGACATCGAGCCTGCATACGTGAAGTCCTGGAATTAGTTAAAATAAGCTTAAATTTGATAGGAGCTTCAGGAGTTGTGCTTGCATGCATAAAGAATAATGGAAGATTGATGATTTGATTTTTAATTGCAATTGGGCCTGTGTGAGTGTTATCTTGGAAATAATTGAGATGACCCAATTTACTTTGACTTGGAAGGTGGGTTATTGGGTTGCCGGTGATTGTTTTTGAAAATATTAAGATGGACCAATTGGAATGGGCTTTGAGTTGTGGGTTGCGCATTGTCTTCAATGGGAGAAAAAGAGAAAACACATCTTTTGGGATGACTTGGGCCTAGGATTTAATATTGAAATTAAATTAGAGGATTTGTGTCTGACTTGGAGGGTAAGCAAATTAAGTCCGTTTAGGACTTGGATTTGAAAGGGAGAGATTTGGTCTTGATGCAGGCTATATATTTACATGATTTGCAGCAGATTGGTGGAACTTTGGGGGGACACACACGCAGCAGTTGGAGGACTCTTGGAGTGGAGGTAGCAGCTTGAAGACTTCCGAGAGCATTCAATTCTTCCCTTTATTTTAATTAGTTTATGCTCTTGAATTATTTTATGTTTTGGACACCATGTTTTTGAGTATCTAATTTTTCATACTACTTAGCTAGGAATTCATAATTTATGTTTTTGACATCGTGAGACCTAATTGGTTTTTATAATTCAGTTTTAATTCAAGTATTTATTAATTCTCCGAGTGTCTTGTTTATTGTGATTTATTTACTTAGTTGATTACGGCCGGATTTTCTAAGTAGATGGTTGCATATTGCTAATCTTGATTGCATGAAGTATACGTAGTGCTTGATAGATAATTAGTGGCGCATTAGTGATAGGAAATCGTAAAGTCGAATCTGATTCACTAAGAGAGTTAATAATCGAATTTGAATCTTGCATGTGTCTTGACTTGGTTAATTTGGATTAGTGTTTTCTTAATTCTTAATGCTGTCGATTCATTGAATCCTACCGAGTGTCTCTAGGGGTTGTGAGTTGATTAGCGAATAACTGTCGAGTGTCACTAGGTTATTCTATTATTTAAGAGAAAACGAGGCGGAGTCGAGTGTCTCTATCTGCTATAGCTAGTCTATTTGAATAACTGAATATATTTTTTCGTCTATAATCGATGTCCTAAACTGAATTGTGATTCTTAGCTAGGTATTGTTTTCCCATTGATTTATCAAAACCCGACTTTCAATTGATTATTTGTTTTTCTTCTAATGTGTTTAATTGTTAGTTAATTAGTTAGTTTACTAAATCTCAAAACCCCTCAATTTTTACTCGTTAAGTTAGTGAGTTCTCTTGTGATTAATTAGAATTATTTTCAACCAATCTCTATGGATTCGACCCGTTCGCACTATACTTAGTTTTAGTTGTGAATTGGATTACTATTTATTTTGACAATTTCGACACTTGTCATATATGTGATAATTTGCAAAAATGTAACTGCATTGCCAGTTGTAAGTGTTGTCCATTTTTTCAAATGCATCTAACAAACTAAACGAAGTTAAGTGATTCTACATTTTTTATCTATACCAGATTGGAGGGAAAGTTTCCTTGTACAGTGTGTTTGATTCATTCAAAGTTGTGGTGGTCGGTCGTCTTCGAAGCTTAGATCCATCAAAAAGAATTGGTCAAGTTCAATTGGGAAATAATTCGTGTGAAGTCCTCATTCATGTGGCGGTCGGGTTTAACGAGGATTTAGTTCGACCAATGTCACAATTCAAAACTATAGGTGAAGCAGTTGGTGAGGTGGTGGCGTGGCCTCGAAATCTGGTAAGAATACAAAGCCACTGCCTATAACTATTTTAATTTAAAGTAGAATTTAAATGATAAGTTACCAGAATTCAGTGGGTGAATATTTATACTTATTTTTAATTTGCATATAGGTTTTCATGGAGGAGGGCTAGCAATGAAGTTTGGATGCAAATGATAAGTTAGTTTTGACATTTTGGACTTATATACCTGTCTTCTTAATCTGTGCATGATGTGGGAAATGTGTTTTTGGACATATATATTTGCCTTGAAATGGCTTTTACTTTTGCTTTGCATAGGCAGCTTATTTGGGTGCATTTTGGGGACAACATATTTCTGTTTTTGGACATATATTTGGGTGCATTTTATGTACAGCCTTAAAATGCAATTGAAATGCATTTGGACATATATATTTCTGTTCGGAAGGCATGTATATTCAGGTTAATAAACAGCGGCAAAATGCCTTTGTAAATGTTGTGAATAATTTTTGGTATATGAAATGACAATATTACATTATCCATTTGTATTTCAAATGTTATGTGTGCCTTTTTAATTCATTGTATTGGGATAATTACATCATAATAACCGAATTTGGAGACATAATAGGCGTCAAAATAAACCCATTTGAAGGCAATAACAAGTGTCACAATAATTTATTTGAGATGCTAAAAGGCGTCGTAAAAATGATATTTCGAGACAATAATAGGTGTCATAACAGTATTTTTGAGATGTCAAAAAGCGTTATGATACCCACAATTTACGAAATTGAAGGGCGTCTAAACAAGTAATTTGAGATGCTATTCGTCGTCACAAAACAGATTTGAAGACGCCTAAGGCGTCGCAATATATTTATAGACACGCTCATTGAGCGTCGCAATAACTATTTGAGATGTGACAACGTGTCACATTACACAATATCGTGATGCTCGTCAGTGTCTCAATATACCAGTAGAGACAACCAGAAGCGTCCATAAAGCATATATAATACGATGCCTTTTAGCATCGCATAAAATGTTATTGAGACACTTATTTGTGTCATCATACCCTGTCAGTTATGGTAGTTAGGATTCCTAATATGACACTTAAAGGCGTCACTAAACACACTATATCGCGATGCTTTAAAGCGTCATTACAGAAAAGATATAGAGACACCGGAAAGCGTCACGATAAGCTAATAAGGCGGCTACCTACATTACGCTTTAGGGTAGCGTCACAACAGAAAAAACGTCGCAATATCCGCGTATCGCGACGCTTTTCAGTGTCGCAAAAGCCTCTTTTTCTAGTAGTGTTTGTTCCCTTCTAATATGGTATCAGTTGAATTCACGCTTCTCTGATCTCTGCGTTTTTTTTTTTTCGAACGAATCTAATGGGATTGAATGATTCTTACTCTATGTGCACTTTCTATCAATCAGGGTATGTCATGGCTTTTCTCATGGGATTGAATGATTCTTACTCTTAGATTCGCAGTCGAGTACTTATGATAGATCCTATGCCTTCCATTAGCAAAGTATTTGCTTTGATTACTCAGGAGGATCACCAGCGAGGTTTAGGTGCTACTTCTGCCAATACTCCAATGGCTTTTGCTGTCAGGATTAATACCGTTTCATCCCCTGGTTCTCGGGCACCTTCTTCCCATGTTAATGCTGGCATATTTCCTTCACGATCACATGGTCGCGGTGCAGGTATGGGCAGGGGACATGGTAGGCTTGAATCTGCTCATTGTCACAGAGATAATCATACCCTTGATAGATGTTACAAGCTTCATGGTTATCCTCCTGGTTATTTCTGTCCTAATCCCACTCGTTCTCCATCCATTCATCAACCTGCATAAATCAATCAAATTAATCAAGTTGCTTAACAATATGTTGTTACTACTTCTAAATCATCTCAATCACAGTCCACTTCTTTTCTCAATTCACTAACTGAACAACAATATTAGTCTCTATTGTCTTTGTTGTCATTCCAACTGCAGTCTGCAACGTCTTCATCAACTCCTGCTGCATCTGCTAGTTACTCTTAGCCTGCAACAGGTATCTCCCTCTCTACTGCTAATTCCTTGAAAATTGGATAATCATTGTGGATATTAGATTCAAGGGATAGCAGTCATATCACTTGTGATTTCTCTATCTTAGAGAATGTTGAATCTGTTACAAATGCTCAAGTTATACTTCCTGATGGATCTACATTTCAAGTCAGTCATAAAGGAATTGTGGCATTACGTCCCTGTCTTACTTTGTCTGATGTGTTATACGTTCCTCAGTTTCGATTCAATCTCATTTCCATAAGCCATATGTTATATCATTCTACTCTTACCATTTCATTCTCCAATGATCAATGTTTGGTTCAGGATTCCACATTGAAGGTGATGATTGGCAAGGTTAGACTCCAAGATGGCTTATATGTTCTGGACTTAGCTCCTAAGAATTCTAATTCTCATTTTGTTTCACTCAATAAGATCTCTGTTTCCACATGGCACAATAGATTAGCCCATGTTCTAACTCTTGTAATTGATCATTTGAAACCTTTGTTGGGTGTTACTGATAGCGATTCTATTTCTTTACCTTGTACCATTTGTCCTTTGGCAAAACAAAAACGGATGTCTTTCCCGTATGGGCATCACAGATCATCAAAAGCTTTTGATCTATTGCATGCTAATATTTGGGGACCCTTTAATCATTCTCCAATAAATTCTTACAAATATTTCTTGACTTTGGTAGATGATTATACTCGATTCACTTGGATATTTTTGCTTAAGGCAAAATCTGATGTCCTTTCCATTATTCCTAGTTTCTTCAAGATGATTCATACTCAATTTGGTTGTATAATTAAGTGTTTTCGTTCAGATAATGCACCTGAACTTGCATTCATTGAGTTTTTCAAGGAATAAGGTGTTCTTCATCGGTTCTCATGTGTTGAACGACCTCAACAAAACTCTGTGGCAGAGAGAAAACACCAACATTTGTTGAATGTGGCTAGGGCCTTGTATTTTCAATCTAGAATCCCTCTACAATATCGACTGATTGTCTTCTTACAGTTGTATTCCTTATCAATGGCACTCCATCAGTTCACCTTGAGTATAAATCTCCATTCCAGCTTTTATATAACTCAAATTTTGACTATAGTGCTCTAAGAACCTTTGGGTGCTCTACGTATGTAGCTACATTACCTTTACACAGACATAAGTTTTCCCCAAAAGGTAAGCACTGTGTATTTTTGGGTTATCCTAATGGAGTTAAGGGATACAGGTTGTTGGATTTGGAAACCCAGGAAGTGTTTATTTCTCGGGATGTAGTGTTTCATGAGCAGATATTTCTTTTCCATAAACATGAGTCACAGTCTCATTCACAAGAGCTATTCTCAGAGTTTCTTGATGTTTCTTTGCCAAATCCAGCCATATCTTCTTCAGAAATACCATCTGACCATTTGCATAATTCACCAACTATCTTTGATGACTCAGTATGTAGAAGATCATTCCGGCCACCTTCCTATTTGCAGGACTACCATTGCAATCTGTTACAGGGACACATTCCTCATATCACTTCTAGCTCTTATCCCATAACCTCTTATATATCGTATGATAATCTATTCACCCAGCATAGAGCATTTTGCTTGAATATGTCTGCTCATATTGAACCTCAAAGTTATCAAGAAGCAACTGTTCTTCTTGACTGGCAGCATGCTATGCAAGAAGAGCTAGCTGCTGTGGAGTTAAACAATACCTGGTCTATTGCTCCACTCCCTCCAGGACATCACTCCATTGGTTGCAAATGGGTTTATAGGATGAAGTTTAAATCAGATGGTTCGTTGGAACAACACAAGGCCAGACTTGTAGCAAAGGGCTATAGCCAACTTGAAGGTATCTATTTTATGGATACTTATTCACCTGTAGCTAGGCTTGCGACTGCCAAAACACTTTTAGCTTTGGCTAGCTCAAATCACTGGGAAGCACAATTAGATGTCAATAATTAATGCTTTCTTAAATGGGGATTTGTTTGAAGAAATTTACACGGACTTACCACAAGGATACACTCTACCTGAATCTGTCTCTACAACTTCGGGAAAACTAGTTTGTAGACTGAGTAAATCACTCTATGGCCTACAACAAACTTCTAGGCAATGGTATGCCAAATTTTCTGCTGCTTTGGTACAGTATGGTTTCACTCAATCCAAAGCAGATTACTCTTTGTTTACTAAAGGTTCAGATTCCACTTTTATTGCCTTGTTGGTATGTGTTGATGATATTATCATCACAGGGCCGGATTCTAATGCTATCAGCTCTCTAAAACACTTCTTACATACACATGAGTTTAAATTGAAAGATCTTGGATCTCTAAAATTCTTCTTGGGACTTGAGATTGCAAGATCAAAGGAGGGCATTGTTCTGTGTCAAAGAAAATACACCTTACAGCTGTTGGAAGAAGCAGGTCTTCTTAGAGCTAAACCCATGCATGGTTACACCAATGGATTCTAACATCAAGTTAAACACTTTTGATAGTGAGCAGTTGGAAGATGTCAGCACTTACAGAAAACTTATTGGAAAATTGCTTTATCTCACTCTCACCAGACCTGATATAAGCTTTGCAGTAAACAAGTTAAATCAGTTTGTCAGTAAACCAACAAATCTCCATCTTGATGCTGTTAATCATCTGTTGATGTATTTGAAAGGCACTTCAGGACAAGGAAATTATTTTCCCTCATCGCATGATTTCAATTTAACAGCCTTTGTGGATGCGGACTGGGCCTCTTGTCAGGATACAAGAAGATCCACTTCAGGGTTCTGCATATTTCTAGGCTCTGCATTGATTTCATGGAAATCAAAGAAGCAATCAGTGGTGTCACAATCTTCTGCAGAAGCTGAGTATAGAGCTTTAGCCTTGGCAACGAGTGAATTCGTTTGGCTTACACAGTTGTTGAAAGACCTCAAAGTCACTTTGTCAGGTTCAGGGGTCATGTTTTGTGATAATCTTGCAGCAGTTCATCTTGCAGAGAATCCCTTGTTTCATGAACGGACAAAACACATAGAAGTTGATTGCCATTTCGTCAGAGATAAAGTGTCCGTCGGATTCTTGAAGTTGTTACCAGTTCGTTCTGCACACCAACTAGCGGACATATTCACCAAAGCTCTTCTAGCCACACAGCTTCAATCCTTAATGGTCACGATGGCCTTGAAAAACATTTTTCATCTACCTTGGGGGGGGGGGTTGTAATTTCCATAATCTGAATAGTGCAACTGTGATATTGTTAGTTGATAGTTGTAGGCTTGTAGCTTAGTTTGTTAATTGGGTTGATTTAGCTTGATGCTTCCGCGAGTTAGTTAGGCGCCAGATTCAAATGGGACACGTGGCTTAATTTTATTGTTTGACCATTGTATATATAGCTTGTACATACTCTGTGTTTGATTCAGTTGAGAAATAAAACAGAGCTTTGCATATTGTTTGTTCCCTTCTAATATAGATCTTAAATCCCGCAAATATGCATTTGCACCAAGGAAGCAACACGGTCAGCTATCTACATTCTGATTTTTGTGATTCATCATTTCTGCAGCAAATTAGTAAATGTACTCCAACCGAAAAAACAAAAAGGAATCGCGTATAGGAAAATTTCCAGCACATGACTTGTAGATTCATTGTGTGGTTCTCATAATCTCATGATAAATTTTCCAATTTAGAAGAAAACTAAATTACACGTTCGACACCTGTCACCTGAGCATCAGAGCATGTCTTCATAGAACTTATCACAAGTAAGCAGCCAAAATCTTGTATAACTTAGAAGACACTTATTGTCGTGCAGCAAAAAAAAAAAAAGAAAAAGTTTCTGAACCTCCAATAACCATTTCAACACAAAAATTCATAATCATATATTCCACAGTTATATTCTAAACAAACAAGGAATAAAGACACTTCAAATTCAAATTTCACAAAAAACATGCATCCATCTTGATTTCAAATCTCTACTAGTCTAGAACTAAAGATATAGAAATATGACAAAAAAAAAAAAAATAGTGCAATCAATAACGTTCTGCTCATGTTCATCGGCTATTATACATGCACAAACTCTAAATATTTGAATTAAATTCTAACCATACCTGATTTAGTCATGCCAACGCGGCTGTCGATAATCGATAGTGTTTTGAGATTCCAGCTTGCTCTTGTCGATCAAACTCTCAAATCTAATCTTATCCAACACCTAAACGTAGAATCACCCGAACACACAATCAGTCAATCAGTACAACATAACGAACAAAAATCATAAGCTAAAGGCTAACAGGCGTGATAATATTGCATGTGAGAAATTCACGTATAAATTCAACGATCATACTCACATCAGAGGAGTTGCTGATGGGCTCGCGAAGGAAAATTTCTTTATTACTATAGAAAGTATTGATGATGAGACTGAGAAGCTGGTTGATTTCCGCCTGGAATGCGTAGGTCTCTCTTTCTCCCATCTGAACGTCCGCCATTTTGTTAAATTTTCAGCTCAAAATATGACGCTGATTTAATCGTGAGAAACAGAGGATTGTGACTTGCAGAGAAATGAGAGCTTTGGTTTATTCTGAGAAGCAGGGTGAGATGGGGGAAAAGATATTTATAGAAATAATTAAATTGGGAAAATTACAATTTTGGGACACTAACTACCCCTAATTCACAATTTTAGACTTTAACTGCGGTGTTCTCAAATTTAGGATAGTAATTAAAGAAGAATTTCAATTTAAGGACTTTGCTCAATTCAATTCAATTTTCAGACCAAAAAACCATGTGAAATGCATGTGTCGACGGAAAAATCCTATGTGGCAAATTAATGCTTGTGTGTTAAATGACTAATATCCATATATGCAAAATACATACACATAAGAAATTCCGTTTTTTAATCCTTTATTCAAAAAAAGAGAGTTCTTATTTTTCTTCTATGTGATCACGGACTAATCACGTGATCATCTTTGGCCAATAAGCAAAATCAAATAAGCAAATTCTATGATGAATCGCAAGTCCCCAATATCAAAATCCCTAATTTAAAGAAGAACCATGATTCCTTAAAAAACCCAACTCGTGATAGTGGTGCCAATTGAAGCCTTTATGCAATATTCGTGTCTCGAGTCGTTATCTTGAGAAGATGAAGTTATCTTGGGAGGCGGCGGAAGCGGTGTTGCCGGGAAATCTAAAGAGTAAGCACTTGGGTAAGAGCCAGTCAACTTCCGTCGCGGTGGTGGTGTCGCCGCCGCCGGGCCAAATTACGGCTAACAACCTGCGTTGCGACTCGCGGGTGGAGCTGCAAGATGGGATTGAAGGCACCACTCTTCATTGCAAGAGATCTTTCTTCCACACCTCAAGAGGTAAAAAAGTTTAATTATATGTAATAATTGTTCTTGAAAGTTCTTATAATTAAATAATTAAATTGTCAAGAACTTTATTGATGTTTAGATGTGCAGGTATTTTTGTTGGATTGACTCACCCATGTGCGAGAGGCCCAAGATTATCATCCCTATAATTCTTAAAAAAATCGACAAGCTTGAAAAGGGCAATGAAGACTTGGTGAAGTTGAACAAAAAGCGTAAATTTCATCTTGGTGTTGTCTTTGTCTTCTGGATGTTGTTGTTGATGGCAGTTTTGATAGGTAGGCAGAAATAGATTAAAGGAAGGTTCAACAGACTTCAATGATGTGGAACGGGTATTAGCTTTGGGGATTTTCGATTGTAGCCTTCAATTTGTTAGAACACGGCTTGAGTTTATTTGTAATACTTGCTTGGTTTGTTATGGGCGTGTAATGAAAAATTTGGCATGAATTCTGTTGTATTATTGTGTATCCTTCAAGAAAAAATATTTTGCAACAAAACTTCAATTCCCAAACTGCAGCTGCTGTATCATTAAAAGGAATGATAATGTATTTACAAGTTTCAGCAATAACCATCCCAAAAGATTCAAAACATTAACAAGTTTCAGCAATAACCATTCAAAGAGGTTCAAAACATACTGCATGCACTAATTATAGTCTTAGCCTAAACATAACCATAAGTTCAAAACATAGACTAAACATAGATTATAGTTACAAACTAAATATGAAACTTCATCCCAAACTCAAGTACGTTTTCCCCTTGTCAACGATAATATGCTTCTCCATAATTGGATTGCTTACACTACTTCCTTGAGAAGCGACTACATCATTGGACATGCGTGGTGGTTCTCGAATTTTTACTCTTGGTGCCTTGAATGTATTTTTTCCGGTTACTTTCTTCCGTGATGGCATCCTTTTATCCAACTGCTCTCTAGCAATTTGAACCATTTGATCTCTTTCTGAAATTTGCACATGTGATACTCCACTTGTTTGGGACATGTGACTGTTGCCAATGATTAGCTGGTCGTAAATTGATGGACCATGTAATGTTGGAGTATGTGGCGTGCCTAAAGCTAATTGTGTAGCTACAATTTCAGTCACTTGAGAAGGAATCTCATTTTGTTCAAAAGGTGCATCATCAGTGCGTGGTGGAGTAATGTTAATTCGTTCAGCCTGACAAAACAACCAACATTACACAATAATTAACATGAATATGTAAATAAAAGTACTACATAAATAACATGACTAAATAAACTGGTATACCTCTTCTGTTGTTGGTTCCTTCCACGATGTTGCTGTTTCTTTCCTTTGTGTTGTTGCTGCTTGTTCCTTTGATAATCCTCGTTGCTTTGCTCTCTTCGAGGGAACGTAATCAATCTTCTCCGGACAATACCTCTGATTGTGTCCGGGTTCTCCACATATATGACAATGTATAATTGTCGGTCTCAATCTTCCTAACTTCGTGGGATTTATATTCTTTATTTTCCTCCCTTTACCAATTTCAGATGGACCCCTTCTCCTCAACCTTGCCGGTCTCCCAGCTTGGCGTACAAATTTTGGTGGAAGTGGCGGTATGATCAATGTCTCATCCCAAAGTCCTTGGCCACTTATAGGAATAATTACTTATGAGTAGGCTTGCTTGTAAGAATTAACTGCGTAACATGGATCAACAAAGTCATGAACACTTCGCTTTTCATTATAAATGGCACTTAGAGTATGCTTGCACGGAATTCCAGAGAGTTGCCATTTTCTACAAGAGCAACTCTGTGTGGTAAAGTCTATTGCAAACTGACCGCCATCAACACAACTGACTTGATAATGTACCGGAGATGCCTTTATTGGCCTGCATCCTCCAACTTTCCTTCCATGTCTTTCAATAATTTCTTCGATTTTCGGACAAAGATATCCTTTCCATTTTTCAGATTCCTCCCTACATTTCTACAAATGCTCCATCAAATATCTTCGAATCCACTCAAGCATTGAGATAATTGGTTTGTCCCTCGCTTCCAAAATAGCGCTATTGAAGGATTCGCATACATTGTTGAGTAATGTGTCACATCTTGGACCTTCACTAAAGTGGGACCTACTCCATTCTGTAGGTGGTTTGTCACTGAACCAATCAGCAGCATCTTTATTCATCTCTCCGAGTTCTCTCATTCTAGTCCTAAAATCACCCACCGTGCATGCTTTAGCAGCCCGCCATACTGCAATTTGATAGCCAATTCCCTTGAAACCGGCCTTGTAAAAATTTTCATATAAATGTCTGACACAATGCCTGTGATCGAGGTCAGGGAACACAATTGGAAATGCATGAAGTAAGCCTTTTTGCTTGTCGGACATAAATGTGAAATATTTTTGTGCCGTAATTTCCAAATCATTCTTCAAGATCCTCAAAAACCACTCCCAAGTCTCACCATTTTCTTTATGAACAACCACGTATGCTATAGGGTAGTTATTATTATTTGCATCCACACCTATGGCTGTAAGCAAAATACCACCATGAGGTCCTTTCAAATGGCATCCATCGACACCAATTAATGGCCTACAAGCTGATTTAAATCCTACTTTCAATGCATTCAAGCAAACATAGAAGCGGCTGAATCTTTGCTCACCATTATCGTCCTCAGTACCTAATATTACAGTTGACCCGGGATTCGATCTTCTGAGTTCTTCAGCATAGTCCCATAACTTTGTATACTGGAAGTCTGGATCACCCTCAAGCATTTCTAATGCTAAATTCTTCGCTCTGTAAGCTTGAGACTTAGAAACCTCGACATCGAGTTCATTTGTAACATCAAGCTTGCATCCCTTCACACTCCTTTTTGCATCAGATTTGAAGAGATGTATGTATCTCTCAGCAAGCCACTTTGTTTTTACATTTTTCACATCGTAAGTTTCATAACAATTATGTTTGGGATTGTACTCCTTCACTACCCAAGATTTCTGAAATAATATGCAGTTAATCTTCCAATGATAGTTGGATGCTGCGCATCTTACATAAACACGACTACTATCACTTTTCATGAATGAGAGAGACCTTATTGTCAAAATAGCATGTGTTTTGATGCATTTTTTGAATTCGTCCTTAGAGCTGAAAGGTTGACCTAATTCAAAAGATGGATTCAACATATCAACTCGATTGGGCATATGGTTTGAGGGTAACTCTTCATCTTCTCCAGACAATCGGTGTACATCCAAATCTTCATCACTGCCTACAACATCCTCATTTAAGTGTGCAGCAAATTTATCATCTTTGTCTTTAGCAACCTGTTCATTCATTTCACCTACTTCCATAGAGTTGTCGACCCCAAAATCATCACCACAATCCTCTGTTTCAACCCCCGACTTATGATTGTCTTGATTATCGATCCCTAAACCTATCATAACATCCTCAACTGCTTGAGTAAACACTTCTGATTGGTACAAATCTTCCCCATTTTCTTCTTCAATTGTCTCCAAAACTGGGACATCAGTGGTAACACCCTCCTTCACATTTGCAGCATCAACATATACAATTTGCTGCACAAAAATTGGAAACTCTCTTTTTAACCTCCCATATTCCTTAGCATGGAATATCACTTCATCATCGAACTCCAACAGCTTAAACGCACCATCAACTGAGGTGTAATAGCATCTATCCTGCCTAAGATATGGTATATTTTCAATAAACTCAGTCAATTTATCAAGTGATAGCATATCAGCATTTACCCAATCTATTTTTTTCACTCTTCCTTGATAATTCGAAGGGTTTTCGTAATGCCTTACTTCACCATTGAAATATATAGCAACGGTAACATTAGAACTCTTAGGATCTGATAATATTAAAAAAAAAAAAAAAGTCAGCCCAACGAAGCAATGTACGTAAAACCTTAGAGAATACACACCCACACAATAAAACGACCAAGGCATGTGCAATAGATTATAATAAAGGAGAAAAATGACGATGGGGACCATGGTTTCTTCACAGGGAACAAGTAGGGTCAAGAGTGGTAAAAAACAACAAAAACACCAAATATTTATTCGGTTATGACAGATTATAACATCAATATTCAAGAAAAACATATTAAAATTAAACAATATTATCAAAAATCAACATTGAAACAACAATCGAGTCTACTTACGGTATTTAGGTGGAGGACGGTGGTTACTCTTTTGAGATCTTTCGAAAACCATCTTCTTCTCATAAGTTCCAGCCAAAATCAAAAGCCAAGCTTCAATTGGCACCACTATCACGAGTTGGGTCTTTAAGGAATTAGGGTTCTTTTTTAGCTTAGGGATTTTGATATTGGGGGCTTACGATTAATCAGAGTTTTTGTTCACTTTGATTTTTTTATTGGTCAAAGATGGTACGTGATTAGCATGTGATCACATAAAAGAAAAATTAAAAAAAAAAAAAAGCTCTTTCTTTTTTTGAATAAGGATTTTTTTAATTTTTTTTATTTTTTTGAATCAGAAAAGGGAATTTCCTATGTGTATGTATTTTTGCATATATGGACATTAGTCATCTGACACACAAGCATTAATCAGCCACATAGGATTTTTCCATCGATACGTGCATGTCACATGTGTTTTTTTGCCAGAAAATTGAATTGAATTGAACGGAGTACTTAAATTGAAAATTTTCTTTAATTACTATCCTAAATTTGTGAATGCCACTGTTAAAGTCCAAAATTGTGAATTAAGGGTAGTTAGTGTCCCAAAATTGTAATTTTCCCTAATTAAATTCATTATTACAATCCATTCGAAACACAAGTAATATGAAATTACACAATCGAATTCTCAGCACTTCATATTACCGAAATAACTCGCCACAGTAGTTCTGGTAATTAAATTTGCAAAACAATCATAATTACTAAACTTATGATTAACTAGGACTTCTCATTCAACGAGTTAATAGTTAACTTGTACTGCTTCCTGAGGGTGGACATAAGCAACATCCTTTTCTGAGGGCCGTAGCCGGGGCAGCTCTCCACCAAGTTTCTCGCCTGCACGAAAAAGTTGGGCGTCCACCACATTTCCCACAGTAATCCCTTGAGCAGAAAATACGACAATTTCACCACTATGGCAAGCGCGAGCAGAGACCATGCCACAAAGAAACTCACATCTGCGGTCATCCCCTTTTCGGACACAAAAGTCATCGCGATCAGACAGCTGTACGACAGAGAGAGCAAACTCAGGAGCAGAGCGACCGTGTACGGTCTGGCAGGAAGGACGAATATGATCACCACAATCGCCAGCGTGTTCGTTGGCGTGAACCTCTGGTAGTTAGCGTGGTTCATCACCATTTTCCCCGCGTTTGATCTTGGTTCCATGATGGAGGAGGAGGCTCGGTTGGTGGTGGTGTTGGTGGCGCTGGCCTGGTAGATGCCTCCCGGCGGTTGGAGCATGGCAGTGTAAGTGGCGGCGGCGATGAGGACGGCCACCACTAAAACGACGTTGCGCATATCAGCATGGTGGTCCTTCAACCAATGGGTATAGTGTTGGATGGCTTTTTCCCAGCGTGACCTGGACGACAGTAGAAACTTGGAATAGGAGTAGGACTGTTTTGGCGCCAACTGCTTTACCAACCAACCTAGGCGCCAACAATGTTTCCCCCATGATTTTCCGAGCATCAAGTACAAGCTCGCCGAAATGTGTACTTTGCTCAACAAGTTCAACCACTCTTTCCTTCAGTTGTGCTGCTTGATCTCCATCTAGAAACCTGCTGAAAAACCCTTCTGAGTGGACTTCGCCTTCCAACTTACAAATTTCAGTTTGAAGTTCTTTAACCTCTCCCAACCAATTCTCAACTTGTCTTTTTCTTTTCTTTTGACCTGATAGTTCCGCATTCTTGATTTCATCCTCTATATCAAGTGCTCTAGCATTCAATTCTTTTAAGTTTCTCTTTAGAGCTGCTACCGTTATGTGGTGGTTAAAACCCCTCTGAATGTTCTCCCCTGTTTTTCTGCAGAAAAATTCCTCTAGCTTGGAGATCAAGAGTCCACCAATGAAGTTCAGCATGTTGCCACTGTATTCGAGTATTACCTACATCTTAAGTGTTTTTGTGATATATATTTCAAAACACGATTTGGTTGAATTATAGCTAATATTCCCCACTAATCTTGAAATTAGTGTATGTATGCTTAAAACTTAAAAGCGCCAAAAAAGCAATTTATTCAATACAATTAGGCAAGTAAATCGTAGATAAATATAATACCTTTTCACATTTATATTTGACTGCAAGATGAAGTGGTGTGTTCCCTTCATCATCCTTCCAAAGCATAATTTTCTGCCTCGAACCCCTCTGAAGCCATTTCAGAATCATTTCCGCACCGTCGCAGTTACCATTCCTCAGCGCAGCATGCAATGCCGTCTCGGAGCTCGTGCTCAGGTCGAAGATCGCTTGCGGGCAATCTCTCAAGAACGTAGCTAAAGTATCATTATAACCCGCCCATTGTGCACAGTACATTAATGGCGTAATGCCATCTTTCCCCTTAACGCGGATGAGTTCCTCATCGATATTGACGATTTGAACCGTGTTCTCGTGTTCATGACGTAATGAGAGATGAAGTGGGCTGAGACCCTCGGGGTTCAGTTTCTTACCGAATGACGGCATCAGATTCATCATTTCTGCGCAGAATTTTGCGTGTCCCATTTTCGCAGCTTCGTAGAGAGGAGTGTTAACGATTTTTTTCTTGTCCATTTCATCGAGCATTTCGGGGTGGAGAGTGAGCGACTGGTACAAGAGATTGATATCTCCACTGTTAGAAGCCTGAACAATATGTATCTGGGCTTGTTTGATATCATCACCCATTTTGGGGACTGGTTAATCTTGAAGATTAGAGTTTGATTTGGGATATGGGATATGGGATTGAATAACATGCAGGTTTTCCTAATTAATTTATATCTCCAACTTAAATTAAATACCTTGCTTTCCCATTTTAGAAAGAAAAAGGGGCGGAAAAAGGAAAGTGTGACATTTGCTTCCCCTTGGGTTAATTACCAAATATTATAAGCTTTAATTCCAAAAGTGTAATGCATGGGAATATGTACATTAGAAAAATACATGACAATTACTTTGTTGAACAGCCTTACAATTAGCTCAAATAAATAGATCAACAATAGGTTTAATTATACCTAACCCCCAAATTAGATGAGATAATTACAATTCACCACCATTTTAAAATCAAATTACAGACACCACCCTTCAAGAAATAAATAATTACACTTAACTCCTATTTTTATGTGAAAATTGCTGACGTTAGCAAAAATTTAATTGAAAATCCAAAAACACCCTTCGCTGACTTTGGTCAATTTTTTTATTCCAATACTACCTTTGGGATTAACTGTAATTAATTATTCTAATATGGGGATTAATTGTAATTAATTATGATAATAGGAGAGTTAAGTGTAATATTTTTATTAAAGTTTTTAAACTATCATTTTTGAATAAAATATAACTGTTATAATGATTATATTCCTCTTTTAAATACAATTTATTAATATAAATTAAATATTTATTTATTATTAATATTTTAAGGTAAAATATAAGAATTAATTAATTATGATTAACGATCAATTAGAAACATAATTAATTATGTTTTTATTATTGAATTTTTTTTATTTACTTAAGATAATCACAAAAATTATTAATTCAAAATTAGAAGTTAAATTAGTTTATATATAGATATAAGTTAATTGCTAATAATTATTAAATAATAATTAATTATAAATTAAAATTACAAGCTTTTGATTTGTAATATATGTGTTGAAATTTTAATGTAAATATAAAATAAAAATTCCTTTCAATATTGAACCGTTTCGGTTAGATTTGATTCGATTTGAACATAAATTTTTTAATTTAGTGAGGACAATTTGCAGTTTTGACTACATGGTACAAATTGTAATTTTTATATTTTAGAGTTTATTCGAATATCATTGTCGATAAGTATCTCTTATAAAGTACTAAATTACTTAAATAAATTAGGAAAATATATTAATTAAAAATAAGACTTGTTTAATCTAAAGCAAATATGAGCAAATTTTACAAATGAAACTAAATATATAAAGCCAAATAACATATGAACAAAATGCATAGTAAATTATAGTTGAAAGAGGAATATTATCGTTAAAACGGTTATATTTTGTCCAAAAATGATAGTTGGAAAACTTTATTAAAAATATTACACTTAATCCCCATATTAGTATAATTAATTACAGTTAACCCCCCAGGGTAATATCGGAACAAAAAAACTGACTAAAGTCAATGGAAGGAATTTTTGGGTTTTCAATTATATTTTTGCTGAAATCAGCAATTTTTAAATGAAAATAAGTGTTAAGTGTAATTACTTATTTCTTAAAAGGGTGGTATCTATTGGGAAAACGAAAAAGAAACGCAACAAAAATTTAAAAATTTTCCCAAAAGATAGAATCGAATCTTGCAATTCCTAATCTCAAATTCGTAAAGATAAAAAACTCACTTAGATAGTAGCTTTCTTGACACATTCTAGCGGCCCAAGAACGCTCTTCACGCGGCTTAATCCCCAAAAGCTTTTTTGAATCTTTCAAGACTTCACGATAGTAGCCCTCTAGAGAATTATTCCACAAACTCGACCACGATCCGAATAGGGAGGATGCTAATTCTATATTCATTATTTAGGCTCTAGGGTTTAGTGTGTAATTTTGGAGAAGGAGAATTTTTGTTCATTAACTCCTAAGGGGTTCGAACCCTATGTATTAATAGGCAAGGGGTTCGAACCCTTTTGCTTGTTGAGCAAGGGTTTCCTAAACCCTTTTGGTAAGAGATTTCTTACTTAGAGAGAAAGGCTCTTACTTTGATCAAAAGTGTCCTTTTGACCAATTTGTCAAGCAAGAATGATATCTAGCTCTCTTAGATATTTTATTTTACTTTATTTATTAAATAATAAATAACTTGAAAACTAATAATTAATTAATTCATAATTAATTATTTATTAGACTTTAATTCTCCAAATTAGGACTTTAATATTAATTCAAAATTAAATCAAAGTCCATTAAATAATTAACACATTAATTATTTAACTCATACACATATATATACACGTGATTACGCATGTCACTTAGGACACGTGTCGTTCATGTGTTCCACACTTGCGTTTCACACGTGTCACTACAAAAAAATTATTTTTCGTGATAATTTGTTGTGACAAAAAATAATAGCGTCATAATATATTACACTATAGCAACGATCTATAAATTTGTCCCACAAAATAAACTTTAAGCGACAACAGTTTTGTATGTCACGAAAGACTTTGTTTTATATGACAAAATTTAATATTCGTCACAAAACATTCAGATATATGTCACGCTAAATTGTCCAATGTAGGATGACAAATTATTTAACCTCTTGTGACGAAATGTTTTGCCACTTATATATCATATATATGACAAATTTTAGGTTTGTCACAAGAAAATATCTTGTTGCGACAAAAAATAATATCATCATATAAAGTATTGTTATTTTATAAATTATTTGCATGTGACAACTTATAATAGTCACTATAAAATTATGGTATCATGACAAATTTTTGATTGTCACAATAAGTCATTTGTGATGACTAAATTAATTATTGTCATGTGAAATATTTTTGTTTTATATAAATTTTAAATTGTGACAAGTTCATATTGTTACCATGGAAATATAATAATTTGATCAATGATTGGCCGTCACAATAATTAGTTTTGTCATGACAAAATATAATATTGTCATATAAAAATTTATTATTTTAAAAATCACTTTGTTATGATATATTCATATTGTCATAATAGAAATATGTTATGTGATAATATATTTATTGTCATAAAATTTTCTTTATTTGTGACAAAATATATGTTATAGAAGATTTTATTGCAACAAACGCTTAAGCACTACAAGAAAACAACCGCAAATCGAATATAAATATGATTATATTTAATTCAATTAATTATATATTTAAAATTTTATATTTTAAACTAATAACACAAAAATATTTAAATAATTAACTGAAATTAGTGTATGAATATATTCCATTGTTATTAAATATATTAAAAAACATAATATTAAAATCAAATAAGTTATCCAAATTGGTTTGGGAGTCAATATTCTTTCTTGGAGATCCGAGTTCGAATCTCCGCTAACACAATTGTTGAAAAGAATTAATTCTCGCATTGACTTGTGCTTGGCTCGATGGGTTCGGTGCTAGCTCGTCTGAGGGGTAGGTGCGGTTCGTGTCGATAGTGGTTCGGGTCTCACAAATGAAATTTTTAATTTTTTATTTAATTATTTTGCGACAAAATATGATGTGATGACACATATGTTTGTCACACGAGGTGCCCAACTGACATGGTTGTAGTGACAAATATATCACTATGATGACGATTAGTGTCAGATAAGTGACAATAAGTTTGTCACAATAGAGCATGATGTTGTGGCAATAAGTTTGTCACAACAGACATTTGTCATAATATGTGGTCATTTGACCCGCTTTTAGTGACAAAATCTAATTGCAGTGACAATACATATATACTGTTGTGACAATAAGTTTGTCACAATAATGGAGTTTTTCGTGACAAAAGTACGTTCGTCACAAACCTATTGTGATAAACGTGGATATTATCGTCTGGGACTTTATACGACGGGCCTGTTGCGACAACGACTGTGACAAAAATATTTGTCACAATAGATCTATTGTGACAAATATGTCATGTATTGCGACAAATTATTTTGTCACAAAAAATGGTTTTTTTGTAGTGTGTGGGCCCCACCATTCTCTTAATGGTTCGATCAACTCGTTTAATCGATTCGAGCTTTAACCCACGTGACCTGGTTGTTGTGTGTAACCCTCTAGGTTCTTAATTCAATTAGCAGTGACCCCAATTAATTAATTCCCTAATTAATTAATCAGTCCACAGATCAAACGACCATGTCTAGCAACAGGTGTTTGACCCCTAGCTGAATTAGAATGCCTCGATTCGATAAAACCTTTAAGTCATTGATTCATGTGAGATACCAATCCTCCTACGTCCCATCTCTCAATCAAGATCTAGGGTAAGAGAATAATTAGAACCCTAATAATCTTGATCTTAAAGTTAAGTGCATTTCATATCCATTTGATCTCAATCCAAGAAACTCATTTCTTGATGTCTTGATCCACTGCCTTGGCCAAGGACTTCTAGATGGCATATGAATGACTTACACAATAAGAGATCAACTTGCTAATGCAAGTGTAGGTCCTTTATCGATTCTCATATACTTTCATGTGCCACTTGTGCAATCCCAACATAAGCCTTGAATCTGTTGTCTAAGGCGACACCCTTTAAAGCTTATACCTAAGACTACAGAGTTAGCCTATAAAGCATCAATGGAATCTCAAGTCTAAAGATCACTTAATCACATCAATGACTCGTGAGATATTTCCTAATCTGGAAGTTTCTATTTCCAGAAATAGAAACTTCCTTTTCCATTTAGGAATCTTCTCACACGAGATACCTCAGTGTACTTACTTAGAATAAGCAAGCACCCCCATGTATCATGTACGTATCAATAATACACATTGCACCCCATGAAACAAGGTGGTCCTTCTTAAGGGTGTGATCACACGAGCAAGCCTCGAACGAGTCATTTTCCATTTAGGAATCTTCTCACACGAGATACCTCAGTGTACTTACTTAGAATAAGCAAGCACACCCATGTATCATACATGCACGTATAAACAATACACTTTGCACCCCATGAAACAAGGTGGTCCTTCTTAAGGGTGTGATCACACGAGCAAGTCTCGAACGGGTCAAGTCGACACTCCCACTATCTTTAGGACTCATCGGCTTGGAGTGATTTCTAATCATGAATTATGTGATATAGGGCTCGACTCATGAACCATTTCGCCTAAATATTTGAGTCCTATAAGTCATATTGATTAGAGGAGTTCTAATACATGTACTGTCAAAGTATGTTGGAAAAATGGAATCAGAAAGCAGTAGAAATTTTAAAATTTTCCAACAAAAGGATCGAAACTCGCAATCATGAATCCAAATTCGTAAGATAAAGAAACTTACTTTTCAATAGTCTTTCTTGAAGCATTTCAAGCCGCCCAAGAACGCTCTTCTCGCGGCTTGATCCCCTCTCCTTGGTAAAGCTCGAATCTTTAAAAACTTCTAACTTGAAGCTCTCTAGAGATGGTCCACCAACTTAACTACAATCTAACTAGTAAGGATGCTAGTTCTCTAGTTAGTGTTTAGGCTTAACCTAGGGTTTATGTGATCTTGGAGAAAGGATGGTGTTCAACACATGAACCAAGAATAATCGATCAATCCTTAAGGGAAGCTCGAGCTCCCCTATATATAGCATGAGGGGTGGCCGAACCTAGTCCTATTGGACTAAGGATTTGGTCCCTCTCTCTTATTACTTGATCATCAAGGAATTCCAAACCTTGACGTTGAATTCTAATTCAAATCAACTTTTAAGAGAGCTAAAATATCCAAACCCTTTTGGATAATATTATACTTTATTTATTAATAAATAAATAACTTATTTATCTAATTAATTAATTCATAATTAATTAAATCGATTAATTTCTCCAAAATAAGACTTTCATTTTAATTCAAAATTAAACCAAAGTTTATTAAATGATTAACACATTAATTATTTAATACATAAATAAATATACACGCATGGTGCACACATGACCTTATAGGACACGTGTCACGCATGTGACCCACACGTGTGTTTCACATGTGTGGAACCCTCTTGGCATGATCAACTCGTTTAATCATTTTAAAGCCTTAACTCATGTAACCAAGTTATTGTGTGTGACCCTCTAGGTTCTCAATTCAATTAGTAGTGACCCTAATTAATTAATTCACTAATTGATTAATCAGTCCACAGATTAAACGACCATAGTCTAGCAACAGGTGTTTAACCCCTAGCTGAATTGGAATGTCTCGATTCGACAGAACCTTTAAGTCATTGACTCATGTGAGATACAATCCTCCTACTTACTATCTATCAACCAAGATCTAAAGTAAGGGAATAATCAGAACCCTAATAATCCGGTCTTAAAGCTAAGTGCATTTCATATCCATTTGATCTCAATCCAAGAAACCCTTTTCTTGATGTCTTGATCTACTGCCTTGGCCAAGGACTCCATATGGCATATGAATGACTTACATAATAAGAGATCACCTTGAAAATGCAAGTGTAGGTCCTTTCTTGATTCTCATTCACTTTCATGAATCAGTTGTGCAGCCCCGACATAAGCCTTGAATCAGTTGTCTAAGGCGACACCCTTTAAAGCTTATACCTAAGACTATAGAGTTAACTCATAAAGTGACATGGAACCTCAAGTCTAAGGATCAATTAATCACATCAATGACTCGTGAGATATTTCCTAATCTGGAAGTTTCCATTTCCTAAATTAATAGAAACTTCCTCTCCCATTTAGGAATCTTCTCACACGGGATACCTCAATGAACTTACTTATTAAAGTAAGCACCCTCATGTATCATGCACGTATCAACTATACACTTTGCACCTCCATGAAATAAGGTGGTCCTTCTTAAGGGCGTGATACCACAAGCAAGCCTTAAAGGAGTCAGGTTGACACTCCCACTGTCTGGAGGACTCATCAGCCTGGAGTATTTTACTAATCATGACTTATGTGATATAAGGCTCGTTTCATGAACCATTTCACCTAAATGGTAGAGTCCTAAGGTCATCAGGATTAGGGAAGTTCTCATACATGCACATCTAAAGTAAACGCATACCAAACAAGAGCATATAAAGAAGTGTTACCTCAATTCGTTATTTTATGCAATGATTGTCTGTGATTACAATAAGAAAAAGTACAAAGCGGATATACATGGCTTTCTAGGGCACTATTCCTAACAAAGTAAACATACAATCAAACAAGAGCATATAAAGAAGTGTCACCTTAATTCATATTATTCAAAGATTGTCTGTGATTTACAAAAGGAAAGTACTAAAGCGGACTATTACATCGGCTTTCAGGGCACTATTCCTAACAATATTTGTAATTTAATCTAAAAATGGTATTGACTTGTAATTACCCCATCTAATTTGGGGATTAGGTGTAATTAACCCTTAAATATATATATATATAGAGAGAAAAGGTTTATTCCCGAATCCGAACGTGTCATCCATGGGAGTAAAAATATTTTATTCACTTCGTGCTACGTACTTTTTTTTAACACACACGCGTAATTAGTCAGAAGGATTTGAATCCAGGTCATTACCTTCGAAAATTAACACATTAACCACTTGACCAACTCATGTTGGCGTGCTAGGTACTTTGTCGAAAAAACTAATCAACTCAACTCAAATAAGTGAAAAAATACAAATTTAGGACATTAAGTGATCATTCATTTACTTTTTTTTTTTTTACTACAATATGATAATATACATCATCATCATTATGCTAGCTCTTGATTTTTTATTTTAGAACTAAAACAACAAAACTCAAATTTCTTTTTTATTTCTCTTGTATACTACCTTAACATTTTGAATAAGGTGCTAGAGTAGTGCTCTAGAAGAGCCAAAATAGTTTAGGTCTCTTTTTATAAACTACTTTTATTAGCAACAATTTGTGACATTAATGAAATAATAAATGTAATGTTTCGTAGTCGTTTAATTCTTTATAGCCAATTCATCATATCTCATTCAAGTTTATTAATTGCATATTATGACTGCTTGTGTATGGATGAAACCCCAAGGTCCAGGTCAAATTTAGCTACGAGACTTGACCTCGCATGAGGATGGAGGTTATGGAACAAGTCTCTATGGCGCGACCTAAACCAACTCCAAGTCGAAGAGTCTAATAAGCACAGGGTTGTTGGCTTGACTCGTTTGAGACTTGCTCATGTGATGTGACTTTTAGAAAGGTTACTTTGTTTCATAAGTATTGAATGTAGAGACATTCACAGGTGTATGGGGGTGTTTGTTAGGGAACAAGTACACTGAGGATCCCAATAGGAACACCTCAATGGGATAAGGCTTTTATACCTTAATGATGAGTTTGGTTCCCTAGTTATGGGATAAGGCTTTTATGCCTTAATGATGAGGTGTAATGGAGGCTTATACACCACTATTGATGCTCTGTGCTTGATAAGGGCAATGTTTGATATGCTCTTCCATTAATCTCGGTATGGTTGTACATTGGCATTGTCCGAATCAAGTATGGGGGAATATGAGATGCCAACATAGAATCTATCGCTCATCTCGAAGAACGAGTGAATCACCAATGAATTCTATTGTAGCACATTCCACTTAAATCCTTACGCAAGGTAGTGAGATCTAAATTAAGAAATGGGTTTCCTAGAGTGTTAGATAAAATGAAATTGCTATTGGAATTAATTCGTATCATTAGGACTAGTGGGGTTCTATCATTCCCATACCCCAAGTCCTAGTCGGGGATTAGGCAATAGAAGGATCTTATCTCACGGTATCCATGAGACTGAAAGGTTCACAGCATAATCTTCCTCTGTTAGATGGGTGATCATGAGCTTGTCACTAGACATTGATCATGATCTATAGTTACTGTTTAATTGAAATGAGTTTTAATTAAACAATGATTAATTGAAAGAGTTCAATTAAATCAATAAGATAAATGGTTATCTGAAATACCACATTGAGAATGTACGCCTACTTCTATTCATTGGTGAACCTAAGGGGTCACACAATGACTTGAATTGAACAACGTGATTATCTAAAGATCAATAGAGATAGATCAATAATTTAAAAGAGTTTAATTTATGAGAGAGTAATTAATTAATGATGGTATTAATTAATTTATGCTTAATTGTTAAGCTATTGAGAATAAATGTTAAAGAGTTAACATTATGGTGGTGCAAAAAACAGGAAGTATGCTAAAACACCAAGACTTTAAGATTTGTTTAGGGGAAAGACCATCACAGGAGTTTGAGCCTCAGGAACTGGGTTTCTTTTGTAGCGTGGGTTCTTCCAGCTAGGATAACACCAAGGATCGAAATACAGTAAGGATACAAGAATGGTGAAGTATGCAGAGCTTGAGGAGAGAAATGGAGGAAAGAGTGCCCAGTTCATTGCAGAGTATTCTTGTGGAAGAAGATGACTTAGGGAGAAATGAGCTGATTTTCCCTATTTATAGGTTGAGGGTAAGGGTAGTTTAGTAATAGTGACCAAGTGGTCCCAAATCCGTGTTACCCTAGACACGTGGCAGCGTGTGATGGCGTGAAAGAGATGGCTCTGAAAA
This sequence comes from Lantana camara, assembly GCA_037501455.1. Classification (NCBI taxonomy): domain Eukaryota; kingdom Viridiplantae; phylum Streptophyta; class Magnoliopsida; order Lamiales; family Verbenaceae; genus Lantana; species Lantana camara. Next base: position 92,869,479 of record CM074860.1, on the reverse strand, counting down.
GCCTGTGGTGTGGCAGGTACAAGGTGAACATTACCACTATGTCAGAGGTCACTGGCGAGCGGCGAGCATGGAGAGACTCCGCTACGCTCCACGTACCTCTGAGAGTGCCCTCGAAAGGGACTCTTCCCTGCGGTGGGATTGATCCTCGGGGCAAATGCCGCCCTTGATACTGAACCTGTGTGCTGGGGACGCTCGAGAGAAGTTCCTCTGGCGGATGACGTGGAGCGCTAGGGGTCCGAGCGTAGAGTGTGCCGAGCCCGAGCACAATTACAGCGGAGGTCCCTAGCATAGAAGAGGGTGAACCTGGGCGTGGCGCTTTCCATGGGACCGTAGTGTGAGCGTCCAAGGGAATTAGTGGATGGACCCTGCGCTTGTGACTTGGGCCGAGGTGCGTAAGTCTAGAATGTATAGATAGTGAAGGAATGGTCCTGGTAAATTCTACGAGCCCATTTTTGCGAGCGTTGATGCCTTAGGTCCTTCAGATCGTGACACGTGTGTGACGCTGATCTGAGCATAATTTGGCCTCATCATTTGCCCCCCAAATTCTGTAGTTACGCTTGAGCATGCGGAGAATTTTGAAACCGGAACCCTAATTTTGAATATGCGAGGGTTATGATTTTGGAGAGAAATGATTGTCTGTCTTCCGCAATGGGAACCCTTTGACAAGGCATTAATAGAGATCATGTCCGCATTAAATGCGGAGTGGCAATGTGGGCCCATGTGCCGCTGTAGTGGTGCGTGTCCATTGGGAGGCGTGAGGTGGTTACCAAAAGTGGAGATGTTCCCAAGGCGGGAATGATTGCGGTTTGAACCCCAACCCTAGTTAATGCTAATTCTTCTCTCTATAAATGGGGATTTGGCAGCCTCTTCCCATTCTTTACGCATTCAAACTTCTTCAAGGCAAAACAGCAGCAAAAACCCATCGTCTTCCGCAATTTCCAGCAACTACTTCTTCAAGATTTTTAGGTAAATCTCCATAACTTGTAATTTTTCCTGTGCTAACCCTAGATTTTAGGTTGTGTTGAGTGTTGTTCTTGTGTGGGAAAGCTTTTGAGCTATTATATCCACACCATAATCCTTCTTCCCCGTTGAATTTTTGTTGAAAGCTTCAACTCCAAGAACACAGAGTAGCAATGGCGAAACATGTTGTAGATGTATTGGCGAGGGAGATAGATGAGATGTCCGTAGGGAGCTTGTAGCACCCTTTCCCCAAAGCACTACATCCTACGCACTATAGCCTGATCCACGTACGAAATGGATAATCCGATAATAAACCGAACATATAGCGAATGGGTGACAAGCAAGAAATAACCTAGCTAGGTGGGATTACACCCCAAATCAAATTAAATCCAAGACATGAAAATACAAAAGCGGAAGCATCATATAATCATTACTAGAATAGGTACCATATTTACATCATGTACATCAAAAGTATACATACTAATAGGTACCAACATGTATGAATATATTAATTATCCAAAAGACAATAATAATCATAACATGATAATTCCAAATATCAATACATGAAAATGCGGTGCTAGACTCGGCTGAAAAAAAGACATGACCCGGACTCCCGCCTAGCTTGACCAAAAGTACCTGAACAGTGAGGGTGTTAGTCTACCGAAGACTGAGTGAGGGGCATAAATATATATAAGCACAAGTCACATGCAAGTTATAAACTCGGGTAAAGATTTGGAAATGAAAGGAATATAAGTTTCAAGAAAAGCTATTCTTCGCCCGAGATTACAACTATCAAGATTAACATTTTATTTAATCAATTTCATTCAATACGTGGCCCGACGAGTGAGGGCAAGTCTCCAACCTTTACACCAAATGTGAACAATACATGCTTACTTGATTAATTAACACGTGATCATGCAATTCAATTAGTGCGATCAATTAGCAATTTCATGACCCCTTCTTCCTCCGGGTGACGGTCGGTTTGCAAGGCCCAACCATCCACGACATGGTGTACGTCGAAAATATGACTCCCACGCATGGGATTTCTTCCACCACCAACCTCCTGGTGGCTTCGGAGGTGATCCCAAAGTGCTGAGGATAGTGCAAGAGTTACCCGTCAGCCCTTGCTTTCCTGGTTGGCTCAATACACTACCCTCGGGCCCAAAGTGCAATCATGATACTCGCTAAAACATGCTTGAATCAATATCATTCATGGCTTGCTTGCAATAATTTATAATTTGGAAAGAATATTTATAATATACTACGTTTTGGCCGAAAACTACATATAGTGGTTGCAAAGGTTCTATTTAGCTAGAACAAAACCTCACCCATGACAAAATGAACAAGGATACAGTCTAGGGTGCCTCTCGTCACCGGAAATATGATCTGTGTAGGAAAGACATGTGCACGTGATACTTGACTTAAAATGAACCAATTATGACGAACGGCGAAATGCAACAACAATTAAGAGATGACATAGTCATATTCATATACCAAGCATGAATTTGAACAATCAACTTAAACAAGTGAAGACCAAAGAGTGTCAAATAAGAGAATAATTATCAATAAACCAAGTATATAATTTATATAGGTCACATACGGGAGCCAAGGAAGTGAAAGGAATGCAATACGAAGAGTTTTGGTGAAGCTTGGTAAAACTGATAGTTTTTTGGAAATGCGCATGCTGTCGGAAAACTGAAATATATTAAGTTTTAGAATTTGGAATTGATTTTTGTTTGTTGGGTATGAAACTAGACACAAAGACATTTCCGATGATGTATGACTCGTAATTTAGTTCAAAGCAGAATGAAAATGGCTTAGGTCCAAATTTGGGTTAATGCAGATTTGCGACAGTTTGGCAGCACCAAATTTAAACGGCCATAACTCACAAATGAAAATAGATATTAATGAACCGTAAAAAGGAGAGTATTCTATACTTCAAATACTTGCTACAGTAAAAAAACCAGAGCAATTGGAGCAGGGGAGGGGTGTCGGGAAAACAGGGGAGTGGCAAAAAATGATTCTAAAGTTATACCAACACCAAACCAAGGCAATTAAATTACTCCAAACCATCATATATCATGCATATATGTTCAAAGTATCATAAAATACAAGATAAACAATCAAACCATGCTTGATCATCAAGATTTCCCCCTTTCTAGTTCATATAAAATTCCATCACATAAGCTCAAGTTTTGCAAGAATTCATAGATCAAATCATGGTATAATCATATATTCATGTCTCTAACAAGCAATAATCCATATATTTCATGACATCTCAAACCCTAGCTATCATGAAATTCATCAAAAGATCACCTACATAAACCTTCACACACCTTGAATGACAATAAATGGAGGAAGAAGATGACTATGGAAGATTGAGCTTCAAAGCTTGAATTTTCTTGAAAAACTTGGATGAATTTGATGAAATCTCCTTTCGTCTCTCTTCTTGGATGAACCGTGATTATGAGGGAGCAAATTTTGATGAAATTTTGAATGAAGAATGAAATGGAAGCATGGAGAATGTATATTACGTGATTCACCAATTTTGAAATTGGTGAAATAATAAATTTGCAACTTAATCCCCCATTTGTCTAAGTCATGCAATTAAGGATGAAAGTTTGGCAATTAATCCAATTAAGTCCAAGAAATGTTTATGCAATTTGGTCCTTAAAGTTAAAGAGATGATCTTATAAGGACAATTTGGCAATTAATTTACTTCCGGCAATTATTTCACGTAGCAATTATTTTCCAAGTCATGAAATAAATTCTCAAATGATATAGACTCATATATTTCACATAAATATAATGATATGCAATTTATAAAAATTATGATGTTATGTAGGAAAAATTATAATTAATAGAATAAAATAAATTCCTAACGCTTATAAACTCACACGTGGCGTGCTTACCTTTTCATCCGGAACCGGGGCAATACAACTCTCCTTTCCCCCTAAAAGAATCTGGTCCCCAGATTCTCTATTCCCGGGGAAACAACTCCGGGTGGAACCGCTTCATTTTATCCTTGGTTTCCCACGTAGCTTTTTCCGTCTTGTCACTTCTCCATAATACTTTAACCATGGGGATTTTCCGGTTTCTCAATTCCTGAAATTTCCTATCCAAAATCCTAACCGGATTCTGAACAAACGTCAAATTCAGTTCCAATTCAACTTCTTCAACGGGAAGAATTGTGGTCTCATCGGGGTAATATTTCTTTAATTGAGATACATGGAATACGTTGTGAATCCCCGTAAGACTCGGTGGTCGGTCCAGTCGATAAGCTACTTCATTAATTCTTTCAAGAACCTCGAAGGGACCTAAATAACGAGGATTAAGTTTTCCTCCTTTCCCGATCCGAGCAAACCCTTTCCTTGGTGACACTTTCAAGAATACCCGATCACCCACTTCAAATTCAAGATCTCTTTGGCTAGTATCGGCATAGCTCTTTTGCCTGTCTTGGGCAGCTTTCATCCGTTGTTGTATCATTTGGACTTGTTCAACCATAGCTTGAACGGCTTTAGAAGGTTTTTCTAACTTTTCACCTTTCTTTACACCTTCTTGTTTCGACCATTTCCATTCTTCCAAGTCGAAAAACAACGGAGATAGGCATTTTCTTCCATAGAGAAGTTCATAAGGAGCCATCCCGATTGAAGCCTGATAACTGTTGTAATATGCAAATTCAATTAAAGGAAGTTGTTCATGCCAAGAACTCTGGAAATCCATCGCGCAGGCCCGACGTAGATCTTCCAAATATCTTATTAATCTCTCCGATTGGCCGTCTGTTTGTAGGTGGAATGATGTGCTAAACTTGAGTTTTGTGCCCAACGTTGCTTGTAATTCTTGCCACAATTTAGATGTGAATCTCGGGTCTCGGTCTAAAACTATACTCCCCGGAATTCCATGAAGCCGGATAATTTCTCTATTGTATATTTTTGCTAACTTCGGAATTTTATAGGATATTCGGACCGATAGAAAGTGCACAGACCTCGTGAATCGGTCCACAATTACCCAAATACCATCAAATCCACCTTTCACCTTTGGTAACCTGGATACAAAATCCTTCGTTACTTATTCCTCTTTCCATTCGGGAATAGGTAACGACTGTAGCAATCCCACGGGTTTTTGATGCTCAGCTTTTACTTTCTGACATGTTAGGCAGTGCTTCACATACTCGGTAACGTCTTTCTTTAATCCTTTCCACCAATAATATTGTTTCAAGTCCTTATACATTTTATTTCCTCGTGGGTGGATTGAATAAGCCGACTTGTGAGCTTTCTCAAGCAAGACCCGTTTCAATTCTTCAGGCACAACCACTCTATTTTTAAACCAAAGTAACCCGGTTTCATCAAAGCCAAAAGGACTTTCCAGATCATCTCACCTTACTTATCAATTTCTGTACCTCCGGATCATTATTCTGGTCTTCAAATAATTGATACTTCAATTCCGACTGAATTGTAATATTAGAAACCCGAGCCTTTATAATAATCGGTTGGACTTTGTTACTTTCCTTTACTTCCAAATTTGATACACTCGCCTTCCTGCTAAGTGTATCGATGACCATGTTGGCTTTCCCAGGATGGTATTTGATAGTGCAATTATAATCTTCTAATTTTTTCATCCAATGTCGTTGCCTCATATTTAAATCTTTCTGTGTGAATAACTATTGAACGCTCTTGTGGTCGGTGAAAATCTCAAAAGATACCCCATATAAATAATGTCTCCACTTCCCAAGTGCATCGATCATGGCTGCGAGCTCCAAATCATGTGCAGGATCATTTTTCTCATATTCTTTTAATTTTCGGGAAGCATATGCGATCACTTTTCCCTTCTGAGTCAACACGTAACCTAGCCCATCTTTAGAAGCATCCGTATAAACTGCATACTCCTCTGAACCTTCTGGAAGTGCTAACACTGGAGCTGAGACCAAATTTTCTTTCAAGAAGTTGAAGCTTTGGTCACACTCTTCATCCCACACAAACTTAACATATTTCTTTGTCAGTCGGGTTAACGGAGCAGGAATTTTGGAAAAATCCTGAACAAACCTTCTGTAATATCCGGCCAATCCCAAGAAGCTTCTAACTTCCGAGGTATTCTTTAGTTTCTCCCATTTAAACATGGCCTCAATTTTCGAGGGATCGACTTCTAAACCTTTTCCCGAAATAACATGTCCCAAGAAGGCAACCCGATCAATCCAAAATTCACACTTACTAAACTTTGCAAACAACTGATGTTCTTTTAAAGTCTATAGAACAAGCCTGAGATGTCTTGCATGTTCCTCGGCAGATTTAGAAAATACCAAAATATCATCGATGAAAATTACCACAAATTTGTCGAGGAAAGGCCTGAAAATCCGATGCATCATGTCCATGAAAGCTGCAGGGGCATTAGTTAATCTAAATGGCATAACCACGAACTCATAATGCCCATACCGAGTATTGAATCCTGTCTTTGGAATATCCTCTGCTCGGATATGCAGTTGGTAATACCCCTGTCTCAAATCAAGTTTCGAATAAACTTTGGAACCCTGAAGTATATCAAATAATTTCTCGATATGCGGAAGGGGATACTTGTTCTTGATGGTCATCCGATTCAATTCCCGATAATCAATGCACATCCTCAAAGTCCCGTCCTTTTTCTTTACAAACAAAATCTGTGCACCCCAGGGAGAAAAACTCGGCCTGATATACCCAACTTCCAGTAATGCCTTAAGCTGAACCTTCAACTCCTTTAATTCAGCTGGAGCCATCCGATAGGGAGTCTTGGAGTAAGGTTCTGCATTCGGATATAAATCAATCACGAACTCAATTTCTCGTTCAGGAGGCAAGGAATCCAATTTCTCTGAAAAGACTTCGGGGAAATCCTTTACCACTTCTGTTTCCTCCAACTTTACCTGATCCTTGGGCTTATTTAGAATGTAAGTGATGAATCCCTTAGCCCCGTCCATAACTAATTTCCTAGCCTCAGAGAAGGAAAGTAGGGTACCATCTTTGAACTCCAACCCGTAGTAACCTCGGAACCCAACTGTACTTTCTTTGCCTGACAATTCACTGTAGCGCAATGCCTGTATAACCAATCCATTCCCAGAATAGACCCATACCTCTCCATCGGCATAACAATAAAATTTGTTAGAAATTCTCGGCCCTCAATCTTCACCGGAACATCCCTGTATACCTGATCCGTCTCTCTATTACTACCGAAAAGGGAACTAACCAAATAACGCAAAGAAGAGCATATAGCAGGCAAAGACAAAGTAATAGCAATAGAATGCGTAAGAAAGGAGTGTGTAGCTCTTGGATCAAATAAGGTATAGATGTTCGTGCCATATATGCATATAGTACCTTCTACAACTGCCGCAGGGTCGATCTCTGCATCCTGCTCCTCTCCCGCCATAGCATAAGCCTGACTCTCATGAGTGGTCTTTGACCCCCAGGTGACGGATCCTAACGATCCGGACAGCCGTCTACCCGATGCTCGTGGCTCCCACAAATCAAACATAACCCTAACCGGCATCTACAACTCTCATAACTATGAGTAGGTAGCCCACAATATCTACAACCCGGTTTCTGAGATGGTGGTGGTAAAGCGGGTGCCCGTGGAGTCTTCTGAGGTGGTCCCATTGCTTTAAACTTCTTCCCAGGCCCTTTTGGTGTTGGTGGTGTAGAGTAAGACATAGGCCTCTTCCCAGAACTTGATCCCTGTCCCAAACCTGAGCCTGAAGCCTGTCCAGTGCGAGGAATAGGCCTCCTTGCATTTATTGAATCATCAACCTTCAAAGCTTTAGTGGTAGCTTTAGCCCAGGTATATGTATTAACAGCTTCCAATGTAACTTGAATATTTGGCCGGAGTCCCTGCACGAAATGCATCGCCTTGTAGAAGTCGTCACTCGCTATATTGGGTGCATAGCGAGACAATCTGTCGAACTCCGTGATGTACTCGGCCGCGGATCTCCCTCCTTGCTTCAATTCAGTGAACTCCCTCAACCTACGAGTGCGTGAAGCTGGTGGAATGAATTTGTTTCTGAACTCCCGGACAAACACCTCCCAGGTAATAGCCTCCCCGACAACCTCTAACACAATCTGGGTACTCTCTCACCAGGAGTAAGCCTCGCCCTGAATCAAAGTAATAGTGCAGCGAGCTTTCTCTTGAGTATCACAAGGAATAAGCTGCCAAACTCTCTCTACTTCCATAAGCCACATCTCCGCCTGAATATCGTTGCCCTTGTAGAATTTAGGGGGATGCTGATTCTGAAACTCCCGTAATAGGGCAAAAATAGGGTTTTCGGGTGGTGCTAGTGGCACTGGTGGTGCTGGAGGCACATAATCTCGAAGCCTCTGATCAATCAACCTAACAACTGAGTTCATAAAGTCCTACGGCTGAGCAGGAGGGGGTGGAGGTGGAGGAGCACGAGGGGAGTGCTCATGACGATGTATCCTGTATCCCGGAGAATGCTCACGTCGTGGTCTACCTCGAGGCATCCTGAAATCAAATCACTATACCTGCGTGGTTGATTAATAAATGCAAATGAGTGCAATTAATTTCATAATGTCAATAAACCACATATTTCAAGAAATCAAGTAACTCAATTACTTCAAGAATTCAAGTAAATCACGTAATTCAAATAAATGAAAGACTCTCAAGTAATAATTAATCCTAAGCCGTGCGTCCTAGACTCATAAGACATGACACTAGAACCTCGGTTTTGCAACCAGGCTCTGATACCACCTTAAGATGTAGCACCTTTTCCCCAAAACACTACATCCCCCATGTTGGAAAACGGAATCAGAAAAGCAGCGAAAAAATTAAAAATTTTCCAACAAAAGGATCTTTGGACTCGCAATCGTGCATCCAAATTCGTAGAGATAAGAAAACTTACTTTTCTTTTCATCTTTCTTGAAGCGTTTCAAGCCACCCAAGAACGCTCTTCTCGCGGCTTGATCCCCTCTCCTTGGTAAAGCTCGAATCTTCAAACTTCTAACTTGAAGCTCTCTAGAGATAGTCCACCATCTTGATCACAATCTAACTAGTAAGGATGCTAGTTCTCTAGTTAGTGTTTAGGCTTAACCTAGGGTTTATTTGATCTTGGAGAAAGGGAAAGTGTTCAACACATGAACCAAAAGAATTCTCGATTAGCTCTAAGGGGAGCTCGAGCTCCCCTATATATAGGAGAGGGAGGTTCGGCCGAACCTAGTCCTTACGGGCTAAGGATTTCGGCCCCTCTCTCCTATTACTTGATCATCAAGTAATTTTGAACTTTGACTTTGAATTCTAATTCAAATCAACTTTTAAGAGAGCTAAAATATCCAAACCCTATTGGATATTATTATACTCCATTTATTAATAAGTAAATAACTTATGTATCTAATTAATTAATTCATAATTAATTAACTAGATTATTTTCTCCAAAATTAGACTTTCTTTTTATTTCAAAATTAAACCAAAGTCTATTAAATAATTAACACATTAATTATTTAATCACCAATCAAATGAACACGTGTGGCACACGTGTCCCAATGACACGTGTCCAGTCACGTGACCCACACGTGTGGTTTCACACGTGTGGAACCCTCTTGGTCTGATCAACTCGTTTGATCATTCTTAAAGCCTCAACTCATGTAACCAAGTTATTGTGTGTGACCCTCTAGGTTCTCAATTCAATTAGCAGTGACCCTAATTAATTAATTCACTATTTGATTAATCAGTCCACAGATTAAACGACCATAGTCTAGCAACAGGTGTTTAACCCCTAGCTGAATTGGAATGTTCGGATTCGACAGAACCTATAAGTCATTGATTCATGTGAGATACAATCCTCCTACTTACTATCTCTCAACCAAGATCTAGGGTAAGGGAATAATCAGAACCCTAATAATCTGGTCTTAAAGCTAAGTGCATTTCATATCCATTTGATCTCAATCCAAGAAACCCTTTTCTTGATGTCTTGATCTACTGCCTTGGCCAAGGACTCCATATGGCATATGAATGACTTACACAATAAGAGATCACCTTGCAAATGCAAGTGTAGGTCCTTTCTTGATTCTCATTCACTTTCATGAATCACTTGTGCAGCCCCAGCATAAGCCTTGAATCAGTTGTCTATGGCGACACCCTTTAAAGCTCATACCAAAGACTACAGAGTTAACTCATAAAGTGACATGGAACCTCAAGTCTAAGGATCAATTAATCACATCAATGACTCGTGAGATATTTCCTAATCTGGAAGTTTCTATTTCCTGAAATAGAAACTTTCTTTCCCATTTAGGAATGTTCTCACATGGGGCACCTCAGTGAACTTACTTATTAAAGTAAGCACCCTCGTGTATCACGCACGTATCAACTATACACTTTGCACCTACATGAAACAAGGTGGTCCTTCTTAAGGGCGTGATCCCACAAGCAAGCCTTAGAGGAGTCAGGTTGACACTCCCACTGTCGGTAGGACTCATCGGCTTGGATTATTTTACTAATCATGACTTATGTGATATAAGGCTCGTTCCATGAACCATTTCACCTAAATGGCAGAGTCTTAAAGTTATCAGGATTAGGGGAGTTCTCATACATGCACAGATAAAGTAATCGCATACCAAACAAGAGCATATAAAGAAGTGTTGCCTTAATTCGTTATATCATTCAAAGATTGTCTGTGATTACAATAAGGAAAAGCACAAAGCGGATATACAATCGGCTTTCTAGGGCACTGTTCCTAACAATCTCTCACTTGCCTGTCAAAGCCATTCTAGAGCTACTCTAAGACCTATCTTCTGAAGATGTCCTTGGAAAGCTTCTCGGCTAAGGGGTTTAGTAAGTGGATCTGCCACGTTCTCTATTGATGCGACCCTCTTGTTTACACATCTCTTAGGAAACACCTTTTCCTTATAAAGTGATTCGTAATCACGTGTTCAGTCTCTTGGTGAGGTCTTGGTTCTCTTACTTGAGCAACCAACCATTTAATCATACGATATGATAATGGTGTTATTTCATGTTAGGAACTTTATCTAACTAGTTAGATGGAGTTTCTTACCCAAACACTTAACTTGACGGTATTTAATACGACTAAGTACTCAACTACAATAGTCGAGATTTTGCCACGTTCGTTCTTGGAATGTTTCCAACACGTTACTTTGCCATTGAGGCAAAAATTGCATCCTTTCAATGATTTACAATCATCTATGTTTGATGTAACAATTACATCAAAATATCCTTTCAATGATAAGATCTTTTGGGCTCTGTAAACTAATACAAATCCTCATTTCTTCTGAGGAAATCCTTTACAGAAATCCAATGACCTTCTCTGAGGTCATATTAGATTTGGCCCACTGCGCTTAGTGTTGCGCCATATCTAATTTAGTACATAACTTTTCATACATTATGCACCCTTTCACTTAAAGGGATTTTTGACATTCTAACTTTCTTAAAGTTATCTTAGGACACATACTCTTCAAGAGAGATGTTCCATTGTCCATACTAAACTCCTTTTAGTACGGTGGTTATGTACTCGTTTTGTGATAATCCATTTATGCTCTTAGATCTATCTTCTATAGATCTGAATATCGAGAATTTAGGATAATCACTAAGATCTTTCATGTCAAATTGTTTCTTAAACAAGAATTAGTAACTTTCACGTCATCCTTGATATTCCTAATGAGAAGGGTGTCGTCTTCTAAAGAACCAAAAAAATTGACTCTTACATCACTAACTTTCATATGTACACTTTTGAGACTTATTCGACTTCCATCTGTGTCAAACGATTTGACTATCCTATGGAATCGAATTGTCTAACTACTAGAAGCCTTTATCAATCCACATACTGACTTTAGGGATTTGCATACCTTATACATACTCCCACTGAATATGAGATTTATAGAAATACCTTATGTCAGTCTCTTTCAATCTCATATTGAACAAGATAGTTCTCATATTCATTTATCATATCTCATAGTCAGAATACGAGGATATGGTAAACATAATCTAAATGGACTTTTGCATTTCAACCGTCAAGAAGGTTGTAATGCTTTCCATTTACTGGAAGCTCTAGGAGCTTGATCCTATTAGGTGGATCAACCAAGGTCAAAACTTGGTTTGAGTATATGGAATCCATATTGGATTTCAAGGCTTGCTTACACTACTCAGATTCCAAATCTGACAGTGTCTCATCTTCAAGTAATTCCTTAGCTATGTAGGAATGCGTTCTAAACGCTTCTTAAGAGAAGGGTTTCACACGTGTACATACTCTAAAATTTGGCTAAGTTTTATCAGATGGGCTCGTTTCTTCTATATGTGGCGTGGATATTTATCCTCAAATTTCTTTGAGGTTTGCTTGCTTGCCTTTCTTCTTCTGTAGGAACGATTCCTTAAGAAAGGTACATTCCTTAAGAAAAACAACCTTTGTCCAAGGGAATCGCAGAAATGATATCCTATATTGTTGTATAAACTCACTATCCTCTTCACTTAAGAGGATTCCATTAAATTCTTGGATAAGAATAATTAGGGAATTTAGTATGCCACATTGCATAGTGCAACTGAAGGACTGATTTTGGAAGGTACTAAATTCAAAATTTCTAACTGCATATTCTAGGAGTTTATTCCTAGAATGATTATAAGTCAGTAAAGCTTACTATGGAATGGACCATATCCCATTAGGTTTCATTCCCTCATTCGGCAACACTGAGGCGTTCTCGAATTAGTTTACTAAGAGATAATCCTATTATCTCTAAGATGACTAAGGAATTAGTTACTAAGATATTAGCTATCTCGATCATATCGATTTACCTATAACTTATGACTACTTCGGTTCCTAATCTCCTTTTGAAATTCTAAGAATTTCATATAAATTTCGAATTTGTACTTCAACAAGTATGTTCATTCATAATGATTAAACTGACGATTGTATCTAGTGCTTACATTAAGCATCTTACACTCATCAGTATGGATCGAAATCCACTATAATTTTGGAACGTTCCACGTTTCTTATAAACGGGATTCAACGCTTCCCTCAAGACAGTATTCGCAGGAAGTCAACTATATAGGTTCATTTTCATAGAATGATCCTAAGGTGTCTGACTTGCTAATCCTTTTATATCTCAACGTTCCAAAGTAATTCGAAGCTTTGTCATCTCACTTACTTTTGTTATCTCGTTGTATGTTCAGAACATTAGTGCCTTGAGTCTTTGCACAACGGATTATGCAGAATTGACTCAAGACTAGTGAATTCTATTCCTAGTAGAATTACTAAACGAGGTAACATTTCAGAGTACTCATACTCTTTGCAGTTCCCTTTCAAAGTCCTTATTTGATACCATAGAAGCAAACGTCCTATTTGATCTCAAGTGTCTTTTGGGCATACCCCTTACATAACCCTACATTGGGCTCTTAAGGGTTTCTTCTTCTTTAGGCCTTCAAGCCTTTAACTTAATGAGTCTAGAAGAAGAATTGACCATCACAACCTTTTGTTCCTTCTTTAGGATGCTCTCAACCATTATCAACTAAATGATTAACTATGCTACATAAGCATCATTCTAGTTGAGCATAAAGGGTTTGAATAATGGTGGAAGCAATGTAAGCAATCAGTGCATTAAGAACTCTTTCCTCAGTTGATGATCGAGACCATAAAATCTTCAAATAATATCTTCAGACCTTGTTCGTGTGCACTTGTTTCCTCATTTGGAATATTAAATAATTCCATAATGTTACACCTTGTAACATTTTTATGAGGTGGTTCAATTTCTCTTAAGTGGTTTGGAGAAATCCATTCACCTCAGATTGCTTCTCTTTTGGCCCGGGTCGAATTTTCACAATTGAAAACTTCGCCCTTTAGAGAACGTCTTTCTCTATTCGGAATCTAAAACGAATTTTAGGGTCCGAAGCCAATCAAAGTTAGTTAGGACTTAGTCAACTCTTTTGACTTAAGGATGGATACGAATGGGTTTGCATTTCATATTGTAGAGAATCACAGAACTACAACCTAAATGCTAAACAGAGAAAATGTGAGCATGCTGAATTATAACGATATACAAAAGATAAGGTCTTAAATCTAATGTAGCTCCCACTGTTTTTCAAAGATCTATAATTCCCAAAGATCTAAGAGGAACACGTTTCCCAATGGGTACTAAGATCCTAAGCATTTTACCTCGAACCTACGACTCGCGGACATTCTAAGTAAAACCCTTGGTAGGTACAACTTACCAGTTCTAACACCTTTGGATTTCTTGGATTGGTTTCGCATGTTCGTAATCCAGGCTTTTCGTTTTCGTGTTTTCGTTCAAAAGCAAAACCAATCCAAGAAATCCAAAAATAGTTTATATAGTTTCAAATCTAAAATTGTTTTCAAAAATTAAATTTTGTAAAAACCAATTTTCAGAAACTTTCAGGAAAAAATACAGTTTCGTAATTCAGGCTTTCTAAAACAATTACAAATACTCAATCGCATCAAGCCTAAGAATTTCTACCAAATTCAGTATAAAGGAGACGAATCAGAAACACGATTTACGAGGTGGCTCTGATACCACTTGTTGAAAAACGGAATCAGAAAAGCAGCGGAAAAATTAAAATTTTTCCAACAAAAGGATCATTGGACTCGCAATCGTGTATCCAAATTCGTAGAGTTAAGAAAACTTACTTTTCTTTTAATCTTTCTTGAAGCATTTCAAGCCACCCAAGAACGCTCTTCTCGTGGCTTGATCCCCTCTCCTTGGTAAAGCTCGAATCTTCAAACTTCTAACTTGAAGCTCTCTAGAGATAGTCCACCAACTTGATCACAATCTAACTAGTAAGGATGCTAGTTCTCTAGTTAGTGTTTAGGCTTAACCTAGGGTTTATTTGATCTTGGAGAAAGGGAAGGTGTTCAACACATGAACCAAAAGAATTCTCGATTAGCTCTAAGGGGAGCTCGAGCTCCCCTATATATAGGAGAGGGAGGTTCGGCCGAACCTAGTCCTTACGGGCTAAGGATTTCGGCCCCTCTCTCCTATTACTTGATCATCAAGTAATTTTGATCTTTGACATTGAATTCTAATTCAAATCAACTTTTAAAAGAGCTAAAATATCCAAACCCTTTTGGATATTATTATACTTTATTTATTAATAAGTAAATAACTTATGTATCTAATTAATTAATTCATAATTAATTAACTAGATTATTTTCTCCAAAATTAGACTTTCTTTTTCATTCAAAATTAAACCAAAGTCTATTAAATAATTAACACATTAATTATTTAATCACCAATCAAATGAACACGTGAGGCACACGTGTCCCAATGACACGTGTCCAGTCACGAGACTCACACGTGTGGTTTCACACGTGTGGAACCCTTTTGGTATGATCAACTCGTTTGATCATTCTTAAAGCCTCAACTCATGTAACCAAGTTGTTGTGTGTGACCCTCTAGGTTCTCAATTCAATTAGTAGTGACCCTAATTAATTAATTCACTAATTCATTAATCAGTCCACAGATTAAACGACCATAGTCTAGCAACAGGTGTTTAACCCCTAGCTGAATTGGAATGTTCGGATTCAACAGAACCTATAAGTCATTGATTCATGTGAGATACAATCCTCCTACTTACTATCTCTCAACCAAGATCTAGGGTAAGGGAATAATCAGAACCCTAATAATCCGGTCTTAAAGCTAAGTGCATTTCATATCCATTTGATCTCAATCCAAGAAACCCTTTTCTTGATGTCTTGATCTACGGCCTTGGCCAAGGACTCCATATGGCATATGAATAACTTACACAATAAGAGATCACCTTGCAAATGCAAGTGTAGGTCCTTTCTTGATTCTTATTCACTTTCATAAATCACTTGTGCAGCCCCAGCATTAGCCTTGAATCAGTTGTCTATGGCGACACCCTTTAAAGCTCATACCAAAGACTACAGAGTTAACTCATAAAGTGACATGGAACCTCAAGTCTCAGGATCAATTAATCACATCAATGGCTCGTGAGATATTTCCTAATCTGGAAGTTTCTATTTCCTGAAATAGAAACTTTCTTTCCCATTTAGGAATGTTCTCACATGGGGCACCTCAGTGAACTTACTTATTAAAGTAAGCACCCTCGTGTATCACGCACGTATCAACTATACACTTTGCACCTACATGAAATAAGGTGGTCCTTCTTAAGGGCGTGATCCCACAAGCAAGCCTTAGAGGAGTCAGGTTGACACTCCCACTTTCGGTAGGACTCATCGGCTTGGAGTATTTTACTAATCATGACTTATGTGATATAAGGCTCGTTCCATGAACCATTTCACCTAAATGGTAGAGTCCTAAAGTCATCAGGATTAGGGGAGTTCTCATACATGCACAGATAAAGTAATCGCATACCAAACAAGAGCATATAAAGAAGTGTTGCCTTAATTCGTTATATCATTCAAAGATTGTCTGTGATTACAATAAGGAAAAGCACAAAGCGGATGTACAATCGGCTTTCTAGGGCACTATTCCTAACACCCCACACTATAGCCCGATCCACGTACGAAATGGAAAATCTGTACATGAACCGAACATATAGCGAACGGGTGACAAGCAAGTAACAACCTAGCTAGGCGGGATTACACCCCAAATCAAATTAAATCTAAGACATGAAAATACAAAAACGGAAGCATCATATAATCATTACTAGAATAGGTACCATATTTACATCATATACATCAAAAGTATACATACTAATAGGTACCAACATGTATCAGTATATCAATTCTCCAAAAGGCAACAATAATCATAACATGATAATTCCAAATATCAGTACATGAAAATACGGTGCTGGACTCTGCTGAAAGAAAGGCATGACCCGGACTCCCGCCTAGCTCGACCAAAAGTACCTGAAAAGTGAGGGTATCAATCTACCGAAGACTGAGTGAGGGGCATAAATATATATAAGCACAAGTCACATGCAAGTTATAGCCTCGGGTAAAGATTTGGAAATGAAAGGAATATAAGTTTCAAGAAAAGCTATTCTTCGCCCGAGATTACAACTATTAAGATTAACATTTTATTTAATCAATTTCATTCAATACGTGGCCCAGCGAGTGAGGGCAAGTCTCCATCCTTTACACCAAATGTGAACAATACACGCTTGCTTGATTAAATAACACGTGATCATGCAATTCAATTAGTGCGTTCAATTAGTAATTTCATGACCCCTTCTTCCTCCGGGTGATGATCGGCTTGCAAGGCCCAACCATCCACGACATGGTATACGACGGGAATATGACTCCCACGCACGGGATTTCTTCCACCACCAACCTCCTGGTGGCTTCCGAGGTGATCCCAAAGTGGTGAGGATATTGCAAGAGTTACCTGTCAGCCCTTGCTTTCCCGATTGGCTCAATACACTACCCTCGAGCCCAAAGTGCAATCATGATACTCGCCAAAACATCCTTGAATCAATATCATTCATGGCTTGCTTGCAATAATTTATAATTTGGAAAGAATATTTATAATATACTACGTTTTGGCCGAAAACTACATATTGTGGTTGCAAAGGTTCTATTTAGCTAGAACTAAACCTCACCTGTGACAAAATGAACAAGGATAAAGTCTAGGGTGCCTGCTCCTCGTCGCTGGGAATATGATCTTTGCAGGAAAGACATGTGCACGTGATACTTGACTTGAAATGAATCAATTATGACGAACGGCGAAATGCAACAACAATTAAGAGATGGCATAGTCATATTCATATACCAAGCATGAATTTGAACAATCAACTTAAACAAGTGAAGACCAAAGAGTGTCAAATAAGAGAATAATTACCAAGAAACCAAGTATATAATTCATATAAGTCACATACGGGAACCAAGGAAGTGAAAGGAATGCAATACGAAGAGTTTTGGTGAAGCTTGGTAAAACTGACATTTTTTTGGAAATGCGCATGCTGTCGAAAAACTAAAATATATTAAGTTTTAGAATTTGGAATTGTGTTTTGTTTGTTGAGTATGAAACTAGACAGAAAGACATTTCTGATGATGTATGGCTCGTAATTTAGTTCAAAGCAGAATGAAAATAGCTTAGGTCCAAATTTGGGCTAATGCAGATTGGCGACAGTTTGGCGGCACCAAATTTAGACGGTCATAACTCACAAACGAAAATAGATATTAATGAACCGTAAAAAGGAGAGTATTCTATACTTCAAATACTTGCTACAGTAGAAAAACCAGAGCAATTGGAGCAGGGAAGGGTGTCAGAAAAATAGGGGAGTGGCAAAAATGATTCTAAAGTTATACCAACACCAAACCAAGGCAATTGAATTACTCCAAACCATCACATATCATGCATATATGTTCAAAGTATCATAAAATACAAGATAAACAATCAAACCATGCTTGATCATCAAGATTTCCCCCTTTCTAGTTCATATAAAATTCCATCACATAAGCTCAAGTTTTGCAAGAATTCATGGATCAAATCATGGTATAATCATATATTCATGTCTCTAGCAAGCAATAATCCATATATTTCATGAAATCTCAAACCCTAGCTATCATGAAATTCATCAGAAGATCACCTACATAAACCTTCACACACCTTGAATGAAAATAAATGGAGGAAGAAGATGACTATGGAAGATTGAGCTTCAAAGCTTGAATTTTCTTGAAAAACTTGGATGAATTTGATGAGATCTCCTTTCTTCTCTCTTCTTGGATGAACCGTGATTATGAGGAAGCAAATTTTGACGAAATTTTGAATGAAGAATGAAATGGAAACATGTAGAATGTATATTATGTGATTCACCAATTTTGATATTGGTGAAATAATCAATTTGCAACTTAATCCCTCATTTTTCTAAGTCATGCAATTAACGATGAAAGTTTGGCAATTAATCCAATTAAGTCCAAGAAATGTTTATGCAATTTGGTCCTTAAAGTTAAAGAAATGATCATATAAGGACAATTTGGCAATTAATTCACTTCCGGCAATTATTTCACGTAGTAATTATTTTCCAAGTCATGAAATAAATTCTCAAATGACATAGATTTATATATTTCACATAAATATAATGATATGTAATTTATAAAAATTATGATGTTATGTAGGAAAAATTATAATTAATAGAATAAAATAAATTCTTAACGCTTACAAACTCACACGTGGCGTGCTTACCTGTTCATCCGAAACCGGGGCAATACAGAGCTCCTCTCCCCATGGTGAAATTCCCACTGCCATTCCAATGGCGGAGGCCTCCCCTGATGATGCGATTGCGACTGCTATTCCTGTAGCAAGGGCTCCTGAAGAAGTTGGGGACTAAGATTTGAACGCTGCAGTTCAAGGGATGAACGAGCTTGATCCCCAAAGGGTTGATCAGATTTTCAAAGAAATGGATAACGTGATGAAAATGCAAAGGCAGGGAGAGAGGGTATTCCTTGTTCTAAACAGTGCTATAAACCCCCAAGACCACCAAATTACAGTGGCGATTGCGGCTCCAGAAGGTGGTGCAGGGCCTTCCGAGCGTCGGGCGGATGGTGAGCCTCCCAGGAAGCGCCAAAAGAAGGGAAAGGAGCCTGCAACACGAGTGAGGCAGAATAATCCCCACCAAACAGATAGATCACCGGATGATATAGAGAGCACTCTTACGCTCGAGCATCTGGCAGATTTGAAGATCAAGACATATTGGAACGAGGCAGTGTTCCCAATTCGCCTCCCTGAAGAGGGAGAGATGGCCAACAGTCCGCTACCGGGAATGATGACCGTCTACCAAGACTCTGTCCCTGCCGGAGGCTTGAGATTCCCAATTCCAACCGCCGTTGCTAACATCTGCAATTATCTTATTCTTAGCCCTTCCCAGATTCTTCCAAACGGTATAGCACTAATAAACACCTTTGTGATCCTGATGAAGGCCAAAGGCCACGAGCCCTCCATAGACAATTTCAATAGTTTGATCCAAGTGGCCCGCTCACCACCCTCGTCCCCAACAGACTGGGTTTTATTATGCCCACGCCAAGTCTGGGTTGAAAATGATTTACTCGTCCTCGACTTCCTACGGCGAGAATTGGAAGTAGAAATACTTTTTTTGTGGGGGCTCCGGGTGGGATCTTTAGAGCTCACCGAGGGTGGATAGTACACGGAGAGGGGCCTTTGGTTAGGAACAGGTTCGGGGATAAGCTTTTCGAGCATTGGGCGAGGAGCTTGGCCCTCGTGATGAAAAATGAAAAAAAACGGCTTAAAGCCAAGGACCTGATAAGGAACGAGGGGATATTGTTCCGCTACGGGCTTTCAAACCCTCCAGATATGATACTCAACCCCCCTTCTCAAATCATGGACCTCGACGGTTAGATTCTAGGAGCTAACTCCCCTAACACTTAGAATAGCACCACTAACTTATCTTGATTTAGTATCTTTATAGCAATTATTCTGACTGTGTCTCTCTGATGCTCGTTTTTCTTCCGTTGGTAGACGCAGAACTACTAATGGCTGGACCGACAGCAGAAAGTATTCTGGCAATGATGCGCGCTCAAAGAGCCGCGGCAAACCAATAGCAACAGCAACCACCACAGAACCAACAAGCTCCCAACGCTCCTCGAGGGAGGCATGGCGTCCGACGAGGGTCCGAGCATGGAGCGAACGACCGAGGGAATGGCCAAGAAGCTAGCCACATAGAGGACTTGACCCTCGAGGATGCCCAAGCCGTTACTTCCCTGGTCGCTCCAGTGAGGCCAGCTCCCACGGGCTCGCATGGATCCCGCAACAATCGCTCGGGCTCTACAGTCCAAATCTTCGAGGAGGTATGGGTCTAGTGTTCGGAGAAGAGGAAGAGGATACCGGACTCTGTCCCCATCACGGGAAAGGGGAAGGAGGTGATAGTGGGTGAGGTTGGCGAGGGCAGCGATACCTCATCTTCTGAGGATTAGGACTTCTGGAAGGATGGATGCAACGGTGACACTCGGTACAAGCGCCCGAGGCAAGGCGGTCCTGTGCTCCTGAGGAAGTGCTCGACTACCCATGATTTGGTTACAGGGTTGTGAACAACCTATAATTCTCTGGGGATCATGACAAGCTAAATGAGCAGGACGCTATCCGAGTGGCGGATGACGCCTACTACGCCCTCGTAACAGTAAGCTCTTTAACTTTCACCCTTGAATTAATTTTGTAATAATTTCCCTCTTTTATTGGCTTTTTAGGAGGTACTCCCCCCGGCTAAAGAATTTGCAGAAGCGGGCGAAGGTCTACTCCGAGCATAAGGCTAAGTACAAGAAGATGTTGCGCATCTTTGATCCCGCTCAATTACAAAAAGACTTCGACTTTATCTTGGCAGAGCTCAAGCTCAATCATAAGGGGGTCAAGAAGGCATTGAAGGAACAATAGGATGCCTATTTGAAGCTAGACGAGCACCACAGGAAGCTGAAAGAGGAGCGCAACCAGCTGAGGTCTGACAACGATGAGCTTAACAAGCATTTGGCCTAGCGCAATCAGCAGTTTGAGGCAACAAGAAAAGAACTTGCTGATTTATGAGGGCAAGTTGAGGGCTTGGAGTCGAGTGTCGCTTGGGAAGTGGTTGTCAAGTTCGTGCGCTCCAAAGCGTTCGCTTTTGCCCCGAACTTGCACTGCCTAGACAACGCTCGCCGCTTCTTCAGGAAGTCCGTGGGTCAGTTGATCAAGTTGGAGGTAGTGCCCCCATCCACCCGTACAGACGAGCGCTTAAGGATGGATCTAGATGAGAACCTGGAGCCCATGGTAGCCACGAGGGATCCAACTAAAGGCTTAACTGAATCGGAGTATAATAAGTTGGTCGTTATACTCCAAAATGAATACATGGAAGCCCACCCCATCGATCTCGAGCCCATGACCATTGATGAGTGTACGCATACAGAGGCCCCAGAAGACCCTCGCCAGGATGATGCTTAGACCTCCGACGCTCACGGTCTTGTTCCTGTTCCCTTGTCTACTGCTCCTCCAGAGCCTGAGAGTGAAGCCCACTGAGTCCGCCCCTCTGCTCAATTGGAACCTGTAACCACTTTTATCTCTTGCACAGTTTATTCCAGTACTTGTAATTTTTCTTTTTCTGTATTTGTATCATTTTCTCTATCTGCTTCGAGCGAATGAAATGAACGTCCCCTTCTACACCATGATGTCTCAATCGTTTGATGCAGGTTTCTCCTCAGTGTTTTGAAATCTTATGATGCATGATCGTGTGGGCGCGAGGGTTCATACCTGAGAGTCACCCTGGACATACTTTAAAGGCTCAAAAATTGAACTTAGAAATCCACAAAGGGCTTTGCTAAGTGTTTGTCCTTGATTAATAAATAATCCGAGCGTTGTAAGATAATGAACGTAACTGGGGTTTGGACTTAAACTTAGAAATCAGTGCAGGAATTAACTAAGTGTTTTCTCTTAAGGGGCGTACATGTACTCAATATAATAAGAACCTTTTGAAGGGTTTACAAGCGCGAATCGAGGTACTTGTTACCCAGGTGGTGTAATTAAACATGTAGCTACTCTCGATTACGATCCGTGCGAGAATAATTATTAAGACTTTCGATGTGGAATACCCTCGACACGGAGTAGGCATTGATGCAATCGATGATGTGATCTATTATGAATTGAATCAAGTAAATGACAAGCAATATGAGAAATGACTTACTGATGTACTTTATATTCTTTGTCAAAAGAAGATACAGTATGCCCGGAGCGGGGATTTACTAGTTTTGCCTTAAACATAGAACCTTCTCATGCTGTAGGCATTCCACGGTCGAGGGAGATGCTCGCCTTGCAAAGTCTCCAGTAGGTAGGTGTTGTTCGCTCGTACCTGGATGATTTTGAAGGGGCCTTCCCAATTGGGGTCTAACTTACCCACATATTTGGATACTTTAACCTTTTTGAGGACCAAGTCTCCTAGTTGGAAGGTCCTCTCCTTGACACGTTTATTGTACTGGTGCGCTCCTGACACTTTGTACTTGTGCATCCGAGCCCAAGCAGTGTCTCTCTTCTCATCCAGCAGGTCTAACTCGAGTGCCCGGTTACTTTCGTTGGCGGCAGACTCAAAGTAAGCAACACGTGCGGATTCTTGGGTAACCTCTACGGGTATCATGGCCTCGGAGCCATATACGAGGGAATATGGGGTCTCACCCATGGCCGCTCGTGGGGCTATAACGCCCCGCTTTTCCAGTGTTCGGATTTCGCCACGTGTCGACTTTCTTGTGTGCTTGATTATGTAATTATGTGATTTATGTGGCCTTATTTGTAACTCCTTCTGACTTTAGGGGCTTGTTTGTAATTTTCTCTTTCAAGGGTTTTTCGGTCATTTCTCACCCGATCGAGGTTTTGACCTCTTTGATCCTTTCCACGCGTTCGGGGCATCGAGACGAGTCCGTAGACTCTGAGTTTGCCCAATTCTGATGTCGTTAGCCTTTCTACCGATCGTTTCTACGTGCGAGGACCGGGATAAATATCTTCTTCATCGTTTTGTGTGCCATAATTCCAGCTTCAGCTTCCTGTCTCTCTCCCTCCCGCGATCAACACTGTACACACACACTCGAAGGTGTGTCTTCACACACTTATCCAACTTGCTCGTTTCTCGACGGATTTCGACGAACCCATAGTGCTTTTCGAGGAGCTCAACGACGCGGTCACAACCGTACCAAGAACTTGACCAACCGGGGACCGACGGGGCAGACGCGACAGAAGAGGAGTGGCTGAGCCGCCACTTCGCCGCCCATTTGGGGCGGTTTCCGGCCACTCCCCGGCGACACGCGCCCCCAACCCAGGTGAAGGGGCTCCCGGCGTAACTTTTTGGGCAGACGGCGCCGCCATCGGGCCGGCGAGGAGGCCGAACGCGCCGCCTGAAGCTCGTGGCGGCGGCGACGGTTATTGTAGCGGCGAGTTTTGCCGCGTTCTGGCGACCTTTTCCGACGGGGCTTGGTGGTTTCCGAATGTTTTCGACCTCCTGAACCCATTTCCAGCCTCAGTTTGGAGCGAATCGCGGCGTAGGTAGTGGTTCTGGCGATGGCAGCGGTGGCGCAGCTTTGAGGCGGCGGTTCGGCCTTTTCCCGGCCGGTTTTGGTGATGACTCCTTTACAAATGTTGCTCCTATTGACGAGTCCGAGCTATTCGTGGTGGTGGCGGCCAGAGAACCGGCCGGCGGCGGTGGACCGGTGGCGGACCGGGCCTGGACCGGCGGTCCGTTTTTCCGGCGACTTTTTCCAGTTTTGGCTAGGGGCTTTCGAAGGGCTCGTTACGAGCTTTCCAACGGTATGTCCGGATTTCGATTTCGATTTCGTTTTCATGTTACGGTTTGAGTTTAATTGCAATTTCCGTTCTAGGGATTTAGTGCGGTTTTTTTTCAACGAAATCCGATGTGTTTGGCTTTTCTTGAAATTGTTTGAGGGCTTTTGAATAGCAGGCCGAGGCGCACGTTCCTGTCCTTCCGGGGATTTTTCCGACCACCGGAGACGGTGTTCCGGTGGCGGCCGGCTACGGTAGTGGCATTCCGGTGACTTTCGGACAGTGTGTTCCTTTCGTCGTGGTGAGTCTATCACCGCTTTCCGTTCGTCAATCGGACACTTGGTTGATTTTATATGAATTTCTGAAATTATTGTATATTATACGTTAATTGTTTAAATTGTAATTTAATCTTGTATGCTCAATTAATCGATGATTATGAACCGTATAATGTATGATAATGTGATATGATATGTGAAAACTCGAATTCTTAACTCATTGATTTTATGGGCCTCGTTTCATGTTGATTACTTGTCTTAATTGATTTAATTGAGAAATTGTTTGAAGATATATATATATATGAGTGGGCATATATTCCAAATGCTTAATTAATTTAAAATACGAACTTAACGTTCATGAATCATACATGTAGCTTTAATTATATGTTTAATTGTTATTTGAGAACTTGAATGTACACCCGAACATTACATGACTTTTATAATTTATTGTATATTGGATTATTGCATAACTTATTGATACCATTTCATGAACATTGCCGTGCGTCGTATTTGGTTCATATTGAGTCTCCTCTCACTGGTACACATTGTTCCCTTTATTGTACAGTTCTTCTCCAGGGTGGAGACTTCTGGATCGAATAGGCAACCGTAGTGCTCTTGTTCTTGTTCTTGTCTCGTGGTATTCCAGGTGAGGTTTAATTTCTAGATACATAGAACCATTACAACCCTTACGTGAACTTTCGGCCAAAAGGTATCTATATATCTATAGTTTTCTAAACTCTATTGAATTTCCATTTGGTCTACTGAAATTGTACTGTATTGATTGATTGATCGATTGATTGATTGTTTTGGCGAGTATATTGTTCACTGTGGGCCCGAGGGTAGTGACTTGAGCCAACCGAGAAAGCATGGGCTGACGGGTAACTCGAGAGCTATCCTCACTAAATTGGGATGACCCCTGAACCCCCTAGGAGATTAGGGGAGGAAGGAGTTCCGGGCTTAGGGATTCATGTACCCTCTGCCCAGATTGATTAGATGGTGGGGCCTTGCAATCCCACCATCATCCGGAGGGAGAAGGTGCCATTGAAACTGCTAATTGTGCACAGTAATAAATTGCTTGATCACCTAATCACCTAATAATTGATTGATTGATTGATTGATTGTACACTGTCGGAGTAAGGTTGGAGATTTGCCCTCACTCGCCGGGCCACTGATTGATTGATTGAAATTGATTGAAGTGTCTAATCTGACAGTTGTAATCTCGGGCGAGTTCTAAGTATTCTTGAACCTATTTTGTTTCAGTTATAAAACCTTACCCGAGGTAATGACTTGCATGTTATCTGCGCTTATATATTATTATGCCCCTCACTCAGTCTTGTGGAGACTGACACCTCACTTTTCAGTTTTGCAGGTGGTGTGCTAGGCGGGAGTCAGATTTGTGTCTTGTCTTTCCTTTCGAGTCTTGTTCCAGTCTCATCACTTACACTCACTGCATATTGTATTTTAATTACTGTATTGAATTTGCTATTGGATTAGTATGATATTTACTGAATTAATTGAACTCCGGACAGGTTTCTAGGGCTTTAGTTGAACCCGTTTTATGATATTGTATTGAATTGATCCGGGACAGGTTAGGACAGGTGTATTATCTTAGGGGAATCCGTATTTAATTTCCTTGAACTTGCATTCATTTTATTGATATTGATTGGATAATTGCTTTATTTCCGCACCTTGGTCATTGTTGATTGTTTCAGGGTTAGATTCCGCCTAGCTAGGACTGTCTTTTTATTGTCTTCCGTTCACTGTGAGTTTTGTTCATGTATGGACTAGCCATTTCATATGTGGACCGAACTCATAGTGCGGGGGATGTGGTGCTCACGTCACAGGGTGCTACAGGGGTGGTGCGATATGCCCAGAGGGCTCCCTGGAGCTCTTCAGCCCATTCACCCTTTTTGCTCTCGAGCATCGTTTTGAGATGCTGGAGTATAGTCCTGTTTGTGACTTCAGCTTGACCGTTGGCCTGAGGGTGGCCCACGGAAGTGAAGCGTTGCTTAATGCCTAGTTCATAACACCATTCCTTAGTGTTAGCATCTATAAACTGAGATCCATTCTCTGAGATTAATACCCTCGGAAGGCCGTATCTGCAGATGATGTTTTTCCAGATGAAGTTTCTCACCACTTTGAATGTTATCTTTGCGACCGCTTCAGCCTCAGCCCACTTGGTGAAGTAGTCAACAGCGTGGATCATGAATTTTCTTTATCCGACCGCCATGAGGAGGGGCCATACTATGTCAATGCCCCATTGGTTGAAGGGCCACGAGACATCAATGGGGATCATTTGGGCTGCTAGTAGTTGAGGAACATTGGAATGGAATTGGCACTTAGAGCATTTTTGGAGAAGTTGATGGCATCCTGTAATAACGAGGGCCAATAGAACCCGCTCCTCAACACCTTCTTAGCAAAAATCCGTCCGCCTGAGTGGTTCCCAGAGCTTCCACTGTGTACATATTCCAATACGTCCTTAGCCTGCGAGGGTCGTAGGCACCTTAATGGTGGGCCTTGGAACAAACTCTTGAAGAGTTTGCCCTCGTCGTCCAATGAAAAGCGGGGGGCTTTACATCTGACCTTCCATGCTTCTACTTTGTCGCTCGGGCAGGTACCGTCCTTCAGGAATCTAATGATGTCATCAAGCCAACAAGGCTCACACGGATCAATCATGTTCACCTAGCTCGAGGGTTTTCCCTCATTTATCAATGGTTCCTCTGTTCTAAGGAACGTGACATAACGTTCGCAGGAACCTTCTAGAGTCGAAGCAAACTTAGAGAGGGGATCCGCACGCTCGTTTTTCGCTCGCGGTACCTGCAGCAAATGAAACTCCTTGAATTTAGCGATCACCTCCTTAGCCTTGGCCAGATATTGTACCATGGTGGTTTCTCGAGCCTCATAAGTGTCGTTCACTTGACTAGTAATTAACTGAGAGTCAACTTAAACAGTGACCCGATAAGCTCCATTTCGAAGGGCAATTCTGAGTCCTTGGACGAGGGCTTCATATTCAGCTCGTTGTTGGTGACTTGGAAGGCCAGCTTGATCGTGTAGTCTATTTCAATCCCTCGAGGGTCCCTGAGGGTCACTCCGGCTCCCCCTCCCCCCCTTGTGAGGTTGAGGAACCATCCGTGTGTAGAAACAACAACCTTTCTTCTTCCGAGGACACTGGGTCCAAGCCGAAACGCTCAACAAGCAGGTCAGCTACCACCTGAGCATGTATGGTTGTCCTACTCTCGAAGCTAATGTCAAATTGGCTGAGCTCTATGGACCATTTGATTTACCTGCCTGAGACATCCGGATTCGAGAGTACTTGCTTGAGCGGCTGATCCGTAAGTAGAGTGACGGAATGAGCTTGAAAATAAGGCCTCAATCTCCTGGAGGCGTTGACAAGGGCGAAATCGAATTTCTCTGTCTCCATATATCTCTTTTCAACGCCTTACAAAGTTTTGCTCAAGTAATATATTAGCAAATGTTTACGCTCATGAACGGCGACAAGCACTGCGCTCGTGGCCTCCGAAGAAACAGAGAGGTAAACAAACAAATTTTGTCCGAGGACTGGCTTTATTAACAATGGCGCGTACGAGAGATACTGTTTCATATCTAGTAATGATTTTTTGCATTCCTTGTTCCAACCAAAATTGCGAGCGTTACGCAAAATCTGGATGAAGGACAGGTTTCAGTCAGTAGAACGGGAGATAAACCTATTGAGGGAGATGATCTTACCTACTAACACTTGCACTTCTCTAACATTTCGAGAGGAGGGTATGTCCAGAATTTCTTTGATTTTCTCTGGATTGGCCTCAATGCCTCTCTGACTGACTACATATCCCAAGAACTTTCCCCCTCAAACTTCAAATGTGCATTTAGAGGGATTTAATTTCATACCATAATAGTGCAGAATGTCAAAGGCTCGCTTGAGATGGCTCAAATGGGAGTGCTGGTGCTCGCTTTTGACGATCATGTCATCCATGTAAACCTCCATGAACTTTCCGATCTCGCACTCGAACATCTTGTTGACGAGGCATTGATAAGTGGCCCCGGTGTTTTTAAGCCCCGAACGGCATGACCAGAAAATAGTAAACTCCCATATGAACCACAAAGGAGGTTTTGGGGCGATCCTCGAGCGCCATGAAGATCTGGTAATAGCCTTGGAAAGCATCCATCATGCTCATAAGCTCGCACCCGGCTGTCGAATCCACTAGCTGATCAATCCTCGGGAGAGGGTAAGGGTCCTTGGGGCATGCATTGTTGAGATCTGTGAAGTCGTTGCACATGCGCCACTTGTTAGAGCCACTCAGGGTATAAGATCTCCTCAATGTACTGAGCCTCGAGGAGTTTATTAACTTCCTCTTCAATAACTTGTCTCCTAAGACCATGAGCATCCCTCTTCTTCTGCTTGATAGGTTTGAACACGGGATCCACATTCAGCCTGTGGACAATGACACTCGGATCTATGCCCATTAAGTCTGAGGCTTTCCAGGCAAAGACTTCCAAATTCTCGCGAAAAAAATCAATCATCATGATCTGAGTTGGACCGTCAAGGTTTGAGCCTATTTGTGTGGTTTTATCTGGATTTTTTTGCTCCAATTCGATGGTTAGGAATTTCTTAGTGGGTTCAATGCGAACTTCAGGCCCAGGAGTTTCGAGCACTTTCTTCTTTCCTATGAGCCTATCGTTGGTTTCTTCTGAGGGGTCATTGCCATCGCCTTCCGAAGAGGAGCCCTCGACTGCCCCGGGAGGGCCATCTTCAGTACCTTTGGTCTCACCCACTGCTTTCTTCCTATTTTTCTTCTTATAAAGTTTGGCCCTTTTGCACTTGGGGCCATCTTCATCTAACTTGGAAAAATCAACCAACTTCTTGGTGAAGCCTGCTTGAATGGTTTGCTTGGGTTTATGGCTGTGGAGCAAAAGGATGTAACACTCCCACTCTTCTTTGACATTGCAGAGTACCTCACCCGTACCCTCGGGAGTGGGGAACTTGACTTTTTGATGGTACGTTGATATTATTGCCTTGAAGTCAACGAGGGCTGGGCGGCCAATAATGATGTTATATGGAAGGTCTACCTCAACCACTGCATAAAGGACGCTCAAAGTCTTCCACTGTGGGGCAGGACCAAAAGAGGTGGCCAAGCAAATTTGTCCGCGAGGGATAATCTCGGAACCCCCAAAGCCAACAAGGGCTATTCTGAGGGGCTCGAGGGGAATGTTTGTAATATTCATCTTCTGAAACGTTGAGTACGGCAAAACATTCACTGAGCTTCCACTATCAATCAAGAACCTCTTTACAACATGATTTTAAACGTCTAAACTAACCACCATGGGGCAGTCAGTGGTTTCACCGACCCCATGGGGTGTTACAATGAGCTCTAAGTCTTTTTCAGTGAATCCAACTACCTCATTCTCTTTCAAGCGCGTGAATTCTTCTAGAGCATACACTGCCTTTGGTCTTGAGAATCTTTGATCATAGCTGCGGACGTGGCGACGACGGGAAACGTTAGAATCATCCCCCGTAGGTCCGCCGGTGATCATATGAATGACAGCGAAGGCTTGGTTCTCCATGTCAACAGCCTTCTGCTTGCCACGGTCGCTGGTCTCGGTCTGATGGTGATGGGGACTCCTTGAGCATAAGTGGCTCCTTTCTCTTGCCCTGGCACGCTCGGCATAGTGCTCATCATACCTCTCCAGCACCCTTACAAACTCCTTGAGGTGCCCCCCGGTGATGAGCCTCTGAAACTCACTTTCCAATTGGTGGCATTCATTGGTGTTGGAAAACAGGAATCAGAAAGCAACGGAAATTTTAAAATTTTCCAACAAAAGGATCTTAGACTCGCAATTGTGTATCCAAATTCGTAGAGATTAGAAACTTCCTTTCTTAATTAACTTTCTTAAAGCGTTTCAAGCCACCCAAGAACGCTCTTCTCGCGGCTTGATCCCCTTTCCTTGGTAAAGCTCGAATCTTCAAACTTCTAACTTGAAGCTCTCTAGAGATAGTCCACCAACTTGACTACAATCTAACTAGCAAGGATACTAGTTCTCTAGTTAGTGTTTAGGCTTAACCTAGGGATTATTTGATCTTGGAGAAAGGATGGTGTTCAACACATGAACCACAAGAAATCTCGATTAGCTCCAAGAGGAGCTTGAGCTCCCCTATTTATAGGAGGGGGAGGGACGCCCAAACCCTAGTCCTTTTGGGCTAAGGATTTAGTCCCTCTCTCCTATTACTTGATCATCAAGTAATTTTTGACTTTGACTTTGAATTCCAATTCAAATCAACTTTTAAGAGAACTAAAATATCCAAACCCTTTTGGATATTACTATACTTTATTTATTTAAAATAAATAACTTATTTTTTCTAATTAATTAGTTCACAATTAATTAACTAGATTATTTTTCTCCAAAAATTAGACTTTCTTTTTAATTCAAAATTAAACCAAAGTCTATTAAATAATTAAAAAATTAATTATTTAATAAATAATCAAATAAACACGTGTGGCACACATGTCCCTATGACACGTGTCCAGTCACATGACCCACACGTGTGGTTTCACATGTGTGGAACCCTCTAGGCCCGATTAACTCGTTTAATCATTTTAAAGCCTCAACTCATGTAACCAAGTGGTTTTATGTGACCCTATAGGTTCTCAATTCAAATAGCAATGACCCTGATTAATTAATTCACTAATTAATTAATTAGTCCACAGATTAAACGACCATAGTCTAGCAATAGGTGTTTAACCCCTAGCTGAATTGGAATATTCGGATTCGACAGAACCTTTAAGTCATTGATTCATGTGAGATACAATCCTCCTACTTACTATCTCTCAACCAAGATCTAGGGTAAGGGAATAATCAGAACCCTAATAATCCGGTCTTAAAGGAAAGTGCATTTCATATCCATTTGATCTCAATCCAAGAAACCCTTTTCTTGATGTCTTGATCTACTGCCTTAGCCAAGGACCCCATATGGCATATGAATGACTTACACAATAAGAGATCACCTTGCAAATGCAAGTGTAGGTCCTTTCTTGATTCTCATTCACTTTCATGAATCACTTGTGTAGCCCCAGCATAAGCCTTGAATCAGTTGTCTAAGGCAACACCCTTTAAAGCTTATACCTCAGACTACAGAGTTAACTCATAAAGTGACATGGAACCTCACTTAATCATATCAATGATATTTCCTAATTTGGAAGTTTCCATTTCCTGAAATAGAAACTTCATTTCCCATTTAGGAATGTTCTCACACGGGGCACCTCAGTGAACTTACTTATTGAAGTAAGCACCCTTATGTATCACGCACGTATCAACTATACACTTTGCACCTCCATGAAACAAGGTAGTCCTTCTTAAGGGCATGATCCCACAAGCAAGCCTTAGAGGAGTCAAGTTGACACTCCCACTGTCGGTAGAACTCATCGGCTTGGAGTATTTTACTAATCCTGACTTATGTGATATAAGGCCCGTTTCATGAACCATTTCACCTAAATGGTAGAGTCCTAAATGTTGGAAACACGAATCAGAAAAGCAGTGGAAATTTAAAAATTTTCCAACAAAAGGATCTTGGACTCGCAATCGTGTAACCAAATTCGTAGGGATTAGAAACTTACTTTCTTAATTAACTTTCTTGAAGCGTTTCAAGCCACCCAAGAACGCTCTTCTCGCGGCTTGATCCCCTCTCCTTGGTAAAGCTCGAATCTTCAAACTTCTAACTTGAAGCTCTCTAGAGATAGTCCACTAACTTAACTACAATCTAACTACTAAGGATGCTAGTTCTCTAATTAGTGTTTAGGCTTAACCTAGGGTTTTGTTTATCTTGGAGAAAGGATGGTTTTCAACACATGAACCAAAAGAATTCTCGATTACTCACTAAGGGGAGCTCGAGCTCCGCTATATATAGGACGGGAGTGGCTGAAATTCCTAGTCCTTATGGACTAAGGATTTGGTCCCTCTCTCCTATTACTTGATCATCAAGTAATTTTGACTTTGACTTTGAATTCAAATTCAAATCAACTTTCAAGAGAGCTAAAATATCCACACTATTTTTTGGATAATTTTATACTTTATTTATTTAAAAATAAATAACTTAATTTATCTAATTAATTAATTCTCAATTAATTAACTAGACTATTTTTCTCCAAAATAAGACTTTCTTTTTAATTCAAAATTAAACCAAAGCCTATTAAATAATTAATCACATTAATTATTTAACACATAAACAAATATACACATATATTTACACACGTGTGCGACACGTGTCACAAGGACACATGTCACTTACGTGAGCCACACGTGTGGTTCACACGTGTGGAACCCTCTTGGCCCGATTAACTCGTTTAATCATTTTAAAGCCTTAACTCATGTAACCAAGTTGTTGTGTGTGACCCTCTAGGTTCTCAATTCAATTAGCAGTGACCCCAGTTAATTAATTCACTAATTAATTAATCAGTCCACAGATTAAACGACCATAGTCTAGCAACAGGTGTTTAACCCTTAGCTGATTTGGAATGTTCGGATTCGACAGAACCTTTAAGTCATTGATTAATGTGAGACAATCCTCCTACTTACTATCTCTCAACCAAGATCAAGGGTAAGGGAATAATCAGAACCCTAATAATCCGGTCTTAAAGCTAAGTGCATTTCATATCCATTTGATCTCAATTCAAGAAACCCTTTTCTTGATGTCTTGATCTACTGCCTTGGCCAAAGACTCCATATGGCACATGAATGACTTACATAATAAGAGATCACCTTGCAAATGCAAGTGTAGGTCCTTTCTTGATTCTCATTCACTTTCATGAATCACCTGTGCAACCCCAGCATAAGCCTTGAATCAGTTGTCTAAGGCGACACCCTTTAAAGCTTATACCTAAAACTACAGAGTTAATTCATAAAGTGGCAAGGAAACACAAGTCTAAGGATCAATTAATCACATCAATAACTCGTGAGATATTTGCTAATCTGGAAGTTTCCATTTCCTAAAATAGAAACTTCCTTTCCCATTTAGGAATGTTCTCGCACGGGGCACCTCAGTGAACTTACTTATTGAAGTAAGCACCCTTATGTATCACGCACGTATCAACTATACACTTTGCACCTCCATGAAACAAGGTAGTCCTTCTTAAGGGCGTGATCCTACAAGCAAGCCTTAGAGGAGTCAGGTTGACACTCCCACTGTCGGTAGAACTCATCGGCTTCGAGTATTTTACTAATCATGACTTACGTGATATAGGTCTCATTTCATGAACCATTTCACCTAAATGGTAGAGTCTTAAATGTTGGAAAACACGAATCAGAAAAGCAGCAAAAATTTAAAATTTTTCCAACAAAAGGATCTTGGACTCGCAATCGTGTAACCAAATTTGTAGGGATTAGAAACTTACTTTCTTAATTAACTTTCTTGAAGCGTTTCAAGCCACCCCAGAACGCTCTTCTCGCGGCTTGATCCCCTCTTCTTGGTAAAGCTCGAATATTCAAACTTCTAACTTGAAGCTCTCTAGAGATAGTCCACCAACTTAACTATAATCTAACTAGTAAGGATGCTAGTTCTCTAATTAATGTTTAGGCTTAACCTAGGGTTTTGTTTATCTTGGAGAAAGGATGGTGTTCAACACTTGAACAAAAAGAATTCTCGATTACTCTCTAAGGGGAGCTCGAGCTCCCCTATATATAGGAGGGAAGTGGCCGAAATTCCTAGTCCTTATGGACTAAGGATTTGGTCCCTCTCTCATATTACTTGATCATCAAGTAATTTCGACTTTGACTTTGAGTTCAAATTCAAATCAACTTTCAAGAGAGCTAAAATACCCAAACTATTTGTTGGATAATTTTATACTTTATTTATTTAAAAATAAATAACTTATTTTATCTAATTAATTAATTCGCAATTAATTAACTAGATTATTTTTCTCCAAAATAAGACTTTCTTTTTAATTCAAAATTAAACCAAAGTCTATTAAATAATTAATCACATTAATTATTTAACAGATAAATAAATATACACATATATTTACACACGTGTGAGACACGTGTCACAAGGACACGTGTCACTTACGTGAGCCACATGTGTGGTTCACACGTGTGGAACCCTCTTGGCCCGATTAACTCGTTTAATCATTTTAAAGCCTTAACTCATATAACCAAGTTATTGTGTGTGACCCTCTAGGTTCTCAATTCAATTAGCAGTGACCCCAATTAATTAATTCACTAATTAATTAATCAATCCACAGATTAAACGACCATAGTCTAGCAACAGGTGTTTAACCCTTAGCTGAATTGGAATGTTCGGATTCGATAGAGCCTTTAAGTCATTGATTAATGTGAGATACAATCCTCCTACTTACTATCTCTCAACCAAGATCTAGGGTAAGGGAATAATCAGAACCCTAATAATCCGGTCTTAAAGCTAAGTGCATTTCATATCCATTTGATCTCAATCCAAGAAATGCTTTCCTTGATGTCTTGATCTACTGCCTTGGCCAAGGACTCCATATGGCATATGAATGACTTACATAATAAGAGATCACCTTGCAAATGGAAGTGTAGGTCCTTTCTTGATTCTCATTCACTTTCATGAATCACTTGTGCAACCCCAGCATAAGCCTCGAATCAGTTGTCTAAGGCGACACCCTTTAAAGTTTACACCTAGAACTACAGAGTTAATTCATAAAGTGGCAAGGAACCACAAGTCTAAGGATCAATTAATCACATCAATGACTAATGCGATATTTCCTAATCTGGAAGTTTCTATTTCCTGAAATAGAAACTTCCTTTCCCATTTAGGAATGTTCTCACACGGGGCACCTCAGTGAACTTGCTTATTCAAGTAAGCACCCTCATGTATCAAGCACGCATCAACTATACACTTTGCACCTCCATGAAATAAAGTGGTCCTTCTTAAGGGCGTGATCCCATAGGCAAGCGTTAGAGGAGTCAGGTTGACACTCGCACTGTCGATAGGACTCATCGGCTTTGAGTATTTTACTAATCATGACTTATGTGATATAAGGCTCGTTTCATGAACCATTTCTCCTAAATGGTAGAGTCCTAAAGTCATCAGGATTAGGGGAGTTGTCATACATGCATAGATAAAGTAAATGCATACCAAATAAGAGCATATAAAGAAGTGTTGGCTCAATTCGTTATTTCATTCAAAGATTGTCTGTGATTACAATAAGGAAAAGCACAAAGCGGATATACAATCAACTTTCTAGGGCACTATTCCTAACAATCTCCCACTTGCCCGTCAAAGCCATTCTAAAGCTATTCTAAGTCCCATCTTCTGAAGATGACATTGGAAAGCTTCTCGACTAAGGGGTTTAGTAAGTGGATCTGCCACGTTCTCTGCTGATGCGACCCTGTCAATTTGCACATCTCCTCTTTTGATAATATCACGGATTAGGTGATACTTCCTCATAATGTGCTTGGTCCGTTGGTGAGATCTTGGTTCTCTTGCTTGAGCAACCGCCCCAGTGTTGTCACAAAACACAGAAATGGGGTCTTTCATGCTAGGAACAACATTCAACTCTTGAATGAAGTTTCTAATCCAAAAGCCTTCCTTAGCTGCATCATTTGCAACCAAGTATTCGGCCTCAATGGTCGAATCTGCAGTGGTAGTTTGCTTGGAACTCTTCCAACTCACTACTCCGCCGTTTAGGCAGAAAATGTATCCTGACATTGACTTAAAATCATCTAAGTCACATGCAAAGCTTGCATCGCAGTATCCTTCGATAGTAAGATCTTTCTGACCTCCGTAAACTAAGAATAAATCTTTAGTACTTTTCAAGTACTTAAGAATATTCTTCAGGGTAGCCCAGTGACCATCTCCAGGGTCAAATTGGAAACGACTTGTTACACTATCCGGTCGAGTACATAACATTGCATATATTATGCTACCTATTGCTGATGCATAAGGTGTATGAGTCATTCTTTCCTTCTCAAGGTTAGTCTTAGAACACATCTTCTTAGAAAGACATGTTCCTACATTCATAGGAAGGTTCTTAACCTTTGCTGACTCCATATTGAATCTCTTCAATACTTTGTCAATGTACATCGACTGTGACAGTCCTATTAACCTTCTAGATCTATCTCGATAGATTTTAATTCCAAGGATATAGGACGCATCACCAAGATCTTTCATCTCAAATTGGTTTGATAACCATAACTTAGTTACTTTCATGTCATCCTTCAAATTCCCAATAAGAAGGATGTCATCAACATAAAGTACTAAGAATTGCACTGAGGTCTCCAATTCCTTTCTATACACACATGGTTCATTCGAAATTTGAATGAAGCCAAACGCTTTGACTGATTCATCAAATCGAATATTCCAATTCTTATAAGCATGTTTCAATCCCTAGATTGATCTTTAGATTTTGCAAACCTTTTGCTTACTCCCACTGAATGTGAAACCAATGGGTTGCTCCATATAAATGTCTTTATCAATGTCACCCTTGAGAAAGGCAGTTTTCACATCCATTTGCCATATCTCGTAGTCATAATACGCAGCAATGGCAAGCATGATCCGAATAGACTTTTGCATTGCAACTGGCGAAAAGGTTTCATCAAAGTCCACGCCGGGTCTTTGAGTGAATCCTTTTGCAACCAGTCTTGCCTTGTAGGCTGCAATGCTTCCATTAACTCTAAGCTTTCTCTTAAAGATCCATTTGCAACCTATGGGTTTGACCCCATCAGGCAAATCTACCAAGGTCCAAACTTGGTTGGAGTTCATGGAATCTATTTCGGATTTCATGGCTTCTATCCACTGTTCAGAGTCAGAATCTGAAAGTGCCTCCTCATATGTTAAAGGATCATTATCCTTTTAAGAGATTTCATGGAAGAATCCATGCCATCTCTCCGGCTGTCTAGGAGTGCGTTCAGAACGCCTTAGAGGAGGATTTGCGTGTGTATCAAAATTCGTGATTGGTTGTGGTTGGTCAGAAAGTGACGTTTCTTCAGTGGGTGGTGTGGGATCACTTTGTACTTCTTCTAGTTCTATGATCTTGCTTTTCTTTTCTTTAAGGAACAGTTCCTCTAGAAAAGTGGCATTTCTGGAAACAAACACCTTTTGCTCAGATTGATCATAGACGTAGTATCCTATGGATTCCTTAGGATAACCTACAGAGTGGCATAAGTTAGAACGAGATTCTAACTTGTCTCCCACTGTCCTCTTCACGTAAGTAGGACAACCCCAAATTCTTAAGTAAGAATAACTAGGGATTTTACCATGCCACATTTCATAGGGCGTTTTAGGGACTGACTTAGAGGGAACTAGATTCAAAATCTTTGCTGCACTTTCTAGGGAATATCCCCAGAAAGAAGGTGGTAAGTCAGTGAAACTCATTATGGAACGAACCATATCAAGTAGAGTTCGATTCCTTCTCTCAGAAACTCTATTAAGCTGAGGAGTTCCTGGAGGAGTCCAGTGAGAGATAATCTCATTATCTTTGAGATGATTAAGGAATTCTTCACTAAGATACTCGCCTCCTCGATCAGATCGAAGTGCTTTGATCTTGTGACCAGTTTAGTTCTCAACCTCCTTTTGAAATTCTAAGAATTTCTCAAAAGCTTCAGATTTATACTTCATCAAGTATACATAACCATACCGACTAAAGTCATCAGTAATGGTTATAAAATACTGATGATTGTTTCTTGTGCTTACACTAAGCGGTCCACAAACATCAGTATGGATCAAATCTAAGACCTTAGTGGCACAATCCACAATTCCTTTAAAAGGAACTTTGGACATTTTTCCTTTGAGACAGGATTCGCAAGAAGTTAACTCTTTGAGATCATTTTCAGAGAATGATCCTAAAGTGTTTATCTTGCTAATTCTGTTCTTGGAAATGTGTCCTAATCTAGCGTGCCATAAGGGAGCTGAAACTTTGTCATCTCTCTTACGTTTAGTTTCTCATTGTATATTCATAATATTGATATTCTGAGTTAGATAAAGTCCATTACTTAGAGTACCGAGGTGAACGGAAGAGCTGTTCCGTTAGATAAAGTATTTACCATTCTTAATATAAGTTTCATAACCTTCACAATCTAAAATTGGAACTGAAATTATATTACGAATAATGTTCGGTACATAAAGGACTTTATTTAACACTAACTCAAAACTACCTAAATCTAATCTAATTGTGCCTAAAGCTCGAGCTTCAACATTTAAGCCATCACCGATCTTCAAGACACATTCACCTTCTCTGAGTTGTTGGACTTCACTTAGCATATGTACATCCTTACAGATATGAGTTCCACAACCGGTATCAAGTACCCAAGAACTAGAATTAATAGAAAGATTTATTTCAACGAGAAACATACCTTTCTTTAGAGTGGCCTTGTACTCTGGGCAGTTTCTCCTCCAATGTCCCGCTTTGCCATAATAGAAGCAAACATCCTCTTTCTGATCACGCTTCTTCTTTTGGGCCTTCCCCTTCGAAACGCCACCAGTGGGCCTAAGGAGTTTCTTCTTTTTCTTTTGGGCTTTCTTGCCCTTACCTTTACAAGGCCCAGAAGAGGAAGATGGAGCATTCACCATCAAAACCTTATTGTCCTTCTTGATCGTGCTTTCAGCAGCCACAAGCTGACTAATCAGCTCAGCTACAGTAACACCAGCATGATTCATATTGAACTTAAGGACAAATGGGTTGAATGATGGTGGAAGCGAGGCTAGCAACAAGTCCACTGAAAGCTTATCTTTCAGTGGCATGTCCATGGAAGCAAGTTTCTTAGTAAGGGCGAGAAACTTGAGTCCATATTCATGGACACTTGAACCTTCCCTCATTCTCAAGTGGAACAATTTCTTTGAAGTGTTATACCTTGTAATGCGTTCATGAGGGCGGTAAAGTTGCTCTAAGTGGTCGTAAATCTCCCAAGCGAATTCCATGGCCTCATGTTGCCTTTGCAAGTCCGGAGACATGTTAGCCAGCATAAGACAACAGGCTTGGAGATTATCATCCTTCCACTTCTGGATCGCGTCCCGCTCGGCCCGAGTGGGAGCATCCCCTTCGAGACTAGGCTCCCCTTCGAAGAGAACATAAGTTCTCTTCTCAGAATCCAAAATGATTTTCAGATTCCTCAGCCAATCAGAATAGTTAGGACCAGTCAACTTGTTTGACTCGAGGATCGATACAAGAGGGTTTTTGGTTGCCATTTCAAAACATGTAGAGAATCATAGAATCTACGACCTAAATGGCAAAACAGAGAACTAGTGAGCATGCTGAATTATAACGATATACAAAAGATAAGGCCTTTAATCTATTGTAGCTCCCACTGTTTTTCAAAGATCTATAATTCCCAAAGATCTAAGAGGAACACGTTTCCCAATGGGTACTAAGATCCTAAGCGTTTTACGTCGAACCCACGACTCGCCGACATTCTAAGTAAAACCCTAGGTAGGTACAACTTACCAATTCTAACACCTTTAGAACTCTTAGTAATTGTTTTTTGCATCACCTATCTTTCAATATGGACCCACGACTCGTGCGACATCCACATTTACTTAGGCGTTAAGCTAGACCCATCAATCATAAGATCATGATCAAAACTTAGTTCGAACGACCCACGACTCGCGGACATCGCCCTTGCCAAAATTGACCATGAAATATTGATCATTTAAAATGATCAATTAGGTAACTAAGAACTAATAAGTTCCACTAGCTATCCCACGACTCGCGGACAATAACTAATTTTAGTTACTAAACTTAAAACCTATTGATGGAATGCTAGGAATTTAATTCAAAAATTGCATCTCGAATTAAACACCTATTTGTTCGAAATTAGCTTAATATTTAATGGGAATTTTCGAATCGACCGGAGAGTTGTCCGGTTCGATCTCACCAACATATATGTTATCCAATTTTATTAGTCTTGATTAATGCAAGTACAACTTAAATGCATTTCACACAAGCACTTAGCAGATAACATGTCCTAGCATGATACTAACATGAGATGATCATGGGTCTATCCTATCTTATGCGTGATAAGTGGGAGCCACCATCACAATTCTAACATACATGCCACATAAACAGTTTATATCACATAAGGGAAAGCGGTAACAAAATACAAGCCCTATCTCTATTACATTTTCAATTGAGATTCCCCTCCCTAACATTTTGAGGGGTCTTCACTTATGGCCTCCTAGTTACTTGAAAGTGGTCCATCTTACTCCATGGGTGCATTGTCTCCAAAATGAAAATAAAACCTCACCACCTATCTCTACTCTCAAATTAAAAGAAAAAGACATAAAGTAATAAGACTCAATCTTCATATTGGCCTTAGACAATTACACGGGGCATACCTCGGCCTCAAAAATAGTAATATGAAAAGCCACATAATAAATCACATAACAGTACGCACATAAGTGAGGCTCCAACCTCAATTGAAAAACGCAACTATAGGGCTCCAACCCCAACTGTAAACCATCTATGTGCATAAATGTAAATCATACATAGACTAGTACCCATGATCACCTAACATGCTCTTGCAAGAATTTAAATTTAGCCAATAAATTAAAATTCCCTTTTCAAGTCCTAATAACTTAAAACACGACTTGATGTGAGTCTTATTTATAAAAGTTTTCAATAAATCCCAAATTAGCAAAAACTAATAAAATTCCGATTAATTTCTGAAAATTAATAATTTTATCAAAGATGTAGTTTTCCAAAATATAAACCGTTTCTATTTCTCAAAAAAAAAAAATCCCAATTTTAAGTTATATTCAAAAATTAAAATAAATATTTAAAATATAAATTTTAAACTTAAAAAATTAAAATTGGGACTGGATTGCACAAAACACGAAAAAAAAAACGGATCATGAAAACGGGGCCCGTACACAAAAAGGACCGCAGTCGCACATGTACGCGCATAACAGGTGTGTACAGAGCCCGGCCAAGGCCGCGCTCCTGCGCGCGGACCTCCTCGGCAGGATGGCAGGCGGTTGGGCGAGCAATCCCGCACGCTTGCGGGATTCTCGCCCAGCAGGGGGGCCGACGATGGCGGTCGTCTCGGCAGCTAGGCGCGCCCGGAAGGCCTCCCGCACGGTTGCGGGAGGGAGATGGGGCTGAGGCCTGCGCGCGCCTGCGCGCGCCTAGGACAGGCTGGCGGCGGGGTTTCGCGTGTTCATCATAATCCGGGCTTTCCGTTTTGTGTTTTCGTTCAAAAGCAAAACCAATCCAAGAAATCCAAAAACAATTTATACAGTTTCAAATCTAAAACAGTTTTTCAAAAAAAAAATTTTATAAAAAACAGTTTTCAGAAACCTTCAGGAAAAATACAGTTTCGTAATTCAGGCTTTCTAAAACAATTACAAATACTCAATCGCATCAAGCCTAAGAATTTCTACCAAATTCAATGTAATTAAGACGAATCAGAAACACGATTAACGAGGTGGCTCTGATACCACTTGTTGGAAAACATGAATCAGAAAGCAACGGAAATTTTAAAATTTTCCAACAAAAGGATCTTGGACTTGCAATTGTGTATCCAAATTCGTAGAGTTTAGAAACGTACTTTCTTAATTAACTTTCTTGAAGCGTTTCAAGCCACCCAAGAATGCTCTTCTCGCGGCTTGATCCCCTCTAGTTAGCGTTTAGGCTTAACCTAGGGATTATTTGAACTTGGAGAAAGGATGGTGTTCAACACATGAACCAAAAGAAATCTCGATTAGCTCCAAGAGGAGCTTGAGCTCCCCTATTTATAGGAGGGGGAGGGGCGCCCAAACCCTAGTCCTTTTGGGCTAAGGATTTGGTCCCTCTCCCCTATTACTAGATCATCAAGTAATTTTTGACTTTGACTTTGAATTCCAATTCAAATCAACTTTTAAGAGAGCTAAAATATCCAAACCCTTTTGGATATTATTATACTCTATTTATTTAAAACAAATAACTTATTTTATCTAATTAATTAATTCACAATTAATTAACTAGATTATTTTTCTCCAAAAACTAGATTATTCACAATTAATCAAATAAACACGTGTGGCACACGTGTCCCTATGACACGTGTCCAGTCACGTGACCCACACGTATGGTTTCACACGTGTGGAACCCTCTAGGCTCGATTAACTCGTTTAATCATTTTAAAGCCTTAACTCATGTAACCAAGTTGTTGTATCTGACCCTCTAGGTTCTCAATTCAATTAGCAGTGACCCTGATTAATTAATTCACTAATTAATTAATCAGTCTACAGATTAAACGGCCATAGTCTAGCAACAGGTGTTTAACCCCTAGCTGAATTGGAATGTTCGGATTTGAAAGAACCTTTAAGTCATTGATTCATGTGAGATACAATCCTCCTACTTACTATCTCTCAACCAAGATCTAGGGTAAGGGAATAATCAGAACCCTAATAATCCGGTCTTAAAGGAAAGTGCATTTCATATCCATTTGATCTCAATCCAAGAAACCCTTTTCTTGATGTCTTGATCTACTGCCTTAGCCAAGGACTCCATACGCATATGAATGACTTACACAATAAGAGATCACCTTGCAAATGCAAGTGTAGGTCCTTTCTTGATTCTCATTCACATTCATGAATCACTTGTGTAGCCCCAGCATAAGCCTTGAATCAGTTGTCTAAGGCGACACCCTTTAAAGCTTATACCTTAGACTACAAAGTTAACTCATAAAGTGACATGGAACCTCAAGTCTAAGGATCAATTAATCACATCAATGACTCGTGAGATATTTCATAATCTGGAAGTTTTCATTTCCTGAAATAGAAACTTCCTTTCCCATTTAGGAATGTTCTCACACGGGGCACCTCAGTGAACTTACTTATTGAAGTAAGCACCCTTATTTATCACGCACGTATCAACTATACACTTTGCACCTCCATGAAATAAGGTGGTCCTTCTTAAGGGCGTGATCCCACAAGCAAGAGTTAGAGGAGTCAGGTTGACACTCCCACTGTCAGTAGGACTCATCGGCTTGGAGTATTTTACTAATC
This sequence comes from Lantana camara, assembly GCA_037501455.1. Taxonomy (NCBI): domain Eukaryota; kingdom Viridiplantae; phylum Streptophyta; class Magnoliopsida; order Lamiales; family Verbenaceae; genus Lantana; species Lantana camara. The sequence continues at coordinate 92,826,148 of CM074860.1, read as the reverse complement.
ATGACTTATGTGATATAGGGCTCGTTTCATGAACCATTTAACCTAAATGGTAGAGTCCTAAAGTCATCAGGATTAGGGGAGTTCTCATACATGCACAGATAAAGTAAAGGCATACCAAACAAGAGCATATAAAGATGTGTTGCCTTAATTCGTTATTTCATTCAAAGATTATCTGTGATTACAATAAGGAAAAGCACAAAGCGGATATACAATCGGCTTTCTAGGGCACTATTCTTAACAGTTGGTTCGTGTCACTTCTGTTTGTGGAAGGCACAGTATTTCCCTGAGCGCTTCTGAGCCTCGGTTTCCCTCATTTTCGGTGGTCTCATGAACAGCTTCTTGTCCGCCATGGAATAGACTTCCGTGATGGGGCGGTTAAGGGGAATGTGCTCATATTTGCGAGGGGGGTGGATAGCTTCTCCGAGCGGGTACTGGGCTATGGCGGCGATTCTTGGACTCTCCCCTGTCCTCCGTACCTCTGTGAGTTCGAGGGGCATTTACGAGCTTCTGATCCCTCGCGATGTACATATCCTCGAGGGTGAAGAAAGAGTCGGCAATATCCCGGATCTCTATCAGTGAGCGAGGCTTTTTCTTTGCCACCTCCTCCACGAACTCTTTGCTGACAGAGTTTTTCATGTTGATAGCCCAAAAGAGCACGTGCCTCAAGAAGTCCATTGAGGGCTTTTCCACTAGTAGGATCTCATTATTAAATCTGCCCTTGAAGGACCTGATCATCTCATTAGGTTCTTGTACCAGGCTATAGAGAGCCGTGGCAACGGGCCACTGGAGCCTTGAAGGAACTGAAGTGGCTTATAAAGGCATCAGTCAAGTCGTTGTACCCTCGGATGGAGCGAGGGGGCAGCTTCTTGTACCACTCCTGTGCCATTCCCACGAGGGAAGTGACAAAAACTTTGGTCCAGTAATGACTGGAATGCTCATAAAGGTGCATCAAGTACACGAAATGATCCAGATGCTCGGCCGGATCAGTGGTTCCGTCGTAACGGTTGATGGACATAGGAATTTTGCCCTTCTCTGCACGAGCCATCAAAACGTCATCAACGAGGGGCGAACCGCCTGTCAAAGGCCTGTGGTTCCCACCCTCGTGGTCATGCTCCTCGTAGTCTTCCTCCCTCCAGCGGCAAGTTGGGAACGTCTCTGGTCTTGGACCTCTCATCCCCCTCATGAGGGATTTGAGACCTCACTAGAGGGTCGTCTCCTTCCCTCCTCTTGGCTCTTCTAGTGACCCCAGACTGGACCTTCTCTTCTATATCCCCCCTCGGTTGAGGGGCTTTCTCCTTCTCCAAAGGGCGTTGTCTTTGGTCAGCCCTCGGGGGGATTTTCTTTCTCCTGTACTGGTGGTGCTGAGCCCTTAGCACATTTTAGGCAGCAGCTAATGGGCGAACTTGTAGCCCCCCTACTGGAGGAGCCATCTGAGTGCCTACTCCCGAGGGGAAGTAGGCGGAAGTGAAGAGCTTCCAGGCATTCTGTGCAGCCTGTACCTCGCACTGAGCATAGAGCGCCTAGAGCTGCTACGAGGTCATCTGTGGCATTTCCACCCCTTGGATCTCCTTAGGAATGGAAACTGGAAGTTGTTAGGTGCCCACTTGGTAAGGCTGTATCATGGGCATCGTCCCTGGCATCATTCCCGGCGGCATGCCCGGCTGCATATAAGCTTATCCCGGTGGAGGCATCGCCATGGGGTAGGCGGTGGTGTTGGCGACCGTGGTGGCGGGCAAGATTGCTGCTGGCGGAATAACAGAGCTAGACCCTCCTACTCCATTTCCTCCATATGCGACTGGAGGATTACTTCCACCTTTAGGGGTGTTGCCGATAGGTGTGGTGGTGGCGTTAACTCCACCGTCTGGACTCTCCTCATCCACTGGGGGAAGAGCGCCCCTGTTGTCGATCAAACCAGACCTCGTAGCCGTTACCATGATTGGAGTTCCTGGTGTTACTTCTCACTAGCTTAGAGAGGAAGAAATTGATAAAGATGAAGAAGATAATGATGGTTTCCCACAGATGGCGCCAAAAATGGTGGTGCAGAAAACAGCAAATATGCTAAAACACCAACACTTTAAGATTTGTATAGGGGGAAGACCATCACATGCGTTTGAGCCTCAGGAACTGGGTTTCCTTTGTAGCGTGGGTTCTTCCAGCTAGGATAACACCAAGGATCGAAATGCAGTAAGGATGTAAGAATGGTGAAGTATGCAGAGCTTGAGGAGAGAAAAGATGGAGGAAAGAGTGCCCAGTTCAGTGCAGTGTATTCTTGTGGAAGAAGATGACTTAGGGAGAAATGAGCTGATTTTCCCTATTTATAGGTTGAAGGCAAGGGTAGCTTAGTAATAGTGACCAAGTGGTCCCAAATCTGTATTGCCCTAGACACGTGGCAATGTGTGATAGCGTGAAAGTGATGGCTCTGAAAAGCCTGTGGCGTGGCAGGTACGAGGTGCGCACTACCACTGTGTCAGAGGTCGTTGGCGAGCGGCGAGCGTGGAGAGACTCCGCTATACTCCACGTACCTCTGAGAGTGCCCTCGAAAGGGACTCTTCCCTGTGATGGGATTGATCCTTGGGGCAAATGGCGCCCTTGATACTGAACTCGAGCGCCGGGGATGCTCGAGAGAAGTTCCTCTGGCGGTTGACGTGAAGCGCTAGGGGTCCGAGCATAGAGTGTGCCGAGCCCGAGCCAATTACAGTGGGGGTCCCTAGCATAGAAGAGGCTGAATCTGGGCGTGGGGCTTCCCATAGGACCGTAGTGCGAGCATCCAAGGGAATTAGTGGATGGACCCTGCACTCGTGACTTGGGCCGAGGCGCGTAAATCTGGAATGTATAGATAGCGAAGGAATTGGCCGGGTCAATTCTACGAGCCCATTTCCGCGAGCGTTGATGCCTTGGGTCCTTCAGATCGTGACACTTGTGCGGCGCTGATCTGAGCATAATTTAGCCTCATCACATTAATTTAAATAAGTGTGTTTAAATTAATTAGACTTGAAATTTAATTAAGAGTAATTAATTTTTAAGTCCACTAATTTAATTAGATATTGGACTTGTTATTTAATTAATGTAATTAAATTAAGTTCATTAATTAAAATGCAAGTTGTGTTGTTAATTTAATTAGTAGTAATTAAATTAAATCCCATAACTAGCCCATAGGGTTTTTGACCTAGAGTATTTAAGGAAAACTTGGGAGAAGAAATTAGACATCGTTGTTTTCTTCTTTTTTGTTTTCTCTCCCAAACTTACCTTTTCTCTCCTCTCTCTCAATATTGTATTGAGAATACTATTGGATAATCAATATCCAATTAGTATTCTAGTGTGCTAATTGAATCATTGTTCAATTACGAGTCGTGGAGTATCTTAGAGGAATTTTGAGTGGAGTTCTTGGAAATAGATCGGATAGGAGGAGACCGGATAGGTTTTGGATAACCTTCTAATCATCGTCATCAACTGGAAGCGAAAGAGATATTGGATCTTCTTTTATTTAAATCGTAAATCTTGAATCAAAGGCTGATCTTAATTGAAATTCTAATAAAATTGTTTTTATAATCCCTAAAAATTTTAATTTACACTGCGTTAGGGTTGATGAATTCCAACATAAGGTTGAATATAAAATTGGGATTTCGTTGAAGTTTGTTCAATATATTTAAAGAAAGTCAATTTGAAATCAATTAGTACCACAATACAGTTTTCCCTCAATTAACTTTAGCACTTAATTAGTATGTAAAACATCCAAATGTATGCTTATTAATTGATAAAATAATCAAATACAAAACATATTGGCCAACTCATATTAAAAATGTTCATATTTTAAAAGCAAGAGTCTGAATATATATTGTCGCGCGCTCGACAAACTTGGTAGATTGAAAGATGTAAAATTGAAATTAAGAGAAACAGAAAATTATACCAATAACTTGTGAGTTACTTCACATCTTAAAATAGAATATAAATTCCCCTTTCCACTGCAATTTATACCTGAATTTCCCTTTTGTGTAATAAACTAAAGTTAATTAATAATTATTCATATTCCCTGTCGTATAGGATAAATGGAATGAGCTTTAATCGTTAAAGCTTCACGAGTGGGATTTTCTACGTAACTTGCCGCTTCTCTTTAATTTTCTATTTGTTTTTGAGTTGTAAGCTATGTCTGGGACTCTGACTCTCTGAGCATATATGGAAAGTCCATGATTAATTAATCAAAATAAAAATTATAGAGAGAATGTAACTTAGTTTTTGAAAACTATTTCGACATTTATTGTCTATCCTCACGAGATAACTGTGTGCTGGAACTAAGGAGTAAGGAACATATCACGCTATTGTTATAATATATATTTTTTTATTTCTTTTACTATACCACATTTTTTTTCATGTTTAAGTCGAAATGGGTCACTAATATGTAACGTAGAACTTCCCATATATTGGATTAAGTTAATTAATATAGCACCGAGACGTTGGTTCATGCTATTTGGTGGTACAAGTTCACGCTATGCTGTTTCACTTAAAATCTTCGTTAATTAATTTGTCACTACAAACATCAGTAGCTCATTTGTATTTTTTTTAAAATAACATAAACTAATTTATAATCACACCAAACATTAAGGACGGGGGATGCGAATTTCTTTAAACTTAATTTTACAGTTTATGCAAATATTGCCGTGAAATGGCACGAACGTTAAATAGTAGTCCACACACATTAATCGTATAAATGCAATTAAACGGACTAGTTTTATACTTTTATTACTTGACTTATATGACACTAACATTTCCCAGAAGAAAATTTTTAATTTAATAGAATTTTCCCTCGCCACCCCTATATTATTTCTATTAAACACAAAATACTCAATACTCAATGAAATAGAAACTATGATAAACAAATATGAATACCACCACACGAACACGACATGATTCAGATATGTCAATACAATTTTTTTCCGGAATTTTCCATGTGAGAAATGTCTAGATATTCGACAAGACACGGAAAAATAATATAAATAATATTTTTAAAAGTGTCTATGTATTAGAATATGATGTACTGCATCCTGAGCTTGAAACTAAACGGCATACTTGCCCGACGGTCACAGGAAGGGAAGCACATCGCCAATTTATAAATCGCCTGCACGAAACAGTGCGGTATGCACCACACTTCCCAGTCCCACCAGAATCCCCTCAGCAGATAATAATACAGCGATTTCATCACGAAAACAAACGCGAGCAGAATCCAGCTTAGATAGAAACTCGCTTTCGAAGTCTTCCCCTCTTTGAACACGTAAGTCGCCGCGATCAGACAGCTGTACGACAGAGAGAGCAAACTCAGGAGTAGAATGACCGTGCACAGTCTCCCGGGGAGGACGAATACGATCACCATGATCGCCAGTGTGAACGTAAGCCTGTTCGTCGGCATGAAGCTCCTGTAGTCATCCCCGTCCAGCACCTTTTTCCCAGCGTTTGATTTCGGTTCGACTGAGGAGGCGAGGTTGGTGGTGGTGGCGCTGGCCTGGTAGCTGCCACTGGAGGGTTGGAGCACGGGCTGTGTAAGTGGCGGTGGCGATGAGGACGGCTGCCACTAGAACGACGTTGCGCATGTTGGCATCGAGGTCCTTGGCCATTATGGTATTGGTATAGACTTGGATGGCTCTTTCCCAGCATGACATGGGCGACTGTAGAAACATGGCGTAGGAGAATTCTTGCGTCGACTGGATTAATGATGTCTGGCTTTTAAGTTATTCAAGAGATTGACGTTTTCTTGGTTCCCAACCAGATGGGCGATGTCGAGAGGGGTCTCAGCGTTGTTGTTCCTTGTGTTCAATCTAGTGTTATGCACCAGCATTTTTATTGCCTGCATGCCACATATTCGCATTTATTCTTTATTTATATTTATTTCCCATAAAATTTGTTCTAATTAGGATCATTCTAGGCTTCTAGCTCGGACCTACTTCAATTAAAGTATTAAACTAATATAATAGGAGAGAGTATTTTCATTTGTGGTATAAATAGTATAATATTTAAGAAAAATAATTAATTAAATAGTAAATTAATTGTGTAATACACTTATTGTTTATGTAATTGGTTAGATTTGACCCAGGGACTTCCTATTTCATTTCTTACAAATACATTCCCACTGCCAGCATTTAATTTTCATCTGCAAGAATATTTCGATTCCGTTAACTTCCATCAATTTTTCGTATGAACTAAAATGGGTCGAGGAATCCTCTTGTTATAAAAGTAAATACTGGGATTTCTTTTCTTTTTTCTTTTTTTTTTTCCCACAACATTACGTAATTGATGACTATATATTAATTACTCAACCAAACAGTATATAGTAGTCAAATCTATTAAATTCTTTTTCCATTTCTTGTTAGCGACTATATATTGAAGACGGACAATCGGGTTAATCGTAGTCCTGACTTGTAATCGCATCCCAAAACCACAATGGTTCTCAATAAAATTTAAACTCTTATTTATTGTAGAATGTAATTGATGAGGAAAATATTTAGCAATAACCCTCCTATGATCTATCTAGATTTTAGCTCATTTAACATACATACGTTAAGCGTTAGTGATATATATTTCAAGAAGTTGGGCTGAATTATATAGCTAGTATTCCTCACTAAAATTGAAATTAGTGTATGTATACCTAAAAGCACCAAAATCGCCATACAAGTTACTTAAATGAAGAATAAATAACTATAATACCTCTACGCATTCATATTTAACTGCAAGATGAAGTGGTGTGTTCCCGTCATCATCCTTCCAGTGCAGAATATTCTCCCTCGAACTCCTCCGAAGCCAATTCAGAATCATGACCGCAGTGCAGTTACTATTCCTCAACGCAACGTGCAACGCCGTCTCGGACCTCATGCTATTGTCGAAGATCACTTCTGGGCAAACACTCAAGAACGTAGCCAAAGTATCATAATAATTCTCGTTATGTGCACAGTACATTAATGGCGTAATTCCATGTCTCCCCTTTGTTGGGTCCAGCCCACATAAATATTATTTTGTTGGCACAATTAAATTTAAAGTTAAAGCCCATCATTAAAACCTTTTCTTAGTTGAATAGGGTTTTATGTTTTTTGGTTTTTGTTGCTGATCGACAACAGGAGCAGCAGTTTTGGGGAAATATTTTCTGCTCATATTTTCAGTTTTTGGGTGGCGGTGACAGCTTATTCAATTGGACGATCGGGAGGTCATTTGTGGTCCGATTGAGTTGAATTTTGGACAATAGGCTCCTAACTCATAGAACTTGAAAATGAATGGTGGATATCAGATTTGGACCACTGTAAGTTGGGGTTTTGGGCGCATGAACAGTGACGCGATTTTCGGCTTATTTTGGTGTCTTTTTCTCCTTTTGTGCTCTAGTACATTTCTGATCGAATCGGTGTTTGGTTCGTGTTTGGAGTTAGAATTATTGGTGTTGCACTGCTGTAATTTTGCCTCGTATTATAGTGGATTAGTTTTTTGGTCTTTTAGGCCTCGTGGTTTTTACTCTTCATTTTGATGGGGTTTTCCACGTTAAAATTCGTATCTCTCTATTCCTGTTTGGTTGATTATTTTTCTATCCTTTGGCATACTTGGTTGATTGTTTATTGGGCATTTGGAAATGAATTTTAATTTCTGTTGCGTGCACTCGATTTTGGTGTATTCCTTTCCTATCAGAGTGGTATCAAAGCCGCGTTGGTTCTTTTGCCGGTGTGACCATGGATATGAATATGAGTAGGATGATAACCTTGAATGGATTGAATTATCATCTATGGAGTAATAAGATGAAGGATCTCCTATTTGTTAAAGCTTCGCACTTGCCTGTTTTTGCTACTGAAAAGCCCGAGTCTAAATTTGATGAAGAATGGGATTTTGAGCACAGACAAGTTTGTGGATTTATTAGATAGCTTGTTGAGGAGAATGTTTACAACCATATTCAATATGAGACACATGCAAGAAGTTTGTGGGAGAAGTTGCAAAATTTGTATGCATCGAAAACGGGAAACAATAAGTTATTTTTGCTTAAGAAGATGATGCAACTGAAATGCAAAGAAGGAACTTCTATTGCTGATCACATGAATGAGTTTCAAGGTGTTCTTGATCAGTTGACAGGTATGGGTATGCATTAAATTTGATGATGAAGTTATTGGACTTTGGATTCTTGCCACTTTACCTTATTCTTGGGAAACTTTCGGTGTTTCACTTGTTAACTCTTCGTCTGATGGTGGTATAACTGTTGAGCTTGTGAAGAGTAGTGTTTTGAATGAAGAGATGAGACGAAAAACTCAGCAATCGTCTCAACCCGAGTTGTTGGTTTCAGAGAATAGGAGGAGAAACCAACATAATTATAATAAAGGTAGAAGCAAAAGTCGAAGCAAGTCAAGGTCAAGATAGAAATAATTTAAGTGTGATCATTGTGGTGAACCTGGTCATATCAAGAAATACTATTTTAAATGGAAGAGAGAGTGTAGAGGTAATCATGATGGACACGAAAAGAAAGACCAGGATAAGAATGATCGTGTTGTTACTACTACTTCCAATGATGATCTTATTCTTGCATATGATGACAATGTTATTGTTGTAGCCAGTGATGATTCCAGTTGGGTTATTGACAGCGGTGCCTCATTTCATGTAACATCAAGGAAAGATTTCTTTACTTCTTGTACTTCTGGTGATTTTGGAGTTTTGAAGATGGGGAATGATACGGTGGTACCTGTAGTAGGGCATTGGGACTGTTTGTTTGAAAACCAATAGTGGGTTGAGTTTGGTGCTTCATGATGTTAGACACGCTCCTAATGTTCGTTTGCACCTGATTTCAGCTGGAAGGCTTGATGATGATGGCTATTGCAATTTCTTTGGTAATGGTCAGTGGAAACTCACAAAAGGGAATCTAATTGTGGCTTGAGGTGATAAATTTCATAATTTATATCAGATGAAGGCTTCTGTTTGTGTGAACTCTGTTAATGCAGCAGAGAGTGACAACCTGTCAGAGCTTTGGCACAAGAGACTTAGTCAAATTAGTGAAAAGGGACTCGATTGTTTGGCCACGAAAAATTTGTTGCCAGGGCTGAAATATACAAAGTTAGAAAAATGTGTTCACTATTTGGTTGGGAAGCAGAAACGGGTTTCATTCAAGAGTCATCCCCCTCCAAGAAAAACTGATTTGCTTGAACTGGTACACTCAGATGTTTATGGACCAATTAAGGTACGAACTCATCGAAGTGTACTTTATTTTGTCACTTTTATTGATGACTGTTTGAGAAAAGTTTGAGTTTATGTTTTAAAAACCAAAGATCAGGTATTTGATGTTTTTAAAGTTTTTCAGGCATCAATTGAGAGAGAAACTGGTAAGAAATTGAAATGTATTAGTGCTGACAATGGTGGCGAGTATTGTGGTCTATTTGATTCTTATTGCAGAGAACAGGGTATTCGACATCAAAAGACGCCTCCTAAGACACCTCAGTTAAATGGCTTGGCAGAAAGGATGAATAGGATTCTGACGGAGAGAGTCAGTTGTTTGCTTTCAGATGCGAAGCTACCTAAGTCGTTTTGGGGTGAGGCTTTACTTATTGCTGCCTATATAATTAACTTGTCTCCTTTTGTTGCATTGTATGCTGATGTTCCTAATAGGGTATGGTATGGGAAGGATGTCTCCTATGATCATTTACGTGTGTTTGGTTGTAAAGCTTCTGTGCAATTACCTAAGGATGGGAGGTCTAAATTTGACACGAAAGCCAGAGAATATATATTTCTTAGGTATGGTCAGGATGAATTTGGTTACAGGTTTTATGATCCGGTTGAAAAGAAACTTGTTAGAAGTCGTGATGTAGTTTTCATGGAGGAACAAACCATTGAAGACATCAGTAAAGCAAGTAATTTAGAGTCTTCAGTTAGTCATGACTTAATAGATTTGGATCCAAAACCTATTTTTAATCTTCCTGATGTAGTTGAGTTAGACAATCAGAATAATGAGGAGATAGAGGTTGATCATGGTCATGCTGAGGAAGATCATGAAATTCAGAATGAGGAAGATAATCCAATTGTTGAGCAACCTTCAATCCAACCCAGAAGATCTACCAGGAACAGAATGCAATCAGTTAGATACTCATCTAATGAGTATGTGTTTTTGACAGATAGAGAACAACCTGATTGTTATGAAGAAGCTATGGATAGTGAGCTTAAGGAAAAGTGCTTTGCAGCAATGAAAGATGAGATGTAATCTTTACATGACAATCATACTTTTGACCTTGTCAAGTTACATGAAGGTAGAAAAGCTCTAAATAACCGATGGATTTATCGGTTGAAACAAGAAGAGAACAATTCATAACCGAGATACAAAGCCAGATTAGTTGTTAAAGGCTTCAATCAAAAGAAAGGGATTGATTTTGAAGAGATTTTCTCACCTGTTGTGAAAATGTCATCAATTCGTCTTGTTTTGGGCTTAGCAGCTAGTCTTGATTTAGAAGTTGAACAGATGGACGTGAAAACTGCTTTCCTCCATGGCGATTTGGAGGAAGAGATTTATATGGGGCAACCAGAGGATTTCGTTGTTAAAGGTAAAGAGAATTTTGTTTGCAGATTGAGAAAAAGCTTATGTGGTTTGAAACAAGCTCCAAGGCAATGGTATAAGAAGTTTGAGTCAGTTATGCTGCAAAAGGGTTATACAAAGACTAATGCGGACCATTGCGTATTTATTGAAAAATTCTCTGATGTTGGTTTTATCATTTTATTGCTTTATGTTGATGATATACTCATTATTGGTCATAGTGCTTCTAGAATTGACAGGTTGAAGAATGAGTTAAGTAAATCTTTTGCTATGAAAGATTTGGGACTAGCGAAGCACATTCTTGGCATGACAATTTCGCGTGATAGAAATTCCAAGAAGTTGTGGTTGTCTTAAGAGAAGTATATTGAGAAGGTGATTCAGAGATTTCACATAGATAAAGCCAAAGTTGTAAGAACTCCTCTTGATGGACATTTTAAGATGAGTAGTGCACAGTCTCCTTCTAATGATGAAGAAAAGAAGGATATGCAAGGTGTCCCCTATGCATCCGTGGTTGGAAGTTTGATGTATGCTATGATTTGTACGAGATCGGATTTGCACTACAAGAAAAACAGGCATTTTCCGATGAACTTTTTGGGTCTGAAAATTTCCGATGAAATTCCGACGAAACTAATAGCAAGTTATTTTTTTTATATGATTTAAAATTTTCGATGAATTTTCGATGAATTTCAGACGAATTATAATTTTAATTAATAAAATAAATATATTTTATTATTCAGACCAATATTTGCGACGAACTTTCGCCTGAAATTTTAAATTATTTTCCCTTTTAAGTTTTCAGACGAAAATTGGTCTGAAAGTCGTCTGAATTTTCAAACGAACTTCAGACGAATAATTTCGTCTAAAATTAATCCACATTTGCGGCCAAACACCCATGAAATATTTCATCTGAAAGAAATTGGGGTCTTTTTGGCCAAAACTAAGATGAGTCTTCTTCTCAATCGCGTCTGAATATCCGGTGATAGTGCGATGAACTTTTGCGCCGCAAAATGAGCGCCGGAATCGATTTTGGGTGAAAAAATTCAGACCAACATTTCGTTTGAAATCTTTCAAAACTTTATGAAATGAAATTGAGAAGGGTCTCTCAATCAGAGTAGCAGCAAATTCCATGCCCAAATTTGTTGGCTAAGTTCAATCCCGCCTCTCTAAATATTATTTCAGGCTTTTCCCTCCGAATCTCCCTCGTTGAATCTCCCTCGTTGAAAAGCTTAGCCTCATTCAACAGATAGGGTTTTGGCACTCTCAATCTCCCGCTTTGAAAAGCTTGTCCTTTGTAATCAACCTTGGCCCATAGTTTTCGCCCCGCCGAAGCCTCCGTGTCCATCGTCGGTGCCTCCAAACAAAGAATAGGGGTTTTTGTTTCCTTCTCCCTTTTACCATTTTCTTGGAACTTCCGTGAGGGTAAAGGCCACAGCTCAGCTGAGCTGCCATTTTTGTCTGTTTGGAGAAAACAGAGCTCAAATTTCCAACTAGTATATATGTTTGAGTTCTTGCTTTTCATTCAGCACAACACCCTAAAGATTGTATGCTTGTTTGTCATATCGTTTGATTCTGTTTTTGATTCAATTCGTAGTTATGGTTCTTCCAAGTGAGCTCTTTTATTGCTAAAAAATTCATTTTTTTCCTAAAAGATGGGACCTTTTTTGGTCGATTTTGCAATGTTGGTTGGATTTATGTGTGTTTGTGCTCATATATGTCTCTACAAAGGCCTCTTTTCTTTAGTGTGTGTGTGTGTGTATGTTGCTGCAGTGGTTTTTGTTGTGTAGAGAGTGTGTGTATTGTGTGTTTGGACAGATTTGGGAGGGACATTCTTTTTTCATTTTGTAAACTTTAGAAGTCTAACCTCTGTAGATCTAAGTTGAGATGCTGCTTCATGTGAATGTGGATGTAGTTTTCCAGAAAAGATGATGGAGTTCTTGAATTAGAATTTGTATAATCTTGAGCTTCAAATGATTTGGTATGTATTCCCTATATGATGTGTTATTGTGGCTTTTGAACTTATTTTCTATGTTCTTTAGATGGTATGATTTAGTTCTGTTCTTGTACTTAGTTTTTAACTGGTACTTTATTAGCATTATTGCCTGCTTTAATCTATAATTAGGTAGTTCTCATGATGTTCAATTGATTTTACTTCAGCCTACAAAGTGGTCTTTCAAGTCTGCACATAATGTTGAAGAGTAGTGATCTGTCTTCAAGGTAAGAGCTTCTCATGATGTTTGCCTCTGATTTCTCCATCTCTTGATTGTTAGATTTCATGCATGTTTGTTGGCTGCTTTTGGTTTGAATTTGTTTAAATCTATGTTTCTGAAGTTTGGATTTTGATGTTTATGTTATTTACATAAATCAGCACAAAAAGGAATCTGTGTCTCTTTCGCTGGTGATTAGTGTCTATTTGACTTTGGATTTGTAGTTTTAATAAGTGTCTTAACTATGCAGGCTTATATGAAAGAATAATGCTCCAAAGTTTTAATTGCAATGGTTCTAAATAATTAGTTTCAGCTTAGTTAAAGAAGCTGCCTAAAAGTAGTCCTCTTTCTTCTTCAACTCTTTTGCAGGATCATATTTCGAAGGTTAATCTTGGCTTGAAACTTTGTTATCGGTTGGATTTAGAGATGCATCATACTTAGGTGAATACACTTATGTTAAAATTTAATGGTACTTATATTTTACAGTTCATGCAAGATGTATGCTTTTTGTTTGTGAATCGCATTTGTTAAAATACATGAAGTGTGTGTGACCTATTTGTTTGTGACTTAACCTTGATTTTGTGGGCATGTTATTAGAGAACATTTTCTCTTTGTGTGTAGTTGAGAGAGAGGTTGGGATCTATTTGTTTCACTGTATCATTTTTACTTGCATTTCAAGCTGCCCGCCTCAGATCCATGATTAGGTAGTGATACATCTCAACATCTCAGAAGGGGTGTTGAGTTCTTTCCTATTTGATGAGGCATGCTTGTGAATGTGATGTCTTAGCTCTTTCAAGTGTGAAATGCTACTGACATTCCACCATTGTAAGAAAAGTAGGTGACCTGTTTCTGATTATTCTTAATATCTGCGAATAAGTTCATGTTTCTTGGAAAAGGCAGACACTATTGTTGCAGTTGTTTTACTTTCTTTCTTTTTTTTTTTTTCTTTTAATTAGTTTGCTAAATCATCTTTCATTGTTGAAACATTTTGTGGGAGTGACCAAAGTTTGTTTGTTCAGCTGAATTTTGATCGAGTATTGTTTTCTCATTTCCTGGAATCTCATTTCCTGATTCTTCCTTTGTACGAAGATATAGTTTATTTGTGCATTCAATTGAATCTATGTGGGGTTTAAAGATTTGATTTTTTAATTAACATTGCTTAAAATTTCATTCTGTATGTTGTGATAATCAAGTTTAAGGAGTAATTAGAGGAAGCCCTCATTATAGTTCATGAAAAGGTCTTTTTCCTGCTTTTAGCTCAGTGTATGCTGTGTTTCACCATAATACTCAGGTTTGCGACCATGAAAGTGTTCTATAAGTGTTGCACACTTTGGTCTTTTGCTTGCTGAAAATTATTTTTTCTTTTTCTCCATTTTTTTTATCTAGAATGTCGACATCGATTTCGAGAAATGAGTCATAAGTTAGATGTTGTTGACATTGATTACAAACGTATGCTGCTGCTCAAGTTGTAGCTGCTGTAATTTTTGAGAAAGCCTCACAAGATACAAGAACCGAACTCGTAAGTTCTTTCCATTTAATAAATGTTTGGCACTTTGATTCATGGGATTTGCGAATTGCTTAAGATGGCTTTGAGTTGATAATAAGTGTGCTCATGTGGAAGAGGGTATTAAAAATTTCAAAGATGAATGCATCTTTTACATTCTCCTTCCGGTTTATTTTTTTATTATAAAAGGTTTGAGCAAAGTTAAAGAATATGAGTAGATTAAGGGAAATTTTCTTAATATCAGAAAGCTGAAACTAAAGGGGATATGCAGCTCCTGGACAAACTTTAAATGAAAATTTGGTTTGAAATGAACAAGTCAAAGAACCGGATTATTAATACGCCATTTGTTGTTCTCCATTTGTTATCTTTGTCATCAGCACCAAATTCAATGCGAATGGAGAAACATGATTTATTCTATAATACCTTAGATGGGAAATCAACCATTTACATAGTTAGAACTTAAAAGTAGCAATGCAAGAACTGTGATACATGGATGAGTCTAAACAGTGCAGATCCATATGTAGCTAGGGGGTGACTGACCTCTCCGACATCAAAAGTACACCCATATACATAATGTTATTGGTGGATGGTTGAGAGTGCTTGACTGCATAGTGACCCCTGAATTTTTTATAATTGTTCCCATTTAATTTTTACTGTGAAGAAGTAAGTTATAATATTTGTTTAAGTGGAGAGTATTTTGAATTTTGACAGCTTGTATGCAGTGAGTGCAAACGTAAATTCCGAACTCATACAAACTCATTTTTTAAAACTGTTTCAGTGGCACCTAACCAACATACTAAGCTTTATCTATGTTGAATTTCGTGTTCATCCGAGTCCGTTTGATACCCGGAAAAAATTTCTAACCACGCTGTTGTCCCCTGTTTTCTGATCTGACTTTGGGGACTGAGCAGATGGGGTAAACCCGTAATTTTAAAAATCTGTTTTATAGAGAAGTACGTATATGTGTTGGGAGTATATCTATAAAATTTCATAATTTTTCGACTTCGTTTGATGTGGTAAAAATACTTGTCTTTGAAAGGTGTCACCGCAGCGAAGTTGTTGTACTCTCCCGAATTTACGCTAAAATCTGTATTCGTGCAGAAATCTCTAGGAATTGAGGCTAATTCCATTTGGAAGAAAAGGTTGTCTAGTTTACTAGAAATTTTATGGCTTGTCAAAATACCCTCCGAGCATGTCGAATTTTCTACAATGTGTGCATGTATAGAGTTTCTACATAAATGTGATTGTGTGAATACAAGTTGACTAAAACTAGTCTTTTTTCTTCTTATACTATTTTGCAGGATCTAATTTCCAAGTTTAACATTGGATTGAACTTTGTTATCTGTTAGATTGGGAGCTGCATCATACTAAGGTGGGTACATGTATGCTGAAATTTAATGAAATATGCTGATATTTGCAAAATTGCCTGTTGTGTTTATTTTAAGTGTTAATGCAAAAATATTGAGATTTTTAAAAATTAGTGGACAAGACTATGTAAATGCTTTTCAAAGACTTTGCCGAAAATGAAAATAGAACTATATCTTACTCCGGATTAATTAGCAATTTTGAAACTAGAAAGCTTTTGATCTTTTTGTTGTTTCTTGATTTTAGGTTCTTTGTTTGAATAGAAAAGCTTATTACTTCAGTTTTTTTTTACTTGATTATAAATTGAAAAGCTAACAACTTCAAAATCTATTTCAGAATATTATGAAACATTAATTTAAGCATACATCTGTCATCGGACACCAACGAGTTATCCGAACTGCAGATTTTGTAAGTCGCAGCCTTTTGATATGAAAAACTCCTGAAATTTGATTATTTGTGTACGTTTGACATGAAATATGAAGTTACATTCTGCCACTTTGGTTTGACAAATTAACAAAATATGAAGTTGCATTTATTTGATTGAAAACTGAAAGGTGTATGCTTTTTGTTTGTGAATTGCATCTGCTGAAATACATGAAGTTTGTGTGCAGTTTTGAAATAGAAATTGAAAGTGGAATTTTAAGCTGCAGTTTGTTTATATAGTTGCAATTATTTGCATGAATTAATGTTATATACTCTGGTTTTGGAATTTAATGAACAGTTTTGCTAGGTTGTGATGAGGTATTAAATGTCAAATCCGGAGAAGTTTACTTTCTGCCACTTTTGTTTGAAGAATTAACACTTTTTCATGAAGTGTTGTTAACTAGATCATTGTGCTTTACATGATGGATATATGCTATACTAACACTGATAGTCAATTCCCGGTGGATCTTATGATTTGAGTGTTTTTTGACCAAATAGGTAGCAATATCTTGAAGAATCGGGGAGACAAGGCTTGCACTGAGTGGTGGGATGACAGGTGAGCTTGCTTTAGTCTGTTCTAACAATTTCTTGTTATGTTGTTGTTGATATGTGTAAGTAAAAAATGAGAACTTTGAATTGTTGGTAAAATCTAAACAATATCTTGTTGTTTTGTTGTTGATATTTGTAACTGACACCCTTGGGAAGTGGACTGGTACTTCGAACAATTTCTGGTATGTGACAAAACAAAGTACCAGTGCACAAGAATCAAAGATAAAATGGAATAAATACTGAAAAGAAAAAGCACAAGTGATTTATACAGGTTCGGTAAGCCTACTCCGGTCCCCAAGTTGTGAGCTTGGGAGTTTTTCAAATAAAATCTATTAAGTTCCACGATTACAAGAAAAACCTTGTAATCCCGTACAACCCAACACTTGTGGGATAAGTAAGTCTCACTCACTTACATATCTCACAAACACACACTAATGAAATATTACCTCAACTCTCATATCAACACACTGAAGTACCAGAGATTGCTTGACCACACGTGAGAACTACCGTCTCCACAATACAATGCAAGATTACCACAAATCTTTAAAACACTCAAGAAAAACACTTATCCAGCACTTACGGTCTTACGGACTTTGTCTTGCACTTACGGACTTATAGATACCACACTCAAAGTCTTGCTCTTATGGACTTATATACTATGTCTCATTCTTCATATGTGCGTGACTTTATATGGCTGAAACTTGTGATATGAATTGAAGTAGCTGTTGGAGACAATCAATTAGGATCAATAGTGATTCATTTCCTTAATCTTCCTGCTGGTATTTAGTTAGGAGAACTATACGTGTAAGGAATGGTTGAAGGAGATGCTTGTGTGATGGATGCTCCCACTCCAATGTTTCCCAACCTTCCGTGTCTATCAATATTCTCTTAAGAGCAGGTGGAGGGAAATAAGAAAAGTTGGATGATTCTCCTTCACTAATGACCAGAAAATGTAGAGGTAGTTTCTTCAATGCTCTACATTCAGCTATCTCAATTCTCTCAATTGGATTGCAAAATGTTGTTTTTTCCCACATGCTTCAGCTTTGGTAGAGAAAACGGGGTCAACCAATTTAATTTGGGAAAAGATACACCACCTTCACGCACTATTATCTCTTCTATTTCTTCATACATTTCAATTCTGATCGTTTCAAGGTTAGGGAATTCTGACCCTGTCAAATCCAGATTCTTCATCTTGTCACACCCAATAATAGCCAAATACCGAAGAGATTAAAAAACAGCTTGTGCACGTGAAGGTGATGCTACTTCGATTATGCCCATGAAATCCAGCAACCCATGTAGTTCAATATTTTCAAGAGTTCCAAGCAGAGAGGCGTAATGGGATTCAAATTCTTCATTTTTTGCCAAAATGCACTCTGTTCCTTTACAATCATAAACCCTCAAAGATTTGAGGGGTTTAGGATTGTTAAATTTTGGGAAGTCATCCAAAACTCTTCTGCTTAGGCCCTCACACTTGTCAAGTATCAGGTATTGGGCGTTGTTTGCCAATATAGCCGCATCCTCCATAAAATCGTAATTGCACCCAACCACAGTAACTTTGTTATAATTTTCAAACCTATGAGAGTAATCATTATAATAACATCCAGGAGTGCCCCCGACGATGATTGAATATCTAACAAGCCGTCTAAGTCTAATCACTCGATTAAAATCAGTAGCATCATTCACCCTTCCCTTAAACTCCTCGAGCTTTCTCAAACTCTCCACATCTACTATTAGTGCTTCAATTGCTTTGGAAGATGAAGACATTGCAAATATCGAAAATTCAGTAACAAACCTCTAGGTATTTCCTCCAACCTACGTGTTCTCTCCAATGAGAGATTGACGAGTTCATCCATACCTTGTGGCACTTCCCCGATTCTTGTATCTGACAGGTCTAACTCCTCTAGCGCTTTCAGCTTCCCCAAGTAGGGCACTTTTACGAGTTGAAGACATTGTCCAAGAATCAATGCCTTGAGACTTTCCAAATTTGATAAAGAATTTGGCAACTCAGTAATAGAATAATTACTAGACAAATCAAGCACACATAAGCCATGCATTTGGGAGAAAAATGAATCTCTTATAAACTTCAAATATAGATTCCTTCTCAAAAGCAATGTGGAGAGCTTAGGACAATTAGGAGACATTCCATATGGAATTTTCCATATGGAGTTCTCCATCATGGAAATCTTCTAGACATCTTGTGTCCAATATTCGTCTTCAATTGGAATTTGTTCCAACAGACACCCAACTAATACAATATTCTTTCCTTGAGTAATCTTTAGCGCCATTGCTCTTACTAGATCATGCATCTTCACACAATCATACCCCGAACCATCTTTGTCACTTTCAAGTAAACAAACATTCACCAATTTATCCAATATAGTATGAACTTGGTCAGCTTGTGCTCCCCGACTCTTTCTATTATCCACCAACTCCTCTGAAATGAATTTCCTCACTAACTCCTCTTTAGGTATCTTCTGATCCTCAGGGTACAACGAGCAATACAACAAGCAATGTTGTAGTTCAATGTAATCTCCATTCCTTTCTCCTTGTTCTTGATGTTTTGGATTCAACCAATCAAAACTATACTTAAGTATTTTCAATACATGCTCCTCCATATCATCGTGCTCCATTACAGATTTTTGTAGTTCCTCCAATGCATTTCTCCACACATGAAGTCCAGTCTCACCTCTCATGCTTCCAGCTAAAGTGACTATACCCAAGGGCAAACCATCACACAACTTTGCCATAGACTTTGCAATTTCTTCTACTTGAGGAGAAGGTGTCACCTCTTGTGCAAGTGTGTCACTA
Organism: Lantana camara; assembly: GCA_037501455.1. Lineage (NCBI taxonomy): Eukaryota > Viridiplantae > Streptophyta > Magnoliopsida > Lamiales > Verbenaceae > Lantana > Lantana camara. Next base: position 92,806,770 of record CM074860.1, on the reverse strand, counting down.
AATAATTCCATGCTTCATTCGTGTCAAGTGTTTTCACTTGAATAAAATTTTGGCAACCAATTTGACGGCACACCTGAAATGAGCGAGTGGTTATAATCACTTTGCTGCTCTCCACATCATGCCGAATTCCCACCTTTTCCAAATTGATGTTTTCCCACACATCATCCAATATCAACACAAAATTCTTCGTTGAGGATAGTGCTTCGTGCAATCTGCTAGCTCTTTTGTCCTCATCATTCTTTCTTGAAAAATTGACTCCTACAACATTGGCTATTTTATCTTGCAACATACTTATGCTATACTCCTGGGAGATGGTGATCCAAAAAACACATTCTTGATTCTTTTTTTCTACAACTATGTTGTTGATGTGTTTTATCAAAGTTGTCTTTCCCACACCACCCATGCGTAAATCCCAATCCTCATCACGTTATAAGTTCTCAACAGTTCCCAAATTCTTTTCAAATTTTCTTTAAACGCTTTACCAACCATCCTAGGTGCCAACAATTTTTCCCCCATGATTTTATGAGCATCAAGTACAAGCTCGCCGAAATTTTTACTTTATTCAACAAGTTTATCAACTCTTTTCTTCAGTTCTGCTGCTAAATCTCCACCAAAAAAACTACTGACAAACCCTTCCGATTGGACTTCACCTTCCAATCTAGAAATTTCAGTTTCAAGTTCTTTAACCTCTTCCAACCAGTTCTCAACTTCCCTTTTTCTCTTCTTTTGACCCAATAGCTCTGGTTCTTGATTTCATCCTCTACATCAAGTGCTCGATCACTCAATGCTTTTAAGTTTCTCTTCAGAGTTTGTAGAGTTAAGTTGCGGTTAATGTTGTTGACATAAGGAAAGCTAGGAATTAGGGCTTATTGTAATCTGTAAATTGGTGCATATATTCCCTTTCCTTTATTAGCCTAGTATGGTAGTGTATTTAGCCTTGTATTGTGTAATGTTTCTTATACAGAAAATACAGAAAACCTTCGTTCAAACTATGGCTTTTACAATAGACAACATGGTATCAAAGCGGGCGATGATCCATTAGACGGAATCGACCCTTGCTCATCACGTACCGGTACCTTTCTCGGCCATGGCCGACGGCAGCAGTGTATCTAGTTCCGGCAAGGAATCGGAACAGCCAGTCGATTCCTTAGCCACACAGTTAGCAAGTATCATCGAAACCAAGTTCCAGAACCTGCAAACCCAACCAACAAATCATCAGAATCATAGCCACACACCCCAAACAGTTTCAATCAGCACCAAACTGAATCAGTTCAATTACTCCCTGTGGGCTCGCCTCATGAAATTAGCCATTGGTGGAAGAGGCAAACTCAGTCACCTCACCGGCGATCCACCACCACCGGCACCCGGCCAACCCAACTACCACAAGTGGGAACAAGATGATCTAATAGTCTGTTCTTGGCTCCTAGAAAACATAGAACAGGATCTCATCACATACTATGTTGAATACCCAACAGCAAGAGCACTATGGGAGGGTCTGCAAGCCACTTACAACCAATGAGGTGACGGTCTCCAGGTATACGACCTCACCACCAGAGCCAATAACCTAAAACAAGGGACGAACAGTATTGAACGCTATTACAGCGATATTCAAAGGATCTGGAGAGAGATTGATGCCAGACAACCCAACCCCATGGCATGTGAAAACGACATAGCAGTGTTTAATCGACTGAAATCGGAAACCCGCCTCTTCCAATTTCTCGCTGGAATCAGTGACAAGTTCGATGGAGAAAGGCGAGATTTGCTGAAAGAGAGCCCCTTACCTACTGTGGAGAAGGCGTATGCAGCAATTCGCCGGGAAGGGTTTCGGAGAGGGATCTTAGGATCAGATCTGGAAGATGGTGGCCCATCATCGGCCGGAGCCTCAGGTATCGGGGCTGGGCTCATGGCCAAAAGCCGGATGGAATCGGAACAGGGGCTAGCACAGGCGGCACAGCGGTTCGCCTCCAGGCCCCGGTCAGGCGCGCCAAAGAAAACCCCAACGCTATCATCCCGGAACGATGGCGGAACCCGGCCGGTGTCCAAGTGCAGTAAGTGCGGGAGGGATGGCCATGTCAAGGAAAGCTGTTTCGAAATTATTGGCTTCCCGGAGTGGTGGCGGAGCGAGCGCCGTGAACGGGCAGGACAACCGCAGGGCACGGCGGCGATGGCGGACGATGGAGAGGAAAAAGTGGGAACTGAAGGTGGAGAGCAGAGTGGATTTGCAGGACTGGCGGCTGGAGAGGGTAGTCTCCAAGGAACGAACAGATTAGGTATTGAGTGGGGGGGGGGATAAAAGGTCTCTTTTACCCCTCCACCTCCCACTCTCAATCACAGCAATTAAATTTACAGTCCCCATCTTTATTTCCCCCCTGTAATTTTGCTTCTAGTTGTAATAATGAAAAAGAGCGTGTATTAAATAATCAGACAGGATCAGCACTGTATACTACTAGTAAGAAAAATGACAGGTGGATTTTTGACTGTGGAGCTATAGACACGATGACATACGACAAGGCAGACTTGAGTGATTACACTGTTCCGAAAATAAGCTCAATTCGGAACGCCAATGGGGGTGTTTCTCCGGTTCTTGGTGCAGGAACTGTGTCTTTATCACCTGCACTTAGCTTAAAGAACTGTCTCTATATTCCTACTCTGTCGTGCAAATTACTTTCTATCAGTCATATCACCAGAGAATTGAATTGCACGGTGCTGATGTTCCCCGGTTTCTGTTTATTGCAGGATATTCATTCGGGGAAGATGATTGGGCGTGGTACTGAAAGTGGCGGGTTGTATTACGTCGACGAGGTGGCTCATCAAGGAACTGCAGCGCTTGCTCACGGGACAGTGAACCGCCAACAGTGGTTGTGGCACCGCCGTTTAGGACATGCTTCCCAAGGGTATCTTCAGTTATTACTTCCCCAGTTTTTTTCCCAAGACAATAAATTCTCTTGTGAGACATGTTTGCTTGCAAAAAGTCATAGGCAGTCTTATTCAGTGTCTAGTTCTCGTACTAAAACTGTGTTTTCCTTAGTTCATTCAGATGTGTGGGGACCAGCCCCGAATGTTGGTTTGGATCATAAGTTCAAGTATTTTGTTCTTTTTGTTGATGATTATTCCAGAATGACTTGGGTATATTTTTTGCATAATAAATCTGAGGTTCCCTCAAAGTTTGTTGAGTTCTTTAATATGGTGCGGACACAGTATAAAACTCATGTTCAGGTGCTTAGGTCAGACAATGGGGGAGAATATATAAATTCCACCTTGCAGGATTTCTTTCGTACCCATGGAATGATCCATCAAACATCGTGTCCCCATACTCCCCAACAGAATGGGGTGGCAGAACGTAAGAACAGACAACTGCTAGAGATGTCCAGATCCATTCTCATCGAGTCTAAGTGTCCTTCGTCAATGTGGCCAGAAGCGGTTGCTACTTCTGTCTACTTGACCAATCGTCTTCCTACAAGATCCCTAGACTTTGATACTCCCCTTAAGTGTTTTGCTGGTCAAGTTAGTATCCCATCTGTCCTAACTCTTCCTCCATGGGTGTTTGGGTGTTCCGTGTTTGTTCATATCCCTAAAACTACCCGCACTAAACTTGACCCGTGCTCTCTTAAGTGTGTCTTTGTTGGATATGGGGTTCAGCAAAAAGGGTATAGGTGTTATCATCCTCCTACTCGTCGTCTGTATACCACTATGGACTATGATTTTGTTGAAACAGATTTCTATTTTCACACCCCACTCACCGGTCAGGGGGAGAGTCATCAGCAGGACCCCTTGAGTGGGGTGGTCCCACAATCATGGCCAGACGCAGTCCCAACAGAACAAGTAGGCGGAACCACCGAGCCACCGCCTCCTGTAATACAACCTCCCACTCTCAAAGAGCCCGTCGAGCCCATCACCCCGATGAGTATTCCTCAGGTTAGTAATTGTATTGATAACAACTCTACATCAGTCATTCCCTATGATTCTAACAGTGCAGGGGAGATAGAGGAACAGGGGGAGAGTGGAGAACGAGGTATAAGTGAGTCAGAGGAGGAGATGAGTCAGGGGGAGACACAAGCAAGATACGTACTACCACCACGCAACAATAGAGGAATCCCACCAAAACGGTATGAGCCGGAACATACCGGTAGAACTCCGAGGTATCCTCTGGCCAGTTTAGCAGCAGAAAATCTCTCTGAACAAGCACGTGCCTATACTGCAGCAGTCCACTCGGTCCGGGTTCCGAATCGAGTGGAAGAGGCACTGGCAGATCAGAAATGGATTCAGGCAATGGAAACAGAAATGGAGGCACTAGAAAGAAATGGAACATGGGAAAAGTGTGTCATTCCCCGGGATAAGAAAGTGGTGGGATGTCGTTGGGTCTTCACAGTTAAACATCGGGCAGATGGGAGTGTGGAACGATACAAGGCTAGGCTGGTGGCAAAAGGATACACACAGACATATGGAATTGACTACTCAGAGACATTTTCACCAGTAGCCAAGATTGACACCATCAGGGTACTGTTCTCGGTGGCCGCTAACCGAGACTGGAAGTTGCATCAATTTGATGTGAAGAACGCGTTCTTACATGGAGATCTCAGAGAGGAGGTATACATGGAACCCCCACCAGGGTTCACAAGGGGTTTCGGTCATGGGGAAGTGTGCAGGCTAAAGAAGGCATTGTATGGGTTGAAGCAGTCACCCCGAGCGTGGTTTGGAAGGTTCTCAGCTGCTATGAAGAAATATGATTACCATCAGATTAACTCCGATCATACGTTGTTCATCAAGAGACGAGACGGATTGGTAACATGTCTGATCATTTATGTAGATGATATGATCATAACAGGGGATGACATAGAGGAAATCTCCAAACTCACAGAAAACTTGTTCAGAGAATTTGAAATGAAGGACCTAGGGCAGCTGAAGTATTTTCTCGGAATAGAAGTGATGCGGTCAAGGAAGGGGATATACATCTCTCAGCGAAAGTTTGTTCTGGATCTATTAGCTGAAACCGGACTACTAGAGTGTAAGCCGGCGGACAATCCTATGGTAGTGAATCACCGCCTTGGCATAGTAGAAGGAGCTGAAGAGACTGATAAGCTACAGTATCAACATTTGGTGGGAAAGTTGATCTATCTGTCCCACACACGGCCTGACATAGCGTATGCAGTTGGAGTGCTAAGTCAGTTCATGCATCGACCCCAGAAAGAACACATGGAGGCTGCACTCAGAGTGTGTCGGTACCTAAAAGGGTATCCCGGAAGGGGGATTCTGTTTCAGAAGCATGGGCACCTTATATTGAAGCCTATACAAATGCAGACTGGGTCGGAAGTCCAGGGGATAGGAGGTCAACCTCTGGGTACTTCACTTTGGTCGGAGGAAATGTGGTAACCTGGAAGAGCAAGTAACAAAAGGTTGTGGCACTGTCGAGTGCAGAGGCTGAGTTTCGAGGTGTTGCACGAGGAGTAGCTGAGATTCTCTGGCTGCGAAAGCTACTTGCGGAAATTGGTGTTCCAGTGGATGGGGTGTGTAATCTCATGTGTGATAACCGGGCTGCGATTAGTATAGCTGAGAACCCCGTTCAGCATGATCGAACGAAACATGTAGAGGTAGATAGACACTTCATTAAAGAGAAGATTGAGCTTGGGATTGTTAAGCTTCCATTCGTGAGGTCTGAGGACCAGTTGGCTGATATCTTGACTAAGGCAGTGAATGGCAGGATATTCGAAGAAGTCTTACGCAAGTTGCATATTGGAGATCCCACTATACAACTTGAGGAGGAGTGTTGACATAAGGAAAGCTAGGAATTAGGGCTTATTGTAATCTGTAAATTGGTGCATATATTCCCTTTCCTTTATTAGCCTAGTATGGTAGTGTATTTAGTCTTGTATTGTGTAATGTTTCTTATACAGAAAATACAGAAAACCTTCGTTCAAACTATGGCTTTTACAATAGACAACAAATGTCCCTCACAGTGTTGTCCGCTGCAAGTTCCAACAATTTCTCCTCTATCTTAGAGAAGAAGGATTCAACAATCATCTTCAGCATGTTGACCGTTGTGATTCCTATACTACACAAAAAACAGAATACATCAGATTTATGTTATACAACCAATAGTTGCAAGTACATCATCACTCATATAAATAGTATTCTTGTCTTCTTGAAACTTGCTATCCTTACCTTAATTTACGAGGACCATCAATCAATATTGTGTTCTACAAAACACAATCACAAGTAAGGTTTCCAGTACATTTATTTTAATTTACACCAATGGAAATACAAATTTGACAAAATATTCTTTTAGATAAAAATATACAAAAAATTTTTAATTTTTCTTTTTCTTCTGATTTTATAGCCTATTTATTTTGGGTTCGAATTCAGTTTGAATATTAAACACGAATATGATTCTTATTGAATAGTGTAAACTGCAAAATCTCTTTTAGCAGTTAATGTGTATCTTTTCTTCTTTTCTTAAAGCACAAAAGACAACCTTATTAATTGAGAATATTATCTTAAAAAAATATGTTTTATAACTTAAACCATAATAGACATAATATTTTTAAATTTTAATGAATTTATATCAAGCAGCTCAAATTGGACTTCAGAAACTTAGAGAAAAAAATTGTGAATTTCCAATTAAACGTGAGCAATGTTAAAAGAGGATAATATAATATAACTAATTAATTATGACTCGATCCAAAATTATCGGTATCCGTTCTTATTATTTCTTTTATTGTAAGATCCGGACTTTGAAATATTACGTCTGAACTAATATCTTTTTTTTTTTTTGGTCAGGTAATATCTATTTTTCTATTTAGCCTTGCGTACGTGTTTGAATTTATTAACTCTCAAAAAGATTTTTCAATACTCTTGGTTTCTAAAGGTACTTTTAAAATTTTGTATTATATTACAAAATTAAAAGGTGAAAAAAATCGTATCGAATAGACATAAGACACTTGAAAAACTCTTATATAATTATATGTATTATATATTTGTATACATTATGTACTATCTTTATTTATAATATATACATAAAATGCAAATAGCAGAATACCTAATTAATTATACGAAAAACATAAAAAAAAACAAAAAATTATGAAAACATAATGAACATTTGTTGTAGTTTTGTTAATCACAAAGTAATGGAGACAATTAAAAGCTTGCCCCGCAACGTATTCAATTTCTGTAAGTGAATTCATTTTGACAAGATTTACAGAAAGTGTAGAACAAGTAAGATACGAAATTAAAAGAAGAAGAGGGAGTAATTGACGTGGGCCAACCCAATACCGTCACGCTAGCAATACGTGGACCACTGCCCGCATGCCACGTAGTGTAAAGGATTGGCCAAACATGCCACGTAAGCCTCCAAGTCGGTCATCTCGACGGCAAACCCCTCCAGAAGGTAAACGCTGACCATTCAACCGTGTTGACTGGACTACCCTCAAGACCAGTCGAAATACAATCGACCTAGTCCAAGGTAAGTCGGCGGAAACTCGACCATGTAGTTACTAGGTCGAATCGAGGTCGACCCTCCCTAGGGCCCACTCCGCCGCTTCAAGCATTTAATGAAACTTGACAGGCCGTACGGAGCAGGTGGCGCATTTAATGTGCCTGCAAGTTGCACTGTGCAGGTAATCATTACCCCAATAGGTATAAATATCCCCCCCCCCCCCATAAATGCCATTAACACACACAACCACCGCATTCATAGAGCACAAGTCAACTCGATAAGCTCTCAACCATTCGACTCTGACTTGGGCGTCGGAGCGCCGACAAAGGGAATAACCCCTCCCGTCCTTTGTAGGTCCGTAGCTCACGTTTGCTACCTGTCTCCCAGGGTAACTCGAACTCGAGCTCTACCACGTCAACAAACTCTAAGTGGTCAAGTTAACTGCTCCGCGACAGGTCATCCATCCAAAGTTCGACTCGATCAGTAATAATACTTTATTCACCTGAAACCAAATGCTCAGCACCAAAGAAGCCCAGAAGTTGTGTATACAGATCTACAAATTGGGAGATATATGAATCCCAAATAAGATGGGCAATTATGAAAAGAATAAACCACTATAGGCCGATGACTTTGTGCTTTTCTTTCTTATGAGTCGATGAGGAGAGAAGTAGGGCTGTCAATGGATAGGATTTTGATCCAAATTCGAGCTGCATTCCATCCGAATTTTAGCATATTCATTTGATAAAAATATCCGATTATAAATATTTGTTATCCAAAATAAATAAAGCGAATATGGATTTAAGGAATTCGATCTGTTAAGAATCCGAATCCGATATTATATGTAATATTTAATTAAATAAATTATTTATTAATACAGAATATTAAGTAAAATGATTAAAATTAAAATTTTCACATATTTATCATTTTAAACAATAATAAAGTATAAAATTTTTACTCTAAAAGTATATATTTTCTTTTATTATTAAGTTTAAATTAACTTATTTTAAATAAATATAAACAAAACTATCAAATAATTTATTAAATAATAATTATTTATTAAATATTATATAATTACATTTATTTTTTCTATCAAATTTACTATTTAGAAAAATGGATTTTATTGTTAATCGGGTCGGATCTTATATCGGATCCGATCCGATCCGATTATGAATGGATTAAAAAAGAATGAATCTGAATCCTATAATATTCAGATTCGGATCCGATTATCGAATTTTCTTATCGAATTCGGATCTGGAATCTCCTGCGTTGGCCCGAATCCGACCCGTTGATAGCCCTAGAGAGAAGTGATGATGGTGGTACGCAAATAATGGTATCATTAAGTACAACTTCAATGGGCCTACATAATGGGCTCTATTGTATAACGGGCCCTAGATACTTGGGCCAGCTTAGCCCAGTATTACAAAAATAAAATCTACATATATAGCATTTAGTAGCAACGGCAACCTTCCATTAAAATAAATATTTAATTATCTTTATTCATATAACTATCATACAATACACACCCGTCTTGATTGTGAGGGTAAGTTGTTAAATCATTTGTACAAATATCTTCCTAAATAAAAATTTCTAATATTATTACATTTGAAACAATATAATTTTATTCTTATTTCTTATTATTTATTTTTTTTTTTATACTAATACGTAATGTTATTACTTATTTAGGTTTATTGTTAATGATCAATTTTATTAATTTGAAATACGAGTATGATTTTGTATTTAAAATATCATAAAACCAATTATAAGCAGGTCGGTGCTAGTGATTTTATAAATGAAAATGGGGAAGTAATTAATCCGCTTTCAAGTTTCAAGTACTTCAAATTAGGGATGGCAATGAGCCGAGTTGGCTCGCGAACCTTACGAGCCGGCTCGTGCAAAGTTTGGGTTTGAGTTCGTGAGGGACGAACCAAGCTAAACCTGGGTTCGGCTCGCAATACCTACGAGCCAAGCCCGAGCCAAGATTATTTTGTTCGTCCAACTCACGAACCATAGAATTACTTATAAAAAAAATATATATATGTATTGATATGGGATTAAATTGTGGGCTCCTAATGGGATCAATTATAGTTTTATAGGGAAAATATGTTATTGGGCTCAGAAATGTAGGATCCAAATCAGGCCCAGAAAGAAAGCCCACTCGGAGCAAGAAGAGTTGAGATCGCTACACGTGTAGAGTGAGGATTAAGCACTGTTCATTATATATAGTTGCTCGCCAAATGAGAAAAGGTAACTGACATATATTTCCCATTCTCGATCTCTTGTTGAGGAGTTCTTTGAGTTGTTTGAGTGATTCTGACTTAATTCAGTGGAGGGTCTACGCCGAGTCAATCTCGGCTAGTTCTCCTAACGAAGTGTTTCCGTATTTGTTGCACAGCTTGAAGGTCATATATCGCTGCTAAAGGAGTTACAAGTGATATAAGGGATACGTTTAAGACGTATCATTTGGCTCCATCTGTGGGAACCTGATATAAAGTTCCTGCGTTTTGACTGTTTCAAGCGATTGCGATAGATATGGGTGAGGAGGATGCAAATCACGAAGTAACTGAGGTAGGCCAGCAATCACCGACGATGTCAAAGGAAATCAACGCGTGGGTTTCTGATGAGTTAGCAGTAGCTACGGAGGGTTCTTCAGACAATCAAGTAACGCCCGAAGTACTGAAGAAAGTCATGTCAGCTTTGAGTAAGAAAGTAAGTCAACATGTCGCGCCCTATAAGAAAGAAGCCACTATTGATCCTCGGGAAAAGGGTAAAGGTACGACGTAATCCCCAATTAGGGTTGTAAATCTCTTCCAGGATCCTTCTTCTGGGATTTCGTATGATGCGATGCAGAAGACGAGCAGGTACTGGCGTTAGAAGAGCAGACTCGGTTGTTAAAAGAGAAAAAGAACAATATTGAGAAGAGAGTGGTGAACCCTTTGGTCCTGAGGAGTGGATTAGCGTTCCATCACTCCATTTTGGAGGAAACTTTGCCACCAGGGTTCAAAATACCGGACTTGCCCAAATACGACGAGACGACCGACCCAAAAGAACGCGTCACTTCGTTCATTAACATCATGCAGTTGCATGGGATGTCAAAAGCCATCAATAGTCGTATCTTTATAACCACCTTGACAGGTAGGGCGCAAGAGTGGTTCACAAATTTATCGGCAGGGACTATTGTGTCTTTTGACCAGCTTTGCCGGAAATTCACGTTCCAATATGCCAGTAAATCGAAGTCGCAAAGGCCAGCAACTTACCTTTTCCAGATAAAGCAAGGGGATGAGGAAAACCTGCGGGACTTCATTACGTTCTTTAATGACGAAGCCCAGGAAGTGCCAGATCTGCGTATTGACATACTTAGCAACATCCTTATCCAAGGTTTGAAAAGAGGTTCATTGAGTAGGGCTCTCGCGAGTAAAACTCCCAAATCTATGTCGCAGCTCATGGAAAAAACGGAAGAGTACATCGCAGCTCATGAAACCCGAGGAGCCACCTCAAAAATTTGAGGGGAGAATAGAGTCGTCTGAATATAAAGAAATCCAGCTGAAAGAGGGTGATCCGGAGAAAGTAACCAGGATAGGAACAGACATGAGTAAAGATGTGGAGATAAATTTAGTAAATCTGCTGGTTGAGTATGCGGACCTATTCGCGTGGTTGGCATCGGACTTTGAAGGGGTTGACCCTTCGATAGTTGTACATCGTCTGAACGTTGATCCTGAATCGAGACCTGTTAGACAGGCGCCGATAGGGAGCGAATCATAGAGCAAGAGATTGCTAACCTGCTCGAAGCTGGGTATATCGTCGAGGTGTAATACACTGATTGGCTTTCCAACGTTGTCATCGTGCCAAAAGCTGTAGGAAAATGGAGGATGTGCACTGACTACACAAGCCTAAACAAGGCGTGTCCTAAGGATTCATACCCGTTACCTCGTATTGATACTTTAGTTGATTCCAAGGCTGGGTGTGCACTTCTTAGCATGATGGATGCTTACCAGGGATATCACCAAATATTCATGGCCAAAGAGGATAGCATCCACACTTCGTTCATTGTGACAGGTGGCGTATATTGTTACAAGGTGATGCCGTTTGGGCTGAAGAATGCAAGAGCTACATGTCAACGACTTGTTAATACGATGTTCAAAAAACAGATTGGGGACATTATGGAAGTGTACGTCGATGATATGCTAGTGAAGAGTGTGGCAGAAACCGACCATGTGTTGCATTTGAAAGAAGCGTTTGATATCATGAGACGCTATAGGATGAAGTTAAACCCAACAAAGTGTGCCTTCGGTGTGCGAGGGGGAAAGTTTTTAGGTTACATGGTCACTGAAAGAGGTATAGAAGCCAACCCAGAAAAAATCAAGGCCATTCTTGATATGGAATCACTAAGGACTCCACATGATGTGCAAGTGTTGGCGGGACGGATGGCTTCTCTGTCACATTTCATTTCGATGTCTTCAGGTAAAGCGTTGCCATTCTTTAAAATATTGAAAAACATTAAGAATTTTACTTGGACCGAGGATTGCGAGTTAGCTTTTCAAGAGCTTAAGAAGTACCTGTCCAACCCCCCGTTGCTAGTCAAGCCTATTGACGGAGAGGTATTATGTGTGTATTTGGCGGTATCAGAGTGCGCAGTCAGTGCAGTGTTAACGAAGATAGTGGAAGGTGAGCATCGTCCTATCTATTACGTTAGTAAAATGCTACAAGGTGCAGAGAAGGGATATTTGCACATCGAAAAAGTAGCGTTGGCGCTAGTTACTACGACAAGGAAGTTGAAGCCGTATTTCCAAGCGCATCCTATCGTTGTATTGACGTCGGACCCGCTAAGACATACTTTGTCAAAGCCAGAACCTTCTGGAAGAATGGTGAAGTGGGCTGTTGAGTTAGGGGCATTTGACATTGAGTATCAAAATAGAACCGCGATTAAGGCACAAGTTGTAGCTGACTTCGTTGTCGATATGACTAAAGATGTCTAGGAAGAATCCCAGGTATGGACAGTGCATGTAGACGGGTCATCCATTACATCAGGGGGAGGTGCTGGTATCGCTATTGGTGGACCAAGAGGTGAAGAGATCGATGTGGCAGTAAAACTGGGTTTTGCTGTAACTAATAATGAAGCCGAGTACGAAGCTCTCCTGCATGGTCTGGATATGGCTTTTGAAGCAGGGGCCAAGAATCTAGTTGCTTACACCGACTCTCAGTTAGTTGCCAACCAATTCGATGGGTTATACGAAGCTAAGGAGGAAGCCATGAGCAGATACCTGAATTTACTAAGGGGTTAGAGTAAACAGTTCACTAGTTTTGAGTTAAAGCAAATTCCACGAGATGAAAATCGCAGAGCCGATACTTTGCCGAAATTCGCTAGTTCAATGGTAGGCGTTAGAACTCGGCAGGTCACATTTTTGGAAGCAGTGAAGCCAAATATTGATGATCGAGGCACTCATAGTGTCGAAGCATTATGCATCATGGACATTGTCGAAGCAGAGCCCAGTTGGAAGGACGAGATTATCAAATATTTGACGTCCAATGAAGCTCCGCAAGATGCTGAAGATGCCAGACGTTTAAGGCTACGCGCGGCAAGATATGTAATCGTGGATGGAGAGTTGTATAAGAGGTCATACTATGGGCCACTTTTACGATGCTTATCCCCTAATCAGGCTTCGTACGTGTTAAAGGAGATACGCCAGGGTAGCTGCGGGAATCATTCTGCAGGGCGATCGTTAGCAAAGAAAGTGGTTCGACAAGGGTATTTTTTGCCTACTTTGGTTAAGGATGCTATAGAATTCTCTAAGAAGTGTAAAGAGTGTTAACTCTTCTCGAATACAATACATGTACCAGCTGTGGAGCAAACACCTTTGGGGGCTTCGTACCCATTTGATCGATGGGGAATAGACATCGTAGGACTTTTGTCACAAACATCACATCAAAAGAAGTTCATGTTGGTGGCTGTAGAGTATTTCTCCAAGTGAGTAGAAGCGGAACCTGTGGGAAAATTTTCGGAGCAAACGGTGATGGATTTCATTTGGAAGAGCATCATTTGTCGCTTTGGTGTGCCAAGATATTTGGTTTCCGACAACGGGACTCAATTCTCTGGAAAAAAGGTGATGCAGTGGTGTCAAGAACTTAAAATACAGCAGAATTTCACTTCTGTAGGACATCCTCAGTCAAACGGTCAGATGGAGGTGACTAATCGAACCTTGCTCAATCACTTGAAGATGCGTTTGGCATATCTAAAAAATATCTTGGCTAGCTCAGGAACGGATTGGGTCGATGAGTTACCTGGGGTTCTTTGGGCATATCGTTCAACGCCGCGTACTGTAACTGGAGAATCTCTCTTTAGCCTGGTCTATGGTGCCGAAGCTGTAATTCCAGCAGAAATTGGCATGTATAACTTCAGAGTCAAGCATTATGACCCCTTCAAAAACGAGGAGCTTCAAAGGATAGAGCTAGACATGGCCATAGAAGTGCGAGATAAGGCACATGCAAGTATATTGCGGCATCAAAATGCCATGAAACGAAATTTTAATAAGAGGGTGAAGCCACGAGGTTTCCAGGTAGGAGATTTGGTTCTTAAGAAGGTAGAGGTGTCGAAGCATGTGGGAAAGCTTGGAGCAAATTGGGAAGGTCCGTTTAAAGTAACATAAATATCCAAAACGGAGCTTATAAACTGCAAAACACAGAGGGACAAGATCTGCCCAGGACTTGGAATGTGCAGAATCTGAGGAAGTTTTATGCATAAAGTTGCAGCGTATGAAGAAAGTGTGTTTGTTGATTCAATCAAGACCGACAGGTCAAGTTATCTTTTCTTTGGTATTGTATCCCTTTCATTGTTAATTAGAGAAAAAAGAAGCTCGTGATTGATGTACTACCCTTATGATGTTAAGAGCGAAATATATGAAGCAATGACATTCGCGTATTTCGAAACTGTTAACGTTTTCTGCTTCTTATTCTTGATAAAAGTTAAATCAACGAATTGGAAGGAAGCAGTTGGGAGACCCAGTTCACAGTGTTTTGAGAAAGATGAAATTACACAAGTAAAAGCGATGTGCTGTGTAACATGACTAAGGTTGAATAACTAAGGTCGCGACAATATCATAACTAAGGTTTATAACTAAGGTTGAATATTAACATTAAGTCACTGAAAGATGCTTGATATTGGAGGGAGAAGGCAAAGTGTACCGAATATGGACTCAACAGCGTAATAAGCTTGCATTACCAGATATAGTCCTAAGCAACCAAGTTTAGGCGTGCAAGAATTTATGACTAAGGTCACATGACTAAGGTTAGTGCACACGTAGTGGTTTAATGAATAACCACAATTTGTCAAGTTTATATGCCTGGATGTAAGTCACCAAAGATTTTGATTCTTTAAGGTCCCAAATGGAGATTGGGGTGGAATTTGGTTCCATGTTTCACAAGATATAACTAATAAATAATGAGCATAGGAGAGAAGTCTGCATACCAAAAACAACGATGTAATATTAAAAGGAAAGAAAACAAAGAAGTTTGAAAAATAAGGTTCTTATAACCTAACGTCCATCCGACAAGAGATGATAATGCAGTCTACGTAGTGAAAATGGGAAACGGTAAAAAAAAAGGAAATTATATCTTAAGTGAGCATTGGACAGTTTAAGAAGCGTCTGGTTCCACATGAAGTTTAGGTGAATGGGTGACTTCGGATGTAACACGAGCTTCGTTCGAGGCTTCAGTTTGAAGGTTCTCGCCCGGTGGATCCCCATCTTCCACTTGGGCAGCAGTTGGAGTATCACGAAGAAGGTTTTGAACAACTTCATCATACTCGTCGACCGCTTCTTCTACTTCATCTTCTTCTATGTCTTCCAAGGAATCCGTCTTTGCAGCATTCACGCGAGAACGGTCGAAGTTGGTAGGGAGAACCTTTATATGAGTTAACTGGTTCAGGCAACGTGTGAAATAGCGAATAGCTTCAGTAGAAATCTTATAGGCGGCGTACATTTTAAAACTGCTTGAGGCGCAGAAGTCTTCGACTATTTCCTTGCGTAGCTGGGGCATGTGTTCTTCAAATTACTGTTGAGCATGCCGTTTACCGTTCCTATATGCCTCGTTCACATGATTTTGGACTTCGGCATTGAGCTTCTCATTATTCGCCGTTAATTCATTGTGCTGTCGCTCAAGAGCAGCATATCGATCTTCCTGAGCCTTAAGGAGATCCGCATGTTTCTTCGACATCTCACCAAATTCCTTCAGGACCACTTTGAGATTTTCACCCAAAGTGTTGTATAAGGAGTCGAAATCCGTATGCCATGAGCGAAATTTGTCAGAAGTTACCGGTAGTTTCTTTAACCATCGAAGAGCACATTTCGCTGTCTCATCTGCCACAGCTCATTGATTGCGCCAATACAAATTTTGCAACATCGTAGCACGGTATGAGGCAACAATCTAGGCACAATAAGATGACAGGGTGTGATAAATTGAAGCATGGACAAGAATTAAATGACATAAACAAGGTGCAACAGATCAAATGCGTCTAAATAAACACCCATTGGGTGAAGTACAATAACAGGGTACACAAGTAGAGAGTTTACCTGTGTGAAGGCTGTGGCGAAAGTGTCATCTAAAGCACACGGGTCCCTTTCGATGTATCGTACCAAATCTTTATCTAAGATGTTGTTCTTGAAGATAGACAAGGCAACACTGGGGGTTGTCATCGTGCTATCGTACATGAACTCCCACTCCGGATTCAGCTTCTTGGAGTTGTCAAAATGGGGGATAGGCTTTCTGGAAACCACGGGGTGACTCTCGCGATGGTCAGCCTCTAATGCCAGCATATGTTTAAGTGTGTCGCTGGTGATAGGGCCGCTCAGAATGCGTTGATAAGCTTCGTCTGTAGATACCCAAGTAGTGAGGGGCGAAGTACTCCCGGAAGCATCGACATCAATCACATTAGGAACTGGCCGATCTTCTATGGGACCTGTGGCTCTAGGAGTAGAAGAGCTACTACGAGGCTTGCTGGGAGTAGAGATGGGCATGTCCTGCGAAGCAGTCTCCTTTTCCATGTAAGTAGAAGATGGTGCTGGAGGTACGATGGTCAAAGGCTGAGGATCGAATGGAGCATCTACGGGGGACCCAGTGCCTAGGATAGCATCCGATAAGATTGCGTCGTGCGATGTGCTCTCAGACATTGAATGCGATTTTTTCTGTTGGATTTGTTGACTTTTGATGAGAGCAGTCACAGAGGCCCTTTTCCTTGTGCGAACGGGAGCAGGTTTTTCTGAAGTCATTTTCTGTTGCTTGGCGGAGGCACGAGTTTGGTCTTTGTCCAAGGTAGCTTGGTGTACGATGTCCGCTAAAGACAAAATAGAGTTATAAATTCATTAGGTGAGGTGCAAATGTATACAGATATGAAAAAAAGAATTACCAAGAGTTAGACGCCCCAAGTTAAATTGGGAAGAGCACAGACCCACCAATTGAAGGCTTCTAGGGGTAACTAGGAATTCACTGTCATAGTATTTAGTCAAGAAAGATTCTAAGAAGTCGGCTGGCCAGGTGGGTTCAAGGTCATAGGGGTTGGTGGCCTCCAGATTCCATTCGGAAGGAATATCCCAAGGTTGGTTAGCTGGAGAACGAACGAAGTAATATTCGGGTTTCCAACTTCCAAAAGAGTTTTTAACGTTGTGAAGATATTTGTGGTGGGGTTTTGGGCGAAGGTAATAAAAACCTGCTTCGTATTTACAAGAAGGTTCTAGGTCATATAAAGTGAAAAAATTCTCTAGGGAAGCTAGTTGATTGAGATGATGCCTGAGTATTAGGAAGCTGGCAATGCGGCGGTGACAATTAGGGCTAAGTTGACTCAAACAAAGGTTGAGGTTGTGCAAGAGATCCTTTATGAAAGGATGAAGTGGTAGCCTAAGGCCTACTCTAAAAGCAGCAGCGTGAATCGTCTGATGTCCCGGAGGTGGTAGGTGCATACGATCAGTTTTTCTGGGAGCAATAAAAGTAAAAGATGGGGGGATGAAGTATGTCTTGTGGAGAATTTCCGCCTTAGCGAAAGTAGCTTTGCTTCGGATGGTCTTGTAATCAATGGGGAGAGATGAAGCCTGGGTGTTATTAGGGTTTGGATGAATGGGCATAGAGTCAATCTCAGCAGCGAAGGCCTCCACAATGTTGACTGGAGCGCCTGAAGCACCAAGCAAATCAACAATCAGGGGCATGAGGTGAACACCATGAATGGTGTAGAGAGCAAAGCGATAAGCAAAGAAGGTTGAACGAAGAAGTAGAGGGCAGATAAAATTACCCCATACATGCGTTACTTAGCGAATATCCCATATAAGCGAAGGTAAAGCAAAGAGAAGGGAGGGAGAACTAACCGTCAGAAGGAGTGGTGGATGAGCGGTCACCCATGGCAGAGAAGAAGTTTCAGCAGTTAGCATAGTCTGGAGAAATGGAAAGGAAGAAAGCAGGAAGAAGGAAAGTCAAGGGTTATGATTTGAAAGGAGGAAGATGGCTTTTCAAATTTCGAATTTCAAAAAATTAAAGCAGGTATAAATGGGTAGAAGGAGAAAAGTTTGCCGCCTTTTCATGGGGTGTAGATATCAAATCACGGAAAGCAATCATCACAATAAGCCTTGGAAATAGGACAATTATTATTAAGATAAAGCATGCCTTAACCCAATAATAATTGGGGGACTCATTGATATGGGCTTAAATTGTGGGCTCCGAATGGGATCAATTATAGTTTGATAGGGAAAATACGTTATTGGGCTCAGAAATGTAGGATCCAAATCAGGCCCAGAAAGAAAGCCCACTCGGAGCAAGAAGAGTTGAGATCGCTACACGTGTAGAGTGAGGATTAAGCACTGTTCATTATATATAGTTGCTCGCCAAATGAGAAAAGGTAACTGACATATATTTCCCATTCTTGATCTCTTATTGAGGAGTTGTTTGAGTGATTCTGACTTAATTCAGTGGAGGGTCTACGCCGAGTCAATCTCGGCTAGTCCTCCTAATGAAGTGTTTCCATATTTGTTGCACAGCTTGAAGGTCATATATCACTGCTAAAGGAGTTACAAGTGATATAAGGGATACGTTTAAGACGTATCATGTATATATATATATATATATATATATATATATATATATATATATATATATATATATAAATAGAGAGAGGGAGAGAGAGATTCACAAACCGTAATCTCACTTTCTCTCCCTCACGTTGCGCAGTCAAGCATTAACCCTCCCACCAACCCACCCTCACCATCGCCGCAATCTACCGGCGGTCCGGCACCACCATGCCGTCGCACACCCCTCTCTCCACCACGTCGCATCACCAAGGGCTGCGGCTGTGTTATAATCTCACTCTCTTCATCACAATCAGAGATCGAGGCATGGTCATTCTTTGAACCTGTACCCTCCTTCCGAACATCTCCTGACTCAAATTTTCTGCATATGCTCTTTTCTGGTGGCGGAGGGAGCTCTGTGCCACTTCGGAGAGTTATCGCACTAACGTTCTTTCTGGGATCTTCCGTTTGTGAGGGCAATTTCCCTTGATTCTCAATCCTACTCAAAACCGTTGCAATCTGTCCCAATTGAGTTTCCAAATTCTTGACTTGATTTTCCAAGTTATTGAATCGGATGTCTTGGTGGTTGAGGGTTTGATTGGGTTGTTGGTTTTATTGGGATTGTGGAGGTCTAGGTACGAAATTCTGGAAATTGGATGGCTTCGGTTTCTGGGCATAGCTAAGGCTAGGGTGGTTTTTCCATCCAGGGTTATACGTGTTAGAGTAAGGGTTGTTATTCTATGGATGGAAACCTGCGGCGTTCGCGTCTTCGAATGTGTCCTCTTGTAGGGACGGGCATGCATCGGTCGGGTGAGAAGGGCTAGCACATAATTGGCAAACTGTTGCCACTTGGGGTGTTCCTGCATTCATGTTAGATACCAAAACAGATAACATATTCTTGATTTCATCAAAGTGGGAAGAGCTTGTCTCCTTTACCTGTCTCGTCATGTCGGACTTAGTGTAGTATTTTTTGGAGGCCCTAGAAATTCGGCTGATTAGTTCCGTGAGTTCTGCAGGTGTTTTGATCATGATGGAACCACCACTCGAAGCATCTAACTACCTTTTATCGGCAGGCATAAGCCTCTGTAAAAGTTATGAACAATTGAATTTTCCGGCATGTTGTGATGTGGGCACATTGCAAGTAAATTTCGGTATCGCTCCCAATACTCATGCAAAGCTTCATGTTCCTTTTGCTTAATGGTAATTATCTCCTGAAGGAGATCCAGGTATCGCTCAGCTGGGAAGAACCTATCCAAAAATTTATCGTGCATCTGCTGCCAAGTAGTAATGGTTGCTGAAGGTAAAGAGTACAACCATTTTTCTGCCGCATCTTGTAGGGAGAACGGGAAGGCACGGAGTTTGATTTGGTCTTCGGTAACTCCATAAGGCTTTATTGTGCAGCAGACCGTGTGAAACTTGCTCAGATGTCGGTGAGGGTTTTCGTTTTCTAGACCGTGAAAGATGGGGAGTAAGTGAATAGTACCCATCTTTAGTTCGAACCCTGCGGTTACTTCTGGAAACGTGATGCAGAGGGGCTGCTGTACGGTGGCGGGACGCACCAGATCTTCCATAGTCCTTCGTTCTCCTGCTTCTACTACTACCATCGTTAAGGTGTGGTCAAACTCTACAGTTAAACCTTTCTGTTCGTCTTCTGGAGGCTCCGACTCAGCACTGGATTCTTCAGATGGAATCAGATTGGATTGCTCCGCTAGTTCCTTGTGTGTTCTGGTCCGTTTCCTTAATGATTTTGCGGTTTTTTCGATCTCGGGATCGAAAATTGGTTCGTCAACTCCGCGAATACTCCTGTTCTTAAAAAGGAATTAAATTCGATTAGCACCAATCCCGGGCAACGGCGCCAAAATTTGACAGGTGTCGAATCCGTCAAAAATAATTATAATTCCGGTCTACGACTAAAACAGAGTATAGTGCAAACGGGTCGAATCCACAGAGATTGGTTGAAAATAATTCTAATTAATCACAGGAAAACTCACAAGAATTAACAAACAAAAGTAAGGGGGGTTTTGGATTTAATTAAACTAATTAAACTAAACTAGTAAAGCAATTAAATTAAACTAGAGAAAACAATAAATCACTTAGAAGTTGGGTTTTGATAAATCAGTGGGGAGATAATACCTAGCTAGGAATTACAATTCAGTTTAGGACATCGATCATAGACGCAAAGATAAATTCAGTTATTCAAATAGACTAGCTATGGCAGATAGAGACACTCGACTCCGCCACGTTTTCTCTTAAATAATGGAATAACTTAGAGGCACTCAACAGTTATACCCTAATCAACTCACAACCCCTAGAGACACTCGACAGGATTCAATGAGTCAACAGCCTTAAGAATTAAGAAAACACTAATCCAAATTAACCAAGTCACGACACGTGCAAGATTCAAATTAGATTATTAACTTCCTTAACGAATCAGATTCGACTTCACGACTTCCTATCGTTAATGTGCCACTAATTATCTATCAAGCACTACGTATACTTCATGCAATCAAGATTGACTATATGCAATTAAATCTACTTAGATGATCGTGCACTATCACTAAGCAAACAAATTATAATAAACACGACACCCAGAGAATTAATAAATACTTGAAATAAAACTGAATTATAAAAACCAATTAGGTCTCACGATGTCTCAACCAAATTATAAATCCCTAGCTAGACATTACGAAATTAGCTACGCAAAGCCATAAAATCCAAAAACATAAAATAAACCAAAAGTATAGTCTAACTATAGTCTAGAAAGCAAAGAAATAAAATAGAAGAGAAGAAAGAATGGAAGAGGTCGTCGCTGCACCAGAAGTTCTCCAAGTTGCTACCCACAATTGGCGTGATAATCCCCCAGCTACTATCCCAAGAAGTGTATATATAAGTCCAGGTTTCCTTCTCTAAAACAAACTCAAAACCTCATGCAAATTGGACTTAATAACTTGTCCTCCAAGTTGGCCCAATTTCAAATAAGTCAAAGACTTGTGCCTATCTCCAGGTTAAATAAAAGTGGCCCACTTCCCACTTTATATTAAGAACAAAGCACGGCCCACCACTCACAATTTCATCTTCCGATTTTAATAAATTGGCAACAAACATGTCTACGGCCCAATCTCAATTAAGATTAATTCCTTACTTCCACAAAGGCAGCAATTCGTGAGGCCCACCAGCAACAATTGCACCAACTCAGTCAAAGGTTCTTCTTATTTGGCCCAAATACTCTAATAATTCATAAAATGGCCCAGCTGCACTAAAAACACGAAAATACATCACGGCACCAATTATATCAAAATTAAGCATTAGAATACAATCATTAAACACACGAAATATACAGAATTATGCACGCTAACAAATCCCCCCACACTTATCCATTCACTTGTCCTCGAGGGAAATAAAAATCAATGAAACATCACTCCCCATCAAACACATTCACTAAAGCGAACCTCAAAATTTTCGCCTAAACGAATCTAGTAAATTAAACACATTACTTAATCATATGAAATTCAACCAATTAGTACAAATATCATACCCTCGTGTGTAGTGTGAATTGAACAAGAGAATGTACAAAGATTAGACAAACAAGTTAATGTTTTTCGCATAAGAACCAATCATCAATTTTGAATACACCCTTCACTCTAATCTCCACTAATTTGGTCAACTACTAACTCGGGATCGAAAGGTCTTTCGAGCTTGTAATGTAGGTTTGGGTCGGGGTAGGAAAAAGTAAATCAAAGGCTAACACACCAAGCTTACACATTTAAAATTAAAACCCAAGTGTTTCCATTATTTCTTCTCCAAAGACTCCCCTTTTCACAATGAATTCCCAACCCTTTTATTGAATTTTCAACAATGCTCAATCTCTCGTATTTTTTCTTCACTCTTTGCTCTTTTTTTTTTTTTCTCTTTCTTTTTCTTCTTAATTTTTTCTTTCTTTTTCTACTCATTTTTCTTTTTTTTCCTTCTTTTTCTTTCTTTTTTTTCATCACCCTCACAATTTTTTCTATTCCAAACATAATGAAACTTTCAATTCAAACCAGTCCCAAATGGAGTCTAGACATAATCAATGCAATCCCAAAAAGAAAATGAGTAAGCAAGGTGTAACAAAGATGTGGGTAGGAAATTATATTGTGCATTAGGCTTGTAATGCGGCTAAGAAAGAAAATTTGCACAATAATAAGGCTCAGCGGGGTCAATCGGGCAATGTTATTTAGTGAAAATCAAATAAAAGGCCAAAAACACCGATAACAAATGCCTAAGTCATCTCCCAAATTATTTGTCAACCAATCTATTTCGCCTCGAAGGGAGTTAAAGTGGATTCTAATCAATTTTCAGAACTTAGTTGAAAAACATAACTAACTTATCTAAGCAAAGTACATAAATTTGTTCAATTGGTGCGCGAAAAATAAGGGTATAAAGTCATACTAATAAATCAAATTTCACACAATCTTTCATGTATTCAATTGCCTAATAAGTTCTAGCAAAATTCTCAGCTCAAGCTTAAGCAAACACATTCAAAATGGGACAAATCATTCATAATTTATAACATCCTCAAATTCAAGTAAACAACAAGTAAAAAGAGTTAATGCAGGAAAAAAAAATCGAATTTAAGCACGTAAGCCAAACAGTAAATAGACTTATCCCTCCCCCACACTTAAATCATGCATTGTCCTCAATGAATAAAAAAAATTCGAGAGAAAAGAGGACTTCCCTGAAGTGCAGATCTGGGGCCTTTTTTTTTTTTCCGCAAATATAGTATGAGCATTGGGTACGGTCACACCTAGGGGTCAAACTTGTACAGATGCATCAGCAGTGTAACAGCAGCAAATCAGCAAAATTTGGGCAAACAAGGCACGCCTGAGAGACAACTAAGAGCAGCAACCAACTCAAATGGAGGTAGAACCTCCATATAGATCCCCTCGACTATGTGGTGCTGAATCTTCTAATCCGTTACGCCCTCTAGATTGGGGATGATGATTCCTAGAGGTTCTCAACACAATTCGACACTTATAAAAAAAATTTCGTAATCCCCCACAACAGCTCTTGGGTTCCTGAACTCAAAAAATATGTGAGATCTGAAGAAAATAGTGGTTAAATAATCAATAATGTCAGCATACCAGTGCGTGACCTCAAAGCGTGGCCACGTCTTACGGTCACGTGTCCCAAAAAACCGCTCATCCAGTAGTTCAACTTGTGTCGGCTTTGAGTCGGCATAATTTTCTCCAGATTTGAAGGCATAACTCAGATTGTCCAAAAATTTCTTTAGTTTCAAAATAGGTGCCTGAAACACAAAGGAATTTAGTTCAGTTACAGCAATAGGCACATCAAGAATCAGAACATCCCTATTCATAGATTTAAAAGCCTCTAATGGTAAAACCATCCCACAAGGATCATCAGACAACCCAATATATTTTGGCTTACTCTCAAGATTTTCGAGACTTAGTTCCTCTACCTTGTTCAACTCATTAGGCAGGTTTTCTATCACATCAATGCTAAAAACACTAGAAAATTTATTAGGACCTTTACTTGACTCATAAACATTAAACTGCACAATATCACCATCAAATTCTAGAGTCAACAGGCCTTTTTTAACATCTATTTTAGCATTAACAGTGCTCAAAAAGGGACGACCCAAAAGGATATCAGAGGATTTCTCAGAATAATTATCCTCCATGTCCAACACGAAGAAATCAGCCGGGAAGGCTAAATTGTTGACTTGAACGAGGACATCTTCTAAAACACCTTCTGGATAAACAATAGAGCGATCCGCCAACTGAATGATGACACCTGTACCTTTCAAGGGGCCAAGATTAAGTGCATTGTAAATAGATAGTGGCATAACATTAATTGAAGCTCCCAAATCGCACATAGCCTTTTTGATACCCAAATTTCCAATTTTACATGGGATAGAGAACATACCTTTATCATGGCACTCAGGAGGGAGTTTCTTTTGTAAAACAGCAGACACGTTTTCCCCCACACTAACCTTTTCATTCCCCTTTAACTTCCTCTTATTGGTACAGAGTTCTTTGAGAAATTTAGCATACCTGGGTATCTGTTGAATGGCATCAAGTAGCGGTATGTTCACCTCGACTTTCCGAAACGTTTCTAGAATATTCTTTTCTTCCTTCTGCCTTTTCGTCTCGGTCAGACGCTGCGGAAATGGGGGTGGTATCACCAGGGGCTATGGCTGTGTAACAATCTCACTGTCTTCATCACAATCAGAGATCGAGGCATGGTCATTCTTTTAACCGGTACCCTCCTTCCGAACGTCTCCTGACTCAAATTTTCTGCATATGCTCTTTTCTGGTGGCTGAGGGAGCTCTGTGCCACTTCGGAAAGTGATCGCACTAACGTTCTTTCTGGGATCTTCCGTTTGTGAGGGAAATTTTCCCTGATTCTCAATCCTGCTCAAAACCGTTGCAATCTGTCCCAATTGAGTTTCCAAATTCTTGACTTGATTTTCCAAGTTATTGAATCGGATGTCTTGGGGGTTGAGGGTTTGATTAGGTTGTTGGTTTTGTTGGGATTTTGGAGGTCTAGGTACGAAATTTTGGAAATTGGGTGGCTTCGGTTTCTAGGCATAGCTAAGGCTAGGGTGGTTTTTCCATTCGGGGTTATACGTGTTAGAGTAAGGGTTGTTATTCTGTGGATGGAAACCTGCGGCGTTCGTGTCTTCGAATGTGTCCTCTTGTAGGGACGGGCATGCATCGGTCGGGTGAGAAGGGCTAGCACATAATTGGCAAACTGTTGCCGCGTGGGGTGTTCCTACATTCATGTTAGATACCAAAACAGATAACATCTTCTTGATTTCATCAAAGTGGGAAGAGCTTGCCTCCTTTACCTGTCTCGTCATGTCGGACTTAGTGTAGTATTTTTTGGAGGCCCTAGAAATTCGGCTGATTAGTTCTGTGAGTTCTGCAGGTGTTTTGATCATGATGGAACCACCACTCGAAGCATCCAACTGCCTTTTATCGGCAGGCATCAAGCCTCTGTAAAAGTTATGAACAATTGAATTTTCCGGTAGGTTGTGATGTGGGCACATTGCAAGTAAATTTCGGTATCGCTCCCAATACTCATGCAAGGCTTCATGTTCCTTTTGCTTAATGGTAATTATCTCCTGAAAGAGGTCCAGGTATTGCTCAGCTGGGAAGAACCTATCCAAGAATTTATCGTGCATCTGCTGCCAAGTAGTAATGGTTGCTGAAGGTAAAGAGTACAACCATTTTTCTGTCGCATCTTGTAGGGAGAACGGGAAGGCACGGAGTTTGATTTGGTCTTCGGTAACTCCATGAGGCTTTGTTGAGCAGCAGACCGTGTGAAACTTGCTCAGATGTTGGTGAGGGTTTTCGTTTTCTAGACCGCGAAAGATGGGGAGTAAGTGAATGGTACCCGTTTTTAGCTCGAACCCTGCGGTTACTTCTGGAAACGTGATGCAGAGGGGCTGCTGTACGGTGGCGGGACGCACCAGATCTTCCATAGTCCTTCGTTCTCCTGCTTCTACTACTGCCATCGTTAAGGTGTGGTCAAACTCTATGGTTAAACCTTTCTGTTCGTCTTCTGGAGGCTCCGACTCAGTGCTGGATTCTTCAGATGGAATCAGATTGGATTGTTCCGCTAGTTCCTTGCGTGTTTTGGTCCGTTTCCTTAATGATTTTGCTGTTTTTTTGATCTCGGGATCAAAAATTGGTTCGTCAACTCCGCGAATACTCCTGTTCTTAAAAAGGAATTAAATTTGATTAGCACCAATCCCCGGCAACGGCGCCAAAATTTGACAGGTGTCGAATCCGTCAAAAATAATTATAATTTCGGTCTACGACTAAAACAGAGTATAGTGCAAACGGGTCGAATCCACAGAGATTGGTTGAAAATAATTCTAATTAATCACAGGAAAACTCACAAGAATTAACAAACAAACGTAAGGGGGGTTTTGTATTTAACTAAACTAATTAAACTACACTAGTAAAGCAATTAAATTAAACTAGAGAAAACAATAAATCACTTAGAAGTTGGGTTTTGATAAATCAGTGGGGAGATAACACCTAGCTAGGAATTACAATTCAGTTTAGGACATCGATCATAGACGCAAAGATAAATTCAGTTATTCAAATAGACTAGCTATGGCGGATAGAGACACTCGACTCCGCCTCGTTTTCTCTTACATAATAGAATAACCTAGAGATACTCGACAGTTATTCCCTTATCAACTCACAACCCCTAGAGACACTCGACAGGATTCAATGAGTCAACAACCTTAAGAATTAAGAAAACACTAATCCAAATTAACCGAGTCACGACACGTGCAAGATTCAAATTAGATTATTAACTCCCTTAATGAATCAGATTCGACTTCACGACTTCCTATCGTTAATGTGCTACTAATTATCTATCAAGCACTACGTATACTTCATGCAATCAAGATTGGCTATATGCAATTAAATCTACTTAGATGATCGTGCACTATCACTAAGCAAACAAATTACAATAAACACGACACCCAGAGAATTAATAAATACTTGAAATAAAACTGAATTATAAAAACCAATTAGGTCTCACGATGTCTCAACCAAATTATAAATCCCTAGCTAGACATTACGAAATTAGCTACGCAAAGCCATAAAATCCAAAAACATAAAATAAACCAAAAGTATAGTCTAACTACAGTCTAGAAAGCAAAGAAATAAAATAGAGGAGAAGAAAGAATGGAAGAGGTCGTCGCTGCTCCAGAAGTTCTCCAAGTTGCTGCGTGTTGCTGCCCACAATTGGCGTGATAATCCCCCAGCTACTATCACAAGAAGTAAATATATAGGTCCAAGTTTCCTTCTCTAAAACAAACTCAAAACCTCATGCAAACTGGACTTAATAACTTGTCCTCCAAGTTGGCCCAATTTCAAATAAGTCAAAGACTTGTGCCTATCTCCAGGTTAAATAAAAGTGGCCCACTTCCCACTTTATATTAAGAACAAAGCACGGCCCACCACTCACAATTTCATCTTCCGATTTTAATAAATTGGCAAGAAACATGTCTACGGTCCAATCTCAATTAAGAACAATTCCTTACTTCCACAAAGACAGCAATTCGTCAGGCCCACCAGCAACAATTGCACCAACTCAGTCAAAGGTTCTTCTTATTTGGCCCAAATACTCTAATAATTCATAAAATGGCCCAGCTGCACTAAAAACACGAAAATACATCACGGCACCAGTTATATCAAAATTAAGCATTGGAATACAACCATTAAACACACAAAATATACGGAATTATGCACGCTAACAGAGTTAGAGTCACCTCTTGTCCAAGTGTATCACTAAATATGTTCCACGCTTCATTCGTGTCGAATGTTTTCATTGGAAATACTTGTTGGCAACCAAATTGACGGCATAATTGCAACGAACGAGTCGTTATAATCAATTTGTTGTCCTCCATACAAAGCGGAATTCCAACCTTTTCCAAACTGAAGTTTTTCCACACATCATCCGATATCAGTACAAACTTATTTCTTAAGGACAATGCCCTGTACAAACTCACGGCTAGTTTGTCTTCATCGCACTTGTGTAAAAAAAAAAAAATTCCAAAGTCATGGGCTCTGTTGTTGATGTGTTTTACCAAAGTCGTCTTTCCCACACCGCCCATCCCGTAAATCCCAATGCTCGTCACATTATCAGTTGTGAGCAACTGCCATATTCTTTCCAAATTTTCTTCAAACGCTTTACCAACCAAACTTGGGGTCAATAATATTTCCCCCTTGGTTTTAAGAGCATCAAGTACAAGCTTACCAAAATTTTTACTTTGTTCAGCAAGTTCATCAACTCTTTCCTTCAATTCTAATACTCGATTTCCACCCAGAAACCTACTGACAAATCCTTCTGATTGAACTTCTCCTCCCAATGCACGAATTTCAATTCTCAGTTTTTCAACCTTTTCTAACCATTTCTCGATTTCTCTTTTTCTTTTCTTTTGACCAAATAGCTCCCCATACTTGATTTTAGCCTCAACATCGGTGACTTTGAAGCACATTGATGTTAAATTTCTCTCCAGAGGTCGTATAGTTGTGTTGTAGTTAATGCTCCTGATAGAGTCCTCTTGTGCATATTCCATCAACTTCTCCCATATTATATGGAAAATGGAATCAATAGCTATATCCAACGTTGCATACACTGCGTTTCCTATACCCAATGCAAAAATAGAATGCAACACATTAGGTTATACAACCAACAACTGCAAATGAATCATCGAATAAGTAGTATTCATGAGACTGCTATTCCTTAATTACAGAAGTAGATACAGAAGTAGACTTCTATATAGTAGTGTTATAAATTTATAATGAAATACCCAAGGCCAAGAGTTGATACTTGATTCTCCTTAAACAAAATGCTCAGCACTCAGCAGTTAGCACATTAGACGGGGAGAAGTCGCAGAGAGATTTCCAAATTGAGAGATGTATTAATCCTGAAGAAGATGAGCAGTTATGCAAAGAGAAACCAGTTATCTATCGATCGACGACTTCTATGCATAATGCATTCATGGAAATTTCTGAGAAATTAGGATAGGGCTTTTTAGCATCCAAAAGTCAATGAAGGAGAGAACTGATGATGGTGATAGGAGTAAACCTATGTTTTAAAACTAGGACCGGAAGTTCAACGATGACTCTTTATTGGGTATTGGTTTTATTGGTTTGATCGATCGAATCCGTATAATATCATAATTATATAATAATTATATTTAATTATATAAATATATATATTAGTATAAATATTAATTATATTCAATTATATAATATTACAAATATTAATTAAAAATAATTAAATTAATTAATTTTATATATATATATATATATATATATATATATATATATATATATAAAATTTTAAATCATTTTTTTCTAATAATATAATTTTCAAATTATAAATCTACAAATATATAGATATCTAAATAAATAAAAAAATAATAAAATCAAACAAATTAATAGTATAGATGAAAGATTGATTTAATAAATATCATACGATTCATTGTATATTTTTAAAAATATATTATAAAAAAGTAAAATATTTCACATTATTTTATCTAAAGTTAAATTGAATTTTTAGGACGTAGTATAATATTTGTAATAATAATTAATATTTTCCAAAAACTCAATTTTTAATATAATCTATTTTTACCAACAACCTATAAGTAAACAAATCTCCTTGTAATCATATTATTGCCCCCACGACCCACCTAACCCCACACCACGCCACACCTACGATATAAGAAATAGTTTACTTTGGAGGATTGGACTGGGTTAGGCCATTTATCAACTGATTTCTGGCGTTTACTTGACTTGGCAATGGGCCTTGTGTAAGCCCGTAAGCCCTATGGATCCAATAGGGATGACGATGCTATCTACCAACTCCAAAATCCTGTTGCAAATTGCCCAATCATCTTGGACAGAGTCAAATTATGTTTCTAACCTCAATTTATCTGAGAAAAACTCAAAACTGTCCATTGTTTTTTGCGCTTTCAGTATCGTCATCTCCTCGGGCTGCGTTTACTTAGGCAAAAAACGCATGTTTTGACCTTTTAACATACAAAAACCCATGTTTACTTTGCGTGTCGCAAAGCCGGTGGCTAAAGCGGGAGCCCGTGAGACTTGCGTGTTTTTGATAGACATATATGACACGCCATTTTAGCGTGTTTGTATGACATGGAGTATCACATGAACCGCAAAATTACAAATATATCCATTATTTCTAAAAATTCACAACCAATTGCCACTTTATTATTTTTATGATGTGTTGCTTTCTCGAGGAAAAATTCTCAATTTTTTTTCCATCGAAACTCAATGAAACCCTCCTTGTGATTTGTGAAGAAGACCCGCCGACGGATCCAGATCTTTGCAAATCCGTAAGAAGAAGAGCCGCCATGGAAAGCAACTCCTCTACTTGTGGTTTTGACGGAGGGATTGCGGAAAGCAAGTTATTTTGGGTTATTTTTTTTATCCTTTCTTCTTCTTCTTTCAATTCAATTTCTTTTGCAAAACGCGTTTATTTGTTTTCGGAATTAATCTATTGGCCAATTGGAACTTCTATTTCCTCATAAATTCTGTTTGTTTGGCTTGGTATGAGAACAAAGTTTGTTTTATGGTTTACTAAATAGATGTCTTTTTTTATGCCTTCATCATGTTCGTTAAAATGTCCAAACGAAGATTGACATTTGTCTTTATCAGCATGAATATTATATTAATATCTTTGTGTTACTTTTGGGGCGATTTTTTGGTACAATTTTGTAGTAATTTGGAGCATAATAAGGCTTGGTGGTTGGCTGATTCTGTTTGATGAAGCGCAGATGAGTCATTTCACTCTTCTTTTAGGTTCAATTTTTGAACTCCGATTGAGCTTGAGCCCATGACCATAAAACAGTTGTTCTGCATCTGTCTTGACGGTGAATATATAGACATCATCATGGAGTGGTTTATTTCACAGTCCTATTGTAAAGCAAATTGGGAGAAGCATTGTTTTGGTAAGGTCTCCATTTTTTTTTTTGGAACTTGTAAAGTTAACTGTATTTCATTAAATATTATTTGGATGTAAAATTCACGGTTTATACAATATCTATGCATATTTATTTGTTATTCTTAGATATAATAATTGATTGGAAAAATATGGGACAATGAAATGGTGTTAATATTTGAATGGTGAGAGTATTTTGGGGTTATTTTCGTAAAATGCTAATAATCATGCCAAAATTATATGTAAATGTAAACATTAAAATTAAAACAGCTATAATAAGTAAACTCATGTTTGTGATCGTTTGTGATAGATCACAAACATGAGGAATCACAACATGAAATATCATGACTTTAAGAGTAAACGGGGCCTTAAGATTTGTTTCCGCGGCATCACATCCACTATTGCCGCCTCACCTCCACCTTCCGCGGTCGCCGCCTCCTCGCCAAATTGCCACCATCACCACCAAATCTTTGTGGTACCACCATTACCACATAAAATCGTCCCGCCACAATTCCACAACCACTACCTGCCTACCACACCAAATCACCGTCACACCCACACCAAATCGCCGCCGCCGTCACCGCCAAAAATTTTCTTGTTATCTGTGTGTGTGTGTGTGTTTTTTCTTGAAAAAAATTAACGAAAAAAGATTTTCAGGAAAAGGGGCAGAAGAAGAAGAATGAGGGAAAGTGCAACAGTTTTGCTTAGAGAATTCATGACCACAGTAGTAACCATAGTTGGGATTCTCTTCACTGTTATTGAAAAGGTTGCGTTTTTTGAGCGAGAGATCCATTGCTTGACCTCTATTTATACACAGCGTTGGGTTTTTCTCCAAAAGAAAAAAAAGGTGGTGTTGTTTGGGAAAAGACAGAGAGGAACAAGGCGGGGGTAAATATGAGATTTCATTCTATTATTCTCCAAAATAAGAATGGGAAAATCTTTGAATAGTACCAAAAAGTTAAAAAAATTCCTTTTAGATCCTCAGTTTTGAAAAAGTTCTCATTCAATCCCCAATTGAAAAATAAAATTCCTTTTAGGTCCCCACAAATAGTACATGTTCGTACATTGTCTTTAGGAATTGCGTACATTTTTTAGGGAATTGCATATAAAAATCTCAAAATGTCGTATATACGAGATTCCGGGATTTTTATACGCAATTCCCTAAAAAATGTACGCAATTCCTGAATTATTATACAACCTTGGGGAGTGAAAAGGAATTTTGTTTTTCAATTGGGGAGTGAACAGGAACTTTTTCAAAATTGGGGAGTGAAAAGGAAATTCAGTTTACACTTGGGGATTTTTGAAGAATTATCCGAAGAAAAAAAAGGTGCCATTGTTTGGGAAAAGACAGAGAGAAACAAGGCGGGGGTAAATATGAGATTGCATTCTATTAAAACGGACTGACCCAGTCCAAGTAAGCCGTAGTATTATTGGGCTAAAATAATATAATATTTACCCGTCCTGCCGTCCATGTAAACACTGGGTTATTTAATTATGGGTTAATTACATCTAAACCCCTTCCGAGTTTAGTATATTACAATTAGACCCCTGTTAATCATTTTATTACAGTTTGACCCCTTTTAAAATTTTGAAATTACTAAACGATGAAGAAAAGATACAATTTTCGTTAAATATTTCATGGAATGTTCAAAATAATTGTGAAATAACCATTATATTCAAAATAATTGTGAAGTAATTGTTTGTTTAACCGTTTATTTATTCTAAAAAGATATGATTTTTTTTCTACTTTTATAAAGCATGATCTTAGAACCAAATATAATGGTAGTTTCAAAATTATTTGGAATATGACGCAATTATTTGGAATATAACGTGAAATATTTAACGGAATCGTACCTTTTCTTCACCGTTTAGTAATTTCGAAATTTTAGAAGGGGTCAAACTATAATAAAATGATTAATAGGGGTCCAATTGTAATATACTATACTCGGAAGGGATCTAGATGTAATTAACCCAAATTATTATTACTAAATTTTCCAAAGGCTTAAGGTTGGCATGCGTAATTTTAACAAAAAAAAAAAAGAAAAACTTATGGAGTGCTTTGTAGTTCTTTTGAACTCGGACGGGCTTAGATGTAATCGACCCGAATCACTAATGAATGCTTGTTATAACTTGACCACTTTGTTAAAGGAAGAGACTATGATCCAGACCGCGACCGAGACGAGAGGAAAAAGCTAAAGAAACGTTTGAAACAGGAAGCTAAAGGCGCTGCACGAGAATTGCGCAAAGATAACTACTTTTTGTTGGAGGTTAAAGAAAGAGATAAGGCGAGAATGGAGAAAGAAAAAGCCGAGAAGCTTGGGAAATATAGAGCTTTTCTTCAAGAACAAGAGCATGCCTTTAAGTCCGGGCAGTTGGGGAAAGGCGGGAAGCGAAGGAGATGAGGTTTTTTTTTCCCTCTACTCTCTCTCTCTGTGGATACATTTTCTCGGAAATGTTAAAAGTAATTTTGATTGTTACCTCTCCTCATCTCGGGTGTATAGATGGGATTAAGTGTTCATTTTACAAGGCGAAAATATCATCATACATAATTTATGCAATTTTGATTTTTCCATCCATTGAATTTGTTAGCTGTTAAGCTAAACCTGGATAAGAAGTTAACCCGTAAATGTGCTTTCGTGGGTGCACATACACAACAGAATGCCAAACTTGATGAAGACGATAAGAATTGAGAGTGAGAGAGAGTTAGAGAGAGAATTGAGGAAAAGAAATGGATTGATTCTCAAAATCTGCCCTGCAACAACCTCACTGCAGCGTACAAATACCCGACTCAAAATAGCAATAACGTCCCACTAAGATCAGGCCAATAAACGCACGACACGTGCGGCCCAAAACAAAAAAACAAACTAGAAATTAAAATAAAAAAGGCTGAAAAGATGCTCTAAGAAACGACACCGTTTGGGCAAAAACGTGATTCTCTTCACTTGAAGAAGCTCACAATATTTCCCATAAAACATAACCCGGTTGTCTTCATCCAATCCGATAATGTCTTTTCCTCCCCAACCTTGCTTCCTAACACTGCTGCATGCATAACATTACCCTCTCCTTGTTTTAAGGCTTGTCCCCAAGCCTCAATTTCAGGGAATCGTTGAATTATGGGGTAGTAATCCTCCCAAGTTGCCTCAGAAGTAGGTAAGTGGGACCACTGAATAAGCAATTGAATCACAGTAGCATTATTGCGTTTGACCATTCTCCTTGCCAGGACTTTAATGGGCTTAAGGATCACCTGTGCTTCATTATCAAAGAGGGGAAGTTGACTGGTGACCTTGTCATTGGATCCCACATGTTTCTTAAGTACAGATACATGAAACACGGGATGAATCCTGGCCTCCACCGGCAGTTGAAGTTTGTAAGCAACCTGTCCAACTCTTTCCATCACAGTAAAAGGACCGCAAATTTTGGACTTAATTTCCAGAGTCTGCTATTTCGAATGGATAATTGTCTGTAAGGTTTCAACTTAAGATAGACCTTATATCCTACCACAAATTCCCTCTCCTTCCTGTTCCTGTCAGCAAACTGCTTCATCCTATTTTGGGCTTCACAGAGATGGTGTTTCAAGAGTTGTTGGATCTGCTCCCTGTTCTTAGTTAGTTCCTCCAGACCGGCTGAGGTCACGTGATATTCAGATGATAGAGTGAAGTAGGTTGGTCTGTATCCATACAGAGCTTCAAAAGGAGAGATTTTAAGAGCTGTGTGATAGTTGGTGTTATACCACAGCTGTGCCAAAGCCAACCATTTCATCCAGTGTTTGGGGTGAAGGCCACACATACATCGCAAATAGCTTTCTAAGCATTGATTCACCCTCTCGGTTTGACCATCAGATTGGGGGTGGTATGCAGAACTGAGGTGTTGTCCAATCCCAGCCATCTGTAACATTTCTGACCAAAAGTGACTTGTGAATATCTTGTCCCTGTCAGAGACTATATTTTTAGGTAGACCATGATGTTTGTACACCTCATTTAGGAAGATTTGAGCTAATTGGGCTGGGGTGAAGGGGTGATTTAGAACAATGAAGTGTGCATATTTTGTAAAGCGATCCACAATTACCCAAATTACTTCCTCACCTTCAGACTTTGGTAGCTGCTCAATAAAGTCCATTGAGATATGTTGCCATGCTTGATCAGGGATTGGTAACGGTTGTAATAATCCAGCGGTTCTCCCGGTTTCATGTTTGCTGATTTGGCAAATCCCACACTTCTTAACCACTTCTTCCACTTCCCTTAACATCCCAGGCCATAAGAATACACATTTGAGTCTCTGATATGTTCCCTGCACTCCAGAGTGGCCTCCTGTTGTTGAAGAATGTAGACTCTCAATTACTTTGTTTCTCAAGTCAGATCCTTTTCCCACATAAACTCTCCCTTTGTACCTCAGAATTCCCCCTTGGTAATTGAATAAGGACATGTTTCCCGGGGTTAGTAGCTTCTCTGATATTGCTTCTTAAGCCTCTGGATCTGTTTCATAACTGAGCTATAGTTCCTTCACCCAAGCTGGCTGAAAAGTTGTCAAAGCACTGCAATCAGCTTCTTCTATAGTGTCCCTTCTAGACAAGGCATCAGCCACCCTATTATCTGCTCCCTTCTTGTATTCAATAGTGTAACTGAAGCCCAACAGTTTTGTCATATACTTATGTTGCAGAGGGGTTGAGATTTTTTGATCCATGAGTTACTTGAGGCTGCATTGGCCAGTCCTAATTATGAAGGTGCTATGCAACAGATAATTCCTCCACTTATCTACTGCTTGTATGATGGCCATTAGTTCCTTCTCGTAGACAGATAATCCCAGGGATCTTGTACTTAGTGATTTTCTCATGAAAGCCAAAGGATGTTTATCCTGCATTAGTACAGCTCCAATGCCACTGTAACATGCATCAGTTTCCAAGATGAATTGTTTGGAAAAATCAGGAAAGACCGGCACTGGAGCTGCAACCATGGCTGCGTTAAGTTCAGTGATTGCTTTATCAGCACTCTCATCCCACTTAAATTGCCCCTTCTTAGTAAGAGAGGTCAAGGGTTTAGCAATCACTCCATAGTTATTTATGAACTTTCTATAATAGCCTGTTAAGCCTAGGAACCCCATCAAGCTCTTCACAGTCTTAGGTGTAGGCCAATTTACCATTGCTTGTATCTTGTTTGACTCAGCTGAGACTCCCCCATTCTCAATAATATGCCCCAGATACTCCACTTGGTTCCTGCCAAAACTGCATTTGGAAGCTTTAGCAAAAAGTTGTTGCTGTCTCAGAATTCCAAAAACAGTCTCCAAATGTTGTAGATGGTCCTGTAGGCTCTCACTATAGATTAAAATGTCATCAAAAAACACCAATACAAATTTCCTGAGATATTCTTTGAAAATGGAGTTCATTAAAGATTGAAAAGTGGCAGGGGCATTTGTCAGACCAAATGGCATGACTCTGAACTCATATAGGCCTAATGAAGTGACAAAAGCTGTCTTAGGTATATCCTCTTGCTTCACTCTAATCTGATGGTATCCAGACCTAAGATCAATCTTAGAGAAGATAGATGCCTTCCCCAGCTCATCCGATAGATCATCAACAAGGGGTATGGGGTAACTGTCTTTTATTGTGAGTGAATTTAACTTCCTGTAATCTACACAAAACCTCCACCCTCCATCCTTCTTCCTGACCAAAAGTACTGGGGATGAGAAAGGGCTCACACTGGGTTGTATTATCCCATGTTGTAGCATCTCCTGAACTAGTTTCTCAATTTCACACTTTTGGAGATAGGAGTATCTATAGGGAGCTTGTTTGATGTTTTCTACTCCAGATTTAAGTGTGATTGGGTGATCATGACTTCTTGCAGGTGGTAATCCCTTAGGTTCTTTAAATAAAACCTCATATTCAGTTAATAAAGGCTTAATCTCATCATGGGTATCCAAATTTTCTAGATTCCCTTCAACAGATACCAAGCAAAAGCAACTTACTGATGTTTTTCCTCTTTTATTCAGAAGCTTTTGTAATCCTTTTCCTGTTATCATCCTCAAAGTGGCCTCATTCTTTCCCCCTTGTAGAGTGATCAATTCTTCTCCTCTGAAAAATCTGACAGTTTGTTTATCAAAGTTAAGAGTTATATCCCCCAATTTCCTTAAAGCATCAACCCCAACCACTAAATCACATCCCCCCAACCTCAATAATCTGACAGTAGCTTTGAACTGATGCCCACACATTTGCCATTTGAAATCACTACATTTGGAGTCACACTACAATTTTCCCCCATCAGCTACAGTCACCATCAAAGGATTAGTGCACTCTATATCACACCCAGCCTTCCTAGCTATGTCCGGATCCAGAAATGTATGGGTACTTCCAGAGTCTATGAGTACCACCATATTGATATTCCCTACCCTGCTTTGGATTTTGATGGTATCTGGTGCTAGTCTCCCATTAGCAGCGTTGAGGGATATATGTAGATCTGTATCATCTGAGTCCCCAAGATCAATCACCCCCTCATCATCATCAGACTCCTCCCTGTCCTCACACATGATTACAAACAGCTTCTTACATCTGTGTCCTGGTTGATAGAGCTCATCACAGTTGAAGCAAAGACCCTTCTTCCTCCTCGCTGCCATTTCTTCTGCATTCAATCTTTTAATGGGTGGGTATTTCTCAGAGATAGAGTTGTTAGGTTTCTTTACACTCTGATCTCCAATCCCAGTTTTCACCCCCCAACCTTTGTGCCTTGTTTTAGCAGATTTCCCCATGGCATCCAACAACCCCTGTTGTTTCTTAGCACAGTGGATAGCCTTTTCCAAGGTAGGTGGCCCTATCATTTCCACCATCTGACTTATCTCTTCCTTCAATCCACTGACATAGCTTTTGATATAATAATCCTCACTCAGCGATCTATTATGATTGACCATAAATGACTTTAACTCCTCAAATTTCAGAGTGTAAGCCTCAACTGAACCCTTCTATTTAAGCTTATTAAACTGACCAATGATATTACTCTCCCTCTGACTCGAAAATCTTTCCAGAACCAGACTAGAAAATGTATCCCATGCCATATTTTCCTTCCCATCAACGTAATCTAAGAACCAGTTATCTGCCTCTCCTTCCATATGCATCGCAGCTAGCACAATTTTTTCATAATCTCTCATGGGGTTAAACTGAAAATACTTAGAACACTTCCTAATCGACTGTCTCGGCTCACTGCCTGTGAATCTAGGGAATTCGAGCTTGTTTCTAAGGTTGGTATTTCCAGTTACCTCATTCATCTTAAGCGCAGGAGTTGGAAGGATTCCGCCATCCCCATAAAGCCTGTTGGAGGATATCGTTGGGTTTGCAGAGCTGCTGGTTTCCTTTGCTTTCCCCAGATTCTGCAGAACTCTGACAATCTCTTCCAGCTGAGTTTTCATGGCATCTTGCCCTTCTCTGAGCGCATCTTGTCCTTCCTTGAGCTCCTTAGTTGATGCCTCTAGTTCATCGACTCTTACTGTGTTGCTCTTTGCCATTTGTGCCCAAGAAACACGCCAACGTAGCCCTGAGTCCACTGTTAGCTGTTAAGCTAAACCTGGATAAGAAGTTAACCCGTAAATGTGCTTTCGTGGGTGCACATACACAACAGAATGCCAAACTTGATGAAGAAGATAAGAATTGAGAGTGAGAGAGAGTTAGAGAGAGAATTGAGGAAAAGAAATGGATTGATTCTCAAAATCTGCCCTGCAACAACCTCACTGCAGCGTACAAATACCCGACTCAAAATAGCAATGATGTCCCACTAAGATCAGGCCAATAAACGCACGACACGTGCGGCCCAAAACAAAAAAACAAACTGGAAATTAAAATAAAAAAGGCTGGAAAGATGCTCTAAGAAACGATACCGTTTGGGCAAAAACGTGATTCTCTTCACTTGAAGAAGCGCACAACATTTCCCATAAAACGTAACCCGGTTGTCTTCATCCAATCCGATAATGTCTTTTCCTCCCCAACCTTGCTTCCTAACACTGCTGCATGCATAACAGAATTGTGCAGGGTGGAGACTTTTAAGTGTAAAGCAGAAGGGAGAATAGTCACCGAGGACAAAGTCGACTAAACCAAGCAAACTGATAACGTTAAAGAAAGCGAGTGCCAGACTGCCAGGACAAAGGCAATTGCCTTGGAAACCTGAAAAGATCCATCCTATTTTGTCCGGTTGTGCTGTACGGAAACAAGAATTATTTGCCGTGTTGACGTCAAGGTCTTCCGTGATAAATTACGTCAAAATTATTACTGAATAAGCTCATATTCCTGGGTTTATAGTTCCGTTATCAGATTGAAGCTCTGTTGTCACAAAATGATTTCGGGTTTTTTTTCTTTTCTTTTCTTGATTTGGATGATTTCGGGTCTTTTTTCTTTTTCTTGATTTAGATCAGTGCATTCGTCGTCGATTTCGAAAGAGGTTATTGGATTTGATACAATAACGTAAAAACACACTGGTAAAGGAAAATTACAACAAACCCCAGACTCCTCAAAAGAGAATAGGGAGTGGAGGGCAAACATCTCACCTAAAAATTACACCATTTATCTCTATTATGACGGCACTAACAAACCCACAATCTCAGACACAACTTGGAAAACGAACATCATTAGTAGAAAATCCACAAAGGATCACACCTTTATATCTTGAAATAACATATTAGATAATTCTTGCTTCATTTTTTGCCGCGAAGCTCGCGAAAATAAGGTTTGGCATCAAAATCCTTCCTTGGCATGTAATA
Source organism: Lantana camara (assembly GCA_037501455.1). NCBI lineage: Eukaryota > Viridiplantae > Streptophyta > Magnoliopsida > Lamiales > Verbenaceae > Lantana > Lantana camara. Next base: position 92,767,083 of record CM074860.1, on the reverse strand, counting down.
ATCTCGTCCAGATGCTTTCATCATCTTCACCGGTTGGGCCGGCTCGGAGGAGCTCCCGAACCACTTGGAGATGCCCCATGCCATGGCCGCCACTCCTGCCGGTGCGCCCGCCACCATAGCCGCCGTCGTTGCTGTGTTGTCCTTTTCTTTCTGCTCTGCTTTGTATGAGCCGTTTCCTGCCATTTTTCTTTTCCCCTTGATCTTTTTGGGCCGTGAAAGATGTGGGAAATGAGGAGGGTATTAATAGGGGGCAGGAGGGGTGATTTGTAATTACCTATAGGTGAAATGGTGAAAAGGTTAAAAATACAACAATTGAGGGACTGTTTGGAAAAGAAAAAGGTTATATTTTTTTATTATCAAAAGAAAAAGTTATAAGATTATTATTATTATTATTTTTTTTTTTGGGTCAGCTAAAGTTATATGATTATGAATGAGGGAAGATGTTGGAAAGCAGAAAGGAAGATGGACGTAGACTGTACTATGGAAATTTGGTTTCTTTTTATCTTTTTGATGGAATAGTAACCTTTTTCTATTCAGGAAAATTAGATCAATATTATTATAGTAAGTCTTGATCGGTTGATCCTATGGAAAATGAAAAGTTGGAGATCTAATAATGTTTAGGTGGTGACTTTTGGGTAGTTCAAGATTTTAACACCATCATAAATATAACTCCAGATTTTATTCAAAAACAAAAGAAAGAAAAATATCAAAAAATAAAATATAATATTCTAAAAAGGTGTTTGCAAGCACTAAAAATAAATATTATTTTTAGTAGTTTTAAAGTATTTGAAAAACCCACTAGGCCACTAGTCAATAGAGGTTGATTTAAGTGGTTGAGGGTTGGCCAACAAGGGTTGGCCAAGTGGTTTGAGGGTTGATTCTCGAAGGCAGTGATTCGGGGTTCAAATCCCTCTGGCCGCTTGGGGTGTGTGTGTTTAAAAATAAAAAAAAAAAAAAATTGATTGAGGGTTCTTTCTCTAAGGTAATAGTCTTGGGTTCAAATTCGACTTCGGGGTGTGTATTAAAAAAAAAAAAAGTATTTGAAAACTCCATTTCTATTTAAAATAAATAGAAATAAGTTAGAATGCAAAAGCAACCCAAGATATGGAAATCAGGGTTTTTTTTTTTTTTTTTTATTTTTAAGTCAAACAGAAGCTCATATCAGGCAAATGAAACACAAACACACAAAACGCCTCAGCCAATGGCCTCCGGCGGTGCACCCCAAATCAGATAATCGACATCAATAGAATGTCTCATCTTTGCAAGTGTATCTGCACTCCCATTTTTCTCTCTGTAAATATGGTGAATTCTAGCTTCCCAAGACGTATAAAGAAGCCTATGGCAGTCGATGATGATAATGTTCTTTCAAGGATGATCTTCAATATTCTCGCAAGTGACCCACTTTAGCACTACTCCAGAATCAACTTCCACCTCAATTTTGTGGAACCTTCTTCACCAGGCGATCTCCAAACCCTTCCGAAGCCCAAACAACTCCGCAAGGTTAATCGAAATATTGCCCAGCTTCATAGTATATCCGACAATTCACTTCTTATCGGAGTTTTTAATCTGCCCGCCAGGGGCCGCTTGTTTCACATGATCAAAGAAGCTCCCATCCGAGTTTAACTTGACCAACCCCTCTTCTGGAGCCTGCCAATGCATCTTCTCCCTCACGGCTGCCTTTTTGATCAGACTCTTCTCGTAAGCAGCCTACATATCCAAGACAAACCTCGTGATGTTATTAAAAGTTACGTTGCGTGGTTCAGACTCTTTGATACTCTAGTTTGTTACGAGCTTTCCACAGATTCCAAATAATGGACAAAACAACTATCCACCATGGCAGATCAGACTCCAATTTGTGCTGATAGTTAGACCGAAGAAGATTTTCCCGCCAACATTCACCCCTCAGCCTCTTAATCTTCATGCAGGTATTTCGATCAACACATAAATCCACACCTTCTCCGCGGCAGGGCATTCCTTTAACATGTGCGCGATGTCCCCATCGAAACCAATGGGATCTGCTACATCGATCCAATTCGCCAGGGAAAATTGCAAAATTGGTATACCATCTCCTCCAATTTAGCCGTTCTGGTACACTAACTTTTCCGGCAGCAAAAAACCCCACAACTATCTAAAATAAGCAAATTAGAGCACTTTTTACCCGAATAACCCGAAACCCGCCGGAAATCCGACCCATTTCTTGGTGGACCCTATACAAATGGGTCGGATTCCTGGCGGGTTTCAACTTATTTGGGTAAAAAGTGCACTAATTTGCATTGTTCAATAAGTTGTGGGTTTTTTTTGCTATCGGAAAAGTTAGTGTACCAGATCAACTAAAATGGGGGAGATGGTATACCAATTTTGCAATTTTCCCCAATACGCCAAATTTACAATCTAACTTTAGAGCATTTGTTATCAGAATTCTACGTAAACGGTATTACTTTGTTAAAGTATTAATATCCTTAATTCACATTTTACACACAAATGAAGTTTAGGGTTTCTATAAGTATAGTAATATAATTAATTTATACATTTATATATTAGATTATAATTTTATATAAATATAATAATTTATATTTTATTTTATTTCATATAATAAATATATTATATTCATTTAGAATGATATTATTTACTAAATTATTATTTATAAACATAAATCAATAGTGTAACTGTATAACCTAAGGTATATATATAATAGTATATGTATTTATATAATAATATAGTATACTATATTTTACTGATTCTACATAATATTATATGATAATTTTAAATTAATTTTTATATTAATATATTATTTAAATCATATTATAATAATTAAAATGATTTTAAAAAATTTAAGGGTAATTTAATAAGTTAATAAAAATTAAAAGTGATTCTTAACTTTCTTCTATAAATACTCAAGTGATTGTTTTGCTGTTTTTCTCCTTTTTTTTTTTTTTTTCAAAATACTCTTTGCTTTTACTAATACAAAATTTTATAATTTTAACTCTCGTTTAGGGAATACAATTTGTAAACACCCCTTAAATATGTATGTTACATCATTCATTTTTCACTGACTTATAACAACCCACGTTTTGAGTCGAATGAAGGATGATAACTGATAAGTTAATTAAGAAATCCAAACACGTCTAAGATTTGACCATATATTTTTCCATTGTTAATGTTTGAAAATATTTTATCGAAACAGAAATAAAAAAATTTACTGGTTCAACCGATGGACTCGTATGCATGCAACATGCTTGACATTCTTTTAAAAAAAAAAAAAAATCTAAATTAATAACAACATTATGGGGTAAAACCAAACAATTATATTAACACTAATATACCTGCCAACAGGGGTTGATTAAGTGGTCTGAGAGTTCTTTCTCAAAGACAAGGTCCGGGTTCGAATCTCTTGGACCAATTCGGTGTGTGCGTTAAAAAAATAATAATAAAAAAAAAAATTCACCTGAAGTGTGATTATTTAATTGGAATAAGGGAACCATATCCAGTTCATGATTATTTCAACTTACACAATACGAACTACGTCCATGGCATTCATCAAATTTTCTGCAGAATTACTTGAATTCCATGTTGTGGACGGATCATAGAAACCTGAACCGGAGAGTGAACATAATTCGGCGAAATGATCAATCTATAGCGCTGAAGAATCATCGAAAGCGCGGTTTTTGCTTCGGTTATTGCCGACACAAGTTCTTGGTCCGAACCCGAATGGCAAAAACGCGACAGGATTGTTATTCGTCGCCTTGAAAATCCCTCCTGCAAATCTTTCTGGTCTGAAAAGATGAACATCTTCTCCCCATATATCAGGGTTATGGTGGAGTGCCAATGGTGAAATATACAACTCCATTTGAGGTGGGAGAGTGAGGTTTCCAAGCTTAACTTGCTTGTTAACCTTTCTTTTGATTGATGGAACTGGAGGGTACAATCTGAGTGATTCTTCTATGATCATGTTCATCTGAGTAGAAGTGGACAAAAATCAGTAAGGGGGTTTTTGTAATTATGTATACTTTTGGTTTTGGTTTATTTTGAGAGAATTTTCTTACATTTTTCAGCCTTGCAATGCCATCTGCGTTAGGTTTTTCCTGTCCAAAGAACTCAACCACCTCTGTTCTTGCTTTGTCTTGCCATTCTTGGTTGATGGTGAGGAGAAGGGCGGTCCATCCAGGCAACGACGTCGTGGTTTCATGTCCCGCGAAGTAGAATGTTTTGCATTCATCAGCTATGTCTTCCAATGAAATCCTCTTGCTTCTGTCAGTGTCTTGATTGGATTCTAAGAGCTTCCCAAGAAAATCGCTTTTTGTGCTTTTTTCTGTTACTCTTTTCGTTATTATCCTTACGATGCAGTCAATGATTCCCTTCTCGAGTTTCTCTGATTCAACCTCGTCGTTGCTCCTCAAGAATCGACTGCAGGAGATTCAAATGTAAGAAACAATATACTTTTATGCGTAACTGATCCCTGGAATTTTGAAAGAAAATGGTCTGTTTTTAGGGTGTTAAAATAAACCTCTCTATCTATAATTCCCCTAAAATATCACAGGTATAATAGTTTCCACACGATAATTAAAGTTAAACCTCTGAGGTTAAAGGTAAACACAACTAGGACCCTTGAGGTATGAGAAATTACATCTATATCCCTCAAAGTTTGTATGATTCTTACACTTAGCTCCCCCCGTTAGATTTTTTAAAAAGATTTTGGATGTTTGAATGAATGTTCGTTAGAATGTAATTGCATGCATACCTGATCCCTGGAATTTTGACTTTGTAAGCATTCCTGGAAACCATCAGTGTCAGTTTCATCAGCATATCAAATATATTCTTCCCTTCCATATAACTACTGCCAAAGGCTGTCCTGGAAATGATTCCTGATGTTAACATTCTGAACTCTTCCAACACCTCAATATATGTGTCTTCATAATCCTTCCATTTCTCCAGCATTGTCTCCACACTTGTGATCATTGCAGGAATCATATTCTGCATCATTAAAATTAAAGAAGATCTCCCATGTATTAGTCGAACCGTCCTTTTTCGAGTATTTATATGTAATTCAGCGACTGAATCTTACTTTTAGGCTCTCTGCATGTAAGACAAGGTTGGCTAGTTTTCGCATATTCGCCCATTTTTGGCAACGAGAGCCCGTCGCCTAGTAGCTTCTTCGCATACCCTTCGAGCTCGATTTTGGGGTAATTATTATCTTTGTTGTTGAGTATTTCTTTCACAAGCTCAGGTTCAGTGACAACTAGTTGTGCTTGAGGACCATACCAGTTGAGGAAGTTTGCAGTTTGCACCTAAGAGGAAGAAATAAATCAGATAAGAAATTTAGAAATTTTAAATATGACGGTTAATCCGCTTGCATAAGTTTGAATCTTCTTTTGAGTGGGGGCTGGGGGGTTGCATTCTTGAAAAACAAAATTAAGGGGGTTAAAAATGGAAATTTCTAGATATCTGGGTAATTATAAAATAATCCGTCAGGTATTACTAATAACATTAAAGTTCATTATTTCATTTTTGTTGCTAAGAAATTTCTACTCTTAATTACGTTTTGGCATTTCACTAAAAGTAAAATCTCAAGGTTGTATGACATTTATGCAAACACACAAATCCTCAGGACGGAAAACATGATTCTCATTGAATCTAATCAACCGGATTTAGTCAAATCAAATCAATCAACCGATCAATGCTCGAGAAAAGAAAAAAAGAAAAAAGAAAAAAGAAAAAGGAAAACAAATGGATGCTCCATTTTGTTAAGAATATTACCATATAATTTTGCCCATACACGGATATCAGTCAAGATTCTTGGAAATATATCATGTGATATGTCATCCATGGCCTTTCCCATGCTCTCTCTTCTCATCTTGATTATCTCCTTTGTATTTCCATGGAGGAACTTGTAAGAAGGGCCTTTGATACTTTGACACTTCATCGAGTGCTATATTCGAATCAGATCGAACCATACTTTCTTAAATAAGCCGACTAGAGAATACACAAGATAACTGAACAAAGAGCTTGAAAGTAAGATGATTATGGTTACAATAATATTCATCTTATTTTGAATGATTATTACCTTAGTATATTCGAGATGTTATATGCAGAGAAGCTTGATGTTTATGGCCAACATAGTTTTTGTCCTAATACGGTATCATGTTGTCATATTTACGTAGATTATTATTAATTAAAGTCGTAGCTAATATAAATAATTTGGCAATAATTGTGCTTTAGAAACCACACAATTTGGCCTCGTCTGTATTGCTGAAGCTATTACTTCTTAGACAATTTAATTTGTGGTCCACGAGCTCATAGAATATTAGAATCCGTGACGTCGGTTGAAAGGAATGATTTTGTGGAATATATGACAAATTTCCATTCAAACTCGACCCGTTGAAGTTGTCCAGCCTGTGAATCCTCCTGGATACATCCAGCCGGTACAGTATCAGCAACCTGTGGGATATTGGGAAGGGGTCGGACAGACCACACACTTCCTGCCCCAATACCAGCCACTGCCAGCTCAAGGAAGTGTCAGAAGGCCGGTTCAAGATCGCCTATCCTTCCAGCCTAATGATGACGATTCTAGGACCCCAACAAACACCCGGATACCCAAGACTGCTGATCGCCGAGGGCGAAGAGCTTCCCAGCAAAGGTCTCGACCCTCACACTCTTGAGAAAGGAATGAAAACACTCAACGGTCTGAATCTAGAAGGGAACATGACACCCGCCAAAACTACGTCTCTCGTCATGGCTCAAGTGGAATTTTCGACCGACTTGGGCCACACGGGCGACCAAATCAGATCAGAAGGTCCAACATGGGACACATTGTGAAGTCGGATGATCTTAGGAACCAAATTCCCCCGCGTCGCAGTCAACAAGACAACCGACATCACGATGAGAGCCAGGGATCATATAGCTGCTCCCCCTAGCCGGTCCCACTCACCCAGGCAAGATCGATCCAAATCACCTCGGCGTACCGCGTCGACCCAGCGTTTAGCGCGACCGTGGAGATACCGCAGCGATAGGCAAGCTCAATCCCCCTTCTGTGATACGATCATCGAAACCACCACCGATGAAAAAATATCGATCGGCCTACCCACGTATAACGGATCAACCGACCCAGAAAAACATGTGTCCCGTCTCGAGATGCAGCTCAGCATGTTTGGCCACTTGCCAAACATATGAGCTAAGATCTTTGTCACCACCCTCGACGGGCCTGAGTTGGAATGGTTCTCGAGACTCCCTCCTCGTACAAGGTTTTAGTCAAGCGGTTCACAGCCCAATTCTCTGCCACGAAAGGAGGCAAACTTCCTCCGACCTACCTATACACCATCAGAGAGGGCCCTAATGAATCACTTCAGGATTTCTTCAATGGCTTTTCCTAAGCAGTGGTCAAAACGGAAGAACCAAGCATCGACCTATTAAAACCAATTGTGCACACAAGGCTCTGATCAGCAACGAATGTGCCCGCTATATCTTCCTACAGAAAGCTCGAAACTTATTCGACATACAGGCGGTAGCCTGTGACTGGATGCAGCTCGAAGAATTGGAGAATTCTCAACGGAGCCCGATGTATGGTCGAAAGACAGAAACCAATCGTCCGATCAAATAGGATTTTCGCCCCAAAAATGAAGCACCGGCCTGATCCACCCCCCAGGAAGCATTTCACGCAACTGACGCGACCAATCGACGAGATCTACAACGTTATCGACCCTGCAATCCTCAAAAGACCCAAGCCAATGAGAAAAACTCCCAAGACTCGAGAAAGCAACAAGTTCTGCAATTTTCATCAGCAAAAGGGATATAGCACCTCCGAATGCAACGTGCTGTGAGACGAAATCGAGCGACTCATCAAGGGAGGTCATCTCCTCGAATTTGTCAAGAAAATGGACGACAACGCTCGGAATCGAGATCATCACAATAGGTCGCCGCCAACAGAGCGTGACCCACACAATCGACCTTGCCTTGGTCGAATTGACATGATCGCAGATGGACCCTCAGGAGGAGACTCAAAATCTGCTCGAAAGAAGACAAGGCGAACAGCACAACAGAGTTTCTATGGCCCACGAGAAGTGATGCACATCCAATTTGAAGACTCTTGGATCAACAAAGAAGTAGTTTTTAGCAAAAGTGCTGTAATCGATCTACCGGCACATTCGAGCGAGACACCTAGCTGTCCTATGGTCGTCACGCTCGATGTCGCCAACTTTACTGTATCACGTACTTTGATTGATAATGGAAGTTCCAACAATATTATCGTTTACTCGACTCTTGTTCGCATGAATTTGCATGATAAACTGCTGTTAGATCCCATTCGAACTCCTCTTACAGGTTTTGGTGGGGCTGAAGTATACACAAAAGGTCAAGTCCGACTCATAACCTCAATAGGCACCCTCCCCCCCCAACGAGCTACACGCGAGATCGAATACCTGGTCGTCGAAATGCCATCCGCATATAACATCATCTTCGTTCGACCAGGCCTCATCGATTTCCGAGCCGTCATCTCCACCTACCACCAAATTGCATTTAACGATTTTCATCCAAAAATTGACGGTTGGGACTAAAATTGTCACAAATTGAAACCTATTGGACCAAAAATGTAATTTGCTCAAAATAATTTTATTTGGTACTTTGTATAACTAATAAGCCCCAATTCAACCACGAGGAAATTTGTTTGTATATGCCCTCCAAGTTTTTATTTCACAAAATAACCCTCTAAAATAATTTCTATTTTTTTTTTATTCAAGAAATATAATTGTATTTAATTAATTATCTAAATAGATTAAATTTAATAACATAATTTTTATGGGGACTAGATTGCAATAGAAAATTTTCCTCAACCTTCTTCCTACCTTGATTCATCGCAGAAACCCTAACCCACATCCCTCTTCACCCGCTGTATGTCGGCATAACTAAAATAGAGATCACGGCCCCCACCGCCGCAGTATCTCCGTTGGAGTTGAAGGAAGAGAAGCAGACTTGTTCAACTTCAACACCCTGACAGGGGAAAAAAATTCTTAGCTATCCACCACCGCTCCTCCTTGCCGCCACCGGTGCAGAACTACTCTCATCGCCTCTGTTGGTTTCCGCTGCGACTCTGGTGGTCCTGTTGGTGGTGTTGCCGACACTGCTGCCTAGAAATTTGAGAGGCGGCCGCTGTTATTTTTAAGAAAATTATGCTCAATTTCTGGAAAATCATCAATCTTGAGGCCAATTCGTTGACGAAGGATAATGAATTCCCATTTTCAGGTTACTTCTTATCTTGTTTTATTTGCCTGAATATGAGTTAAAGTTTACCCAGAAAAGAGATCACGCCCGTGGCGCCGCTGCAGTATCTCCGTTGCCGGAGTTGAAGGAAGAGGCGAGAAACGGTAGTAGCGTGGGCCGTAGTTGAAGGACCATGGAATCGCTTTTTCTAAACACGAATGTATTTTAGGTTCATAGAAAAATCGCTTTTTTCAGAATATGGTATGCTGAATTATTTTGTGAATCATATTTAGAGTATATTGTATTTTTTGGTATATTTTATTTAGAATATATTATATTTTTAGTGTATCTTTGGTTGCAAATACTGAGAATATGACAAATGATGCAAATGGTATTTCATTGATATTTAGAAATTAGAATTATATTTGATGTAATCGATTTTTAAAATTTATGTGAGTTACTAATCAATCGCTTATTTTTATTGGCTTATTTTTATGAATTATTTAAACAAATTGATGCATCATAAGTGGTTTTTACATCAATTAAGCGATTGTTTATTTTTATGAAATCGCTTTCAATTTGAACAAGTCAATACATCATTAAGCGATTGCATATCAATTAAGCGATCGCTTATCTTTATGAAATCGCTTTTTTCATAATGTGGTTCAATATGAACAAGTTAATACATCATTAAGCGATTCCACATCAATTAAGCGATCGTTTATTTTTATGAAATCGCTTTTTTCATAATGTGATTCAGTTTGAACAAGTCAATACATCATTAAGCGATTCCACATCAATTAAGCAATCGCTTATTTTTATGAAATCGCTTTTTTTATAATGTGATTCAATTTGAACAAGTCAATACATCATTAAGCGATTTCACATCAATTAAGTGATCGTTTATTTTTATGAAATCGCTTTTTCAATTGTCCATGTGATACTCCTGTAAAAAGCGATTGCAAAGTAAAAAAAGCGATCGCTTTTTTAAGGCTATAAAATTTAACTTTAAAAAAAGCGATCGCTTTTTTATTTTGAAATCGCTTTTTCAGTTGTCCAAGTGATACTTTTGGATAAAGCGATTGCAAAGTAAAAAAAGTGATCGCTTTTTTAAGGCTATAAAATTTAACTTCAAAAAAATCGATCGTTTTTTTACTTTGAAATCGCTTTTTCAGTTGTCCAAGTGATACTCTTGGATAAAGCGATTACAAAGTAAAAAAAGCGATCGCTTTTTTACTTTGAAATCACTTTTTCAGTTGTCCAAGTGATACTCTTGTAAAAAGCAATCGCTTTTTTAAGTCTATAAAATTTAACTTTAAAAAAAACGATCGCTTTTTTACTTTGAAATCGTTTTTTCAATTGTCCATGTAATACTCCTGTAAAAAGCGATTGCAAAGTAAAAAAAGCGATCGCTTTTTTAAGGTATTTAACTTTAAAAAAAGCGTTCGTTTTTTTACTTTGAAATCGCTTTTTCTGTTGTCCAAGTGATACTCTTGGATAAAGCGATTGCAAGTCGTTTTTTTAAGGCTACAAATTTAACTTTAAAAAAAGCGATCGTTTTTTTACTTTGAAATCGTTTTTTCAGTTGTCCAAGTGATACTCTTGGATAAAGCGATTGCAAAGTTAAAAAAGCGATCGCTTTTTTAAGGCTATAAATTGAACTTAAAAAAAAAAGGTGTTTTTTTTACTTTGGAATCGTTTTTTCAGTTGTCCAAGTGATACTCTTGGATAAAGCGATTGCAAATTTAAGTTAAAAAAAAAAAGTGATCGTTTTTTTACTTTGAAATCGCTTTTTCAATTGTTCAAGTGATACTCCTGTAAAAAACGATTCCAAAGTAAAAAAAGCGATCGCTTAAGCGATTTAGTTAAAATACAAGGTTCTTTTAAGCGATTGGGTTTGTCGCTTAAGCGATTTAGTTGAAAACACAAGGAATCGTTTAAGCGATGTCTCCTTCACTTGGAGTTATAATTACAAAAACTCGATTTCTTTTACTTTAAATATAACACTTATGATTTTCCTATTCTCAAGTGATGTATAATCTTCTATAATCTATAATCTTTTATCATTGTGTAATGTATTACATAAAACACTAATAATATATTTCATGACGAATAAAAAATATACACGTATTAACAAAAAATATGATTTATTTAAGCGATTGGGTCTGTCGCTTAAATGATTTAGTTGAAAATACAAGGTTCGTCTAAGCGATTGGGTTTGTCACTCAAGCGATTTAGTTAAAAATACAAGGAATCGTTTAAGCGATGGAGTTATAATCGTTGGGTGGTTTTGAACTTTGATACACAAGATATGTTTTACAATCACTTGGTGGATTGAGTGTCTCGTGAAACAAAGTATTTCAACAAGTAGCCTCTTGGTTACTAAAACATGATTAATGATATAATTTTTATTTAACCGATTGAGTTTGTTGCTTAAACGATTTAGTTAAAATACAAAGAATCATTTAAGTGATGGAGTTTGTCACTTAAACAATTTAGTTGAAAATACTAAGTTCATTTAAACTATTGAGTTTGTCGCTTAAGTGATTTAGTTAAGATATAAGGAATCATTTAAGCGATTGCGTTTTATCGCTTAAGCGATTTAGTTAAAATATTTTATCGCTTAAGCGATTTAGTTAAAATACAAGAAATCATTTAATTGATCTAAAATACAAGAAATCAGTTAAGTAATCACTTATTTGACTTTAAATCGTTTATTCATCAATTATAACTTAAGCGATCATGTTTGTAACTTATTATAACTTAGAATATAGTTCATCAATTAAATATAATTCATGTAATTTTTAAATATATTGATTAATTTTGAAAATACAAGGAACCAACTAAGCGATTGGGTTTGTCGCTTAAGCGATCGGGTTTGTAACTTGGAGTTATAATTACTAAAACATAATGACACAATTTCCATTCAAGTGATCGCTTATTTACTTTAAAATCGCTTATAGCGAAAACCCGATTTCTTTTACTTTAAATATATAACACTTGTGATTTTTTTATTCTCAAGTGATATATATATCCAACTTCTATAATATGTTACACACTAATAATATATTTCATAACGAATAAAAGATGTAACGCTAATAATAAAGTGTTTCAACAAGTAGCCCCTTGATTACTAAAACATGATTAATGACACAATTTCCATTAAAATATTAATAATTCGCTTGATTTATGCATATTATAACTTAGAAAAGTTATTTTTTTAAGATATTGACTTTAATCTTTGAAACGATTGAGTTTGTTGCTTAAGCGATTTAGTTGAAAATACAAGGTTCATTTAAGCGATTGGGTTTGTCGCTTAAGCGATTTAGTTGAAAATACAAGGAATCATTTTTAAGCGATATCTCCATCGTTTGGAGTTATAATTGCGAAAACCCGATTGCTTTTACTTTAAATATATTACTTATGAATTTTCTATTCTCAAGTGATATATATATATATATATATATATAATGTATTTCATGTAACACTAATAATATATTTCATGACGAATAAAAAATGTACACATATTAACAAAAAATATAATTTATTTAACGTAATTAACTTAGCATTAATGTTTGTCCTATCATCAATTAAATATAATTCATGTAATTTAATTGCATTGATTAATAGTTGTTTTGAACTTTAATACACAAGACATGTTTTTATAATCACTTGGTGATTGAGTGTCCCGTGAAACAAAGTATTTCAACAATTAGATTTTGTTTACTAAAATATGATTAATGACACAATTTTCATTAAGATAGTAATAATTCACTTGATTTATACTTATTATAACTTAGAAATTTTAAATTTCTAAGATATTGACTTTAATCATTTAAGCGATTGACTTTGTCGCTTAAGCAATTTAGTTAAAATACAAGAAATCTTTTAAGAGATTGAGTTTATCGCTTAAAAGATTTAATTAAAAATACAAAGAATTCATAAGTGTTTACCAATTTTCATATATATATATATATATATATAAGAGAATGAAAAAAGCGATCGCGTTTTTCCATTTGTTAAAAACTGATTTAAATCTAATGCCCAAAAAAGCGATCATTTATTTACTTTGAAATCGCTTTTTCAATTGTCCAAAACAAACTCCTGGAAAAAGCGATTGCAAAGAAAATAAGCGATCGCTTTTTTCAGTTGGGCGACCCAATTTTTCAGTATGCATTTTTCACTTTGTACGAACATATATTTCGTGAATAAACAAGTATATACAAATAAACGATATTACACATTATAACAAAAGATGCAAACAAAGTTTTTCAACAAGTATCTCACTTGGTTACTAAAACATTATTAATGTCATAATTTTCATTAAGATAGTAATAATTGTTCAGAAGGAAAAAAGATCATGCATTTTCGACCAATAATTGTTTCAAGGTTTCTTATACAAATTCTAAAACGAGGGCCAACATGATTACTCTATTGCACAGGCGAGACGATGCTCTCAACAAAGGTACATTCATCTGTAAAACTAGTTGAAATCCCATGAACAACCATGTCCCTCGAACTACCATCATTGACACTGTAAACCACCAAAGGTTCCCCTTCTCTCCCCGAAAAATATAGTAAACCTTCAAGGTTTCCCCTTTAATCACAAACAAAATTTTATCATTACAAGAAAACACTAGGGCTTAACTAAATTCCTTCCATGGTCAACTTGGATCCTGAATTTAGTCCAAGATTCTGTCACACCATAATCCTTCATAATCCAAATATCGCTACTAGAAAACATGAGTTTAGTAACCGAATTTGCAACCGAAAAATGGTCTTTTGTAACCGAAAAATAGTGTTTTGCAACCGAAATGCAACCAAATAATTCTGTTGCGAAAACCCTTGTTGCAAACTTTAGTAACCGAATTTTGCAACCGAACTTTTTGCAACAGAAATAGCAACCGAATGTCTGTTGCAAGAAGCTGTCGATGTGGAACGAAAGCCACGTCACTTTGCAACCAAATATTCGGTTGCAAAAATATGACTAATTTTGCAACCAAACATTCAGTTGCAAAGTTGACGTGGCACATGATTTTTGCAACCGAATTTTTTGTTGCAAAATAAGTAGAAATATTAACCAATTTTGCAACCGAAAATTCGGTTGCAAAAATAAATTATTTTGTAATTTTTAATTAATTTTCAACCGAATTTTTATTACAAAAGATAAATTTTCAATTGCAAAATAATGTCAATTTTGCAACCGAATTTTTGGTTGCATTATTTAAAATTTAATATATTTATTTCGTTTTTTTAAATTTAGTATTTAATTTCATATTTTTCTAAAAATATCAATTTTAAACTTATATTACCAATAAAGTTAAGCTATGAAACAAACACTTGAATGAAAATATTATACAAACCAAAATATCATACAAACTAACAATAATCATAATAATACCACCAAAATATCAACACTTCCCAATGACCTTTCAAATTACTTTGTACAACAATCTAACCTTATAAACAAGGCACTTACAAAGACAAAAAGAATATAAATCATAAACTATAATGATTTGGTCGGATTTGAAGGCACCCTTGAATGGTTGTGCTTGCCTTCATAGGTGACAATGAGCATTGATGGTTATTCCACACTTTTTTCCACATCTTTACTCATGGGTAATCCCTCATGCTGCTATATGTATAGTATACCCTGCATAATTAATTATAAGAAGAAACAAATATTTGTAACACTTGTTATCTTTTCTTTAATCCTAATGTTGTTGCATATAAAATTCATAGTTTTGACATTGAAGGCAAAGGATTGGCAGTTAAAACAACCAAACTTACGTGATTCTATCAACAAGTATTTGCGGGCAAAGATATGACGATTAAAAAAATTAAAACAACATGAACAAAAAAACTCATTTTCTCATTCTCAACAAATAAACATCAACCCAAAAATGGATTCATTAATGGATTCAAGAAACACAATATATAGAACAACATATGGTGGAAAAAAAACTATGAACCATTATCATAAAGTCATACCTAAGATGAGGAGAACCTTTGATTGGTTTGTCACCATATTTCCCCTAAGAACACTCATCGGGCAGGATATCAGCTCATTTGCTTTTTCAATGCAGGAATTTTCAGACCTATTCAACCTATGCTTCTGGTTTTCATAAACACACACACATAATATCAAAATTCGACAAAAAAGAGCACAAAAATGATTAATTTCAAGTTACTGTACCAGGTGTTAGTGATGTGCAGAGTTTCAGAGTTGTTTTTCTCACTAACACCTAATATCAGAGTATGCACTTTTCCCCCAAATCAAGAACTCTGTTTTTCCCCCAAATCACCTGTAATCGTATCTTGTGGACTTGGTAAACCAGATATTGTTGAAATATGCCTGTAAATTTGATAAGCCACCTTTAGGAAATTCATCAAAGTTCAGAGTCATAAGTACATCACGACAACACATACAAATGAATCACAATTCTCTAGCACTAGCAGCACATGCTCTCAAGAAGCAATAATCATTTTCTATTCACACTCAAGTCCCACAAGGCAACTATGGAAACTTTCTCCAATATGACAAAGTGTTCCAAAATAAACAGAAAAATTATAGATGTTGGACAAATGTTCAAACATAAACAAGTTTGCATGCAAACATCAAATCAACATCATTCCTGACTACATTAAGACTTAGTTTGTCAGTATATATATTGTAATTGCCAATGATCTAACAACATAAAACTTAATTAATACCGAACCAGGTAGATGATGTAGTTATGTATAGTTCCATCCACTAATTGCTTGCTATCAAACCAGGCAGGTTACTTTCACCAACTTGCAAAAAAATAGATAAGAATACATGGACAATATAGGTTACCTCAAATACTTATAGTGAACGGATACTTAGAATTCAGTATTTTCTAAATGGTCATGCCCACAAACATGAAAGAACATCACAAGAACAATTCAATGATGTGGCCTTCATCACTTAATCAAGAAATGACACCTATATCATTCATTAGCATCACAAGAACAATTCAAAGATGTACCAGCAATAGAAGGGTCAGCACTTTAGAACGGTTCAAAGTGAAAAACGGAGAATCCATGGCTAAACCTTCCGATTGAATCAATCAAATCAAGAAGCTATTTGTTTAAAATAACTACTTCCTCTCCTAGTTGAACAAGCTGAAATGCAGATGCAAAGCCTTAACTTTAGAGTTGCAGCTTTGATGATATTGATATAAGAGTAGAAAAATGATCCAAGATATTGCCAGTTTTCAGGTTTTTAGTTAAGAAAGAGCTATCCATATCTGCAAACAAATTGCAAAACACATATCTAACACTTGTTGTCCTGCAACACAGAACAGCTGTTGCTAAGTTATTTTCTAGGATGACCTGAATGTCGGCAGTGATGGAAAAGGGAAATAATTCCAGTTCCATTAGAATTAATAAATTTGAATTTCTTCTAATTTCTATAATGAGGAACTACTGACACAAAGATTTTCAGAACGAGATGATGATGCAGTAATGATCTTATATTTCAGAACATGAATCAAATCCAAGATACAAAGAAAGCCTAATTCGATACACCAACAATGTAATAGTAATACAGTTCCCAATTTCCACTGATCCATAAATATGACAATTCAATCGAATTAAAAACCAATTAAATTACTAAACCCTAACTAGAATCATACCTGTCGGTTAGAGGCATTTGCTGCCGTACAGATCTGCTCGGATCCAAATTACACATGCGTGGCAACAGCAGGAGCAGCAGCCGCCGCAGCGGAGGCTGCGCCATTGAGGTACGATAGAAATCAAGAAGTCGCCGGATCCCCAAAACCTCGCGATCGGAGAAGGTGCGTCCGCCGATGACGACAGGCTGGTCGGAGGGGCTGGAGGGGGAGGGTGGCGACGGGGAAGAAATGGGAGGAGGCGTGGGAGAGGGAAAGGGGTAAATCTTTGAGGGAGCGTTAAAGAGGAAACTGGGGTTTGTTTTCACAAAGAAAAGGGGGAAATGAAAATTTTTGAGTTGGTGCTGAGAATTGAAGGGGGGAACGAGAAAAATTTTGGGGGAGGTGGATTAAATTATTTAAGTTTTGTTAAATATGTAAATTATATCTAAGTATAATATATTATATGTTATACTATTTAATAGTCATATAATTGT
This sequence comes from Lantana camara, assembly GCA_037501455.1. Lineage (NCBI taxonomy): Eukaryota > Viridiplantae > Streptophyta > Magnoliopsida > Lamiales > Verbenaceae > Lantana > Lantana camara. Next base: position 92,749,763 of record CM074860.1, on the reverse strand, counting down.
TTATATATTATTTAATAAATTTATAATTTCATATATATGTTTTTTTTTTTTTGGTCCACATATATATGTTATTTAATATAACTTATAGCATGCATAATATCATTTAAAAGCAATTTACTTCTTCAGTTAATATTTCAAGGAATTTTACATCCGATCAAGATTATACATTAATTCCATTCATGACAAAAGAAAAGGTATTTCACCTGAATCTCAATATATTGAACTCACGGGTAAGCATAATATGATTGTAATAAATTATATGTTATGTCTAATATATATATATATATATATATATATATATATATATATATATATATATATATATATATATATATTATATTATATTATATTATTTAACGTTATATATTATTGATGCGTTCTAGCCCAAACCCTTAATGATTAATCTTCCTTCCTCAAGACCCTTAATGATTAATCTTCCTTCCTCAAGGATCTTACCGAAGTAAGCCAGAGTTTAGGAGAGATCAATCAAGAGATCAGACCAAAAAGCTTAGATCGTCATACCTCAAGGGTCATTTATATAGAATATTGGACTTCTTGTTCTTATTGTTTAGTTATTCACGTTTCATGAAGATAGCTTGGAGTTATCCGATCAAAGTTGTTACGATCCTGCAGAATTCCTTTATCTCTATCTCGCCTTATGAGTTGAGTCTTGGGCATGATTGTATTGAGTTGAACCTTGGGCTTTAGGGCTTGTCCCCAACAATTATATTATACACGTAATTGTCTTTTTAAGCTATAATATTAAATTACTGTTAATATAGCATCTAATTAGACATGATGAATAATGATTTATAAACTATAATATACATGTTTTCGATGAATATAGTTAATATCATATTGTATTGTTAATGCTATTATAAAAGTAATTATAGTTAAGTCATATAGTACAAACTTTAAATATTCTTTTAAGCTATTAATATCATGTCATTACCAATATATCATTTCAATAATTTATATATTGTATATCATATATTATGAATCAATTATTAATTCTTATTTAGGATATATACTTTTATCGGCCATAATTATATATGGGGACAATTAGTCACCGATAAACAATTAAATATATGTTATCACCTTCGGTTGTTATTTCAGTTGTTAAATTTAAATATTTGTTTTACAAGTTATATCATAAATATAAATAACTATATATTATTGCTAATTAATAGTCTGATTATTATCTACATATTAATTATTAGACTTATAATTGCATATTATATCGTTTGATATAACTTGTAACTATTTATGGTATCATTTCACAGAATTATAATTATGTACATAGTTTACTATACTTATACGTATTATATCGTTAATGAATACGATAACATTAGATAGTACTATATGATCATATGATATATAATATCTATTTATAATTATATTAATATAATTAACTACACTTTGTACTATTTAATAGTCTTATAATTATCTATATATTGTTTGGTAAACTTAAAATTAAAAATTATAGCATTCGATATAACTTATAGCTACCTATAGTATTAATGAGTAAGTTACTATTAAACATTATTATGTCATATGATTTATAATATCTTTTATAAATGCAAATTATATTTTGTTTATTATTTTATTTAATAGATATATAGTATTTAATAGTTATATATAATTACATATATTATATTATTTTAATAGATCCCTTATAGTTATTATATTAATTAATTATGTCAATCACTTGTAAAATACATTTCCACGTGCATCTTATATAATATCACACATTATATCAATATTCAAAATGTTGTACATATTATATAATATCATATCAATATATAATTTCTATCATAAATGTAATATCAGTATATTATAGTATTTAATAGACGTATGGTCATCTATTATACCATTTGATATCTTTTATAGCGATCACTTGTGAAAATTACCCTAGTATATCATATATAATATCGTGTGTAATGTCGATTCTCAAAATTAAATGTCGTATATGATATATAATATGATATCATTATACAAGTATAACACCTTAATGATTCATAATGTATATTATATCTTATAAAACATAACCTTTAAATTTTATTATATAGTTTTCAGTATCTACAACAATATAACAATAATTATTAATTAATATTACCACAATATAATTATATAAGTAATTATAATCATTTAATATCTATTATACTATATCTATCGTTTGTAGAAATTACTTTGATCTGTACACCATATATAACATTACGCGTTATACCAATTCTCAAAATATTTTATATGTTATATGATATCATATCACTATACAAGTATAATATCTTAATGGTTTATAATGTACATTATATCTTATAAAATATAATTTTAAAATTTATTACATAATTTATAGTAAGATATATACTACCATAATAGAAGTAATTATAATTAACTAACTTTTATTCATTTTACAAATATATTATAAATTATAATATTTATTATCATTTTAATTAGAAAACTTATATTATACAATGATAAAAGGATTTAAAACTTTTTAAGAGGCGAGTAATTAATAATTATTATGTATATAATAAATTTAATAAAAGAAAACACTTTTGCAACTGATTTTGCAACCGAATAGCAACATATATTTTAAAAGGTATTACATATTTTAATTTTATAAATTATAATAAATAAAAAGATTGTTGCAACCGAAATTCGGTTGCAAAGAGGATGTATGAAAATTTTGCAACCGAATTTCAGTTGCAAATTTAACATTAAAATAATTAAATTAGTTCAAAACTTTGCAACCGAAATTTCGGTTACAAAAGTATTTTTGAAATGATTTTTAATAATTTTGCAGCCGAAAATTTTGGTTGCATTTCGGTTGCAATTCTTGTACAATTGATTTTGCAACCGAATATTCTGTTGCAAATACTTTAACCAGGTTCGATTTTTTCATTCTTTTTTTCAACCGACTTAGCAATAGAAATTCGGTTACAAAGGATTTGCAACCGAATTAGCAACCTAATTTTCTGTTGCAAATACATTAAAAATGTTGATCATTCAACTTTTTTTTTGCAACTAATATCGCAACCAAACTTCGGTTGCAAAATTTTTGCAACCGATTTAGTAACCGAACATTCGGTTGCAAAGCCAGGTGGACAAATTTTGGTTTTCGGTTGCAAATTTGGTTGCTAAATCGGTCAAATTTGCAACCGAAAATTTTCGGTTGCAAAATTTCGGTTGCAAAAACCATGTTTTCTAGTAGTATCATTGCTTCCACTATCCATATAGAGAGACGTCCCCCACAAGCCATGAGTTTGGAACAAGAATTTTATCAAACACATTGTCTGCAAAATTGAATGTTTTTATCACATATTGAATTTTATCAAACACCTCGTCTGCACAAATTGAATTTCATCAAACATCTCACTCAATGATAGAAATCCAAATATTCTTACCTTGAATGTACTTTTCAGAAGATTTCTTCCAAGATATCAAGTTGAGTTATTGGACCACTTTTTCTTATATAAACTAGTTTGAAGACTTCCTTCATCATACAAATAATCTTGATTCTTGAATAAATAAGTGTTTGGATGAACAATTAATCTCTAAAGAAGTGAAGAGAGTAGAAAAATTCAGGAAGAAAAAGAACAGGGGTCATCGGAGAAGAAAGGGTTTCAACGCAGGAGAGAGAAGAGAGAGAGAATAAATGGGTTTGTAGTGAGAGAAAATTTTTGGGTCATATTTATAATATGGTAAAATTTGGGGATCAAAATAACATATCTAAAAGTAATTATTTGTGTTAATTATTAAAATGGTTATCTAGTAGGCAAGTAAAAACTTGAGGGTTATTTAATTAAAAGGAAACTTAAATGGACCTTTTAATAGAATGCCCCACCACCACCTTCAACCAGAGTAGGGCTGTCAACGGGTCGGATTCGGGAATTCCGGATCCGAATCCGACAAGAGGATCCGACAACCGGATCTGAATCCGAATCCTATCATTTATTTTGAATCCGTGTATAATCGGATCGGATTATATCCGATTAAAGATCCGACCCGATCAGCATTAAAATTTAATTTTTTTATTTAACAAATTTAATATAAAGAATAAATATAATTACATAATATTAATAAATAATAATTATTTGATGGATTATTTGATGATTTTATTTATATTAATTTAAAATAAGTTAATTTAAGCTTATTAATAAAGGAAAATATATACTTTTAGAGTAAATAATTCAAATTTCATTGTTGTTTAAAGTGATAATTATGTGAAAATCATTATTTTAGTCAATTTAGTTAATATTATGTACTAGTAAATAATTTATTTTAATTAAATATTATATATATAATCGGATTCGGATTCTAAACGGATCGGATTCGTTAATTCCATATTCGCTCCATTTATTTCGGATAACGAATATTTATAATCGGATATGATCCATCGGACATTTTTATCGGACGAATATGCTACGATTCGGATCGGATTCAGACCGGATTCGGATTAAAATCCGATCCATTGACAGCCCTGAACCAGAGTAAACCCAATCTTCACAAAATACCTAAACCTAGCGTGAAATTCCTTCCAAGCAGATATTTCTCGATTCTCAACAACGGCGACCGCCGTGCTCCTGAGATCCCTCCGTCGCCGCGAAACTGCTGTGCTCCTGAGATCTTTCCGACGTGAATATTATACTGGCCGTTATGGTTTCAGAACGGTAACAACTTGTTTCCTCATCGATCATCACTTTTGTTTTTTTGTTTGTCATCTAGTTTTTGTATTACGGGCATAGGCTATATATGTTTCAATCTACTTATTGTTGTCTGTTTAACTATTTGTTCGTTTTCATTTCGGATTTTGAGTAAAGTTGCAATTCAAGATTAGAAATTTGGCTGGATTTTGATATGATAATAAGACTATTCTTACGGATCTGTAATTTGCCTGCTTTCTTTTTTTGTGCTTTGTATTTCTTTTCAGTCACCACGGAGTCCTAGAAAGTTTCCTCCTCGGTCACCTTGGATCCCGAATCCCATGATATTTCCTATGCAGCCACCTTGGGCTCCTGCTTATGATCCGGAGTCCTGGATTCCTGATGATGATCCAGATGATCCAGAGTCCTGGACTCCTGCTCATGATCCGGAGTTCTGGACTCCCGCTGAGGAGGTTGAGTTTCGGAATCCAAAGCCAATGATAATTCCTATTCTGCCACCTTGGGTTCCTGCTCATGATCCGGAGTTTTGGACTCCCTCTGAGGAGGTAGAGTTTACTTGGAATCCGAAATCCATGATAATTCCTATTCAGCCACCTTGGGCTCCTGCTCATGATCCGGAGTTCTGGACTCCCGCTGAGGAGGTTGAGTTTCCTTGGAATCCGAAGTCCATGATAATTCCTATTCAGCCACCTTGGGCTCCTGCTCATGATCCGGAGTTCTGGACTCCTGCTGAGGAGGTAGAGTTTCCTTGGAATCCGAAGCCGATGATTTCCTATCCCGCCAATCCCATCAAGGGTGTAAGTGTAACCCTTGCGCAACAAGTGGGCTGCATGCCAGCTTGCAACGAGGGTAGAATTCGGAAGGCTGGCTGGGATTGTGACGTAATTGGTATCGACTTGGGTATTACAAACTCTTATCTTGCTGTCATGGAGGGAAAGGTGACACCACTCTGTTTGTGGATATAAGCCAACCTTACTGATTGTTTTGCTTACTGATCTGTCTTTTCTTTTTTTTTTTTTTTTTTTTTTTTTTTTTCTTCCCCAGAATCCAATAGTCATAGAGAAAATAAAAATGGTTCCATACAAGATTGCCAGAGCTCCTAATGGGGGCGCGTGGGTTGAAGCCAATGAGCAACAGTATTCACCCAGTGAAATTGGTGTTTTTATTTTGACCAAGATGAAGGAAATTGCAGAGGACTACCTTGGGGAATCTGTAAACAAGGCTGTAGTTATGGTTCCCGCATATTTTAATGATGCCCAGAGGCAAGCCATCAAAGATGCTGCTAGAATAGCAGGGCTAAATGTGCAAAGAATTATTATCAAACCTATTGCAACGGCACTTTCCTGTGGTATGAACAAAAAAGAAGGCCTTGTTACTGTTTTTGATCTTGGAAGTGGAACTTTTGATCTCTCTATCTTGGGGATATCAAATGGTGTTTTTGAGGTGAAAGCAACAAATGGTGACACATCTTTGGGAGGAGTGGATTTTGATAATGCTTTATTGCAGTTTTTGGTAAGTGAATTTAAAAGGACAGAAGGAATTGATCTGTCAGAGGATAGGGTCGCCTTGCGGAGGCTCAGAGAGGCAGGTGAGAAAGCCAAGATAAGGCTGTCGTCGACGTGTAAGACTGAGATTAACTTGCGCTACGTCGCACGTGCAAAGGATTTGAATGTAACATTAACTAGATCCAAGTTTGAGGCGTTGGTGAACCACTTGATCGAGAGGATTAAGGCAGCTTGCGAGAGCTGTTTGAAGGATGCTGGCATATCAATTAAGGAGGTTGATGAGATTCTCCTTGTTGGAGGGATGAGTCATGTCCCGAAGGTTCGAGAAATCGTTTCTGAAATTTTTGGCAAGTCTCCAAGCAAAGGGGCGAGTCCAGGCAAAGCAGTTATTATGGGAGCTGCCATTGAACAGATTGAACAACAGAAATAACACAATTCCTACCTTACTAAACAAGGACTGGTGCATGGGAGCTTATCCGTTGGCTAATATGACATGTTTGATTATTCTCTGTAACATATTATATATTATCTTTTGGCGACCTTTCTCTGTAACATTTCTATAACATATTATCTTTCTGTGACCTTGAACATTTCTATAACATATTATCTTTCTATGACCTTTCTCACATCTGTGCATGAGTGTTCAAAATTGTTTATTTAGAATTGAACTTTATGTTCTCTTGTTCAAAATTGTTTATTCAAACTTAATAGAACTTTATGTTCTCTCTCTCTTTGTTCAAAGTTGTTTATTTAAACTTAAACTGTAGCTGCAGTTAACATATTAAAAGAAAACAAACGGGAAAGCATATCCTCTGGTTGGTTGGATATTATTTAAATTCGCAGACATGATGTCTCCAAGAAACATGGGAAAATATCCTTCCAACAAATTTAACCTACTAACTATAAAGAGAGAGTACACAAGCAATAATTCGAAGTCAAAATATAGGGTTTTGAGTCCAAGCAATAGTTCCAAGTTAAAATTTTCAGACTTGGCCTACCCATTCAATGGTTGAATATGATGCCCCAAGGCAGCACGATGATGAGTTGAAGCAGTTGAGCAAGATACGAGATAAAAGTTCTCTCGTCGGATAGAAAAAAATCATAGATACGGGAGAGAAAGTATTAAGAAACAAAAGAAGGTTTCGTTCTCATCTCTCCGCAGCAAAATATCTACAATTGCACTAGAAGAATATACAAGAGTGAGAACACAATAAAACATTACTGAAATGCTCTTTTCAATAATATCAAACCACATACACACAGATTACACCCGTTGCACATACTTGTTTCAATGCGTGTGGGTGGCGGGTATGGGTGTGAGAGAGAGCAAAAAGCTGTATTAGGTACAAAATCAACCAAATGAAAGCATAGATGATAAATTTAAGATGCTTTCAACTTTCAAACCTAGGGTTGGACTGGAAGCGCCCATGTTTTCCATCCGGTAAATACTATTTCGAACAAATCAGTCGCTGACAAACTTAATATGTTTCAGGACTAGCGTCGCACCACATTAATGACAATGAGAATTAATGTCTCCAAATCCAGGATAGAGAAGGAGCCAATTAATTAAAAAGAAAAGTGGGAGATGAAGCGGAGTTGGAATGTTCCATTTTTAAACACATAGTGATTTAGGGTAAGAGAAAAGGTAAGACATGAAAAATGAGTTTTTATATAACACAATTTTGTACTAGCGTATATATCATGTGATTGTAATGCTTTACTCTTGATTTATGGAGCACATTCGGTGTATGTATAATAAAAACAACAATATGTAGCAGAAGGTACCAAGTAATCCTTTTTAAGCATACAGGGTACGGCATGCTGGAAGAACGCACCGACTAGCCTACCCATAACTATGGTTTCAACATATATAGGGTTGGACAAGAAGAGATCATGTTAGCCAATAAGATAAGATTCAGGTCCTCAATGCTTACCATCTACATTGAAGAGATGCTGTTGAATAACAAGCTCATAATTCCACAAGATATTCAAGTTCCCAACATCATCCTCGTACAAGAACACAATCAACAGATAAAAAAAAGTGTGACTTATATATCTAAATTAAAAGAAGCAAGATTGCAAAATAAAGTTATAGCACCACAAACAGGGAACAATATAATCACCGACCAACCTTTTCCACTTCCTAAGAGTTTCTCCACTTTTGATGGTTCACCGAGTCCTTATATCTTACGCCCAATGGGAAAATGAATCAATAGTTTTTTTTGAAAGGGAATCACATTTAATTTCAGCGAATCCCGTGTCAAAATACAGCTTTATCCATAAGACATACATCAGGTATGTAAATCCACTCAGTCTTTGGGTACAAAGTTCCCAACTCAATGACCAAACAATGAGGGAACCTAAGAAAACAATTTTTCAATCTACAGATAACAACAAAGATGAAAAAAGGCAAAAATATGCACTACCCTGACATAGCTCCAATAACTGAAAACAGCAACAACCAAAATACACGAGTACTTTTAGTTTTACTAATTGAGCAAAAAATGACCTAGATCAACCAAAAAGTTGAGCGCCAATTTGCAAAGCATTTTACTCATACGGTAGGAGTGGTGAAGAATGATACGTTAAGCATATAGATATTTTCATAGTTCACCAAGCAGTCAGGCACTAAGTTTGGACATTGCTTGCACTGAGCATTGTATAGACAAGCTACCAGCTAGTTCTGGAGCAAGCAAACCAACCACAAATGTTCCCTGATCAACTTGCTTAGACCCACAAACAACAAACTTAATTCCCACAATAAATAACACATTTTACTCTGAAAACATTTCAGAACATTTCCCAAGAAAACAGGGACATATTCTCCCGTTCACTCACGTAGAAAGCACATCCAAGAGCACCCTCCTTACTGTTTCAAAAACCTTTGAACCTCTCTCAAAACCAATAGCAGTTAAGCATGAGTATTCTCAGACAACTTAACCATGCATGGAGGAACTTTATCAATAGAGATAAGACTGTTTTCACCATCATGATTTTCATATTAGTTTGAAGCCCAAGCTAGGATGGAGCTTGACCTCAACTCTTCTGCTACTCCAAAAGAGGATTAGAAACAAGCTCATGTATCATTCATAGGTGTTGAGAACAAGTTTTATACAGAATATCAAGGATGACCACTTACTTCCATGGTTGCGAACGGTGAGTATTGGAGATACTTCTGGGCCGCAGAACAATTAAATGTCCTTATACGTGAAGCTAAAGCAGCAATATTGCAAAAAGACACGCATGGATTAAGCTTTCTTGAGTTTGAAATCAGTTGCAACAATTTCATAAGAGAAACAACATAACCAATCACCCGAGCAGGAACTCTGATGGCAGGCCTGAAATAGGAAGTGAGCATGTAATCATTAAAAAATATTCAGCCAAACTGCAGGCTAGGCTAGAACATCCCAGCGAAAATAAAGACTATATTGCAACAGAAATGATGAACTGAAACTATCAAAAACAGAAATGATGAACTAAAACTATCAAAACCCTAAACATGAGGGGGAAATGTTAAGATGTTAAGAAATTAATACTTTCACTATTTAACAGCTTTAAATAAGATGAGATGTTCATTGGGTACCACCCAAACAAAGGTCTGAGCATTACTGGTGTTGTATGTAATTCAAGCAGATTGCAAAGCAATCAATTAGGTCAGCTTGTAATATTTAATCCTTACTTCTATCATTCTAGTGGTTAAAAAAAATAAGGGCAACTTTGCTTATTGTTTATCTCAAATCACAACTGGGTTGTTCAAGATCAAAAGGTTGATTTCCAGACAACGAAAAAGAGGTTGATATATTTGAAATGGCTTGCGGTAATAAAATAAAATGTCTTCAAATATCTCAAATGATGCAGTGGATTCATCATAATTATATGAAATATCATTGGCTCATGAGCATTGATTATTAAACTTTTGTTAATGGACAATCTAAATTTTTTGGGAGAGACTACAATTTCAGGTTTCCTAGCTAATTCAGAGCAAGTAAAACAGATTTTTCGCACTAAAGTTACTGAGCTTAAAATAGTTTACAAATTTGAAGTTAAGTGAAGTCTTAAACAGGTGCAAGAGATCTACTAAGTTTAGTTTTTAGAACCGCTTTACCCTTTGCAATCTCTTGTTTTACACCTAGCCCGGAAAATGACATTTCCAAACAAGTAAAAAAAAATAAAAAAAAAAAGGTTTAACTAGTTAAAATCAACTAATTCACACTTACGGTCAACAGAGCTTGATTCAAGTAATTAAAGAGTTTTTTTCTCATGGTAATGACCCGATCTGACCACTTAGAGCTTGATTCCTTGATCCAAGTAATTAAAGAGTTTTTTTTTTTCCATGGTAATGACCCGATCTGATCACTTGCGCGCTCGTGTGTTAAAAAAAGAAAAAAAAAAAGGAAAAATTACATCCAACCACCCTGAGGTTTGCCTTAATTACGAATCAGTCCCTCTTATTTCATTTATTACATATTAACCCCTAAAAATACTGTTTCAATTACATTTTAACCCCTAAAGAGGGACTGATTTGTAATTGAAACAGCGTTTTTAGGGGTTGATATGTAATAAATGAAAAAAGAGGGACTAATTCGTAATTAGGGCAAACCTCAAGGTAGTTGGATGTAATTTGCCCAAAAAAAATTAGAGAATCATAAAATTAAAGTATTAAAATTAGAAATCAAAATTTCATACTAAAATTGGTATCTCATATCCCTAAAAACAGATTATCAGCCTTCTAACTTCAACTCCCAGAGCTCAAATGCCCACACCTCATTGTTCATATGCAGCATAAACGCAATCGTAAAAAATTTTCTACATACAATGACTAGATCAAACCAAAGCAGGGAAACCTAGAGGCTAAAACACACAACTGACAACACAGGCATCCTTTGCAAGAACTATATGTTTCTAATGCAGATTCTTATCATATCAATAATTAGAAGATCGACACCTGTGGTAATCTCAGCTGTTCGAGTAAAAGTGATACAAAATCCCAAAACTCCAATGGCTCCAGGTTAGTTATTAAAAAAACCTTCACATTGTCAAAAAATTAAACTTTGAAGTTGTCAACTCTACATTAAACAGCGGGTAAAATAAGATCTATATCTCCTATGGTATAACGTCGTACATATGGACTCGTTTTAGTTTCATAAATTTCAGTATTAATTAATTTGTTCGGAACACTTCCCTCTATTGTATTTTATTCGACAATTAATAAATGTTCTTTAATTAAAAAAATTTATTAGGCAATTAAATGTTCTTTGGAGGCATGAGTTTAAAAGGAAAAAAAAATAATAATAAATTATCAAACTGAAATTGTCAGATTGTTATTGCTGCTATTCAAATTGGTTCTATTAAATAATTCAGATTGCTCACTCTTATTAAAATTAATATAATATCACAGTAAGCATTCATAAGTGACTTTTATACAACATATTTAAACCTTAATGGAAAATGGTTTATACCTAATTGAATTATTGTTAATCTATTAAAATGTAATTTAACCTTAAATATAAATAATAGTACTCAAGAGAAATGAATTGCATACCTTATCCATTCACAATATTTATATATGTCAACGGTGTGTTTTTCATTGTTCAAAAAAGTCAAAGTTTCAATGATTCTAATTGGACTGAACCCTTTATTTATAAAATTTAGCTGTCCAAGAATTAAAATCATAAATTATATAATTTTGTGCTATAAAAGTAATGAATACTACGGTGAATAAAATTTCTTTTATTTTACATACATGAGCAGGTAATGAATATAAGTTTTTATAAATCTACGATCTATCCCACAAAATTTCCATCAACTCCAAATTGATTGATAACGGACAAATATGTTAAGGTAAATTTCTAATAGTTTAATCATTGTAGAATCATGATGTTTGATACAATAAATTTATAATATTATTCAAATTTTGGGAGTGTTACAAACACTAAAATAAACACTTATAAAATAAGAATTTATTTTCAATTGTTTTGGAATGTTTAGAAAATTAAGTTTATGTGTCACAAAATCAGTATTTTTAATATCAATATAATATTGATATTTATTAAAAAATGAAAAAGACGACCAAAAAATTAAGTATGACGAGACAAACTTATTTATTTTGGCATCATCAACGTATCAAAAAGTAGAATATGTTTTTTTTGATGTAAAAAAATATATATGTAGGTTCAAAATGATTAATTTATCATTTCTTTTTAAGCATACCTAACGGAGAAAACCCCTCCTCTCTTCAAGGAGAAAGCTCTAACTATAAATACCAATTATCCCAAACCCTCCTTTCTTTGAAAGGGAAAAAAAAACCCTAACAAGCCCAAAAATATGAGAAATCTAAACAAACCCATATATTCCAGCAATTCTTTAGGGCGTCCAATAATTTAGAGTGAGCCCGTAATTTCGAAGATCCATTATATGGGCTAGGGCTGTCAATGGGTCGGATTTTAATCCGAATCCGGTCCGAATCCGATCCGAATTTTAGCATATTCGTCCGATAAAAATATCCGATGGATCATATCCGATTATAAATATTCGATATCCGAAATAAATGGAGCGAATATGGATTTACGAAATCCGATCCGTTAAGAATCCGAATCCGATATTATATATAATATTTAATTAAAAAAATTATTTACTAGTACATAATATTAAGTAAAATGATTAAAATTAAAATTTTCACATATTTATCACTTTAAACAATAATAAATTTTAAATTTTTTTCTCTAAAAATATATATTTTCTTTTATTAATAAGTTTAAATCAACCTATTTAAAATAAATATAGATAAAATTATCAAATAATTCATTAAATAATAATTATTTATTAAATGTTATGTAATTATATTTATTTTTTATATCAAATTTGTAATATTAAAAAATAAATTTTATTGTTAATCGGATCGGATCCGATCCGATTATGCATGGATTCAAAAACAATACATCCAAATCCTATAGGATTCGGATTCGGATCCGGTTATCGGATACTCTTATCGGATTCGGATCCGGAATCTCTTGATCCGGTCCGAATCCGACCCGTTGACAGCCCTAGTCGCAATGTAATTAAACTTTTCTTTTTTTTTTTTTTTTGTATTGTGTGAACTCTACGAACCATGCAATATATTTTTTTATTTTCTGTTTTAAGCCCACTTCTATAAATCAAGCCGAATTAGACCCCAAAAAAAAAAAAAAAGCCGAATTAGACTAATTGGGTATAATAGGGCTGTCAATGGATCGGATTTTAATCCGAATTCGATCCGAATTTTAGCATATTCGTCCGATAAAAATGTCCGATGGATCATATCCGATTATAAATATTCGTTATCCGAAATAAATGGAGCGAATATGGAATTAACGAATCCGATTATATATATAATATTTAATTAAAATAAATTATTTACTAGTACATAATATTAAGTAAAATGACTAAAATTATAATTTTCACATAATTATCACTTTTAACAACAATAAAATTTGAATTATTTACTCTAAAAGTATATATTTTCCTTTATTAATAAGTTTAAATTAACTTATTTTAAACAAATATAAATAAAACCATCAAATAATCCATTAAATAATTATTATTTATTAATATTATGTAATTATATTTATTCTTTATATTCAATTTGTTAAATAAAAAAATTAAATTTTATTGCTAATCGGATCGGATCTTTAATCGGATATAGTCCGATCCGATTATGCATGGATTCAAAATAAATGGATCCGAATCCTATAGGATAGGATTCGGATCCGGTTGTCGGATCCTCTTGTCGAATTCGGATCCGGAATCCCCTGATCCGGCCCGAATCCGACCCGTTGACAGCCCTAATATGGGCCCATAAGTTTTACCGCAAGAAACTGTCTTCCTCCCAAACGCGTAAACCCTACGAGCGTGTTTACTTTTATAGATAATAGATATTTGTGATATATAATCGATATCTACGTATATATTTATATTGCATGTGTGAAAGCCTGTAGGATAGACTCTGGCCTATGAGATTTGCATGTTTTATTGAGATATAGATCACACGCCAAAAAGACATGTGATAGATCACGAGAATTATGACACGCTACACAAAATTACCAATATATCAATCTTTTCACAGAATTTACAAAAGAATTGCCACTTATATCTATTTTTCCTCTGAAAGATTTTTTTGGAGAAATTTCTCTTTCATCTATTTTCTTCTCAATATTTTACGAAAGATTCTATTTTAATCTATTTTCATCTCAAGATTTTATAATAGATTTTATTTTCATCTATTTTCTTCTCAAGATTTTATTTTCTTCTCAAAATTTTACAAAAGATTTTATTTTTATTTTGCAAAAGATTTTATTGTCTTCTCTCCAAATTGATCAAGTTCTTTTATTTTTATTTTATAATTATAGAAAATTTTAAATAGGAACGTGAATTATTAAAAAGTTAAAACATGATGAACCACAAAATAATTTTAAAAATTGAGACGAAACTCCTCCAAAAAAACAAAAAATAATACTCCTAATTTTATTTATTTTTTTCACTTTACACCCTCTCACTTAATATAATACATTTTTTAAGGATTTAATCAAGCTGCAAAAAGATTATAATATTAAAATATTTGAGACGGTGCAATGAATTCTCAAATCAAAATAAAAAGGGAGATCTCTATTTTGTAACTACAAAACCCTATTTTTGTAAAAGTTAAGAATAAAAAATAATTAAAATAAATTAAGGGTAAATAAATAATTTAATTCTATCATGCGTTAACTACCTATAAAAGTAAACAACAAATTACACATAATCATGAATTGATGACATATATTGACATAATTAGTAAATATGAGTATGTCTACTATCATAAAAATTTGATATCCTTACATGCATTATCACTACATGAAAAATAAACGAGTCCTAATTAGATTTTGTTCTCTTAAAACCCTTATCGAGCTACTGTTCCCGCGTAAAGCTCGAATCTCCTTCAGCTTTCGCCTTTCAGTTTCCCTCCGATTGGAAAAAGATTCAGTGAAGAATTTGCTACAATGGCGAAAAAGTCGGGTACAGAAAGTGCGAAGAAGAAAAAAAACAAGAGCAAGATTAAAAGTAAGTTAACGTTCTGAATACAGAAGCGAAGAAGAATAAAGGGCCCAAAGAGAACCCATTTGAGATCAAGTGGTCGAGGCGGAAGTTTGATATACTGGGGAAGAAACGCAAGGAAGACGAGCAACGCCGCGTTGGGCTTTCTCGCTCACTCGCAATTCAAAGTGTCCAAATTTCCATCACTTCTGGTTCATTTTGATCGAAAACATATGAGCATGTGATGCGTGATTCTGTTTCTGTTAATTGAGTTTGTATTGGATTTGGGTTGTCTGTCTGCTTATGAGCTCGTATCTGCTGTGGTATAAAAAAGTTGTCTTTGTGCTGAGTTTTCACGCGTAAGTAAATTTTTTTGCAGCTATCAGCTTGTCTTAGGGAATAGGGCAGTTTAATCTGTCATTTTGGCGTAGTTCTTTCTTTTGGAATAATTTGCTTGTTTCAACTTTGTATTACATGATTTTTTGAAATATCTTTTTACCAAAGAGAATTATCTGTACTGGCTTCGAATTGGGAGTGAATTTTGATGTGTTTGGGATGAATTTCAGAGGCAAAAGACACTGCTAAAGGAATATGAGCAGAGTACAAAGTCTTCTGTCTTTGTGGATAAGCGAATTGGAGAGGCAAATGAAGGACTTGTGGAATTTGATAAGGCAATTTTGAGGTCTCAGCGTGAAAGACAGGTGAGGTTCATAAAATTTCCTTTTCTCTTCGTATTGACGCTTAATGTTTAGCTCTTAGAGTTACAACGATTGGATGAGTTAGAAGGCTACAACTAATCTCTTGCAAATTGTAGAAATACCTGAACCTTTTGGCTTCGTTTGGTTATCTTTATGGCTGACTTGACTTTGATGAGATTATCCTATTATTTTTGCTTTTATTAGTTAAACTTGGAAAAGCAAAGCAAGTACAATTTATCTGATGGGGAGGAAGATGACTTCGAGATTCAAGACGGTGGCTTCTTTCCTGAAAGGGATGATTTTGAATATGAAGAACTGTTTGATGACGACGAGGAGGGCTCATCTTTTCGGAGTGAGAGTAAGTGTCTTCCCTTCAAACTTCTGGTGTCTACTAATTCGATTTTTATCTCTTATAAATTAATAAGTTGATTGTTGAGTAAAAAGTCAAAATCCCGATGAATTTGAAGATGGCATACGTTCGGGCTCAACCCAAGAACAGGAAGATGTAAGTTTTCTTTTCATGGCTATTTACTTCCCTAACAATAAGATGAGTCTATTTCTGCTACTAACTAGGTCACAACTCATATTTTCTTGTTACAGAGGCCTAAGAGCAAGAAGGAAGTGATGGAGGATATTATTTCAAAGAAAGTTCTTCAAGGTTGTGATTATTTTCATGATTAGTAGAATATCAATTTCTAGTGATTGTTTCCGAGTATGTTTTTCATTTTTCTGTCTTGTCTCCTGATATTCCATCCGGCTCAAAAAGCAAAAGATAAGGAAGAAACTGAGCAGTTAGTCGATCAATTGGACAAGGATTTTACATCTTTGTCTGGTGCTCTTTTGTCACTGACTGAACCAAATAAAATGAGAGCTCTGAAAGCTCTTGTAAACAACAGCCTCTCAAATGATAATGCAATCAAAGAGGAGACACACAATGTACAGAACAAAGTTCCCCTTCAACAGGTACAATTTTTCCTTTGCACATTTGATCTATTTTCTTATTCCAATTGCTTCCAAAGTCTCTGATATTGTCTGAATACCTGGGGTTTTAATTTGTCTTTTTCAGGAAAAACCTGATAATTATGACAAGCTGGTTGGGCAAATGGTACTTGATATGCAGGCTCGTCCATCAGACAGGACAAAGACACCTGAAGAGTTAGCTCAAGATGAGAAAGTGCGACTGGAGAAGTTGGAGGTGATATTTGCCTCTTATTAATGTTGTTATAGAAGTAGATATGCTCATATGTACATAAGAAGTGTTTGGAAACTTCAGAAAAAAGAGGGGATAAAAATGCTGTGCTTTTCTGAAGTGCTTCGGGAGGAACTCTCTTATTTTAAATGGGATTAAGCTAGAATTGAGAAGTTGCAAATGACCAACTTTTAGCTTCTCTAACCTTTCATGTTATTTTCGTAATGGAAGTTAGTTTAGTAGCATTCTCAACTTCTTTTTCAATCACTTAACTGCGTGTTTCAGTGTTTTACATTCTTTTCTTCAAACACTGCTCCCTTTTACTACTACATCTCTTTACAAGTAGCTTCTCCAACAAAATATATAAAAGAGGTTTGGCAAATACTCGTATATTCTCAATAATGTGAATTGGGAGGAGGCTTTGTATCTGAATATTAGTTATAGGATATTTTTTGTTAATGGATATTAAGTACGACCTAATCCTTGTGATAGTCCAGATCTGCTTTTGTATTTGTATTTGATAACTGGGATAAGTTGAGCTGTTGGCTTTCTTTCGTACATATCTCAAATTGCCCATGGCAACTTGGTGGGCTTCTTTATGCTCATTCGGAAATTTCAGTTGTATATTTGGAATAACCGAGTAAAAATTGTAACCTTAAAAGCACCTATTTAAATAATACAACACCAGAAATAATGTCTTGCATATGCTCTTCATTTTCAGGAAGAGCGTCAGAAGAGGATGGTAGCTGCTGAAGTAGTAGTAGAAGAAGAAGAAGAAGAACCCAGGACATTGCCTTGGAGAATGAACCCATTAACCACTCGGACGAACCCGTGTTGGCTATTCATTTATTATTGCATTATTTATCTTCAAATTTGTGGATTAAACTTATCTGCAGGTTTTCTACGGCATATTGTTGCAGTACTTTGCTGTTTTGGCAAATAAAAAACCAATGAACTTCAATTTGCTTAATATGCTCGTGAAGCCTTTGATGGAAATGAGTGCAGAGCAACCGTATTTTGCGGCAATATGTGCTCGTCAGAGGTTGCGGCGTACTCGTACACTGTTCACTGAAGATATTAAGAATACAATTTGCTTAATATGCTCGTGAAGCCATTGATGGAAATGAGTGCAGAGCTACCGTATTTTGCGGCAATATGTGCTCGTCAGAGGTTGCTGCGTACTCGTACACTGTTCACTGAAGATATTAAGAATACGGGGAAAAGTTGTTGACCTTCACTTAAGACAATCTTTCTCTTGAGGCTATGGTCCGTGATTTTCCCATGTTCTGATTTTCGCCATGCTGTAATGACTCCAGCTATTTTATTGATGTCTGAATATCTTATCCGGTGTCCTATAATTTCCAGAGGGCTAAATTGTCAATTTAGTCCCACAGGATTGGTCTTTCGTCAATTTAGTCCCGTGTTTTTGGAATAATTCAATTTAGTCCCAAATCCTAAAATTCTCAACCAATGTGGTCCCCAATGCTAACGGACGTTACAAAACTAAAGAAATTGACCATTTGACACGCTGACTTAGAGTTTGTAGGGTAAAAACATAATTCTAACACATCCAATTTACTCATTCATACTTCCCCCAAATATTTTACCCTTTGTTTTACAAAAAACCCTAGGAGCCCGCCTTCGATTTTCTTCGCTTTGTGGAGAAATTTCTAAAATTTCTCCACAATAATACTCTCACATGTTTATTACCGTCCAGAAACTTGGTTAATCCCGTTAATTTTCTAACTTCCGTTAGCATTTGGGACCATATTGGTTGAGAATTTTAGGATTTGGGACTAAATTGAATTATTCTAAAAGCACGGGACTAAATTGGCGAGGGGCCAATCCTGTGGGACTAAATTGATAATTTGACCATTTCCAGAAGAGATATTGCAATTGGTTCCTTCTTGTGTTCCATGGTGCTGTCTGTGAGTATATATTCTCTCTTTAACTCGTTCATTTTTTACGATATCATTTTACAATATTTTTGGGGTTTATGTTGTGGACTTAAAAAGAAAGTATATGCATTTTTAAGGTTTTTGGCGAATAATACCACTGAAATAGACATCGATGGTAATGTGTAGAGATTCATAAAGTAAAGCTCAATTGGTGAAAATTTGGATATAACTGATACCATTGAAGCATTTGGCAGCTTGTCTTGGATAATTTTGTTGAACTACTTGAAATTGATATCTTTTCAACATTTAGATAATAGTTTTCTGACTTAAAAATGATCGGTTCCTAATATGCTCTCTGCTATGGAAAACTGCTGCAGGTCAGTAGACAATCCCATAAATTCTGTCCTGAGGCAATTACGTTCATACAAACCATGCTAATGGCTGCTCTTAGTAATAAACAAAAATTTGAAGCTTCTCAGGTTTTACTCCTTAATCCTCTTTTCCTTGTATATGGCAGAAATGCTTTTTGCATTAAAAACAACAAATTAATATAATTATTTTGACACAGTTGTATGTTGTATCATCTTATGGAATTGAAAACGCTAAGACCGTTGCTCCATCTCCAAGGACATGTTAAAGAAATTGACTCTTTAGACTTCCTAACATTAATGGACTTGCCTGATGATTCTCCTTATTTCAACTCTGACAAATTCAGGTTAGTATAGCTTATTTTGGCTCATTTTTTTGGAATAATTGTCTTGGCATTCATGATATTGACCTTTCACAAGCAGGGCCAGCATACTTTCTGCAATTATCGGAAATCTGAAAGGATTTGTCGACATTTCTGAAGGATTCAAATCTTTTCCCGAGATATTTTCACCCATTGCAAGCGTATTACATGGGTTGGCAGAAGAAGAAAACATACCAGATTCATCAAAAGTTGAAATCATAGATATTTGCCAACATATCAAGAATAGATCTGAGGAATTCCACTTACTGCGCCAACCACTAAGACTTCGAAAGCAGAAGATCATTAAAACTGCAATACCTAAGTTTGAGGAGAAGTAAGTTGTTATTCAATTTCATTCTAATGGCCCCTTAGCGCCTTTGGAGATTGCCTATTACCGTTGGTTTCTGCAAAATTTGAAAAAGCTACAAACGAAACACATAAAAATGTTTAAAATTATTAGGGTTAATTACATCTAAACCCCTTCCGAGTTTAGTATATTATAATTGGATCCCTGTTAGTCATTTTATTACAGTTTGACCCATTCTAAAATTTCGAAATTACTAAACGAAGAAAAGATACAATTTTCGTTAAATATTTCATGGAATGTTCAAAATAATTGTGAAATAACCATTATATTCAAAATAATTGTGAAATAATTGTTTGTTTAACCATTTATTTATTCTAAAAAGATGTGATTTTTTTTTCCTACTTTTATAAAACATGATCTTAGAACCAAACATAATGGTCATTTCAAAATTATTTGGAATATAACGCAATTATTTGGAATATAACGTGAAATATTTAACGGAATCGTACCTTTTCTTCACCGTTTAGTAATTTCGAAATTTTAGAAGGAGTCAAACTGTAATAAAATGATTAACAGGGGTCAAATTGTAATATACTCCTTGTTCCCATATGCTTCAGTTTTGGCAGATCATTCAACCTCAAATCTTTTAATTTGGGAAAAGAGAGAACACCTCCTTCTTCTATTATTATCTCTTCTATTTCTAGACAATCTTTAACACAGAGCCATTCAAGGTTTGGGAATTCCGACCCTGTTAATCCCAGATTCTTCATCTTGTCACACCTATAGATATTCAAGCTTTGAAGAGATGAAAATACTTCTTGTGCAGGTGTAGGCAATGCTATTCCCTCCTCCTTGATGATGCCCATAAAATCCGGCAACTTATAAATTTCATGAATAGTCCCGAGTAGAGCCAAGCTATGGGATTCTAACTCTCCATTTTTCGCCAATATGCACTCTATTCCACCACATTTTCCAATTTTCAAAGCCTTGAGGGATTTAAGATTGTTCAATTTTGGGAAATTATCCAATAAGCTTTTGCTTAGACCATCACAATACCCAAGTGCCAGGTGTTGGGCATCGGGGGCAAATATATCCTCCTCATCCTCCCATTCGTCACCGTATTCATTCAGAAGATCAGCATTATAGTCCCAAATCTCAGAATCTTCAAGAGTCGGCGTGATGACGATACAATATCTAATAGGCGCTCTACATCCAATCAAACGATTAAAATCAGCAGGATCTTTCACTTGTCCCTTAAACTCCTCCAGCTTTCTCAAACTTTCCATTTCTATTACTGGTGCTTCAATTTGCTTTGGAAGATGAAGACATTCAAGATTTTGGAATTTCGATAGCAAATCTGCAGGTAAAATCTCCAATTCATCTGCACCATCCATTGAGAGAAACTTGAGATGGACAAGTTCATCCATCCCTTCAGGCACTTCCCTGATTGCTGTACTTGATAGATCCAGCTCCTTTAGTGCTTTCAGCTTTCCCAAGTAGGGCACATTTACGAGATTACGGCAACCTCCAAGGATCAATGCCTTAAGTCTTTCCAAATCTGATAAAGATTTTGGCAATTTCATAATATCTGTACCAGATAAATCACGAACGCATAAGCCATGCATTTGTGAGAAAAATGAATCTGCTATAAACTTCAAATTCTCATTCCCCTGCAAAAGCAACGTGGAGAGCTTAGGACAATTTGGAGACATTCCGTCAGGAATTTCCTCTATCTTATTCTCCATCAAGGACATCTTCTCAACATCCTTTGGCCAATCTTTTGGAATTTCCACCAACAGACACCCAGCAAATACCATGTTTTTTCCTCGAGTAATCTTTAGAGCCATAGCTCTTACCAAATCATGCATCTTCACATAACCATAACCAAATCTTTCAAGTAAACAGACATTCACTAATTTATCCAATATGGTATGAATTTTGTCTACTTGTGCTCCCCTACTCTTTCTTTTTTCCGCCAACTCCTATGGCATGAATTTCCTCACTAAATCCTGTTTACTTATCATGCAATCTTCAGGATACAAAGAGCAATACAAAAAACAACGTTGGAGCTCAGTGTAACCCCCACTGCTTTCTCCTTGTTCTTGATGTTTTGGATTCAGTCGATCGAAACTGTATTTAAGTACTTTAAATACATGATCCTCCAAGTCATCATGCTCCATACCAGATTTCTGTAGTTCCTCCGATGCATTTCTCCAGACATGAATTGCAGTCTCAATATGGCATTAATTTGAATACAATTAATTAATATATTAGTATTAAAAGACTCCTTGTTGAAACTATGTATTTAAAAGGGTTCTATTTAAAGTCAATAAATATTTTCTATAATATATTTAAATTAGTAATTTATAATATATATTTTACATAATTATTTTTGATTAACTATCAACATAATTATTATGAGAGTATTTTGGACGATCAATAAATCGTAAGAGAACAAAAACCCAAATCATCCTTTTATAATATACCTTTTATAATATATATATAGATTATCATTATATGGTTATGTATAATATAGATATGATATTGTTTCACCCTTACTCATCTATATTTTGATATTGCTAGTAATTATCGTAATTATTGTATCCCACATTTATATGTTTCCATACATATATTATTATATGAGGGATGGCAACGAGTCGAGCCGAGCCGAGCCTTGCCCTTTTTTTTTTTTTTCCTGGCTTGAGCTCGGCTCGACCAAGGCTCAAGGCAGGCTCGGCTCGGCTCGAGACTCGGCCATAATATATTATTTTTGATAAAAGAAGTTAGTTTTTTTAATAATTTAATATATTTTTATATATAATAATATATATTAAATGAATATATATATATATAATAAATATATTACTTTATTATTCATTTTGTATAAAATTTAATAAATATATATATAATATTGTATATTAATAAAATTTTTATATATATTACATATCTAAAATAAATATTTGGGTTTTTTATTTTTTAATTTTACTTAACCCCTTAAACAAAAAAGCCCAATCCCCCTAAAATAATGAAATGTTACATTTTGTTCCAACTCGGGTGAAGTCCAATTTACCCTTGTATTAATCTCTTAATTTTAAAATCGAACCCGGTTAATTTAGATATATTTATTTTGGAAACACATGAGATACCCCTAATGAAGATAAGATGGAAATAAAAAGAAAGTAGAATTTGGATGTAAATCTTATAAATAATCGGATTTCGATCTGTTATTAAAACATGAAACCTAAATTTTAAATTAAAGCAATATATAGGAAGAAAGGAAAAGCTACAATTGGTGTAAATATTTGCAGGAAGTGAGAAGGAAGAACATGTAAGATACGAAACAAAAAGAAGAGGGAGAGGGAGTAGTACTTGATGATTCACTTGAAACCCAATGCTTACTGCTTAGCACCAAAGAAGCCCACAAGTACTTGCACACGGAATTGATCAGGAGATATATTATGCATAGAAGAAACGACGATATATATCTATTGACTCAAGACTTTGTGCTTTCTTTCATGGAGATTTCTGATAAATTAGGATCGGGCTTTGAATAGATCAACTTGACCATAAATGTGGAGGACCTGCCTTCATTTGTCCATTTATCATAATTTAGACATGATATTTCAATTTTACCCTTTTGTATTAAAATCTATTCTTTCTTTCTTTATTTATTTATTTTTTATTTTTCCTTTCTTCTTCCCCAACTCACCTTCTTTCTCCCCACCAGCCAATCCCACCGTGGCCACCTTCTTCTTGAACTAAAAACCTTGATTTCGTCGGATTCATCGTTTCGCAAGATAATTATTGATTATATTTTACTTTTACTATTTTCATGGTTAGTTTGATATGTTTTATAAGAGGTCTAAATTCCTAAGCATATAAATTAGACATTGTCTTGTGTACTCAAAGGTATAAACTTATTGAGGTGTTTATGATAATATTAACAATCAATATCTTTTTTTGTATAAATCACTATTTAAAGTAGAAGATAATTAATTGACAGAGAGAAATTCTTACAAAATAAAAAATAAAATTGTGGGATAAACCGCGTTGTAAATTTGTAATATTTACTTGTATAATAGATAATGTAGATTTCAATATTTTGTACAACTGTACAAGTAGTTGAAAAAGGTGGGGGCGATGAATACTAATTTGGCTGCTGTCACAATTAGTCTGTAAAAGATTTATTTTTGTCTCAAAATTTCAATAACGTTTGGCTTTTCAATATCCTTTAAATGCAGCCACTCAGTTCCTTTCTCAGGTAGAAATACGGAAGCAAAATCTGCAAATACAAGGCATTTCTTCAAGGTGATGATGCCTGATTTCCACCCATTTTTTGGCATTATAAAACCTTAAAATGTATAAGGATATATAGTTATTAACATAATATCGTACAAATTTCTTGGTGGTGTTTGGCATTTGTACAAATATCAATGCTTCCCTCTTTGAACCATCTGCATTCGAAAAGGAGTTTCTTGTTAAGTTCAAGATGTAATATAATTATTTGATAGTGAAAGTTTCTGTAACTTCTCCAAGCCTCAGGGGAAGTTTGTGTAATTAGGTCAAACTATAGAGCTTGTCAGTGTAATTATCCATTTCTATCAAATTCCAGGGCAGGGTAGTTAATTAGTTAATTTCGTCACTGCAGTTTATGTTTTTCCCTTTTCTTTTAGGGATAATAATTACCTGGCATACCATGAGATTTGACTTCATTACACAAACTTCCCCTGGAGATTTGAAAATATTACAAAAACTCCCCCCGGTGTTCCCTAAGTTTGGCCTAGCACATGGTGTTTAGCCATGAATTTAAAAGCAAATATTAATCAGTAAGCATCAAGGAGGAATAGGATATCCACAAAAAAATAGAGATGATATCATCAAAATTGATCAATCTAGATGAGGAATTTTGTGTAACTTCTCAAGCCTCAGGGAAGTTCGTGTAGTTTGATCAAACTGCGGAGCTTGCTAGTGTAAGTATTCATTTCTTTCATTATCAGGGCAATTAACCTCTGCATTCAAGATGGGAATTTCATCCTCAGCTGTTTGTACATCTCTCTGATCATTAGTATTCATAATTGCTCCTCTACTTGAATCTCACTTAAGTCCAACACATTCGCTGTACCGAAGTTGGGTCCATTTAGTGAAAATCAAGAAACATATGAAACTTGACAGAAAGGAATTGAAAGACTAAACACACGCAGATATTTGTATGTATAAATGGCGAAACCGTGGAGATTTTGGATTTGAAAGAGCAGAAATATTTAGACAAGAACTAGTGAATTAAGTACAACATTTATTTTGATGATTATAAATTCAGGACAGGTTAAGGTTTGTGAGAGCTTAACTGGAACGGGAATGGAGACTTATAGAGCAAGTTACAAAGCTACATTAGGCCGTCCCGCATGATGTCCACCACCAATTTATAGAACAAGCTTGTTTTCTCCAATGTTCCTGTCCAGTCTCACAATTCGTATTCATAATATTATTGGCTTAAATTTTCTAAATCTGGACGGACTGAAAAAACCAAAAAAAAAAGTAGATACTTATTTAAATTACAAAGAGCTCATGATTTGTTTTCTTCCTCAGTGTTTTTTCTGGGAAGAAACATTAATACATAGTAACTCCAAATAGAAAAACAAAAAGATACATTGAATGGAGGAGTACTCAAAAAAATGTAAGGAAGGGACGAAGAGATCTTCGTGCGATGGATGCTCCCTTTCCAATGATTCCTACATTTCGTCCCTTGTCAAGAATGTTTTAAGAGTTGGTGGGGAGGAATAAGAAAAGTTGGATGTTTCTCCATTAATGACTGGAAAATATAATGGTAGTTTCTTCAATGCCAGACATTTATCCATTTGAATATACTCAATGGAATTGAAAATCCTTGTCGCCACATGCTTCAGTTTTGGCAGATCCAACAACTCCAACTCTTTTAATTTGGGAAAAGAGTTGACACCTCCTTCCTCTGTTCTCTCTTCTATTTCTTCACACCCTGCAACACAGATGGATTCAAGATTTGGTAATTCTGACCCTGTTTATTCCAGTTTCTTCATCTTGTGACAGTTTTCAATGGACAATTATTCTCTCAGAGATGAAAATACAGCTTGTGTACACGTAGGCAATGCTATTCAGTGCTTCATGGTGAAGAAGAAGAAGAAGAAGAAGAAGCCACTATCTTATGGCTGACGACTTTGTACTTTCTTTCTTTTTAAGTCAATGAAGTAGAGCAGTGATGATGGTGGTACGCAAATACAGTAATTTCCTTCAAACTGCGTTATTCTGCTGTGATTGTGCGGTGATCAAAGTGGCAATCATTAAGCTGAAGTAACTAAACTATCTCGATAATGGGCTCTATTGTACAATGGGCTCAAGTGCCTTTGAATACTTAGGTAACCTTAAGCCCAGTATTACAAAAATGAAAATCCGCATATGACATATAGCAACCCCATTGATTGACAGTTGATATTTATGTTTCCAACAATGGAAAAGTAGCAGTAACTAAACTGTCTCGTGAAACCAAAAAGGTGGGGGTAATAAGTACTCATTTGGCTGCTGTCATAATTACTCTGTAGGAGATTAAATCTGTCTCAATATTTCAATAACGTTTGGCTTTTCATTATCCTCACATGCACCCAGGAAGTTTCCTTTCTAAGGTAGAAATATGGAAGCAAAACCTGCAATAACAAGGCATTTCTTCAAGGTGATGATGCCTGGTTTCCGCCAAGAATTAGTAAGTTTTTGTTCCTCATAATGTAGCATCTATCAAACCCTTTTAAGTCGGGTACTGACTTTTGTTCTTTTATCCATTTCTTGGCAATATATTATATAACCACAAAATGAATGTATAAGGATATATAGTTATTAACTTATATTACCATTCAAATTTCTTGGTGGTGCTTGGCTTTTGTACAGAATCTGCCGCCAGCTTTTTGTGAGAAGATAAAGCAGGAAATATCAAAATGGGCCATCACAAAAAGCTGCAGAGGAACATGGAAGATCAAAGTACACAGAAACAATGAAGGCCTAATCTGTTTCAAAGAAGGGTGGCCTAATTTTGCGTATAGCCACAGTCTCAGTGTTTTTCATATAGGACGACATGGTTTTGGGAGAAAAAGTTGTACTGTATTCACTGAATGATTATTCTATACAGTGTACAAGATTTATATCTATATAAGCTATTTACACTTAAGCTAAATAAGGAAGGAATATACAATCAAATCCCTGTGATTATGTTTTCCTTAAGTCGACACTCCCCCTCAAGTTGAGTCGTCGGGTCCCCGATGTTCAACTTGCTCAAGACTTCCCCAAAAATCCTTCCGTTCACTGCCTTTGTTAGAATGTCCGTCAACTGATCCTCTGACCTCACAAACGGGAGTTCCACGATTCCCTCTTCTAATTTTTCTTTAATGAAGTGCCTATCCACTTCCACGTGTTTCGTGCGGTCATGTTGCACAGGATTTTCTGATATACTTATGGCTGCCCGGTTGTCGCACATCAGACTACACGCCCCGGTCATCGGAAAACCAATTTCCCAAAGCAATTTTCTCAACCACAGAACCTCTGCCACCCCTCGAGCGATGCCTCTGAATTCTGCTTCTGCGCTCGAAAGGGCCACTACTTTCTGTTTCTTGCTTCTCCAAGTCACTAAATTCCCTCCAACCAGTGTGAAGTAACCTGACGTCGATCTTCTATCACCAGGACTTCCAGCCCAGTCTGCATCAGTGTAGGCAGTGATGTTGAGGTGCCCGTGTTTCTGAAAAACAACGCCCCTTCCTCGACAACCTTTCAAATAATGACAGATTCTGAGGGCTGCATCCATGTGTTCTTTTTGGGGGTGATGCATAAACTGGCTCAGTACCCCAACTGCATATGCTATATCTGGCCGGGTATGGGATAGGTAGATCAGCTTCCCTACTAAGTGCTGATATTGTCTCTTATCAGCGTTCTCTGCTCCTTCTACTATCTTCAACCCATGATTGACTATCATTGGAGTATCGGCCGGTTTACACTCCAACAATCCGGTCTCTGCAAGCAAATCGAGGACATACTTCCGCTGTGAAATGAAGATACCTTTCTTTGACCGTAGTACTTCTGTCCCCAAGAAGTATTTGAGCTTTCCTAGGTCCTTCATCTCAAATTCTCTGAACAGGTTTTCTCTAAGACGAGAAATCTCCTCTGTGTCGTCCCCTGTGATAACCATGTCATCCACATAAATTATCAAACACGTGGTTAACCCATTTTTCCTCTTCAGGAAGAGTGTGTGATCAGAGTTGCTCTCGCTGTACCCATATTTCTTCATAGCAACCGAGAACCTCCCGAACCAGGCCCGGGGTGACTGCTTCAGCCCGTACAGTGCTTTCCGTAACTTACACACCTCCCCCTGACCATATCCCTTGGTGAAGCCCGGTGGGGGCTCCATGCAAACTTCTTCACTGAGATCCCCGTGCAGGAACGCATTTTTCACATCGAACTAGTGTAATTCCCAGTCACGATTAGCTGCTACTGAGAAAATAACCCGGATTGCATCCATCTTTGCTACTGGGGAGAAGGTCTCGGAGTAGTCAACTCCGTATGTCTGTGTGTATCCCTTAGCTACTAAACGGGCCTTATACCGCTCAATGCTCCCGTCTGCCCGATGTTTCACTGTAAACACCCATCGACACCCTACTGTTTTCTTGCTACGAGGAAGATCACTCTTTTCCCATGTGCCATTCTTTTCAAGTGCCTCCATTTCTACTTTCATAGCCTGGACCCACCTATCGTCAGTCAGTGCCTCTTCTACTCTGTTAGGCACCGTGGTCGAATACACAGCTGTAGTGTAGGTATGAGCTTGTGGTGACATATTTTTCTTGGCTAAGTCAGCCACTGGGTACCTTACTTGTCTGTTAGTAAGCTCTGGCTCATATCTCTTAGGCGGGACCCCCCGATTCGCTCTTGGAGGTAAAATACGCCTGTTCTCACTTTCCTCTCGTGCTACCTCACCCCTCGTCTTCTCTTGTATCCCTGTTTCCCTCTGTTCTTGATTCTCCCCCTGTTCTGAGTCACTTCCTGTATCAAGTGAACCACTAAACTGTCTCATAGGAGTAATATTAGTCAAATCACGGTTACTAACCTCAAGGATTTCAGTCGGGGCGGCGGGATCAGTGAGGGGCTGTACCACAGAAGGTGGTGGCTCGGTGGTTCCGCCTACTTGCTCTGTTAGGACTATGTCTGGCCAAACATGTGACACTCCACTCTGGGGACCCTGTAGACTCTCCCCCTGTCCACCAGAGGTGGAGAAAAAATACTCTGTTTCCACAAAATCACAATCCATCGTAGTGTACATCCGACGAGTAGAAGGATGATAACAACGATAGCCCTTTTGATGAACCCCATAACCCACGAAAACACACTTAACACTACACGGATCAAGCTTCGTACGATCACTCTTAGGGATGTGGACAAACACTGAACACCCAAAGACCCGTGGAGGAAGCACTTGTTGGAAAACACGAATCAGAAAGCAGCGGAATTTAAAAAATTTTCCCAACAAAAGGATCTAGGACTCGCAATCGTGTAACCAAATTCGTAAAGATAGAAAACTTACTTTTCTTTTAATCTTTCTTGAAGCGTTTCAAGCCACCCAAGAACGCTCTTCTCGCGGCTTGATCCCCTCTGCTTGGTAAAGCTCGAATCTTCAAACTTCTAACTTGAAGTCTCTAGAGAAAGTCCACCAACTTGATCACAATCTAACTAGTAAGGATGCTAGTTCTCTAGTTAGTGTTTAGGCTTAACCTAGGGTTTAATTTAATCTTGGAGAAAGGAAGGTGTTCAACACATGAACCAAGAATTGTCAATTAGCTCCATAAGGAGCTCGAGCTCCCCTATTTATAGAGAGGGGAGTGCCGAAATTCCTAGTCCTTTATGGGCTAGGATTTTGGTCCCTCTCTCCTATTACTTGAAGATCAAGTATTTTCCAACTTTGACTTTGAATTCTAATTCAAGTCAACTTTTAAGAGAGCTAAAAATATCCAAACTATTTTTGGATAATTTTATACTTTATTTATTATAAAATAAATAACTTATTTTTATCTAATTAATTAATTCGTAATTAATTAACTAGATTATTTTCTCCAAAATTAGACTTTCTTTTTAATTCAAAATTAAACCAAAGTCTATTAAATAATTAACTAATTAATTATTTAATATATATATAATATATATATATACACACGTGTGTGACACGTGTCACAGTGACACGTGTCACTCACGTGAGCCACACGTGTGACTTCACACGTGTGGAACCCTCTTGGCCCGATTAACTCGTTTAATCATTTTCAAGCCTCAACCCATGTAACCAAGTTGTTGTGTGTGACCCTCTAGGTTCTCAATTCAATTAGCAGTGACCCCAATTAATTAATTCCCTAATTAATTAATCAGTCCACAGATTAAACGACCATAGTCTAGCAACAGGTGTTTAACCCCTAGCTGAATTGGAATGTTCGGATTCGACAGAACCTTTAAGTCATTGATTCATGTGAGATACAATCCTCCTACTTACTATCTCTCAACCAAGATCTAGGGCAAGGGAATAATCAGAACCCTAATAATCCGGTCTTAAAGTTAAGTGCATTTCATATCCATTTGATCTCAATCCAAGAAACCCTTTTCTTGATGTCTTGATCTACTGCCTTGGCCAAGGACTCCATATGGCATATGAATGACTTACACAATAAGAGATCACCTTGCAAATGCAAGTGTAGGTCCTTTCTTGATTCTCATTCACTTTCATGAGTCACTTGTGCAGCCCCAGCATAAGCCTTGAATCAGTTGTCTAAGGCGACACCCTTTAAAGCTTATACCTAAGACTACAGAGTTAACTCATAAAGTGACAAGGAACCTCAAGTCTAAGGATCAATTAATCACATCAATGACTCGTGAGATATTTCCTAATCTGGAAGTTTCCATTTCCTGAAATAGAAACTTCCTTTCCCATTTAGGAATGTTCTCACACGAGGCACCTCAGTGAACTTACTTATTAAAGTAAGCACCCTCATGTATCACGCACGTATCAACTGTACACTTTCCACCTCCATGAAACAAGGTGGTCCTTCTTAAGGGCGTGATCCCACAAGCAAGCCTTAGAGGAGTCAGGTTGACACTCCCACTGTCTGTAGGACTCATCGGCTTGGAGTATTTTACTAATCATGACTTATGTGATATAGGGCTCGTTTCATGAACCATTTCACCTAAATGGTAGAGTCCTAAAGTCATCAGGATTAGGGGAGTTCTCATACATGCACAGCTAAAGTAAACGCATACCAAACAAGAGCATATAAAGAAGTGTTGCCTCAATTCGTTATTTCATTCAAAGATTGTCTGTGATTACAATAAGGAAAAGCACAAAGCGGATATACAATCGGCTTTCTAGGGCACTATTCCTAACAGCACTAGTACGGACGGGATGGCCACCTGACTAGAGAAATGTTTAAGTGGTGTATTAAAGCTAAGTGATTTGGTGGGTAATCGATTTACCAGATAAACTGAAGTGGCCACTGCCTCAGGCCAAAAAGATTTAGGACAAAGTGACTCGAGAAGAAGAGCCCTAGACATTTCTAGCAATTGTCGATTCTTACGTTCAGCTACCCCATTTTGCTGTGGTGTGTGTGGACAAGACGTCTGATGAATAATCCCTTGAGCCTGAAAAAATTCTTTTAACGTGGAGTTAACATATTCCCCCCCATTATCAGACCGAAGAATTTGAATGTGAGTCTGATACTGTGTGCGAACCATATGAAAAAATTCCACAAATTTGGATGAAACCTCGGACTTAGTTTTAAGAAAGTACACCCACGTCATTCTAGAACAGTCATCAATAAATAATAAGAAATATTTAAAATCATGACTTGAACCACAAAAACCAGTGTTCGGGGCAGGCCCCCATACATCAGAATGAACCAGAAAGAAAACATTTTTTGCCCTTGAACTAGAAAGGGAAAAAGACTGCCTATGACTCTTGGACAACAAACATGTCTCACAAGAGAGGTTATTATTCTGGGAAAAAAGACTCGGAAATAATAACTGAAGATAACCTAGAGAGGGATGACCTAAACGACGGTGCCACAACCACTGTTGGCGGTCCACTGTCCCGTGAGCTAGCGCTGCAGTTCCTTGTTGAGCCACCTCGTCGACATAGTACAACCCGCCACTCTCAGTACCACGCCCAATCACCTTCCCCGACTGAATATCCTGCAAGAGACAAAAGGTAGGGAATATCAGCACCTTGCAATTCAACTCCTTTGTGACATGACTAATAGATAATAATTTGCAGGAAAGGTTTGGGACGTAAAGACAATTCTTTAGTTTTAAAGTTGGGGTTAAAGTGATGGTTCCGGTGCCCTGAACCGGGGACACGCCACCATTTGCATCCTGAATTGATGCCTTTACGGGGGCCCTATACTCAGTCAAGTCAGCTCGATCAAATGTCATACTGTCTCTGGCACCACAATCAAAGAGCCACCTAGTCATTCTTTTATCGTGGCCCGTACCTGTCTGAAGGGCCATGCCTGTTTCAATATTATTCTGAGTACTATTACAAGTTACAGGAGCATTGCATTTTTCCACATATTCTGATCCACAATTATTGCATTCACTATTACAGGAATTATTTAATTGTAAAAATAAATGGGGAGAAGTGAGGGAGGTGCAGGACGGGTATTTCGCCCGTCCAAACCCTATACCTAAATGTGCCCCTCCATTTTGGCTTGAAGAGCCCGCCGCTGCTACTGCTGTAAATCCCTTCTCTCCTTCTTCGCGGTTCGCCGTCTTTTCTTCCTCCTCACGTGGACCTCCGTCCGCCACCGTTGCCGCCGCGTAGCCCGGTGCGGCGTTGTCCCGCCGTTGGCTTCGCCATCCCACCGGGAACCCGATGAGTTCATAACACTCTTCTTTGCTATGCCGTGGTTTCCCACAGTGGCTGCATCTCAAGTTTGCTCTATCTCCGCTGTCGCTCCGACGTGAAGGTCCTGGGGCTTTCCGTGGTGGTCCTGATCGAGGCCTGGTGGCGGAAGGCGGCGCTGTCCCTTTCTCTGGCCAAGATCGCTCTCGGGCGATGAATCCTGCCCCTAAACCTGAGGCAACCGCCGATGATGGCCTATCCCCCCTCTGATCCAAGCTCATGATGCCCCGTCGTACTCCTTCCCGTCGTACGGTGGCGTATGCTGCTTCGACAGACGGTAAGGGAGATTCTTTGAGTAGGTCTCTCCTTTCCGAGTCGTATTTTTCATCTAACCCGGCTAGGAACTGGAAGAGCCGGTTCTCAGATCGGAGGCGATTAAACGTGGTTATGTCCTATTCATGAACCATGGGGTTGGGTTGTCGGATCTCGATCTCCCTCCAGATCCGTTGCATATTACTGAAATACTGCTCAATGCTATCTGTTCCCTGTTTCAAGTTGTTTGCTTTGACGGTTAAATCGAAGATTTGGAGTCCGTCACTCCCCTGACTGTAAGTTGCTTGCAAACCATCCCACAGTGCTTTGGCGGACAGATATTTGGCATAATTGGGAATAAGATCTGCTTCCATGTTATCAAGGAGACAGGAGCACACTACCAGATCAATCTGCTCCCATCTGTGGTAATTGGGATGGTCTGATGCGGGAGGTGCTGGACTCCCGGTGATGTGACTGAGCCTTCCCCTGCCTCCGATGGCCATTCTCATCAATCGGGCCCATAGGGAGTAGTTTGATTGATTCAACTTGATACTGATCGTAACTGTTTGTGGTATTTGTGACTGACTAGATTCGGTTTGGGGTTGCAGGTTCTGGAATAAACTGGCGAGTTGAGTGGCGAAGGAATCGGCCTGCTGCGACTCCTTGCCGGTACTGGACTGGCTACTATTGTTCTCGGTCATGGCGAGAAAAGGTAACGGTAGATGATGAGCGAAGAATCGAGTCCGTTATTGGATCGAAACCTGCTCTGATACCATGTTTTTCATATAGGACGACATGGTTTTGGGAGAAAAAGTTGTACTGTATTCACTGAATGATTATTCTATACAGTGTACAAGATTTACATCTATATAAGCTATTTACACTTAAGCTAAATAAGGAAGGAATATACAATCAAATCCCTGTGATTATGTTTTCCTTAAGTCGACACTCAGTATTGGAGACTTTGTTCTGTTTGAACATATTGGTAACATGAATTTCAATGCTACCGTCTTCGAACCGTCTGCCTGCGAAAAGGAGTTTCTTGTTAAGGTCAAGACAGAGCAAGATGATGATGAAGATGAACCTGGAGAAGTAAACGCAAATCGCCAGCCAAAACACACCCAGAGTAAGTTTTAATTAGTCTTATATGGAGGATAGAATCAGAAATTTTGATTTTGATCTACTTGCAATTACGTAAATATTGTCTTTCTAGGAAACGGAAAACCAACAGCAGAATCCGGCGTAGGGTACGACAGCAAGAACCCACATTTTGTCATGACGATGAAACCTTATTTTGCTGAGAAATCGGGGAGAGTGTTAATTAGTTTTGTGAACAAAATTCACTATCCAAATCTGACTCTTCTGAATATTGCTTATTTGGTTATGCTATTTCTCTTGTAAATTTCAGACGATCCCAGTAAATGTTTGGAGGTCAAATAATATCAGTAATAATAAGTCCGAAGTAATTCTGAGAGATCCTCAGGGAAGAGCATGGTCCGTGAATCTCAAATTTGTGCATTTTCCTGCATCCCAGT